>OY757023.1:101444708-103998669 GCA_963580285.1 Lucinisca nassula | reverse complement strand
TAGACTTTTATACTGCAGTCCAGTGCCCCCCCCCCCCCCCCCCCCCCCCCCCGCCCATCAGGGCTTGAAGAAATACATGGGCTGCATGATGCTTCCGCGCAGAGCTGAAACCGACCCGCACACGACTACTGGTAAACCGCTTAGAGGATCTAAGCCTGCCCAGGCAACGCGGTGCGAGTCGGCCCGTCCATGCTTATAAACCATATTAGTTTCATTGGGCGGCAGGGCTTGAGATGTTATTTAATCTCATTGTCGGTTAAAAGTCCCACGAAATTGGAAGCAACGTCTCCAAAATGACCTTTACAGTGTTGACGGGGTCGTTAAACCTAAAATCAAACTTCACAATCTTTTGAATCACAACAGTACTTGGCAGATATGTCCGAATTTCCGAATTCTCTTTTTACTATTCCATTATACATGTACATGCTATTTGTTGTTCACCGCCGCTGCCTTTTGCTGTATGTTTTAAATGGATGCTTGTTTAATGCTCATACTCTGGGTAACGGTGCCCTGAATAAATCTTTGACCTGATTTGCCAGAAAAAAAATGAGCAGTTAACGCAGAGTTTTCGAAGCGATACTTTGAAAAATCTGAACATGAAAGTCCCATAGCCAGACTGGATAGAACTTAGATTTTCGGGACGAATCTCATTAGGCAGGGGGTGGGGGATGTAAAAGGTTGAAGATGTGGCCCGGTATCTCAGTCGGTAGAGTGTTTCTACTGTATACGAGAGGTCCTGGGTTCGCAGAGCTAAAACTGACCGCACATGAGTACTGGTAAAACCGCTATAAATTCTCGCCCCGGCCCATAGGGACTTGGAAAAATAGATTGGGCTGCATGGTGCGTCCACGCAGAGCTGAAACTGACCACACATGAGTACTGGTAAACCGCTTAGAAGGACTAATAAAAATCAAAAATGAGTTCCTTTAAGAGCAATGAAAACATTCATAAGAAAGATGCCTGCCCAGGTAAAGCGGTGTGAGTCAGACCGCCTACTGCATATAAGACTTTTGGTTTCATTGGGGGCAGGGCTTGAGATGTCATTTCATCTCATGTCGGGTAAAAGTCCAACAAAATTGGAAGCAGCGTCTCCAAAATGACCTAAATAGTGTTGACGGGGACGTTAAACCTCAGTTCAAACAAAACCGCTATAAACATGATAAACTACATTTTTTTATTTGGTGGCAGGGCTAGAGATGTTATTTAATCTCAATGTGGGTATAGGAAGCAACTTCTAAAAATGTCGCAAATGGTGTTGGCGGGGACGGTAATTCGTTTGTTGTTTCTTTGTTTTAGTTGAGATTTAAAGTCCCCGTCACTATATAGGTCATTTTGGAGACGTTGCTGGCTTAGATCCTCTAACTGGTTTACCAGTACTCGTGTGCGTTGGTTTCAGCTATGCGTGGAAGCATCATGTAGCCCATCTATTTCTTCAAGCCTCGATGGGCGGGGGTCGCGGGGCCGGTGAATTTCCATATTCAACCAACCCGGTTACTGGTCGTAAACGATTGATCTTTTTCATCCACATGTTGAACCCGTCTGGTTGGTAATCCTTCCTTACGATTAGCGCAATATGACGCGACCATTGTCAGTCAATCATTCGATTATAATTGTTTTGGGTTTAACGACACGTCAACCCCTGTGGGTAATTTTGTTTCATCTCCCAGAGAAAGGAAGAAAAAATTTAGAGAGATCGTAGTTTAAAGTAATAACAGAGGATAAGAGGAAAATGAATGGAGTGTACAAACAGAAGGAATAAGAGCACTCCCCTCTACTCTTACCTGCTGCAAGGATAGCAGGTCATACCCAACTGTCAGCCAAAATCAGGTGGACGCCCCAGTGACGCAAGACATACGTCATCTTTACCTTACGCTATATTTAAAATTGTCATATTCAAAGAAATTAATGACTGCTATCGGAGCAGTCTGAACAATGGTTATATTTTTTGCCACACAAAACTGCGCATGCGCAAAAATACGGAACCGTGGGATAGTATTTCCTTAGCGACCGGTGGCGTCCTAAACTCATCTATAGCGATTTATTATGTAAATTTTATTTAGTGAAACATGCTGCTTGTACTCTACTTCTTTTTATAGAAAAGGGAACATAATTTTATACAATATTCATAGCTGTTCACCTAGTTATATAATCAGGTTATTAACACGTTGGTTCCAAGGTACTTTTAAGAGCCAAGCTCAAAATGTTTCAGAGATATTTTGCTTACAATATGTGCATAAGTCCAAAGAATGACCATTACTAGACAATAGCAAGTGTTGCGGAAACGAAAACAAAATACGGATCAGCTCATGTTTCACAAGCGCTGTATATATGGGATTTCAAATAAAGAAGTGAAGGAATCGATACAATTGACCCACACCATCCGTCAGCGCTACCAAACGGAAAGAAACACAAACATTAAATAACTAGACCCTAATCGAAACTTCAATAGCGGAAAGGGAAAAGGACAGTTCCTTTACTTACCTGATGCCTCCAGTTGACCTGTCTCCTGAGCTACGTCGGTCGGTGTGTGCAGGGAGAGGGATGGGCTGTGTTTGCCGGGTCTTGTCCAACATCCGTTTCGGTTTCAAATCTTTGGGATTTAGACACACTGATGAAGATTAAATAACAGAAAGGCCTCTGTGTCACTACATTTGGTATAGTTACACTTTAATTGCAACCACTGGGTCGGTATCTCTGCTGGTGGATGATTCGTTCGTCCCCGAGGGTATCATCAGCTCAGTGTCAGTTCCTGAGTGCTGAGGTTGACATTTCGGACGGTGTTGACGTCAGTACTCATGTACTGATTTAATAACTATATTATATCTTTAATTTTTGCAGTAAAAATTTCTATTTTTTTCTAAAACTAATACTGACTTGTCAGGTGGGGCATGTATCTTAGCGGATTTGGTTGCCACTTTTTGTAATATTATTAATTTTGCAAGCCTCGCTACTTTGGGTATCTCCTTCCTGATGCCCGGGACTTCCGTCGAGTGTGGGCCATGTTTGCTGCTCGGTGGGGGACGCCTACAAGTTCCCTGGTAGGCGTCTCTTGCCTGATGCCTCCAGTTGACCTGTCTCATGAGCTACGTCGGTCGGTGTGTGCTCGGAAAGGGATGTGCTGTGTTTGCCGGGTTTTGTCCAACATCCGTTTCGGTTTCAAACCTTTGTGGTTTAGACACACTGATGAAGATTAAATATCAGAAAGGCCTCTGTGTCACTAAATTTGGTATAGTTACACTTTAATTACCACAGAATGGCCACTTGGCTAGCCAAAACTAAATGATATATCAAGTGATACAGACACTCAAAGACAAACCTTCACAAAATAAACCGCGACAGAAGAACGGTATTGGAACGTCAGCAAAATAAACAATTCACTGTGGGAGGGGGGCTTTAATCGATGTCACTCGGCCGCAATCCTCGCCCTTGATTCCGCCGGGATTAAGACAAAAAATTTGTTTCAGTCCGCATGATGGCTCCCCAACTCATCAATGTAACATCTCAGAGAACACAAAATCAAACAACCACAGAGATGTAACAACGGCAACAAACCATTGAAATGCTGGAGCAAAGGAAAACCAACAGTTAAACCCTAGCTTACTTAGATGGTTCCCAAGATATAATGTATCCATCCCAACCGCGTGACAAACGGACAGACCAGACCTCTTTACATACAATTTCGATGAAGTTTTGGCATATATGCTTTTTGACCGTTTGTACTCTTCCAACTCTTGATACTCAAAGTGAAAACTTAAAGTGGTTGATCAGATCACAAAATAGTTTCTCATATTAAGAGTATATACGCATCACAGGGGAGGCATCTCCTTCAACAGCTCTTTATTAGACCTGGCCAGTTCTTGGAAGAAAGAATTCGTTCCTGAGCATTTTTACAAATAAGTAGCAGACTGATGTGTATTGCAGAAAGAAACATGCTAAGAAGGCATATTTCAAACCTACAATTGAAAAGAACTAGAATATAATGAATCAAGCTGAAGACATACAATCGAACGTCAACGGCATGAACACCTTTGGGACCATGACGTTGTGATCGAGACCGGGCTAAGGATGTATAATGCATTACGAAAACACGCCTCTACAAATACATTGTTAGCTTTGCCCACTGATAAAATGAAAATTTTAATATGAAAACTTGCGGTATTTTTCTTATTTCTGCTCAAACCAGAAATAAGAAAAATAGGGTTTTCCCCTGTAAACCGCAGTCTAACTATATAAAAGTGGGATCCAAGGGAGTCAAATCCATATAGGCGTATTTTCGTAATGAGCGTCATATCAAGAGGCATAAAGTGGTTATCTTTGCCATATATCCTTGGTGTTCTATAATGTGAATGCTTGTTGTGTGTAGTCATTAGAGGCGATTCTAATGAGTATATATCCAACTATTTGCCTGATAAAAGACGAATACCACCTTACAAAATCCCTCGATATCAAATCTTGACAAATTATTTGGGGGCTCAAGAACCGCCTGACAAAAGACAAATACACCCTTTAAATAGTCCCCACTATGTCGCATCCTGAATAATTCCGTAGGGACTCAACAGCGGGATCGGCTCAGCCACAATAAATGAGACATTGGTGTTCGAGGCATTTGAGTTGCACTGTATTTTGTTTTCATTGCAAAGTGCTACTAGTTCAGGAAAGGTTTCTTCCGCAGTAGAAGCAAATGATTTTCTTTACCAAAACAGAAGTGAAGGCAATGATCAGGGATCGATACAATTAACCCACAGCGCCCATCAGAGACACCAAATAAAAAGAAACACAAACATGAATTAACTAGAGCCTAATAGAAACACCAATGCTCCCTTATGAGGGAATTTCCTTCGAGTAGCTTTGCAAAGTTAGTGTGTGAGATGGCGGCAATAAATCCTTTCCCTGTCGTTCCAAATGTTTCCACTTTACTCCGCTCCACTCCAATAGAATGTTTAAGTTATGTCCTCTGCAACTTGTTACATTACAATTACACAGCCATCACGAAAACACGCCTATATAATTTTGACCCGCTTCAACCCCACTTTTATATAGTAAAACTGGGTTTACAGGGGTATACATTTTTTTTCTTATTTCTGCTCAGAAACATAGATTGTGGGTACTCGTTAGAACCGCCTCGCCGAGGCTGTTCTAACAAGTACCCACAATCTATGTTTTGAGCAGAAATATGAAAATTCAGGATTTTTATCTGAAAATTTTCGTATTTTGGTGGTAGAATTTTACCAATATATTTGAATAGGCGTGTTTTCATAATGCGTTTGATGTTATGCATTTTTGTATTTTTGCAAAATGGCTAGAAATTTTGTGACCTGTGTTTGTTGTCTTGGATCAAAAATCAGCAAAATAATGTATACTTATATACACCCCTGTAAACCCAAGTCTTCTCTAGATAAAATGGGGTTTGGAGGGGTATTCGTTACACGGACCTCTGATTTGACGTTTGAATCCTGATCATTACCTTCACTTCTATTTTGGTAGCATGATAACAAAATAACTAAAACAAAACTCATCGACGTAAGCTGAAGTGATTTATGTCATGAGTTACTATACTTGAAGACAGATTGATAAATTAAATGTCAAAACCAACTGTTGGTTTTATGTCGCGGCGTGATGTAATTAGCAAAATAAGAGCGCGCTGCCTGCTTCTGATAATTCCAGGCGTGCTTTATGCTTTGAAGCTGTAGCATTTTATTCTGAGTTATTGCCAAGGAGTTCCATTCAAGTCCGTCAGTTAATTTACAGTTGGAACGATGATTGAACAGAGAAAACCATTATAGCATTACGATAACACACCCGTGTGACATACTGCACTTTTGGACATCTCCAAAATGGCTACTTTTCTGATGAAAACCCGTGCTGCTTTTCTTATTTATACTGCAAACATAGGTCGTGTGTGCTCGTTAGAACCGCCTCATTGAGGCGGTTCTTCGAGTACCCACAAACTATGCCTTAGAACAGAAATAAGAAAAATAATGTTTATCTCGTAAACCCCAGTTTTTTCTATATAAAGTGGGGTTTGGGGGGTCTTTATTTCACGGACCTGTTTACGTGATGAGGCGTAGTTGTTCAAAGCTGACAATGTCGTCTTGCTCAAACGTTTAATAATTTAGAACGGCGAAACGGAACACAGAATCTCATATTATTTATGTAAAATTATGGGTAGCTTAGTTACTTATTTCAAGAAAAAAAACTTTGTATTTCCTACCGGACTTCCTGAATCAGTCAACATCACGAACATTTAAAATATCGTGTGTGTGTGAATTCGGGTTTTACGTCGCTTTCAACAATTTTTCAGTCATATCACGACGGTGTCTGGTTGCGACAGGGAGCTCAATGCTCACTTTTATAGTGCTGCCCTACTGAAGTATCATGTCCCAGACACATTACATGATACCACACCCAGTCACATTATCCTGACACTGGGTCGACCAGTCCTAGCTCTACCCCGTAAATCTGAGTGCCAAGCGAGGAGCAGCTAGTACCATTGTTAACGACTTTGGTATGTCGCGGCCCGGGATCGAACCCGTGACCTCCCGTTCCCCGGAGCGGACACTCTACCAACTGAGCTATCGGGGCCGATTTAAAAGATCATAACCATCACGTAAGCAAGTCCATGAAATGAACACCCCCTAAAGCCCACTTTATACAGAGAAAACACGGGTTTAGCGGGGTAAACATTATTTTTCTTAATTGTACTCCAATACATATGTTGTGGGAACTCGTTAGAACCGCATCAACGAGGCGGTTCTAACGAGCACCACAACCTATGTTTGTTGTATAAATAAGTAAGATGTCACGGATTTTCATCAGAAAAATAGCCATTTTGGAGATGCGTTAAAATATACTATATCGCACGGGTGTGTTATCGACCTCTGACTGAATCTAAACAATACACCAGTGCTTCAGCTGAAGTGCACGACCCGCCGGATGCTTTTAGCTTTATGAGTGTTACCATATATGGGTATGGCGGCCATTTTGGTCATGTGACCTGGACCTAAAAACGGTTCCACCAATAAATGCGCCTTATCGTAAGGAGCAAAAATATGTCTTATACTTTAGTACTGAATTCTGAATCGTTTGCAGGATAAAATGCATTCTCACTTTTCCAATACAAAAGCATATGTGTCAAAGTTTGACCAAGGCACAAAGAAGGTCAAGGTCAACCCAGGGTCACCTTTTTAGCAATTTATGATAGGCCTACGTCCCAGATGCTATTTATCAAGTTTCGTGGAAATCTGCCCAGTGGTTCTGGAGAAGACTATTTTTTGAAGGGTTTTTACCATTTATGGCTTGGCGGCCATTTTGGTCATGTGACCTGGACCCCATGAGCAAGTTTTAATTTCCCCCCATCCCATAGAGGCTCCATATGAAATTTGACTTCAATCGGCCCAACGGTTTCCGAGGAAAAGCAGTTCGAAAGTTTTCATATTTTTCGCCTCGGCGAGGCTATACTAAATGGAATGTAATATTTCGCAAGTTCATTGGTTAGATCTCATTGATATCTATCAGTATGCCAAAAATTGTTTAAATATTCCAAGCGGTTAAGTCACTATCACCAATTTTCACAAACGGGTTACGGACGGACAGACAGACAGACCATATATGGCTTGTCGGCCATTTTGGTCATGTGACCTGGACCCCATGAGCAAATTTTGGTTTCCCCCATCCCATAGAGGCTCCATATGAAATTTGACTTCAATCGGCCCAACGGTTTCCGAGAAGAAGCAGTTCAAAAATTTTCACATTTTTCGCCTAGGCGAGGCTATACTAAATGGAATGTAATATTTTGCAAGTTCATTGGTTAGATCTCATTGATATCTATCAGTATGCCAAAAATTGTTTAAATATTCCAAGCGGTAAAGTCACTATCACCAATTTTCACAAACGGGTTACGGACAGACAGACAGACAGACAGACAGAATGACACGGTGATTTTAGGGCACCCTTAGAAAATCAACCGACTTCAGTCGGTCGCTTTTTCTGCGGGTCGTGCAATTACAGGGGTAACAACCTACGTCATAGCAGAGATGTCGTACCCATTTCAGAAGCGGCCATATTGGTGTAAATAGGATAAATTAAATGCTTCAAACTAGATATGTACATTACGAGTCTTCAGAAAACATACTTCAGCTGGTAACGGACAATATTTGCATCCCATTGATGAGCTAATTTTACCTAGACACATTGAAAAGGCTTCGATAACTTCGCCACAAGATTTGATTCGGCGCTGTAAACAATGATAGGTCCGACATCATTGCCAAATCAGCTTGTGTCGAATTATTTAAACAAAAGGCCACATTTCTGGGACAGATTTCAGTATGTTTGATTCTTTTATGACCTAATGCACCGACTGTGCCTACCTGTTGTGACAAATGCCTTTTGTGTAGTAAACGCCGGCAAACCTAAGAATGGTTATGACGTCACTGCTCTGACGTAGGTTGTTCCCCCTGAATTACATAATATATTTTAAATTATAGTCTTTCAAACCGCAGTGAGACGTGACTGCACTTTTAATTTTGGACTAGTCCGTGTTTTAAGTAAGTCGCCTTCAGTCAGGATTTTACATTTGGATATATAGTTTTACTGAGATTCGTACTGCATTAAACTAACCAATTGTCAACGACTTCTACATAATGACATTATCAAAAAAACTTATTTACAATTTTAAAATCCTGTGAAAAAAGAAATCCGAAACCTGTTTCCCCTAAAACATGGAATAGTCTTGCCACGCTTAAACGTTGAACTCTCAAAGGTCATTGATAAACTGGGGAAGGCAGGTTTCGGATATCTTGTTTCCCGGGATTTTAAAATTATAAAGAAGTTCTTTCGATAATGCCATTATGCAGAAGTCTTGGCCAAGTGGTTAATATGATGCAGCACGAATCTCAGTAAAACTATATCGCCCAATGTAAAATCCCAACTGAAGGAGACTTACCTAAACCACGGACTAGTCCTAAATTAAAAGTGCAGTCACGTCTCAGTGGTGCAGTGGTAAAGCATCGGCTTAGAGATCGAGAGGTACCGGGTTCGAACCGCACACGCGTCATGTGTTGTTTCCTTGAGCAAGAGACTTTATCCACATTGCTCAGTACTGGTTTCTACCCAGGAAAAGAGGGCCACATGGAAGATTAGTACTAGTACTAAATGTGTTACCCTCTATAAATAAGGTCGATTATTATTATTATTATTATTATTATTATTATTCTCACTGGGTTTTGATAGACTATACAATAATAGCCTGCACAAAGAAGCCATTGCGACAACACGTCCGTGCTACATAGTGCATTCTTTCATATCTCCAAAACGGCATTTTTTTTGACGAAAATCTGTAATATTGTTCTCATTTATTATACAAACATAGATTAGGGGTGCTCGTTAGATCCGCCTAATAAAGGCGGTTCTAAGGAGTACCCACAACTTACGTTTTGGATTAGAAAATATGAAAAATAATGTCTACCCCGTACATTCCCGTTTTCTGTATATAACGTGGGGTTCAGAGGGTGTTCATTTCGCGGGCTTTGTCGCGTGATGAAACTTTGAAGAAAGTAGTCTGCTTTATTAAAGTTACCACCACAGCTATTGGGCATTTATTCTTATTGCATTCTTTTCTCGTTATACTTTTGGCTTTTGCATTTATTTCGAAATAAAGCGTATCTAAAACACCCTTTGATCGTGAAAGCATTGAATTTATATTTTCAGCAATTATATTTGAAGATAAATCGGTTACTATTTCTATATTATATGGGTTTGAATAATTTATATTTTCCTGCAGGTAATTATAGCGCTTGGATCTTTTTATTTAAATTGATACTAGAATTGATACTAGATATTTGAACTTATCCCGACAGAATAAAATTCGCAACCTAGTCTCTGACATGTTGGTCATTTTTCTACACTTGCATAATCACTTCGGGTGATTTAATATGAAATATTATTTTAAAGAATCCGAATCCGCGATACAATGTGTGTTTTTAGTGTGTTTTTTTTTTAAAGTAGGGTGACTATTAAATGTTCTTTATTCTGTGTCTGGTTGGGCCCACAGACTTTATGACGGCCCCTACCTCGGAGTCAAACTGGCGGTTTTACTTTGCTCCAGCATTTCAGTTATTTCATGCTGTCGAGTTCTCGTCGATATTCGTTTGATTTTTATGTTCTCGGAGATGTTGCCCTGATGAGTTAGAAATCCTTTATGCGGACGGATTGTTTTTTCCAAACCACGACAGAACCAATGACGAGGATTGTGTCCGCGCGGAATCGATAATCTCCGGCCCCCGCAGTAAAAAAACAACTTCACGGAGATGTTGCACTGATGGGTTAGGTGGCCTTATGCGGACTGAACAAATAATTTGTCTAAATCGCGACGGAAGTAAGGGCGAGGATTGTGGCCACCTAAAATCGATTTAAGCCCTCCAGTGGAATTCGTTTCCGCTGACCGTTCCGATGCGGTTCTTCTGTCGCGGTTTATTTTTATGCTCCCCGAAGGGGGAGCCATATAGTCGCCGCTTTGTCCGTCCGTCCGTCACACTCCATATCTCTAAAAGTTTTAAAGGCATTCAAGTGAAACTTGATATACTGATAGAGGGCGATGAGGGGAATCGTAGAATACAAGAACCATAATCCTGTTACCAGTATTTATGGAGTTAATTCCCTTCTTAACTATTTCAATGAAAAGATTGTCCGGAGCATATCTCTGAAAGTATAATAGGGATTTAAGTGAAACTTGATACATTGATAGATGGCCATCAGAGGAAGTGCAGAATGCAAGAACTGTAACTCTATCACAAGCAATTACAGAGTTATATCCCTTTTTAGTTTTTGCTATATTAAGCTTGTCCGGAGCATATCTCTAAAAGTTTAAAAGGTAATTTAGTGAAACTTGATACATTGATAGGGGGCTATAAGAGAAATCGCAGAATGCAAGAAGCATAATCCTGCCAACAGTTTTTACGCAGTTACTTCCCTTCTTAATTAGGGCCCCACACAGTATTTTGGGTGTCCTGTCCGTCACACTCCATATCTCTTAAAGTATTAAAGGTATTTAAGTGAAACTTGATAATACTGATAGAGGGCGATTCGTAGAATACAAGAACCATAATCCTGTCACCAGTATTTATGGAGTTACTTCCCTTCTTAACTATTTCAATAAAGAGATTGGCCGGAGCATATCTCTGAAAGTATAGAAGGGATTTAAGTGAAACTCGATACATTTATAGATGGCCATCAGAGGAAGTGCAGACTGTAAGAACTCTATCTCCAGCACAAGTAATTACAGAGTTATTTCCCTTTTTAGTTTTTGCTATATTATGCTTGTCCGGAGCATATCTCTAAAAGTTTTAAAGGTAATTTAGTGAAACTTGATACATTTATAGAGGGCTATGAGAGAAATCGCAGTATGCAAAAAGCATAACCCTGCCAACAGTATTTACGGAGTTACTTCCCTTCTTAATTAGGGCCCAACACAGTATTTTGGATGTCCTATAGTAATCTCCTTGTCAGTCAGTTTCAAATCTAAACCAAAACATTTAACTGGTTATAACTTCACAAGTATTATCCCTACTCCCATGAAACTTCACACTCATACTAACAATCACAAGACCTACATTCTGACAAACCATATTGCTTTTGTCCCTGTGTTTGTCATGCCTTAACCAAAAAACTTAACCTTGGTCATAACTTCAAAAGTATTTGCCCTACTCTCATGAAACTGCGCACACTTACTTACTATCACAATACCTATATTCTGACAAAGGGCCATAACTATATTGCTTTTCGGTGTGTGTTTGTCAGGCCATAACCAAACAATTTAAACTCGGTCAAAATTTTAAAAGTATTTATCTTACTCTCGTGAAACTTCACACGCATACTTACCATCACAAAACCTACATTCTGACAAAGGGCCATAATTATGTTGCTTATTTTCACTGAATGATGTCCCCTTTTTTTTCAAAAAAATATCCCCTGTTCTTTCATGACCATGGGTAATAGGGCTTTCATATTTCACATATGTATTCCTTGAGCCATTCTTCATTGAAAATCACTTACTAGGGAACACAAAACTGAGTTTCTTTGTCTTATGGTTTAAGATTTACATGCCCTTGCACGGAAGGGGCCTTTCATTTCTCCTTATTTTTTGCAGTCGTTGTTGAAAATCACTAACTAGGGAATTCTTAGACTTTTGGTTAAACCCATTTGGTAACAACGGAAACCCCAAAAGGGGTAAGTGGCAAGCAGTGCAGGCCCAGATCAGAAGCCACGGAACGCGTATTTGTCACGCCTTAACCAAAAAACTTAACCTTGCTCATAACTTCTAAAGAATTGGCCCTACTCTTATGAAACTTCACACACATACTTAACCATCACAAGACCTACATTCTGACAAAGGAGAATAACTCGTGTGTTTGTCACACCTAAACCAAAAACCTTAACCTCAGTGATAACTTCAAAAGTTTTTTGTCTACTCTCATGAAACATCACACACATAATTACCATCACAAGACCTACATCATGACAAATTGCTTTTTGTTGTGTGTTTGTCAGGCCATACCCAAACAACTAAAACTCCGGTCAAAATTTTAAAAGTATTTGTCCTACTCTCATGAAACTTCACACACATACTTACATCACAAAAACCTACATTCTGACAAAGGGCCATAACTATATTGCTTATTTTCACTAATTATCTCCCCTTTTTTAAAAATATATCTCCTGTTATTTCATAACCATGGGTAATAGGGCTTTCATGTTTCACATGTGTATTCCTTGTGACATTTTCCATTGAAAATCACTCACTAGGGAACACAAAACTGAGTTTCTTAGCCTTATGGTTTAACAAGTACCCATAACCTTTGTCTTCAAACAAATCTTATCAAACTTCAAAGTGTATAGGATCATTTCACTAAAATAACCCTCCTACTACTGCGCATCTTCGGGGAGCATCCCTCGGTTTCACCGATGCTCTTGTTGTTATGGTTTGTGTTTGGGTGTTTGTGTCGCTTATATTGTTTAATTTTGGATAGCTTATTGATAATTTTTGTTCGTGATTTTGACGATCCCGAAGAAACTGTGCTGCAAAGATAAAAAAGGCATAACTTCATACTGCAAGTACTTGTTTTATTTCTCTGTTTACAAAGATTTCTAAGTTAACAAATATTACTGTAATTACCGGTACTTTCAAACTATAATCAGTTGTGAAAACAATCATTGTAACGTTCTCAACATCACCTTTTCAAAAAATGGAGCTCATTTTTCACCTATGATCAAGCCCAGCTACGGGATCGTGTGGCCGCTAGCTCAGAAGACTTCTTTCAGCAAAAAGTTTCGTAAAATCATTCTTCGATGAAATAATAAATAAATAAATGTTATTCGATAGACTGCACGCATGGTAGTTAACCGAATCACGGTTGATAACTTTGCTTCAATATTTAACTGCTGGGGGGTCTGGCCTCAGATTTTATGACGGCTCCAGCCTAAAAGAAATTTTAAGATAAAAATTCTCACTGATATTTTTCATATTACTGCTAAAAACATAGATTGTGGGAACTCGCTAGAACCGCCTCGGGTTTTCTATATAGAAATGGCGTTTTAGGATAGGCGGTTTTTTTCCGTGATGATATTATGTCCCCTTCCTGCATATTCGTTTTTGGTGAGGTTCCGGTTTGCGTCAGTGTAGCAATTTTGGATCACTATACAAGTACCTCCTGAAGCAATGGACTGGTTCTGATCAAACTGGCATTATTGTATAAATAGTATAGGAAATAAACAGCCATAATGTTTTAATGGTCTTCACCTAATTTTTAAGGCCACAGGTCTCGAAACTATCAATGTCAGGCAAACAATGACTTGCGTGCCCCTATCTCATGAGCGGATTATTGAAGTGTTACAAAATTACGTTTAAAAGTTGACTACAGGATTTGTTTTGTAAATGCGCCTAGATACGATGTACAAAGTGTACGGATGCGCCTGCAATAGTTTCCGACATTTTACAAGGGGCATAATTTTGAGCCTCATTGGTTTCTGTCCCTGAAACTTATTTTCTTTAAGAGAAGACCCTTACTTGCAGGCACACACGTTAATTGGACGCTATAACGTTGTTTTAACGTGAAGCAACGTTTATTCCACCTTATGTGCCTGTTATTAGTAACGGTGAGTAAATACATGAATACATGTATTTTCTGTAAAAGTTACCTCCACTGCTATTGTATCCTTTCATCTTAATTAATACATACACAAAAGATGAACTAGCCCATTATTCTTCTTCAAGTCCTTGGGCACTGATAATTCAATTACTTAGAGAGTTTGTTCTTCGCAATCCAGTAATTTCATTTGCATTAAATCACCCAGGACCAAATTTTAATCAAACATTTCCCTGTAAATGTCAAAAATGTCTTGTTAGGTTTCTGACAACACAAGGCAATAATTCTCTTCTCTTTTTCAGCAATACAAGAAATACTTCCGACATCCATGTGTTGTCTGAAATAGCGGGCAAAGATCCAGAGCAGCTTTGACATCCGAAATGTACAGATACAACCATAGACACTTTCGTTTCTGCAAGGCAGCTGGCTTTTGTTAGGCTTGAGAGTCATCTTGTATCACTCTAAAGTAATACATGTACAATAGCATAATATGAGGTTTCATGGCAGTTTTTTCTGCTGCAGTGTGCTATATGTATTTGAAGTTTGATGCGGGATCTTCGACTATTTTCCAACCTACACTTAGAGACAATTAACACCAGTGCTGTCTGTACTTTTATTATTTCTATTCTTCCAAACGCGTTAAATAAAAAAGGAGTACGCACTATCATCAAAACACACTTGATTCATTATAACTACCATACATGAGCGTGACGAAAGAATGCCGTATGCATGATTGCATGCCTGTATACAGAAGAAGTTCATTTCGAAATACTAACATTCTCGATGCATTCTATAGTCAACTATCAAGACGCGTTTTTGTCCAGATTTTAATGAATACATTGACTCTTGTGCCGTCACGTGATCATTAGATGTACAGAAGAAGTTCATTTCGAAATACTAACATTCTCGATGCATTCTATAGTCAACTATCAAGACGCGTTTTTGTCCAGATTTTAATGAATACATTGACTCTTGCGCCGTCACGTGATCATAAGATGACGCCATTTTTCATTTTAACAGCCACGCTTCTCTCCAGTATGATTGGACCATGACGACGTTAGGATATCAACGACACTCTTCCGCGGTAAAACACGCTTCCCTCCAGTAAGATTGGACCATGACGAAGTTAGGATATCAACGACACTCTTCCGCGGTAAACCACGCTTCCCTATAGTAAGATTGGACCATGACGAAGTTAGGATATCAACGACACTCTTCCGCGGTAAACCACTCTTCCCTCCAGTAAGATTGGACCATGACGAAGTTATCACTTCAGTGGCACTGTTCCGCTGTAAACCACGCTTCCCTCCAGTATGATTGGACAGTGACGACGTTAAGACTTCGTTGACACGGTTCCGTAGTGAACCACGCTTCCGTCCAGTATGATCGGACCATGACGGAAGTGATGACGTCAACGACCCTGTCCTGCTAGAAACCAGCATTCCCTCTACCATGCCAAAGGTATGACTTTAATAAATAGGTTTTGAATAGTTAGATCGCTTGGAAGCAAAAATATACCAAATAAACGAAAATAGCAGACTCTATTTTATTGAGTGTGTTAATGACCAGAAATGAAATGTGCAACACAGGTCACGCCCTCTAGCGCCGGTTTAAGCAGAACTCTATTTTCAAAATGATTCTAAATGAACTCATTGATGCCAAAGGACCAGAAAATATAATCTGCACCATGATGCACGTGCAGACATTTTACGGCCGCCACACGGCACAGCACCAGCGGCAGTAAAGATAAATAAGTTCTGAATAGTTAGATCCCTTGGAAGCAAAACAACACACCAAATAAACGAAAATAGCAGACTCCGTTTTGTTGAGTCTGTTCATGACAATTAATGAATTGTGCAACACTAGCAACGCCCTCTAGCACCGGTTTAAGCAGAACTCTATTTTCAAAATGATTCTAAATGAACTCATTGATCCCAGAAAATTTAATAACACTACTTCACTATAAACTACGCTTCCCTCCAGTATTATTGGACCATGCCGAAGTTATAACTTCAATGGCACGTTTCCGCTGTAAACCTCGCTTCCCTCCAGTATTATTGGCCGATGTCGAAGTAATGACTTCAATGACACTCTTCCGCTGTACACCAGGCTTCCCTGCAGTAATATTGGACCATGACGGTAGTTACGACTCCAATGACTCTGTTCCGCTGTAAACCACGCTTCCCTCTAGTATGATTTGAGCATGCCGAAGTTATGACTCCAATGGCACTATTCCGCTGTAAATCAGTGTTTTGGTGCAGTGGTAGCGCATCGGATTTGTGATCGAGAGGTTGCGGGTTCGATCCTCACGCTGACCAAAGTGTTATGCCCTTTAGCAAGGCACTTCATCCACATTGCTTAAACAAATGTACTGGCTACCGCTTAGGCAATCCTGCTCGTAATGCTCAGGTGTGAGCGAGTAGCAGTAATAGGAGAAAGAAAAGAAGAAAACATGCTTCCCTGCAGTATGATTGGAGCATACCGAAGTTATAGCTTCAATGACTCTGTTCTGCTGTAAACCTCGCTTCCCTCCAGAATGATTGGACCATGCCGAAGTTATGGCTTCATTAATAATAATAATCGGCCTTATTTTTAAACAATATTTTATTTACTTCTTTTCAATTACAGATATATAACAAGAATGTAACATATTAGAAAGATCGACAGGATTTGAAAACAAGCAAGATTGCTTATACCAATCAACTCCTGCAAAAAATTGGGCATTATATACCGCTTCCGAAATTCTAAATACAATAAGATACAGCAAATCTAGTTGAATTTTTGAGAATGTAAACATCATATTGAGAGAGAGAGAGAGAGAGAGAGAGAGAGAGAGAGAGAGAGAGAGAGAGAGAGATGAACTGAACTGAAGATATGTAAGTGGTTAATGAGCTATCAAAATGAGACTATCTCTTGAAATCGACCTTATTTATAGAGGGTACACATTTAGTACTAGAACTAATGTTCCATGTGGCCCTCTTTTCCTGGCTTGGAACCAGTACTAAGCAATGTGGATAAAATCACTATTCCGCTGTAAACCACGCTTCCGTCCAGTGTGATTGGACCATGCGGAAGTTATGACTTCAATGACACTATTCTGCTGTAGCTGTAAATCACTAACTAACATTACGCTTACTTCCAGTATAATTAGACCATGTTGACGTTATTACTTCAATGACACTGTTCCGCTGTATACCACGCTTCCATCCAGCATGATCGGACCATAACGAAGGGATGACATCAGCGAGTTGACCATGATGAAAACTATGCTTCTCTCCAGTATGATTAGACCACGACGACGTTATCACATCAACAAATCGACCATACCGAAAACTACGCTTCCCTCAGGTATGATTGGACCACGACGACTTTATGGAACAACAAGTGAACCATGACGAAAACCAAGCTTCTCTCCAGTATGATTAGACCACGACGACTTTATGACATCAACAAGTGGACCATGACGAAAACCAAGCTTCTCTCCAGTTTGATTGGACCACGACGACTTTATGACAACAACAAGTGGACCATGACGAAAACCAAGCTTCTCTCCAGTATGATTGGACCACGACGGCTTTATGACATCAACAAGTGGACCTTGACGAAAACTACGCTTCTCTCGAGTATGATTGGACCACCATGACGTTATGACATCAACAAGTGGACCATTGCGAAAACCACTCTTCCCTCCCGTATGATTGGACCACGACGACTTTATGACATCAACAAGTGGACCTTGACGAAACTACGCTTCTCTCAAGTATGATTAGACACGATGACTTTATGACATCAACAAGTGGACCATGATGAAAACTACGCTCCCCTCCAGTATGATTAGACCACGACGAAGTTACGACATCAACAAGTGGACCTTGACGAAAACCAAGCTTCTCTCCAGTATGTTAGACCCCGACAACGTTATGACATCAAAAGTGGACCATGACGAAAACCAAGCTTCTCTACAGTATTATTAGGCCACGACAACGTTATGACATCATGACGAAAACCACGCTTCTCTCCAGTATGATTTCACCGTGGCGACGTTATGACATCGTTGATTCAATCATTCTGGAGAGAAACATGGTTTTCGTCATGTTCCAATCAAACACGAGAGAAGCGTTAACCATGAAGTGATGACATCAACGACACTGTTCCATTGTTAATATGAACATTTTGTACAATGTTTTCTTTTGGTCAAACCAGATTTTGTGACAATTAACGGAACGGAAGATAATATAGAACAACATGTCGGGTCACGAGCAAAGTCTATGTGAACCCTTCGGGGCCCACTAACTTAGCTCGTAACCGATATTGTTCATACTTCAGTGAATATTAAACAACTTTCACTTCTCAAATGTAAAGGTGCATACCTGAATCATGCTAAGAACTTTATTTAGAATCAAAGCTCGGACAGCACTTGCGGGTCGAATGCCTCTAGTGTAAGTGTGTGTGTGTGTGTGAATTCGGGTTTAACGTCGCTTTCAACAATTTTTCAGTCATATCACGACGGTGTCTGGTTGCGACAGGGAGCTCAATGCTCACGTTTATAGTGCTGCCTCACTGAAGTATCATGTCCCAGACACATTACATGATACCACATCCAGTCACATTATCCTGACACTGGATCGACCAGTCCTAGCTCTACCCCGTAAATCTGAGTGCCAAGCGAGGAGCAGCTAGTACCATTTTTAACGACTTTGGTATGTCGCGGCCCGGGATCGAACCCGAGACCTCCCGTTCCCCGGAACGGACACTCTACCAACTGAGCTATCGGGGCCGGTCTCTAGTGTAAGCTGAAATAAAGATAAGGCTGACACGAATAATCGTATAATCGATTAATCGATCGATAATTTCCACTAAAATGATTATCATTTCTGATTTGCTTTTAATCGATTACTTGATAGGTACAATTTACTACCCAAAGTTATGCCTAAAATAGCTGGATAAGTGGCAAACAGTGCAGACCCTGGTGAGACGCCGCGGAATGCGGCGTCTCATCTGGGTCTACACGGTTTGCTCAGGCCTGTCTGTTCAAATATACATATGGTAAAGTGCAACAAATTGTAAGAATCATGCTCACACAGGTTAAATTATGACAAAAACCTTAACGATTACTAATCGATTATCGATCGCAATGACTGGACTGATAATCGATTATCTTTTCAGCTCCGATTAGCCAGCCCTAAATAAAGGTGCTGAAAAGGAGAGTTAGACTGTTTCGTGTAATCCTTACATTCCTGTACCGTACACAAACAGTGTAGATCCCGATCAGACTTTGCGTCTTGTGCCAGCTGATCTGAGTCTAAACTGTTTTCAATGTCCCAGAACATACACCAAGTCAATGGTTTACAACGAGCTTTCACATTACGAAAACACGCCTATTCAAATACATTACAAATTTTACCACCGAAAAATGAAAAAAAATCAGATGAAAAATTGCGATATTTTTCTTATTTCAGCTCAAAATATAGATTGTGGGCACTCGTTATAACCGCCTAATCGAGGCGGTTCTAACGAGTACTCACAACCTATATTTTAGAGCAGAAATAAGAAAAATATGGTTTACCCCTGTAAACCCCAGATTTACTATATAAAAGTGGGGTTCAAGGGGGTAAAAATTATATAGGCGTGTTTCCGTGATGTTTTACACAGCACTTTGACGTAAGAACGACACGAGCAGCGAGGCTATTTTTTATAAACAATTGTAACCAGGATCTCTTACAGTTCAGTCACGTGGCCATCGGCACTGGAGAGCTTCTGTGCTTAGTAACTTTGGTCGATTGACAAACAATCGACCAAAACATGGCTGAACGCTTTACCAAAAGTGAAGACAGTCCCTGGTTTTGAGCAAGACTAAAGTAAGTAACGTATACCCATGTAAACTCCAATTTCATATATTTTTTTAGTTAAGTTTACATCGCGGAAACAGATCCTTGTGGAAAAATGAGGTCTGCCGTATCGCCAGTACAAGCATTTTACCGGTGAAAATGTGTGGTGTTTTTAGCTCACCAAAGCCGAAGGCTCCGGGGGAGTTTATAGGATAAGAAGTTGTCCGTCGTCGTATGTCGTATGTCTGGTGTCGACACCCTTTAAACATCTTCTCCTCTAAAGCCACTGGGCCGATTGAGCCCAAATTTTATCTGTAGCATCCTTGGGCTATGCGATTGAAAGTGCGTGTGTGTTTTTTTATGAAAATCGGCTGTTTAGTTTGGTTGCTATGGCAACTTAGAGTTTCCATAGGCGTATAATGGGGACAATTAATAAATGGCATTTACTGCCAAGGTATTGCAGATATTTTGACGAAACTTTTATAGAAATGTTTCTTGAGTAAACTTCTCTCAGCCCTATGCCTTTATGCCAACCTGAGGGTCACCCAGGTTGTGCCAGGTCCATGACCCACCCCAACCGCTTCATAAAAGGCCATATGTCTCAGAAACCATTCATATCCCGACACGTAAACCATATATATTCTTGTTCCTATTGATAAGTCGCATACAGTGACACCAACCTGGGGGTCCTCCGGGATGCGCCAAGGCCATGCCCCACCCCCTCCACTTCATAAAAGGCCAAATATTTCGGAAACCATTCAGATCCCCACCCCAGCACCATATATACTCTTGTTCCCCATGATAAGACCTATTCAGTGACATCAACCTGGGGATCCCCCGGGATGCGCCGGGGCCATGTCCCACCCCCTCTATTTCATAAAAGGCCCACTATCTCGGAAACCTTACAGATCTCCACCCCTAAACCATATATATTATTGCTCCTTATGATAAGACCCATTTATTGACACCAAATTGGGGGTCTTCCGGGATGCGCCGGAGCCATGCCCCACCCCTCCACTTCACATAAGGCCATATATCTCAGAAACTGTTCAGATCCCCACCCCTTAGCCTTATATGTTCTTGTTCATTATGATAAGACGCATTCAGTGACACCAACCTAGAGGTCCCCCTGGATGTTCTGGGGCCATGCCCCACCCCTCCATTCCATAATATCACAATATCTCGGAAACCTTACAGATTCCCACCCCTAAACCATATATATTATTGTTCCTTATGATAAAATTCATTGACACCCTCATTGACACATTCATTGACACCAACCTGGGGGTCTCCCAGGGCCTTGCCCCCACCCCTGCACTTCAGAAAAGGCGTTATATCTCAGAAACTGTCCAGAGCCCCACCCCTAAACCATATAAATTCATCTTCCTTATGATAAGACGCATTCAGTGACACGAGCTTGTGTGTCCCTGGGGCATGCTCGGGCCATGCCCCACCGCTTGACTTCATCAAAAGCCATATATCTCAGAAATCGTTCAGATCCCCACCCCTAAACCATATATTTTCTTTGTTCCTTATGATAAGACTCGTTCAGTCACACCAACGTGGGGGTCTCTTTGTGCTGAGGCAATGTGTCCCGCCCTTCCACTTCATAAAAGGCCATGTATTTCAGAAACCATTCAAATCCCAACCCCATAATCATATATGTTATTGCCTGACCCGCAGAAAAAGCGACCGACTGAAGTCGGTTGATTTTCTAAGAGTGCCCTAAAATCACCGTGTCATTCTGTCAGTCTGTCCGTCCGTAACCCGTTGGTGATAGTGACTTAACCGATTGGAATATTTAAATAATTTTGGCATACTGATAGATATCAATGAGATCTAACCAATGAACTTGCCAAATATTACATTCCATTTAGTATAGCCTCGCCGAGGCGAAAAATGTGAAAATTTTCGAACTGCTTCTCCTCGGAAACCGTTAGGCCGATTGAAGTCAAATTTCATATGGAGCCTCTATGGGATGGGTAAAACCAAAATTTGCTCATGGGGTCAAGGTCACATGACCAAATTGGCCGCCAAGCCATATATGGTAAAAAACCCTTCAAAATAGTCTTGTCGAGAACCACTGGGGAGATTTCCACGAAACTTGATAAATAGCATCTGGGACGTAGGCCCTTCATAAAGTGCTAAAATGGTGACCCGGGTTGACCTTGACATTCTTTGTGCCTAGGTCAAACTTTGACACATATGTTTTTGTATTGGAAAAGTAAGAATGCATTTTATCCTGCAAACGATTCAGAATACAGTACTAAAGTATAAGATATATTTTTGCTCCTTACGATAAGGCGCATTTATTGGGGGAACCGTTTTAGGTCCTGGTCACATGACCAAAATGGCCGCCATACCCATATATGGTAACACTCATAAAGCTAAAAGCATCCGACGGGTCGCGCACTTCAGCTGAAGCACTGGTTGTTCCTCATTATCGGCACACATACTGTAGGAGTGTCCGCAGGGTCCTTTTCACTTTATAAAAGGGCCACATATCTCGGAAACCGTTCAGATTCCCACCCCTAAACCATATATATACTGGTCCTTATGATAAGACACATTTAGGGACAACAATCTTGGGCTTTCCTGGGATCGACAGAGAATGCTCCAACCCCTCCACTGTTTAAGAGGCCTTATATCTCCAGCCATACAGATCCCCACTGTTAAACCATATATTATTCTTGTTCCTTGTGATAAGACACATTTAGTGATACCAACCAGGGCTCCATTGGGTCCATGCCCCACTACCTCTACTTCATAAAAAGCCTAATGTTTCATATACTGAATCCATATGGGTGATAATTTGGATATGGGGGCTCACTTGGCAGATTAAAATGATATCGTTAAAATACATGGCTGCAATTGGGCAGTGCCCACCTGAGCTTTGGTGGGCATAGTGGCCCATGGACCTGTTGTTTTTCTTTTCCTCTCAAAACATAGATTAGAATCTTTAAGGGGGCTCTAATGAGCATCCGTAATCTATGTCTTGGAACAGAAATATATGAAAATAATGTATACACATGTAAACCCCAGTTTTCTCTGGTATATAAAGTAGGATCTACGCGGTATTCATTTCAGGGACTTCTTCACATGGTGAATATTGTTTTCATTACACACACGGTCCGGTTAACGTGATGCTGAGTGACAGAAACGTCCATCAGGAAAACACGCCTATATAATTTTGACCAACAAAAACCCAACTTTTATATAGTAAAATTGAGGTTTAAATTGGTTTACATTATTTTTCTTTAGATTGTTGGTACCCGTTAGAAACGCCTCGTCTATGCGGTTCTAACGAGTCCCATAATCTCTGTTTTGTGCAGAAATATGAAAAAATGTCGTGTTTTTTATCTTAAATTTTCATTTTTTGATGGTAAAGTTTTCAGTAAATTTGAATAGGCGTGATTTCGTTATGTATGCACGTAAGTTATTAGTGTCTTTACCTTTCATCCCTGAATTTCATCTTTCAATTACGGCATGCCCATTGTTTCAGATACGGGGTTTTGACGGAATTGCAAACGGCGTAGATCCAGGGAAGACGGCTGGTTATAAGTCGTATCACATCGCATTTACAAGTCCGTACAATGAACATCCCAATAAACCCCACTTTTTACAGAGAAGACTGGAGTTTACAGGGGTATATTACTCCCTATAAGTTTGCTTCAAGACATAGGTTGTGGGTACTCTTTAGAACCATTTCAATGAGGCGTTTTTTACGAACCCCCATGTTTGAAGAAAATATAAGAAAAACATTATTTGAGCCGGGACACGGCATTTCTTACAATTTACATGTTCGCCCAGCGAAGACTCAGATCAGCCTGTGCATCCGCGCAGTCTGATCAGAGTCTTCGCTGTGCGCTCTAAGGATAGGTAAGGCCCCAATGCTCTTCCATGCGATAAGAGAAGTCTCAGGTCAGACTATATGGATGTGTAGGCTGATCTGATTCTTCGCTGGGCGCACATGTAAATTGTAGGAAATGCTGTGACCCGGTTCATTTTTCGTCAAAAAATATGACCACTGAGGCGAAATTGAAGAGTGCACTATGTAACACGTTATTGTAATGATCAGGAACTACACTGTGTGCACAGCAATCCATTACAAAAACACGTCTATACAAATACATTGTAAACTTTACCGCCGAAAAAAGGAAATTTTAAGCTGAAAATTGGATATTTTTCTTATTTTCTCAAAATATAGATTGTGGCTGCTCGTTAGAACCGCCTCGATGAGGCGGTTCTAACGAGTACCCACAATCTGTATTTTGACCAGAAATAAGAAAAATAAGGTTCACCCGTGTAATAAACCCCAGTTTCACTATATAAAAGTGGGATTCAAGGGGGTCAAAATTATATAGGCGTGTTTTCGGGATGTATATATATTTGTAGGGTGCCGCCGCCCAGTGGGGCTTGAAGAAATAAATGGACTGCATGATGCTTCCACCCAGAGCTGAATCCAACCGCACCCGAGTACTGGTAAACCACTTAGAGGATCTAAGTCTGCCCTGGCAAAGCGGTGCGAGTCGGACCGTCCATGTTTATAAACCCTATTGGTTTCATTGGACGACAGGGCTTGAGGTGTCATTTCATCTCAATCTCGGGTAAAAGTCCCCCAAAATTTGAAGCAACGTCTCCAAAATGACCTATATAGTGTTGACGTTGACGTTACAAAAAAAATACAAATGCTGAAGGGTTGTAAGGTTTAAGATTACAATAGAATCAGTTCTTAAGTTAATTTTAGTTCTCCTAATCCTGCTGAAAATCCAATATACAAATGACAAAACCTAAAATCCCTGAAACAATTTCAAGACGTTTGTAAATGAAGTGAACAGAAACAAATAAGAAAAAATCTAAGAAATGATGTTTCGTACGGAACCCGGGAAGGGACATGATTTTTTTTATTTTATAAGTTGTGCGCACAAGATAATATCTTATGCGGACAAGATAGTATCTTGTGTGGACAAGATATTATCTTGTGCGGACAAGATAATATCTTGTGCGGACAAGATATTATCTTGTGCGGACAACATATTTTCTTGTGCAGACAAGATATTATCTTGTCAGCACAAGATATTAAGTTGTGCGAACAAGATATTATTTTGTCCGCACAAGATAATATCTTGTCTGCACAACATAGCAAACAAGACAATATGTTAAGCGAACAAGATAATATCTTGTGTGCACAAGATATTATGTTGTGCGAACAAGATCATATCTTGTCCGCACAAGATAATATCTTGTCCGCACAAGAAATATGTTGTCCGAACAAGATACTATCTTGTCTGCTCAAGATACTATCTTGTTCGCACAACATAATAAAAATAAAAAATCATGTCCCTTCCCGGGTTCCGTAGTTTCGTTTTCTTTTCTTTTTTCTTTTTTTTTTTTGTTTTTTTTTGTTTTTTTTTTTGCCTTTTATTGTTCAGACAGACAGGCAGGCTGGCAGGCAGGCTGGCAGGCAGGCTGGCAGGCAGGCAGGCAGACAGGCAGACCGACAGACAGACTCAGGCAGACAAGACAACATTTTTCACTATTCATGTATTCGATATATCCTAAAAATAACATCTGTTTTTGAACAGTCAATGAGCTAAACGTTATTAATGTGACAAAATTACGTTACCACGTTTTCATGTCACTCCGACTTTGATGACGTCACTTTTCGCACCTACGCAACGTAAATAATGCACGCGATGCCAGGCTAACTTGTCAAATGCGGACATTATTTGAATGCAAATTTCAAGTGAACCATTGGATAAAATTACACTCCAAGCTGTTTTCCAGGTGCAAACTTTCAATTTACACCCAATAATATACCCAGTTAACACGCTGAACACTTCTTAATCGACGGGAAATCGCCCTGGAAAAAGCTTGCTGTCTGTGATGATGGCTGAGTCTTTGAAATTGCGTTACAAATTACAATTTAAAGCATGCTAGAAACAGAAATTTGTAAGTGTAAGACCAATTTTTATTTCACTCATGAACACCAAAAGAAGTATTTTTACGAGAGGCGTGAAAATACTTCTTTCGGTGTTCATTCGGTGTAATAAAAATCGATTTTACTTTATTTCATTCATGAACACCAAACGAAGCATTTTCACGCATAACTTCGCCACTCGTGAAAATAATTCTTTCGGTGTATATCGGGGAATAAAAATCGATATTACACTGAAAAATAATCAAATATCCTCTATGTTATATTTACAAGATTATTGTTGTTGTTGTTGAACAAGTCCATCACGAAAACACGCCTATATAATTTTGATCCCCTTGAACCCCACTATTATACAATAAAACTGGGGTTTACACGGGTGAACTTTGTTTTTCTTTTCTCTGATCTAAAATATAGATTTGGGTACTCGTTAGAACCGCCTCATCGAGGCGGTTCCAACGAGTACCCACAATAAATATTTTGAGCAGAAATAAGAAAAATATCACAATTTTTCATCTGAAATATTTCGCTTTTTCGGCGGAAACATTTACAATGTATTTGAATAGGCGTGTTCTCGTAATGCAACCGTTATGGGTCATTTTGTGTCGTCTCCATGAAAGGGAGATAAGGGAAACGTGGAAAAGTACAGTAGAAGAAAGTTGAAGACGATGATGAGGGAAATGTAAATGACTGTCGCAAAAAAAGAAAATGTAAAGACAAGCCCATTTTCCAACCCTACCCTGCTTAATTATTTTTACTAACGGTAGATATTTATTTCCACCAATAGGCATCATTTCATGACATGTTGTTTATTCACTATAATTGTATGTAGATGTATGAAACCATTATGAAAACACGCCTATACAAATATATTGCCTTTTTGGCCAAAAAATAGAAATTTTAAGATGAAAAATTGTGATGTTTTTCTTATTTCTGCTCTAACTGAGCAGAAATAAGAAAAATAATGTATACCCCTTAAACCCCAGTTTTACTATATAAAAGTGGGATATGAGGGGGTCAGAATCATATAGGCGTGTTTTCGTGATGAAAAGACGAAAGGTAACGAAAAAACACGAAATCATCATCACCATCATCATCATAATCATCATATTAGCCGGTAATGGCAATTTGTTTAAACCATTACGAAAACAACGCCTACAAATATACATTGTCAATTTTACCACCGTAAAAACGAAATTTTTAAGATAAAAAAATTGTGATATTTTTCTTATTTCTGCTCAAAATATAGATTGAAAGTAAGTAAGTTCTTTATTAACAGAGGGTGACCCATTTGGCATAGCCAATCTTCCTTGGGGCCCTCTAAAACATGTAAATACACAAGTTACAACAGACAATGAAATACAATCATAATAAATACACGCGGTTCTAACGACTATCCGCAATCTATGTTTGGAGCAGAAAAACTGAAAAAAATATCAGAATTATCATCTGAATTTTTTCATTTTTGATGGTAAATTGTTCAATATATTTAAATAGGCGCGTTTTCGTAATTGCTCAACACACAGATCTACACCTAGAGTACTCAGAAAGAAAAATATCTCAAACATTCATCTGTAAACTACGTATCTTTCATAGAACCATATTGAGGATTTTACATGAGTGTTCATGTATTATTGATTTTAGTAAACGAGTTGATGAAAAGTGATACAATGCGAGGCTTTGCCGAGCATTTTATCCCTTTTCCTCAACGAGTGAAATAAATTAATTAATACATGAGCACGGATCAAGAATCTATTTATCATATGACTTTTAAAACGTATTTTATTCACGATTTTTTGTACAAACTTGTCAATATTCCTCCATTAGTGCACGCAATGTCGTTAAGGACGTCGTACATGTAAAGTTATGGAGCGTATCCAACGAATTTGCATATTTAATCTACTAGTGGATTACCGAATTTATTACATGACGTGATTACATTCTCAGACGCGGCGTCATATGATAAAGAACAATCTTGCATAGTTTTGTTTTATAATGTGTGTTTTATCTTCGTATGCTTGACATGTATTGAAACACTACAGACATCACGCAATCACTACTTTAATTAACCCATATATGGCAGAAAATTTATCTTGATGGCTTTGAACAGGCACGTTTCCATTATTTTCGCGGGTTCTTTGTTCACTGATTGTGAGTTTTACAAAAGTCCTTACATTTCGACAAACAGTGGGGGGTTCTGATCAAACGCCGTGTCGCGGCATCTAATCTAGCGCCACACTGTTTTTTAATGGACGGAAGGCATAAATGTGCCAATGCCATTTAGACCATGTGCCTGTCTAATGCAGACGCATTATGTCACTGTAATTTTAAAATGTCTCGCAATTTCTAGGAAAGTAGCGTTAATGATCGTCTATGCTTTACGAAACACGCGTATACAAATACATTGTAACCTTTATCACCGAAAAAAAATGAAAAATTTAAGATGAAAAATGTGATATTTTTCTAATTTCTGCTCTAAGTATACAATTCGGGTACTCATTAGAACCGCCTCTGATATTTTTCTTAGTTCTGCTCAATTATATTTTAGAGCAGAAATACGAAAAATTAGGTTTACCCCTGTAAGCCCCAGTTTTACTATATTAAAGTGGAGTTCAAAGGGGTCAAA
The DNA here is from genome assembly GCA_963580285.1 of Lucinisca nassula. NCBI lineage: Eukaryota > Metazoa > Mollusca > Bivalvia > Lucinida > Lucinidae > Lucinisca > Lucinisca nassula. The sequence goes on along the minus strand of OY757023.1, from coordinate 103,970,142 downwards.
ATTTTATAGGCGTAATGGAAGAAGTAACCGGCAAAGGCAACGCCGTTTAGCTCTTATCCTGCTGTTCAAGACAATCCCTATCTTTGGAAACAGTGTATATCTAGATCAAATGGCTGGAAGCCATCTGATCAGGATGTACACTGTTTGACATTCATTTAATGACTTTAAAGGAATAAATTACATCAAGTGATCTGATTGTTCAAGTCAGAAATGGGTGTGGCTGGACTGAATATTCAGCAAGAGAAGGGTTAGGTTATATCCCGTAAGTACAAAATATATGAACCGGAACACAGCATATCCTACTATTTATATGTGATCCCAGCGAAGAATCAGATCAGCCAGCGCACCCATATAGTCTGACCAGAGATTTCTCTAGCTACATGTACATGAAAGAGAACTGGGCTCTTAGCTATCCTTAGATCGCACAACGAAGACTCGGATCAGCCTGTGCGGATGCGCAGGCGGATTTGTGTCTTCGCAGGATGCACATGCAACTTGTAGGACATGCTGTACCCTGGCTCATATTGTATTGTTCAAAGACATGAATGCCATAGAACGCCGGCCGGCCTCCACAGGTAAGTTGAATGCGCGCCAGACTGGTGTCTAGGAGGTGACGGGTTCAATACATGCCAAGGACGTCAATTTGTGTGGTAAGTAGAGAAATCTCCGTTTTAAGACCACCTTTAGGACTGTTCAAAAGTGGTCTTAAAGACCACTTTTGAACAGTCCCAAAGGTGGTAAAGACCGTTATTGAACAGTCCCAAAGGTGGTCTCGTATTAGGAGACACAGGGTGCAGAAAATGCCAAGAAAGAATAACTGAAATCTTCTTAATAGCAGAATTTTACTTTATATGACTGCATAATTGATGTGATTCCAAACCTCTGGTCTCGGGTGTTTGTGTGCACATGGTTTTCAACAAAGTCGAAATCTAGTGTTTGTGTTCCATGTAACAAAAAGAAACACTAAGACGCCGTTTGCTGTCTGGCTTCAAACTAAATATATTAAAAGTGAAGTCAGTGATCAGGAATCGATACAATTACCTCAAACCTTCCATCAGAGACACTAAAGGGAAAGAAACACGAGCATGAAGTAGCTAAACCCTAATTGAACTATCACTAGCGGATAACCGAAAGGACAGTTACTTTCCCACAAAATTGCCAAATATCGTTCCAAAATAAAAAGATACAAACATGCAAAGACAAACTAACAAATAATATTCAGCCCCGCCCATCGTGACTTTGAGAAATAGAATGGACTACATGACACAGAGCTGAAAGCGACCACATATGATAACTGTTAAAGCGCTTAGAGGATCTAAGCCTGCTCAGGCAAAGACTTGCGAGTCTCAAAATATAAACCATTTTATACGCAATCAGCCATTCTGGTAACCTAATAATGCAGCACTCTATAATCGGCAGAGACCTATATAATACCCTTTACGGGCCTACTTTTCAGATACCTAATTTACAAGTTTAAACACTAGAACGCAACCCTTTCTACCTGGAAAAAGCAATCAAACTCAAAGTTACATGTACGTATTATCGTTGCTAAATTAATTAAAGAGAAATCGGAATTTCCAGCGGCTTACCTTCTCGTGCTTTCCTTGGTTTGAATGGCCCATTGGAATAATTGCGCACTGCTGCTATGGCTGCTTTCTAACCTACAGAATAATGTCCAAAGTTAGAATACACTATTTAATTGCAGACATAAATCGCCAAGAACTTTCTATTCGAGCGATCGAGACGTCAGAAACGTTACACTCCTTGACGTCACGTTTTGCTACGTGTGTGCCAAGGCACCGAATGTCGTTTAACAAGCCACACTGTAAGCAAGCGTTTTGGTGAAATTTTCTAAAGTATCACAAAAACCCATGAGATTTTGGATTGCGGTATAAACTAAGTACATTATACGTGTCTTCACTGCGACAATTGACTGGTAAAATTGACTGATCAAACCATCGAATTAGGTATTGTCAATAGTTAATAAATCCTCCAAATATCTAGACGTCGAGTTAAAGGCATCAATGAGTTTTGATTGGTTTTCAACGGACAGGGGCACCATGAAGTCTCTTTCAAAAACAAAACAAGAACAGATCAGCCACACGGGGTGCGCAATTCGTACCCATCGGAATACCGACAACTTGTCTAGATAACTTAGTATCAACTTTTATGTAAATATTGTCAAGTAGAAAGGTGAGAGCTTCACACACTTTCTAACATGACCTTAATTATAATTTTTATGCTCTTCAGAGCTGAAAAAGCATTTCTTACATAGCAAGCAAGACAGACGGAGTCTTCCCTGTGAAATGTCTATTCAGTTAAATAATTATGTTTTTCTTTTATTAGATTATGAGGAAGTAAAGTGTAAAGGGTGAAAAATAATCATAAGTATACAGACGTGAGGCACGAACACGTCTGGATTTCAATTTATTTAAAACGTCATGAGAATTCTTTATAGACCTAAACAGATTTCTCCCTGATCTTTCAAAGACTTTATCGCAGTATTTAATCACATGTTTTTGATGGCAGTTAAGCATGAAGTTAATAATTTTGAAAGTTCAGTGATGGTACAAGAGCTTGAATTTGCAATAAACCGTGTTTTGTAATGGCTTTTATGATGTTTAGGTAACCATTATAACATTTGTTTGTTTGTTTGAGGTTTAACGTCCCCGTCAACACTATTAAGGTCATTTTGGAGACGTTGCTTCCGATTTTGTGGGACTTTTACCCGACATTGAGATAAAATGACATCTCAAGCCCTGCCGCCCAATGAAACCAATAGGGTTTATAAGCATTGACGGGTCGACTCGCAACAATTTTCCTGGGCAGGCTTAGACGTTCTAAGCGGATTACCAGTACTCATGTGCGGTCGGTATCAGCTCTGCGTGGAAGCATTGTGCAGCCCAGTCTATTTCTCCAAGCCCCGATGTGCGGGGGCGGAACCAATATAACGTAGGAAGCTTGTCTTGGCCTTCTGTAACACATACATCAAAGTTGGTGGCTGAATGACCAATGCGGTCATCAACCTGCTATCGAAAGTGAGATAAACGACAGCTCCTCCCATAATGGGTGGAATTGCTGGTCATGCATGACTAATTGTAGGTATTGTCTTTGGCCGACTCATTTGTTCTTTAAGGTCTGAATTTGACACCTAGGCCTAACAATAGCTGTGTTACCGCTTACCCGACCGACCCTGCATTTCTATTGTCATCCAGAAAAAAAACAACAAATAAGAACAGATTTGCTTACCCCACGACCTAAATTGTTTTAGCACTTTTGATAAAAATTCATACAACTGTCAAAATAGCTGAACACGGAGATGTTGCACTGATGAGTTTGTATCGCTAATACTATTTTGTTTTTGGATAGCCAATTGGCCGTTTTGTTTGAAAGTAACTGTCCTTTTGGCTTTCCGCTATTGATGTCTCCATTAGGGTCGGTTGTTTCTTACCCTTTGGTGTCTCTGATGGGAACTGTGGGTTAATTGTATCGATTCCTGAGCATTGCCTCCACTTCTATTTTTTATACTTGAAAACCTGTTCGTTTGCTTCCTTCATGCTTTTAACCTCGTTATTAAAATGCGTTCAGTTAATACTTTTTCCATCGAATAAAATTGTGACACAAATAAACCGTTTTTGCTGTTAGTGGAAATACATACATCTATGCAATGGGATAGTGACAGTCAAAAACGCGATCTGATCAGGAACTTCATTAGCTGCTTAGAATAAAACAAAACAGAAGTGAAGGCAATGATCAGGAAACGATAAATCTGATATTTTTGAAACCGAATCTGTTTAACTTTACGATAACACATCTCTTTGTTGACGGTGACATAAAATCTCAACACAAACAAGCAAAATCCGTGTGGTATAGTGCATTCCGTCTGATATGTCCAGAATGCTTATTTTGGTGACGTAAGTTTGCGATATCTTTTTACATATATATACTCGAAACAGAGATTGCGAATGCTAGTTAGAACCGACTAAATGAACCGACACTCTTATGGGAGATGTGGGGTATTCCATCACGAAAATACGCCTATATGATTTTTACACCCTTGAACCCCACTTTTATATAGTAAAACTGGGGTTGACAGGGGTAAACCTTATTTTTCTTATTTCTGCTTTAAACTATAGATTGTTGGTACTCGTTAGAACCGCCTCGATGAGGCGGCTCTAACGAGTACCAACAGTCTATATTTTGAGCAGAAATAAGAAAACTACCGCAATGTTTCAACTTAAAATTATCGTGTGTTTTTTTCGGCAGCAAAGTTAACAATGTATTTGTATAGGCGTGTTTTCGTACTGACTTGTATTTATCGAGTTACCACAACCTATGTTTTCCAGCAGAACCCCACTATTCTGTATATACAGTGGGGCTTTTGCACGGTGGGTCATCTAATAAGCGGAGCCGTTGGCTCCACACCTACAATCTAATGTGGAACTTCCGGATCACGTGCGGCTTCGAAGTAGCTTATCAAGAAAAACGGAATGCTATTCGACCGCTATGATACTTAACCGTTGAAATACGCAAGCGGTTTTGAGCAATGTCTTCGGGATTGTCTTTAAAACGAATTCTTCCAACAGGACACGCACTTTGTACCCTTTGCGAAAACCGACAAAACGCAGTCGATTTTTCTCTTTACCAGATTACTTACTGAAATTTAATTAACATTGCCTTCGTTTCTATTATTCTATGACGGTTCCAGCGTAAAGGCTTACTAAGAATTAGTATGTAATGTTGGCTGTGCCTGATGCTTGTCTCTGGTCGGGCCCATCGGAGTCTAACTGTTGGTTTTCTTTTGCTCCCGCATTTCAGGGGTTTCTTGCTGTCGAGTCCTCACACGGTTGTTTCATCTCTTTGGTTGTTTGATATTTGTGCTCTCGGAGGTGTTGCACTAATCGAGTTAGGCCTTCATGCGGACTGAACAAATTATTTGTCTAAATCGCGACGGGAGTAAGGGCGAGGACTGCAGCTGCGTAAAATCGATTTAAGCCCCCAAACCAACCCAGTAGAATTCGTTTCACTGACCGTTCCAATGCGGTTCTTCTGTCGCGGTTTATTTTTGTTATGATTTGTCTTTTGGGTGTGTGTACCGCTTATATTATTTTGTTGTGGATATCCCTTTGATAGAACATATTTAGGGTCATTGCAGCTGGTGTTAAGGAAATGTATGGCGGTCGTAAAAAGTCTCCATGTCCTTCATCATAGTGTAGTTTTTATTGTCTTGCCCATTACGATAACCCACCCGTGCGACTTAGTGCATTTTTTATGCCTCTTATATGGCTGCTTTTTGAAGAAAATCGGTGATATTTTTCTTATAAATACTACAAACATAGTTTGTGAGTGCTCGTGAGAACCGCCTCGTTGAGGCGGTTCTAACGAGTAACCACAACCTATGTCTAGGAGCAGAAATAAGAAATATATTGTATACCCCCTTAAACCCCAGTTTTCTATATATAAATCGGGGTTTAGAGGGCTGTTCATTTCACGGACTTGTTCACGTGATGCCTTTGGGATCTTTGATCCCATTGCGGAACCTTGAAAATATATTAGGGTCACTGATGAGGCCTTGTTGGCCGAAACTAGCTAGACTTGCCCAGAAATATGTGATTTCCATACTGTTGAGTTCTATGGTGTATTCTTTACTTCCAAAGGATAACCCTTTTCATAGAAAAATTTATCTCCGAAGAAGTTCAAAAGAAGAAACAAGGAGGTCGCGGACGGCGTTGGGACGTTACGCACCAGAAGCATGTGTTATTACACGTGTGATCATATGATTTTAAAACTAAAACTGCGCGTTTGATATACCCTCTATTGCTGCAAGAACGAGAAAAAAAAATATTTTACTAACCGCCTTGGATATCTTATCGTTACAGATAAGCTTGCGATAAACACACGCTCATTGTATGCGTGTGAAATTATCGCGTTTCAATGCGCGGTTCATCGCGTTCATACGCGATTCCAACGCGTTAAGTATCGGCCAATAAAAGTGATCATTCGAAATGCATTATTTAAATTCAATACGCGTTTCTGTGCGAGAGAATTTCAACCAATAATGTGACGATAAAACGCGAGATTGCGAGAGAACACGGGCCAATCAAAATCCTCGTTGCTTGTATGTTTACCCGTATGTGTTTTTTTATTCGTTCGTGAATTAATGACAGTATATAAATTGGTCTTTCTTATCAGTAGTGATTCCTTCGGATAAACATGGTCTATCTTATCAGTAGTGATTCCTTCGGATAAACAAACACACCTACATTTTGGATTGCATAACACCTTTAAGAGATAAAACTCACTTGGGGGTATTCTGAAGAGTGTCATATAGGTAGGGGACTAGGTGAGGGTAATTATTTACCCTAGGATATGTAATTTACAAGCCACCAATATTTACTGGTTAATGGCGGCTCATCAGAACCGCCTTGTCATGGTGTTGAGGGCTGTTTCTAACTAGTACCCACAATCTATGTTTGGTGCAGAAATAGGACAAATATTGTAGACGCCTGAAAAACACACTTTTTAACCCATATGGCAATATAATCTTCTACCTTACACGTTTGGAGTGGTTCAATTTCAATTATAAGGGTATTTGATGTAAGTTGTACCAAAACGTATGTTCTTTAAGCAAACAGTGTAGACTAAAATCAGACGCCACGTTCGAGACGTCTTATCTGGCTCTACACTGTTTGTCAATGACCCAAAAGGGCCGCTAGCTCGAATATACGGGTGAAAGTTAATATAGTTAATATAGTGCACACACTATGTTGTTCCAAGGAGATGACGTCTATAAGCCACAAGGCTTACTGTCAGATCCTTTAGCCATATCGTATTATATATATGTATTGTAAATGAATCAAATTTGAAATAAATATTGTTTAAACCAAAGTTAATATCTCGACGCACACTGGTCACACTTATTTAGTATACAATGTTATCCATAGCACCAGCCACTTCGGCCAGGCCCTTAGGTGTGTATGTGTGTGTGTGTGGTGTGGGGGACAATAGTAAGGTCACACTCAAAGTTTTGCAACAAAATTCCTTAATTACCACTGGCCAGTACTCGAAAATTCTTAACAAAGTAAGTTTTTTTTTATGGTTTTGTTGGAAATTACCTTTATTTCCCTTATTTCGGGCCGATCGTTATTGAGAGGAGTAGTACCCTGACAAAAAAGTCCACATGACTTGTTGTTGCAGTTCATATGTGGCCCAAGTGATTTTGTTCAGTTTCTATAAAACTGCGTGTGTGAGAGTTACTTTTACGTCTCACCAGCAACCGAGGTCATATGGAGACGGGACCTCGGTGTAAATACTCATTTGAAAGTCTGGAGAAGCCGGGAATCGATTCAACGAACCTTACTTTGCGAGGCATTATAAATCTGGGATATTGCACCTGAATAAATATAGAAATTAACTCGCATATGCTGGCATCACATCAAGGGCTGTCATCAGGATGTTTCATTAGACTGCATATCTCGACTGGAAAAGTGTCATTTAGGTCATGCGCGTGGACGGGCATCACAGAAGCACGCCTATTCAGATATATTGATTTTTTTATAAATAATAAAACAAAAAAAAATGAAAATTTTCAGAACAAGAATCTTATATTTTTCATATCTTTGCTCAAAACACAGATTTGGGTACTCGTTATAACCGCCTCGACGGTCGGTTCGGTTCTAACCAGTATCAAGACTCTATGTTTTGAGCACAAATAAGACAAAATATACATACCCTTGTAAGCCCCAGTTTTGCGATATAAAAGTGGGGTTAACATCACGAAAACATGCCTATATAATTTTGATCCCTTGAACCCCAACTTTATATAGAAAAACTGGGGTTTACTGGGGTATATCTTATTTTTCTTATTTCTGCTCTAAATATAGATTTGCGTACTCGTTAGAACCGCCACGATGAGGCGGTTCTAACGAGTACCAACAATCTATATTTTGCGCACTCGAGGCGGTTCTAACGAGTACCCACAATCTATAATTTGAGCAGAAATAAGAAAACTGTCACAATTTTTCATCTTAAAATTTTCGTGTTTCCGGCGGTAAAGTTTACAATGTATTTGCATAGACGGGTTTTCGTACATGGACGTTTTTCCGTGGAAAATACCCATAACCCAACTTTTCTCTAAATAAACTGGGGTTTAGAGGGTATTCATTTATAGGCTTGTTAACCAGGTGGTCAGAAAAGGCAATAAATAAATTACAATAAATAAACAAATTAATAAATAAATAAATAAATGAGCCCTTCTGTGAGTGAGTGAGTGAATGAAAAAGGTTTATTTCTGGTCTTGAGATCCTGAATGAGTGAAGATAATGAGGTGTTATTTTAACCCATTGTACGCGGGAAACCACTAAATGGGTACCTTGGAAAACAGTGCAGGCCCAGATCAGACGCCACAGATCCGGCGTCTGATCAGGAACTGCACCATTTGCTAACAGAATTTGCCATCAAAAATGGCATGTAAACGTAAAAATGGGCCTGAAACCTCATATCAAAAATGGAATTATCCAACATATAGCAATGGAAGAGTCCACTAGCATACAATGGGTTAAATAACTAGCTTTATAGCTTCCAGGTGCATCTGGGTGTCATAAATTGGCAGTCAACTTCGTCAACTTCAATCACTATGCAGTACCTATATTTTATCATTTACCCCGAGGCAAATTGCACAGTTTTACTGCAACTGAATAAATGGCTTGTCCATTTACCTTTATTTTCTCTGTTTCAATTTATTCTGTTTCTGGTTTGGAAGTAATCAAACGATAAAAAAAACTTAAACAACCTAAATTGGAATAAAAGATGTAAAAATGGCGATAAGAGCGAAATAGTTACGCGGTATTGATTGGTTGCTTTTGACACGCAGAGGAGGTTGTATATGCGTTATCGAAACGCAGGCCTGATTGGTTGATCCGAAATCGTGATTTATGCGCAGTATCGCGTTTTTCATAAAGAAAATACATTGGCTAAATGTAATTCGCAGTTGAAACGCGTGAACTGCGCGTGCGTATCTCACGCGTTACGAACGCGGGACAATTGAGTGTGCGCTGACAACATAATCGCAAGCGTATCTGTATATTTTATCGTTATACTGTTGCATCTTGAGACGGCTTTTAGTCTCTCCTATTAATTTAGATTTAATTCGGACTTATTTGATATATGGTTTCGCACTGTAACATTAACTGTCTGCTACATTCTAATTAATCCATCTAATTCTTGGCGTTCCAGCAGTTTTATCGATTTTAAGACAGACCGTTCTGTTCTCCTTTAATGTGAAAGATAATGAATCACTTTAATATATATGTTTTGAGAACACTCTCTCCAAGATTGCGCACTACCTCAGAATGTGTTTGAAAACAAAATGCTTCCTAGTAGTACATTCAGTATGTACAAATGTACGTCTAATTACATTAACAGATTCAGTCCATGCAACAGCCTTGTAAACATAATATACGACGCAAATGCTTTTTAACCCACTGTATGCTAGTGGACTCTTCCATTGCTGTATGTTGGACTAGTCCATTTGTCATATAAGGAGTTGTAGGCATATTTTTCGTTTCTATTCGATTTGTGACGGAAAATTCTATTAGCAAATAGTGTAGGCCCTGATCAGACGCCGCGTTCTGCACCGGAGACACATCATGACAACCACCCTATAAATAAAAGTTTTTTTTTCCTCATTGTTAGTTACTCTTCCTCTTGTTGCCATTGGTAAGCTATATTCTTGCACACCAGACAAGGAAATCCGTGATTTTACCCTGGGATAGAAATTTATGTTCTGACCCTGGTGTTCCGACCCAGGCAAATAACATAAATGCGCTTCAATTCTATTCAACTGCCGGATTTACACTGTACTTCCGCACTACTTTTATTTTGTAAACAATATACATGTGCGAGCTGTCAAAACTAACCGGAGGTGTTGTGCAAGAAAAAAAATCCAATATGGGGTTCTGTTGCAGATGGGCGTTTCCAACCCTCGGGATGACCGTGCTGAGCGGAACCTCGGCGTAGCCTCGGTTCCGCTCAGCACGGTCATCCCTCGGGTTTGAAACGCTAATCTACAAAATAACCCAATATCAGATTCTTATTATCTTTTATTGGGGCCTTTTTCTGGGCATCTACATTTTTTATTTACCAAATTAGTTTTATTTTCAAATATGTGCAGAAATAAAATAATTTAATTTTGTTCTTCACAAATACAATAGAAATGAAACAAACATTAATATTATTAAAAATATCTTTTGAGCTAGGAAGCCTCTATGCAAATCAGTTTGAAGTTGTTATTATAACGCAGAACTAGATCTCACGGCACCAGGAAAAATGGTAACTTTAAACGTAAATCACGTGAGTTTAAACGAAACAATACTACACTGAAGTGGTTGTCAATTATACTATTAAATCATGGACGCCACTCTATGCTTTCATTTTTAAGTCCATTACCCGTTTCTGTTTTACGTCTTCTGGACACCGAGGCGAATAAATTCTACGATAGTTTTAATCAGTTATATGATGCGGCTCTCTTAACAAGAGGCTATACTCAGCATACTCTCCGTCCTTACATTGATTCTGAAATTAATCATAAACGCCATTTCTTCAAAATATCCTTCATTAATAAGGGTATGGATTTTATAGATTTGCCCAGTATCTTCCGTAAGAGATCGGTGCTTTCTTCCATTCCTGCTTATTTTCAAAATACTGAAACACCTATAATTTGCTATAGATATAATAAACCTGTTAGATCTATCATTTTTAATTTCAATAAACTTATTTCAGATCTTGATATTGATACTAATACTCCTAATTCATGTGATTGTAAAAACTCAGTGTATTGCTATCCTGATGCTGGTCATGTAATTACTGGCAATTCGAAAATTTTTCCTGATTCTAGGATAAGGAATATAATGTCTAAAGGACCGAAATATCGGTTTCCTGCTAAAATTGATTTCTGTAAATGTAGAGATGAAATCGCTGCTTCCTTGAATGAATTCGGTAATCGATGGTGTAAGCGATAGTATGTTGAGCATAAAGCCCTTAAGGACTGGAAACTTAGCATTTTAAAACTAGTGAATAAACGCATTTCTTTCTATTCTCAAAATACTAACTTATTACCTCCTAAGCCCAAGACGTCTTTACGTCATATTAAAGTAGGTATTCAAGTATTTCATAAGAAGTTTGTTTTGGCCCCTGCAGACAAGGCCGCTAACAACGTCGTCGTTGTGTGACGGCTCCACTATGTTAACACGCTTAAGCAGGAGCTTGGTGGTACTAAGGCCTATGAACTTCAGCCTTTAGCTGAAGAGAGAGCTATAGTTGATAAACATGTTTGTCATTCAGCCACCAAGTTTGCTGTGTGTGTTACCGAAGGCCAAGACAAACTTCCTACGCTATACTGGTTACCAAAACTTCATAAAAGACCTTACAAAGCACGGTTTATCGCAAATTCTAGCTCTTGCACTACCACTGAACTTTCTAAATTATTAACTTCCTGTCTTACTGCTATTAAAACGCATGTGATTAAATATTGTGATAAAGTCTTTGAAAGATCAGGAAGAAATCTGTTTTGGTCTATAAAAAATTCGAATGAGGTTTTAAATAAATTGAAATCCAGACATTTTCGTGCTTCAAGTCTGTCTACTTACGATTTTTCCACTCTTTCCACTACACTTCCTCATAATCTTATAAAAGAAAAGCTTAATGATTTAATTTAATGGGCTTTTCATAGAGAAGATTCTCTCTATCTTGCATGTAATGTCAGAAATGCATTTTTCACTTCTAAAGAGCATAAGAATTATACACTTTGGTCATGTCAGAAAGTGTGTGATGCCCTCACCTTTCTACTTGACAATATTTATATTAGATTCGGTACTAAGTTTTTAGACAAATTGTTGGTATTCCGATGGGTACGAATTGCGCACCTCTTGTGGCTGATCTGTTCTTGTATTGTTATGAAAGAGACTTCATGCTGTCGCTTTCCATTGATAACCAAGCTGAAATTAATGAAGCTTTTAGCTCCACTTCTAGATATTCAGATGATTTATTAAATATTGAAAATACCTATTTCGATGGTTTGATCAGTCAGATTTATCCCCCAGAACTTCAGTTAAATAAAGCAAATTCTTTTGATACCGAGGCCCCGTTTTTGGATTTACATCTATCTATTGCAGATGGGTTTGTTTCGTGCAAAACTTACGATAAACGCGATGACTTTGATTTTGAGATTGTAAATTTTCCTTTTTTGGATGGTAATGTTCCTCGTGCGCCATCCTATGGCGTTTATATTTCGCAATTAATTCGATTTGCTAGAGTGTGTAGTCATGTAACTGACTTCAACACTCGTAATAAATTAGTAACGGCTAAACTCCTTAATCAGGGTTATCGGTACCATAAACTACGCAAAGCCTTTTCAAAATTTTATAGACGCCATTCTGATTTAATTTCTAAATTCAATATTGGACTTAAATCTCTTCTACAACAAGGTCTATCGGAACCCGAATTTTATGGTGACTTAGTATATAAATTCAGAAAAATATATAACCGCAATGACTTCAGCACCCAATTTCGTAAAATCATTCTTCGATATAAAAAGATTGGGTACAACATGGATGTTACACGACAGACTGCATGCATGACTTACTGTGTGTATCACTTGTGTCTTTTTATTTTGGATGGCCATATGGCCATTTTGTGGGACAGTAACTGTCCTTATGGCCAATCTTTGTTTAGGTTTCCATTATGGTCTGGTCGCTTAATGTTTGTGTTTCTTTCCCTTTGGTGTCTTTGATGGGTGGAGTAAGTTAATTGTATCGATTCCTGATCTTTGTTTTACTTCTACTTTGAAACTGCACTGGAACTGCGGGCGAGGGTTGAAATTTCGTAAACTCCGGTTTCTGCACAAGACTAGCTTGTATTGATTGTCCTCACATATTTTCAAAATTCCACAATGGAATGACTAGAAAATAATAATCTATTCAATGATGAAGGGCGTTCCTATTAGAGCGAAGCTAATATGCTTCAAGTTCATTTGGATGAATAAACTTTCTATTAAGATAACACATCCATCATGTTAACATGCGCGTGCATGGCCCCCGCCCATCGGGGCTTGAAGAAATATATGGGTTGCATGATGCTTCCACTCAGAGCTGAATCTGACCCACACTCGAGTACTGGTAAACCGCTTAGAGGATCTAAGCCTCCCCAGGCAAAGCGGTTGTGTCGGACCGTCCATGCTTATAAACCCTATTGGTTTCATTGGGCGACAGGGCTTGAGATGACATTTCATCTTAATGTCGGGTAAAAGTCCCACAAAATTGGTAGCAATGTGTCCAAAATGACGGGGACGTTAAACCTCAAATCGAACAAAACACCCTTCTCAATCCCATTTTATATAGGGAAAAGAGGGGTGTACGGGGATGTTCATTATTTTCTTACCTTTGCTGAAAAAAACAACATAAATTGTGGGTGCTCGTTAGAACCGCCTCATTTGAGGCGGTTCTAACGAGCACCAACAAAAATGAGACGGTTCCAACGAGCACCCACAATCTATATTAAGACTAGAAATAAGAAAAATTACCGAACATATTCATGCGAAGCATTCTAGTTCTAGAGATATGAGAGACGTCATTTTAGCACACGGGTGTGTTGTCGTAATGTCATATGGTGCAATGTTTTCTTTCTTTGATGTAAATATGATATTTGTCTTTTGAACAGTTGTCATATTTTTCTTAGTTCTACCTTAAAAAAAGAGTGTGAGTACCCACTGTCTATGTTTTTGACATTACGAAAACACACCCATGCGACAGTGTAATTTACACATCTCCGAAATGGCTATTTTTCTAATAGATTTTGTTCGGTCGTCATAACCGCCTCCTTTCGGCGGTTCTAACGAGTACCCGCAACCTGTGTTTTGGTGCAGAAATCAGAAAATGAATGTACACCAGAGTAAACCCCACTTTTCGCCATATAACCTGTGATTTAAGGGGATGTGTTAACGTAATGTATACTGCAGTCAATCCGCATTTCTCCTTATAAGCTAACGTTCACGGGGGTCTGTATTTCATGGACTTGTTAACACGATGTATACTAAATCTGACTAGATCAGGATTAAAGGCCCCAGCCCATCGGGGCTTGAAGAAATATATGGGCTGCATGATGCTTCCATGCAAAGCTGAAACCGACCCGCACACGAGTACTGGTAAACCGCTTAGAGGATTTAAACCTGCCCAGGCAAAGCGGTGTGAGAAGGTCCGTCCATGCTTTTAAACCCTATTGGTTTCATTGGGCGACAGGGCTGGAGATGTCATTTCATTTTCAGTGTCGGGTAAAAGTCCCACAAAATTGGAAGCAACGTCTACAAAATGACCTTTACAGTGTTGATGGGGACGTTAAACCTCAAATCAAACAAGATCAGGATTAAGCTGAGCTGTATGATTTTGTTTGTTTGATTTGAGGTTTATCGTCCCCACCAACACTGTATAGGTCATTTTGCAGACGATGCTTGAAATTTTGTGGGACTTTTACTCGACAATGAGATGAAATGACATCTCAAGCCCTGTCGCCCAATGAAACCAATAGGGTGTATAAGCATGTACGGTCCGACTCGCACCGCGGTTCCTGGACAGGCTTAGATCTATGCGGTTTACAAGTACTCGTGTGGGGTCGGTTTCAGCTCTGCGTGGAAACATCATGCATCCCATCTACTTCTAAAAGCCCCGATGGGCGGGGGGGGGGGAGCTTTGTTTGTTTGATTTCAGGTTTATCGTCCCCGTCAACACTGTATAGGTCATTTTGGAGACGGTGCTTCAAATTGTGTGGTACTTTTAATCGACAATGAGATGAAATGATGTCTCAAGCCCTGTCGCCCAATGCAACCAATAGGGTTTATAAGCATGTACGGTCCGACTCGCACCGCTTTGCCTGGGCAGGCTTAGATCCTCTCAGCGGTTTACCAGTACTCGTGTGTGGTCGGTTTCAGCCCTGCATGGAAACATCTTGCAGCCCATCTACTTCTTCAAGCCCCGATGGGCGGAGGACGCTTAGCTGTTTCAGTTGAAACCATTTTGTTTCATAGTGAGAACGCAATTCAGTGAGTTTCAACTGAATGAGGATTATTTTGTTCCATAGCGTGAACTCAGCTTGATACAGATCACAATGATCCCGCTAGTGTAAACGCAGTTGGATTTGGATCATTTATTTCCCGATCATATTGATCCGATGTGAACGCGGCATGTTACATGTATCAAACCATTTTATCCATCACGAAAACACGCCTTAATAAATCTTACCCCAATTGAACCCCACTTTCATATTGTAAAACTCGGGTTTACAGGGTTAAACCTTATTTTTTCTTATTTCTATTCTAAAATAAAGATTGAGGGTACTCGTTAGAACCGCCTCGATGAGGGGGTTCTAACGAATACCCACAATCTATATTTTGAGCAGAAATAAGAGCAATATCTCCATTTTTCATCTTAAACTTTTCGTTGTTGACAATGTATTTGTATAGGAGTATTTTTGTAATGTCACAGCCGCTTATCTTCTCCATCACAATACCACCTGTGAACCAAAAATACTTTGTTTGATTTGATGTTTAACGTCCCCGTCAACACTGTATAGGTCATTTTGGAGACGTTGCTTCCAATTTTGTGGGACTTTTACCCGACATTGAGATGAAATGACATCTCAAGGCTTGTCGCCCAATAAAACCAAAAGGGTTTATAAGCATTGCCGGTCTGACTCGCTCCGCTTTACCTGGGCAGGCTTAGATCCGCTAAGCAGATTATCAGTACTCGTGTGCGGTCGGTTTCAGCTCTGCGAGGAAGCATCATGCAGCACATTTATTTCTTCAAGCCACAATGGGCGGAGGGGGGGGGGGAGGGGGTTGAAGGCGCCAAAATACTTATATCAAAAGCTCGGGACAGTATTACAAGTGTGTTTGTTCAATTGCAAACGGACTCTCAGATATTTCAACAGAGCCTGTTTGATGAGCTCATGAGTGGTCAAAATGTTAACTGTTCTAGCAAGTGCAATATCATATATTTTTGCTGAATGACAAATGAGTAGCTTTTACAAAATCATGTTTTTGTCAGGGAAAAATATAAGCATCATCGGGTTTGTCATATTAACCAAATAAAGATTTAACGACTTCGTTACTGAACACTTTCAAGGTCATGACGAGTCCGTCAGAATATTCCTTGGCAGACCAATGCGTAAGCAGTTTACCGCTGCAGTTACCTAGTATAGTCACAATCGCATCAACAACTTTATATGACAAGGCAAAACTGAAAGCATCGCCCATGTTGATAGGAAAAGTGGAAGTTATAGCACCTTTCTTGGGCGATTTCGCAGATGAAATTGCTTCAAAATGACCTTTACAGTGTTGACGGGGACGTTAAACCTCAAATCAAACAAAACAAATCACGAATGTTACGAGCCAAGGCGTAGCAGAAAGAAAAAACAAATCAGCCTTTTGGAAAAGTTTAACAAAATTTATTTTCAAAGTATCTTTAAACTGTAGAAGTAAGAAAATTAAATCTACTTAGCTCTGTTATGAAGTATCCTTGAATGAATCTATTTTCCTTGATCCCACAGAATTCACAGTCCAAAATGAAATATAATATCCTTTAAAAATTCAACACAGAATTTAGAAATAACTTTTGTTGAAAACCCAAACATCCAACTCCAAAGTCTGACTCAATGAGAAAAATCAAGCTCATATATAGACCCTAAGATTTCTCTAGAATGGTCCACAGGGCTGTGGAATAAGATGATGTTATTTTCTAAAAATAATGCGAACCTGAATTTTCTAGAAGATTCCAATGTACTTTTCCTTGTAAACAAGATGTTTACAAAATAAAATTAATCTGTGACTCATTTTTCGAGAATATTCTATAAGAAAATAAACAAGATATTCATAGCACTATTAGGTCACCCAGTGGGGTGAAAGTGGGAATCAAAAAATAAATTCTTATGCATAACACGAATGTACCAATAGCAATACCATTCCTTTATTTATAAAGTCTAAAGTGACGCCAATGACGGTCCGCTTGACTTCTAACGAATAGGATAATCACTTTGGCTGAGAAACGTCTCTTCTTAGTACTGGGAAAAGATTGTCCGCAAGCATCTATTCAATTATTTTAAAGAGCACAGCATTATCGCATGTTTACAATCGGGGTTTTCTCCCAGAGATTCCACGGTTAATCAACTTGCTGACATTTATAACACTTTTTTGTAAAAGCTTTTGTTGATGGCAAAGAGGTGAGGGCAATATTCTGGGATATAAGGGATTTTGACAGAGTTTGGCATATAGGCTTGCTGCATAAACTAGAAGTAGGTAAATTGTCATCTCTTCTTCAATTGTTGGCTAGTTATCTTTCCAACAGAAAACAGAGGGCAGTTATACAGGGGGTTGGGGTGTGGGGGTCTGATTTGCTTTTCATTGGAGCAGGTGTACCACAAGGTTCTGTATTAGGTCCACTCCTTTGTCTGATTTACATAAACGATATCGTAGACAATATAGATTCTATTATCCGTCTCTTCGCCGACGATACACCCTTATATTTGATCGTCGATGAACCTAACGAAGTTTCCAGACAATTAAATTTCGATTTAGAAAAAATAAATGTATGAGCAGAACGCTGGCTTGTTGAATTTAACGCCACCAAGTCTGAAGTCTTACTCCTTTCTAGAAAAATAAATACCCCCCCCCCACCACTTGTGATGAATAATGAACCTATTCAGGAGTTAGCCTCTCATAAACAACTCGGAATCTATCTTTCTAGTGATGGAACCTGGTATAAGCATGTTAGCTATATAACCTTAAAAACTTGGACTAGAATAAACGTTAGGCGCAAGTTAATGTTTATTCTTGATCGACAAGCCCTAGAAAAGATATATGTTTCATTTATCAGACCTCTCTTAGAGCACGGGGACGTCGTATGGGATAACTGCACCAGGTACGAAGTAAATGCCCTAGAGAAAATACAAGTTGAAGCAGCACGAATTGTTACAGGAGCAACTAAATTGGTATCTTTGGCAACGCTCTATAGAGAAACTGGTTGGGAAACTTCAGAATATAGACGTAGAAATCATAAACTTTATTTATTTACCAAGATGAATAATATACCCCTACATATCTTTCCTCTCTTATACCTCCTCTTGTAGAAAATACCAGAGTTTATGGACTTCGTAATTCAACGAACATCAGATAAACAATGTCCAGAACCCAGATATATTATAATCCATTCTTACCATCTTGTATCAGAGCCTGGAATGACCTTAGTCCAGACGTCAGAGATGTAAAGTCCCTGACACTTTTTAAAAATCGCATATATGAAAACCCAGCAAAACCCCCTAAATATTATTATATACATTACGAAAACACGCCTACACAAAATACAATGTAAATATTACCACCAAAAACTGAAGTTTTTCAGATGAAAAATTTCGATATTTTTCTTATTTCTGCTCAAAACATAGATTGTGGATACTCGTTAGAACCGCCTCGACGAGGCGGTTCTAACGAATATCAACGATCTATGCTTTTGAGCAGAAATAAGAAAAATAATGTACACCCTGCAAACCCCAGTTGTTCTATGTAAAAGTGGGGTTCGAGGGGGTCAAAATTATATAGGCGTGTTTTCGTAATGAGGTAAAAGATTGGCCCAGATTAATCATACTCGGCTGGGAATTTCTTACAGCTCCATCAATCATCAGCGCCCCCGCCCATAGGGGCTTGAAGAAATATATGGGCTGCATGATGCTTCCACGCAGAGCTGAGTCCGGCCCGCACACTAGTACTGGTAAACCGCTTAGAGGATCTAAGCCTTCCAGGAACCGCGGTGCGAGGCGGACCGTCCATGCTAATAAACCCTTTTGGTTTCATTGGGCGACAGGGATTGAGATGTCATTTCTTCTCAATGTCGGGTAAAAGTCCCACAAAAATGGAAGCAACGTCTCCAAAATGACCTTTACAGTGTTGACGGGGACGTTAAACCTCAAATCAAACAAACAAACCATCAATCATCATCTCTTCTTGAAAAACATTGTGGATGACCCTAACTGTACTTGTTGAACCATTGGAACAACCAAACATTACTTATTTGAGTGCCAGAGGTACAACAGAATACGAATTGATATGATGATATGATGGCCAAGGTTACAGTGCACTGTCAACCAACCACTGAAATTATTTTGTTTGGTCACACTGAGTTAAATTGTAATCAAAACTGTGAGCTTTTCCTTGCTGTACAAAAATTTATCAAACAGTGATAACCCTCTCTATAAACATATACTTTTCTATCCTATTTGTTTTATCTCTTAGCTTCCCTATTATATGGCTGACATTTGGTTTAAATAGTTCTATGTATGTCTTTGTAATATTCATTTCATCGGTTATACGTGTAATATTCAAGTTAGATGGGAAACAGATTTATATAAGCCGATCGGCGACTTCCTGAATCCCTTTGTAAGTTATTGTATTTGTGTTTCATATGTGTATGACATAATTTGAAATTAAGTATGTTTAATCCAAATGTCGCCATCGTCCAATCATATTTGAGAGAAACATTGCTCATAACATGTATGACGTCACTTAAAGATCATGTTACTTCGCTTGATGCAATATTGGCGTTTAATATATAGTAGAGAACTGTATGAAAAAAAAAATACAATGAACGTCCCAATAGCTGACTTTATTCATCACGAAAACCCGCTTGAACCCCACTTTTATATAGTAAAACTGGGGTTTCCGGGGTATACCTTATTTTTCTTATTTCTGCTCTAAAATATAGATTGTGGGTACTCGTTAGAAGCGCCTCAATGAGGCGGTTCAATCGAGTGCCCACAATCTATATTGGGAGCAGAAATAAGAAAAATATTATAATTTTTCACCATAAAATTTTCATTTTTTCGGCGATAAATGTGGGAATGTATTTGTATAGGCGTGTTTGCGTAATGTCTGTTTTTTTTCTGCGAATCCACTGGGAATGTAGATATTTACTCGTATCGCACGTACTTTTTGTTTCAAATGTATACATGCATAATGTAGTCAATATAAGTTTCTGGGGCATTCATTTTATGGGCTTTTATCCTGATATTCAATAACTTTGTTAGTTTCAACGATTGCGTAATTACGACTAGGAAGGGAATTAAGGCTAAACAGGGATTTACTCTACAGTCATAACAAAGTTAATTAAATGTTCCTTTTTTTTCTACTAACCCGATAATTAAATGTCTGTTTGGATTGGCAGTTTCCCAGAACTTCTATGAACTTGCACAATGGATCGCTTACCAAAACTTAGGGTAATACGCCTATTCGAGAGATATTAGATAAAATTACCACCCAAAATAACAAAATGAGATAAAAATTCTTATTTCTGCTCAAAACATGGCTTGTTGGTACTCGTTAGAACCGCCCCGACGAGGGTTCTAACGACGAGTACCCACAATCTATATTTTTGAGAAGAAATAAGAAAAATAATGTATACTCCTATAAACCCTAGTTTATTATATAAAACCTCTTTTGTGGGTAAGCTTTGCTGTTTTTGATTGTTTTTTTTTTTTTTTTGTTATTTGCTATCCTCATTGTTAGTTAATCTTCCTCCTGGTACCATCCGTTGGCTGTAATCTTTGAGTATGTCCTATCCTGGCGCATTTCAATATTGTTTAAGAAGGTCAAAATTGTATAGGTGTGTTTCGTGGTAGGATCAGAGCAATGTGAAACCTTTGACAGCATTGCCGAAGGGTATAGGCTGGGATAGTGGTCCTTAATCTGACTAAGATGGTTTTGTTTAAACACTTTCAATTCATGATTACCTCATTTTAGACGACAACAAATTCATTTCAATATTGAAAAACTCATCACGTGAACAATTTCGTGAAATAAACACCCACTAAACCCCACGTTATATAGAAAAAACTGGGGTTTACGGGGTGTACATTATTTTTCTTATTTAAGCTCCAAGACATAGGTTGTGGGTACACACAACCTATGTTTGTTTTATAAATGAGAAGAATATCACGTAATTTCTTCAGAAAAAGAAGCCATTTTGAAGATGTGAAAAAAAATCACAATGTCGCACAGGTGTGTTATCGTAATGTGTTCGGTATTTGAGGTTCCAATTTGTTATTAATTCATTTTTATAATTTAATAGGCACCTACAATTATATTATGCCCGAACAAAGCGGTACGAGTCGGAGTGTCCATGTTGGGTTCATTAGGCGACAGGGCTTGAGATGTCGTTTCATCCAAATATCGTGTACAAGTCCCACAAAATTGGACGTAACGTCTCCAAAATGACCTATACAGTGTTGACGCGGACGTTAAACTTGAAATCAAACAAACAAACAAACAATTATATTTGTGCCAGAAATGAATAGATGAAGAAACCGAGTTTATGAAAGATAAATGTATCTGTTATACCAAAAGATACCCCAGACTTGCACGGGGGAAGTACATGTTAGTCTTACCTCACCTTATCTTGCCTACCAGCATGATAAGGGGAGGTTGTAAAGAGCATTGCTTATCTCACCCTTAAAGGGCTTCCTTTTTTTCTAACAATAGTTCACGGTGCAATTTTTTTCTATTCGCCCCTAACACCCATTAAAATCGTATATTCTTACCTATAGGACAGGTTTTGTTCTATCTTAGTGTTTTGTTTCGCGGAAATTAAATCTCACCTGAAGATTGACAGAGCTCACATGCACTGTTTTAGAAGGACACACTTCGTTAGATTATCGTGGTTCCGTGAACATGAGTCAATGACGGTCGGAGAAGGTATATAACTACATGTACGTAACAAAGAGAACGCTAAATGATAACATAGAAGCTTTAGGCAGTGTATATGAAAATACTCGCGCACACACGCACATACACATGCACGCGGCCCCGCTTATCGGGGCTTGAAGTCATAGATGGACTGCATGATGCTTCAACGCATAGCTGAAACCGACTGGTAAACCGCTTATAGGATCTAAGTGTGCCCAGGCAAACAGGCATGAATCGGCCGACCACGCTTACAACCCTATTGATTTCATTGAGGAACAGGGCTTGAGATGTCATTTCATCTCAATGTCGGGTAAAAACGTATTCCAAATGACCTATACAGTGTTTACGGGGACCTTAAACCTCAAACCATACACACAAAGATACGCATGCATGCACATGCACACATATTCAATGAGGGAAATCCTATTTCCAACAAAATCCATTTGACCACCGGGCTTTGTACCAGAAGCCGGGAAACGCACCTTATTGGAATGTCAGCATCACGAAAACACGCCTTTGACCCCCTTAAACCCCACTTTTATACAGTAAAATAAGGGTTTATAGGGCTAAACAGTATTTTCCTTATCTCTGCTTAAAAACATAGATTGTGGGTGCACGATAGAACCGCCTCGTCGAGGCGGTTCTATCGAGTCCCCAAAATCTATATTTTGAGCAGTAATAGGAAAAAAATCACAATTTTTCATCTTAAAATTTCCATTTTGGGCTGAAAAATTGACAATATATTTGCATAGGCGTGTTTTCGTAATGAGAATTTCAAACATCTAGTGGTTGATATACATTTAGATAAAGCAAATATTCCATCGGCATATAAGCCAGTACATGGCAAAAACTGTCATAAAAATAACTGCGACCAACACAAGCTTAGAACATTCAGTACACCAACAATTCTGGACAGGTCTTTGGACAGCCTACATTGTCGGCGCGCATTCTGATCTGAGCCTTCGCTAGTCGCACAAGTCCTATCGTTCTTCATTTTTAAGCCTCGTAAAAACATGACGACAACACAAACATGAGACAAAGTGCATTCTTTCATATCTCCTAAATTACTACTTTTTCCTATGAAACTCTGTTATATTTTTCTTATTCAAACTCGAAATATAGGTTGAAAGTGCTCGTTAGAACCGCCTCATTGAGGCGATTCTAACGAGTTCCAACAACGTATGTTTTGGAGCACTGAAAAATAAAAAATATATTGAATATCCCTGTAAATCCAAGTTTTTATTGAATAAAGTGGGGATTGGAGGGGTCTCCATCTGAAAGACTTGTTAACCTGAGGACACGCGCTCAGCCTGAACAGAGTCTTAGCTGTTCGCTATATTGATGCACGTTGACTCTTGACCCAAACACATTCAGGAAGTTGTCAGTTTCTGGCGAAAGAATGTGCCATTACGCCTATACAAATACATTGTCACATTTTTCGCGGAAAAAATGAAAATTTCAAGATGAAAAATTGTGATATTTTTCTTATTTCTGCTCAAAATATAGATTGTGGGTCCTCGTTAGAGCCGCCTCGATGAGGCGGTTCTAACGAGTATCCACAATCTGTATTTTAGAGCAGAAATAAGAAAAATAAGGTTTACCCCTGTAAATCCAAGTTTTACTATATAAAAGTGGGGATCAAGGGGGTCAAAATTATATAGGCGTGTTTTCGTGATGAATGTTCTGGTTAACCGGTTACGTATAAGCCTGCCCAGGAAAAGTGTGGATAGGTAAAATGACCTGAGTAGTGTTTGCTGGGCCGTTAAACTCCAATAAAAACAAACACATTCAGGAAAAAGTTCTGTTCTGACAGAAGCTTCACGCAGACTGTTGAGGGCGTATTGTCGCTTCACGCACCATGGCGACGTAATGGAACTCCGCTCGACTGAAGTTTGATTAAATTGTCATTATATATTAAACTTGTGATATACGACAGTAAGCTGTCTGTGATATCTAGTTCAATGTAAATTTCAGATGAAATAGGTCGAGGAAAACACATACAGCAAAAATCTATATTCAGTGAGGTGGTCTTTATAAAAAGCCATTATGAAAGTCGTATTTGTGAATGGCAAACGGTGTCCTTAACCAATATATGCCTAGTGGCCCTTTACTGGAACATTGGCAAAGGATGTAGATCCAGGTCAGGCGCTACTCACGTATAAGAAGTGTGAATAGGTAAACTGACCGGCTCAAAAATGACCTAAATAGTGTTAACAGGGCCGTTAAACTACAATCAAAAGAAAGTAACCTTGGCTCAAGGGTGTTTGCTGCGGCTGTGGTATTATAAAACACAAATTGTCATCATAAAAGAGTCATAAAAATGAACCGTTTTGGAGAAATGAAAGACTGCATCATGTCAAACAGATGTGTTATCGCAACGAGCTGCGACTTCAAAATTATTTTAAGTGGACTCTTCCGTTGCTACATCTTGGACAAGTCCATTTGTCGTTTTTATTCTATTTTTGACGGAAATTTCTGTTAGCAGGACAGGACCTGATCAGACGCCGCGTTCATGAACTGGGCCTGCACTGTTTGCTAGGGTACCCATTTTGGGGTTTCTGATAGAAAGAGGGTTAAATTATCAAAACAATTGAATTATGGGAGATTATCTCTCTGTTAATGCCCTTGTTAGCCTATTTGTAGCAATAGTATATGAACTGCGGGTGTTCATCATGAAAACATGCCAACATAATTTTGACCCGCTAAAACCCCACTTTTATATAATAGTTTGTTTGATGTGAGGTTTACGTCCCCGTCAACACTGTATATGTCATTTGGGAGACGTTGCTTCCGAGTTTGTGGGACATTGGGATGAAATGACATCCCAAGCCCTGTCGCCCATGAAACCAATAGGGTTTATAAGCATAGACGGTCCGACTCAATCGCACCGCTTTACCTGGGCAGGCTTAGATCCTCTAAGCGGTTTACCTGTACTCGTGTGCGGTCGGTTTCAGCTCTTCGTGGAAGCATGATGCAGCCCATATATTTCTTCAATCCCCGATGGGATTTACAGGGTTTTATATTATTACTTTTATTTCTGCCCAAAAACATATATTGTGGGTACTCGAGAAACTACAATCCATGTTTTGAGCAGAAATAACATTTTTTGTTAGGTGGTTAGATTTTGAATAGGCGTGTTTCGGTTATGAAGTTTGTCCATTACATTGTACGACTGGGTGCATGCTTTCATATCTTCAGATTGGTTATTTTTCTAATGGAAATTTGTGACGTTTTCTCGTATTCATACTATAAAAAAAAGAAACATTTGGGCGGTTATAACATCACGAAAACACGCCTTTACAATTCTGACCCCACTGAACCCCACTTTTGTAAAGTAAAACTCGGGTTTAGAGGGGTAAATTTATTTTTCTTATTTCTGCTCTAAAATATAAGTTGTGGGTACTCGTTAGAACAGTCTCGATGAGGCGTTTCTAACGTGTACCCACAGTCTATATTTTGAGTAGCAATAAGAAAATCTTTCACAATATTTCATCTTAAATTTTTTTCCCGGCGGTAAAATTAACAATGTATTTATATAGGCGCGTTTTCGAGTATCTGGAGCAGAAAAAAAGAAAAATATTGTATACCACTGTAAATCCCATTATTTCAATATAATAGTCCGTCTGTCATTACTGACAATGACCAATCTTAATCATGTTTGAGAAATGTTACTATTTGTGTGTTGAGACCGATTCTAGCTCTGAACTGTCTGTTACAAAATGAGCAACAGAGGCTAGAGGAAGACAGCTCTGTTGGTGATGTGATGCCTTAGCTCTTGCTTAGCGCTGTGCGCGTTTCTGCTCGGCTTCACTGATTCTTTTTGGCTCATATTCATTGGCACCCCTTTTGATGAGACCTCGCCACTTTGCTCTGGCATGTGCAATTTGTTCCCACGACTCTGTTGGAACGTTGAAGATCCTGAGAGAGGCTTTGCGGGTGTCCTTGTAGCGCTTCTTCTAACGGCATTGGGAGCGTTTGCCCATTTCTAGTTCTCCATGGAGAATTTTCTTTGACAAACGTTCCTCAGGCATTCTGGTAACATGTCCTGTCCGTCTTTACTGTGCTAATTTCAGAAGAGTATGTGTACATTGCATCCTTGCCCTCTTCAGGACTTCCATGTCTGGAATCCTGTTTTCTAAGACCGCTATGATGGAAGTGATTCAGTCTTTTGGCGTGCCTTTGGTAAACTGGCATGCAATAGTGTTGGCAGCGCCAAAGCTATGTAGACTTTCAGTTTTGTCTCAAGTCTGATTCCACCTCGATCCCAGACACTACCACGTAGTCGGCCAAATGCTGCACTAGCTTTGGCAATCCTGGCATTGACTTCATCATCAATGTGCACGGCTCTTGACAGTGTGCTCCAAAAGTAGGTGAACTTGTCTACCACTTGCAATCTTTGACCTTTCAAAATAAAGTGTGGTTTAAAGTATTGTTAATGCATTGCGTGGACTTGTTATCATGATGCAATAAATCACGAAAACACGCCTATATAATTTTGACCCCCTTGAACCCCACTTTTATATAGTAAAACTGGGGTTTACAGGGGTAAACCTTATTTCTCTTATTTCTGTTCTAAAGTATAGATTGTGGGTACTCGTTAGAACCGCCTTGATGAGGCGGTTCTAACGAGTACCCTCAATCTATATTTGAAGCCCCCGCCGATAGGTGCTTGAAGAAATGTATGGGCTGCATGATGCTTCCACGCAGAGCTCAATCCGGCCCACACACTAGTACTGGTAAACCGCTTAGAGGATCTAAGCCTGTCCAGGAACCGCGGTGCGAGGCGGACCGTCCATGCTAATAAACCCTATTGGTTTCATTGGGCGACAGGGCTTGAGATCTCATTTCATCTCAATGTCGGGTAAAAGTCCCACAAAATCGGAAGCAACGTCTCCAAAATGACCTTTACAGTGTTGACGGGGACGTTAAACCTCAAATCAAACAAACAAAACAAACAATCTATATTTTGAGCAGAAATAAGAAAAATATCACAATTTTTCATCCTAAAACTTTCTTTTTGTCGGCGATAAAGGTTATAATGTTAAGTATAGGCGTGTTTTCGTAATGCACAGAGCTGGCCCGGAAAATAAAAGTTTGTTTCTCGCATGCAAATGTTGTTTTAAGGTTCATTTGTTTTGCATGGATGTTAAAACCTAACTGAATTCTATCAATAAAGAAAGCAAGTTATTTTGACACAAGTGTTTTCAATTTGTGGTGAATCAGTCCCATTACAGACCTTAAAGATTATAAATATTTAAATTTAATCTAGAAAACTCTAGACAAATATTAAAAGAT
The DNA here is from genome assembly GCA_963580285.1 of Lucinisca nassula. Taxonomy (NCBI): domain Eukaryota; kingdom Metazoa; phylum Mollusca; class Bivalvia; order Lucinida; family Lucinidae; genus Lucinisca; species Lucinisca nassula. Next base: position 103,943,075 of record OY757023.1, on the reverse strand, counting down.
AAAAACCATAACAATCAACAAGGCAGAATTTTGTGCATTAGACTAAATTGATTCAGAAACTTGATTTATAACTCTCTAATGGTCTTTGGCATTCTCAGAAAATACGTGCTTCTTCGTGTTTAGCTAAGAAAAGACCATAAAATTGTAGTCTTCGTAAATCCTTTCCTATCACCCTTTCAGGCCTTTAGACAGGTTCAAGTTCGTGTTTAGCTAGGAAAAGACCATAAACTGGTAGTCTTCGTAAATCCTTTCCTATCACCCTTTCAAGCCTTTAGACAGGTACAAGTGTGTGTGTTTGGGTTGTACGTCCCGGAAACATGTAAGGTCATATGAGCCCCGCCAAGCGAATTTGTGTCTTCGAGCATTCCGTCATGACACATTTTAACTGCGCATACCCAGCCATTCAGAGGGGCCAGGGATTTTGCTTTCTGTCTGAAGGTTCCTCTTGATACACTGCTTGTATGAGCGAGCAGCGAAGGTTCTGGCGAGACTGCGCGGATGCGCAGGCTCGCCTGAACCTTCGCTGCTCGCATAGGCGATAAGTACCAAAATGGCTTGACGGGGCCCATACTGAGACGAGATCTCGGTTTAAAGACGCACCCGAAAGTCTCCAGAAACCCGAAATCGAATCCGTAACCCTTAGTTTATGAGGCGATTAGCTTAACCACTTGATATACAGACAATGTAGATTCAGTTGACGGTTCATTTTGAGCCTTCTCACCAGGATCTACACTATTTGACATCATGACTAGACTTGATTGCAAGAATGGACATGTAGATAGGAGAGAGTTCACTTGAAAAATCAGGGGTTGAACCTGAAAGGGTTGAACATGTAGAGGTTTGGGAATTATTAATCGACCACAATTTCATATGAATTTGGATTTAGGTCGCTTACTCGTATGTCCAAATAACTTCCATTGGCCGCGCAAAATCCATGAAGCAGCAATGAATTGCCTAACTGTTCTTGTCCCTGTGACAACAGAGTGTTTTATTCCATTACAAAGACATGCCTATTTAAATATATTGAAGATTTTACCATCAAAATTGAAAGTTGTAAAAAAAACTGATTTTTTGGTATTTCTGCTAAAAACTTTAAATTGTAGGTACTCGTTAGAACCGCCTCGACGAGGCAGTTCTAACGCGTTCCAACAATCTATGAATTTGAGCAGAAATAGTGAAAATAATATACCGTACCAAACCCCAGTTTTACTATATAAATGTGGGGTTTAAGGGGGTGAAAATTATATAGGCGTGCTTTGGTGCGGCGTACAATCTGAACTGGGCTCGGTAGCTAGTGCACTAGCAAACAAAAAAGACCAAAAGCAGACGACACAGAACGCGGCAAGGTCTTCGCTCTTTGCTTAAAAAGTGGATGGAAAGGATTAAACAAAACAGTCTATATTTCAGTACATAAATATTTCCTCGGCCTACTCCTAGAGCAGTGTTTAGCAGTTTAGTATGATGAATATGATTTGAATAACAATTCATACCAGGAATCATGCATACCGGGAACCAGCAAGTGTAGGTAACATTTACCAGGGTCCAGCAAGAGAGACTAACTCCTGCCAAGAGTCCAATAAGTGGGAGTAACTCATACCAGGGACCAGCTAGTGGGATTAACTCTTACCAGTGTACAGAAAGTGGGGATAACTCTTACAAGGGTTCGAACACAGGGGGATACTTATACCAGGGTCCAACAAGTTGGAGTAACTCTTACCTGGATCCAGGAAGTGGGAGTAACACATACCATGATCTAAGAAGTGAACGTTTCTCTTACCTGGGCCCAGCAAGTGGGAGTAACTCATACCAGAGTCCAGGAAGTGGGAGTAACTCATACCATGGACCAACAAGTGGGAGTAACTCTTCCCAGGGACCAACAAGTGAGAGTGACTCATACCAGGGTCCACCTAGTGGAAGTAACTCATACATTGGACCAACAAGTGGCAATAAATCTTATCAGGGTCCAACAAGTGGAAGTAACTCATACCAGGGTACAACATGTGGGAGTAACTCTTACCTAGATCCAGCAAGTACCAAGATCCAAGAAATGGAAGTAACTCTCACCTGGATTCAGCATTTGCAAACCCGGGTTCAAGATATGGAAGTTACTCATACCAGGGAACAGCAAGTGGAAGTTTCTGATATCAGGATGCAACAAGCGGGAGTTACCTGGCTCTAGCAAGTGGGATTAAATCACACCAGGGTCCAAGATTTGGAAAATATGGACAAGGGTGCAGCAAACAGGAGTAACGCATACCAGTGACCAAGTTATGGAAGTCATTCATAACCTGGACAAACGAGTTGGAGTAACTCTTACCAGGCCCCAGCAACGGGTGTTTCTCGTTACAGCAAGTAGGAGTAACTACTACCCGTTAGCAACAAGTGGTAATAATTCTTACCAGGGTCCAGAAATGGGATTTACTCTTACCAAGAAGTGGACGTAACGCATACCAGGGACCAACAATTGGAAGTAGCTCATACCAGTGACCAAAACGTGGGAGTAACTCATACCAGGAGCCTGCAAGTGGGAGGAACTCATACTTAGGTCTAGCAAGTGGAATAACGCATGACAGTGAGCGCTAATTGGAAGGAACGGATACCAGGTACCAACAAGTGGGAGTTACTTAAACCAGGGACCAACAAGTGGACATAACTCATAGCAGGGATCAATATGTGGAAGTAACTCACGCTAGGAACCTACAAATGGGAAGGTACAAGTTGGAGTAACTCATACCAGGGACAAATAAATGGGCTTAACTCATATCAGGGACGAAAAAGTGGAGTAATTGATACAAGGGTCAAACAAGTGGGAGTAATTCACACCAGGGTACAGTAAGTGTGGGTATAGGTAACTCTTGCCAGGGACCAACAAGTGGGACTACCTCATCCCAAGGACCAAGAGAAAGCATTTCATATTATGGACCAGCAACGTGTAAAAACAAGTTACGCCAGAGATCAACAAGTGAAAACCAGCCACCTTGAATGAAGATCTTGCTGATTTGCCTTCACGTGAAGTTGTAAGTAGACATGTTTACTCAGCAAAGCTAAAGTGTTAGCCCTTCTCTTGCTGAATATTCAGTTGAGCCACACCCATTTCTGACTTTGAACCAATCAGATTACTTGATGTAATTTATTCCTACACATTCATAAATTGAATGTCAAACAGTGTAGATCCTGAGCCAGAAGCCATCTGATCTGGATCTACACTGTTTCCAAAGATAGGGGTTGTCGTGAACAGCAGGATAAGGGTTAATTAAGAAATACACCTGGCAATAAAATCCACGTGAACGACTCATCGCTTTGAGCAACATGTAAATTAGCCCCTCTAGGCGTATTATTTTCCCCGGGCGTCTGTCTGTCGGTCTGTTACAAAATCGTGTGCGCTCTATAACTTGAATACCGTTCAAGATATCTTCATGAAACTTCATATAAATATCAGTCAACATTAGACAAAATGCAAAGCAAAATAACCTTTACTCATGTATTTATATCTATTGAGTTGTATCCCTTGAAAGTTTGCCCATCACAAAATCGTCCGCTCTTTAATTTGAAATTTGTTCAAGATATCTTCAAGAAACTTCAAGTTAATATCAGTGAACATAAGATGGGCAGAGCCCAAGAGCCATAACTCCTGCATTTATACTTTTTTGAATTATTTCTCTCCGAACTTTGTCCCGTCATTTAATCATGTCTGCGCTATATCTTGAAAACCGAGAAAAGCTGCTTTTGCCATTTGCGTTCATAAAAATTGCATATCAGCTTGCGCATCGCTGCCTGGATAGCATAGTAGCTCCAGTTTTAATATGTTATTCCTAGTCTATGTGGCTGCAACAGCCGGACTATGTCCTTCATGGATCTCCGCCGGGTCAGCATTATTCGTTCTTTGAGATGATTAACCACATTTTTGTTACATGTACGTCCATCACGTGAACTAGTCCGTGAAATGAAAATCCATCTGAACCCCACTTTATATAGAGAAAACTGGGCTTTACATTATTATACTTAATTCTGCCCCTATACATAGGTTGTGGGTTCTCGTTGAGGCGGTTCTAATGAGCACCCATAACCTATGTTTGCAGTAGAAATAAGTAAAAATATCACAGACTTTCATCAGAAAACTAGCCATTTTTGAGATGTGATTAAATGCACTCTATTGTACGGGTGTGTTAGAAATAATTCGGTAAACTGACCGGCTCGGTATGACCTTAGGAGTGTTTCCCTTGGCGTGTAACTCCGACGCAAAGCAAAGCTCGTGACGGGAATCATGTTGTTGGAGACGGCTCTGTCCACATCAAGGAGAATGGGAACACCTGGATGATTTTTACGCCATTTTTCAACAAGGGAGACAACTTTCATGACCTCTGTCAACTCTGGATTACGGGAAAAGGGGCCGTCTCTGAAAGTGCTCCTCTGTAGCAAATTCTTTCCTTGCAAATTATTTCCTTTAAGATTGACCCCTGTTGACATAGGAGACAAAAATACATTTGCAGGAGTTGCCTCCCCATAAGGTGTATCCATTCCCCATAAGTGAATCCGCAGTATGATCAATGATTCACTGTTCGAAAATGCCCAAAGATAATCAGTGCGATAACACATCCGTTTGATATAAAGCATTCGTTCAGAGCATTCAGTGGCATCTTTCCTATTTATACTGCAAACACACGCTTTGATTGTCCGTTTGCACCGCTTCATTGAGGCAGTTCTAACTAGAACCCACAGCCTATGTTATAAGGAAGAAAAAGAAAATAACATACACCCTTGTAAAGCCCAGTTTACTCGATACATGTATAAAGTGAAGTTTGCAGGTATGTTCATTACACGCAGTTGTTAACTCTTATTTTGCTGAATATTCATTTAAGCCACACCCATTTTTGTCTATCAACCGATCAAATTACTTGATGTAATTTATTGCTACAAATTCATAAACTGAATGCCAAACAGTGTATATCCTGATCAGCCATCTGATCTGGATCTACACTGTTTGCAAAGATAGGGGTTGTCGTGAACAGCAAGATAAGGATTAATACTGATAACGGAAATGGTGAGACAAAGACACGGGTATTTACCAGTGAATTATTATAGACCGATGACTGTTTACTGAACACTACGCCATACGGACCATTCCATCGGAAAACGTTATGTGGGGGTTACCAACTTTTTCCTGGCTTAATTCACAAAATCTTTGCTGTATATTATTCTGATATGACAGCGTTGCAGGGATACGATGTGGCGGTATTGGTTAGATGCATAAACTTTAACGACATTGCTACCCAAAGGTCGTAGGTTCGAATCTCAAATTTTGAATAACATTTTTATTTTTCGTTCTTTTTGTTTCCTTTAATATACAGTTTTATGCAGCCTGTGGCAAGAAATGTTCAAGCCTGGACTTTTGGAACTTTGCAAACGAAATAAACCAGCTCCTCCTTATCGAGATGACCAGCTTTGAAGAGACATGGGCACTCAGTTCTGTGGCTTTCACCATACCAGCCTGATCTGAATGCCAAAATGATGATATGGGAAAAATTTTATATTGGCCAAGGAAATTCAGCTTCCCATGACAGATATATAGATGTATAAATACAGGCTCTGATCGAAGAATACATTGGAAGCATTGTTGAAAAAGAATGGCCTGCGTGCTTAACACATGTCGAAAAGGCTGAACAGGACTATTGTTTTGTTTGATTTGAGGTTTAACGTCCCCGTCAACACTATATTGGTCATTTTGGAGACGTTTATTCCAATTTTGTGGAATTTTACCCGACATTCAGATGGAATGACATCTAAAGCCTTGCCGTCCAATGAAACCAATAGGGTTTATAAGCATGGACAGGCCGACTCGCACCGCTTTGCCTGGGCAGGCTTAGATCCTCCAAGCGGTTTACCAGTACTCGTGTGCGGTCGGTTTCAGCTCGACGTGGAAGCATCGTGCAGCCCATCTTTTTCTTCAAGCCCAAACGGGCGGGGGCCTGAAAAGGACTATTGTAAAACTGACATCGCTGTTGAGGCTGAAATGGGGTTATCATTAAATACATGGACTCCGACAGTGACGTTAGAGAGAAGGTACAGAGACTATTTACGAAAACACGCCTATACAAATACATTGTAACCTTGATCGCCGAAAAAATGAAATTTTAAGATGAAAAATTGTGATCTTTTTCTTATTTCTGCTCAAAATATAGATTGTGGGTACGCGTTCGAACCGCCTCATTGAGGCGGTTCTTACGAGGACCCAAAATCTATATTTTAGAGCAGAAATAAAAAATAAGGCTTACCCTGCAAACCCCAGTTTTACTATATAAAAGTGGGGTTCAAGGGGGTCAAAATAATATAGGCGTGTTTTCCTGATGTGCTTCTGCGGGTGATGAATCTGCCGACACTGCCGAAGAATCAAAACTGTTTTTGTAATGCAATTTCGAAATATGAAATTCTGAAATTATGAAATTCAAGTTAATGTGACTCGCTGAAATTTGAAATTAATGAAGTACATACTAATATTAAAAAAACAACAACAAAGGAAATATATAATACAGAAAAAAAAAAGAAAAAAAAAAGTTTAAAAATTATTACACAGTGCGAGTGTCTCTTCCATACCTCGCCCTCGTCACACCGAGGTCTTCAATGATTTTGACTTGTAACTATAACCACTCGGCTACTTGTTATTCAAGAGCACTTTCGCGTACAGTAAACCTACATTCAAAATCATGCCTACCATCAAATTATTACGTAAGGTATTTGTTTTCAAGTTTTCAGTTCTTCTCGTCATTTTTTGTTATATTTTTATTTTCTATCTTTTATAATTCAAACAATGTGTTCTATTGTTGTGCATGGTAATGAGTTTCAGCGTTTATTTAAGAAGTTTGCATTCACTGGTGACATTGTCATCCCTAGATAACGGTATTAGATGGACCGGCCCGTGTGACGTAATGTTCAGTAAACATTCATCGACCTATACATGCAACCATGTCAACAAGACCGTGACATGAATACTATACATTACGAAAATACGCCTATACAAATACATTGTAAACTTTACCACCGTAAAATAAAGAAAAGAAAATAAGCTGAATAATTGTGATAGTTTTCTTATTTCTGCTCAAAAAACATCAGGCTGTTCTAACTAGTACCCACAATCTATATTTTAAAGCCGAAATAAGAAAAAATGAAAAATTAGGTTTATCGCCTAAGAAGTTCAGAAGCAAATAGCACGCCAAGAACCACGCGTTATATTTTGTTTGGTCGTATGTTTTTTATAACATTACACTAAATAACAGCGAAGTCATGTATTAACCCTTCTCTTGCTGAATATTCAGTTTAGCCACACCTATTTCTGACTTTGAACCAATCAGATTACTTGATGTAATTTATTCTTACAAATTCATAAATTGAATGTCAAACATTGTAGATCCTGATCAGATGGCTTCTTCAGAAGCCATCTGATCTGGATCTACACTGTTTGCAAAGAAAAGGGTTGTCGTGAACAGCAGGATAAGAGTTCAAATATTATATTACAGCCATGTGTGATAAATGCAGATCTGTAACTTGAAATGGTTTTCATATAACATACATTATGATAACACACCAAGCCGGCCTCGGTAGCTCAGTCAGATACGCGTCGGACTGGTGTTCAGGAGGACGCGGTTTCGATACCTGCCGGGGTCGGCAACATTCTTTCGTGGATATCGATCATGAAATCTGTTCTACCGTCATTCTCTCCCTTCCGCTGATTCAAGAAGGACAGTTGTCAGTTTCTGGCGAAAGAATGTGTACTGTACTGTTTAACCGCTTACGTATACGCCTGCAGAGGAAAAGTATGGATAGGTAAACTGACCGGCTCAAAAATGACCTCAATATTGCTGACTGGGCCGTTAAATGCCAAAACAAACGAAAACACACCCGTGCTACATAGAGCATTGTTCACATCTCCAAAATGGCTACTTTTCTGATGAATTCTTATTCTGTAAACATTGAGGCGGTTCTAACGAGTACCCACAACCTATGTCTTGGAGTAGAAATACGAAAATTATGTATACATGTACCCCCGTAAACCCCGTTTTTCTATATATAAAGTGGGGCTTAGAGGGGTGTTCATTACACGGAGTTGTACACATGATGGCGTTGCTTTGACAACGATTTATACAGCAGGATTTGTTTTTGTCTCTTTTTCTACCGAAATTTCATTTCTACGAACTTCAGGGGTTCTAACTTTCTCCATTCCCACCACCGAACATTCCCAGGATCAAAGTGGTCTTTGTCGGAGGCGTAAAGGCCATTGAGATTTGTATGGTGACAAGTATTGTACCACCAACCACCTTTATACTCAACAGAGCAGTGTTCGTAGCTGTCACTGTCATTGTCTTGATCTTTCGTAGAAAACATTTGTCCACTGTGATATTCCAAAGCATCCCCGGCATTCCCTCTATAACCACCGACGGTCAAACGAAAGCTATCGGTTTCTGGTCCTACCCAAAAGTGAGTGTATTTGGCGTATGCTGTGTTGTTATCGAAGTCCTGGAGGTCTATTCGAAGGTCATGCGGTCCTCTATGCGAGAGCAATCGATGAAGCTTATCGTTGCCAATCCAAAACTCGCCTTCTGGATCTCCGAATCCAACGGTGTATTCATGCCAGTTCCGATAAAAGTCGACCGAGCCGTCTTTACGACGTTGAAATACCGTCCAACCGCCACCATTAGTCGTTTGGTCGCAGTAGACCTGAAAGAAAACATCACGTAAACACGCCTATATAATTTTGACCCCCTTGAACCCCACTTTTATATAGTAAAACTGGGGTTTCCGGGGGTTTACCTTATTTTTCTTATTTCTGCTCTAAAATATAGATTGTGGGTACTCGTTAGAACCGCTTCGATGAGGCGGTTCTAACGAATGCCCACAATCTCTATTTTGAGCAGAAATAAGAAAAATATCACAATTTTCCATCATTAAATTTTCATTTTTTCGGCGATAAAGGTGGCAATGTATTTGTATAGGCGTGTTTTCGTAATGTAAACCAATGGTACGTTACACGGATGCATGTAATGTATTTGGTATGCATAATATTACGAGTATGTTCATTATTTCTTGTAAAGTTTGATTTACATGTTTGACCCTCTAAGTGGTTTACCAGTACACATGTGCTGTCAGTTACTGCTCTGCGTGTAAGCACAATGTAGCCCACTCTATTTTACCAAGCCCCGAATGACGGGAAACCGAAGGTATGCACTGTACTTGTTTTCGTTTAATCATCAGAAAGACTGATTTGAGGTTTTGCAAATATATTTTTTTTCCAAATATGTTTAAGCTTGTTGCATTTTCTTTGTGCAAAAAATATACATCACGGAAACAAAGTAATATAGTCTCAACCCCCTTAATCCCCACTTTAATATAGTAAAACTGGGGCATACAGGGGTATATATAATTATTCTTAGTTCTGCTCAATAGCATAGATTATGGCTATTCGTTAGAACCGACTCGACGAGGCGGTTATAACGCCAGCATAGATTGTACCCACAATCTACGAGTATGTTTTGAGCAAAAAAAGGAAAACTGTCATTTTTTTTTATCTGAATATTTTATTTTTATTTATTTTATTTATTTTTGTTTGTTTGTTTGTAAAATTGTCAATATATTTGGATAGGTGTGTTTTCTTTAGGAATACAATGCGCCTTTATTCATTACGATAACTCACCCGTACGATATAGTGCATTTTTCACACCTCCAAAATGGCTACTTTTCTGATGAAAATCCTTGATATTTTTCTTATAAATGCTCATAACATAGGTTGTGAGTGCTCGTTAGAACCGCCTCATTGAGGCGGTTCTAACGAGTACCCACAACCTATGTCTTGGAGCAGAAATAAGAAAAATAATGAAGACCCCCGTAAACCCCAGTTTTCTCTATATAAAGTGGGGTTTAGGGGGGTCTTCATTTCACGGACTTGTTCACGTGATGTTGACTCTTTTTCCGATGACTCATTTGCCATGGCTAATTTGTACTCGTTTCATTTCAATAACATAGTGCTTTTTGTTTCACACCTCCAAAATGGCTACTTTTCTCATGAAAATCCGTGATATTTTTTCTAATGTTTTAATGCCAACATAGGTTGTCGGTTCTCGTTAGAACCGCCTGATTGAGACGGTGCTAATGGTCCTAACGAGAATCCAAACCTATTTGTTGGAGCAGAAATAATAAAAAATGTATACCCCCCAAACCCCAGATTCCTCTATAAAATGTGGGGTTGAGGGGTGTTCATTTCACGGACTTGTTCGCATGATGTTTAGTTTTTTTCGAACTTCCCCCCCCCCCCACACACACACACAGCTTCAAAGAGCTCATATGCAGATACACTTTTTTTATTTTATCTGCGATTCTTACATTGTGTGTAATTTTTGGGTTGATTGTTTTGCAATAGACCCAAAGTTACTAAGGGCAAATTTCGATTAATGCAGCAGTCCACGTGACTATGACTGATTTTGTAAATCAATGTTATGGTTAGTAATAGAAAATAGTCGCGCTATTTTATCGATATTACATGTATGTCAGAATGGTGTGTAAGATAGCTATCTAGGAATCATGTGTTGGGTTTTGGCAAGTACTGTATACCCAGATCAAACGACAAGAAATGTGGCGTCTGCTCAGCTGGCTGCTCAGTATCTACATTTTATGTTTAAATACTGGTATTTAAGGTTTAAACGAAATAGTAATAGTCTGTCAATTACCAGGCTGCCTACGTTATGAAAGAGAAAATATCTTAATATAGCCGACGTGGTCAGGTGATGACTTTCGCAAAACATTCTATTCATAAAGCATTGTTAGAAATACACTTTTATACATATATTCCAAGTAATCTAATGCGATTTCTTTCGGGGTTAAACAAATAAAATAAAATAATAAAATAAAATAAATGAATAATGGTTTAGAGCAAGAATTAGTAGCTAAACTTTTTAACATTGGTATCCTAATAACCCAAAGAATTTTGGACATATAGGCCTTTGAAAACAGCGTGAACCAGATCGGACACAGAGTAAATTGCGTCTGATCAGAGTCAAAACTGTTCGCCATACATACAGCAACAAATTAGAACACATCAACAAACTTGGAAGTAACAACTCCAAAAATGGCATAAATAGTCTTGACGGGCACGTTAACCCTCAATTCAAACAAACAAACAAATCAACAGGTATTATGTATTATTTTGTTTAAATATTGCGCTGAAGGGGCTCTGTGCCAGTTCTTTGAGATGCAAGGGGTTGGGTCTCACGTGAACAAAATTGAAGCGAAGGCAATAATCAGAAATCGATAAATTACTCCACAGCTCCCATCATAGACACCAAAGGCAAAGAAACACAAACCTGAAACAACAGACCCTAATGGAAACTTCAATAGCGGAAAGCCAAAATTACAGTTACTTTCCCACAAAAGGGCCAATTGGCTATCAAAAACAAAATAATTTAAGCGATACAAACACACAAAGACAAACCATAACAAAAACAAGAGGCCCATAGGCCACTATGCTCACCAGAGCTCCGGTGGGCACTGCCCAATGGCAGCCATGTATTTTAACATGATATCATTTTAATCTACCAATTGAACCCCCATGTCCAAATGAGCACCCATGTGGACTCCGTATCTGAAACATTAGGCCTTTTATGAAGTAGAGGGGGTGGGGCATGGACCCAATGGAGCCCTGGTTGGTATCACTAAATGTGTCTTATCATAAGGAACAAGAATATATATGGTTTAACAGTGGGGATCTGTAAGGCCTCTTAAGCGGTGGAGGGGTTGGGGCATGCCCTGTTGATCCCAGGAAAGCCCAAGATTGTTGTCCTTAAATGTGTCTTATCATAAGGACCAAGCATGTATATGGTTTAGGGGTGGGAATCTGAACGGTTTCTGAGATTTAAGGCCCTTTTATGAAGTGGAAAGGATATGAATGTCCCCTGCGGACCCCCCTACAGTAGGTGTGCTAATAATAAGGAACAAGAACATATATGATTATGGGGTGGGGATTTGAATAGTTTCTGAAATATAAAGCCTTTTATGAAGTGGAAGGGCGGGGCACATTGCCTCAGCACAAAGAGACCCCCAGGTTGGTGTGATTGAACGAGTCTTATCATATGGAACAAGTATATGGTTTAGGGGTGGGGATTTGAACTATTTCTGAGATATATGGCTTTTAATGAAGTAAAGCAATGGGGCATGGCCTGGGCATGCCCCGGGGACTCCCAAGCTGGTGTCACTGAATGCGTCTTATCATAAGGAAGATGAATTTATATGGTTTAGGGTGGGGCTAAGAACAGTTTCTGAGATATAAGGCCTTTTGTGAAGTGGAGGGATGGAGCAAGGCCCCGGGAGACTCCCAGGTTGGTGTCAATGAATGTGTCTTATCATAAGGATCAAGAATATATATGGTTTAGGGGCGGGGATCTGTAAGGTATCCGAGATAGAGGGCCTTTTATGAAATGGAGGGGGTGGGGCATGGCCCCGGCGCATCCCAGGGACTCCCAGGTTGATGACACTGAATGGGTCTTATCATAAGGAACAAGAATATATATGGTTTAGGGGTGGGGATCTACACGGTTCCCAAGATACTGGGCCTTTTATTAAGTGGAGGGGGTGGGGCATGGCCTCGGCGCATCCCTGAGGACCCCCAGGTTGGTGTCACTTAATGCGTCTTATCAATAGGAAAAAGAATATATATGGTTTAGGGCTTGGGATCTGAATGGTTTCTGTGATATATGGCCTTTTATGAAGTGGAGGGGCGGGGGCATGGCCCCGGCACAACCTGGGGGACCCTCAGGTTGGCATAAAAGCATATGGCTGAGAGAAGTTTACTCAAGAAACATTTCTATAAAAGTTTTGTCAAAATATCTGCAATGACTTGGCAGTAAATGCCATTTTTCAATTTTCCCCATTATAAGTCTATGGAAACTCTAAGTTGCCATAGCAACCAAACTAATGAGCTGATTTTCATAAAAAACACAAACTTTCAATCCCCCAGCCAAAGGATGCTACAGATAAAATTTGGGCCCAATCGGCCCAGTGGCTTCAGAGGAGAAGACGTTTAAAAGTGTTGACGGACGACGACGCAGACGACGCGGACGACGACGGACAACTGTCTATCCTAAAAGCTGCCCTGGAGCCTTCGGCTCTGGTGGGCTAGTAAATCGTGACAGAAGAACCGCCTTGGAACGTTCAGTGAAATGAATTCCACAGGGGGGGGGGGGGCTTAAATCGATTTTACGTGGCCACAATCCTCGCCCTTACTTCCGTCGCGGTCCGGGAAATAAACACGCCCGTAAAACAGAAGTGGAGGCAATGATCAGGAATCGATACAATAAACCCACAGCTCCTATCAGAGACATCAAAGGGAAAGAAACACAAACATGAAACAACAGACCCCAATGGAAACATCAGCAGCGGAAAGCCAAAATGATAGTTCCTTTCCCACAAAACGGCCAATAGGCTATCCGAAATAAATCAATATAAGCGATACAAACACCCAAAGACAAACCATAACAAAAATAAACCGCGACAGAAGAACCCCACTTTATATAAAAGAAGCTGGGATTTACGAGGGTATACATTTGTTTTATTCCTGCTCCAAGACATATGTTGTGGGTACTCGTTAGAACCGCCTAGAAAATCACAAATTTTCGTCGAAAACGTAGCCATTTCGAGAATTGAAAGAATGCACTATCTCACACGGGTGTGTTATCGAAATGAACTAAGATGGGTTGTAAGTGGGGGATGGAGAGGAGAAAGAGGATGGGGAGTTAAGAGAAGAGAGAGAGCAACACACCAGCCTATGTGCCCATAAATTAATGTGTCCGGATATGACATCTCTTTTTGTCATTTACTTACATCCATAAACCGAGTAATAAAGAAACCAAGATTGCAAGAATATATAGGGAGGCAGCATCACTGAAAAATATTTATTTGTCCAATTTTGCATTTGAACTATTTTCAAATTACCTCAATTAAATATTTAATTGGGTCCGCTCAGCAGGTACACTACGTCGGGCAACATCATACCAAGGTCTGTGCAACGTCATAAAGTTACACCCAAAGAGATGTTACGTTGCATAAATGTCATGATGTTGCAACGACGTTTATGTGAGGTTGCTATAAGGTCATGGCGCTACATGCACGACAACCCGACGTCGCATTTACGTCATGTGCCTGTTGTGCGGATGCTAAGCAGTCGATTCATTTCCGCCAACAAAATGCCAAAAACACACAAAAACCGCATATTTGTAGCATTTTTACATCAACAATCATGTAATATTACTTTCTTTCTTTTACATTTCCCTGGTTCCGTGTTTAGTTTAAGGAAACAGAATATGAATCGACACAATTACCTCACACCTCCAAGAGAAAGAAACACAAACAGAAACCAATGGAAGCGTCACAAACGAAATGCCAAAGGACAGCCGCTTTCCCATCTATCAAACAGGAAAACATATTTGCAATACATACTCGTACAAAGACGAACCATACAAAATAAACAAATCACAACAGAAGAAGCGCTTTGGAACGGTTACTAAGAACTTTTTTACTGGGTGGCTTAAATACACAGGAAATGTGTCTCTTATAAAATTGAACTCAAGTTGCTTAGTTCAGTCGTGACTTACACAAATAGTTTGTTCAGTCCGTATGAAGGATTTCTAGCATCTTCGACGATATAAATATCAAACGAATACAGAGAGCTATAAGGACTCGACAGCATGGTCGATTAATAAATAAGTAAATAGTCCCGACAGCCTTGGCGGACCTTGAAAACCATGACCGTACCCCAGTGCAACACCAAAAACGTCATTTTTTTCGAGGATCCACTTTCTACGTTATAAAGTAGAGTTCTTGCCGCTTGCTATTGTCGAAGCTGACCATGTACATCACCCCGGCACCTGCTATTTATAGTTGTGCTAGTCTTCTCCATGAGACGTAATAGCACTGGGGAGGAGATAAAATATGGAATGGGCTCGTACATGTACAGTAGAACTTCGATGGCTCGAACACCGATGGCTCGTTTGCCATGGATGTGTCGAGCCCATTCTTGAGCCCCTAGCGAAATCCTCTACATAAGAAATAGTGGGGGATAATTAAGGAGATTTTAGTCTTTAATCTTGCACATGTATACTGTGTGTACTCATTAGAATCGCCTCGATGAGGCGATTCTAATGAGTACACACAACATACATATTCATTATAGAACACCGAAAAGATGTCTAAAAGTATCCCGTTATGTCTCCTGGCAGTAACCCTCAGTGGCACGAACTACCCCTGTCTCGAACAGATTTCGAGGTTCCAAAGGTGTTCGAGCCATTGAAGTTCGACTGTATGTGGTATTGCTTACCGATCGACTGAAATAAAATCTTGAGTAGGCTCGTGTACGCGGTAATGGCTTATCCGTCGACCCATCGATACCAAGTACAGAGGCTTATCGCCTACCATTGTCAAATTGATTGTATTGAGCCTTTGTAAAATCCAGGTATCGGTTGTTTATAGCATCAATAGTCACCTAAATGTGACACCAGATCGCAGTGTTATAAATGAATACTGGACTGAGCTCGTGCACTTGGGCATTTGCAAACAGTGGATACTTAATCAGACGACTCATTGGCTGGAGATGTCTTTCCATCTCAAAGTCAAAGTCATCTCAAATTGGAAGAAACGTCTCCAAAATGACATAAATAGTATTGAAGGGGACGTTCAGCCTAAATTCAAAACAAACAACATTTTTATAATTGTTGTTTTTTTATTAAAATTGTTATCAGTAATGTACGTAGTAGTTGGTGCAGTAGTAGTAGTTTGTTTGAATGCCCGTCAACACTTTTTAGGTCATTTTGAGACTGTTGCTTCAAAATTTTGTGGGACTTTTACCCCGCATTGAACTGAAATGACATCTCAAGCCCTGCCGCTCAAACAAACCAAAAATGTTTATATAAAGGAAAGCTCCGACTCGCACAATTTTGCTAAGCGGCTTAACAGTACTCGTTTGCGGTTGGTTTAGTCTCTGCGTGGAAACGTTATGTAAACCAATTTATTTCTCCTAACGCCGAGGGGCAGGGGCACATGTAGTGGACTACTATAGTTATAGTTTAATTATCACTATCATCTTTTTAATTATTATCATTATTATCAGTAGTAGAAGTAGTTGTAGTAATAGTTGTAGTGATTTTTTATTATTATCATTATTTTTATGGCTATTGTTTATCCCATTTCATTTTCATTACATTCTTATAAATCCGATTTTATGTCAAGTAAAACACAGGTTTCCCCCAGTGGAAATCTTCCACTGACCGTTCCAAGGCGGCTCTTCTGTGGCGATTTATTTATGTTGTTGTTTGTTACTTACTGTGTGTATCACTTGTGTCTTTTAATTTTGGATGGCCATATGGCCATTTTGTGGGAAAGTAACTGTCCTTATGGCCTTCCTTTGTTTAGGTTTCCATTATGGTCTGGTCGCTAAATGTTTGTATTTCTTTCCCTTTGGTGTCTTTTATGGGTGGAGTAAGTTAATTGTATCAATTCCTGATCTTTGTTTTACTTCTACTTTACATTATATTGACGATATTTCAACACGAAACCTAAAATTGAATTACTAGAAAGATGTCATTTTTACAGTGGAAGAAGAATGGATCATAAATACGTTTTCTGTCATTTTCAATAAACTCTTATAAATCATTTGAAACAAATGAGAAACATAATTAAACGATATCCCATGCACAGCCGTTGTATCATCTCTGTGGTTGTTTGATTTTTGTGTACACGGAGATATTGCACTCATCAGTTAGGAGGCCTTCATGCGGACTGAACAAATTATTTGTCTAAAAAATCGCGACGGAAGCAAAGGCGAGGCTTGTGGTCACGTAAAATCGATTTAAGCCCCCCCCCCCCCCCCCCACACACACACAACTGAATTCGTTTCACTGACCGTTCCAAGGCGGCTCTTCTGTCGTGGCTTGTTTTTGTTATGACTTGTCTTAGAGTGTATGTATTGCTTATTATGTCTCCCCCGAAATTTTTTTTTCGGAGAGACATATTGTTTTTCCCCCGGGCGTCTGTCTGTCTGTCCGTCTGTCCGTCTGTCTGTCACACATTCGTGTCCGCTCTGTAACTTGAAAACCGTTCGAGCTATCTTCACGAAACTTCGTATTAATATTAATCAGCATTAGACGACGTGCAGTGCCCAAGAACCATAACTCTAGCATTTATACTTTTTGAATTATCTCCCTTGGAAGTTTGTTGGTATGTATATATGTATGGGCAAATCCTGTCCGGTCAATAACTTTCTTATTTTTTGATGGATTTTAAAATTACTCAGCAGAAATATTAACAACCATAAGACGATGTGTGGTGCGCATGAGGCAGGTCGGTACCTCAAAGGTCAAGGTCATACTTAGAGGTCAAAGGTAAAAAAAGGGGCCTTTTTTCGTATTTGGTCAATAACTTTCTTATTTTGAGATGGATTTTAAAATTACTTGGCATAATTATTAACAACCATAAGACAATGTGTGGTGCGCATGAGGCAGGTCGGTTCCTCAAAGGTCAAGGTCATACTTAGAGGTCAAAGGTCAAAAAAGGGGCCTTTTTTCGTATTTGGTCAATAACTTTCTAATTTTGAGACGGATTTTAAAATTACTTGGCATAATTATTAACAATCATGAGGCGATGTGTGGTGCACATGAGGCAGGTCGGTACCTCAAAGGTCAAGGTCATACTTAGAGGTCAAAGGTCAAAAAGTTGGCCTTTTTTCGTATTTGGTCAATAACTTTCTTATTTTGAGATGGATTTTGAAATCACATGGCAGAAATGTGAACCAATATAAGGCAATGTGTTGCGCGCATGACCCAGGTTGGTACCTCAAAGGTCAAGGTCATACTTAGAGGTCAAAGGTAAAAAAGGGGCCTTTTTTCGGGTTTTGTCAATAACTTGCCTATTTTTAAATGGAATTTGAAGTTACTTGGCAAACATGTTAACTATCATGGGACAATGTGTTGCATGCATGATTCAGTTTGGTACCTAAAATGTCATGGTCATACATAGTGTTCAAAGGTCAAAAAGGGGCCTTTTTTCATGTTTGGTCAATAACTTTCTTATTTTTAGATGGATTTTGAAATTGCTAGGCAGAAATGTTAACCACCATGCGATGAGATGTTGCACGCATGACCCAGTTTAATACCTGAAAGGTCAAGGTCATACATAGAGGTTAATAGTAAAAAAAAGGGCCTTTTTTGTGTTCTGTCAATAACTTTCTTATTATGCCCCCAACTTTGAAAAAAGTTGGAGGGGCATATTGGTTCTGGTTCGTTCGTCCGTTCGTCCGTCAGTTACGCTTTTGATGCATAGCATAACTAAAGAACCGTGTATGCTAGGGTTTTGAAATTTCATATATGGATTCCTCATGGAAAATTAGCTTACGCATATTCTTTTTCTCGTCCGGATTATGCCCCCTTCAAGAGTTATTGCCCTTTGATTTTTTTTAAATAAAATCTTGTCAGCAAGATATCTCAAGAACTATTGGAGCTAGAGCCTTGAAAGTTGGTGAATATATTGGTGGTGATGGGTAGATGAATTGATTCACTTTTGACAAAATTCCGAAAAATACTTTGTGAGTTATGGCCCTTTGTCATTTTGGTAATTTGTGCCCATTGTAATGTATGCTAAAAGTGATGCATAGCATAACTTTAGAACCGTGTATGCTAGGGTTTTGAAATTTCATATATGGATTCCTCATGGGAAATTAGCTGACGCGTATTTTTTTTCTCGTCCGGAAAATGCCCCTTTCAAGAGTTATTGCCCTTTGAATTTTTTTTAATAAAATCTTGTCAGCAAGATATCTCAAAAACTATTGGAGCTAGAGCCTTGAAAGTTGGTGAATATATTGGTGGTGATGAGTAGATGAACTGATTAACTTATGACAAAATTCCGAAAAATACTTAGTGAGTTATGGCCCTTTGTCATTTTGGTAATTTGTGCCCATTGTAATGTATGCTAAAAGTGATGCATAGCATAACTTTAGAACCGTGTATGCTATAGTTTTGAAATTTCATATATGCATTCCTGATGGAAAATAAGCTGACGCATATTTTTTTTCTCGTCCGGATTATGCCCCTTTCAAGAGTTATTGCCCTTTGAATTTGTTTAATAAAATCTTTTCAGCAAGATATCTCAAAACCTATTGGAGCTAGAGGCTTGAAAGCTGGTGAATATATTGGTGGTGATGAGTAGATGAACTGATTAACTTTTGACAAATTCCGAAAAATACTTTGTGAGTTATGGCCCTTTGTCATTTTGGTAATTTGTGCCCATTGTAATGTATGCTGAAAGTGATGCATAGCATAACTTTAGAACCGTGTATGCTAGGGTTTTGAAATTTCATATATGGATTCCTCATGAAAAATTAGCTGACGCGTATTTTTTCCTCGTCCGGATTATGCCCCTTTCAAGAGTTATTGCCCTTTGAAATTTTTTTAATAAAATCTTGTCAGCAAAATATCTCAAACACTATTGGATCTAGACCCTTGAAAGTTGTTGAGTATATTGGTGGTGATGAGTATATGAATTGATTAACTTTTGACAAAATTCCGAAAAATGCTTTGCGAGTTATGGCCCTTTGTCATTTTGGTAATTTGTGCCCATTGTAATGAATGCTAAAAGTGATGCATAGCAGAACTTTAGAACTGTGTATGCTATAGTTTTGAAATTTCATATATGCATTTCTAATTGAAAATAAGCTGACGCGTATTTTTTTTCTCATCCGGATTATGCCCCTTTCAAGAGTTATTGCCCTTTGAATTTTTTTTAATAAAATCTTGTCAGCAAGATATCTCAAAAACTATTGGAGCTAGAGGCTTGAAAGTTGGACCATGAGTCATGTGCAAGACCTAGGTCCATACCTCCAATGCCAAGGTCATACCTAGAGGTCAAATGTAAAAAAGGACAGTCAATAACTTCCTTATTCTTTGATGGATTATGAAATTACTTGGCAGAAATGTTAACCATCATGAGACGATGTATTGTACCGCAAAGGTCAAGGCCATACTTAGAGGTCAAAGGTAAAAAAGTGCTTTTTTTGTTTACGGCCAATAACTTTTTTATTTTTCTGTGAACATTTTTAATGTTACTATGCAGAAATGTTCATCTTCATTATATGATGTGTTGCACACAAGACCCAGCTCAATACCTCCAATGTCAAGGTTATACTAAGCAGTCAAAAACGGGGGAGACATCTGTGTTTTTTTAGAAAAACAAATTCTAGTATTATTTTGTTTTGGATAGCCAGTTGACCATTTTGTGGAAAAGTAACTGTCCTTTTGCCGTTCCGCTATTGATGGTTCCATAAGGGTCTGGTTGTTTCATGTTTGTGTTTCATTCCCTTTGGTGACTCTGATGGTAGGTGTGAGTTAATTGTATCGATTTCTGATCACTGCCTCCACTTTTATTTTTATATTTATTTGTGTAACTAAAGTGCTTTTAGCAGTTATATGCCTTCTAAAGTAGAATGTTGGGTTTGTATTGCTTTCAAAGTCAGGGCACAACAACGTCAACAAGTTGGCCAGTTTGAAACACAACTTCCCATACTTGAAAACAATTCACTACGTTCCTAACGCACCCTTATATTATCCGCCAAATGGTATTTTAATATTTTGTGTAAAATAATCGGAGCCAATCTTATCCATTTAATCTGAAAGGGTCTATGCAAAATCTTTAAATGCTCTCAATTAAAATGTCATGTGCAAATCCTTTTCTTGCTGAACTGCCAGAGACGAAAAATACAGATTTTTATAGATCATGTGAGGCTTCGTGTAAGAATTGTTCTGTGTAATTGCAGTGAATTATAATATTAATGACTATGGATGGCCAGGTCAACGAAAAGTTCGAGAAAATCTTCAAGCGCATCTAAAGATATATTAATAGTTGTTTAGATAATGGAATTTTCCATCTTAGTCGCCTGAAGTCACCCATTTTGAGCTTTATGGGTGTCAGGCTTGATTTGATAGGTGTATTGTTTTACAAAACGTATGCACTGTAAGATACCAGTATACACCCAAATCAGACAGGTAACTTGATTCGGTCCTAAGTAAGGTCTCCCTCTCTCTCTCCCTTAACTCATTACTCTCCCTCTTTCCCCCTTAATCTCCATCTCTCTCTCTCTCTCTCTCTCTCTACTCCTCTCTCAGGATATAACTCATTACTCTCCCTCTTTCCCTCTTACTCTCCATCTCTCTCTCTCTCTTTCTCTCTCCCTCTCTCTCTCTACTCATCTCTCTCTCTCTCAGGATATAAGGCAATACATTTAGAAGCCTCCGTGGTGCAGTGGTTGAAAACCAAGGGTCGCAGGATCGATCCCGGGCTTCTCCATCCTATAAACCGAGGTACCTTCGCTGTATGACCTAAGTCGTTGGCAAGACGTAAAACTCCTGGACTCAGTCAATAAAGCAATTACTTTTAATACAAAATGTTGAATGAAAGGTTCTTACCTCAAATATGGTCGAATCGATCGACACCAGATAAACGCCAGATGTATTAAAACCCCTTCGTAATACATCCATGCATGAGTGTGGCGAGGCATAATGGGGACTAGCATCAGTCTCCTTTATGTCGCTGACCTCTTTTGTCGGTAGCGGTTGACTGCATGTATCACTAGAAATTTTCTCTAATGTAGCTAATACATTAGTCTGGAAATCTGCCAGATAGTCAAACACGCGTGTATCATGTTTTACATTATGTAAGTCATAAATTAAATTCTGTTGCTGTTCCTTAATCCCAGCTAATGTATTGTTCGTGGTCTGCAACGTATTCAATATATTGGTAGTATCACGTTTCATCTGCTCGAACGATTCAGTGAAAGTACGAAGAAGGGTTTCCAGTTTCTCAACACGACGGCGTATTCTTGTATTACCTTTCCTTTTTGCTTGAAACGCATGTTTCAAGCTTTCGAATGATTCCAAGATTTCCTGTATATCAACGCTGGCCTTTTTGTGCTTAAAGTCCTCAATGTCATAGACACGTGAATCGCCTACTGTTGGCCGTTGTTGGGTAAACACTAAATCCTGTAAAGAAGTATTTAAACGCTTCTCCAACAAGTGAATAGCCTCATGTATATTTCTCGCATCTTCACGTCGCTCGTTTCTCTCAATTAATAAATTTAGATCAATTCGATCTAAGCGTTTTTGTAGTTCGTTGTGTTCAAATGTGCATCCAGTTTGAAAAGCGACGCACATGAAGACGACATATATCAGCTTGCGATAGTTAGCCATGCTTATTTAAATACTTCCAAGCATATTAATATGCATCATTTCGAAAACCGGCTTATACCAGTACATTGTAAACTTTAGCACCGAAAAAATGAAAATTCTAAGATGACAAAATGTGATATTTTTCTTATTTCTGCTAAAAATTTAGATTTTGGCTACTCGTTAGAACCGCCTCATCGAGGCTGTTCTAACTAGTACCCACAATCTTCATTCTAGAGCAGAAAAGAATAAAGTTTACTCGGGTACACCCCATTTTTACTATACAAAAGTGGGATTCAATCAGTCAAAGTTATGTAGGCGTGTTCTCGTGATGAATACGCAACAGAGAATGCTAGAAATACTTTTCCTGAACTTGCCTTGATAGAGATTTAGATAACGAAGAATATTTGAAAAGGTGACAACTTTCTGTTGTTCATGTTACATTAAACTGATATTGTGAGTAATCGATCGTAACAGTGATTGGATCGAGTCCTCATGCATTCTAAAATATATGTTTTATATTGCGTTACAGCGTCATCTAAGCAGCGATGGCAGATTCTAGGTTCTTTTACCTGGCCCTCAGACAGAGCTACGAGCTATTTCCAGGAAAATGGAAATGAATATTTCTAAGCCTTGCCAAAACCTAACACAATGTGCACCGTCAGAGAAAATGGGACCATAGGAGTGTGTGAAAGCGATGTTTGATTAAGATACAGACGGGGTTCAAGTAGTATGTGGTGGGAGTTTGAGACACGCGTTTGAATTTACCTACGTCACAGTGGTTGAACAAAATTGAGCCGAAGTTATTTCATCTGCATAAAAGTACGAAATACGCTGTTATCACAGTTATACTTTTCTTGATGTAAATTAAACAAAATAATGAAATACATTAGGTTTTAGAAAATCGGTTAAATACATGTTATTATAATCTAATGTCATATATTCCAATTTTGCATAATTAATGTACATACATGAATTTATAATCTTAAATATTTTGGTATCCACATAACAGATTTTCAAGACGAAATCACTCTTTATGATCTTGGCCTTTCCGCTTTTGTTCTAGAATACGTACAGGGGCAATAGTGTTAAAACAAAATGTTTCGAGATTATGGACGCATAATCCTATGAACATGGCTCCAAGATACCTACCTTCATAGACATTCATCTACAAGACCGACGCCGGCATCACGTTAACACGTCCGTGAAATGAAGACCCCCCCTATACCCCACTTTATATAGAGAAAACTGGGATTTACGGGGGTATACATTATTTTTCTTATTTCTGCTCCAAGTCATAGGTTGTGGGTACTCGTTAGAACCGCCTCAATGAGGCGGTTCTAACGAGCACCCACAACCTATGTTTCCAGTATTTATAAGAAAAATGTCACGGATTTTCATCAGAAAAATGGCATTTTTGGAGATGTGAAAAATGCACTATGTCACACGGGTGTGTTATCGTAATGGTATCTCGTTTACTGTCAAGACACACCTTTTTTCCTGACGCATCGCATAAAATTATGTAAATAAACCACAAATTTAACAATAACCCAGAAACTCATACCGTATCGTTCTTCAAATTTCTGAAAAACGTCCACATGACGAAAACAGGTCTATACAAATACATTGTAAGCGAAAATTTTAAGATGAAAAAGTGTGATATTTTTCTTATTTCAGCTGAAATTTATGGATTGTTGGTACTCGTTAAAACCGACTCATCGAGGCGATTATAACGAGTTCCGAAATCTATATTTTAGAGCAGAAATAAAACAAATAAGGTTTACCCCTGCAAACCCCAGTTTTACTATATAAAAAGTGGGGTTGAAGGGGGTCAGAATTATATAGGCGTGTTTTCGTGATGATGTATAGTATCTGCTGAAGCAGGACGCAAACGCCTGTCATACAGCGAAACTACAGTGACCCACAAAACCAAGGAAACCATGACAAATGAGTCCCTAGAAAAAGTTTTCCGTTGCTCAAGATATTTATATTTTTAGAATAATTTAGAGAGGTTTTCTAATCTCGAAAATGTATGCTGTGTGTTTTATGTTGTATTTATCATAAACGATTTTTATAACGCCTTCCTAGCGGGCACATGAGGAAGTGCAACGCTATTAATATTAAAGTTAGAAGTTTGAAGAAATAAACCTTTAAACCATAAATGGTTGGATATATTTTGCTATCAAATTGAGCAAGGTATTAGATGGCAATAAACGTTTCACAATCAATCAATGTTCCTCGCAGCACCACATCTTTAAATCCATAAATTGTCTCTGTTGTGTATGCAGGTGATCTTTATAAAAGAGGGTAATTATTACTTGCCTTCTAATATCTGTGTGAGTGATTTTCCACTGATAGACAATGGTCATTTAACTTGCAGTGTTACACGTGTAATTGAATAAATGGTCTGAAAGAATTTCAATGGTTAAATGGCATATTTCACTAAATATTCTCAAGTTCAATGTGACTAAAATCTACCAAAAATGATCATTGCTCACTAGGGGTTTGTGTGTGAGGGTGGGGTGGAGGGGGAGGGGGCATTTCTCTCATGCAATAGAAAAAGCGAAGTTTTTTTCTTTTTTTTTTTTTTTTGGCTGTAGCCGTTGTTCAGCCTTCATTGAAACTTACCTATTGAGTTTCGACCCTGTAATGGTCAAGTAGAAGTAAAACAAAGATCAGGAATTGATACAATTAACTTACTCCATCCATAAAAGACACCATAGGGAAAGAAATACAAACATTAAGCGACCAGACCATAATGGAAACCTAAACAAAGGAAGGCCATATGGACAGTTACTTTCCCACAAAATGGCCATATGGCCATCCAAAATTAAAAGACACAAGTGATACACACAGTAAGTAACAAACAACAACATAAATAAATCGCCACAGAAGAGCCGCCTTGGAACGGTCAGTGGAAGATTTCCACTGGGGGGCTTAAATCGATTTTACGTGGCCACAATCCTCGCCCTTACTTCCGTCGCGATTTAGACAAATAATTAGTTCAGTCCGCATGAAGGCCTCCTAACTCATCAGTGCAACATCTCCGTGAACACAGAAATCAAAGAACCACAGAGGTGAGACAACGGTGAGGACTCGACAGCAAGAAACCACTGAAATGCTGGAGCAAAAGAAAACCAACAATTAGACTCCGATGAGCCCGACCAGAGACAGAGCATCAGGCACCAACCAACATTATCTCTTTAATTTTCAATAAGCCTTTACGTTGGAGCCGTCATAGAATCTGAGGCCTGACCCACCGGCGTGCAATTAAAGAGGGAAGCAAAGTTGCCAACCGTGATTGGGTTAACTACCATGCATGCAGTCTGTCGTATAATATCCATGTTGTACCCAATCTTTTTATATCGAAGAATGATTTTACGAAATTGGGTGCTGAAGTCATTGCGGTTATATATTTTTCTGAATTTATATACTAAGTCACCATAAAATTCGGGTTCCGATAGACCTTGTTGCAGAAGAGATTTAAGTCCAATATTGAATTTTGAAATTAAATCAGAATGGCGTCTATAAAATTTTGAAAAGGCTTTGCGTAGTTTATGGTACCGATAACCCTGATTAAGGAGTTTAGCCGTTAATAATTTATTACGAGTGTTGAAGTCAGTTACATGACTACACACTCTAGCAAATCGAATTAATTGCGAAATATAAACGCCATAGGATGGCGCACGAGGAACATCACCATCCAAAAAAGGAAAATTTACAATCTCAAAATCAAAGTCATCGCGTTTATCATAAATTTTGCACGAAACAAATCCATCTACAATAGATAGATGTAAATCCAAAAACGGGGCCTCGGTATCAGAAGAATTTGCTTTATTTAACTGAAGTTCTAGGGGGTAAATCTGACTGATCAAACCATCAAAATAGGTATTATCAATATTTAATAAATCATCTAAATATCTAGAAGTAGAGCTAAAAGCTTCAATAATTTCAGATTGGCTATCAATGGAAAGCGACAAAATGAAGTCTCTTTCATAACAATACAAGAACAGATCAGCCACAAGAGGTGCGCAATTAGTACCCATCGGAATACCCACAATTTGTCTAAATAACTTAGTACCGAATCTAATGTAAATATTGTCAAGTAGAAAGGTGAGGGCATCCCACACTTTCTGACATGACCAAAGTGTATAATTCTTATGCTCTTTAGAAGTGAAAAATGCATTTCTGACATTACATGCAAGATAGAGAGAATCTTCTCTGCGAAAAGCCCATTCAATTAAATCATTAAGCTTTTCTTTTATAAGATTATGAGGAAGTGTAGTGTAAAGAGTGGAAAAATCGTAGGTAGACAGACTAGAAGCACGAAACTGTCTAGATTTCAATTTATTTAAAACCTCATTCGAATTTTTTATAGACCAAAACAGATTTCTTCCTGATCTTTCAAAGACTTTATCACAATATTTAATTACATGCGTTTTAATAGCAGTAAGACAGGAAGTTAATAATTTAGAAAGTTCAGTGGTAGTGCAAGAACTAGAATTTGCAATAAACCGTGCTTTGTAAGGTTTTTTATGAAGTTTTGGTAACCAGTATAGCGTAGGAAGCTTGTCTTGGCCTTCGTTAACACACACAGCAAACTTGGTGGCTGAAAGACAAACATGTTTATCTACTATAGCTCTCTCTTCAGCCAAAGGCTGAAGTTCATAGGCCTTAGTACCACCAAGCTCCTGCTTAAGCGTGTTAACATAGTGGACTGACTCAGTATATGAAGATAGATAGATTAATCCCCCTGTATTTTTCGCCAAATTAATTTTTTGGCAGTAAAGTTCCTTGTAGACTTTGCCTACATGATCACAGATGTTAGTATCTTGTGTGGTTGCTGTTTAAATGAAGCTTTTGTTCAGTGTGTCAATCTGATTTTGGTACAGAAGTTAAAATCTGCTATATGTTTCTTTCCAGATGTTTGAATGGTAAAATCCTCGGATACTGCAACATTGTTTTTTACTATTTGGATCTGCCAGTCTCTAAATGTATTATCTCATCAAAGATATACGACAATTTGAAATTAATATTGTAAATTTCTCTTTCTGAGACGGGGATGTCCTCCGTTCTCCTTCATTGGAGTATATATTTCTCAACCTATTCGCTTCGCTAGAATCCCTCTCATGTATTCGGAATAAACTTTTGACTGCGTCTTAAACAGGGCTATCGGTAATATAAACTACCCTTTGGGTCTCTGATGGGAGCTGTGGGTTAATTGTATCGATTCCTGATCATTGCCTTCACTTCTATGTCGGAAAGCAGTTTTTAAGTTTATTGCCGACACTCGAAAAATACAAAGTAGAAGTAAAAAAAGATCAGAAATCGATACAATTAACTAACTCCACCCATCAAAGACACCAAAGGGAAAGAAACACAAACATGAAGCGACCAGACCATAATCGAAACCTCAACAAGGGAAGCCATAAGGACAGTTACTTTTCCACAAAATGGCCAAATGACCATCCAAAATAAAAAGACACAAGTGATACAGTAAGTAACAAACAACTACATAAATAAACCGCCACAGAAGAACCGCCTTGAAACGGTCAGTTGAAAGAATTCCACTGGGGGGCTTAACTTAAAGACGCAACAGGGTATATCAGAACCAGAGTTGTGTGAAGATTCGTTTTATAAATTTCGAAAAAAAATATATAAAAGAATGGGGGTTCACTTTAAGTATTATGCAGCAAACAGTATGAGAGTTTAACCCAGTTATGGTTGATGACTATGCTTCCCTCTTTCATTGCATGACTTCAAGTCATATCTCTGACTCGATGACGGTCCCAACTTAAAACTTCTGTCGCGGTTTATTTTTGTTATGGTTTGTCTTTGGGTGTTTGTGTCGCTTATATTATTTTATTTTGGATAGCCAATTGAAAATTTTGTGGGAAAGTAATTGTCCTTTTGGCTTTCCGCTATTTGTCTAAATCGCGACGGAAGTAAGGGGTGAGGATTGTGGCCACGTAAAATCGATATAAGGCCCCCAGTGGAATTCGTTTCCGCTGACCGTTCCAAGGCGGTCTTTCTGTCGCGGTTTGTCTTTGGATGTTAAAATTATTTTATTTTGGATAGCCTTTTAGCCATTTTGTGGGAAAGTAACTGTCCTTTAGGCTTTCCGCTGTTAGTGTTTCCGTTGGGGTCTGTTTCTTCATGTTTGTGTTTCTTTCCCTTTGGTGTCTCTGATGGGAGCTTTGGTTAATTGTATCGATTCCTGATCATTGCCTCTACTTCTATTTTTAATGTTATTATTTTATCAGTGGTTGGTGCCGATGCTTTATCTTTTGTTTGACTCTTCGTGGTCTACCTGGCGGTTTTCTTTAGCACCGGCTTATAGGGTGTGGAACTAGCATCGAGCACTCATCTTTGTTTCATCATAGATATTTAATTTGGCTTGAATTTCAGTTTGTTCTATTTTTTATGTAATTTTTCGATGGTCCATTAACTGCGTTTGTTACCATCAGGTAAATCAAGAAGTTTATGTGTTGTAAATAATATTAGGACTGAGAGTGAATGCTGGGCCCATAGAAGAGATTTGATCTCCCCAGTAGGTCCCGCTACTGACCGTCATAAGGCGGTGGTTCTCATGTTGTTTATTTTTATTGTAGCTTTGTCAGATTTTCCGACGGGGCTCTTCTTTTTATATCTGCTTATATTTGTGTATAGTTATTGCTATTTATTTACTTTCCATTACCTTTGTCTGTTGTTCGGTGGTCACCTTTTGCGGGGAAGCTATGCTTTTTGAGGTTTGTATATTTCTTATTATAGTTTTGTTTCTCTTCCTCTTCATGTAATCACTGATTTTTGCTTTGTCTGGGTATGTAAAATAGAAGTGAAGGCATTGATCAAGAATCGATATAATTAACTCACAACTCTCATCAGAGACACCAAAGGGAAAGAAGCACAAACATGAAACAACAGGCCCTAATGGAAAGATCAATAGCGGAAAGCCAAAAGGCCAGTTATTTTTCCACAAAATGGCCAATTGGCTATCCAAAACAAAATATTATTAGCGATACAAACACTCAAAGACAAACCGCAACAAAAATAAACCGCAACAGAAGAACCGCCTTGGAACGGTCAGGGAAACGAAGCCCAAATTCCAGTGTGTGTGTATATGTGTGTGTGTGGGGGGGGGCTTTTTCTTTAATTTTAAAGGGCCTATCTTGTCGATGGTTTCCTGAGAAAAAAGACCCTTTCGATCTCCTAGATAAAAAGATGAATCCACGAAGGTAATACAGTGTATCATCTGCTCAGTATCAGTTCCTCAGTGCTGAGATTGATACTGCGGTGTTGACGTCAGTACCCAGGCACTGATTTAAATAACTATATTATATCTTTAATTTTTGCAGCATAAAATTCTAATTTTTCTAAAACTAATACTTACTTGTCAGGTGAGACATGTATCTTAGCGGATTTGGTTGCCACTTTTTGTTATATTTTAAAACTTTGCAAGTCTCGCTACTTTGGACATCTCCTGCCTGATGCCCGGGACTTCCGTGGAGTCTGGGCCATGTTTGCTGATGTTGGCTCAGTGGGGGACGCCTATTAGTGCTGATGTAGGCGTCTCTTGCCTGATGCCTCCAGTTGACCTGTCTCATGATCTGCGTCGGTCGGTGTGTGCTCGGAGGGGGATGTGCTGTGTTTGCCGGGACTTGTCCATCATCCGTTTCGGTTTCAGAACGTTGGGTTGAGACACACTGATGAAGATTAAATATCAGAAAGGCCTCTGTGTCACTAAATTTGGTATAGTTACGCCTTAATTAAAATACGTTTTTCAATTGTGACGAAAATGTCATCACGTGAACAAGTCCGGGAAATACAAGCCCCCTAAACCCCACTTCATATAGAGAAAACTGGAATTTACGGGGTGGGAGTTATACAATATTTTTTGTATCCCTGTTCCAAAACATAGGTTGTGGGTACTCGTAAGTACCGTATCAACTGGGTTCTACAACCTGTATTTGCAATATAAATAAGAAAAACATATCACAGATTTTTATCCGAAAAGTAGCCGTTTTGGAGATTTAACAAATGCCTAAAACATATGCCAATTCGATTTGATTCATGCTAAGGCAAAAATAGTTGGGAAGTGGTAAATTCCAAACAAAATTTGAAAACGTAAGCCGAGAAATTAAAAATCACATCAGAAATCAGCATGATCCGTATGTGAATAGGTTGATAGGTGATGTAAAGGCAAATCCCAGAGACTTCTACAGATATATCAATAACCAGTAGAAAGACAGGCAAGGTATCCCAACCATTAAGAAAAGGGGAAGGATCGGGGTTGCTGTTTTGGACCCTCAAAGGGCAGAGGAATTAGTTGGTCAATTCAATGACGCGTTTAATAAAACCGAGTTCAACGATGTGCGATCGACTGGAAGATCGGCGACTTTCATGGAAAATATTGTTGTGTGATAAAGTTACTTAAAGGCTTGAACGCCGTCTAAAGCTTTAGGGCCTAGTGAACTTCATCCTAGAGTCCTGAAGGCTAGCAAATGAGTTAGGTATAGTTTTGCACATCTTTTCCAACAATCTCTCGATACGGGTGAGATCCAAGAATGGCTCCAAGCGAACATTTGCCCAATTTTTTAAAAAGGAGACAGGGCTCTTGCGCGTAATTATGGCCCGGTGTTACTGACCTGTGTCATATGTCATTTGCTTGAACACATAGTCTGCTCAAACACCATGGCCCACTGGGGTGGACATAAAATTTTGTCAGACAGAGTGCATGCATTTAGGAAAAGGCATAGGTGCAAGCACGGTTGTTAATGATTAGGTAAAAATCTTGGACAAAGGGCAACAGGTGGACACATTTATTCTGGACTTCGAGAAGACTTTTTACACCCCACCTCATAAACTACTTAAATCCAAATCATCTGGATATGGAATTGGGGGGAGTGGGGAAGGCTCTCAAATAGGTATAATCCTTCCTTTGCTACAGAACACAGCCTGTTGTTGTTAATGGTGAATCTTCAGTATGGGCGACAGTTTTATCTGGGGTTCCACATGGGACTGCTCTTGGTCCGCTGCTATTCTCCCTGTACATTAATGATATTTCCACTGACATTAATGAAATAAGATTGTTCGAAGACGACTGTGTTTGCTATCGGGAAGTTAGAGATACAGAGGACTCTTTGAAACTTCAGAAGGATACAGATATATTAGGATGTTGGGCACGACGATGAGGCATGAGATTTCATCCCTTTAAATGCAATATTATGCAGATAACAAGGAAAAGAACAAATAAAACTTAGGCTTCATACACCTTAGAGGGAACGGTCCTCGAAATGTGAATTATATTAAATACCTTGGTGTGCAAATCACACACGATTTGAGATGGAATACACACATTAGTAACTTGTGTACTAAGGCGAATAGAAAACTTGGTTTCCTGAGGCGAAATCTTCACCAGTGTCCTCAGAATGTGGAGGAGACTGCATATAAGGGACTGTTCGCTCAATCGTGTAACATGGTAGTTGCATCTGGGACCCAAGTTGAGTGGTCCTTAAAGGCATTTATTCTTGTAACAGTAGGATAATTGTTTTATTGCCCCTTGTGATATACTGATAAAGCAGATCAAAGGCGACCCTTAATAGGCTGATTAGTAGCTCTTGTTGTATCCCTTGACTGAGGCACTTAAGGGGAAAATCAATAATGTACACTCTAGTCAACATAAGTAAATTATCGATTTTCCCCAAGGAGGCCCTTACCTGTTGAAGACGGAAGACTTCTTTTCAATCAGCTCTGAGGGCTGCATAATATTATGAAACAAGATGTGTTTGTGAAACACTGATGCCCCCGGACAGCGCATGTTAAATATGAAAGCAGTATCACTAAGCAATCAAAAGGTATGGCCAAGAAATGTAGGCGCTAGAGCGATGACAAAGTTTTTCTAAAAATAGCCACAGTGACCTTGACCTTAAGGTCATGACCTTGAAAGTCGAACTCGTTCCAGATATTGTCATAAGGAACATTTGTGTGAAGTTATATTGAAATCAATAAAGAAATGTTGGCGCTAGAGCGATGACAAAGTTTTTCTAAAAATAGCCACAGTGACCTTGACCTTGAGGGGGGGGGGTTGTCTGGATGGACAAAAATTATGGTACCACTAGAAAGGTCTTGTGACAAGGAGTGCACGTGTGAAATATGAAAGCCCTACTACTTACCAATCGAAAGTTATGGCCAATGTTAAAGTTTATAAAAGTAGGTCAAACGTCAAGGTCAAGGTCACGAGGTCAAAAATTATGGTACCACTAGAAAGGTCTTGTGACAAGGAGTGCACATGTGAAATATGAAAGCCCTACCACTTACCAATCGAAAGATATGGCCAATGTTAAAGTTTTTAAAAAGTAGGTCAAACATCACGGTCAAGGTCACAAGGTCAATAATTATGGTACCACTAGAAAGGTCTTGTGACAATAAATGCACATATGAAATATGAAAGCCCTATTACTTACCAATCGAAAGTTATGGCCAATGTTAATGTTTTTAAAAATTTTGAAAAAAATAGGTCAAAGGTCAAGTTCAAGGTCACGAGATCAAAAATTATGGTACCACTGGAAAGGTCTTGTGATAAGGTATACACATGTGAAATATGAAAGCTCTATCTATTACCATTCAAAAGTTATGCCCAATGTTAAGGTTTTTGTAGACAGACAAACAGACAACAGACAGACAGACCAAAAACTATATGCCCCCGAATCTCTTAGATTCCGGGGGCATAATGAATTGATGGTCCCGAATAATCAAGAATAAATGCCTTTAACGAAGAAGAATAGAGCTGCTAGATTTGTAGCAAGCAAGTATTGCTTTGAAACTGGGAGCATGACTGGAATTCTAGAAAAAATAAGATGGGAATCTCTCAAGGAAAGGAGAAAAGAAAGTAGGCTCATACGCCTATACGAAGGTCTAAAGGGTGCTGCCTGCATTCCAACAGATAACCTTGTTCTCCCCCCCCCCCGTCATCTAGGCACTGTAGAAAGCACCATCCATTGGCGTTTCAGACCCTTACTGCAAGAAATGACATTAATATAGAATCTTTCTTCCCCCGAACCATTAGAGACTGGAATGCCCTTCCCGATTCGATTATTTCGACAGCTGTATATGCTGAGGATTGTGTAGCTAAGTTTACCTCTTTGCTTAGAGCTAGGAACTAACTTCCCATATCACAGGTCCTGGTGTATGAATGTCACCAGTAACAATTCTGATTCGGATTGATGTTTCCATTAGGATCTAGTTATATAAAAGTCTGTGTTTTTTCCGTTTGGTGTCGCTGATGGGAGCTGTGGGTTAATAGTATCCATTACAAAAACACGCCTATACAAATACATTGACTATTTTACCGCCAAAAAATCGAAACTTTTATGATGAAAAATTTGATATTTTTCTCATTTCTGCTCAAAATATAGATTGTGGATACTCGTTAGAACCGCCTCGATGAGGCGGTTCTAACGAGTACCAACAACCTATATTTTAGAGCAGAAATAAGAAAAATATGGTTTACCCCTGTAAACGCCAGTTTTACTATATAAAAGTGGGGTTCAATGGGGTCAAAATTAAATAGGCGGGTTTTCGTGATGCGATCGTGATCTAAGCCGTTCACTTCTCTTTTTATATGACCTGTCGAAAACAGGAACTTTACGAACAATTTCGAGAACATACCGACTCCTATGCATAAGAATAAACGGACAAATTCAGTTAGAAAAATTGTCACACGACGTGACAGAATCTGTCAAAAGTGAAACGATATACAAGTATGTAGAATCTGGAAAAACATTTTTTACGTATTATTGCTGTCTAGATATAGAGATGCCAACGTTTGGTCACTCTTGACAAACGTTTGGAAATCTCCATTTCCAACGCACAATGGCTACATGTACTGACAGACGTCTGTAAATAGCGCCTGCATTTGTGTGTTTGTTTGATTTGAGGTTTAACGTGCCCGTCAACACTGTAAAGGTCATTTTGGAGACGCTGCTTCCAATTTTGTGGAACTTTTACCCGACATTGTGATGAAATGGCATCTCAAGCCCTGTCGCCCATTGAAACCAATAGGGTTTATTAGCATGGACGGTCCACCTCGCACCGCGGTTCCTGGACAGGCTTAGGTCCTCCAAGCGGTTTACCAGTACTAGTGTGCGGGCCAGCTTCAGCTCTGCGTGGAAGCATCATGCAGTCCCTAAATTTCTTCAAGCCCCTATGGGCGGGGGCTTCCATTTCCAACGTACAATGGCTACTGACAGATGTCTGTAAAAAGTGCCTGCATAACAAATTTACGTAGTCAAAGTAGAATCTGTGTCGGTACGATTAGTAGACACTCCTTTTCGTTTGGCTGAAGGAAGTAATGCTGACATTGTTCTTTTACACTTGATCTATAACCATATTAAAAGTTTATTCCTGTTGCAAACCGTTGTTTACTTGACAGTTTGTAACACTCTGTGCCATTTGTGTCTATATTTGTATGTATTTGCGTCACTGATGTTATAAAACCAAAGAACTATCTACGCACAGCTTCATGTTATCACACAAACACGGCTATATAATTCTGACCCCCTTGAACCCAAGTTTATACATTAAAACGGGGGTTTACAGGGGTAAAATTTGTTTTTCTTATGTCTGCTCTACCATACAGATTGTGGGTATTCGTTAGAACCGCCTCTATGAGGTGGTTCTAACGAGTACTCACCATCTATATTTTGAGCAGAAATAAGAAAAACATCACAATGTTTCATCTAAAATGTTCGTGTTTTTTTTTTTCTGCGGTAATTTTTACCATGTATTTGTATAGACGTGTTTTCGTAATGAGTAGTTACGAGTTTTCTAGCCCTGCACATTGCTGCAAACGTGTATTTGAAGAACTTTCAGTGAACATACGTTCTCATCGGTCGGCTATTTTATTCATGTGCTCATCACATGAACAAGTCCGTGAAATGAACACACCTTCAACCGCCATTATAAAGAGACAAACGGGGTTTTCACATATTTTTCTTATCTCTGACCCAAGACACATGTTCTGGGTCAAGAAACAAGTTCTGGGTCAAGACGCATGTTCTGGTACTCGTTAGAACCACCTCAATGAGGCGGTTCTAACGAGTACCAGCAACCTTTATTTGCAGTAAAAATAAGAAAGAGATCACGGACTTTCATAAGAAAAGTAGACAAAGAAAAGATGTGAAAAAATGCACTATGTCGCACAAGGGTCTTATCGAAATGAATTTCCGGAAGCCCATTAAAACGTAGGTAACGCACACATTAAAATTATCAATTTCAAAAGAAAAGCTGTATTATGTGTTTGCGACCGGACAGGAGCCAAACCGATTTACTCAGCTAGCTACACAGACTGACAAGTGTCTCGAATATTCATACATTGAAACTAGGTGTTATACTGTCAAAAATGCTGATCTGCACATTTGTGTTTCACAAACATCTAAAACAGGCTTTCTAATTGCCTTCACTTCTGTCAAACGGTTGGTTTTCTTTTGCTCCAGCATGTCAGTGGTTTCTTGCTGTCTAGTCAATACCATTGTTTCATCTATGCGGATGTTTGTTTGTTTGATTTGAGGTTTGACGTCCCCGTCAACACTGTATAGGTCATTTTGGAGACATTACTTCCAATTTTGTGGGACATTTGCCCGACATTGAGATGAAATGACATCTCAAGCCCTGTCGCCTAATGGAACTAATAGGGTGTATGGGCATGGACGGTCCAACTCCCACCGCTTTGCCGGGGCAGACTTAGATACTCTAAGCGGTTTACCAGTACTCTTTTGCGATCGGTTTCAGCTCAGCGTGGAAGCATCATGCAGCCAATCTATGTCTTCAAGCCCCGATGGGTGGCCGAACATGTGGTGGTTTGATATTTGTGTTCTCGGAGATGTTGCATCAACGAGTTAGGAGGCCTTCATACGGACAGAACAAATTGTTTGTCTAAATCGCGACAGAAGTAAGGCCGAGGATTGCGGCCGAATAAAATCGATTTGATTGATTGATTGATTGATTGTATTGGAGTTTAACAATCCAGTCAACACTATTTTAGGTATTTTTGAGCCGGTCAGTGTACCAATCCATACTTTTCCTGAGCAGGCTTCAGAGTCTAATTGTTGGTTTTCGTTTGCTCCAGCATTCAGTAGTTTCTTGCCATCGACTCCTCACCGTTGTTTAATCTCTGCAGTTGTTTGATTTTTGTGTTCTCTGAGATGTTGCACTGATGAGTCAGGAGGCTTCTCTGTCGCAAGATCTTGCAGTTATGCAAGATCTTGCGGCGCAAGTTCTTGCGGTCGGTCGTTTAAAGCATCTTATTGAGCTAAAACCTGTAAACCAATAAATTTTATTGCATAAATAGTTCATCTGACATTATATGACAAATCGAAACTTACTTTTAAAATTACCGATTTATTGATTTTATCGATTAATTGATTTATTTAGTTTTCGGTCTTCGTGTGCAGTATGTTTATGGCCTGCCACCGGCTTAAACAATTTTATTGATTATTATATACTCAGTCAAAAAAGTTCCTATACCTAAAATTGCTTCTGTTACTATAGCTACTACAGATAAAAAATACACAAAGTTTGTTATGTTTTGATAAGAAGACTCATTTTTTCCGTGCAAAAGCACCATTCGTTTTTGTTTTCGTAAACATATCATCGTAGACTATTGCTTTAAACACCCAAGGGGTCACTATGTCATTTTCGCAGATATAAATCATTAAAACATGCTATGATTTAACATCACAAAATTTCCCTGTTCCCTACATTTCTAAAATAAGGTACATGTGACATTTCTTTAGATACCATTTGCGTCTATTCACAAAAGATTTGGAACTTTAGTTGCATCAGCTACGAGAAACAGGCTATCACATATTGACCTCCAATTCTTAGAAGTTGTGTGCAAATGCTGCTTTCAATGGGAACTCCATAGAAAATCGCAATCGATAGTGCTACATGCTACATGGATTTTCTGTATTTTTTACCATCATGATGAACAGCAATGGTGGACACAAAGCGTTTTTTGAAAAAATGGCAATAATTTATCAACAGGAATGAAAATTACAGCAGTTCGAATATTGCTATATTTTTAATTGCAAGGGAGATAATTTGAGAATTTCACAAATTAAAACCTCGCCTTTAATGCGAGATCATGAGATATTGTAAAAGTAAAGTGTTATCCGATGTTCAGAGAATATTGTCTTCCATCTTAGAGAAAAAAGAACTTTCTGCGCATGCGCAATGTCCATTTTCTACCAAAATCTTTCTAGGCACATATTGGAAGACAACTCTGGAGCAGAAAGGTATGGACAAATGCAAGTTTGAGCATTCTCTAGCTAAACGTCCGATTTAAATGTCTACAGCCAAATTTAGCTCAATAGCTGCCAGATATCTAGTGAGTTTCACCCGAAAGTTGGTATAGTTACTTTTTTGACTAAGTATATAAGGACTAACTGCACGTTATAGCAAAACATTTTTTTTTCTAGTAGAGCGTAGGATACCAGGGATAGGCCTGGGAGACCGTGCTGCACCAGTAGGATACTAGGGATATGCAATGGAGACCGTGCTGCATCAGTATGATACAAGGGTAGGCCTGGGAGACCGTGCTGCACCAGTAGGATACCAGGGATAGGCCTGGGAGACGTGCTGCACCAGAAGGATACCAGGATCAGGCCTTGGAGACCGTGCTGCACCAGTAGGATACCAGGGATAGGCCTGGTAGACCGTGCTGCATTAGTAGGATACCAGGTATAGGCCTGGGAGACTGTGTTGCACAAGTAGGATACCAGGGATAGGCCTGGGAGACCGTGTTGCATCAGTAAGATACCAGGGATAGGCCTGGGAGACAATGCTGCAACAGTAGGAAACCAGGGATAGGCCTGGGAGACCGTGCTGAACCAGTAGGATACCAGGGATAGGCCTGGGAGACCGTGTTGCACCGGTAGGATACCAGGGATAGGCCTGGGAGACCGTGTTGCATCAGTAAGATACCAGGGATAGGCCTGGGAGACAATGCTGCAACAGTAGGAAACCAGGGATAGGCCTGGGAGACCGTGCTGAACCAGTAGGATACCAGGGATAGGCCTTGGAGACCGTGTTGCACCGGTAGGATACCAGGGATAAGCCTGGGAGACCGTGCTGCACCAGTAGGATACCCTGGATAGGCCTGGGAGACCGTGCTGTACCAGTAGGATACCAGAGAAAGGCCTGGGAGACCGTGCTGCATCAGTAGGATACAAGGGGTAGGCCTGGGAGACCGTGCTGCACCAGAAGGATACCGGGGATAGGCCTGCGAAACCGTGCTGCACCAGTAGGATACCAGGGAAAGGCCTGGGTGACCGTGCTGCACCAGTAGGATAACAGGGATAGGCCTGGGAGACCGTGCTGCACCAGTAGGATACCAGGAATAGGCCTGGGAGACCGTGCTGCACCAGTAGGATACCAGGGATAGGCCTGGGAGACAGTGCTGCACCTGTAGGATACCAGGATCAGGTCTGGGAGACCATGCTGCACAAGTAGGATACCAGGGAATGGCCTGGGAGACCGTGCTGCACCAGTAGGACACCAGGAACAGGTCTGGGAGACCATGCTGCAGAAGTAGGATACCAGGGATAGGCCTGGAATACAAGAACAATCTCTAATAATCTGTCCAATAAATCTATAGCAAGACCGAACACTATCATCCATTAAAATTTCTCATTCAAATATAAAAAGCATTAAAAATAAAACAGATCAAATTGGGACAGAGTTGTCTGACTATAACATCTTGTGTTTCTCAGAGACTAAACTTAACGATACGGTGCCATCATTCAAGTTAGAAATCGAAAGGACAGAAATATAAACAATTGGGGCGGTATCATGAATTACCTAAAACACAATGTATTGAAAGAAAGATCTTGATCTTGAAAGAAAGATCATAGAATGTGTATGGCTTGAAATCCGCACACTTGGTCTGTTTTATAGACTTCCAAATAGTTATGTCGAGTTTTGGACTCATTTTGAAGATATAATGGAGGATGCATCTTGGGCAAAACATGGTTATGATAGAACTATGGGATTTAAATGAAGACATTATTTCCACAGCGGGTAATAGCCACTTTTATCCTATGACGTCGCGTCTGAGAGTGTAATAACGCTATGTAATATTTTCGATAATACACTAGTGGATTAAATATGCAAATTAGCCAGATACGTCCCTTAACGTACATGTACGACGTCCTTAACGACGTCGCGTTTACTAATGGCGGAATATTGATATTTTTGTAAACAATCGTGAATAAAATGTCATATGATAATCTTGCATTCGTGCTCATGTATTATTGAATTTATTAAACTCGTTGAGGAAAAGGAATAAAATGCTCGGCAAGCCTCGCATTTTATCCCTTTTCCTCAACTCGTTTAATAAATTCAATAATAGCTAATGTATTATTGAATTTATTAAACTCGGCAAGCCTCGCATTTTATCCCTTTTCCTCAACTCGTTTAATAAATTCAATAATACATAGTACTCATGTAAGGTCCTCTATTTATAGAATATCCCCTACCTCTGCCAATTGGTTTGTCCTAAATATGACGAACCACATATCTATCATCAATGGCTCTCAAGTCATTCCCCACTTCAGTAGCGATCATTCCAGCATTGCCATAGAAGTTGGCATTACAACATTTACATCTCTAACTTATAAAAAGATTATTTGGAAATTTGAAGAAGGAAACATTAATATAACCCTTATCTTGCTGAATATTCATTTAAGTCACAGCCATTTCTGTCTATCAACCAATCAAATTACTTAATGTAATTTATTGCTACAAATTCATAAACTAAATGCCAACTGACTGGTCATTTTTGCAAGATGGAGATAACATCAATTAACTTGCAAACGACTTTGAAGTAGTAATTCTGTCAACTGCCCAAAAAATTAAACCAAATATTTCATTTACAAAAAAGACAGCACAATAAGCCCTGGATCACAAATGAAATCAGAAAAAGTATGAGGCAGCGTAATCGGCTATTTAATAAAGCTAAACGAACCCAATAAATTACCCACTGGCAGAAATATAAAGATAAGCGCATCGAAATTGGTCAAATGATCCGTGAGGCAAAATCTGATTATAACAAAAGCTTAGAACATAAATCAGCTGACCCTAATCTATCACCAAAAGATTGGTATAGACAAGTTAATGATATCACCAAACATAAAAATAAAAATAACCCTCATCCACCCCTTTATAAAAATAATCCGGTACACATTTATCCAACTGATGAAGCCCAAACGCCGAAAGAGCATTTTGCTTCAATTTCGAAAATAGAGAATGAACCCCAAATATCTAAACAGTGCATAAATATTTTCTATAAAAGGGTAATCCTTTGGAAGCAAGGAATACACCACAGAACCGGAAAATATGAAGTGTACATGTTTTCTGGGCCAGACTAGCTAGTTTCGGCCAATTAAGCCTCACAAGTTACACTCGAAATTCCACATGGAATCAATGATCTCTGAGGACAAGAAAATACAAACTACACTATGATGTAGGGCAGGGAGACTTTTTACAGACGCCATACGTTCCCAGACACCAGCTGTAGTGACGTTAAATATGTTCTATAAAAGGGTTATCCTTTGGAAGCAAGGAATACACCACAGAACCGGAAAATATAAAGTGTACATGTTTTCATGGCCAGACTAGCTAGTTTCGGCCGATTAGGCCTCATCAGTGACCCTCAAGTATTTTCGAAATTCCACATGGCATCAATGATCCCAAAGGTCAAGAAAATACAAACTACACTGATTTTTCCCTTAGTTTAATACATGTTACAAGCCAAGATGAAAAAGACCAATTACGGTTACTAAATAGAAGTGGAGGCAATGATCAGGAAACGATACAATCAACCCACAGCTCCAATCAGAGACATCAAAGGAAAAGAAACACAAACAAAACAACAGATCTATTTTTTTTTTTTTTTTTGGGGGGGGGGAGGGTTGGTTCTACAGCCCTTTCAAGATTATTCCACTCATATCGAGCCGATCGTTAATCGGAGGTGGGCGAAAACCGGAGTACCCGGAGAAAAACCACCTGACCTTCCGTTGCAGAACTTGGGCGTCTCACATGTGAACCAAGCGACATCGGACCTAATGGGAACATCAATAGCGGAAAGCCAAAAGGACAGTCACTTTCCCACAAAATGTCCAATAGGCTATCCAAAATAAAATAATATAAGCGACACAAACACCCAAAGAGAAACCATAACAAAACTAAACCGCAACAGAAGAACTGCCTTGGAATGGTCAGCGGAAACGAATTCCACAGGTTGGGGCTTAAATCGATTTTACTTGGCCACAATCCTCGCCCTTACTTCCGTCACGAATTAGACAAATGATTGAAACCTACTAAAACCCATCAAAACCTGTTTTGTAAGATTTTAGGTTTTACGACCTTATATACACTCTAAAGGTCATTTGGGAGACGTTGCTTCTAATTTTTGGTACTTTTACCCGACACTGAGATCAACTGTCATCCCAAGCCCTGTCGCCCAATGAAACCAATAGTGTTTATAAGCTTTGACGGTCCGACTTACACCACTTTGCCTGGGCAAGCTTAGATCCTGGAAGCATTATGCAGGCCAAATATTTCTTCAGGCCCCGAAGGGCGGTTGCGACATCAAAACCTGGGAGACCCGATGAAATTTCCTCTAAATTAATGAAATTGATATCTAACTGTATTTATTATCCACTTACCTTACTTTTCAACAGATCCCTTGTGCTTGGTCAATTTCCACACCAATGGCACATGGCAAACACCTCTGCTATATTCAAAGGAAAACGGGATGACCAAGACCCAACCAACTATAGACCATCTCAGTTACTAGCTGCCTTGGCAAAATCCTGAAATGGTTTTTCAAATATCTGTATAATTATTTATAAGTAACCAAAACTATCAATCAGGCTACGGATCAAGAGACTTAACAGTAAATCTACTGCATGAACTGTATCAAATTACTGTTGAAAACTTAGACGAAGGATTAGAATTGAAATTCGACATAAGTAAAGCATTTTACGTAGTTTGAAACCAAGGGCATTTACATTAACTTAGAAACTATGGTATCAATGGAATTATTCAAGCGGTAAACAAGTTATCTATCTGACAGAAAACAGCGTGTAACAAATGAAAGCGTTTCTTTAACTTGGCTACCTACCTTTGCTGGAGTACCACAAGGGTCTGTACTAGGTCCCCGTCTTTTCTTATTATATATAAATGAATTCGTAAATAGCATTGACACAAATATTTTATTGATTGCAGATGACACGTCTTTATTTACTGTAATTGAAAATACTAACGCCATACAGGTCTTGAAAGATGACTTGTATAAAATTGCTAAGTGGTCCGAGGATTTGCTGCGTTATTCTAAATCCATCTAAAACTACCACAATGTCATTTACTCGAAAAAGACATTCACAGTCACTCGATGTTAAATTTGATAATAAAACACTTAAAGATGCAAAACACCATACCCAACTTGGTCTAACACGTACGTCTGATGCACCTTTTGATGCACACGTTAATTAAAAGCACATATTTTAAAGCTGCATATAGACTGAACATCCCTAGAATGCTTAAGCATGACTTAAAAATCACTCTTACGGTTCTATACATCGTTCATTTGATCTACCTTGGAATATGATGACATAGTCTGGGACATCAGCCAACAAAATCAAATTCTTCTCGCAAATGTTCAACTCGATGCATGAAGAATAATCACAGGTTTGGGTAAGGGAACATATCATAATACAATGTACAATGAGTTAGGCCTATACCAACTTGCTGAAAGGAGAAAACAACATAAGTTAATA
This sequence comes from Lucinisca nassula, assembly GCA_963580285.1. Classification (NCBI taxonomy): domain Eukaryota; kingdom Metazoa; phylum Mollusca; class Bivalvia; order Lucinida; family Lucinidae; genus Lucinisca; species Lucinisca nassula. The sequence continues at coordinate 103,900,003 of OY757023.1, read as the reverse complement.
CAGTTTTATAAAAATTTTAAATAATGATGCTCCTATTTTATTGGATACCATTCTGCACAGTTTCAACGAGCTGTGACTGTCTGACTGCAATCTACGAAGTGTAAAATTAAAACGCCCACGCCCAAAACTAAATCATACCAGGACAGCCTTTTTTTAATCTCAACAACAAATCTTTGGAATAATTTATCACCTGAACTAAACAATGCAACATCACTTTATACATTTAAGAAATTGCTTAAAAGAGAAATAACCCAACCTCCTAAACATTTTTCTTTTGGAACAAGAAGGCACGACATTATTATATGTCAACTGAGGATTGAGAAAAGTCAGTTAAACAGTGATCTATTTAAAAACCATCTTAATGACTCACCCTTCTGTAATGACTGTCATGATAACAAACAAGAAAACAAACAGTATTTGTGTTTTATTTTGAATGCACTAAATTTATAGAACAAAGAAGGGAAATGATCAATAATCTTCAAGCTTGTCGTTTTATACAGTAATATTAAACTACCTGCAGCCGGACTTGTAACATGCATTAATACCTTATCTGATTTATATAATCTCTAACTCAAATATTGTTGCAGTCTTCATAAGAGACACACTCAGATTTGATGGTCATTAACAAGTTCACCGCACCCATAATCTTTCATTGAAGTATGCTCCTACCTCCAGCTTGACCAGCAGGAATAACATTCAAATCTAAAACCCCGAACCTAGTGTGATTGCCTCGGTGAGGCTGTGCTAATGCACCTTTACCATGTTGTTACGCCAAAAAGTTGGGTTTGACAGGGTGTTTCACTCATGTTATTGTTAACATTACGGTACATATTATACAAGACTATGTTAATAATGATTATACCGAGTAGTTATGTCTGGTTAAAGCTAAATATTCACACAAGAATATTTAAACTTTTGGACAATCTCCGAACTCCTAAATTTAGTAATGTATTACAGTAGTTGTCCATAGTATTGGGACTAACAGGCCTAAGCAAACAGTGCAGACCCAGATCAGATTGCTTCTGAAGGGGAAGTCTGATCAGGGCCCACACTTTTTGCAATTCCGTCTACAGTTTTTGACCATGTAAAAAACCCACGTATCGGTTATTTATTGCAATGCTAGTCTGCTCCCTGTGACGTCAGAGCGCTGTGTAGGAGGTAATATCTGGACTGGGCCCGGATACTGGGCAATGACTTACCAATCGACCCAATGACAATCTAGACTGGGGTCGTGCACATGGTATTGGCTTATCGATCAACCCAAAGTAACTAAGTACAGAAGGTTCCCGTCTGCTTTTTTCAACTTACTGTCGCGGACAATGTACAACATTCCAGTACCGGTTGTTTATAGCACCGGTAGTCACCTCCCTGTGACATAAGAGTGAAATCTTGACTGAGCGTGTACATTGGAACATTGGCAAACAGTGGATACCTTATCAGACGCCACAAAATGCGGCATCTGATCAGGTCATCAAATACTGGATTTTTAATTGTTAAACGAAAGCTCAGTTCTCAGTTCAAGACTATTTGCCCAACCTACACTCAAAGACAATCGACCCACCAGTACTCTCAGCGATTTGATTTATTTTGAGTACTTGAGTCTTCCCGTACTTCATCAAACAGTATTTATATTTTTATTTCTTTCGGATCATTATCTCATTTTTAGTAGATTCGCAAATCGAGTTGTGCTCAAGTTAAAGCTACAGGTCGCAACCGGTGTTTCAAATCCATTACTGCTTTTGAAGACCCTCAGTAAAATTTAGACTAATTTTATACTTGCATGTTTTTAAGGCCGCCCTTATAGCTATATTTCACCGTGTCGTACATTAGTCCATTCAGTGTATACTAGTACAAGTGACAACTGCAGACACAGTCAAGCCATTTCAGTTGACTTAGGATAGCAAGCTTACACACAGTTTTACCATGAGTACTATGTCCCTTTTGCTACAAGGTGCACTTATCAGATGTATTATGTCTCTTTTGCAAGAAGATGCACTAGTTAACAACTGTCATTGGCAAAATGAGCTCATAATTAGGTATCTGGTGTCTAAATGTATGTATGTATAAAACAGGATCAGTCTACTACTTGTATTCTTCCTTCGGGACTTCAGTTTAATTTATACTGAACAAGAACTGTATATTGGAATCAACTTCTAAGCTTCTTGTCTCTAGTGAAGGTGCAGAGGACAGAGGATTCTGTTTCTATGAAGAAATTTAGTCCAGTAACATTTAAGATTCCGGTGCAATGTTGTAATTTGGAGGCGTCCCCAGAACAAAATAGATCAAGGTCTAATAAAACTTTGCAGGCCCAGCTAAGGCTGCTTTAAAATGTTCACAATTCTGTGATATGAAAAATTCTCCAAAGACTGTGCACTGTTCTGGTTAACCGCTTATGTATAAGCCTGCACAGGAACTGTGGTAGGCTAAACCAACCGGCTCGATATGACCCTTATAATATTGACTTTACCACAAAAATTCCAAACCGCCAAAACGAAACTCGACGTCGCAAATCCTGTGTTTTAGATTCAAACAATGTCATGTGATTCAATGCATGTCGTGCACTTTACCCAATGACTTTATCAATGTATATACTTTTCTTGCATCTCCATCAAACAGCATTAGGCTGGCCCACTCGTACGCTTCTCAAATTGTTAGGATTAATGGCCTGTATTAATTTCACTGTTCACAGTTCCAAGCTGTTTTTTTATCCCCCAGCATGAAGAAAGTTGCGTCCCTTTGAATGCAGCCTTTTACTTGACCATTCCTCTTAGTCTAGTACTCATAACCATGATTACTTACCGTTATGAGATCAAAGCACCAAAAGGCACTGAAATGACAGATTCTGTGAAAAATATAGATTTATTTTCTTTACTGATCAGGACAAAGGCGCTGGAGTGCTGATTTTTAGTTTGGTTCACAAAACTGAGGTGAATCGGCTGTTATACACTTTCATCATCATTTTACCTGCATATTAATACAACATGCAAGTGGCTACCCAGCAGACACACGTCGCTAGGCTAACGTCAAATCAACGTCGATGCAGCGTCATGACCTTGCAACGACGTTGATATGACGTCACAATTACGTCATGTGCCTGCTTGGATAGTTGCCGGTTTTATAACAACACAAATAAATGTGTGCTAAGCGTAGACGCAACTGTCTTGTAAAAGCTTACACTTGTTGACTGAGATGTTTCGCGGCTCAGTCAAGAACTTGCCTTATGTCGTGCGCTACAATCAAGGAAAACACTTTTTGTGCGATGTTTGAAGTTTTGCGGCATGTGACTTATTTTATAACAACAGTGTGCTTACATTGTCAGTTATTCAGACCTACAACAGAATTTGACAGTGATAACTGTTTGGAGTATATTATTGCTGGCTTGCTACCGTTCGGTGAAGTTTCTAGCGTCACGTACTTCGCATTTAATTAGGTCATGTAAGCGTTATGAGTTTGTACCCTTTCAGCCCTTTATAGCCAAGTACAGATACCTATAGATGCAAAAAGTGTAGAACCTGGTGAGATGGCTAATAATGATACATCGCATTCTTTTCTACATGGTTTGACATGCTGCTGACGACTTCTGACTAGACACCCTATTTACATGTGTAGAATGGACGTGTACAAATTCAGTGACTGAAGAGTGAACATCAGAAACCCGTGGGTGGAAGGGGTCATATCTTAGCCCGGCCATTTTGAAACATAGCAGAACACATTTCATCTTTTTTTTCGTTCTTTTTTTTCTTAGATTGCGACACAAACTTCGTATATCTTACGATTCATATGCAGGCAGCTGATTCAAATTAAATCCAATCACTGAAAATTAAGATAAACATGTAAATTCGTCTGCTTCATGTTTTGTATGGCGCTTTTAAGATGACTAACACATGCATTGTTCGTATTACGAAAGACGTGTGTCGTCTGATCTTTCATGGAACTATTTCAACTTGAGATAGTACATTTATACAAATATGAGCGGGAAAATTTTCAACACAATCGCCGGAATTAAACTACGCCTAAAACTGAATAAAAGCCGGAGTACGTTTTGTGCGGATTCATCTTTCTATGGCGGTCAAAGCCGGTGGCACCGGAACTACTTCACAAAATGCAGGACAGCGAGAATAGACGGATAGAATCTCTCATTAAAAATGAGTTTTGTAAGACCCACTGTTTCATAATGTAATATATTTCTCTTCCAGCTCTAACGGTTCCTTTTCCACGAAAAATCTCTAGCACTCTACCGCTCACCACGTTTTACGGTGCATTGGTCAAATGATCAGTATTGATACATCTGTTGCTATTTTAAATCTGAATCTGAATAGAACATTTAGTGCCCCCACCCCCTCCACACACTGTTTAGCTACAAAATAAAACCCAATTAAAAACTACAAGGTAACTAGCTACTTTGTGAGTCTCTCCCTCTCTCTCCCTCTACAAAACATATTTAGTTAAAATCATAACTACCGCTGACTGTGTAAGTCGTGTTTTAACCCACCGGACACATGACAGTAATGCGATGATGGTTCGACGTGTGTTTTGGATCATGATATTGTAGGGTCCGGAAATTCTGAAATGTCACCTCAGCGTCGGTGTAACGTTTATTTAACGACGCTTCGGTGCAACGTCATGGCGCTGCATAGACCTACATTGACGTAAACAGTACCACCAGGAAGGACTAAAATAGGCTATGCCTGTTACATGTGCGTCCCGGAAACCCTCATGCTGACAAGACGACCGAGGGCGATCTCTAACAGGTGATGGGGCAGCTGTGGGGTAAGGAACAAGAAAGATATTATATGGAAGTCAAAAATTATTAACAGTAATTATTTACACCAATACGAACACTAAACATTACATTTATTCGCTTCTATAATCATTTCATGGCGCACGCCCCGAAAGCAAAACTACGTTTTGTGCTCGAGACGGCGACATGAAAATTATATAGACGCGATCGACAAAATTAACGAAAAAACACGACTAGCCAGATATAAGTCCACTTGGGGTGAACTGCGTGGACGCGCTGGTGCACTCTAGAATTTAAAATATGTCGACTTCTTATTCAGTACCAACTATTAATTATGTTGACTTCTTATTCACTGACAACTTGTCTTATAGCATAGTCCCGACGATCTGTATAACGGTACTGCCCGCCCCTGCAGGGCATCTGGACCGATACGTCGTACCAATACCTGCTCCTATCGAGCAGGGAGCAGGTCACCACACGTAATTGTGCCTGCAAATTACGATAATCAACTAAAATACGGTTCACGAAACGTATACACTATCATGAGCCTTGCCCCGGAGAATTCAGAATATGTTCATGCATATACCGTTATTACGCATGCGCCGACCAGACACACAGGCTGATCAGTACATGCGACAAATAACAGCGTAATAGAACTACACTTGACTGTGCATCAAAATATCAGCACCCAGCGCTTGACACAAGACTACTCAAAGTTTATGCTTCCTTACTGAGCACTACAGAAATCAATTAATGCTCACTACAAGTGAGCATAATACTCCTAAAACTCGTGCTAACTACATAAGCACAAGTAAGAGGCAATTAAACAGACCGCGTCTTTGCGCTACCTGGTCACTCGCCAATTACAGGAAACATACCAAACTCATTTCATATCCTTCTCCGACAATAGCTATCCACAAACTCATTACATTAACAACAGCTAGAAATTAAAACAGGAATATTTGTATCTATTCTACACACATCTCTAAATGTTTGATAGAGATCAACACTGTTTGCCGTACATTCTTTCCGTATTTGGTAGGCACGTCAACCGCCTTCGCGACGCTGATGACACAGCTGACGTCATCCACGCCGCTCAGGCCATTATAACGTGTGGCGACCAAATACCCTAACTTATCACGTTCAACCAGATTTCTTAAAACAGAAACGGCATCATTACAATGAACTCGTAATTCTTCTTGAACAAAATCATTTCTACTCGACATGAACATGCTTGCAATATCTATTTATCACGGTTCATCAATACAAATATATACATATATATTCAAATATATATTACAAAAGGAGTCTATAAAAGCCTTAATGAATCTAGAATGAACGAGTGTCCGAGTCTTACGCCTCCTCAACATCTAGTGTTATACGGAGACAGGACCTCGATATAAAGACTCATTCGAATTCTGCAGAAGCCTGGGATCGATCTTGCGATCCCCATTTGGTAAAGCGAGTACCATAATCACTACAACACAGAGGCTTCCAAAGTGAATACAGAATAGGCTTCACAAAGTCGTGGTATACCAGAAGACCCCCTCCCCACGCAAAAAAAAACCTACAAGCATGTTCATAAAAATAATACTAAACATGGGTTTAACACGTTCTTTACATGTACATTCATGTACAACCATATTTCTTAAACAGAAACGGCATCATTACAATGAACTCGTAATTCTTCTTGAACAAAATCATTTCTACTCAATATGAACATGCTTGCAATATCTTTTTATCACGGTTAATCAATACAAATATATACATATATATTCAAATATATATTACAAAAGGAGTCTATAAAAGCCTTAATGAATCTAGCATGAACGAGTCTTCGAGTCTTACGTCTCCTCAACATCTAGTGTTATACGGAGACAGGACCTCGATTTAAAGACTCATTCGAATTCTGCAGGAGTCTGGGATCGATCCTGCGATCCCCATTTGGTAAAGCGAGTACCATAATCACTACAACACTGAGGCTTCCAAAGTGAATACAGAATAGGCTTCACAAAGTCGGGGTATACCAGAAGACCCCCCCCCCCCAACGCAAAAAAAACAAACAAAAACACAAGGATGTTCATAAAATACTAAACATGGATTTAACATACCATCCAATATTCTTCATACATCACGTCACAGCGTTGTGGGTATACTTTCACAATTGACCTGCTGCTGATATAAAGTCCTTTTTTCGGGGTATTTATATCCATGAATGCTACAGGAAAATCATGCTTACCCGTGCTAGCTAGTTAAAACTGTGAGAAGAACATATACTAGCCACAATCATAGTCATATAGCGTTTTTCAGCAGATCATAGTTTTCCGTTACAAATGTATTTCCTTTAGGAAAAAATGATGAAACTTCCGTACAAATCAATGCTACAGATCCCGACAGTACAAATACCCACAAAATTGTGACTGGCATGAAAAATAAATATGCACAATTTGGCGGTTGGCGACTTTTTAGGGAAACTATATAAATATCAGCCTTATAGCTGCCAACTGTATGGTAAATATATCCCCCACAAACCACTCATCCATACATCGAATGATATGTGCACGATTTGTGCGTGGAGCGGCATAATTTGCCTACCGTATTTCACCTAAATAATTTCAGTCGCGCTGCTTTGCCATATGCCTACTAAAATAATTTGGATGTGCATAAGCACCAGAAAGATTTCCTATTCCATCTCGTAGCAATGCCTGCATCTTATCCAATGGTATATATATATATATATATATATATGTACTCTTCTGTGTGTATGTATGTAACAATGGATTTTTTATAAATAAATAAATCATGTTAATGCTGATTACGCCTCCCAGCTTCGACTGAGCTGACAGGTTCGACTCAGCTATGGTAAACGAGACAGTGGTGTTCGAACCTTTGAAGTATCGCTCTGATGTGTCGTTTGCAGTTATGCAGGGGTGTGGGGATTTGCAGTAATGCCCATTGTCTTGGGGTGGGGGTGGGGGTGGGGGTGGGCAGGGGCGTACGCGTGTGAAAATAATTTGTACGAAAACCAAAGAAAAAACTAGTTAGAAATAATAATCCTGCCCCTTAATATCCTTTACCAAACGGGGGCCACTCTTACAGGTACGAATTTGAATTGGCTCCCTGTTGGGAGCAAATTCTATCCTGTAAGTGTGGTACCCGCGGCCAAGAAGGAAACTATGATAGTTAATAGTTTTGTGTATATCCCAGACACGTGCAGTTTTTGCTATTCTTCTTTCATCTTTTCTTCGTCTTCTTCGTGTTCTACTTTTTTACGTTTGTTGTCTGTACGCAAGTGCGTATCTGCGAAAAGGATGCTACGCCCCTGAGGGTGGGGGTACGGCAAACGTTTCTTCAAGACGCTAGGCGGATGTGTTTCACTCGTCCACCCTCGATGTCACGTGACTTCCGGTGAGCGGGAAGTTTAACTCGAACACAACAACATACACCCAAAGGCAGCGGGCGTCAAGAAAGACGAGGGTGGTCTAAGCAAGAAGGTCCTGTATGTGTTTACAACAAATCGATAATTTAACAACTATTACAACAAAATAACAAAACACACACACTCCCACACGGATACAAAACAGTTCAGTAATATGAAGTTTACACGGATACAAAACAGTTCTGTACTTATAGAGCCCTTGTTCGCGTGTACTTCTCAGATGGGCACTTTAAATGTAGATTTCTTCAAGGACTAAAGTCCAAATCATTGGCGCGTAATCTGTTGTCGACGGAGGCCACATGCGTATACGGCGTTAATTAGACATCTCAATTTGCATTTATTTTCTCTACCCTTTAGGCTGTGGGGTCACATAGTTCGTCCCTAAAGCTGGCCCATGAGGTGTAGGCGCTAAAGCCGATAGGCAATATAACCATGTCTTTTCATAATAATCTCTGCACACCTCAACTTCCTCCCTGATGTGTGATGACATGCCCGCGCAAATGAGGGGGTGGGGAGTGGTGGTGTAGCATTCATCTAATCATTATGATTTAACCTTTGACAAACAGCCATCCCTCATTGCGCGGCCAACCTGCGTACACAGATCACTAAGAGCGGTGCAGGCGAGGTTATATCATCGTATATTCGACGTCAACAGTTATGACGTCAATGTAAATTTGACGTCACGACTTTGCAGTCGGATACACGTGGGGGGACCGATATAGCTTCGTCAGTGCACCAAAATCTTGCTACATTTAGACCTAGACTTACCACATTTAAGACAAACTTTTACATACACAGATACGGAAACTTTTTACTTCTTAAAGGTTGAAATCCTCTATTAGAACCGAGTGTGCGCAAACTAAAAATGCTCTAGAACAGTTATGTTTTAAATGACACATACGTCTATAAATGACGGTGGAAAAAGTTGATATTGTTTCCTGATTCTGCTCTGAGCACGGACCGCCCGACACGTTAGAACCGTGTCACTGTGTGAGACCGTTGTAACGAGTACCCACAATCTGCTTTGTAGTGCAGATTGTGGGTACTCGTAACGAGTACCCACAATCTGCACTACAAAGCAGAAAACAAATACATCAACGTCATATAATCATCACAGCGACGAGTGGATCGAGGTACTCTGATACGAGTACACCGCCTCAGTCGACGAAAGAAGGGTACTTGTCGTAATGAGTACCCAGCAGGGTATGCTGGGTACTCATTACTATGCCAACCGATGACGAGTAAAAAGTACAATTTTGACAGCCAACGGTGAGGACAGTGTAATCGCTCCAGTCCTACGTACTAGACCGGCAAGCACAAGGTACTCCCTCAAATCAATAATTAGAAAATTCGCTTGGAGCAACATGATGGTTAAAAACATAGTCCATAAAGACGCGCGTGACGTCTGATCATGGTCTTTGCACAATAAAATGTACATTTACACTTTTTCTTCATAACCTATCGTTGCATTTGATCAGAGTCTTAAATGAGGTGCAACAGTGTACATTACTGCATAATTCAATGCTGCGTCTGATCAAGACCCTCAATGCAATAAAACACACAACGATTGATGTATGTGGCCATAAACTGCGCCTGATCAGACTCTACATTAATTACATTGCTAACAATGCGTGCATATTCTGCGTGCGTGCTCATCAACAAACGCCGCCATACACGGTATATAAGCACGCGGTTATATGCCCTACAACGAAAGGTACGAAATTATGACGCAATTGTCTGACCTTACAATGACCGGTGATAGGATCAAGCGCTTGAGACCCATTTCTCATCTGTACAACACAAAGAGCCATCCTTGTACATATTTTACAGGGAGAAAACGTTAATATTTACATGAGAAAAAAAAAACATTACAGAACAAGAAGCGCTGCATCTAGAAAAAAAAGATGACAAAAGTATTTTACTCATTGCTATCAACCTTTGCGTGACCCAGCAACTTCGCCTTGGGTAATGTTCTGTCCCACAGACGACATTGAAAGATTCGTAACTTATATAGGTATGTATCAGGCCACATATTCCTGGGCAAGTTTCAAAGCCTCCTTGTCACCACTCACAGTTTGTTCTGGAAAAAATACACATCAGGCAGCTCTGTGCAATCAATGTTGTCAATAACCAAGTCGTTAAGTGTAGCATTCATGCATTGACGCCTCATGAGAAAAAAGGACAGTTTATATGAGTGCCATAGGACATATATTCGAAGTTTGATCAATCAATGATCTCAGATTCCTTATCAACCAGTTGATCATCAGATACCAAACACACCAGTACACACAGAATCTCGTAATTGAACTACCTTTTTTCCATTTACAATACCAGGAGCTAAGGGTAAACTAGATTTCCTTATCCTAGCACAAAGAATTATCAGCAATACCCCCTTTCTTTGAACATCGTGATAAAAAAGAGTCACTGTTTTTCTCACTTTTAGCACTACAAAAGCTTATCTCATTATCTACCTTAGTTGCACTTCTGCTTTGCTTCTTACGCATTCCCCTACCGCGTTCATGATAATCTTCTCTACCTATTCCGCGTCCGCGGTTAGCGCCACGACCAATGTTATGTCAGCAGTATTGTCAGCCGTTTTTTTATCCTCAATATTCGCTGCATGATGCTTCCACGCAGGGCTGAAACCGACCCGCACACGAGTACTGGTAAATCGCTTAGAGGATCTAAGCTTGCCAAGGCAAAGCGGTGCGAGCCGGCCCGTCCATGCTTATAAACCCTATTGGTTGCATTGGGCGGCAGAGCTCGAGATGTCATTTCATCTCGATGTCGGGTAAAAGTCCCACAAAATTGGAAGCAACGTCTCCAAAATGACCTATACAGTGTTGACGGGGACGTTAAACCTCAAATCAAATAAAATCAATATTCGCTCTCGAAACCATCTTACTGCTAGGATGGTTCCAGCACTTAACTGTTAAGTACGCCTTGCCGCATATCCCGCACTTTATATCCAGATTCTTATCGGAAGCCCCCTCACTACTCTTACTTAAACCGATGGGCTTGCTCTGGGACACACAGCCAAGAACACCGCCTCTCGCCTCTGCAAAGAGATCAGCTTCCCTAGTCATGTCAGATAGTCTTTCAAATTCCCCCCAGCTTCAAATGAACATACAAATCTCTACTGAAACACTACGAAAACTGACCCCCTGCCATGAAATCACAGACTGCGTCATATCATTTCACAACATTACCAAGGGCTAACCACTCATCAAAATAACTCACACTTAACGCGGCTCTCGTAACGAAACGTATTACGGAAACCTCTTTCAATCATGTCAAAATGTTTTAACGCCGCTTCTTTGAGCTTCACAATCATTTGCATCTTCATTTGAAAGCCTGTCATAAACTTCCAGAGCATGTCCTTTTAACAATGCGCTAAGATTTGTAGCCCAACGACCTGTTTCCCATTTATTCGCGGTCGCGTATTTCTCAAACGGCGAAGTGTAGCTATCCATCTTATCATTTGCCTCGTCGAAGTAAGGCAACTTAGGATCCTTAGATCGCGCTGCTTTTTCACCCTTCCCACTCGCGATTTCTACGTTTGACTGCAAACGCTCGCGCTCAAGCCTTAAGTTTAATTCTGCTAACTCCTTCTCATGAGCCAATTTGGCCACCTCTAAATCTCTTTCCTTTTCTACCTGTGCTAATTTAGCCAACTCCAAGTCCCTATCCTTGCATAATCTCGCAAATTCCAATTCCCTTTCCTTTCTTTTCCTTTTTCTACCTTAGCTATTTTAGCCAACCTCAATTCCCTTTCCTTTTCTTCGCTCCCTTACGCGCGCCCTTTCCCTCCTTTCATTTGCCTGCTGATCGCTAACCCAATCTTGAAGTTATTGCCCCTTATATCATATGCGGATTCCCTGTTCTAATACTTAACCTACCAGTCAAAATATAAATGGAAATTGCTATAAAAGTAGCACGTGAACAAGATCAGATAAAACGTTGATAAAACAAGCTTCTTAAGGTTTTTAAGCCATATTAATTAATGACAAACTTATACATCAAAACGCGTTACTTAGGTCATTAATTCACAGGTAGGTACGTAGCTTCAAATGCACCACTGAAGCTACGCCTCGCGTGTAAACTCACTGATACTGATTAACGTCAGTAACCACGCTACTCTGACGTCATTTTGACGTTATACCTACGTGACGTCATGGACAAGAACATAACTAAACAAGGGGCCCATGGGCCACAATGCTCACCAGACCTCAGGTGGGCACTGCCCAATGACAGCCATGTATTTTAACATGATATCATTTTAATCTACCAAATGAACCCCCATGTCCAAATGAGCACCCATGTGGACTCAGTATCTGAAACATTAGGCCTTTTATGAAGTAGAGGGGGTGAGGCATGGACCCAATGGAGCCCTGGTTATTATCACTAAATGCGTCTTATCATAAGGAACAAGAATATATATGGTTTAGCAGTTGGGATCTGTAAGGCCTCTTAAGTAGAAGAGGGGTTGGGGGATGCCCTGTTGATCTCAGGAAAGCCCAAGATTGTTGTCCCTTAATGTGTCTTATCATATGGACCAGGTATATATATGGTCTACGGGTGGGAATTTGAACGGTTTCTGAGATTTGAGGCCCTTTTATGAAGCGGAATGGATAGGAATGGCCCCTGCGGACCCCCCTACAGTAGGTGTGCTAATAATAAGGAACAAGATTATATATGATTATTGGATGGGGATTTGAATGGCTTCTGAAATATAAAGCCTTTTATGAAGTGGAAGGGCGGGGCACATTGCCTCAGCACAAAGAGACCCCCAGGTTGGTGTGATTGAACGAGTCTTATCATAAGGAACAAGTATATGGTTTAGGGGTGGGGATCTGAACTATTTCTGAGATATATGGCTTTTAATGAAGTAAAGCGATTGGGCATGGCCTGGGCATGCCACGGGGACTCCCAAGCTGGTGTCACTGAATGTGTCTTATCATAAGGAAGATGAATATATATGGTTTAGCGTGGGGCTAATAACAGTTTCTGAGATATAAGGCCTTTTGTGAAGTGGACGGGTGGGGCAAGGCCCCGGGAGACTCCCAGGTTGGTGTCAATGAATGTGTCTTATCATAAGGAACAAGAATTTATATGGTTTAGGGGTAGCCATCTGTAGGGATTCCGAGATAATGCGAGATTATGAAATGGAGGGGGTGAGGCATGGCCCCAGCACATCCCTGGGGACCCCCAGGTTGGTGTCACTGAATGTGTCTTATCATAATGAACAAGAGTATATATGGTTTAGAGGTGACGATCTGAACAATTTCTGAGATATATGGCCTTTTGTGAAGTGAAGGGATGGGGCAAGGCCCCGGCGCATCCCTGAGGATTCCCAGGTTGGTGTCAATAATTTTGTCTTATCATAAGGATCAAGAATATATATGGTTTAGGGGCGGGGATCTGTAAGCTTTCCGAGATATTGGGCCTTTTATGAAATATAGGGGCAGGGGCATGGCCCCGGTGCATCCCGGGGACTCCCAGGTTGATGTCACTGAATGGGTCTTATCATAAGGAAGAAGAATATATATGGTTTAGGGGTGGGGATCTGAATGATTTCCAAGATATTGGGCCTTTTATAAAGTGGAGGGGTGGGGCATGGCCTCGGCGCATCCCTGAGGACCCCCAGGTTGGTGTCACTGAATGCGTCTTATCAATAGTAACAAGAATATATATGGTTAAGGGTCGGGATCTGAATGGTTTCTGTGATATATGGCCTTTTATGAAGTGGAGGGGGTTGGGCATGGCCCCGGCACAACCTGGGGGATCCTCAGGTTGGCATAAAAGCATATGGCTGAAAGAAGTTTACTCAAGATACATTTCTATAAAAGGTTTGTCAAAATATTTGCAATGACTTGGCAGTAAATGCCATTTTTCAATTTTCCCTATTATAAGTCTATGGAAAATCTAAATTGCCATAGCAACCAAACTAAGGAGCCGATTACGATAAAAAACACAAACTTTCAATCCCCCAGCCCAATGATGCTACAGATAAAAGTTGGGCTCAATCGGCCCAGTGGCTTCAGGGAAGATGTTTAAAAATATTGACGCAGACGACGACGACGGACAACTGCCTATCCTATAAGCTCCCCCGGAGCCTTCGGCTCTGGTGAGCTAAAAAGGCAAAACCTGATAAAAAGCACCAAGACAATGGATAGTTATCAGGGAAACTCACGACAATTGGAGATAATATTTGGCTGACTTAATAATTAGTAGAATTAAATTAGCATGTTTTCGAGATGAGGGCTAAAATGGGATTTGACGTCACCACTATTCACGCCCTTGGTTCTGTCTTAATAATTCGTTCAGGCTCCATGAAGGATTTCGGACTCATCGCCAGAACTACGAGAACATAAAACTTGTCAAACTACAGCATCATGATAACAAATCCGTGCGACAAAGTACAGTCATTCATATCGCCAAAACGATTAAATGTTCTGACAAAAATTTGTGATAAGAGTGCCGAAAAAAACCCTGACAGTAATCGCCAGTCTTTCAGCATCATCAATTTATAAGCTAGAGTGACCTGTTAGGGATTAAGAGCGGTGACTGTGGTAGTCACATGTGAGACGAAAGGTCAAGTAGTTTTTTCTCCGGATACTCCAGTTTTAGCCCACCTCGAAATTAGGGGCTAATTATCTTGAAAGTGCAGTAAAACAACAAAAAATGCTGCCTTTCAAATTATCCATCACTAACATGTCTTGAAAGCATTCGCTACAATTGTTTTATGATGCTCAAAATTATTATTAAAATATCCCATTTTCTAATATATATATATATATATATATATATATATATATATATATATATATATATATATATATATATATATATATATATATATATATATATATATAAACAAAAATATTTCGAGTAAGAAATTCACGATGAGCCCTATTAATGGTCAACTGCTTCTAAACAACATCTAATTAATTTTATGACAGCATCGTAAACAATTGTACCCGGGGACTGGGACGAGGACCCTGCTTTCGTAGTCCCCACGGACCGGATGCAGGCTGGCAACAGACATGCGGGTGCATTGGCAACTGCGAGCAGTTGCTGGCAACAGAGGGCTGTTGCAATGGCTAAGCAGACTGGTATTAGCCATAAGACCCAGCAGGCACTCAGCGTTAAAATGACGTCCTATCAACATCGATGCGATTAGATGACATCACTCCGACGTTGATACGTCATTTCAACGTTGTGTGTCCACTGGGGACAGACGAATTCCTTGATGGTGTTCCGTTTTCCAGTTCTGACCTCAGACCCTGGCGTGAAGAAAAACCGTTATCAGTAAAGAGAACCCATTTGTAACTATGACACAGGAATTACTACATTACCTCAAGTAGAACTTCACTGCGAGCTTCGGCGAAAAAGGTATTTAGGAAGTCGCATGCAAGGAAGTGCCCAGCCTCTTTGCAGACATGCACATCTGCAGAAAGCCAGAATGCCTCTGGCTGGTAAGGAGACAAAAGTAGTCGAGCTCACCGGTGTCCAACAATTGGTTTTCTTTTGTTCCAGCAATTATTAGTCCTCATCGTTGTTTCATCTCTATTCGTTTGATTTAATGTTCTCGGGAATGTTGCCTTGATGATTTACAAATCCTTCATGCGGACTGAACAAAATGTCTTATCCACAGCTGGAGCAAGGGTGAGGATTGTGGCTATGTAAAAGTTTTTACTGACCTTACCAAGGCGGTTATTCTTTTGTGGTTTATTATTGTTATAGTTCGTCCTTGCATGTTCTAATTGCTAATGTCTCGTCTTAACTTCAACCAACAAGTTGTTGCAGATTCACGCGCCGAATGGACAAAGAAAGAGTACGAAAAAGGACGTTGTGGAAATGATAATGACATTACCCGAGGACTGTGTGTGGCAACATATTAGATTTATATATGATTGTCTAAAATATAAATGCATTTGTTGACGCTTGCAGAACACGATGTTTCTCTCAAATATGATTCATTCATAACGCGTTATTTGTTGCAGAGTGGATGTTTTGAAACTGGCGATGGATCAAACTGGCGACTCTCCGATCAATACAAAATTATTTTGTGAGTTGTACACTAGAAACTGACCACTAAATCTTAACGATTCTACACATCACGGTTACTGACCACGTGACATACCTCTACTCGACTATACTACACGGCGTTGTTAATGGCAAGACACATATTTCGATCTATCGGAATGCTAAGGATAGCCTTTCGGCCATTTTTTGGTAAAGTAACTGTCTTTTTGGCTTTTCACAAAGCTCGTATTTATTTCCCTTTGGTGTCTTTGATGGGAGGTGTTCATTTCACGGACTTGCTCACGTGATGCTATCGATTCCTGATCATTGCCTTCACTTCCATATGGCTACAAAAGAACCAAGTATTGTTAAACAAGAACTCCGCAAATGGCTATGTTGTGCCTTATGGGCGAGGGGTTGTCGCGAATGTTGACCGCTTGATAAATGAACGGTGGGAAACTGAACGCCTAGATGATGCCATGCTTAAAATAAATACAACACCAGATTGCGCAGTCGATGGAAATCTATCGCAATACCCGCTTTTTCTATGAATAACACTAATGACTATATATTAGCTAGCCAACACTACATGTAAGTTAAAAAAAGTTGCAAAGACCATTCTAACTGATAAGCAAAGTTTCAAAAGTGTAACTCCTATAGTTAAGAAGTTATGGCAAAGTCACTCCTTTTGACCTTTGACCTTGGGGTCAGGTTGAGGTCAAGGTAACAGCAAAAGTAGCCCTATTTATTCTATATTCCACGGGCTATCCAATAACCAAAGTGACAGAAGTGTAGCTCCAATAGTTTAGAAGATATGGCAAAATAATACTTTTTGACCTTTGACCTTAGGGTCATGTTGAGGTCGAGGTCGCACCAAAAGTAGCCTAATATTTTCTATATTCTCAAGGCCATCCAATAAGCAAAGTTTCAGAAGCGTAACTCCAATAGTTTAGACGATATGGCAAAATCATACTTTTTGACCTTGACCTTGGGGTCATATTGAGGCCATGGTCATCCCCAAAGGAGCGCAATTTATTCTATATTCCAACGGCCGTTCAATACGCAAAGTTTCAGAAGTGTAACTCGAATAGTTTATGAGATATGGCAAAATCATACTTTTTGACCTTAGACCTTGGGGCCATGTTGGGGTCAAGGTCACAAAAAGTAGCCCACTGCCATCTACATACCATGTACTATCCACATGCAGAGTTTCAAAAGTGTAATTTCAGTGGTTGCAGAGAAGATCCATTTACAAGAAACGTGACTGACGGACAGACAGACGGACAGACAGACGGATTGACGCCCACTCAACTCAGCTACGAAAACAATATACCAGATTTTCCTTCGAAACAAGCGGGTATAAAAAGTAGCGAAGCAAAATACACAGAGCCTGAAATGCAAACCTGAATAAAGCAGAAATAGCAGCTTGTAAATAGAGGATCTTGCATGAGTGGCTATTTCATATGATATTTATGAAACGAGCCTTTGGTGAATTTCATAAATTTCATATATATGAACACTAATGTAAGACTCTGTTTATCATATGACCACTTTCAAAAAGTTTTTATCGCCTTTGAATTTGACATTTTGTTTTCGCAAAAAAAAATGCATTGTTGACAAGGAGGTCGTCATGACGTTACTTAATCCCGTCAAAGTGTTATTGAACATGTGGTCATACGATATTTATTACAGGTCTTAACCACTGCTTAACAACGACGTCATGTAGTAAAGTAAAGTATTAATTAGAACAAGTATTCCCATCACGAAAAAACGCATATAATTTTGCCCCTTGAAACCCTACTTTTTTATACTTGGGTTAACATGGGTATATATTTTTTATGTTTCTCTTATTTCTGTTAAAATAAATTGTGGATACTCGTTATTACAGACTCGTCGAGGCGATTTAAAAGAGAACCCACAATCTATATTTTTGTTTTTGCAAAAATACAAAAAATATCCGAATCTTTATCTGAAAATTTTCACTTTTTGTTGGTAGGCATTTCACTATGTTTGAACAGACGTTATCGCTAATGCGCCGAAGGTTATGTCCTTCCTGTATGGACTGTAATTTTTGTCTGTTTAGGAGTTAAACGGCCCAGTCAACACTATTTAGCTTATACCGCCACACTTTTCCTGGGCAGACTTTTACGTAAGCGGCTAACCAGTACAATACACATTCTTTCACCAGAATCTGAAACTACCATTCTTGAATCAGCAGAAGGGAGAGAATGACCGGAGAAAAGATTTCATGATCAATCTCCACGAGAGAATGCTGCCGATCCCGGCAGGTATCGAACCCGCGTCCTCCTGATCACCAGTCAGACGCGCATCCGTTGGAGCTACAGCAGTCGGCTACTGATAACTTGATGATTGAAAGAATGGTGGAAAACCCATACCCCGAATGCATTACGAAAAAAGCCTCTAAACATAAATTGGGCCGGCCTCGGTAGCTGCGTCGGATGCGCGTCTGACTGGTGATCAGGAGGACACGGTTTCGATACCTACTGGCGTCGGCAACATTCTTTCTTTGAGATTGATCCCTTCCCCTGATACAAGAAGGGCAGTTTTACGTTTCTGGCGAAAGAATGTGCACTGTAATGGTTTACCGCTTACGTATAATACGTTCAAGAAAGGGTTATCCTTTGGAAGCAAGGAATACACAACAGAACGGGAAAATATGGAGTTACATGTTTTCTGGCCCAGACTCGCTAGTTTCGGCCATTTAGGCCTCATCAGTGACCCTCAAATATTTTCAAAATTCCACAATGGAATCAATGATCCCAAAGAACAAGAAAATATAAACTACACTATGATGTAGGGCAGGGAGACATTTTACGGCCGCCACACATTCCCAGACACCAGCTGTAGTGATGTCTAGCAAAAGTGTTGATAGGTAAATTGACCTGCTCAAAAATGACCTAAACAGTGTTGATTGGGCCGTTAAACACCAATAAAAACAAACAAAACATAGATTGTGGACTCTTGTTAGAATCGCCACGACGAGCTGCTTCTTACTAGTAACCACAGTTCTTTTGAGGTGGGTCTTACGAGTAATCACAATCTATGCGTTTGAGCAGAAATGAGAAATAATGAATGACCCTGTAAAACCATTTTTATTATATAAAAGTGGGGCTTTACCTCCACTTCTATTATAATAGGTCAAAATTATTAAGGCGTGTTTTCGTGACGGACTGAAACAGGATCAACAGAAATTTTAAGCAAAAGTTAAATATAACGAGCCTGAAATGCAAAACTGAATTAAGTAAACGTATTAACCCGTAAAACAAAGCATTAATTAAGAACAAGAATTCCAGGGAAGAATATGTCTCGCTTGTATGCACTTCAACCTAAGGATGAACAATAAGGTTATAGTAAAGGTGAGGGCTTGGCGAACAAACACATGGATGAACAAATGGATGGAAAGCATTTGCAACACATATTAATGAATGACAAAACAAATACATATAAATGACAAAACAAAAACATATAATTGACATACAAAAAAACATATAAATGACATACAAAAATACATATAAATGACATACAATAAATACATGTAAATGATACAAATTTTCTTTTTAATTACCGGCAAACATGCATAAACACATATGCACATTAAGATGAAGCATTCAAAAACGAAGCAACTTTGGATATAACTGATAAAAACAAGGCAAACAAAAAAGGTCAATTTAACACCGACTGGCGAAAACACATATTCATGACTGATCAATTCGATGAAGACCTCGTCGCAAACAAACGTCCGAAATACCAACACAAGAAATACAATCCAAATACAAACACATCTAAAACCTACTAAAGCAAAACCGACCTTTCAAAGACCAACTAAAGCAACAAAACCTCTTAAAACATGCCTGGCAAAGAAACAAAAAAAAACACCAACTAGCCAATGGAAAAGTCCAACAGCGGAACCTCTTAAAACAAACTTAAAAATCACTGAAGCAAAATTATCACCTCAGGAAACACAAACAGAAGAAAAAAATACATTACGCACATAAACTCTTTTATTCAAGTAAGACCACACCCCACGTCCCTAAAAAAGACGGACAGACGACTTAAGTAGGATTCAGTAATCCAATAATGAATACAACGGCAAACATAAAAAGAGCCCATAACAAAATAATAACACACGTGAGAAAAAAAGACACAGACCAACTCAATAATGAACACACCGACAAACATAAAAAGAGCCAAAAATGACACAAGTAATACACAACTAAACCAAAGTAGTCAGGAGAAAACAGCTCGCCAATGGGAAGAATACGTTAGATTGCGAGCTTGTACCTCATAGATATTGCAACGAAGTGTCTTTCAGATATGATTATCTAGCTCTGGCGCACACAAGGGTAGTCTGAAAAAAAGAAAACTTATCAGAGAGAATAAAGTCTAAACTCTAAGAAAAATAGGCATTTTTTTTGTATCTGACACGCTATCTTGACCTCATACTCAAGTTTGGTCAGAATATTCCGAACGAACTGACGGCCGGTCGGAAAACTCATTAACAATATAACGGGCGTATAAAAAATTTCGAACCCCGCAATTTACAGTTTCGTGATGTAGTCCTTGCTTCAACCCTGTTGTAGCACATAATTACTCCTTTGGCAAGACCAGGCCATCTGTGTAATTGTTAAGACCTGGAGCAGTGGGTGCTAGATGATAGAAAACAAGAGATCGGAAAGAACGGATATAAGCAAAACCAGCAGAACAGAGACAATAATGAGACAGGCTGATCTGAACTCTATAGGTATTCTGGGTAGCTAACATGCATCACATATCACGTGAAACATTATATTTTTCAAAGGCCATGACACTTTAATAGAAATAACCTATCATCATATATACTGAACTGAAAAAAAAAAACAACAAAAAAACAAACAAACAAATACATGTGCTCAGCGCCCGTGCCATTAGAGGCTTTTTCAACAAACCATGGGAAGTCAAGCAGTTGTAAAGGGAAAATTTATATTCTTGTAGGACAGCGCACTCAACACTACTGCAGCACAAAAAAGAAAAACAAAACCCTACCCATCCGTACGCAGCGCCCCGCATTACATGATGGCGCACGTTGTACAACACGGTACCCCCATCATGAAACCGGCTGCACTGGTTGCATGACACTTACCAGCAGCAAGCCAGGACCTGACAGATTGCATAACAAAAGACGGCTAGCCTATTTTCTTATTCATTAGAGGTTAAAATAAAAAAAAAACAGACATAGTCCACTGACATATGTTCAGTACTGCATTACACAAAATAAAACACAAAACCGTCCGTGCGCAGCGCTTATGTCACGGGGGCCTTCTTCAACACACAAGGAAGGCCAGCCTTTGTAAAGAATAAATGTATATTTTTGATTCGCCGTCGCACTCAAATCAGATATAACCTATGAGCTTATGTACAAAAAACACTCATTCATTCATAGCGCCCCATGTCATAGGAGCCCACTTCAAAATACCATGCGAAATCTAGTCTTTTTACAGAGAAATTCATATTTTTGAAGGGCCATAGCTCTCAAACCAAACAATCAACCAGCATATTGACAGGACAGCAGCATAAAAACACGCATCCATGCGCAGGCCAAGACGCGCGTTGTACAATGCAACAACATTCACCAGGCTATAGGTTATACAGGTTCTTCGTGGCTATTCCCAAGTAGCAAGCCATGAGCAGCGCCCCGCAACTTTGGCGCCTTCTTCAACATAAAAGAGGAAGGCTAGCTTTTGTGTATGTGAACTTTATATTCCTGAAGGGTCATGGCACTTTTAACCTACCAGCAAATGTATAGACTTCAGCACCTAAAATAACATCCATGGCCAAAGCCCCATGCCTTTGGAGGGGAAATTTATATTCTTGAAGGGCTATAGCCCTGAAATCATTTGTGACCTACCAGCGTGTGTGTACAGGGCTGAAACGCCTAAAACATCTATCTATGCGCAGCGCCTCGTGCCAAAGGAGCATTTTTCAAGATACCATGGAAAGTCTAGCCTTTGTTCAGGAGAAAAGTACATGCTTGAAGGGCCTTAACACTCAGATCAGGGGTAACTTACCAGCAAATGTACTGCAGCACAAGAAAAAAAAAAACATCCGTTCGTGTGCAGCTCCTCGCTCCATTGGAGCCATTTTGAAGGTAACATAGGAAAGCTGGCTTTTGTAGGGGGTGGGGCGATTTATATTCTTGAAGAGCCATGACTTTCAATTTGACATAACCTACGAGAATATTACCAAATACACCCATGAATGCCCAGCGCCCCATGCCATAGGAGGTTTCCTCATCATACAATCTGAAGTCTATCCCTTGAACAGGAGTAATCAATATTCATGAAGGGCGCACGCAAGTCAGATGTTACCTACCAGCAAATGTAGAGTACAGGCATCTGTGCGAAGGATCCCATGCCAAGGGAGCCTTCTTCAACATACAATGTGAAGTCCACCCTTTGTTCAAGCAAACTTTATATTCTTGAAAGGTCATAGCACTTAAATCATATGTAACCTACCAGCTAATAGTGTAGAGTACTGTAGCACAGAACAATAAAAGAAAAACCAAATCAACCCTCCTCTTTTATAACATGGGAAGGCTAGCCTTTGACAAGGGACATTTATGTTCTTGTAGGGCCATAGTACCCGTATTAACCACAACCTACCAGCATGTGTAAAGTACTGCAGTACAAAAATATAAACAAAATCCACACGACCGTACCATTACCCCGTGTCATGGGAGACTTCTTCAACATATCCTAGGAGGCCTAGCATTTGCATGGGAGACATTTTATATTCTTGGAGGTCTATGACACCCAAACCAGACATATTAGCAAATGTACTGGGCTGCATCATAAACAATATTCGTCCGCGGGGTTATGTGTAATGGCAGCCTTCTTCAACATACCATGGGATGTCGAGAGTTTGTTCAGAGTGAATTTATATTCTTGAAGGACCAAAGCACTCAAACCAGACGTAACCTACCAGATTATATTCACAACTAAAGCACAAAAAGAAAAGCCACCTTCCGTGTGCATCGCCGCGCACCTGGCCATGACACACGTTGCACAACGTGACACCACCCACCATGATACAGGTTGTATTAGTTCCACATGGAAACAGCACAAAGCAACGATGTCCTTTGTACAGGGTAAATCTGTATTCTTAACCTACCGGCAAGCGCATAGTACTGCAGCATACATAACCCAACCTCCTTCCGCAGCGCCCCGCAGCACTGGACGATTCTTCAACATAAGAAGGCTAGACTTTTTTATTTTTAGGGCAAATATATATATTGAGAGCCGTGACGCTCAAATCATACATATTATACCCGCATGTGCACAGCGCTGCATCACAAGAAAAACACCTATCCTTGCGCAGTGGCCCGTACCATTGAATTACATTCTTGAATGGTGATATCACTCATATATAAACTATCAGCTAAATTACAGTACTGCAACACAAATATAAAACAAAAACACATCCTCCGTGCGCAGTACTCCGCAGTGCGCCATGGAGCCCCTTGTACAACGTGACACCACCCAACATGATATAGGTTAGACTGATTCTGCATGGCTCTTGCCCAGTAGCAAGATAAGTCCAATCTAAACCAACCCGACAAGCTGGAACCTTTCTTCAACATAACTTAGCACGGCCACTATTTGCACAGGAGAAATTCATATTCTTGCACACCAGACAAGGAAATCCGTAATTTGACCCTGGGACAGAAATTTATGCTCTGACCCTGGTGTTTCGACCCAAAATCGAATATAATCGCGTGTTTGATAAATTCACATGTTGATTACGACCTCGTATGCGCCGTCGTTAAGGTTGACGTCACAGCACGTTACATGACGTCACTAAACATTCCTGCAGTTTCAACATAATATGGCGGACGTTGGTGACCGAAGTGACTGAGGCATTAAAAGTCAGCGCTAAGAACTGGACGATATGCAAGAAAAAGAATCCTATATTGGTATGAGGGGTGGATGGAGAAATCCGTCCCTCGAGATCACTGTCCGGCATCACTCGGCAGGTCTCGTGATGCCGGACAGTGACCCTTTGGACGGATTTTCCATCAACCCCTCACACCCATATAAGATTCTTATATTCTTGAAGAACCTTAGTACTCAAATCGGACAAATCAGACGTATCCTTCTAGCATATGTACAGTACTATTGCACAAAAAAGAAAAACAAAGACTATACGAATCTTATATGGGTGTGAGGTGTGGATGGAAAAATCCGTCCGGAGGGTCACCGTCTGATATCATGAGGCTTGCTGAGTGATGCCGGACAGTGATCGTGAGGGACTGATTTATCTATCCCCCCTCACACCTATATAGGATTCTTTTTCTTGCATACCTTCCAATTCTCAGCGCTGACTTTTAACGCTGGGGGCACTTCGGTTACCGAAGTCCATCATATTGTAATGCCACTACAGAAATGTTAAGTTACGTCACGTAACGTGCTGTGACGTCAACCTTAACGACGGTGCACATGAGGTCGTATTCAACCAGTGCATTTATCACACACGCCAGAATATTCGATTTGGGGTAAGAACATCAGGGTTAGAACAGAATTTCTAGCCCAAACTAAAACTATGGATTTCCTGATCTGCTGTGCAAGAAAAAAAAAACAACATCCATCCGTTTGTAGCATCTCGCGTCATTGGGAGGATTCTTCAACATAACATAGGAAAGCTGTGTCTAAAATAGGGTAAATTTATATTCTTGAAGGTCAATGACACTAAAATCACACATAACCCAGCATATTTACACTGCTGCAGCACACAAATAGCACCCATCCGTGCGCTGCGACCCGTGCTATGAGAGTCTTTAACGCACCAATGGAGGTCTACCGTTTGTGCAGGTAAAATTTACATTCGTGAAGGGCAATAGCACTTAAAAGCCGATCTTGGTAGCACTGTAGAACTGAAACTTGCTTGACATAATCTCTTATTTCAATCAGCCATATGCCATTAACCCATATATGCCTCGCGGCCCTTTACTGGGACATTGGCAAACAGTGCAGACACAGATCAGACGCCGCAAAACGCGGCGTCTGTTCTGTGTCTTCACTATTTGCTTAAATAACACTCATTTTTGTAAAATTTCCTACAAGCAATAACAAACCTGACACCCCTATAATTGGAAATGGTCCACTCCAAACTTACTAGATGGAATATTCCATTGTCATATATGGGTTAAACTCTCAATATGTAATTGTTGGCTATCAGGTCAAGTACATGTACAGATTACTGAACTATGCCAGTGCTGGAAAAAGCCAGTAGTAAAACGTAATGCATATTTCCTGTTTGATCCCCAAAATGTACTTAATGGCAAACAGTGTAGACACAGAGCAGTATAAGTCCATGGACCACACCTCTAAACCTCACCATATATGGAAAACTGGGGTTTATATGGGTGTTCATTATTTCGTTGCAGATAAAGATAAAGAAGCTTTATTTAACGTCCCATATCAGAAACAAATAACATAAGCTCTGGAGAGCCAAGGAAGCTCCTAGTACCATTTTTCAAGCCTTTAGTATGGCGCGGCCGGAGGATCGAACCCGCGACCTCCCGTTCCCGAAGCGGACGCTCTACCACTGAGCTATCGGGGCCCGGTACAATGGGGGCCCGGTACAATCGGGGCCGGTACAATCGTTTTATATTACTCCAAGACATAGGTTTTGGTACTCGTTAGCACCGCCTCATTTAGGCGGTTCTAATGAGCACCAACATCGTTTGTTATATATATAGGCATACTATAATATTTTTATCAGGAAGAAATCACCATTTGGGGATATAAAAGAATGCACTTTGTCTCATGGACTTTGTCTAAACGGTCTATTTTTCACATCTGTAAATGTAAAAGCGTGAATTTCATTAGAATTGCCTCAATGAGGTGGTAATGAGGCAGATCTTGGAACAAAACTGAGAAAAAATGAATTGCCCTTGTAAACATCACAAAAACACGTCTATATCATTTTGACCCCCCTTGAACCCCACGTTTATATAGTAAAACTGAGGTTTCCGGGGATATACCTTTTTTTTCTTATTTCTGCTCTAAAATATAGATTGTGGGTACTCGTTAGAATCGCCTCGATGAGGCGGTTCTAACGAGTGCCCACAATCTATATTTGGAGCAGAAATAAGAAAAATATCACAATTTTTCATCATAAAATTTCATTTTTTCGGCGATAAAGGTGGCAATGTATTTGTATAGGCGTGTTTGCGTAATGAACCACAGAGCGGAGTATACATTTCCATGGACTTGTGAACATAATGTGACCTTACAAATCACCACGTTAGCACACCTATATAACTTTAACCCCCCTAACCCCACTTTTAAAACTGGGGTTTACAGGGGTAAACCTAATTTTTTTTATTTCTGCTCAGTGTAAGAGTTATAAAGTTAAAACAACCTTACTGTACTGCTATTGGTCACATGACTGTCATTGTCCAGTAAATGTAAAACATCTAAACTGTATTGTTAATTGTCAGTTGACTGTCACTGACCAATAAAGTAAAATATCCAAATTGTATAACTTTTGGTCACTTGACTGCCACTGACCAAGTAAAACATCCAAAATGCATTGCTATTGGTCACCTGACTGTCATTGACTAATAAAGTAAAACATCAAAAGTTCGTTGCTATTTTTCAAATGACCGTCACTGACCAATCAAGTAAAACGTCCACCCTATATTTCTGTTGGTCACATGACTGCAACTGGCAAATCAAGTTAAAACACATTACTTTATTGTTATTGGTCACATGACTGTCATTGACCAGTAAAACATCTAAACCATCTAAACTGTATGGCATACAGTCACTTGACAGTCACTGACCTATTAAAGTAAAAAACATCCAAACTCTATTGCTATTGTTCGCATATAAATAAATAAAAAATCGTTTAATTTGTATTGATATTGGTCACATGACTGACACTGACAAATAAGGCAAAACATCTGAACTCTTGGTTTGGTCACATGACTGTCCCTGACCAATAAAATTACATCGTGCAAACTGTTTTCTATTGGTCACATAACAGGCACTGACCAATAAATTAAACATCAGCTAGCTTATCAATAGGAACAAGAATATACATGGTTTAGGGGTCGGGATCTGAATGGTTTCTGCGATATATTGCCTTTTAGGAAGTGGAGGGGTGGGACATGGCCTCGGCACAACCTGGGGGACCCTCAGGTTGGCATAAAAGCATATGGCTGAGAGAAGTTTACTCGAGAAACATTTCTATAAAACTTCTATCAAAATATCTGCAATGACTTGGCAGTAAATGCCATTTTCTTATTTTCCCAATTATAAGTCTATGGAAACTTTGAGTTGCCATAGCAAACAAACTAATGAGCCGATTTTTATAAAAAAAAAAAAAACAAACTTGCAATCCCCCAGCCCAAGGATGCTACAGATAAAATTTGGGCCCTATCGGCCCAGTGGCTTCAGAGGAGAAGATGTTTAAAGTGTTGACGCCAGGCATACGACATACGTCGACGACGACGACGACGACGGACAACTGCCTATCCTATAAGCTCCCCGGAGCCTTCGGCTCTGGTGAGCTAATAAACCGGAACACCCAGAGTTGTTATTTTTAGCGTGACACACCTGCATAACCTCATGTGCATCTGCATCAAGTACCACCAATATGTCTCAAAGAGTATTGGAGGTACGGTGATCACAAGGTGGTCATAATGTTATATTAGAAGGGGAGATAACTCAAATACCATAGCACCCAGAATTGTGGTTCTGAAGCATCAAGCGCCGTCTCAATCTTGTATACAATTGTGACAAGTACCATCAATATACCTCAAAGGGTATTGGCGTTATGGCCATCACAAGGTTATATTGTCAGGGGAGATAATTAAAAAACCAGGACAGCCAGAGTCGTAGTTCTTGCACGTGACACACCTGCTTAAGCTCATGTTCAACTGTACCAAGTACCATCAATATATCTCAAGGAGTGTTGGAGACTCAATAGGTATATCCAACAAGAATTCCGCCGAAGGCTATGGCGCGCCTGTGGGGGCGCAAAGTCATCGAAGCATGATATGAAGGTTAAGGTCAAGATGCTTTCACAAAAGATTCCATTCTCAAATGCAAGCTTGTACTAAGTATCATTAATGAAGCTCTAATAATTCTTGAGAAATGAACTTAACCATTAGGTGGAACGCTAGCAGCAGTAACATATCCAACGACTCAGAACAGAACAGGAGTCTCAACTGTTGAAAAATTACATATCATTCATTGGGAAGGACGTAACTTAATATCTCTCTCTCTCTCTCTCTCTCTCTCTCTCTCTCTCTCTCTCTCTCTCTCTCTCTCTCTTGTACTTTTTCTATATTACTTTCAACCACATCCACTCACGTAATGTTAATATAACACATATTGAGTTTACAGGAGATGATAATTATAAGCTGCTAGCTTACTCTCAAATCCTGTAGTATACTGTTGTTATTGTTGTCAATGTTAGTTTGTATAGTGAAAGTCATAAATATTGTTTAAACCGATTGCTTGTTGGCAACATTCTTAGCTTTATCCGTCTCGTTCGTGAATATAATCATTTTCAGTTCATGAAGGACAATTACTTCAAGCAAATGGGTACGGCGATGGGTATTCCTATGACTCGCGCATATGCGTCGCTATTTAAGGGTAAACTTGAACAGGATTTTCTTAAAGTAGATCTCTTGCACCCAGTATATGGTTGAGATGTTTGGGTGACATCTGCATGTTATGGGATCATATCATAGAACACTTACATAGTTTCATCGATGCTCAAAATTATTTTCATCCAAATCAATTAAATTCACATATAACATTATACAAAGAAAAACTTTCTTGATGTTACTGATTCCATATCTGAAATCCTGGAAATTGCTACTGATGTAGTGAAGTCTACAAATGTTCACCAGTTTATTGAATATCCATCTTGTCATCCCAAATCGTGCAATAAAACAGCATTCCTGTTAGTCAAGGTAAAAAATTTAGAAGAATTATTTCTGGTGACACAAAATTCATAGAAAGTATTCCTCAACTGCGCTATTGTTTTCATAGAGAGAAATTATCCTGCATCTGTTGTCGAAGAGGCTCTGGGTAATGTTTCTTCACTGACGCAGGGAGAGGCATTGTAAACACCAGTAAAAACTTGAGATAGAAATGTTATCCCCTAACATAGGTCTGGTTATAAACAAATACTGGGATTTCGAGCATAATTGTCGACTCCATTCATCATTTTAGCAGTTAGTTAGTCTCTGATGGGAGCTATGGATGGATAGTATCGATTCCTGATCATTTTCCGCACTTCTAATTTGTTACAGCTATCGCAAAGAGCTAGCGTTAATACTACACACGCATATAAACCTATTCTGGCGTTTCGACGGTCTAAGAATTTTCGGGATTACCTTGTACGCTCGTCATTCGTTGATGGGACCCATCATTGTTCTCAAACATGTGACATACGTAGATGCTCCCATTATAAAATTTTATTAAAACCGATGCTTTTTACCAGTAGCAGCACTCAAGAGTCTCTCAGAATGCGGTATTCGACAAGTTGCACTTCTCAGGATTTCATTTGCTTTAAACTTTATTTTAATTGCTTCAATGACATGTATATGTAACAGACGAATATATATTATCCAGGATTTGACATTAAGCCAAAGGCTTGTGCAGAGGCCATCTCCTGGTTAGAATAAATACAAAAACAGGCAATGATATCTGAATGGTCAGAGAGTGTTTGGGAGCATCGAATGCATCAAAAATAGACTGGAAACAGACATGGAGACAGTTCGAGAAAAACAAACACAGTCGACAGATAAACGAGGTACAGACACAGACCAACAGACAGACAGACGGAAATGTCATTTATCTGATAGATTGTAAACGCTGCAACATGCAGTACATTGGTCAAACAAATCAACATGTTTCAAAACGTATGCAGAGTTATATATTTGATATCAATACGTACGATGGTCAAAGCTACGCTACCAATGTCGCGTCACGGTTCAACCAATTTTAGATTTGCGGGCCGTTGTTATTGCCTCTACGAGGGTTTAAGTGCCTGGGCTGGTGATAGTTTTCCGGGATGCAGCGATTCATTAGATTTACATGCGCACGGCTATGTCTTGGATCAGCCTGCGCATTTGCGCAGTCTGATTTTGATCTTCGCTGTGCGTGTTTCGGATGGCGGGGACCTAGGTATCTTTTATGCGGCCGATGGGGACTTATCAGGCTGCCCGGCCTGGCCCCGGGGTCATAGTACTTTTTTATGCCCGCGTCTGCTGAGCATGTAATTTATAATGCTCATAAATACTGAAATACATATGAAAGAGGCGGGTTTCCTGCTCAGACCAGCACAGACTTATTTGTCCTGCTTATAAATTAAAACAAAATAAACAGCAATTTTGAAGTTTATGAGCGGCTCAAGTTTCGAGCTCGGATGGGTTGAGCATGTATGGGTGTGGGGGTGTGACCACAGATACTAATCTTGATCTTCGCATGTCGCATGTATTGCTCTGCGCCAAATTACTTATTGTACACTGCCGCTAACTTTTGTGTAACGTAGCGAGCGTGGCGCACCGCATCAGGTTATGTTTTCGTCTGCGACGCCATCACTGTCTATTGTTTATAACATCATGAAGAAGCCTTGATGACGAAACGTTGATGTTAATTCATGATAAAATTTATTTCGTGATGGTGTTGATTTACTGTACAAAACTGGATACGGTTAGTAATTCCAAATTTATGGTATGAAAGGCTTGGGAGGCAGAGCCCCGTAAGCTCTGAACAACGGGGCTAAACGTTTTTAAAATGAAACTAAAGCCCGAATGGTGTCTGAAAGAAAAATTGAAGTCTGACGAAAGCACTACTACTGGGATTCCCTTAAGATAAATGGAAGGGGTTATCCACAATTAAGTGACCTTACGACCAAATAGAAATATATGCAATGATCAGGATTCGATACAATCAACCCAAAGCTCCCATCAGAGACACCAAAGGGAAAGAAACGCAAACATGAAACAACAGACCTAATGTAAACATCAATAGCGGAAAGCCGAAAGGACAGTTACTTTCCCACAAAATGGCCAATAGGCTATCAAAATAAAATACAAGATACACAAACACCCAAAGATAAACCATAACAAAAATTAAATAAATAATCCGCGACAGAAGAACCGCCTTGGAACGGTC
The DNA here is from genome assembly GCA_963580285.1 of Lucinisca nassula. Classification (NCBI taxonomy): domain Eukaryota; kingdom Metazoa; phylum Mollusca; class Bivalvia; order Lucinida; family Lucinidae; genus Lucinisca; species Lucinisca nassula. The sequence goes on along the minus strand of OY757023.1, from coordinate 103,868,598 downwards.
AGCGCAAATTAATTCCACTGGGGGGGGGGGGGGGGGGTAGGGGGGCTTAAATCGATTTATGTGGCCACAATCCTCGCCCTTACTTCCGTCGCGATTTAGACAAATGATTGATTCAGTCCGCATGAAGGCCTCCTAAGTCATCAGTGCAACATCTCCGTGAACACAAATAATCAAACTACCACAGAGATGAAACAACGGCGAGGACTCGACAGCAAGAAACTACTGAAATGCTGGAGCAAAAGAAAACCAACAGTTTGACTCCGATCGGCCCGACCAGAGACAGAGCATCAGGCACCAACCAACATTACCTTGAATCAGATCTCTCTAATTCTCAATAAGCCTGCCCTACATCTTAGTGTAGGTTATATTTTCTTGTCCTTTGGGATCATTGATTCCATTGTGGAATTTTGAAAATATCTGAGGGTCACTGATGAGGCCTGCCTAATTGGCCGAAACTAGCTAGTCTTGCCCAGAAAACATGTATACTCCATATTTTTCACTTCTGTGGTGTATTCCTTGCTTCCAAAGGATAACCCTTTTATAGAACATATTTACGCTGGAACCTTAATAGAATCTGAGGCCTGGCCCATCGGCTGGAAAATATGAATTGTTAGAACGTGACTGACGTGACTGGTCAGTGACAATAATGAGTTCTATACCAATACAGAAACAGTGTGTTATCTTTATTGGTCAGTGACATCCATGAGACCAATATCAATACAGTAAGGGTGACAATCATGAGACCGATATCAAGAGTGAGAGGGTGTTGGCTGTTTTGGTCAATGGCAATAATGAGACCAATATCAATACAGTTAGGGTGGCTAATATATTGGTCAGAGACAATTAGTTTAGGTCGTAGTACCAAAGCGTTAATCCAAAATCGTTAATCCATAGACAAAATGGCAAATATCAATGTTCAGATCAACAGACATGGACTCCAGAAGAGTGTAATCAGGCGTCCGCGGATATTAAGCATTACTAGGTAAGCAAGCTTCGCCCACCATGCCCATCGACCCGAACGAAGAAAAGGTGTAAATCAATATCAATACAGAAAGAGTGTGTTATCGTTACTGATCAGTGACAGTCATAAGGCCAATATTAATACAAGTGAGTGTTAACTTTATTTTTGGTGGCAATCATAAGACCAGTATCAATGCAGTAAGGTTTTATTATCTTTATTGGTCAGTGACAATAATGAGACCAATATCAATACAGTAAAGGTGACAATCATGAGACCGATATCAAGAGAGTAAGAGTCTGTTGGCTTTTTGGTCAATATCAATACAGTAAGGGGGTCTTATCTTTATTGGTCAGAGACAATAATGAGTTCAGTACTAAGACAGAAACAGTGTGTTACCTTTATTAGTCAGTGATATCCATGAGACCAATATCAATACAGTAAGGGTGACAATCTTGAGACCGATATCAAGAGAGTAAGAGGGTGTGGGCTTTTTTGGTCAATGGCAATAATGAAACTAATAGCAATACAGTAATGGGGGTCTTATTTTTATTGGTCAGAGACAATAATGAGTTCAATACTAAGACAGAAACAGTGTGTTTACTTTATTGGTCAGTGACATCCATAGACCAATATCAATACAGGAAGGGTGTGTTATCGTTATTGATCAGTGACGGTCATGATACCAATATTAATAAAGTAAGGATGTGTTACCTTTATTGGTCAGTGACAATATTGAGACAAATATCAATACAAGCGTATATTAACGGTACTCTTGGTGACAATCATAAGACCAATATCAATACAGTAAGGATGTGTTATCTTCATTGGTTAGTGACAGTAATGGGACAAATGTCAGTATAGTAAGTGTGTGTTTTCTTTATCGGTCAGTGAAAACAATGAGACCAATATCACTGCAGTAAAGGCCTGTTGCCTTTATTGGTCGGTGTCAATAATGCGACCAATATCAATAGAGTAAGTGTGTGTTATCTTTATTGATCACTGACAATAAAGCGACCTGTATAAACACAGAATGAATGCCCATCTTTATTGATCAGTGACACTACTGAGACTAATAGCAATACAGTAAGAGAAAGTTATCAGTATTGGCTTTTGAAAATTCGGTAACAAGGTGTTATTATTATTGGTCAGTGACAAAATGAGACCAATATCAATACAATACGTGTGTTATCTTTATTGGCAGTGACAAAAATTAGACCTTCATTAATACATTGGGAGTGTGTATACCGTTTTGGTCAGTGACCATAATGTGACCAATATTAATGCAGTAAGTGTGTGCTATCACATTTGGTCAGTGACAGTATGTGTGTGTGTGTGTGTGAATTTCGGGTTTACCGTCGCTTTCAACAATTTTTCAGTCATATCACGATGGTGTCTGGTTGCGACAGGGAGTCAATGCTCACTTTTATAGTGCTGCCTCACTGAAGTATCATGCCCCAGACACATTACGTGATACCACACCCAGTCACATTATCCTGACACTGGGTCGACCAGTCCTAGCTCTACCCCGTAAATCTGAGTGCCAAGCGAGGAGCAGCTAGTACCATTTTTAACGACTTTGGTATGTCGCGGCCCGGGATCGAACCCGGGACCTCCCGTTCCCCGGAGCGGACACTCTACCAACTGAGCTATCGGGGCCGGTGGTCAGTGACAGTAATGAGACCAATATCAACAAGATATGTTTGTGAAACACGAACATGTCCCCGGGCATGGGCATTTTTTATTCAGAGTTGCTCACAGTTCAATATTTTTGTTTGTGTGGGAAGCCTTTGACACAAGAAACTTACATGCCAAATATGAAAGCTCTATCTTCAATGGTTCAAAAGTTATGAACAATAATATTTTTTCTTTAAAGTAGGTCAAGGTCACAGGTCAAAAAAATTTGCATGAATGTAAAGCTATTGTCACAATGAACCTACATACCAAATATTAAGGCTCTATCTTAAACGGTTCAAAAGTTATGAACAATTTTATTTTTTTCCTTTAAGTAGGTCAAAAGTCAAGGTCATGGTCCAAACATTTTGCATGTATGAAAAGCTCTAATCACAGGGAACTTACATGCCAAATATGAAAGCTCTATCCCAAACGGTTGGAAAGTAATGACCAAAATGTTTATTTTTTTAAATAGGTCAAAGGTCAAGGTCACAGGTCAAAATTTTGCATGAATGTAAATCGTTTGCCACAAGGAACCTACATGCTAAATATGAAGGCTGTATCTCAAACGGTTCAAAAGTTATGACAAATGTTAAATTTTTATTTTATGTAGGTCAAAGGTCAAGGTCACAGGTCAAAATTTTTTGTGTGAATGTAAAGCTCTTGTCACAAGGAACCTACATGCAAAATATGAAGGCTCTATCTCAAAACATTCAAAAGTTATGACCAAAATGTTATTTTTTATTTTAAGTAGGTCAAAGGTCAAGATCAAGGTCACAGGTAAGATTTTTTGACATGAATGAAAAGCTTTTGTCACAAGGAACATACATGCTAAATATGAAGGCTGTGTCTCAAACAGTTCAAAAGTTATGGCCAATGTTAACTTTTTCTTTTATGTAGGTCAAAGGTCAAGGTCAAGGTCACAAGTCAAATTTTTTGCATGAATGTAAAGCTTTTGTCGCAAGGAACATACTTGCAAAATATGAAGGCTGTATCTCAAGTGGTTCAAAAGTTATGACCAATGTTATTTTTTCTTTTAAGTAGGTAAAAGGTCAAGGTCAAGGTCACAGGTCAATTTTTTTGCATGAATGTGAAGGTCTTGTCACAAGGAACCTTCAGGCCAAATATGAAAGCTCTATCTCAAACGGTTCAAAAGTTATGGCCAACGTTAAAGTTGTCCACGTACAAACCAACAAACAAACAAACAAACGGACAGGGCAAAAACAATGTCCCCGCTATCGCTACCGGGGACATAATAAAGTGAGGTTGTGTTATCTTCATGGATCAGAGACAATGATGAGACCACTATCGATACAGTCTAACTGTGTATTCTTTATTGGTCAGTGACTATCATGAGACAAATATCAATAAAGTGAGGTTGTGTTATCTTCATGGATCTGTGACAATGATGAGACCAATATCAATACAGTCTGTGTTATCTTTATGGGTCAGTAATAATCATGAGACCAATATCAATGCAGTAATGGTATATTATCTTCATTGATCCGTGACAAGAATGTGACCAATATCAATAGCGTAAGTGTGTGTTATCTCCCTGTCTACATCATAGTGTAGATTATATTTCCTTGTCCTTTGGGATCATTGATTCCATTGTGGAATTTTGAAAATATCTGAGGGTCACTGATGAGGCCTAATTGGCTAGTCTGGCCCAGAAAACATGCACACTCCATATTTTTCAGTTCTGTGGTGTATTCCTTGCTTACAGAGGATAACCCTTTTATAGAACATATTAGATCCTCTATGTGGTTTATCAGTACTCGTTTTCGGTCGGTCTCAGCTCTGCATGGATCTTTATTGGTCAGTGACAATAATGATACATCTAACAATATTTAGTTTATACTAATTTATTTTAGTTCGATTGCGATGGAAGCTTCAAGCTTATTTAATCGCTCTCGAACACTCATTCCGGATGTTTTCACGCACGCGCGAGAGAGGCAGTGACTAATAGACCACTGCTACCCATTTACACCTGGGTGGAGTGAGGCAGTGTCATAACGTATATCACAATATTTTAATGGTGTTAATCTTTATTGGACAGTGATACTAATGGGACTAATATCAAAACAGTAAAAGCGAATTCTCATTATTGGTCAGTGACAATAATGAGACCAATATCAATACAGTGAGGCTGTCATCACGTGATCAAGTCCCTGAGATGAACAGCCCATTTAATATGTTAAAGGACACGAGAATATAAACTACACTATGATGTAGGACAGGCAGACTTTTTACGGTCGCCACACATTCCCAGACATCAGCTGTAGTGACGTCAAGTATGTTCTATAAAAGGGTTATCCTTTAGAAGCAAGGAATACACCACAGAACTGGAAAATATAGAGAAACCTTGTATATAGAGAAAACTTATACATTTTTTCTTATCTGTTCTCTAAAAATGCTTTGGTACTTGTTAGTACCACCTCAATGATGCAGTTCTAAGAAGCGCCCACAACCTATGTGAGAAAAAAAACATTTGCATCAGACATGTAGGCATTTTGAAGCTGTGAAAAGTTACTATGTCGCACGGATGTGTTATCGTATTTGTTATCTTTATTGTTCAGTGACATTAAATAGACCAAAATCAATACAGTAAGGTGTAGTTATCTTATTGGTCCGTGCCAATAATGCGACCCATTTCAATACAGTAAGAGTGTGTTATCTTTGTTGGCCAGGGACAATAATGAGACCAATATCATTACAGTATGAGTGTATTACCTTTATTGATCCGTCACAATACTGAGACCAATATCATTACAGTATGGGTATTTTATCTTTATTGATCAGTGACAATGATGAGACCAAAAGCAATATAGTAAGGATGTGTTAGCTTTGTGGTTAGTGACAATCAGTGACAAATGTGAGATGCATATCAATAGATTAAGGTGTGTTATCTTTATTGGTCAGTGACAATAATGAGACTATGTCAATACAGAAAGAGTGTGTTATCTTTATTGTTCAGTGACAATAATGAGTCCAATATCTGTACAGGAAGGTTGTGTTATCTTTATTGGTCAGTGAAAATAAGGACATAATATAAATACAGTATGATTTTGTTATCTTAATTGATCAGTGACAATAATGAGACCCATACCAATACAGTAAGAGTGATATCTTTATTGATCAGTGACTATAATGCAATCTATGTCAATTTAGTAACAATGTGTTATCTTATTGGTCAGTGACAATAATGGGACCAATATCAATCCAGTAAGAATGTGTTATCTTTATTGGTCAGAGAAAAAATTAGACCAATATCAATACAGTTAAGTGTGTATTACCTTTATTGTTCAGTGACAATAATGAGACCTCTATCAATATATTAAGAGTGAGTGATTGAGCGAGTGTTTGAGTTTTACGTCTCACCAACAGCTAAGGTCATACGGAGACGGGACCTCCGTTTAAAGACTCATCCGAAAGTCTGGAGAAGCCCGGGATCAATCATCCTGCGACCCCTGGTTTACAAGGCGAGTAGCATAACCACTGCACCACGGAGGCTTCTCAAATATTTTAAGAGTGTTAATCTTTATTGGTCAGTGACAATAATGAGACCAATATCAAAACAGAAAAAGTGTATTATCATTATTGGTCAGTGACAATAATGAGACCAATATCAATACAGTGAGTGTGTGTTTGAGTTTTGCGTCCCGGCAACAGCTAAGGTGATATGGAGACGGGACCTCGGTTTAAAGACTCATTCGACAGTCTGGAGAAGCCCGGGATCGATCCTGAGAACCCTGGTTTACAACGCGAGTAGCGTTACCACTACACCACAGAGGCTAATAATATCAATACAGTAAGTTTGTCATCACGTGAACAAGTCCGGGTCTCTGATGGGAGCTTTGGGTTGATTGTATCGATTCCTGATCATTGCCACCACTTCCATTTTGGAAGCAAGGAATACAACACAGACTGGAAAATATAAGGTGTACATGTTTTCGGGGCCTCAGTTGCTAGTTTCGGCCAATTTGGCCACATCAGTGACCTCAAATATTTCAAAATTCCACAACGGAATCAATGATCTTAAAGGAAAAGAAAATATAATCTACACGATGATGTAGGACAAGGAGACTTTTTACGGCCGCCACTCATTCCCAGACATCAGCTGTAGTGACGTCAAATATGTTCTATAAAAGTGTTATGCTGCGGAAGCAAGGAATACACCAAAGACTGAAAATATGAAGTGTACATGTTTTCTGGGCCTCACTTGCTACTTTCGGCCAATTATGCCTCATCAATGACCCTCAAAGGTTTTCACATTCCACAATGGAATCAATGATCCTAAAGGACAAGAAAATATAAACTACATTATGATGTAGGACAGGCAGACTTTTTTTACGGCCGCCACACATTCCCAGACATCAGCTGTAGTGACGTCAAATATGTTCTATAAGTTTTATTCCTTGGAAGCAAGGAATACACCACAGAACTGGAAAATATGGAGAAAACTTGGATATTGAGAAAACTTGTACATTAATTTTATTATTTTTCTCCATGACAAAGGCTTTCGGTACTCGTTAGAACCACCTCAATGATGCAGTCCTAAGGAGCACTCACAACCTATGTGAGAAAAATAAAATATGCATCAGATAAGTAGCCATTTTGGAGATGTGAAAAGGCACTATGTCGCACGGTTGTGTTATCGTATTGGTTATCTTTATTGTTCAGTGACATTAAAAAGACCAAAATCAATACAGTAAGGTGTAGTTAACTTATTGGTCCGTGCCAATAATGCAACCGATTTCAATACAGTAAGAGTGTGTTATCTTTGTTGGCTAGGGACAATAATGAGACCAATATCATTACAGTATGAGTGTATTACCTTTATTGATCCGTCAAAATAATTAGACTAATATCATTACTGTATGGGTATTTTATCTTTATTGATCAGTGACAATGATGAGACCAATAGCAATAGAGAAAGGATGTGTTAGCTTTGTGGTTAGTGACAATCAGCGAAAAATGTGAGATGAATATCAATAGATTAAGGTGTGTTATCTTTATTGGTCTGTGACAACCATGAAACTATGTCAATACAGAAAGAGTGTGTTATCTTTATTGTTCAGTGACAATAATGAGACCAATATCTGTACAGGATAGTTGTGTTATCTTTATTTGTCAGTGAAAATAAGGACACAATATTAATACAGTAGGATTTTGTTATCTTTATTTATCAGTGACAATAATGAGACCCATACCAATACAGTAAGAGTGATATCTTTATTGGTCAGTGACTATAATGCAATCTATGTCAATATAGAAACAATGTGTTATCTTATTGGTCAGTGAAAATAATGGGACCAATATTAATCCAGTAAGAATTTGTTATCTCTATTGGTCAGTGAAAAAAATAGACCAATATCAATATAGTTTAGTGTGTATTACCTTTATTGTTCAGTGACAAAAATGAGACCTCTATCAATATATTAAGAGTGAGTGATTGAGCGAGTGTTTGAGTTTTACGTCTACCAACAGATAAGGTCATACGGAGACGGGACCTCGGTTTAAAGACTCATCCGAAAGTCTGGAGAAGCCCGGGATCAATCCTGCGACCCCTGGTTTACAAGGCGAGTAGCATAACCACTGCACCACGGAGTCTTCTCAAATATTTTAAGAGTGTTAATCTTTATTTATCAGTGACAATAATGAGACCAATATCAAAACAGAAAAAAAGTGTATTATCATTATTGGTCAGTGACAATGAGACCAATATCAATACAGTGAGTGAGTGTTTGAGTTTTGCGTCCGGCAACAGCTAAGGTCATATGGAGACGGGACCTCGGTTTAAAGACTCATTCGAAAGTCTGGAGAAGCCCGTGATCGATCTTGCGACCCCTGGTTTACAAGGCGAGTAGCGTAACCACAACACCACAACACCACAGAGGCTTCTTATATCAATACAGTAAGGTTATCATCACGTGAACAAGTCCGCGTCTCTGATGGGAGCTGTGGGTTGATTGTATCGATTCCTGATCATTGCCACCACTTCTATTTTGGAAGCAAGGAATACACCACACAACTGTAAAATATAAGGTGTGCATGTTTTCTGGGCCTCAATTGCTAGTTTCGGCCAATTTGGCCTCATCAGTGACCTCAAATATTTTCAAAATTCCACAATGGAATCAATGATCCTAAAGGACAAGAAAATATAATCTACACTATGATGTAGGACAGGGAGACTTTTTACGGCCGCCACTCATTCCCAGACATCAGCTGTAGTGACGTCAAATATGTTCTATAAAAGTGTTATTCTGTGGAAGCAAGGAATACACCAAAGACTGAAAATATGAAGTGTTCATGTTTTCTGGGCCTCACTTGCTAGTTTCGGCCAATTAGGCCTCATCAATGACCCTCAAATGTTTTCACATTCCACAATGGAATCAATGATCCTAAAGGACAAGAAAATAGAAACTACACTATGATGTAGGACAGGCAGACTTTTTTACGGCCGCCACACATTCCCAGACATCAGCTGTAGTGACGTCAAATATGTTCTATAAGTGTTGTTCCTTGGAAGCGAGGAATACACCACAGAACTGGAAAATATAGAGAAAACTTGGATATTGAGAAAACTTGTACATTAATTTTATTTTTTTTCTCCATGACAAAGGCTTTCGGTACTCGTTAGAACCACCTCAATGAAGCGGTCCTAAGGAGCACTCACAACCTATGTGAGAAAAATAAAATATTCATCAGATAAGTAGCCATTTTGGAGATGTGAAAAGTCACTATGTCGCACGGTTGTGTTATCGTATTGGTTATCTTTATTGTTCAGTGACATTAAAAAGACCAAAATCAATACAGTAAGGTGTAGTTATCTTATTGGTCCGTGCCAATAATGCGACCCATTTCAATACAGTAAGAATGTGTTATCTTTGTTGGCCAGGGACAATAATGAGACCAATATCATTGCAGTATGAGTGTATTACCTTAATTGATCCGTCACAATAATGAGACTAATATCATTACAGTATGGGTATTTTATCTTTATTGATCAGTGACAATGATGAGACCAATAGCAATAGAGTAAGGATGTGTTAGCTTTGTGGTTAGTGACAATCAGTGAAAAATGTGAGATGCATATCAATAGTTTGAGGTGTGTTATCTTTATTGGTCAGTGACAATAATGAGACAATGTCAATACAGAAAGAGTGTGTTATCTTATTGTTCAGTGACAATAATGAGACCAATATCTGTACAGGAAGGTTGTGTTATCTTTATTGGTCAGTGGAAATAAGGACACAATATTAATACAGTAGGATTTTGTTATCTTTTCAGTGACAATAATGAGACCCATACCAATACAGTAAAAGTGATATCTTTATTGGTCAGTGACTATAATGCATTCTATGTCAATATGGTAACAATGTGTTATCTTATTGGTCAGTGACAATAATGGGACCAATATCAATCCAGTAAGAATTTGTTATCTTTATTGGTCATTGAAAAAATTAGACCAATATCAATACAGTTAAGTGTGTATTACCCTTATTGTTCAGTGACAATAATGAGACCTCTATCAATATATTAAGAGTGAGTGATTGAGCGAGTGTTTGAGTTTTACGTCTCACCAACAGCTAAGGTCATACGGAGACGGGACCTCGGTTTAAAAACTCATCCGAAAGTCTGGAGAAGCCCGGGATCAATCCTGCGACCCCTGGTTTACAAGGCGAGTAGCATAACCACTGCACCACGGAGGCTTCTCAAATATTTTAAGAGTGTTAATCTTTATTGGTCAGTGACAATAATGAGACCAATATCAGAACAGAAAAAGTCTATTATCATTATTGGTCAGTGACAATAATGAGACCAATATCAATACAGTGAGTGAGTGTTTGAGTTTTGCGTCCCGGCAACAACTAAGGTCATATGGAGACGGGACCTCGGTTTAAAGACTCATTCGAAAGTCTGGAGAAGCCCGGGATCGATCCTGCGACCCCTGGTTTACAAGGCGAGTAGCGTAACCACTACACCACAGAGCCTTCTAATATCAATACAGTGAGGTTGTCATCACGTGAACAAGTCCGGGTCTCTGATGGGAGCTGTGGGTTGATTGTATCGATTCCTGATCATTGCCACCACTTCTATTTTGGAAGCAAGGAATACACCACAGAACTGTAAAATATAAGGTGTACATGTTTTCTGGGCCTCAATTGCTAGTTTCGGCCAATTTAGCCTCCTCAGTGACCTCAAATATTTTCAAAATTCCACAATGGAATCAATGATCCTAAAGGACAAGAAAATATAATCGACACTATGATGTAGGACAGGGAGACTTTTTACGGCCACCACTCATTCCCAGACATCAGCTGTAGTGACGTCAAATATGTTCTATAAAAGTGTTATTCTGTGGAAACAAGGAATACACCAAAGACTGAAAATATGAAGTGTACATGTTTTCTGGGCCTCACTTACTAGTTTCGGCCAATTAGGCCTCATCAATGACCCTCAAATGTTTTCACATTCCACAATGGAATCAATGATCCTAAAGGACAAGAAAATAGAAACTACACTATGATGTAGGACAGGCAGACTGTTTTACGGCCGCCACACATTCCCAGACATCAGCTGTAGTGACGTCAAATATGTTCTATAAGTGTTATTCCTTGGAAGCAAGGAATACACCACAGAACTGGAAAATATGGAGAAAACTTGGATATTGAGAAAACTTGTACATTAATTTTATTATTTTTCTCCATGACAAAGGCTTTCGGTACTCGTTAGAACCACCTCAATGAAGCGGTCCTAAGGAGCACTCACAACCTATGTGAGAAAAATAAAATATGCATCAGATAAGTAGCCATTTTGGAGATGTGAAAAGGCACTATGTCGCACGGTTGTGTTATCGTATTGGTTATCTTTATTGTTCAGTGACATTAAAAAGACCAAAATCAATACAGTAAGGTGTAGTTATCTTATTGGTCCGTGCCAATAATGCAACCCATTTCAATACAGTAAGAATGTGTTATCTTTGTTGGCCAGGGACAATAATGAGACCAATATCATTACAGTATGAGTGTATTACCTTTATTGATCCGTCACATATATGAGACTAATATCATTACAGTATGGGTATTTTATCTTTATTGATCAGTGACAATGATGAGACCAATAGCAATATAGTAAGGATGTGTTAGCTTTGTGGTTAGTGACAATCAGTGGCAAATAAGAGATGCATATCAATAGATTAAGGTGTGTTATCTTTATTGGTCAGTGACAATAATGAGACTATGTCAATACAGAAAGAGTGTTTTATCTTTATTGTTCAGTGACAATAATGAGACCAATATCTGTACAGGAAGGTTGTGTTATCTTTATTGGTCAGTGAAAATAAGGACACAATATTAATACAGTAGGATTTTGTTATCTTTATTGATCAGTGACAATAATGAGACCCATACCAATACAGAAAGAGTGATTTCTTTATTGGTCAGTGAATATAATGCAATCTATGTCAATATAGTAACAATGTGTTATCTTATTGGTCAGTGACAATAATGGGACCAATATCAATCCAGTAAGAATTTGTTATCTTTATTGGTCAGTGAAAAAATTAGACCAATATCAATACAGTTAAGTGTGTATTACCTTTATTGTTCAGTGACAATAATGAGACCTCTATCAATATATTAAGAGTGAGTGATTGAGCGAGTGTTTGAGTTTTACGTCTCACCAACAGCTAAGAACATACGGAGACGGGACCTCGGTTTAAAGACTCATCCGAAAGTCTGGAGAAGCCCGGGATCACTCCTGCGACCCCTGGTTTACAAGGCGAGTAGCATAACCACTGCACCACGGAGGCTTCTCAAATATTTTAAGAGTGTTAATCTTTATTGGTCAGTGACAATAATGAGACCAATATCAAAACAGAAAAAGTGTATAATCATTATTGGTCAGTGACAATAATGATACCAATATCAATAAAGTGAGTGAGTGTTTGAGTTTTGCGTCCCGGCAACAGCTAAGGTCATATGGAGACGGGACCTCGGTTTAAAGACTCATTCGAAAGTCTGGAGAAGCCCGGGATCGATCCTGCGACCCCTGGTTTACAAGGCGAGTAGCGTAACCACTACACCACAGAGGCTTCTAAAATCAATACAGTAAGGTTGTCATCACGTGAACAAGTCCGGGTCTCTGATGGGAGCTGTGGGTTGATTGTATCGATTCCTGATCATTGCCACCACTTCTATTTTGGAAGCAAGGAATACACCACACAACTGTAAAATATAAGGTGTACATGTTTTCTGGGCCTCAATTGCTAGTTTCGGCCAATTTGGCCTCCTCAGTGACCTCAAATATTTTTAAAATTCCACAATGGAATCAATAATCCTAAAGGACAAGAAAATATAATCTCCACTATGATGTAGGACAGGGAGACTTTTTACGGCCGCCACTCATTCCCAGACATCAGCTGTAGTGACGTCAAATATGTTCTATAAAAGTGTTATTCTGTGGAAGCAAGGAATACACCAAAGACTGAAAATATGAAGTGTTCATGTTTTCTGGGCCTCACTTGCTAGTTTCGGCCAATTAGGCCTCATCAATGACCCTCAAATGTTTTCACATTCCACAATGGAATCAATGATCCTAAAGGACAAGAAAATAGAAACTACACTATGATGTAGGACAGGCAGACTTTTTTACGGCCGCCACACATTCCCAGACATCAGCTGTAGTGACGTCAAATATGTTCTATAAGTGTTATTCCTTGGAAGCAAGGAATACACCACAGAACTGGAAAATATGGAGAAAACTTGGATATTGAGAAAACTTGTACATTAATTTTATTATTTTTCTCCATGACAAAGGCTTTCGGTACTCGTTAGAGCCACCTCAATGAAGCGGTCCTAAGGAACACTCACAACCTGTGTGAGAAAAATAAAATATGCATCAGATAAGTAGCCATTTTGGAGATGTGAAAAGGCACTATGTCGCACGGTTGTGTTATCGTATTGGTTATCTTTATTGTTCAGTGACATTAAAAAGACCAAAATCAATACAGTAAGGTGTAGTTATCTTATTGGTCCGTGCCAATAATGCAACCCATTTCAATACAGTAAGAATGTGTTATCTTTGTTGGCCAGGGACAATAATGATACCAATATCATTACAGTATGAGTGTATTACCTTTATTGCTCCGTCACAATAATGAGACTAATATCATTACAGTATGGGTATTTTATCTTTATTGATCAGTGACAATGATGAGACCAATAGCAATAGAGTAAGGATGTGCTAGCTTTGTGGTTAGTGACAATCAGTGACAAATGTGAGATGTATATCAATAGATTAAGGTGTGTTATCTTTATTGGCCAGTGACAATAATGAGACTATGTCAATACAGAAAGAGTGTGTTATCTTTATTGTTCAGTGACAATAATGAGACCAATATCTGTACAAGAAGGTTGTGTTATCTTTATTGGTCAGTGAAAATAAGGACACAATATTAATACAGTAGGATTTTGTTATCTTTATTGATCAGTGACAATAATGAGACCCATACCAATGCAGAAAGAGTGATTTCTTTATTGGTCAGTGACTATAATGCAATCTATGTCAATATAGTAGCAATGTGTTATCTTATTGGTCAGTGACAATAATGGGACCAATATCAATCCAGTAAGAATGTGTTATCTTTATTGGTCAGAGAAAAAATTAGACCAATATCAATACAGTTAATTGTGTATTACCTTTATTGTTCCGTGACAATAATGAGACCTCTATCAATATATTAAGAGTGATTGAGCGAGTGTTTGAGTTTTACGTCTCACCAACAGCTAAGAACATACGGAGACGGGACCTCGGTTTAAAGACTCATCCGAAAGTCTGGAGAAGCCCGGGATCAATCCTGCGACCCCTGGTTTACAAGGCGAGTAGCATAACTACTGCGCCACGGAGGCTTCTCAAATATTTTAAGAGTGTTAATCTTTATTGGTAAGTGACAATAATGAGACCAATATCAAAACAGAAAAAGTGTAATTTATCATTATTGGTCAGTGACAATAATGAGACCAATATCAATACAGTGAGCGAGTGTTTGAGTTTTGCGTCCCGGCAACAGCTAAGGTCATATGGAGACGGGACCTCGGTTTAAAGACTCATTCGAAAGTCTGGAGAAGCCCGGGATCGATCCTGAGACCCCTGGTTTACAAGGCGAGTAGCGTAACCACTACATCACAGAGGCTTCTAAAATCAATACAGTAAGGTTGTCATCACGTGAACAAGTCCGGGTCTCTGATGGGAGCTGTGGGTTGATTGTATCGATTCCTGATCATTGCCACCACTTCTATTTTGGAAGCAAGGAATACACCACAGAACTGTAAAATATAAGGTGTACATGTTTTCTGGGCCTCAATTGCTAGTTTCGGCCAATTTGGTCTCCTCAGTGACCTCAAATATTTTCAAAATTCCACAATGGAATCAATAATCCTAAAGGAAAAGAAAATATAATCTACACTATGATGTAGGACAGGGAGACTTTTTACGGCCGCCACTCATTCCCAGACATCAGCTGTAGTGACGTCAAATATGTTCTATAAAAGTGTTATTCTGTGGAAGCAAGGAATACACCAAAGACTGAAAATATGAAGTGTACATGTTTTTTGGGCCTCACTTGCTAGTTTCGGCCAATAAAGCCTCATCAATGACCCTCAAATGTTTTCACATTCCACAATGGAATCAATGATCCTAAAGGACAAGAAAATAGAAACTACACTATGATGTAGGACAGGCAGACTTTTTTACGGCCGCCACACATTCCCAGACATCAGCTGTAGTGACGTCAAATATGTTCTATAAGTGTTATTCCTTGGAAGCAAGGAATACACCACAGAACTGGAAAATATGGAGAAAACTTGGATATTGAGAAAACTTTTACATTAATTTTATTATTTTTCTCCATGACAAAGGCTTTCGGTACTCGTTAGAACCACCTCAATGAAGCGGTCCTAAGGAGCACTCACAACCTATGTGAGAAAAATAAAATATGCATCAGATAAGTAGCCATTTTGGAGATGTGAAAAGGCACTATGTCGCACGGTTGTGTTATCGTATTGGTTATCTTTATTGTTCAGTGACATTAAAAAGACCAAAATCAATACAGTAAGGTGTAGTTATCTTATTGGTCCGTGCCAATAATGCAACTCATTTCAATACCATAAGAATGTGTTATCTTTGTTGGCCAGGGACAATAATGAGACCAATATCATTATAGTATGAGTGTATTACCTTTATTGATCCGTCACAATAATGAGACTAATATCATTACAGTATGGGTATTTTATCTTTATTGATCAGTGACAATGATGAGACCAATAGCAATATAGTAAGGATGTGCTAGCTTTGTGGTTAGTGACAATCAGTGACAAATGTGAGATGCATATCAATAGATTAAGGTGTGTTATCTTTATTGGTCAGTAACAATAATGAGACTATGTCAATACAGAAAGAGTGTGTTATCTTTATTGTTCAGTGACAATAATGAGACCAATATCTGTACAGGAAGGTTGTGTTATCTTTATTGGTCAGTGAAAATAAGGACACAATATTAATACAGTAGGATTTTGTTATCTTTATTGATCAGTGACAATAATGAGACCCATACCAATACAGAAAGAGTGATATCTTTATTGGTCAGTGACTTTAATGCAATCTATGTTAATATAGTAACAATGTGTTATCTTATTGGTCAGTGACAATAATGGGACCAATATCAATCCAGTTAGAATTTGTTATCTTTATTGGTCAGTGAAAAAATTAGACCAATATCAATACAGTTAAGTGTGTATTACCTTTATTGTTCAGTGACAATAATGAGACCTCTATCAATATATTAAGAGTGAGTGATTGAGCGAGTGTTTGAGTTTTACGTCTCACCAACAGCTAAGGTCATACGGAGACGGGACCTCGGTTTAAAGACTCATCCGAAAGTCTGGAGAAGCCCGGGATCAATCCTGCGACCCCTGGTTTACAAGGCGAGTAGCATAACCACTGCACCACGGAGGCTTCTCAAATATTTTAAGAGTGTTAATCTTTATTGGTCAGTGACAATAATGAGACCAATATCAAAACAGAAAAAGTGTATTATCATTAATGGTCAGTGACAATAATGAGACCAATATCAATACAGTGAGTGAGTGTTTGAGTTTTGCGTCCCGGCAACAGCTTAGGTCATATGGAGACGGGACCTCGGTTTAAAGACTCATTCGAAAGTGTGGAGAAGCCCGGGATCGATCCTGCGACCCCTGGTTTACAAGGCGAGTAGCGTAACCACTACACCACAGAGGCTTCTAATATCAATACAGTAAGGTTGTCATCACGTGAACAAGCCTGGGTCTCTGATGGGAGCTGTGGGTTGATTGTATCGATTCCTGATCATTGCCACCACTTCTATTTTGGAAGCAAGGAATACACCACAGAACTGTAAAATATAAGGTGTACATGTTTTCTGGGCCTCAATTGCTAGTTTCGGCCAATTTGGCCTCCTCAGTGACCTCAAATATTTTCAAAATTCCACAATGGAATCAATGATCCTAAAGGACAAGAAAATATAATCTACACTATGATGTAGGACAGGCAGACTTTTTACGGCCGCCACTCATTCCCAGACATCAGCTGTAGTGACGTCAAATATGTTCTATAAAAGTGTTATTCTGTGGAAGCAAGGAATACACCAAAGACTGAAAATATGAAGTGTACATGTTTTCTGGGCCTCACTTGCTAGTTTCGGCCAATTAGGCCTCATCAATGACCCTCAAATGTTTTCACATTCCACAATGGAATCAATGATCCTAAAGGACAAGAAAATAGAAACTACACTATGATGTAGGACAGGCAGACTTTTTTACGGCCGCCACACATTCCCAGACATCAGCTGTAGTGACGTCAAATATGTTCTATAAGTGTTATTCCTTGGAAGCAAGGAACACACCACAGAACTGGAAAATATTGAGAAAACTTGGATATTGAGAAAACTTGTACATTAATTTTATTATTTTTCTCCATGACAAAGGCTTTCGGTACTCGTTAGAACCACCTCAATGAAGCGGTCCTAAGGAGCACTCACAACCTATGTGAGAAAAATAAAATATGCATCAGATAAGTAGCCATTTTGGAGATGTGAAAAGGCACTATGTCGCACGGTTGTGTTATCGTATTGGTTATCTTTATTGTTCAGTGACATTAAAAAGACCAAAATCAATACAGTAAGGTGTAGTTATCTTATTGGTCCGTGCCAATAATGCAACCGATTTCAATACAGTAAGAGTGTGTTATCTTTGTTGGCCAGGGACAATAATGAGACCAATATCATTACAGTATGAGTGTATTACCTTTATTGGTCCGTCACAATAATGAGACTAATATCATTACAGTATGGGTATTTTATCTTTATTGATCAGTGACAATGATGAGACCAATAGCAATAGAGTAAGGATGTGTTAGCTTTGTGGTTAGTGACAATCAGTGACAAATGTGAGATGCATATCAATAGATTAAGGTGTGTTATCTTTATTGGTCAGTGACAATAATAAGACTATGTCAATACAGAAAGAGTGTGTTATCTTTATTGTTCAGTGACAATAATGAGACCAATATCTGTACAGGAAGGTTGTGTTATCTTTATTGGTTAGTGAAAATAAGGACACAATATTAATACAGTAGGATTTTGTTATCTTTATTGATCAGTGACAATAATGAGACCCATACCAATACAGAAAGAGTGATATCTTTATTGGTCAGTGACTATAATGCACCAATATCAATCCAGTAAGAATTTGTTATCTTTATTGGTCAGTGAAAAAATTAGACTAATATCAATACAGTTAAGTGTGTATTACCTTTATTGTTCAGTGACAATAATGAGACCTCTATCAATATATTAAGAGTGAGTGATTGAGCGAGTGTTTGAGTTTTACGTCTCACCAACAGCTAAGGTCATACGGAGACGGGACCTCGGTTTAAAGACTCATCCGAAAGTCTGGAGAAGCCCGGGATCAATCCTGCGACCCCTGGTTTACAAGGCGAGTAGCATAACCACTGCACCACGGAGGCTTCTCAAATATTTTAAGAGTGTTAATCTTTATTGGTCAGTGACAATAATGAGACCAATATCAAAACAGAAAAAGTGTATTATCATTATTGGTCAGTGACAATAATGAGACCAATATCAATACAGTGAGTGAGTGTTTGAGTTTTGCGTCCCGGCAACAGCTAAGGTCATATGGAGACGGGACCTCGGTTTAAAGACTCATTCGAAAGTGTGGAGAAGCCCGGGATCGATCCTGCGACCCCTGGTTTACAAGGCGAGTAGCGTAACCACTACACCACAGAGGCTTCTAATATCAATACAGTAAGGTTGTCATCACGTGAACAAGCCTGGGTCTCTGATGGGAGCTGTGGGTTGATTGTATCGATTCCTGATCATTGCCACCACTTCTATTTTGGAAGCAAGGAATACACCACAGACCTGTAAAATATAAGGTGTACATGTTTTCTGGGCCTCAATTGCTAGTTTCGGCCAATTTGGCCTCCTCAGTGACCTCAAATATTTTCAAAATTCCACAATGGAATCAATGATCCTAAAGGACAAGAAAATATAATCTACACTATGATGTAGGACAGGCAGACTTTTTACGGCCGCCACTCATTCCCAGACATCAGCTGTAGTGACGTCAAATATGTTCTATAAAAGTGTTATTCTGTGGAAGCAAGGAATACACCAAAGACTGAAAATATGAAGTGTACATGTTTTCTGGGCCTCACTTGCTAGTTTCGGCCAATTAGGCCTCATCAATGACCCTCAAATGTTTTCACATTCCACAATGGAATCAATGATCCTAAAGGACAAGAAAATAGAAACTACACTATGATGTAGGACATGCAGACTTTTTTACGGCCGCCACACATTCCCAGACATCAGCTGTAGTGACGTCAAATATGTTCTATAAGTGTTATTCCTTGGAAGCAAGGAACACACCACAGAACTGGAAAATATGGAGAAAACTTGGATATTGAGAAAACTTGTACATTAATTTTATTATTTTTCTCCATGACAAAGGCTTTCGGTACTCGTTAGAACCACCTCAATGAAGCGGTCCTAAGGAGCACTCACAACCTATGTGAGAAAAATAAAATATGCATCAGATAAGTAGCCATTTTGGAGATGTGAAAAGGCACTATGTCGCACGGTTGTGTTATCGTATTGGTTATCTTTATTGTTCAGTGACATTAAAAAGACCAAAATCAATACAGTAAGGTGTAGTTATCTTATTGGTCCGTGCCAATAATGCAACCGATTTCAATACAGTAAGAGTGTGTTATCTTTGTTGGCCAGGGACAATAATGAGACCAATATCATTACAGTATGAGTGTATTACCTTTATTGGTCCGTCACAATAATGAGACTAATATCATTACAGTATGGGTATTTTATCTTTATTGATCAGTGACAATGATGAGACCAATAGCAATAGAGTAAGGATGTGTTAGCTTTGTGGTTAGTGACAATCAGTGACAAATGTGAGATGCATATCAATAGATTAAGGTGTGTTATCTTTATTGGTCAGTGACAATAATAAGACTATGTCAATACAGAAAGAGTGTGTTATCTTTATTGTTCAGTGACAATAATGAGACCAATATCTGTACAGGAAGGTTGTGTTATCTTTATTGGTTAGTGAAAATAAGGACACAATATTAATACAGTAGGATTTTGTTATCTTTATTGATCAGTGACAATAATGAGACCCATACCAATACAGAAAGAGTGATATCTTTATTGGTCAGTGACTATAATGCACCAATATCAATCCAGTAAGAATTTGTTATCTTTATTGGTCAGTGAAAAAATTAGACTAATATCAATACAGTTAAGTGTGTATTACCTTTATTGTTCAGTGACAATAATGAGACCTCTATCAATATATTAAGAGTGAGTGATTGAGCGAGTGTTTGAGTTTTACGTCTCACCAACAGCTAAGGTCATACGGAGACGGGACCTCGGTTTAAAGACTCATCCGAAAGTCTGGAGAAGCCCGGGATCAATCCTGCGACCCCTGGTTTACAAGGCGAGTAGCATAACCACTGCACCACGGAGGCTTCTCAAATATTTTAAGAGTGTTAATCTTTATTGGTCAGTGACAATAATGAGACCAATATCAAAACAGAAAAAGTGTATTATCATTATTGGTCAGTGACAATAATGAGACCAATATCAATACAGTGAGTGAGTGTTTGAGTTTTGCGTCCCGGCAACAGCTAAGGTCATATGGAGACGGGACCACGGTTTAAAGACTCATTCGAAAGTGTGGAGAAGCCCGGGATCGATCCTGCGACCCCTGGTTTACAAGGCGAGTAGCGTAACCACTACACCACAGAGGCTTCTAATATCAATACAGTAAGGTTGTCATCACGTGAACAAGCCTGGGTCTCTGATGGGAGCTGTGGGTTGATTGTATCGATTCCTGATCATTGCCACCACTTCTATTTTGGAAGCAAGGAATACACCACAGACCTGTAAAATATAAGGTGTACATGTTTTCTGGGCCTCAATTGCTAGTTTCGGCCAATTTGGCCTCCTCAGTGACCTCAAATATTTTCAAAATTCCACAATGGAATCAATGATCCTAAAGGACAAGAAAATATAATCTACACTATGATGTAGGACAGGCAGACTTTTTACGGCCGCCACTCATTCCCAGACATCAGCTGTAGTGACGTCAAATATGTTCTATAAAAGTGTTATTCTGTGGAAGCAAGGAATACACCAAAGACTGAAAATATGAAGTGTACATGTTTTCTGGGCCTCACTTGCTAGTTTCGGCCAATTAGGCCTCATCAATGACCCTCAAATGTTTTCACATTCCACAATGGAATCAATGATCCTAAAGGACAAGAAAATAGAAACTACACTATGATGTAGGACATGCAGACTTTTTTACGGCCGCCACACATTCCCAGACATCAGCTGTAGTGACGTCAAATATGTTCTATAAGTGTTATTCCTTGGAAGCAAGGAACACACCACAGAACTGGAAAATATGGAGAAAACTTGGATATTGAGAAAACTTGTACATTAATTTTATTATTTTTCTCCATGACAAAGGCTTTCGGTACTCGTTAGAACCACCTCAATGAAGCGGTCCTAAGGAGCACTCACAACCTATGTGAGAAAAATAAAATATGCATCAGATAAGTAGCCATTTTGGAGATGTGAAAAGGCACTATGTCGCACGGTTGTGTTATCGTATTGGTTATCTTTATTGTTCAGTGACATTAAAAAGACCAAAATCAATACAGTAAGGTGTAGTTATCTTATTGGTCCGTGCCAATAATGCAACCGATTTCAATACAGTAAGAGTGTGTTATCTTTGTTGGCCAGGGACAATAATGAGACCAATATCATTACAGTATGAGTGTATTACCTTTATTGGTCCGTCACAATAATGAGACTAATATCATTACAGTATGGGTATTTTATCTTTATTGATCAGTGACAATGATGAGACCAATAGCAATAGAGTAAGGATGTGTTAGCTTTGTGGTTAGTGACAATCAGTGACAAATGTGAGATGCATATCAATAGATTAAGGTGTGTTATCTTTATTGGTCAGTGACAATAATAAGACTATGTCAATACAGAAAGAGTGTGTTATCTTTATTGTTCAGTGACAATAATGAGACCAATATCTGTACAGGAAGGTTGTGTTATCTTTATTGGTTAGTGAAAATAAGGACACAATATTAATACAGTAGGATTTTGTTATCTTTATTGATCAGTGACAATAATGAGACCCATACCAATACAGAAAGAGTGATATCTTTATTGGTCAGTGACTATAATGCACCAATATCAATCCAGTAAGAATTTGTTATCTTTATTGGTCAGTGAAAAAATTAGACTAATATCAATACAGTTAAGTGTGTATTACCTTTATTGTTCAGTGACAATAATGAGACCTCTATCAATATATTAAGAGTGAGTGATTGAGCGAGTGTTTGAGTTTTACGTCTCACCAACAGCTAAGGTCATACGGAGACGGGACCTCGGTTTAAAGACTCATCCGAAAGTCTGGAGAAGCCCGGGATCAATCCTGCGACCCCTGGTTTACAAGGCGAGTAGCATAACCACTGCACCACGGAGGCTTCTCAAATATTTTAAGAGTGTTAATCTTTATTGGTCAGTGACAATAATGAGACCAATATCAAAACAGAAAAAGTGTATTATCATTATTGGTCAGTGACAATAATGAGACCAATATCAATACAGTGAGTGAGTGTTTGAGTTTTGCGTCCCGGCAACAGCTAAGGTCATATGGAGACGGGACCTCGGTTTAAAGACTCATTCGAAAGTGTGGAGAAGCCCGGGATCGATCCTGCGACCCCTGGTTTACAAGGCGAGTAGCGTAACCACTACACCACAGAGGCTTCTAATATCAATACAGTAAGGTTGTCATCACGTGAACAAGCCTGGGTCTCTGATGGGAGCTGTGGGTTGATTGTATCGATTCCTGATCATTGCCACCACTTCTATTTTGGAAGCAAGGAATACACCACAGACCTGTAAAATATAAGGTGTACATGTTTTCTGGGCCTCAATTGCTAGTTTCGGCCAATTTGGCCTCCTCAGTGACCTCAAATATTTTCAAAATTCCACAATGGAATCAATGATCCTAAAGGACAAGAAAATATAATCTACACTATGATGTAGGACAGGCAGACTTTTTACGGCCGCCACTCATTCCCAGACATCAGCTGTAGTGACGTCAAATATGTTCTATAAAAGTGTTATTCTGTGGAAGCAAGGAATACACCAAAGACTGAAAATATGAAGTGTACATGTTTTCTGGGCCTCACTTGCTAGTTTCGGCCAATTAGGCCTCATCAATGACCCTCAAATGTTTTCACATTCCACAATGGAATCAATGATCCTAAAGGACAAGAAAATAGAAACTACACTATGATGTAGGACAGGCAGACTTTTTTACGGCCGCCACACATTCCCAGACATCAGCTGTAGTGACGTCAAATATGTTCTATAAGTGTTATTCCTTGGAAGCAAGGAACACACCACAGAACTGGAAAATATGGAGAAAACTTGGATATTGAGAAAACTTGTACATTAATTTTATTATTTTTCTCCATGACAAAGGCTTTCGGTACTCGTTAGAACCACCTCAATGAAGCGGTCCTAAGGAGCACTCACAACCTATGTGAGAAAAATAAAATATGCATCAGATAAGTAGCCATTTTGGAGATGTGAAAAGGCACTATGTCGCACGGTTGTGTTATCGTATTGGTTATCTTTATTGTTCAGTGACATTAAAAAGACCAAAATCAATACAGTAAGGTGTAGTTATCTTATTGGTCCGTGCCAATAATGCAACCGATTTCAATACAGTAAGAGTGTGTTATCTTTGTTGGCCAGGGACAATAATGAGACCAATATCATTACAGTATGAGTGTATTACCTTTATTGGTCCGTCACAATAATGAGACTAATATCATTGCAGTATGGGTATTTTATCTTTATTGATCAGTGACAATGATGAGACCAATAGCAATAGAGTAAGGATGTGTTAGCTTTGTGGTTAGTGACAATCAGTGACAAATGTGAGATGCATATCAATAGATTAAGGTGTGTTATCTTTATTGGTCAGTGACAATAATAAGACTATGTCAATACAGAAAGAGTGTGTTATCTTTATTGTTCAGTGACAATAATGAGACCAATATCTGTACAGGAAGGTTGTGTTATCTTTATTGGTTAGTGAAAATAAGGACACAATATTAATACAGTAGGATTTTGTTATCTTTATTGATCAGTGACAATAATGAGACCCATACCAATACAGAAAGAGTGATATCTTTATTGGTCAGTGACTATAATGCACCAATATCAATCCAGTAAGAATTTGTTATCTTTATTGGTCAGTGAAAAAATTAGACTAACATCAATACAGTTAAGTGTGTATTACCTTTATTGTTCAGTGACAATAATGAGACCTCTATCAATATATTAAGAGTGAGTGATTGAGCGAGTGTTTGAGTTTTACGTCTCACCAACAGCTAAGGTCATACGGAGACGGGACCTCGGTTTAAAGACTCATCCGAAAGTCTGGAGAAGCCCGGGATCAATCCTGCGACCCCTGGTTTACAAGGCGAGTAGCATAACCACTGCACCACGGAGGCTTCTCAGATATTTTAAGAGTGTTAATCTTTATTGGTCAGTGACAATAATGAGACCAATATCAAAACAGAAAAAGTGTATTATCATTATTGGTCAGTGACAATAATGAGACCAATATCAATACAGTGAGTGAGTGTTTGAGTTTTGCGTCCCGGCAACAGCTAAGGTCATATGGAGACGGGACCTCGGTTTAAAGACTAATTCGAAAGTCTGGAGAAACCCGGGATCGATCCTGCGACCCCTGGTTTACAAGGCGAGTAGCGTAATCACTACACCACAGAGGCTTCTAAAATCAATACAGTAAGGTTGTCATCACGTGAACAAGTCCGGGTCTCTGATGGGAGCTGTGGGTTGATTGTATCGATTCCTGATCATTGCCACCACTTCTATTTTGGAAGCAAGGAATACACCACAGAACTGTAAAATATAAGGTGTACATGTTTTCTGGGCCTCAATTGCTAGTTTCGGCCAATTTGGTCTCCTCAGTGACCTCAAATATTTTCAAAATTCCACAATGGAATCAACAATCCTAAAGGACAAGAAAATATAATCTACACTATGATGTAGGACAGGGAGACTTTTTACGGCCGCCACTCATTCCCAGACATCAGCAGTAGTGACGTCAAATATGTTCTATAAAAGTGTTATTCTGTGGAAGCAAGGAATACACCAAAGACTGAAAATATGAAGTGTACATGTTTTTTGGGCCTCACTTGCTAGTTTCGGCCAATAAAGCCTCATCAATGACCGTCAAATGTTTTCACATTCCACAATGGAATCAATGATCCTAAAGGACAAGAAAATAGAAACTACACTATGATGTAGGACAGGCAGACTTTTTTACGGCCGCCACACATTCCCAGACATCAGCTGTAGTGACGTCAAATATGTTCTATAAGTGTTATTCCTTGGAAGCAAGGAATACACCACAGAACTGGAAAATATGGAGAAAACTTGGATATTGAGAAAACTTGTACATTAATTTTATTATTTTTCTCCATGACAAAGGCTTTCGGTATTCGTTAGAACCACCTCAATGAAGCGGTCCTAAGGAGCACTCACAACCTATGTGAGAAAAATAAAATATGCATCAGATAAGTAGCCATTTTGGAGATGTGAAAAGGCACTATGTCGCACGGTTGTGTTATCGTATTGGTTATCTTTATTGTTCAGTGACATTAAAAAGACCAAAATCAATACAGTAAGGTTTAGTTATCCAAAATCATTACAGTATGAGTGTATTACCTTTATTGATCCGTCACAATAATGAGACCAATATCATTACAGTATGAGTATATTATCCTTATTGATCAGTGACAATGATGAGACCAATAGCAATAGAGTAAGGATGTGTAACTTTTTGTGGTTAGTGACAATCAGTGACACATGTGAGATGAATATCAATAAATTAAGGGTGTTTTATCTTTATTGGTCAGTGACAATAATGTGACTATGTCAATACAGAAAGAGTGTGTTATCTTTATTGTTCAGTGACAATAATGAGACCAATATCTGTACAGGAAGGTTGTGTTATCTTTATTGGTCAGTGAACATAAGGACACACTATTAATACAGTAGGATTTTGTTATCTTTATTGATAAGTGACAATAATGAGACCCATACAAATACAGTAAGAGTGATATCTTTTTTGCTCAGTGACTATAATGCAATCTATGTAAATATAGTATTAATGTGTTATCTTATTGGTCAGTGACAATAATGGGACCAATATCAATCCAGTAAGAATTTGTTATCTTTATTGTTCAGTGAAAAAATTAGACAAATATCAATACAGTTTAGTGTGTATTACCTTTATTGTTCAGTGACAAAGATTAGACCTCTATCAATAAATTAAGAGTGAGTGATTGAGCGAGTGTTTGAGTTTTACGTCTCACCAACAGCTAAGGTCATACGGAGACGGGACCTCGGTTTAAAGACTCATCCGAAAGTCTGGAGAAGCCCGGGATCAATCCTGCGACCCCTGGTTTACAAGGCGAGTAGCATAACCACTGCACCACAGAGGCTTCTCAATATCTTAAGAGTGTTAATCTTTGTTGGTCAGTGACAATAATGAGACCAATATCAAAACAGAAAAAGTGTATTATCATTATTGGTCAGTGACAATAATGAGACCAATATCAAAACAGTGAGTGAGTGTTTGAGTTTTGCGTCCCGGCAACAGCTAAGGTCATACGGAGACGGAGACGGGACCTCGGTTTAAAGACTAATTCGAAAGTCTGGAGAAACCCGGGATCGATCCTGCGACCCCTGGTTTACCAGGCGAGTAGCGTAACCACTACACCACAGAGGCTTCTAATATCAATACAGTAAGGTTGTCATCACGTGAACAAGTCCGGGTCTCTGATGGGAGCTGTGGGTTGATTGTATCGATTCCTGATCATTGCCACCACTTCTATTTTGGAAGCAATGAATACACCACAGAACTGTAAAATATAAGGTGTACATGTTTTCTGGGCCTCAATTGCTAGTTTCGGCTAATTTGGCCTCATCAGTGACCTCAAATATTTTCAAAATTCCATAATGGAATCAATGATCCTAAAGGACAAGAAAATATAATCTACACTATGATGTAGGACAGGGAGACTTTTTACGGCCGCCACACATTCCCAGACCTCAGCTGTTGTGACGTCAAATATGTTCTATTCTATAAAATGTTATTCTTTGGAAGCAATGAATACCCAAAGAACTGAAAATATGAAGTGTACATGTTTTCTGGGCCTCATGAATATGAATGCCCTACCACTTACCAATCGAAAGTTATGGCCAATGTTAAAGTTTTTAAAACGTAGGTCAAACGTCAAGGTCAAAGTCACGAGGTCAAAAATTATGGTACCAATAGAGAAGGTTTCTGAAACGGAATGCACATGTGAAATATGAATGCCCTACCACTTACCAATCGAAAATTATGGCCAATGTTAAAGTTTTGAAAAAGGAGGTCAAAAGAAGGTCAAATGTCAAGGTCAAGATCGCGAGGTCAAAGTGTATGGTACCTCTTGAAAGGTCTTTTGATGAGGAATGCACATGTGAAATTTGAAAGCCCTATCAGTTACCATTCAAAAGATATGCCCAATGCTATGTTTTTGCGGACAAACAAACAGACAGAGAAACAGACAAACAGACGGACAGACAGACAGACCAAAATCTATATGCCCCCGAAACAGCCGTGTTTCCACTAACCCAACCGACCCTACTTCAGTCGCCCATCCCCCCCCCCCCCCCGGCCACACACACACACACACTCCGACTCTACTACTTGTTTCATTACAGGAACAAAATAGAAATTGAAACACCGACCCTACCATTTTCAATATACGGTTTTGCCCAGTGCCGTCTTTGCATTTTCCCATAGTAATTTCGCGTTCCGAGTATATTTTTGAAGTTTTGGGCATTTAGTACCTTCCAAAATACATAGCTATTTTTTTTTGCATTTGTTTGTTTGTTTGATTTGTTGTTTAACGTCCCCGTCAACACTGTGAAGGTCATTTTGGAGACGTTGCTTCCAATTTTGTGGGACTTTTACCCGACATGAAGATGAAATTATATCCCAAGCCCTGTCGCCCAATGAAACCAATAGGTTTTATTAGCATGGACGGTCCACCTCGCACCGCGGTTCCTGGACAGGCTTAGATCCTCTAAGCGGTTTACCAGTACTAGTGTGCGGACCGGATTCAGCTCTGCGTGGAAGCATCATGCAGCCCATATATTTCTTCAAGCCCCTATGGGCGGGGGCGCTTTTTTTGCATTTAAAATGAATTATGATATACAGTGCAAATCTCAACATGGCAATTTTATTAACAACAAGAGGGCCATGATGGCCCTGGATCGCTCATCTGATCCATAGGGTAACAAGTGGGCCACCGAGGAGAGCCGTTATTGATCCAAAGGCTAAAATTTGAATAACCTTGGTAGTGGTCTAAAAGGTGAAGCTTCAAGCCAAATATCAAAGACCGGAGCCTTCTGGTTTCAGACAAGAACGTTTGTCCTTATATAAGTCAATATAAAACCTGCGGGCCCCGGGGCAGGTCCTTTTTTAGCCCAAGGGCTATAAGTAGAAATCCACAAGACAAGCTTCATATCAAATTCCAAAGACCTAGGCCATCTGGTTTCTGACAAGAAGATCTTGATAGAGGTCCCCTAAGCAAAGCTTCATACCAAATATCAAAGACCTGAGCCTTCTCGTTTCAGGCAAGAATATTTTTAAAGATTTTCCCTATATAAGACGACGTAAAACCAAAGGAACCCATTTTTGACCATATGACTATAATTTTAACAGTCTTGAGGTCCTTTAGATGAAGCTTTACACCAAATATCAAAGACCTGGGCCTTGCAATAGAAGTCTATGTAAAACAAAGGGCCCCGGGCGGGGGAAATTTTTGGCTTTGGCACTCGGGCTATAATTTGAACAATCTTGACAGAGTTCCACTAGGTGAAGCTTCACACGAAATATCAAAGACCTGGGACTTGCGATTTTAGAGAAGAAGATTTTTTTTTAATTTTCCTAATATAAGTCAATGTAAAACCAAAGGGCCCCGGGGCGGGGGCATTGTTGGTCCAAGGGACATAGCTTGAACAATCTTGACAGAGATGCACCAGATAAAGCCATACACCAGAAATCAAAGACCTGGGCCTTGCGGTTTCAGAGAAGATTTTTCAAGATATTCCCTACATACGCCTATGAAAAATAACAGAGGGTCCCGGAGCAGGGGCATTTTTGGCCCTAGGGCTGTAAATTAAACAATCTTGATAGAGTTCCACTAGATGAAGCTTCACACCAAATATCAAAGACCTGGGCCTTGCAGTTTCAGAGAAGATTTTCAAATATGTTCGCTAATAAAAAGTAGAAGTGGAGGCAATGATCAGGAATCGATACAATTAACCCACAGCTCCCATCAGATACACCAAATGGAAAGAAACACAAACATGAAACAACAGACCCTAATGGCAACATCAACAGCGGAAAGCCAAATGGACAGTCACTTTCCCAAAAACTGGCCAATAGGCTATCCAAAATAAAATAACACAAGCTACACGAACACCCACCCGAAGACAAACCTAAGTCTATGTAAAACCAAAGAGCCCTGGCAAGGGGGCATTTTTGGGCCATAGCTATAATTTGAACAATCTTGGTAGAGGTTCACTAGATGAAGCTTCATACCAAATATCAAAGACCTGGGCTTTGCAGTTTCAGAGAAGTAGATTTTTTAAGAATTTCCCTATATAAGACCATGTAAAACCAAAGGGCCCGAGGAGTTTTTTTGGCCCTAGGGCTATAATTTGAACAATCTTGATAGAGGTCCACTAGATTAAGCTTCATACCAAATATCAAATACCTGGGCCTTGTAGTTTCAGGGAGGAAGAATTTGAAAGATTTTCCCCATGTAAGTCCATGTTAAACCAAAGGGCCCCGGGGTGGGGGCATTTTTGGCCCCAGGGCTATAATTTGAACAAATCTTGGTAGAAGTCCACTAGATGAAGCTTCATACCTAATATCAAAGACCTTGCCCTTGCGATTTCAGAGAAGATCTTTTTAAAGAGTTGCCCTATATAAGCCTATGGAAATCAAAGGGCCCCGGGGCGGGGGCATTATTGGCCCCAAAGCTATAATTTGAACAATCTTGATAGAGGTCAACTAGATGAAGCTTCATACCAATTACCAAAGGCCTGGACCATGCAGTTTCAGAGAAGAAGATTTTTTTGGGGGGTCTTCAGTTAAGATAATCTATGTTTAGCTCCTGTGGCCTAGATGTGCAACGAACCGGAGCCATTTGAACAACGTTGAAAGGGGACCACCAAAGTATCATTCCTGTGAAGTTTTGTCAAAATCCGATCAGTGGTTTAGAAGATGTCGTTTGAAGAAATTGTTAACGCTCACACTAACGCTCACACGGACGCACGCACGCATGCATGCACGACGGACAACGGACAAAAAGTGATCCAAAAAGCTCACATTGTCACTACGTGACAGGTGAGCTAAAAACATGTACCAAAACAAAAACACATAAAAATAAAGGGCCAACCCTGTTTTTTCTTCTCGCGAGAAAAAACACACACACACACACTAGAATTTGTTTTTCTACAAAAACGCAGATGTCCCCCTCCCATGTTTTACCTCTAAATGTTACCTTGACATTGGAGATATTGACCTGGGTCTTGTGTGCAAATGATCTAATGAAGGTGAACATTTCTGCAAAGGAACTTTTAAAAATCCATCAAGAAATAATAAAGTTATTGACCATACAAGAAAAACGTCCTTTTTTACCTTTGATCTCTAAGTATGACCTGGACCTCTGAGGTCCCTTGGATCTTAGGCGAAGCACATCTTCTCATGATGGTTAACATGTCTGCAAAGTATTTTCATAATCCCTCAAAGAATAAGATAGATTTTGGCCGTACACAAAAAGAGAAAAGAGCCCATTTTGACCTTTGACCTCAAACTATGACCTTGACATTGGGGGTACGGACCTTGGTCTTGCACACGACACGTCTAAAGAAGGTGAACATTTCTGCAAGGTTACTATAAAAGTCCATACAGAAATAAAAAATGTTATTGACTGCACTAGAAAAAAACCCATTTTTGACATTTGACCTTTAAGTATGACCTTGACCTTCGAGGTACCAATCTGGGTCATGTTCGCGCCACTTTTCCTCATGGTAGTTAACATTTTTGCCAAGTAATTTCATTTCCATCTAAAAATAAGAAAATTATTGGCCGAACACGAAAAAATGCCCCTGGTTGACCTTTGACCTCTAAGTATGACCTTAACCTTTGAGGTGCCAACCTGGGTCATGCGCGCTACAATCGTCTCATGGTGATTATTTTTCTGGAAAGCAATTTCAAATCTATTTAAAATAGGAAAGTTAATGACCGATACGATTTGCCCAAACATACATACACGATTTTGGCTCATCGGAGTCTAACTGTTGGTTTTCTTTTGCTCCAGCATTTCAGTGATTTCTTGCTGTCGAGTCCTCACCGTTGTCTCACCTCTGTGGTTCTTTGATTTTTGTGTTCACGGAGATGTTGCACTGATGAGTTAGGAGGCCTTCATGCGGACTGAACAAATTATTTGTCTAAATCGCGACGGAAGTAAGGGCGAGGATTGTGGCCACGTAAAATCGATTTAAGCCCCCCAGTGGAAATCTTCCACTGACCGTTCCAAGGCGGCTCTTCTGTGGCGATTTATTTATGTTGTTGTTTGTTACTTACTGTGTGTATCACTTGTGTCTTTTGGTTTTGGATGGCCATATGGCCATTTTGTGGGAAAGTAACTGTCCTTATGGCCTTCCTTTGTTTGGGTTTCCATTATGGTCTGGTCGCTTAATGTTTGTATTTCTTTCCCTTTGGTGTCTTTTATGGGTGGAGTAAGTTAATTGTATCAATTCCTGATCTTTGTTTTACTTCTACTTTGTACTGGTCACAAACTTCCAAGGGAGATAACTCAAAAAGTATAAATGCGAGAGATATGGTTCTTGACGACCAAGTATGACCTTGACCTTTGAGGTACCAACCATATCGTGCTCCCGACACATCGTCTCATGGTGGTTAACATTTCTGCCAAGTAATTTGAAAATCAATCAAAAAATAAATCTATTGACCAAACACAGAAAAAGGCCCTTTTTTACCTTCGACCGCTAAGTTTGACATTGACCTTTGAGGTACCAACCTTGGTCACACATTGTCTCATAATGGTTAACATTTCTGCCAAGCAATTTTAAAATCCATCTAAAAATAAGAAAGAAATGGACCGAAAACGAAAAAAGGCCCCTTTTTCCTTTGGACCGCTAAGTATGACATTACCCTTTCAGGAACCGACCTGGGTCAGGCGCGCGACACATCGTCTAATGGTAGTTAATATGTCAGCAAAAATAATCCATCTAATAATAAGAAAGTTATTGACCGGATACGATTTGCCCATACATGCATACATACACGATTTTGTCACCGCTCACACACCTCCAAAAAGTATAAATGTGAGAATATTGGTTCTTATGCTCTGCACGTCGTCTAATGTTGATTAATATTTATATGAAGTTTCGTGAAGGTAGCTTGAATGGTTTTCAAGCTAAAGAGCGGACACGATTTTGTGACGGACAGATGGACAGACAGACGCCCAAGGTGGGGGTGGGGGGGGGGGATAATAGGTCTCCCCGAAAAGTGGGG
The DNA here is from genome assembly GCA_963580285.1 of Lucinisca nassula. Taxonomy (NCBI): domain Eukaryota; kingdom Metazoa; phylum Mollusca; class Bivalvia; order Lucinida; family Lucinidae; genus Lucinisca; species Lucinisca nassula. The sequence goes on along the minus strand of OY757023.1, from coordinate 103,835,583 downwards.
AGACATAATAAACGAAAGTTTCTGCTACCTACCGACCTTTTTTGCATGTTAGTAGAAACACGTCTGTTTTTTACGCCTCAGTCATCTTACAATACACATACAGTAAAATTTCACAAATGTGATTATGACTTGTTATTGTCAGTAGTGGATATTATTATTATAGCAATACTATAAGGATGCTTGAACTTTATTGGTAAGTGGCAGATATATATGACTAACATATAATTTGGAGGTTTTACTTATCGGGTCATCGACAATCATGTGCCCAGTAGCAATACACTTTGGACGATTTCACTTTATTGGTCAGTAACGGTCATGTAGCCATAGCAATAAAGTTTTGATAGTTTACTTATATGTCATGGAAAGTCATGTGACCAATAGTAGTACAGTAAGGATGTTTCAACTTTATTTGTAAGTGACACTCCTGTGACCAACATCAACACAGTTTGGACTTTTTATATATATTGGTTAGTGATAGTCATGTGACCAATTGCAATACTGTTTAGACGTTTTACTTTATTGGTCAGTGATAGTCATGTGACCAACAGCAATACTGTTTGAACATTTGTAAAAACCTCATTGGTAATTATAGTCATGTGACAAACTGAAATACAATATGGTGGGGGGGGGGAGTCATGGGACCAACATTTTGGACGTTTCAACTTCATTGGTCAGTAACAGTTATGCGACTTATAGTTAAAAAGTTTACATGTTTTAACTTTATAGGTCCAGGACAGTTAAGCGGCCAATAGCAATACAGTTTAAGCGTTTTGACCGTTTTGGTTTGTGACAGCCATGTGAACAATAGAAATACAGTTTGGACGTTTTGATTTTTATGGTTTGTGACAGTCAGGTGACCAACCACAATGCAGTCTTGTTTTTCCTTTTCTGCTTGTGACAGTCATGTGACCAATAGAAATACAGTTTGGACGTTTTTACTCTTTTTGGTTTGTGACAGTCAAGTGACCAATTGAAATACAGTTGGGACGTTTAAACTTTATTGGTCAGCGACATTCATGTGAGCTATAGAAATACAGTTTGGACGTTTATTGATCTGTGACAGTCATGAAACAAGAGGGCTATAGTGGCCTTGGATCGCTCACCTGAGCCTTATTGTAGAAATTAAACAGTAGGTAATGTAAGCTGGATTGGATGGTTTGAGCAATTTTTCTTTTAACAGTGACCCAAGAAACATTTCTTTGAAATTATTTTGTATATTTAGGAGTAGAAGTCATTTTCTTGATTGTATATTTTTTAGCTCTGGTGGCCGTGTGGTAGTAGGGCAAGACTTGTCACAAGAAACCTACATTCCAGCATGGTTCAAAAGTGATGACAAAAAAGGACAAAGCTCAAGGCCACAGTCAAAAAATTTGTTTGGTTGGAAGGCCCTTATCAGAAGGAACATACAAGCCAAATATGAAGGCTTTTCTATCTCAAATAGTTCAAAAGGCAGGAGAAAGTAGGTCAAAGGTCATGGTCACAGGTCCAACTTTTTCTTAAGGTAGGGAGCCCTCGTCACAAAGTACATACAAGCAAAATATGAAGGTTCCATCGAAAATTGTTCAAAGTTATGATAAAGTAGGTAGGTCGCAGGTCAGGGTCAAATGTTAAATTATTTTGCAGGAGTGGGAAGCCCTTGTCAAAAGGAACCTACATCCCAAATATGAAGGCTCTATCTCAAATAGTTCAAAAGTTATGGCAAAGTAGGTGAAACGTCAGGGTCACAGGTCTTTTTTATATAACGGGAGGTCATTATCAGAAGGAACATTCGTGTCAAATATGAAGGCTCTATCTTAAATAGTTCAAAAGCTATTATAAAGTAGGTCAGAGGTCAGGGTTACAGGTCAAAATGTTTGTAAGGGAGGGAAGCCCTTGTAACAAGGAACATACATGCAAAATATAAAAGCGCTATCTCGAATTGTTCAAACGTTGTGATAAAGTAGGTCACAAGTCAAGGTCAAGATTACAGTTCGGAAGTTTTTTTTGTTTGAGCGGAACGCCCTTGTTACAAGGAGCATACATCCCAAATATGAAGGCTCTATCTCAAATAGTCCAAAAGTTATGGCAAAGTAGGTCAAACGTCAGGGTCACAGGTCTTTTTGTATAACGGGAGGCTAGTATCAGAAGGAACATTCGTGCCCAATATGAAGGCTCTATCTTAAATAGTTTAAAAGTTATGATAAAGTAAGTCAGAGGTCAGGGTTACAGGTCAAAATGTTTGTAAGGGAGGGAAGCCCTTGTAACAAGGAACATGCAAAATATAAAAGCGCTATCTCGAAATGTTCAAACGTTGTGATAAAGCAGGTCACAAGTCAAGGTCAAGATTACAGGTCGAAGGTTTTTTGTATGAGCGGAATGCCCTTGTTACAAGGAACCTGCATCCCACGTAAGAAGGCTCTATCTCAAATGGTAGAACGATTCTGACAAAGTAGGGCAAACGTCAAGGACACAGGTTAGAACAAATTTTGTATAGCTGGGAAGACCATGTCACAAGAAACTTACATGCCAAATATGAAGGCTTTATGTCAAATAGTTCAAAAAGTATGACATGGTAGGTCAAATGACAAGTTCACAAGCCAACATTTCTGTATGGGTGGGAAGCCCTTGTCACAAGGACTATACATGCCAGATATAAAAGGATCATTCTCAAATGATTCAAAAGTTATAACTAAGTAGGTCACAGGTAATCAAGGCCAATGTCACAGGTCAAATTCTTTTGCATGAGTGGGATGCCCTTGTCATAAGGAACATACATGCCAAACATGAAGGCTCTATCTTAGATGAATCAAAAGTTATGTGATGATAAAGTAGGTCAAAGATCAAGGTCACAGATCTAAATTTTGTATGTGTGGGAAGTTCTTGTCACAAGGGGCATACATGTCAAATATAAAGGTTTTATCTCGAACGGTTAAAAAATGATAAAGTAGGTCACATGTCAAAGTTAATGTCATATATAATAGTTTTGTATGAATAGGAAACCCTTGTCACAAGGAGCCTTCATGCCGAATATGAAGGCTATATCTCAAAGGCTTTAACAGTTATGACAAAGTAGGTCAAAGGTCAAGGTCATAGGCCAAAATTTTTGTATGGCTGGGAATACCTTGTTACATGGAACATACATGCCAAATATGAAGGCTCTATCTCAAATGCTTCAAAAGTTGTGATAGAGCAGGTCGCATGTCAAGGTCAGAGGTCATTTGTGGTACAAGGAACTCACATGCCAAATATGAAGACTAGCCCAAACGGTTCAAAAGGTTTTTTTAAAATGACCTACTGATCTACGTTTCGACATGAGCCATTTTCGAATTGGACCAAGATACTGTCAAGATGATCTTTCTGAGCAAGATTTTATGATCACTGGACAACAGCTGTGGCCTCTAGAGTGTTCACAATGTTTTTATATGATTTGACCTACTGACATACATTTTGACCCGACATGACCCATATTCGAACTTGAGTGAGATATTGTCAAAATTGATTCTGAGCAAGTTTAATAAGGATTGGACCAAACGTGTCGCCTGTTAAGTGTCCACAAGATTTTTCTTATGATCTGACCTACTTTTCGTCCCGACATGACTCATAGTCAAACTTGAATATTGTCAAGGTGATCATTCTGAGCAGGTTTGATGATGAATGAACTGGACTGGTCTCTAGTATGTTTACAAGGTTTTTCTATCAATTGCCCAACTGACCTAATTTTTGAACGGACACGACCCATAATCGAACTTGACCGAGATATTGTCAAGGTGATTATTCTGAGCAAGTTTGATGATGATTGGATCAAAAGTGTTGCCTCTAGCGTGTTCACAAGGTTTTTCTATGATCTGACCAACTGACCTACTTTTTAATCTGGACAACCCATATTCGAACTTGACTGAGATATTGTCAATGTGAACATAAGCAAGTTTGATGATGATGATCACACCAAAACTGTGGCCTCTAGTGTGTTCACAAGGTTTGTTTCTTTAATTTTACCTACTGACCTCCTTTTTGACCCGACATGACGCATATTCAAACATGACCGGGATGATTATTCTCAGCAAGCTTGATGATGATTGGATCAAAAGTGTGGCCTCCAGAGTATTCACAAGGTTTTTCTATGATTTGACATACTGATCTACTTTTTGGCCCTATATGACCCATATTCAAATTTGACCGTGATATTGTCATGATGATCATCCTAAGCAAGTTTTATGATGGTTTGGCCAAAATTTTGTTCTCTAGCGTGTTCACAAGAAAAGTCTACGCACGGCCGACGGACGTTGCACGACGACGCCGTTCATCCCGCAGTCACAAAAGCTCACCATGACCTTCGGTCAGGTATGCTAACAATGACAATTCAGTTTGGAAGTTAACTTCACTGGCCAGTGACAGTCATGTGGCCAATGCCAATACAGTTTGGATGTTTTAACCCCATTGAACAGTGAGAGTCATGTGACCAATAGCAATACAGTATGGCAATTTTAATTTATTGGTCAATGACAGTCATGTGACCAATAGCAATACAGTATGGCAATTCTAATTTATTGATCAGTGACAGTCATCTGACCAAAAGCAATACAGTTTGAACATTTTAACTTCTTTTATCAGTGACAGTACTGTGACCAATATCAATAGAGTTTGCGCGTTTAACCCTTATCTTGCTGTTCACAACAACCCCTATCTTTGCAAACAGTGTAGATCCAGATCAGATGGCTTCTGAAGAAGCCATCTGATCAGGATCTACACTGTTTGGCATTCAGTTTATGAATTTGTAGCAATAAATTACATTAAGTAATTTGATTGGTTGATAAACAGAAATGGGTGTGGCCTAAATGAATATTCAGCAAGAGAAGGGTTAAACTTTAAAGGTCAGTGGTAGTCATTTGACAAATCTCAGAACTATAGCACACAGCGACAGGTAGTAATAAATGAGCCCCGCCAAGCGAATTTGTGTCTTCGAGCATTCCGTCATGACAAACTTTAACTACGCATGCCCAGCCATTCAGAGGGGCCAGGGATATGCCTTTCTGTCTGAAGGTTTCACTTGATTCAACGCTTGTATGAGCGAGCAGCGAAGGTTCTTGCGAGACTGCGCGAATGCGCAGGCTCGCCTGAATCTTCGCAGCTCGTATAGGCGATAAGTACCAAAATCGCTTGACGGGGCCCAAATGTGACGTCAAAGACAGCGTTAAGAACCCTCGAAAAATGCGATTGTTTATGAACCGACGTCAACAGCGTCGATTAAATGATTGGATACTATTGGAAACATAAACGTTAGACGGAATCAGAACTGCGTCAAATGACATTAATACACCAGGGCCCGTGATTGGGAGATTAGTCCTTAGCTCTCACAACAGCGGTAAACTTAGCTACACAATTCTCAGCACCTTTGAAATAATCGAATCGAGAAGGGCATTCCAATCTTTAATTGTTTGGGGGGTGGGGAGGGGGCAATAGAGAAAAAATGACAGACGGCAAATAAACAGAATTTAACCCTTTCACTGCAAAGCTATTTGTTTTAGGAATTGGTCAAATGTGCACGATGTAGACGTTTTCGATAAACAACGTCTAACGTCAACGTCTAACGTTGTCGATTGATGTATACCTGTTGAGACATTAAGGTCATTTACATCAGTAACATATCAATTAATTTTGTTTGATTTCAGGCTTAACGTCCCCGTCAACACTGTAAAGAGGTCATTTTGGAGACGTTGCTACCAATTTTACCCGACATTGAGATGAAATGACATCTCAAGCCCTGCCGCCCAAAGAAACCAATAGGGTTTATAAACATGGACGGTCCGAATCGCATCGCTTTGCCTGGGCAGGCTTAGATCCTATAAGCGGTTTATCAGTACTCGTGTGCGGTCACATTAATATGTCCTAGATTTTGGCAAAAGCTCCACCCTCAGGAAAGAAGCAAGGATGTGTTCTTTTTGAATCGAAGAAGACCCTCGGAATCTAAAAGTACGCAGGTACGCAGTTCTAAATATGAATGCTTTGTGATGGGTGAATGTAAATTTATAAACATTTGAATAGGTCCTAGTCCATTGGTGCTTGAAGAAATAGATGGGCTGCATGATGCTTTCACGCATAACCGAAACCGACCGCACACGAGCACTTGTAAACCGCTTTGGGGATCTAAGCCCGCACAGGGGCGAGTCGGAACGTCTATGTTTGTAAACCCTATTGGTTTCATTTGGGCGGCAGGGTTTGAGCAATGTCCGGTAAATGTCCTACAAAATTGGAAGCAAAGTCTCCAAAAATGACATACAGTGTTGACGGGGACGTTAAACCTCGAATCAAACAAAACAAACTAACAATCAAACATAAGCATTTGAAAATTTTTAACACAGTATTGCAATGGTGTTCCGTGTCCTAAATTCTGACCTTTATTCATGGTTAAACACGTTACGTTTTGTTTTGTTTTTTCGCTTGGGTCTCTTTCAAAGATGGACCATTCCGCCGTGGCTTTTGTTGCTTTTGAAAGAATTCCTAAAATTTACCATTTTTGTAGCCTTTTTTACATTTCAATGTCAAAAGAGAAATTATAAGGAAATGATTATCATTTTTGTGGATTCTCCGGCGAACCACTGACAAACTTAGCATAAAGCCCTTCCCTTCGGGCGTAATGCAGTGTGTAAGTGATTCGCCTGAGTTTACAGACCGATACACTTCACAATAATGAAATTGCACGACCCGCAGAAAAAGCGACCGACTGAAGTCGGTTGATTTTCTAAGTGCCCTAAAATCACCATGTCATTCTGTCATTCTGTCAGTCTGTCATTCTGTCATTCTGTCAGTCTGTCTGTCCGTCCGTAACCCGTTTGTGAAAATTGGTGACAGTGACTTAACCGCTTGGAATATTTAAACAATTTTTGGCATACTGATAGATATCAATGAGATCCAACCAATGAACTTGTGAAATATTACATTCCATTTAGTATAGCCTCGCCGAGGCGAAAAATGTGAAAAATTTCGAACTGCTTCTCCTCGGAAACCGTTGGGCCGATTGAAGTCAAATTTCATATGGAGCCTCTATGGGATGGGGGAAACCAAAATTTGCTGATGGGGTTCAGGTCACATGACCAAAATGGCCGCCAAGCCATATATGGTCTATATGTCTGTCCGTCCGTAACCCGTTTGTGAAAATTGGTGATAGTGACTTAACCGCTTGGAATATTTAAACAATTTTTGGCATACTGATAGATATCAATGAGATCTAACCAATGAACTTGAGAAATATTACATTCCATTTAGTATAGCCTCGCCGAGGCGAAAAATGTGAAAAATTTCGAACTGCTTCTCCTCGGAAACCGTTGGGCCGATTGAAGTCAAATTTCATATGGAGCCTTTATGGGATGGGGGAAACCAAAATTTGCTCATGGGGTCCAGGTCACATGACCAAAATGGCCGCCAAGCCATATATTGTAAAAACCCTTCAAAAATAGTCTTCTCAAGAACCACTGGGCCGATTTCCACGAAACTTGATAAATAGCATCTGGGACGTAGGCCCATCATAAATTGCTAAAATGGTGACCCTGGGTTGACCTTGACCTTCTTTGTGCCTAGGTCAAACTTTGACACATATGCTTTTGTATTGGAAAAGTGAGAATGCATTTTACTCGGCAAACGATTCAGAATACAGTACTAAAGTATAGGATATATTTTTGCTCCTTACGATAAGGCGCATTTATTGGGGGAACCGTTTTAGGTCCAGGTCACATGACCAAAATGGCCGCCATACTGATATGTGGTAACACTCATAAAGCTAAAAGCATCCAACGGGTCGTGCACTTCAGCTGAAGCACTGGTTCATTACTATAATATATAACGTTAAGAAATAGTGAAGACACGGAACAAAGTATCAGATTAGAACGCCAAGAAATCCTGAGATAAGAATAACAAGAATCCCAGTTAAATAAATCAAAATTATCTAAGCACATCTTAGAATATACTACCCAGCAGGCACATGACGTAATTTTGACGTCACATCGACGTCGGTACAAGTTCAAGACGTTTATGCAACGTCACAACAACGTCGATGCAACATCGTGACGTTGCACCGACGTTGATTTGACGTTGCCCTAGCGACGTTTGCCTGCTGGGAATTTATTTTTGATCGATTGCGATGACGACCACTCATTCAGGATGTTATCACGCGCGCGAAAGGGACACCGGCCTCGTTAGCTCAGTACCGGCCCCGATAGCTCAGAGGTAGAGCGTCCGCTTCGGGAATGGGAGGTCACGCGTTCGATCCCCGGCCGCGCCATACAAAATGCGTGAAAATGATATGAGCGCTCCCTTGGCAGACGCACGCACAATCAGGGGTAGTCCTCGGAAGATAAATGCAGGCAAGTAAGTATTCGTTAAAGGATACTTTGTTTGTCGCAATACATCACGTGAACAAGTCCTTGAAATGCAGACCCCACCAAACCCCACTTTACATAGAGAAAGCTTGGGTTTACGGGGGTATTCATTATTGTTCTTATTTCTGCTCCAAAACATGGGTTGTGGGTACTCGTTAAAACCGCATCAATGAGGTGGTTCTAACGAGCACCCACAACCTATGTTTGCAGTATTTATAGGAAAAATATTAAGGATTTCTATCATAAAAGTGGCCATTTTGGAGAGGTATGCCGCACGGGTGTGTTATCGTAATAAAAGTCCTATAGAGATTATATATGGGCCCCGTCAAGCGATTTTGGTACTTATCGCCTATGCGAGCAGCGAATCAAGAGGAACCGTCGAAGGCCGTAGCCACTGAGCTATAAGAAGCCCATCGGTGCTTGAAAAAATAGACTGGGCTGCATGGTGAAACCGACAGCACATGAGTACTGGTAAACCGCTTAGATGGTTTAAGTCTGCCCAGGCAAAGTGGTGCGAGTCGGACCATCCATGCATATAAACCCTATGGTCTCACCAAGCGCCGCGATTGAGATGTCATTTCATCCATCAGACTTGGAACCAACGTCTTCAAAATGACTTAAATAGTGTTGACGGGGACGTTAAACCTCAAATCAAACAAACAATTCTTAAGAAAGTTGAAAATGGACTTACAAATAATAGAGTAGAAGGGTCCACCCAACAAAAATAGGGTTAAACGGCGGTAGGGTCAGTTTACCCTAATCACAAATTTCAAAGCTAACATGCAACAAGTCTACGAAAACAAATCCAACCTTGAAAATAAATCAGTCAGCACAAACACCATTCCATAGTTCTGGACAACCATTTTATGTAGTCTTCACAGGTTTGCATTCAATCAGCGAGCACTTACCCTGAAATTGAAACTAAACACTTAAAATATCAAACAAACTGATATATTCATATATAAGACAATTATCTTGACATGTCAGGCGAATCGTCTAGGCGATTCAAATCCCCATCTGAACCTCACTGTATATGTTCTAGTGAAAACTAGGATTTATGGAACAATTCAGGAATTCTCACTTTGTTGCGCAAAATGAGAATTCCTACATTGCGCAAGACAATTCCTGAATTGCCCCTGCGTAAAACTGAGAATCGGAACAAAGTTGGAATAATTTAATTTTCCTGTCTTTAGTTTATAATTTGCTGCGCAAAATGAGAATTCCTACATCGCGCAAAACAATTCCGGAACTGCCCCTGCGCAAAACTGAGACTCGGAAGAAAGTTGGAATAATTTTTTTTTTCTGTCTTAAATTTATAATTTATTGCTATTATGAATCATATTATTAAATTATTAATTATAAATTCTTAAGAAGTTCAGAAAATAATCATAATATGAAATAAAGGCACTGCCTTTTGAGCAAACACACTCATTTACACCCCTATCTATCTTCATATACTGGGTTTGTCATATTTGGCTAAAAAGGGATGTGTGTGTGTGTGTGTGTGTGTGTGTGTGTGTGTGTGTGTGTGTGTGTGTGTGCGCGCGCGCGCGCGTGGGGGGGGGGGGGGGGGGGTCGTAGGATGAGTCCTTAAAACTATTTACAATCCGATTAACAGGTTAACAGGTATACTAAAACCCAAACCTTTGAGTCCAAATCTATGCTGTACGGTCTTTGAACTTCTATGCCGGTCTTTGAAGTCATATGCAGTCTTGGCATCAACCGCAGATGAGGGAATACTATATGATGAATAGTTCTGGGGAGAGGGGGGTGGGGTGGGGGAATGCTTTAGGGCGTCACTATAGGCCTGGTACCTATGGTATTGTGTGTAATTTACTTTTGATGCCTTTGTTTGAGTTGAAACTGTTACAGGGGTCGAGTAGTTATCTTTATGGAGAGACACTATATCAGAGTGTACCTCTGGGCTAAGTAGACATTCATGCTTGCAGGTTCTCCGACCCAAAAGCGGCGAACAGTAGGGGATACTCCCCAGAGTATACGGACCGACATCTTATGTCAACTCTCCTTCGTCGACAGGGACATCAGACTTAGGGGCCAACTTCCACAGAATATTGTCACTTTTGGGATCCCTGAGGGCTTCAAAAGGGATTTTCTCCGAACTACATAAAAACTGTATTTAAAAGTTTTTAATATGTTCTGTTGTGAGGCAAGGGTGACGGGAGTCCAATTGATATTAACTTACAGTTGGACAAGGCCTGCTGTCCTTGCAGCAGGTAGGGGTCGCTGGGGAACATTGTTACTTCTTCTGTTTGTACACTTTTATTCATTTTCCCCTTTCTCCCTCTTTCCCACACCTCTCTTCTCCTCTACTACCTCTTCTATCTCTGTAGTCCCTTTCTTTGAGAGACGACTCCAAATGGCCCACCAGGTTTGATGTGTCATTAAACCCAAAACTATTGTTGAGCCTTCCCGCCGCTATGCACATGACCTTTGTATGATGATGCTCTAGTGTTGGTCCTGTGTGCACGTCATGGGAAGAAATTAGATAGGGTGACCCAGTAAGTTTGCAGCATGGACACTAAAGTATCCTGAAGCACTAGCATTATGCTATGGATTTAGGGCTCATCATCATTTTGTAAATCTTGGAAAGGTAGAAATGCACAGATAGCCAGGTAGCTCATTGTGTCTCTTACTATTTCCAGGTCTTTAGTCTACACCCCTGAGTGTTTGTGAAAAGTTTTAATTGTTTTGCTTGACGAGAAGCGCTTTCCTCCCAACCGAAAGCTCCGGCAAATGCTTCGGTAACTCGTGGGAGCAAACGCGGTGCTGGATTTTACCGGCAAACCTTTTCGGCTCAGTGCGTGACGTAGTTTCGAAACTTTCCCGCGACCAAACTTCAGCGTTTGACGAAACGGTCTCTTGAAGGTAGGAATCCGCAGGTAGCCAAATATTACTATTCCCAGGGCTTTATTTTATTTCCGAGTAATAATTTGTGAAACGTTGTACTTTCTTGGCCAGACGAGAAGCGCTTTCCACCCTAAAGAGAATCTCCGATAAATGCTCCGGTAACTCATTGCTCCAAGCGCGGTGCTAGGTTTTAACCGGCTAACATTTTCGGCTCAGTGCGGTACGTTTCAGTTCATTGAAACGCGCGACGCAGTTTCGAAACTTTCCCGCGATCAAACTTCAGCGTTTGATGCAACTGTCTTCGAAAATAGCTTTTTAAAATTATTTCGACGCTTTTTGTGTTTCTTTTGTTATGGGACTTGACTCTTTTTGGTTTTGAGAAGCATTTTTTGGATGTGAATACAATTCTCATGAACTCTGTAAAGATGGCGGATTATCGCGAGAAATTGAACGAGATTCCAGGCGAGATTTGGGTGCCTAAGTATGTTGTTCCAGCCTCTCTACAGTAAAGCAAACACTTCGTGTGTTTGCTATAATTTGAAAACAGAATAAAATCATGCATTTTGAGATATTTCGTGTAAAGATATCTGGAAGTAATTGATTTTGTTGGATTTGGGGTTTAACGACTCCGTCATCACTGTATAGATCATTTTAGACATAAGGAAAACACATCCATATAATCTTGACCACCTTAAACCCCACTTTTATATAGTAAAACTGGGGTTTACAGGGGTACACCTTATTTTCCTTACTTCTGCTCTAAACTATAGATTGTGGATACTCGTTAGAACCGCCTCAACGTGTACACACAATTTTTATTTTGAGCAGATATAAGAAAAAAATCACAATTTTTCTTCAAAAAATTATAAGTTTTTCGGCGTCAACCTTACAATGTGTTTGTATAGGCGTGTTTTCGTAATGGAGACGTTGCTTCCAAGTTTATGGGACTTTTACCCGACATTGAGATGAAATGACATCTCAAGCCCAATGAAACCAATAGGGTTTATATGCATGAACGGTCCAACTCGCACAACTTTTCCTTGACATGCTTAGAACCTCTAACCGGTTTACCAGTACTCACGTGCGGTTGGTTTCAGCTCATGCAACCCATCTATTTCTTCAAGCCCCGATGGGCGGAGGCGAGGACGTAATTGAACTAGAATGATAAACATGTTAACATATTTTGTTGCAATACGGAATAGGGACTAAAATCATTATGCTTGGTTTGTTCAAGATTATTTCACTCATTTCGAGCAGATTATAATTGAGGTGGCCGAAAACCGGAGTCCCCGGAGAAAAACTACATGACCTTCTGTCTCAGGACTTGGCATCTCACATGTGGCCAGATGAGAGACCTAGGCCTCATAATTGAGAGTCAGCGCTTGTACCATTTAGGCCATGGAGCCACATATTATAAATAATATTAAAAGTAAAAAACACGAGCACCGCATGCAGGTGCCAACGCTCGGCCGCAAAAATTCTAAGTAGAAAATTGGCATAACTGTGCCAAAAATATTTGGAGGGTTACCTCACCTATTGGTATCAGTTCGCCTTTTCATAATGAACAACTAGTCGGAGTTTCAAGTAACCAGAGATATTACAAAATGCCCAAGAAGTCGAAAAAGGGGCATAACTGTGCTAAAAATATTTTGAGGGTTACCTCACCTATTGGTATGAGTTTTATTTAATCAAAACCTTTTCATAATGAACAACTAGTCCCGAGTTTCAACTAAATATGTTCAGTATTGGCAGAGATATTACAAAATGTCCTATTTTTGACGACGACGCAGACGACGACGACGCCAGAGCTATGCCAATACCTCGTCGTTTTCTTCGAGAACAGCCGAGCTAACAAAACGTTTTACCCAACAGTAGGTACAGAAAAGAACGGATCCAAATCAATGTTCGTCTGCGACTTCAGCAGTTCTATGAAAGTTGTTTTTTATTTAAAGACGGTCTGTAAATTTAAAGGCGGACACAAATAAAATCATGAACATGGTGTAAAACAGAAACAATCGCATTTTGCTATTTACAGTAATTTGGTCGTTATCTGAAATATTCAGTAATTATGTGCAACTGCAAATTATATAGTTGTCTTTTATTTAATCAAATTCATTCAACCATAATTGAAGAGTTCTCAAAAACAGGTTTGTAATAAGATTCATGTGTAAAATGAGCTAATGAATTAATGTGTATAACGCTTTTATCATTTTGTCAACATACGACCACTCGCTTCGACAGACATATTTTCTGACAACTAAAATCAGTAAAGTGTGGGGTTTTCAAATGTAAGATTAGACATATTAGGAGTTTACAGAGCCTTGTGATACTGTGATAAAAGCTAATACCATGCTCGTGCGTGTTTAAGATATCCTGCCGAGCCCGCAGCCACACACACACTGACTGGGGTGAGAAGTATGCGCGAGGAGTGATAGATGATGTTTTAAGCAAGCGCTAATGGTAACGCCGAACAAGCCCAAACTTGTTTAATACCCTAGTGCTCTTGAAACGACGAGACAATGAGGAGGCGTTGAGGAGGCGGTGAGGAGGTACTGAGGAGGCGGTAAGTAGGTAGTGAGGGGTAACCTTAAGGCAGTGAGGGTAACCTTAAGGCAGTGAGGGTAACCAGTGCAAGCGTGTTGTGTGATTGTTATGGATGTTTTAAGAAGACGGTAAGTACAATGCCGAACATCCCCAAACCAGTTTCCCATAGTGCCCTGGTGCGATGAGGCAATGGGGAGGTATTGAGGACGCGGTGAGGAGGTAGTGAGAAGGCTGTGAGGAGGCGGTGAAGAGGTAGTGAGGGGTAACCGGTAGGCAGTGAGAGTAACGCGTGTTGTGTGATTGTTGTAGATGTTTTAAGGAGGCGATAAGGGCAACTCCGAACATGACCGAACTCGTTTACGATAGTGCCCTAGAAGCGATGAGGCAATAGGGAGGTATTGAGGACGCGGTGAGGAGGTAGAGTGGACCGTGTATGGCATAACAATAATAGGAGTTTATACAATATTGCACTCTTAACCAGCAGAAAGCTCCCACCCCCCCCCCCCCCCCCCCACACACACACACCACCACCACCAACACGACCATCACACACAAACACAGCATCCGTAAGCCCAGACAGGGAAAGAATGAGAAAGTGATTGAAGATGTGCGGAGAAGGCAACGAGGGTAAAGACCGAACAGGGCCAACACGGTAGGGAGGAGGTAGGTAGCGGGGAGGCACCTGCGCAAGAGTGATGAAAACAAAAATAGCTTTATCATCCGACAATAATGGGAGTCAACATTACTCCTTTAAGTAAGCGCGCGAAAAAAAAAAATAATAATAATAAATAAAAGAAAATGGTGCGGTTTTTCAAAGCCTAAAGTCTGACCGCGATAAAAAGTGGCGCGTTATGACGTCATCCAACATGGCTGACCGGATGTGATGACATTCCAAGATGGCCGACCGCATGTTATCTAAGATGGCGGACAGGATGTGACTTCATCCAAAATGGCGGACCGGCAATGACGACAGAGGGACCAAATAGTCTTAAGGACTAGATTGCCCCCCCCCCTTTTCCACCTACTTTAACGTCCCCCACAACACTGTAAAGGTCATTTTGGAAACGTTGCTTCCAATTTTGTGGGACTTTTTTTCCGACATTGTGATAAAATGACATCTCAAGCTCTGTCGCCCAATGAAACCAATGGGGTTTATAAGCGCTGCTTTGCCTGGACAGGCTTAGATCCTCTAAGCGGTTTACCAGTACTCGTGTTCGGATCGGTTACAGCTCTGAGTAAAAGCATCATGCAGCCCATCTTTCATCAAGCCCCGATGGCGCGGGGGCCGAAACGATATTTGGAGACAATAAAATGCATGCAGTCTTTTACACACGCGTTTTAATGAGATGAGGACTGAGGCAGCGTATGAGAATGTTTGATCATTTTCATGATTTTCCTTGTGTTAGTCTTTAAATCCACAGACGCCGGCCACAACAGCTCAGTCTAATGCCATTACGAAAACACGCCTATACCAATCCATTCTAACCTTTATCGCCGAAAAAGTGAAAAGTTTGAGATGAAAAATTGTGAATATTTTTCTTATTTCTGCTCAAAATATAGATTGTGGGTACTCGTTAGAACCGCCCCGAGGAGCCGGTTCTAACGAGCACCCACACTCTTTATTTTAGAGCAGAAATAAGAAAAATAAGGTTTACCCCTGTAAACCTCAGTTTCACTATATAAAAGTGGGGTTCGAGGGGTCAAAATTATATAGGCGTGTTTTCGTGATGCGCGTCTGACTGGTGACCAGGACGACGCGGGTTCGATACCTGCCTGGGTCGGCAACATTCTTTCGTGGAGATTGATCATGAATTCTGTTCTACTGTCATTCTCCCTCCCGCTGATTCAAGAAGGGCAGTTGTCTGTTTCTGGCGAAAGAATGTGGACTGTACTGGCTAACCGCCTACGTATAAGCCTGTCCAGGAAAGTGTGGAAAGGTAAACTGACCGGCTCAAAAATGTCCTAAATAGTGTTGACTGGGCCGTTAAACTTCATCAGAGAAAACAAAATTAAATTCATAGACTAAAATGTCTTTAAATTTATAGACAGACTTTACATTTATAGACTGCCTTTAAATAAAACCACTTTCTTACACCTGTTCAGCGTGGCATTCCTTACTGACATTCCTATCAGTGGCGCTTTCATAATCTTCTGTAAATGCTCAATACAGTCTGATCAGTATGGCCACCTTTTGTCCTATTACAATTTTAATAAGCATGTAACAAGTGTGTCTCCGCACATCGTGGCTTGACGAAATAGATGGTCTGCATGATGCTTCCACGCAGAGCTGAAAGAGGATCTAAGCCTGCTCAGGCAAAGCGGTGCTAGTCGGACCGTCCAGGCTTATAAACCCTATTGGTTTCATTGGACGACATGGCTTGAGATGTCATTTCATCTCGATGTCGGGTGAAAGTCCCACAAAATTGGAAGCAACGTCTCCAAAAGGACCTATATAGTGTTGACGGAATGATAAAAAGAATGATAAGTCTTGTACCTTCTAAATTTCGACCAGTCTCATTACTCAGACAATGAGGGAAAAGCATGGAACGGTGCCTTTACAGTCAGGTTTCATCAGAGGTGACTCTACCACATACCAACATTTGCACACATACCATACTATATGCGAATGGGCCAGTTTCATCAATAAACATCGTACGATTAATCTTAAATTGTTCGTACGCACTTTTTAAAGAGCTGGGTACGTCAGTTTCATCAAAACATCGCAAAGTGTTCCTACGAGCTAAATTTGCGTTTCACTAAACTAAGTCGTAATTTTAAATATGCGCTTAAACAGGGCTACTAATTGTCACATGCGTTATCACGTGCCGTCTTGAAATAGCCGTGTAAAGTAGATATGACGTTTTAAAATTATTGTTCCAGTGGGCCTAGATGTATATTCAGTTCAAACAACGTTGAATCAACGTTGATTCGAATCAACGTTGATTCAACGTTGTTTCTAATTTGTATTTCCTTTTCTTTATCGTAAGATACTGTTACTAATTAACTGGATCCCCTTCCCACTTAACCACTGGCGAGTTGATCTGTTTTGAGGACGTTGTAACGTCAAACTAGCGTTGATTTAGCGGCGTTTAATGAACCTTTTATAAGCACGTTTGTCAGTTAATGCGGGTGAGAGGGGTGGGTGCTCTTTCGTTGAGTGCACTTTTATTGTCGAGTTTATGATATTAGTTGAGGAAAAGGGATAACATGTGAGACTTCGTTGAGTCGTTGAGCATTTTCTAAAATTTTCTCGCTCATTTTAATAAATTCAGTAATTCAAAAATCAATTTATCGTATGAACTTAAAAAAACAGTTTATGCACGGTTTTAAAACAAAATGTCAATACATGACGTTGTTTTATAAGGATGCCGCATATAACGTTACGTGACGTAGCCTCTGTCAATGTTCGTGTGTGTGTGTGAATTCGGGTTTAACGTCGCTTTCAACAATTTTTCAGTCATATCACGACGGTGTCTGGTTGCGACATGGAGCTCAATGCTCACTTTTATCACTTTGAAGTATCATGTCCCAGACACATTACATGATACTACACCCAGTCACATTATCCTGACACTGGGTCGACCAGTCCTAGCTCTACCCCGTAAATCTGAGTGCCAAGCGAGGACAGCTAGTACCATTGTTAACGACTTTGGTATGTCGCGGCCCGGGATCGAACCCGTGACCTCCCGTTCCCCGGAGCGGACACTCTACCAACTGAGCTATCGGGGCCGGTCTGTCAATGTTCGTATTTACATGTAACGTAAGTCAGTTTTCAGCTCCGGTTTGTTGTTGACAATGATCTGTAGCAAATATTTGTCCATTGATTGTTCCAGCACACTATTTACAATTTACTATTTACAATCGCCTGCAAAAGTATACACTTACATATACGAAAAGACAGTTCGCAAGACTATGACCCCCCCCCCCCCCCCGTCATGGGCATGATGCCATGAAGGTTTTCGTACATACGAGCGTACCCACATGCATGTATGTCCTTCCGTATGGGGTGTACGTACGTGATCCTGTAACAGCAGTCTTAGGCATTGAACCAGTAAGAACCTAAACTTTTAGAAGCTCATATTTTCCAGACCATATGATGGAATTGTGATGATAGGTATGGGTCAAAGTTTTATTCAGCAATACACTGGCCCTTACCTATGACCTCAGAAAACCTTAAATGTTGAAATTCTTTAAGAGCTCATATTTTGTAAAATCATATAATGGATTTGTTTCATATTTGGTCAGATGATAGATAAACGTCAAAAGTTTTATTCAGCATTCCCGCGCCAATACCCATGACCTCAAGGTCAAGGTCACGGAGTCAGAATTTTCGATGTCAACGTTTTAAACAAGAGCTCTAATTTCTCAACCCATATAATGGGTTTAGGTCGTATTTGGTATGATGAAAGTTACAAGTTGTTTCTCCGGCTAATCCGTTCAGTTTTCGCCCACATCTGGTTAATGATCAGTTCGAAACAAAAGAAATAATCTTGAAAGGGCCGTAAAACCAAAAAACAACGTCAATGTAACAGACTTAGTAATTTATTTTTTATGAATTTGCTTCATATTTGGTATGATGATACAAACTTTTTCCAAAATTTAAACGAAATTACCCCCATCTACGCCGATGTCCTCAATGACAGTTTTCCAGGCGAGCAATGTCGTCTTTTTTAGTTTTTTCAACATGTTTTTTTTCTTGGTGAGGATGGTCCCTGGGCGGGGGCATCTCTGACGTATTGACAATTCTAGTTTTATGTGTAGATTTGAGGCACTATGAGTCTTCATCTCAATCAAAAGTCTAATCGCAGATTGTGGGTAATCGTTAGAACAACCTCAACGCGTCCGTTCTTTTGTTTGTTTGTATTGAGGTTTCAAGTCCCCGACAACCGTTGGAACATGTATTTAGGTCATTTTGGAGACGCTGCTTCCGATTTTGTTGGTCTTTTACCAGACGTTGAGATGAAATGACATCTTAAACCCTACCGATCAAAAAGAAACCGATAGGGTTTCGTACAAATGGCTGTTTCGAGGGGTCCTCACTGCATGGGCTTTTGAGTAATGGGCGTGATCTGCGAAGGTAAGCGAAATGGTATATTATGTACCATACATTTAACAACGTTACTACAGAGATACATGTAAGCGTAGGTTGCCTTAACATATGCCGCCCGTTATCTTTTTTCAGCTATGGCTGTGACATTTCCAAAGTTTAAGACGAAAATTCCAATGTGCGACGTCTAAATTTTCATCTCAGAAATACGACAAAAATGTGCGAACATCGCAGATCTCGAGCATTTGATGAAACAGGATTTTTGTCGTAAGAACTTCGTACGATCTTCGTCGCAAATACTCTGATGAAACTGGCCCCAGATGGTTAATGTTTTTTTTACAAAGTGATTTCAAAATCCATCATACGGGCCCGAAAAAAGAAAGTCATTGACTGCTTTTAAGTTTCGGATGGACGAACGAATGGACGGACGCAAGAGGGAGCAGTTATGGGTTGCACCGCAGAAATACGGACAAATTGACACCCCAGAATGTTGTCCATCATAGACACATTCCTACAGACACTACTGCCGGGGTTTTCGCAACTCAGATCTCATCTCTGTACGTTCAGACCCACAAGTCATGATAAATCATGGACACCGAACTTGTGCAAATAAGATGTTTGCAAACAACACCTATACCCACCAACCCCACCTTTACCCCATGGGAGTCATTAGAAAATATCGATTTATGTCATGCAACTCTCAAGTCGTTTTTTTTCCACAAGTCCGACCGGTACACATATACCCACGGACGCGCCGATGGACGGACGGACAGCGACATACCACCATAATACGTCCGATTTTTTTTTTCAAAACGGCGTATGAGAATATGTATTACCTACTGAACACCATTTTCCTGCATGTATAGTGTGATTTACAGGGGTGGGGGTGGGAGTGTGTGGGGAGGGGGTGGGGTAATTGGGCAGACTTGATAACGAAATCACGAAATCGCATAGTGCTTCTTTCGCAGCTCTGATGAAAATGTGTGATAATTTTCTTACTTTTGTTACAAACATAGACTGTGGGTGCTCGTTAGAACCTTAATGAAAGTTGGTTCTTACGGTTACCACTTTCTCAGACTTGAGCAAAAATATGGACAATAATGATACCACAAACGCCACTTTTCTGTATAAAGTAGGGCTTACACTTCATATTTTCCAGTTCTTTGGTGTATTCCTTGCTTCCATACAGAACATATTTACAGAGGTGTCCTTTACAAGGACTTCTCAAAGCGATGAAAAATATGTCTTCATTTGCATTTAATAGTTGGTTATTGCAAGGGAAAATATTGTTTGTGCCTGGCACAGCATTTCCTACAATTACATGTGCGCCCAGCGAAGACTCGGATCAGCCTGCGCATCCGCGCAGTCTGATCAGAGTCTTCGTTGTGCGCTCTAAGAACAGCTGAGGGCCCAATGCTCCTTCATGCAGCAAGGGAAGTCTCTGACCAGACTATAGGGATGCGCAGGCTGATCAAAGATGGACCATTCCGCCGTGGCTTTTGTTGCTTTTGAAAGAATTCCTAAAATTTACCATTTTTGTAGCCTTTTTTACATTTCAATGTCAAAAGAGAAATTATAAGGAAATGATTATCATTTTTGTGGATTCTCCGGCGAACCACTGACAAACTTAGCATAAAGCCCTTCCCTTCGGGCGTAATGCAGTGTGTAAGTGATTCGCCTGAGTTTACAGACCGATACACTTCACAATAATGAAATTGCACGACCCGCAGAAAAAGCGACCGACTGAAGTCGGTTGATTTTCTAAGTGCCCTAAAATCACCATGTCATTCTGTCATTCTGTCAGTCTGTCATTCTGTCATTCTGTCAGTCTGTCTGTCCGTCCGTAACCCGTTTGTGAAAATTGGTGACAGTGACTTAACCGCTTGGAATATTTAAACAATTTTTGGCATACTGATAGATATCAATGAGATCCAACCAATGAACTTGTGAAATATTACATTCCATTTAGTATAGCCTCGCCGAGGCGAAAAATGTGAAAAATTTCGAACTGCTTCTCCTCGGAAACCGTTGGGCCGATTGAAGTCAAATTTCATATGGAGCCTCTATGGGATGGGGGAAACCAAAATTTGCTGATGGGGTTCAGGTCACATGACCAAAATGGCCGCCAAGCCATATATGGTCTATATGTCTGTCCGTCCGTAACCCGTTTGTGAAAATTGGTGATAGTGACTTAACCGCTTGGAATATTTAAACAATTTTTGGCATACTGATAGATATCAATGAGATCTAACCAATGAACTTGAGAAATATTACATTCCATTTAGTATAGCCTCGCCGAGGCGAAAAATGTGAAAAATTTCGAACTGCTTCTCCTCGGAAACCGTTGGGCCGATTGAAGTCAAATTTCATATGGAGCCTTTATGGGATGGGGGAAACCAAAATTTGCTCATGGGGTCCAGGTCACATGACCAAAATGGCCGCCAAGCCATATATTGTAAAAACCCTTCAAAAATAGTCTTCTCAAGAACCACTGGGCCGATTTCCACGAAACTTGATAAATAGCATCTGGGACGTAGGCCCATCATAAATTGCTAAAATGGTGACCCTGGGTTGACCTTGACCTTCTTTGTGCCTAGGTCAAACTTTGACACATATGCTTTTGTATTGGAAAAGTGAGAATGCATTTTACTCGGCAAACGATACAGAATACAGTACTAAAGTATAGGATATATTTTTGCTCCTTACGATAAGGCGCATTTATTGGGGGAACCGTTTTAGGTCCAGGTCACATGACCAAAATGGCCGCCATACTGATATGTGGTAACACTCATAAAGCTAAAAGCATCCAACGGGTCGTGCACTTCAGCTGAAGCACTGGTTCATTACTATAATATATAACGTTAAGAAATAGTGAAGACACGGAACAAAGTATCAGATTAGAACGCCAAGAAATCCTGAGATAAGAATAACAAGAATCCCAGTTAAATAAATCAAAATTATCTAAGCACATCTTAGAATATACTACCCAGCAGGCACATGACGTAATTTTGACGTCACATCGACGTCGGTACAAGTTCAAGACGTTTATGCAACGTCACAACAACGTCGATGCAACATCGTGACGTTGCACCGACGTTGATTTGACGTTGCCCTAGCGACGTTTGCCTGCTGGGAATTTATTTTTGATCGATTGCGATGACGACCACTCATTCAGGATGTTATCACGCGCGCGAAAGGGACACCGGCCTCGTTAGCTCAGTACCGGCCCCGATAGCTCAGAGGTAGAGCGTCCGCTTCGGGAATGGGAGGTCACGCGTTCGATCCCCGGCCGCGCCATACAAAATGCGTGAAAATGATATGAGCGCTCCCTTGGCAGACGCACGCACAATCAGGGGTAGTCCTCGGAAGATAAATGCAGGCAAGTAAGTATTCGTTAAAGGATACTTTGTTTGTCGCAATACATCACGTGAACAAGTCCTTGAAATGCAGACCCCACCAAACCCCACTTTACATAGAGAAAGCTTGGGTTTACGGGGGTATTCATTATTGTTCTTATTTCTGCTCCAAAACATAGGTTGTGGGTACTCGTTAAAACCGCATCAATGAGGTGGTTCTAACGAGCACCCACAACCTATGTTTGCAGTATTTATAGGAAAAATATTAAGGATTTCTATCATAAAAGTGGCCATTTTGGAGAGGTATGCCGCACGGGTGTGTTATCGTAATAAAAGTCCTATAGAGATTATATATGGGCCCCGTCAAGCGATTTTGGTACTTATCGCCTATGCGAGCAGCGAATCAAGAGGAACCGTCGAAGGCCGTAGCCACTGAGCTATAAGAAGCCCATCGGTGCTTGAAAAAATAGACTGGGCTGCATGGTGAAACCGACAGCACATGAGTACTGGTAAACCGCTTAGATGGTTTAAGTCTGCCCAGGCAAAGTGGTGCGAGTCGGACCATCCATGCATATAAACCCTATGGTCTCACCAAGCGCCGCGATTGAGATGTCATTTCATCCATCAGACTTGGAACCAACGTCTTCAAAATGACTTAAATAGTGTTGACGGGGACGTTAAACCTCAAATCAAACAAACAATTCTTAAGAAAGTTGAAAATGGACTTACAAATAATAGAGTAGAAGGGTCCACCCAACAAAAATAGGGTTAAACGGCGGTAGGGTCAGTTTACCCTAATCACAAATTTCAAAGCTAACATGCAACAAGTCTACGAAAACAAATCCAACCTTGAAAATAAGTCAGTCAGCACAAACACCATTCCATAGTTCTGGACAACCATTTTATGTAGTCTTCACAGGTTTGCATTCAATCAGCGAGCACTTACCCTGAAATTGAAACTAAACACTTAAAATATCAAACAAACTGATATATTCATATATAAGACAATTATCTTGACATGTCAGGCGAATCGTCTAGGCGATTCAAATCCCCATCTGAACCTCACTGTATATGTTCTAGTGAAAACTAGGATTTATGGAACAATTCAGGAATTCTCACTTTGTTGCGCAAAATGAGAATTCCTACATTGCGCAAGACAATTCCTGAATTGCCCCTGCGTAAAACTGAGAATCGGAACAAAGTTGGAATAATTTAATTTTCCTGTCTTTAGTTTATAATTTGCTGCGCAAAATGAGAATTCCTACATCGCGCAAAACAATTCCTGAACTGCCCCTGCGCAAAACTGAGACTCGGAAGAAAGTTGGAATATTTTTTTTTTTCTGTCTTAAATTTATAATTTATTGCTATTATGAATCATATTATTAAATTATTAATTATAAATTCTTAAGAAGTTCAGAAAATAATCATAATATGAAATAAAGGCACTGCCTTTTGAGCAAACACACTCATTTACACCCCTATCTATCTTCATATACTGGGTTTGTCATATTTGGCTAAAAAGGGATGTGTGTGTGTGTGTGTGTGTGTGTGTGTGTGTGCGCGCGCGCGTGGGGGGGGGGTCGTAGGATGAGTCCTTAAAACTATTTACAATCCGATTAACAGGTTAACAGGTATACTAAAACCCAAACCTTTGAGTCCAAATCTATGCTGTACGGTCTTTGAACTTCTATGCCGGTCTTTGAAGTCATATGCAGTCTTGGCATCAACCGCAGATGAGGGAATACTATATGATGAATAGTTCTGGGGAGAGGGGGGTGGGGGTGGGGGAATGCTTTAGGGCGTCACTATAGGCCTGGTACCTATGGTATTGTGTGTAATTTACTTTTGATGCCTTTGTTTGAGTTGAAACTGTTACAGGGGTCGAGTATTTATCTTTATGGAGAGACACTATATCAGAGTGTACCTCTGGGCTAAGTAGACATTCATGCTTGCAGGTTCTCCGACCCAAAAGCGGCGAACAGTAGGGGATACTCCCCAGAGTATACGGACCGACATCTTATGTCAACTCTCCTTCGTCGACAGGGACATCAGACTTAGGGGCCAACTTCCACAGAATATTGTCACTTTTGGGATCCCTGAGGGCTTCAAAAGGGATTTTCTCCGAACTACATAAAAACTGTATTTAAAAGTTTTTAATATGTTCTGTTGTGAGGCAAGGGTGACGGGAGTCCAATTGATATTAACTTACAGTTGGACAAGGCCTGCTGTCCTTGCAGCAGGTAGGGGTCGCTGGGGAACATTGTTACTTCTTCTGTTTGTACACTTTTATTCATTTTCCCCTTTCTCCCTCTTTCCCACACCTCTCTTCTCCTCTACTACCTCTTCTATCTCTGTAGTCCCTTTCTTTGAGAGACGACTCCAAATGGCCCACCAGGTTTGATGTGTCATTAAACCCAAAACTATTGTTGAGCCTTCCCGCCGCTATGCACATGACCTTTGTATGATGATGCTCTAGTGTTGGTCCTGTGTGCACGTCATGGGAAGAAATTAGATAGGGTGACCCAGTAAGTTTGCAGCATGGACACTAAAGTATCCTGAAGCACTAGCATTATGCTATGGATTTAGGGCTCATCATCATTTTGTAAATCTTGGAAAGGTAGAAATGCACAGATAGCCAGGTAGCTCATTGTGTCTCTTACTATTTCCAGGTCTTTAGTCTACACCCCTGAGTGTTTGTGAAAAGTTTTAATTGTTTTGCTTGACGAGAAGCGCTTTCCTCCCAACCGAAAGCTCCGGCAAATGCTTCGGTAACTCGTGGGAGCAAACGCGGTGCTGGATTTTACCGGCAAACCTTTTCGGCTCAGTGCGTGACGTAGTTTCGAAACTTTCCCGCGACCAAACTTCAGCGTTTGACGAAACGGTCTCTTGAAGGTAGGAATCCGCAGGTAGCCAAATATTACTATTCCCAGGGCTTTATTTTATTTCCGAGTAATAATTTGTGAAACGTTGTACTTTCTTGGCCAGACGAGAAGCGCTTTCCACCCTAAAGAGAATCTCCGATAAATGCTCCGGTAACTCATTGCTCCAAGCGCGGTGCTAGGTTTTAACCGGCTAACATTTTCGGCTCAGTGCGGTACGTTTCAGTTCATTGAAACGCGCGACGCAGTTTCGAAACTTTCCCGCGATCAAACTTCAGCGTTTGATGCAACTGTCTTCGAAAATAGCTTTTTAAAATTATTTCGACGCTTTTTGTGTTTCTTTTGTTATGGGACTTGACTCTTTTTGGTTTTGAGAAGCATTTTTTGGATGTGAATACAATTCTCATGAACTCTGTAAAGATGGCGGATTATCGCGAGAAATTGAACGAGATTCCAGGCGAGATTTGGGTGCCTAAGTATGTTGTTCCAGCCTCTCTACAGTAAAGCAAACACTTCGTGTGTTTGCTATAATTTGAAAACAGAATAAAATCATGCATTTTGAGATATTTCGTGTAAAGATATCTGGAAGTAATTGATTTTGTTGGATTTGGGGTTTAACGACTCCGTCATCACTGTATAGATCATTTTAGACATAAGGAAAACACATCCATATAATCTTGACCACCTTAAACCCCACTTTTATATAGTAAAACTGGGGTTTACAGGGGTACACCTTATTTTCCTTACTTCTGCTCTAAACTATAGATTGTGGATACTCGTTAGAACCGCCTCAACGTGTACACACAATTTTTATTTTGAGCAGATATAAGAAAAAAATCACAATTTTTCTTCAAAAAATTATAAGTTTTTCGGCGTCAACCTTACAATGTGTTTGTATAGGCGTGTTTTCGTAATGGAGACGTTGCTTCCAAGTTTATGGGACTTTTACCCGACATTGAGATGAAATGACATCTCAAGCCCAATGAAACCAATAGGGTTTATATGCATGAACGGTCCAACTCGCACAACTTTTCCTTGACATGCTTAGAACCTCTAACCGGTTTACCAGTACTCACGTGCGGTTGGTTTCAGCTCATGCAACCCATCTATTTCTTCAAGCCCCGATGGGCGGAGGCGAGGACGTAATTGAACTAGAATGATAAACATGTTAACATATTTTGTTGCAATACGGAATAGGGACTAAAATCATTATGCTTGGTTTGTTCAAGATTATTTCACTCATTTCGAGCAGATTATAATTGAGGTGGCCGAAAACCGGAGTCCCCGGAGAAAAACTACATGACCTTCTGTCTCAGGACTTGGCATCTCACATGTGGCCAGATGAGAGACCTAGGCCTCATAATTGAGAGTCAGCGCTTGTACCATTTAGGCCATGGAGCCACATATTATAAATAATATTAAAAGTAAAAAACACGAGCACCGCATGCAGGTGCCAACGCTCGGCCGCAAAAATTCTAAGTAGAAAATTGGCATAACTGTGCCAAAAATATTTGGAGGGTTACCTCACCTATTGGTATCAGTTCGCCTTTTCATAATGAACAACTAGTCGGAGTTTCAAGTAACCAGAGATATTACAAAATGCCCAAGAAGTCGAAAAAGGGGCATAACTGTGCTAAAAATATTTTGAGGGTTACCTCACCTATTGGTATGAGTTTTATTTAATCAAAACCTTTTCATAATGAACAACTAGTCCCGAGTTTCAACTAAATATGTTCAGTATTGGCAGAGATATTACAAAATGTCCTATTTTTGACGACGACGCAGACGACGACGGCGCCAGAGCTATGCCAATACCTCGTCGTTTTCTTCGAGAACAGCCGAGCTAACAAAACGTTTTACCCAACAGTAGGTACAGAAAAGAACGGATCCAAATCAATGTTCGTCTGCGACTTCAGCAGTTCTATGAAAGTTGTTTTTTATTTAAAGACGGTCTGTAAATTTAAAGGCGGACACAAATAAAATCATGAACATGGTGTAAAACAGAAACAATCGCATTTTGCTATTTACAGTAATTTGGTCGTTATCTGAAATATTCAGTAATTATGTGCAACTGCAAATTATATAGTTGTCTTTTATTTAATCAAATTCATTCAACCATAATTGAAGAGTTCTCAAAAACAGGTTTGTAATAAGATTCATGTGTAAAATGAGCTAATGAATTAATGTGTATAACGCTTTTATCATTTTGTCAACATACGACCACTCGCTTCGACAGACATATTTTCTGACAACTAAAATCAGTAAAGTGTGGGGTTTTCAAATGTAAGATTAGACATATTAGGAGTTTACAGAGCCTTGTGATACTGTGATAAAAGCTAATACCATGCTCGTGCGTGTTTAAGATATCCTGCCGAGCCCGCAGCCACACACACACTGACTGGGGTGAGAAGTATGCGCGAGGAGTGATAGATGATGTTTTAAGCAAGCGCTAATGGTAACGCCGAACAAGCCCAAACTTGTTTAATACCCTAGTGCTCTTGAAACGACGAGACAATGAGGAGGCGTTGAGGAGGCGGTGAGGAGGTACTGAGGAGGCGGTAAGTAGGTAGTGAGGGGTAACCTTAAGGCAGTGAGGGTAACCTTAAGGCAGTGAGGGTAACCAGTGCAAGCGTGTTGTGTGATTGTTATGGATGTTTTAAGAAGACGGTAAGTACAATGCCGAACATCCCCAAACCAGTTTCCCATAGTGCCCTGGTGCGATGAGGCAATGGGGAGGTATTGAGGACGCGGTGAGGAGGTAGTGAGAAGGCTGTGAGGAGGCGGTGAAGAGGTAGTGAGGGGTAACCGGTAGGCAGTGAGAGTAACGCGTGTTGTGTGATTGTTGTAGATGTTTTAAGGAGGCGATAAGGGCAACTCCGAACATGACCGAACTCGTTTACGATAGTGCCCTAGAAGCGATGAGGCAATAGGGAGGTATTGAGGACGCGGTGAGGAGGTAGAGTGGACCGTGTATGGCATAACAATAATAGGAGTTTATACAATATTGCACTCTTAACCAGCAGAAAGCTCCCACCCCCCCCCCCCCCCCACACACACCACCACCACCAACACGACCATCACACACAAACACAGCATCCGTAAGCCCAGACAGGGAAAGAATGAGAAAGTGATTGAAGATGTGCGGAGAAGGCAACGAGGGTAAAGACCGAACAGGGCCAACACGGTAGGGAGGAGGTAGGTAGCGGGGAGGCACCTGCGCAAGAGTGATGAAAACAAAAATAGCTTTATCATCCGACAATAATGGGAGTCAACATTACTCATTTAAGTAAGCGCGCGAAAAAAAAAATAATAATAATAAATAAAAGAAAATGGTGCGGTTTTTCAAAGCCTAAAGTCTGACCGCGATAAAAAGTGGCGCGTTATGACGTCATCCAACATGGCTGACCGGATGTGATGACATTCCAAGATGGCCGACCGCATGTTATCTAAGATGGCGGACAGGATGTGACTTCATCCAAAATGGCGGACCGGCAATGACGACAGAGGGACCAAATAGTCTTAAGGACTAGATTGCCCCCCCTTTTCCACCTACTTTAACGTCCCCCACAACACTGTAAAGGTCATTTTGGAAACGTTGCTTCCAATTTTGTGGGACTTTTTTTCCGACATTGTGATAAAATGACATCTCAAGCTCTGTCGCCCAATGAAACCAATGGGGTTTATAAGCGCTGCTTTGCCTGGACAGGCTTAGATCCTCTAAGCGGTTTACCAGTACTCGTGTTCGGATCGGTTACAGCTCTGAGTAAAAGCATCATGCAGCCCATCTTTCATCAAGCCCCGATGGCGCGGGGGCCGAAACGATATTTGGAGACAATAAAATGCATGCAGTCTTTTACACACGCGTTTTAATGAGATGAGGACTGAGGCAGCGTATGAGAATGTTTGATCATTTTCATGATTTTCCTTGTGTTAGTCTTTAAATCCACAGACGCCGGCCACAACAGCTCAGTCTAATGCCATTACGAAAACACGCCTATACCAATCCATTCTAACCTTTATCGCCGAAAAAGTGAAAAGTTTGAGATGAAAAATTGTGAATATTTTTCTTATTTCTGCTCAAAATATAGATTGTGGGTACTCGTTAGAACCGCCCCGAGGAGCCGGTTCTAACGAGCACCCACACTCTTTATTTTAGAGCAGAAATAAGAAAAATAAGGTTTACCCCTGTAAACCTCAGTTTCACTATATAAAAGTGGGGTTCGAGGGGTCAAAATTATATAGGCGTGTTTTCGTGATGCGCGTCTGACTGGTGACCAGGACGACGCGGGTTCGATACCTGCCTGGGTCGGCAACATTCTTTCGTGGAGATTGATCATGAATTCTGTTCTACTGTCATTCTCCCTCCCGCTGATTCAAGAAGGGCAGTTGTCTGTTTCTGGCGAAAGAATGTGGACTGTACTGGCTAACCGCCTACGTATAAGCCTGTCCAGGAAAGTGTGGAAAGGTAAACTGACCGGCTCAAAAATGTCCTAAATAGTGTTGACTGGGCCGTTAAACTTCATCAGAGAAAACAAAATTAAATTCATAGACTAAAATGTCTTTAAATTTATAGACAGACTTTACATTTATAGACTGCCTTTAAATAAAACCACTTTCTTACACATTCCTTACTGACATTCCTATCAGTGGCGCTTTCATAATCTTCTGTAAATGCTCAATACAGTCTGATCAGTATGGCCACCTTTTGTCCTATTACAATTTTAATAAGCATGTAACAAGTGTGTCTCCGCACATCGTGGCTTGACGAAATAGATGGTCTGCATGATGCTTCCACGCAGAGCTGAAAGAGGATCTAAGCCTGCTCAGGCAAAGCGGTGCTAGTCGGACCGTCCAGGCTTATAAACCCTATTGGTTTCATTGGACGACATGGCTTGAGATGTCATTTCATCTCGATGTCGGGTGAAAGTCCCACAAAATTGGAAGCAACGTCTCCAAAAGGACCTATATAGTGTTGACGGAATGATAAAAAGAATGATAAGTCTTGTACCTTCTAAATTTCGACCAGTCTCATTACTCAGACAATGAGGGAAAAGCATGGAACGGTGCCTTTACAGTCAGGTTTCATCAGAGGTGACTCTACCACATACCAACATTTGCACACATACCATACTATATGCGAATGGGCCAGTTTCATCAATAAACATCGTACGATTAATCTTAAATTGTTCGTACGCACTTTTTAAAGAGCTGGGTACGTCAGTTTCATCAAAACATCGCAAAGTGTTCCTACGAGCTAAATTTGCGTTTCACTAAACTAAGTCGTAATTTTAAATATGCGCTTAAACAGGGCTACTAATTGTCACATGCGTTATCACGTGCCGTCTTGAAATAGCCGTGTAAAGTAGATATGACGTTTTAAAATTATTGTTCCAGTGGGCCTAGATGTATATTCAGTTCAAACAACGTTGAATCAACGTTGATTCAACGTTGTTTCTAATTTGTATTTCCTTTTCTTTATCGTAAGATACTGTTACTAATTAACTGGATCCCCTTCCCACTTAACCACTGGCGAGTTGATCTGTTTTGAGGACGTTGTAACGTCAAACTAGCGTTGATTTAGCGGCGTTTAATGAACCTTTTATAAGCACGTTTGTCAGTTAATGCGGGTGAGAGGGGTGGGTGCTCTTTCGTTGAGTGCACTTTTATTGTCGAGTTTATGATATTAGTTGAGGAAAAGGGATAACATGTGAGACTTCGTTGAGTCGTTGAGCATTTTCTAAAATTTTCTCGCTCATTTTAATAAATTCAGTAATTCAAAAATCAATTTATCGTATGAACTTAAAAAAACAGTTTATGCACGGTTTTAAAACAAAATGTCAATACATAACGTTGTTTTATAAGGATGCCGCATATAACGTTACGTGACGTAGCCTCTGTCAATGTTCGTGTGTGTGTGTGAATTCGGGTTTAACGTCGCTTTCAACAATTTTTCAGTCATATCACGACGGTGTCTGGTTGCGACATGGAGCTCAATGCTCACTTTTATCACTTTGAAGTATCATGTCCCAGACACATTACATGATACTACACCCAGTCACATTATCCTGACACTGGGTCGACCAGTCCTAGCTCTACCCCGTAAATCTGAGTGCCAAGCGAGGACAGCTAGTACCATTGTTAACGACTTTGGTATGTCGCGGCCCGGGATCGAACCCGTGACCTCCCGTTCCCCGGAGCGGACACTCTACCAACTGAGCTATCGGGGCCGGTCTGTCAATGTTCGTATTTACATGTAACGTAAGTCAGTTTTCAGCTCCGGTTTGTTGTTGACAATGATCTGTAGCAAATATTTGTCCATTGATTGTTCCAGCACACTATTTACAATTTACTATTTACAATCGCCTGCAAAAGTATACACTTACATATACGAAAAGACAGTTCGCAAGACTATGACCCCCCCCCCCCCCCCCCCCCGTCATGGGCATGATGCCATGAAGGTTTTCGTACATACGAGCGTACCCACATGCATGTATGTCCTTCCGTATGGGGTGTACGTACGTGATCCTGTAACAGCAGTCTTAGGCATTGAACCAGTAAGAACCTAAACTTTTAGAAGCTCATATTTTCCAGACCATATGATGGAATTGTGATGATAGGTATGGGTCAAAGTTTTATTCAGCAATACACTGGCCCTTACCTATGACCTCAGAAAACCTTAAATGTTGAAATTCTTTAAGAGCTCATATTTTGTAAAATCATATAATGGATTTGTTTCATATTTGGTCAGATGATAGATAAACGTCAAAAGTTTTATTCAGCATTCCCGCGCCAATACCCATGACCTCAAGGTCAAGGTCACGGAGTCAGAATTTTCGATGTCAACGTTTTAAACAAGAGCTCTAATTTCTCAACCCATATAATGGGTTTAGGTCGTATTTGGTATGATGAAAGTTACAAGTTGTTTCTCCGGCTAATCCGTTCAGTTTTCGCCCACATCTGGTTAATGATCAGTTCGAAACAAAAGAAATAATCTTGAAAGGGCCGTAAAACCAAAAAACAACGTCAATGTCACAGACTTAGTAATTTATTTTTTATGAATTTGCTTCATATTTGGTATGATGATACAAACTTTTTCCAAAATTTAAACGAAATTACCCCCATCTACGCCGATGTCCTCAATGACAGTTTTCCAGGCGAGCAATGTCGTCTTTTTTAGTTTTTTCAACATGTTTTTTTTTCTTGGTGAGGATGGTCCCTGGGCGGGGGCATCTCTGACGTATTGACAATTCTAGTTTTATGTGTAGATTTGAGGCACTATGAGTCTTCATCTCAATCAAAAGTCTAATCGCAGATTGTGGGTAATCGTTAGAACAACCTCAACGCGTCCGTTCTTTTGTTTGTTTGTATTGAGGTTTCAAGTCCCCGACAACCGTTGGAACATGTATTTAGGTCATTTTGGAGACGCTGCTTCCGATTTTGTTGGTCTTTTACCAGACGTTGAGATGAAATGACATCTTAAACCCTACCGATCAAAAAGAAACCGATAGGGTTTCGTACAAATGGCTGTTTCGAGGGGTCCTCACTGCATGGGCTTTTGAGTAATGGGCGTGATCTGCGAAGGTAAGCGAAATGGTATATTATGTACCATACATTTAACAACGTTACTACAGAGATACATGTAAGCGTAGGTTGCCTTAACATATGCCGCCCGTTATCTTTTTTCAGCTATGGCTGTGACATTTCCAAAGTTTAAGACGAAAATTCCAATGTGCGACGTCTAAATTTTCATCTCAGAAATACGACAAAAATGTGCGAACATCGCAGATCTCGAGCATTTGATGAAACAGGATTTTTGTCGTAAGAACTTCGTACGATCTTCGTCGCAAATACTCTGATGAAACTGGCCCCAGATGGTTAATGTTTTTTTTTACAAAGTGATTTCAAAATCCATCATACGGGCCCGAAAAAAGAAAGTCATTGACTGCTTTTAAGTTTCGGATGGACGAACGAATGGACGGACGCAAGAGGGAGCAGTTATGGGTTGCACCGCAGAAATACGGACAAATTGACACCCCAGAATGTTGTCCATCATAGACACATTCCTACAGACACTACTGCCGGGGTTTTCGCAACTCAGATCTCATCTCTGTACGTTCAGACCCACAAGTCATGATAAATCATGGACACCGAACTTGTGCAAATAAGATGTTTGCAAACAACACCTATACCCACCAACCCCACCTTTACCCCATGGGAGTCATTAGAAAATATCGATTTATGTCATGCAACTCTCAAGTCGTTTTTTTTCCACAAGTCCGACCGGTACACATATACCCACGGACGCGCCGATGGACGGACGGACAGCGACATACCACCATAATACGTCCGATTTTTTTTTTCAAAACGGCGTATGAGAATATGTATTACCTACTGAACACCATTTTCCTGCATGTATAGTGTGATTTACAGGGGTGGGGGTGGGAGTGTGTGGGGAGGGGGTGGGGTAATTGGGCAGACTTGATAACGAAATCACGAAATCGCATAGTGCTTCTGTCGCAGCTCTGATGAAAATGTGTGATAATTTTCTTACTTTTGTTACAAACATAGACTGTGGGTGCTCGTTAGAACCTTAATGAAAGTTGGTTCTTACGGTTACCACTTTCTCAGACTTGAGCAAAAATATGGACAATAATGATACCACAAACGCCACTTTTCTGTATAAAGTAGGGCTTACACTTCATATTTTCCAGTTCTTTGGTGTATTCCTTGCTTCCATACAGAACATATTTACAGAGGTGTCCTTTACAAGGACTTCTCAAAGCGATGAAAAATATGTCTTCATTTGCATTTAATAGTTGGTTATTGCAAGGGAAAATATTGTTTGTGCCTGGCACAGCATTTCCTACAATTACATGTGCGCCCAGCGAAGACTCGGATCAGCCTGCGCATCCGCGCAGTCTGATCAGAGTCTTCGTTGTGCGCTCTAAGAACAGCTGAGGGCCCAATGCTCCTTCATGCAGCAAGGGAAGTCTCTGACCAGACTATAGGGATGCGCAGGCTGATCTGGTTCTTCCCTGGGCGCACCTGTAAATTGAAGGAAATGCTGTGCCCCGGCTCAATTTTCTTACAAACTATCATCCTTTTGTACCTACTACGGTTACTGCGATCGGTCCACACGAGTACTGGTAAACCGCTTAGAAGGCCTTAGCCTGCCCAGACAAAGTGGTGAGAGTCGGACCGTCGTTGCATATAAACCCTATTGGTTCCATCTGTTCATCGGGTGACAGAGTCTGAGATCTCATTTCATCTCATTCACCATATTTGCATTATTTGCTTGCTCCCAGCTTGCACATTGTCAATATTGGAAAAACAGGTAACCAGACCCCCCTGACCTTTTAAGGTCAGGGGGGTCTGGTTACGTGTTTTTCCAACACTGATAACTTTCAGACTTGGAACCAGCAGATAATGCAAATAAGGTGAATAGTCGGGTAAAAGTCCCACAAAATTGGAAGCAAAGTCTCCAAAATGACCCTACTAGTGTTGATGGTGACGTTAAACTGTTAAACCTCAAATAAAATAAACAAAACTGCTATCAATCACATTTTGACCATTTACCCTTATCTTGCTGTTCACGACAACCCTTATCTTTGCAAACAGTGTAGATCCAGATCAGATGGCACCTGAAGAAGCTATCTGATCAGGATCTACTCTGTTTGGCATTCCCTCAAATAAAATAAACAAAACTGCTATCAATCACATTTTGACCATTTACCCTTATCTTGCTGTTCACGACAACCCTTATCTTTGCAAACAGTGTAGATCCAGATCAGATGGCACCTGAAGAAGCTATCTGATCAGGATCTACTCTGTTTGGCATTCCCTTTATGAATTTGTAGCAGTAAATTACATCAAGTAATTTGATTGGTTGATAGACAGAAATGGGTGTGGCTTAAATGAATATTCAGCAAGATAGGGGTTAAGACTCGCAGGTGTCCCAGATTTCAGTATGAAAGCTTACACAGCAATCATGTGTGTGTGTGAATTCGTGTTTAACGTCGCTTTCAACAATTTTTCAGTCATATCACGACGGTGTCTGGTTGCGACAGGGAGCTCAATGCTCACTTTTATAGTGCTGCCACACTGAAGTATCATGTCCCAGACACATTACATGATACCACACCCAGTCACATTATCCTGACACTGGGTCGACCAGTCCTAGCTCTACCCCGTAAATCTGAGTGCCAAACGAGGAGCAGCTAGTACCATTTTTAACGACTTTGGTATGTCGCGGCCCGGGATCGAACCCATGACCTCCCGCTCCCCGGAGCGGACACTCTACCAACTGAGCTATCGGGGCCGGTCACACAGCAATCATGTTATTACGATAGGGATCTTTAACCAGCGCAGGGGATGATTCTCTCCGCACTGGGGCCCGATAGCAAAGATCATCAACATTACGCAAACACGCCTATACTAATACATTGCCACCTTTATCGCCGAAAAAATGAAAATTTTATGATGAAAAATTGTGATATTTTTCTTATTTCTGCTCAAAATATAGATTGTGGGTACTCGTTAGAACCGCCTCGATGAGGCGGTTCTAACAAGTACCCACAATCTATATTTTAGAGCAGAAATGAGAAAAATAAGGTGTACCCCGGAAACCCCAGTTTTACTGTATAAAAGTGGGGTTCAAGGGGGTCAAAATTGTATAGGCGTGTTTTCGTGATGAAAATTGTATCACCACTGCCGGGGATTGAACCGGGGCCTTTCTCCTATTACTGCTACTCGCTCAGATCTGAGCATTACGAGCAGAATTTCCTGGGTGGTTACCAGTACTTTCTTAAGCAATGTGACTGAATTGTCTTGCTCAAGGGCACAACACCTTGGTCAGCGTGAGGATCGAACCCGCAACCTCTCGATCACAAATCCGATGCGCTACCACTGCACCAAAGCGCTGCCACTGCACCAAAGCCTCTAGCATCAGAGGCAAGTGCACTAGCAACTGCCAGACAAATCTGATAAAAACAATTCATGTCAACTTACAAATACACATCTCCTCCCCCATCTAGCAAAATATCTTCTGTCTTCTACATAGACGATGATTACACTTTCTGCATTTCTGTCTTTCTGTACTGCGCACACAGACTGAATCTTGTCTGACCATTGAAAGCATACATGTATTACAAAAATCATGAAACCATCGACCAATGGGATAAAAAAAGATCAATCAATAGTTCAATCGCCTAGTCGTGAACTTCTCTCACTGCCCAATGCATGGGACTATTTAAGGCGAATGGATACACACAAAAAGAGGTAACTCTAACATAAATGTTTACTGTTCCTAAAGGCGGAAGCTTTTCTTTTAAAACTATCCGCTATCAAGGCACGTTAACAGATCCATATAATGAATAGCACTGTACACATTGTAAACCGCACTTTATCTACCCCCACCCATCGGGGTTTGGAGAAATAGATTGGGCTGCACGGTGCTTCCACGCAGAACTGTGCGAATGAGTACTTTTTTTTTTTTTTTTGGTTTGGGTTTTACGGCCCTTTCAAGATTATTTCACTCATATCGAGCCGATCGTTAATCATAGGTGGGCGAAAACCGGAGTACCCGGAGAAAAACCACCTGACCTTCCGTTGCAGAACTTGGCGTCTCACACGTGACCCGAGCGAGGCTCGAACCCACGGCGGTGAGCGAATGAGTACTGACTGGCCGCTTAGAAGCTCAAAGCATGCCCAGGCAAAGTGGTGCGAGATAGACCTGCATGCATATAAATCCTTTTGGTTTCATTGGGCGGCAGGTACCGAGATGGGCTGCATGCATATACATCCGATTTGTTCATTGGGCGTCAGGTATCGAGATGTCATTTCATCTAAATGGCGAGTAAAAGTGCCACAATAGTGGAAGCAACGACTCCAAAATAACCTAAATAGTGTTGACGGGGACGTTAAACCCTAAATCAATCAAAACCACACTTTATACATGTAAATGGAAAAGTGGTAGCCCAATCTATTTCTCCAAACCTCGATGGTGGTTGGATTGGGTGGGGACAGACGCCATTATAAGCACACGGTTGTGTTAGGGTTATGTTGTCTACCAGTCCTTTCCCGAAGATGACGTCCATAAACAGCAATGGGGCACTGGAGGTGCCCAGTCAAGACCGAACTCAAGTGTGCAGAAGACGTATCATCTTGTAAACAAGTCCGTGAAACCAACACCCCCTAAACCCCACTTCAATGAGGCGGTTCTAACGAGCACCCACAACCTATACTTGCAGTTTAAAAAGGAATAATATCAAAGATTTTCATCAGTAAAGTCACCATTGCGGTAATGGTCAAAGGTGACCGACGCAGTATCAGAAGATAGATATAAAAGAATGCACAATGCGCACAGTGGCAGTTCTTTCTCAGAATTGTGTGTGTGTGTGTGTGTGTGTGTGTGTGTGTGTGTGTGTGTGTGTGTGTGTGTGTGAATTCGGGTTTAACGTCGCTTTCAACAATTTTTCAGTCATATCACGACCGCGTCTGGTTGCGACAGGGAGCTCAATGCTCACTTTTATAGTGCCGCCTCACTGAAGTATCATGTCCCAGCCACATTACATGATACCACACCCAGTCACATTATCCTGACACTGGGACGACCAGACCTAGCTCTACCCCGTAAATCTGAGTGCCAAGCGAGGAGCAGCTAGTACCATTCTTAACGACTTTGGTATGTCGCGGCCCGGGATTGAACCGGTGACCTCCCGTTCCCCGGAGCGGACACTCTACCAACTGAGCTATCGGGGCCGGTCTTTTTCTCTGAATAACATAGGAGAAAATATCGTTCAGCAAAAACAGGTGCACAATTATGATTTTTCAGTGAGAAATTTTAGCAAAATATTCACCTAAATTACATTTCGCTAGGAGATTTACTACCATTTAGCCCATTGAATGAGATTCATCACGAAAACACGCCTATATAATTTTGAACCCCTTTAACCCCACTTTTATAAATTAAAACTGGGGTTTCCGGGTGTATACCTTATTTTTCTTATTTCTGCTCTTAAATGTAGATTATGGGTACTCGGTAGAACCGCCTCATCGATGCGGTTCTAACGAGTGCCCACAATCTATATTATGAGCAGAAATAAGAAAGCTATCGCAATTTTTCATCATAAAATTTTCATTTTGGCGGCGATAAAGGTGGCAATGTATTTGTATAGGCGTGTTTGCGTAATGTTGGGAAATCACACAAAATCTTATTCGAAATTTATTCCTGCGTTTCTCAAGAACTGACGTTCGTCTTCATTGCTTCACTTGAAGAGGGACCGTAGTGGACGACCTCATAAACACCTAGCCTTTGAGAGTATTCTTGCTGTCTGTCAACATTGCTTTCGAAGTCAAAGGTCCTGCGAAACTCAATCAGCAATCCGAATGGGGCCATAAATCGTGGCCACAAGCAGACTGACTTGATCATCATGGACTTCGCAACGGCCTTTGACAAGGTACCTCACAGAAGGCTATTGTATAAATTGGACTACCAGATAAGTGGATCTACACATAAGTGGATCAGCTCATGGCTGTCTGGGTGCTCATGGCAAGTTTTACTTGACGACCAGGCGTCAAATTAAGTCCCTGTGTCCCCCAAAATCCGGTCCTTGTACCGGTCCTGTTCTTGGTATGCATTAATGACCTCCCTGATAATATCAGGTCATCTGTCCGTTTGTTTGCTGATGATTGTACCCTGTATAGGAACAATGAACATATAGTCTCTTTCTGACTGTCTTAGTTTACATGATGACCTGGATCGACTTGCACAGTGGGAGACCGATTGGCAGATGAAACAAGAGCCCCGCATGCAGGTGCCAACGCTCGGCTGCAGCCCCTTTTCATAATGAACAACTAGTCCGAGTTTCAAGTAAATATGTTCAGTAATGACAGAGATATTACAAAGTTTTTGCACGACGACGACGCAGACGAAAATTACTGAAGTTTTTGCACGACGACGACGCCAGAGCTATGACAATACCTCGTCGTTTTCTTCGAAAACAGCCGAGCTAATGAGGGTGTCACGACACCATCCGGGCAAACAAATTAAGTTTAATTATACACTACATCAGCAAATTGGTTCGCTCTCAACTTGAATATGCACCACCAATTTTTGATGGCCATTTGGCCATTTTGTAACTCTCCTTATGACCTTCCTTTGTTTAGGTTTCAAATATGGTCTGGTCGCTTCGTGTTTGTGTTTCTTTCCCTTTGGTGTCTTTGATGGGTGGAGTAAGTCAATTGTATCGATTCCTGATCTTTGTTTCACTTCTACTTTAAATCTCTTCAGCAACAATGTCTATCGGAACCCGAATTTTATGGTGACTTAGTATACAAATTCAGAAAAATATATAACCGCAATGACTTCAGCACCCAATTTCGTAAAATCATTTTTCGATATAAAAAGATTGGGTACAACATAAATGTTATACGACAGACTGCATGCATGGTAGTTAACCCAATCACGGTTGACAACTTTGCTTCCCTCTTTAATTGCACGCCGGTGGGCCAGGCCTCAGATTCTATGACGGTTCCAGTGTAAACTTGTTGAGAAATAGAGAGATCTAATTCAAGTTGATGTTGGCTGGTGCCTGATGCTCTGTCTCTGGTCGGACCCATCGGAGTCTAACTGTTGGTTTTCTTTTGCTCCAGCACTTCAGTGGATTCTTGCTGTCGAGTCCTCACCGTTGTTTCATCTCTGTGCGTGGTTGTTTGATTATTTGTGTTCACGGAGATGTTGCACTGATGAGTTAGGAGGCCTTCATGCGGACTGAACAAAGTATTTGTCTAAATCGCGACGGAAGTAAGGGCGAGGAGCCCCCCATTGGAATTCGTTTCACTGACCGTTCCAATGCGGTTCTTCAGTCGCGGCTTATTTTTTTATGGTTTGTCTTTGAGTGTTTGTATCGATTTTTTGTTTTGGATAGCCAATTGGCCAGTTTGTGGGAAAGTGACTGTCCTTTTGGCTTTCTGCTATTGGTGTTTCCATTAGGATCCACTTAATTAATATATGTGTTTCTTTCCCTTTGGTGTTTCTGATGGGAGCTGTGGGTTAATTGTATCGATTTCTGATCATTGCCTTCATTTCTATTATTTGTAAGCGGTTAACGAGTACAGTGCACATTGTTTCGCCAGAAACTGTAAAATCGATTTGCCCCCTCAACCCCTAGTGAAATTATTTTCACCGACAGTTCTAAGGCGGTTCTTCTGTCGCGGTTTATTTTTGTTATGGTTTGTCTTTGAGTGTTTGTATGCCTTTTATCTTTTTGTTTTGGATAGCCAATTGGCCATTTTGTGGGAAAGTAACTGTCATTTTGGCATTCCGCTACTGATGTTTAAATTAGGGTCTACTTATTTCATGTTTTTGTTTCTGTCCCTTTGATGTGTCTGATGGGAACTGTTGGTTAATTGTATCGATTCCTGATCACTGCCTTTTAATCTATTTTCTTACAAATTGGCTCATCTGCAAGTCTTCCTTTCGGAAACGGGATCTTTAAGAATTACTTTTGCGAACACGACAGCTACATATAATCATCGCCATATGCGTTGGTATAATTGGTCAAATTAAGTTAGAAAACAACTTTCTTCCTCTTAATTGAAACGCGAAGTGACTGTTTCTGTCAACAGTTAAAAAGTTATATGTAGAATCTGGAAATAACGATTTTAACTGGGCCCCGCCAAGCGATTTTGGTACTTATCGCCTATGCGAGCAGCGAAGGTTCAGGCGAGCCTGCGCATCCGCGCAGTCTCGCCAGAACCTTCGCTGCTCGCTCATAAAAGCAGTAAATCAAGAGGAACCTTCAGACAGAAAGCCATATCCCTGGCCCCTCTGAATGGCTGGGCATGCGCAGTTAAAATTTGTCATGACGGAATGCTCGAAGACCCAAATTCGCTTGGCGGGGCTCAACTTATCATTGCTATCTAGAAATAGAGATTCTTGCACACCAGACAAAGAAATGCGTGATTTTACCCTGGGATAGAAATTTATGTTCTGACCCTGGTGTTCCGACCCCAAATCGAATATAATCGCGTGTTTGATAAATGCACTGGTTGATTACAACCTCATGTGCGGCGTCGTCATGGGTGACGTCACTAAACATTCCTGTTGTGTCAGCACAAAATGGCGGACGTCGGTAACCGAAGTGAAAGCAGCATTAAAAATTCTCAATAGAAATGGAAGGTACGCAAGAAAAAGAATCCTATATGGGTGTGAGGGGTGGATAGAAAAATCCGTCCCTCGGGATCACTGTCCGGCATCACTCGGCAAGCCTCGTGCTGCCCGACAGTGTCCCTCGGGACGGATTTTTCAATCCACCCCTCACACCCATATGAGATTCTTATATTCTAACGTATATTCACTATTGACAGACGTTTGGAAATATCCATTTAACGAACAATCGCTATTGACAGACGGCTGGTACTAGCGCGGCCGGTGCAAGAAATAAAAAAAGAAAAAGGAAAAACAAATGTGGACCAATAGTCCTGAGCCGCACACCCGAGTGCTGATAGTTTATGAAGCCATTTCATTTCTGAACAGAAGATTTTTAAGGGTCTTTACGATGGTAACCATCTTAGACATGTGAGCTGATAATGGGCCCAGTGGTTCCAGAGAAGAAGATTTTTGAAGTGTTTTTACCTTATATGGACATGGCGGCCATATTGGTGATGTGACCAAACTCATATTAATATAACTTCATTTGCTTATTTCTATAAGCTTTCATATATAAATTTGATCGCAAACGGCCCAGAACTTCCAGTGGAAAATAAGATTTAGTCCTCATATCAGAAATGCCTTAGACCAAGGTCAAGGGATGACCCTGACCTTGAATACTCATGTAGTTTCATCCACTCATTTAGCTAACTGCATTTACCACTTTTCATAAAATAAAGTTTAATTTTCATATCTGAATGACCTGAGGCCAAGGTCAGAAAATAACATTGACGTTTAATACTTAAGTAGTTTCATCCACTCCATTAGCTAACTGCATCAACCAATTTTCAACCCACTGGGCTGCAATATTTTCCCATACAAATGTCTATACGACCAAATTTGACCTTGGCATAAAATAGGTTAAGGCCATTCGGGGGTCGTCGGTCGAAGAAACTATAATGGGACCAAGTCCCGAACGCCATATACTGTTTTACGAAAATCTGACTGCTGGTTCCAGAGAAGAATATTTTTTATTTATTGTGTACCTTATATGGTCGTGGTGGCCATATTGGTCATTTTACATTTTCTTGTTTCTATAGGCTTTTACATAAAAGTTGATCGCAAACGGCCTAGAAGTTCCAGTGCAAAATATGTTTCAGTCCTTATATCTGAAAGGCCTTAGACACCTTGACCTTGAATAATCATGTAGTTTTATCCAGTTATTTAGTTAACTACATTTACCAATATTCAGGCCAGAGACTGAATTTAAAGATTCTGAAATTATATGTATAGATTTGACTTTTTCCCCATACAAAAATTAAAAAGAAACGATCAGGAACAGACATTATCAGATCCCTAACTCTCCCCGAAATGTCACTAGGGATAGAAGTCGAAACATGGAGCAACGAAAGCAAAGTCTATGTGATCAAATTCGACCTTGGAGTAAAATAGGTCAAGGTCATCCAAGGATCATTATTTGAACCAATTATGCTGTGCCCCAGTCCCAACCGCTACATACCAAGTTTCATGACAATCGGCCTTTTAGTTTGAGAGAAGATGATTTTTGAAGTGTTTTACATAATATGGGCATGTCAGCCATCTTGGTCATGTGACCGAACTCATTTTAATCAGTTACCATTTCCTTCTTCCTACAGGTATTTATATGAAATTTGGTTACAAATGGCTTAGTGGTTTCTGAGGAACATAAGGTTTGATTTTCATATATGAATGACCTTGGGCTAAGGTCAAAGAATGATCTTGACCCTGTATACGAATGTAGTTTTATCCACTCATTTAGCCAACTGCATCTATAAATTTTCAGATCAAAGGCTGCAATAGTTTCCGAAAAATACACATTTTTTATTTTTTCCCATACAGTAGTCTATGTTACCAAATTTGACCTTGGCATAAAATAGGTCAAGGCCGAAAGTTATCATTTGAACAAATTATGGTGGGCCTGAGTCCCCAATGCTACATACCAAGTTTCATGGCAATCGGCACATCGGTTCCGCTGAAGAGGATTTTTGAAGGCTTTTACCATATATCGGCATGGCGTTCATCTTAGTCATTTGAATTGGATCCCGCGAACAAACTTTCGTTCCCCCATCGCATAGATGTCCCGTATAAAATTTGACTTAATTCGGCCAAGTGATTTCAGAGAAGAAGATGTTTGAAAATATTGACAGACAGGCGACAGATAGACAACAGACGACAGACAGACAACGGAGCCTTGCCATACTACAAGTTCACCTATGAGCCTTAGGCTCAGGTGAGCCAAAAAGAGAATACGCATCGGTTAGGTTAGTGGACATACCTATTGTTTTGGCTGGCTGAAGGAAGCTATGATGGCATTTCTCATTTTTACTTGTACTATAACTATATT
Organism: Lucinisca nassula; assembly: GCA_963580285.1. Classification (NCBI taxonomy): domain Eukaryota; kingdom Metazoa; phylum Mollusca; class Bivalvia; order Lucinida; family Lucinidae; genus Lucinisca; species Lucinisca nassula. The sequence continues at coordinate 103,792,005 of OY757023.1, read as the reverse complement.
AAGAAGTTTATTCCTGTTGCAAACCGGTGTTTTCTTGACGGCTTGCAACTCTCTGTGCTATTTGTGTCTATATCTGTATGTATTTGCTTGACTGATATTTGCGTCAAATCAAAGCAAAGTGCTGCCAGAATCATTTTACACGCATATTTTAACACACAATCCTTCAAGATGTTGACAGAGCTAGGGTTGGCAACCAGTTCATCAGCGATTGAAATACAATAAAGTCGCTTATATACAAAGCTTTGATTGGTCTTATGCCTGAATATATCACTTCACAGCAGAAACGCACGATCGCCATCTAATATCATCGGTCAAAGGCACTCTGGCGGTTCCTAGATCACGTACCTCCTTATATGATCGTCCGTTTCTGGCACAGCACCGAAGCTATAGAACACACTTCCTATCTCACTAAGACATTCATCATCTTTAAATGCTTTTAAAGCCAGCCTCACAAATGCACTATTATTGTTTTACTGCAAACCCTTTAACATCCCATTTTGGGAAAATGATACAGCTTTTTACCTTTAAAAGCCTTTAAATGAAGTGGAGCGCTGGGGTAAAACATCGGACTTGAGATCGAGAGGTAGCCGGTTCGATCCCGGCAAGCGCAAACTATTGTTTCCTTGAGCAAGAGACTTTATCCACATTGCTTAGTTCTGGTTCCTACCCTGGAAAAGAGGGCTATATGGAAGATTAGTACTAGTACTAAATGTGTTACCCTCTATAAATAAGGTCGATTATCATAATTATTATTATTATTATTTAACGCGCCCTCATATTTTTTTTTGTTATCGACAAGCTATCTTATCACATCATATGTTAATCTTAATGAGAATACTACATAGTCTTATCTAACAATGTGATAGATATGCTCTTGTTTATCATTACGATAACACACCAGTGATATAGTGAATTTTTAACATAAAAATGGCTACTTTTCTGATGAAACTGATATTTTTGTTATTTTTACTTCAAACACAGGTTGTGGGTGCTCGTAAGAAATAAGAAAAATAATGTATACCCCCGTAAACCCGTTTTCCCTATATAAAGTGGGGTTCAGGGGGTGTTCATTTCACGGACATGCTCACGTGATGTTGTGTTTGTACTTGTATTTATTTCATATATGTTTGTTTGTTTAATGCGTTACAGAGGGAGCCATATGGTTAAATGTGTTTTACTCTCTTTAAATGTTTTAAATGTAAAATAAAATAGAAAAATAAAATAAATGTTCCAAAACCAAAGAACTATCTACGCACAGCTTCATGAGGTAGCTATAAACGTCTAGCCCTCTACATTGCTGCAAACGTGAATTTAAAGAACGTACACTGAACATACATTCTCGTCGGTCGGCTAAAAGTGTCATGTTCTCATCACATGAACAAGTCCGTGAAATGAACACCCCCTTAAATAAGTTCTGAAGTTAGATCCTTTGGAAACAAAGAATACACAAAATACGCTCGTAAACGAAAATAGCAGACTCGGGTTTAATTGAGTCAGTTCATGACCAGTACTGAAATGTGCAAAACCGGTCAGGCCCCCTAGCGCCGGCTTAAGCAGAACTATATTTTCAAAATGATTCAAATGGTCTTAATGATCCCAAAAGACCAGAAATATAATCTGCAGTATGATGATGTATGGGGAGACGTTTTACGGCTGCCACACGGCATAACACCAGCTGCAGTGAAGATAAATAGGTTCTGAAGTTAGATCCTTTGGAAGCAAAGAATACACCAAATAAACGAAAATAGCAGACTCGATTTTATTGAATCTTTTCATGACCAGTACTGAAATGTGCAACACCGGCCACGCCCTCTAGCACCGGCTTAAGCAGAACTCTAATTTCAAAATGATTCAAAATGAACTCAATGATCCCAAAGGACCAAAAAATATAATCTGCACTATGATGATGATTAAAACCCGATTTATATAGAGGAAATCGGGGATATACATTATCTTTCTTATTTCTGCTCCAAGACACAGGTTGTGGGTTCTCGTTACAACCGTTTTAATGAGACGCTTTTAACGAGCACCCACAACCTATGTTTGCAGTAAATTATGGATTTTCATAAGAAAGTTAACCATTTTTAAGATGTGAAAAAATGCACAATGTCGCATGGGTGTGTTATCGTAATGAATTTCCGGAAGCCCCTTAAAACGTAGGTAGCGCACACATCACAAAATATCAATTTCAGGAGAAAAGCTGTATTATGTGTTTGCGACCGGACACAGAACAAAACCTTTTTGTTCAGCTACCTACACAGACATGCAAGTGTCTTAAATATTTAGAAATATAAAACAGAAATGAAGCCCATGATCAGGAATCGATACAATTAACCCACAGCTCCCAGAAGTGACACCAAAGGGAAAGAAACACAAACATGGGACAAGTAGACCCTAATGGAAACATCACTAGCAGAAAGCCAAAAGGACAGTCACTTTCCCACAAAAAGGCCAACTGGCCATTCAAAACAAAACAATATAAGCGAAAGACACGCTCAAAGACAATCCATGAAAAATAAACCCCGACAGAAGAACCGCCCGGATTGGTCAGTGAAACGAATTCCACTGGGGTGTTGGAGGTGGGGGGGGGGGGGGTTTGGGGGGCTTGAATCGATAGCTGCAATCCTCGCCCCTTACTTCCGTCACGATGTAGACAATAATTTTCGTCCGCATGGCGGCCACCTAACTCATCTGTGCAACATCTCCGATAACACAAAAATCAAGCAACTGTAGCGTGTACCGGGTCGTCCACGAAGTTAAGCTACGCGGTCACCCATCCGGGTACTAACCGTGATATCCGTTGCTTAACTTCGTGAATAAGCCAACCACTCTACTCGCGTCGCTCAAAGAGCCGGCTCCTACAGCAAGGCTGTAGTGGTATTTATCCATAACCGTCACATTCCCCCACCCTCATCTCTTGACTTCGTCCCGAAGTCACACATTCCTCACTAGGAAAACCCGAGGGCGGAGCCTATGCAACAAACCAGCGGCACTGTTTCCATCCCACCGCTGCCACCAATGTAGCGTGTACGGGTCGTCCACGAAGTTAAGCTACGCGGTCACCCTTCCAGGTACTAAACGTGATATATGTTGCTTAACTTCGTTAATAAGCCAACCATTCTACCCTCGTCGCTAAAAGAGACGGCTCCTACAGCAAGGCTGTAGAAGTGGTATTTATCCCTAACCGTCACAAAACCACAAAGATGAAACAACGGTGAGGACCCAGCAAGAAACCACTGCAATGCTGGAGCAAAACAAAACCCAACAGTTAGACTCCGATGAGCCCAACCAGACACTAGAATGAAGGCCACCTAACTCATCAGTGCAACATCTCCGTGAACACAACAATCAAACAACCACAGAGATGTAACAACGGTGAGTACTCGACTGCAAGAAATCACTGAAATGCTGGCGCAAAAGAAAACCAACAGTTAGACTCCGTTGGGCCTGACCAGAGACAGAGCATCAGGTAACAATAAACATAAGCCTTTACGCTGGAACCGTCAAGGAATCTGAAGCCTGACCCACCGGCGTGCATTTAAAGAGTGAAGCAAAGTTGTCAACCGTGATAGGGTTAACTACCATGCATGCAGTCTGTCGTATAACATTTATGTTGTACCCAATCTTTTTATATCGAAGAATGATTTTACGAAATTGGGTTCTGAAATCATTGCGGTTATATATTTTTTTCTGAATTTATATACTAAGTCACCATAAAATTCGGGTTCCGATAGACCTTGTTGCAGAAGCGATTTGGGATCAATATTGAATTTTGAAATTAAATCAGAACGACGTCTATAAAATTGTGATAAGGCTTTGCGTAGTTTATGATACCAATAATAAAAATCAAAAATCAATAACCCTGATTAAGAAGTTTAGCCGTTAACAATTTATTACGAGTGTTGAAGTCTACATTCGGAAGCCTACGACAGACGTAAGGACGAAGGGACGCCACGTATAATCGATTTAAGCCCCCCAGTGAAATACTGACCGTTCCAAGGCGGTTCTACTGTCGCAGTTTATTTTTGTTATAGTTCTTCTCTGAATGTGTGTAACACTTATATAGTTTTGTTTTAGATAGCCAATTAGCCATTTTGTTGTAAGGTTTTGTCTGTCCTTTTGTCTTTTCGCTAGTGATGTTTCCATTAGGGTCTAGTTATTTCATGTTTGTGTTTCTTTCCCCCGGGAGGTGTTGGTTAATTAAATCGATTCCTGGTCATAGCATTCACTTCTATTTCAAGTGGTTCGTAAGATGACCGCTTTGTGCCATCCGAATTTATTGGTATAGATGGAATATCTGTTTTGAAACGGAAAACATTCGCCATTTGAATACAGCCCTTTACCTATGAACTTAGATTGACTCCTATCTATCTGATAATTTTGACAATATAAAATGCTATGATCGTATAAACTAAACAACACTAATTTGGCTGATAAGTATGCGTGTCTGCCAGGTAGAGAGTGAGCAGAACAATAGCCATGCCCAGGAAGAATCTTTATCTTTTTTTATTACCTCAAACTCATAGTTTAACATCAATCTACAATGAAATATAAGACTTCCGTTTTATGCAGTTACTTTATCCCTTTTCATTTGTTTTATTCACGGGCCGAATATATGTTCTCCGGGGTTTATTGTAGACACATCGCGCCAGTTGCCATGGCAGAATCAAGGTTACCTAGAAAAAAGGTATTTAGGTGAAGCCTTTGGTGCCACGAAAATCTGTTAGTGACAAGACAGTTTCTACCCACTGAGGGATAATAATAATACCGGGTAAGGAGACGTAATCGAAAATATTTTCGGAATTTCATTTAAAGGTAACGGTGTTGAAATAATAAATAGCGAAAAGCACCATTGCTTTAGGTAAGTGAAATCTGAAAACCGGATCAAATTATCTTTATTAGTTTCTGAGATATTGCAATTACAAGTCTGAAATATTTCAACTAAACGGAGAGAATATTTCAACTAAACGGAGAGAAATACTTCAAGCTACCCCATAAATATTCATAAAGTATTTTATGATGTCATATTTGACTTAGAATTCTTTGTCCATTTTAACAATTAATATAGCTGGTGTGTTGTAATCATCAGAAATTACTTAGTCACCCGATGGAATTAATGAAATTGAACTCAGTCAAAACTCGAAAACAATTTCTTCGAATTTCAGTCCTAACATCTATAAATTAAGTTACAAATTATATATCTAAATAAATTTCAGATTACATGTTTCTATGTAGATCAACTAACATACGGTGATAGGTTATGTCTTGAGAAAACATTCAAAAACATTTTTATTAACTAAATAATTTATAATCGAACCGTTTGTTTTGAATAGTATAAAATTTCATTTAAATCTTAAATAAACGTTTTAATTTAGATATGAAATTTTAAATTTATATATAAAGTTATTAATTTGATTCACAGCCATCAGCGGACATAAGTAAATGTATAATAAAATCGTAGAAATGGAAAATATGTTCGTTTTATAGTTAATTCAAAATGTTAAACTCCACTATGATGTCACAAAATATTGCATTGTGGGTTTAAATCATCCAAAATTCAAGTAAGTTACCCTTTGTCGAAAATAGGTACGTGATAGATATAAATTAGCATAACTTTGAAACGAATAGGAATTGTTTCATGTAGTTTTTTTTTTTTTTTTTTTTTTTTTGTAAAATGCTCCTCTCTATGTATACTTTAAATATACTTAATACTTAAAATATGTAAACTTTCGTGATACATTACCTTTAGGGAGAATATAGCAGACAGCTGCTACAAAATATTTTTGTCTTCCATGTCAGTAGGGATCAAGTCCTAGAGGACAAAATATATACATAATGGGAAAAGAATCTGAATCACCAACATGACAAACATTAAATTGGAAGGACAAATGTAACTAAAAATGAACAGACAAAAAGGGGAGAAGAATCATAATTATTAACGTAACAACATATATAATTAGGGAAAGACCCACCATCACAAAACATGAAGAAGAATCATAATTATTAACGTAACAACATATATAATTAGGGAAAGACCCACCAACACAAAACATGAAGGACCCACAGCAAAAGTGTAAAATAAGAAATAATATCACACATTTTCATAAAAAATGAACGTTTTTGAGAGAAGAACATGCGCTATGCCACAAGGATGTGTTAGTATAATGGTACGCACATAAAGGCATCTTTCGTTCGTCGAGAGTGGGGCAACAAATACCCCTAACAAGTCAAGGAATGGAGCATACTTTTATTCTATTATCCCCATTTCAGGGCAGTTTCTATGAAAAAGTATGTAAGGTGTTTTGTTTAGATGATCTCTATTGAAAATGCCTTGCATTACGCACATGCGACACTTGGGCTTTGAGCAATATGCCTTTGGATGTGAATAAGGGCTTATAATGCAAGGTTACTTAGTGGATGATATGTGGTTATTGTTATTATGGGGCTGTGAGGACGATTAAATTACAGTCTGTCTCTTGAGTATATGATTACTGATCTCAATATATACCTTCGCAGAGCGTATGATTCTAGTAATAGTTGTCTATAATCGACTCCTATTATTCAGCTTTCGATCAGATCAAATATCGCAGGGTCTTAATGCAACGCACGTTTGTGGGTAGACGACGCCTGACTTAAATCTGTGTGGGTTTGAATTGAGAAGTGGAAGCCTGAAAATACATTTTATAAATGTATTTAGATGAATGATAAAATGAACATGATGTATTGTTCTGACAAAGACAACCTGGCAAATGCCTGAAAAGGAAATACAAAGACAATGCAAAAGCAATACAGCATATTGATTGACTGGATGGCTTGTTTAAAAAATCACTTAACTTATAACTAGACAAATGCTATCTAGACTCTCATTAGTGGGTTGGGTACTAACGTCATAACAGGCGGCGTGGCATCGCCCTTGCCCATCGGGGCTTGACGAAACAAATGGCCCGCACAACACCCCAACGCAGAACCGAAACCGCTTGCACCGGAGCACCGGCAAACCGCCAAAGGACCCAAGCCCGTGCAAGAAAAGCGTCGCGAGTACGGTCATCCACTCCTAAAAACCATATCGGCCTCACAGGGCGGCAGGGCTCGAGAAGCCAATTTCAACTCTCAAGGTTGGGCACAAGTCCCACAAAACAGTTAGCAACGCCCCCAAAACGACCCGCACAGTGCTGACCGGGACGCCGATCCCCAAACCAACCAAACTAACAGCGTGGCATAAAACGTCAGAATGCAAAAGATATTTCCTGAAAATACACAAAATAAATGCCACTAGTCTTAAAAATAACTCGCTGGACAATAGATGAATATATGTAGAACTAAGAAATAGTCACATACCTGAAAATACATTTTATAAATGTATTTAGATGAATGATAAAAAGAACATGAGGCGTTGTTCTGACAAAGACAACCTGGCACGAGGTGCATGAAGTAAGATAACACGGTGAATAAATTCCTCCACACTGGATATACTATTTCCACAACTGCAACTGCCAACCTGTGTTACACAACACACCTATCATACTAATAACTTTATATGGCTGAGGATACACTATGTACACTAATGAGCTATGAAAGTCAGGATCTTGGGATATTGGACCTATGGGAGATAAGTATGGGGTAAGTATGAACAAATAAGTGGTAGTGCTTGTCAGAATATATTAACCCTATGACACAAACATACTACATTTATCATGCATGTGTATGTCAAACGCCGGCAGCAGTACCGTACCGTAACGTCATTATGTAAACAGTGGTTATCCATATAGCTCAAAACTGCGCTCTTTCGCGATACGATATGTCCAAAGACGCGTATTAGATTGGCGCAGCTAATTGTACCTCAAGACGCAAACTTGTCCATTGAGCAGTTCCTCTTTAAATACATTGAAAATAGAAGTGAAGGCAATGATCAGGATTCGATACAAAAAACCTACAGCTTTCATCAGAGACACCAAAGGGAAAAAAACACAAACATGAAACAACAGGCCCTAATGGAAACGTCAATAATGGAAAGCCAAGAGGACAGTTACTTTCCCACAAAACGGCCAATTTGCTATCATAAACAAAAAAATATAAGCGATACAAACACGCAAAGACAAACCATAACAAAAATAAACCGCGACAGAAGAACCGCCTTGGAACGGTCAGTGAAACGAACTACACTAAGGCCTGTAGCTCGACTTCCTTTAGCCGTCCCAAGGCTGTCGTTCTTTTGCAGTGTCCTGTTTGTTATTTTGGCTTTGTGCCTTTGGTTCATGTTTCGTCTGTTTTTGTGTGTGCCTCCGTGTCACTTTTTAAAGGTGACTTGAGACGGATGCGTTCTTAGATTGAGGCTTTTCCTGAATTACCTTTTCTTACTAGTTTCTAGATATTTGGATGATTTGTTAAATATTGACAGTACCTATGTCGATGGTTTGATTAGTCAAATTTACCCCACAGAACTTCAATTGAATAAAGCAAATTCTTCTGATAGCGAGGTCCCGTTTTTGGATTTGCATCTATTTACTGTAGATGGGTTTGTTTCCTGCAAAGTTATGGTAAACGCGATGATTTTGATTTTGAGATTGTAAATTTTCCTGTCTTGGATGGCGATGTTCCTCGTGCGGCATGCTAAAGCGTTACTTTACATTTCGCAATTAATTCGATTTGCCTGAGTGTCTAGTCATTTAACTGACTTCAACACTCGTTATAAATTGATAACTACTAGACTTCTCAATCAGAGTTATCTTTGAGTGTTTATGTTCAACGTACTCTAGTTTACACCATCGATTACGAAATTCATAACGGGCCTCCATGGCCTAGTGTTTAAGAGCGCTGACTCTTGATAATTAGGTCTCTCACCGCTGTGGTTCGAGCCTCGCTCGGGTCATATGTGAGACGCCAAGTTCTTGAACGGAAGGTCAGGTGGTTTTTCTTCGGGTACTCCGGTTTTCGCCCACCTCTGATTAACGATCGGCTAGATATGAGTGAAATAATCTTGAAAGGGCCGTAAAACCAAAACCCCCCAAAAAAGAAATTACGAAATTCATTCATTGAATTTGCTTTTGTTGCAGGTGCTGTTCGCATGTATGCACTGCGTCTACCGTTTCTTCATCTGTAAACGGTAGACGCTTTTCTGGTGTTAACATGTCCGATATGACATGTAAGGCTACGGAGTTGATATATGTGATAACCTGACATGCTGCAAATTGTAAAATGCTGTATGTCGGGCAAACTAATCGCATATTACAAACACGATTTAACGAACACAATCGTGGGATGTGAAGGCAATGATCTGGATTCGATACAATTAACCCACAGCTCCCATAAGAGACACCAAAGGTGAAGAAACACAAACTTGAAATAACTAAGCCCCAATGGAAACATCAAAAGCGGAAAGCCAAAAGGACAGTTACTTTCCCACAAAATGGCCAATTGGCCATCCAAAACAAAAACAAAACAACAACAACAACACCAAAAAAACACACAAAAAAAACAACAACAAAACACACACACACGCGATACACACACTCAAAGACAAACCATAACAGCGACAGAAGAGCCGCCTTTGTACTGTCAGTGACACGAATACCACTGGGGTGGGGGTGGGAGGAACTTAAATCGATTTTACGAGTTCGCAATCCTCGTCCTTACTTCCGTCGCGATTTAGACAAATAATTTGCTAAGTCCGCATGAAGGTCTCCTAACTCATCAGTGCACGGCCCCCGCCAATCGGGGCTTGAAGAAATAGATGGGCTGCATAATGCTTCCACGCAGAGCTGAAATCCGACCGCACAAATGTCCTGGTAAACAGCTCAGCAGGGCTCGAGAAGCCAATTTCAACTCTCAAGGTTGGGCACAAGTCCCACAAAACAGTTAGCGACGCCCCCAAAACGACCCGCACAGTGCTGACCGGGACGCCGATCCCCAAACCAACCAAACTAACAGCGTGGCATAAAACGTCAGAAGGCAAAAGATATTTCCTGAAAATACACAAAATAAATGCCACTAGTCTTAAAAATAACTCGCTGGACAATAGATGAATATATGTAGAACTAAGAAATAGTCACATACCTGAAAATACATTTTATAAATGTATTTAGATGAATGATAAAAAGAACATGAGGCGTTGTTCTGACAAAGACAACCTGGCACGAGGTGCATGAAGTAAGATAAGACGGGTGAATAAATTCCTCCACACTGGATATACTATTTCCACAACTGCAACTGCCAACCTGTGTTACACAACACACCTATCATACTAATAACTTTATATGGCTGAGGATACACTATGTACACTAATGAGCTATGAAAGTCAGGATCTTGGGATATTGGACCTATGGGAGATAAGTATGGGGTAAGTATGAACAAATAAGTGGTAGTGCTTGTCAGAATATATTAACCCTATGACACAAACATACTACATTTATCATGCATGTGTATGTCAAACGCCGGCAGCAGTACCGTACCGTAACGTCATTATGTAAACAGTGGTTATCCATATAGCTCAAAACTGCGCTCTTTCGCGATACGATATGTCCAAAGACGCGTATTAGATTGGCGCAGCTAATTGTACCTCAAGACGCAAACTTGTCCATTGAGCAGTTCCTCTTTAAATACATTGAAAATAGAAGTGAAGGCAATGATCAGGATTCGATACAAAAAACCTACAGCTTTCATCAGAGACACCAAAGGGAAAGAAACACAAACATGAAACAACAGGCCCTAATGGAAACGTCAATAATGGAAAGCCAAGAGGACAGTTACTTTCCCACAAAACGGCCAATTTGCTATCATAAACAAAAAAATATAAGCGATACAAACACGCAAAGACAAACCATAACAAAAATAAACCGCGACAGAAGAACCGCCTTGGAACGGTCAGTGAAACGAACTACACTGAGGCCTGTAGCTCGACTTCCTTTAGCCGTCCCAAGGCTGTCGTTCTTTTGCAGTGTCCTGTTTGTTATTTTGGCTTTGTGCCTTTGGTTCATGTTTCGTCTGTTTTTGTGTGTGCCTCCGTGTCACATTTTAAAGGTTACTTGAGACGGATGCGTTCTTAGATTGAGGCTTTTCCTGAATTACCTTTTCTTACTAGTTTCTAGATATTTGGATGATTTGTTAAATATTGACAATACCTATGTCGATGGTTTGATTAGTCAAATTTACCCCACAGAACTTCAATTGAATAAAGCAAATTCTTCTGATAGCGAGGTCCCGTTTTTGGATTTACATCTATTTACTGTAGATGGGTTTGTTTCCTGCAAAGTTATGGTAAACGCGATGATTTTGATTTTGAGATTGTAAATTTTCCTGTCTTGGATGGCGATGTTCCTCGTGCGGCATGCTAAAGCGTTACTTTACATTTCGCAATTAATTCGATTTGCCTGAGTGTCTAGTCATTTAACTGACTTCAACACTCGTTATAAATTGATAACTACTAGACTTCTCAATCAGAGTTATCTTTGAGTGTTTATGTTCAACGTACTCTAGTTTACACCATCGATTACGAAATTCATAACAGGCCTCCATGGCCTAGTGTTTAAGAGCGCTGACTCTTGATAATTAGGTCTCTCACCGCTGTGGTTCGAGCCTCGCTCGGGTCATATGTGAGACGCCAAGTTCTTGAACGGAAGGTCAGGTGGTTTTTCTTCGGGTACTCCGGTTTCGCCCACCTCTGATTAACGATCGGCTAGATATGAGTGAAATAATCTTGAAAGGGCCGTAAAACCAAAACCCCCCAAAAAAGAAATTACGAAATTCATTCATTGAATTTGCTTTTGTTGCAGGTGCTGTTCGCATGTATGCACTGCGTCTACCGTTTCTTCATCTGTAAACTGTAGACGCTTTTCTGGTGTTAACATGTCCGATATGACATGTAAGGCTACGGAGTTGATATATGTGATAACCTGACATGCTGCAAATTGTAAAATGCTGTATGTCGGGCAAACTAATCGCATATTACAAACACGATTTAACGAACACAATCGTGGGATGTGAAGGCAATGATCTGGATTCGATACAATTAACCCACAGCTCCCATAAGAGACACCAAAGGTGAAGAAACACAAACTTGAAATAACTAAGCCCCAATGGAAACATCAAAAGCGGAAAGCCAAAAGGACAGTTACTTTCCCACAAAATGGCCAATTGGCCATCCAAAACAAAAACAAAACAACAACAACAACACCAAAAAAACACACAAAAAAAAGCAACAACAAAACACACACACACGCGATACACACACTCAAAGACAAACCATAACAGCGACAGAAGAGCCGCCTTTGTACTGTCAGTGACACGAATACCACTGGGGTGGGGGTGGGAGGAACTTAAATCGATTTTACGAGTTCGCAATCCTCGTCCTTACTTCCGTCGCGATTTAGACAAATAATTTGCTAAGTCCGCATGAAGGTCTCCTAACTCATCAGTGCACGGCCCCCGCCAATCGGGGCTTGAAGAAATAGATGGGCTGCATAATGCTTCCACGCAGAGCTGAAATCCGACCGCACAAATGTCCTGGTAAACAGCTTAGAGGACTGAAGCCTGCCCAGGTAAAGCGGTGCGAGTAGGACCGCCCATGCTTATAAACCCTATTGGTTTCATTGGGCGGCAGGGCTTAAGATGTCATTTCATCTCCATGTCGGGTGAAAGTCCCACAAAATTGGAAGCAGCGCATCCAAAATGACCTATACAGTGTTGACAGGGACGCTAAACCTAAAATCAAACAAAACAAAAACTCATCAGTGCAACATCTCCGAGAACACAAAAATCATTCAATGACAGAGATGAACAAAGGAGAGGACTCGACAGCACAAAACCACTGAAATGCTGGAGCAAAAGAAAACCAACAGTTACACTCCGATGGGCCCAGCCAGAGACAGAGCATAAAATTAAATCCTCTCTTAATCTAAGTAAAAAAGAAGTGAAGGCAATGATCAGGAATCGACACAATTAACCCACAGCTCTCATCAGTGACACCAAAGGGAAAGGAACCAAGAATGTAATAACTAGACACAATGGAAACATAAATAGCGGAAAGCCAAAAGGACAGTTACATGCCCACATAATGGCCTACTGGCTGGGGGGCGTTGGGGGCTTTAATCGATTTTAAGCAGCTGCAATCCTCGCCCTTACTTCCGTCGCGATTTAGAAAAATAATTTGCTCAGTCCGCATGAAGGCCTCCGAACTCATCAGTGCAACATCTCCGTGAACACAAATAATCCAACAACCACAGAGATGAAACAACGTTGAGAACTCGACAGCAAGAAACCACTGCAATGCTGGAGCAAAGGAAAACCAACAGTTAGACTCTGATGGGCCCGACCAGCGACAAAGCATCAGGTACCTACCAACATTACCTAAATTTACATTTTCTGCAATTCTCAGTAAGCCTTTACGCTGGAACCGCCAGAGAATCTGCGGCCTGACCCACCGGCGTGCAATTAAAGAGGGGAGCAATGCTGTCAATCGTGATTGGGTTAACTACCTTGCATGCAGTCTGTTGTATAACACTAATGTTGTACCCGATCTTTTTTTATGAAGGAGGATTTTACGAAATTGGGTGCTGAAGTCATTGTAATTATATATTCTTCTGAATCTATATACATGTACTAAGTCACCATAAAATTTGGATTCCGACAGACCTTGTTGCAGAAGAGATTTTAGTCCAACATTGTATTTTAAGTCCAACAAGCCTAATAAAACTGACACTTTCTTGGACCGTCATTTAAAACATACAGGTCATCCGGTAAATGATATTTCTATACAACCAGTGGAAAAAATACTATAATGTAAATTCTACAGCTAGGTTTAAAATCATTCAACTATATGAAACTGAATTAAAATGGATTAGATAAGTACATACAGCTTTTCCATTTGGCTTAAATGACATCATTTATCATGAGGGTAATATTTCCAAAATGCCCGATTTTGATATTTTCTCGCTTCCGGATTGTCGAAAGCAAAAGGCAGATCGCGCGGCACCAGAAAAATGACAGCTATAAATGTAAACCAGTGCTTCAGCTGAAGTGCACGACCCGCCGGATGCTTTTAGCTTTATGAGTGTTTCCATATATGGGTATGGCGGCCATTTTGGTCATGTGACCTGGACCTAAAACGGTTCCCCCAATAAATGCGCCTTATCGTAAGGAGCAAAAATATATCTTATACTTTAGTACTGCATTCTGAATCGTTTGCAGGATAAAATGCATTCTAATTTTTCCTATAAAAAAGCATATGTGTCAAAGTTCGACCTAGACACAAAGAAGGTCAAGGTCAACCCAGGGTCACCATTTTAGCAATTTATGATGGGCCTACGCCCAAGATGCTATTTATCAAGTTTCGTGGAAATCTGCCGAGTGGTTCTGGAGAAGACTATTTTTGAAGGGTTTTTACCATATATTGCTTGGCGACTATTTTGGTCATGTGACCTGGACCACATGAGAAAATTTTGGTTCCCCCATCCAATAGAGGCTCCATATGAAATTTGACTTCAATCCGCCCAACGGTTTCCGAGGAGAAGAAATTTTCACATTTTGTGCCTCGGCGAGGCTATACTAAATGGAATGTAATATTTCGCAAGTTCATTGGTTAGATCTCATTGATATCTATCAGTATGCCAAAAAAATGTTTAAATATTCCAAGCGGTTAAGTCACTATCAACAATTTTCACAAACGGGTTATGGACGGACAGACAGACAGACCATTTGTGGCTTTGCGGCCATTTTGGTCATGTGAACTGGACCCCATGAGCAAATTTTGGTTTCTCCCATCCCATAGAGGCTCCATATGAAATCTGACTTCAATCGGCCCAACGGTTTCCGAGGAGAAGCAGTTCGAAAATTTTCACATTTTTCGCCTCGGCGAGGCTATATAAAATGGAATGTAATATTTCGCAAGTTTATTGGTTAGATCTCATTGATATCTATCAGTATGCCAAAAATTGTTTAAATATTCCAAGCGGTTAAGTCACTATCACTAATTTTCACAAACGGGTTATGGACGGACAGACAGACTGACAGAATGACACGGTGATTTTAGGGCACTCTTAGAAAATCAACCGACTTCAGTCGGTCGCTTTTTCTGCGGGTCGTGCAATTACCCGCATTTAAAAGAAAAAATATCAGGCTGAAGTGACTGTTCATAATATTATTGAATCTTTGGCGCCACTCAATGCTTGCATTTCTAAGTTGATTACCCATTTCAGTATGACCCATCTTTCTTATGGGTGTTTTCATTGCTCTTAAAGGAACTCATTTTTGATTTTTATTTACGTATACTGAACAACGAGCCGAATAAATTCTACGATAGTTCTAATCAGTTATACAATTCTGTTCTCTAAACTTCAGAGGATTTGTAATTTTTGCATTCGTTCTCTGTGATGACAAATTATTGTCAATGCTAAAGCATATATTAGCATAATCTATTTTTCCATGGCTCCAGCTGTTCATATTTTTGTAAATATAGGGAATGTTTTCTCTCTTTTATGTCCTGTAAAGGTTTTTTCTTTCTAGCGCCCACAATCTTTGTTTGAAACAAGTGAAAGAAAAATACCAAACAAATATCATACGGAAAATTCAGATAATTAAACAGATATGAAGTACCCCATCGCATAATCAATTCACGTTCGTTCCATACAAGAACAAGGATAATAGAATTATAAATCTGTCATACATTAGGGTCTAGTTATTTCATGTTTGCGTTTCTTTCCCTTTGGTGTCTCTGATGGAAGCTGTGGATTAATTGTATCGATTACTGATCATTGCCTTCATTCTGTTTTACTTCAAATAAAATGCATTTTTCCAAGGTACTTAACACTGGGGCGTCTTAACATGATACATCTTTTCTTGCTGAACCATCTCATATTAAGCTTTTCACCTTTTCCTGGCAAGTGTTAAGCCGTCTCCTGTTAAGTGTCAAATCTTCTCTTGTTTCGTGTTAATGCACTGACCTTGTTTTTATTTGTCTACCAGTTATCAGCTTGCTACAGTACGCTAACACATTTTTGTTCTGTATATTAATATAATTGGTCGGCGCACTAAGATTCCCACAATATGGCCTATTCAACCAGCAAAGGCACAAATCACCATCACGAAAACACGCCTTTACAAATTCATTGTCAATTTTATCACTGGAAAAAGGAATATTTTAAGATGATTTTTTTTTGTATTTCTGCTCGAAAAATACAGATTGTGGGTAGACGTTAGAACCGCCTCATCGAGGCGGGTTCTAGCGAGTACACATAATCTATATTTTATAATAAGAAACAGCAGGTTTACCACAGGAAACCTCAGTTTTGCTATATAAATGTGGGTTCAAGGGGTTCAAAATTATATAGGCGTGTTTTCTTGATGCCCTGTTCATGCACCAAGTATGCCAAGCGTTGTTGCTTCTTTAAGTAGCCCGAATCCTGCTACAGTAGTACGTTAATGCGACCAGGCTGATCTGAATCTTTGCCGATCGTACATATGTTACTGTGAGTTTTGTCATGCGCTAGCTCATTGATAAAACATTTTCTTTTTCCCCTCCTTTACGCTGATTTAACCGGGATTTTTGCCGGAAATGTACATGTAGATTGTACAGCTTGACAGCTTTGACCAGCACAAGTGTGGATCGGTTAAACTACCGGCTTCCAAATGATAACCCTTACTATAACATATTGACCTTTAATGGTAATGAATGTACATATATTGTGAAGCTCCAAAATAGATAAAACCATCACAATAACACACCCAAGCGACATAGTGCTTTTTCACATCATCAAAATGGCTACTTTTCCTGATTAAAAGTAGAAGTAAAACAAAGATCAGGAATTGATACAATTAACTTACTCCATCCATAAAAGACACCAAAGGGAAAGAAATACAAACATTAAGCGACCAGACCATAATGGAAACCTAAACAAAGGAAGGCCATATGGACAGTTACTTTCCCACAAAATGGCCATATGGCCATCCAAAATTAAAAGACACAAGTGATACACACAGTCAGTAACAAACAACAACATAAATAAATCGCCACAGAAGAGCCGCCTTGGAACGGTCAGTGGAAGATTTCCACTGGGGGGCTTAAATCGATTTTACGTGAAAGTCTGCGATATTTTTCTTATACTGCAAACATAGGTTGCGGGTGCGCATTAGAATCTCCTCATTGAAGCGATTCTAATGAGTACACACAGCCTATGCCATGGAGCTGAAATAAGCAAAAGTATGTATACCCCTGTAAACTCCACGTTTTTTCTCTATATAAAGTGATAAGCAAGGGGTCGCCCTTTCGAGTCCGGTTCTGGTCGCATTTTTTCAACTTCATTTCTCAAAGATCTATGTATTTTGATGCGTGTTCATTCACAGACCTGTTAACATGATGCAAGTAGCTGTCTCAATTTCGCATTAACCCTTTTTGTACCAAATGGAATCTTCTCCTTATATATAGCAGGAGTCCATTTCAAAATTAAGGGGCGTCAGGTTGCGGTTTCTTCATAATTGATTTGGAAAATGACCGAAATTTAAGCAAACAGTGGAGGCCCTGATCAGACGCCGCGTTTTGCGGCGTCTGGTCTCGGCCTGCACTGTTTGCCAAGGTACCCCTTTTGGGATTCCGGTCTGAAATGGGTTAAACTGTCTGCAGCTTTTCATGTTGCCGTCTTTCTGTAAAGAAACGTATATATTAACAAACCATTTTTAGTAAATACAATTGTTTTGAGTTTTAAAGTATTTTGTAGCATCCAATTATTTGTTTAAATGTGGCTACGAGCATGCATATGATTCTTTGTGTGGGACAGTTAATATAAAGATTCTTCAGAAGGATTCATTCAGAATATATATGTACATAGGCCTGTTCGAGTATCATATTTATGCAAATGTTCGAGAGCAACTATTTACTCGCCAGTGGAATGGATTTTTGTACACTAGAGCTTTATATCTATGTTATCCGCAAGCTGTATCCTTATGACGTGGGCCATCATTGTAGTTACATCGACATTCTTGCTCTGTACTCACATGCAGATTGATGGATGATCATTGATCGATCAAAATAGGTCCGATCTCTCATCGGCTACTGATGTTTTGGGAGATCACCGAATGCTCCTTGAGATTGCTTTAATATATATTTTCCTTTGATCATTGGCGAACATTAAAGGATTGTTTCGGACCAAGTTGAAACTGTTAGTTCATCCTGGTAGTCCTGGATATTATAGCAAAAAAAAAATCATTTTGATACATTCGATTCCTGAGCTCTCACTGAAAGATCTGTAAGAGATCTGAACATTTTTTGATCGCCATCTCCGTGCAAAGGCTTATTTAGAGGGGACTCGTTACCTCCTGCTACTTCGATTATAGGAGCGCGTTAAAAGATAAGCCGCTATTTCCTAAATATACATTGAACTACTTGGTTAATATCCAAGCCAGCAAGGAATGTCGGGTAAACATCGGACCCGCAACTATACGACGTGTCAACGACGTCTCTCTGTCGGCCCGACGTTAGCCCGTTGTTTTCTGCTGGATGGTATGTTTGTATGTATGTATGTATGTATGTATGTATGTATGTATGTATGTCTGTCTGTCTGTCTGTCTGTCTGTCTGTCTGTCTGTCTGTATGTATGTATGATTTCAGGTTTAACGTCATGTCAACACTATTTTGGTGATTTTGGAGACGTTGCTTCCAATGTTGTTGGACTGTTACCCGACATTGACATAAAATGACACCTCAAGCCCTGTCGCCCAATGAAACCATCATTCTGTTTATGCCTGGACGGTTCGACTCGCACCACTTTGCCTGGGCAGGCTTAGGCCTTCCAAGCGGTTTACCAGTGCTCATGTGCGTTCGGTCTCAGCTCAGCATGGAAGCGCCATGCATCCCGATTTATGGCATCTGGAGAAAGCGATTTTCATTTTTTACCTGTTGCATATAATACTCGTAGATATCTAGATATACATATTTATAGACGCTATTAACAGACATCTATAAATGACAATTGTACGGCTGGCACAAGACACAAAACAAAAAGCTGAGTCGGTAAGATAAATGAACACACCTATTCATTTGACAAGAACATTTATATAACATATGTCAAAAACACTTGTGATACAACTGTATTAAAAATGTATTCCCGTTGCAAACTGGTGTTTTTCTGACAGCTTGCAACTGTCTGTGGCATTGTTTCTTTGTATTTTGCGTCAGTGATGATCTAAAGTAGAAGTAAAACAAAGATCAGGAATTGATACAATTAACTTACTCCACCCATAAAAGACACCAAAGGGAAAGAAATACAAACATTAAGCGACCAGACCATAATGGAAACCTAAACAAAGGAAGGCCATAAGGACAGTTACTTTCCCACAAAATGGCCATATGGTCATCCGAAACTAAAAGACACAAGTGATACACACAGTAAGTAACAAACAACAACATAAAATAAATCGCCACAGAAGAGCCGCCTTGGAACGGTCAGTGGAAGATTTCCACTGGGGGGCTTAAATCGATTTTACGTGGCCACAATCCTCGCCCTTACTTCCGTCGCGATTTAGACAAATAATTTGTTCAGTCCGCATGAAGGCCTCCTAACTCATCAGTGCAACATCTCCGTGAACACAAAAATCAAAGAACTACAGAGGTGAGACAACGGTGAGGACTCGACAGCAAGAAACCACTGAAATGCTGGAGCAAAAGAAAACCAACAGTTAGACTCCGATGAGCCCGACCAGAGACAGAGCATCAGGCACCAACCAACATTACCTTGAATTAGATCTCTCTAATTCTCAATAAGCCTTTACGTTGGAGCCGTCATAGAATCTGAGGCCTGACCCACCGGCGTGCAATTAAAGAGGGAAGCAAAGTTGCCAACCGTGATTGGGTTAACTACCATGCATGCAGTCTGTCGTATAATATCCATGTTGTACCCAATCTTTTTATATCGAAGAATGATTTTACGAAATTGGGTACTGAAGTCATTGCGGTTATATATTTTTCTGAATTTAAATACTAAGTCACCATAAAATTCGGGTTCCGATAGACCTTGTTGCAGAAGAGATTTAAGTCCAATATTGAATTTTGAAATTAAATCAGAATGGCGTCTATAAAATTTTGAAAAGGCTTTGCGTAGTTTATGGTACCGATAACCCTGATTAAGGAGTTTAGCCGTTAATAATTTATTACGAGTGTTGAAGTCAGTTACATGACTACACACTCTAGCAAATCGAATTAATTGCGAAATATAAACGCCATAGGATGGCGCACGAGGAACATCACCATCCAAAAAAGGAAAATTTACAATCTCAAAATCAAAGTCATCGCGTTTATCATAAATTTTGCACGAAACAAATCCATCTACAATAGATAGATGTAAATCCAAAAACGGGGCCTCGGTATCAGAAGAATTTGCTTTATTTAACTGAAGTTCTAGGGGGTAAATCTGACTGATCAAACCATCAAAATAGGTATTATCAATATTTAATAAATCATCTAAATATCTAGAAGTAGAGCTAAAAGCTTCAATAATTTCAGATTGGTTATCAATGGAAAGCGACAAAATGAAGTCTCTTTCATAACAATACAAGAACAGATCAGCCACAAGAGGTGCGCAATTAGTACCCATCGGAATACCCACAATTTGTCTAAATAACTTAGTACCGAATCTAATATAAATATTGTCAAGTAGAAAGGTGAGGGCATCACACACTTTCTGACATGACCAAAGTGTATAATTCTTATGCTCTTTAGAAGTGAAAAATGCATTTCTGACATTACATGCAAGATAGAGAGAATCTTCTCTGTGAAAAGCCCATTCAATTAAATCATTAAGCTTTTCTTTTATAAAATTATGAGGAAGTGTAGTGTAAAGAGTGGAAAAATCGTAGGTAGACAGACTAGAAGCACGAAACTGTCTAGATTTCAATTTATTTAAAACATCATTCGAATTTTTTATAGACCAAAACAGATTTCTTCCTGATCTTTCAAAGACTTTATCACAATATTTAATTACATGCGTTTTAATAGCAGTAAGACAGGAAGTTAATAATTTAGAAAGTTAAGTGGTAGTGCAAGAGCTAGAATTTGCAATAAACCGTGCTTTGTAAGGTTTTTTATGAAGTTTTGGTAACCAGTATAGCGTAGGAAGCTTGTCTTGGCCTTCGTTAACACACACAGCAAACTTGGTGGCTGAAAGACAAACATGTTTATCTACTATAGCTCTCTCTTCAGCTAAAGGCTGAAGTTCATAGGCCTTAGTACCACCAAGCTCCTGCTTAAGCGTGTTAACATAGTGGAGCCGTCACACAACGACGACGTTGTTAGCGGCCTTGTCTGCAGGGGCCAAAACAAACTTCTTATGAAATTCTTGAATACCTAGTTTAAGATGACGTAAAGACGTCTTGGGCTTAGGAGGTAATAAGTTAGTATTTTGAGAATAGAAAGAAATGCGTTTATTCACTAGTTTTAAAATGCTAAGTTTCCAGTCCTTAAGGGCTTTATGCTCAACATACTCTCGCTTACACCATCGATTACCGAATTCATTCAATGAAGCAGCGATTTCATCTCTACATTTACTGAAATCAATTTTAGAAGGAAACCGATATTTCGGTCCTTTAGAAATTATATTCCTTATCCTTGAATCAGGAATAATTTTCAAATTGCCAGTAATTACATGACCAGCAGCAGAATAGCAATACTTTGAGTTTTTACAATCACATGAATCAGGAGTATTAGTATCAATATCAAGATCTGAAACAAGTTTATTGAAATTAAAAATGATAGATCTAACAGGTTTGTTATATTTATAGCAAATTATAGGTGTTTCAGTATTTTGAAAATAAGCAGGAATGGAAGAAAGTACGGATCTCTCACGGAAGATACTAGGCAAATCTATAAAATCCATACCCTTATTGATGAAGGATATTTTGAAGAAATGGCGTTTATGATTAATTTCAGAATCAATGTAAGGACGGAGAGTATGCTGAGTATAGCCTCTAGTTAAAGCCTAAAGCCTAATAACTATTTACGCCTATATCACACGCCAGACAGATTCAGAATTGTTACTGGTGACACGTCAAATGACATTCATTCAATAGAACATGTGATGTGGGGAGTTAGTACAGAGTTAAACTTATCTACATTATTCACTGCACCTGCAGCTGAGTAAATTATCGAATCGGGAAGGACAAACGATCTCTAAGGCTACGAAGGAAGAAAGAACCTTTGGAATTATCCGTTCCTGCTGAAGGGGTCTGAAATGCTAATAAATAGTGATTTCTACAGCACCTAGCTGGGGAAAAAGGTCATCTGTTGGGATGTCAGCAGTTTTATTTTGACCTTTGTACAATAGTTTCAAAATAGAAATGAAGATCATGATCTGGGGCCAGTTGTTCAAAGCATCGTTAGCTTAACGAGCTCGTTAGTAATCATATTGTTAACTCTTCTAGCAAGTACAATATTGAAAATTTTGTTATTTTTGTTGAAAAAATGTGAGCAGCTTTTGCATCTGCAAAAGCTGCTCACATTTTTTCAGCAAAAATTTCAGCATATTTGCCATATTCAGTGATCAAAGTTTTAACGATATGTTAACTAACGACGTCGTTAGCTTTGAACAACTGGCCCCAGGAATCTATACAACAAAGCCACACCTTCCATCAGAGACACCAAAGGGAAAACACGAACGAGAAATAAAAAGACCCTAACGGAAACATCATTTCGGAAAGTTATTGTCCCACAAATGGCCAGTTGGCTATCCAAAACAAAAATGTATAAGCGGTACACACATGCAAAGACGAACTATAACAAAAATAAACCGCCACAGAATAACAGCCTTCGAACGGTCAATGAAAAGTATTTAACTCCCAGGGGGCTTAAATCGATTTAACGTGGCCATGTGGCGAGCCCCTGGGGTGTGAGGGGGGGGGGGTCTTAAATCAGTTTTACGCGGTCGCAATCCTCGCCCTTACTTCTGCCTTGGTTTAGACAAAACAAATATTTTTTTTTTCAATCCGCATGAAGGCTTCCTAACGCATCTGTGCAACACATCTCCGAGAACATTATATATTAAACAATTACATTAAGGCAACAACGGTGAGGACTCGCCAGCATGAAATAATTGAAATGCTTGAGCAAAAGAAAACCAACAGTTAGACTCCGATGGGCCCTACCAGAGACAACGCAACAGGTACCAATCAACGTTACCTAAAATTAAACTTTAAGCCTTTACGCTGGAACCATCAAAGAGTCTGATGCCTTACCCGCCGTCGTGCAATTCAAGATGGAAGCAAAGATATCAACCGTGTTTGGGTAAACTACCATGCATAGACTGTGGTATAACATTATAAGCATATTGTCTCTTCTCCTTTTTTTGAGAGTGAGTGAGTCGGTGTGCTTGAGTTTTACGTCCCGCCAACAGCTAAGGTCATACTGAGATGTGACCTTGGTTTTAAAGACTCACCCGAAAGTCCCCTGGTTTTTTAGGCGAGCAGCTTATCTACTACACCACGGGGGGCTCTTTTTTCTGAGAGAGAGACTCCCATCTTAATGTTTCTAGTATTCAGTCATACTCAAACTTTGAAAGCAATGGTAGCTAGTAACAAATCTAGCGGCTCCATTCTGATTTTCTTAATTTATTCGTGAAGATACAACTACCATATTCGACGATTGGACAAACAGTCCGTTATTTGCGGCCTCTTTTACACCCTTGGGGCACTGATATAGATTTTGTTTCAGGAAACCATGCGTTTTATTTGTCCTTGTAAACTTGGTGCTTATATGTGTTTCGTCTCAATACGTGTAATTGTCACACCAAAAACAATTAATGGAATCTTCATTCTCGAGAACCCTTCCCTCTAGGGCATAAAAGGCCTAAATATTTATTTGCGCTCTTCCTAGTTTTCTGCATAATATTGCATTTAAGGAGCTGCGATCTCTACCCCCATTTTCTTGCCAAACATCTTAATCTATCCTCATCCTTCTAAGTTTCAGTGACAACTGCATCTATGATTTCCCGGTAGCATACACAGTCGTATTCTAACAGTCTAATACGACTATCCTGGGTACAACACTATATCCGTGCATGTCCTCAATCTCTGGTTTAGAAACTTAATGCGCCAAGAAGATGCGCCAAGAAGGGATCATTTGCCACGACTGGGCAAAGGACAAGTTAACACAGCAAAGTTTCAGTTGCTCAAAGACTTTTGGACAATGAAAACTAATTTAAGGAAGGGGTACTACTAGATTCTGTTGGTAATGTTTTATAAGTAGTTTAGGTCGTAGTACCAAAGCGTTAATCCAAAATCGTTAATCCATAGACAAAATGGCAAATATCAATGTTCAGATCAACAGACATGGACTGCAGAAGAGTGTAATCAGGCGTCTGCGGATATTTAGCATTACTTGGTAAGCAAGCTTCGCCCACCATGCCCATCGACCCGAACGAAGAAAAGGTGTAAATGCCGAGAAGGGTATGTCCGAGATTTTGGGAGTCTTCCTATGGCCTTCCATTGGCAAACATATCAGAAATAATTCTGGAAATGGCCACATTGTACGGATAAACAAGATCATGGTGCCTCCCATAGAACTTCTTTAGTGTTGATACCAGTTTGGTTTTTTGATACCCCTGGCATAACAACCTAGTAGTGAGCACCTTCCCACGTTCCATAAAGTCCTGATACTTGGAACAGGCTCTAGCATAACGGATTAAATGTGAAACGTAAACTCCATATGCTGGTGCAGACGGGATATTACTGCTCAGGAAGGGAAACTGGGGGTAGATCGGTTGTGCAGTCCTGCCTTTCGAAAGATAACCATTTCGTAGAACATATTTGACTGAGGTTTCATTTGAAACTGTACTTACAGCAAAGGTTCCGGGAGCGTCTTCTTCCAACAAGCCCGTCACATGAACAAATCTGTGAAATGAACACCGCTATCGCTCTAAACCCCACTGTATAAAGAGAAACCTGGGTTTTACGGGGGTATGCCTTATTTTGCTTATTTCTGCTCCAAGACATCTGTTGTGGGTACTCGTTAGAACCGCCTTAACGAACATCCACAGGATATGTGTGCAGTAAAAATATGAAGAATAGCACGGATTTTCATCAGAAAACTAGCCATTTTGGAGATAAGAACAAATGCACTACGGGCAGGCTTAGATTCTCTAAGCGGTTTACCAGTACTCGTGTGAGGGTCGGTTTCAGCTCTGCGTGGAAGCATCATGCAGCCAATCTATTTCTTCAAGTCCCTATGGGCGGGGGCCGCCAAGCGTAGTGGTATAACCTGTAAACGTGTATATTAAGAAGATGTCACCTGCACATGCTTTCTAGATGTCACCTGATACTGATATTTGTCCCGGATATTGCTTGTTTCTGGGTTTCATGACACGTCAACCCTTGTGGGTCATGTTGTGTCCTCTCCCAGAGAAAGAAAGAAAAAAGACAGAAGAGATAACAGAGCAGATTAAAGTGAGGAATAGTGGTGAAAGAGGAAAATGAATGGAAGTGCAGAAATAGAAGAAATAACAATATTCACCTTTTACCCTTACTTGCTGCAAGAGCAGCAGGCCTTGTGCAACTGTGAGCTAGTACCAATTGGACGCCCTAGTGACGCCACCTATGCCTCACCCAACCATCCCAATTGTCCCATATAATGAAAGAGAACCTCATCTTCTTCCTACAGATGGGAACGGGAAGTCACGAGTCGCGACATACCAAAGTCGTTAGAAATGGTACTAGCTGCTCCTCGCTTGGCACTCAGATTTACGGGGTAGAGCTAGGACTGGTAGACCCAGTGTCAGGATAATGTGACTGGGTGTGGTATCATGTAATGTGTCTGGGACATGATACTTCAGTGAGGCAGCACTATAAAAGTGAGCATTGAGCTCCCTGTCGCAACCAGACACCGTCGTGATATGACTGAAAAATTTTTAAAGCGACGTTAAACCCGAATTCACACACACTTTTCCTACAGATACTCTCTCTCTCTCTCTCTCTCTCTCTCTCTCTCTCTCTCTCTCTCTCTCTCTGTGTGTGTAACAATCTTTCGAAATGCCATCCTTCACCCAACATTTTGCTCCACCTCTTCAATAGCACAAGTTGTGAAATATATACATGCAGGATGTAAATCCCAAACAAGTTGCTAATTTGGCTAGCAATTGAAAAAGAGCCGGTAGTACTTTGGGGCTTGTAACAGGAAAGGCGATGAAAAACAGGAATGAAGGCAACGATCAGGCATCTATACAAATGTCTCAAAATAGAAGTGAAGGCAATGATCCGGAATCGATACAATTAACCCATAGCTCCAATCAAAGAAACTAAGGGGAGGAAACACAAACATAAAACAACTAGACTATTATGGAAACATCACTAGCAGAAAACCCCAAAAGACAGTAACTTTCCTACAAAATGGCCAATTGGCTATCCAAAGCAAAATGATATAAGTGATACACAAACTCAAAGACAATCCATAGCAAAAATAAAACACGACAGAAGAACCGCTTTGGAACTGTCAGCAAACCTCTCATTCAAGACACCGAAGGGAAAGAAACATAAACATAAACGCGTCAACAAAGTAAAAACGTCACAAGCGGAATGCCAGAAGAACAGTTATCTTCGCACATGGCAAAAAAAAAACACAAAAAAACATTAGCACTACATACATCTTAAAGACAAACTATAAAATTAATAAACCACAGCAGAAGAAGCGCATTAGAAAGGCGTCAATAAAAACGTTTTTACGCATCACGCAAACACGCCTATATAATTCTGACCCCTTGAAACCTACTTTTATATAGTAAAACTGGGGTTTACAGGGGTAAACCTTATTTTTCTTATTTCTGCTCTATAATATAGATTGTGGGTACTCGTTAGAACCGCCTCGCTGAGGCGGTTCTAACGAGTACCCAAAATCTATACTTTTAGCAGAAATAAGAAAAATGTCACAATTTTTCATCTTAAAATGCTCGTATTTTCAGTGATAAAATTGACAATGTATTTGTATAGGCGTGTTTACGTAATGGGTAGTGGGACGGGGCTCGGCTTCAATCGATCTTAGGTCACAGTCCTCGTCCTTGGTTCCGTCGTGGTTTAGACCTTTAAGTTGTTCAGCCCACATGAAGGCTTTCGAGCTCATCAGAGCAACATCTCCGAGAACATAAATTCAAACGACTAAGGAAATGGCACGACTACGAGGTCTCGATAGCGTGAAATAGCTAGAATAAAAACCGCTCTTGCCATTTCACAAAGAAACTTTGATTTTTCTATCCTACTGGAGCATTATGTGTTTATTTTTTTTTTTTTTTTTTTTTGTATTGGAGTTTAACGACCAAGTCAACATTATTTAGGTCATTTTTGAGCCGGTTAGTTTACTAATCCACACTTTTCCTGGGCGGGCTTATATACGTAAGCGGTTAACCAGTACAGTGCACATTCTTTCGCCAGACACTGGCCTTCTTGAATCAGAGGAAGGTGGGGGGGGGGGTGAGAATGACCATAGAAAAGATTCCAGGATCCAACTCCAAGAATGAAAATGATGCATTATATGTAATTTGGTTTCAGTTAGCACAGAAGTTTAAGAATAAAATAAAAACATATTTAATTTTATGGCCGCAGGATCATATAGTTTATTGCAAATATCAACCCTGATGTCATAAGCTGCAGCAGAACCAGAAAATCCTGTCTATTCCATTCAAAATCCTAAGTGGCCGAGTGTCACCTTGACGTAAGAAAGGTCATGGTCAGCCGAGTGTCATCATTTGAACAAACGTGATAGGGCCCCGAGTCCCCAATGTTGTATACAAAGTTTCAAGATCATCGGTCGGTCGGTTCCTGAGAAGGCGATTGGCAAAGGTTTTTACCACATACGGGCATGGTGGTCATTTTGGTCATATGACCCAGACTTTAAGAATACATGTTTATCCCCCACCACATGACAGCTTTACATTTAATTTGGTTCCAATTGGATGCTTAAGTTAGAATAGAGTTTAGGAGCATTTATCTTCTCTTTTTATGCCTCCCCCCACCCACACACACATTTTTTTGATTTTCTAACTCCATTTTCAAGATGCAGAGAGACCTCTTAACAAAAAGGTGCATTAAAAATCTAAAATACGAGTGCTCGAATTTCAAAACCACGACTGTATTATGCACTACGACACTTTGGATTTGAGCGCTCGCCTTTGAATGTGAATGATGGCGAATAATTCATGGCAAGTTAGTAGATAATATGCAGTAACGGTTATTACTGGGTCTATGAGGACAAGTAAATTACAGGCTGTCTCTAAGTATATGATTACTGTTCGGAATATAGCTATGCAGAGTTTGTGACCCTGGCAATAGTGGTCTATAATTGACTCCTATTATCTAGCATTCGATCAGACAACAAATATAGAGGAGCCTCGTTATATCGATATGCTTTGTTCCAATCACTTTACCGGTATAAAGAATTTGTCGCCATAAAGAATCTCAAAAAGTGGAGTATAATAGCCATTAAAGGACCTTTCACCCACTATTACTCTCAAGGAAAAGGTGCTGTGGACATTTGTTAGAATCGCCTCGCCGAGCGATTCTAACAAATATCCACAACATTTTTTGGGGAGCATTAATCCGATAATCTTGAATATCTCCGTTAACTCATGGATTCGTTCCACAGCAACTGTCGTCGTAACGAGTCTTGTAGTTATATCTAATATCGGTTTAAAGAAGGTTGTCTGTACTGTATTTATCATGCATGTGTATCTCCATAGCCGGCAGCAGTGCCGTAGCGTCATTACATAACAAGTGGTTATCCATATAGCGCCAACCAGACCCTTTCAAACTGCGCAATTGCGCAGTCTGAAATTAGTCTACGATGGATGCTAATGTCCAAAGACAGGTATTAGATTGGCGTAACTCATTGACCTCAAGCTACAAGCTTGTTCATTGAGCACTTCCTCTCGGAATAGATTAACGTCTTCCTCTTAGAATAAATTGAACCTCTGTGGTTGTTTGATTATTTGATTATTTGCCAGTGGAATTCGTTTCCGCTGACCGTTCGAAGGCGGTTCTTCTGTCGCGGTTTATTTTTGTTATGGTTTGTCTTTTGGTGTTTGTATCGCGTATGTTATTTTATTTTGGATAGCCTATTGGCCATTTTGTGGGAAAGTAACTTCTTTTTGGCTTTACGCTGTTGGTGTTCCCATTAGGGTCTGTTGTTTCATGTTTGTGTGTCTTTCCCTTTGGTGTCTCTGATGGGAGCTGTGGGTTGATTGTATCGATTCCTGATCATTGCCTTCGCTTCTATTTATCCCCTTCTCCTGTCGCATATTATTAGAATTGACATTCTGAGTGTGTACTACTGGAAGTACACTTCTGCCACTTCTGTATTCTTTGCCAGTATTATTTACCTGGCAAAAACATGTGCATCCGCCGCAGTGGGACCACATGGAAGATCGTGAGTACAATGTGAATGTCCCATATGGACGTCTCATCGGTCCATTGGACATAAAGAAAGTTCAAGCAACAGATGCACATACAGATCCCTGCAGGCACAAAACGTTGACTCAACGTTGACTCAACGTTGAACTAACGTTGAAACAACGTTTTCAACGTTGTTTCAACGTTAGTTCAACGTTGAGTGCCTGCTGGGATACTGCTTGCTTGCTTGAATCACTGTTGTGTCGAATGTCTCTGAGAATACATTACGAAAACACACCTATACAAATACATTATAAAGTTTACCGCCGACAAAAATGACAAATTTAAGGTGAAAAATGGAGTGTGTGTGTTTTTGTTTTTCTTATTTCTGCTCACAATATAGAATGTTGGTTCTCGTTAGAGTCATCTCGTAGAGGCGGTTATAACGAATACTCAAAATCTTTATTTTAGAGCAGAAATAAGAAAGTATGGTTCATCCCTGTAAACCTCAGTTTTACTATATAAAAGTCGGGTTCAAGGGGGTCAATTAATATAGGCTTGTTTTCGTGATGGACTGGAAATGGGTACTGAAATCTGTTCCTTTAAACACTTGAGTGCTCTTTTTGAAGCGGGGCTGTGGAATTATGCCATGTCCATGATCTAAGAAAGCATACATGACACTCCGCTGACTAGGCTGCGCTTGAGGCCTCTACAAGAACTCAGCACTTTAAATTTTTGAATGTGTTTGTTTGTTTTTGTTTGATTTGATGTTTAACGTCCCCGTCAACACTGTAAAGGTCATTTTGGAGACGTTGCTTCCAGTTTTGTGGGACTTTTACCCGACATTTAGATGAAATGACATCTCAAGCCCTGCCGCCCAATGAAACCAATATGGTATATAAGCATGGACGGGCCGACTAGCACCACTTTGCCTGGGCAGGCTTAGATCCTGTAAGCGGTTTACCAGTAGTCGTGTGCTGGTTGGTTTCAGCTCTGCGAGGAAGCATGATGCAGCCCATCTTTTTCTTTAAGCCCCGGTGGGCGTGGGGGGGGGGAGGGCATTGATGATTTGAATTAAATTTGAATCCATGAAGAGCGTTTGGTCACAAATATCGGTGCAATCCGCCATGCAGTAAGAAATTTTTAAGATGTGCGGTTGAAAAACTTTTTCCAGGCACGCCTATATAATTTTGACCCCCTCAAACCCCACTTTTATATAGTAAAACTGGGGTTTACAGGGGCTAACCTTTTTTCTTATTTCTGCTCCGAAATATAGATTGTGGGTACTTGTTAGAGCCGCCTCAATGAGGCGGTTCTAACGAGTACCAACAATCTATATTTTGAGCAGAAATAAGAAAAGTGTCACAATTTTTCATCTTAATTTGTTTTCTGCGGTAAAGTTCGCAATGTATTTGTATAGGCGTGTTTTCGTAATGGTAAGATTTTTTTAACATGTGCGTGTGTCAGCAAGAGAACGGTAGAAATGCAATCAAGTAAGCGTCAATTTTGTTTGTAACACAACCGGCTACTGACTGTACGAGTCTAATCAGATTACGTAATCGCTGTCTGTGAGGACGTACAAACATCATGGTACCGCATCCGCGTAGTGAACATACGGTAAACACAAGTTCTGCTTTACGAAAACATGCCTATACAAAAATATTGTAACCTTTATCGCCAAAAAATTGAGATGAAAAATTGTGATATTTTTCTTATTTCTGCTCAAAATATAGATTGTGAGTACTCGTTAGAACCGCCTCATCGACTTTGGCTCTGCCGTGGTTTCGACAAACAATTTGTTCATTCGCATGAAAGGTGCAAAATTCCCGAGCACTTAAAAATTAAACAAATTTAGAAATAAAGCAACGATTAAGACTCGACGGCGTGAAAATACTGAAATCATCGGCTAGAACAAATGAATACAAACAATAGGGCCCCATGTTCGCCTAGCGAATACTTTGATGAAGTTGCGTGCTTCTACAGTGACAAAACAATATTCACTGAACTTTCAGACGAATTTGGTCTATGTACACAACGAAGTTTTATCAGACTGTTGGGATACGTAGACTGATTTGTGTCTTTGTTACGCGCCGTGAATGACAGATCGTGCAAAGTATTGAAATATCTATTCATGTAATTGTACCACCTGACAAAGATCAATTTGCTTGATACCCATTACCCAACAATTAGTAGTTGAAATATTCATGATTGGAAATGAAAAACACACGTTATTTGGTTTCGTCGCTGAATAAATACCTACGCACTCGTACAGCACGTTTCTGTTTTGGAGTGAGTTCAATAAATGTGGTTAATTTCGATGGTGAAGTGCACGTCTACCCAGCGCGTTATTTTCATTCCTGTATTGCGTTTTTTATCCATAGAACATATTGGTGGTTAGGGCGCGAACACGTCTACTCAGCATGTCGCAAAGACGTTCGACATGTCTAGTGAAAGGGGTGGCGATATGGTCGCAATGGAAAAAAGGCTCAACACAAGTTCACATCATCTTGGCGATTTATATATGTTAAAATTACATCATGTCAACAAGTCCGTGTAATAAATAGAGGATCTTACACGAGTGGTCATTTCATATGATATTTATGAAACGAGCCTTTGGCGAGTTTCATAAATATCATATATAATGACCACGAGTGTAAGATTCTCTTTATCATATGACTACTTTAAATTGGTTTTTATCGCCTTTAATTTGACAATTTTTCTACGAAAATAGCATTGTTGACATGGACGTCGTCATGACGTTATTTAATCCCGCCAAAGTGTTATTACACGTGTGGTCATACGATTTTTATTACACGACGTTATCCACTGCTTATCAACGACGTCATATGATAAACACCCTTTAAACACACTTTGTATTGAGAAAAGTGGGGGTTTTGGAGGTATTCATTATTAGTTTTATTTTGGCTCCAAGTATTTTGGTTGTCGGTACCCGCTATAACCGCCTCAATGAGACGGTTTTAAATGAGGCGGTTTTAACGAGCACCAACAATCTATGTTTTAAGTATAAACACGAATAATGTCCCATTTGTTTTTCCAAGTAATTACGAAAACACGCCTTTTCAAATACATTGTAAACTGCTTTACCGCCGAAAAGACAAAAATTTTCACATGAAAAATTCTAATATTTTCTTATTTCTGCGCAAAATATAGATTGTGGGTACCCGTTAGAGCCACCTCGATGAGGCGGTTCCAACGAGTACCCACAATCTCTTTTTAGAGCGGAAATAAGAAAAGTAAGGTTTACCCCTATAAACTCCAGATTTACCATTTTAAAGTGAGGTTCAAGGGGTCAAAATTATATCGGCGTGTTTTCGTGATTTTTGGTGGTTAAGAAGAATGCACCAAATCACAACCATGTGTTATCACAGTGGGATGACACACGAGTGTGGCGTAAAGCATTACCGTTTTTTTCTGGTGGAAATGTATGTTTTTATCACGTGAAAAAGTCCGTAAAATGAACACACCCTAAACCCCTCTTTATTAAGAGAAAACTGGGATGTACAGGGGTATTCATTATTTTACTTATACCTGCTCCTAGACATACGTTGTTGGTGCTCGTTAGAACTTTCTAATCTCAACAGCACCACAACATATGTTTGCAGCATAAATAAGACAAAATCATATATTTTCATAAGAAAAGAAGCCATTTTTGACATTTGAAAAAATGCAGTACATCACGAAAACACGCCTATATAAGTTTGACCCCCTTGAACCCCACTTTTATATAGTGAAACTGCGGTTTACAGGGGTAAACCTTAATTTTCGTATTTCTGCTCTAAAATATAGATTGTGGGTACTCGTTAGAACCGCCTTAATGAGGCGGTTCTAACGATTGCCTACAATCTATATTTTGAGCAGAAATAAGAAAAAATATCACAATTTTTCATCTTAAAATTTTCATTTTCTCGGCGATAAAGGTGGCGATAAATTTGTATAGGTGTGTTTGCGTAATGATGTCGCACTGGTGTGTAATCGTAATGATTTATCTATTTATTTATTTATTTATTTATTTATTTATACTATATTTTAATATGAGGGTCATGCATTTAGCTGCTATAGCTAGTTTACCTTGTGTGTGTGTGTGTGTGTGTGTGTGTGTGTGTATGTGTGTGTGTGTGAATTCGGGTTTAACGTCGCTTTCAACAATTTTTCAGTCATATCATGACGGTGTCTGGTTGCGACAGGGAGCTCAATACTCACGTTTATAGTGCTGCCTCACTGAAGTATCATGTCCCAGACACATTACATGATACCACACCCAGTCACATTATCCTGACACTGGATTGACCAGTCCTAGCTCTTCCCCGTAAACCTGAGTGCCAAGCGAGGAGCAGCTAGTACCATTTTTAACGACTTTGGTATGTCGCGGCCCGGGATCGAACCTCAGACCTCCCGTTCCCCGGAGCGGACACTCTACCAACTGAGCTATCGGGGCCGGTCATAGTTTACCTTGTAGCCCTCTGTAACATATGCATGTATAACATCAATCAACATAAAACATATATACATATTGATATTTACATAACAACGTGGCCACATTTTCAGTTTATTGTCGTAAAACTGCACGTAAATTTTGAAGACATTTGGTACAGATAAAAATGTTAACATCTAAGGTATAAAGTAATCACTCTTCCATACAGCAGAGCAAAATAAACACAGAATTTTCAAATTGTTTCCCTACACTGTGGAATGCAATAAAAGTTCATAAATCAAATACCTTATACATGTAAAGCTAATTCAAAAACTACGAGGGATGTTCGAAAAGAATTGCTTATTTCTATCCGGAGACTTCAAATTTCAAGTTAGCCCAAAAGTGCTCATTTCATGCCCTCGAAGTACTCTCCGTGGCTAAAAATGCAAAGTTTCAGCCGATGTATCCACTTCTCGAAGGCGTCAAGGTACGCTGATTTTGGCATAGTATTAAGGTTCTAACGAATGGCAGATCCAAGTGCCTGTCGGGACTGGTATTTCAGCCCACGTGATTTCAATTTCGGAAACAAAAAGAAATCACATGGGGCAATGTCTGGGGAATACGGGGGTGAGGCAAAACAGTTACTTTTTCTTTCTTCAAAAACGCCGTACTATTGAGGGCGTATGAGCGGTTGCATTGTGATATAGAAGACGGACATGTTTAAAATCAGTGGCAGGGTGTCGTTTCTGATAATACTTTTTCAGTTTCTTAAGTACTACGTCTTTGTGGTACATTCCGGTGATGCTTTTGCCCTTTTTCACCAGTACTTTTGTTGCGACTCCTTTACCAGAGAAGAGGATTGCATACAAAACCTTCTTTGTACTCAAAGAATGTTTGGCCAATTATTGGCCGTTTGCTGCGTTTAGTGGCCAAGATCTTATTGCTACCCTTTCTGACGGACTCAAAATAATGGACCTAGGTTTCATCACCTGTGAAAATGATGGGTCCTGTGATACATTTGTATCTACTCTGTAAATGAAAAACTGTTCTGAGATATTTTAAGAAAACTTCACACACGAATGCGAAGCATTGTCAGCTGATCTGCAGAAAACGGGAGCTGTAGTTCTGGTTTACTTGCTGTTGGAGTTACGGCCTTTTGAACATTGAAATAGTCATCTCAGTAACTTGATTTAAGGAAAGACTTATACACATTCCCTGTGAATACATTTTTGAAAGAGTCATGGCACTTGGTTGATGTAAGTGTAGTGGCGGGGCATCGTGCAAGGCTTGCAGCCTTTTTTTAGAATTTATTTTATTTATTACATGATTACAATATTTTCTAATTTTTACACTACCATTAAATTAAAACGTTCACAAGTCTAGATGACATAAATGATTTTAAATGCATTTGCCATTATTACTAAGAGCTGTTTGTTATTACATCTACTCACAATGATATATAATCATAGAACACTATATTTTCAAAGTGCAATGTCATTTTAAGTATTTTAAATTGATTACCTGTATCTTTATATATCAGGGGCCAGTTGTTCAAAACTAACGACGTCGTTAGTTGACGTATCGTTAAAAATTTGATCATTTATTATGGCAAATATGCTAATATTTTTGCTGAAAAAATGTGAGCAGCTTTTGCATTGGCAAAAGCTGCTCACATTTTTTCAGCAAAAGTACCAAATATTTATATATTGAACTTGCTAGGACACTTAACAATATGACCACTAACGAGCTCGTTAAGCTAACGATGCTTTGAACAACTGGGCCCAGACTAACAAAGGCTGAATTAAGTCGCATACTCCACTGGGTCGGATATGGTTTTCGCTAATCGCTGTTTCGATAAACTAGACACTAAAAGCTTCCTGCAAACAACAAGAACGCTGATCGGGTAGTGCGGACATACAGGCGTTGACTGCCCTTTCGTCTTGTAGGTTTTGTCATGTCGATCTTGGAGCATACGTCTCGTGTTATGGTACTCTTTAGAATTGTCTCGGTGAGGCGATTATAATAAGAATACATAACATACATTTTCAAGATAAAATAATAAGAATAAACTCTTAATCATCTATAAATATTTGTTGTCTGGAGATAAGATAAAAAATTATGATATTTTTCTTATTTCTGGTCAAAACATAGATTGTTGGAACTTGTTAAGACCGCCTCGACGAGTACCAACAGTCTATGTTTTCGAGCAGAAATAAGAAAAAATGTATACATCTGTAAACCCCAGGCTTTCTATATAAAAGTGGCGTTTAAGGGGGTCAAAATTATATAGATGTGTTTTGTGATATGTAAATGAGCCATCGGTGCTCGAATCAAAGAAATTTTACTGTATACAAAATTTATAAACAATTTGATGTCTTCTAGAAATTGCGTCAAAGTTGACTGCCCTTACAGTCTTTGGCATCCCTGTCTAATGCGTTTATCGTTGACCCTATAACAAAGCGGTCAAGTCAATTACTTCTTGGTCCAACTACTTTCACTGTCGTAATTTTTCTTGACAACACTTAACTATATAGTAAGCCTACACTTTTTATTCACACACCAAATCGTCAACGGCCCCCGCGCATTGGGGTTTGAAGCAATAGATGGGCTGCATGATGTTTCAAGGCAGAGCTGAAACCGACCGCACACGAGTACTGTCAACTTGTCCCTAAAAGCTGGTACCCGTTCAGTCTACGGAAACTTACGGAAATTAAAATAGTGTCATATAACAAACAATATGT
Organism: Lucinisca nassula; assembly: GCA_963580285.1. Taxonomy (NCBI): domain Eukaryota; kingdom Metazoa; phylum Mollusca; class Bivalvia; order Lucinida; family Lucinidae; genus Lucinisca; species Lucinisca nassula. Next base: position 103,755,495 of record OY757023.1, on the reverse strand, counting down.
TTTGGTTCGGTATAGCTAGTTCAAGAAAATACGTTTGTCTATGATTGATCGATTTTATCAGGCTTTCAGTAATTAGTTGTGTTCTATTAAAGCATTATCGGTGGTACATAACATGAATGTATATTTCATCCAACAACCGAATTGATTCACAAGAATATGTGCTTTATAAACTCAGTTCAACATGAACATCCGTTCAGTGTGGTCAGAATCTGTGTCTGGCACCATCACGATAACAAGTCCGTGAAATGAACACCCCCTTACACCCCACTTTATATAGAGAAAACTGGGGTTTACGGGGTTATGCATTTTTTTCTGCTCCTAGACATAGGTTGTGGGTACTCTTTAGAACCGCCTCAATGAACGGATCAGACCAAAATTGTATTCATTATAGAAAATCACTCACCCGTAAAATCAACGCAGTTTCCATTTGCTCCTTATAGCCACGCGGGAAGGAACTGGGGCGGGGTGCATTAGTGGCACATTTCAATGAACGCCCCTCGTATCTCCAAAAAGATTTATTTTCTTACTAGAATTTCCGATATGTGTCTGATTTTAACCACAATCATAGGTTGTGGGTACTAGTTATAACAAGTGTACACAACCTTTGTCTTGCAGCAGAAATAAGAAATATAATGTATACCCTTTTAAACCCCAGTTTTCTCTACAAAAAAGTGGGGTCTAAGGGGGCAAAACTATATAGGTGGTTTTGTGTACATGATCACAAAGCCGACAGGCAGGTTTTCGTGTGATGCCGTTCATATATTACGCAGCTGAACCTGTTTTCAACGCAACTGAAAAGATTATATTATATTAAATATCATATCTTGTCTAAAAGACAACAGCGGTCATCGAAACGCATTAAACATTTCAAGCTCACAGATAAACATAATTGATAGACATTATGCATGTCCACAAGTGATTATAAAAAGTAGAAGTAAAACAAAGATCAGGAATCGATGCAATTAACTTACTCCACCCATCAAAGACACCAAAGGGAAAGAAACACAAACATGAAGCGACCAGACCATAATGGAAACCTAAACAAAGGAAGGCCATAAGGACATTTACTTTCCCACAAAATGGCTAAATGGCCATCCAAAATAAAAAGACACAAGTGATACACAGTAAGTAACAAACACCAACATAAATAAACCGCCACAGAAGACCCGCCTTGGAAGGGTCAGTGGAAAGAATTCCACTGGGGGGCTTAAATCGATTTTACATGGCCATAATCCTCGCCCTTACCTCTGTCGCGGTATACACTAATTTTGTTTAGTCTGCATGAAGGCTTCCTAACTCATCAGTGTAACATCTCCGAGAACATACAAATAAAAAAAACTATAGAGATGAAACAAGGTTGAGGACTCGACAGCATACAACAACAGAATTGCTGGAGCAAAAGAAAACAAACAGTTAGACTCCGAGGTGCCCGACCAAAGACGGAGCATCAGGCGCCATCCAACATAAAGAATACTAAAATAAAATAAATTTCCATTTATGTTTTTACGCTGGAACCGCCATATAATCTTAGCCCGACCCACCGGTGTGCAATCAAAGAGGGGAGCAAAGTTGCCAACCGTGATTGAGTTAACCACCATGCATGCAGTCTGTTTTATAACATTTATGTTGTACCCAATCTTTATATATCGACGAACGATTTTACGAAATTGTGTACTAAAGGCATTACAGGCATGTATTTTTCTAAATTTATATACTAAGTCACCATAGAATTCGAGTTCCGATAGGCCTTGTTGCAGAAGTGTTTAAAGTCCAACATTGAATTTTGAAACCAAATCAGAATGACGTCTATAAAACTTAGAAAAGGCTTTACGTAGTATGATACCGATACCCCTGATACCGATAAGTCTTGAAGGACCATCATAACGCTGATTTTAATAAACTAAAACTAAAACTATATTAATCTGACGTTTTCATGCATCAAGTGTGTGTATACTACCCTACCTCATAATCGTATAAAAGAAGAAAAAAGAACTGTATGGTTTAGTTGAATGGCCATTCAACAGAGAAGGTTCCCTCTATCTTGCATGTAATGAAAAAAGCGCCTCAACAATTTCAAGGTAATTTCAATACAAATACATTCTAATACATGTAGCCTATGGGCACTGTTGCGAAGTCAACAATTCATTTATTAAGCAACAGCTTGAAACAACGAACAATCAGAACCGTGTGACCAGTGAAGATTTTGATCAGCCTGTGCATCTTCGCTGTCATTTAAGTTTGTTTTCCGTGACAGGGGCCTTCTGGTGTCTCTGTGTTGTTCACAGAGGGCCAATAAATGCTTCTGAGAAGAGTCGCTGGATGAGCCGTCTCACTGGAGCGTTTGGCAGTCGCACAGGTTTTCTTGTAAGTTTCGACATGCCCTTGCTACAATACTATTCTGTCAATAAAATGTGTTGTTTTATCTATGGAAATATGAGGTTTTTGTCGTACGTAATACTTACGGATTTCCATTACGAAAACACGCCGATTCAAATATATTGGAAATATTTTTCCACCAAAAAATGACATTTTTCAGATAAAATGCTAATAATTTTCTACTCAAAACATAGATTGGGTGTACTCGTTAGAACCACCATGCCGAGGCGGTTCTAACGAGTATCCACAAGCTATGTTTTTGAGCAGAAATAAGAAAAATAACGTATACCCCTGTAAATCCCAGTTTTACTAAATAAAAGTGGGGTTAAAGGGGGTCAATATAGTAATGGTTAATATAATCGGTGCGCCTTAGACAATTTTATAGGGGCGAGCATCAGCGAGCCCCTATGAAATTGTCGCGCGGAACCGATTATATTTTATTATTAAAGACACTAATCATGTATTTAGTTTACACCGCAACTCAAAACAATCCAGGGATTTCGCAAAAATTAAGCAAATTTAAGCAAATAAGACAGTAGACAGCGCAGCATGATAAACGACATTCAGGGCCATGGCGCGCACAAGTTTCTGACGTCACCGCACCACGCAGACACCGGCCCCGATAGCTCAGTTGGTAGAGTGTCCGCTCCGGGGAACGGGAGGTCACGGGTTCGATCCCGGGCCGCGACATACCAAAGTCGTTAAAAATGGTACTAGCTGCTCCTCGCTTGGCACTCAGATTTAGGGGTATAGCTAGGACTGGTCGACCCGGTGTCAGGATAATGTGACCGGGTGTGGTATCATGTAATGTGTCTGGGACATGATACTTCAGTGAGGCAGCACTATAAAAGTGAGCATTGAGCTCCCTGTCGCAACCAGACACCGTCGTGATATGACTGAAAAATTGTTGAAAGCGACGTTAAACCCGAATTCACACACACACACACTCACACGCACACGCGCGCGCGCGCGCGCACCACGCAGACGTTGGAAACAACATGGACGCTGGAATAAAAGTTTCTCAGCGCTTTACATTCTATTTGAAAACCTGCAAATAAATAGTTTATTTTAGCTTTAGAAATTATTTTCGAGGTTGAGACGCAACCGCAGTAGCAGTGCGCCATTATTCCAACGGACCATTCAAACCAGGGAAGCCCGAGAATGTAAGAATTTAGCTTAAATTTCTGAAAATTTGTTAAGATAAATATTGCAAAGATTATAACTTGCTATTTGGTTGTTTTCCTGTGAATAAAAGGTTGCATGTTATTGTTGACATTTGCAAATTAGGGGCCTGAAAAGTAGGTCCGGTCTATAAACGGTCCCTAGACGTAGTATAGGTCAGTAGAAGGTATTATAGGTCACTACCGATTATAGCGTGCAGTTATTCGACCCCCTTGATTAGGTACTAGAATGCCTGGTTGCGGTATAAATTATAAAGGCGTGTTCTCGTGATGCTAAGTCACTGCGATTGTCGATGTTAGCCATGTTATATTCATTACGGAAACAAGCCTATTCAAATGAGGCTGTTCTAACGAGTACCCACAATCTATATTTGAGAGCAGAAACAAGAAACATAAGGTTAACCCTGTAAACCCCAGTTTTATTATATGAAAGTGGGGTTAAAGGGGTCAGAATAATATAGGTGTGTTTTCGTGATGAAAAGTATGGTAACGAAGGGGTGATTTATGTAAAAAAATTCATTTCATCACCAAAACACGCCTATATTAATCTGATCCCCTTGAACCCCACTTTAAAACTGGGGTTTACAGGGTATACCATTTTCCTTATCTCTGCTTTAAAATATAAATTACGGGCACTCGGTGGAACACCCTCGATCCACAATCTTTATTTTGAACAGAAACAAGAAAAATATCTCAATCAATCATCGGAAAAGTGTCGTTTTTTTTTTTCGGAGAATGAACAACAAATATATTTGAATAGGCATGTTTTCGTAATGTACGTTTGTTTGTTTGTTTGATTTGAGGTTTAACGTCCCCGTCAACACTGTAAAGGTCATTTTGGAGACGTTGCTTCCAATTTTGTGGGACTTTTACCCGACATTGAGATGAAACGACATCTCAAACCCTGTCGCCCAATGAAACCAATAGGGTTTAATAGCTTGGACGGTCCGCCTCGCACCGCGCTCCCTGGACAGGCTTAGATCCTCTAAGCGGTTTACCAGTACTAGTGTGCGGGCCGGATTCAGCTCTGCGTGGAAGCATCATGCAGCCCATATATTTCTTCAAGCCCCTATGGGCGGGGGCCGACGTAATGTACGTAAAATGCACACATGCAAATGCTTCTTTAATCAATCTTGGTTTACAAACTGCTGTCATCAACCTTGTTAAAGGTGCTTCTATTTAAATACATATAGCGTGGATGTTGCAATTAAACTGTGTGAATCAGGTCAGCTACTACTGGCTTCGGCCCTCGGACTGACACGAGAGACTCAGGCAGATACATACATGTATACCCCATGTATATGGGAATATTATATGCAAAAATCTCAGTATGCAGAATATTTAAACTCTACAGAAAGATAAATTCCGAGGAGAAAGTGGGCAAACATAACCAGATTTAGTTGATATTGCACCCAAACATATCTGCACGCTTACCTGATAGTTAGACAGCCTCGGTAGCTCAGTCGGATGCCCGTCTGACTGGTGATCAGGAGGACACGGGTTCGATACCTGCCAGGGTCGGCAACATTCTTTCGTGGAGATTCATCATAGAATATTTTCTACGGTCATTATCTCCCTTCCGCTGATTCAAGAAGGGTAATTGTCAATTTCTGGCGAAAGAACGTGCACTGTGCTGGTAAACAGCTTACGTATGAGCCTGCCCAGGAAAGGTGTGGATAGTTGATCTGACTGGCTGAAAAATGACCTAAAATAGTGTTGATTGGGCCGTTAAACTCCAATACAAACAAACCTGATAGTATGCCGTCGCATGTTATGCGTTGCTTTTTTCCCAAAATATAATGCATTACCGTGTAAACGCTGATTTCCTCTTACATAATAACAATAAACAACTCTTTTTTTTTTTAATAAAATAAACGGAAACCATCGAGAAAATATCGTCTGCTATGTTTCGATAACAGCACGCTGCCTTGATATTGAATGCTCTATAGTATGGACTCTAGTATTGTTATTTGCAACAGCACACCCTTTATAGTTTTTCACGCCTTTTCTGTACTATAGCTGCACATAATTGGTTCAAAATATTAACATTATAGTCGTCATTAATAATTGTCAATTACAGTTTCCGTATTTAATTCAATTTTGAAATATTTCTAAAGTTAGTTTAGTTCTAACATTTTAATAGCAGAAATTGAATTAAATCTGGGACAGGCTGGCTTCACAGTATTTAAGCTTTGCGATGTAAGAAAATTCTGCTTTTAAAACAAAGTTATGAATGTATATTGCTGTTGGTTCGATCCAACGTGCGTCCGTTAAGTCACGCCGGCTAAACGAAGTTTGTAACAACATAATATAAATTGAACAAATGATTTTGGACAGGAGCCATGTTTAATTAAAAATACATAGATTATGGATAATACGAGAAGTTTCGATATCCGTCTGATCTGTCTGATTTTAACCCCAAACTTAGGTTGTGGGTTCTCGTTATAATAAGTACACACAACCTTTGTCTTGGAGCAGAAATAAGAAATGAGCCAGCGCATGACAAAACCTACAATTAGACATGTGCGCCCAGCGAAGACTCAGATCCATATAGTCTAACCAGAGACTTCTCTTGCTGCATGGAGGAGCATTGGGCTATCATTAGAGCGCCCAACGAGGACTCTGATCAGACTGCGCGGATGCACAGGCTGATCTGAGCCTTCGTTGGGCGCACATGTCTCATTGTAAGTTTTGTCATGCGCTGGCTGAAATATAATGTATACCCTTTTAAACACCGGTTTTCTCTACAAAAAGTGGGGGTTAAGGGGGCCAAAACTATATAGGTCATTTTGTGATGGGTTTGTGTCCTACATGATCGCAAAGCCGACAGACAGGTTTTCATGTGTTGCCTGTCATATATTTCGCAGCTGAACCTGTTTTCAGCGCAACTGAAAAGATGATATTATACTTAATATCGTATCTTGTCTAAAAGACAACAGCCGTCATCGAAACGCATTTATCATTTCAAGCTCGCAGACGACATGCTAAACATAATTGATAGATATTCTGCATGTCCACAAGTGATTATAAGTCTTGAAGGACCATCATACACATATTTTAATAAACTAAAACCCAGACGTTTTCATACATGAAGTGTGTGCCCGTATGATATACTATCCTACCTCATAATCGTATAAAAGAAGAAAAAAGAACCGTATGATTTAATTGAAAGGACATTCAACAGCGAAGATTCCCTCTCTTTTGCATGTCATGAAAGAAAAAGGTTTTCTATTTACTTCTAAGAAGCGTAGAGGTTGCGCGTTATGGTCATGTGGAATTTCGATGGGCGCGAGTTGCGCTCCGCTTGTGGCTGGTCTGTTCTTCTTCTGTTGGGGAGAGACTTCTCGATGTCCTTTTCTGAAGAAATGCAGTCTGGACTTGTTGACAGCTGGATGTATGGATTGACTTATTCCAGGTAAATATCGACAATACCTACTTCGATGGTATGATCGGCCAAATTAACCCTTCAGAACCTAAATTAAATAAAGCAAATTCTTCTGATACCCAATTCCCTTTTTTCCGGTGTCTATTGTAGAGAAATCCGTACAGATAATTTATTACAGATCACCCGATATTTCTCATTCTAATACAAGTAGCCTTTGGGCACAGTTGCGAAGTAAACAATTCATTTATTAAGCAACAGCTTGAAACAACAAACAATCAGAAGCGTGCGACCAGTGAAGACTTTGATCAGCCTGCGCATCTTCGCTGTCATGTAAGTTTGTTTTCCGTGGCAGGGGCCTTTTGGTGTCTATGTGTTGTTCACAGAGGGCCAATAAAGGCCTCTGAGTAGAGTCGCTGGATGTGCAGTCTCATTGGAGCGTTTGGCAGTCGCACAGGTTTTCTTGTAAGTTTCGACATGCCCTTGCTACAATACGGGCCCGGTCAGCGATTTTGGTACTTATCGCCTATGCGAGCTGCGAGAACCTTCGCTGCTCGCTCATACAAGCAGTGAATCAAGAGCAACCTTCAGACAGAACGCCATATCCCTGGCCCCTCTGAATGGCTGGGCATGCGCAGTTAAAATTTGTCACACCGGAATGCTCGAAGACACAAATTCGCTTGGCGGGGCTCATACTATTCTGTCAATATAATGTGTTGTTTTATCTATGGAAATATGAGCTTCTTCTAGTACAGATTCTGTCGCGGTTCATTTTTGTTATCTAAGCTTAACGAGCCCGTTAGTGGGCAAATTGTTTACTGGTCTAAAAGTGACAGTATCTAAAATTGTGTTGTTGTTTTTTTTTTTCTGAAAAAAAACATGTTAGCAGTTTTTTGCGTTTGCAAAAGTTGCTCAGAATTTTTCAGCAGAAATATTAGTATTTTAACAAAGTTTTAACGATATTGGTCCCAGGCGACGTTATACGGCAATGGCGTCAGACGAGAACTTTGTCAAACACACAACCATGTATGTTTTGAGGCGGTAACATCAAGAAAAGACACCTATATAATTTTGACCATCTTGAACCCCACTTTTATATAGTAAAACTGGGGTTTCCGGGGTTATACTTTATTTTTTTTCCAATTTCTGCTCTAAAATATAGATTGTGGGTACCAGTACTCGTGTGTGGTCGGATTTAGCTCTGCATGGAAGCATTACGCAGCCCATTTATTTCTTCAAGCCCCGATGGGCGGGGGCCTGGGTTGTCATAATGAAAGTGAAAGAAAAAACGAAGAAATTCAAAGTTACATAAGAGTTAATGAGTCATTTTTGGCCTGAAGAGCTATATAAAATTGCAAAGGAAAGAAAACAATCGATGAGGCAGTTCCAGTACCCGTTATCAGTTTCACCAGGATATTACTGTTCTTACAGCCATATATTAAGACAACACGCCTATATAATTTTGATCCCATTAAACAACACTTTATATAGTAAAACTGGGGTGCACAGGGATATATATTACTTTTGCTCAAAAACATGACTTGTAGGTACTCGTTAGTTCCTAGAATCTATGTTTGGGGCAAAAATATGAAACATATCAAAACTTTTTTGCATGGCTGAAATTTTTATTTTTTTTATTTATTTTTTTTTTGGTGGTAAAATTTTCCTCTGTATTTGAATGGGCGTGTTTTGGTAATGAATATTCCATTGCATTGAATCGATGTGTTTTAATAATATTATGTTTTAGCGAGTAGCAAATAACAGAAAAATATAGACAGTCCTTAACATGTAGGACTACATTTCATCAGACAGCTGATCTCTGCAAGCTGCATTTTGGAAGCAGATATATCACTGTATTAGATGGATATATGCTACTTGTCAGAAACAACCACACTTTACCATAGGTGAATAATCATTCAGATCTTTAGTTTATTTCATTATAGCCCCCGCCCACAGGTGCTTGAAGAAATATATGGGCTGCATGATACATCCACGCAGAGCTGAATCCTGCCCGCATACTAGTACTGGTAAACCGCTTAGAGGATCTAAGCCTGTCCAGGAACCGCGGTGCGAGGCGGACCGTCCATTCTAATAAACCCTATTGGTTTCATTGGGCGACAGGGCTTGAGATGTCATTTCATCTCATTGTCGGGTAAAAGTCCCACAAAATTTGAAGCAACGTCTACAAAATGACCTTTACAGTGTTGACGGGGACGTTAAACCTCAAATCAAACAAACAAAACAAAATTAGATTATTTTATTTGCGACGTTTCATTTTAAATGGCAATAAGATATTGTCGTAGGATATTTTTGCTATAACCATTTAATTGACAATAGAGATTTTACTTTAAAATGGCTATTGCCAGTTAACTGGCAATAGCACTTTTAACGTAAAACCGCTATTGCCAGTTAACTGCCAATAGCAATTTTAACGTAAAAAGAAAAAAGAAAAACGAGAATCTCTATTGTTTTTTTTTTTTTTTTTTTTTTTTTGTTTTGTTTTGTTTTCCAAAGCACCCAGGTCCGCTCCACTTGTTGATTGCTGCCTTTTCCAAGGCGGGCGTTAATTTGTAAGTTAATGAGACTTAGGCGGCTCTTCTGTGGCGATTTATTTATGTTGTTGTTTGTTACTTACTGTGTGTATCACTTGTGTCTTTTGGTTTTGGATGGCCATATGGCCATTTTGTGGGAAAGTAACTGTCCTTATGGCCTTCCTTTGTTTAGGTTTCCATTATGGTCTGGTCGCTTAATGTTTGTATATTTTTCCCTTTGGTGTCTTTTATGGGTGGAGTAAGTTAATTGTATCAATTCCTGATCTTTGTTTTACTTCTACTTAGCTTTGTGTGTGTGTGTTTAAAGCGTATTCGTGCCACAGTTGTACTATTCAGTTACTGGCTTCGAATGGCAGTTTCCTTAGATCGTGTTTTTCCTGAGTAAGTTGCTCTTTGCACCGTTGGAAAATTCTTAATAAGTAGCAGTGGTAACATTTGGAGGCTACATATTGTTTGCTAGTTATTACACCATAATTTGCCCCCCGCCCATCGGGGCTTGTAGAAAAAGATGAGCTGCATGATGCTTCCACGCAGAGCTGAAACCGACCCGCACACGAGTACTGGTAAACTGCTTAGAGGATCTAAACTTGCCCAGGCAAAGCGGTGCGAGTCGGCCCGTTCATGCTTACAAAGCCTATTGGTTTCATTGGGCGGCAGGGCTTTAGATTTCATTTCATCTCGATGTCGGGTAAATTTTGTCCCCGCCTGGATTTGTTTTAATGATAAAAATGGCACATGTGGCATGTGTTTGATTCAAGCAACTTTGAGTTATGTTTTCAGAATTTCATTTGATTTCGAGTTCATTCTAGATTTCTCTAACAGGCTGTTTTCGTGTTGCGTTTTCCACATTTGCTTAATTAAGCTTAAAATTCATTTGAGAACAGACTCAGAAATAAAGGGGTTTATAGGAATGACGCCTGGTCTGATAGTAAAATTATTTGGTACAGAGCACTCCAAAATTATGATATGGGAAATGCAACCAGCAAGAACTCAGATCAAACAGCGCGTTTCGTTGTATGATCTGAGTCTTTGCTGTTTGCACATGCATTCTATTAATACTTATCTCCTAAAGCGCGATAAGGAAATCCCCAGACTAGACTGCACATATTCACAGGCTGGTGTGTCTTCACGTCGCGCATTTCATCTTGTGAAATTTTGCTTTGCTCCGACTCGTAGCTTGTCAATTATATTTTCCGTATTTAATTCAATTTTGAAATATTTCTTAAGTTAGTTTAGTTCTAACATTTCAATAGCAGAAATTGAATTAAAACTGAGACAGGCTGGCTTCACGGCATTTAAGCTTTTCAATGTAAGAAAAGTCTGTTTAGAAACAAAGCTGCGAGTGAATATTGCTGCTGGTTCAATCCAAAGTGCGTTCGTCTTAGCAAGTCCGTGGAATACCTTTGTTAACTCAATCATATAAATTGAACAAATGGTTTTAGGCAGGCGCCATGTCTAATTAAAACATACATTGATTATGGGTAATCGTTTCATGCAACCCAAGAAAAAGAGTTTGTATCTTACCACATTAATGACGTTCCTTGTACATGTACTTCTCGAATGAATACTCGTAAAACATTGCTAAAATCTTAGCTGTTGTTTCAAATGTCGTAAGTACATGTAAGTATGCGCATTTGTTAAAATCATCTCCACGAGGCTGTTCAATCATGTCTTATAGTCGAATCACGTTATCAAGTCTGTGTAAAAAGCCCCCGTGTAGACCGCACTTTATATAGGCAAAACTGAGGTTTACAGTTTACGCCTAAATAATTTTGATCCCGTTGAATCGCACTTTTTATATAGTAAAACTGGGGTTTAAAGGGGTAACCCTTATTTGTCTTATTTCTGCTCTTAAATATAGACTGTGGGTACACGTTTGAACCGCCTCATAGAGGCGGTTCAAACGAGTACCCACAATCTATATTTTGAAACGAGTACCCACAATCTATATTTTGAGCAGAAATAAGACAAATATCACAATTTTCCATCTTGAAAGTTTCATTGTTTTCGGCGGTAAAGTTTACAATGCCATATTAATGGGCGTATTTACATAGTGAAACTATTTAAATAACACACCCGTGCAACAAAATGCAATTTTTCACATCTCCAAACTGGCTACTTTTCTGATGAAACTCATTGATTGTTTTTTCTTATTTATACCGCAACCATAGGTTGTGGGTGTTCGTTGTTGAGGCGGTTCTAACGAGTAACCACAACTTATGTCATGGTGCAGAAATAAGAAAAGTAATGTATGCTCGCGTAAATCCATTTTCGCTATATAAAGTGAGGTTTATTTCACGGGCGTGTTAACATGATGATTAAAGTAGAAAATATAGCATTATGTTCAATCAGAAAATATCAGTTTTAGAGAACAGGGACCAGTTGTTTAAAACATCGTTAGCTTAACGAGCTCGTTAGTGGTCAAATTGTTAACTGTTCTAGCAGGTACAATATCGAAAATTTTGGTATTTATGCTGAAAAAATGTGAGCAGCTTTTGCATCCGCAAAAGTTGCTCACATTTTTTTCAGCAAAAATATATGCATATTTGCCACAGTGAATGATCAAAGGTTTAACGATACGTTAGCTAACGATGTCATTAGTTTTGAACAACTTGTCCCAGACTGACAAGAAACCAATGTTTAGCTATATAAACTCATTGATGCGGTTATAACGAGGTTCTAAAATCTATGTTTCAGATAGAAAACTATAACACTTTTTCACATTTCGATAACACACCCACCCGATATATTGCATTCTGATGAAACTCTGTGTAAGTTTTCTTCTTTATACCACACTCACAGATTGTTGGTTGTTGGTAACGAGTAACCACAACCTATGCCTTGGAGAAGAAATAAAAAATAATGTGTACCCCTGGAAACTCCAGTTTTCTCTATATAAAGTGGGGTTTAAGGGATGTTCATTTCAAGGTGATTCGAGCAGAAAATATTGCATATGTTCAGCAGAAAAATATTGATCAGTTTTAGAGGTCAGATATGCAAGAAAATTTCAATATAAAGCTATCGAAAATCATTGGGGCGCTTCTAACGAGCACCTACAATCTATATTTGGGTCAGATATATGAAAAATATGATAGTTTATCTTTATGAATTGCATATATATGGAAGAATGGAAGTATGTCACACGGACGTGTTATCCTTATGGTAAGCAACTGATCTGTGTTGTCACTGAGCGCATTTTCGAGACGACACATCTTCGCTCGCCGCGTCGCAAAAAGAAATGACCATTGAATGTATAACATGGCCAGGAATAGTCAGGGTTTAAGGAGGTATTTGCAAAGCTTTGCCAATGAATTCCCACACACTGTGTTTAATCTGACATTAATAGGTTTAACATCTACAAATCCTGCTAATCAAGTTGGCGCTGAGCCTGCTACAGCAACAGACCTCTTGAGATTCAAACCGTGATGAGAAGTAGTGAATGCGGAGACACATTATATATAGGAGTTCATTTTAAAATTTAGGGGTGTCAGGTTGTGTTTTCATCAAATTTTATTTGGAAAATGGCTGAACTTTGTGCAAACAGTGTAGGCCTGGTCAGCCGCCGCGTTCTGTGGCGTCAGATCTGGGCCTGCACTGTTTGCCACGGTACCCGTTTAGGGGTTTCCAGTCTGAAATTGGTAAACGGACAAGGATAGCTCATTGACAGCAATGTCTGTTTTAACGGTACACCCCCACTGAACAGGCCACCGTCACCTAGAGGTAAAGAGCACTGACTCGTTAATCGTTATATATCTCACGGCTGTGATTCGAGTCTCGCTCGACGTGATGTACTGCAACGAAGGTCAGATGTTTTATTCTCCGGGAATTCCGGTTTTCGCCCATCTCTGATCAACGTTCGGCTTGAAGTACATGTAAGTGAAATAAGCTTGAAAAGACCATAAAACCAAAACTAAATAAGATAATAAAAGACTACAATTGATAATGGAGAACACTATGTTTTTCATAACGATGCATGTAACATTGCCATGTCCTAAAAAGTGTGTCAAAACGGGGACACAACTGTACAATATACTGCATCATTACGACAACACGCCTATACAAATACGTTGTAAAATTTACCGCCGAAAAAAAAACTAAATTTTTAGATGAAAAACAAATGTGATTATTTTCTATCTCTGCTCAAAATATAGATAGTGGGTACTCGTTAGGCGGTTCTAACGAGTACCCACAATCCATATTTTAGTAGAGCAGACATAAGAAAAATAAGGTGTATCCATGTAAACCCGAATTTTACTATATAAAAGTGGGGTTCAAAGGGGGGGGGGGGATGGTAAGAATTGTATAGGCGTGTTTTCGTGATGTTACATGTTTCAGAAACGGTTTATGTTCTGATAAAAAATTATGACATTTTTCTTATTTCTAGTTCAAACATAGATTGTCGATGCTCTTTAGAACCGCCTCATTGAGACGGTCCTAACGAGTACTCAATATCTTTTTTTTTTATTCAAAAATAGAAAACTCATGTATACCCCTGTAAAATCCACTTTTCTCAATATAATGTTAGAGGGGCTTTCGTTGCGTGAACTTGTTAATCGGACGTGAAATAGAAACTCAAAGCCAGTACAAACACATACCCATGCGATAAAGTGCATTTTTCACATCTCCAAAATGGCTTCTTTTCTGATGAAAATCTATGATATTTTTCTTATAAATACTGCAAACATAGGTTACGGGTGCTCGTTAGAACCGCCTCATCGAGGCGGTTCTAACGAGTATCCACAACTTTTGTTTTGGAGCAAAAATAAGAAAATAAACTATACCCCCGTAAACCCCAGTTTTCTCCATGTGAAGTGGGGTATAGGGGGGGGGGGGGTCTTCATTTCACGGACTTGTTCACCTGATGTTTGGCAGCATTTATGGGTCGATTGTCGCCGAGCGTAGGCTAAGAAAATATCATTACACATCACCAACATTACCTAAACTGTGTTTACGGGGACGTTTAAACTCAATGCAAATTAAACAAACCAAACATTTTTTTCTCTTTCATTTATTTTCATTTTTTCTGCGAGACTTAATCTTCTAGGCAGACGATTTACACAAAATGCCAAGCCATATTTTATATGCAAAAATTAGAAAACAACAGAAAGTCGTCTGCTTCATTACTGGTTGGTGATTTACAGGTCAATACAGACAACAGAGAAGTTTGCAGCAGCAAAAATAGTCTGATGGATGCTCAGTCTCCATTACGATAACACACCCGTGCCACATAGTGCATTTTTTCACATCTCGAAAATGGCTACTATACTGATTAAAATCTGTGAACTTTTTCTTTCAAATACTGCAAACATAGGTTGTGGGTGCTCGTTAGAACCGCCTCATTGAGGCGGTTCTAACGAGTACCCACAACCTATGTCTTGGAGCAAAAATAAGAAAAATAATGATTACCCCCGTAAACCCCAGTTTTCTCTATATATAGTGGGGTGTAAGGGGGTGTTTATTTCACGGACGTGTTCACGTGATGGATAATCTGATGGCTGCTCAGTCTCGTATTGTCTTAGTTCCCTCTTTAACAGCAGCGGAAGATGGCCTTCTTCAAGCCAAAGTAAAACTGAAAAACGAAGACTGGAAAGGAGAGACAGAATAAAAAAGACAATAAAAGTAGGGGCAGAATTAAGAAGAAATACAGAATAAATTGCTTTCCTAGTTGTAATCAAAACCATGCCTTGTAGGTATATATTGTCACGATTTACATGCCATAAATTTAAAATACATGTAGAAGTGAAGGCAATGATCAGGAATCGATACGATTAACCCACAGCTCTAATCAGAGACACCAAGGGAAACACAAACATGGAACAACTAGACCCTAATGGAAACATTACTAGCAGAAAGCCAAAATGACAGTCACTTTCCCACAAAATGGTCAATTGGCTATCCAAAACAAAATAATATAAGCGATACACACACTCAAAGAAGTAAACCACGACAGACTGAGAACCGCCTTGGAACGGTCAGTAAAACGAATTCCACTGGGGGGGGGGGGGGGGTGCTTAAATCGATTTTACGTGGCCATAATCCTCGCCCTAACTTCCGTCGCGATTTAGACAAATACTTTGTTCAGTCGGCATGAAGGCCAGTGCAACATCTCCGTGAACACAAAAATCAATCAACCACCGAGATGACTCGACAGCAAGAATCCACTGAAAAGCTGGAGAAAAGTTAGAATCCGATGGGCCCAACCAGAGACAGAGCAAAAAAAACTCATCTAAACATTGGAGAGTGCTAAAATGTAATCAATAATATTTGAGCCCCGCCAAGCGAATTTGTGTCTTCGAGCATTCCGTCATGACAAATTTTAACTGCGCATGCCCAGCCATTCAGATGAGCCAAGGATATGGCTTTCTGTCTGAAGGTTCCTCTTGATTCACTGCTTGTATGAGCGAGCAGCGAAGGTTCTGGCGAGACTGCGCATAGGCGATAAGTACCAAAACCGCTTGACGGGGCCCATTTAGTTCTTTCACCAAGTGTATGTGTGTGTGAATGTATTTGTGTGCGTGCGTGCGAGCGAACCAGCACGCATATGTGCGTGCATGCGTGAAGGGCTGTGTTATGTTGTGGCGGCTGTGGTGGGGCTAGGGGTTTGAAAGATATAAGCACAGTACCGATTACGACGGGTAGGTATTTAACCTGGTTATTGCGATTGTGCCCCACCCCAGCAATTTAACAAGTCCGTGTAATGAAACCCCTCTAAACCATATCTTTTATAGAAAAAATGGGGTTTATTATTTTCCTTGTATTTTCTCAAATATATAAATTGTTGGTATTCGTTAGAACCGCGTCATTGAGGCAGTTCTAACGAGCATCAACAATGTATATTTGGACTGGAAATAAGAAAAAAATTGCAACATTTTCATCTGAAAAATACTAGTTCTTGAGAAAAGAAAGATGCCATTATAGCGCACGTGTGTGTTATCCTAATGCCATATCCGATCACATTACGCTAACACACCCGTGCGACATAGTTCATTTTTCACATCTTCAAAATGGCTACTTTTCGGATGAAAATCCATGCTATTTTTCTTATTTATACTGAAAACATAGGTTGTGCGTAGTCGTTAGAACCGTTTTTACGAGTACTCACAACCTATGTCTTGGAGTACAAATTAGGATAATAATGTTTATCCCCGTAAACCCCAGTTTTCTCTATACAAAGTGGGGTGTAAGGGGGTGTTCATTTCACGGACTTGTTCACGTGATGAACACAGTTTTCTCGAACAGGAAACAAACCACATATAATATCACGTCAATAAGTACGTATAATGAATAAGCGTGTAAACCTTACTTTTTTGTAGTGAATTTGTTTGTTTGATTTGAGGTTTAACGTCCCCGTCAACACTGTAAAGGTCATTTTGGAGACGTTGCTTCCAATTTTGTGGGACTTTTACCCGACATTGAGATGAAATGACATCTCAAGCCCTGCCGCCCAATGAAACCATGGAGCGGCCGACTCGCACCGCATTGCCTGGACAGGCTTAGATCCTCTGAGCGGTTTACCAATACGGGTCGGTTTCAGCTCTGCGTGCAGCTCTATTTCTTCAAGCCCCGATGGGCGGGGGCTATTTTCTGTAGGGAAAAGTGGAGTTTATTGATGGTATATATATATAGGATATTTATCGTAAGATCGAATTTTATATCATCGAAAGAACACCACAAAAAGTGTTAACACGAGCGGCGTAGCAACGAGTGAAAATACCGGTTTTGGTGTTCATGAGTGAAATAAAATTTTATCTTACACTGAAAAAAAAATCAAAATTTTCTGTTTCGTACATGCTTCAAAACGGCAATATTTAGGTTCACTAATCGAATCAATCACCCTCGGATTCCTGTTGTTTCTTGTCAATTCTGCGGTGTCCAACGTGTTAATTGGGTGTAATATTGGGTGTAAACTGGAAGTTTGCACCTGAGAAATAGCCTGTGATGTCATTATTACTGAAATAATTGAGAGAGTAGTTTCCCAAAGAAATTGTGAACTGGTCTAACGTCGCGCGATAAAATACGTGACGTCAGCGTCGAAACTGACGGCACTAACGTCCATTCTAACACAGTTCATTAGTTTTCAGTTGTCTGACAATGGAACAACTGACCCCAGAATTAGATTTGAAGAAAAAAGTAGTCCCAAACAGATAAAAGTAAAATGCATATCAGTCACTGTTTGAAACAGTGACAATATCGGTTTCGATTTCACTGAGAAATCTCCATATTTCATTGAAAAGCATGTAAGAAATTATTTTTCTCTTTGCTTAAACGCATCAAATATGGGTTATCCTTAGAGCGGTTCTGGTGAATAGCCACAATCTACACACATTTTTGAAACAGAAAGAAGAAAATCTTCACAAATTTTCATCAGACAAAACAGTTCAATTTGGCCTTTCGTGTGTGTAATCAAAAAAAAAAAAATAAGCTGACAACCCTAAATAAGTTCTGAATGGTTAGATCCTTTGGAAGCAAAGAATTCACCAAACAAACGAAAAAAAAATCGGTTTTATTGAGTCTGTTCATGACCAGTACTGAAATGTGCAACATCGGCCACGCCCTCTAGCACCGGCTTAAGCAGAATTCTATTTTCCAAATGATTCATCACGCTAACAAGTCCGTGAAATGAACATCCCACTAAACCCCACTTTATATAGAGAAAACTGGGGGTTTACGGGGGTATACATTATTTTTCTTATTTTTGCTGCAAGGCATAGGTTGTGGGTACTCGTTAGAACCGCCTCAATGAGGTGGTTGTAACGAGCAGACACAACCTATGGTTGCAGTATTTATAAGAAAAATATCACAGATTTTCATCAGGAATATGGCCATTTTGGAGATATGAAAAAATGCACTATGTCGCACGGGTGTGTTATCGTAATGGATCCCAAAGGACCAGACGATATAGTCTATAAATGTAGAAAATTTTATTTCAAAATATTTAACTAATGAACGCTAGTACTCTAATCAGGCTGACTGACGTGTAAACAATTTTCATCAAAGCCAGCGCAGTATACCCAAGGGGTTCAAGTAAATGGATACACCTGGCGAAAGTTCCATGCTTTAGGGTGAAACGTATGTTGCATCTCATCAACTTTCATTTAATCTTGTATTACGTCCCTTCGAAATCGAGCAGTTAGCCATAAAAGAAAACACTTTGCTCCCGATGAGCCAGTATGTTAACACATTCGTGTGTCTTAGTGCATTCTTTCTTATCTCCCTATCACGAAAACACACCTATATAAATCTGATCCCCTTGAACGCTACTTTTATATAGTACAGCTGGGTTTTACAGGGGTAAACCTTATTTTTCTTATTTCTGCTCAAATTATAGATTGTGGGTACACGTTAGAGCCGCCTCATCGCCTTATCTTTCTTATTTCTGCTCATAATATAGATTGTACGTACACGTTAGAACCGCCTCATCGCCTTATTTTTCTTATTCCTGCTCTAAAATATAGATTATGGATACTGGTTAGAACAGCAATAATAAAAATATTACAATTGTTCATCTGGAAATTTTCGGTTTTTGTTTATGGGTAAAAATTACAATGTATTTGTACAGGCGTGGTTTCGTAATGCAAACGGTTATTTTTCTAATGAAAATGTTTGATATTTTTCTTACTTCTATCCCCAACATAGACTGCCAGTGCTCGTTATAACCCCTTATAGGGGCCGTTCTAACGAAGATACTCAACCTAAGTATTGGAGCAGAAATTAAAAAATAATGCCCAGTTTTTTAAATTGCATTTGGTCATTTTGTGGGAAATTATCTGGCCTTGTGATGTTTTCATTAGCTTTCAATTATACTTGATCGCGTTTCTTTGCCTTTGGTGTCTCTGAAGGGTGTTTTGGGTGGTTGTATCGATTCCCAACCATTGCTTTTGACTTCTTTTTTTAAAGGAGACTTGTTAAAATGATGTAAATTATTTACGCAAAGTGTTGATCCGTACTAGAAAGGGCATGAAAATATTTTAACAAGTTTTCTCCCCTGAACGCAAATTCGTATCCATTAAATGCATGCTTTATTCATAAATCCAATTTAAAGAGTTTAACCATGTACGAAATGTGCAAATTGCTGTGTCAATAATTGATTATTATTCTGAATACATTAACTTCCGCGTTTATAAAATACGGAATATATAGTAAGAGTTTATGCATGATAAATTTTCAGGCTATACATGTATCCTTATTACCATTACATTGTTTCTGTTAAGCCATGAAATATTATACAGCATTACGAAAACATGCCTATACAAATACATTGCCACCTTTATCGCCGAAAAAAAAACATGAAAATTTTATGATGAAACATTGTGATATTTTTCTTATTTCTGCTCAAAATATAGATTGTGGGCACTCGTTAGAGCCGCCTCATCGAGGCGGTTCTAACAAGTACCCACAATCTATATTTTTGAGTAAAATAAGAAAAATAAGGTATACCCCCAGAAACCCCAGTTTTACTATATAAAGGGGGGGGGGGGGGTTCATGGGGGTCAAAATTATATAGACGTGTTTTCATGATGGGATATTATTTTTTTTTTTCAAATATAACTTTTAATAAATCGAGTTAAGTGAATATATGTAAAACTGCTGAAGATAATTGTAAATAGTCATAAATAGGATTACGGTAAACGTATGCATTTAAGTCTACCGAAACGTTTTTGCAAGCGCGCTTAACGAATATTCGACTTGTCTATCCATACAAACGGTGCCAATCGGATATATTATTGGCCGAAACAGAGGACAGCGATCCGGTAAGCCTTTGTATCTTTTCAGTGCGCATGCGCAAATCTACCGTTTGCTTGAAATGTTAGGTCTTGTAATTCGACTCATCAAAACGATAGGAAACGCTAGAAACGCTGTCCAAACACAAACGTTTTGCACCTTTTTCAAAGCGCACCCCAAAAAAGAAAGCACGCTAAACGAAAGCGCTGTCGCCACTGTACGTGAGTAATCGACCACCGACTGAACTTCAATAAGGACTAAAATAGCTGTGTTTCCGCTAACCCAACCGACCCTGCTTCAGATCCCCGACTCTACATTTTGTATCAGAAAAAGAACAAAAGAAACAATAAAATACCGACCCTACCATTTTGAGTTTTCGACCATACCCGGTGTCCAATCGTATTTCGCGTTTTAAGAACATTTGTTTGTAGTTTTGGGCAGTTAGTACCTTCCAAATTACAGAGATGACTTTTTAGCATCTAAAATGAATTATGATATACAGTGCACGTCTCAACATGACAAGTTTCTTAACAAAACGCATGTACAAAAACAAAAACACATAAAAAATACAGGCCCGACTCTGTTTTTTTTTCAGGAGAAATAAAATAATAAAAAAAAATCTCCTACCTACCGACCCATTTTTTTTCAGGCATGTTAGTAGAAACATAGCTATTTTTTGTTTATACGCCTAATGGAACGGGTAACGAACATCTCTTTCATGTAACTCTGCATTATGCTAATATTTCCTCGGCTCACCAGCATACTAGTATCCCTTTTTCACATAGTCTAACTTGAATGATGCTTGAGTTTAAGGTAAGCGGGGGTTAATATCCTATGCATTGCTGAATAAATTAATTTTGCTACACACATTTTTGTAATCCAATCAAATTACTAGATGGAATTTATTCCAATAAATGCACTATTTTAACGACATAGAATATCCAGATCATGTGGCTTCTTTTCAGATGCTATCTGATCTGGTTTCAACAGAAACTTGGACTGCAAAGGTCAAGCGTACAAGTCCTGGTTGAGCAGGATCAAAATACATGTACATGTTATCTGACATGTGATTATGTACTTATAAATGCACATAGATCATGCTTTGATTATATTTCAAATTGTCTGAATAGGCTTTCGCACGAAAGGACATACTAAGTTTCCCAAGACAAAGGCAATATTTCGGAAGTGGTTACATTACGTCGCATTACAAGTACATGTAATGAACAGCGTGCCCCCCCCCCCCCCACACACACACACATACACATTGGTATGTAGAAGGTAAGCATATTTGTCAAGGGTAGTTGGATCAGCATTAAGCTATGTTTATGGCAACCTCTGTGGCGCAGTGGTTACGCTACTCGCCTAGTAAACCAGGGGTCGCATGATCGATCCCGGGCTTCTCCAGACTTTCGGATGTGTCTTTAAATCGAGGTCCCGTCTACGTATGACCTTAGCTGTTAGGGAGACGTAAAACACACACTGCTCTCAGGCAATCATGTTTGGATACAATGTACAAACGACGGTGAGGTGTGACAGCTCAGTGTATCTCTGGAACAATTTTTATAAGACCATATCCCGAAACAAAAACCTTCTTTCGCGAGTTGTTCCCTGTTTGTTGTGTACAATCGTGGGCTGAGTGCTACCTTGAATCAGTTTTCAGTCAGCGAGACTAGCGAGGAAATAGCTCTAATGATCACCCGAATTCTACGAAAGAGCATTAGGGCCAGGTGTACTTTTTTTCTTTTGATAGGTATCTCGAAATTTCGACTTAGTATCTCGAAATTTCGACATAATAACTCGAAATTTCGACTTATTAACTCGAAATTTCGACTTATTAACTTGAAATTTCGACTTAGTATCTCGAAATTTCGACTTAGTAACTCGAAATTTCGACTAAGTAACTCGAAATTTCGACCTACTTTCTCGAAATTTTGACTAAATAACTCGAAATTTCGACTTATTAACTCGAAATTTCGACTTAGTATCTCGAAATTTCGACTTAGTATCTCGAAATTTCGACTTATTATCTCGAAATTTCGACTTACGAGATATTAAGTCCTATACACAGTTACGAAATTGAGACATTGGCTTGGCTAGCTAGAAGCTTGGATTTGCATCCCCTGGAACATATTTGGGAGATTCTTTGGCGTCGAATACAGAACATTGAACACCCCACGCACCCCCCCCCCCCCCTAACCCACCACCACACACACGCGTGGCTAGAGCTGACCAGCCATCAATTTCGACGCCTGACCGATGGGATGAAACGAAGGGTCTAGGAATCTGCTGCTCTATCAAAATGATACATCTTGAACACGCAACGTATTCTGATACCGCATTTTATGTTCGGTTGTTGCTTTGTTAAGTTAGTCATGGTGTTCGTGTTGCCTAGTTTACCATCTTTTGGGTCGATTTTTTTTTTACATTCGACCCAAAGTAACTACCTACAGAAGTTTCTCGCCTGCTATTTTCCACGTGACTATCGCTGACCATCTACACCATGAACGTACCGGTTATTTAATGAAGCTCTCTTCTGCGGCGTCTGATCACTGTTTGCAATGTCCATGTTCACCGGCCCAGTCTACATGGCGCACTGACGTCACAAGGAAAGACTATAGCGCTGCTATAAATAACTGGTACCTGGATTTTGAACACGGGAAGCTTCTGTAGATAGTAACTTTTAGTCAATTGATAATTAATCGACCCAAGCGCGGCGTCTGATCAGGATCTACACGTTTTGCTTATAGTATAGGAATTTAAAGGATAAACGAAACATGTACCAATCCACACTCGAATACAATCGACCCACCATTGCT
This sequence comes from Lucinisca nassula, assembly GCA_963580285.1. Lineage (NCBI taxonomy): Eukaryota > Metazoa > Mollusca > Bivalvia > Lucinida > Lucinidae > Lucinisca > Lucinisca nassula. Next base: position 103,732,466 of record OY757023.1, on the reverse strand, counting down.
GTCAGTGCTTTCCTATATACATGATTTTTACAACACACGATGATAAATTTTGATACCGAAAAAGACTGTCAAATATGACTTTTAGCCCGCTTTTATTTTACTGAAACGGGGTTGAACTTGTTTGTTTGATTTGACGTTTAACGTCCTCGTCAACACTGTATTGGTCATTTTGAAGACGTTGCTTCCACTTTTGTGGGACTTTTACCCAACGTTGAGATGAAATTACTTCTCAAGCCCTGTCGCCTAATGAAACCAATAAGGTTTATAAGCATGGACGGTCCGACTCGCACCGCTTTACCTGGGCAGGCTTAGATCCTCTAAGGGGCTTACCAGTACTCGTGTGCGGTCGGATTTCAGCTCTGCGTTGAGGCACCATGCAGCCCATCAATTTCTTCAAGCCCCGATACATGATACATGTTTTGGGCCTCTAGTTTTATAGTTCTTGAGAAATATTTGATAAGATTAACATTGGCCAATATAGAGAGAAAGAAGAATGAAAGAACATGTGACAAAATACATTGGCGTTTACACGATACAAGTAAGCCGATAATGACCATAGTCTCACAATGTTATCACATAATTTGCATAATCTGCTTGATGTAAACTTGTTTTCAAAGCGGGGGTATTATGAAACGGGGTGTTTAACATTAACTGTGTGTATAGGACTTACTATCTCGTAAGTCGAAATTTCGAGATACTAAGTCAAAATTTCGAGTTAATAAGTCGAAATTTCGAGTTATTAAGTCAAAATTTCGAGTAACTAAGTCGAAATTTCGAGATACTAAGTCGAAATTTCGAGTAACTAAGTCGAAATTTCGAGTAATTAAATCGAAATTTCGAGATAGTAAGTCAAATTTCGAGTTACTAAGTCGAAATTTCGAGATACTAAGTCGAAATTTCGAGTTAATAAGTCGAAATTTCGAGTTACTAAGTCGAAATTTCGAGATATTATGTCGAAATTTCGAGATACTAAGTCGAAATTTCGAGTTAATAAGTCGAAATTTTGAGCTACTAAGTCGAAATTTCGAGATACTAAGTCGAACTTTCGAGATACCTATCAAAAGAAAAAAGTATACCTGGCCCTAATGCTCTTTCGTAGAATTCAGAACATGTTTAGCATTAAATAAGAAACAAAACGACATGCCCTGAAATTATGATTGCGTCATAAATAGTTGTGCTTGATTGCTATGTTATAGCCTTTTTACAATGCTTGTGATATATTTGTCATTTGTTTTTTGTTGTTTTTTCTAATTAAATGGTGTACACTGAACCCAAACCCAGACTCCCTTATTTATGCCACAACGTGAACAAGTCCGTGAAATAAAGATTATATAGAGAAAACTGGGGGTTAACATTATTTTCCTTATTTCTACTCCAATACGTATACACAGGTTGTGGGTACTCGTTAGAACCGCCTCAATGAGGCGGTTCTAACGAGCACCCAAACCCTATGTTTGGAGCAGAAATAAGGAAAGTATCACAAATTTTCATAAAAATAAATACTTTTATTTTTTTAGGTTGAAAAAATGCACCATATCACACGGATGTGTTATCGCAATGCCGATTCCAGTGTCCAAGCGGCATCATAACCAGCTTTGCTTGGGGTAGGAGAACATTAATGAGAAACATAAAAACATACTCTGAAACAATCACGTTCAGAGAGCTATGAATCTTACACCAATAATCGAGCACCAAAAAGACCCCAGGGTCAACCATTACGAAAGCACGCCTATTAAAATATATTGAAACCTTTACCGTAAAAACGGAACAATTCAGATAATAAATCCGATATTTTTTTCTTATTTGGGCTCAAAATATAGATTGTGGGTACTCGTTAGAACTGCCTGGCCAATGCGGTTCTAACGACTACACACAATCCATAGGTTGAATATAGATTGTGAAAATTCGTAAGAATCGTCTTGCGGTTCTAGCGAGTATCTACAATCCATGTTTTCGAGCAGAAATAAGCAAAGTAATGTATACCCATGTAAACCCCAGTTTTACTATATGAAAGTGAGGTTTACGGAGAACAAAATCATATAGGCTTTTTGTTTGTTTGTTTGTTGGAATTCAGGGTTAACGTCCCCGTCAACACTGTTAAGGTACTTTTGGAGACGTTGTTTCCAACTGTGGACTTTTACCCGACATTGAGATGAAATGACTCCTCAAGCCCTGTTGCCCAATGAAACCAAGCTTATATGCACTTGACGGTCTGACTCACATCACTTTGCCTGGGCAGGTTTAGTCCTTCTAAACGGTTTACCAGTACTCAATGAACATTCTATCATAAGAATACTATCATTTATTTAAAACATACATAGGCATACCGTCACCTATGTCAAATTTGAGACAATTCCACAATGAAATATACTACTCAAAGTTTGATAGGGATCACTGTTTATATACCAAATTTTGCACTGAAAATTTAAAATTTCTTAACAGAATTTGTACTCGGTAGATTGATAAATATCTTAAACAGAAACTCATGTGCAGTTCAATTCTCATAAAAGTGCACACTTCTCATACTTCGCAAATGAATTCATGCACCCCCAAAATCTTGCGTAACACTGCTTTCCAACAGACCAATCAAACTTGTCACTGTTCCTTTATCAAGCGTAAAAAGGGCTTCATTTGATTTGTGAAACACTAAAATGCCTAGGGGACAATTAAGAAACCGTCTGAGCCCCGAAGAAATGAATCGTGGCGTCGGAATGTTGGGATCTGGCGTCTCTCAACGTCGTGTTGCTGGGATTCTGAATGTGTCTCAGAGCGTGGTTTCCCGAATGTGGAGTCGGCATTTTACCCACGGAAATCCTTCACACAGACACGGCGAGGTCGAGAAAGGGCTACAACTCAACGTCAGGGCCGTTTCTTGTTGATTCAGTCTCGACGTCAACGGTTCCTGAACGCTACGCGTTTGCATAACGAGCTTAGGAACGGAACTGGAGTACGAATTTCTACACAAACTGTCGGAAACGGGCTCCACGAGTTCGGACTTAATGCCACGAGGCCTGCTGTACGTGTTCCGTTGACGAGACAGCACCTGCTAGACCGGTTGGATTTTGCCAGGACTCGCGTCAGGTGGACGGTTCGTGACTAGACGCCAGTACTTTTTACTGAGGAGTCCAGATTCTGTCTAGACTTCATTTATAAACATCAATTAGTGCGGCAAATGTCTAAAGAGCGATTCGATGACTTGAATGTGGCAGAGCATGATCGCTATGGAAAGGGGTCAGTCATGGTTTGGGCTGGGATAAGCGTGAACGGTAAAACTGACTTGTACTTCGTTGAAAACGGAACGTATATGGCAGTGAGGTACTGCAATGGTATTCTTGATAAGTCTGTGAGACCATTTGCAGATGCTTTCGGCCCGGACTTATTCTGATAGCCGATAATGCCCGTCCCAACGTCACTGATTCCTATCTGGAACGTGAGACAACCGTTCGTATTTACTGGCCTGCTCGGTCACCGGACTTAAATCCGATTGAGCATGCGCAGGACATGCTACAGTGTGCTGTTCGGCCCGACCTGTGCATCCGATTACTTTACAGGAGCTCAAAGATGCATTCGTTGCTGAATGAAAGCTGATTCCACAAAACCGGAAACATACTCGGATTACGAGCATGCGCAGGCGATGTCGTACTGTAATTGATGCCCGTGGACGCCATACACGTTACTAGGCACGTTTGTCTAAACAAATTTGGAAATTTCTAAAAACAAATCAGTTGTCCAAATCCCTTCGTGTTACGGCAAATTTTGGGGGTGCCAAGACGGTTGTTGTTGTCACGCTTGAATGCTGTACCAGTTGACAAAATTAACCACTAGGTTTTGTTAAGGATACGTTTTCTATCATTATGTATCAAATTTGGATTCAGCTGATTAATTCATCCAAAAATTATTTTGCATTAAAAAAGTGATCCCTATCAAACTTTGAATAGTATATATTAGGAATGTACTAGAAAAATTAAAACAATCATCAAAACCGTACACCCTTTCTTTTATAGAAAAGAAATTGTAATGAAGAATATATCATTAAATTGACAGAGGAAATTTATACGTTAAATGCAAATAGCGTCGACCCTGGACATCGGTTAATCAAACGGGGTCTGATCTAGAACAGTGTTTGCCAAACGCATCCAGCAATACCCTGACCTAAATGTAACATCGATAAAATAGCGCGACTATTTTCTATTAATCATAACCTTGGTTTCCCCCAAATTAATGATTGTCACGGTGACAACAGCACAAATTCAGTTTTGTCATTTGTAACTTCGGATCGATTGGTGGGGGTACTTTATTTGTTTGTTTGATTTGAGGTGTAACGTCCCCGTCAACACGTATAGGTCATTTGGGGTCCATGCTTATAAACCCTATTGGTTTCATAGGGTGGCAGGGCTTGCGATGTCATTCCAACTCAATGTCGGGTAAAAGTCCCACAAAATCGGAAGCAACGTTTCCAAAATGACCAATACAGTGTTGACGGGGACGTTAAACCCCAAATCAAACAAACAAAATCGATGTTATGGATATTTGTTAAAATCTCCTCGGCGGGGCGATTCTAGCAAATATCTACAACATTTGTTTGTCGAGATGCAGAAGCTTTGTAATGGCAAAAAGGAAATAAATAGTATCGTTATAACGAGGGTCCTCTATAACTTCCAATGAAAATATTACTTTGTAGCTGACTGCGTGATAAGATAACATGGCGTTGCCACATTAAATCCCTCGTTACAAATAGCGAATCTAGCACGAGTGGTCATTTCATATGGAATTTTAAACTCGTCTCCAGTGGTCAGTTATTGTGACATGACCATGAGTGTATGATTCTGTTGTCATAGCGATTTAAACCGAAGAAACCCATTTGGTACCAGAAACCACAAAACGGGTACCCTGGCAAACAGTACAGGCCCAGATCAGACGCCGCAGAACGCGGCGTCTGATCAGGGCTTCCACTGTTTGCTAAAAGTTCAGTCATTTTCCAAATACATTTTGATGAAAACACAACCTGACACCACAAAATTTTGAAATGGACTCCTGCTATATAGAAAAAGGAAGATTCCATTTTGTACAGAAAGGGTTAAATAATACGATTGTCACGGAAGACGTCATGACGTTATGCTCCAGTACACACGTGCTATAAACATTTTTATGACATGGCGTTACATGTGTAGAATAATATAATGTTCAAGTAATTTCGTATTGACCCAGGTACAGGTCCTCTTTCGTATTGGATACGAAATTACTTGATCAATGACAATTTTATTAATTGACACAATTAAAAAATCATGATTATTGATTTTTTGACCCCACTTGACCTCGGTGTTAATACAGATGGCCTCCGATCAATACAGGATAGTCAACTAATAAATTACAACCAGTGCTTCAGCTGAAGTGCACGACCCGCCAGATGCTTTTAGCTTTATGAGTGTTACCATATATGGGTATGGCGGCCATTTTGGTCATGTGACCTGGACCTAAAACGGTTCCCCCAATTAATGCGCCTTATCGTAAGGAGCAAAAATATATCTTATACCTTAGTACTGTTTTCTGAATCGTTTGCAGGATAAAATGCATTCTTACTTTTCCAATACAAAAGCATATGTGTCAAAGTTTGACCTAGGCACAAAGAATGTCAAGGTCAACCCAGGGTCACCATTTTAGCACTTTATGATGGGCCTACGTCTCAGATGCTATTTATCAAGTTTCGTGAAAATCTGCCCAGTGGTTCTGGAGAAGACTATTTTTGAAGGGTTTTTACCATATATGGCTTGGCGGCCATTTTTGGTCATGTGACCTGGACCCCATGAGCAAAGTTTGGTTTTACCCATCCCATAGAGGCTTCTTATGAAAAGTAGAAGTAAAACAAAGATCAGGAATTGATACAATTAACTTACTCCACCCATAAAAGACACCAAAGGGAAAGAAATACAAACATTAAGCGACCAGACCATAATGGAAACCTAAACAAAGGAAGGCCATATGGACAGTTACTTTCCCACAAAATGGCCATATGGCCATCCAAAATTAAAAGACACAAGTGATACACACAGTAAGCAACAAACAACAACATAAATAAATCGCCACAGAAGAGCCGCCTTGGAACGGTCAGTGGAAGATTTCCACTGGGGGGCTTAAATCGATTTTACGTGGCCACAATCCTCGCCCTTACTTCCGTCGCGATTTAGACAAAAAATTTGTTCTGTCAGCATGAAGGCCTCCTAACTCATCAGTGCAACATCTCCGTGAACACAGAAATCAAAGAACCACAGAGGTGAGACTACGGTGAGGACTTGACAGCAAGAAACCACTGAAATGCTGGAGCAAAAGAAAACCAACAGTTAGACTCCGATCAGCCCGACCAGAGACAGAGCATCAGGCACCAACCAACATTATCTCTTTAATTTTCGAAATTTGACTTCAATCGGCCCAACGGTTTCCGAGGAGAAGCAGTTCGAAAATTTTCACATTTTTCGCCTCGGCGAGGCCATACTAAAGGGAATGTAATATTTGGCAAGTTCATTGGTTAGATCTCATTGATATCTATCAGTATGCCAAAAATTATTTAATTCTTCCAATTGGTAAGTCACTATCACCAATTTTCACAAACGGGTTACGGACGGACAGACTGACAGAATGACACGGTGATTTTAGGGCACTCTTAGAAAATCAACCGACTTCAGTCGGTCGCTTTTTCTGTGGGTCGTGCAATAACAGCTTTGTTATATGATAACATTTTATGTATTTTTAAATGTATTCTAATGTTGGTAGCAAGTAAACGTCCAAGTATGTATGCATTGTTTTTATTTCAGGATTCATGATTGACTATCGGTTTGCCTGTCGCAATGGAGTATTTACAAGTTCCGATATATGGTCCATCCCAGCATAGAAACATTTAATCCGTTTGCTGACAATTAGTTTAAATAATTGATGTTTCCCAAACGATATTTATCTTTTAAGCATATTCAAATGTTTAAAATTGGAGAAACTTAAAGAGACAAAATTGTTCAAATTAAGCATCCGACAACATGCGATATGTGAACGAACTTCGCTCAACAGTAAACATAAACAAAGCACTTTAGAGCAACAATATGTTCCCTACTCTATGCACTCACTCTAACTCTAGGAGCAAGTATATTGTACGTATACCCCACCTTTTACCATATAAAAGACGGGTTGAAAATTAGATAGGCGTGGTTTCGTGGTGTGAAAAACAGGCAATTCAGTGTTCATCTGTATCTAGCATGGCATTGCGATTTCATGACATGACGTTACGACATTGAATGTGATATTATATCTGTAATGTATGTTTAATCCAGTTAGTACTAGAAACCCCAAAACGGGTACCCTGTAACATCGATAAAATAGCGCGACTATTTTCTATTAATCATAACCTTGGTTTCCTCCAAATTAATGATTGTCACGTGGACAACAGCACTAATTCAGTTTTGTCATTTTTAACTTCGGATCGATTGGTGGGGGTACTTTATTTGTTTGTTTGATTTGAGGTGTAACGTCCCCGTCAACACGTATAGGTCATTTGGAGTCCATGCTTATAAACCCATTGGTTTCATAGGGTGGCAGGGCTTGCGATGTCATTCCAACTCAATGTCGGGTAAAAGTCCCACAAAATCGGAAGCAACGTCTCCAAAATGACCAATACAGTGTTGACGGGGACGTTAAACCCCAAATCAAACAAACAAAATCGATGTTATGGATATTTGTTAAAATCTCCTCGGCGGGGCGATTCTAGCAAATATCTACAACATTTGTTTGTCGAGATGCAGAAGCTTTGTAATGGCAAAAAGGAAATAAATAGTATCGTTATAACGAGGGTCCTCTATAACTTCCAATGAAAATATTACTTTGTAGCTGACTGCGTGATAAGATAACATGGCGTTGCCATATTAAATCCCTCGTTACAAATAGCGGATCTAGCACGAGTGGTCATTTCATATGGAATTTTAAACTCGTCTCCAGTGGTCAGTTATTGTGACATGACCATGAGTGTATGATTCTGTTTACATAGCGATTTAAACCGAAGAAACTCATTTGGTACCAGAAACCACAAAACGGGTACCCTGGCAAACAATACAGGCCCAGATCAGACGCCGCAGATTGCGGCGTCTGATCAGGGCTTCCACTGTTTGCTAAAAGTTCAGTCATTTTCCAAATACATTTTGATGAAAACACAACCTGACACCACAAAATTTTGAAATGGACTCCTGCTATATATAAAAAGGAAGATTCCATTTGGTACAGAAAGGGTTAAATAATACGATTGTCACGGAAGACGTCATGACGTTATGCTCCAGGACACACGTGCTATAAACATTTTTATGACATGGCGTTACATGTGTAGAATAATATAATGTTCAAGTAATTTCGTATTGACCCAGGTACAGGTCCTCTTTCGTATTGGATACGAAATTACTTGATCAATGACAATTTTATTAATTGACACAATTAAAAAATCATGATTATTGATTTTTTGACCCCACTTGACCTCGGTGTTAATACAGATGGCCTCCGATCAATAAAGGATAGTCAACTAATAAATTACAACCAGTGCTTCAGCTGAAGTGCACGACCCGCCAGATGCTTTTAGCTTTATGAGTGTTACCATATATGGGTATGGCGGCCATTTTGGTCATGTGACCTGGACCTAAAACGGTTCCCCCAATTAATGCGCCTTATCGTAAGGAGCAAAAATATATCTTATACCTTAGTACTGTTTTCTGAATCGTTTGCAGGATAAAATGCATTCTTACTTTTCCAATACAAAAGCATATATGTCAAAGTTTGACCTAGGCACAAAGAATGTCAAGGTCAACCCAGGGTCACCATTTTAGCACTTTATGATGGGCCTACGTCTCAGATGCTATTTATCAAGTTTCGTGAAAATCTGCCCAGTGGTTCTGGAGAAGACTATTTTTGAAGGGTTTTTACCATATATGGCTTGGCGGCCATTTTGGTCATGTGACCTGGACCCCATGAGCAAAGTTTGGTTTTACCCATCCCATAGAGGCTTCATATGGAATTTTACTTCAATCGGCCCAACGGTTTCCGAGGAGAAGCAGTTCGAAAATTTTCACATTTTTCGCCTCGGCGAGGCCATACTAAAGGGAATGTAATATTTGGCAAGTTCATTGGTTAGATCTCATTGATATTAATCAGTATGCCAAAAATTATTTAAATATTCCAATTGGTAAGTCACTATCACCAATTTTCAGAAACGGGTTACGGACGGACAGACTGACAGAATGACACGGTGATTTTAGGGCACTCTTAGAAAATCAACCGACTTCAGTCGGTCGCTTTTTCTGTGGGTCGTGCAATAACAGCTTTGTTATATGATAACATTTTATGTATTTTTAAATGTATTCTAATGATGGTAGCAAGTAAACGTCAAAGTATGTATGAATTGTTTTTATTTCAGGATTCATGATTGAATATCTGTTTGCCTGTCGCAATGGAGTATTTACAAGTTCCGATATATGGTCCATCCCAGCATAGAAACATTTAATCCGTTTGCTGACAATTAGTTTAAATAATTGATGTTTCCCAAACGATATTTTTCTTTTAAGCATATTCAAATGTTTAAAATTGGAGAAACTTAAAGAGACAAAATTGTTCAAATTAAGCATCCGACAACATGCGATATGTGAACGAACTTCGCTCAACAGTAAACATAAACAAAGCACTTTAGAGCCACAATAGGTTCCCTACTCTATGCACTCACTCTAACTCTAGGAGCAAGTATATTGTACGTATACCCTACCTTTTACCATATAAAAGACGGGTTCAAAATTAGATAGGCGTGGTTTCGTGGTGTGAAAAAACAGGCAATTCAGTGTTCATCTGTATCTAGCATGGCATTGCGATTTCATGACATGAAGTTACGACATTGAATGTGATATTATATCTGTAATGTATGTTTAATCCATTTAGTACTAGAAACCCCAAAACGGGTACCCTGTAACATCGATAAAATAGCGCGACTATTTTCTATTAATCATAACCTTGGTTTCCTCCAAATTAATGATTGTCACGTGGACAACAGCACTAATTCAGTTTTGTCATTTGTAACTTCGGATCGATTAGTGGTGGTACTTTATATGTTTGTTTGATTTGAGGTGTAACGTCCCCGTCAACACGTATAGGTCATTTGGAGTCCATGCTTATAAACCCATTGGTTTTATAGGGCGGCAGGGCTTGCGATGTCATTCCAACTCAATGTCGGGAAAAAGTCCCACAAAATCGGAAGCAACGTCTCCAAAATGACCAATACAGTGTTGATGGGGACGTTAAACCCCAAATCAAACAAACAAAATCGATGTTATGGATATTTGTTAAAATCTCCTCGGCGGGGCGATTCTAGCAACTATCTACAACATTTGTTTGTCGAGATGCAGAAGCTTTGTAATGGCAAAAAGGAAATAAATAGTATCGTTATACATGTAGCGAGGGTCCTCTATAACTTCCAATGAAAATATTACTTTGTAGCTGATTGCGTGATAAGATAACATGGCGTTGCCACATTAAATCCCTCGTTACAAATAGCGGATCTAGCACGAGTGGTCATTTCATATGGAATTTTAAACTCGTCTCCAGTGGTCAGTTATTTTGACATGACCATGAGTGTATGATTCTGTTGACATAGCGATTTAAACCGAAGAAACGCATTTGGTACCAGAAACCACAAAACGGGTACCCTGGCAAACAGTACAGGCCCAGACGGCGTCTGATCAGGACTTCCACTGTTTGCTAAACGTTCAGTCATTTTCCAAATACATTTTGATGAAAACACAACCTGACGCCAAAAAATTGAGAAATGGACTCCTGCTATATATAAAAAGGAAGATTCCATTTGGTACAGAAAGGGTTAAATAATACGATTGTCACGGAAGACGTCATGACGTTATGCTCCAGGACACACATGCTATAAACATTTTTATGACATGGCGTTACATTTGTAGAATAATATAATGTTCAAGTAATTTCGTATTGACCCAGGTACAGGTCCTCTTTCGTATTGGATACGAAATTACTTGATCAATGGCAATTTTATTAATTGACACAATTAAAAAATCATGATTATTGATTTTTTGACCTCACTTGACCTCGGTGTTAATACAGATGGCCTCCGATCAATACAGGATAGTCAACTAATAAATTACAACCAGTGCTTCAGCTGAAGTGCACGACCCGCCAGATGCTTTTAGCTTTATGAGTGTTACCATATATGGGTATGGCGGCCATTTTGGTCATGTGACCTGGACCTAAAACGGTTCCCCCAATTAATGCGCCTTATCGTAAGGAGCAAAAATATATATTATACTTTAGTACTGTTTTCTGAATCGTTTGCAGGATAAAATGCATTCTTACTTTTCCAATACAAAAGCATATGTGTCAAAGTTTGACATAGGGACAAAGAATGTCAAGGTCAACCCAGGGTCACCATTTTAGCACTTTATGATGGGCCTACATCCCAGATGCTATTTATCAAGTTTCATGAAAATCTGCCCAGTGGTTCTAGAGGAGACTATTTTTGAAGGGTTTTTACCATATATGGTTTGGCGGCCATTTTTGGTCATGTGACCTGGACCCCATGAGCAAATTTTGGTTTTACCCATCCCATAGAGGCTTCATATGAAATTTGACTTCAATCGGCCCAACGGTTTCCGAGGAGAAGCAGTTCGAAAATTTTCACATTTTTCGCCTCGGCGAGGCCATACTAAAGGGAATGTAATATTTGGCAAGTTCATTGGTTAGATCTCATTGATATCTATCAGTATGCCAAAAATTATTTAAATATTCCAATTGGTAAGTCACTATCACCAATTTTCACAAACGGGTTACGGACGGACAGACTGACAGAATGACACGGTGATTTTAGGGCACTCTTAGAAAATCAACCGACTTCAGTCGGTCGCTTTTTCTGTGGGTCGTGCAATAACAGCTTTGTTATATGATAACATTTTATGTATTTTTAAATGTATTCTAATGATGGTAGCAAGTAAACGTCCAAGTATGTATGAATTGTTTTTATTTCAGGATTCATGATTGAATATCGGTTTGCCTGTCGCAATGGAGAGTATATTTACAAGTTCCGATATATGGTCCATCCCAGCATAGAAACATTTAATCCGTTTGCTGACAATTAGTTTAAATAATTGATGTTTCCCAAACGATATTTTTCTTTTAAGCATATTCAAATGTTTAAAATTGGAGAAACTTAAAGAGACAAAATTGTTCAAATTAAGCATCCGACAACATGCGATATGTGAACGAACTTCGCTCAACAGTAAACATAAACAAAGCACTTTAGAGCCACAATATGTTCCCTACTCTATGCACTCACTCTAACTCTAGGAGCAAGTATATTGTACGTATACCCCACCTTTTACCATATAAAAGACGGGTTCAAAATTAGATAGGCATGGTTTCGTGGTCTGAAAAAACGGGCAATTCAGTGTTCATCTGTATCTAGCATGGCATTGCGATTTCATGACATGACGTTACGACATTGGATGTGTTGTTACATCTGTAACGTATCTTTAACCCATTTATTACCAGAAACCCAAAAACGGGTACCCCGGCAAACAGTGCAGGCCCAGATCAGACGCCGCAAAACGCGGCGTCTGATCAGGGCCTCCACTGTTTGCTAAACGTTCAGTCATTTTCCATATAAATTTTGACGAAAACACAATCTGACACCCCTTAATTTTGAAATGGACTCCTGCTATATATAAGGAGGAAGTTCCACTTGGTACAAAAAGGGTTAACCAAACATTGAGAGAACTGGTGGGTGGATTGTCTCTGAGCGTATTTTGATAAAATAGACCTGAACTGAGAATTGACTGTTCGTTTAACCATTAAATTCCAGTAGTTTTCGTGTTCATGCGGACTGAACAAATTATTTGTCTAAATCGCGACGGAAGTAAGGGCGAGGATTGTGGCCACGTAAAATCGATTTAAGCCCCCCAGTTGAAATCTTCCACTGACCGTTCCAAGGCGGCTCTTCTGTGGCGATTTATTTATGTTGTTGTTTGTTACTTACTGTGGGTATCACTTATATCTTTTGGTTTTGGATGGCCATATGGCCATTTTGTGGGAAAGTAGCTGTCCATATGGCCTTCCTTTGTTTAGGTTTCCATTATGGTCTGGTCGCTTAATGTTTGTATTTCTTTCCCTTTGGTGTCTTTTATGGATGGAGTAAGTTAATTGTATCAATTCCTGATCTTTGTTTTACTTCTACTTTAAATAGGCAGTGCAGACCTGATCTGACACCGCGTTATATGGCGTGTGATTAGGTATTCACTGTAGTGCACAAACTCAGTCCAGATTTTTACTTTTTACGACGTCACAGGAAGGCGACTGCATGTCGATGCTACAAACAACCGGTACCTGGATATTGTACATAGTCAGCGACAGTCAAGGGTATTAAGGGACCATAGGGTCACCAAAACTGTTTTCATTGATGGTTTCTTATTATATTTGACAAATGTTGATATGTCTTTATTCTTTCTTGGATAATTTGTCAAGGATATCTTTATGTTTACTGGAATAAATGTATCATATATTTACGAACAAAACGACCAACATCTGTTGTACAAAGTTTCTATTCAAAAGTGGTATTTAATTAACAACGTATCAATAAAATGGTTGACATTTAATTCTCCGTTTCTCTTACCCACTTAGACCACCTACATAGAATAATAACGGCATGGGAACAGTTAGAGGTTTTACCCTCATCCGCAACGTCATCGATATTTTTGATTGGTATCTATAGTTTATTTATGATTTTGATTGCCATTCTAAACATTTCCCAATACCGTAAATTTTTAACCCTTTTTGTACAGAAGGAAATATTTCACTATATATATAGCACAAGTCAATTTAAAAATTTAGGGGTGTCAGGTTGTGTTTTTGTTTTCAAATAAAAATCAAAAATGAGTTTCAAAGTCTGTTGGGAAAAAATGACTGAACATTTTGCAAAGAGTGTACGCCATGATAAGACGCCGCGTTGCTTGCACTCTTTGCCAATTGCCCGTTTTGGGGTTCCGGTACAAAATGGGGTAATCTGCACTGAGCTACAGAAATACGCAAAGCGAATTAATCTACTATGTTCAAAAAATTGTACACGGAGAATCTATATGTACAATTTCTAATAATTGAAAAGTAAACAGGAAGACAAGTTCGTTCATGAAATAAATTGACGGAAAATACAAATTATTCTCTTCAGCCCCATCAAAACTTTCTTTTTCATTTTTAGTTATAAGGAAGTTTTGAGACTGTCTTGAATATGGAGCAATGTTTTCTCACGGAGTCTTCACGGTGATTAGGCAATCTGCATTAGACCACAATTTAGTCTAATGCCAAATCCTGGGCGATTGCCGATTACAATCGATTCCGAAATGGCTATTTAGATTGTGATACGTATCTTCGGAAATACGCATTAAATCGTTTTGAATGTGCATGAAACTGAAAAATAATTGCCAATGGCCGTCAACAAAAATGATGTTGATTTTGTTTATCGTTTAAGCATTTTTAAGACAAAAGGGCTGTTGGGTAAGCAGCGAGACGGGGTGAATATCCCTATCATTGTGCATCACATAGACTGTATCTGCACTGATATTGAAGCCTGTTTGCTGCAAAACGTAAGACGTTCTGCCATACACGAAATGCATATACATTTACATCTATCTTCATATACTTGATCGGTCATATTTGGCCATTACCTCAGTTGGGTGGGTGGCTAAATTTAGAATTTAGCTTAAAAATATAATAGTTCGTGTGTCATTACTGACAATCACCAATCTTAATCACATGCGAGAATTGCTACTGTTTGTATGTTTTAAGATGACTGATGAGACCAATTCTAGCTCTAAACTGTCTGTTGCAACAGAGGTTAGATGAAGACAGCTCTGTTGATAATGCCTTAGCTCTGGCTTTGCGCGTGCATGTTTCTGTTCGTCTTCGCTGGTTCTTTATGCCTAGTATTCACTAGCACCCCTTCTTATGAGGCCTCGCTACTTCGCCTGTGCAATTTATTACCACGACTTGGTATGTAAAGGTCATTTAGGGAGGCTTTGGTGTGTCCTTGTAACGCGTTTTCTGACCACAATGAGAGTGTTTGCCTATTTCTAGGCCTTGCTGTCGGGTCCTCGCCGTTGTTTCGTCTCTGTGATTGTTGTTTTGTTTGTTTGTTTGATTTGAGGTTTAACGTCCCCGTCAACACTGTAAAGGTCATTTTGGAGACGTTGCTTCCAATTTTGTGGGACTTTTACCCGACATTGAGATGAAATGACATCTCAAGCCCTGACGCCCAATGAAACCAATAAGGTTTATTAGCATGGACGGTCCGCCTCGCACCGCGGTTAAACCTGAAATCAAACATACAAAACAAACCTAAACAGTGTTGACGGGACGTTAAACCTCAATTCAAACAACACAAAAAGTATTTCTATGATCGGTCAAATGAATATTGGAGCGTTTCAAGGTCACTTTTTACGCTCCATTTTTGCACGTGTAGGGGATCCGAAGTTAAGGTCCCGATGCGGAGGACGGTGTACTTTGTTGCGTTCATCCGGAGCATGTTCGGACACCGCAGTTTTATTACTGCTGCCGGAAATCAAACCGGGGGCCTCTAGCATCACAGGCAAGTGCACTAACCATTGCTTGATTCACTGTCGAGTGCCTGCTTGGCCACTGGTTTACAGAGGTACATCTTACTTTTCTTATTTCTGCTCATAATGGGGATTGTGGGTACTCGTTAGAACCGCCTCGATTAGGCTATACTAACGAGTATCCACAATCTATATTTTGAGCAGAAATAAGAAAGATTCGATGAGGCGATACGAGCATCCACAATCAATATTTTGAGCAGAAATACACACATCTGTACGTATAGATCGTTTTGGAGACGTTGCTTCCGATTTTGTGGGACTTTTGCCCGACAGTGTGGTGGGATGGCATCTCGGGCCCTGTCGCCACATCGAGGTTTTAACGAGTATCCGCAATCTCTGTTTTGAGCAGACCACCTCTGTCTCTGGTCGGGCTCATCGGAGTCTAACTGTTGGTTTTCTTTTGCTCCAGCATTTCAGTGGTTTCTTGCTGTCGAGTCCTCACCGTTGTCTCACCTCTGTGGTTCTTTGATTTCTGTGTTCACGGAGATGTTGCACTGATGAGTTAGGAGGCCTTCATGCAGACTGAACAAATTATTTGTCTAAATCGCGACGGAAGTAAGGGCGAGGATTGTGGCCACGTAAAATCGATTTAAGCCCCCCAGTGGAAATCTTCCACTGACCGTTCCAAGGCGGCTCTTCTGTGGCGATTTATTTTATGTTGTTGTTTGTTACTTACTGTGTGTATCACTTGTGTCTTTTAGTTTCGGATGACCATATGGCCATTTTGTGGGAAAGTAACTGTCCTTATGGCCTTCCTTTGTTTAGGTTTCCATTATGGTCTGGTCGCTTAATGTTTGTATTTCTTTCCCTTTGGTGTCTTTTATGGGTGGAGTAAGTTAATTGTATCAATTCCTGATCTTTGTTTTACTTCTACTTTAGATCCTCTAAGCAGTTTACCGGTACTAGTGTGCGGGCCGGATTCAGCTCTGCGTGGAAGCATCATGCAGCCCATATATTTCTTCAAACCCCTATGGGCGGGGGTCATCTGTGATTTTTGTGGTCGCGGAGATGTTGCACTGATGAGCTGGGAAGCCTTCATGTGGAGTGAACAAATTATGAACCTAAATCTCGACGGAAGTTATGGCGAGGGTTGTTGCCGCGTATAATAGATTTAAGCCCCACCTCCAAGTGAAAAACCTTTCACTAAGCCTATCAAGGCGGTTCTTCTATCGCGGTTTATTTTTTTGTTAAAGTTCGTTTTTGAATGTGTTTATCGCTTATATCGTTTTTTTGAATTGGATATTTAATTGGACATTTTGTGAAAAGTAACTGTCATTTTGCTTTCTGTTATTGATATTTCCATTACGGTCTAGTTATTTCATGTTTGTGATTCTTTTCCTTTTGGTGTCTCTGATAGGAGGTGTGGGTTAATTGTATCGATTCCGGATGATTGCCTTCTCTTCTATGTTCCATAGAGCATTTTCTTTTGAGTTCCTCATGTGTCCTGTTAACATGACATGTCCATCGTAACTGCGCCGGTTACTGAAGCGTATGCACACTCTGCCTCCCTTCATTCATGACTTCTGATGCAGAATATATGTAATGACTCTGAGATCAGACGATTCAGAAGAGAACTTGACAGTCTTGAGAGACACCGTTCACTCTTCAGCAATAGATTCCCTAAGATCAATATCTCGTAAATACCAAAATAGAGGAACAATCTATTTGATCTTCACAGCAAGAAATGCTAGGAACAGAACATTGACCTTTGTATGACCTTTGTTAACCTTACCAAATCATTTGACATTGTCAGTCGTATGTCTTTGGAAAAGTATGGTGAAGTTTGGATGTCGAACCAATTTTATAGCAACGGTAAGGAAGTACCACGATGGTATACTCGTATGGGTCCAAAATGATGGTAAGCCCTGTGAAAAATTGTGTCAAGCATGGCTGTGTACTAGCGCCAATTCTGCTCAGCATAATGTTCTCTGCCATGCTCACATATGCTATCCAGGATGGCGACAATGATATGCTTATTAGGTATCGCGTTGATGGGTCAGAAGGTTTGAAGCCAAATCCAAGGTGAAGACAGGTGTTAGATGACTACCTCTTTGCTGGTGAAATGGCTAAGGATGCACCAGAAAACGAAGGGATGCAAAAATGTGTAGATCAATTATTTTACTCCTTTGACAGCTATGGCCTTACAATTAGCATCAACATACTGAAATGGTCTCTCAAACAACACCGGGCAAGCGTTACACGGAGCCCACCATACAGTGAAATGTCAAAGATTGAAAGTGGTTAACAAGTTTACCTACCTTTGAAGCCACTGTCAAGAGTCGTGCGCATTGGTGATGAAGTCAGCGCCACGATTTCTAAAGCTGTGCAGCTTTCTGGCCGACAACGTGGAAGTGTTGGGGACCGAAATGGAATCAGGCTTGACACAAGGCTGTGGGTCTACAATGCTGTGGTGCTGCCAACACTATTATATGCATGCGAAACGTGGACAGTTTATCAGCGGTACGTCAAAAGACTATATCGCTTCCATACAAGCTGCCTCAGAAAACTTTTAAGGATTAAGGGGCAAGACACAGAAGTTCTGAAAAGGGCAGGCTTTCAGAACTTATTTTCAAAGCAAAATTTTAAAGTTGATTCTTCTGATACCGAGGCCCCGTTTTTGGATTTACATTTACCTATTGTATATGTTTCTGTTGCCTGCAAATATTATTATAAACGCGATGATTGTGATTTCGAGATGGTAAATTTTATTTTCTAGGATGGTGAATCGTGCGCATCCTATGGCGTTTGTATTTCGAAATTAATTCAATTTGCGAGAGTGTCTAGTGATGTAACTGACTTTAACACTCGTAATAAATTGTTAACTGCAATAATTTCGTAATGAGGTTTATCGGTATCATAAACTACGTAAAGACTTTTCTACACGTTATAGACCTCATTCCGAATTAATTTCAAAATTCAATGTTGGGCTTAAATCTCTTCTACAACAAGGTCTATCGGAGCCCGAATATTATGGTGATTTAGTACATACATTCAGAAAAACATATACTTGCAATGATTTCAGTACCCAATTTCGTAAATTCATTCTTCGATATAAAAGGGTTTGGTACAAAATAAATGTTATGCGACAGACTGCATGCATGGTACTTAACCTAATCACGATTGATACGTAGCTTTGCTTCACTCTTTAAATGCACGCGGGTGGGTCATGCCTCAGATTCTATGTCGGTTCCAGCGTAATGGCTTACTTATGTAATGTTGGTTGCTTGGGCCCATCGCAGTCTAACTGTATGTTTTCGTTTTGCTCAAGCATTTCAGTGGTTTGTTGCTGTCGAGTCCTCACATCACCCATCTCTGTGTTTGTCTCGGAGATGTTGCACTGATGAGTTGGGAAGCCTTCATGCCGACTGAACAAAGTATGTGTCTATATCGCGACGGAGTTAAGGGCGAGGATTGCGGCCGAGTAAAATCGATTTAAGTCCCCAAGTGAAATTCTTTTCTCTGACCGTTCCATGGTGGTTCTTCTGACGCGCTTTATTTTTGTTATGGCTTGTCTTTGTGTGTGTGTATCGCTTATATCTTTTTGTTTTGGAAAGCAAATTGGCCATTGTGTGGAAAAGTAACTGTCCTTTTTTGCTTTCCGCTTAGGATCTAATTATTTCATGTTTGTGTTTCTTTCCTTTGGTGTCTCTGATGGTTGTTATAGGTTAATTTTATTGATTCCTGATCATTCCTTCACTTCTTTTTGTCTCTTGTTGTTCCCGTTTAGAGACCCAGTGTCTTGGGTACTTTCTTGCTTTGTGGTCGCCGCGCAAGCAAAATGCGCAGGTTGAGTTTGCTGCTGTATCACACATAGTCTTTGTAACCCTAACATCCTGGCTGTCTGTCCTTCGAACAATGAATTAATTAGAGAGATGCCAGTGTCTGAAGCGAGGATGAATCCATCCATGATGTCTTGTTGTAAGTTGGCAGACGAAAGACTGTGTTAATGTTCAGCAGATCGTGCTTTGCACACTTCCTCAAAAGGAGTAGTTCATTGTTATGCACTTTCCAATTCCTTCAGTTCCAATCACTCCTTCCGAGGTTTTTCATCTTTATAGTTGTTTGGTTTTGGTGTTGTCGGAGGTGTTTGCACTGATGAGTTAGGAAGTCTTCATGTGGACTGAACAGTTGTTCTTTAATCGCAGCGGATTGGGGCCGCGTAAAATCGATTTGTCTGACCGATGTGAAGCAGAAATAACTGATCATTTCAGAAGTGCTGTTCATTGTGTGTGCATAGACACTTGCACTAGTTGCATGCCTCTTACCAGATAGGGCAGTCTCAGCGTCATCAGGTGGTCATTTATGACTTTTCGAAGTCATAAGAGCTTACTGACAAGGTGTGACTGGATGGCGAAACCTACTCCTACTTCACGCCGCTGTTCGTTCTTGCATCAGCTCTAGCAGAAAGTGTAG
This sequence comes from Lucinisca nassula, assembly GCA_963580285.1. Lineage (NCBI taxonomy): Eukaryota > Metazoa > Mollusca > Bivalvia > Lucinida > Lucinidae > Lucinisca > Lucinisca nassula. Next base: position 103,712,364 of record OY757023.1, on the reverse strand, counting down.
CCAGCATCATATTTTTAATACCCCTGCCTCTGCAAGATGAGTCAAAACTGGAAGAGGCAAGTCCAGATATGTAGGTCCGCGACAGCACCAAGGGAGAGTATTGTGGCCACGTTAAATCGATTAAAGCCGCACTCCCATCCCCATCCCGAGTGAAAAACTCTTTACTGACCGTTCCAAGACGGTTCTTCTGTCGCGGTTTAATTTTGCTATAGCTTGTCTTTGTTTGTATGTATTGCTTATATCTTGTTATTTTAGATAGCCGTTTGACCATTTTGTTGGAAAATAGCTATCCTTTTGGCTTTCCGCTTGTGAGGTTTCCATTAGGGTATAGTTAGTTCTTATTTGAGTTTCTTTCCCTTTGTTAACTTGGGTAGTTGTATCGACTCATGGGGCCAGTTGTTCAAAACTAACGACGTCGTTAGTTAATAAATCATAAAATTTTGATCATTTAAAATGGCAAATATACTCATATTTTTGCTGAAAAATGTGAGCAGTTTTTGCATATGCAAAAGCTGCTCACATTTTATCAGCAAAAATAACGAACTTTTAGGGACTTAACTTGCTAGAATAGTTAACAATTTGACCACTAACGAGCTCGTTAAGCTAATTATGCCCTGAACAGCTGGGCCCTTCTCATTGCCTCCACTTTTATTTTGTTTGGACAAGCAGAAACTCAAGTGTCTATATTCACCTTATTTGCATTATCTGCTGGTTCCTAGTCTGAAGGTTATCAGTGTTGGAAAAACAGGTAACCAGACCCCCCTGACCTTTCAAGGTCAGGGGGGGGTCTGGTTACCTGTTTTTCCAATATTGACAATGTGCAAGCTGGGAGCCTGAAAATAATGCAAATATGGTGAATAAGTTACCAAATGTGTAATTTACGGGTTAGGTTCTTCCTCATTGGTAGGTCAGTCAGTCAGTTTGTCTGTCCGTCCGTCCGTCTGTCCGTAAGTCTGTCAGCTATGTAATATGTAACAGTCAGTCAGCAAAAAAAGTAATAATTACATAACGATAACACACCCGTGCGACACAGTGCATTTTTTCACATCTCCAAAATGGCCATTTTTCTAATGAAAAAACGTGATATTTTTCTTATACATACTGCAGACATAGGTTGTGGGTGCTCATTAGAACCGCCTCGTTGAGGCGGTTCTAACGAGTACCCACAACCTATGTCTTGGAGCAAAAATAAGTAAAGTAATGTATACCCCGTAAACCCCAGTTTTGTCTATATGAAGTGGGGTAGTGGGGGGGGGGGTGTCATTTCACGGACTTGTTCACGTGATGTAATAAACTTGAAAATTACAAGATGAACTATTATATTGTATCTTCAGGTGCAAACACAATGTGTTACCTTTATAATTATCACAGTCTACCGCATATCGACAAAGCTGTTCTTCATGAGAATACCATACCGTTATTACAGCGACAAACTCTCTGTTCCTCAGTCTCTGCTATAGATTTTCTATACTACCCGTGGCACAGTCAAACCTACAGTATGGCCTGAACGATGGGCAAAGATTCCGACTAACCTGCAACTCAAGACAGGCTGTAAACAATGCTCACTAACAGCCGAGTCTAAAGCAGGCTAAGGCTGGCAGTGACGACTCTGAACAGCATGCGCATGTGTGCAGGCTGATCTGAGTCTTCGCAGCACGAACAAAATCATGTTATAGGTTTTGGTTTGCAACGTGCCATATCAAATAGAGTGCTGAGAAAAACTGTAGGAATGTTTCAGATATAACGTTACTATGCTACTGTGCTGACGTGTATTTTTATGGATATAAATTTAATTCAATTCCTGGAATTTTAATATGGCTTGTGCTATTTTTATATGATCTTAAATTACAAATTTTGCGATTAAGCACTCCAAGGTACGTATATATAGAGGATGATACTGGACTGTTATTATTAAACGAGGATCCGGCGAGTTTCATTACATATTTTTAAAATGACCTCATGTGTAAGATTCTGTTTATCAGGGGACTGGGAACACCTGACAGATTTTTCCGCCGACAATTATCGGGACTTCCTGTTCATTTTTCCAGAAACTATGTCTCACAGAAATAGGGGTCTACTTTTAAAGGAAAGAATTTGCTCTTATCGGGTAAATTCTTTCCTTTAAGAGTTGACCCCAGTTGACATGGAATACAAAAATACCTTGGTAGGTGTTGCCTCCCCTAAAGGTGTATCCATTCCCCTTTAATCGAATTTTATTACAGAAGAAATTTAAATAAATTTCAATAGAAAACACAAGGTTGTCACGGATGCCGTTTACGTTAACCCATTGTATACTAGTGGAAACTTCCATTGCTATATATTGGACAAGTCCATTTATCATATAAGAGATGTAAAGCCTAGTTTTATTCTATTTTTGACGGAAGCTTCTCTAGCAAACAGTGCAGGCCCGTCTGATCTGGGACTGCACTGTTTGCCTAGGTACCCCTTCAGGGGTTTTCCCGCATGCAAGGGGTTAAGCAATATAGTAGAAATTCTTTACTGGAAATAACGAAAGCGCATTTTTATTTTTACATAGGCAGGCTATGACCTTTTCTTCTGTAGACACATAATGTTGAATCAATTTTGATCAACAAGGGTAAATTTTCGTCGGGTAGTGTGGTTTCCCTGCGGTGAGAGTTATTGAGTATACATGTGTTGGTGGGGCGGGGGTGGGTTGGGGTCAGCTTTTACCGTTGATTGTAGATTTTCCTGGCTGGGTACATTCATTTCATTATTGTTTTACCTTTCTTTCGTCTTATCTGGCTCTAACGTTGATAATTTAGTGTATTATCAAAATGTTAGAAGTAAATCTATCATAACATATAGTGCATTTGTTCACATCCCCTTGTTCACATCCCCTAAATGGCTTTTTTTCTGATGAAAATCCGTGACAGTTGTCTTATTGGCAGCCGTCTTTTTGTTAATGCAAATATAGGTTGTCAGTGCTCGTTAGAACCACCTCATTGTGGCGGTTCTAACGAGTACCAACAACCTATATCTTGGGAATTTTCTCTATATAAAGTGTGGTTAAGTGGGGATTTAAACGGTCATCTTTAAACAAAAATACGCCATGGGAGCCATGGAAATGAATGTTGTTATGATAAATACATCACAATAACACACCCGTGCGCTAAAATGACGTCTTTCTTAATCACTAGAACTACACGTAGCAGTTTTCATACACAAATCCTTAAGGTGAATGAGTACACCTTCAGGGGAGGCAACTCATGCAAAAGTATTTTTGTCTTCCATGTCAATAGGGCTCAACTCCTAAAGGAAATTCTGTCCTTTAAGAGTAGACCCCTTTTTCAGTGGGACAGAGCTTATAAAAAAGCGAACTTCCGAAAATGGCGGAAAAAATGTGCCAGGTTTTCCCATTCCTCTTAATACCTGTCTTACATGTATTTCTAGTCCAAACATTGAATTTGGGTATAGAGGTGGTACTAACGAGTATTACAATCTATTTTAGAGCAAAAATTAGGCATTACGATAACACATCCGTTTGATACAGTACATTTTTCAAACCTCTAAAAAGGCAATTTTTCTTATGACAATTTGTGATATTTTTATAATTCATACTCCAAACATAGGTTTTGGGTGCTCGTTAGAACCGCCTCAAGGGAGGCGGTTCTAATGAGTATCCACAACCTATGTCGTGGAGCAGAAATAAGGAAAATAATGTTTACCCCCGTAAACCCCATATACTGTAGAACTTCGATGGCTCGAACATCGACGGCTCGTTTACCATGGATGAGTCGAACCCGCTCTTGAGTCCCTAGCGAAATAATCTACATAAGAAATAGTGAGGCGATTCTAATGAGTACACACAGCATACATTTTCATTATAGAACACCGAAAGGGGGTTTGAAAGTATCACGTTATGCCTCCTGGCAGAAATCTTCAGTGGCTCGATCTACCCCTGTCACGAACAGATTTCCGAGGTCCCAAAGGTGTTCGAGCCATTGAAGTTCGACTGTAAAGTGGGGTTAAGGGGGGTAGGGGTCTTTATTTCACGAACTTGTTCACGTGATGAACTTTATTTATACCCTTCCTTACCCCTTTTTTCTTTGGGTGGTTCTAACGATTATCCACGATGTATGTTTTGGGACAAAAATAAGAAAAATAATATATTCCCCTTTAAACCTCCCATTTTTCTCTATAAGATATATAGTGAGGTTTACTATGGTGCTCATGAAACGGACTTGTAAATCTGTTAAAATCAGATCATAACATATTTACTACTGAAGGAAGTGTACCAATGTATTTAAAGCGAAACATTGAGTGAGTAAGTGGGTGTTTGAGTTTTACGTCCCGCCAACTGCTAAAGCCTTACGGATACGGGACCTCCGCTTAAAGACTCATCCGAAAGTCTGAAGAAGCCCGGGATCGATCTTGCGATCCCTGGTTTACAAGGCGAGTAGCGTAACCACTACATCACGGAGGCTTCTAGCTAAAAATTGAACATGCAAACTCACAGCCAATTAGAGCATTAGGAAAACATGCCCAATTGAAAAATGGTGTCAGAAATAACATATTATAGGTAAACGTGTATGATCCTCCTCAACATAGGTTGTGGGTGCTCGTTAGAATCGCCTCATTGAGGCGATTAGCCACAGCAAAAAGAAAAAAGAAAGAAAAAGAAGGAATTAATGTACATCCCCGTAAACCCCACTATTCTCTACATAAAGACAGATTTAGAGGGATCTTCGTTACACGAAATTGTTTTCGTGATGGAAAGGGTAAAAGCAATTAACACTCCATTTTCACTTTTTTCTCGTAATAGTTCTCGTCTGTGTCTACACTGAAGATTTCTGGACTGTTCTTTGCAATCTTTAGTTCTGTTTAACGTTATTTTATCCGCGAACCGCGGATCAAAAGTTAGCGGAACACATGTACCAGAGTGCCCGGAGAAAAAACAAAACAAAACAAAAAAAAAAAAGAAAAAAGAAAAACACCCCTGACTTTAATGGAAAACAACCATTCTCAACATCACGGAAACACACCTAAATGACTATGACCCCTTTATACCCCACTTTTATATGGTAGAAGGGTATACGTTACTTTTCTTATTTCTGCTCAGAAACACAAATTGTGGCTATACCCGTAAGAACAGCCTCCCGTTCGCGGCTCTTACGGATGCCCAGAATATACGTTTTGACCAGAATTTTTGAAAATATTAGAATTTTTTATTGGACAATTTTCATTTTTGGTGGTAAAATTTTCAATATATTTAAATAAATAGGCGTGTTTTCGTAATGGTAAATAAATCATCACGTTAACAAATACATGTAATGAGTACCATTGGAAATCCAACTATACACAGGGAAAATTGGCGCTTAAAGGGATTTACACGACTTTCCTTGTTACTTCTCATAAACCGCCTCTTGGTGGCGGTTCTAACTGGAACCCACATTCTTGCAAACCAGAGAAGGAAATCCGTGATTTCACCCTGGGATAGAAATTTATGTTCTGACCCTAGTGTTCCGACCCAAAATCGAATGTTTGATAAATGCATTGGTTGATTACGACCTCGTATGCGTCGTCGTTAAGGTTGACGTCACACCACGTTATGTGACGTCACTAAACATTCCTGCAGAATCAACACAATATGGCGGACGTTGGAAACCGAAGTGACCGCAGCATTAAAAATCCGCGCTAAGAAATGGAAGGTATGCAAGAAAAAGAATCCAAAATGGGTGCGAGGGGTGGACAGAAACATCCGTCCCTCGGGCTCACTGTCCGGCATTACGAGGCAAGCCTCGTGATGCCGGACAGTGTCCCTCTGGACGGATTTTTCCATCATCCCCTCACACCCATATAAGATTCTTATAATCTATACTTGGAGCAGAAATAAGGGAAATAAAAATTGCAATATGAAAAATCATGTCATGCGGATGTCATTACGCGAATAAGTCCATGAAATGAAATCCCCGCCAAACCCCACTTTATATAGAGAAAACAGGGGTCTACGGGGGTATACATTAGTTCAATTATTTCTGCTCAAAGACATAGGTTGTGGGTACTCGTTAGAACCGCCTCAATGAGGCGGTCCTAACGAGCACCCATAACCTATGTTTGCTGTATAAATAAGGAAGATATCACGTATTTTCGCCCAAAAAGTAGCCATTTTGGAGATGTGAGAAAATGCTCTTTTTCGCAGGGGTGTGGTATCGTAATGAAAGACATCATTATATAATAGATGGATGTGCTACCATAGTGACAGTACGCTATAATTTACGAAAACACGTCTATTCAAAATAAAATGAATATGGTAAAATTTAACCACCAAAAAAGTGAAATTTTTCAGATAAAAATCCTACAATTTTTCATTATCTACCGAAAACATAGAGTCTAGGTACTCGTTAGAACCGCCTCGGCGAGGCAGTTCTATCGAGGACACACAATCTATAGTTTGACCAGAAATAAGTAAAACATTGTTTTCCACAGTAAACCCCAGTTTTGCTATATAAAAGTGGGGTTTTATGGATCAAAGTTATGTAGTGATGTTTTGCAGACCTTTATTTCTAAAAAAAAGAAGAAAAAAAAAAGACAACTAAAAGCAAGAAATACTTTTATAGCACAAGCTAAGCAAACCTCCTTGAGCAATAGCTCAATGGCATTTTCAGTGTAAGAGAGCTACCTGTGGTGACTCATTTTGCTGGTCAGTCTAGTTTGTGCTATAAAGTAGAAATAAGAACAAGAAACAAACAAAAAAAAATAAAAAATTCCATCTATTCAATTTGATGTCGGCAAAGACGCATTGGCAATATTTGCTTTGCGTATGAACATTCACTTGACAAGTAAATGTATACCGACTTATTTGTACGTAATGGAACTTTCTCCATCTTCTGTTATCTAGCCCGCCTCTTGCGTGTTGGAAATGATTATCGCCTACATAGTGTCTCAGTTACTGCCTATTACAGAAAGATAGTATACGACAGCCCACAAGAAACGAGTATTTATGGTTCAGGCAAGCCCGCTCAGCTCTTCGCATACGCGTTGTAGATCTACGAGACCAGACTCAGATCAGTGATTGCCTATTTGTATACTGTGGGTTCGTTCGAAAGATCAAATATCGGGCGGCACTAACGTCTCTTGCAGCAAATACTGGTTCGTATACAGAAAAATCCAGTATGATGACCACCTGTGGACTGCTCAAAAGTGGCCTTAAGCCCACTTTTAAACAGTCAAAAAGGTGGTGTGTTATTATGAGACATTGAGTGTGGAAAACACATAGAAAGGATAACGGAAAACTTCTCAATAATCTTTTAGAAACCGATTTAGTCTTAATTTTAGGTGGTATTGGTAGCGGAATTTAAAGGCATTTATTCTTGATTATTGAGGACTATCATTTCATTACATAATATTATGTAGCCCTCAGTGCTGGCTATACGTAGAGAAGTCCTCTGTCTGCTACAGGTAAGGGGCCTTCATGGGGCAAATCAATATTTGACTTACTGTTAACTACAGTGTACCTTATTGATTTTCCCTTTTAGTGCCTCAGTCAGGGGATCAGGGGATTCAACAGGAGCTACTTATCACCCTATTAAAGGCTGCCTTTGATCTGCTATTGACAGTATATCACGGGGGGGGGGGGTAATAAAACAATTATGAACACACGATTTGATGCCTTTAACTGATATTGCACCGCACGTGAGTGAGTGAGTGTTTCAGTTTTACGTCCCACCAACAGCTAAGGTCATACGGAGACGGGACCTCGGTTTAAAGACTCATCCGAAAGTCTGGAGAAGCCCGGGATCGAACCTGCGACCCCTGGTTTACAAGGCGAGTAGCGTAACCACTCGACCACGGAGGCTTCTATTGCACCGCACGTACAGTAATATATGCTTTTCAGACACAAGTTATTTAATCAAAGCACTGACAGCGCTGATGGGTCGATTGTCTTTGAGTGTACCTACATTGGGAAAATGGCCCTTAACGGATACTGGCTCAGTATTCCTTTCTATTCTTAAATGCCTCTATTGTAAGCAGTTATCAGATCAGACGCCGCCGAAAAGAAGGAATCTACATGAAAATGCAGCGGAAACTCAAGTGTTATTTTTTCTGGCAGGAGTCACATGTGAGATGCTAAGTGTTGCAAAGGAAGGTCATGTGGTCTTTACCCGGGTACTCCGCCCCGATATAAGTGGAGTAATCTTGATGGTTTTGTTTGTTTGATTTTAGGTTTAACATCCCTGTCAACACAATTTAGGTCATTTTGGAGACGTTGCTTCCAATTTTGTGTGACATTTACCCGACAATGAGATGAAATGACATCTCAATCCCTGCCGCCCAATAAAACCAATAGGATTTATAAACATGGACGAGCCGACTCGCAGCAATTTTCCTGGGTAGGCTTAGACTTCCTTAGTGGATTACCAGTACTCATGAGCGGTCGGTATCAGCTCTGCGTGGAAGCATCGTGCAGCCCAATCTATTTCTCCAAGCCCCGATAGGCGGGGGCGGCACGAGTACTGGTAAACCGCTTAGAAGGACTAAGTACTGGTAAACCGCTTAGAAGGACTAAGCCTGCCGAGGCAAAGCGGTGTGAGTAAGATCGTCCAATGCATATAGACCTTCTTGTTTCAATGGGCGGCAGGGCTTGAGATGTCATTTCATCTCAATGTCGGGTAAAAGTCCCACAAAATTGGAAGCAACGTCTCCAAAATGACCTGAATAGTGTTGACGGGACGTTTAACCCCAATTCAAACAAACAAAACTCTCCCCTCCCTCATATTTTCTATTTTCGGACACCCAATGACATGTTAAACGTATGGTTAAATTATGGTAGTTCACAATTTTAAGGTTTGAGCAGTAATTACGCATTGATACATGTACGCTATGGTAAAGTAAAGAAGGACATAGGGTTATAAAGAACCTCGGTGAACAACCGTCCTCGGCAGCTCAGTCACACCGGTGATCAGGGGGTCGCGGGTTCGATAATTGTCGGATCAGTACATGTAACATTTTTAAGGACCTTCGCTACGGCCAGTCTCTCTCTTCAAGAAGGGCAGTAGCCAGTTTCAGACGAAAGTACAGGTTAACCGCTTATGCATAAACCTTTCCATGAACAGTGTGGTTAGGTAAACAGACCAACTCGATATGACCTAAACAGTGTTGCCTGTGCCATTTAAGCAAAACTGTTCGCATCGTATCAATTATTCCATACCGTCTGTTGATAGCAGCTAACAGCGTTTTACTGTAGCAGAATCTCTGCTGATACCGTTATTTCTTAAATTTTGAGCCATGTCTTTTGAAAACCTGTTTTATGGCATATGCGAACATCAAAGGTGAAGATCAGACTGCGCATCCGCGCAGTATGATCAGCACCTTAATGTTCGCTGCTTGGATAAAACAGTATGTGCTGTATCTAAAACTTCCAGACCCTGTGTAGCTGGTTTGTGGCTAACTTGATCGCAAAAATCAACGTCAAGTTTTTTGCGGTGGGTCTCGTTTCATATCTCGTATCTGATCACCTGATCAGAGAACATGTGCTTCCACAGGTAACATACTTTTGCAATGTAAAGCCCAGGCTACACAATACAACTTTGTTATATACAGTGAAATTCCGCTATTATAACATGGTAAAGATCACCAAACATTAAGACCATCTGGTTGCATAAGCATATTGAGAAGGTTTCAGTTATTGTTTCTTTTGGTTTTCTACATCCCGTGTCTCTTAACAAGACACCACCGTCGGGACTATTCAAAAGAGGTCTTTAAAGACAACTTTTGAACAGTTCCAAAGGTGGTCTTTATATAGAAATTTACTGTATATAGTGAAATTACGCTATCAAGACCACCTAAAATTAAGACATTTTAAATGGATATTTAGAAGGTTTCAGCTACGTATTCTTTATGTTTTCTACAGCCAGTGTGCTCTAGTGGGAAACCCCATTTGGGACTGTTCAAAAGTGTTCTTTTAGACCACTTTTGAACTCCCAAATGTTGTCTTACATGTAACATAGGAATTGTTGTCTTAACAAAGGAGTTTTACTGTATAACGTGGAAGATGTATCATGGAAGATCGTGTAGCCCACACAAATATGATGCTATAAATGAAGTAAGTTCGGCCTCGGGCCAATACAGCAGACCACGGACCTGTGACTTGGCCAATACGAAATTACTTGATAAATGACATTTTTATTATTAACTTGATTATTGAATTGTGTCCTCGGGCTAATATCACTTGACCTTAGGTTAATATTAGTTAACCCTGATAATACAGATGACCTGCGATCAATACTGGATAGTCAAATAATAAAACTTTGTAGCATACAACAATTTGGAGAGTGATCCAACACGTTTTGGAATAGAGCGTGTCACGTTCCATACAGCTTGATAGTACATGTACTTTTTTAAAGCATCGCGTGAACAAGTCCGTGAAACGAAGACCCCTCTAAACCCCTCTTTATATAGAGAAAAGTGGGGTTTACGGGGGTATACCTTATCTGCCTTATTTTTGCTCAAAAACATAGATTGTGGGTACTCGTTAGAACCGCCTCATAGAGGCGGTTCTAACGAGCACCACAATCTATGTTGAAAGCAGAAATAAGAAACATGTTATCACTTTTACCTAAAATGGGTAATTTCTTACACCATGTTGGACGTCATTATTTCATACGGACATGTTTTCCTAATGGCAAGTATCTTGGCCATTGAAAATGGAGGTCATGGGTTCATGACTATGCACATCGGAAGGGGATGAAAATATGAAACTAGGGCCCATATTATCCTGACTTTTCAAAGAAAGCTGTGACGGGCCTCAGTGGCCTAGTGGTTAAGAGCGCTGACTCTTGATCATTAGGTCTCTCACCGCTGTGTTTCGAGCCTCGCTCGGGTCACATGTAAGACGCCAAGTTCTGCAACGGAAGGTCAGGTGGTTTTCTCCGGGTACTCCGGTTTTCGCCCACCTCTGATTAACGATCGGCTCGATATGAGTGAGATAATCTTGAAAGGGCCGTAAATCCCAAACCCCCCCCCCCAAAAAAAAAAGCTGTAAAACACAAAGCAACACTACAATAATCCTTGTAAACACTTATCCTGCTGGACACGACAATGAACACCTGTGCAAGGTTCAATTTGACCTTTGGTTTGGGAAGATCTGTCGTTTGGAGAATTTCAATACGGCCATTTTGGATATCGGTACGGAACGATTTTAGCAAACCTGAATCCCCATGTCACCCAGATGCATGCCATCAAATTTCAGTTCAATTCAACAGGCTTTGGTTTGGGAGGAGATGTCGGTTGAAGAACTTCAAGATGGTCGCCATGGCGGCCATCATGAAAATCCGAACGAAACCATTGTAGCAAATCTGAATCCCCATGTCACCAAGACGCTTCCCACCAGGTATCAGCTTAATCTGACTGACGGTTCGGGAGGAAATGTCGAAAATGTGAAAAGTTAACGACGGACGACGGACAATAGGCCACGGCATAAGCTACATATGTCGTTTAAACGACCCATTTTTGTTTTCTGTTCTATTCTAATTTTATGGTTTTAAATTCCACCCTCCTTTTTCAGAGTGGGACAGAAAACAAGAAATATTCAGAGTGGAACATTCTAATTAATATTGTTTTAAATTCAACCCTACTTTTACAGAATGGAACAGACAACAAGGACATATTATATCGTTTAAACGACATATTTCTTGTTTTCTTTTCCACTCTAATTTTATTGTTTTAACTTATTTTCTGCTATACACTGGAACAGAAATGTCCCTTCCCGGGTTCCGTAGTTGTGTGTTTGTTTGATTTGAGCTTTAACGCCCCCGTCAACACTATATAGGTCATTTTGGAGACGTTGCTTCCAATTTTGTGGGACTTTTACCCGACATTGAGATGAAATGACATCTCAAGCCCTGTCGCCCAATGAAACCTGTAGGGTTTATAAGCATGGACGGGCCAACTCGCCCTGCTTTGCCTGGGCAGGCTTAGATCCTCTAAGCGGTTTACCAGTACTCATGTGCGGTCGGTTTCAGCTCTGCGTGGAAGCATCATGCAGCCCATCTATTTCTTCAAGCCCCGATGGGCGGGGGCCGTCGTAGTCGTGTGCATAAACATGATAAATAATAAAATGTCTGTTATGAATATATGGCCTTTCAGCGTCATAAAATACACGTAAAGATCTTTTTGCATAGTGATGTTACCAAGAGAAATCTACACGAGTCTAAAGGCTAAAGTATTGATATCCGCTAGGCACTTGTGAGAGTAATTTAGAATATCAATCTCGGCAATAAAACAAATGTCTAGATTTATTAGCACTTGACTGGAATTTTCATAGAATGCAGCCTATATGTCTATGCACTGTAATGTGACCTGCTGTATTTCAAGACCATATATTATTTTGTTTTGGCTTGTCAACTGGCCATTTTGTGAGAAAGTAACTGTCCTTTTGGCATACCACTATTGATTGTTTGCGTTTCTTTCCCTTTGGTGTCTCTGATGGGAGCTGTGGGTTAATTGTATCGATACCTGATCATTGCCCCCACTTCTATCTTGAACCTGGCCCGGAGGCTATAAAACTCTTTTCATGCACAATTCAACTATGCATACACCTTTTCCTGCTCATCAACAACTGTTGACCTTCAAGAATCTATAAGAAGGACAAACAACATTCTTTGCTCATCTGAGCAGACACATTGCCTGATTTATTTGTATACTCTCAGGATCTTCCATTGCTATATGATGGACAAGTCCATTTGTCATATAAAGGGTGCCAGGCCTATTGTTTCATTTTTATTCTATTCTTGGCGGAAAATATGTTAGCAAATAGTGCAGGCCCAGATCAGACGCTGGGTTCTACGGCGTCTCATTACGATAACACACCCGTGCGACAAAGTGCATTTTTTCACATCTCCAAGATGGCCATTTTTATGATGAAAATCCTTGATATTTTTCTTATAAATACTTTAAACATAGGTTGTGGGTGCTCGTTAGAACCGCCTCATTGAGGCGGTTCTAACGAGTACCCACAACCGATGTCATGGAGCAAAAACTAGAAAAATAGTGTATACCCCGTAAACCCAAGGTTTCTCTATAAAAAGTGGGGTATAGGGGGGTCTTTATTTCACGGACTTATTCACGTGATGTAATCTGGGCCTGCAGTATTTGCCAAGGTAAGGTATCCCTTTAGGGGTTTTGCGCATACAATGGGTTAAATACTTGTGAGCATTTCAATTTTATGATCAAGTAAGCTTAGCATGAAAATATTTATAACATCGGGACCAGAGCTTAATAATGCTCAGCTCAACTGAGTATGAAATCTGTAACTAAATAAACAATGCATGCGGAAAACACACGTGGGTTTAATTACACATGTTTCCTTCTCGAAAATATAATACCACTATCTATGATTCTGGAATCAATAAAACCGACATCTATCTTGCCTGCGACCCTGAGACCAAGGGCAGAAATGGGAGTATTGCAGAATAAAAACTGGGGATCCATACAATCATATTAGATCGCTGTTATTTAGTGGATAATGTCATGTCAGAAAAATCATATGACCACAACCACACGTCTATCTTACACTCGTGGTCATTTCATATGGGTTCTTTCATGTGGTTTTGGAAAATATGAGCTGTTTATGACACATGTAAAGCTGCACCATGAAATACTACAAGTCAATTACGATAACATAGCCTGGTGACATACAGCCTGCAAGCCATGAAAATTCCAGTCAAGTGCTAATAAATCTAGATATATAGCAATCGTTCCTATCTTATAAAACGTTTATTTTACTGCTGAAAAGTTTTGATATTTTTCTTATTTATACGCCAATGATAGGTTGTTGGGCACACATGGACCGCCCCAGTGTTACTATTACTCAGCAAATCACACACTAGAGCTGCTCTATTTCGATTATCAACAGTAATTGTATCGTTCCTATAAATTCTCCATAACTTTCACCTTTGTTAGAAGAAATCCCGCAAATATTATTGAGTGCATCACACAATTCCGTGTCCATTTTGTAATGTTACAATGTAATGCGAGAAAAATAATATTTCACCATCTAACGTGATAAAATCTTCGGTTGACCTCGTAAAACAGTGTTTTTACGCCACGCCCTTCCACCCAGTACATGTAATTTGTTGCAGAATAAATCACAGTTCCTTTCCATATTCTATTTAGAGTGTGTGTTCGAATCTGGCCCGGGTTACATATGAGCCGCCAGGTTCTGCGGCGGAAGGTCCAGTGGTGTTTATGTTACTGACCGTTCCAAGTCGGCGATTTTGCTTTGGTTCCTTTTTGTTCTGATTCTTTCCCTAATCATATGTTGTTATGCTGATGATTCTAATTCGTTCCCCTTTTCGGTTGTTCATTTTTAGTTACGTTTGTCCTTCCAATTTAATGTTTGACATGTTGGTGATTCTGATTCTTTCCCCAATTGTGTATATTGCTCCTTTTTAGTTAGATTTCAATCGTGGCAATAAAACAAATGTATTAGCTTTTTAGTGGAATTCGTTTCATTGACCGTTCCAAGGCAGTTCTTCTGTCGCCGTGGCTTGTCGCTTATATTGTTTTGTTTAGGATAGAAAATTGGCCATTTTTGGGAAAGTAACCGTCCTTTTGATGTTTCCAGTAGGGTCTAGTTGTTTCATGTTTGTGTTTCTTTCCCTTTGGTGTCTCTGATGGGAGCTGTGGGTTAATTTTATCGATTCCTGATCATTGCCTTCACTTCTATTTAAGATATTCTGAGTCACCACCTGTTTGGGAAAAAGAGCTGCTGACTCGGTTTTCATGTTGTCCATTTAATTTTTTGGTCGTCACTCCATGTTTCAACTTCTTTCCCCAGTGATAGTGTGGGAAAAATTTGGGATCTGATTGTATCAGTTCCTGATCGTTTCACTTTTTAAGTTTCACCGGGCCCACTTCCGCATAACGATCGGCTCGATATGAGTGAAATAATCTTGAAAGGGCCGTAAAACCAAAACAAAACAAAAACAATATTACATGAGTGCATGTATTACAGTCAATGATTTTGGCGGGATTTCTTAAACGAAAAATTTGGGGGTTTTAGAAGGAAACAACAACATTATTGCCGATATCCAGTGTGTAATAATCGAAACAGATCCGCTCTACATGTATATATGTCAGTTGTAAGCAGACCAATCACCCGCAAATACGCGCCCCTGATTTGATCTCATTTACAGCTGACTGTGACCTATACAGCCCGAGCTGATCTGTTTCTTAAGTAATATTTAGGGGATAAGTGTATTAAAAAATTCATTTGGGTAGGTAAATCGGCGGTTTTACGGTCGGAAATTTCGTTTTACGCGGACGCGTAAGCGGAACCGTAAAACGGAATTTGCGACCGTAAAATCATCGATTTACCTCCCAAAATGGTTTTTGTTTTGATAGTATTATCCCCATTCTAAAGTACTTAAATGTATTCGGCTGTTTTGTTAAAAAGTGTATTATGTTGCACAAAGCGGCACGCGTTGTGAGTTGCGTAAAACCAAATACCAGCCAATGAAAAGCGACGTTACTTGATGACGTCGCACAATTATGACCCTATCCAATCAAACGTCGCGTTACATACGCAAGTGCATTAGACTAATATTTACGATGTTTCGTTTACTTCCAGAAGAGTTATATATAACAGCTCGAACGAAGAAAAGATGGGATGTAAAGTTAACACCTTTGATTTCGGTGTTTGGGCCGTGAATGCAAGACAGACAATATTAATACTTTCATTTTTTCATACTCTACAGTATGTGATACATTTTGCTAGTGCTCAATCGACGAAAGGCGAAAACGACAGAGAAATTCCCAACATTCCATCAAATCATTTACGTACTTGGGATGTTACACCTAACAGTGAAAATGTAGATCTTTATATTAGTTTAATAGACATACTAGAAAAGTTAGACATTGTACCATTACCGGAAAATACTTCCGCGTGTATGACATTAGGCAAAATAGTTAGAGAAGTAGAACCTGTCTCAGCTGGCGGTATTTCGAAACATGTTAAAATTACTTTCCAGTTTACTGAAACTATACATTCCACTCAAACTGAAGGTTCTGCTCAAACTGTAAACTCATTTCCAGATACAAACACTCATAAATATTCCGTCGAGGGGCTTAAAAGCCCAAAATGTAACAAGAGCTCAAGTTTCCTAACCCCGGGCTTGGACAGTCTATCAAGGAAGCAAGAGAGTGATAATGGTGCTAATTCAGTTTTAAGCGTAGACGTAGACAAAGAGTCCAACAAAACAGGAGCTGTTCCCATGACATTAGATGATAAAAAAGAGGACAGAGGGGAAGAAAAGGAAGAAAAGGGTAAGTGCTTTAAGAACAGCTCATCCGTGTCACATAACAGTAACTTGTCTCGCAAATGACCTATTTCCCATCACGAAAATACGCCTATATAATTTTGATCCCATTGAACCCCAATTTTATGTAGTAAGACGGGTTAACAAGGGTAAACCTTATTTTTCTTACTTCTGCTCTAACATATAGACTGTGGGTACTCGTTAGAACCGCCTCGGAAAATTGTCCCTGTTTATCCTTCTTACTCCTTATTATTTCAAAAGAAAAAAGTTAAGCTGAAAGAAATTATAGCATGATGATCCGAGTGTTGCAAACCAGATGCTACTCTGACCAAAATTGCTTCCCCTTGTACCTGTGCTGGTAAAAGATCCCTACCATAATTACATGATTACTGTGCAGGCTTTCATCCTGCAAACCTGGAGTGTATGTAATGTACACCTGCATGTAATCCGTGTGAGGGGGTTTTGCAGTAAAGAAAGAAAGAAAAAGAAAGAAAGAAAAAGAAAGTAGCAGCTGGGCAATGTTTTAATAATATTTTTCAGAGAAAATCAGGTTTAACGCCTAACAGTCTATATTTTCAGCAGAAACAAGAAAAATATCACAATTTTTCGTATAAAACTTTCGTTTTTTAGATGGTAAAATTTACAATGTATTTGTATAGGCGTGTTTTCGTAATGTGTCCCTCAAATGACCTATTTCCAATTAGGATTTACAGTGAAACTTCAATGACCTGGCAACAGATGTCTCGTTACTGTTGCTCATAAAGCTGGAAGTAACACGTCCAAAATGACCTAAATAGTGTTGATGGGGGCGTCATTACGGTAACACAGCCGTGTGATGTTGTGCATTCTTACATACATAAAAAGATAGTTTCTAGGATGAAATTTTGTGATAGTTTTCTTACTTTTTGCTACAAAATCGGGGTGTGGGTGCTCGCTGGAACCGTTTTCATCACGAAAACATGCCCCTTACGAAAACACGCCTATTCAAATATATTGGTAAAATTTTACCACCAAAAATGAAATTTTTTAGAAAAAAATCCTGACATTTTTCATATTTCTGCTCAAAACATCGAGGCGGTTCTAACGGGTACCCACAATCTATGTTTTTGAGCAGAAATAAGAAAAAATACTGTATACCCCTCTAAACCCCAGTTTTTCTACATAAAAGTGGGGTTCAAGGGGGTCAAAATTATATAGGCATGTTTTCGTGATGTATATAATTCTGACCCCATTGAACCCCACTTTTATATAGTAAAACTGGAGTTTGAAGGGGTAAACCTTATTTTATACATCACACTTTTTCATCTTAAAAGTTTCTTTGTTTCGGTGGTTAAATTTACAATGTATTTGTATAGACGTATTATCGTAATATTATGCTCACAGATTCGAAGATTCTTCCCCGTCGAACTATTCCATTACGAAAACATGCCTATACAAATACATTGTAATCTTTACCGCCGAAAAAACGAAAATGTTATGAGGAAACAGTGTGATATTTTGCTTATTGTTGCTCAAAATGTAGAATGTGGGTACACGTTAGAACCGCCTCATTGAGGCGGTTCTAACGAATACCCACAATCTATATATTAGAGCTAAAATAAGCAAAATAATGTTTACCCCCGTAAACCCTAGTTATACTATATAAAAGTGGGGTTCAATGGGGTCAAAATTATATAGGCGTGTGTTCGTGAAGTATTCAATTATCCGTCTGTATGGTGACCAAACATGCCTTTTGAGCCATTTACCACGCAGCTTTCATACATGTATTTTTGTGGCAAAACCTTTGTTGTTTTCTGTTGGTTTTTCGTTTGATTTGAGGTTTAACGTCCCCGTCAACACTGTAAAGGTCATTTTGGAGACGTTGCTTCCAATTTTGTGGGACTTTTACCCGACATTTAGATGAAATGACTTCTCAAGCCCTGTCGCCCAATGAAACCAATATAGTTTATTAGCATGGACGGTCCGCCTCGCACCGCGGTTTCTGGACAGGCTTAGATCCTCTAAGCGGTTTACCAGTACTAGTGTGCGGGCCAGATTCAGCTCTGCGTTGAAGCATCATGCAGCCCATATATTTCTTCAAGTCCCTATGGGCGGGGGCTATTAAGCTCTGCGTGGAAGCATCCTGCAGCCCATCTATTTCTTCAAGCCCCGATGGGCGGGGGCGGTGGTTTCTTTTTGCCCTTACGGGCTTAATTGTGAATTTTGACCATCCGGGATTATGTGCTTGAAATTCACCAAAAACATATGGTTTGTAGAATTACAAGAACTGCATCTATTGAAATAATTCAAGTCACTTTCTGCATTATTCCGAAAAGTGCATAGCAAAAACCGACGGCTAAATATATCTCGCGCAGCAAGTGCAAATCAATTTCAACGTCTAATGAACATTATGTTTCCTGCTATTATGGTAAAAACATTAGACACCGTTGTTTTTACTCACTAATTAGCGGCATCTGTTGAAATGGAATGCATTAAATTATTACTTGATGAAAGACTGATGGGTATAATAATAGCTTTCGAAATGTAAGTAACTGAGCGCCGGCAAAGAGAAATATGTCTTCGTTCATTCGGGCAAAGCAAATCTAATGAAACTTCGATGTCTCGAGCACTGATGGCTCGTTAACTCAGGTTATTATTGAATCCCTAGGACAAAGTTCCATTCTGTTACTGCACATTACGCAAACACTCCTATACAAATACATTGCCACTTTTATCGCCGAAAAAAAAGAAGATTTAAAATGAAAAAAAAAATGTGATATTTTTCTTATTTCTGCTCAAATTATAGATTGTGGGCACTCGTTAGAACCGCATCATCGAGGTGGTTCTAACGAGTACCCACAATTTATATTTTAGAGCAGAAATAAGAAAAATAAGGTATATCCCCTGAAACCCCAGTTTTACTATATAAAAGTGGGGTTCAAGGGGGTCAAAATTATATAGGCGTGTTTTCGTGACGAGATATAACAAATATGTGATAATTTAGGGAGACTATTTATTGAAATATATTGAAAATTTCACCACCAAACATTTCCCATCAAAAATGAAAATTTTGGTGGTGAAATTTTGCAGATGAAAAATTCTCATATTTTTCACATTTATGCTCAAAAGATAGAGGCGTTTCTAACGAGTACCTTTAACCTATGGTATCGAGCAGAAAAAAGAAAAATAATATATATCCCTGTAAACCCTAGTTTTACCATAAAAAGTGGGGTTTAAGAGGGTCAAAATTATACAGGTGTGTTTTCTGAACAAGTACGTTGTGTGTACTCATTAGAATGTCTATTCTAAAAGGACCCCATAACAGGCTCATCTTAGTTATTATTATTATTATTTCAGTAACAAACAACAAAACAAAACAACAAAAAACGTGGCTTTGCTTTGCCTGTTCCCATATTGAAATAACATCACGTGAACAAGTCCGTGAAATGAACACCCCTAAACCCCACTTTATGATGAGAAAACTGGGGTTTAGGGGGGGGGGGGGGGATGTAAACACTATTTTTCTTATTTCTGCTTCAAAACATCGGTTGTGGGTACTCTTTACAACCGCCTAAATGCGGCGGTTCTAACGAGCACCCACAACCTATGTTTGCAGTACAAAGAAGAAATATATCACGGATTTTTATCAGAAAGTAGCCATTTTGGAGATGTGAAAGAATGCCTTATGTCGCACGGGTGTTTTATCGTAATGAAAGCCCGTCCATGATGCCGGCGCCGTTATCATCATGTTAACAAGCCCCTGAAATGAAGACCCCTAAAAAGCCCAGTTTATATAGAAAAAACGGGGGTTTACAGGGGTATCTCCAAAACGGTTATTTTCTATAGAAAAATTGTTATATTTTTCATACTTTACTCCGAACATAGGTTGAGGGTGCTCGCTAGATCCGCCTAAATGCCAATTGAGGCGATTGTCTAGAAACGGAAATGAGGAAAATAATGTATACCCCTGTAAACCCTAGTTTTCTCTATATAGAGTGGGCTGTAGAGGGGTGTTCATTGCACGGACCTGTTAACGTGATGATTCCGCAGAAAACTGCTCGAACTACCCGGGGCCAGTTGTTCAAAATAACGACGTCGTTAGTTAACGTATCGTTAAAACTTTGATCATTTAATTTGGCAAATATGCTACTGTTTTGCTGCAAAAATGTGAGCAGCTTTTGCAACTGCAAAAGCTGCTCTCATGTTTTCAGCAAAAATATCAAAATTTTAGATATTGAACTTGCTAGAACAGTTAACAATATGACCAATAACGAGCTCGTTAAGCTAACGATGCTTTGAACAACTGGACCCGGAAGTCGCAGGTTGACCCGGTTACTTACCCAGCAGGCACGTGTCGCTATGGCAACCTCAGATCAACGTCGGTGCAACGTCATGACGTTGCACCGACGTAGATATGACGTTGCATACACGTCGTCATGTGTCTGCTGGGTTGTCTAGCTGTATATGACATTCGGCATGAACTGTTCATACATTGGCTTATTAAGGACACTGGCAATAAATTTAGGTTCGAAGATTTATTCATCAATTGATCTGTTAATTAATCTACTCGTACCATTCGAGGACACGTAAGCGATGCCACGATCAGTAAAGAGATTATTACATGTACATGTAGTTCTAGTCGTACAGAGCTATAGATAAGGAGGGTATTTAGTAATATTTATATTTCCAGTGTAAAGCCATATGTAACTTACAGAAAACAATGTACTTCATACTTCCATGAGCGCATCGAATTACATGGTTTCCCGTGACGGGTTCTCGACGACCTGATTGGGCGTAGGCCACGTCAACGCTTTTTCGCTCTTTTTAGGAAAACAGCGTGTAAATGTTTTTTTTTTTTTTTTTGTTTTTTTTTTCAGCTTTAAAAGTTTGCCCTTTGAGCATTTTTTTTTCGCCAAGTGATGAGGAGCAATGAATGTAATTATAAGAATAAACTTAATTTTTCCGCTGTTCATGTTAGGATGAACGAGAGCGGGGTTCATTTACTTTGCGTTCATACTTTCATGAATAGAGAAAAAACAAAATACATTCCTCAAATACATGCAATGAATGTTTTTTTTTTTTTTTTTTTTCATACTCCGTGTAAAGGCCTATGATATAGGTATTCGCAACATAGGTTTACACATGTATGGGGGAAAATCAGCAAAATCAACCTCTAATTATCACCAAATACCCACATCACGTGAACACGTCCGCATATAATACTTTTGACCCCCATGAACCACACTTTTATATAGTAAAACTGGGGTTTAAAGGGATAAATCTTATTTTTCTTATTTCTGCTCTAAAATAGAGATTTTTGGAACTCGATCGAGGCGGTTCTAACGAGTACCAACAATCTATATTTTAGAGCAAAAATAAGAAAAATATCAAAGATTTTCATCTTAAAATTTTCGATTTTTCGGCGGTAAAGTTTACAATAAATTTGTATAGGCGTGTTTTCGTAATGGTGATATGAATACCCCCTGACCCCCACATTATATAGCGAAAACTGGGGTTTACGGGGGTATTCATTATTTTTCTTTTTTCTGCTCCAAGACATAGGTTGTGGGTACTGGTTAGAACCGCCTCAACGAGGCGGTTCTAACGAGCAACCACAACCTATACTTGGAGTATTATAAACCAAAAAATCACAAATTTTCATCGCAAAATTAGCCATTTTGGAGATTTGAAAGAATGTACTACATTGTATGTCACACGGGTGTGTTACCGTAATGCACCTAACATAATACAGTTTCTTTTTTCACATAACCGCTGTGCGAAAAATTAAACAGGCCTGCACAGTCAGTTTTGACTGAATTTGCTGTAAATAGCTCGATTAAATTTAAGTATGTCTGCTGTATTAGTTCACATGATTGCAGTCATTTTCCCTACGCCAGTGTTCATAAAGTTGAATTAAGTTTACCACAAACAAGTAATCTGCCGGCGTAACGGATGCAATTTAGTTTAAAAAGCTAACATTAAATGACGTACAGATTTAAGAAAACACGTGCTAAGTTCATTAATGTTATTTAATGTTGTACGTTACATTCCGTCTGACTGAGTTGCCTAGTACCACTCAGAACATTTGTTTCTTGCACACCGGATAAGGGAATCTTTAGTTATAGCTTGGGATAGAAATTCTGTTCTAAACCTGGTGTTCTTACCCCAAATCGAATATTCTCGCGTGTTTGATAAATGCACTGGTTGAATATGACCTCATACGCGATGTCGTTAAGGTTGACGTCACGGCACGTTACGTGACGTCACTGAACATCACAAGATGGCGGACGTCGGTAACCGAAGTGACTGCAGCATTAAAAATCCGCGCTAAGAAATGGAAGGTACGCAAGAAAAAGAATCATATAACGGTGTGAGGGGTGGATAGAAAAATCCTTCCCTTGGGATCACTGTCCGACATCATTCGGCAAGCCTCGTGATGCCGGACAGTGACCCTCGGGACGTATTTTTCCATCCACCCCTCACACCCATATAAGATTCTTATAGTCTTAACGAAAATGCAATGTAACAACTACACGACCCTATAAGACACTTACCCGTATATGACAATAGAATCTCCCACCTAATAAGTTTGGATAGGTCCATTTCCAATTATAGGGGTTTCAGGTTTGTTTTTGTTTGTGGCAAATTTTACAAAAATGAATGTTCTTTAAGCAAACAATGTAGACCCAGATCAGACGCCGCGTTCTTATTTTTCTTATTTCTGGGACTGCACTGTTTGCCAACGTCCCAGATAAGAGCCGCTAGGCATATATGGGTTAACGCCGATGACCTATGTGTTCCTTTACACGAATTTAAACAATGCCGACCTTATATGGACACCTATAGTCTTTCAAAACGCAGTGAGACGTGACTGTACTGTTAATTTTGGACCAGTCTGTGCCTTTAGTTGCGATTTGCATTGGGTGATATAGTTTTACAAAGATTCGTACGGCATCATAAGACCCACTTGGCAACGACTTCTACATAATGACATTATCAAAAAAATATATATATTTATAAATTTAAAATCCTGTGAAAAAAGAAAATCCGAAACCAGCTTCCCCTAAAACATGGAATAGTCTTGCCACGCTTGAACGTTGAACTCTCAGAGGTCGTTGATAAACTATAGTTGTTTGCGTTACACTAGACTTGCCCAAGTCTGTTAATTAATTGCCATTTGTAGAACTAATTGTTAAAAAAGTTAAAAAAAAAACATTCCCCTGTATGAACAAATAAACATTCACAGATAAAGATAAAGAGACTTTTACATATTTTTTGTTAAAAGGGACTTTCAGTAAAAAGTAAAAAATAGGTAAAATATAAATGTAGGGACTTGGGCAAGTCTAGCGTTACACGAACACAACCACAGCTGAGTGTGTAGATGTTTCAACATTCATCAAGTTAACAGATGTTAGGAAAGATCTAACAATTAAATTTTCTTTTAATCTAACGCTGTTGACGTCGTTTCATATACAATGGCATAACACGCTGGTTCTAAACGTACTCTTTGACGTCACATCATATTGTTTGAAAAAAATTGAGAATCTTGCTCATGGAATTTTTCGGAGTATAAAACTTTTATTTCAACCAATCAAATAGCTCCAAGTTTTCATAAGGATGGAATATTGGAATTATTCTTGTATATCCGCCTAAATGTGTTTCGGCCTTTCCTTAGATTTGAGGAAGGCCTCTAAAAAGGCCATACAATTTTAAACAATTAGGCACAGGCGTTGACGCGTGACGAGATAAACCTGTGGCTCTTTATGGCGTTGCATGTGATGCTCTTCCGCCCAGTGATGTTGCAAATTTAATTACTATACACCTTCCCATTGTGCTTGAATACATTATAACAGACGTACACCTGAACTAAGGACGAGGTTTGGATTTGATAAACTCCGGTAGGACGCTGCCAGTTTGTTTTTTTTTTTTCTGCTGACCGTTCCAATGCGGTCCTTTCCTTGCACTTTATTTAGGTTTTGTTACTTTGTGTGTCGACGCACGCCTGTACTCGGTAGTTAGCCAAATATTTCCTCGGCGTGGGATGGTTGTGTTATTGTGTTTGATTTGAAGTTTAACGTCCCCCGTCAAAGCTATTTAGGTCATTTTGGAGACGTTGCTTCCAATTTCGTGGGGCTTTTACCCCACATTTAGATTAATTGACATCTCAATCCCTATGAAACCAATATTGTTTATATGCATGAACGGGCCGACTCACGCCACTTTACCTGGGCAGGCTTAGACCTTCTAAGCGGTTTACCAGCACACATGTGCAGTCGGTTTCAGCTCTGCGTGGTAGCAATCTATTTCCCCAAGGTACGATTGGCGGGGCCAAGGTTGTGTTACGTACGTGTGGTTTTTGTCAGTTTGCACTAGTACTATGTAAAACCCCAGCATTTACTTTTCAAACGTTTGGTTTGATTCAACCTTTATTCCAGCTGCTGCATATATAACATCCTTGTGACGTGCATCTGCCATATCTCCAAAACAAATACAGTGACATTCCTATATTAAGACCACCTTTGGGACTGTTCAAAAGTGGTCTTTAAGACCACTTTTGAACAGTCCCAAAGGTGGTCTCTGACCATAGGACCGGCCCCCGCCCATAGGGGCTTGAAAAAATATATGGGCTGCATGATGCTTCCACGTAGAGCTGAATCCGGCCCGCACACTAGTACTGGTTAACCGCTTAGAGGATCTAAGCCTGTCCAGGAACCGCGGTGCGAGGCGGGACCGTCCATGCTTATACACCCTTTTGGTTTATTGGGCGACAGGGCTTGAGATGTCATTTCATCTCAATGTCGGGTAAAAGTCCCACAAAATTGGAAGCAACGTCTCCAACGTCTCCAAAATGACCTTTACAGTGTTGACGGGGACGTTAAACCTCAAATCAAACAAACAAACAAATCAACCTTGATTCCAGCTGCTGCATATATAATATCCGTGTGACGTGCATCTGCCTTATCTCCAAAACAAATACAGTGACATTCCTATATTAAGACCACCTTTGGGACTGTTCAAAAGTGGTCTTTAAGACCACTTTTGAACAGTCCCAAAGGTGGTCTCTGACCATAGGACACTGTCAGCTGAAATCACAAAGAACGAATAACTGCAACTTACTAAGCATAATTAGTATTAATTGAGCGGAAATTTACTGTACATCGTAAACTTTACCGCCGAAAAACCGATCATTTTTACATGAAAAAGTGTGATATTTTCTTATTTCGTACCCCTGTAAATCCCAGTTACCCCTTTAAACCCAAGTTTTACCATATAAAAGTGGGGTTCAAGGGGGTCAAACTTATATAGGCGTGTTTTCGTGATGTCTGTCCAACTTAGGTCGTATCAGTTGGATGACAATATTTCATGTCAAAAGATGTCCTGAGGAGACATTAGCGCACCCCCCCCCCCCTCACCACCACCACCACCACCAACAACAACAACCCCCCCCCCCACACACACACACAAACACCCCACCCACCCCTACTCTTAGTTGCAAATTTTATTTTGATGTATTATATCTAATAGTGTGAAAAAAGGACATGTAATTAGGAAAGCCGAATGTTTAGAATAAAACGTTTGCTAAGGCGCTTTTTCACTTATTGTCTGACAGATATAAAGTACGGCAAAAGGGTATATCAGCTTTGAAGTTCAAATTCAATTTGTTTGATTGATCTGATTAGTTTAAGAACAATCAGATACGTAAAACAGAACGCAGAGAAATGAAGCTATTTACCCTTCTCTTGCTGAATATTCATTTAAGCCACACCCATTTCTGTCTATCAACCAATCAAATTACTTGATGTAATTAATTGCTACAAATTCATAAACTGAATGCCAAACAGTGTAGATCCTGATCAGAAGCCATCTGATCTGGATCTATACTGTTTCAAAAGATAGGGGTTGTCGTGAACAGCATGATAAGAGTTAAATTTTTATTTCCCAGTTTTTGCAAGCTATGAGGTCTGGTCATTTGTTCTATCTGTATACGGTTTAAACTAAGTTTCTTTATCACATGACGTCGCGTCTGAGAATGTAATAACGTCGTGTATTAAATTCGGCAACCCACCAGTGGATTAAATATGCAATTTAGTTCGGTACGCCCCGTAGCGTTTCACATACGACGTCCTTAACGACGTTTACTTCTTGCGGAATATTGACGCTCTTGTTACAAAATTGTGAATAAAATGCGTTTTACATGTCATATGATAAATAAAATCTTGCATTCGTGCTCATATATTATTGCATTTATTAAACTCGTTGAGGAAAAGTGATAAAATGCTCGGCGAAGCCTTGCATTTTATCCCTTTTCCTCAAGTCGTTTAATAAATTCAATAATGCACGAACACCCATGTAAGATCCTCCATGTTAGGTATTAGCAAGCCCGTGTCATGAGCAACCCTAAACATCCCATGTATAGTATCCCTTTTTGTACCAAATGGAATCTTCCTCCTTATATATAGCAGGAGTCCATTTTAAAATATAGGGGTGTCAGGTTGTGTTTTCTATTAAATTGATTTGAAAAATTGCTGAACTTTAAGCAAACAGTGGAGGCCCTGATCAGACGCCGCGTTCTGCGGCGTCTGATCAGGGCCTGCACTGTTTGCCCGGATACATGTAACAGTTTTGGGGTTTCCGGTACAAAATGGGTTACAACAGTGTGTTTACAAGCGTCTTCTTTGCTGGTTCAGTGCGGCTACTCGTTATGCCAATTGTTATCTTTAACTGAAGGAGAATATAACGTTTTATTCTATTTCCGAAATAATTGAACAAGAAACAGATCTGATTTTATGAGGTAGTTCTAAAGAATACCTAGATCTACGCTGTCTTGTTTTGCAAGTACTCTAACAGTTGCTTTAGCCACGAACAATGGCTTTCAGAACATTACGAAAACACGCCAATACAGATACATTGTAATCTTTATCGCCACAAAAATGAAAATTTTAAGATGAAAACTTGTGATATTTTTAGGCGGTTCTAACGAGTACCCACAATCTATATGTTAGAGCAAAAATAAGAAAAATAAAGTTTACCTTTTACTATATAAAAGTGGGGTTCAAGAAGGTCAAAATTATATAGGCGTGTTTTCGTGATGAATCAGATTGTATACCTCGTTATAGAGGGGTTCGATCCCGGGCCGCGACATACCAAAGTCGTTAAAAATGGTACTAGCTGCTCCTCGCTTGGCACTCAGATTTACGGGGTAGAGCTAGGACTGGTCGATCCAGTGTCAGGATAATGTGACTGGGTGTGGTATCATGTAATGTGTCTGGGACATGATACTTCAGTGAGGCAGCACTATAAACGTGAGCGTTGAGCTCCCTGTCGCAACCAGACACCGTCGTGATATGACTGAAAAATTGTTGAAAGCGACGTTAAACCCGAATTCACACACACACACACACACACACACACACACACACACACACACACACACACACACACACACACACACACACACACACACACACACACACACACACACACACACACACACACCTCGTTATAGATTTACTATACCTACATGTATATGTTTGACCTTTTGTTTTTTGTCTCATAGAGATCGTGTATTTGTATGATTTGCAGTTACAATGAATGCCTCGAAACAATATTTCTCGACTTTTCATGAACTGACTGGAAGCCATGTCCTATATCTGTTTCTCGAACTGTACATTGCCGTAACGTTTTCATCACGAAAACACACCTATATACTTTTTGACCCCCTTGAACCCCACTTTTATAAAGAAACAACTGGAGTTTACAGGGGTAAGCCTTATTTTTCTTATTTCCGCTCTAAAATTTACTTTGAGCAAAAATAATAAAAAAAATTCTTAAAATTTGGTTTCTTCGGCAGTAAGGTTTACAATGCATTTGTATACGCGTGTTTTCGTAGTGTTTATGCACAGCATTCTACCCAAGTAGTTTTTCTTTCTACGCTATGAAGTTTTTTTTTTTACTAGCGCAAGGATTTGTTGCAAGGTAATGATTGTTGCAAGGAACTGTTTTATATGTACAGCTGAAGAATTTGAATAGTTCTAGTTGCAGATGTTTCATTAAAATTTCATTAAAATACTATTGTAGCTATTTTATGCGGTCGGTATGTATATGGTTGCAAGTCATGTCGCTGATTTTAACACTCGTGGTGGAGGTTTGGCTGCTGCTACGTCGGGGATGTCGTTGTCGTGGGCTTCAGTGGGCGTTTTATGGGTTTTGTCGCCAGGTTGGGTTGGGCGGACTTATGCTACAGGGGATGTCCAGGCCTGAGTTTTTTTCGGCATTGTATGTAAATTCGGAGGGATTGGAGGCAAACCTGGCTTTTCGGGGCGGTGTCGGAGTGTTGTTGGGCGTTACAAACGCATCGGGTGCAGTGTAAATTCTGTTTGGCGGCTTGAAATTGTGTTTGACCCAATCACGGTCGGAGGTTGTGAATTCCTCTTTGGTTGCGCGCCGGTGGATCGGAGTTCGGACTCCGTGGTGGCTTTGGATTGGGGCTATTTGTTAATTAGTCGGGGTCGGTGTTTTTGTGTCTGTTGCTTGGTCCGGCGGGGTTCAGCTGCTGGTTTTCTTTTGCCCCGGTGTTCTCGTGCCGCTATGTTCGGCGCCGGGTGGCTCGGCGCGTTTTACTGTCGAGTCCTCATCCTTGTGTCGGCTTGGCTATTGTTGTGATTTCTTTGTTTATTGAGTTGGTTCCCTAATGAATTGGAAAATCTTCATGCGGACCAAGCAAAACTTGTTAGAACCACAATGAAAGTGAGGGTGAGTGAGGGTTTGGATCCCGTAAAGTTAACTTAAACCCAGCAGTGATTTTACTGACAATTCTGGGCCGGTGCTATTGCTGTGGTTCCTTCATGTTTTGTTTTGGTGGTTCCGCAGTCATGTACAGTCGAACTTCAATGGCTCGAACACCTTTGGGACCTCGAAAATCTGTTCGAGACATAGGTAGTTCGAGCCACTGAGGTTACTGCCTGGAGGCATAACGAGATACTTTTAGACATCTTTTCGGTGTTCTATAATGAAAATGCATGCTGTGTGTACTCATTAGAATCGCCTCATCGAGGCGATTCTAATGAGTACACGCAGCATACATTTGCAAGATAAAAGACTAAAATTTCCTTAAATATCCCACACTTTTTCTTATGTAGAGGATTTCGCTAGGGTTCAAGAATTGGTTCGACACATCCATGGTGAACGAGCCATCGGTGTTCGAGCCATCGAAGTTCTACTGTATGTTGTTTCGTTGATTTTTCTGATTCGTCACCCTTTTTGGTTGTTCATTTTGAGTTACGTTTGTTGTTCATTTTCTTTTACGTTTTTCCTTCCAGTTTATTGTTTTGTCATGTTAGTGATTCTGATTCTTTCCCCCATTATGTATATTACTCCTTTTTAGATAGGTTTGTCCTCAGATTCTATGACGGTTCCAGCGTAAAGGCTTACTGAGAATTAGAGAGAATCTAATTCTATGTAATGTTGGTTGGTGCCTGATGCTCTATCTCTGGTCGGGCCCATCAAAGTCTAACTGTTGGTTTTCTTTTGCTCCAGCATTTCAGTGGTTTCTTGCTGTCGAGACCTCACCGTTGTTTCATCTCTGTGGTTGTTTGATTTTTTGTGTTCACGGAGATGTTGCACTGATGAGTTAGGAGGCCTTCATGCGGACTGAACAAATTATTTGTCTAAATCGTGACGGAAGAAAGGGCGAGGATTGTGGCCACGTAAAATCGATTTAAGCCCTGACTCCCCCCCCCCCCCCCCCCCCCCGTGGAATTCGTTTCACTGACGACCGTTCCAAGGCGGTTCTTCTGTCGCGGTTTATTATTTCTGTTATGGTTTGTCTTTGAGTGTTTGTATCGCTTATATTTTTTTTGTTTTGGCTAGCCAATTGGTCATTTTGTGGGGAAGAACTGTCATTTTGGCTTTCCGCTATTGATGTTTCCGTTAGGGTCTGTGTTTCTTTCCCTTTGTTGTCTCTGATGGGTGCCGTGGGTTAATTAGGGCCCCACACTGAAAGTGTGGGTGCCCTATAGTAATCACTCTGTCTGTCTGTCCGTCCGTCTGTCCGTCTGTCCGTCCACAAATTTCTGATAGCGCTGCCGGAGCCCTAGTCAGTTTCACTGACAGCTCTAGTTGTATCGATTCCTGATCATTGCCTTCACTTCTTTTTTGGATATTCTGAGTCACCACCTGTATCGAAAATAGCCGCTGATTCGGTTTACCTGTTGTCCGTTTCGTTTACTGTCGTCACTCCATGTTCCGACTTCTTTTCCTAGTGATATTGTGGGAAGAAGTTTGGATCTGCATCACGAAAACACGCCTATATAATTTTGACCCCCTTGAACCCCACTTTTATATAGTAAAACGGGGGTTTCCGGGGGATACCTTATTTTTCTTATTTCGGCTCTAAAATATAGATTGTGGGTACTCGTTAGAACCGCCTCGATGAGGCGGTTCTAACGAGTGCCCACAATCTATATTTTGTGCAGAAATAAGAAAAATATCTCAATTTTTCATCATAAAATTTTCATTTTTTCGGCGATAAAGGTGGCAATGTATTTGTATAGGCGTGTTTATGTAATGTATTGTATCATTTTCTGATCGTTTCTCTTTTTAGTTGATTAAGGTAATGCGAATTTTTAGAAAAGAAAGGCTCTGTGTATAAAGTAGTTCACTGTTGACATAACGTTTTATTAATTCCATTAAAACGCTGTATGCAGAAAATGTCATGTCATGTTGATTTGTAGTTGTTGTTCTTTTTGCGTGTTTGTACCGTTTTTTCCAATTATTCTAACCATGTTGTAATGGGTATGAATATTAGTGAAAATTAGTAAAAATAGTGAGAGATTTTCTGGAAACCATAAACAAAACACGAAACATTTCGTGTTTCGAAGATGTTTTTTTACAAACAATTGTATGCATTTCTAAACACTTGCTCAGTTAGAAATTTAAATTTTATAATATAAATCACTTATCTTGCATTGCTTAGAAATGAGTACGAATAAGTAAACATGAAATTAAAAGAAAGGAAAAACAGCCCGTATTTTAGTTCTTTTCTCTTCCAGTGTTTTTTCAAAGTAAACTCTATAGACACTTTCATCATTGAATCTGGACACATTCATTACTGCCTTTAAGGGGAATGGGAACACCTGGCAGATTTTCCGCCATTCTTCAAACAGAGACAACTTTTGGAACTTCCTGTTCGCTTTTCTATAAGCCCTGCCCCACGGAAAATGGGTCTACTCTTAATCCTCAGCAGCAAATTCTTTCCTTTAAGAGCTGACCCCTAGTGACAATGGAGACAAAAATACTTTTGCAGGAGTTGCCTTCCACGAAGGTGTTCCCATTCCACTTAAGGGTTCTAACAATACCCAACAGTGTAGATCCTGAGTACAGGCCATCGCACCTAGATACATGTACGTATATTGCTACACAATATGGTCTATAAAATGTAATGCTCACGTTTATAGTGCTGCCTCACTGAAGTATCATGTCCCAGACACATTACATGATACCACATCCAGTCACATTATCCTGACACTGGATCGACCAGTCCTAGCTCTACCCCGTAAATCTGAGTGCCAAGCGAGGAGCAGCTAGTACCATTTTTAACGACTTTGGTATGTCGCGGCCCGGGATCGAACCCGTGACCTCCCGTTCCCCGGAGCGGACACTCTACCAACTGAGCTATCGGGGCCGGTCACTGGGCCAGACAAACTAGTTTTTGCCAAGTATGCCTCAGTGACCATTTGATTTGAATTGATTTGTGCATTATTATTTTGTCCTTTGAGAGTAAGAAGGAATGACGTCTTTGTTTTCCTTGTCTTTGTAAACTGGTTAAATTAGAAGAGTAAGTAATGATCAGGAATCGGTAAAATTGACCCATAGATCCAATCAGAGACACCAAAGGGAAAGAAACACAAACATAAAATAATTAGTCTTTAATGGAAACATCAATAGCGTAAACCCAAAAGGACCGTTACTTTCCCACAAAATGGCCAATTGACTTTCCAAAACTAAAAGATATAAGTGATACACACACTCAAAGGCAAACCATAACTAAAAACCAAGTCAGAAGGACTGCCTTGGAACGGTCAGTGAAAAGAATTTTACTGGGAGGGGGGTTGGTCTTAAATCGATTGTACGCCGCCGCAAAACTTGCCCTTACATCCATCGCAATTTAGACAAACAATTTGTTCAGTCCGCTTGCAATCCTCCTAACTCATCATTGGAACATCTCCGAGAACACAAAAATCAAACAACCACAGATATGAAACAACGGTGAGGAATCGACAGCAAGAGACCACTGAAATGCTGGAGCAAAAGAGAACCAAACGTTTGACTCCGATGGACCGACCCACCCTTGCATCACGAAAACATGCCTATATAATTTTGACCCTCTTGAACCCTACGTTTATTAAGTAAAACTGGGGTTTTCAGGGATAAGCCTTATTTTCCTTATTTCTGTTCTAAAATATAGATTGTGGGCACTCGTTAGAACCGCCTCGATGAGGCGGTTCTATCGAGTACCCACAAGCTATATATTGAGCATAATTAAGAAATATATTACAATTTTTCATCTAAAAATTTAGTTTTTTTTTCGACGGTAAGGTGTACAATGTATTTGTATGGGCGTGTTTTCGTAATGTCTGTCTGAACAAGACTATGCACTTCGTTTTGCAAATAGTAGATGGCATCCATTTGATCGATACATGTACCTACACTGTTTGAGTTGTGTTTTACTTATCGTTCCTCCGCGTCGTGCCACTTTGATTGTCATCAGCATAGCTAGCGTAAGCATATGACAGAGAACAAACTTTCATGGCTCCGAAGTTTGCATCATGTCTGGTTAAAATGTTTGATTTTGCTTTCTTCGGATATTGTCATCACGACAACACGCCTATATAATTTTGACCCCCTTGAACCCTTTTTTATATAGTAAAACTGGGGTTTCAGGGGGGTATACCTTATTTTTCTTATTTCTGCTCTAAAATATAGATTGTGGCTACTCGTTAGAACCGCCTCGATGAGGCGGTTCTAATGAGTACCCACAATCTATATTTTGAGCAGAAATAAGAAAAATATCACAATTTTTCATCTGAAAATTTTCGTTTTTACTGTGGTAAAACTTACAATGTATAAGTATAGGCGTGTTTTCGAAATGGGTCCTCGTTATAATCGCCTTCTAAACGCGGTTCTAACTTCAGTCTAAGTTATTTTAGAACACATTGCGGTCACTATTGTGTACTCATGTAGATTCCACGTTTCCATATAAAAAGTTGGTCCACAGAGGAGTCCATTACATGACTTGTTAACGTGATGTGACGTGTCTTGTGCATACATCACAACACCTCTATACTAATACATTATAAACTTTACCGCCAAAAAAACGAACATTTTCAGATGAAAAAAAAAATGATATTTTTCTTATTTCTGCTCCAAATATAGATTGTGGGTACTCGTTAGAACCGCCTCGATGAGGCGGTTCTAACGAGTACCCACAATCTATATTTTAGAGCAGAAATAAGAAAAATAAGGTATACCCCCATAAACCCAAGTTTTACTATATAAAAGTGGGGTTTCAGGGGGTCAAAATTATATAGGCGTGTTTGCGTGATGTTTTTCTTTTTCAATGTTTCTCTGCAACAATAGACGTATTATTTGAAAGAGAATCAACAGTTTAGCGCGTGTAAAGCACTTCACTTGTTGTTTCGTACGGGTTCTTCCACATTTGCGTTGAAAACTAGAGCGCCACTGTTGCGAGATCTACTTTGCAAGGCTCGATCAAGTTAAATAACTTGTTTACCCTAATTATACAGCGACAGACCTGTCCCAGCGGTGCTTTATCGATACTTCCAGAACATCATTTAATCAGTTTCCCCCCGAGTCTGGCAGCCAACAGACTGATAATAAGACTACATACAAATATACATGAGCAGTGTCGCGAGAAATCCTCATAACGAGAACAAGCCTATATAATTTTGACCTCCTTGAACCCCACTTTTATAAAGTAAAACTGGGATTTACAGGGATTAACCTTATTTTTTTCTTATTTCTGCTCTAAAATATAGATTGTGGGTATTCGTTAAACCCGCCTCGATTTTGAGCAGAAACATCACGAAAACACGCCTGTGTAATTCTGACTCCCTTGAATCCCTTTTTTATATAGCAAAACTGGGATTTACAGGGATTAACATTATTTTTTTCTTATTTCTGCTCTAAAATATAGATTGTGGGTACTCGTTAGACCCGCCTCGATTATGAGCAGAAACATCACGAAAACACGCCTATATAATTTTGACCCCCTTGAACCCCACTTTTATATAGTAAAACATGGGTTAACAGGGGTAAACCTTATTTTTCTTATTTCTGCTCTAAAATATAGATTGTGGGTATATCTATAATTTGAGCAGAAATAAGAAAAATATCACAATTTTTCATCTTAAAATGTTAGTGTTTTCGGCGGTAAAGTTTCCAATGTATTTGTATAGGCGTGTTTTCGTAATGTTAGAAAATTTTTAATTTTTCATCTTAAAATTTTCATTTTTTCGGGGATAAAGGTTACAATGTATTTGTATAGGCGTGTTATCTTAATGACTGTCGCGAGAGTACCTGTCTGGATTTTCGGCCAGGCAAGACAAAAACCGGGCTGCTCAGTTACAAAGACTATCAAGAGCCTTACAATTTTGGTTATCATTACGAAAACACGCCTATACAAATACATTGTGCACTTTACCGCCGAAAAACTGAAAATTTTTGGATGAAAAATTGTGATATTTTTTTCTTATTACGGCTCAATAGATTGTGGGTACTCGTTAGAACCGCCTCATCGATGCGGTTCTAACGAGCACCCACAGTCTATATTTTAGAGCAGAAATAAGAAAAATAAGGTTTACCCCTGTAAACCCCAGTTTTGCTATATAAAAGTGGGGTTTGAGGGAGTCATAATTATATAGGCCTGTTTTCGGGATGAATACCAGAGGCATTGAGTTATCCAATCAGTTACAATTAACCTGAAAATTAGACAGCGTGGATGCGCACGCAGATTTGCGCGTTTGTTTTTCGCAAATGATAAACGGATTTTCTCTTGGCATTGCTGAATTAATTATTCAGCCCACTGTTTGGCCAACAACATGTCATATGGGAAAAACTAAATTAGATTAATAAAACACATATAGATCATATAGCAAAAAACATCATTGATTGCTCAGGAGAGAATGGTAAACCTGTTCCGATCGGAAAAGTACTTTCCCATCAGATTTTATACTGCGTTTACGCCAAAATCACCATGGCTATAAAGGTTCTTGCAGAGGGCACACGCTTTTTTTGTTGATATTGGTTCTCAAAGACCCCAGTCATACGGCTTTGTCACTTTATATCCTCTTGTCAGGACGTTTACCATACACTATCTGCACAATGGAGAACTAGGCGATCCTAAGGTTGTTTTTGTTTGGTTTGAGGTTTAACGTCCCCGTCAACACTGTAAAGGTCATTTTGGAGACGTTGCTTCCAATTTTGTGGGACTTTTACCCGACATTTAGATGAAATGACATCTAAAGCCCTGTCGCCCAATGAAACCAATAGAGTTTATTAGCATGGACGGTCCACCTCGCACCGCGGTTCCCGGACAGGCTTAGATCCTCTAAGCGCTTTACCAGTACTAGTGTGCGGGCCGGATTCAGCTCTGCGTGGAAGCATCATGCAGCCCATATATTTCTTCAAGCCCCTATGGGCGGGGACGCATCCTAAGGTTGTACATGTAATTTAAAGAGATATTTCGAAACACCTCGAACACGTAAAGTTCGTGTACTATAACTACATCACGAAAGCGCGCCTATATAATTTGCCCCTCTCCCCCTTGAACCCCACTTTTATATAGTAAAACTGGGGTTTACAGGGGTAAACCTTAATTTTTGTTGTTTCTGCTCTAAAATATAAACTGTGGGTACTCGTTAGAACCGCCTCGATGAGGCGGCTTTAACGAGTACCCCCAATCTATATTTTGAGCAGAAATTACAAAAATATCACAATTTTTCATCTTAAAATTTTCTTTTTTTTATCGGCGGAAAAGTTTACAGCGTGTTTTCGTAATGAATTCGAACTAGTTCTGGAGTTCCTTGCGAGTATGTCCCAAAGCTCTAGATATCCATATATCTAAAATAAAACATGGATTTTTTTCTGATTTTATCTTGAAACGGCATGTTATGTGCGCACACATAAGGCACACTAAATGTGCACCGAGACACAAAACCAATAAAAATATCGAAACAAAGGAGGCGCTGACTGGTCGGCTGTCTCTCTTAGCTTAAGCTGCAGAAATATAGTCCTGAACTGAGACGTAAACTGTTCAGGCAACCCTTATATGCCACACGTGTAGTACATGATACGACGCCGGGTTCAAGACACACAAAAGACCAAATTCCTCCCATAAACTACTACCTAGAGGATCATACCAACACCGTTAAAATACAGTAAAACTCCTATATTAAGATCACCTTTGGGACTGTTCAAAATTGGTCTTAAAGACCACTTTTGACCAGTCCAAAAGGTGGTCCTTGACCAGAGGACATTGCAGGCAGAAAACACAAAGAAAAATTCAGTGTACCCATCAAAAAAGGCTTTTTTTTAGCAGAATTAGTCCTAATTTTAGGTGGTCTCAATAGCGGACTTTCACTGTACGAGGCAAAGTCAGCAGAAAAAAGCCACAAAGCTATATGAAAGTGTCAAAATCCAGACTACAAGTGAGAAAATAAGCGGCAAGAGTTACAAATATACCGACCTATCAATGAATCGTCAGAGATTTGTCTCGACTGATCAAGCACAGAATGTAAGGTGCATGGCTGAAGGCCTCTGCAATAATCGCAAATCAGAAACAAGCGTGTTTGTGGAGGAATGTCATGGACTAAAGAAAGTTTATTAAACATATGTCGGGTTAAACGTAATAATATAGAGAACAGCATTTTAATATAAACAGACAAATTAAGTCAAGTTCTGACACTCTTTTCCCGTTAAAATTATTTTCGAACATTGGTGTCTTAAGGGGAATGGATACACCTTCAGGGGAGGTGACTCCCGTGTCAATAGGTGTCAATTCTTAAAGGCAAGAATTTGCTCCTGAGAAGCAAATTCTTTCCTTTAAGAGTATACCCCTTTTTTTAAAAAAATAGCAAACGTCTGAAAGTTGCAACAGTTTATTTTGATTTGTTCTCTAATCATCTCCAAGATCCAAGATCCTTCAGACTTACTCCAAGTCGGATGTGATCCCAAGTTGCACGTCGTGTACACAGAGAACAATTAGTTAAATCACCTATTAAACCGTATTGCTGTATTGTCCTGGAAAATTCTTTTTGTATGCCCCCGGAATCGAGATTCGGGGGGAATATAGTTTTTGGTATGTCTGTGTGTTTGTCTGTTTTTCCGTTTGTATGTCTACAAAAACCTTAACATTGGGTATAACTTTTGAATGGTAATAGATAGAGCGTTCATATTTCACAGGTGTATACCTTATCACACAACTTTCCAGTGGTACCATAAAGTTTGATCTCGCGATCCAGACCTTGATCTTTGACCTACTTTTTTCATTTTTTTTTAAACTTTAACATTGGCCATAACTTTCGATTGGTAAGTGATATGGCTTTCATATTTCACATGTGTATTCCTTGTCACAAGACCTTTCTTATGGTACCATAATTTTTGGCCTCGTGACCTTGACCGTGACGTTTGACCTACTTTTTTTAAAATATTTAACATTGGCCATAACTTTCGATTGGTAAGTTATATGGCTTTCATATTTAAAATGTGTATTCTATGTCACATGACCTTTCCAACGATTCCATATTTTTTTACCTTGTGACCTTGACCTACTTTTTTAAAACTTGAACATTGAGCAAAGTCATGACAGGTGGCACACTCCGTCTGCTCAGGTTCATATTTAATATTAATATATTCTAATTTAGGTGAAATAATAATGTTCCAAATTTACAACAACCATTTTTGTAGTTTCTACCATCTGTCGCCGGCATCGGTAGCTCAGTCGGATGCGCATCTGACTGGTGATCGATCAAGAGGACGCGGGTTCGATACCTGCCGGGGTCGGCAACATTCATTCGTGGAGATTATCATGAAATCTTTTCTACGGTCATTCTCTCCCTTCTGCTGATTCAAGAAGGACATTTGTCAGTTTCTGGAGAAAGAATGTGCACTGTACTGTTTAACCGCTTAAGTATAAGCCTGCCCAGGAAAAGTGTGGATAAGTAAACAGACCGACTCAGAAATGCCCTAAATAGTGTTGACTGGGCCGTTGAACTCTAATACAAACAAACAAAAGAGCTAACGGTCGACCAGCTTAGAGGATGGCGAGAATAAAAACACATACATCTAAGCACAACGGTGTTATACATATCGCAGAAAGCTAATCCGCAGATTAATACTTCCGCCAAAGATATGGTAAGGATTTACGAATGACCATCAAAGTCCACAAGCAAAGTCCACCAGGTAAAAATACGAAACCCACAAAGCTACGCCAAAAAGCAAATGATGCCAAAACAACTGTCTTCGAACGGATTAGGCGTCGCCTGTACTTTGGATCTACATTACTTTCAGAGTTTAACAATTGAGTTTAGATAAATGTGCATAGCACAATTTACGTTTGACCGTAGAACAGAACCTTTTAGGGCTCCGCCCTGACTTCTGAAAGTCTTCAGGACACGGATATTGTGCATTGGTTAGAGTAGTGGCACCCAGTCATCAGGCAAGTTTTTTTATCGTTGGCAAAGGACAAGGAAAATGACCGGTGAAAGTATTCCC
The DNA here is from genome assembly GCA_963580285.1 of Lucinisca nassula. Taxonomy (NCBI): domain Eukaryota; kingdom Metazoa; phylum Mollusca; class Bivalvia; order Lucinida; family Lucinidae; genus Lucinisca; species Lucinisca nassula. The sequence goes on along the minus strand of OY757023.1, from coordinate 103,673,317 downwards.
CCGCAGTATCTCTAATGCTGTATATACAGAGGACCCTCGTTATAACGACAGTAGTTGTTCCCTATTATTGTGCCGTTCTGAAATAGAAGTGGAGGCAATGATCAGGAGTTGATACAATTAACCTACATCTCCAATCAGAGATACCAAAGGGAAAGAAACACAAACATGAAACAACAATTTGATTTTGTTTGATTTGAGGTTTAACGTCCCCGTCAACACTGTAAAGGTCATTTTGGACACCTTGCTTCCAAATTTGTGGGACTTTTACCCGACATTGAGATGAAATGACATCCCAAGCCCTGTCGCCCAATGAAACCAATAGGGTTTATTAGAATGGATGGTCCGCCTCGCACCGCGATTCCTGGACAGGTTTAGATCCTCTAAGCGGTTTACCAGTACTAGTGCGCCGGCCGGATTCAGCTCTGCGTGGAAGCATCATGCAGCCCATACATTTTTTCAAGCCCCTGTGGGCGGGGCCGATGAAACAACAGACTCTAATGGAAACATCAGTAGCGGGAAGCCAAAAAAGGACAGTTACTTCCCCACAAAATGGCCAATTGGCTATCCAAAATAAAATAATATAAGCGACACAACACCCAACAAAAAATAACCGCGTCAGAAGAATTTGCCGTTATAAAGGATCCCAGTTAGGAGTATGATAGGTAATCAAAGGTCTTTTCCCTATTATTACTCAAAGAAACAAATGTTATAGACATCTGTGAACAAATACCTATAACAACTGTTTCTTAACACACCTCGATACCGGTGGCGTTCGAATCCGGCCACCGGTATCGAGGTGTGTCCTTGGGCAAGACACGTAATGACACTGCCCCACTTCACCCAGGTGTAAATGGGTAGCAGTGGTGTAAAAGCCACTGCCTCTCTCTCTCTCGCGCGCGTGAAAACACCCGGAATGAGTGTTCGAGAGGCTAGAAGCTTTCATCGCAATCGAACTAAAATAAATTAGTATAAACTAAACTAACTGTTTCTTGGAGTATTAGGTTATCACATCATTTCATGTCTTTGGTTTCTATTTGTGCATTTCCATCCCGAGGGAAACCCACGCTGCTCGGAACCGAGGCTAAGCCTTTATCTAAGTAGACATTCCATTCAAATTGCCATTACAACGAGTTTTGTCGATATAACGAATGTCAGTATAAAGAGTGTTGACTGCATATAGTGCCCAAAACCAATCGCTTTAAGTAGCATTATAGTGTGTGGTAAAATCGCTTTTCCCCTCATCAAGAGTACTTGCAATATAACTGTCCCGCTAAGCGGCAGTATACGACTCGCTCATACCTTTCTGGGACACAGTCATACATGTAACGATCAGTCTTGAGGTGCTGTGGACCTCATGTTGGACTACCCACCCCAACACCCCCCCCCCCCCCCGAGGCCGTTAACACATGAACCTCTTAACATTACGATAACATAACCATGCGATATAATGCATATTTCCTACCTCAAATAGGCCATTTTGTGATGTAAATTTGTGATATATATCTTATTTATACTCCAGACTTAGGTTTTGGGTACTCGTTAGAACCGCCTCAATTAGAAATGAAGAAAATGATGTTTATCCCACCCACCCCGCCCACACCGTAAACCCAGTTTTCTCTATATAAAAAGGGGTTTAGGGGGTCTTTATTTCACGGACTTGTTCACGTGATGACAGGTAATTCACGTGACAGGGACCAGGTCCAAACTATTAATTCCGGCTGATAGATCCTTGGGAACCGCTTCAAACTGACTATGCATAGACAGTCTATTGCAGTGTAAAGCTGTAGTATCTGATGTACGACAAAAAGCTTGAAAATGCTACGATTATTTCAAAGCTACCTAAATGAAATTTAAATCCATTTGTCTAGTCAGTATTTATTCAAGCCCTGTGCATTCCTTAGACAAAATCGGTTTTCTGATGCAACTTAATTGTCAAGGGAAATCCACAGATAGCAGATTAATTTTCGATTCAGTATTTACAAACAATAAATATCCTGAAAGCTGCTAATTAAATAGGCAAAGGAAACGCATAATAAATACAAGTAATTGTAGTGCTGCATGACTCGATCGATTTGTCGGCTTTGGTTGCAATTGTTATGTTCCCCACCAAGAGGAGGGGGACACATTGTTTTGGTGCCGATGCCGTTTGCGTCGGCGTTCCCCTTACTTGCATGGGTATATCGATAGGATAAGGAAAGGTAGCCCCTAGGTTTTGGTGACTTTGGTCTTATTTTCAAGATCACAATCTCGAAAAGATGTCAATTTAGGGCCCAAAATGGCTTGTCTGCACCATATCTCATGAACGAATCGCTGAGGTTTGGTCAAACTTTGTACAATATATCATTGCAACCTACCAAATATTTGCTTACCTTTTGGTGAACTTGGCCTTAGCAACCCCCCCCCCCCCCACACACACACACAAAAACAAAACAAAAAAAAACAAGAGGCCCATGGGCCACTATGCTCACCAGAGCTCAGGGGGCACTGCCCACTGGCAGCAATGTATTGTAATTAACCATGGAAGCCCTGCGCCCACGGATGCTACAGATAAAGTTTGGACCCAATCAGCCTAGTGGCTTCTGAGGTCTGATGTCGCTTGAATGTGTTGTTGCAGGACAACAGATGACAACTGACAAATACCAATCTATGGCAACCAATAGGCCTAAAAGAACATTATTAAAGGAACACTTCTATGAAAGTTGGACAACATATCTTGAAAGCCATAAAAGTCATTTTTCAATTTTCCCCATTATAAGTCAATGGAAACTCTTAACTTGCCATAGCAAACAAACCAAAGAGCCAAATTTCATAAACCAGAGCTCAGGTTGGCACTGCCCAATGGCACCATGTATTTTAACATGATATGATTTTAATCTACCAATTATAAAGTCTCCCAAACAAACCCCATACTCAAATGAGCACTCATGTGGACTGTATCTGAAATATTAGGTTTTTATAAAGAAGACAGGGTGGGGCATGAACCCAATGGAGCCCTGGTTGGTGTCACTAAATGTGTCTTATCAAAAGGAACAGACATATATGGTTTAGCGGTGGGGATATGTATGGCTCCTGAGATGTAAGACCTTTTAAGCAGTTGAGGGATCCAGGCATGGCGGATACCAGAACAGCCCAGGATTGTCACTGAATGCTAAACGGTTTCTGATATATGAGGCCACTTTATGAAGTGGATGGCAGAGGAATGGCCCCTGTGGATCCCCTAAAACGGGGTTACTGAATTTGTCTAATAACAACGAACAAGAATATATGCGATTATGGGGATGGCATTTAAATGGTTTCTGAGATATATGGCCTATTATGAAGTGGGGCCTTTTTTTTTTTTTTTTTTTTTTTTTTTTTTGGTTTGGGTTTTACGGCCCTTTCAAGATTATTTCACTCATATCGAGCCGATCGTTAATCAGAGGTGGGCGAAAACCGGAGTACCCGGAGAAAAACCACCTGACCTGAGTGTGTCTTATCATATGGAACATGAATATATATGGTTTAGGGGTGGGGATCTGAATGGTTTCTGAGATAAATGGCATTTTATGAATTGGAGGGGGTGGGGCATGTCCCTGGCAAATTCGGGGGGACCCCCAGGTTGGTGTTGCTTAATGCATCTTATCATAAGGAACAACAATATATATGGTTTAGGGGTGGGGATCTGTAAGGTTTCTGATATATAAGGCATTTTATGAAGCTGAGGGGGCGGGGCATGGCCCCGGCACAACCTTCGGGTCCCCCAGGTTGACATAAAAACATATGACTGAGAGAAGTTTACTCAAGGAAAATTTCTATGGAAGTTTTGTCAAAATATCTGCAAAGGTTTGGCAGTTAATGCCATTTTTTAATTTTCCCCATTATAAGTCTATGGAAAATCTAAGTTGCCATAGCAACCAAACTAAACAGCCGAATTTCATAAAAAATACAAAACCTGTAAAGGCAAATACATGTATGGTGAATATTTCCATAAACTCTCAGCCTCATATAACATAAGGTTTCTGAGGAGATGATTTTTTTTTTAAATATATTTTTTTTTTTTGCTATTTTTTTTTTTCATTTTGGTTTCCATGGCAACCAGTACAAATGAGCAGTAGGCCTTAAATCATATGGCAGATAGTAGATTGCCTAAGGAACATTTTTATGAATGTTTTGTCAAAATATCTGCAGAGGCTAGGCAGTAAATGCCATTTTTCAATTTTCCCCATTATAAGTCTATGGAAACTCTCAGTTGCCATAGCAACCAAACTAAAGAACCGAATTTCATAAAAAACACAAAACCTGTAAAGGCAAATATGGTGAAAATTTCCATAAACTCTCAGCCTCATATAGCCTACGGTTTCTGGGTAGATGATTTTTTAAGTTTTTTTTTTTCTATTTTTTTTTTTTTCATTTTGGTTTCCATGGCAACCATTACAAACGAGCAGTAGGCCTAAAATCATATGGCAGATAGTAGATTGCCTAAGGAACATTTCTATGAAAGTTTTGTCGAAATATCTGCAGAGGCTTGGCAGTAAATGCCATTTTTCAACTTTCCCCATTATAAGTCTATGGAAACACTAAGTTGCCATAGCAACCAAACTAAAAAGCCGAATTTCATAAAAACACAAACTTTCAATCCCCCAACCAAAGGATGCTACAGATGAAACTTTGGCCCAATTGGCCCAGTGCCTTCGGAGGAGATGTCATTTGAAAGTGTTGACGCAGACAACATACGTCATACGACAGACGGCGATGGACAACTGCCTATCCTATAAGCTCCCCCGGAGCCTTCGGCTCTGGTGAGCTAAAACACAAACTTTCAATCCCCCAGCCCAAGAATGCTACAGATAAAATTTGGGCCCAATCGGTCCAGTGGCTTCAGAGGAGATGTCGTTTGAAAGTGTTGACGCAGACTCAGACGCAGACGACGGAGGTTGGCGTAGTCTGTTTGAAGCACTATATCGCCTGAAAATATTGATGAATTCGAACTAAACTTGTTGTTGTTTTCCAGTTTCCTCGTGTCGCGGGTCGTCAGCTGGTGCGGTCCCAGGGAACGAATCCATTCTGGCACTACACCGTAGCCGTTCGGTGGTACCCCTATTCCCCGTTGTCGGTGAATAGGGGTACCATCGCTCGGCTACAGCCCCGAACCAAACTTTCATGTTAACATCACTAGGATGGGGATAACAGCTAAACAGCTATTAGAGTTTTTTTATCTTGACCTTATTTTCAACCTTATTAGTATGTGCAATATATCCTTGAAACCTTCAAAAGTTTGATTAGATTTCAATGACCTTGGTTTTATTTTAGGACAAATGCACCCTCTCCACATCCCCCGCCCATTCAGTTGTTAGTGTGTGGCTGGTCTGCATTCTATCACATGGACGTACTGATGGAGTTTAGACCGATTTGGAACAATATATCACTGCAACCTTCCAAAGATTTATTAGATTTTTATGTCCATATATCATTGCCACCTACCTTAGATTTGATTAGGTCTCGGTGCCCGTCCCCTAATTTTCAAGGACATAGCCACCCCCCCCCCCCCCAAAAAAAATGTCAAATTTGGCTTTACTGTCCCCTATCTAATGAGCGTTTTAATGGAATTTGGTCAGACTTGATTCAATATATCATTGCAACCTACCAAAGGTTTGATTAGATGGTTGTGACGTTGACCTTATTCATCACGAAAACACGCCTATATAATTTTGACCCCCCCCCTTGAACCCCACTTTTATATAGTAAAACTGGGGGGTAAACCTTATTTTTCTTATTTCTGCTCTAAAATATAGATTGTGGGTAATCGTCAGAACCGCCTCATCGAGGTGGTTCTAACGAGTACCCACAATCTATATTTTGACCAGAAATAATTTCTTATTTCTGCTCTAAAATATAGATTGTGGGTAATCGTCAGAACCGACTCGGTGGCTCTAAAATATAGATTGTGGGTAATCGTCAGAACCGCCTTACCGAGACGGTTCTAACGACTACCCACAATCTATATTTTGAACAGAAATAAGAAAAGTATTACAATTTTTCAGCTTTAAATTTTCCTTTTTTGGTGGTTAAGTTTACAATGTATTTGTATAGGCGTGTTTTCATAATGTTTCAATGGCACATGCCTCCCAAAATTGTCAGATTTGGCTTGTCTGCATCCTACCACATGATCGAATTGGTTAAATTTGGTCAAACTTGATACAATTTATAACTGCAAAGATTTGATTAGAATTTGGTGATCTTTGCCATATATTCAAGGGCACAATTCCCCCCGAACTATCAATTTGTGCTTGTCACAACCCTATCACACGACGAACTGATAAAATTTGATCTTTGGTACAATATATTATAGCCATCTATCAATGTTTCGATTGGATATTTGTGATCTTGATCTTATTTTCAAGGTCACGGGGTTTAGAAAACCGTCAAGTTTGGGCACAAATGGCTTGCCGGCACCCTGTCACATTAAAGAATTGAAGAATTTTGGTCACACTTTGGGTGTGTGTTTGTTTTGTTTGTGTCTGTTTTTGGTGGCCGTTTCGTGGGATGGTTGCTGTCCTTTTGGCTTCCCGCTGTTGATGTTCCATTGAAGCCTGGTTGTTTGATGTTTGTGTTTCTTTCTCTTTGGTGTCTCTGGTGGGTGGTGTTCGATGGCTGTATCGATTCCTGATCATTGTCTTAACTTCTATGCTGCTTTCCTCTTTGTTTGCGCGCCGGTGGGTCAGGCCTCGGGTTCTATGTTCCAGCTTGCTGGGAATTGGACTTTAATTTTATGTAATGTTGGTTGGTGTCTGATGCTCTGTGCCTGATCGGGCCCATCGGAGTCTAATTATTTTTTTTTTGTGTGTGTGTGTGTGTGTTTTTTTTTTGTGTGTGTTTTTTGTTTTTGTTTTGTTGTTTTGCTCCAGCATTTCAGTGGTTTTTTTGCTGTCTAGTCCTCGCCGTTGTTTCATCTCTGTGGTTGTTTGATGTTTGTGTTCTCGGAGATGTTGCCCTGATGAGTTAGGAAACCTTCATGCGGCGGGTATTTGGTTGTGCACCTCAGTCGCGGCGGAAGAAAGGGCGTGGATTGCGGCCGCGTAAAATCAATTTAAGCCCATTAAGTGAAATTCTTTTCACTGACCGTTCCAATGCGGGTTTTCTTTCGCCGTTTATTTCTGTTAAGGTTTGTCTTTGAGTCTGTGTATCACTAAAATATTTTTGTTTTGGTTAGCCATTTCGCAATTTTGTGGGAAACTAACTGTCCTTTTGGCTTTCCGCTATTATTGATGTTTTAATTAGGGTCTAGTCATTTCATGTATGTGTTTCTTTCCCCTTGTTGTCTCTGATGGCAGCTGTTGGTTAATTGTATCGATTCCTGATCATCTTCTATTTTGCTACAATGAAAATTGCAACCTACCAAAGACTTCATTAGATATAGGTGATCCTGACCTTTTGTACCCAAAACCTGTCAGTACGCAGCCTCTTTGAACATGGTCTTCAGTGAAATCGCTTCCAATTTCAAACACCACGCTACCATGATGTTACCTAGAATGCTATATAACCTGTCCATGAAAGTTGTGTTAGCGAATATAGCGAATATAATTTTGACTGTCCTCAAACTAGAAAATGTGTCTAAAATTCTGCTTAAATTCTAACTTGTACCCATGCGGGCAGTCAGATCAATACCACGACCTTTGCGGGGCGCTATTGGATATACATTGAACGAAAGCTTCTTCAACGATCTTCATGGTGGGTGTTTTTCGGCAGACATTTGATTTTTATACCCCCACAAATGAAATTTCGGGGGGGGGGGGGGTATATAGGAGTGAGCTTGTCGGTCGGTCGGTCGGTTGACTTGGTTTCCAGACGATAACTCAAAAAGCGCTTCACCGATTTTTATAATTTTTGGTACACTGATGTAACATCATAAAATACAGGTCAAATTCGATTTCCACTACAATTCGTCAATTTGCGACATAGTTATGGCCCCTTTCAAGTGAAAAAATTGCAAAATGCCGCTGTTGTACTATCAAGGCAGTTTTTGTGGGGGTATTCATCACCTTTAGTGATAGCTCTAGTTAATATTGTTCTTATTTTTTTCCGGGAAACAACATTTTACATTTCATGCTAGTTGTATCCTATGAAAACAACTTCTGTTTTGAGCAGAACTTTGGAAAGTCTTAACCCTTTTCACATGGGAAATGCTAGCTGTGCAAATATTAAAAACGTCATTGCAGTGCATGGATGTGATGCCGTACTGGCTGTGCATATATACCCGACGACGTGTATTTGGCTGCCAAGACTCGATTTTATTTATAATAGATTAATCCTTATCCTGCTGAATAAATTAAGGCGCACCCATTTCTGATTGTCAACCAGTCAAAATATTGTTAAAATGATCCATTCAAACTTGCCAACTAATTGACAAAGCATGAAGATCCTGGTCGGATTGCTGTCATCTGATCTGAATCTTCACAGTTTGCAAAGGAAGTGGTTTTCGTGTTCAGTAGGATATGGGTTAATGTTTATGCAAAACATTCCATGATGGAAATTTTTTGCGTCATTTCACTTTTTGAGTGTACATAAATTTATAGATACATGTACAACATAGGGTTTCCTATGGGATTACGAATGCAAATAAGAAACATGAATTACAGAAAGAAATGATTCTGTTGTTAAAGGATACATTCATCTTAAAGGCATTTATTCTTGATTATTGAGGACTATCATTTCATTACATAATATTATGTAGCCCTCAGTGCTGATTAAAGAGACATCCTCTGTCTGCAACAGGTAAGGGGCCTCCTTGGGGAAAATCAATAATTGACTTACTGTTAGCTAGAGGGTACCTTATTGATTTTCCCCTTTAGTGCCTCAGTCAGGGGATTCTACAGGAGCTACTAATCACCCTATTAAAGGCCGCCTTTGATCTGCTATAGAGAGTATATCACAGGGGGCAATAAAACAATTATGAACACACGGTGTGTCCTACCATCTAAGAATAAATGCCTTTAAGGCACTTTAAGAGGGGAAAGGCTTTTTGACATGAAGGCATAGGCAAACACACAAAAAGTAAACGCTCCATTTACACACAGCCAGTTAACTTACGTAAATGCACTTGACATGGTCACTAAAAGTATATATTTGGGGGTGGTGTCAACTGCAGAGTTCCAATGTAGATTCAAACACAACTTTAATTTCGAAAAATGAATACTCCAATGATATTGAATGACCCGCGACATGTCACAAAACTTGCGTCAAAACATTACGCAAACACGCCTATACAAATACATTGCCACCTTTATCGCAGAAAAAAATGAAAATTTTAAAATGAAAAATTGCGATATTTTTCTTATTTCTGCTCAAAATATAGATCGAGGCGGTTCTAACGAGTACCCACAATCTATATTTTAGAGCAGAAATAAGAAAAATAAGGTATACCCCCGGAAACCCCAGTTTTACTATATAAAAGTGGGGTTCAGGGGGGTCAAAATTATATAGGTATGTTTTCGTAATGTAAAGGTTCAGATCAGTTTGCGAACCTACCTCTTGGCAAGCCAGAAATCAAGTGTTAAGCATCGCATTGTCTTACAAACAAGATTCGGACGGGATAGTGGAAACATGCCATTTGGCCTCTCGATATATCTTTCGCGAAAACTAAAATACATTCTAAGCATTGATCGAATACAGTGTCAATCTTACGCCAGCAGTCCAATAACACCGGGATACACTCTCTCCACTCGAAGCCTATTAACGCTTCGTATTGAACTGTGGAGAGTTAAAATGTTTCGCAAAGTTCAGAACATCACGTAAACACGCACGAGTAATAAATTCCCCTGTAAATGTGTGTGGTATGTGTGAATTCGGGTTTAACGTCGCTTTCAACATTTTTTCAGTCATATCACGACGGTGTCTGATTGCGACAGGGAGCTCAATGCTCACTTTTATAGTGCTGCCTCACTGAAGTATCATGTCCCAGACACATTACATGATACCACACCAGTCACATTATCCTGACACTGGGTCGACCAGTCCTAGCTCTACCCCGTACATCTGAGTGCCAAGCGAGGAGCAGCTAGTACCATTTTTAACGACTTTTGTATGTCGCAGCCCGGGATCGAACCCGTGACCTCCCGTTCCCCGGAGCGGACACTCTACCAACTGAGCTATCGGGGCCGGTCATTCCCCTGTAAAGTAATCGAGAACAGATACTTCATGAATTAATTGAGATGGAACCCGAAGACTATCCTAAACACCAAAGGAAAGGACTTCGGCACCTCAGACGTATGAATGATAATGCACCTACTTACAAGGCACATCTCGTAACCGAGCTTTTGAAGTCAGAGAAGGTCATCGTCCTGCCGCATCCTCCATTTTCGCCACACCTGCCCCCATATCAAAAAGAATGTTTTAGAAATTTTGTATTAGAAAAGAAATGCCTTTTTGGATACATGACATAATGCACTATCATCACCATAACAAGTCAGAGAAACGAAGACCCCCATAAACCCCACTTTACATAGAGAAAAATGGGGTTTACGGGAGTATACATTATCTGCCTTATTTTTGCTTTAAAACAGAGATTGTGGGTACTCGTTAGAACCGCCTCATTGAGGCGGTTCTAACGAGCACCCACAATCTTTGTTGAAAGCAGAAATAATAAAGACTTTATCATTTTAACCTAATATTTATCATTTTCTGACACCATGTTGGATGCCATTATTTCTTACGGACATGTTTTCCTAATGGTCACTGGGATGTGATCATAATGACTGCTTATGGTTCGCAATAAAACGAACGAAGACTCTTATTTTATTGCCTGTATTATGTTCAACTCATTTCGTTTGTTTTCGTTTGTTTGATTTGGGGTTTAACCCTTTTTGTACCAAATAGAATCGTCCTCCTTATATATAGCGGGTGTCCACTTCAAAATTCAGGGGTGTCAGGTTGGGTTTTCATCAAAATTTATTTGGAAAATGACTGAACTTTTAGCAAACAGTGGAGGCCCTGATCAGACGCCGCGTTCTGCGGCGTTTGATCTGGGCCTGTGCTGTTTGCCAGGGAACCCATTTTTTGGTTTCTGGTACTAGAAGGGTTAACGTCCCCGTCAACACTGTATAGGTAATTATGGAGACGTTGCTTCCAATTTTGTGGGACTTTTACCCGACATTGAGATGAAATGATTTCTCAATCCCTGTCGTCCAAAAGGGTTTATAAGCATGGGCAGTCCGAGTCGCACCGTTTGCCTTGGCAGGCTTAGATCCTCTAAGCGGTTTACCAGTACTTGTGTGCGGTCGGTTTCAGCCATGCGTGGAAGCAATATGCAGCCAGTCTAGCCCTTGTGGGCGGGGGCCGTGAACCTATTTCGCCCCCAAAACAAGCTATAACGCCTATCGGAGGCATTAAAAGAAAAAACATTCAATAATTTTCTTTGAGCTCCAGCAATGGTACGCATGTTTTACAACAGAAATTTGATCTGCTGATGAAAGTAATGGGGCTACATTAATGCTTCAGCACACAAGGTGTAGCAACATAAACGAATCGGTCACCCAGACAAAGTGCAAATGAGTGAAAAATAGAAGCGAAGGCAATGATCAGGAATCGATACATTTAACCCAAAGTTCATGATAATTTCCCCATATACGAAATGTTACTCGATCTGTGTTGAAACCACACGAATGGATCGACATACTAAAAGCATAAAAGAATCGGTGCTTGAGCCGCTAGCTGCAGCCACTGTTTCAAACAAATTCTGCGTCGCACCTACAACATATATGCCTAGCGTCCCGTGGAACTTTGTAGCTGTGCACGGCCCGTGTTCACTGAACAATAGAGATTGTCTAAAGAATATTGAATTGACTAATAACAAGATGTTTCTTCAACACCAAAAAGAAGTCGTCTTGATTAAAGAGCACCTTCCAAAATTGACCTTATCTCCTTAAACTGAAGGTCGTACGATAAACCCATCACGTTAAAATATCCGTATATTTAACACCCCAAAAACCTTTATATTTTTTTTAGAAAACTTGGGGATATAGTGGTATTTATTATTTTCCTTACTTTTGGTGTACGATATGGGTTGTGGGCACTCGTTAATACCGCATCGATGAGATCGGACTAAAGAACTAAGTTTGAGACATTAATAAGGACTATATCACAAATTTTCACCTAAAAAATAAAGATTTTGAGAAATAAAAATGTGCACTATATCACACAGATGTATTATCATAATTAAATAAGACACTGTCCCTCAGTTTAAAATAGATTTGTCCCAAGTTACGAGTCGGGATAGTTTTTGTTTTGTTCTAAACGCATTAATTCTTCTTCTAGTGTCTCATTCAGTTTGTTTCGCAAGAAAATCAAGTCTTATCTGGCTTCATTCCTGACATATGTCAGATACTGTAAAATATGGTGCCAAGATGATCTGTAGTTTGTATTGAAAATGCTTATCAATATCCACCAATTCCCTGATATACAGCGCAAGGAAAAGCGGAGTATGGGTCAACAAGTGTCTTGTTAACATAGCACTTTAGATAACCAAAATGGCAAATAGTTTGACAGGGTTACCCAGGAAAAGCCAAACTCAAGGAACTCAGTGATCCCAATTCCAGTGACGTGAGGGGGCTACTTCAATATCAATTGACCATGAACACGCATTTGGTGTAGAAGTGCTAGAACTGTACATACTACTTTTAAAAACAGTTAAACGACGAACTTTTGCATTAGGACATTCCATGTTTGGCAGGTGATTATGTAAAGAAACTATCTCAGTGAGAGAAAATACCATTATTATCTTGACAGAATAATCGATGTCATACTTCAACAGAAGTGAAGGCAATGATAATGAATCGACACCTCCCGTCATAGACACCACGGGGAAAGAAACACGAATATGAAATAACTAAACCCTTATGAAAACATCACAAGCGTAAAATGGTCAAACGGCTATTCAAATGAAAAAGATATATGCAAGGTCAAGTTATAACAAAAATACATCACGACAAAAGAACCGCCTTGGAACAGTCAGTAAAATGTATTTCACTTGGGGTTGGCGGGGGGTGCTCAAATCGATTGTACATGGCCATAATCTTTCGCCCTTGGTTCTGTCACGGTTTAGACATATACAACACGAAACGCCAGAAACGAAACACAACAGATTGATTCTGGAGGGCCACAGACTGTCCAAAACAAAATGACACCAGTAACACACCCATGTAGACGAAGTATAAGAACAATAATCTACAACAGAAGAACCGCCTTGGATCTTTTTACATTAGAGAACTTCAGTGGATTTTACATCACGTGAACAAGTCCGTGAAATAAAGACCCCCCTAAACCCCACTTTATATAGAGAAAACTGGGGTTTACGGGGGTAAACATTATTTTCCTTATTTCTGCTCCAAGACATAGGTTGTGGGTACTCGTTAGAACCGCCTCAATGAGGCGGTTCTAACGAGCACCCAAAACCTATGTTTGAAGCAGAACTAAGGAAAATATCACAAATTTTCATCAGAAAAATACCTTTTTTGAGGTTTGAAAAAAAGCACTTTGTCGCACGGGTGTGTTACCGTAATGACATAGCCGTAATCCTCGCCCTTGGTTCTGCCGTGGTTTAGACAAAACATCTGTTCAGTGCGCATGAGGGCTACAAGAATGTGAAAGCAAGCATGCAGTTTTAGATTATAAGTACTGGTCTTTTCTGCTTTAGTTTCGGTTATAGAGTGTTTTCGGGTTAACACGAGCGACTGCAGACAAGGCCGCTAACAACGTGTCGTTGTGTGACGGCTCCACTATGTTAACACGCTTAAGCAGGAGCTTGGTGGTACTAGGTCCTATGAACTTCAGCCTTTAGCTGAAGAGAGGGCTATAGTAGATTAACATATTTGTCATTCAGCCACCAAGTTTGCTATGTGTGTTACCGAAGGCCAAGACAAGCTTCCTACGCTATACTGGTTACCAAAACTTCATGAAAGACCTTACAAAGCACGATTTATTGCAAATTCTAGCTCTTGCACTACCACTGAACTTTCTATATTATTAACTTCCTGACTTACTGCTATAAAAACGCATGTGATTAAATATTCTGATAAAGTCTTTGAAAGATCAGGAAGAAATCTGGTTTGGTCAATAAAAAATTCGAATTAGGTTTTAAATAAATTTAAATCCAGACGTTTTCGTGCTTCAAGTCTGTCTACTTACGATTTTTCCACTCTTTAAACTACAATTCAAAAATCTTATAAAAGAAAAGCTTAATGATTTTACTGAATGGGCTTTTCACAGAGAAGATTCTCTTTTTCTTGCATGTAATGTCAGAAATGCATTTTTCACTTCTAAAGAGCATAAGAATTATACACTTTGGTCATGTCAGAAAGTGTGTGATGCCCTCACCTTTCTACTTGACAATATTTATATTAGATTCGGTACTAAGTTATTCAGACAAATTGTGGGTATTCCGATGGGTACGAAATGCGCACCTCTTGTGGCTGTTCTGTTCTTGTATTGTTATGAAAGAAATTTCATGTTGTCGCTTTTCATTGATAACCAATCTGATATTATTGAAGCTTTTAGCTCCACTTCTGGATATTTAGATGATTTATTAAATAATGATAATACCTATTTCGATGGTTTGATCAGTCAGATTTACCCCCCCCCCCCCCCCCCAGAACTTCAGTTAAATAAAGCAAATTCTTCTGATACCGTTGTCCCCTTTTTGGATTTACATCTATCTATTGTAGATGGGTTTATTTCGTGCAAAATTTATGATAAACGCGATGACTTTGATTTTGAGATTGTAAATTTTCCTTTTTTGGATGGTGATGTTCCTCGTGCGCCCTCCTATGGCGTTTATATTTCGCAATTAATTCGATTTGCTAGAATGTGTAGTCATGTAACTGACTTCAACACTCGTAATAAATTATTAACGGCTAAACTTCTTAATCAGAGTTATCGGTACCATAAACTACGCAAAGCCTTTTCAAAATTTTATAGACACCATTCTGATTTAATTTCAAAATTCAATATTGGACTTAAATCTCATCTGCAATTTTATGGTGACTTAGTATATACATTCAGAAAAAATATATAATGGCAATGACTTCAGCACCCAATTTCGTAAAATCATTCTTCGATATAAAAAGAGTGGGTACAACATGGATGTTATACGACAGACTGCATGCATGGTAGTTAACCCAATAACGGTTGGCAATTTTGCTTCCCTCTTTAATTGCACGCCGGTGGGTCAGGCCTCAGATTCTATGACGGTTCCAACGTAAAGGCTTATTGAGAATTGGAGAGATCTAATTCAAGGTAATGTTGGTTGGTGCCTGATGCGCTGTCTCTGGTCGGGCCCATCGGAGTCTAAATGCTGGTTTTCTTTTGCTCCAGCATTTCAGTGGTTTCTTGCTGTCGAGTCCTCACCGTTGTCTCACCTCTGTGCTTCTTTGATTGTTTGTGTTCACGGAGATGTTGCACTGATGAGTTAGGAGGCCTCCATGCGGACTGAACAAATTATTTGTCTAAATCGCGACGGAAGTAAGGCCGAGGATTGTGGCCACGTAAAATGATTTAAGCCCCCCAGTGGAAATCTTTCCACTGACCGTTCCTAGGCGGTTCTTCTGTGGCGGTTTATTTATGTTGTTGTTTGTTACTTACTGTGTGTATCACTTGTGTCTTTTTATTTTGGATGGCCACATGGCCATTTTGTGGGAAAGTAACGGTCCTTATGGCCTTCCTTTGTTTAGGTATCCATTATGGTCAGGTCGCTTCATGTTTGTGTTTCTTTCCCTTTGGTGTCTTTGGTGGATGGAGTAAGTTAATTGTATTGATTCCTGATCTTTGTTTTACTTCTACTTTTTTATTAAGTTTTTATTGAGAATACAATGTTCCATGTACATTTTGTACATAGGCGTTCGAACTACATTTTGCCTTAATCTAACAGCCGTCAACGCGGTTTATGCTGGTTTAGTTGGGTATAGCCAGACTGTCATCGGAAAGTCGATTGTTGCGATATAAAAGACAAACAGGACCATCAGACAGCTGGCAAACAGAATTACATGTACTTGCGATATATACATACACGGTATGATGCAACACGAAAAACATCCCCGTCCAAGAAAAAGAAATCTCAGAACCCTACCACAATAAATCACCGCCTCCCATAATTAATGACAACTTTTTATTTCTTTTGAACTGGGGCACAACATTTCTTCCAAATTACATGTGCGCCCAGCGAAGAATCAGATCAGCCTGCGCATCCATATAGTCTGACCGGAGACTTCTCTTGCTGCATGAAGGAGCTTTGGGCCCTCAGCTATCCTAAGAGCGCACAACGAAGACTCTGATCAGACTGCGCGGATGCGCAGGCTGATTTGAGTATTCGCTGAGCGCACATGTAACTTGTAGGAGATGCTGTTCCCCGGCTCATTTCTCTTTATCCTGTTTCTGCGAGACAGACTGTCGTTTCCTCTTCAGCTGGACCTCTTCTGTCATGCGCTTAAATAACCTTGTCATTGTTAAAGAAGTCAATTACACGCGGAAATATAAAATATTTTTCATTTTCGGCCAATGCCAAATAATTTACATCCTGCATAACTAGCAGACAGATATTAATTCTCATCTCGGTGACACGTTCAGTATTGCCATGGCAATATAAAGTCGAACTGATATCTAAAAGTTTCATAATTGATTTAAAAATATTGATCTGGGTGTAAACTGTGTTGATAGTGAGTTACTGGCCGCTGACCGTGCCTGTTTTCGTTTCAAACAGAACAAACTAACAGGTAAAGACAATGATCAGGAATCGTCTTCAGTTTTGTTCAAATTCTGAACAAAACCAATGTACATGTATATGTGCATTCGAAGTCTGGGACGATTTGTATTTATGGGTTGAAGGCTTCTTTATTCCTAAAATTGGTATATTTTAGTTTAGAAAATACCCCAGCTAGCACAAAATAGCGGGCCAGCGTCGGGCCGAAAGCGATACGTTGACACGACGTTGGGCCGGCTGGGACCGTGTGTAACACACGATACTTTAACAGATAACACATCCATTTCTTTTATAGCGTTGTCCTCAGATCACAAATGCTGCAAAGTTGCCTTAACTCTTATCATGCTGTTCACGACAACCCATATCTTTGGAAACAGTGTAGATCCAGATCAGATGGCTTCTAAAGAAGCCATCTGATCAGGATCTACGCTGTTTGACATTCAGTTTATGAATTTGTAGCCATAAATTACATCAAGTAATTTGATTGGTTCATAGATAGAAATGGGTGTGGCTTAAATGAATATTCAGCAAGAGAAGGGTTAAATAGCATCCAGGTATGTCTGTTTCAAGTGCAGAATAATTTTATCATCTGTGGTACGCCTAGCGAAAACGGGTCTTTGACCGGGTGGGTTCGGTGATTTTGTTTCATTTTGTTTTGTTTGATTAGAGCTTTTACTTCCTCGTCAACACTGTATAGGTCATTTTGGAGACGTTGCTTCCAATTTCATGGGACTTTTACCCGACATTGAGATGAAATGACATGTCAAGCCTTGTCGCCCAATGAAACAAATAGGGTTTATAAGCATGGGTGGTCCGACACGCACCGCTTTGCCTGGGCAGGCTTAGATTCTCTACGCGGTTTACCAGTACTCGTGTGCGGGTCGGTTTCAGCTCTGCGTGGAAGCAACATGCAGCCCATTTATTTCTTCAAGCCCCGATGGGTGGGGACCGAATGGTGTAATATTGACATTGCGTGCGTTCGGTGAAGTCTTTCATTACGATAACAAATCCGTAGGTATACTGCATTTTTCATACCTCAAAAACGGAATTTGTTTGATGACCATTTTTTATATTTCTCTTATTTTAACTCCAAACGTAGGTTTTGGGTGTTAATACCTTTGACGGTCTAGGAGCAAAAATAAAGAAAATAATGTATATCCCCGTAAACCCCACGTCTCTATATAAAGTTGGGATAAGAAGAGTATTCATTAAAGGGACATGTTAACGTGATGAATTTGTCCATTTATAAATATATTTAGATTACACCCTTCCCTGTCTGCTGGAAGAAGATCCCGGAAAACATTACGCCTATTCAAATACATTGCAAGTTTTAGCACCAAAAAATGAAACAAATCAGAAGAAAAATTGCGATATTTTTCTTATTTTTACTCAAAATATAGATTGTGGTACTCGTTAGAACCGCCTCATCGAGGCGGTTCTAACGAGTACTCACAACCTATATTTATACCCCCACAAATGAAATTTGGGGGGGGGTATATAGGAGTGAGCTTGTCGGTCTGTCTGTCGGTCGGTCGGTCGGTCGGTCGGTTGACTTGGTTTCCAGACGATAACTCAAAAAGCGCTTCACCAATTTTTATAATTTTTGGTACACTGTTGTCACATCATAAAATACAGGTCAAGTTCGATTTCCACTACAATTCGTCAATTTTCGACATAGTTATGGCCCCTTTCAAGTGAAAAAATTGCAAAATGCGCTGATGTACTATCAAGGCAGTTTGCAAAATGCGCTGATGTACTATCAAGGCAGTTTTTGTGGGGGTATTCATCACCTTTAGTGATAGCTCTAGTTTGGAGCAGAAATAACAAAAATAAGGTTTACCCCTGTAAACCCTAGTTTTACTGTATAAAAGTGGGGTCCAAGGCGGTCAAGAGTATATAGGCGAGTTTTCGTGATGAGATTCCGGAAAAGCGGCCATCCGTATAGTGCACTGACAAGACTTTGATCAGACAGAGCCAATACGCAGGATGTTCTGAGTTTTCGCTAGACACATATGCTCGAAAGACACGATTTCGCTTTGTGTGGCCTAATTCTAACTTTATTACAGGGGTGCGCTTTGACGTATTATGGATAATTGGATATTATTTAATCATTTCTGAAATCTTCATGGTGTCTGGTAACTTAACATGTAGGAAAATTGTCAGGGATTGTTCGATAATCAGACCTAATGATATTATCCCCAAGAGTAATCATGACTTCAGTCTTATGAAATAATATTGTGCCTCATCTGTGTTTCAAATTATTGCATCACCCGGAAACAAAGTTTGAGAGTATACCATTATGATGATGTTCGTTTGTCTGTTTGTCCGTAACACTTTGTTTTTTCCTGCACATCGTGATTAACTAAATAGAGGTGGAGGAAATGATCAGAATTTGATAAATTAACCTACAGCTCCCATCAGAGACACAAAAGGGTCTAGTAGCAATCTGGGTCTAGTTATTTCATGTTTGCGTTTCTTTCCCTTTGGTGCATCTGATGGGATGAGTGGGTTAATTTTATCGATTCCTGGTCATTGCCTTCACTTCTATTTTTCTATTATCATATTTTTGCGTAAATATTGGTATTTATTAGATGTTGCTGCAGAAAAGCAAGGGTCAAGCAATCAATACTGTTTTTGTTTTTCCCCTTTGTAATTCTTTGAAAATTGCCCGTAACACTTTTGTTATATCCCAGATATTGATAATAGTAATTCGGAATCTCATGACGTGAACAAGTCCGTGAAATGAAGACCGCCCTATACCCCCACTTTATATAGAGAAAACTGGGGTTTACGGGGGTATACATTATTTTTCTTATTTTTGATCCAAGACATAGGTTGTGGATACTCGTTAGAACCGCCTCAATGAGGCGGTTCTAACGAGCACCGACAACCTGTTTACAGTATTTATAAGAAAAATATCACAGATTTTCATCAGGAAAATGGCCATTTTGGAGATGCTTAAAAATGCACTATGTCGCACGGGTGGGTCATCGTAATGTATCATATTTTGCATAATTCTTGTAATTTGTGGAATGTTACTTCTACAGAAAAATGAGGGTCAAAGGATAAAAACTGTTATAGTTATCCCCCTGTCTGATTCTTAAAAAGGTGCCCGTGACACTTAAGCGTCCCTTGTTTCTCCCAGTCTGTCTATCGTCATAATTTTAGGAATCTTATCATATTTATATATGTTGATATTGGTAAGATGTTGATAATACGGACAATTCAGGGCCCGGGATCAACACTTACATAGTTATTTACCATCACGTGGACAAGTCCGTGAATTCAACACCCCCTTATACCCAACTTTATTTAGAGAAAACTAGGGTTTACGGGGGTATACATTATTTTTCTTATTTTTGCTCCGAGACATAGGTTGTGGGTACTCGTTAGAACCGCCTCAATGAGGCGGTTCTAACGAGCACCAACAACCTGTTTGCAGTATTTATAAGAAAAATATCACGGATTTTCATCAGGAAAATGGCCATTTTGGAGCTGCTTAAAAATGCACTATGTCGCACGGGTGTGTTATCATAATGGATCGTGTTTTGCATAATTCTTGTAATTTATTGAATGTTACTGCTACAGAAAAATGAGGTCAAAGGATCAAAAATGTTATAGTTATCCCCCTGTCTGATTCTTAAAAAGGTGCCCGTGACACTTAAGCGTCCCTTAGTTCTCCCAGTCTGTCTTGCGTCATAATTTTAGGAATCTTATCATATTTATATATGTTGATATTGGTGTTGATACTATGGAAAATTCAGGGTCCGGGATCAATACTTACATAGTTATTTACATTTGTATTTCTTGAAAACTATGATTTACAGCAGATCTTGATTAATAGAATTAGGCATCGTGTCATATTTGTATAATTATTTGTTTGTTTGATTTGAAGTTTAACGTCTCCGTCAGCACTGTAAAGGTCATTTTATAGACGTTGCTTCCAATGTCGTGGGACTTTTACCCAACATTGAGATGAAATGACATCTCAAGCCCTGCCATCCAATGAAACCAATAGGGTTTATAAGCACGGATTGCCTGGGCAGGCTTAGACCCTCTAAGCGGTTTACCAGTACTCGTGTGCGTGTCGGTTTCAGCTCTGCGTGGGAGCATCATGCAGTCCATTTATTTTTTCAAGCCCCGATGGGCGCGGGATATTATACATGTATATAGATGTTGCTGTTAAAGAAAATGAAGGGTCATGTCATGGGATCAATACCGTTATAGTCACGCCCCTTTATAATTCTTTCAAAGTTGTCCGTGAAACTCTGGTGTCCGCAACTCTTTTGTTGTGTCTGTCCGCCTTGCTTAATGATTCCAGGAATCCTATCATATTTCGTATAAAAGTGGATATTGATAAGAGGCTGTTGCTAGGAAAAATCAGGCTGAGGGATCAATACTTATACAGTTATTCCCATTTGTATATCTTGAAGGCCGTTTGTTCCTGCATATCTTAATAATATTAGGAATCTTATCATCTATTGCATAAAGTATATATTCATGAGATGTTGTCGCTATGGAAAAAGAAGGCTCAATGGATCATCATTGAAGACAAGGCATTACGATTACACATCCGTGCAACATAGTGCATGAAATATGTACCTCTTAGATAGATTATTAATGTGCCAATGGCAATTTTAAAAAACTAGTTTTCTGTCATTCATTGTTACGTAATTGCCCTGTGGATCCGTAAATTATTGAATGGTGGCCATGTTGTGGGCGCGGTTTAGAATCAGCATAATTCCTGGTATTTGACTGTTGGATTTAAACTATGTTAATATTAGTTGAATTTGAACAAATAGTTGAATGCATTTTGTGTTAAATTTATATTACCGTATCATTTAATTTAACAGCCATCTGATAACGGCTATATAGCCAATAATTAGGTTGTAATTCCCTCAGACATAATGGTTACAAGAAAAACATCACATTTTAATCGATAGTATGTAGGTAGATGGGCGACCCATTGTTTTTTTTTTTTTTTTTTTGTTTGCTTTTAGGTTTAGTTTAACGCCCCCCCCCCCCCCCCTCAGCACTGTAGACGTTGTTTCCAATGTTGTGGGACTTTTACCCGACATTAAGATGAAATGGCATCTCAAGCCTTGCCGCCCAATGGAACAAATAGGGATTATATGCATGGGTGGTCCGACTCGCAAAACTTTTCCTGGACAGGCTTAGAACCTCAATGCAGTTTACAAGTGGGCGTGTGCAGTCGGTTTCAGCTCTGGGTGGAAGCATCTTGCACCCAAATCTATTTCTTCAAACCCACTTGGGCGGGGGCAGACGACCAGGTTACTAAGCACAAAATCTTTTTCTGTGCTAAAGTCCACATGGCTATCACTGATTTGTTGGAAATCCAGGTAACCAGCAGCATTAACTTTACATCACAAAAACACGCCTATATAATTTTGACGCCCCTTGAACCCCACTTTTATATAGTAAAATTGAGTTTTTTTGGGGTATACCTTATTTTTATTATTTCTGCTCTAAAATATAGATTGTGGGTACTCGTTAGAACCGCCTCGATAAGAAAAATATCACAATTTTTCATCTTAAAATTTTCATTTTTTCGGCGATAAAGGTGGCAATGTATTTGTATAGGCGTGTTTGCGTAAGGATCGCAGTGAGGTCAGCGTGTTGCGTAATAGGTTTGGCAAACAGTAGATCCAGATCAGACGCCATACAACGCGACGTCTGATGAGATTCTGTTCGTATTGCTTTCAAATCCCACACCATTCAAGATATCGCCCATTTTAACATGTTAGCAAACATGGTATACTTTTCTAGTTCCCATGATGATCATTTTCAAGCATTGGTGTCATTAGAAAAAAGGCAAATATTGATTTTGAAATTGAAAAACTTCCTTTTTTTAATGGTGATGTTCCTCGTGCGCCATACCGTGGTGTTTATAATTCGTATTTAATTCAATTTTTTCCAGAGTGTCTAGTCATTTAACTATTTCAACACTTAATTAAAATTCAATTTTAGGTAATGTTCGTTGGTACCTGGTGCTCTGTCTCGGGTTGGGCCCACCAGGGTCTAACTGTTGTGCAATTCTTGTGTTCTCGGAGATGTAGCACTGATGAGTAAGGAAACCTTCGCGAGGGCTGAAAACTGAACATATTATTTGCCTAAGCCACCACAGTCGTAAAGGCGAGGATTGTGACTACGTTAAATCGATCTAAGACCGGCCCCCACCACCACGCCCTCAGTGAAACACGCTTTTGCTCACCGTTCAAGGCGGTTTTCTGCTGCGGTTTATTTTTGTTCATTACGAAAACACGCCTATACAAATACATTGTAAGCTTTACCTCCGTAAAAAGGGCAATTTTAAGCTGAAAAAAATGTGATTTTTTCTTATTTTTGCTCAAAATATAGACTGTGGGTACTCGTTAGAACCGCCTCACTGAGGCGGTTCTAACGAGTGCCCACAATCTATATTTTAGAACAGAAATAAGAAAAATAAGGTTCACCCCTTTAAACCCCAGTTTTACTATATACAAGTTGGGTATAAAGGGGTAAATATTATTTAAGCGTTTTTTCGTGATGTTAGTTCGTCTTTGTGTGTGTATGTATTGCTTATAACGGGAAGATGTTATTACCACATGACGAGCTGCGCATTCCTTCCGCACAGGTTCAGTTTTGTTTGTTTGAGGTTTAACGTCCCCGTCGACACTGTAAAGGTCATTTTGGAGACGGTGCTTCCAATTTCGTTGGACTTTTACCCGACATTGAGACGAAATGACTTCTCATGCCCTGTCGCCCAATGAAACCAATAGGGTTTATAAGCATGGACGGTCCGACTCGCACCGCTTTGCCTGGGCAGGCTTACATCCTCTAAGCGGTTTACCAGTACTCGTCAGCGTGTCGGCTTCAGCTCTACGTGGAAGCATCATGCAGTCAATCTTTTTTTCCAAGCCTCGAAGGGCGGGAGCCATACCGCACAGGTTCAGATTTATTTAATTCATTTTGTTTTAGGTGAAATATTAATGTTCCTAGTTTACAGTGGAAACAATAACCGTTTTATAGGTCCTATCATCAGTTATAACATGTCAGGCATTAAATATGTATGTTCCATTTTTATATATAATGGAAGATTGTGCAGATAATTAATCAGTTCTTTCAAGAGAGATATGATTTATTGTTTGGCTAATAGCTTTATCCTGTAACATAGGCTATATAGACTATCCAATAGTTCACCAAAAAGTATACCTGACACTTAGCTAATGCAGATACACTATATGAGCCCCGCCAAGCGAATTTGTGTCTTCGAGCATTCCGTCATGACAAATTTTAACTGCGCATGCCCAGCCATTCAGAGGGGCCAGGGATATGGCTTTCTGTCTGAAGGTTCCGCTTGATTCACTGCTTGTATGAGCGAGCAGCGAAGGTTCTGGCGAGACTGCGCGGATGCGCAGGCTCGCCTGAACCTTCGCTGCTCGGATAGGCGATAAGTACCAAAATCGCTTGACGGGGTCCATGTGATCTCATATTTACGTTTCCAGTGTAAAGGCCCAATGTAAACCTATAGAAAACAATGTAGTTCCTACTTCCATGAACGCATCAAGTCACATGATTTTCAGTGACGTCATGTGACGTCAGTCGAAACCATGGTTCTCTTCGATCTGATTGGACGTTGGCGACGTCAACGCTGTTCCACTCTTTGTAGAAAAACAGCGTGTAAATGTTTTTGAGCCTTGATAGTTTGCCCTATAAGCATTTTTTTTCGCCCAGTGATGAGGAGCAAAGAATGCAAATACATGTATAAGAAATAAACTTAATTTTTCGGCTGTTCATGAAAGTATGAACGACAGCGGGTCGCTAGCAAAGTTTCCATGAACCAACTTGGCAGGCGACCCACTGCGTTCAAACTTACATGAGCAGCAGAAAAATAAAATTAATTTCTTTATTGAACTTCCAGTAACTGCCTTGCTTTCGAGCAGTGTTTATTTGTTTTGAGATTTAACGTCCCCGTCAATGCCCGGGCAGGTCTATACCTCTTCAGCGGTTTACAAGTACTCATGTGCGGTCGGGTCCAGCTCTACTTGGAAGCATCAAGTCTATTTCTCCTATGAACGCTGACCGAAAATTTCAAGATTTGAATGTGATAGAAAGCAACGTTGCGGGTAGGTCAGTAAGATAAATTAATGGTTTTAAAGAGAATTCTCTCAAGTGGAACCGACGAGATAAGTAAAATTCCGCTGTTAAGACCACCTAAAATTAAGACTGATTCCGCCATAAAAGCTTATTTAGTAGGTTGTAATTCTGCTATAAAAGCTTATCTAGTAGGTTGTAATTCTGCTATAAAGTTAGTAGGTTGCAGTTATTCTTTCTTCTTACTATCTACATACAGTGTCCTCTGGTCAGAGATCACCCTTGGGACTGTTCAAACGTGGTCTAAAAGACCACGTTTGAACAGTCCCAAAATTGGTCTCAATATATATAGGCATTTTACTGTATTGAGGTGGAAGTGACGGTAATGATCAGGAATTGATACATTTGTCGTACACCCTTCATCCCAGACATCAAAAGGACAAGAGTCACCTACATGTACGTATTTCGATGGTTTGATCAGTCAAATACCCCATAGAACTTCAAATAAATAAACCAAATTCTTCTGATACCGAGGCCACATTTTTGGATTTACATCTATCTATTGTAAATGGACAGAACTTTGACTAACATATCACGTTAATTACGGGTTTAATTTTGTCCTAAGTCTACAGTTCGCAGGATTATACATCTATCTATCTATCTATCTATCTATCTATCTATCTATCTATCTATCTATCTATCTATCTATCTATCTATCTATCTATCTATCATTGCCTCCACTTTTATTTTGTTTACTGCAAAATTTATGGCATACGCGATGATTTTTGATTCTGTAAAGTTCGTCCTAAGTTTACAGTTCACAGGAGTATGTATACATCTATCTATCTATCATTGTCTCCCATTCTATTTTGTTTTCTGCAAAATTTATGGCATACGCGATGAATTTTGATTCTGTAAATTTTCTTTTCTTGGATGGTGATGTTCCTCGTGCGGAATCCTATGGCGTTTATATTTCAAAATTAATTCGATTTGCCAGAGTGTCTAGCCATTTAGCTGACTTCAACACTCGTAATAAATTGTTAACAGGGTTATCGGTATCATAAACTACGCAAAGCCTTTTCTAAGTTTTATAGATTCATTTCGACTTAAATTCAAAATTCAATGTTGGACTTAAATCTATGCTGCAACAAGGTTTATCCGAACCCGAATTTCATGGTGACTTAGTATATAAATTCAGAAAAAATATATACTTTCAATGACTTTGTTATGCATAAGAATTTATTTTTCTGATTCCCACTTTCACCCCAGTGTTGACCTAATAGTGCTATAAATATCTTGTTAATCTTCTTATAGAAGATTCTAGAAAACTGAGTCACAGATTAATTTCTTTTTTGTAAACAACATGTTTACAAGGAAAAGTACTTCAGAACCTTCCAGAAAGTTCTGGGTTGCATTATTTTTAGAGAATTACCTCATCTTATTCCACAGCCCTCTGGAATGTTCTAGAGAAATCTTAGGGTCTATAAAAGAGCTTGATTTTTCTCATTGAGTCAGACTTTGGAGTTTCAAGTTTGGGCTTAGAAGAAAAGTTATTTCTAAATTCTGTGTTGGATTGTTAAAGGATATTACTTTTCATTTTGGACTGTGAATTCTGTGGGATCAAGGAAAATAGATTCATTCAGGATATTTCATAACAGAGCTAAGTACATTTAATTTTCTTACTTCTACAGGTTAAAGTTAACTTGTAAATAAATTTTGTTAAAATTTTCCAAAAGGCTTGTTTGCTTTTTCTTTCTGCTACACCTGGCTCGTAACAGAAATTGGGGGCTCGTCCGGGATAAAACCATTTGAGCATTTTAAAACTGACATTTCATGTGACGGCAGGTTATTGTCATTTGTTATCAAATATACTTGGCAGTTGCTTCACAAGATTGGTATTTCCCTATAGGCATATAGGGGATTGTCATTTCATGTGAATTGTCATTTCAGGTGAAAAAGTACTTGTCATTTCATGTGAAATTTTTGTTGGGCTTGTCATTTAAAAAAAAAAACTTTGCCAAATTAACCTCAATCTGTAGTACCATAATTACTTTATAAAACGAACAAAAAGCAAACATGTCGTTTGATTTGAGAAGCTTTTTGGCTCAGCCTACTCAGGAGTTGTTTAATCTGGCCAAAAGGACAGATTTGTTAGAAATTGCTTCCCATTATGGGGTCACTGCTGTCAAAACCAGCATGAAGAAGCATGAAATTAAGGATATTTTGGTACAGTATTTTGTTGATGAAGAACTTTTCGATCCATCTGCTTTGTCTCTCATTATGGTTTCACATACTGAATTGCAAATGAGACAAATTGAAATAGGAAGGCAAATTGAATTAGAGAAGTTAAGGTTAGAAATGGAAGAAAGAGAGAAGGAAAAGCAAAGAGAAATGGAAGAAAGAGAGAAGGAAAAGGAAAGAGAAATGCAGAGACAAATGCAGATGGAAAGATTAGAAATGGAGGAACGTCTTCAGAAAGAAAAATTCGAAAAAGAAGAGCGACTAGAAATAGAAAGAGAAAAATGGCATTTTCAATTAAAGATGAAGGAATTGGAACTCCAGGGTCAAGATAGGGTGAAACCTACCCCTGTTTTTGACTCTGGTAGTTATTTTGATGCCACAAAGCACATCAGATTAGTTCCGCCATTTCAGGAAAAAGAGGTAGATAAGTTTTTTTGGCATTTTGAAAAAGTTGCAGAAAATTTAAAATGGCCAAAAGAGCATTGGACCTTACTTTTGCAAAGCGTTGTTGTCGGAAAGGCTCGAGATATTTACACTCAGCTGACTGTCAAGCAAAGCTCAGACTATGATCTGGTCAAGGAGCTTATTCTTAATGCATATGAGTTGGTCCCTGAGGCTTACAGGCAGAAATTTAGGAATTGCAAAAAAGAAATTTCCCAGACCCATGTAGAATTTGCTCGAACCAAAGAACAGCTATTTGATAGGTGGTGTTCTTCTAAAAAAGTAGGCTCTGATCATGACAAACTTAGACAGCTTGTCCTTGTTGAAGAGTTCAAACGGTGCATAAATTCAGACATTAAATCTTTTCTCGATGAGAGACAAGTTGAAACTTTGGAGGAAGCTTCTCGTCTGGCAGATGATTATGCTTTGACTCATAAAAAGTAGAAGTAAAACAAAGATCAGGAATTGATACAATTAACTTACTCCACCCATAAAAGACACCAAAGGGAAAGAAATACAAACATTAAGCGACCAGACCATAATGGAAACCTAAACAAAGGAAGGCCATAAGGACAGTTACTTTCCCACAAAATGGCCATATGGCCATCCGAAACCAAAAGACACAAGTGATACACACAGTAAGTAACAAACAACAACATAAATAAATCGCCACAGAAGAGCCGCCTTGGAACGGTCAGTGGAAGATTTCCACTGGGGGGCTTAAAGTCTCATTTGTGAACAGGCCTTATCCTCGAAAACCTTATAATCCACAGACAGGTCCAAGATTCTATCCCAGTAATCCTTCTGGTAGTTATAGCCATACATCTAGTACTATGCCCAAACTTTCTGGTGAAAATAAAAGCCAGAATCCTTCCAAACCTTCTGGTGAAAACAGAAGCCAGAATTTTTCCAAACCTTCTGGTGAAAACAAAGACCAGAATCCCTTATCTCAATCTCAAGTAGTTTGTTATTATTGTAAAAATACAGGTCATTTGATCTCTGAGTGTTTAAAATTAAAGCGAAGGAAAGAAAGAGAAAGACAGGAGGAACTTAAGCCTACAGGCTTGACTTCTATAAGGCCAAAACCACAGTCTTGTGTAAGGGAGAAAACTCTTTCAGATATCAAATTATCTGAGACTGATTCGGTTATGGAGATTTATGAACCATTCTTATCAGATGGTTTTGTGTCACTAAATGGTGACAGTTATGCCCATCCTACCCCTATCAAAATCTTACGAGATACCGGAGCTTCTCAATCTCTTATTCTTGCAGATACTCTGCCTTTTTCTGAGAAGACTTCTATGGGCCAAAGTGTCCTTATTCAGGGTGTGGAATGTGGATTTGTTAATGTTCCGCTTCATAACGTTTATTTGTCATCAGACTTGGTATCCGGTTCAGTGGCTGTTGGTATTAGACCTTCTTTACCTTTTAAAGGTGTTCATTTGTTGCTAGGCAATGACTTAGCTGGAGATAAGGTTGTGGTAAACCCACTTTTGACTACTTATCCTTGCATAGACCAACCGCCTGATCCCATTGAGCAGGAAATTCCTGATCTTTATCCGTCTTGTGCAGTCACAAGGGCTATGGCACGTAAGGCCAAGCAAACTGATGGGAAACAGGATTTCGATTTTACTGATACCTTTTTGGGTCAGTCTTTTAATGACGAGATAACAAGGTCTCTGTCTTCAAACCTGCCTGATAAGCAGGCAGATTTTCATGACAATAACTCATCTGTCGATCTAGGCCATGACAAAATGTCCGGGTCACAACTAGCTATAGAGCAGCACAAGGATCCTGAAATTTCGCCTTTGTTTGAAAGGGCTTTAGATGAGCATGAAGTATCTGATGTCCCAGTCTGTTATTATGTCAAAAATGACATTCTTATGAGAAAATGGCGTCCACCAGACGTCTCAGCAGAAGACGAGTGGACTGTCAACCATCAGATAGTGGTTCCACGGATTTACCGTCCTGAAATATTAAACTTGGCACATGAAACTCCCATTTCAGGACATTTAGGTGTAAATAAAACCTATCACAAGATTCTTAATCATTTTTACTGGCCTGGGTTAAAATCAGATGTTTCTCAGCATTGTAGGTCCTGTCATACATGCCAAATGGTAGGAAAACCCAATCAGACTATACCTAAGGCTCACTTGCAGCCTATACCTGCTTTTGATGAACCTTTCAGTCGAATAATTATAGACTGTGTGGGACCTTTGCCCAGAACTAAGTCTGGCTGTGAATATCTTTTGACTATTATGTGTGCTTCCACACGCTTTCCTGAAGCCATTCCTTTAAGAAATATCAAAACTAAGACAATCGTCAAGGCCTTAGTGAAGTTTTTCACATTTGTTGGGCTTCCTAAATCTATTCAGTCAGACCAAGGCTCAAATTTTATGTCTGGAATATTTCAACAAGTAATGCATGAACTTGGCATTGTACAGTATAAGTCATCAGCCTATCATCCTGAAAGTCAAGGCGCCCTTGAAAGATTCCATCAAACATTGAAAAACATGATAAGATCATATTGTTTTGACACAGAGAAGGATTGGGATGAAGGCATCCATCTCCTTTTATTTGCTGTTAGAGAATCTGTGCAAGAATCTCTTGGCTTCAGTCCATTTGAATTAGTATTTGGCCATACTGTTCGTGGTCCTTTGAAACTTCTCAAAGAGAAATTTCTCTCCAATGATGACACCTCCCTGAATTTACTTCAGTATGTGTCCGATTTCAAAACTAGACTTTCAAAAGCTTGTGAGGCTGCTCGGACCAATCTTCAGTCAGCCCAAAGGAAAATGAAACAGCTATATGACATAGGGACAAAACAAAGGAATTTTAAACAAGGTGATAAGGTACTAGCTCTTTTGCCTATTCCAGGAAAATCGTTGCAGGCCAGGTATTATGGTCCATTCACTGTAGACAAAAAGATCAGTGACGTAAATTACATAATAAACACTCCTGGGAGGCGCAAGCTAAAGCAGCTATGTCATATTAACATGCTTAAGGAATACATAGATAGGGACAATACATCTTTAACATCAGTCAATCTAGTTATCTCTGTTCCACTTAATTCATGTGACAATGACTGTGAGGATACTAATTCAGTGAAGTCGGATCCCACATCATCAAAACTTCAGAATTCTGACATTCTACGGAATCTTGACCAGAAACTGTCACATCTAGAGCCAAATCAGCGGAATGAACTGAAACAGCTGATTTTTGAATATGAACACTTATTTCCTGACATTCCAACACGGACAGACAAAATATTTCACGATGTGGACATAAATGGGTCTAAACCTGTAAAACAACACCCATACAGGATGAATCCTGTGAAACAAAAATATCTTAAAGAAGAAGTTCAGTATCTATTAGACAATGACTTTATTGAACCAAGCCAAAGTGAATGGAGTTCTCCTTGTATTCTAGTACCAAAACCTGATGGGACATATCGTATGTGTACAGATTTTAGGAAAGTTAATTCCTTAAGTTAAACAGATAGCTTTCCTATTCCAAGAATGGATGACTGCATTGATAACATCGGGAATGCAAAATACATAACGAAATTCGACCTTCTGAAAGGATTTTGGCAAATTGCACTTACAGATAGAGCAAAGGAGGTTTTGGCATTCACAACACCAGACGGATTATTTAACTATAAAGCCATGCCATTTGGAACGAAAAACTCTCCGGCAACATTTCAGCGCTTAATAAACATGGTAATTGCGGGGCTGGAAGGCTGCAGTGCTTATATAGATGATGCTATCATATACAACGACCAGTGGCATCAACATCTTGGGACTATTCGAGCATTCTTTGATAGACTGAGTAATGCCAAATTGACAATCAATCTTGCTAAAAGTGATTTCTGCCATGCATGTTTGACATTTCTAGGTCATGTTGTAGGTCAAGGTCATGTGAAACCCATTGATGCTAAAGTTGAGGCTATCTCAAATTTTCCCGTACCCACGTGCAAAAGACAGCTGATGCGATTTCTTGGTATGGCTGGTTATTACAGAAAGTTCTGTAATAATTTCTCTGTCATTGCTGAGCCTTTGACAAATTTGCTCAGCAAAAGAACAAAATTCCATTGGAATGCAATATGCCAAAATGCTTTTGATAAACTTAAAGCCATACCCAAGAGTGAACCAGTTTTCTTAGCACCAAATTTTGAAAAGGAGTTTAAGCTAGCTGTAGATGCTAGTGACGTAGGTGCAGGTAGTGTTTTGTTGCAGGAAGATGAAAATGGTGTGGATCATCCAGTTTGCTACTTTTCCAAAAAGTTTAATAAGCATCAGAGAAATTACTCTACCATAGAGAAAGAGTGCTTGTCTCTGATTCTTGCTCTGCAACATTTTGAAGTTTATCTTACCCCTACTTCTGCACCGATTGTTGTTTTCAGTGATCACAATCCACTGACTTTCATACATAAGATGAAAAACAAAAATCAGCGGTTGCTCAGGTGGAGTCTTATGCTACAAGAGTATAATTTAGACATAAGACATATCAGAGGGAGGGATAACATTATCCCTGATGCCCTTTCAAGAGTTTGAGCAGTGTCAGGAGTTGTGTTTTTCTTTCCTACTAAAGTGGATTGTAGATACATGTAATTTTATATACTATGCTCAATATTTTATTATTCTTAAAGCAAAAGAAAGCTTTATTACATAAATCTTTCTTTTCCTCGAAGAGGGGGTATGTTATGCATAAGAATTTATTTTTCTGATTCCCACTTTCACCCCAGTGTTGACCTAATAGTGCTATAAATATCTTGTTAATCTTCTTATAGAAGGTTCTAGAAAACTGAGTCACAGATTAATTTCTTTTTTGTAAACAACATGTTTACAAGGAAAAGTACTTCAGAACCTTCCAGAAAGTTCTGGGTTGCATTATTTTTAGAGAATTACCTCATCTTATTCCACAGCCCTCTGGAATGTTCTAGAGAAATCTTAGGGTCTATAAAAGAGCTTAATTTTTCTCATTGAGTCAGACTTTGGAGTTTCAAGTTTGGGCTTAGAAGAAAAGTTATTTCTAAATTCTGTGTTGGATTGTTAAAGGATATTACTTTTCATTTTGGACTGTGAATTCTGTGGGATCAAGGAAAATAGATTCATTCAGGATATTTCATAACAGAGCTAAGTACATTTAATTTTCTTACTTCTACAGGTTAAAGTTAACTTGTAAATAAATTTTGTTAAAATTTTCCAAAAGGCTTGTTTGCTTTTTCTTTCTGCTACGCCTGGCTCGTAACAGACTTCAGTACCCAATTGCGTATAATCATTCTTCGATGCAAAGGATAGGGTACAAAATAAATGTCATACGACAGACTGCATGCATACTAGTTAACCCTCTTTAATTGCACGCAGGTGGGTCAGGTCTCAGATTCTATGACGGTTCCTGGGTAAAGGCTTACTTGAAATTAAAATTTAATTTTATGTAATGTTGGTTGGTACCTGATGCTCTGTCTCTGGTCGGGTCCATCGGAGTCTAACTGTTGATTTTTCTTTTGCTCTTGCATTTCAGCGTTTTCTTGCTGTCCAGTCCTCTACGTTGTTCCATCTCAGTTGTTGTTTGATTTTCGTGTTCTCGGAGATGTTGCACTGATGAGTTAGGAAGCCTTCACGCGGACTGAACAAATTGTCTAAATCGCGACGGATGTAAAGGCGAGGATTGCGGCCGCGTAAAATCGATTTATACCCTCAAATGAAATACTTTTCACTGACCGTTCCAAGGCGGTTCTTCTCTCGCGGTTCATTTTTCTTTTTGTTCGTCTTTGAATGCGTGTACCGCTTATATATTTTTGTTATTGATAGCCAGTTGGCCATTTTGTTGGAAAGTAACTGTCCTTTTGGCTTTCTGCTGTTGGTGTTTCCATTAGGGTGTAGTAATTCTTTCCCATTGTTGTCTCTGATGGGAGATGTGGGTTAATTGTATCAATTCCTTATGATTTCGTTTACTTCTGTTTATCACTTTAATTACATACTGCTCACTTTTCACTCTCGAATGTGTGTAAAATTTGTCTTAAGTCCAAGGCTTTTACTCGTTTGTAAAATGCTGTGAACTGTAGACTTAGGACGAAATTAAACCTGTAATTAACGTGATATGTCAGTCAAAGTTCTGTCAAGCTTGGAGAAATTATATTTGGCAACGTTCGGATCAAATGGTTAACTCATTTTTTTCTGTCTGAACATCATATCAGCTGCATTGCATTCCGCTTTATTGATGTAGACGATTTGACAATATTGTGTTATGTCTGCGTTGAAATCGATTAAGTGGACAATACCAAGACTTGGTGCATTTACAATCATATTATTTTGATCCTTCATTACTGTTGACTTGGCATAAACCGTACTTGAAAGAATACTTCAAGGTCAAATTATAGTGCCAAGGGTCCATTCAGGATCAGTTTCATCAGAATATTGTCCACCTGGGCACTGACCACAGTCAAGACCCATAAAACGGATTAGCAATTCAACATTTGAGAAAAAAGTATTATCATCACGAAAACACGCCTATATAATTTTGACCCCCTTGAACCCCACTTGTATGTGGTAAAACGGGGGTTTCCGGGGGTATACCTTATTTTTCTTATTTCTGCTCTAAAATATAGATTGTGGGTACTCGTTAGAACCGCCTCGATGAGGCGGTTCTAACGACTACCCACAATCTATATTTTGAGCAGAAATAAGAAAAAATATCACAATTTTCTTCATAAAATTTTCATTTTTTTTTCGGCGATAAAGGTGGCACTGTATTTGTATAGGTGTGTTTGCGTAATGTTATTGAACGCTCATTAAAGTTCGATGAAAAAAAGAAGTAAAACAAAGATCAGGAATCGATACAATTAACTTACTCCATCCATCAAAGACACCAAAGGGAAAGAAACACAAACATAAAGCGACCGGACCATAATGGAAACCTAAACAAAGGATGGCTATAAGGACAGTTACTTTCCCACAAAATGGCCAAATGGCCATCCAAAATAAAAAGACACCTGTGATACACACAGTAAGTAGTAACAAACAACAACATAAATAAACCGCATCAGAAGAACCGCCTTGGAACGGCCAGTGGAAAGAATTCCACTGGGGGCTTAAATCGATTTTACATGGCCATTATCCTCGCCCTTCCCTCTGTCGCGGTGTATACTAATTTTGTTTAGTCCGCATGAAGGCTTCAGTGTAACATCTCCGAGAACAAACAAATAAAAAACTACAGAGATGAAACAAGGTTGAGGACTCGACAGCATACAACAACAGAATTGCTGGAGCAAAAGAAAACCAACAGTTAGACTCCGAGGGGCCCAACCAAAGACTAAAGTTAAATTTAGTACATCTTTTACTTATATTGACATTATTATCCATCCATTATGTGACAACATTCTGTTTTTAGGGCTTGATTTGAAACAAGAGAACAACTGCACCCGATTTTCCTATTAACCCTATGCATGCGGGAAATCCCAATAGGGGTACCTTGGCAAATGATGCAAGCCCAGATCAGGGCCTGCACTATTTGCTGACCGAATTTTCCATCAAAAAAAGAATAAAAACGTAAAAATAGGCCTGATATCCCTTACATGACGAATGAATTTGTCCAACATATAGCAATGGAATAGTCCACCAGTATACAAAGCGTTAACAGCAGAGAGTGCCGTTGACGTCATAACTTTGCCATCGTCCAATCATATTTGAGAGGACCTTGGTTTATTTTGACGTGGCGTCGCGTAAGTCAATGTTTTCATTGAGGTGCGAACAGCATTTAAAATTAACTAAATAAACAATGTTGTTGGAAAGAACGAAACATCATGAAAACTTGCCTATATAAATTTGACCCACTTGAACTCCACTTTTATATAGTACAACTGGGGTTTACAGCGGTAAACCTTATATTTCTTATTTCTGCTCTAAAATATAGATTGTTGGTACTCGTTAGAACCGCCTCGCTGAGGCGGTTCTAACGAATTCCCACAATCTATATTTTGACCTTATATTTCTTATTTCTGCTCTAAAATATAGATTGTAGGTACTCGTTAGAACCACCTCGATGAGGCGCTAGAACCACCTAGGCTGTTCTAACGTGTACCCACAATCTATATTTTGAGCAGAAATAAGAAAAATATCACAATTTTTCATCTTAAAATTGACATTTTTGGAGGTAAAATTTACAATGTATTTGTATAGGCGTGTTTTCGTAATGTGGCGGCATACAAATCGGGGTATTGGCCATTAAAAAGAATCTCGGACACATCAATAGTGACCGAAAGCTGCCGGCAATAACCGAACTGCTTTAAAACAGGTGTCAAGTAGCGAAATTCTGGAGGCTACCTGGTAAAACTGACAGTACAGGTTTGTTCCCTTGATTTCCCTTAATTTTACATGGCCTAACTTTTCCCGTATGTCCGCGTAAGAATAGATCCATTTCTGGGAAATATTACCACCAACGAAAGTCATCGTTGGTTCTCTATTCGACTGATCACACAAAACAATGCAGAGGACCCTCGCTATACTTGTACCGACTACATTTGTTCCACAATTTGCCGCTATAGCGAGTCCCAATAAGGAGTTAATTTACATGTAGTATTACGAAAACACGCCTATACAAATACATTGTAAGTTTTACCGCCTGAAAAAAGAAAATTTTAAGATGAAAAATTGTAATATTTTCCTTATTTCTACTCATAATATAGAATGTGGGTACTCGTTAGAACCGCCGCGATGAGGCGGTTCTAACGAATACCCACAATCTGTGTTTAAGTGCAGAAATAAGAAAAATAAGGTTGACCCCTGTAAACCCCAGTTTTACTGTATGAAAGTGTAGTTAAAGGGGATCAAAAATATATAGGTGTGTTTTCGTTATGTATAATACGCGATAAAGTACTTTCCCCCCTTAATAATTCTGAGAAACAAATGCTGTGCGCATTGGTTAGAATCGCCTCGCCGAGGCGATTCTAACAAATATCTACAGAATTTGTTTCTGAGAGTATTAAATAATTACACTATTCTTGAATATTGTCCGCCTCATCTGAAATTTCGGATTTGTTCCATGGAAAATGTCATTATAACAACTTTTGTCGTTGTATCCCATGTCGGTATAAAGGGTATTGACTCCCCGTAATTAAAACCGACATAGTGCATTGTTTTCATATCTCAAAAACATGGGAACTTTACTGGTGAAAATCCATGATTTTTTTCTTATTTACGCTGCAAACATAGGTTCTTGTTAGAGCCGCAAGTACACACAACCTATATCTTGGAACAGAAATTAGAAAAATAATGTATTCCCCCGTAAATTCCCATTTTCTCTATGTATATAGTGGGGTTTAGGGGGTGTTCATTTCGCGAACTTATTCACATGATGCCAAGCAGTGAAGACTCATATCAGACACTACAGATCGCCGCGTGTGATCAGGGCCTTTACTGTTTGCTTCAGAATACAGGATTATGGTGAATCCTGCAACATCTTAAAAATCTTAAGACCCTTATTTGGCCTTTCATTCGGCATATGTGGGTAACAGAATCAAAGTGATCCCTCGATGCTTCTGTATGAAATAGACAACATAAACTGTTCCCTTGCTAACATTAAAATGATATTGTCTAACGACAGATAAAATAATTGAGCCAGGAAATAGAAATGCAACCCAGCAAGCACATGGCGTAATTGTGACGTCACATTAACGTCGGTGCAACACCATCACCTGTATGCAACGTCACATCTTTACCGGTGCAACGTCATGACGTTGATATGACGTTGCCATAGCGACGTGTGCCTGCTGGGAAGTAACTGTTACCCGGCGGGCACACAGCGTGTAAACAACGTCGTACCATCGTCGCTGCAACGTCATCACGTTACGTGGACGTTGATGCGACGTGAGTAAGACGTCAACAAATACTCATAGCGTTAAACACAACTGTGCATGTTGGTGCATCAGGATCCATTGATAACCCGTGCAATGTGCAATCTGATCATTGACACGTCTGCGCATGTCAATGATCAGAGTACACATTGCACGGGTTATCAATGTGCAAGCTGATCATTGACACGTCTGCGCATGTCAATCTTTGTTGTCGATTGTCGCAAACACGAAATGCGTTTTGTTTCCCAGAACTTCGCGTGGCACAGTCAGCTTTAATAACAAAACAATTGCCTGAAACGTATCACATTTCTAAGACTCTTCCTCTGTAGGTATTGAATTTCCCAAAGGAGCAGAAGTTTGAAACTTATTTGTTTCATATGATAGAAAAGTGAACAAGTTTCGATTTTTCAAAAGTTATTTGATTTCTAATCATATATAAAATTTCTCTTGGTGTTTGCTAAGCTAGACAAATTGACGCCAATACATCATAATGTAGTCAGAATTAATGGGTTCCAGGAAAACTAGACGGCTTTTATTCCAAAACTGGCAATTCATTATGAGTATGTCATGGATATTTTAAACATAATGTCAGTTCTAAGAAGTGGATCATATTTTTTCTGTATTAATATCTGACGCGTTGTCATATTAAATGTCAAAAATAACGAACAGCTATCGTCAATAGAATGCTGTATCAGAAACTGCAATGGTACCGTGCTTCAGTGTTTCAGATATTCACATTATTAGACCACAGCCGTTTGACATCATTACGAAAACACGCCTATACAAATGCATTGTAAACTTTACCGCCGAAAACAGAAACGAAAATTTTAAGATGAAAAATTGTGATATATTTCTTTTTTTTTCTGCTCAAAATATAGATTGTGGGTACTCATCGAGCTGAAAAAAAAAGAAAAATATCGCAATTTTTCATCTTAAAATTTCGTTTTTTCGGCGGTAAATTTTATAATATATTAGTATAGGCGTGTTTTCTTAATGAAGAAATGTATTTAAAAATGGGGTTCAAGGGGGTCACAACTACATAGGCATGTTTTCGTGTTGCATTGACAACATTTCAAGCTTTGCAATTTGTTGACAAAAATTCTCTATTTGAAATCTAATTTTCAAACGACCAAATCCAGTTGTGATGAGTACTTAATATTTTCAAGTGTACCATTGTCCACACTGTCATTCTGTGCAGTAGGACTGGGACTAGATGTTTCCTTTTGGATTTCTGATGAATTACTGTTCTGTCAGTGCGTTGTTTTTCTCAACTGAGCTTGTGTTAATTGTTTCTAATATGCGACGTTAACCCTTACCCTGCTGTAGGCGACAAGCCCTATCTTTGCAAACAGTGTAGATCCAGATCATATGGCTTCTGATCAGGATCTACACAGTTTGACATTCAGTTTATGAATATGTAGAAATAAGCTGCATCAAGTAATCTGATTGGTTCAAAGTCAGAAATGAGTGTGACTTAAGTGAATATTCAGCAGGTTAAAGGTTAAATAAAGCCTCCTTATCTTTATCTTTGTTTTCTTTCAGGTCTGAGCCGAACCCAGATAGTTGTAATTTCCACTTGCTCAGCTGTCATTGGACTCTTTTTTCTCATTGCTGGTGCTCTTCGACTCAGGTAATTTTCAGATCACACATCTACATAGAGAATACCAGGTGAGTGTCTTTCAAGGCTTCGAGAACGCTTGTAGAATCGCGAGGCTTGCCGAGCGATTCTACATGCGTTCTCACAGCCGAGCCTGATAAACTTGATATCAAATGACACGAATCTGGTATTCTATTTATCAGTTTACCCCCTTATACACTCTTAAATTAGCAATTTACGATCAGTTATTGATGCTGCTCAGTGGGTCCCAACATTCTGGCGGTCGATATATTTAGTATCAGCTGACCATATTTTCCTATGATATTTTTTTCAAAGCAATTTGTACATTTTTCCCAGTAACAATAACATTTTTTGCCATTTTTCCAGTAGTCCGGTTCATTCATAAAAGTGCAATGTCACGTTGACGTGATAAATTCAATTTGGAGACTTTTTAAAGAGTTCGGTGCTTCAAATAAAAAGGCCGACAATAACGATATCTTAGGACTTAAGACAAACGAAGAAATGGTTGCAGACAATAATGAGTTAGCCAATAACTTTAACGATTACGTGTAGATAGAGGGCCTTGTGGAAGATTGGTTTTACCAAACGAGTTACCCTCTTTAAATAAAGAAATTACTTACTTACTTACTTACTTACTTACTATAAAGCTCACTTGTCCTGAGATAGTATATCTGTATCAGGTCAATGCGTTTCAATGCAATATACATAGGGGGTAACTGATAAATGTATGTACATGTGCACTATCATGTCATTTAACACCTGTATGCGCTGCGATGAATGATTTCATTTTTTTTAAAGTTATGATTTTATCATATGACGTCGTTGATAAGCAGTGGATAACGTCGTGTAATAAAAATCGTATGACCACACGTGTAATAACACTTTGGCGGGATTAAGTAACGTCATGACGACGTCCATGTCAACAATGCATTTTTCGTAGAAAACTTGTCAAATTAAAAGGCGATAAATTCCAATTTAAAGTAGTGATATGATAAAGAGAATCTTACACTCGTGGTCATTTCATATGAAATTTATGAAGGCTTGTTTCATAAATTTCATATGAAATGACCACTCGTGTAAGATCCTCTATATACATGTTAGCTGTATGATTTATTCTGTTATGTTCTGTTTATGTGGCATAATCGTATATACAGTAAAATTCCGCTATTAGGACTACCAAAGATTAAATCTGCGCTAAAGATGGCTGTAGACATGCAAATCGGACGTTTATCTACAAACTGCATAAACTTGCATTTGCCTATATCATTCTGCTCAAGAGTTGTCTTTTAGTATGTGCCAAGAAAAGATTTGTAAGGAATTTGGCATTGCGCACGCGTAGATGATCTTTTTTCTGTCTGAGATGAAAGTTCATGTCATCGAAACTCATTTATCCTTTGCAACATCTCGCGTTGCTACCGTGTGACTAAAATCAAGGTTTTAAACTTCGAAGTTGAAGAATTGTTATCAGCGCCCGGATAGCTCAGTCGGTAGAGCACTTACCTTTTAAGCAGGGGTCGCCCTTTTGAGTACGGTTCTGTTCGCATTTCTGCAACTTCATTTCTCAAATAGTGATGTATTTAATTTGTGAAATGTTCAGATAATCTCTCTTTCAACTGAAAATATAGCAATTATTAAACTGTTTCTATTTCTATACCTGTCATTCAATTTTTGAAATTTCTTTAAAGAAAAAAAAATTCTTTGTTGCCACCATTGCTGTTAACCATGAAGGAAAATACTGTAGAAAATTCACGTAGCATTTAGCACCAGCGATTGCGATTTTCTATGGAGTTTCTATTGAATGTCTATACGTGATCGCCTGTTTATATCAGCAATTAAAGTTCCATTTTTTGTAAATAGACACACGGAGAATTTAATGAAATGTTGCTTGTCCCAAATTTTAGAAAGCTTGTGCTAAAATTAATGTATTTTTTATGATGTTTAATCTTGTATTCTTCGAAAGTAACACATTATATTTTACCTGTACACAAAAATGATAACATACAAGATCCAGACAGAAACCAATAAGCTTATATAATCCATCGAAATGAATATTACCAAGACAAAAATATACAAATAAACCAAATGTCAAACGAAAAAGAAAAACGAGGAATATGAAAATAGAGAAGAGAAAAGGCGTCTGGGTACCAATAAAAGCTGAACTTGTCCAACTATTTTTTTTTTTTTCATTTTTCATGGAAACCTACATATACTTGTCACTCACACTGTCTCCTCCTTAAAGTGGCTTTTGATGGTCGAATGTATTATTCTTTATTACGTTAATAACATTACG
Source organism: Lucinisca nassula (assembly GCA_963580285.1). NCBI lineage: Eukaryota > Metazoa > Mollusca > Bivalvia > Lucinida > Lucinidae > Lucinisca > Lucinisca nassula. The sequence goes on along the minus strand of OY757023.1, from coordinate 103,632,057 downwards.
AAAATGCATGGTATATTTTACCGCCAAAAAAACGAAAACTTTAAGACGATAAATTGTGATATGTTTCTTATTTCTGCTAAGAATATAGGTTGTGTGTACACGTTACAACCGCCTCATCGAGGCGGTTTTAACGAGAAACCACAAAAATATATTTTAGAGTAGAAATAAGAGAAATAAGGCTTACCCCTGTAAATCCCAGTTTTACTGTATAAAAGTGGGGTTCAATGGGTCAGAACTGTATAGGCGGGTTTTCGTGGTGAAGACTCGTGTTACCACCACTTCATATAGTGAAAAGTGGGGTTTCCAGACTGTGGATACTCATTAGAACTGAATAAATTAGGTACACGTAGTTCTTACAAAACCGATATTCTATATTTTACCCATATCCAGTTGAATAAATTAATGGAGACACACCAGTTTCTGACTCCTCCAATCAAATTAATAATATTTGTTTCGCCACGGGTGTCCGTCCGGACACCTGTCCGTCCGTCCGTCCGTCCGTCCGTCCTTCCTTCCTTCCTTTCTTCCTTCCGTCACAAACCTTGTGAATGCAACTGTATACTTTTTCTTGGCCTATGGTGACCAAACTTGGTACACATATTGCTTAGGGCCTGTTGATGTACAGGAAGGTATCCAAATTTTGATCTGACCGCCTGGGATCAGTTTCAAAAAAATGATTGTGTACGCAACTGCGTGTTTATTACCTGGCTTATATGGACCAAACTTGGTACACATATTGCTTAGGGACTTCAGATGTGCATGAAGGTATCCAAATTTTGATCTGACCATGGGTCATGCCTGGGTGAGGTCAATGGTCTAATTAAGAAAAAGCGGGTATTTGCGTTGGTGCACCATCCATTTCATATAATGTATTCATTAAAGTATTCACAAACGGCATGACAAATATCTTATGGCTTCTTCAGAACTGGAACACGGTTTGTAAAGGTAGGGGTTTTCGCGTTCAGTAGGTTAAGGGTTAAAGCAGAATTAAAGAAACAAATATATCAAAATGTCATTTTTATAACTTTAAAACTCTTACCCAAATTGTTCTTATGGTGTCTTTTCCTGAGTAATACATGTACTTTCGTCCTATTTTCAGAATTTATTGCTACATGTATCACAATGAATAGGAATATTGATTCACATCTTTTATTTAGAACTTACCTACAACTCATTTGGTTAAGTACAAATTACCTGATTAATCAGTCACCGATCTGACTAATCACCACCTTTCAAGAATCGATGTTCATAAATATCTAATCTGATGAAACCAACCACGCACCTGCTTACGTTCAATGTACTCTTAAACGTTAAACACAAACAGAAGCAGACGACATTTGCAAATTCTTCCTTTTTCATGTCATTCCATACTAAAAGAAAATCCTCATTAAATGTCAAGGCATACCAGCGGAGGATTCACATGCAAAATTGAGCCGTATTCGTTCTGAACAATGAAGGATACTGTGTAGCCGCACGCAATTCAAATATTTTATCGTTGAACAAACACCACCCCCTTAAATCCCACTTTATAGAGGAAACGGGGGTCCACGGGTGTATACATTTTCATATTTCTGCTTAAAGGCAAAGGTTGTGGGTATTCGTTAGAACCGCCTCATCGAGGCGGTTCTAACGAGCACCCACAGCCTATGTTTCAAGTATAATAAGAAAAAAATACCATTAATTTTCCTCAGAAAAGTAGCCATTCTGGAGGCTGTGTAACACGGGTGATAAAGAAAATGAGGGTGTAAGCAGACTTTTATAGAACATATTTGACGTCACTACAGCTGGTGTCTGGGAATGTGTGGCGGCCGTAAAAAGTCTCCCTGCCATTCACCATAGTGTAGTTTATATTTTCCTGTCCTTTGGGATCATCGATGTCTTTCTGGAATTTTGAAAATATTCGAGGGTCACTGATGAGGCCTAATTGGCCGAAACTAGCTAGATTGCCCCAGAAATACTTGTACACTCCAAAGTTTTCAGTTCTGTGATGTATTCTTTGCTTCCAAAGGATAACCCTTTTATATAACATATTGTAAACTATAGGCTACTTGTCTTTAAAAGAACAAAAAATATAAATAAATAAATAAATAAATAAATAAATAAATAAATAAATAAATAAATAAATAAATAAATAAATAAATAAAATGTCATCTTCTTCGATTTTGCCTGCCAATATTACGTTCAAGTATCACCTTTACCTGCGCGTGTTGATGTAAAACAGCTTTTTAATGCATACGCCATGTGTGTATTTAACAGCCACGGAACCTGGTGCTTTCGAAATAGAAAAAAAACATAGTAGGGATTGGTTGTTTCGTCAGATAGCATCGCAGAAAAACAGAGCAGAATTTCCATACATTATTTCAAAATTAACTTCACTTATTATATTACTAACTCTCAAACAGCCGAGTGGTTTGAATTAGAGTGGCAGTTTCCATATATACCTTTTATATATACGTATTTTGCACCAATTTGTGGCCTCGTTTATTTCAAACATGACACATCCCGTGAAATAAACAGTCTCCATCACGAAATCACGCCTATATAATCCTGACACCCTTGAACCCCACTTTTATATTGCAAAACTGGGGTTTACAGGGGTAAACCTTATTTTTCTTATTTCTGCTCAAAATATAGATTGTGGGTACCCGTTAGAACCGCCTATTTCTGCTCTAAAATATAGATTGTGGGTACTCGCTAGAACCGACTCAATGAGGCAACCTATGTCTTGGAGGAAAAATAAGGAAAATAATGTTTACCCCCGTAAACCCCAGTTTTCTCGATACAAAGTGGGGTGTAAGGGGCTGTTCATTTCACGGATTTGTTTATGACCTTGTATTGACTGAGTCACAGTATGACAAAGTGCGTTCTTTCATTTCTCCAAAATGGCTATTTTATGCGATGAAAATGTGTCATATTTTTCTTAATTATACTCCGAATATAGATTTTGGGTGCTCGTTAGAATCGCCTCGTCGAGGCGTGTACCACCAACCTACATGTACGTATTGTAGCAGAAATAAGGAAAACAATGTATGCCCCCGTAAACCCTAGTTTTCTCTACATAAAATGGGGTTTATCGTTTCCGCTGACCGTTCCAAGGCGGTTCTTCAGTCGCGGTTTATTATTCTTATGGTTTGTCTTTGGGTGTTTGTGTCACTTATATTATTATATTTTGGATAGCCTATTGGCCATTTTGTGGGCAAGTAACTGTCCGTTTGGCTTTCTGCTATTGATGTTTCCATTAGGGTCTGTTGTTTCATGTTTGTGTTTCTTTCCCTTTGGTGTCTCTGACGGGAGCTGTGGGTTAATTGTATCGATTCCTGATCATTGCCTCCACTTCTATTTTTAGAGGGGTGTCCATTTTTCAGACTTATTGACACTGTGTTAAAAACCGAACCAAACACAAATCAAACGTATTCTTTCAGGCTGATCTAATGAGTACCCACAATCTGTATTTGTGGGCATACATATTTATATGAAAAGTATCCAAAAGAAAAAACAAAAAAAAAAAAAAAAAAACAAAGAGCGCGCCATTGCTAACACGCAATCGCAAAAACCAGGGCTTTTTCTACAGCGGAGCCAAATCTTAGTTACACATGTATATGTTGCTCTTGCACTGGCGCACTCATGATGTAGGAAGCCACTCACCAAATCTGGATGCAAGGGAATAGCGTGACGGACAGACAGACGGACAATCATACAGACGGACGGAGACGCTCACAATATCCACAAACGCTAATGCGTGGGGTTAGAAAGACGACATTACATTTTAACAGTTGAAGAAGGGATTCTTTTATACAGATATTTTACGAAAATGGCGTTCTTAACCTATATTATGCCTAGCGAGCATTGCCTTGGATATTGGCAAACAGTTTAGACCCAGCTCTGCACTGTTTGTAAAGTGTGTACATTTTTTTTGCAAAACGTTCATGTACTAAACACAAAACAAACCCGAAACTCCTATAACTGGAAAAGGCCAATCTAAACACATTAGGTGGTTTGTTTGTTTTCAAGTCAAACAGGTCCTCGGTTAGGTGTTACAGGTCCTCGGTTAGCTGTATTAGCCTTCGGCTTAGCCTTCGGCCTCGGGCCAATACAGCAGATCTCGGACCTGTAACAGGGCCAATACGAAATGCCTTGATTAATAATATTCTATTATTTTGATTCTTGACGGGGAACCAGTGATCATAATCCCCACCTGAGAGCGATATTTGCCCGAGCCGTTAAGCGAGTTAGAAATGGTTGTAGTTTTTGAATCTTTCATCACGTGAACAAGTCCGTGAAATGAAGAGCCCTTAACCACACTTAATATAGAGAAAACTGGTGTTTACTGGGGTATTCATTATTTTTCTTATTCTTGCTCCAAGACATAGGTTGTTGGTACTCGTTAGAACCGCCTCAATGAGGCGGTTCTAACGAGCACCAACATCCTATGTTTTGAGCATTTATAAGAAAAATATGATGGCTTTTCAGCAGAAAAGTAGCCATTTTGGAGATGTGAAAAATGCACTATGTCGTACGGGCGAGTTATCGTAATGATAGAAACCCTGGTTTTGATTGTCGCGGTCCATGGTCATCGATTGCAGTTATCTTTGCAGAAATTACTACAAGCGATATAGAATTAGACGTGATAATAACGTTAACGTGAACAGAAGAGGAAGCAGCCTTCGACTGCCTGGTTCAACCCATTCATCTGGCAATTTACGGCGAGATTCTAATGGCAGTAAAGCTAGCAGGCAGGTAAAGCTTTGGTTTTTATTATACTTACGTTGTCGTATGTTTTTTTTCTGTTGTTGTTTTTTGGTGTGTGTGTGTTTGGTTTTACGGCCCTTTCAAGATCATTTCACTCAACTGGAACCGATCGTTTATCAGTTGAGTGCCCGGAGAAAAGCCACCTGATTTCTGTTGCAGAACTTGGCGTGCCACATTTTGCCCTAGCGAGGCACGAACCAAAGCGGTGAGAGACCTTTTTTGACATTTGCGAACAGTCCCAAGGGTCCGGCATCAAGAGACTCGCCGAGTACGTGCAGTGACGTCAAACTTAACGACGGCGTAGCTGACATCCTATTCAAACAGGATGTCAATATCCCCAACACGTGAAAATTCTCGATTTTTCTTTTTTTCCAGGGTAGGATAAACTTGGTACAGTAGACGTTCTATCCCAGGGTTAAGTCCTGGATTTCCTTATCGTGTGTGCAAGAAAATAAGAATCTTATATGGGTGTGAGGGATGGATGAAAAACTCCGTCCCGACCGAGGGTCACTGTCCGGCATCACGAGGCTTGCCGAGTGATGCCGGACAGTGATCCCGACGGGTTAGGGGAAGGGTCGTAACTAATGTTGCGAGAACTTGTGACCCAACCCCATTGCACACATATATATGTAATAGTTGCAATAAAATATGTTTGTACTGATCCCGGCGGACGAATATTTCTATCCGCCCCTCACACCCATATATGATCCTTTTTCTTGCATACCTTCCATTTCTTAGCGAGAATTTTAATGCTGCAGTCACTTCGGTTACCGACGTCCGCCATATTGTGATGACACTACACGAATGCTTAGTGACGTCACGTAAGTTGCTGTGACGTCAACCTTAACGACGGCGCATACAAGGTCGTGTTCAACTAGTGCATTTATCAAAGACGCGAGAATATTCGATTTGGGGTAAGAACACCAGGGTTAGAACAGGATTTCTATCCCAAGCAAAACTATGGATTTCCTTATCTGGAACATAGGTTGTTGGTGCTCGTTAGAACAACCCCATTGGACCAGCAACCACGTGAAAGAAATCACCCGAAAAAGGTTAGTTCTTTGATAGGAAAGGCGCTATTATAACACACGGGTAAATGATGTATTTTTATGTTTGAGTTTTACATCCCACCAACAACTAGGATAAAATTGTGACGGGGCCTCAGTTAAGGTGGGTGATATTTTGAGTAATATATCACAGTTTGTCGGTCAGTTGCAGCATCATTCAGTTTAATATGTTAATGTCGTAATAAAATTTCTGCAGAGCTTATGTTTTTGTTGTTACGGATATGCGACGTTAAATAAAGCTTCTTATTATCTTTATAAAGACTCATCCGAAAGTCTGGAGAAGCCCAAAAACGAGCCTAAGACCCTTGGTTTATGATGCGGGTAGCTTATTTAATCATATACATGATTATAGTAATATGATAACGTGCGTTTTTTTTTTTTTCTACAGAGCCACACAACTATCAAAAGTGGAGCCGACGGCCAGATAACACGCCAAGATAAAAACTCACTGTTTCCACAGCCATCGCCAGCCTTAGCCACAACTGATCAAAAACCTCTTCTTCCTCCTCGCTACCAGCTATCCCAGAATTCCAATGGAAGTTCTCACGGTTCCATAGCATATATAGATGAGGATACGTCTAGTAGAATTAAGGTACATATATTTTTTTTCATAGTTTTACAAACATGTGAGGTTCTAACAAGTACCCGAACTCAATGTGTTTGCGCAAGAAAAAGGAACATAATGTTAACCCCTTTAAACCCCAGTTTTCACCGTATAAAGTGGGGCTTACTGGGGTCTTCATTTTACGGACTTGCTAACATGGTGCACCGTAAACATTACGATAACACACCCGTGCGGCATAGTGCATTTTTCACATCTCCAAAATGGCTACTTTTCTGATGAAAATCCGTAATATTTTTCTTATTTTCACTGCAAGCATAGGTTGTGGGTGCTCGTTAGAACCGCCTCGTTGAGGCGGTTCTAACGAGTACCCACAACCTATGTCTTCGAGCAGAAATAAGGAAAATAATGTATACCCCCGTAAACCCCAGGTTTCTCTATATAGAGTGGGGTTTGGGGGGGTGTTCATTTCACGTACTTGTTCAAGTGATATAAGCACGAATCCAATGATGCCACCTGCGACTTGCGAGCGCTCTAACCGTACCATTTATGAAATAAAACTCGTAAAGTTCCAATCCACTATTACTGCTTGATTGATAATTGTCTTCTTGCGGTATCATTCAGTTGAATTATTTCATAAACTGTAGTCTGTAATTTTGTCTTTTATGTCTCTGTGGTATTGTTTAATAACAGTTAGTTAAGGGGAACAAACGTACATTGAGGGGAGGCAACGCTGCCTCCATTTGGCCTCCATTTTAAGGTTCCTTAATACAGTTATTTCACTACATTTGGGGTACTGAAAAATCATATTTGCAAATAATTACCCAAAAAGATTTTTCATCAGATGGTAGTCCGTGTACATGTAAGAATATGAAAGCCAAAGATTTTTATTCGAAAGTCACCTTTTTAGTAAATTATTGCATTTTTCCTTGGTTTTCCCAAAAAATGACATCTCAATCCACAGAACCACAATGTGTAAAATACTATCATAGAAATGTGGCTCAAGGTTGCCTCTAGGCACTGCAACAGAGGAATTTCAAATAAAATACCTAAATAGAACTGAAAATTAATGATTCCCAAATATTCAAAAAATGTAATTATCTTACCTGGTACTATTTTAAATTCAGTGTATGGTAGCCAAAAAGGACCAGTTCTACCAATTTGGCAACAAGCTCATTGATTGGGTTGAGGTCTTGAAATCTCTTGCATTTAGCTTGTAAAATGATTGCCCTTCTTCGGTGCTTTTAGTACATCATTTTATATATTTCATTCATGCAGTTTATAACAATTTATGCAATCACTGCACAAAAGTTTCACTGTGTTACTGATTGTGTTTACAGGATGGGTGCTTTGATATTGGATAAATCAAAAACAAATGATTGAAAATAAGATAAGCCAACAGTTTATCCCCATATCTGAACTGAAGGACTGAAAGCAGCCTGTTCAGCACCAGAAACTTTGTCCAAAAGGCTTCTGATCACAGCCGATAACTGCAATGGTATAGAAATTATTTTTACCCATTGATTTGTTACATTGGTTCACATGAGCCACCATAAACAAATAATTGATTTCTGCACAGGTGAACTTCTGGACAACACAAAGTTTATATTTATCTAATCCAATTAATGATCTGTTATGTCACCTACTTACCAATGTGTAGGCTGGTAAAAACTCATAGAAGCCCAATGCATTTAATATGTTTTGATGAAAAAAGTTTCAAAAATCTCATTTTCTCCATTTGTTTACAAGAAGCTGGGCCGAACAACACCAACCTGGAAATGTTACACATAAAATAGTTCGAAAATGAATGCATACTTCACATAAATTAACGAACAAATTATGTTAGAAAGTTCGTGACATTAGTGGCAATACAGTTTCAAAAATGAATATTATGTTTTAAATTAAAAACAATGGTGTACTATTGTAATTTTTGGAAATTAGTTCCAAGGCGTATGAATACGTTTTTTCCTTGGCAAGATGGATATCTCTTTCAATTTGACAGCTACAAAAATTTATCAGTGATGACATGCTTCCAAGATAGGCGATGTCATAATGCTATATGCAGGAAGAAGGCTATACAGCTGAATTTTCAAGGTGTATTCATTGTTGATGGGCAAAATAGAATGTGGAAAGGCATAATTGATGAAATCTTAGCAGTTCGGATTTACCTCAAAAAAGGAAGATGGCGGCGCCCATGAAGAAAAACATGTAAAAAAAAAAATTCTGGGTTTTCAATTCAGGTAGGCTTTTTGATAGAAAGCTTTGTCCGAGTCGCTAGTATTTGTTGTGAACTATTGATCTGCAGCTGTTTTAGTAACTTTTAAAAAGTCTAGAAGGTGTTTTCATTTTTTTCCTGGTGAAAGTGAAAAATACAGAAATGCATTTATTTTCAAAGGCACTGAGATGTTGCTAATGCAAGAAAGTACTTGCTGTAATAACCTTTAGCACCTCCAAACATTCTTCTTCTAGAACAGGCATTTTAAAAGGAAATCAGGATCATATTTTTGGAAAAAATAACATGCAAATCTGACACCTATATTGTTCTTGTGCAAATGTATTGAGGAACCTTAACAGGCACCTTCTCTTAACCTTTTACACCCTCTGGGCTAATTCGGCAGACGACAAGTTGTTGATATTTTTCTTAGTTTTCCCAGAAAACACGACTTGACATCACATGCAAATTGTCTCGATAGAGAAAACAGGACTTGACATCTCGTGCAAATTGTCTCCTTTGCAGATAATTTGCATGAAATACCAAGTCCTGTTTTCCAGAAAAAAATAAAAATGTCGACTGCTGAAAGAAAATCCCAGCATGCAGAGCGGTTAAGAAAATAATTGTCATTGGTAGTAAATAACATACCGAGTGTGATCCCTGGGGCCAGTTGTTCAAAACTAACGACGTCATTAGTTAACATATCGTTAAAACTTTGATCATTTATTATGGCAAATCTGCTCACATTTTTTTCTGCAAAAATAACAAAATTTTACATATTAAACTTGCTAGAACAGTTAACAGTATGGCCACTAACGAGCTCATTAAGCTAACGGTGCTTTGAACAACTGGGCCCTGGTCTCCAAAACTGAAAAGTCGATCCTTTGTGGAGATGGTATTATATGTACACCTGATAGTGTATTTTTTTTTGTTTCTTTTTCATAATGACGGCCCATAAAACAGGAAGACAGATTATTTAATTCCGTCACGCTACATGTATTCATACATATTTCACAAAAACATTCAATCCATACAAGCATATAAAAGGGAAAAAATGAATGTATTTTGAATACGGCTACGATAACAACAGGAAAATATCCGATTGCGGTTTAAAATTGCTTCATCAGTAGCAATAAATCCAAACTCCAGGGGCCAGTTTCATCAATAAACATCGTACGATTAATCTTAAATTGTTCTTACGCACTTTTTAAAGAACTGCGTACGTCAGTTTCATCAAAACATCGCAAAGTAGTCGTACGACCTAAATTTGCGTTTCACTAAAATATGTCGCAATTTTGAATATGCGCTTAAACAGGGCCACTAATTGTCACATGCGTGATCACGTGCCGTCTTGAAATAGCCGTGTAAAGTAGATAACACGTTTTAAGATTATTTGGTTCAGGTGGACCAAGATGTATATTCAGTACTAGCAACGCTTAACCAACGTGATTCAACGTTGATTCTACGTTGTTTCAAACTTGTGTTTCCATTTCATTGTCGTAAGATACAGATATTAATTATCTTGATCCATTTCCCACTGTAACACTGGTGAGTTGGTCTGTTTTGTAGACGTCGTGACGTCAGACAAGCGTTGATTTAACGTTGTCATAATGAACCTTTTACGAGCGCGTTTGTCAGTAAATGCGGGGCGGCGAGGTGGGGTGGAGGTGTGGATGGGCGGTTCTTCAGCATGAGTGCACGTGTATTGTTGAGTTGTTTATAATTTTAGATAACGTGAGACTTCGCAGAGCATTTTATTACTTTTTTCACGCTCATTTTAATAAATTCAGAAATGCAAGAGCATGAATACAAGATTCAATTTATCGTATGAACTTAAAACACAGTTTATGCACGATTTTATCACAAAACGTCAATGCATGACGTTGTTTAATAAGGATGCCGCATATAACGTTACCTGGCGTGGCCTCTGTAAGTGTTCGTATTTTACGTATATCAGTTTTCAGTTCCGGTTTGTTGTTGGCAATGGTGACAGGTCTATAACAAATATTTTTTATTGATTGTTCGTCTGTCAGGCCGTCCAGCCTTTCTTTCGGCCCCCGCCCATCGGAGCTTGAAGAAATAGATGGGCTGCATGATGCTTTTACGCAGAGCTGAAACCGACCGCACACGAGCCTGTCCAGGCAAAGCGGTGCGAGTCGGTCCGTCAATGCTTATAAATATATTCTATAAAAGGGATATTCTTTGGAAGCGAGGAATACACAATTGAACTTGAAAATATGAAGTGTACATGTTTTCTTGGCCAGACAAGCTCGTTTCGGCCAATTAGGAATAATCAGTAACCCTTAAATATTTTCAGAAGTCCACAATGGCATCAATGATCCCAAAGGACAAGAAAATATAAACTACACTATGATGTAGGGCAGGGAGACTTTTTACGGCCGTCACGCATTCCCAGATACCAGATGTAGTGACGTTTAATAAACCCTATTGGTTTCATTGGGCGACAAGGCTAGAGATGTCATTTCATCTCAGTGTCGGGCTAAAAGTCCAACAAAATTGGAAACAACGTCTCCGAAAAGACCTATACAGTGTTGAAAGGGACGTTACACCTCAAATCAACCAACCAACCAACCAACCGTCCAGCCTTTCAATTAAAAATAAATTCTGTTCATTTGCAACATAGATACTACAGCATGACTGACTTTAAATTCTATAGCTACATGTATACACAATTATACAATTGCCTGCACATAGACGAAATGACAGTACGCAAGACCACGATCCCCATCCCCACGCCGTCGACATTCAAGGTTTTCGTACATACGAACGTACGCCCATGTACGTACGTCCTTCCGCACCGAGTGTACATACGTGATCCTGTAACCTCAGGTTAAGGCATTGTACCAGGAAGAACCTAAAATTTCAAGAGCTCATATTTTCCAGACTATATGATGGAATGGTGATGGTTTGTAAAGGTCAAAAGGTTTATTCAGCAATACACTGGCCCTAACCTATGACCTCTAGGTCAAGTTATGGACTTAGAAAACTTTAAATGTTGAAATTATTTTTAAAATCATATAATGGATTTGGTTCATATTTGGTACGATTATAGATATACAAGTTTTATTCAGCATACCCGCGCCAGTGCCCATGGCCTCAAGATCAAGGTCACAGACTCATAATTTTCAGCATAATCGCGCCAATGCCCATGACCTCAAGGTCAAGGTCACAGACTCAGAATTTTAGTGTCAACGTTTTTTAATAAGAACTCACATTTCCCAACCTATTTAATGGATTTAGTTCGTATTTGATATGACGAAAGATACAAGTCGTTTCTCCGGCTACTCCGTTTAGTTATCGCCCGAATCTGATTAATGATCGGCTCGAAATAAACGAAATAATCTTAAATGGGCAGGAAAACCAAAACGCAAGGTCAATGTCACATTTGGTAATTTATTTTTTTTATGGATTTTGTTCATATCTGGTATGATGATACACACTTTTTTCCAATATTTAAACGCCATTACCCACACCTACGCCGACAGTTTTCCAGCCGAGCAATACTGTCTTTTTTTTTTCTTGGCAACATACTTTTTTTCTTGGTGAGGATGGTCCCTGGGCGGGGGCATATGTGACGTATTGACAATTCTAGTTTGATTTGTTAATTTGAGGTACACTGTGTCTTCATTTTAATCAAAATTCTAATCGCAGATTGTGGGTAATCGTTAGAAACTATCTGAACGCGTTGGTTCTTAAGTCTCCGTCAATATTTTAGGCCATTTTGGAGACGCTGCTTCCGATTTGGTGGGGCTTTTACCCGGCATTGAGATGAAGGGACATTATAAACCCTACCGACCAAAGAACCCGCTAGGGTTTAAGGAGCGGTCCCACTCGCACCACTTTTCTTGGGCAGGCTTTTACATTCTAACCGCTTAACCAGTAATCAAGAGGCGCTTCTAACGAGTACCCTCGGTCTAAGAAAACCCCCACCCCAAACCCAAACTAAAGATTATAACAATGGGGTCAGTTTCGAGGGTCTTCATTGCATGAGCTTATATAACTAATGGGCGTGATCTGCGAAGGTAAGCGAAATGGTATATTACGTACCACCCTTTTTACAATGTTACTCAAGAGCTTTAACCTATGCTGCCCGTATGGTCGTGAGATGTCCAAGGTTTAAGACGAAAATTTCAATGTGCGATGTCTAAATATTCATCTCAGAATTACGACAAAATGTGCGAACATCGCAGAACTTTAACATTTGATGAAACAGGATTTTTGTCGTAAGAACTTCGTACGATCTTTTTAAGACGAAAATACGTCGCAAATGCTTTGATGAAACTGGCCCCAGGAGATAAACAACACCGCGAACTACTGCATGTTTAATTATAGATGCAATATAGATTGTTATCCAAACTGGTTCTTTTATTTCAATCATTAATACAATGCAATGTAATCACGTTGTAAATATTTAATTTTTGCAAATGTCGGTGTTGTTGTCACCAACTAATGTACGAGGGTCGTTTAATAAGTGTCAGGCCTTACCCACTTTGAGTCACGCTTGACTTCTTTTTTTCCACATAGTAATCTGAGCAATAAACACTTTCTCCATCAACGTGGCCGAAAGTGCATTTTTGTAGAATTCAGGGTCTTTAGAGTCAATCCTCCCTCACATCGCTGCCTTAAGCTCTTCATCTTGCCGGAATTGACGTTCACGCAATTATTTCTTCAAGTTCGGAAACAAAACATTCTAATACAGCGCGCTTATATAGACAATGGGAAGGAACTGTGATTTATTATGTAACAAATCACGGTTCGGAGGAGCGTGCCGAGTGACGTCGTTAAAAGCTGCCGATTTATGACGTCACATTTAAATTCTTTGACGTTAGACGGTGTAACGTCACTTTCTCGCACAGAAAACGTTACATAAATGCATGTGTTAAGTCAATAGTTTCAGCAGAATTTCTTCTGACATTGGCGAAAGGTTGTTAGAATTTGAAGGATAGAACAACATTGTTGCCGATTATTTTGCATGTTACGTAGATTCGAATTAGATCAGCTCTAGTCTGTGATTTGTTGAGTAATTTGCAAGTTGGGCTAGTATTGTCATGAAGCAAGGGCACGCCTTTTTGAAAATTTTCCACGCCTTTTCTGAATTATAGCTGCCGTAACTGATCCAGACTATTAGCATAATAGTCCCCATTAATAGATTGGCCATGATGTAAATAGTCCACCAACAGAAACCCCTTGCTATCCCAAAACACAGTTGTCCTGACCTTGCCAACTGAAGGCCGAGTCTTGAATTTCTTTGGGCGCGGTGAATCGTGACCAGTCTTTTGTTTCACTGCTGTTTAGTCTCCGGATCAGAATCATATTTTTCCAAAAGTGACTCATACATGGCCACTCGGACAGCCCGTTATTCTTTACAAAGGCATTTGGCACCCAACGCGCTGAAAGCTTCCTCATGCCACCTCGTTCGTGTAAAATGGTAAACAAGCTACCCTCAGAAATTTCTCATCTTCTAGCCATTTCTGAATCTTTCATCCGCCTGGCCTGCGTTTCTAATTCCCTTAGATTTTCACCAGTGTAGTCGTCAGTAGCGTTCACAGATCTTCAACTACGGTGCTCGTCTTCGAACGTTACCTACCACGTTTAAAATCAGCCATCAAAATTTAATAGTTGAATATGAAGGTGCAGTCTTTTCGTAAAGTTCACAAACTTTAGTTCGACCTCTTTTTCCAAAACAGTTATAAAATCACTGCTGTGAAGAAAATTCAGTAACACTGACCCCTGCCATATTATTTTACCTCGGACTGCAAATACTAGACCGGCCCATAAAAGTTTGTATAACCATGCATAAGACATAGATGTATAATATGTGAAAAGGCGTGCACTTTCCAAGGGTCGGTACTGGGTTAGGCCTTTTAAATATTGAACGGCCCTCGTGTAAACTGTAAAGTATATCTCTCTCTTACTGCAGTTGGTCACATTTGACCATTACTCGCAGGTGTACAATACATTGCAGGATGAAAGCCTACACCCTTATCATGTAATAACGGTAGGGATCTTTACTCTGCAGGGGGTTGGACCGTGCGACATGAGTAAAATAGTGTAGGTTTATTGACAGAACCCAGAGTATACAGCATATCTTCCCAGCAGGCACCGAGCAGGCAACGTCAAATCAACGTCGGTGCAACGTCACGACGTTGCACCGACGTTGATGTGACGTTGCATATACGTCATGACATTTAACCGACGTTGATGTGACGTCACAATTACGTCATGTGCCTGCTGGGCAATTGTATGTGTAAAACAAAGAGTGTAGGTACTCGTTACGACCGCTGCATTGAGACGGTTCTAACGCGAACAAACAATCTATACTTGGAGAGATTTACTTCACACTTTTCAGTCAGTTTAATTCCACTTAAGAACCTTGAAAATAGTTTTATCTCTCTAAGGTGCGTCATCCATTTGAGACGTTGCGCACGAACATATTCATTATCTCTTCGCCTTAAGTTCGCCTAGTGGCTCAGGAGGTCGCAGCTTGGTGGGTCAGGCCTCAGATTCTATGACGGTTCCAGTGTAAATGCTTATTGAGAATTAGATCTAATTCAAGGTAATAATCGCTAGTGCCTGATGCTCTATCTCTGGTCGGACCCATCGGAGTCTAACTTGGTTTTCTTTTGCTCCAGCATTTCAGTGGTTTCTTGCTGTTGAGTCTTCACCGTTGTTTCATCTCTGTGGTTGTTTGATTATTTGTGTTCACGGAGATATTGCACTGATGAGTTAGCAGGCCTTCATGCGGACTGCACTTATTATTTGTCTAAATCGCGACGGAAGTAAGGGCTAGGATTGTGGCCACGTAAAATCGATTTAAGCCCCCCCAGTGGAATTCGTTTCCACTGACCGTTCCAAGGCGGTTCTTCTGTCGCGGTTTATTTTTGTGATTGTTTGTCTTTGGGTGTTTGTGATCCTTATATTATTTTCTTTGGATAGCCTATTGGGCAGTTTGTGGGAAAGTAACTGTCCTTTTGGCTTTCCGCTATTGATGTTTCCATTCGGTATGTTGTTTCATGTTTGTGCTTCTTTCCCTTTGATGTCTCTGTGGGAGCTGTGGGTTGATTGTATCGATTCCTGATCATTGCTTTCACTTCTATTTTGGATCCTCGCAGGGTTCTTCTGTGGCGGTTTATTTATGTTTTTGTTTGTTACTTACTGTGTGTATCACTTGTGTCTTTTTATTTTGGATGGCCATATGGTCATTTTGTGGGAAAGTGACGGTCCTTATGGCCTTCCTTTGTTTAGGTTTCCATTATGGTCTGGTCGCTTTATGTTTGTGTTTCTTTCCCTTTGGTGTCTTTGATGGGTGGAGTAAGTTAATTGTATCGATTCCTGATCTTTGTTTTACTTCTACTTTGGTTAAAATCGTTTGTGCAGATTGATAATGTAATTCCACTCCTTCCGCGGGTTCATGAAGGGTTGTTGTCAGTCTTGCTACAACAAGCCATTGTACTGGTTAACGGTTTATGTACACGCCGTGTCTGAAAAACAACGTTGGACGGTTAGCTGGCCGGCTTGACACGATCTAAGGGGTGTTGACTGGGCCGTTAAACTTCAAGCGAAAGTAAACCAAAACTGCGCCTTGATCAATTTAGATTCTATTCAAATTTCAGATGTTATATTTCAAAACGGACTGTGGAAGTAAGGCCGAGGATTGTGGCCACGTAAAATCGATATAAGCCCCCCAGTGGAAATTATTCCACTGACCGTTCCAAGGCGGTTCTTCTGTGGCGGTTTATTTATAGTGTTGTTTGTTGCTTGCTGTGTGTATCACTTGTGTCTTTTTATTTTGGATGGCCATATGGCCATTTTGTGGGAAAGTAACTGTCCTTATGGCCTTCCTTTGTTTAGGTTTCCATTATGGTCTGGTCGCTTAATGTTTGTGTTTCTTTCCCTTTGGTGTCTTTGATGGAGTAAGTTAATTGTATCGATTCCTGATCTTTGTTTTACCTCTACTTTACATGTATTTTCAGATTATTTCGATTTACTACATGTGTACCCTACTCTTTCTGCAACTTGATCTTATGAATCTTTACGGCTATTTTACATTAAGCCCCGGTCCCACTGACTTTGCGACTGCGATGCGACCTCTCTGCAACTGATTTCGTTGCAACTGGCCCGCGACCTTTACAACTGTTGCAACTAAATTTGCTCCGAAAATGTGATCGCCGACCGTCGCCGACTAGTCGGCGACCGGTCGCCGAACAATCGGCGATTAATGTTGACCAAAGTCGGGGATTGATCAGCGACTTGTCGCCGAAGAATCGCCGTATGATCGGCGACTGACTTGCAACAAGTGAAACATGATCGGGGACTAGTCGGCGATCAATCGGCGCCACTTCAGAGACTGGATATAAGCGATCGGCGACTTGGCGGAGACTGTTTTGCTTTTTTTTTAAAACAGACAAAAATAAACTAAATTTTGGACTGCTGAGAGTCTTCTCTGGGCTGCTGCAAGTCCTCGTCATCCGAAATTGGTGTCCGAGCCTTGTTTCCGTTTTTTTTTCGGCTGCGCCGCCGTTTTCTTTTGCCCGCCTCTCCGAACCGTGTTGCCTCTTTGAAAGCTGTCGTCGAAATGAGGCTAGGATGTTAACAGTGTTTTTATTGTAGTTGGCGCTATAATCGTTCGGTGGTTTGAATACCTTTTTACAGCTTGTCGGCGACCAGTTGCAGATCAATCGCAGATCAATCGCCGACTTATCAGTGATCAATCTCCGATCGATCGCCGAACAGTTGCCGACAGATCGCCGATAGGTCGTGGATCGATCGCGAATCAGTCGGCGATCGGTCTGCGACCAGTCTCCGATAATTTGCAATAAGGTTGCTAGAATTTACAGCCAAATTTGCATAAATTCGGTCGGGGATCGATCGGTGACTGTTCGGCGATCGATCGGAGATTGGTCTGCGACATCTAGAAAACCATTGCAACTAGTCTGCGATCATAATCAGTCGCAGCCAGTCTTTTGTGCATGCACAAAAGACGATCGGCGACTAAATTTGATCGGCGACCTACCCGCGACCTTGCTGCAACCTTTATAAAACCTCTCTGCGACTTCTGCAACTGCTCCGCGATTGCCATTTTTTTTAGTCGCGGAGAGGTCGCATCGCGGTCGCAAGCTCTGTGGGACCGGGGCTTTAAGCTACTCGATAAATTATAACATATCCATTAGTTTTCTGTCTTCAAGCCGATGTATACTGACAATATCAACCATTTTATCTAAATATGTTTCAAAGAAACAGATGGTATGAACCCACATAAGTCTAGCATCCCAAGGAAGGGACACTGGCAAGCATTGAATACCATGATCAGTCGCCACAAAACGGGGTGTCTGAACAGTGTATTCACTGTTTGCTTAAGGTACAGGAACTGATGTAGAGCGTGCAATAAATAGAATTAATCAGTCACTACTCAGTTTGGATGGAACTTTCCCAATGCTATTCGGTGGACGGAGCTTTGTGGCACGCACGGGTTAAACAGTTTGTTATATCTGACATGTCGTCGATATTCCATGCAATAAGGTGAAAAGTACAAAGAAACTGCGATGGATCGAACACGGATGGCTCGGGGTTGCCACTGCTGTTTCCAACTCGTTAATGAGTCACGGGCAAAAATTCTCATAACTGTGTTTTATGACCGCATATTCCGCTGACGCGTCGCCGTAAAACGCAATTCCCGACAGTAAAACCACCAAATTACCTCCCAACTGCCCATTTTGAATACAGTTCTCCCCGAATTATACTCCAAAAATGAAAGTGAATATTCCTGAGTACCTCTTTGCACCCTCTTTAATAGCAGCTACTTCAAGCCAAAGAAAAACTGATTTTCAGTAAGACAGGGAACAAAAAATGAAAAATGAGTAGGAGAACTAGTAAGAACATGTCACTCAGGAAAGGCCGCAGTCAAAGTAAGCAGGCATCTCAAGTCACCTAAGGTGGAGTATCAAACTTAATGACAATAACAAATTGATCCGCGTGGAGGCTCCACTGACTTGAACAAGTCTAAGTGCAGAGTAAAGAGTAAAGGCTAGATTTAGAATGTATAATGCAACCATTACGAAAACACGCCTATTCAAAGATATTGGAAATATTGTACCACCAAAAATGACATTTTTTCAGATACAAATGTTACAAATTTCAATATTTCTGGTCAAAACATAGATTGTGTGTACTCGTTAGAACAGCCTCGCCGAGGCGGTTCTAACGAGTACCCACAAGCTATGTTTTTGAGCAAAATAAGAAAAATAACGTATACCCCTGTAAACCCCAGTTTTACTATATAAAAGTGGGGTTGAAGGGGGTCAAAATTATATAGACGTGTTCTCGTGATGGGTTGCTTTCGAGTATCTGCCGTGTTTTTACCATATATATTTGGACGCCGCAACTCCTTACCGTATTTGTTCTACAATTTGCACAAGTATAAATTACTACGTTGGGTTCTGTCTAGCAATAACTGGATGAATGGCAAGCACGGTAAATACTTTAGTTTGACATAGGAATGAAGGCGGTGGTCAGGAATCGATACAATTAATCCACAGCTCCCATCAGAGACCCCGAAAGGGAAAGAAAGACAAGCATGAAACAACAAGACCCTAATGGAAACATCAATAGGGGAAAGCCAAAAAGACAGTTACTTTCCCACAAAATGGCCAATTGGCTATCCAAAACAAAATAATATAAGCGACACACACACTCAAAGACAAGCCCTAACAAAAATAAACCACGACAGAAGAACTGCCTTGGAACGGTCAGTGAATCGAATTCCACTTGGGGCTTAATGGTAGGGTGACAATGGGCCAAAAAGTCCACTATTTCTGGTAGTAACCCATACCCCCCCCCCGTATAACAAAACATGTCATATACCAAAATGTTCGTCAGGATCCGTAGTATCTGAAACTGCCGGCATAAATTGGCATAAATGATGGCGAGCTGAGAAATCCAAGATGGCGTCCAAGATGGCCGCCATAGCTGTAAATTCCAGTTTTTCGTAAATTAAGCATATAAATACCACAAATCATCTTACAAACTTATTTTAATTTATTTTTCTGGTGTAGAAAGAAGATTTGTGCTAGAATATAGATCAATTTTTTAGGTTTGACTTGAAAACCGGTGAAAAAAATGATATTTTATTGTTTTTGTGTCTAGTTTCATAGGTGGTACATCAAAGTAATTCTGATGTTTCAAAATTTAAACAGTTTTTTTCATATCTATTGTTTTATTTTAACTAAGACACTATTCTAAAATACATTTAACACTATTCTGAAGTACATTTATGGTTGATTTTGACTTTTGTACCATCAATTTAGCCCCAGGATTACCCCACCCACTCAGTTTACCAGTATAATTCATTCACATAATATTGCCACAAATCATCTTACAAACTTATTTTAATTTATTTTTCTGGTATAGAAAGACTACTTGTGCTAGAATATTGATCAGCATTTTAGGTTAGACTTGAAAACCGGTGAAATAAAAGACATTTCATCGTTTTTGTGTCTAGTTTCATAGGTGTTACATAAAGGCAATGCTGATGTTTCAAAATGTTAAACAGTTTTTATTTATCGATTGTTTTATTTTAACTAAGACACTATTCTAAAATACATTTAACACTATTCCCAAGTACATTAATGGTTTGTTATGATTTTTTTACCATAAATTTAGCCCCAGGATTACCCCACCCACTCAGTTTACCAGTACAATTCATTCACATAATACTCACACTCAAGGGATTTGCAGGCGAGGATTTCATTTTACACAACAAGTAGAAGAGGGCATTGAAACTAATGCTTAGTTATGTTTTCATACTATATTATATGATCAGCCATTAGGAAACACCACCTCTTTATAACACTGTTTTCGGGATAAGAGCATTAACCGTCTTAATTAAGCAGTGCTACATCCAAACAAACAGCAAAATAGTGTTTATCAAATTGATCTAAAATGACTTTTATTGTCATTTTGCTTTGTAACTGGCTAGGTTTTGGGGGTTATAAAGTGTTATATCCAAAACTATGTTATAAAAATGTGTTATAAAGAGGATATGCTATACAATTAGGTTATATTTTGTTTGATTTGAGGTACAACGTCCCCGTCAACACTGTATCAGTCATTTTGCATTTTGGAGACATTGCTTCCAATTTTTTTGTGGGACTTTCCTTGACATTGAGATGAAATGACATCTCAAGCCCCGCCACACATTTAAACCAAAAGGTTTTATATGCAAGGATGGTCCAACTCGCACCACTTTTCCTGGGCATGGTTAGAATCTCTAAGCGGTTTACTCTGTATACCCTAGGTCTACTGGGCTAGGCAAGTTAATCTTAGATTTCATAGCTCCCCATCAAATCAGTAGCTGATATGCACACCTGTGCACTAAAAAGAAATTGCTGCTGCTTTAACTAGCCCTGAGACATTTGACTCAGTCCCAAGATCTGAAATTTCATGAAGCTGGAAGTCTGGTTTAGGCAGAACATGAATTACCTTTTTCTTGCCTGTACTATGTAAAGAAGAGCAGGTATCACAACCCGTAAGACAATACAGACAGCATCATTGCCCTTTCATCTGGCTCTAGCTTCCTGAAAACAGTGTGAACTGGAATATACCTGGTGCAGTCAGCATGAATACCTTTTCTGCCTGTCACCAGCATAAAACAGGTTAAAGTGATGCACAAGTAGAAAGAAAACATCGGTATCAGAACTGACAACAAGAGAACCTGCAACGGCTAGTTGCAAATCATTCTACTATCAGCTTCTTCACGGTTGGAATAAAGTTCATGCTGAACAGGAACAACATCAGCAGAAACTTCAGAGCCTTGTTCTCAAGTCAACTTGCACCAACAACAGTAGCATTCTTCTTAAGAAGCTCATGGCAATTTTCGTTAAGTTATCTAGTGTAAAGTTCTTGCTTTTACTGCTTGAAAGTATCTGTCAATCACCAGTTACTATATTTTCCCTCGTAGACACAGGCGCGTGTGAAGAAACATTCTTTCCACACTTTTGTTGGGTCTGTGATTTGAGACTGTTTGCCTCATTCCTCTCAAAACCGACGTGAATGGTGGCTACCCAAATAATGGTAAGAAGACTGTAAGACCAAAACATAGCAGCCATCTGTTGATATGTCAGTTTGAGACATGATGAATGCTGCAACATTTAAAGTACAGACATCCCGTAAAATACTATACAACCAGCAAGTCTTTCTAGTTTTTCAAGGAAATCCGACTTTTTGGTAGACATCATACATTCTTCATCTGTAAACAATCTCGCGTGATCATGAGCATTTTTGAAAGACAAGACCCTGAATGAATGAACTGATGTATAGAAAGCATATATCTCTTCACTGGTGGCAGTCAGTTCCTCAAACTGGTTTCCCCAGACACCTGTGCCATTGACCTGATATCACTCATAGTCTGGTACCGGCCCCGATAGCTCAGTTGGTAGTGTGTCCGCTCCGGGGAACGAGAGGTCACGGGTTCGATCCCGGGCCGCGACATACCAAAGTCGTTAAAAATGGTACTAGCTGCTCCTCGCTTGGCACTCAGATTTACGGGGTAGAGCTAGGACTGGTCGACCCAGTGTCAGGATAATGTGACTGGGTGGGGTATCATGTAATGTGTCTGGGACATGATACTTCAGTGAGGCAGCACTATAAAAGTGAGCATTGAGTTCCCTGTCGCAACCAGACACCGTCGTGATATGACTGAAAAATTGTTGAAAGCGACGTTAAACCCGAATACACACACACACACACACACACACACACACACACACACACACACACACACAGAGTCTGGAGTTTTGACCCAGGCAAAGGCTCATAAGATTGTTCTTTGGATGGCCTAACAAGCTATGGTTATGAGCCTTTCCTGCATGAATGACTCAAATGGCTTTTGACCCATTTTATGGCAATTTATCAAACTTCTCTATCTCTTGAGGAACTTCATCTCCAGTAGCTATATTGTCCAAATGTCTTCGGCCCCCCGCCCATCAGGGCTTGAAGAAATGTAGGGTAAAAGTCCCACAAAATTGGAAGCAACGTCTCCAAAATGACCTATACAGTATTGATGGGGACGTTAAACTTCAAATAAAACAACACACAAACAAAATTGTCCAAATGTCAGGAAAAACGGTCCAATAAATTTTAAACTGTCATTGTGAAACAAATAATAGACTTATTATAAGCCTGTGTATTGGTATAGTGTTTGTTAGAGCTTGCAACTATGCATGGCATACTTAGCAGTAATGAGTCTTGATAAAAACCATCTTATAAGGGCTTGTTCATAACTTCATTGTGGGTGATTCCTATAATATAACTGGAGAGCCAGTTTGCCATTTTGTGGGACAGTAACTGTCCTTTTGGCTTTCCTCTGTTGTTGTTTCCATTAAGTTCTAGTTACGTCATGTTTGTGTTTCTTTCCCTTTAGAGTCATTGATGGGAGTTGTAAATTAATTGTATCGATTCTTGATCATTGCTTTACTTCTATTTTGAGAACAAATCTCTGAAAGTATCCAGCGAGGTTGTTGCTGCTCAGCATTAACTCGATTACAACTATGAAGAAGCCGATAATATAATGATTTTGCACCTGCAGTTTGCAGGTTCTCTGGGAGTTAACAAAGCTGTTCTGGTCAGTCCATATACCCATGTTTTCGTTCTACTTCTGCTTCACTTTAGCCAGCTTATTGTTGATAACATATTGTTCAGGACAGGCAGGAAGGGTATTCATGCTGACTGCACCAGGTATTTCGATTCACACTGTTTTCAGGAAGCTAGAGCCAGACGAAAGGGCAATTATGCTGTCTGTATTACCTTACAAGTTGTGATACCTGCCCTTCTTTACATAGTATAGGTAAGAAGAATGCCTGAATCAGACTTCAAGCTTCAAGAGATTTCAGATCTTGGTATTCAGTCAAATGTCTCAGGGCCAGTTAAGGCAGCAGCAATTTTTCTGTAGGTTTGCTGTTCAGACAAACACATTAGACAACAATGGTGCTCCAAAAATCCAGAGTTAGACCTAGTCATATACCACCAACTAATAGTTTTTTTTGCTCCATTTGTACAGGTGTACATATCAGCTACTGATTTGATGGGGAGCTATAAAATATAGATTAATTTGCCTAGCCCTATAGACCTAGGGCATATGGTTTATTCAACGCAGACACAAGCAGCCTCCCTCTATTAACTGATATGGTTGTAAATAGCCTGATCAGTGTAGTGGTGACTGCATTTGCTCATAGAAAGTACAACCATGTACTCAAGCTTGCAAGTAGTAAAGCATGTTTGAATATGTCTTACATTTGTAAGTGCCTAAATGGTGATCAGTAGTCGGGTCGGCAACATTCTTTCGTGGAGATTGATCATGAAATATTTTCTACGGTCATTATCTCGCTTCCGCTGATTTAAGAAGGGCAGTTGTCAGTTTATGGCGAAAGAATGTGCACTGTACTGGTTAATCACGTATGTATAAGCCTGCCCAGGAAAAGTGTGGATGAGTAAACTGACAAGCTCAAAAATGACCTAAATAGTGTTGACTGGGCGGTTAAACCCCAATACAAACAAGCAAACTAAGTCGCCCCCGCCCATTGGGGCATTGAGAAATAGATTGGGCTGCATGGTGCTTCCACGAAGAGCTGAATCTGACCACACACGAGTACTGGTAAACTGCTTTTAAGAAGGACTATGCCTGCCCAGGCAAAGTGGTGTATGTCAGATCCAGTGCATATAAGCCTTCTGGTTTCATTGGGCGTTAGGGCTTGAGATGTCATTTCATCTCAATGTCGGGTAAAAGTCCCATAAAACTGGAAGCAACGTCTCCAAAATGACCATAATAGTGTCGACAGGGACGTTAAACCCCAATTCAAACAAACAAACAAACAAACAAAAACTAACATTTGTAAGAACTTGTTTACAATACTAGCTCATGTTCATACCGAGGACTATGACAGTTTTAAAACATGTACTTGTAGTCTCATATGGCCTATTAGTACAGCACAATCGTTTTATAACACATTTTTTTCTAAACACTGTTCAAAGCCAAAACCCCTAACTAATTGCATTGAAAAAATGACAAAAAAAACATGTAAAGGAAGTTATTTTACACTATTCTACCTTTTTGTTTGGATATATAACTGTTTAACTAAGAGGCTTATGCTTGGATTCAGAAAACAGTATTATAAAGAGGTGGTGTTTCAAATGGCTAAATACATAACATTACGAAAACACACATAAATCAAATCCATTGGAAGAGTTTACTACCACCCCCTCACCCCCCCCCCCCCACCCCCACAAAAAATCCAGATAAAAATGAATGATATTTCTGTTCAAAACATAGATTGCGGGGACTCCTTAGAACCCTCTCAACGTGGTGATGCTGTCAAACACCCACAAGCTATGTCCTTAAGAGTAAATTAGAAAAATAATGCTCACCTCTGAAAACCCAAGTTTTTCTATATAAAAGTGAGTTTCAAGGGGGTAAAAAACATATGGGCATGTTTTCGTGGCGATATAAAAACAGAACTTAGCATTATTGTGAATGCCCACTACCACTTAATTGTCTAAAATGAAGCACACGCCTACTAATCCCTTGTGTGTGAGCATATATGTGAATGCATTTTACTGGTAAACTGAGTGGGTGGGGTAATCCTGGGGCTAAATTGATGGTAAAAAAGTCATAACCAAGAATAAATGTATTTTAGAATAGTGTTAAATGTATTTGAGAATAGTGTCTTAGTTAAAATAAAACAATAGATATGTAAAAACTGTTTAATTTTTGAAACATTAGAATTGCTTTCATGTACCACCTATGAAACTAGACACAAAAACAATAAAATATCATTTTTTTCACCGGTTTTCAAGTCAAACCTAAAAAATTGATCTATATTCTAGCACAAATCTTCTTTCTACACCAGAAAAATAAATTAAAATAAGTTTGTAAGATGATTTGTGGTATTTGTATTCATATTTTACGAAAAACTGGAATTTACGGCTAGGGCGGCCATCTTGGACGCCATCTTGGATTTCTCAGCTCGCCATCATTTATGCCAATTTATGCCGGCAGTTTCAGATACTACGGATCCTGACGAACATTTTGGTATATGACTTGTCTTGTTATACGGGGGGTATGGGTTCCCATTTTTTTGGTCCAGATTGTCACCCTACCATAAATCGATTTTACGTGGCCACAATCCTCGCCCTTACATCCGTTGCGATCTAGACATGCCCTCAAAATGAATATTATTGTTGGAACCGTCCGATTTGGATTACATCAGAACTAATCAGTTTTTATACGGGCTTGATATGCCTCTGAGAGCGAAGTAAAAATCCCAAAACAAAAGCTGTATGCAAAACCATTCACGAAAGGTAGCCTCATAATTCAAAACTCCAAATGATTCTCTCAGCAGAACCCAACAACGAAAAATAAGTAGAATTGTAAGTTTCAACAAAATGGGATTGTGCATTCTGGGACAGGGTCAACACAACCTTCGTCCTACACAAAAGACTAACCCAAACACCCCGCGCCTATCGGAGGGTTGAACACTCTCCACATAATTCAGAAGTAAACAGTACCTGTCTATACATGTCGTCCAACAACATGGAAAGAGCCCCTTACCCCAGGCAAGTCCAAAATTGATAACGACAACAACCGTCCATGCAGTAAACATGCACTTCGCCACCCCAAAATAGAAAGGCGTTATCAATACCCTCATAAGAAACTTCAACGAAAGGGCTAGTTGGGTCTTCAACCTTCACAACTCGCCCTCAATGACATGCCAGGCTCCTAAAAATAAACAAACAAAAAAACATAGGGGGATCCTAGCTCTGCACTGAGTTATGGCGGCAAAAGAGTAGAGAAACTGCATGTATTAATGGATTGATGCAATCATTGAACAAGATACCCCTTCGCACCAAACCCTCTCGATCAAAATAAACACCATCTTCTCTACCAATTGACGAGACATAGCCGTGAAAGGTGAAGACAATTCTCACGTCGACAAACCTGATGTATAAAACCTCACGTTCCTAGTCAGCCGTAATTACCCGACGGAGTTTCCGGATTCGACAGACAAACAAGCGCGAATGCTCGAATGCGAAATATTTAACATACCTGTAAGCAACAACTGAGACAGCCGACAGCCCGGTAGTCGTAAAAGAACAATAAGCCTAACAGACACAGCATGTCCTTGGAAAATAGAACATTTTTCACCGAGTTTTTAACCGACATTGTTTTTTCTTCCATAGCGATTGGTTGAACATGAGTCCGCTCTATTTAGTGTTACGTTCTGGTTTGTTTTGTTCTAGTCTTTAATGGACCATTCAATGCCGTTAAGTCATATGGAGGCCATTAAACCTTATCACACATTTGCAAGACAAGGCTGGACCTGTACAAAATATAGAAATATATGCCCAGGAAACCGCTTAACAAGGCGGTGCATATTCCAGCACCGGTATCGTAGAAAAGTTGTATTTCTGTAGCGATGGCTGCCAAAAGCGGAAAATATTTCATTGATAACATTAATAATCTACGCCACCGCACCCAGGGATTTATCCCGCCACTAGCTTGAAGAAATATATGGGCTGCATGATGCTTCCACGCAGAGCTGAATCCGTCCCGCACACTAGTACTGGTAAACCGTTTAGAGGATCTAAGCCTGTCCAGGAACCACGGTGCGAGGCGAGTGCATGGACCGTCCATGCTAATAAACCCTATTGGTTTCATTGGGCGACAGGGCTTGAGATGTCATTTCATCTCAATGTCGGGTAAAAGTCCCACAAAATTGGCAGCAACGTTTCCGAAATGGCCTTTACAGTGTTGGCGGGGACGTTAAACCTCAAGACAAACAAACAAACAAACAAGATCATCAGTTACATACGCACCCGACTTGGTCCATTTCCCTGACCCTTTTCTTGGCTTTATAAAGCCCTATTACATGAGCCAGCACATGACAAAACCTACAATAAGACATGTGCGCTCAACGAAGACTCAGATCAGCCTGGGTCTTCGTTTTGCGCTCTAGGGATAGCTCCTTCATGCAGCAAGAGAAGTTTCTGGTTAGACTATATGGATGCGCAGGCTAATCTGAGTCTTATTGTAGGTTTTGTTGTGCGCTGGCTCATATAGTTCTACCAAGATTTACATCTACCATGATACTGTTTCTATTTACAGGAATTAATGATCAGGATTACTCCGAAATAGAAATATTCATTTAGTATATAAGTGAGTTTATCGGGAGCATTTGTGTGCATTTGTCCCATGTTATTAATGAGTGCATAAACTTAACGCATTTCACTTTATACGGTCACCCTAAGCATGAACGTACTCTGATCAGCCTCTTCTACAAATGATGCATGGAACCTAATCCAAAGTATCATGTCAGAATACATGGCGGATCTATCTAATCACCGTGTTGTTCTTGCTTTATACAGTAGAACTTCGATGGCTCGAACACCGATGGCCCGTTCACCAGGGATGTGTCGAACCCATTCCTGAGCCTCTAGCGAAATCCTCTACATAAGAAATAGTGGGGGATAATTAAGGAGATTTTAGTCTTTTATCTTGCAAATGTATGCTGTGTGTACTCATTAGAATCGCCGCCTCGCTGAGGCGATTCTAATGAGTACACACAGAATGCATTTTCATTATAGAACACCGAAAAGATGTCTATAAGTATCTCGTTATGCCTCCTGACAGTAACCCTCAGTGGCTTGAACTACCCCTGTCTCGAACAAATTTTCGAGGTCCCAAAGGTGTTCGAGCCATTGAAGTTCGACTGTATTGTGCAAATTCTGACGCTTGAACTTATGCACCACTTACACAAAAAGTTGTATACGTTTAACCGACTTAGGCCTCTAGACATATGTACTAACAAGCTGTTGTTTTGCTAATATTTATAACTGTTATTTTAGCTGCCAGTTGTTTACACGCTACGTAGAAAAAATATACCACCAACTGCTTGTTTTCCCATATAATATAATGACGCACGCGGTAAAGCATTATTGAGATAACCACTGTACACGTCATTGTTATATTGCAAAAAAAAATTGGCGGCTTTTGTTTGGACAGCGCAAGGGAAACTCTCGTGTTGTTCTTCGCTGAATACTGACACCCGCCATCTTGGATTTATTGCAGGGTTAATGAGAAATAAAAGTAAAATAATTTCATGTACCACAATTATTTGCAGCTAAGAACCAAATAACTTTTGTTTATTCCTTTATTTCGTAATTTCCTGTTATAAAACTCACATACTAATATATGACTTTACGTTTTCCCACTGGGCACCGTCATGACGTCACATGTAGTAAAACGGAATTCTTTGGAAAACATTGTAATAATGTACAAAATGTCGTGATAAAGCTTTGCAGTATAACAAATTCGTTATTTAAAGTTTGACTTTGAACATAGGATCACATTCCCTGACTGAATGTGGTGTTTACCATCGTCTGATGGCTAGGGTAAATATTGCTCTCAGGCGGGGAACAGCTCGGGCAAATATCGCTCTCAGGCGGAGAACAGCTCGGGCAAATATCAATCTCAGGCGGGGCACAGCTCGGGCAAATATCGCTCTCAGGCGGGGAACAGCTCGGGCAAATATCGCTCTCAGCCGGGGAACAGCTCGGGCAAATATCGCTCTCAGGCGTGGAACAGCTCGGGCAAATATCTCTCTGAGGCGTGGAACAGCTCGGGCAAATATCGCTCTCAGGCGGGGAACAGCTCGGGCAAATATCGCTCTCAGGCGGGGAGGGAATTGTGGTCAAGAATCAAAATTACTAATAATATTGTATAATGCATGTCCCCAAATCTCAAACGCAAGAAATACCTGATATGCTTCTTACTAATGCTGCAAACAAAGATTATAGGTGCTCCTTAGAACTGCATCGAAGGTGCGGTTATAATAATAAACCATCATCTATGGCTTTGAATAAGAACAAATGATACAAAGTATACTATTACAAACCCTATTTTCTGTAACTAAATAAGGGTTTAGGAGTCTAAGCTAAGGAATTCAACAACGAAATCAAGAAACTTCTGATATACAGTCAGCCCCCGTTATACCGACATTCGTTATAACGGTAAAACTCGTTATATAACGACAATTCCAATGGAATGAATTCTTAGCTCAATGTTTAGCTTCGATTCCGGGCGACGCGGGCTTCCCTCGGGTTGGAAATGTCCAAATCGAATCCATAGTTATAAAAGATTCTTGTAATTTAATACTCCAAGAAACATAGACATTTGTTTGAATAGCCTCACCGATCTAACAAATGTCTATAGCATGTGTTTCTTGGAGTAATGGTGTGGGAAAGACCTTTTATAACCTTTCATGCTCCTAACTGGAATTCTTTATAACTTACAACGACAAATTCATTATAACGGCACAACAATAGGGAACAAATACTGTCGTTATAACGCGGGTCCTCTGTATTGCAGTTGCACCTACGAGCAAGTGGTTCTATTTGGTTCCTACCAGTCATCACGAAAACACGCCTATATAATTTTGACCCCTCTAACCCCACTTTATATAGTAAAACTGGGGTTTGCAGGGGCAAACCTTATTTTTCTTATTTCTGCTCTGAGATATAAAGTGTTGGTACCCGTTAGAACCGCCTCAATGAGGCGGTTCTAACGGGTACCCACAATCTATATTTTGAGCAAAAATAAGAAAAATATCACAATTTTTCATCTGAACATTTTCATTTTTTCGGCGAAAAATGTGTCAATGTATTTGTATAGGCGTGTTTTATTAATGTGCATGCCTCGTAGAATGTTATACAGGCCAGTTAAAACCTCAGGTGATCTTGCTGTCATCCCGTGTAGGCACGTTTTAATGGCATTACGAAACACGCCTATACAAATACATTGTAAACTTAACCGCCACCCCCCCCCCCAAATTGTGTTGTTTTTCTTATTTCTGCTAAAAATATAGATTGTGGGTACTCGTTAGAACCGCCTCTTAATAGAATTTCAAAATTAAATTTCAAAATACTTTTCTTAAACATGTTAAATAGGCAATGCATGGAGTATGCTTTCATCTCTGGCTTATGGATGCGTTTTATACAAGGCTTGTCCTCCTCAAACAGAAATCCTGAGTATGTTATATGTTTATTTGCTAAAATAGCCTTTTCGCAGTATCTGCCATACTTGTTTTAACACTGTTAGAAGTCCCTGTGTTGTAGTTGATAAGCTACTCGCCTCATTAACCAAGGGTCGTGGGTTTGACCACAGGCTTCTCCAGACTTTCGGATGAGTCTTTAAACATTTTAAACCGAGATCCCATCTCCATATGATCTTAGCTGTTGGTAGGACGTAAAATTCAAACACACTCACTCACTGAACACTGTAAAAGAGACTTTGTTGTGTCACGATATCATATAGCTGTCGTCACGTGAACAAGCCCTGAAATGAATACCCCCGTACACCCCACTTTATAAAGAGAAATCTGAGGTGTACGGAGTATATATTATTTTTTCTTATTTCTGCTCCAAAATATAGGTTGTGGGTACTCGTTAGAACCGCCTCAACCTATGTTTGCACTATTAATAAGAAAAATATCACAGATTTTCATCAGAAAAGTACGCATTTTGGAGATACGGAAAAAATGCACTATATCGCGTAATGGTGGAATTCTCTGTAGGAATAGAGGGTGGCATGTCTTCATATAACATAATCAGGATTTATTCAACCTCCACAGAATCCGATCTTAGAGCTACATGTATGAATCATTACAAAAACACGCCTATACAAATACATTGGAAACTATCGCCGTAAAAACGAACATTTTAAGATGAAAAATTGTGATATTTTCTTATTACTGCTCAAAATATAGAGTGTGTCTACTCGTTAGATCCGCCTCATCGAGGCGGTTCTAACGAGTACCCACACTCTATATTTTAGAGCAGAAATAAGAACAATAAGGTTAACCCCTGTAAACCCCAGTTTTACTATATAAAAGTGGGGTTCAAGGGGGTCAAAATTATATAGGCGTATTTTCGTAATGTAGAGGTGGCATGTCTTCATATAACATAATCAGGATTTCTTCAACCTACACAGAATCCGATCTTAGAGCTATGAATTTTTAAGGAAAAATGGTTGTGAAAAATAGCAACACAGGCGACTGAAAAATAGCAACACAGGCGACTGATGTAAGTCATTACTAACCAGTGTATCTCGGAACACGTGTCCATCTGGTAATATAAATGTTTCAAAGAAAGAATAATAAATTTCGAATGCCTCCTCAAAAGTCATGAAGGTTATGAGTTCCAACTGATCCAAGATGGATATGCGTCCAAGAATGGACTGAAAATGAAATTTTGAATTTGATATTGACAAGTGTCCTTGCATTTTGCAAAGACACATTAATTTATTCAGAAAAGGTATCCTATCTTTTCTGCCAGAAAGTTTGGTGAGGTGGAATATTTTAGCATTTTCAGCTTCTTTCAGAACAGACGACTGCTCAATTGTTGTTTAACAAATGGAAGATACGTCTTATAAGCAATCAAACTATATTTTTTTTCACAATTTTCTCACTAGAAAACGTCATATGTTTCTTTGAACTAAAACTATCTATAAATCAATCCACTGTTGTTGAAAAAAGACTCTGAATAGCTTCTATATCTGAGTGTTGCTGGTAAGGCTTTGCAGCTTGTACTTCCGTGCACAGTAAAACACGTCTGTATGACAGTGTACATAATCTTTCATTTCATAACTCCAAAACTGATATATTTGTGATGGAAATGTGAAATTATTTTCTCTGCTCCAAATCATCCGCTTGATTGCGGTTGCTCGTTGAAACGACCTCAATAAGGCAGTTCAAATAAATACCCAAAACCTATACTTTGGAGCAGAAATAAGAAAAAATATAATGTATAGATTAACATCTGTAAACCCCAGTTTTCACGATATAAAGTGGGATTTAAAGAGGTCCTCATTATATGGACATTTTACTCAGGGATGCATACGACCAATCACTCGTTTAACTATTGATCAGATTTTACAAAATCCAATTTCTCCTTTATTTTATTAGGCGAAGTAATAGATACCAGCGTATTAGAATCAGAGATAACAAAAAATGGGGATGAGAAATAAGTCTGTGTTGAGATCAAGAAGATGAGTAAGCAAACCACTGAGTTGATAAGAGTGAAAAATGATTGTATGACAGTTGCCCTCCCACTGAAAAAATTCCCATTGTATGAGCATTGAGTTTTCACCCCCACCCCCTCCCCCCCAGTAACCATAATGTTTGTTTTGCATCGCCCCGCTCAAAAGACGAAATCAACCAACCCCTCAGGCTTGTAAATAATGACTGTTCCCTTAAATGTGAACAGAAGTGTCCACTTTACTCGCAAAATACCTTCAAGACAGAAGAAAAGATTTAAAGAAAAGCTTTTAAAAGTAATTACAGGTTAAAAACATGTATACGACGAGTAATGCTGACAGAGACATCCCTGGAATGCACGGAAATATTCGTGCCTTATTCGGATGACATCGTGTTCGCGATAGGAAATCAGTTAAGCTTATATTCACTTAAGCTTGCGTAAAACTCTTCCCAGCAGACATACGTCGAAAGGGCTATGTCAAATCAAAGTTTGTGCAACGTCACGGCGTTGCACCGACGTAGATGTGACGTTGCATAGATGCCATGGCGTTGCACGGACGTTGATGTGACGTCACAATTACGTCATGTCCCTGCTTGGTTGTGACGTGGACAAGCCAGCGCTTACAAATTATTCCCAGAAGCTATGTGGGGCCGGCCATCGTCTTGTTTCACTGACAATAATAGACACAAACTTTGTTTCAAGGGAGTTGTTTCATCTTCAGGCAGTTTCTTTCATGTCGCATTCCCTATAAATGTTGGATCATTCATAGAGGAAAGACGTTTCTAGGGAGTATTTTTAGAACATTTTAACGTTGTTCTAACGTTAATTCAAGATTCAGTGCATGCTGGGACAGGAAATGTTCTGCCCAAAACTGCCCTATTATATAACATGTACTAAAAGGATAATCTCTTCGAGGCTTGTTATACAAAACAGAACTGAAAGAGTGCACGAGCTAGTTTTGACCAGTTAGGCCTTATAAGTGACCCTTAAATATTTTCAACAATGGAATATCCATGATCTCAAAGGATTATAAAATACATGTATAATCCACACTATGATGAAAGGCAGGGATTTTGGGCTACCGGACATTAACAGCGAAGTTAAAATTGATCCAGCGCACGACAAAACCTACAATAAGACATGTGCGCCCAGCGAAGACTGCGCAT
Source organism: Lucinisca nassula (assembly GCA_963580285.1). Classification (NCBI taxonomy): domain Eukaryota; kingdom Metazoa; phylum Mollusca; class Bivalvia; order Lucinida; family Lucinidae; genus Lucinisca; species Lucinisca nassula. The sequence goes on along the minus strand of OY757023.1, from coordinate 103,598,199 downwards.
CCATATAGTCTAACCAGAGACTTCTCTTGCTACTTGAAGGAGCATTGGGCCCATAGCTATCATGCGAGCCCACAACGAAGACTCTGATCAGACTGCGCGGATGCACAGGCTTATCTAAGTCTTCGTTGGGCGCACATGTCTTATTGTAGGTTTTGGCATGCGCTGGCTCAAATATGATCTAAAACAATAATCTATTGGAAGCAGAACTGATAATGTACAGTGTACACATGTGCCTTGGCCAGACTAGTTATTTCCGGCCAATTAGGCAAAAAGCCAAAAAGACAGATTCTTTCTCCAAAATAAATGGCCAAAACACTAACCAAAATTTAAAGACAATACCAATACATACAAACAAAACAAAAACAATAACAATAATAACCACATCAGAAGCACCGCACTGGAACGGTCAGTAAAACGTTTTACTAAGGAACGTCTAATACTCCATTTTGCTAGATTTTTGTCTATGAATATACCAAATGTTTCCGACCCCTGATTAAGGATCGGCAGTTCAAGGACCATGCAACACAAAATTCTAAAAGAATGACAAGAACGCCAAACAACTAACAAAACCGACCCATAGTTCTGAAATATAAATGTAGGCAATAATCCGGAATCGATAAAATTACCTTGCACCTCCCATCCAAGAAACCAACGGGAAAGAAACACAAGCATGAAACAACTTCGTCATAAAACAACTTCGTCATAATGCAAACTTCACAAGCGGAGAGTCAAAAGGACAGATACTTGCCCCGAAATGACCACAGCAGCTGCCCAATGCAACAAAAGACACTAGGCTTGATAAAACAGATGTCCCCCACCACAACCACTTTCAAAACAAGCTTAATTTAACAGCAACGCTCTGACCTTGAAAATGAGGTCACGGTCAAATAAACCTAATCAGTTTTTCATCCTGACCACATGTTATATCCATGCACATTTGATTAAAATCCACCCAATTGTTCATGGGATATACATGTCCTTTGACATTTGTATGTATATTTGTAGTACAGATGTATGTATATATGTCATGAAAGTTTGAATAAATAAATAAAAATGAGATCTACAGAACACAACTTAAAGTTGGCCTAAATTTGACACATTTAGCATGGCTGTGACCTTAAAAATAGGCCAAGGTCACCAAAACCTAATCAGTTCTTTATCCTGTCCAAATGTTTTATCCATGCAAATTGGATTAAAATACACACAGTAGTTCACGAGATGCCTGCACACAATAAAGTGTCACGCCGATGCAGAAACAGACGCATACGCCGACGATGACGGGATCTGCACCAAAAACAATATGCCTCCCTCCCCTTCGGTATGGTGGGGGATTAACTAGCAATAAATACACACAAAGACGAACTATAACAGCCAGAGGCCCATGGGCCAATATGCTCATCAGAGCTCACAGTGCCCACTGGCAACCATGTATTTTATTCTGATATGATTTTAATATACCGATTATAAATAAGTTCTGAATAGTTAGATACTTTGGAAGCAAAGAATACACCAAATAAACGAAAATAGCAGACTCGGTTTTATTGAGTCTGTTCATGACCAGTACTGAAATGTGCTACACCGGCCACGCCCCCCCCCCCCCCCCCCCTAGCACCGGCTTAAGCAGAACTTTATTTTCAAAATGATTCTAAATGAACTCAATGATCCCAAAGGACCAGAAAATATAATCTGCACTATGATGGATGCAGATCTGCACTATGAAAGTCTCCCAAACGAACCCCATACCAAAATGAGCACCCATGTGGACTATTCATCTGCAATATTAGGGATTTTATGAAAAAGAGGGTATGGGGCATGGACCCAACCGAGCCCTGGTTGGTATCACTGAATGCGCCATATCATAAGGAACAAGAATATATATGGTTTAGTACTGGTGATCTGTACAGTTCCTGAGATAAAAGGCCTTTTTGGCAGTGAAGTGGTTGATGCATAGCCCCACCGAACACCAGGAGAGCCCAAGATTGTTGTCACTGAAAGGACCAAGACAATATATGGTTAAGGGGTGGGGATCTAAATGGTTTCTGAGGCATGAGACCCTTTTGTGAAATAGAGGGGAGAGGAACAGCCCCTGTGGACCCCAAAAGTTGGTGTGACTGACTGTGTCGTAATCATAAGGAACAAAAATATATATGATTAACGGGTGGGGATCTGACTGGCATGTATGCTATATGGCATTTTATGAAGTGGAGGGGCGAGGCATGACCCCAGCGCATTGCTCCATCACAGACCCACTCCCACCAGGTTGGTGTAACTGAATAAGCCTAATCATAAGGAACAAGAAAATATATGGTATATGGGTAGGGGTCTAAACGGGTTACGATATATGACTTTTTATGAAGGGGAGGGGCGGGGCATGACCTGGGGCACCCTTGGACCCCCATGTTGGTGTCACTGAATGCGTCTTATCATAAGGAACATGAGTATCTATGGTTTATGGGTGGGACTCTGGAATTTTCTCAGATATTTGGCCTTATGTAAGAAGAGGGATGTGGCATGGCCCCGGCGAAGCCCGGTAGACCACTACGTGGGTATCATTGAAATTGTATTATCATAAGAAACAAGAATATATATGATTTAGGGGACGGGATCTGAACGGTTCTGAGGATTGTGGCCGCGTAAAATCGATTTAAGCCCCCCCCCCCACCGCACCCCCAGTGGAGTTCGTTTCCGCTGTCAGTTCCAAGGCGGTTCTTCTGTCGCGGTTTATTTTTGTTATGGTTTGTCTTTGGGTGTTTGTGTCGCTTATATTATTTTATTTTGGATAGCCTTTTGACCATTTTGTGGGAAAGTAATTGTCCTTTTGGCTATCCACTGTTGTTGTTTCCGTTGGGGTCTGTTGCTTCATGTTTGTGTTTCTTTCCCTTTGGTGTCTCTGATGGGAGCTGTGGGTTAAGTGTATCGATTCCTGATCATTGCCTCTACTTCTATTCTGAGGCATGTTGTCCTTTTGTGAAATATAGGGGAGAGGAACAGCCCCTGGTGACCCCACAAGTCGGTGTGACTGAAAAGGAACAAGACTATATATGATTATGGGGAGGGGATCTGAATTATTTGTATGATATATGACATTTTATGAAGTGGAGGGGCGGGGCATGGCATGGTGTCACTGAATGCGCCTTATCATAAGGAATATGAATATATATGATTTTGGGGTGGGGCTCTGGCATTTTCACAGATATTTGGCCTTCTGCACCCCGGGGGACAACTAAGTTGGTATCATTGAATGTTCATTATCATAAGGACAAGAAAATATTTGGTCAGGGGTGGGGAACTGAACGGTTTCTGATATATTGGACCTTTTACGAATCGGAGGGATTGGGGCATGGCCACACCACACCCAGGGAACCACATGGTTGGTGTCACTGAATGTATCTTATCACACGGAACAAGAATATATTTGGTTTGGGGTGGGTTGGGGATCTCAATGGTTTCTAATATATGTGGCCTTTTATGAAATGGAGGGGCTGGTGCATGGGCACACCCTGGAGGGCCTCCAGTTCGGCATAAGAGCATATGGCAGAAAGAAGTTTGCTCAAGAAATATTTCTATAAAAAAATATCAAAATATCTGCAAAGGCTTGGAAGTAAACGCCATTTTTCTATTTTCCGTATTTTAGTCCAGGGAAACCCTAAGTTGCCATAGCAAACAAACTATTGAGCCGATTTTCATTAAAACACAAATGTTCAATCACCCAGCTCAGGTATGCTATAGACGAAATTTGGGCTGAATCGGCCAAGTGGCTGCAGAGGCGATTTCGTTTGAAAGTGTTGACGTCACACCACAGACGACATCAGACGACGACGACGACGGACGACCACTGACAACTGTCTATCCTATAAGCTCCACCGGAGCCTTCGACGCTGGTAAGCTAATAATAAATCACAACAGAAGAACCGCATTGGAACGGTCAGTAAAATGCATATACGTGTGGGCTTAAATCGAGTTTACGTGACCACAAGCCCCGCCCTTGGTTCTGAAATAATTTGTTCCGTCCGCATGACATCAGAACATTAACTCCGAGAACACAAACATCAAACGAAAACAGAGATGAAATAACGACGAGGACTTCACAGCATGACATAACTGAACTGCTGGCGCAAATCAAACCAACCAACAGTTGGACTCCGGTGGGCCTGAGAAGAGACAGAGCATCAGTGACAACCGACGTAACTTAAAAAGTAGAGGAAGTCCAGATCTTTAGGCTGGAGCCGTCATAGAGGCTGAGGTCCGACCCGCCGGCTTGCAATGAAAGAGGGAGGCAAAATTATCAACCGTGACGGCGTCGTGACGCTACACGCCAGTAACCATATGTTAGTACAAGTATGGTCATCATATTTGTATTACATGATGTAATCCATTAAATAACAGCGCATTATATGATAAGATGTTCAAGGAAACCTATTTTCCGCCATTCCTCAGAACTTACATGTAAGACCAGCTATCAGTCAAGTGCTAAAAATCCGTATTGATAACAGTTTCCTTAGGAACCAAAGTACACGCCATAGAAGGAAGATAGGAGTTTCTTTATGAACTTGGAATAACCTGAAATATTCTACATCAAAGTCCTTTTGTGTCCTAGCATTTTGGTAAAGCCAATGATTTGACATAGGATTCTGCAGAAACCACTGAAGAATAAGAACTTTAAATTGACTCAAAAACATATATATCTGTAAGTGAGGGCTATGGCAAGCATGTACCACATATAAAAATCGTTGACAAACCTTCGTGACGCTTTATCTTATCTTTTAGATACTATCTACATTAGATTTGGAACAACAAAGTTACATAGACAAATCGCATGTTTTCCAATGGGTACAAACTGTGCTCCCATAATAGCTGATTTATTTTTGGTGTTTATATTTCGCAGCTTATTCGCTTTGCAAAAGTGTCAAGTCATGTCACTGATTTTAACACTCGTAATAAAAGTTTAACTGCTAAGCTGCTACATCAGGGATATCGATTTCATAAACTTCGGAAAGCATTTTTTAAGTTTTATTGCCGACACTATCAATTAATTTCTAATTTTAAGGTTGGATTAAATAGACTGAGTTTGTGCCGACATTATAATAAATTAAAAAAAAACACTAAAGGCAAACCTATTTTTTCGGAACTATTTCAGAATAGTATTAAACTTTACAAACGCATTGGATATACACTGCTCAAAACAGTTAAAGGAGCAAACACATATTTCCTCATAGTATAAAGTTGTTGGATAATGATGATGAAAGAATTCAGAAATATGAATAACTTTATCTGCAACATGTTAATGGAAAACACCAGTTCACAAATCACGGCCTGTAACCTGTTAAGGAAGAATTTGCATAAATGTTTGAGAAATCGCCATATTTACGTCAGATTATTTCAAATGTCATAGACATGCGCAAATCACTTTTACCGGTCGGTAATGTATATGGCCACCTCGAGCAGCACAACACTCCTGGCATCGCCGAGGCATGCTACGAACCAAATTTTGAACAGTTTGTAAAGCTAGTGTTTCCTATTCATGTCTAAGAATGTTTGTGAGTTATTGAATAGTAATTGGTGGATGATCGCTCTGTGAGATGCGTCTGTAAAGGATGTACCACGCATGTTCTATTGAGTTTAAGTCAGGAGAACGTGCCGGCCAGTCCATTACTTCAATAGTCTCGCGATTAATGCAATCCATGCACACTCTAGCAGTATGGAAGCGCGCATTATCCTGCATCAGAATGAAATTGTCAACGATTGCCCCAGCGAAAGGCCTCAAAAAAGGAGCTAGAACTTCATCTCGATACCGTAATGCAGTTAATGTAACTCCGTTTATCACGTACAAGCCCGGCCTTCATAAGAAATTCCACCCCATGCCATTACTGAATCCCCCACCATATATGTCCGTTTCGAAAATGTTGCAGTGCTGGTATCGTTATCCGGGTCGTCTCCAGACTCCAACACGTCGATCATATGCACTCGGGTGAAATCTGCTTTCATCCGTGAACAGTACTGTACGCCAATCTTGCAATCGCCAGTTCTGATGTTCTCGGGTGAACTCATATCGCTGTGCACGATGTTGCCTGGTGAGAATAAGCCCTGTTGCCGGACGTCTGGCCCTCATATCACGCTCATGTAACCTGTTACGTATTGTTTGATCGATACTCCTTTCACCAATTGCATGCTGGAAATCGATTTGTAGCCTTCTGGTCGTGCACTGCCGATTTCGTAGCGCTAGATGTCGAATATTTTGACGTCATGCGGTGTCGGCCTTGCCCTTCTCGTCTAGTAAACTCGCCCGTCTCCTGGTAGTGTCTCCATAGCCTGGCAACAACACTTCTCGATACATCAAAGTGTTCTGCAACGATCCTTTTGGTGCTCCCACTTTCAAGCAAAGCGGCCTTAACTTCTTCCAAGAACTTTCTAACACCATATGAAGACACTATGAAGCCCAAAATAACGCATAACCGAAGGATTGACATGTTTCTGACCCACACTCACATTTTGAACAGATTCCCCCGATCCGAATTTAAGACGTTTTACAGGGGTATCCATGCTGCAGTTCACATTCTTGCTTTGCACGTGAACCTTGCTTCTTGACGTTTACGTGAACATTGTTAAGAGATAATTTAAAATAAGTGCCTTTCCTTGAGTTTGAAAATTGCCAAGCAGTGATGTTATACAGACGTAAAAGTTTGCTCTTTTAATTGTTTTGAGCGGTGTAATATAAATTCTATTCAACAGTCTGCATGTAGTGTGTATGACCCAATCACGGTCCGACAGTATGCTTTCCTCTTTAATTGCACGCCGGTGGATCGGAATCTAGACTCCATGATGGCTTTGGCTGGAGTTGGCCGGAGCCGGAACTTTTATGTCTGTTGCTTGGTCCAAACGGGGTTCAATGGTTGGTTTTCTTTTGCTCCAGTTTTCCTGTGGCGTTGTACCGGATGGATCAGTGCATTTTACTATCGAGTCCTCATCCTTGTGTCCACTTGTCTTTAATTGTGACTTCTTTGTTTACCGAGTTGATTCACTGATAAGTTAGAAAACCTTCACGCGGACCAAACAAATACTTGATTGAACCACAGTGAAAGTGAGGGTGAGGGTATGGATCCCCTAAAGTTAACTCACCCACCAGTAATTTTACTGACCGTTCAAAGTCGGTGCTTTTGCTGTGGTTCCTTCATGTTTTGTGTTGGTGGTTCCAATTCTTTCCCTAATCATATAATAATAAAAAAAATGTTGTTACGTTGATGATTCTGCGTCATCCCCACTTTTGGTTGTTCATTTTTAGTTACGTTTGTCCTTCCAGTTTAATGTTTGTCATGTTGGGGATTCTGATTTTCCCCCAGTATGTATATTACTCCTTTTAAGTTAGGTTTGGTTATTCTGAGCCGTCACCTGATTGGAAAAGAGCTGGTGACCCGGTCTACTTGATGTCCGTTTTGTTTACTGTCGTCACTCCATGTTTCGACTTCTTTTCCTAGTGCTATTGTGGAAAGAATTTGGGATCTGATTGTATCAGTTCCTTATCATTTCTCTTTTCATCACGAAAACACGCCTATATAATTTTAATTCCCTTGAACCCCACTTTTATATAGTAAAACTGGGGTTTCCGGGGGTATACCTTATTTCTCTTATTTCTGCTCTAAAATATAGATTTGTTTGAGCAGAAATAAGAAAAATATCACATTTTTTCATCATGAAATTTTCATTTTTTCGGCGATAAAGGTGGCAATGTATTTGTATAGGCGTGTTTGCGTAATGTTTAATTTCCATATTATTTTCCTCATTTGTATTAAAACATAGATTGTGGGTGTAACTTCCTTTGAAGCACCTGCGATCTTCGTGTGCAACAGAAATAGGATTCTGTCACATCTATTCATAAGCAAAATATCATGTTATGAGCCAAGGAGTAAAACTATGTTGCACGAATGTGTTATCCTAGTGAATTAACAACTATTTGGGTCGATGGCTCAACACATCTTCAATCTGTGCGCATTTGTCCCATGACACATATTCTCCAGACTCGACTGATACCGTTAATCGGACTTTTTGTTAAAATTCACCTACACATTTCGTGTACAGGGCCGTGCTGTTAAAAGCATATTTAACTTCAAGAGCTTGGTGGTGGTCAACGTGTTAACTGCTCTGTCAGGTACAATATGTAATATGTAATATTTTGCTGCTCTGCTGAAAACAACATGTGAGTAGCTTTTGCATTTGCAAAAACTACTCACAATTTTTTTTCAGCAAAACTATAAGCGTATATGCAACAATTAATGATCAAAGTCTTAACGACACTTCGACTTGCATTGGACTTTATTTGTTCTGAACAGCTGTTCCCTGGTTGCGTAGTATATTGAGCGACCCTCATAAACGAACAGCATAATTACGTTAACCCTATAGAGTGGACTGAAAACATGTTTCCATTACAATAACACAGCCGTGCGACGTAGCTCAAACATCCTATTTTTCTGATGAATGTCCGTGATATTTTTGGTATTTATACTCCAAACAGAGGATATCATTGAGGCGGTTGTAACGAGTACCCACAACTTATGTATTGATCACGTTATGAGTAGTCGTCTATTTAAGGGGAATGGGAACACCTGGCAGATTTTTCCGCCATTTTCAAAGGGAGACAACTTTCGGGACTTCCTGATCGCTTTTCTTTAATCTCTGTCCCAATGAAAAGGTGTCTAATCTTAAAGGAAAGAATTTGCTCCTCGGGAACAAATTATTTCCTTTAAGAGTTGACTTCTATTGTCATTGGAGACAAAAATACTTTTGCAGGAGTTGCCTCCCCTGATGGTGTTCTCTTTCCCCTTAATGACTACGGGTATGATATCTTTGCATTTCTTTTTCTTACAGACAAGTGACGTCAATGATGATGGAAGTGATGATAACGAAGATTTTCCACTTTTACGGAAGAGTCCAGATTCCGGCAGTTATGTTTCTCTGGTAATGGATTCAGACAAGGATCAAAAACAAGAGGCGTCTGCCAATATTACTGAAAACATTGAGGTTGGTAAAGAGCATCCATCTAAGAAAGAGGAACTCCAAAATGAAGATAATTGCGATGGAGTCCAGCCATCTAACTCAGATTCTTACGATCTTGTTCCTAGCTCTCAATTGGATGACTTGAGTAAAGAGGAGCCTACTCTAGATGGTATTAAAATGCCATCAGAACATGACAGTATTCCTGATATGGTAGATAGTGTAGATAACAACGGGACAGTTCTCGATGACAGGTTAAACGATTCTGATAACGAGAACATTGGCGATTCATGTGTGGTGAATATAGGATTAAACCAATCCAATAGTAGCATATCAGAAAACCCTTCATATAGCTACGGTAACCAAACTGAGTACTCTCCATACACAGGTTACGAATGTGAAAACTATTGTTCTCAAGATAATAACATCGTTAAGGATTACATGTTAGGACTTGCTTGCCTGGATGATTCCAAACACATTTCAAATTTCCTTGAAAATGAAAGTGATTATCGAGAAAACGGATCATTTGAGCGAGTAGCGAATGAAAAGCCTGCCACGCAGTCAGATCAGGGTGAATCACCAGATAACCTCTCTAATTCAGTACAATGCCACGTGACAGACATTAAAGGCGATGGCGTTAGCGATACCGATAACCTTAATAAGACTTGCTCGAATAGGGAAGGTTTAGAACCAAGCAAAGGTTCGATTGAAAATTGGGCAGTAGTTCCTCATCAGCCTGTCCATGTCGCAGGTCATCCTATCGTATGAGCTCCAGTAGCTTCTTCAAGATGCATGAAAACCATCACGTAAACACGGCCATATAATTTTGACCCCCTTGAACCCCGCTTTTATATAGTAAAACTGGCGTTTATAGGGGTAAACCTTATTTTTCTTATTTCTGCTCTAAAGTATAGATTGTGGGTACTCGTTAGAACCGCCTCAATGAGGCGGTTCTAACAAGTACCCAAATTCTATACTTTGAGCAGAAATAAGAAAATTGTCACAATTTTTCATCTTAAAAGTTTCGTTTTATTCGGCGATAAAGGTTACAATGTGTTCGTATAGGCGTGTTTTCGTAATGCGTAACTCTGTTTGTTTGTTTATATTGGAGTATAACGGCGCAGTCAACACGTTAAAGTCAATTTTTGAGCCGGTCAGTTTACCCTGGGCAAGCTTATACATAAGCGGTTAACCAGTACAGTGCGCATTCTTTCGCCAGAAACTGACAACTGCCTTTCTTGAATCAGCGGAAGGGAGAGGCTGACCTTTGAAAAGGTTTCAATATCGATCTCTACGAAAGAACGTGGCCGACCCCGGCAGATATCGAACCCGCGTCCTCCTGATCACCAGTCAGACGCGCATCTGACTGAGTTACCGAGGCCTCTATTCAGAAAATCATGTTAATGGGGCATGCGTGACAACTATTTCCGAGATTGTTTTCAAGGGAGATCATTTCCGTGAATTCCTGTTTCATTTTATGTAATCTAAACCGTTTTGAAAAACGGACTTGCTCTTAAACTTGAGTAGCAAATTCGTTCTTTAAGAGTGCATCTAAAATGAGTACTAAAATATGTTAAAAAATCAAGATCGAAAACAAACGATGTCTTTGATAATCCTTGTACGTGTAACACTTCCTCACCGGGAGTTATGGGCGCTCTTTAAATATGCCAATATCAATAGTGGTATCACGAAAATACGCCCGTATAATTTTGACCCCCTTGAACCCCACTTTCATATAGTAAAACTTGGGTTTACAGAGGTATACCTTATTTTTCTTATTTCTGCTCTAAAATATAGATTGTGGGTACTCGTTAGAAGCGCCTCGATGAGGCGGTTCTAACGAGCACCCACAATCTATATTTTAGAGCGTTTTGAAAAGCGGGCTTGAACTTGAACTTGAGAAGCAAATTCAGTCATTAAGAGTACATCTAACGAGTACCCACAATCTATATTTTGAGCTGAAACAAGAAAAATATCACAATTTTTCTTCTTAAGATTTTCATTATTTCGGCGGTTAAGTTTACAATGTATCTGTATAGGCGTGTTTTCGTAATGGCTCATGTAGACCACAGTTCAGACCGTGGTGCATGCGCCAATTACTCAGAAGATAAGATAGGTCACGTCAAGCGGAAAGTGGTATCCGACAACGTCTTAAATCAGCCTGTATAATACATTGATTCCATTTCAGAATTTTTTAAATCTTTGAGGGTCACTGATTAGGTCTAATTGGCCGAAACTAGCTTGTCTGGTCTATAAAAATCTTGTACACTCCACAGATTTCACTTCTGTGCTGTAGACCTTGCTTCCAACGGATTGCTCTCCTATAGAACATATTCAAAATACAAGATTCTCTGATTGCATATAAGTAGGGTGGGCCAATGGCAATCCACACAGGGCATAGCGAAGACAGACCAGACTGCGTGGGTGCACTGACAGACCCGAGTCTTCGCTGAATATACATGCACGAAGATCCGTTCACGAAAATACGCCTATATAAGTCTGACCTCCTTGAACCCCACTTTTCTATAGTTAACCTGGGGTTTACAGGTGTAAACCTTATTTTTTTTATTTCTGCTCTAAATATATATTGTGGGTGCCCGTAAGAATCACCTAATCGAGGCGGTTCTAACGAGTACCCACAATCAATATTTAGAGCAGAAATAAGAAACATATCACAACTTTTCGTCTTAAAACTTTAGTTATTTCGGCGGTAAAGTTTACAATGTATTTGTATAGGCGTGTTTTCGTAATACCATCTGGCTTTGCGCGGCCCAAATATGAAGTTAAAAGGAATGAAAACACGCTCAGGAATTATGAAAACATGCCAATACTGACGCTGAAATTCGAAAAATTTAAGATGAAAAATTGTGACATTTTCCTTATTTCTGCTCAAAATATAGATTGCGGGTACACGTTAAAACCGCCTCATCGAAGCGGTTCTAACGAGTATCCACAATCTATATTTCAGAGCATTGTGTGTGTGTGTGTGTGTGTGTGAATTCGGGTTTAACGTCGCTTTCAACAATTTTTCAGTCATATCACGACGGTGTCTGGTTGCGACAGGGAGCTCAATGCTCACTTTTATAGTGCTGCCTCACTGAAGTATCATGTCCCAGACACATTACATGATACCACACCCAGTCACACTATCCTGACACTAGGTCGACCAGTCCTAGCTCTACCCCGTAAATCTGAGTGCCAAGCGAGGAGCAGCTAGTACCATTTTTAACGACTTTAGTATGTCACGGCCCGGGATCGAACCCCTGACCTCCCGTTTCCCGGAGCGGACACTCTAAAATTTTTGAGTAGAATATAAGAATCTTACATGGGTGTGAGGGTTGAATGGAAAATCCGCCCCGAGGGTCATTGTCCGGCATCGCGAGGCTTGCCGAGCGATGCCGGACAGTGATCCCGAGGGACGGATTTTCTATCCACCCCTCAAATCTATGTAGGTTTTTTTTCTTGCATACCTTCCATTTCTGAGCGTGGATTTTTAATACTGCAGTCACTTCGATTGCCGACGTCCGCCATATTGTGATGACACTACAGTGATGTTTAGTGACTTCACGTTATGTGCTGTGACGTCAACCTTAACGACGTCGCATATGGGGTCGTATTCAATCAGTACATTTATCAAACACGCGAGAATATTCGATTTTGGGTAAGAACACCAGGGTTAGACGGAATTTATATCCCAAGCTAAAACCATGGATTTCCTTATCTGGGGTGCAAGAATAAGAAAAATAACGTATATTTCTTACTTCTGCTCAAAATATGGATTGTGGGTACACGTTAAACTCTCCTTATCGAAATAATGTTTACATGTACCCCCTGTAAACTCCAGTTTTACTATATAAACGTGGGGTCCAGGGGAATTATATAGGCGTGTTTTCGTGATGGAAGGCAAATGTATCAAAATAGTTCAGTTCCAGTTTGCAAAGGGTATTCACTTTTTGGGTTGACGTGGCTTATCCAGGTAACAGTGTATTTGCTTTTTTATCGATGCAAAAGAGGGTATCACAGGAGGCAAAACAGTGTAGACCCAGATCAGACGCCACAAAACTCGGCGCCTGATCAGGATCTACACTTTTAACTAAAAAATGGAATTTAAGGGTTAGAGGAAGCCTTAGACCGGGAATGTTTTCCCAGCCATCGACCCACCAGTAATCCCAGTGATTAGTTTAAGCAAATATGCGGCACATGTTTGTTTGTTTGTTTGTTTGAGTTGAGGTTTAAGGTCCCCGTCAACACTGTAAAGGTCAGTTTGGAGACGTTGCTTCCAATTCTGTTGGACTTTTACCTGACCTTGAGATGAAATGACTTCTCAAGCCCTACCGCCCAATGAAACCAATAGGGTTCATTAGCATGGACAGGCCGGCTCGCACCGCTTTGCTTGGGCAGGCTTAGATCCTCTAAACGGTTTACCAGTACTCGTATGCGGGTTGGTTTTTGCAGCATTATGCAGCCTATCTATTTCTTCAAGCCCCGATGGACGGGGGCCGAATGCCGAACATGTAACGTGCGGTCAGAATGTCAGGTATATATGTATACAATTTAACCCATTGTATGCTAGTGGACTCTTCCATTGCTGTATTTTGGACAAGTTCATTTGTCATATAAAGGCTGTAAGCCCTATTTTGTTCGTTATGCGGCCTGTGATCTTGCCCTGTACTGTTTGCAAATGACATGTACCCGCTTTGCGGTTTCTGGTACAAAACGGGTTAATATGAACACATTTCCATGTAAATGTTATCAGTCTGCTTTTTTAGATTAAAAGAGAAAAGATCATATTATCAGCTTTAATAGACATAAACAAAGGAATCATATTAAACGGAGGCTTAGGTTGCGTCGTGAATCTTGCAGAATCCGATATGCAACTCTGATATTGGCTTTCCATATTTGCAAGCAGTCGCATAAAATTTCCTTTGTCTTATATTTTGTTCTACGTCTCCTTTTCTTCATTTCTCTGGTAGCATCACGAAAACACGCCTATATAACTCTGACCCGCTTGAACCTCACTTTTGTGTTGTTTTGTTTGTTTGTTTGATTTGAGGTTTAACGTCCCCGTCAACACTGTAAAGGTCATTTTGGAGACGTTGCTTCCAATTTTGTGGGACTTTTACCCGACATGGAGATGAAATGACATCTCAAGCCATGTCGCCCAATGAAAACAATAGGGTTTATTAGCATGGGCGGTCCGCCTCGCACCGCGGTTCCTGGACAGGCTTAGATCCTCTAAGCGGTTTACCAGTACTAGTGTGCGGGCCGGATTCAGCTCTGCGTGGAAGCATCATGCAGCCCATATATTTCTTCAAGTCCCCATGGGCGGGGGCCACATTTTTGTGTTGTAAAACTGGAGTTTACAGGGGCAAACCTTATTTTTCTTTTTTCTGCTCTGAAATATAGATTGTTGGTATCCGTAAGAACCGCCTCATCGAGGCGGTTCTAACGGGTACCCACAAATCTAAATTTTAGAGCAGAAAAAGAAAAATATCACAATTTTTATCTTATAATTTTCGTGTTTTCGGCGGTAAAGTTTACAAAGTATTTGTATAGGCGTGTTTTCGTAATGGACAACACAAACTACGACACAGGTTGACATGTCGATAAACTACAACAACGTTGTTGCATTAGGCAAACACATGCATATTTGATGGCATTTTTTCTAACAAAGATTGTGGGAGGCCCCCGCCCATCGGGGCTTGAAGAAATAGATGGGCTGCATGATGCTTCCGCGCAGAGCTGAAACCGACCCGCACACGAGTACTGGTAAACAGCTTAGAAGATCTAAGCCGGCCTAGGCAAAGCGGTGCGAGTCGGCCCGTCCATGCTTATAAACCTTATTGGTTTCATTTGGCAACAGGGCTTGAGTTGTCATTTCATTCCAATGTCAGGTAAAAGTCCCACAAAATGGGAAGCAACGTCTCCAAAATGACCTTTACAGTGTTAACGGGGACGATAAACCTCAAATCAAACAAAAACAAAGATTGTGGTACGTAAGCGGTCAGCAAACTGACAATTACCCTTCTTGAATCATTGGCAGGAGAGAAGAACAATAGAAAATAGTCCATGATCAATCTCCACGAGAAATTGCTGCCGACCTGGCAGGTATCGAACCCGCGACCTCCTGATCACCAGTCAGACATGTCTCCGACTAAGCTACCGAGACCGGCGTTAGCGTGATGTATCGATAACATGTATCGGTTTTCATTAAACAACTGTTCACACAAGATTTTTTTTCTTGTGTGAACATTTGTTTTATGAAAACTACCAATACATGTGTATTATCAATAACTGGTATTTAAGCATCATTTTAGCATATCCATATACATGTAGCTAAACAATCACCTGAAGTAGAGGAGATGAAAGTGAGAAGAAAGAAAAATGAATGGAAGTGTAGAAACAGAGGGAATAACAACTCTTACCATGTACCCGTGGCTGCGGCAAGGACAACAGGTCTTGTCCAACTGTAAGCCAATATCAGTTGGACGCACCGGTGACGCAAGTTAGACGTCACTTTTGCCTCAGCCAACCCTCCACCAGTTGCTGTTTGACCAGAAATGAAAATCAGAAGCAATCAAACGACTGAGAGCAAGGTTGGGGTCATTGTCTCTGTGTAGTTTGGAAAATTGGTCCTTCACAGGCAGGTTAACTGTTTCGTTAAACCCTTTAATTATTGTTCTGTATGCAAACCTTGTAGACCCTTATGCGGCGTCTGATCTGAGTCTACACTGTTTGCCAACCACATACATGATTCCACTCTGACCTCGCAGCGATAAGGATATCGCGGCTTTGTTTCTTCTGCAGATGCATGTAACCATAGCCAGGATTGCCTACGCATCAGTGATAGTCACGTGAACATCAACAACGAACAGCCTCTGTGCTTATCAACTTTGGATCGACTGACAGATAATCGACCCAAAACTGAACTGCTGACGTCATTCACCCGGACTTAGCAGAGCGATCGCTATCTTTGTGTGGTGTCGTCACGCGCCCACTTAATTGATGTTGTGCTTTTTATTTTGTGACTTATTTATATTTCTAAATGCTACTGAGGATAGCTATAATGTTTGTTTTCAGTTCTTATTGTTTGTTTAGCTCACCAGAGCCGAAGGCTCCGGGGGAGCTTATAGGATAGGCAGTTGTCCGTCGTCGTCGTCGTCGTCTGTCCTATGACGTCAACATTTTCAAAGGACATCTCCTCTGAAGCCACTGGGCCGATTGGGCCCAAATTTTATCTGTAGCATCCTTGGGCTGGGGAATTGTAAGTTTGTGTTTTTTATGAAAATCGGCTCATTAGTTTGGTTGCTATGGCAACTTGTAGTTTCCATAGACTTATAATGGGGAAAATAGAAAAATGGCATTTACTGCCAAGCCTCTGCAGATATTTTGACAAAACTTGCATAGAAATGTTCCATAGGCAATCTACTATCTGCCGTATGATTTTAGGCCATCTGTTCTTTTTTATTGGTTGCCATGGAAACCAAAATGAAAAAAATAGAAAAAAAAATACTTAAATAATCATCTCCTCAGAAACCATATGCTCTAGGAGGCTGAGACTTAATGAAAATATTCACCATATTTGCCTTTACAGGTTTTGTGTTTTTATGAAATTTGGCCTTTTAGTTTTGTTGCTATGGCAACTGAGAGTTTCCATTGACTTATAATGGGGAAAACTGAAAAATGGCATTTACTGCCAAGTCGTTGCAGATATTTTGACTAAACTTACATAGACATGTTCCTTGAGTAATCTTCTCTCAGCCATATGCTTTTATGTCAACCTGGGGGTCCCCTAGGTTGTGCCGGGGCCATGCCCCGCCCCCTCCACTTCATAAAATGCCTTATATCTCAGAAACCTTACAGATCCCAACCCCTAAACCATATATATTCTTGTTCCTTATGATAAGATGCATTAAGTGACACCAACCTGGGGGTCCCCCGGGATGTGCCGGGGACATGCCCTGCTCCCTCTACTTCATAAAATGCCATTTATCTCAGAAACCACCCAGATCCCCACCCCTAAACTATATATATTCTTGTTCCTTATGCTAAGATGCATTAAGTGACACAAACCTGGGGGTCCCCCGGGATGTGCCGGGGACATGCCCCACCCCCTCCACTTCATAAAATGCCATTTATCTCAGAAACCATTGAGATCCCCACCCCTAAACCATATATCCTTTTGTTCCTTATGATAAGATGGACTCAGTGACACCAACCTGGGGGTCCCCCGGGATGTGCCGGGGCCATGCCCCACCCCCTCCACTTCATAAAAGGCCCAATATCCCAGTAACCTTACAGATTCCCACCCCTAAACCATATATATTCTCGTTCCTTATGATAAGTCGCATTCAGTGACACCAACTTGGGGGTCCCCCATGATGTGCGGGGGCCATGCCCAACTCCCTCCACTTCATAAAAGGCTAAATATTCCAGAAACCTTACAGATCTCCACCCCAAAACCATATATATTCTTGTTCCTTATGATAAGACACATTCAGTGACACCAACCTAGGGGTCACCCAGGGTGTGCCCAGGCCACATTCCACTCATTGGTTTCACAAAAGACCATATATCTGAGAAACTGTTCAGAGCCCACTCCTAAACCATATATATTCTTGTTCCTTTCTGATTCTGATTCCTTATGATAAGATGCAAACAGTGACACCAGCATGGGGGTCCCCAGACCGGGGTGCCACGGGCCATGCCCCACCCCTTTACTTCATTAAAATCCATATATCTCAGAAACCTTTCAGATCCCCACCCCTAAACCATATATATTCTTGTTCCTGATAAGACTCCACTTTATAATAGGCCATATATCTCAGAATCCATTCAAATCCCCATCCTATAATCACATATATTCTTGTTCATTGTTATTAGACACATTAAGTCAACCCTGTCTTGGGGGGTCAGCAGTGGCCATTTTTCTCCCTTCCACTTCATAAAAGGGCCTCATATCTCAGAAACAGTTCAGATCCCCACCATTTAACCATATATATTCTTGATCTTTATGATAAGACATATTCAGTGACAACAATATTTGGCTTGTCTGGGATCTGCCATGCCCGAATCCCTCCATTGCTTAAAGGGCCTTACGTCTCAGGAAACATACATATCCCCACCGCTAAATCATATATGTCTCTGTTCCTTTTTATAAGATACATTTATTGACACCAATCAGGGCTCCATTGGGCAGTGCCCACCTGAGCTCTTGTTTATGAAATTTGGCTCTTTGGTTTGTTTGCTATGGCAAGTTAAGAGTTTCCATTGACTTATAATGGGGAAAATTGAAAAGTTACATTAATACCTCTCAAGATATTTTGTCAAACTTTCATAGAAAAGTTCCTTAAATAATGTTCTTTTTGGCCTATTGCCACAGATGGGAAATTGTCAATTGTCATCTGTTGTCTTCAAGCGACATCAGACCTCTGAAGCCACTAGTCTGATTGGGTCGAAATTTTATCTGTAGTAGCCTTGGGAATAGGGCTTCCATGGTTGATTAAAATACATTGCTGCCAGTGGGCAGTGGCCCCCTGAGCTCTGGTGAGCATAGTAGCCCATGGGCCTCTTGTTTTAAAATGTATAGTGGTATTGAATTAATTTATTAAGGCCTTATATATATATTAATCCACAGCTTCCAGTACTTTCCTTTGATGCTGGCAGTACTAATAAATTTTGATAAATGTATTGATATCATGTACTGATATCATGTACTGATATCATGTACAGTTTTGAATGGACCAATCAACTGAGCTACAATTAAAATGGGAAGGGGCTTCTAGCTCTGCATGACAAAATTAACATTGTGGGTATTCCTTAAAATAGCCTCGCCGAGGTTATTTGAATGAGTACCCATATTTAAAATAGCTTTTACTTAATGGCAAACAGTGCAGACCCGGATCAGACTGCTACCTTCTGATCTTAAAATTTGAAGGGGCCTCTAACTCTGCATGACAAAATTAACATTATGGGTATTCATTAAAATAGCCTCGCCGAGGTTATTTGAATGAGTATCCAATTTTAAAATAGCTTTTACTTAATGACAAACAGTGCAGACCCTGACCAGACTGCTCCTTCTGATCTTAAAATGGGGAGGGGCTTCTAGCATGACAAAATTAACATTGTGGGTATTCATTAAAATAGCCTCGCCGAGGTTATTTGAATGAGTACCCACATTTAAAATAGCCTTTACTTAATCTGTGCAGACCCTGATCAGACTGCTTCTTCTGATTAAGTTTCTCCAATTCTCCATAAAATCAAATTGTGGGTACTCGCTAGAACCGCCTCATCTAGGCAATTCCAACGAGTACCCACAACATGTTTTTGTGGGATGAGGCTGTTCAAAATGAGAACCAACAACATACCTTTTTATGGAGAAAAAAATATCCCTGAATTATCACAAAATACACTCCCATTTACTGGTGCCAAACATTTTATGAAACATTTGCATGCAGCAAAAACACATCTGAGTTCAAAGTAAGTCCTACACTTGAAGGTTCAGCATTAAAATGTCCCAGTGATAAACATCAGGTTAAAAAAGCATGATCAAATAACCTGTGGTCAGTTGGATTTAGACCAATCAAATCCAATTGAATATTAATGAAGCAGAGAAGCTGACAGTGTCCTTTCAGACAGGACAATCCATTTTCCAGACGGGGTAAATCAGGTCAAATAAAAGAAATTGAAATTAACAGTAAATAAAACAAATATGCTTTAATAGGTTTTATCTATTACCTTTAAGTGGAAGTTACAATAAGCTGTGGATTAAAACAGATATATCCAATTGTTTTTGAGAAATATTGGTAAATATTTGTACTGATTGACATCTGTACAGGATAATTAGACTCGCCCTGGCGGGCTCGTCAAATTATCCTGTACAGATATCAATCAGTACAAATATTTACCAATATTTCACAAAAACAATGGATATATCTATTACTTAAAGGGAGGAAAATAGTCCAATACAAAGCCATTATTCCGGTACGACTTTATCAGTCATACATGCTGTAAGCGCAAGCACACAAACGCCGCATTTCGAATGGCGTCAAAGTGAAATAAGTTCTATGAAACGGTTATCATTTTGAAGAAAGGAATACCATATAACTCAAAAGTATTGAGTGTCAAGTTTTTTTCTGGGCCAGTCTAGCTAGTTTCAGCCAATTAGGCCTCATCAATGACCTTCATATATTTCCAGACTACCAAAATGGAATCAATGGGCCTAGGAGGAAACATAGAAGTGAAGGCAATGATCAGGAATCGATTCAAGTAACCAAGAGCTCCCATCAGAGGCACCAAAGGGAAAGAAACACAAACATGAAATAAGTAGACCCTAATGGAAGCATCAATAGCGGAAAGCCAAAACAAGCAGAAGTAAACAGCTTGGTCTGCAGTTAACTGAGTGTACTACTTTTTGCTAGGTTCCAGAAAACGGCTAAACTCTTTTTTATACCGAACAACAAAAGGTCATTATTTTTCCAGATCAGGTTCAATTTAACCTTTATCATGCTTAACACGATATGCCCTATCTTTACAAACAGTGAAGATCCAGATCAGATGGCTTTTGAAGAAGCCACGAGCAAGCCACCTGATCAGGATCATTCAGTTTGTCAATTTGAACGAATACATTACATGTATATGTAAGTTGATTGTTTGACGGTCAGAAATGGGTGTGTCGGAATTAATTATCCAGCCAAATTAAGGTTAAGGCCACAGGAAGCAGCATTTTCTGTCACGAGTGTTTCGTCCTAAATATTGGGCCAGCTATAGCAACTGTCTTGTGGAACCTCTTCAGGCTGCGAGAACGAAACTGATAAACGGTGCTGGTCACATGATCAAAATGGCCATAATAAGGCATAAAACGATAAGACAATGTGTGACCCATGTTTATCTGTTAAAGTGTTTAATATCCCGAAAGACAGCTTTATCTCAAGTCCGGGTAATGAACACCCCTGTAAACCACGCTGTATACAGAGTAAACCATTTCTAGATTTCGAAAACACGCCTATGCAAATACATTGTAATCTTTATCGTAAAAAAAAATGAAAAATTTAAGATGAAAAATTGCGATATTTTTCTTATTTCTGCTCAAAATATAGATTGTGGGTACACGTTAGAACCGCCTCATCGAGGCGGTTCTAACGAGCACTCACAATCTATATTTTAGAGCAGAAATAATAAATATAAGGTTTACCCTTGTAAACTCCCGTTTTACTATATAAAAGTTATATAAGCGTGTTTTCGTGATGATAATGATACAAACTTAAGGTTGCACAAGTAGCAGATATAATTATAACAGTTCATGGGTTGTGTTTCATATATCAAGAACATATACATTGAATAAGCCAGGATAACTGTAATAAAATCAAAGAAAATAAATGAAAACTTACAAAACTTAAATGCGTTTATTTATTTAAACCCTGCCTCCCATTACGCTTGATGAAATTGCATCGTTATGGCCCTGCTTTGAAAAATTAGAGCTATCCGCCAATCTGTCGGTGCATCATATTGTCATTCCGTAACTCTATATAGTCATAAGGTGGTGGGAGAATTTTTACGGCCGTAACACTTACACTTCACATCAGCTTTTATAAAGTTACATACATGTATGTTCTATGAAAAGGTATTCCTTTGGGACATGTGCGAGTTTGCTTTTCAATCATTACGAAAACACGCCTATACAAATACATTGTGAAGTCTACCGCCGAAAAAACGAACTTTTTAAGATGAAAAATTGTGATATTTTCTTCTATCTGCTCAAAATATGGATACTTGGTACTCGTTAGAACCGCCTCGGCGAGGCGGTTCTAACGAGTATCCACAATCTTTATTTTGGAGCAGAAATAAGAAAAATAAGGTTTACCCCTGTAAACCCCAGGTTTACTATGTGAGCCCCGCCAAGCGAATTTGTGTCTTCGAGCATTCCGTCATGACAAATTTTAACTGCGCATGCCCGGCCATTCAGAGGGGCCAGGGATATGGCTTTCTGTCTGAAGGTTCCTCTTGATTCACTGCTTGTATAATCGAGCAGCGAAGGTTCAGGCGAGACTGCGCGGATGCGCAGGCTCGCCTGAACCTTCGCTGCTCGCATAGGCGATAAGTACCAAAATCGCTTGACGGGGCCCATATAACAGTGGGGTTCAAGGGGGTCAAAATAGCATAGGTGTGTTTTCGTGATGTTTAAATTTGCATCGATACATATACATGTTCATCAGGTCAAGAAGTCCGTGAAATGAAACTGAGGTTTACGGGGCTATACATTATTTTTCTTTCTTATTTCTATTCGAAGACATACATGTAGGTTGTGGGTCCTCGCTAGAAGCGCCACTGTGGCTCTAAAGAGTTTCCACAATCTATTTATTTTAGCAGAAGTATGAACTTTTGGCCAGAATTTATGTTAAATTTTGGTGATAATTTAAATTGGTGTGTTTGCGTTATGACATTCAAAATTTTGCAAACTTAAGGTTGCACAAGTAGCATATAATATAACAGTTCATGGGTTGTGTTTCATATATCAAGAACATATACATTGAATAAGCCAGGATAAATGTAATAAAATCAAAGAAATTAAATAAAACTTACAAAACTTAGATTTGTTTACTTATTTAAAACCTTGCCTCCCTTAACGCTTGATGAAATTGCATCGTTATACATGTACATGTACCCACGCTTTGAAATATTAGAGATATCCGTCAATCTGATCGTCCATTATTCTGTCATTCCGTATCGCTTGATAGTAATAAAGTGGTACATTACGAAAACACGCCTATACAAATACATTGAAAACTTTACCGCCGAAAAAACGAAAATTTTCAGATAAAAAATTGTGATATTTTTCTAATTTCTGCTCAAAATATAGATTGTTGGCACTCGTTAGAACCGCCTGATCGAGGCAGTTCAAACGAGTACCCACAATCTATATTTCAGAGCAGAAATAAGAAAAATAAGGTATACCCCCGAAAACCCTGGTATTACTATATAAAAGTGGGATTTGAGGGGGTCAAATTTATAAAGGCGTGTTTTCGTGATGGAGAATTTTTTACGGCCGGCACATCAGTTTTTTATGAAGTTACATATGTTCATTGAAAAAGTCATTGCGAAAACAGGCCTGTTCAAATACAGTTTTACACTTTTACCACCAAAAATGAAAAATAACAGATAAATATCTCGATATGTTTCATATTTCTGCTCGAAACATAGATAGTGGGTATTCGTTAGAACCGCCGCGGTTAGGCGGTTCTAACGAGTACCCACAATATATGGATTTGAGCAGAAATAAGAAAATTAATGGATACCCTGTAAACCCCAGTTTTACTGTATAAAAGTGGGGTTTTAAAGGGTCCACATTTTTAAGCGTGTTTTCGCGTTGAATCCTGCGGTGCATGTACGAGTTTGCTTTTTTTTTAATTTTAATTTTACACCGATCACGTGAACAAGTCCGAGAAATGAACACCCCCTTGACCTCACTTTATATAGAGATCCGGAAGAAAATGCACTTTCTCACATAGGTCAAGAATATCCCTTTGTATGACAGATGCCAGCAATATATGAGTCGCGCCACGTGGTAAAGAGTCTCTTCGTGAGCCTACAACCAGTGACGATGCGGATCGGTCTGTCCATCTGTATAGCCAAGACACAGCTATTGTTGTTTATGTTGAGGTTTTACGCCCACGTCAAAACTACTATCCTATTTATGTAATTTTGGAGCGGTTGCTTCCGATTTTGTGGGACTTTTTCCCGACATTGAGATGAAATGATATCTCAAGCCCTACCGCCCAAAAAAAAAACACTAAGGTTTATGGAAAGGTCTGACTCACACCATTTTTTCCATGGTAGGCATTCAGCTATAATAAATGTTGATATCGATAGCTAGTGTTTGCCGGCCTCGGTAGCCTAGTCGGATACGCGTCTGAATGTTGATCAGGTGAACGCGGGTTCGATACCTGCATTCGTTTGTGGAGATTGATCATGAAATTTTTTCTACGGTCATTCTCCCTTCCGCTGATTTAAGAAGGGCAGTTGTCAGTTTCTGGCGAAAGAATGTGCACTGTACTGGTTAACCGCTTACGTATAAGTCTGTCCAAGAAAAGTGTGTATAGGTAAACTGACCGGCTCAAATATGACCTAAAATAGTGTTGACTGGGCCGTAAAACTCCAATACAAACAAACAAACAAAAGGTATTGTTTGTTTCCGTATGGGGAGGCAATTTTCTCATATGCTTCTGTCTGGAAGACAAACATTATTTTTTTCTACAAAAGAAGTAATAAATCAATTTTGCAGTAATGGCTGATAACAATTTTAAGTGCTTTTAAAATTGGTTCATTTTGAGTAGTCTGTCAATATCTGTGACGTGAAATGCATTCAAGAACTGTCGAAACATTACACAGTTAAATGCACCAATGCTAGGGAGTATCACGCGGCTTTCGACGTTGGATGTCCTAGAAATAATAACAGAAAACCGATCAATAGGAAAAGATTTTACTCCATGTTTTTAGCCAAAATGTGAAACAAATCGTGTTAACAATTTAATGTGATTAGTACACGTTTTGTTTAAGAAATAGATCAACTCTAGCTGGGATTTATTGAGTAATAGATCACAGTTTGGAGGTCAGTTGTGAAGTAGATCAAATCACGAGCGCGTATGCTGCCCAATCTATTCCTCCAAGCCCGGATGGACGGGGGCTTAGAATATGTAATATCTATTTATTACAGGTAATACATCCTCACTTAGATAATCACTTACTCTCGCGAAAGGAAGACTTATTTTGGTATAATAGTTCGTTTGTTATTACTGACAATGACCAAGGTCCCGCCCATCGGGGTTTACGAAATAGATGGGCTGCGTGATGCTTCCCCGCAGAGCCGAAACCGACCGCATAAGAGTACTGGTAACCCATTTAGAAGATCTAAACCTGCCCAGACAAAGCGGTGTGAGTCGGCCCGTCCATGCTTATAAACCCTATTGGTTTCATTGAGCGACAGGGCCTGAGAAGTAATTTCATCTCAATGTCGGGTAAAAGTCCCCCAAAATTGGAAGCAGCGTCTGTAAAATGACCTATACAGTGTTGACGGAGACGTTAAACCTAATAGTCGCGAGGCCACCTGTGAATATTTTAAAATTTAATCCAACTTCCTTATCAAGGACGAAACATACATTTATATACAGCTTATTTTGTTATCTTTTAACACTGTAAATAAAATTTCATGCACAAATGCCCAAAGTACCTTTTTAGGCTATTTAGTACCCCCACCCACATATATAAAATTTTATAATGCTTACTTCTCCAATCAACTGCATCTTAAGCATTGTTCATGAGAACAAATTATCAATGTATTAAGGAACGAATGAACAATTCTAAGCAAAATATGATAACAAACAATCAGAAAAACCGGTGAAGACACAAATCCCTACCACCTAAATTATGTCCCTTTAAAATAGACACTTTGCGGATTGTTTTTCTCCCACGTATACGAGGACAAGGAAATATCGATTTTTTTCTTCGGTATTTGAAAGGGTAATGATCATGCATTTATGTTTTACGGAAAACTTCCGGTATCTTCTTCAATCCAACAAATGGCAATGGTCCATTTCAACCTGTGTTTGTAAGACCAAAAATGAAAAAAAATCTCTTTGTTTGTATACACAGCCTTCAAAGACGCCAATAATAATCAAATAACACAATAAATACAAAAGTTTGTTGTAAAGAAGATAAAAAACGAGCTCGTACATCATCACGCACGAAACAAACTTTGTTCACTGACTACAATAGGTTTATATCGCACTAACCTATACATAGCCGAGACCCATAAATCCCATTCAATACAGGTAAGAAACCCAACGAGGCGTAACAAAATCGTACCTTAGAACTTTTGACCAGGTACCTGACTGGTAATTTCTTATTTTTCAACTTTACCTTCCATTTGCATCTCTTGTGAAACTGCATGCTTCCCTCACCCTTCTATATCCAGCAGTGTCATTAGAAACATCACACCTCTAAGGTGTTACATCTTTCGGCCCTCTGTGGCATTCTTTTCCTCCCTTTTCTCACTGAGGGTGTCCTATGCTACACATCCTGTCCCTTCTTTCCATCTCTACCTCCTTCTCTATTTTGTTTGCACTCTATGGAGACTTCGTAGCTCTACGTTAGTCTAGTATTGTACATTAGACTTAAGTGTATCCTTTCCTTCAGTGACTGTCTTTTAAGAATCTACCCTTTCCTATTTTCCCTCTGATCACCCCTGTTTGTGGTTTCCGAAACAGAAAACAAAGCAAGTTTGCCTGAATTCCTCTTCAAATATTGGACAGTACATGCACAAGACATTGAAGATGGCCAACTGTTGATTTTGAGTGGGGGATTTTCAGCTGCCGAGATGGCCAAGATGGTGACATTTGATTCTGTGACAGAGGTCACAGAACTTGTCTCAAACCACGAAGAAGCTGACACAAGGATGATGCTACATGCATGGCATGCCTCCCACCACTACAGCAAGATTGTCATCGAATCACCGGATACAGATGTTGCCATTATCTGTATACACTTCTTTGATAAGCTTTTAGGATGCAGTCATCTTTATTTCAAAACAAGCAACAAAGACAGAACTCGGTACGTATCTATTAGGTAACTCCCTGTGCCAGATTCTTCGGGGTTTTCATGCACTAACCGGATGTGACTCAACCAGTTCAATTTTGAACATGGGCAAAGAAAAACCATGGAAACTCTTGACAGAGAATATCCAATCTTTTGCGTTACTTTCTGAGCTTGGTTGTAGTTCGAAAGTTTCAGACGCAACGATGAAGGTAATCGTGACATTTGTCAGTAGGTTGTATGCGTTGCCACCTTTCTCCGCCGCAGTTGACGAATTACGGTTTGAATTGGCGTCGAAACGTTTGACCAAAAGTGACAGACTACCGCCAACTAAAGACAGTCTGACCCAGCATGCCCTTCGAGCTAACTTCCAGACATTAGTTTGGAAGTCAGCCTTAACGGCAATAGAAGATATACCAAGACCAGATGGGCATGGGTGGGGCGTTGATGATGGCAAGTTGTTCCCGCGTTTGACATCTAATGCCTCAGCTCCAAAAGCTCTTCTGGTTATGGTTACATGCAAGTAGCAAAGTCACACTGTGCCGGCAAATGTTCATGCGCAAAGGCAGGTCTATCATGTGTAGATTCTTGTGCATGCAGCCATGACATGAGTTGTCAGAATCTGCACAGTGCGATGCCGCCGTCACAAGATATTCTGTCAGACTCTGAGTCTGACTCAGATTCAGAGTGATAAAATGTTGATAGACTTTTTATGCAGTCATTCCGAAAAGTGACAGTCCTCCAGTATTGGCCATTGATCTTCCGTTCGGCCTTTGCTTACCAGTTTTAGCAAGACTTTTTGTTGATCCCACGGATCTTCTGTAATGTTGTGTAATGTTTACATTATTTTTGTAATTATATCTTTGTAAATAATTGTATATATATGCAGCATCTAGAGATTCTTGAGCAAAACTCATCATAAAAAATTATCTGGAGTTTTGTTTCAGTTGACAACCCAAGTAACTATTTTTCCCTAAATTATATCCATTTGGGTAATTATTAGTTAGTTGTCATAGAATGAGTGTAGATTGTCTTATACATGTACATCCATTGACCAGTAATTATAATTTTGTATGAGCCTGTCATCCTGTATAAACAATTATTGATGGTCTATTTCATGTACAGCTGTATGTTCAGTGTTTCATATTTGTACATTTCATTTTTATATAATGAAAAAAATAAAATAAAAATACAAAATAAAAATACATGTCTTATTACATTACAATATGCAATGGATGTTAGATAAAAAATTGCAGCACCTATTAATAAATGTATGCACACGTATTTAAAATGTCTATAAGCATTATTTGAAGAATAAATTATAAATGTAATGTAATTCTGTATGTATTATACCTGTACAGTTTTATGTTCTGTTTTAAACCAAATATATGTGTAAAGTACAAAACTAGATTTGCATATGTTTCATAAAATTTCTTTAAGTTGTATCCAAATCAAATTGTAGATATATTTTTTCTAATACATGTGTAAATACTTAGTTTGGTTAATTTAGTAAATGGCTAAACATGAACAATTCCGTCTGTAAATATTGTCCTCATTTTCCTTCTGTCCTTGTTAAGTCCTTTGTCTTTGTTGTCCTCGTTGCCTCCCAAAACCCAACCCTACGTCCTCGTCGTGGGAGGTGGATCCAAATTTCATGTTCTTATCTTTATATATTGAATACTGAAATTGGCTAACAGGGCTCTGCTAAACCACTGCTTTAGCTCTGCAACAAAAACTGTCGGATCAATCCCGGACTTAATAATAGTCACACGGTACCTTACAATTGGGGCCGTGATCTTGAATCCGACAGGTTTTAGAACCGGACTATATAACTATCGAATGTTAAGTTTCTTTTAGTCTGTGCAATCATCAGAATATGCTAGATCTAATGTTGCAGCACACAATACTTGGTCTAAGACAGTAGGTTTTTCAGATTAGTATATGGCAGAATATTATCTTCGTTAAGTATATTAATTTTATTGAACAAACATTATTGGTCGCCTTATTCAAGCTCAAACAGTATAATAGCACTCTGGCATAACTATTGTCAATGAAACCAAAACATACCAAATTCAGCTATATAGATTTCACGGAAAATGCTTATCATTTTGAAGCATAATTCCTTGGTGTCGAAATTGTCCCTAACACCGGTTTTATTTAGTATTTCATGCGTTCGTCAGCATCTTCGATGATCAGTAGCACTTACAAGAAAATATAAACATCATAATATATGCATTTATATGTGTAAAACGGCCCTGTTTGCAGGATTGCGCTACAGTCACCGCAATGAAGCTTATGGGGGTAGGGGTGTTCAAATGTAAATTAAACACATTTGGGCATTAAGTTCAATCAAATGTTTTAGCTCATTCAAAAGTTTACACATTTACCGTTAAAATGATGTATGTTTTATCCTTGATAATCAAGTTGGATTAAACTCCTTAAGTAAGCATCGTACTAAAACTGGCTACGTAAGTATAAAATCAAACAAAACAAGGACCAGTCTTTATCACATTTGAGAAATGTTACTGTTTGTGTATTCTAAGATAGCTGATAACAAATCTGAATCTGCAGATAGAGCAACAGAGGCTAGAGTAAGACAGCTCTGTTGGTGATGCCTTAGCTCTGGCAGTGCGCTGTGCGCGTTTCTGCTCAACTTCACTGATTCATGTTGCCTCGTATTCACTCTTCCTGCTTGAAGAAATAGATGGGCTGCATGATGCTTCCACGCAGAACTGAAACCGACCCGCTCACGAGTACTGGTAGACCGCTTAGAGGATCTAAGCCTGTCCTGGCAAAGCGATGCTAGCCGGCCCGTCCATGTTTATAAACCCTATGGGTTTCATTGGGCAGCAGGGCTTGAGATTCCATGTCATCTCAATGTCGGGTAAAAGTCCCACAAAATTGGAAGCAACGTCTCCAAAATGAGCTTTACAGTGTTGACGGGGACGTTAAACATCAAATCAAACAAACAACCAAACACACAACATGAATTTGCAAGGCAAAAAGTGAAAGTATCCTAAATTTTCCCTCACCATTTCATATGTAGAGACATTACCTAGGGACTCAAGAACGGGTTCGACTCAGCCATTGAAATTCTAAACATGTCCTAAAGCAGCTGTTGTAGTTGATGTCGAGTTCAGCCTGTTAGAACTAAGTAGCTATCTTCTAAATCTTGAGAGCTAATAAGGTTTCCCTCAGTCTTCAATCCAACTTTTACAGCTTTATTTCAATTAAACGACACTTCAAGATTTCTAAACAAGATGTCTTTTCTCTGTAAATCGATCAAGCTGCTCCAGTTCACGTGTGTCAAAACTGCTTAAAGGGGGACAAAATAGAAATTCTGTTATTTTTGTCATGCTACATGAATTTGTACCAAGAGACGCGGCGCCCCGCCCATCGGGGCTTTGAGAAAAAAGATCGGGTTGCATGTTGCTTCTATGCAGAGCTGAAACCGACCGACCTTGAGTACTGGTAAACGACTTAGGTCTAAGCCTGCCCAGGAAAGCGGTTTCTTATTCTATTCTTGATGGAAAATTCTTTTTGCAAATAATGCAGGCCCTGATCATACGGCGTCTGATCTGGGCCTGCACTGTTTGTCAAGGTTCCTCTTTGGGGGTTTTTCGCTTACAATTGGCTATTTAAGTCTGTTTCGATTTTTTTTTATAAATTTTGGTATGTTCTGTGTACTCATTCTAATCGCCTCATTGTGGCGATTTAAATGATTACACACAACATATATTTTCAAAATTAATACATTTTGAACCAGAAACCCCAAAACGGGTACCCTGGCAAACAGTACTAGTGCAGGCCCAGATAAGACGCCGCAGAAGGCGGCGTCTGATCAGGGTTTTCACTTTTTGCTAAAAATTTAGCCATTTTCCAAATAAATTTCGATTAAAGCACAACTTGAAACCCCTAAATTTTGAAATGGACTCCTGCTATATATAAGGAGGACGATTCCGTTTGGTACAAAAAGGGTTAATTAAATAAAATATGGACATTTGAAGCTTTTGAGCGAATTCTGTGGAGACTCAAAAAACGAGTTCAATTTAACCATGGTAAAGGAGCCTTCGGTGTTAGAGGAATTGAAAGTACCCTGTAAATCTTAACGAAAACACGCCTATACAAATACATTGTAAATTTAACCAACGAATAAGGACAATTTGAAGATGAAAAAATTGTGATATTTTTCTTAATTCTGCTCAAAATATAGATTGCAGATAATCGTTAGAACCGCCTCATCGAGGCGGTTCTAACGATTACCCACAATCTATATTTTAGCGCAGAAATAAGAAAAATTAGATTTACTCCTGTAAACACCAGTTTTACAACATAATAGTGGGGTTCAAGAGGGTCAGAATTATATAGGCGTGTTTTCATGATGCCATGATCAGCAGCATTGTCTTACAATCGACCAAATCTTGATTCTTGCATAAATACCTATGCGCATGGCTGTTTGAAGCCATTGTCAAATGGACCGAAAGAGGTGCTCAAACAGCAGAAACCATGTTCAAATCATGAAATTCGCGTGCTGTTTGAACATAGATTTTGAGCTTTTGATATCACAAGACGGGCCTTGCTTTGTTTACGTTACGTTGAGCGACGTAACGTTATCGCCCTGAACGTAGCGTTTTAGAGTTCTATGATGACGTCACTGCATGACAACGTCATTGTAAACAACATTCTGAACTGGTCGCCATTTTGGTTTGCCTATCGCATTTGAAGAGTTTATATGGAATTTATATGGAGCTTTTGGGCGTTTTCGTCAAAATTTGCTGTCGGATCAGTAAGTTATGCAAGAACAACGATCATCCATGGTTATTTCATTGCATTAACATTTGCCGGCAAATGTTAATGCATGAAAAACCATGGTTGATCCCTATAGTCTTTTCTTGTGCTGCATAGTGTCTGATATCATCCGGTTATCGAATCAGAAGTGAAGACAACGATCATGGCCCAGTTTTTCAAAGCATCGTTAGCTTAACGAGCTCGTTAGTGTCCATATTGTTAACTGTTCTAGCATGTACAAGATGTAAAATTTTGGAATTTTTGCTGAAAAATGTGAGCAGCTTTTGCATTTGCAAAAGCTGCTCACATTTTTTCTGCAAAAATATTAGCATATTTGCCAAATTAAATGATCAAAGATTTAACGATACGTTAACTAACGACGTCGTTAGTTTTGAACAACTGGTCCTTGGAATCTATACAATTAACCCAGCCCTCCCATCAGAGGCACTAAATGAAATAACTAAACCCTAATGGAAACATTAATAGCGGAAAGCCACAAAATGGCCAATTGGAAGAAAAAAAAAAGATATAATCGATACACACATTCAAAGACGAGCTACCACGACAGAAGAACCGCCTTGCAAGGGTCAGTGAAAAGTATTTCACTGGCTCGTAGTCTGTGTAATGAACATCCTTCATACCAAACTTTATGTAGACAATATGGTAGAGAAAACAAAGGTTTATGGTAGTATCCATTTATCTTTTCATTTCCAATTGGTTTGTGGGTACTCGTTATAACCGCCAAAATGTGGCGGTTCTAACGAGCACCCGCAATCTATGTGTGGAGTATAAGTAAAACAAAATTACAAATTTTATCAGAAAAAAAACGACAGTTTTATAAATATATATAAAGTGGTGTTAAGAAAGGTATTTATCATATGACGTCGCGTCTGAGAGTGTAGTAACGCCGTGTAATATTTTCGATAATCCACTAGTGGTTTAAATATGCAAATTAACTGGATACATCACGTAACGTTACATGTATGACGTCTTTAACGCTGTTGCGTTTACTAATGGCGGAATTTTGACATTTTTGTAAACAACCGTCTTAAATGTCATATGATAAATAGAATCTTTCATTCGTGCTCATGTATTATTGAATTTATTAAACTCGTCGAGGAAAAGGGATAAAATACTCGGCAAAGCCTCGCATTGTATCCCTTTTCCTCAACTCGTTTAATAAATTCAGTAATACATGAACACTCATGTAAGATCCTCTATATCAATAATTTAATAAACTCGTCGAGGAAAAGGGATAAAATGCTCGACAAAGCCTCGCATTTTATCCCTTTTCCTCAACTCGTTTAATAAATTCAATAATACATGAACACTCATGTAAGATCCTCTATATCAATAATTTATTAATCTCGTCAAGGAAAAGGGATAAAATACTCGGCAAAGCCTCGCATTGTATTCATTTTCCTCAACTCGTTTAATAAATTCAATAATACATGAACACTCATGTAAGATCCTCTATATCAATAATTTATTAAACTCGTCAAGGAAAAGGGATAAAATACTCGGCAAAGCCTCGCACTGTATCCCTTTTCCTCAACTCGTTTAATAAATTCAATAATACATGAACACTCATGTAAGATCCTCTATATCAATAATTTATTAACCTCGCCGAGGAAAAGGGATAAAATACTCGACAGAGCCTCGCTTTAATCCCTTTTCCTCAACTCGTTTAATAAATTCAATAATACCTGAACACTCATGTAAGCTCCTCTATGTCAATAATTTATTAAACTCGTCGAGGAAAAGGGATAAAATACTCGGCAAAGCCTCGCATTTTATCCCTTTTCCTCAACTCGTTTAATAAATTAAATAATACATGAACACTCATGTAAGAGCCTCTAATTATTATACGAAAGTGTTAACCTGATGGCATACTTCTTTGCATTTCATTTACAAACAAAGAACCTCCTTGATGACGTGTAGCAGCAAACTTTGCATTTGAGCAGACATAATACACTGGTCCTTCCCAATCCATTTTTTGTATAAAAAATATATGTTTACAAAGGTATAATAGCCGGCATCGGTAGCTCCGTCGGATGTTCCTGCCGGGGAAAGGTATGGATAGGTAAGCTGCCCGGCTCTCTATAACTCAAAGCATGTTGACTGAGCCGTTAAAAAAATAATGCGCCCCCGCCATCGGGGCTTGAAGAAAAAAATTGGACTGCATACTACTTCCGCGCAGAGCTGAAATCGTCCGAATATGAGTACTGATAAATCGCTCAAAAGGCCTGAACCTGCCAAGGCAAAGTGATGCCCATCGGACCGTCCCTAGTTATAAACCCTAGCGGTTTCCTGGAGACGTCATTTCATTTCAATGTCGAGTAAAATTTCCACAAAATCGAATGGCCAATTGGAATTGGTTATCCAAAAGAAAAATCGAATTGATCTAAACAGATGATCAGCAAAATGATACAAATAGTGTTGAAGGGGACGTAAAACCTCAACTCAAACAAACACACTAACAGAGGTTTCATTTCCCGGAATTGTTATAAAATGTAATACATGTATCACGCGACTCAGCATTACGATAACATACCCGTGCGACATTGTGCATTTTTTCACATCTCCAAAATGGATACTTTTCTGATGAAAATCTGTAATATTTTTCTTATAAATACTGCTAACATAGATTTTGGGTGCTCGTTAGAACCGCCTCATTGAGGCGGTTCTAACGAGTACCCACAACCTATGTCTTTGAGCACAAATAAGAAAAATAATGCTTACCGCCTTAAACCTCAGATTTCTATATATAAAGTGGGGTTTAGGTGGGGTGTTCATCTCACGGACTTGTTCACGTGATGGTTTGATAACAAAAAGGTCTCAAGCGATTTGGTTTTTCTTTTTTGCTTTGTTTTTCTTTGTGTCTGAAAGAGTGGAAATTACAGTTCTGTATTGACCGGCTGGAATTTAATTATTTAAATTCCTTTCTGCAGGACTGCTCTTGGGAGACAATTAAACTAGCAACATGACCGAGAAATGCTACACAAATAAAGAAAACAGACGTCAGTCGATTTCAAAGTCTTCTGTCGACACAGTCTGTTTCCAAAAAGATTTATCCGAATAACTAGTCCATGTAATGAACGCCCCTTTAAACCCCAATTCATGCAGAAAAAATGGGTTTAAAGGGTATACGTTATTGTTTCCTTATTTTTCATCGAGACATAGGTTCCGGGTACATGTACTCGTTAGAACCGCGTTATTGAGGCAGTTCTAACGAGCACCCGCAGGTACAAGTATTTTTATCAGGACAAAAACGTTAAAATGGCCATTTGCAATCAACAACAATGGCCACAAACAGTTAGAACGGCTATTCTTGCATAAATACCTATGCGCATGGCTGTTTGAAGCCATTGTCAAATGGCCCGAAAGCCGTGCTCAAACAGCAAAACCATGTTCAAATCGTGAAATTCGCGTGCCGTTTGAACATGGATTTTGAGCTTTTGATATCACAAGACGGGCCTTGCTTTGTTTACGTTACGTTGAGCGGCGTAACGTTATCGCCCTGAACGTAGCGTTTTAGGGTTCTATGATGACGTCAGATGGTTACTGCGTAACAACGTCATTGTAAACAACATTCTGAAATGGCCGCCATGTTGGTTCGCCGGTCGCATTTCAAGAGTTTATATGGAGTTTATATGGAGTTTATGGGCGTTTTCGTCAAAATTTGCTGCCGGAATCGTAAGTTATGCAAGAACAACGATCATCCATGGTTATTTCATGCATTAACTTTTGCCGGATCCCTCGGAAGATATTTGAACATTCGGCCTGGCGGCCTCATGTTCAAACAGCTTCCTCGGGACCCGGCGAATGTTAATGCATGAAAAACCATGGTTGATCCTTATATTTACAGTCAACTGCAGATAGACCAAAATACGTTAATATGGCTATTTGCAGTCAACTGCATATACCAAAGAGCGTATAAATAGCTATTAACAGTCATTCTTTATACCAACAATTTACATCTGCGACCATCGTTGACTCGGATCAGGCTGTGCATTCGCGCAGCCTATTCATAGTCTTCGCTGTGCGCTCAAAAGAGTGTTAACATCACGCAAACACGCCTGTATAGTTTTGACCCCCTTGAACCCCACTTTTATATTGTTAAACTGGAGTTTACAGGGTTAAACCTTATTTTTCTTATTTCTTCTCTCAAATATACATTGTGGGTACTCGTTGAACCGCCTCATCGAGGCGGTTCTAACGAATACCCACAATCTATCTTTTGAGCAGAAATAAGAAAAATATCACAATTTCTTTATCTTAAAATTTTCATTTTTTTCGGCAATAAAGGTGACAATGTATTTGTATAGGCGTGTTTGCGTACTGAAGACACATGGACTCTTTTGGACGCCCATCGAAAACTCTCGTTTGAGTGTTAGATAAAAGGAGTTCAAACAATCAAGTGCATGATATGTATAAGAAACTTAACACAACATTGTCCAAGATCAAGTTTGACTTAAGCAGTAGTTTAAGATATCAAGGTTTGAGATAACGAGTGTCAACTGTATAATATTGCCTATACCTTATTTGTCCGCACCTGTGTTGCGCACGGTAAGGTTCATACCGAGTAAAATATCACTTCTTATCTGTGCATGCACGTCTGATTTGTTTGTTTGTTTGAATTGAGGTTTAACGTCCCCGTCAACACTGTAAAGGTCATTTTGGAGACGTTGCTTCCAATTTTGTGGGACTTTTACCCGACATTGAGGTGAAATGACATCTCAAGCCCTGTCGCCCAATGAAACCAATAGGGTTTATTAGCATGGACGGTCCGCCTCGCACCGCGGTTCCTGGGAAGGCTTAGATCATCTAAGCTGTTTACCAGTACTAGTGTGCGGGCCGGATTCAGCTCTGCCTGGAAGCATCATGCAGCCCATATATTTCTTCAAGCCCCTATGGGCGGGGGCGATATGCACGTCTGAATGATGACAATTGCAATTATCTCTTGTCAAGGCTCATGTTAGCAGTCTGTTTGGTTTGTTGTATTAGAGCTTAACGGCATAGTCAACACTATTTAGGTCATACCGAGAGTTTACCTATGTACACTTTTCCTAGGCAGATTTAAACTTAAGCAGTTATCACCGTTTCGCCACTGAGAAACTGACATCTGCCCTTCTTGACTCAGCGGAAGAGAGAAAATGACAATTGGAAAGATTTCACGTTCAAATTTGTTTGTTGAATTTCACTGTTTCTAAATGTAAATAATAAAAATTATTTTATCATATGGCGTCGCGTTTGAGAAGAAATAACGCCATGTAATATATTCGGTAATCCACTAGTGGGTTAAATATGCAAATTAGTAAGATACGCCCAGTTAAGTTACACGTACGACGTCCTTAACGACGTCGCGTTTTCTACGTAATGGCAGAAAATCGATTTTTTTTTGTTGTTGTTAAAAATGCGTTTTAAATGTCAAATGATAAATAGAATCTTACATTCGTATTCATGTATAATTCATTTTTTGAAACGAGTTGAGCAAAAACAATAGAATTTCGCCTCGAATTTTATCCACTTAATAAATTCAATAATACATGAACACATAATTATGTATGATCCCCTGTTTTTTACCTTCAGATAAAGGTTAATATCTTGTGCATGAAACATGAAAAACATGGACACACACATTAATTGCAGGAACAGAATGAATGTTAATAGCCATTTTAACGTTCTTTGTTATTTGCAGTTGAACTGCAAATAGCCATTTTAACGTATTTTGGCTATCTGCAGTTGACTGCAAATAGCCATTTTAACGTATTGTGGCTATCTGCAGTTGACTGCAAATAGCCATTTTAACGTATTGTGGCTATCTGCAGTTGAACTGCAAATAGCCATTTTAACGTATTTTGGCTATCTGCAGTTGACTGCAAATAGCCATTTTAACGTATTGTGGCTATCTTCACTTGACTGCAAATAGCCTCTTCAAAACAAAACAAAAAAAAAAAAAAAAAAAAGTTTTTGAGATATGAAAAAATCACTATATCACAAAGATCACACGGATGTATGCGGGTGGGTG
This sequence comes from Lucinisca nassula, assembly GCA_963580285.1. Classification (NCBI taxonomy): domain Eukaryota; kingdom Metazoa; phylum Mollusca; class Bivalvia; order Lucinida; family Lucinidae; genus Lucinisca; species Lucinisca nassula. Next base: position 103,560,809 of record OY757023.1, on the reverse strand, counting down.
TGCGTGTGTGCTGCGTGTGTATGTGTGTTTGTTTGTTTGAATTAAGGTTTAACGTTCGCGTCAACACTATTTATGTCATTTTGGAGACGTTGCCTCCAATTTTGTGGGAGGTTGTACCCGACATTGAGATGAAATGTCACCTCAAGCCCTGGCGCCCAATGAATTATTTTGTTTGATTTGATGTTTCACGTCCCGTCAACACTATATAGGTCATTTTGGAGACGTTGCTTCCAATTTTGTGGGACTTTTACCCAACATTGAGATGAAATGACATCTCAAGCCCTGTCGCCCAATGAAACCAATAGGGTTTATAAGCATGGACGGATTCGTACCGCTTTGCCTGGGCATGCTTATATCCTCTTAGCGGTTTACCAGTATTCGTGTGCTGTCGGATTCAGCTCTGCATTGAAGTATCATGCAGTCCATTTATTTCAAGCCCCAATGGGCGGGGGCCGCCCAATGGAGCCAAAATGCTAATAAACATTTGACCGTCTGTCCCACACCACTTTTCTGAGCAGGCTTTGTCCTAAGCGGTTTACCAGTACTCATGTGTGGTCAGTTTCAGGGACGTAAAACTAAATACACACTCACGATGACATACCCGTGCGACATAGTGCATTTTACATCTCCAAAATGGCTACTTTTCTAATGAAAATCAGTGTACATGTATACTGCAAACATAGGTTGTGGGTGCTCGTTAGAACCGACTCTTCAACGAGTACCCACAACCTATGTTTTGGAGCAGAAATAAGAAAAAATAATGTATTCCCCCGTACACCTATTTTTCACAATATAAAGAGGGGTTTAAGGGGATGTTCATTACACGGACTTGTTAATGTGATGGATGATAATACGCGAATTAACATGGCAAGGCCAAGTTAAACTACAGGGAACTACCATAGGGGCTTGAATCATGAAAATGAAAAAAAAAAATATTTTATTTTTTTTTTTTTTTTCATTTTTTTTTTTTTTTTTTTTTTCATGATTCAAGCCCCTATTGAACAACATAGAAATGACCGACTTAGACGGCCACCATTCAAAAAACTGGGTCCAGGAGTTCAAATCAAAATATTTACATTATCAGTGCATCCACAGGTAATCCCTAAAGTCAACTATTAGGATGACCTCAGTGAATATATTGACTCACGTGATGTCACATGATCACTAAGTGACATCAAAATAAACCATGGTTCCCTCCAATATGACGATGGTGGCGTTATGACGTCAAGGTAGCTCTTCTGCTTTTCATAGGATAACTGGGTGCCATCGGGTCACGAGCAAAGTTTAAGTTAACCCTTACTTTGCTTGAGACTCGATGTGGCTACTTTGCTAATGAAAGTCCGTAACATTTTTCTTATTTAATATGCAAACATAGGTTGAGGGTGCTTGTTATAACCACCTCTTTGGGGTATCCACAACCTATGTCTGGGAGCAGAAATAAAAAAATGTATACCCCCGTACACCCATTTTTCTCTATATAAAAATGGGGTGCATGGGGTAGGGGTGCGGTTCTAACGTATACCCACGATCTATAGTTTGATTGTGGGTACTCGTTACAACCGCCTCGGTTCTAACGTATACACACAATCTATATTTTGTGCAGAAATGAGAAAAATATCTTTCTTTTTTTTTCATCTTAAAATTTTCGGGTTTTGCGCATTAAAATTTACAATGCATTTGTATAACGTGTTTTCATAATTAAAATTTTAAGCCGTGGAAGTTCAAAAGAATTTCAATAAAAAAAACTCTGATAGGGATAGACAACATGATGCTACGCGCCAGTATCCACGTGTTGTTACACGTGTTGTTATTCCATTTTCATGACACGACACCGCCGCGTTACTACGAAGGAGCATTAGGGCCACTTTAACTTTTATTTTTTTGACTCGTATCTCGAAATTTCGACTTAGTATCTCGAATTTTCGACTTATTATCTCGAAATTTCGACTTACTATCTCGAAATTTCGACTTAGTAACTCGAAATTTCGACTTAGTATCTCGAAATTTCGACTTAGTATCTCGAAATTTCGACTTAGTATCTCGAAATTTCGACTTAATAACTCGAAATTTCGACTTAATATCTCGAAATTTCGACTTAGTAACTCGAAATTTCGACTTATTATCTCGAAATTTCGACTTAATAACTCGAAATTTCAACTTAATATCTCGAAATTTCGACTTAGTAACTCGAAATTTCGACTTAATATCTCGAATTTTCGACTTATTATCTCGAAATTTCGACTTAATAACTCGAAATTTCGACTTAATAACTCGAAATTTCGACTTACTATCTCGAAATTTCGACTTACTATAATTTCTACATACTAGCTCGAAACTGACTCTTTGATCTGCGCTGTGACTTTCAACTCTGAATAGGGATTAGCCATAACAGGAATCTTGTTATGGTCAACTCAGAGTTGAAAGAAGACCTTAGATGTCATAACCAACTTTCCACAACTTCATTATCACGGTTTAAATATGGAGTTTGGATATTTTTGCATGTTTAGCGCCAGAAGTCATGCCTCATTTTGAGAACGAATCATTTGCCACTGGACATGTGTGCTAGACCCCGCCGTTATGGAATTGAGACATTGGCTTGGCTAGCTAGAAGCCCCTGGAACATATTTGGGAGATTCTTGGGCGTCGAATACAGAACACTGAACACACCCACGACCCCCTTCCCCCACCTTCACACACACGCGCGGCTAGAGCTGACCAGCCATCAATTTCGACGTCTGACCGATGGGATGAAACGAAGGGTCTAGGAATCTGCTGCTCTGTCAAAATGATACATTTTGAACACGCAACGTATTCTGATACCGCATTTTCTGTCCGGTTGTTGCTTTGTTAAGTTAGTCATGGTGTTCGTGTTGCATAGTTTACCATCTTTTGGGTCGATTTTTTTTTCATTCGACCCAAAGTAACAACCTACAGAAGCTTCTCGCCTGCTATTGTCCACGTGACTATCGCTGACCATCTACACCATGAACGTACCGGTTATTTAATGAAGCTCTCTTCTCCGGCGTCTGATCAGGGTCTACACTGTTTGTAATATCCATGTTCCCCGGCCCAGTCTACATGGGGCACTGACGTCACAAGGAAAGACTATAGCACTGCTATAAATAGCTCGACCTGGATTTTGAACATGGTCAGTGATAGTCACGAGGTCAATAGAAGGCGGGAAGCTTCTGTAGTTAGTAACTTTTAGTCAATTGATAATTAATCGACCCAAGTGCGGCGTCTGATCAGAATCTACACATTTTGCTTATAGTATAGGAATTTAAAGGATAAACGAAACATGTTCAAATCCACACTCGAAGACAATCGACAGTGCTGTCAGTGCTTTGATCTATAAATGATTGTTACAGCACACGATGTGAAAGTTTGCTACCGAAAAAAACTGTCAAATATGACTTTTAGCCCGTTTGTATTTTACTGAAACGGGGTTGAATTTGTTTGTTTGATTTGAGGTTTAACGTCCCCGTCAACACTGTATAGGTCATTTTGAAGACGTTGCTTCCACTTTTGTGGGACGTTTACCCAACGTTGTGATGAAATGACTTCTCAAGCCATGTCGCACTAATTGTTTGATTTGAGGTTAACGTCCCCGTCAACACTGTAAAGGTCATTTTGGAGACGTTGCTTCCAATTTTGTGGGACTTTTACCCGGCATTGAGATGAAATGACATCTCATGCCCTGTTGCCCAATGAAACCAATGGGTTTATAAGCATGGACGGTCCGACTCTTGCGCACCGCTTTGCCTGGGCAGGCTTAGATCCTCTAATCGGTTTACCAGTACTCTTGTGCGGGTCGGATTCAGCTCTGCGTGGAAGCATCATGCAGCCCATATATTTCTTCAAGCCCCGATGGGCGGAGGCCGCCCTGTCGCCTTATGAAACCAATATGAAACCAATAGGGTTTATAAGCATGGACGGTCCGACTCGCACCGCTTTACCTCCTCTAAGCGATTTACTAGTACTCGTGTGCGGTCGGAATTCAGCTCTGCGTTGAGGCACTATGCAGCCTATCCATTTATTCAAGCCCCGATGGGCGGGCCCGTGAAACGGGATTGAATGCGCGACGTCCTGATGAGACAGAAAACCCTCTGACTCTTACATGATACATATGTTTTGGGCTTCTAGTTTTATAGTTCTTGAGAAATATTTGATAAAATTAACATTGGTCAATATAGAGAGAAAGAAGAATGAAAGAACATGTGACAAAATACACCGAGAAAGGTCATTGGCGTTTACACGATACAAGTAAGCCGATAATGACCATAGTCTCACAATGTTATCACATAATTTGCATAATCTGCTTGATGTAAACTTGTTTTCAAAGCTGGGGTATAATGAAACGGGGGTGTTTAACATTAACTGTGTGTATAGGACTTAATATCTCGTAAGTCGAAATTTCGAGATACTAAGTCGAAATTTCGAGTTATTAAGTCGAAATTTCGAGTTAATAAGTCGAAATTTCGAGTTATTATGTCGAAATTTCGAGATACTAAGTCGAAATTTCGAGTTATTATGTCGAAATTTCGAGATACTAAGTCGAAATTTCGAGATACTAAGTCGAAATTTCGAGTTACAAAGTCGAAATTTCGAGATACTAAGTCGAAATTTCGAGATACTAAGTCGAAATTTCGAGTTAATAAGTCGAAATTTCGAGTTATTATGTCGAAATTTCGAGATACTAAGTCGAAATTTCGAGTTATTATGTCGAAATTTCGAGATACTAAGTCGAAATTCCGAGTTAATAAGTCGAAATTTCGAGTTACTAAGTCGAAATTTCGAGATACTAAGTCGAAATTTCGAGATACCTATCAAAAGAAAAAAAAGTATACCTGGCCCTAATGCTCTTTCGTACGTTACTGATATATTGGTTTCCGAAGAAAATTTTCGCTCACCATTTTCGCGGATCATACGTAGATAGGTACTTGTAACTTAAGCTGACAGTTCTATGAAAATCGCATTGGCTCACGAGAGGCTAGCCATGTCACATTCGCGTCTGTCTACAACGTATAGAAATCTTCCTCCATCTTACTAAATTAAATAAAGAAATTACATATTGCGGCAGCACACTACCTCACTGGGCATGACAGTGCAAAGAATATATCTCGTGACTTAATTAACTGCAACATATTAAGTTAAGAGGCGATGACAAAAAATAGCTAAATTAAGTTTTTACAAGAGCAATTTACCAGCAACTGAAAGCACAATTCCAGCAAAACGAAGTTATATTACTGTAAAAAATTAAAGGAAACATGACACCAAAACTGGTGGCAGTTGATCTGCCACCAGTTTTAGTTTATTGTAGATGTAACGAACCAAGCGAAAGCAATATACAGTAGAATTTCGATGGCTCGAACACCGATGACTCGTTTACCATGGATGAGTCGAACACATTCTTGAGCCCCTAGCGAAATCCTCTACATAAGAAATAGTGGGGGATAATTAAGGAGATTTTAGTATTTTATCTTGCAAATGTATGCTGTTTGTACTCATTAGAATCGCCTCGATGAGGCGATTCTAATGAGTGCATACAGCATATATATTCATTATAGAACACCGAAAAAATGTCAAAGAGTATCTCGTTATACCTCCTGACAGTAACCTCAGTGGCTCGAACTACCCCAGTCTCGAACAGATTTTCGAGGTCCCAAAGGTGTTCGAGCCATTGAAGTTCGACTGTATACCATTACTTAATTCTTCGAGTATTGAGAATTCGAATCAAAAACAAATAACAAACCTAACCAATTTTATTTAAACCAATTTAATTCAATGTTGGTTTTAATTTGGCCATGACGGATATCATTATGTAAGTGCATTGTGTTTAATTGACATGACAACCGTCCTCAACTGAATCTTTCAATCACAGCATAATTTTGGTTTAAGTTATCTTCATTGTATGCTCGGTAACTTTTCACCGAATAGCCGGCTTTTCCCAGAAGACATTGCTAAAATGTTGAATGAACATCTAATCAAGTTCGATACACCAAATCCAGTTTGCAAGTTTTTGCAATGTTGTGCATCCACCGGGTTCAATTGTGATGACTAATCGTATGTTAACGGTGGAATCCCCCAAACCAATCCAATAACCGCACATACATGTACGTTCAGTTAGATCTTACCGGCACTGGTTCGGGAAAAGAAGGGGGTAAGAAAGTTTGCTGACTAAACAGTGGGCATTTCATCGCCATTTCTTTTTCAGGTCTGTGACCTTTTTTCTCATTAATTATGTCTTGCCACCAAAGGTAAGGAGAGATGCATATTGTTCCTAATCCATCGCGCCATTACTTCTGGAGATTTTGAACATTTATCGAGCATGTTGGTCACGTTGGTGATGTGACTTGGATCCTATTATCTGCCTTCACTTGGAATTTGCCCAGTAGTTTCAGAGAAGATGTCTTTCTTAATTGCTAAAGGAAACGACGGACGCCGGACCTAAGTCGGGTGCATCCTCCAAAATTACCCGCCGAAATCGGTTGCATCCATACGATGTGACGACAGGTGTGTTTGGGACAAAATTCTATAAAAGCCTGTTTGATTTGTTGTTATGTGACAAGGAATGTTCAACGTAAGTATTTAAACAAACACAGAATGTCTCGAGACAGCAGAACCCAAAATCGGTGATTGTAGACGGGTTTTATATTTTTCATGCGATGTTTCCAGGGTGCATGTATCTTTTTTCCGGCATTTCGAGATGGTATTTAAAATAATAAGGACTGCGAAAATTGCACTGAAGTATGCTTTTCTTCTTCGAAAATCTCAGCTCAGGGTTCTTTTTTTCTAAATAGCAACAAAATGACAAAAATCGCCAATTTCCCTGTCGCCGTAATTACACGCAACGTAGTTGCCTTTGATCTCCGAAGACGGGAATTAATTTGTATGACGGATTCAAGTGTTTTTATTGTACATCACGAAAACGCGCCTATATAATTCTGAATCCCTTGAACCCCACTTGTATATAGAAAAACTGAGGTTTACAGGGGGTAAACCTTATTTTTATTATTTCTGCTCTACAATCTAGATTGTTGGTGCTCGTTAGAACCACCTCGATGAGGCGGTTCTAACGTATACCCACTATCTATATTTTGAGCAGCAATAATAAAAATATATCGTAATCTTTCATCTTAAAAATTTTGTCTTTGATGTAAATGTATTATCATAATGAGGCACCGACAACAATTTTCTTCACGTGAATCTTCAAATTTCACGTCCACTTTCATCTATACTATACTGACGATGAGGACTTAAGTATGCTTTTCTTCCATTTCACTTCATGTTTGTTCCTGACATGCTTGGTTGTGGACTTAATACTTTACTTGTACGAGGACTGTTCAAATATGAATGCAAGTAGAACGTTTTCTCATGCACTAATGCGAAAATCACCTGGAAATAAATATCACAGCGTTGAAAAACATTTTACCTATACATTGATACCAAACCTGTTGAAATCCGTGCACTTTAGTCATGTATATCGTCGATAAACATTGTCTACTCTTGTATACTAATACAAATCATGGTTGGAAGAAGGTCAGAGTACGTCGTTGAAATACGGTCCTATATTAAGAATCGTTGTATTCTTGGTATACGGTGCAAAGACATTTTTGATGAAATATGTTCGGTTCATGGGCATAATGAAATGTCTTTTCCGACAGTTTTTCGTTGGTGTAAGAAATTCAGCTGTGGGCTAGGCTCAACAGAAGATGCACCACATGTGCGTCGGTCGAAAAGAGCAACATCTGCCAAGATGGTTGCTAGAGTGAAAGAAATAGTTGCTACCGATGCACGATACACCACCAGGCAAAAAGTTAGTATGGTTGGCATCTCATTAGGATCAGCTCATACAATTCTGAAACGGGATTTGAAAATGAGAAAGATCTGTGCTAGATGGATTCCCCATCTGTTGACAGATGAGCAAAAAAAAAAAGACACGCGTTCAGTGCGCCAAGAAGTTGCTTAAAAAGTTTCCAAATTACAATGCACGGTCTTTCGGTGACGAGACATGGGTTCACTTTTTTTAGCAAAAACGAAAGATTCAGAACAAAATATGGGCAACAAAGTATTGCAAAAGACCATGCATTGCAAAGCGGACCATGAGCGTCAAGAAGGTAAGGAACTTGCTATCGCAAAAACCATTCAATGTATTTATAATATATTTTTGATTTTATAAACACCATTATCCGGACCATTATGGATAGGTGGACAGACGGACGCATCACAGCGACTCTGTAAAATTGGATAATTGTAAATAATGGTTTTCTTGTTAAATTTTCGCGTCTTTAATTATGATAACTAAACTGCTAATTTGCCACACAATAGGACGACCATTTTCAAAGCTCTTATTTGTATTTTGGTGGTCGCATGGATGAATGGATGGATAGATGGATGGATGGAGAGCGATCGATGCATGGATCTTAGGCATAGATAAGTAAGACCACATCACAGCTTCTCTAGTCTTGTTCAATGGTGTACACTCCAACAAACTCAAAAGGGGATGCTGTCGAGTAGTTGTTTTCATGTTTAGCAATGTTAGTGATATGCATCTGTTTACTTAACGAGTCAATGTGATGAACACATGTAAACCTCACTTAATGTAAACCACACTTAATGTACGGAAAAGTGGAATTTCCATGTTTTACTGATTGCGGTCAAAACATATGTTGTGGGAACTCTTTGGTATAGTCTCCAACGAGGACTCAAAACCTATGTCTGTCTTGAGATCAAAACAAAGTTTGTGGGAACTCTATGGAATAGTTTCAGATGGTACTCAAAACCTATGTTTGACAGTAGTAGGCATTAACAGAACGCATTATGATGCAGGGTGAGGTTTTATTTTTGGATACTCACATACTCGCATGGGCATAAACTATAGTTGTTTGTATTGGAGTTCAGTGTATTGGAGTTTAACATCATTTTAGGCCATGTTTAGCCAATCAGTTTATCTATCCACACATTGCCCGGTCAGGCTTATACGTAAGCAGTACACATTCTTTCGCCAGAAACTGACAACTACCCTTCTTGAATCAACGGCCGTACAAAAGATTTCACGATCAATCTCCACGAAAGAATGTTGCCGACCCCGGCAGGTATCGACCCCGCGTCCTCCTGATCACCAGTCAGACACGCAGCCGACTGAGCTACCGAGGCCAGCTATAACCCCGGCGACTTGTAAAATACATGTATGGTATTGTGCAATCTATTGTATTGTTAAACGGTGTCAGTACGTTCAATATTATGTTATAGATATAAATTGATAATTTGTTAAAATAATTGAAACAAATATCTTTTTTTTAAACTAGAGCCATTCTTACTCTAAAACAAGCCAATACGCACCAAAGTTACCTTTTACTTGTAAAATCAGCTTTAAAACAATTCAACACACAAAAGTCAGTTCGTACCTATTTTTGAAGAACTGGGTACGAAGTGACCAAAATCGATTCCCAGAAAAAATAAAAGTGGGTACGAAATGACCAAAGTGGGTACGAAATGACCAAAATGGGTACGAAATGACCAAAATGAAAACTAAAACGGATACGAAATGACCAAAATGGTACGAAATGACTAGGGTACGAAATGACTAGGGTACGAAATGACTGGAAACCTTCCGTAATACACTAGTGGATTAAATATGCAACAAGTTAGATACATCCCGTAACGTTACAAATACGACGTCCTTAACGACGCCGCGTTTACTAATTGCGAAATATTGACCTTTTTTGTTAAACATCGTGAATAAAATACGTTTAAAATTTCAAATGATAAATAGAATTTTGCATTCGTGTTCATGTATTATTAAATTTATTAAACTATTTGAGGAAAAGGCATAACATGCTTGTCGAATCATAAGCGCGGTCTCGCCAGATCCTTTGCTGGTCACGAAAATACTGACATCATGAAAACACGCATATATATATTTGACCCCCTTGAACCTCATGTGCACTTTTAAAAAATGAAACCTGGATTTACAGTGGTAAACCTTATTTTTCTTATTTTTGCTCGTAAATATAGATTGTGGGTACTCGTTAGAACCGCCCCGACCGCCTCGACGAGGCGGTTCTGACGAGTACTCACAATCTATATTTTGAGCAGAAATAAGAAAAATATCACATTTTTCATCTTAAAATTTTCGTATAATTTTTTTTTTTTTTTCATTTTTTTTCGCAGGTCAAATTTACGATGCATTTGTATAGGCGTGTTTTCGTAATGGAATACCTTGACTTGGGAACATCATCACGTAAAGAAGTCCTCAAGATGAAGACCCATGTATACCCAACTTTATATAGAGAAACGTGGGGTTAACAGCGGTATAAATTTTTTTCCTGCATCTTCGTCGAACATATAGACTATGGGGACTCGTCAGAGGAGGCTCGTTGAGGTGTTTCTGACGAGTACTTACATTCTAAGTTTGCAGCAGAAATGAGAAAGACATGAGGATTTTTCTGGTTTTGACTATTTTACACCAGAAAATGTCCTTTTCACAACTCTGAAAAAACATTACAACATAGGCGTGTTATCACAATGTAAAGCTTCGGGCAAGAAGTCAAGCGTATAGTGCTGTTACATGAACTTGGCTGCGTGCTGCTGTTACATGTACTTGGCTGCGCGCATGCGCATTTCAAGGTGTATGAATGGCATTTGACGTGTCACCAGTAACAATTCTGATTCTGATTCTGACACACATCGGAAAATGTTAAGAGCCCTTTTCTTAGAAGATGGCTTTATCTTAACGTGTATAGAGATAAAGTGTCAATTATCCACAAATCAGGTTGTGCACGCAAAGCAAGGTATACATTTTTTGGTATGTTCGACCACCGCAGTTTGAAATCCGTCTACTTAACCCATATACTATCATCAGCGTCTTTGCTATGTGCTCTCTGTGCGGGTCAGTTTCCACAGACTGTACCTTTTGACTTGTAAAGATTCTGATCAATCTGTGCCTCTGCGCAGGCTCTTCTTAGTCTTAGCTGGTCCTGGTAGCACACGCAAACTTTCGCCTTCTTGTGCTTAGGCTCATATGGCTTCTCTTCTGTCAGCCTTTTAACCCTTTTTGTACCAAATGGAATCTTCCTCTTTATATATAGCAGAAGTCCATTTCAAAATTTAGGAGTGTCAGGTTGTGTTTTCATCAAAATTTATTTGGAAAAGGACTGAACTTTTAGCAAACAGCGTAGGCCCTGATCAGACGCCGCGTACTGCGGCGTCTGATCTGGGCCTGCACTGTTTACCAAGGTACTCCTTTAGGGGTTTCTGGTACTCAATGGGTTAATTAAAACAACGACTAGCTTTTTTCAGATATCTGCTTACATCGATTGGGCGGGCAATGTACTTGTAGTTTCTAAAGTAATTATAAAAAGACACTATACACATGTATTTCTCATCTTTTCTTCTTTTTTATCTTTGGACTTACTTTAGCCCATTCTTTCTCGGAAACATATTAAAAAGTACATAGAAAACAGTTAAGACCCTGATCAGACGCCGCATAATGCATTCCGAAAACATGCCTATATAAATACATTCTAAATTTTATTGCCAAAAAAGAGAAAAAAAAAATAGATGAAAACTTGTGATATTTTTCTTATTTCTGCTCAAAATATATATTGTGGGTATTCAATAGCACCACCTCATTGACGATTACCCACAATCTATATTTTAGAGCAATAATAAGCAAAATGAGTTTTATCCCTGTAAACCACAGTTTTGTTATATAAAAGTGGGGTTCAAGATGGTCAGAATTATATAGGCGTGTTTTCGTGATGCGGCGTGTGATCCGGGTCTGCCAATGTTTGCTATTATGGTTTTCCTTCAAATAGAATAAAAAGGAGTACACCCTTGAAATTATAAATGGACTGGTCCAACATATAACAATGGAAGAGTCCACCAGTATACAATGGGTTAATATCCGTGTGAACAATTACATGTATCATGGTTAGTTTGTTTAATATTTATGGAAAATAATGGCCCAGTCAAAACCATATAGGTGATGTCGAGCCGGTCAGTTTTCCAAGCCACATTTCCAGGGCAGGCTTATACGTACATAAGCGGGAAACCAGTATAATGCTCTGATAATTGCGATTCTTGTCCTGAGTGATCAACCAGTACATGTGGGACCACGGAAAAATAGATTAGTCTGCATGGTGCTTCTACGGAGAACTGAAACATACCGCACATGAGCACAGCTTAGAATGTCTAAGCCTGCCCAGACGAAGTGGTGAGAGTCGGGCCGTCCATGCATATAAACCTTATTGTTTTCATTAGGCGGCAGGGCTTGAGGTGTCATTTCATCTCAATGCCAGGTATAAATAAAAATCAAAAATGAGTTCCTTTAAGAGCAATGAAAACATTCATAAGAAAGAAGATGGGTCATTCTACGTAGTTTCGGCTAATAAAGCCTCATCAGTGACCCTGTAATGATCCGGCAACGAAAGCCAGAGGAGACATACTGCAAATCTGCGAATTTCAAACAGGCAGTCGATTTAAAGACTGATATAAATCAAAATGGGATCCAAATAATTAAAAACCGGTGTAGAATATGAGTCTAAACCAATAAATCCCACAAAACTGGAAGCAATGTCTCCAGAATGACCTAAATAGTGTTGACGGGGACGTTACACCTCAAATCAAACAAATCAGCCAGTATATGTATAGACCGACAAGGAATCCCTGGCAGTTACTTCATAATTAGTTTACTCGAATAGTCATATGACATGGCCTGTACTTGAAACCTATGACTAAGATCAATTACATACTGCCAAAAACCTTGTAGATTTCGTGGCCGTGAGAGTAGAGGAGTTGTTTTATAGACCAAGAAGTGGTTGGTTCAAAACCGACGTGTCGCATGATTGTTCTTTTTCTTTTCTTTTTTTAATCTCGTAATACACACATCCACCCACACCCACCCACACACGACATGTGAAATCCGCTTTACCCGTGTGACATGTTGAAAGTGGATAATTACGACGTGTACAGAACATATTTCTTGTTCATTTTCAAGCACATAACACTTGACAGCATAAAACTTGTTTATGAGAAATACAGATGAAAAAAGTGTGTGTGTGTGAATTCGGGTTTACCGTCGCTTTCAACAATTTTTCAGTCATATCACGACGGTGTCTGGTTGCGACAGGGAGCTCAATGCTCACGTTTATAGTGCTGCCTCACTGAAGTATCATGTCCCAGACACATTACATGATACCACACCCAGTCACATTATCCTGACACTGGATCGACCAGTCCTAGCTCTACCCCGTAAATCTGAGTGCCAAACGAGGAGCAGCTAGTACCATTTTTAACGACTTTGGTATGTCGCGGCCCGGAATCGAACCCGAGACCTCCCGTTCCCCGGAGCGGACACTCTACCAACTGAGCTATCGGGGCCGGTGATGAAAAAAAAGTGAAACAGAAATAAAATATATATATACAAAATTTACTATATATTTCAAACCAGTAAAATATAAAATATGAAACAATGAACATTTAATTTGCCATAAAATATAAAACGCCGGCCTCGGTGGCTCAGTCGGATGCGCGTCTGACTGGTGATCAGGAGGACGCGGGTTCGATTCCCGCCGGAGTCGGCAACATTCTTTCGTGGAGATTGATCATGAAATCTTTTCTACGGTCATTCTCTCCCTTCCAGGGCAGTTGTCAGTTTCTGGCGAAAGCATGTGCACTGTACTGGTTAACCGCTTACGTATAAGCCTGTCCAGGAAAAGTGTGGATAGGTAAACTGACCGGCTCAAAAATGACCTAATATAGTGTTGGCTGGGCCGTTATACTCCAAAACAAACAAACAAACAAATAAAATATAAAACAAACATATGATAAAAAAAGGAAATCAGTGAGATTCGAACTCGGACAATCAGCACGACAAGCAGCGTTGACATCTCCTGGGCCGTTGTGACTGCTGTATATTCAGTGGGCGTGTCCTGTTCATACGATAAACCCCAGCGCAAATTTATACTGGAAAATCCTTTCTATTTTTAGCTTTGTTATTGATTTGACGTCACTGCCAGACCTAGTTTGTTTACCAGTACAGTATCTAAGAGCTCATTTTGTCATCGTTTATTATTATGAATTCAAATATACTAAAAAAAAATTTACCACCAAAGAAATGAAAATTTCAGCTAAATCTTTCTGATAGTTTTCGTATTTCTGCTTAAAACATAGATTGTGGATACTCGTTAGGACCGCCTCAGCGAGGCGGTTCTAACGAGTACCCACAATCTGCAGAAATTAGAAAATAATCTATACCCCTCTTAACCCCAGTTTTACTATGTAAAAGTGGGGTTTAAGGGGGTCAAAATTATATAGGCGTGCTTTGGTGATTATATAGCTGGGTCGACCCAGCTCTTCATCCCTAGTGAATACTTCCAGTACCTTCAGATAAGAAAGATTGAGGAATAATTGGGCCCCGTCAAGCGATTTTGGTACTTATCGCCTATGCGAGCAGCGAAGGTTCAGGCGAGCCTGCGCATCCGCGCAGTCTCGCCAGAACCTTCGCTGCTCGCTCATACAAGCAGTGAATCAAAAGGAACCTTCAGACAGAAAGCCATATCCCTGGATCCTCTGAATGGCTGGGCATGCGCAGTTAAAATTTGTCATGACGGAATGCTCGAAGACACGAATTCGCTTGGCGGGGCCCAATTAATGGAGCGTTTTATTACTTTTATCTGGAGTGAACCGATTAGAATCGACTCGAAAAGTACACAAAGCAGCATACAGTAAAATTCCGCTAAATTAAAACTAATTCTGATTTAGAAAGCTTACTAAGAAAGTTTCTGTTATCCTTTCTTTGTGTTTTCTGCGCACAGTGCCCTCTAGTCAGAGACCATCTTTGGGATTGTTTTTTAACAGTCCCAAAGGTGGTCTTAATATAGGAATTTTACTGTATTCAAAAACTCACCTTCTTCACTTTGCATTTACAAGAAAAAAATCCTATACTTATCTATTGTGACGTAATCATTACGAAAACACGCCTATTCCAATATATTGTAACCTTTATTGCCGAAAAAATGAAAATTTTATGATGAAACATTGTGATATTTTTCTTATTTCTGCTCAAAATATAGATCGTGGGTACTCGTTAGAACCGCCTCATCGAGGCGGTTCTAACGAGTACCTACAATCTATATTTTAGAGCAGAAATAAGAAAAATACGGATTACCCCTGCAAACCCCAGTTTTACTATATAAATCTGGGGTTCAAGGGGGTCAAAGTTATATAGGCGTGTTTTCCTGATGGTTGTTCATATTTCTATGAATAATAACAATAATAATAAAAATAATAATAATAATAATAATAAAACTTCGTCTGTCATTCCTGGCAATGACCAATCTCAATCATATGCAAGGAATGTTACTGTTTGTGTGTTCTAAGATGGCTGATGAGACCAATTCTGACTCTGAAGTGTCTGTTGCAGGTAGAGCAAAAGAGGTTGGAGGAAGACTTTGTGCCACGCACGTTTCTGCGCGGCTTCGCTGATTCTTTTTGCCTAATATTCACTAGCACCCCTTCTGATGAGCCCTTGCCTCTTTGCTTTGTTCCCACGACCCTGTTGGTATGTTGAAGTCATTGAGGGAGTCTTTGAGGGTGTTCTTGTAACGCTTGTTCTGACCACCCTGGAAGCGTTTGCCAATGTCAGTTTCAGAAGGGTGTGTACACTCTGCATCTTGCCTTTTTCATGACTTCTGTGTCTGGAATCCTGTCTTGCCACTTAATCTTTAAAAGTTTTCTAAGACAGCTTGTGTGGAATTGGATCAGTCTTTTAGCGTGCCGTTGGTAAACTGTCCACGTTTCACAATCATATAATAGTGTTGCCAGCACCACAGCTCGGACTTTCAGCTTTGTGTCAAGCCTGATTCCATTTCGATCCCAAACAATAACATGTACATGTAGTCGACCTAATGCAGCAGTAGCTTTGGCAATCTTGGCATTGACTTCATCATCAATGTACACGACTCTTGACAGTGTGCTCAAAAGGTAGGTGAGCTTGCCTACCATTTGTTATCTTTTACCTTTCACTATGATGGTGGGCTCTTTGTAAGGCTTGTCAGGTGCTGGTTGATAGACCACCTCAGTCTTTTTTATGCTGATTGTGAGGCCATATCCATTATAGAAGTCAGATACTTGAAGTACACCTTTTTTGCGTTTTCTCTTCTGTTGGAGCACACTTTGTAATGTCATCAGCAAAGCGGAACTCATCTAGCACCTCCGTCTGCACCTTGGATTTGGCTTGCAACCTTCTAAAAGCTTACCTAATAGGTATATCATTGTTACCATCCTGGAAAGCATCTGTTTGCATGGCAGAGAACATCATATTGAACAGTGTTGGGGCTAGTACACAGCCTTGTGTGACTCCATTTATCACGGGGAGTGGATTAGAAAACTCACCATCATTTTGGACCCGTGCAAGCATACAATCGTGGAACTTATTATACTACGAACTTGGTTGGACAGCCATATTCACCATAATTACATCTATGAATTCATTGACTAACGTGAGGTCAATTAAGGGGAATAGGAACACCTAGCACATTTTCCGCCATTTCTTCAAAAGGAGACAACTTTCGGGACTTCTGTTCGCTTTTCTATAGGCTCAGTCCCACTAAAAAGGGGGTCTGCTCTTGAAGGAAAGCATTTGCTCCTCATGAGCAAATTCTTTCTTTTAAGAGTTGAAAATAGCTTTGCAGGAGTTGACTCCCTTTAAGGTGTTTCCTTTTCACTTAAGTAACGACAAAATAAACAATAGTTTTTTCAAGTGTCAATGGACAAAGAGAACATCACGAAAACACGCCTATATAATTTTGACCCCCTTGAACCCCACTTTTATATACTAAAACTGGGGTTTCCGGGGGTATACCTTATTTTCCTTTTTTCTCCTCTGAAATATAGATTGTACTCGTTAGAACCGCCACGATGAGGCGGTTCTTACGAGCGCCCACAATCTATATTTTGATCAGAAATAAGAAAAATATCACAATGTATTTGTATAGGCGCGTTACATAACGACGTTATGCCGACAACGGTGCTCTTCCGCTGTTATTAGGAAAGCTGCGTGCAAATGATTTCTTCTTTCAATTGCAGCCCTCAAACCTGATTTTCTGCCATATAATGGCTGAAAAATAATGTAAATATATAAAATAATCGAGGTAATTCATTTACGAAATGTATTCTTTTTTTCTGCTGTTCATGAAAGTATGGACGCGGTGGGTCTCGTGCAAAGTAAGTAAGGATTCATGTAAACTTTGCTAGCGACCCGCTGTCGTTCATAATTTTATGCAAGGCAGAAAAATTAAGTTTAAGTTTGATATTTACATTCTTTGCCTCTCATCACTGGGCGAAAAAATGCTTATGGGGCAAATTTATCAACTTGAAAAGAGCGGAACAGCATTGACATCATCAACACCCGTAGAGACTTATGGGTTAGACTGTCGTCACTTGACGTGACTTAAAACCTTGTGATTCGATTCGTTCATGGAAATATGAACTAAGTTGTTTTCTATAGGTTTACATTAGACGTTATTCTGGAAATGTAAATATTTCACGTTGAATAAAGCATGAACAACATCGGTTCATGAGCAAAGTTTATGTGAACCCCGAACGTTCATTGAAGTATGGACACCTTCAGAGTTCACTTACTTTGCCCATGATCTGATGTTATTCCTGCCTCAAGTTATATTTATGGGGATATTCCGCTATTAAGACCACCTAAAATTAATACAAATTTTCCTTTTAAAAGCATATTTAGAAGGTTTTAGTTACATTTTCTCTGTGTTTGCTTTTTGGAAGACCACATTTGGGACTGTTCAAAAGTGGTCTCAAAGACCACTTTTGAACAGTGCCAAAGGTGGGCTTAATATAGAAATTGTACTTTATTTCTCAAATATATCACACATCGCCATGTGATATATGACTTATCAGCATCCTCATATATCGCACTACATCATATAGGTACACCTATCTTACGAATTGCAACGGAACTGTCCACTTAGCGATTCAGTAATATTATAATAATAATTGAAAGACATTTCCTTTTCCTTAGTGTTAGAAATTAGACATTGTTGGCTGAGGAACGAATATGCGAACCTTCAAATTAACTATTACAGTTTCACCAGTGAAAGATTTCAGACACCGCTTGTTATAAATGTAATACCTCAATTCAATATAATCCGCCTGCATCAGAATACATGTACCCCATTCTTGTGATTGACAGTGTGTTCTTGAATCGAGCACATTCTCTATCCCATTGTACAGTCAATCCGTCACTAATGGTCACTAATGGCTAGCTGCTCGGTTTCAGGGTAGTAGCCGGCTTCGGTTCTGTATTGGGTGCTTATTAAAACCCACAAAGACGCGGGGTTAACGATTTTTTTAATTTGAGTTTTACGTCCCCGTCAACATATTTTTTTGTCATTTTGGACACGTTGCTTCCAGTTTCATGCATTGAGATATGTTCCGAAGGACCTGACAAATGATATTGCAATGAATTCTTATTCTTGCATAACTTCCGATTCCAGTTTTGACGAAAACCAAACCTCTATATACACTTTTCAAATATGACCGTAAACAACATGGTGGCTGATTCAGAACGTCATAAACAATGAGGTCAGTTCCGCAGTGACCGCCAGACGTCATCAAATTCAATTTTCAGGGCGACAACGTTACGTCGCTCAAGGTAACGTAAACGAAGCAAGGACTGTCTTGTTATATCAAAAGTTCGAAACCCATATTCAAACAACAGGTGAATTTCATTAGTTGAACATGGAATTTGTTATTTGGGAACGGCTTCTAGCCCATTCAAATATAGCTTCAAACACAGCTATGTCTATAGGACTTTATGCAAGAACACGTTGTCTACAAGACTATCTATAACATGTAATTATTTATGGGGTGCCGTTTTACTATTTAATCCGTATTTATAAATATCCATAAATCGAATTATGGATATCCATAACTCGATTTATGGATATCCATAAATCAGCCGAATAATGGATATCCATAATTCGAATTATGGATGTCCATAATTCGATTTATGGATATCATTAATTAATCTCTCCTACACCACAGGCCACCACTAAGCCTACCCTACATTACCTCCACCTCCATCCCGGCTTTTATTACACACCTTAATCGGAAACCTGACGGAAATAGTCGGTTTTTGTTTTGCAAAGGGAGCAGTCATTATTCATTAGGTTTATTTGCAGAGGAGAATAATGGATATCCATAATTCGATTTATGGATATCAATAAATCAGCCGGATAATGGATATTCATAATTCGAATTAAGGATATCCATAAATCGATTTGTGGATATCCATATTTCGATCTAAATTAATGATATCCATAAATCGATTTATGGATATCCATAATTCGATTTATGGATATCCATAATTTGATTTATGGATATCCATAAATCAGCCGAATAATGGATATCCATAATTTGATTTATGGATATCCATAAATCAGCCGAATAATGGATATCCATAATTTGATTTATGGATATCAATAAATCGAACAATGGATATCCATTATTCGATTTTTGGATATCAATAATTCAGTTCGATTTATGGATATCCATAATTCGAATTATGGATATCCATAAATAATTATGGATATCCATAAATAATAATCCGGATTATTTAATACGGATTAAATAGTAAAACGGTGCCCCATAGTTATTTGCATTATGGTAATGACACCCATAACGTTAAAGCAGCGTCGAAACAACGTTAAAAACGTCATTTCAGTTTGAACTTTGTTACATTTTCACACGACTTTAAGTCAACACAGAATGCCTGGTGACAGTCATCACCAGTAAGTTGGCTGAATAGAAAATTTTTCGATTGGTTCAGCGTCAAAAAGTTATTTTGTCCGTACACATGTTACTGTACAGTAGTACAGGTTTTTGAACCGCGTTAGGAGAAAATTTAACTCCTGGGTTAGCAATTAGGTAATAAACAAACCAGTCTGTTCAACAACACAGTCTAGCTAGAGTCTTGAAATTTTATAAATAAAAACTGCAGTTACTGTATAGAGTGAAATTCCGCTATTATGACCACTTTTGGGACTGTTCAAAAGTGGTCTTAAAGACCACTTTTGAACAGTACCAAAGGTGGTCCCTGATTAAAGGACAGTGTGTGCCAAAAACACGAAGAAAGAATAACTGTATCCTTATAATTAAGGCTTTTTACAGCAGAATAGTCTTAATTTTAGGTGGTCTTGAAAGCGGAATTTTACTGTGCTACCTTAGCAGTGCAAACGAAGGTGATGATCACTTTGCGCGCATGCGCAGGCTGGTCTGCAACTTTGTTGTTCACAAATTGCAAAGACAGGGTAAAACAGGGTTTTACATGGCGTTGGCTTATATTGTTTTGTGGAAAAGACAATAACAAATAAATTAACTAAAAGTTCGATAAATAATGAAAAAGGGTATAGGAACATTGTTACTGGTGATATGTTGCTGCCTGTGTATACATGGGAGAGGATTGTTTCGTGCAAAACGTAATCGTTTATTATTATTATATATATTATTTGTCACATTACGAAAACACGCCTATACAAATACGTACATTGTAAACTTTACCGCCGAAAAAACGAAAATTTTAAGATGAAAAATTGTGACATTTTTCTTATTTGTGCTCAAAATATAGACTGTGGGTACCCAACGAGGCGGTTCTAACTAGTACCCACTATTTATATTTGAGAGCAGAAATAAGAAAAACAAGGTTTACCCTGTATGACCCAGTTTTACTATATAAAAGTGGGGTTCACTGATGAGGCTTTATTAGCCGAAACTACGTAGTATGACCCATCTTCTTTCTTATGAATGTTTTCATTGCTCTTAAAGGAACTCATTTTTGATTTTTATTTGCCTTCACTGCAGCTGGTGTTGTGCCGTGTGGCGGCCGTAAAACGTCTCCCCGTACATCAACCATAGTGCAGTTTATATTTTACTTTTGGTCCTTTGAGATCAGCGTGAATATTCTGAGAAATCAGAAATAGATTATTGGTTTAGACTCATATTCTAGACAGGTTTTTAATTATTTGGACCCCATTTTGATTTATACCAGTCTTTGTATCGACTGCCTATTCGAAATTCGCAAAATTGCAGTATGTTTCCTCTGGCTTTCTTTGCCAGATCATTACAGGGTCACTGATGAGGCTTTATTAGCCGAAACTACGTAGTATGACCCATCTTCTTTCTTATGAATGTTTTCATTGCTCTTAAAGGAACTCATTTTTGATTTTTATTCAAGGGTGTGGAAATTATTCAGGCGTTCTTTCGTGATGTCTTCGTATTTTTGTTTGAATGGTGTAGGTCAAGTAATCAAGTAAATTTGAAACCTCCGTATTACTTCTGTTTATTTCAGAAACTATTTCATTCGAATGTAGAAGATACAGACTAAGTCATGCTCCATTGTCCTATAATTTTAGTTTTTTTTTTTGTTTTTGTTTTTGTTTTTTTGTTTTGTTTTGTTTCAGCGAGATTCACCGCTATTTTTTGCTTGCACAAAAAAAAAAGAAAGAAAAAAATACTCAGGAGACGCCACCATCAGAAATTACAACAAAGTATCGTTACAGCCTTTTGCTGTATTACTATTGCATTGTATTTTGACAATTCTCATTTAAAACTGTATGTACGATATTCTGAGAAAAAAAATATTTGATTGATTGTTTGATTGATTGATTGATTGATTGATTGATTGATTGATTGATTGTCTACAAACGTATGATTCACATGATTCACAAGCATTTCCCTCCAATATTATTGTTTGACATAATGACAGCACATTGTATTTATTTATTTATTTATTTATTTATTTATTTATTTATTTATTCATGTTAGCCGATTTATGAGAAAACAATCCTTAGCAGTTTCGATTTATGCTCTTAAAATGCGCATGCGCAGCCAATTAACCGATATATGACAATGGAATCTTCCACCTACGTAAGTTTGGAGTGGTCCGTTTCCAATTACATGGGTGTCAGGTTTATTTTTGTTTGTGGCAAATTCCCCCTCCCCGCAACAAATGAATGCTCTTTAAGCAAAAAGTGTAGACCCTGATCAGACGCCGCGTTCCGCGGCGTCTGATCTGGGTCTGCACTGTTTGCCAATTTCCCAGAAAAAGGCTGCTAGGCATATAGGTTAATATGGCTAGGCGCATGATTTCATGCATGACGCTAGTGGTCAATATCTTTGCGAGAAGCCGATGCTCTGGCGAGACTGTACTTATGCGCAGGCTCGCCTGAGAATTTCCTGATCGCTTATGGAATAAGTACCCCTTTCCTAACATTGTTTGTGTGTTTGTATTGGCGTTTAACGGCCCAGTCAACACTATTTTAGGTCATTTTTGAGCCGGTCAGTTTACCTATACACACTTTTCCTGGGCAGGCTTATACGTAAGCGGTTAACCAGTACAGTGTACGTTTGACAACTGCCCTTCCTGAAGCAGCGGAGCTGGCACATTTATTGATTTACGGGCCCCCGTGGTCGAGTTTGTTAAAGCCCTGACTCGTAATCATTGGATCACATGTGAGACGCCAAATTCTGTAACGCACGGTCATTTTGGGTTTTCTCTGGGTACTTCGTTTTAGTCCACTTCTGATTAAAATAAGTGAAAATTGTTTGAAAAGGCCGTAAAACAATAACATAAATAAATAAATAAATAGTTATTTGCAGTCACACTTCAATGGCGCGAACACATTTAGGACCTCGAAAATCTGTTCTAGACAGGGGTAGTTCGAGCCAATGAGGGTTACTGTCAGGAGGCATAAGGAGATACTTTTGGACATCTTTTCAGTGTTCTATAATGGAAATGTATGCTGTGTGAACTCATTCGAATCGCCTCAGGCGATTCTAATTTTCCTCATCGAGGCGATTCTAATGAGTACATACAGCATACATTTGAAAGATAAAAGACGAAAATCGCCTAAATTATCTCCAACTATTTCTTATGTAGAGGAATTCCCTAGGAGCTCAAGAACGGGTTAGACTCAGCCATGGTAAACGAGCCATCGAAGTTCTACTTTATTTATTTATTTGTTTATTTTCAGCCTGTAAGATGTTCCAGTTTCAGTGTGATCATACAAGATGTATCAGTGTTAAAAAGGTCTGCGAT
The DNA here is from genome assembly GCA_963580285.1 of Lucinisca nassula. Classification (NCBI taxonomy): domain Eukaryota; kingdom Metazoa; phylum Mollusca; class Bivalvia; order Lucinida; family Lucinidae; genus Lucinisca; species Lucinisca nassula. The sequence continues at coordinate 103,537,684 of OY757023.1, read as the reverse complement.
GATGTGCCAGATTGCATTGATGCTACAGATGAACATTTGTGCGGTAATGACTAGTCTTTTCATTACGATAACACATCCGTGTGATATAGTGCATTTTATCATACCTCAAAAAAGGTAATTTGTCTGATGAAAATTTGTGATATTTTTCTTATTTATACTCAGAATATAGGTTTTGGGTGCTCGTTCGATACGCCTCATTGAGGCGGTTCTAACGAGTACCCACAACCTATGTCTTGGAGCAGGAATAAGGAAAATAATGTTAACCCCCTTAAAAACCCCAGTTTTCTCTATACTGTCGCCTATCAGAGTACACCAGATCCCGTACGCTTTTTACACATTTCTTCATCGATGGCATCTGATGGGCGTCCAGACCTGGTTTCGTCGTCTAAAGACGTTCTGCCGCGTTCGAATTTCCTCAACCCAGAATTTAACTTGTGCATACGATGGTGCAGAAGACGTATAAAAATTGGTCAACTCGCAATGTATTTCCAGACCTGTTTTCCTTTCAAATACAAGCAACGAATTACAGCACGGTACTCAACTTTTGATAAAAAGCTTTCTTTTGCACCGCTAGCCATGTTTGACATTCAATATCTTATGAGTGAATGACACGATAAGGGTGCGAGTTTGCCCTCATGCTTAAATCATGTATTGAAACAAGGCATGGAAATCTAGGTTGTCTCGGTCGATTGGAAATGGGACAGGCTGGTTACTTACTGACTTGACCTCGTTATACTACCTTTGCTCTCGACCGACCATAAAAACTATATGAGCATAAAAGAGAAAATCATGAAAAGAAAGAACGAAAAATAAAGGTTGTCAACCGAGCCAGTCAACGACAATATATATTAAAATTAGTTACGGATCGACAGCCATTTCCTACATTATACATTTCAGATATTGCTGTCGACCGAGAAATGCGACTGTCGACTGGCTCTATCTATAACTTTTTTCATGTACGGTGCAGTCCGATAACATATCGCACATAACGTTTTGATAGCTACGCCTGACTTTGTCTAAGCCACCAGTCAAAATCACATTAAAACCAGTGCTTCAGCTGAAGTGCACGACCCGCCGGATGCTTTTAGCTTTATGAGTGTTACCATATATGGGTATGGCGGTCATGTGACCTGGACCTAAAACGATTCTCCCAATAAATGCGCCTTATCGTAAGGAGCAAAAATATATCTTATACTTTAGTACTGTATTCTGAATCGTTTGCAGGATAAAATGCATTCTCACTTTTTCAATACAAAAGTATATGTGTCAAAGTTTGACCTAGGCACAAAGAAGGTCAAGGTCAACCCAGGGTCACCATTTTAGCAATTTATGATGGGCCTACGTCCCAGATGCTATTTATCAAGTTTCGAGGAAATCTGCCCAGTGGTTCTGGAGAAGACTATTTTGAAGGGTTTTTACCATATATGGCTTGGCGGCCATTTTGGTCATGTGACCTGGACCCATGAGCAAATTTTGGTTTCCCCCATCCCATAGAGGCTCCATATGAAATTTGACTTCAATCGGCCAAACGGTTTCCGAGGAGAAGCAGTTCGAAAATTTTCACATTTTTCGCCTCGGCGAGGCTATACTAAATGGAATGTAATATTTCGCAAGTTTATTGGTTAGATCTCATTGATATCCATCAGTATGCCAAAAATTGTTTAATTATTCCAAGCGGATAAGTCACTATCACCAATTTCCACAAACGGGTTACGGACGGACAGACCATATATGGCTTGGCGGCCATTTTGGTCTTGTGACCTGGACCCCATAAGCAAATTTTGGTTTCCCCCATCCCATAGAGGCTCCATATGAAATTTGACTTCAATCGGCCCAACGGTTTCCGAGAAGAAGCAGTTCGAAAATTTTCACATTTTTCGCCTCGGCGAGGCTATACTAAATGAAATGTAATATTTCGCAAGTTCATTGGTTAGATCTCATTAATATCTATCAGTACGCCAAAAAGTGTTTAAATTTTCCAAACGGTTAAGTCACTATTTACAATTTTCACAAACGGGTTACGGATTTTTCGCCTCGGCGACGCTATACTAAATGGAATGTAATATTTCGCAAGTTCATTGGTTAGATCTCATTGATATCTATCAGTATGCCAAAAATTATTTAAATATTCAAAGCGGTTAAGTCACTATCACCAATTTTCACAAACGGGTTACGGACGGACAGACAGACAGACCATATATGGCTTGGCGGCCATTTTGGTCATGTGACCTGGACCCCATGAGCAAATTTTTGTTTCACCCATCCCATAGAGGCTCCATATGAAATTTGACTTCAATCGGCCCAACGGTTTCCGAGGAGAAGCAGTTCGAAAATTTTCACATTTTTCGCCTCGGCGAGGCTATACTAAATGGAATGTAATATTTCGCAAGTTCATTGGTTAGATCTCACTGATTTCTATCAGTATGCCAAAAATTGTTTAATTATTCCAAGCGGATAAGTCACTATCACCAATTTCCACAAACGGGTTACGGACGGACAGACTGACAAACTGACAGAATGACAGAATGACACGGTGATTTCAGGGCACTCTTAGAAAATCAACCGACTTCAGTCGGTCGCTTTTTCTGCGGGTCGTGCAATATTATAAATCCTACCTATAAACTAGCTGCAATGAAAATTGGCCCCGAATTTTTTTTTAACAGACTATGAAAATGAATACTCCCTTAAAATTTAACAATATGTTCCAACTTAGCGCTCAACACTCCGCACGATAAGTTGTTTCTGCTCTAAAACATAGGTGTTGGGTACTCGTTTGAACCGCCTCAATGAGGCGGGACTAACGAGCACCCACAACCTATGTATAGAGTGTAAACAAAAAAATATAACATTTTTTCGTCAGACATACAACCGTTTTGGAGATATGAACGAATGTATTTTTTCACATTGGTTTATGTTATCGTACTGATATCATTAGCAGTCCTATGCACTGTTTGCAAGAATATTCATGAACGATTCTAAAGTCTAAAAAAATGGCCTTCGTGGCCTAGTGGTTAAGAGCGCTGACTCTTGATCATTAGGTCTCCCACCGCTGTGGTTCGAGTCTCGCTCGGGTCACATGTGAGACGCCAAGTTCTGCAACGGAATGTCAGGTGGTTTTACTCCGTGTACTCCGGTTTTCGCCCACCTCTGATTAACGATCGGCTCGATATGAGTGAAATATTCTTGAAAGGGCCAACCCCCCCCCCCCCCCCACACACACACACACAAAAGTCTAAAAATATATGAAGAATTAGAATAAAGCCTGTACTATTGTCTAGTACGGGATGATATTTACCACCACCACCAACGGCAACACTTGACACGGCCGAGGCGATATTAAGGGGAATAGGAATACCTTCAGGGGAGGCAACTCCTGTAAAAGTGTTTTGTCTCCCAGGTCAATAGGGGTCAACTCTTAAAGGAAAGAATTTGCTCCTGAGGAGCAAATTCTTTCCTTTAAGAGTAGACCCCTTTATCGGTGGAACTGAGCCTATAGAAAAACGAACAGGAAGTCCTGAAAGTTGTCTCCATTTGAAACATGGCGGAAAAATGTGCTAGGTGTTCCCATTCCCCTTAAAGACCAGATGCACCAGACTTACGATACATGTAACACATTCGTGTGCTAAAATGGCGTCTGTCCTATCTCAAGAATGAGTATTTTAATATCAGTGATCATTAAGATAGATTTCTTATTTCTGATCCAAATATAGATTTGGATGCTGGTTAGAACCGCCTTATTGAGGCGGTTCTGTCTAACGATTACCCACAATTTATGTTTTTGAACAAAAAACGAACGTAATGTATTGCCCTGTAAACTCAATGTTGGTCTTTATAAACAGGGGTTTACAGGGGAGTGTTCACTACAAGGACTTGTTAACCTTATGAGCAACGCAATTAACAGTCTATGCAATGATACTGTAACCATTATGAAAACACGCCTATTCAAATATATTGAATTACTTGCCACCAACAACTGAGAATTTTCAGATAAAATTCTGATATTTTCATATTTCTGCTCAAATATTCATTAGAACCGCGACATCGAGGCGATTCTAACGAGTACCCACACTCTATATTTAGAGCAGAAATAAGCTAAAATAAAGTATACCTCTGTAAACCCCAGTTTTACTATACAATTGTGGAGTTCAAGAGGGTATAAATTATATAGGTTTGTTTTCGTGATGCCTTGTACACTATGTCCTATATAAAAAACAAGGTTAACAAGGTGCAACTTGTTCATAATCCAAGATTGTTTATGAGTGAGTGTTTGAGGTTTACGTCCCACCAACAGCTAAGGTCATACGGAGACGGGACCTCGGTTTAAAGACTCATCTGAACGTCTGGAGAAGCCCGGGATCGATTCTGCGACCCCTGGTTTACAAGGCGAGTAGCGTAACCACTATACCACGGAGGCTTCTCCAAGATTAGAACCACCACCCCGAAACGGTTCTATCGAGCACGAACAAGCGACGTTAGCAGTTTTTATAAGATTTTTTTTTATAAATGCTATAAAAAGAGACATGAATAACAACATTTTTCACATTGATGCGTTCTTTTCGGCGGACTTACTTGTAACTGACACGTTGCTAAATTCAGTGCTGTACGGTTATTCTCCCTTGATGCACCATGCTCGAGACACCTGGCATGTTTATTAGTGCACAATTTTGATCATTTACGTCACTTTATATTTGAATGACGAATCTCTAAGTAATCGCCCACGCCCATCGGGGCTTGGACAAATAGATTGGACTGCATGGTGCTTCCGCGCAGAGCTAAAACTGGACTACTGGCGAACCGCTTAAGTCTAAGTAAAGTAGAAGTAAAACAAAGATCAGGAATCGATACGATTAACTTACTCCGCCCATCAAAGACACCAAAGGGAAAGAAACACAAACATGAAGCGACCAGACCATAATGGAAACCTAAACAAAGGAAGGCCATAAGGACAGTTACTTTCCCACAAAATGGCCAAATGGCCATCCAAAATAAAAAAAACACAAGTGATACACACAGTAAGTAACAAACAGCAACATACATAAACCGCCACAGAAGAACCGCCTTGGAACGGTCAGTGGGAAGAATTCACTGGGGGGCTTAAGTCGATTTTACATTGCCATAATCCTCGCCATTACCTCTGTCGCGGTATACACTAATTTTGTTTAGTCCGCATGAAGGCTTCCTAGCTCATCAGTGTAACGCCTCCGAGAACAAACACATAAAAAAACTACAGAGATGAAACAAGGTTGAGGACTCGACAGCATACAACAACAGAATTGCTGGAGCAAAAGAAAACCAACAGTTAGACTCCGAGGGGCCCGACCAAAGACGGAGCATCAGGCCCCAACCAACATAAAGAATACTAAAATAAAATAAAATTCCATCAATGCTTTTACAATGGAACCGTCATATAATCTTAAGACCGACCCACCAGTGTGCAATCAAAGAGGGAAGCAACGTTGCCAACCGTGATTGGGTTAACCACCATGCATGCAGTCTATTTTATAACATTTATGTTGTACCCAATCTTTATATATCGACGAACGATTTTATGAAATTGGGTACTAAAGTCATTACAGGCATGTATTTTTCTAAATTTATATACTAAGTCACCATAGAGTTCGGGTTCCGATAGGCCATGTTGCAGAAGAGTTTTAAGTCCAACATTGAATTTTGAAACAAAATCAGAATGACGTCTATAAAAAATAGAAAAGGCTTTACGTAGTTTATGATACCGATACCCCTGATTAAAAGTTTAGCGGTTAATGATTTATTACGAGTGTTGAAGTCGGATACATGACTAAACACTCTAGCGAATCGAATTAACTGCGAAATATAAACCCCGTACGATGTCGCACGAGGAACATCACCGTCCAAAAAAGGAAAATTTACAATCTCGAAATCAAAATCATCGCGTTTATCATAAATTTTGCAAGAAACAAATCCATATACAATAGATAAATGTAAATCCAAAAAGGGGCCTCGGTATCAGAGGAATTTGCCTTGTTTAACTGAAGTTCTAGGGGATAAATCTCACTGATCAAACCATTAGTGTAAGTATTGTCAATATTTAATAAATCATCTAACTATCTAGAAGTATAGCTAAAAGCTTCAATAATTTCAGATTGGTTATCAACGGAAAGCGACAACATGAAGTCTCTTTCATAACAATACAAGAACAGATCAGCCACAAGAGGTGCGCAATTCGTACCCATCGGAATACCCACAATTTGTCTAACTAACTTAGTACCGAATCTAATATAAATATTGTCAAGTAGAAAGGTGAGGTGCATTACATTAAGATTCTCTTGAAAATCAGGTCATGTGGCTCCAGCATGAACGGTAACTCTAACCCTTATTGTGTGATGTCATAATAGACTTCTCATTTAATTTTACATTATCGTGATTTCTCTTTCAGATGATAAAAATTCACATGAGTTTTCTGTCCATGTGAATATGTATGATGCGTCTGAAGTCACAACTGAAGATGTTACAATGGCAGACAAAAATGATGACTCAACTCAAGTGTTTTAAGGGGAATGGGAACACCTGACAGATTTATCCGCCATATTTCAAAGAGAGACAATTTTCGGGAATTCCTGTTCGCTTTTCTATCAACCCTGTCCCACTGACAAAGGGGGTCTACTCTTAAAGGAACGAATTTGCCCCCGAGGAGCAAATTTTGTCCTTTAAGCGTTGACCCCTATTAACAGGGGAGACAAAACTACTTTTGCAGAAGTTTCATCCCCTGAAGATATTCCCATTCATCTTAAGAGGAATACATAAAAGTCAAGTGGAGGGTACTCTAACAATCGTATTTTGTCTCTCTCTTTAAAGGTATCCACATCTACAGGAAATAAATTTCTCCCCAGGTTCAAATTATTTTCTACAAGAGCAGACCTTTCTGTAGGGCTTCAGTTTATATAAAGTGAACTGGAAATCTCGAAATTTCCCTCGTGTGTAAATTATTTACTCTAATAACAGGCCCTTTTTTATCGTTGGCTTTAGTTTATAGGGAGAGAACAGTTTATCTCGAAATTTGACCTCCTTTACATAACGAAAACACACCTATATAATACTCACCTCCTTGAACCTTACTTATATATATAGTAAAACTGAGGTTTACAGGGGTAAACCATGTTCTTCTTATTTCTGCTCTAAAATATAAATTGTGGGTACTCGTTAGAACCGCCTCGATGAGGCGGTTTTAACGAGTATCCACAATGTATATTTTGAGCAGAAATAAGGAAAATATCACAATCTTTTCGTCTTAAATATTTCGTGTTTTTTTCAGTGGTAAAGTTTACATTGCATTTGTATAGGCGTATTTCGTAATAAAATGGAAAACAAATTGTCAAGTGCACTGAGATTATTTCCACAATTATTTAAAGGGAAACGATTCTTACTTGTAAAGATTCTTCTTCAATGGCTTTACCACCGAACCCGCTCTTGAGACCCTAGGGAATTTCTTCAACAGACACAGACTCACATATATGCTTTTTTTTTCTCCGAGGGACTCCTGTTTATGACCACCTCTGATAAGCGATCGACTGGAAATAAGTGAAAAATCTTGAAAGGGCAGTAAAACAAAAACAAAATAAAAACTAGACATGTGTCCAAAGTACACAGATGCCCCCGCCATATATCTTTGTCGATATGGCTTGTACCCATCCTCTTGAATGGCCCGGGGTGTCCGGAGGGACCCAAAGTCTGTGTCTTGGAATGTGTCATATAAAAAGTTACATGTACAACAAGGCATCGCATGCGATACAAATCCCCTCGCACAAGACAACTTCGTGTGTGGAAAACACTGAACTGGCAAAAGTCCAACTTGCTTGAGATATTATCATATGCAACATTTGTGTAAAGTTTCAAGGTTTAAAATCCATTAATAAATGTAGGTTCTAGAGTGATGACAATGTTTCTCTAAAAATAGTCATTGTGACCTTGACCTCGAAAGTAGATCTTGCTCAAGATATTATCACAAGCATCTTTTGTGTGAAGTTATATTAAAATCTGTTAATAAATGTAGGCGGTAGAGCGATGACAAAGTTTTTTTCTAAAAATAGCCACAGTGACATTGACCTTGAGGTCTTGACCTTGAAAGTCAACGAAACTCGAGATATCATCATAAGAAACATTTGTGTGAAGTTCTATTAAAATCCATCAATAAATGTAGGTGCTAGAGCGATGACAAAGTTTTTCTAAAAATAGCCATAGTGACCTTGACCTTGAAAGTCAAAATCGCTCGAGATATTGTCATAGGGAACATTTATGTGAAATTATATTGAAATTTGTGAAAAAATGTAAGCGCTAGAGCAATGACAAAGTTTTTTCTAAAAATAGCCACAGTGACCTTGACCATAGGGGCTTGAATCATGAAAAAAAAAATGAAAAAAAAAAAAAATTTTTTTTTTTTTTTTTTTTGGGGGGGGGGGTACTATATAAGAGACAAGGAGGGAAACTTCGGCTCCATTTTTTGTGGGGGTTACCTCATTTTACTCAGTGTTTCTTTATCGCAAATGCAGTTTTTCACCTGCTTATTATGAATTATACAAGTTAAATAAGTCCACTTTGCAAAAATAACCCGCCTCTGTCTGCCACTTGCAGGAAACATGTTTTTCTCACATGGATTAACTCAGTAAAGCAAAATTCGGCATAAACGTGTGACAACAAATTTCAGGTTTTTATCAATCACAACCGAACGTGTGATACGGTGGGAACTTTTTTTCGCTTTCACCCGTTTTCTTTCATTTACCTTTAGCTCTCTTTGCCAATTTGAATCCAAAAAGATGTATTCGCTGCTCTAAATTTTGATTTTGCTTCTTTTGCTTTGCATTCCGCAGTGTTTTGTCAATGATCGGTATAGAAACCCGGGCGCTTGCCATAATCGTCGTGTTTAAAAAGCGGGACGTGCAGGACAGACACAATCCGGAACTTTGGAAACTACGTACGGCAGTGGAGTAGCTGTTGTTACTGTAAAAATGTGTGTGATAGCCTTGATTTCGCCTTTTATTTATTTTTTTCAATGTAACATATTCTGCTAGGACTACGTATACACGTAATATGCAGATAAGATAACTGGATGGTGTTTCTACGTATAAAGGGCTGTGCTCAGGTAATTCTATATTGTATTGCTTTGCGGTCAACTTCTTATTAGCCGCTGTACCTTTTTTGACACATGCGCAGAAAAGGACATAAAATGTTTACTGAAAAGCAGAAGACGGCATTAGATCTGATAAAAACAAGACATAACTGCCTTGTTTATATCCAGGCTTGGACGGGCATAACGCACGTTATCGAGGAGATTGCTAGAGTGCTCTGTATTGAAGGGAAATGTTTGTCAGTTTCTTGCACAACGGGCATAGTATAAAAATCTATGTGTTTTTGGCAGAGTGCTAAAGAACGTGTGTACAAGACGTCGTCACCTTGTGTTTAAACGCTCGTCCCCGGTACACGGCGACGGTTAGCTAAGCAAAAAAAATGCAGCAGTGTTCAGCCACACGGTTCAGAATATAAGTTAAAAGAGATACGCCTAGAAATAACTTAAAATTGTTTTACAAATTTGGATTCATAGTGGTCGGAATGACTGACGACTTTAAGCGTGTGTTCTAATATTGTTACCTAAATAGCAATGGCTGTTTTGGTGCCAATAGGCCTGTAGGACTTTTCCTTCTTTTTTTTTTTTCTTTGTGATAAGTTGAAACCAAGGAAAAAGCGTTTCAATATGTATTTTGTCTAATGTTTGCTGTTCTCTCTCTCTCTCTCTTTCTCTCTCTCTCTCTCTCTCTCTCTCTCTCTCTCTCTCTCTCTCTCTCTCTCTCTCTCAGATATTTGTAAGAAATGTGTAGAGGTCTTAAGATTAAGTAGAGGGGTATGGAAATATTGTGCACTGTTCATTCCAGAGGTAGAAAGAACGGTGTACAGACCTAAACTGCACCAAACTGGCCCAAGGATTATAAAACTTTTTTTTTTCATGCTCAACTGATAGGGCATGAAATTTATCCGGCTCATAAAAAATGTAATGTAAACACATAGAAAACAGTGTAGTTCATACTTCCATGAACCCATCGAGTCACATGATTTTCAGTGACGTCAAGTGACGTCATTCTAAACCATGGTTCTAATGGCGTTGTTGAGGTGCTGTTCCTCTCTTTGTAGTAAAATGGCGTGTAAATGTTTTTCAGTTTAAAATGTTTGCCCTATTTGAATTATTTTTCGCCCAGTGATGAGGGGCAAAGAATGTAATTATAAATCAATAAACTTAATTTTTCGGCTTTTCATGAAAGTATGAACGACAGCGAGTCACTGACAAAGTTTACATGAACCCCCTCGGGGTTCACTTACTTTGCACACAACCCACTGCGTTCGTACTATCATGAACAGCAGAAAAAATAAATTTCATTTCTTAAGTGTTTGTTTCCTTTGCCTCATATTGCTGCCTCACTCTAGGGTTTATTAGTTATCTCATTATGTCAATCATTGCAAAACACCCACATTGAGCCGGGGGTAATTTTGTTTTCAAAACCGTATTCTGAAGCATGTTTTGTTATCCGTGCGATTAGGGGAGCAGCTTCTCAGTTTCTCCTTAAATGTACATTTTTAACTGTCAGAATGACATGTCCTTATCAACTTTTAATGAAATGGACATTCAATTTGTCATCAAACTGCTGTCAAGTGTCAAAGAAAGCAGGTCATGAAATGTACATGCACTGGTAGCACTTTACATGTAAACGGATGCTTTAAACACAAACTTTAGCGGCTCACTGGAAAAATGATGACGATTTTTTTTTCAGGAGATATGCATATTAAAATACTAACATTTTGTTGTGATACATTTGTGTGAATGTGCTTTATCGCTTATTAATTTCTGTATATTCGTGCAGACTTTGCGTTCACAACGCATTTTTTAAAGTTTTCGGACCCGCCCATCGGGGCTTAAAGAAAAAGATGGGCTGCGTGACGCTTCCAAGCAGAGCTGAAACCGACCGCACGCGAGAACTGCTAAACCGCTCAGAGAATCTATGCTTGCCCAGGCAAAGCGGTTCGAGTCAGACCGTTCATGCTTATAAACCATTTTGGTTTCATTGGGCGACAGGGCTTGAGATGTCAATTCATCTCAATGTCGAGTAAAAGTCCCACAAAATGGATTCAACGTCTCCAAAATAGCCTGTTGATGGGAACTTTAAACATCTAATCAAACAAATAAATTCCTTAAAGTGTTTGGGCGAGAAAAATAATTAATATTGGGGTCGTGGCTTCGGGCTCGTTTTCAGTGAATTAAAGTCTCATGCTCGTCAAAACCCCACATAATACTTAACTAAACTGAAAACTTGCTTGAAAATTCCTTGTTTCGGCCTCAATCCCATCATACATTATATTATTCAGTTCTTATCTAAGCAGGAAACGCCCGCCGCCCATCGAAGAAATGATGCTTCCACGCAGAGCTGAAACCGACCCGCACACGGGTAGTGTTAATCCACTTAGAGGATCTAAGCCTACCTAGGTAAAGCGGTGCGAGTCGGCCCGTCCATGTTAATTAACTCTATTGGTTCATTGGGCGGCAGGGCTTGAGGTGTCATTTCATCTTAAGGTCGGGTAAAAGTCCCACAAAATTGGAAGCTACGTCTCCAAAATGACCTTTGCAGTGTTGACGGGGACGTTAAACCTCAAATCAAACAAACAAATCTAAGCAGGAAAATTGCCTGAACTGTTAGTATTTAAAAAAAGCGATCATTACAAATTTAACGCTCGGCTGAATTGGGCATGAAAAACGTTTTATAACCTTTTAATAGCCCGCTCGAGAAACACTAAGATTGGAATGCCGCTTTACTCAACAGCACCAACATTTTTAAATGTCCTATGTATTGACAAGGCCCCATTTCTCACTTACTCTAGGCTAATACAAGTACTTTTTCAACAGATCTATTAAAGCACTTCACAATCAAACCTTTCATAAAAGTCATCTATTTTAAGGCATTCAAGAGTTCTGCAACGGAAGGCCAGGTGTTTTTTTTTACCGGATACTACGGTCTTCGACCACATGTGATTAACGATCGGCTCGATATGAGTGAAATAAACTCGAAAGGATCGTAAAATGATCCCCGCTCTGCACCCCCTCCCCCCCCCCCACCAAAAAAAAAAATCAAGGTTGATATGCTCTAGCTTATTCTGACATTTTTTTTTTGCTGTGTTGTGGTGAGTTGTGGTGCCTATTCAGATTAATACAAACTTGCTGAGCAGAAAAATTGAGCAATGTTTTTTTTTTTACCAAAGTCCCTACATCAATGGATTTGACCAAAATCATAAATAGAAGCGTCCACTTCAGAAACTCGCGGATAAGAGAGCCTGTGTGTGCTTCACTGTAGGGGTTCTGTCCCCTTAAATCCCTGTTCGAAAAGGACCCGATGGGCCCAACCTAAATAGTGCTTATTGTCATTTACTGGCCATTAGCGACCCAGGGTCAAAATATCAAAACATAGAAAGGAATATGTTGCAATAGGGAACAAATTGTTTCCATGCTACATCATTTTGAACATTTACGTATTGGTGGCATTTTTAACAAGCTGGCTGTTTTTAATTTTTTTTTTCATTTCTATCTACACAAGCATGAGTGAAACTGCTTTGAAAATAACACAAAACGTCCAAGATTTCAAAAAAAAAAAAAAAAAAAAAAAAAAAAAAAATACGTCTCACTTTTTCTGAGTCCTGTAAGGAGATAACTACGGCTAATCCCTGCCTTCCTAAATTTAGCCACCCACCTAGCTCAGTGGTTAGTCCATTCGCCTCAGATGCTAAAGGTCCCAGGTTCGATCCCCAGCAGCGGTGACAAAATTTCGGCGTCAGAACACGTTCCATTGGCATCATTTGCAGTTATGAATGTCAAAAAGTGCATCGTCCTCCGAATCTGGACGTTAACTGGAGCCCCCCCCCCCCCGCCCCTGTGCAGGGAGTACTCTTTCATCCTTCAAAATTGGAGTATATGTAGTATACAACGTCTGTGTTCCCTCTTGGGGTTTAGTTGAAAATGGAAGAAAAATAGCGAAAATGCTCATTTGTCACTACTTCGAACGGTTTCGGCCCCCGCCTATAGGGGCTTGAAGAAATATATGGGCTACATGATGCTTCAACGCAGAGCTGAATCCGGCCCGCACACTAGTACTGGTAAACCGCTTAGAGGATCTAAGCCTGTCCAGGAACCGCGGTGTGTGGTGGACCGTCCACACTAATAAACCCTATTGGTTTCATCGGGCGACAGGGCTTGAGATGTAATTTCATCTCAATGTCGGGTAAAAGTCCCACAAATTGGAAGCAACGTCTCCAAATTGACCTTTACAGTGTTGACGGGGACGTTAAACCTCAAATCAAACAAACTTCGAACGGTTTAAAATGAAACAGCACCGGTCGTTCCGGTCGTTAGTTCATCGATAGAGTAGCTCGGAATCAGCAGAGCAGAAAACCAAGCTTCGCGACGATTGTTTTCTTGATCTGTTACAGAAAGCGATGTGAATGTAGCAAATTCTAAATTTAGAGCTGTAAATACATCATTTTGGATTCAAATTGGTCATAAGAGGTTCATTTTAATGAAAGACATCAGTTGAAAGCGAAAAACCATTACTCCGTAACACTAGTTCGCTTGTGATTGATGAAAACCTGAGAATTTTTGTCACACGTTTATGCCGAATTTTGCTTTGTTGAGTAAATCCATGCGAGAAAAACATGTTTCCTGCAAGTGACAGACTGAGGCGGGTTATTGTTGCAAAGTGGACATATTTAATTTGCATAATTCATAATGAGCAGGTGAAAAACTGCTTTTGCGAAAAAGATACACTGGGTAAATTGAGGTAACCCCCCCCCCCCCCAAAAAAAAATGGAGCCGAAGTTTTCCCCATCGTCTCTAATATAGTCCCCCCCCCCGCAATTTTTTTTTTTCATTTTTTTTCATGATTAAAGCCCCTATGTCGAACTCGCTCGAGGTATTGTCATAAGGAACATTTGTGTGAAGTTATATTGAAAGCAGTGAAGAAATGTAGTCGCTAAAGCGATGACAAAGTTTTTTTAAAAAAATATCCACAGTGACCTTGACCTTGAAAGTCGAAATCGCTTGAGATATTGACATAAGGAACATTTGTGTGAAGTTATATTGAAATAGGTGAAGAAATGAAGGGGTTAGTGCAAGAAGGGACCCAAGTCCATTTTTTGGAAAAATCTGGGATATTATCATTTTCAGATACATCATATCAAGACCTACAATCTGATATATAGTTTGTTATATCTTATTTCTTTACTGGCATTAAAAATGACGGTTAATAAAATTTTGGTAGGGTCCTAAGTCCAATGTCGTATCTTTGGTGCAAGAAGGGGTCTAAGTCCGTTTTACCACATAAAGCTTTGAGTTTCCGTTGTATGTATTGTTCATTTGTTTCAGATTTGTGTTATAATAAACTAATAAAGAGACGTGATACGATAAAATATACATGTTCAACTAAATGACACAGGTTATTGCTTTTAATAGAGAAAACTTTCTTGTATTTGTTTTGTGCAAGAAGGTGCCTAAGTCCAATAAATCCTGGATTTAGGCCCCTTCTTGCACTAAACCATTATTTAACAAATGAATATCTGCGATATACTCAGAACTATTTATGCGATCTCTACACCATTTCAGATGACACGATAACACATTTAAAGAATTTATTTAAATTCAAGTGTGAAATATATGAAAATTTTGCAAAACATTTTGTTTTTCGCGTTTTTCTCGAAATTATAAAAATGTGACTTAGGCCCCTTCTTGCACTAACCCCTTCAAATGTAAGCGCTAAAGCGATGACAAAGTTTTTTTTCTAAAAAAAAGCCACAGTGTCCTTGACCTTGAAAGTGGAACTCGCTAGAGATATTGTCATAAGGAACATTTGTGTGAAGTTATATTGAAATCGGTGAAGAAATGTAGTCGCTAGAGCGATGACAAAGTTTTTTAAAAATAGCCACAGTGACCTTGACCTTGAAAGTCGAAATCGCTTGAGATATTGTCATAAGGAACATTTGTGTGAAGTTGTATTGAAGTCGGTGAAGAAATGTAAGCGCTAGAGCGATGACAATGTATTTTTTCTAAAAATAGCCACAGTGACCTTGACCTTGAAAGTGGGACTCGCTAGAGATATAGTCATAAGGAACATTTGTGTGAAGTTATATTGAAATTGGTGAAAAAATGTAAGCGCTAGTGCGATGACAAAGGTTTTTCTAAAAATAGTCACATTGACCTTGATTTTGAGGTCATGACCTTGGAAGTCGAACTCGCTCGAGATATTGTCATAAGGAACATTTGTGTGAAGTTATATTGAAATCAGTTACGAAATGTAGGCGCTAGAGCGATGACAAAGTTTTTCTAAAAATAGCCACAGTGACCTTGACCTTGAGGCCATGACCTTGAAAGTCGAACTCGCTCGAGATATTTTTATAAGAAGTTATATTGAAATTGGTGGAGAAATGTAGGCGCTAGAGCGAAGACAAAGTTTTTCTAAAAATAGCCACAGTGACCTTGACCTTGAGGTTATGACCTTGAAAGTCGAACTCGCTCGTGATGTTGTCATAAGGAACATTTGTGTGAAGTTATATTGAAATCAGTAAAGAAATGTTGGCGCTAGAGCGATGACAAAGTTTTTCTAAAAAATAACCACAGTGACATTGACCTTGAGGTCATGACCTTGGGTGTCGAACTCGCACGAGATATTGTCATAAGGAACATTAATGTGAAGTAATATTGAAATCAGTGAAGAAATGTAGGCGCTAGAGGGATAACAACGTTTTTCTAAAAATAGCCACAGTGACCTTGACCTAGAGGCCATGACCTTGAAAGTCGAACTCGCTCGAGATATTTCTATAAGAAGTTATATTGAAATTGGTGGAGAAATGTAGGCGCTAGAGCGATGACAAATTTTTCTAAAAATGGCCACAGTGACCTTGACCTTGAGGTTATGACCTTGAAAGTCGAACTCGCTCGTGATGTTGTCATAAGGAATATTTGTGTGAAGTTATATTGAAATCAGTAAAGAAATGTTGGCGCTAGAGCGATGACAAAGTTTTTCTAAAAATAGCCACAGTGACCTTGACCTTGAGGCCATGACCTTGAAAGTAGAACTCGCTAGAGATATCTTTATAAGGAACATTTGTGTGAAGTTATATTGAAATTGGTGAAGAAATGTAGGCGCTAGAGGGATGACAAAGTTTTTCTAAAAATAGCCACAGTGACCTTGACCTTGAGGGGTGTGTGTGTCGGGATGGACCCAATGTCTGTATCAGTCAATGCATCTTATCATAAGGAACAATAATTTATATGGTTAAGGGGCGGGGATATGGATAGTTTCTGAGATATAAAGACTTTAATGAAGCAAAGGGGGCGGGGCATGACCCAAGGGTGACCGTAGAGACCCAAAGTCTGTGTCATGGAATGTGTCATATCACAAGGAACAATAATATATATGGTTTAGGTGTTCGAATCTGATTAATTTTCAAGATAATTAGACATTTTGACAGTTTTGCATACAAATTCCTATATGACAATTTTGACCTGTTACGCAATCTGACCCCTGGGCCCACCCAGGGGCACGTCCCTGGGTCAACTTGAACATGAGCTGATAGGTCTTGGTCTGAGTAAATGTCATACCAAATTTCAACTTTGTAGCACAACAGGTAAAAAAATTATGAGCTCCAATGCGAGCCCGAGGTTTGAGCTCGACATTTCAGCCCGAGGTGGTTACGAACGTGACATACAAACGTACGCACGTTACATCACGGCGAAACGCTATATGCCCCACTCCTGCCAAGGCAGGCGAGGGCATAAAAAATAGAATACAGTTTTCCATGTCCCCATGAAGACCCTGCGTCAGTAGCCTTATAGTATCGAAAGACTTCTAAACTGCACAAAGGGGCAGACTGATCGACAGCACACGAGTACTCGGGTAAACCGCTTAGAGGATATAAGCCAGCCCAGGCAAATTGGAACGAGTCGGAGCGTCCAAGCCTTATAAACCCTATTGGTTTCATTGGGCGACAGGGCTTGAGATGTCATTTCATCTCAATGCCGGGTAAAAGTCCTACATAATTGGAAGCCACGTCTCCAAAATGACCTATAAAGTGTTGACGGTACGTTAAACCTCAAATCAAACAAACAAAAGACTGATCTAAATCTTCGATGGACGCCCATGACCGAAGACATATTTCTACCTGACGCGATCTACATGTAAGGTAGGACTGGCTAATCGGAGCTAATCAGTCATATCGTTGCGATCGATAATCGATTAGTAATCGCTGATGTTTTGTCATAATTTTACCTGTCTGGCTTTGTGTCCGAGCATGACTCTTTCCATATGTTGCACTTTACCATATGTATATTTGAACAGACAGGCCTGAGCGAACAGTGTAGACCAAGATGAGACGCCGCAGGGTCTGCACTGTTTGCCACTCATCCAGCTTTTTTAGGCTTAACTTTGGGTAGTAATTTTTACCTATCAAGTAATCGATTTAAAGCAAATCAGAAATGATAATCATTTTTATGGAATTTATCGATTGATTAATCGATTATACGATTACTCGTGTCAGCCTTACATGTAACCCAACACAAGGATACAAAACTGGACAAAACAGTGTACGATGTTTTATGTCATTACATTTTATGGGCTGTGCCAAGCGAAAAGGATCTTTTCAAGTGTCCGCCCGGCCATAACGAAAACACACCCATTCAAATATATTGGTAAAATTTTACCACCCAAATTTTTTTTTTCAGATAAAATCCCTGATATTTTTCACATATTTGCGAAAAAATACATTGTGGGTACTCGATAGAACCGCTTTGTCGAGGCAGTTCTAACGAGTACCCACAATCTGTTTTTGAGCAGAAATAAGAAAGAAAATGTACACATGTATAGAAGTCGCAGATAAATTTTTTTTTTCAGATAAAATCCCTGATATTTTTCACATATTTGCGAAAAAATACATTGTGGGTACTCGATAGAACCGCTTTGTCGAGGCAGTTCTAACGAGTACCCACAATCTGTTTTTGAGCAGAAATAAGAAAGAAAATGTACACATGTGTAGAAGTCGCAGATAAAACTGACACTCGGCGGAGCTATTCGGGTATTGTCAATATATGTCGAATTCGCTGAGTCCACCAGACGATTCGGTAGAGCCTATTTCGCATGCTTACTACAAGCAAACCAAATGACCATATACGCCACACCTTTGTTTGTGTTACAGTTGAATTCACACAACCTGGTGACTTGTTTTACCTTTTTTGTTAATAGAACATTCCAAAGGCGGGTACAGACGATAGCTTAGTTAATCTTATCTGCGACTACTATACCTCTGTAAACCCCAGTTTTACTCTAATGGCATATAAAAGCGGGGTTTAAGGGGTCAGCAGTTCTTGATTCGGAGACTAAGATCAGACTGCTCTGACGCATTATCTGATAAGAGTCTTCGCTGTGCGCTACTAAGATGTATGTTGACCCAATGTTGTCACGGAAAGCTGGTTTCTGATAAAGTTGGTAATCAGGTTGTTTGTTTGCTTTTTCTTCTCTCTTTCTTTCTTTCTTTCTTTTTTTTTATTTTTTTATTTATTTATTTATTTTTTTGACTTCGCAGAGCGCACGTGGCTTAAAGGATTTGACCGAAAATGATAACTGTGAATGACAATGTTTTTGTAAGATTTCGAATCATTTCGTATCCGAGTCATTTCGTACATTTTCTGGCCATTTTGTACCTTTTTTGGTCATTTCGTATCCACTAAAAACCATTTCGAACCTACACACCAGCTACCGGTAATAACCCATATTATTTTTTTCTCCGCAGTAATAGGCTTTTTTTCTCGGAGAACAGGCGAGAAATTTCTCCGAGAAGGAAAAATAATCGCGTTTCAAAGCGGTTAATTTCTCCGCGAAACGCCAGGAAATTTCTCCGCGAAACGCCGAGAAATGTCTCCGCGAACATCGCTTTTTCTCGGAGAAAGACAATTAGTACAGGTGAAGTCGTTCACGGCTTTTTACCGAGAAATCTGCCTATACCTACAATGTACATGTATATTTGTTCATGAGCATGTATTTTTTCATGCATTAAAATAAAAAATAAGGCAAATAATGACGGTTATGTGTACTCGTCTGGTGAGTTTAACGATTAAAAAGAACAGTCAAACTCTGAAAACTCAAATATGGAAAATTCGTTTACTACTCTTTGCTCTCTAGAAAAAAATTCCGAAAACTGGGTTCTGGCTAGTAGTGAAACCCCAGACCAGAAAAAGCAGAACGCGGCATTTGATCAGGGCCTTCACCACGGGGGTAATACCAAATTCTATACCTGTGTTGTCGACCGAGCCGGTACTGTGTAAAGCAGCTGTCGACCGAGAAATACGGTTTTCGACCGAGCAGTACGGATGTCGACAGAGGAGGGTCTTCGATAAATTCGCTGTAAGTGTGTTATTTTTTTGTATGTCTGTCCATTTTTGTGGGGTCAACCGTTTGGTAAAGAATAAGTAAACCAAAGATCAGGAATCGATACAATTAACTTACTCCACCCATCAAAGACACCAAAGGGAAAGAAACACAAACATTAAGCGACCAGACCATAATGGAAACCTAAACAAAGGAAGGACATAAGGACAGTTACTTTCCCACAAAATGGCCATATGGCCATCCAAAATTAAAAGACACAAGTGATACACACAGTAAGTAACAAACAACACCATAAATAAACCGCCACAGAAGAACCACCTTGGAACGGTCAGTGGAATGATTTCCACTGGGGGGGGGGGGGGGCTTAAATCGATTTTACGTGGCCACAATCCTCGCCCTTACTTCCGTCGCAATTTAGACAAATAATTTGTTCAGTCCGCATGAAGGCCTCCTAACTCATCAGTGCAACATCTGCGTGAACACAAAAATCAAAGAATCACAGAGGTGAGACAACGGTGAGGACTCGACAGCAAGAAACCACAGAAATGCTGGAGCAAAAGAAAACCAACAGTTAGACTCCGATGGGCCCGACCAGAGACAGAGCATCAGGCACCAACCAACATTACCTTGAATTAGATCTCTCTAATTCTCAATAAGCCTTTACGTTGGAGCCGTCATAGAATCTGAGGCCTGACCCACCGGCGTGCAATTAAAGAGGGAAGCAAAGTTGCCAACCGTGATCGGGTTAACTACCATGCATGCAGTCTGTCGTATAACATCCATGTTGTACCCAATCTTTTTATATCGAAGAATGATTTTACGAAATTGGGTGCTGAAGTCATTGCGGTTATATATTTTTCTGAATTTATATACTAAGTCACCATAAATTCGGGTTCCGATAGACATTGTTGCAGAAGAGATTTAAGTCCAATATTGAATTTTGAAATTAAATCAGAATGGCGTCTATAAAATTTTGAAAAGGCTTTGCGTAGTTTATGGTACCGATAACCCTGATTAAGGAGTTTAGCCGTTAATAATTTATTACGAGTGTTGAAGTCAGTTACATGACTACACACTCTAGCAAATCGAATTAATTGCGAAATATAAACGCCATAGGATGGCGCACGAGGAACATCACCATCCAAAAAAAGGAAAATTTACAATCTCAAAATCAAAGTCATCGCGTTTATCATAAATTTTGCACGAAACAAATCCATCTAAAATAGAAAAATGTAAATCCAAAAACGGGGCCTCGGTATCAGAAGAATTTGCTTTATTTAACTGAAGTTCTGGGGGGTAAATCTGACTGATCAAACCATCGAAATAGGTATTATCAATATTTAATAAATCATCTAAATATCTAGAAGTGGAGCTAAAAGCTTCAATAATTTCAGATTTGTTATCAATGGAAAGCGACAACATGAAAAGTAGAAGTAAAACAAAGATCAGGAATTGATACAATTAACTTACTCCACCCATAAAAGACACCAAAGGGAAAGAAATACAAACATTAAGCGACCAGACCATAATGGAAACCTAAACAAAGGAAGGCCATAAGGACAGTTACTTTCCCACAAAATGGCCATATGGCCATCCAAAACCAAAAGACACAAGTGATACACACAGTAAGTAACAAACAACAACATAAATAAATCGCCACAGAAGAGCCGCCTTGGAACGGTCAGTGGAAGTCTCTTTCATAACAATACAAGAACAGATCATCCACAAGAGGTGCGCAATTCGTACCCGTCGGAATACCCACAATTTGTCTAAATAACTTAGTACCGAATCTAATATTAATATTGTCAAGTAGAAAGGTGAGGGCATCACACACTTTCTGACATGACCAAAGTGTATAATTCTTATGCTCTTTAGAAGTGAAAAATGCATTTCTGACATTACATGCAAGATAGAGAGATTCTTCTCTGTGAAAAGCCCATTCAATTAAATCATTAAGCTTTTCTTTTATAAGATTATGAGGAAGTGTAGTGTAAAGAGTGGAAAAATCGTAAGTAGACAGACTTGAAGCACGAAAATGTCTGGATTTCAATTTATTTAAAACCTCAGTCGAATTTTTTATAGACCAAAACAGATTTCTTCCTGATCTTTCAAAGACTTTATCACAATATTTAATTACATGCGTTTTAATAGCAGTAAGACAGGAAGTTAATAATTTAGAAAGTTCAGTGGTAGTGCAAGAGCTAGAATTTGCAATAAACCGTGCTTTGTAAGGTCTTTTATGAAGTTTTGGTAACCAGTATAGCGTAGGCAGCTTGTCTTGGCCTTCGTTAACACATACAGCAAAATTGGTGGCTGAAAGACAAACATGTTTATCTACTATAGCTCTCTCTTCAGCTAAAGGCTGAAGTTCATAGGCCTTAGTACCACCAATCTCCTGCTTAAGCGTGTTAACATAGTGGAGCCGTCACACAACGACGACGTTGTTAGTGGCCGTGTCTGCAGGGGCCAAAACAAACTTCTTATGGAATTCTTGAATACCTAGTTTAAGATGACTTAAGACGTCTTGGGCTTAGGAGGTAATAAGTTAGTATTTTGAGAATAGAAAGAAATGCGTTTATTCACTAGTTTTAAAATGCTAAGTTTTCAGTCCTTAAGAGCTTAATGCTCAACATACTCTCGCTTACACCATCGATTACGAAATTCATTCAAGGAAGGAGCGATTTCATCTCTACATTTACTGAAATCAATTTTAGAAGGAAACCGATATTTCAGTCCTTTAGAAATTATATTCCTTATCCTAGAATCAGGAATAATTTTCAAATTGCCAGTAATTACATGACCAGCAGCAGGATAGCAATACTTTGAGTTTTTACAATCACATGCATCAGGAGTATAAGTATCAATATCAAGATCTGAAACAAGTTTATTGAAATTAAAAATGATTGATCTAACAGGTTTGTTATATTTATAGCAAATTATAGGTGTTTCAGTATTTTGAAAATAAGCAGGAATGGAAGAAAGCACCGATCTCTTACGGAAGATACTGGGCAAATCTATAGAATCCATACCCTTATTAATGAAGGATATTTTGAAGAAATGGCGTTTATGATTAATGTCAGAATCAATGTAAGGACGGAGAGTATGCTGAGTATAGCCTCTAGTTAAGAGAGCCGCATCATATAACTGATGAGAACTATCGTAGAATGTATTCGCCTTGGTGTCCAGAAGACGTAAAACAGAAACGGGTAATGAACTTAAAAATGAAAGCATAGAGTGGAGTCCATAATTTAATAATATAATTGACAGTCACTTCAGTCTAGTATTGTTTCGTTTAAACGCACGTTATTTACGTTTAAAGTTACCATTTTTCCTGGTGCCGTGAGATCTAGTTCTGCGTTTTCGACATTCCAGGAGCGAGAAAATATCAAAGTCCTGCATTCTGGAAATATTACCCTCATGATAAATGTTGTCATTAAATCCCAGTGGAAAAGGGGTCTGTAAAAATCTAATCCATTTCAGTTCAGCTTCATGTCTTTTGATTATTTTGAATCTAGATGTAGAATTTGCATCGTAATAAAGTTTTTCCACTGGTTGTATAACAATGTTATTTACAGAATGATCTGTACGTCGAAAGTGACGGTACAAGAAAGTGTCAGTTTTCTTAGGCTTACTCATTCTACGATAATGCTCGTTCAATCTAGTTTTAAGCATGCGGTTAGTTTGACCGACATACTGCATATTACAGTTTGAATCACGTCATGTAATTAGATAAATTAAATCTGTAGACTGTCATGTCAAATCAGACATGTTAACTACAGAGAAGCGTCTACCGTTTACAGATGAAGTAACGGTAGACGCAGTGCTTAAATGCGAACAACATCTGCACCTCTTGGCATTGCACTTAGAAATACTAGGATACATTCCACTTCTTTTCCACGGATTCGTATATTTTCGAAGGATGGGCGATTTGAGAGGAGATAGTCTTATACGAAGACTACTCCCAAAAACATTGGTATTGCCTGCTCCATTGAGATTAACTGAAGTTACAGAAGACAAATTTAAGGGTCTAACCAATACCGAAGGCAACATAGTATTAAAGTTCTTAATAGAATGGGGAATCCGTACAGAAGAAGCAGAGTGTAACCTAAGGGGTGATATTGATATTTTAAATGTATTTGTGATACTCATGTGGATTTAGAAGGTTATGATACCGTCAAAACTAAAGCGATCTTCATACCGGTCATTATGTAAAACAGCATATAAAATTACTGAAGATAATTCCTTCGAATAGAAGGAAGGTACAACAAAAGCCCACAAAACAACTAAGTCTACTTTAAGTTCAGGGATGTCAAACAAGCAGTTGTTATACAACGAGGAACGAACATCGGTTTAATAATGACCTTCAACGGGTATCTAAAGGATGTCAATTGATGGAACAGTGAAAAGCAATTGCATAAGCAATCCCTGAGGATTAGAAAAATAAGAGCATTAAATGTATGTACGGGGAGACCTTTTACAGCCGCCACACGGCACAAACAAAACAGCCCTGATATGCAAAGTAGAAGTAAAACAAAGATCAGGAATCGATACAATTAACTTACTCCACCCATAAAAGACACCAAAGGGAAAGAAACACAAACATAAAGCGACCAGACCATAATGGAAACCTAAACAAAGGAAGGCCATAAGGACAGTTACTTTCCCACAAAACGGACATATGGCCATCCAAAATAAAAAGACACAAGTGATACACACAGTAAGTAACAAACAAAACAACACCATAAATAAACCGCCACAGAAGAACCGCCTTGGAACGGTCAGTGGAATGATTTCCACTGGGGGGGGGGGCTTAAATCGATTTTACGTGGCCACAATCCTCGCCCTTATTTCCGTCGCGATTTAGACAAATAATTTGTTCAGTCCGCATGAAGGCCTCCTTACTCATCAGTGCAACATCTCCGTGAACACAAAAATCAAAGAACCACAGAGGTGAGACAACGGTGAGGACTCGACAGCAAGAAACCACTGAAATGCTGGAGCAAAAGAAAACCAACAGTTAGACTCCTATGGGCCCGACCAGGGACAGAGCATCAGGCACCAACCAACATTACCTTGAATTAGATCTCTCTAATTCTCAATAGAAGCCTTCGTGGTGCAGTGGTTACGGTACTCGCCTTGTAAACCAGGGATCGCAGGATCGATCCCGGGCTTCTCCAGATTTTCGGATGAGTCTTTTAACCGAGGTCTCGTCTCCGTATGGCCTTAGCTGTTGGTGGGGCGTAAAACTAAAACTCACTCACTCACTCTAATTCTCAATAAGCCTTTACGTTGGAGCCGTCATAGAATCTGAGGCCTGACTCACCGGCGTGCAATTAAAGAGGGAAGCAAAGTTGCCAACCGTGATTGGGTTAACTACCATGCATGCAGTCTGTCGTATAACATCCATGTTGTACCCAATCCTTTTATATCGAAGAATGATTTTACGAAATAGGGTGCTGAAGTCATTGCGGTTATATATTTTTCTGAATTTATATACTAAGTCACCATAAAATTCGGGTTCCGATAGACCTTGTTGCAGAAGAGATTTAAGTCCAATATTGAATTTTGAAATTAAATCAGAATGGCGTCTATAAAATTTTGAAAAGGCTTTGCGTAGTTTATGGTACCGATAACCCTGATTAAGGAGTTTAGCCGTTAATAATCTATTACGAGTGTTGAAGTCAGTTACATGACTACACACTCTAGCAAATCGAATTAATTGCGAAATATAAACGCCGTAGGATGGCGCACGAGGAACATCACCATCCAAAAAAGGAAAATTTACAATCTCAAAATCAGTCATCGCGTTTATCATAAATTTTGCACGAAACAAATCCATCTACAATAGATAGATGTAAATCCAAAAACGGGGCCTCGGTATCAGAAGAATTTGCTTTATTTAACTGAAGTTCTGGGGGGGGGGGGGGGGGGTAAATCTGACTGATCAAACCATCGAAATAGGTATTATCAATATTTAATAAATCATATAAATATCTAGAAGTGGAGCTAAAAGCTTCAATAATTTCAGATTGGTTATCAATGGAAAGCGACAACATGAAGTCTCTAAATAACAATACAAGAACAGATCAGCCACAAGAGGTGCGCAATTCGTACCCATCGAAATACCCACAATTTGTCTAAATAACTTTGTACCGAATCTAATATAAATATTGTCAAGTAGAAAGGTGAGGGCATCACACACTTTCTGACATGACCAAAGTGTATAATTCTTATGCTCTTTAGAAGTGAAAAATGCATTTCTGACATTACATGCAAGATAGAGAGAATCTTCTCTGTGAAAAGCCCATTTAATTAAGCTTTTCTTTTATAAGATAATGAGGAAGTGTAGTGTAACGAGTGGGAAAATCGTAAGTAGACAGACTTGAAGCACGAAAATGTCTGGATTTCAATTTATTTAAAACCTCATTCGATTTTTTATAGACCAAAACAGATTTCTTCCTGATCTTTCAAAGTAGAAGTAAAACAAAGATCAGGAATTGATACAATTAACTTACTCCACCCATAAAAGACACCAAAGGGAAAGAAATACAAACATTAAGCGACCAGACCATAATGGAAACCTAAACAAAGGAAGGACATAAGGACAGTTACTTTCCCACAAAATGGCCATATGGCCATCCAAAATTTAAAGACACAAGTGATACACACAGTAAGCAACAAACAACAACATAAATAAATCGCCACAAAAGAGCCGCCTTGGAACGGTCAGTGGAAGATTTCCACCGGGGGGCTTAAATCGATTTTACGTGGCCACAATCCTCGCCCTTACTTCCGTCGCGATTAAGACAAATAATTTGTTCAGTCCGCATGAAGGCCTCCTAACTCATCAGTGCAAAATCTCCGTGAACACAAAAATCAAAGAACCACAGAGGTGGGACAACGGTGAGGACTCGACAGCAAGAAACCACTGAAATGCTGGAGCAAAAGAAAACCAACAGTCAGACTCCGATGAGCCCAACCAGAGACAGAGCATCAGGCACCAACCAACATTATCTCTCTAATTTTCAATAAGCCTTTACGTTGGAGCCGTCATAGAATCTGAGGCCTGACCCACCGGCGTGCAATTAAAGAAGGAAGCAAAGTAGCCAACCGTGATTGGGTTAACTACCATGCATGCAGTCTGTCGTATAATATCCATGTTGTACCCAATCTTTTTATATCGAAGAATGATTTTACGAAATTGGGTGCTGAAGTCATTGCGGTTATATCACAAGACTTTATCACAATATTTAATTACATGCGTTTTAATAGCAGTAAGATAGGGAGTTAATAATTTAGAAAGTTCAGTGGTAGAGCAAGAGCTAGAATTTGCAATGAACCGTGCTTTGTAAGGTCTTTTATGAAGTTTTGGTAACCAGTATAGCGTAGGAAGCTTGTCTTGGCCTTCGTTAACACACACAGCAAACTTGGTGGCTGAAAGACAAACATGTTTATCTACTATAGCTCTCTCTTCAGCTAAAGGCTGAAGTTCATAGGCCTTAGTACCACCAAGCTCCTGCTTAAGCGTGTTAACATGGTGGAGCCGTCACACAACGACGACGTTGTTAGCGACCTTGTCTGCAGGGGCCAAAACAAACTTCTTATGAAAATCTTGAATACCTAGTTTAAGATGACGTAAAGACGTCTTGGGCTTAGAAGGTAATAAGTTAGTATTTTGAGAATAGAAAGAAATGCGTTTATTCACTAGTTTTAAAATGTTTCCAGTCCTTAAGGGTTTTATGCTCAACATACTCTCGCTTACACCATCGATTACCGAATTCATTCAAGGAAGCAGCGATTTCATCTCTACATTTACTGAAATCAATTTTAGAAGGAAACCGATATTTCGGTCCTTTAGAAATTATATTCCTTATCCTAGAATCAGGAATAATTTTCAAATTGCCAGTAATTACATGACCAGCAGCACGATAGCAATACTTTGAGTTTTTACAATCACATGCACTGAAACAACGCCATAAATAAACCGCCACAGAAGAACCGCCTTGGAACGGTCAGTGGAATGATTTCCACTGGGGGGCTTAAATCGATTTTACGTGGCCACAATCCTCGCCCTTACTTCCGTCGCGATTTAGACAAATAATTTGTTCAGTCCGCATGAAGGCCTCCTTACTCATCAGTGCAACAGCTCCGTGAACACAAAAATCAAAGAACCACAGAGGTGAGACAACGGTGAGGACTCGACAGCAAGAAACCACTGAAATGCTGGAGCAAAAGAAAACCAACAGTTAAACTCCGATGGGCCCGACCAGAGACAGGGCATCAGGCACCAACCAACATTACCTTGAATTAGATCTCTCTAATTCTCAATAAGCCTTTACGTTGGAGCCGTCATAGAATCTGAGGCCTGACCCACCGGCGTGCAATTAAAGAGGGAAGCAAAGTTGCCAACCGTGATTGAGTTAACTACCATGCATGCAGTCTGTCGTATAACATCCATGTTGTACCCAATCTTTTTATATCGCAGAGTGATTTTACGAAATGCGGTGCTGAAGTCATTGCGGTTATAAATTTTTCTGAATTCATATACTAAGTAGAAGTAAAACAAAGATCAGGAATTGATACAATTAACTTACTCCACCCATAAAAGACACCAAAAGGAAAGAAATACAAACATTAAGCGACCAGACCATAATGGAAACCTAACAAAGGAAGGCCATAAGGACAGTTACTTTCCAACAAAATGGCCATATGGCCATCCAAAATTAAAAGACACAAGTGATACACACAGTAAGTAACAAACAACAACATAAATAAATCGCCACAGAAGAGCCGCCTTGGAACGGTCAGTGGAAGATTTCCACTGGGGGGGCTTAAATCGATATACTAAGTCACCTATATACTAAGAGTTTGCTGTTGCTTCGAGTGTTTTGGAAGTCTGACTTATAGCCTGTTTTGACGCTGAGAGGAATTAAACGGGGAAATATATAAAGTAAGTACTTCCGGGGGAAAGCGTGGCACTTATTCAGTGTCGTGGAATATCGAGGGCGAAATGATGCAGACACATCATAAGTATACACGATTACCTTTTATTTGTGTGTGCACATGTGTTAATTTGCATCTGTGGAACTATGTATGGTTTCGCCGATACGGCTGTCAGTGAAGTGAACGTTTGCGGGGTACAGTTGTCGACGTTACTGGATACGAATGTCGATGATTCAACGAGAATGTAACAGACAAATTTACTGGAAATTAATCCCAGTTTAACAATAAAATAACTTACATTCTTTGTCAGGCTTTGTTTGTTTGTTTGAAATGATGTTTAGCGTCCACATCAACACTTTTAGGTCATTTAGAGACGTTGCTTCCAATTTTGTGTGGCTTTTATTAGACATTCAGATGAAATGTCATCTCAAGCCCGGCCGTCCTGCGTTGTTGTTAATAGCGATTAAATCTATATCGTGTTTCTATGGTCAATCATTAGAGAGCCAGGTTGGGCATAAGACACTCATTGCACGATTATAAACTTGGTGCTTATAAAAGTTGATTTTAGTATGTATTCCTTATTTGTTTGTATATGCTTGATGAAATTTAGTCATTGCAATATTGTTACTAGCATTCTGTTAGTTCCAGACTGTGGAAAAGCTACTGACTCGGAATCACAATTTGTCATTTTGAGTTAATATGCATGATAGTAAGAAAAGGACACTCAGGAAAGGCCACAATCTAAGAACGCAGCCTTCACAAGTCACTTATAGAAAATAACACGGTGGCACACACAAACACACACGAACCAACGGCATAAAGCCAGATAACAAATAAGACAGTGCAAACGAACGACAGCTTGACCATAAAAACACGATATAGATTTAATCGCTATTACAAAGCGTGAGCTGGCTATTTTGTTTTCTACAAAAGCAAGTAATGAGCAGTTATTTATGAATTGGTGCGTCATTTGGTCAGATAAGCATGATACCCAGACATTTATTGGTCTTCTCCAGAAAAGTATTTTTCATCACAGCTTTCATTGTCTGATGATTTTAACACAATTTAGAAATCATATATAGACCACCTTTTATTGAAGTTAGCTGCTGGCATTCACTTTGGCAGCAACTGGTGTGATTTTCTCCTCTGGTTATCGAATGTTCAACCAGACGATCTAATGCTTAACCAGCAAATTTTGGCAGATGAGGAGTTCTTCGCAGAAATTAAAACTCCAAAACCTGTTATTTTTCATTTAAGGTAATTACCGGACCATTGATAAAACAAACACAGCGTAAAAGTCAGTGATATAGTCGGTACTATGATTCTGAAAACTGAAAATGTTTCCATAAAATACCATGTCATTATCGAATCAATAGCGCACTGCTTATCAGGTTGGCTAAAATGGTTCCGTAGGACAAGGTGTGTGTGATTCTGGGGCCGTGGAGATGAAAACAAATCCACTTTATAGTTGCAAGTTTTGTTATCATTTCTATAGATCTAATGCGTAACCAACCATTTTCGACCTTTTCCGTGGTGATTTCTCGCTAGTGCTGCATTCACAAGCAAAATATCCATAACACATATAACCATATATGTTTATTGTGT
Organism: Lucinisca nassula; assembly: GCA_963580285.1. Taxonomy (NCBI): domain Eukaryota; kingdom Metazoa; phylum Mollusca; class Bivalvia; order Lucinida; family Lucinidae; genus Lucinisca; species Lucinisca nassula. The sequence goes on along the minus strand of OY757023.1, from coordinate 103,507,700 downwards.
GTGCATGTTAATACGCTGAACTTGTAATAAAGCGCAATAATAAATAAAATGCAACAGACACCTAAACAAGAGGACCATGACGGTCCTATATCGCTCACCTGAGCTAAGAGATTTACATGTGGGACCTTGGGCGGAACAATTTTTGGCCTCAGGGCTATAATTTGAACAATCTTGGTAGAGGTCCACTAAATGAAGCTCCACTAAATGAAGCTTAATATCAAATATCATAAGCCTGGGCCTTCTGGTTTCGGATGAAAAAGTTCTTTAAGCTTTTCCCTATATAAGCCTACGTAAAAGATGCGGGCCCTGTGTGTGTGGGGGGGGTGGGTATTTTTGGTCCCTAGGCTAGAATTTGAACCATCTTGGAAGAGGTCCACTAGATGATGCAGCAAGCGTCACACCGAATATCTAAGATCTAGGCCTTTGGTTTCAGACAAGAATACTTTTAAAGGTATTCCCTATTTTTGCCTACGTAAAACCTGGGACAGCGCCATTTTTGGCCCCAGGGCTATAATTGGAACAATCTTGGTAGAGGTCCATCAGACGAAACTTCATACCAAACATCAAAGACCTGGGCCTTCTGGTTTCAGACAATAAGACTTTCAAAGGTTTTCCCTATATAAGCCTGAGTAAAACCAGTGGGCCATGGGGCGGGGCCTTTTGGGCCCATGGCTATAATTTGAACAATCAGAATTCTTGGTAAAGGTCCACTACATGAAGCTTTATACCAAATATCAAAGACCTTGGCCTTCCTGTTTCAGACAAGAAGATTTTAAAAGGTTTTCCCCATACAAACCTATATAAAATCAATGGGGCCCCACGCGGGGGTATTTTTGGCCAAAGGGTAATAATTTGATTATTTTGGTATCGGCTCACTAGACGCAGCTTCATACCAAATATCAAAGACCTGGGCCTTCTGGTTTCCGACAAGAAGATTTTTGAAGGTTTTCCCTTTATAAGCCTATGTAAAACAAGTGGGCCCCGGCGCGGGGGCATTTTTGGCCCCAGGGCTATAATTTGAACAATGCTGGTATCGGTCCACTAGACGAAGATCCATACCAAATACCAAAGACCTGGGCCTTTTAGTTTCGGACAAGAAGATTTTTAAAGGTTTTCCCTATATAAGCCTATGTAAAACAAATGGGCCCCGGCGCGGGGTTAGGGGTGGGATTTTTGGCCCCAGCGCTATAATTTGAAGAATCTTAGTAGATGTCCACTAGACAAAGCATCATCCCAAATATCAAAGGCCTGGGCTTTCTGGTTTCAGACAACGAGATTTTAAATGGTTTTCCCCCATTATAAGTCTGCGTAAAACCAGTGGGCCCTGGCGCGGGGGCATTTTTGGCCCCAGGGCTATAATTTGAACAATCTTGGTAGAGATCCACTAGACAAAGCTTCATACCAAATATCAAAGACCTGGGCCTTATGGTTTTAGACAAGAAGATTTTTAAAGGTTTCCCTATCTAAGGCTATATAAAACCAGTGGGCCCATTGGCGCGGGGGAATTTTGGCCCTTGGGCTATAATTTGAACAATCTTGGTAGAGGTCCACTAGATGAAGCGTCATGCCAAATATCAAAGACCTGGGCCTTCTGGTTTCAGACAAGAAGATTTTTAAAGATTTTCCCTATATAAGCCTATGTAAAACAAGTGGGCCCCTTAGCGGGGGAATATTTGGTCCAAGGGCTATAATTTGAACAATCTTGATAGAGGTCCACTAGACGAAGCTTCATACCAAATATCAAAGACATGGGCCTTCTGGTTGCAGACAAGAAGATTTATAAATGTTTTGCCCATTATAAGTCTATGTAAAACAAGTGGGCCCCGGCGCGGGGGGGGGGGGGGGGGCATTTTTGGCCCCAGGGCTAGAATTTGAACAATCTTGGTAGAGGTCCACTAGACAAAGCATCATCCCAAATATCAAAGACCTAGGCCTTCTGGTTTCAGACAAGACGATTTTTAAAGGTTTTCCCTATATAAAGCCTATACAAAACAAGTGGGCCCTGGCGCGGGGGCATTTTTGGCCCTAGGACTATAATTTGAACAATCTTGGTAGAGGTCTACTAGATGAAGCTTCATACAAAATATCAAAGACCTGGGCATTCTGGTTTAAGACAAGAAGAGTTTTAAAAGTTTTCCCTATATAAGCCTATGTAAAACCAGTGGGCCCCGGCGCGGGAGCATTTTTGGCCCCGGGCCATAATTTGAACAATCTTGGTAGAGGTCCACTAGATGAAGCTTCATACCAAATACTAAAGACCTGGGCCTTCTGGTTTCAGACAAGAAGATTTTTAAAGTTTTTTTTTTTTTTTCGTATTTTCTCCTTTTCGTTGCCATGGCAACCAGAGTTCTGCATAGATTGGAATTCTTTGAACAAGTTTGAGACAGGACCACCCACAGATCATTTCTGCCAAGTTTGGTCAAAATCTGTTCAGTGGTTTAGGAGGAGATGTCGTTTATAGAAATTGTTGACGGACATCCGGACGGAAGACGACGACGGACAAAAGACCGATCACAATAGCACCCCGGAGCCTTCGGCTCAGGTGAGCTAAAAACACGCGTTTGCTAAGGCTTCAGTTCACCTTCAGCAGGAGAAACTAAATTTAGCCAAAATGCGTGAAGTACGGGATTTGGTATTTACTCCAAATTTATATAACTTATGAAACACAGACAATGCAAAGTTTCTTTACCTTTTTTAACGATCTAATTCCTCACCGGATGTCGCTCTAATTGCTTCACGTTCTTACCCAATGGTTACGCATTCTATCGTTCCGTAGGTGTGATAACTGTGTCCTCTAGCGTGTTCACAAGAAACGGACGACGCACGACGGACGACGCACGACGGACGACGAACGACGACGCCGGACATCTCACAGTCACAAAAGCTCACCATGACCTTCGGTCAGGTGAGCTAAAACGGCAGTGCACATACCCGCTAGGACAGCAAGCAAAATCTCCGGACGAAGTCTCTAGTGACCTCAGAGGTCTGTAGGGTACTTTTAATTTGGCGAGGTCTCTCGGCAGTAGCACAGAAAGTCACGCGAGTCGAAGTTTTCATGGAACTCACCTGAGTAGAATCTCAAGGTTACTCATCCGAGTTAAAAGGTTTCCAGGAAACTCACATAAGGCAAAGTCTAAAGAAGTCATTGAGGGCTAATCCTGAGGAGAATTTGCGTGTTATTCCCCTCAGTTGAAAAATAGCAGTGGAGGCAAAAGAGGCAAAGTCTCTAAAGAACTTATTTAAGGCATATCTCTAAAGAACTTATTTAAGGCAAAGTCTCTAAAGAACTCATTGAGGGCTAATCCTGAGAAGAATTTGCGTGTTATTCCTCTCAGTTGAAAAATAGATGTGGAGGTAAAGTCTCTAAAGAACTTATTTAAGGCAAAGTCTCAAAAGAACTTATTTAAGGCAAAGTCTCTAAAGAACTTATTTAAGGCAAAGTCTCTAAAGAACTTATTTAAGGCAAAGTCTCTAAAGAACTCATTGAGGGCTAATCCTGAGGAGAATTTGCGTGCTATTCCCCTCAGTTGAAGTCGCCAGGTAACTGACAAGAAGAAAAGTGTCAAGAGAACTCACCTGAGGCAAAGTCCCCAGCACTTTATGGAACTCACCTGATGCGAAAGAATAAAAAGATGAACCTGGTTTGCTTTGACCTATTTGTCGTTAGCATAACTGCTGGCTCAACATTAACCCTGCATTGGAATGAAATAGTCTAAGTCTATGTTTTACACAGCGCACCGACAGAGACGTTGAAAAAAGAAATCCATATTTTATCATGCAATAAACCACTGGACGCAACGCCAGTTGTATTTGTGCGTAAATACAAAGGGTGTGAAACTCGGCAGGACATGGCGCCTCGGGTATTATTCCTTTTAAGTGTTGTTATTAAACAAAAAGCAGTTTAGGAAACACATGTTGCATACAAAATAAGGGTTTCTCGGTCAGTTCATCACATGAACAAGTCCGTGAAATGAATAACCCCCTAAACCCCACTTTATATAGAAAAACTGATGTTTACGGGGGTATATATTATTTTTCTTATTTCTGCTCCAATAAAAATAAAAAATGAGTTCCTTTAAGAGCAATGAAAACATTCATAAGAAAGAAGATGGGTCATACTACGTAGTTTCAGCTAATAAAGCCTCATCAGTGACCCTGTAATGATCCGGCAATGAAAGCCAGAGGAAACATACTGCAATTTTGCGAATTTCGAATAGGCAGTCGATTCAAAGACTGATATAAATCAAAATGGGGTCCAAATAATTAAAAACCTGTCTAGAATATGAGTCAAAACCAATAATTTATTTCGGATTTCTCAGAATATTCACGCTGATCTCAAAGGACCAAAAGTAAAATATAAACTGCACTATGGTTGATGTACTGGGAGACGTTTTACGGCCGCCACACGGCACAACACCAGCTGCAGTGAAGGCAAATAAAAATCAAAAATGAGTTCCTTTAAGAGCAATGAAAACATTCATAAGAAAGAAGATGGGTCATACTACGTAGTTTCGGCTAATAAAGCCTCATCAGTGACCCTGTAATGATCCGGCAAAGAAAGCCAGAGGAAACATACTGCAATTTTGCGAATTTCGAATAGGCAGTCGATTAAGACTAAGTTTGTGGATACCCGTTTTAACCATCTCAATGAGGCGGTTCTACAAAGCATTCACAACCTAACGTTGCGGTATAAATAAGAAAACTCACTGATTTTCATCAGAAAAGTAGCCATTTGGAGATGTGAAAAATGCACTATGTTTCAGGATGTTTTTTCGTAATGTTTAAGTAAATTTATTCATGTAAATGACGCTCCAGCGGTCGGGTACAGTTAGATGTATGTAACTCGCACTCCGCCCTCGCGATAGAATCTACTTTTCCAAAGACGTATTAAACAGTTTACGTCCTTGGCTTTACTGCGGATTTCTACCTGTCCAAGATTTACAAACTGATGATGAGCCACGAATCCCAAAGCAATAGCATAACGCTAGTGCTTCACGCTACTTTAAAGTGTTCATGTTGCATACTAACTTTGAGTCACCCTATCTTTCTTCCCATAAAGTGCACACAAGACCAACACTGGAGCATCGTCATACTAAGGCACAGTGCAAAGCGGCGGTGAAGCTCAAACGTTTGTTTTGAGATTAATGACACGTCAATCCTGGTGGGTCATTTTGTGTCATCTCCCAAAGAAAGGGATGAAAGAGATAGTAGAGGTAGTAGAGGAAAAGAAAGGGAGGCTGACAGGGGAGAAAAGGGAAAATGAATAAAAGTGTATTACAACTCCAACGCCAACCCCCACCTCACACCACTTCCTCTACACCTACCTATTGCAAGGACAGCGGGTCTTGCCCATCTGTAATTCAATATCAGTTGGACTCCCCAGTAATGCAACACACACGTAATCTTTGCCTAACAACAATATAAATTAAAAACTTTCAAAAACATTTTTATATAGTTAATGGAGGACTTGCATGATCCCTCTTGAAGCTCTCAAGGATCACTGGTATGACAATATTCTGTGGGAGTTGGTCCTTAGGTTTGATGCCCGTGGCAATGAAGGAGAGTTGACAGAAGATGTCGGTCCATATACTCCGGGGAGTATCCTCTACTGTTTGCTGCTTCCGGGTAGGACAACTATTAAGCATAGATCTCCACTTAGCCCAGAGATAGATCATGCTCAGCATTGACATCTTGATGTCAATGCTGGGAGTTTGGCGGCCAAGTAATTGTATTCCTCATTATAGGTAATGCTGGCTGTATGGTAGTCATCTCTGACAAACCGAGCTGCTCGCCATTGCATCGTCTCAAGCTGCTGGATACTATATGTTGGTCCCCTACTAACGTGGCAAAAATAAAGGATCTTACACTCGTGGTCAATTCATATAAAATTTATGAGTTTCATAAATTTCATATGAAATGACCACAAGTGCAAGATTCTGTTTATCATTTGATCATTTTAAATAAGATTTTATCGCTTTGAATCTGACAATTTTCCGCAAAAATTCATTGTTGACATGTACGTTGTCATGACGTTACTTAACCCCGCCAAAGTGTTATTACCCATGTCGTCATACGATATTTATTACACGACGTTATCCACAGCTTATATAGCCCCCGCCCATCGGGGCTTGAAGAAATATATGGGCTGCATGATGTTTCCACGCAGAGCTGAAACCGACCCGTACACGAGTACTGATAAACCGCTTGGAGGATCTAAATATGTTCTATAAAAGGGTTATCCTTTGGAAGCAAGGAATTCACCACAGAACGGGAAAATATGAAATGCTTTTTCTTTTCTGGGCCAGACTAGCTAGTTTCGGCCAGTCAGGCCTCATCAGTGACCCTCAAATATTTTCAAAATTCCACAATGGAATCAATGATCCCAAAGGATAAGAAAACATAAACTACACTATGATGTAGGGCAGGGAGACTTTTTACGGCCGCCACACATTCCCAGACACCAGCTGTAGTGACGTTAAATATGTTCTATAAAAGGGTTATCCTTTGGAAGCAAGGAATTCACCACAGAACAGGAAAATATGAAGTGAACATGTTTTCTGGGCCAAACTAGCTAGTTTCGGCCAATTAGGCCTCATCAGTGACCCTAAAATATTTTCAAAATTCCACAATGGAATCAATGATCCCAAAGGACATGAAAATATAAACTACACTATAATGTAGGGCAGGGAGACAGCACCCAGGCAATGTGGTGCGAGTCGGCCCGTCCATGCATATAAACCCTATTGGTTTTATTGGGCAGCAGGGCTTGAGATGTTATGTCATCTCAATATCGGGTAAAAGTCCCACAAAATTGGAAGCAACGTCTCCAAAATGATCTTTACAGTGTTGACGGGGACGTTTTACTTAAAATCAAACAAACAAATATCCACAGCTTATCAACGACGCCATATGATATTACAGGATACGACTAATCATGATCTCTACAATCATGCTTTAACATTTTCAGACCAGTTGGTTATGTTCCTTCCAAAGAAACACCAGGCTGCTGTTTACCTTTTTACAATTGCACCAAAATGTGGTTCCGAAATAAAGTATGCCCGGGTCTTTAAGTTTGACAGTTCATGGCCATATATCTTGAACATGTAAGTTGCTCCAAATCTCTAAACCTGTTTCTCAATTTTGTAACCCTGACAGTTGTCTCGGACTGGTTAACTTTGTTCTCCTCCACATACATATCATTTCGTATGATATTTATCGTTTCATAAATTTCATATGAAATGACCACAAGTGTAAGATTCTGTTTATCATATGACCATTTTAAATAAGGTTTCATCGCCTTTGAATTTGACAATTGTCCGCAAAAATGCATCATTGACATAGACGTTGTCATGACGTTACTTAATCCCGCCAAAGTGTTATTACACGTGTGGTCATAAGATATTTATTACACGACGTTATCCACATCTTATCAACGACGTCATATGATAATACAGGATAAGACCAATCATTATCTCTACAATCATGCTTTTACATCTTCAGACCAGTTGGTTATGTTCCTTCCAAAGAAACACCAGGCTGCTGTTTACCTTTTTACAGTTGCATCAAAATGTGGTTCCTTTGAGATGTTTCTGAAATAAAGTATTCCCGGGTACCGTCACGTATTTAAGTTTGACAGTTCATGGCCATATATCTTGAACATGTAAGTTGCTCCAAATCTCCCACCCGGTTTCTCCATTTTGTAACCCCGACTGCCACACATTTGGTTGGGTTGAAAAGAATTTTGTCAGTCTGTATTCCATTATGGGCACTGCTGTAGTCTGTCAAGATCCCTCTGAAGTGCTGCAGTATCAGTCATGCTTGAGATTTTGTTATATAAAAGGATGTCATTTACAAAAAGACAAGCTACAGAGCTGACTTTCTGTGGCAGGTCATTTATGTATGGGCAGAACAACAAAGGTCTGAGCATGGCACAATGAGGGACACCGGATACAGCTGGGGCTATCATGGGGAAAACTGGCCTTTGACCAGGTCTGGTTAGCCTCTGTTCGTCAGGAAGATCTGGATCCACTGTAAGAGGTTGCTTTATATTTTGTGGTATCTGAGCTTGACAGTGCTCAAGTAATTCCTGTAGAACTTTGTCAAACACCTTGCTTAAGTCAAGAGCGACGGCCTTCATCGATTCCTGTTGCAACCCAGTATGCGTGTATTATACGGGGCCCATATGGCCAGATTCTGAGCATTTAGCCCATCTGGGTCCTACATGGGTCCCATATGGGATTTTTTGCCCATATGCGACTCATATGGGTCCCGTATACGCAACATTCGATACCTGAGATGAAATTGCAATAATCTGAGTTACCTTACAATTTCAGGATACATAAAAAGGCCTAAAAATAGCTCTTATGTGGTACAGATATTGGACCAAATTATTCCCATGCTGTCTGCTTTCTAATATATGAGGTCATATGGGTTCGATGTGGGTAATAAGGGTAACAACTGTGCCATTAGTTAAGCTAAATATAAAAAAGGTAAATTTCCTGATATAAATGCAGATACTGACGACAATAATAAAATAAAATAAATGGTTTTATACATCACAAAATGAAAATATCTATTAACTTCCATTTAGATATTTGCACGACATGGACATTGTTTTAGGTCATGTATTAGAACTCTTTGTTTGTTACAGTTACTTTTAAAATTGAGGGCGATATATAATCACGCAAGAATTTACCAATTCTAGTTATTGAAAAGAATGCCTTAGTCTTTAAGGCATCTTTATGGAACTCCTCAGCTGTCTTATGTCGAGATATGGCATCATGTTCTGTTTACAGACCATTATCTTTTGTTCATATTCATTACATATTGTTTGTTTATGATGCTGTCTTGTGTGTTTGTCATGTTATCGTGTTAACTCGTCATTTTGTTAGTTTCTTTTTAAAATAGAAGTGGAGGCATTATTATCAGGAATCGATACAATTAACCCACAGCTCCCATCAGAGACACCAAAGGGAAAAAAACACAAACATGAAATAACAGATGCTAATGGAAACCTCATTAGCGGAAAGCCAAAAGGACAGTTACTTTCCCACAAAATAGCCAATAGGCTATCCTATTGTAATATTCTGCCAAACAATCGTCAGGTCTGGTCAGTTTGCAATGCTGTCATGTTATCCCCTCATTCTGCAGGCTTCAAATGAATACTGTTATCTCAGAAAATAAGTTGTCTGGTCAATTGGCGGTACTGTTTTGTGAACTGGTCATCCTACTTACTTCAATAACAATAGTATAATGTCAGAAAATGATTTTGTCTGGACACGTTCCAATATACGCACTTAACTCGTCATCTTGTTTGCTTCAAGTGGAGTAACATTCTGTCAAAAATGCTATTTCCTATCAGTAAGTTATGCTATCTAGTTAGATCGTCATTGTATTGGCTTCATGTGCATTTTCATTCTGTAAGAAAATCCTTATATCTCCTCAGTTTGTTATGTTGTCATCTTAACTCATTACGTTTTGTTTGAATATCGCTTCGACTGGCGAAATTGACCACCACTCTACTATTACTACTACTACTACTACTACTACTACTACTACTACTACTACTACTACTACTACTACACTACTACTACTACTATTATGCTGCCTCTCTTTCTTCGCCCACCCCCACACCCATGGGTGCTTTGAGAAACAGATGAGGTTGCAGGGTTCTACTACTACAAAGGCTACTACTTACTAATACTATGACTACAGCTACTACTACTACTACTACTGCTTTTACAACTACTACTTCTGATGCTACAACTACTTCTACTGCTGCTGTTGCTACTACTAATTTTATTACTGCTACTGCTACTACTTACACTACTGCTGCTGCTACTGGTACTACTACGACTACTAATATTACTACTAAAGCTACTAATAGTGTTATATATACAACTGCTGCTACTACTCCTGCTGCTGTTGCTACCACTAATATTATTACCGCTACGACTACTAGTTCTACTGCTGCTGCTGCCACTGCTACTGCTGCAACTTCTACCTTCACTACTACATCTAGCACTATTACCACTACTATTGTTGCTGCAGGTGTTATTATTATTATCATTACAACCGCCACTTCTATTAATGCAACTACTACTATTATTGCTGCTGTTGTTACTACTACTTTTATTACTGCTACAACTACTGCTTCTTCTTCTGCTGCTGCTGCTACTGCTACTTCTACTCATATTACTACTTCTTCAAATATTATTATGTGTCCTGCTATTACTACTGCTATACTTCTACAACTTCTACTACTGCTACTACTACTACTACTGCAACTACTATTAGTAGTATTAAAACAACTACTACTACTTTTATTACTTAAACTACTACTACTTCTACTACTTCTACTTCTACTACTACAACTACTGCTACTACTGCTGCTGCTGTTGCTGGCTCTCTTTCTTCGCCCCCCCCCCCACTACCCATGGGGGCTTTGAGAAACAGGTAAGGTTGCGTGTTTCACATAACAGCATCGCAAACTGACCAGACATGACAAATTTTTGACAGAATACTACTTAAGTGGAAGTTATTAAGATGACAAGTTAACACAATAACATGACAAACAAACAAGACAACATGATGAACATGATGAACAAACATTAAGTAATGCCGCCCCCGCCCAAAGGGGCTTGTAGAAATATATGGGTTGCATGATGCTTCCACGCAGAGCTGAATCAAGCCCGCACACTAGTACTGGTAAATAAAAATCAAAAATGAGTTCCTTTAAGAGCAATGAAAATATTTATAAGAAAGAAGATGGGTCATACTACGTAGTTTCGGCTAATAAAGCCTCATCAGTGACCCTGTAATGATCCGGCAACGAAAGCCAGAGGAAGCATACTGCAATTTTGCGAATTTCGAATAGGCAGTCGATTCAAAGACTGATATAAATCAAAATGAGGTCCAAATAATTAAAAACCTGTCTAGAATTTGAGTCTAAACTAATAATTTATTTCTGATTTCTCAGAATATTCACGCTGATCTCAAAGGACCAAAAGTAAAATATAAACTGCACTATGGTTGATGTTCGGGGAGACTTTTTACGGCCGCCACACGGCACAACACCAGCTGCAGTGAAGGCAAATAAAAATCAAAAATGAGTTCCTTTAAGAGCAATGAAAATATTTATAAGAAAGAAGATGGGTCATACTACGTAGTTTCGGCTAATAAAGCCTCATCAGTGACCCTGTAATGATCCGGCAACGAAAGCCAGAGGAAGCATACTGCAATTTTGCGAATTTCGAATAGGCAGTCGATTCAAAGACTGATATAAATCAAAATGAGGTCCAAATAATTAAAAACCTGTCTAGAATTTGAGTCTAAACTAATAATTTATTTCTGATTTCTCAGAATATTCACGCTGATCTCAAAGGACCAAAAGTAAAATATAAACTGCACTATGGTTGATGTACGGGGAGACTTTTTACGGCCGCCACACGGCACAACACCAGCTGCAGTGAAGGCAAATAAAAATCAAAAATGAGTTCCTTTAAGAGCAATGAAAATATTTATAAGAAAGAAGATGGGTCATACTACGTAGTTTCGGCTAATAAAGCCTCATCAGTGACCCTGTAATGATCCGGCAACGAAAGCCAGAGGAAGCATACTGCAATTTTGCGAATTTCGAATAGGCAGTCGATTCAAAGACTGATATAAATCAAAATGAGGTCCAAATAATTAAAAACCTGTCTAGAATTTGAGTCTAAACTAATAATTTATTTCTGATTTCTCAGAATATTCACGCTGATCTCAAAGGACCAAAAGTAAAATATAAACTGCACTATGGTTGATGTACGGGGAGACTTTTTACGGCCGCCACACGGCACAACACCAGCTGCAGTGAAGGCAAATAAAAATCAAAAATGAGTTCCTTTAAGAGCAATGAAAATATTTATAAGAAAGAAGATGGGTCATACTACGTAGTTTCGGCTAATAAAGCCTCATCAGTGACCATGTAATGATCCGGCAACGAAAGCCAGAGGAAGCATACTGCAATTTTGCGAATTTCGAATAGGCAGTCGATTCAAAGACTGATATAAATCAAAATGAGGTCCAAATAATTAAAAACCTGTCTAGAATTTGAGTCTAAACTAATAATTTATTTCTGATTTCTCAGAATATTCACGCTGATCTCAAAGGACCAAAAGTAAAATATAAACTGCACTATGGTTGATGTACGGGGAGACTTTTTACGGCCGCCACACGGCACAACACCAGCTGCAGTGAAGGCAAATAAAAATCAAAAATGAGTTCCTTTAAGAGCAATGAAAATATTTATAAGAAAGAAGATGGGTCATACTACGTAGTTTCGGCTAATAAAGCCTCATCAGTGACCCTGTAATGATCCGGCAACGAAAGCCAGAGGAAGCATACTGCAATTTTGCGAATTTCGAATAGGCAGTCGATTCAAAGACTGATATAAATCAAAATGAGGTCCAAATAATTAAAAACCTGTCTAGAATTTGAGTCTAAACTAATAATTTATTTCTGATTTCTCAGAATATTCACGCTGATCTCAAAGGACCAAAAGTAAAATATAAACTGCACTATGGTTGATGTACGGGGAGACTTTTTACGGCCGCCACACGGCACAACACCAGCTGCAGTGAAGGCAAATAAAAATCAAAAATGAGTTCCTTTAAGAGCAATGAAAATATTTATAAGAAAGAAGATGGGTCATACTACGTAGTTTCGGCTAATAAAGCCTCATCAGTGACCCTGTAATGATCCGGCAACGAAAGCCAGAGGAAGCATACTGCAATTTTGCGAATTTCGAATAGGCAGTCGATTCAAAGACTGATATAAATCAAAATGAGGTCCAAATAATTAAAAACCTGTCTAGAATTTGAGTCTAAACTAATAATTTATTTCTGATTTCTCAGAATATTCACGCTGATCTCAAAGGACCAAAAGTAAAATATAAACTGCACTATGGTTGATGTACGGGGAGACTTTTTACGGCCGCCACACGGCACAACACCAGCTGCAGTGAAGGCAAATAAAAATCAAAAATGAGTTCCTTTAAGAGCAATGAAAATATTTATAAGAAAGAAGATGGGTCATACTACGTAGTTTCGGCTAATAAAGCCTCATCAGTGACCATGTAATGATCCGGCAACCGCTTAGAGGATCTAAGCCTGTCCAGGAATCGCGGTGCGAGGCGGACCGTCCATGCTAATAAACCCTATTGGTTTCATTGGTCGACAGGACTTGAGATGTCATTTCATCTCAATGTCGGGTAAAAGTCCCACGAAATTGGAAGCAACGTCTCCAAAATGACCTTTACAGTGTTGACGGGGACGTTAAACCTCAAATCAAACAAACAAAACAAACATTAAGTAATAAATTAAGGCGTTACTATACCAAATTTAGTGACACAGAGGCCTTTCTGATATTTAATCTTCATCAGTGTGTCACAACCCAAAAGTTTTGAAACCGAAACGGATGATGGACAAGACCCGGCAAACACAGCACATCCCCCTCCGAGCACACACCGACCGACATAGCCTATGAGACAGGTCAGCTGGAGGCATCAGGCAAGAGAGCTTACCCGCGGACTTATAGGCGTCCCCCACCGAGCCAACACAAGCAAACATGACCCACACTCCACGGAAGTCCCGGACATCAGAAAGGAGATGTCCAAAGTAGCGAGACTTGCAAAATTTAAAATTTAACAAAAAGTGTAAACCAAATCCACTAAGACACATGTCTCACCTGACAAGTCAGTCTTAGTTTTAGAACAATTAGAATTTTATGCTGCAAAAATTAAAGATATAATTTAGTTATTTAAATCAGTACTTGAGCACTGACGTCAGCACCGCAGTATCAACCTCAGCACTAAGGAACTGATACTGAGCTGATGATACCCTCGGGGACGAACGAATCATCCACCAGCAGAGATATCAACCCAGTGGTTGCAATTAAGGCGTTACTATACCAAATTTAGTGACACAGAGGCCTTTCTGATATTTAATCTTCATCAGTGTGTCTCAACCCCAAAGTTTTGAAACCGAAACGGATGATGGACAAGACCCAGCAAACACAGCACATCCCCCTTCGAGCACACACCGACCGACGTAGCCTATGAGACAGGTCAGCTGGAGGCATCAGGCAAGAGAGCCTACCCGCGGACTTATAGGCGTCCCCCACCGAGCCAACATCAGCAAACATGACCCACACTCCACGGAAGTCCCGGACATCAGGAAGGAGATGTCCAAAGTAGCGAGACTTGCAAAATTTAAAATTTAACAAAAAAGTGTAAACCAAATCCGCTAAGATACATGTCTCACCTGACAAGTCAGTCTTAGTTTTAGAACAATTAAAATTTTATGATGCAAAAATTAAAGATATAATATAGTTATTTAAATCAGTACTTGAGTATTGACGTCAACACCGCAGTATCAACCTCAGCACTAAGGAACTGATACTGAGCTGATGATACCCTCGGGGACGAACGAATCATCCACCAGCAGAGATATCGACCCAATGGTTGCAATTAAGGCGTTACTATATCAAATTTAGTGACACAGATGCCTTTCTGATATTTAATCTTCATCAGTGTGTCACAACCCCAAAGTTTTGAAACCGAAACGGATGATGGACAAGACCCGGCAAACACAGCACATCCCCCTCCGAGCATACACCGACCGACGTAGCCTATGAGACAGGTCAGTTGGAGGCATGAGGCAAGAGAGCCTACCCGCGGACTAATAGGCGTCCCCAACCGAGCCAACACAAGCAAACATGACCCACACTCCACGGAAGTCCCGGACATCAGGAAGGAGGTGTTCAAAGTAGCGAGACTTGCAAAATTTAAAATTTAACAAAAAGTGTAAACCAAATCCGCTAAGATACATGTCTCACCTTACAAGTCAGTCTTAGTTTTAGAACAATTAGAATTTTATGCTGCAAAAATTAAAGATATAATATAGTTATTTAAATCAGTACTTGAGTGCTGACGTCAACACCGCAGTATCAACCTCAGCACTAAGGAACTGATACTGAGCTGATGATACCCTCGGGGACGAACGAATCATCCACCTGCAGAGATATCGACCCAGTGGTTGCAATTAAGGCGTTACTATACCAAATTTAGTGACACAGAGGCCTTTCTGATATTTAATCTTCATCAGTGTGTCTCAACCCCAAAGTTTTGAAACCGAAACGGATGATGGACAAGACCCGGCAAACACAGCACATCCCCTTCCGAGCACACACCGACCGACGTAGCCTATGAGACAGGTCAGCTGGAGGCATCAGGCAAGAGAGCCTACCCGCGGACTAATAGGCAACATAACATAATGGTATGTCAACAGAACATGATGCCACATTTCGACATAAGATAGTTGAGGCGTTCCATACATCTTAACTGTATACATGTGCAATAAATTGCACATGTGGGTCTCTCTCTGTTGGGACCTAACCAGCCCATCAAGTGGGCTGGAACAATTAAGACTTCGGGCTCATCGGAGTCTAACTGTTGGTTTTCTTTTGCTCCAGCATTTCAGTGGTTTCTTGCTGTCGAGTCCTCACCGTTGTCTCACCTCTGTGGTTCTTTGATTTCTGTGTTCACGGAGATGTTGCACTGGTGAGTTAGGAGGCCTTCATGCGGACTGAACAAATTATTTGTCTAAATCGCGACGGAAGTAAGGGCGAGGATTGTGGCCACGTAAAATCGATTTAAGCCCCCCAGTGGAAATCTTCCACTGACCGTTCCAAGGCGGCTCTTCTGTGGCGATTTATTTATGTTGTTGTTTGTTACTTACTGTGTGTATCACTTGTGTCTTTTAATTTTGGATGGCCATATGGTCATTTTGTGGGAAAGTAACTGTCCATATGGCCTTCCTTTGTTTAGGTTTCCATTATGGTCTGGTCGCTTAATGTTTGTATTTCTTTCCCTTTGGTGTCTTTTATGGATGGAGTAAGTTAATTGTATCAATTCCTGATCTTTGTTTTACTTCTACTTTGTAATTATTTGTATAAACATTTTCTCTTGATTATAATATGAGATTACCCTCATAGAGCTCATATGCTAGGTGGAACCGTGTTGCAAATTCCGTATGGGCCCTATATGGAATGCCCATATAATACCCACATGGAATCCCAGATGAGACCCAGATGTGTCCCATATATTTTGTTTGCTGGGAAGGTCTTGAATTTACATAACCCTACCCTACCCTTAGATAACAATGCTCATGTCCGCATCTAGGCTGTGCCTTAGTTCATATTAATATGCAAAAACAATTTTGTCTAATTTTGATTTCGCTAAATAGGGTTGATTTCGCGAAATATATCTATCTATCTATCTATCTATCTATCTATCTATCTATCTATCTATCTATCTATCTATCTATCTATCTATCTATCTATCTATCTATCTATCTATCTATCTATCTATCTTCTTATACTGAGTTGGTCATATCTGGCCATTACCTCAGTTGATTGGGTGGCTAAATTTAGAATTTAGCTGAAAAAAGAGAGAGGCACCGGATGCGTCCTTAAAACTATTTACAATCTGCATAACAGAGGTATCCTAAAACGCATACCTCTGAGTCCCAATCTACACTGTGCGGGCTTAAAACTCTACTGCGGACTTGGCATTCACCGCAGAGGAGGGAAGACTATTCCATTGGGGTATAGTTCTAGGAAAGAACGAGTTCTTCAGGGCATCACTATAGGACTGGTATCTACGATATTTTGAGTCGTTTACTTTTGATGCCCTTGTTTGGGTCGACACTGTTACAGGGGTCAGGTACCTATCTTTATCAATAGACACCGAATCAGAGTGTATCTTGTAGAAGAAAGTTAAAGAGGACTGCTCACGACGGGCCTCCAGGGACGGCTACTCTAGCTCATTTAGCATGTCACCGACGCTACTTCTATTTCGCCATCGCCTAGGTCCATCAAGCAGCTGTCCTCTGCACCTTCTCCATCTGCTGAGTCTGAGTTTTAAAATCAGGTTGATTTCGTATTTTATACCTACTCATGCTTGCGGTCAGTCGTCAGGAATCGAGACAATTCATCGACAAGACAACTCATCGACACGATTTTTGGAGACAATTCATCGACACAATTGAAGACAACTCATCGACACCTTTTGAAGACAATTCATAGACACATTTGTGTGAAGGTAATTGGCAATTATAGATAATTAAGGGTAATTATGGATAAGTGGTACATTGTATTTGATTGATCTGTGAGGGGTAAAAATACAAATACACATGTAGGATAAAAATTGAGTAAAAATATAATCGTTATGTTTCTAACTTTATGGCACACGCCGATTAACAAATTAGTTTAAGAAATGATGTAATTGATTGTTTTTCCATGTTTTATATCAACTGGCACGTGCCCTCAAAATAAGTATGAAGTAAATAAATAAATAAATGAACGAAAGAAAAAAAAAGAAAGAAAGAATAAGATAATGTATAAGAATGAACAAAAGAAACAAGACATATAATGTCTAAGAATGAATGAAAGAAAGCAAAAAAGATTAACATTCAGACAGACATACAGACAGATAGACAGTTTAAAAACGCATATAAAGACTCATCTGTATTGCACGTTATACATACATACATACATACATACATACATATGTACGGACGGGCGGGTGGGCGGACGGACGGACAGGCGAACAGACAGACAGACAGAGACAGAAAGACAGACAGACAGTTTAAAAAACTCATATAAAAGCTTACTTTCCACCTTTTTTATTTTAATTATGAAAGTTTTGAATAATATTTGACAAAGTTCCCTGTATATTTTCTTTTATATCATTTTTTTAAAATAGAATGCGTAAGTTTATTTACGCCAGCCATCCTATGCGGTTAAAAAGGTATCTTAATTGTCATCAATAAGCCAAAATATTGAACTAGTATATTCTAAATTCGTTATTTTGAACATAAACGTGATAATAGATCATTTTATTTTCAAAACATTGTCTTCATTTTATCAGTTTGTGTATAATTTCAACACTAGAGCGCGCAGTCGATGGCAAGCCATCGCAAATCCCCACGTTTTCTCCACTGTTATTGCATTTTGAAGAAATTGGGTCAAAATTTGAACTTTTGACCCCTCCCCAGGGCCCCTGGGGGCGGGGACAAAAAAAATGTGCTCTTGCGCAAGCCATTCATGTAAGCAACTCGCATACCAAATTTGGTTGAATTCCGGCTAACGGTTTAGGAGGAGATAGCCGGACAGACAGACGGACAGACAGACAGACGGACAGACGGAGAGACGGACGGAGGCGATAACAATATCCCCACTTTTTTTGAAAAACGTGGGGATAATAATAAAGTGTCGATGAGTTGTCTTCAAAAAGTGTCGATGAGTTGTCTTCAATTGTGTCGATGAATTGTCTCCAAAAATGGTGTCGATGAGTTGTCTTGTCGATGAATTGTCTTGTCCCAGTCGTCATACCTAGGTGAGCACGACGGCTAGGCTGATAGTGACATGGCTATAGTGTCGCTAGCACCATTATAATTTATTGAAAACAGCAGTCGAATCAGAATCGAAGGTTTACGAAGTAACATACTGTTTAAAAGACATTTCAAATGAGTAGCATGCGTTTTAGGTGAACTAGTGGCCGAACTAGTTGTTTTGCCAACTGATTCATATGTGACTGGTGGAATTCTCATGAACAAATAGGTAAACAAATCATATTTGGAGTGTGTTGCTTGGGTTCTGGATCATTTCGGCCCATAACGAAATCGGCCCGTGGCCATGTCAGAATCGGCCCATTAATGAAGTCGGTTATCCGGGTATTCTCGATAGTCACGTGACTTTCTGCATAGCAACCCAAAACCGGAGGTGAAAAGCTACACCATTTTGAGTTGCCTTTAAATTGAATAGGAACAATATTCACATGTAAAATTCTGAGAGACTGAAAAGAAAATGCCTAAAATATCCAGTGCAGGTGGTTGTACAAATCACAACCTACAACAGGATAAACAGTTGTCCTCATAAAATTTTCCGAATTGGGAAAAATACCCTGCCAGACGATCGAAGCGGATCAGGGCCTGCAGTCACATCTTTATATATTCACCATATTTGCATTATTTGCTGGCTCCCAGCTTGCACATTGTCAATGTTGGAAAAACAGGTAACCAGACCCCCCTGACCTTTCAAGGTCAGGGGGGTCTGGTTACCTGTTTTTCCAACACTAATAACCTTCAGACAAGGAACCAGCAGATAATGCAAATAAGGTGAATAGCCGGAGTCCATTTCAAAATTTAGGGGTTTCTGGCTGTGTTTCTTCAAAATTTATTTGGAAAATGGCTGAACTTTAAGCAAACAGTGGAGGCCCTGATCAGACGCCGCATTCTGTGGCGTCTGATCTGGGTCTGCACTCTGCACTGTTTGCCAGGGTACTTGATTAAACACTTAAATTACATGGTTACCATCAAATTCGCCGAGTCCATCTATTTATTATTTTTATGTAGCCAAAAGCCATTTTTTTATTATTAATTTTGAATTTTCACATTCAACTATCAATCATTATTATATACCCAGAAAATGTCCTGTTTACTTTGTACAGAAGTTACCGGTCAATATTTTTCCATATTGCCTGTAGTCAAGTTCATATTGCCTGTAGATAAGTAGTCACGTTCACAAAAGAACTACCTTTAAATCTGTCCATTTAGATACTAAAAAGTCGGCAGCCATCTTGTCGTGCGTATCGACTGAAATAACCTAAAACAAAACGAATATTGGCTGTGACAAGGTGCATAAAGCGCATTTTATGCCAGCAAATATGACCTACCTGCAACCTGTTGAGATATTCAATAATTTCTTGCAGGAAATCAAGAGTATTTTGAAATAAGCCAAAGGAACACTTCGTTAAAATGGCGTCCTGCTTTGGAAAACATCAATGTTTTAATGACATCACATCCACCAACGTCGTCTTCACTTTTGCGCCATTGGGCGTGGTTTTTCATTGTATAGGAAGACCCTCAACAGCTTGCATTATTTTCCATTTGATGTATAATCTCATTTTACGTTCAGATTGTTAAGCCAGGTAGTTCTGAATTATGGCAGACAGTCCAGGTTTCGGGTATATAATAAAAAGGTTATTGACTTTATATTGTGAAATATTCTGCACTGGTTCATATGGCGAAGACGCACTCACAAGCTCTTGCGTCGTTCGCCATATGAACTCGTGCCGAATATTTCACAATATAAAGTCCATAACCTATAAGTATTAACGAAGGATAGATTTATAACCTTTATGAACATGGATATATATTCAAGGCATTTGATTTACTTGTCAAGATCAATGTCAAGTTTCCTTGACACTTGGGGTATTCTGTCCGATGACATGTCACTTCTGAATACACAAGACCTGACACTTTCACCTGTTCACTTTCGCCGCTAAAAATTATATATATTTTTTTAATTACTTACAACAGTTATACTAATTTAATTAGTATAACGGTAAATTTTACAAAAACAAACTTGAAAGTTACATTCAAGCTTAAAAAACCCTATAGCGTACCTCGGGATGATGTTCACTATCACCGCTGATATTATTATTTTTCATCATTTATTTATTTATTTATTTTGTATAATTACTTACAACAGTCAAACTAACTTAATTAGTATAACAGTAAATTTGACAGTAACAAACTAGAAAGATACATTTAAGCTAAAAATACCAATAGCCCACCTCAGGATGACGTTCACTATGGCCGCTGAAATTATCATTATTATTATTTTTCTTCATCTTTTTTTTTTTACATATATATATAATTACTTACAACAGTTAAAATAATTTGATTAGTATAATGGTAAATTTAACAATAACAAACTTGAAAGATACTTCAAGCTAAAAAACCCGATAGCATGTAATGGAATATTACCTGTTGTTAGGCAAATAGTTTCACCTCGAAATATGGCGGCCATTTGGTTGCTACGGGAAGTGACGTCATCCCGAAGTACTTAATGGCAAAATCGGCCAATAGCAATTTAAGCCCATAAATGATATCAAGGCTGTTATAGGGTTCAGTTATCAGCCAAAATTAAAAAAAAATGAAAGATATAGTTAATTTATCTATCTATCTATATCTTTACTGCATCACCCCCTCGTGGGGATAACATGCAGGTGCGTGTCTGTGCAATGTTTTTAGAATAGTTATAAAAGTTTCCGTAAGAATTTTTAGTGAGAGTGGAATAAAGATGATATGGTTAAAATGTTAGAAGTCAGAAAGCAGGCTGATAGTGAAGGCGACAGGACATCTCGGCCCCTGACAAACTCGGTCCCTAAAATTAGAATATGTTTATATTTATATATGTTTATATTAGTGTTGGAATTGACTTATTATCAAACTATTACGCATATTTTTAATGTACATATGCCTTGTTGTTGTTGTTGTTGTATATCTAATCGCGGCACTATTTGTTGCCAATCATCTCAAGGTGCTCTCTTCGCTTTGGTGAGATTCTCTAGGTACTTGTACACTTAATGCTCTGTGTGCGCAGGCGTGGCTTAAGAAACTTTAGAAAAATCTTTTAGTGCACCTGATAAAATTTAGCAGTGCACCTGTAAGTTCTGATCTTGCATCTTTACTTATTGTCTCTATATTCCCTGATAACGCTTTAACATCAACTACACTACAGTTTACTCCTTCTCTGCCTAGTATGTCTTCTGTACCTTTCTCCAATTCCTTCCTTTCTTCCGTATATCTGTCACAATCAAAAATGTAATGCTCTATGATACCTGGCAGGCTGAGCATAGGCTGGATATATTTGGATTCAGCTTTGATTGAAATTCATTCAGCATTGTATGCCCTGATAAAGTAGAAGTAAAACAAAGATCAGGAATTGATACAATTAACTTACTCCACCCATAAAAGACACCAAAGGGAAAGAAATACAAACATTAAGCGACCAGACCATAATGGAAACCTAAACATCGTGGCTGATACTGTAACTGGTATTGCGTAGTCCATGATTGGGAGTACCAGTATGCCCTGATAAATAAAAATCAAAAATAAAATCTGATTTAAAACCGAGAAACTTGCTATGTCCCTCTCCCCATAGCAACTCCTTCCCACATCCGTAAACGTCTCCTGTATCTTTTCCATTTTCTCAGACAACATGAACTTGAGCTTCCATTTTTCACCTACCTACCGATGAATCTCTCCATTAGCCTCCCTCTTGTCCATCTCTGTACTAACTGGTTCTTTTGAAACCAACATTTCATTAGCACCGGCTTTGGCCTGTTTGTCCGCAAGTTCATTTCCAGCTATATCTTTATGTCCAGGAACCCAGTGTACATGTATCTTATTGCCTTTTTCCATAATTTGACTGATACTCTGTTTTATAGATGTGATCTATCTTGTTCTTAGGAATATGGTTCTGGAAGGCTGATAAAATGGCACCCTGACAATCAGTAAAAAAGTGTATGTTTTTGTTTTCTAGTTGGTTGATCTCTGCAAGGAATTCTAAGATGGTCTGGATACCCACCAACTCGCCTGTGAAGTTGTTACTGAAAGGGCTGACACCTTTCTTCAGCAATACTGGCGAAGCTTCATATCCCTTAAGATACACCACCCCTCCTGCCCCTGTAGGACCCAGATTGCCAAAAGCTGACCCATCAGTGAATACAATCACATCCTCTGGCTGTAGACCTTCTAACAACTCTTTCACATTCTCTTCTTGCACTTCTTTGTCCAGCTCGAACTCCTCAGTATTCACCCCCCCCCCCATTTTAACAGTCCCGTGTACTCCTTCGTGTATCTAAATTCTTGCTCAATCTTATCAAAATCTGTATTCCCTTTCATCTCCTTAAACCTGCACATTAGCAGCTGAAATGTTGATGGTTTCCTGTTATGTGTGTGAGTGTTAGCTGCCCATTCAAGGAAGTCCTTTTTAGTGGTTCATCCTCGTGTTTTGCACCAATTCTAACCACCTCCTGGGCTTGTCTCATTTTAATGTGCAGGTCAATTGGAATAGTGTTGGTTAGAACTTCAAGTGCGTCCGTGCTAGTACTGTTTAGGCAACCCGAGGCTTTCAACAATGCTGCCCTGTGAACTTTCCCTGACTCCTTGATGCACTCGGTCGTGGCTGATACTGTA
Source organism: Lucinisca nassula (assembly GCA_963580285.1). NCBI lineage: Eukaryota > Metazoa > Mollusca > Bivalvia > Lucinida > Lucinidae > Lucinisca > Lucinisca nassula. The sequence goes on along the minus strand of OY757023.1, from coordinate 103,484,613 downwards.
ACTGGTATTGCGTAGTCCATGATTGGGAGTACCGGTGCATTGTAGAGTCTCAGGAATACCGATTGGCTGCAACCTCTATTTCCCTTGACAAAGTTATCCAACCCTTTCAGTGCTCTAAATCCTGACTTAACCTTCTCTTCTATGTGTTTATGATAACTTAATTGATCATCTAAAGTCACTCTAAGAATCTTTTTAGACTTCACCACATTCAATGTCTCATCTCCTAGTTTAATGTCCACCATGCCTGCTGGTTCCTTCCCATCTGGGGATAAAGGGGATAAAACCAGCACGTCTGTTTTGTCTGCTGCCACTGACATATTCCCCTTTTGACACCAAGGCTGCACCCTTAGTTTTTGATCCCTGTTCGTAGCCTCACAAGCTGATGCTAAACTCGAGTCACTGACCAGCAGGGTCACACCATCTGCATATTCAGTGTGCTTTCCTTCCACTCCAACCATTGACTCATGTGTATATATATTGCACAGCACTGGACTAATGACCGAGTTATGAGGTATCCCTACAGCTGAGGTAAACATATTGGACTTATAATTATACTTTTTATGTAGTAGACCCTGTCCCATAAAAAATTCCTCATATATAGCCACATTCGTCCAGTTAACCTTGTGCACAAGTCCCGCCCTCCAAATGCGCTCATAGCATGATTCATAATCCATTATCGTCAACACTGAACTCTGTTTCTTTGTCTTCGCTTCTGATAAGGAGTTTGATATCCTTAACACTGACTGCACGCCGGACTTCTGTCTTCTGTATGAATTTTGTGTGGGTGCAACCCCCCCCCCTCAACTTCCAGTTTCCAGACCAGCCTGTATGTGATCACTCTTTCCATCAATTTTCCTATCACACTCTCTAGAGTTACAGGTCTGTAAGCTCTGACAGTGTTATAATTGGCTTTACCAGGTTTTGGAAGCATGGCTTTCACATCTGTGACAAATGCCTCTGGAAGTACTGCCTGTTCCCAACACTTTTGGAAAATATAGTGAAGACCCCTGGCCACTGAGTCCCCCCTTTCTTTAGCATTAAATTAAAAATTTGCTCCTCTGGGTTTGGTGCACTGAAGCTAGATAATCCTTTAATAGCTGATATTACTTCATCCTCCGTTATATCACTGTTTTCGTGGCTACAGGTTTGTGAGTAATTGTTGACCCTGATATAATTTCTCTCCTTTTCATTCGTACTCAGCGCTTCTTGCTCCACTTCTTCGTACCATTTCATGTCCTTCTCTCTAACATCCAGTGTCTCTTTCCAATATCTCTTCTTTATCTCCACAAATATCTCCTCATCTGATACAGCTAGTGTTCCGTCACCCCTCAATATCGGTCGGACCACCCTCTTGCTCTTTGTCTTTCTCTCTTTATTCACCACACGCCAGAACTGACCAGGTTTCTTGGGATCCATCATCTTGACCATATCATCCAAATAATGCTCTCTCGCATCAGCCTCTTCTTTTTTAAATCTCTCCCAGCTCTCCTGTACAAGCCTTCCATTGGCCTCGTCACTGCGTATGGCAAACTTCCTCTTGGCTTTCTTAACCTCTTTAGCTAACACAGTAGGCTGTGGATTCCACCAACACTTGCTATGCTTGCATAACTTATTCTTTGGAATAGACTCATCTACAATTTGTTTCAGCAGATCTACAAAACTATTGTAGTCTTCGTTGACAGCCCCCGATCCTCTTCTCTCCAACAGCCATTCTTCTATTGCTTCCTCAAAGCTGGTTTCCCATCTCGACCAGTCAGCCTTCTTGAAATGTAATCTTTCCCATGAACCTTCTTCATCTTTCTCTCCAAAGTCAAATGTAATGAGACTGTGGTCTGTGTTTCGATACACCTCTTGATGTACTCGCCAGTTACTAATTCTGCCTTCTAACACCTTGCTCCCAATAGTTAAGTCAATAATCTTGTCCTTTCTTGTAGGTTGTTCTGTGTTTAAAATACTTAGGTCTTTGTCTGATAGATACTCAAATAGCTCTGTTCCAAGCTTTTTTGCATTTTCTCCATACCAGTACGGATGGTGAGCATTGAAATCTCCGACTAGTAGAATTGGCAATGATTGATGTACCAAATCGTCTAACACTTTGAATGAAATTTTCAAGCTTTTTGAATTGCATGAAGGGATGTACACTGATCCTATGACAAAGTTCCCTTCCTCCGAGTAAATGTTACTCCAGACTGCCTCTAGTCCACCTCTTTTCAAGTCTTTCCTCTCAAAAACTTTACATTCCTTGGCTATCATCAATGCTGCCCCTCCTCCTCTTTCACCATTCCTTCCAGTTGCTATATGCCTAATTACCTTTTGAACTCATTTTGATGAAATTATGAGTAACCCATCTCACATGAGTTAAATGAACCTAATGCCGTTGATTGAACCAGTGTATGAAACGCTGCTGTGGGTCCGCTGTCACTCACCTTCCGATGTAATTAATAAACTAATTGATTGATTGGCGTGTAATTGCATCTGTGCCACTTAAAAGAGACTAGAAGAAGGTTCTGTTGCGCACTTACAAAAATTGAACCATTTTGTTTTTATTATCATTTGCAGGGTTTGACCATTCCACAGTCTTTATTTAATTAAATATTGTGATAAAGTCTTTGAAAGATCAGGAAGAAATCTGTTTTGGTCTATAAAAATTCGAATGAGGTTTTAAATAAATTGAAATCTAGACATTTTCGTGCTTCTAGTCTGTCTACCTACGATTTTTCCACTCTTTACACTACACTTCCTCATAATCTTATAAAAGAAAAGCTTAATGATTTAATTGAATGGGCTTTTCACAGAGAAGATTCTCTCTATCTTGCATGTAATGTCAGAAATGCATTTTTCACTTCTAAAGAGCATAAGAATTATACACTTTGGTCATGTCAGAAAGTGTGTGATGCCCTCACCTTTCTACTTGACAATATTTATATTAGATTCGGTACTATGTTATTTAGACAAATTGTGGGTATTCCGATGGGTACTAATTGCGCACCTCTTGTGGCTGATCTGTTCTTGTATTGTTATGAAAGAGACTTCATTTTGACGCTTTCCATTGATAACCAATCTGAAATTATTGAAGCTTTTAGCTCCACTTCTATATATTTAGATGATTTATTAAATATTGATAATACCTATTTTGATGGTTTGATCAGTCAGATTTACCCCCCAGAACTTCAGTTAAATAAAGTAAATTCTTCTGATACCGAGGCCCCATTTTTGGATTTACATCTATCTATTGTAGATGGATTTGTTTCGTGCAAAATTTATGATAAACGCGATGACTTTGATTTTGAGATTGTAAATTTTCCTTTTTTGGATGGTGATGTTCCTCGTGCGCCATCCTATGGCGTTTATATTTCGCAATTAATTCGATTTGCTAGAGTGTGTAGTTATGTAACTGACTTCAACACTCGTAATAAATTATTAACGGCTAACTCCTTAATCAGGGTTATCGGTACCATAAACTACGCAAAGCATTTTCAAAATTTTATAGACGCCATTCTGATTTAATTTCAAAATTCAATATTGGACTTGAATCTCTTCTGCAACAAGGTCTATCGGAACCCGAATTTTATGGTGACTTAGTATATAAATTCAGAAAAATATATAACTGCAATGACTTCAGCACCCAATTTCGTAAAATCATTCTTCGATATAAAAAGATTGGGTACAACATGGATATTATACGACAGACTGCATGCATGGTAGTTAACCCAATCACGGTTGGCAACTTTGCTTCCCTCTTTAATTGCACGCCGGTGGGTCAGGCCTCAGATTCTATGACGGCTCCAACGTAAAGGCTTATTGAGAATTAGAGAGATAATGTTGGTTGGTGCCTGATGCACTGTCTCTGGTAGGGCTCATCGGAGTCTAACTGTTGGTTTTCTTTTGCTCCAGCATTTCAGTGGTTTCTTGCTGTCGAGTCCTCACCGTTGTCTCACCTCTGTGGTTCTTTGATTTTTGTGTTCACGGAGATGTTGCACTGATGAGTTAGGAGGCCTTCATGCGGACTGAACAAATTATTTGTCTAAATCGCGATGGAAGTAAGGGCGAGGATTGTGGCCACGTAAAATCGATTTAAGCCCCCCAGTGGAAATCTTCCACTGATCGTTCCAAGGCGGCCCTTCTGTGGCGATTTATTTATGTTGTTGTTTGTTACTTACTGTGTGTATCACTTGTGTCTTTTAATTTTGGATGGCCATATGGCCATTTTGTGGGATAGTAACTGTCCTTATGGCCTTCCTTTGTTTAGGTTTCCATTATGGTCTGGTCGCTTGGTGTTTGTGTTTCTTTCCCTTTGGTGTCTTTTAAGGGTGGAGTAAGTTAATTGTATCAATTCCTGATCTTTGTTTTACTTCTACTTTAGCCTTTTTTCTATTAATACCAATCATTTTGCTTGTTTGACACCCCGTCAACATTGTATAGGTCATTTTGGAGAAGTTGCTTCCAATTTTGTGGACTTTTACCCGACCTAAACCCATGAGGTACTAGCGTGTTCATTTAAGAAATGAATTTAATTTTTCTGCAGTTCATGAAAGTATGACGGCCCCCGCCCGTCGGGGCTTGAAGAAATATATGGGCTTCATGATGCTTCTCCAAATTCTATTAAGATTTGAGCGTCAAACATTTGTTGCTTATTATATTTGTTTAGTTAATGCTAATTTATGTATTAAAAAGCAAAGAAAATTCATCAAAGATGCCTGAATTGGGATGCATATTTTATTGCACTCCATTAATGGTATAGCATAGAGCAAATTTCGTCATTCAAGCAATAAGGACTCAGAACTTATTCGGAATGGTCTCTTTTCTCATTTATAACAAATTGTGAGCTGAAAATTATTCGTTGACTATGGTTCTGAAAATAAATTCAGGTGGGGAAGAAACTGACCGGGTGGGGAAGAAACTGACTAGTCCCCCCGGGGAAGAAATGGGCCGGCCCAGTTCTTCCCCCGAGGAAGAAACGGGCCGGCCCAGTTCTTCCCCGTGGAAGAACTGGGCCGGGGGAAGAAACTGACCGTTACACCTGCAATGGGTGATTCCTGTAATAAAATTGAAGATTTTCTAATGAAAACTAATGAATCCGGTGCCACTTATTCATTGAAGTTGAAAAACAGGAAAAAAAAAAAACAACAATGTACATAACGAAATCCTTTACAAGCCCAATGCGACTGTGAACAACGCTTGATGTCAGTTTTCTAACCATTGCCAGCAGTGAAGACAATCAAATATCATAAGCCCAAAGGCATTTTCAAAATTCTTAAGAGTGCATTTTCTTTCTTGTATATCCTTTACAATAACACACCCGTGTGACGTAGTGAATTCAATTTCTCCAAAATGATTACTTTTCCGACAAAAAATTGTGATATTTGTCTTACTTACACTCCGAACATACGTTGTCTTTGCTCTTTAGAACCGCCTCATTGTGGCGATTCTAACGAGTATCCACAACCTGTGTCTTGGATCAGAAATAAGCAAAATAACATATATCCCTTTAAACCCCGAATTTCCGTATATAAAGTGGGGTTCAGTGCGGTATTAAATTCTCGGACTTAAAACGTAAAGGTAAAATGTCTCCCTGCCCTACATCATAATGTAGATTATATTTTCCAGAAAACATGTACACTCCACATTCTTTACTTCTGTGGTGTATTTCTGCTTCCAAAGGATAACCCTTTTATAGAACATATTGTTAAAATGATGCATTTTTTATCATTAGAAGAAAGAATATTAATTTCTCAAACTGAACGCATTTTTCACTTTATCCAATTTTTCGACATAAAGTAGCAAATGGTTCTGTTCGCATTTTTCAACTTCAGTTTTTAAATATTTACGTATTTATATACTACTGATTTGGCCTTGCAAGCAAACCAATTATACGTAAACGTTGCAATTATACCAGGTTTAAAATTGTGGATCGAAATTGCTATGGGCTGAAATTGTTACGGGCCGATTTTGTTATGTGCCGAAATGTCCAAAGACCTGTTGCTTGCTGTTGGCAACACGTTTTGTATCACTTTTTAACAGCAGTGGACAAGATCTACAGGAAATTCCTGTTGACTTTTACCCTGTATACAATGACTTTAGAGGTACAACAGCTAATCAGCATAAACTTTTGTTTCATGTACCCCAGTTGTGCACAGTATCGATTCTAAAGAAATCTTTTTGGTTTAAGGAGTTTCCTGGCTTAAAGAAACTTTGTTATTTATACATATTCACAGTGATGATAGAAAAATGCTTGGGATGTTGAAACAAATCCTGGTCCGAATTCCTGGAATAACAGTACACATTTCTCATGTGGTGTCTGTACTAAAAGCGCTGGTTGGGATGACCGAGGAATTTGTTGTGATACTTGTAATGTCTGGTATCATAGGCTGTCAAGGCATGTTTTCAACTATGTATAGCATTTATACTAGGTCATTGAGTACAAGCATGGCATAGGATTGCTTGAAATGTGGAATGCCTAACTTTTCCACATCGCTATTTGGTGATTCAGCAGCTTTAGATACTCACAATAGATTTGATCCATTATCATCCCTGTCCGAGCCTGATGGTCCGATACCAGACAATATTGGCCCACCCACTGCAGCTTCTTCGCCCATTGTGCAGCAACCAAGAGGAGCTAAACCGAGGACCAAAAAAGCGGGCGGTCCTCAACCACCCCCTCAGAATTTTGATTATGAATTGTCAAAATGACTGAAATTCACACTATTATCTACTCAGCTAAACCAGAGATCATTTTGGGGAATGGGTCTTGGTTAACCCCAGATAACAAAAACTCGGAGATTTTCCCAGATTCATTTGAGGCCATCCGGAAAGGCAGAGTCGGAGATACCCATGGTGGTGTCTTCGTGGCATTCAAAAGAGACCTGCTCTACACAGAAACTCCGGGGTTGGACACCGACTGTAAAATAGATTGGTGTACGTTGAATATTATTGGATGCAGGACTCTGAACCTTGGATCTTTTTACCGTCCACCAGATCAGATTGACCCAGATTATCTTGAGGCTTTTAATACATCCTTGGCTAGGATAATGTCAGATGGAAATGCCCACATATTGGTAGGAGGGGACTTCAATTGTGGTGAAATTGAATGGACCAACCAGCAGGTACCCTATGGGGTGCTGAAAAGGCAAACACAACGACAACTTTTGGATATAGTAAAGGAATATTGCCTCTCCCAAGTTGAAAAATACCCACCCGGCAAGAAAAACCCCTAGATTTGCTATTCACAAATTCCCCATCCCCCTTTAGTCGTGTCAAAGGGATACCCCTGATCGGCAAAGCCGATCATGATATAGTTTATATTGAGTGTGATATAAAAGCAAAGCGAATCCGACAGGTCCCGCTTAAAATATATCTGTATAAGCATGCGGATATGGATGGTCTGCGAGATCATACTGCGCTATTCAAGGATTTCTTTCTTTCCTCTGACCTCCCGCGTGTCATTAAATGACTTGTGGGTCAGTTTTAAGACCGAGCTCACGGCGGCCATGGAAAGGTACGTACCAATAAAAATGACCAAAACAAAGCATAGTGTACCATGGATCAATAACACGATCAAACACATAATCAGAAGGCGTGACAGAACGTACTTTCGTGCTCGTAAGTGTAACAATCCCGACGTTAAGAACCACTAAAAAAGGTTCAGAGCACATTTACAAAAGGTAATTAGAGATGCATATTGGAAGCATGTTTCTAGTATCTTCACCTTAAATGATGAAAATATTGATCCCGAGGGCCCCCAGAAGAATGGAAAAGTTAAGAATTTTGGTCATTTGTAAAGTCCCTGAAAAAAGAATCATTTGAGATCACCTAACTTAGGGAAAATGGAATTTTGAAAACTGAATTGCGCGACAAGGAAAATATATGCAATAAGCAGTATCAATCGGCATTTACACGTGAAGCTGGCGTCAAGCTACCAACAAAAGGTAAAAGCCCGTTCCCCTCTATGGGGGACATAACAGTTGACCCCAAAGTGGGCGCAAAACTGTTGGAAAGCTCAACATACATAAGTCATCTGGGCCTGATGGTCTGCATGCCAGGGTGCTTATGGGATGTAGTGCTGAAATATCTCCCCTGCTGGCCTTTATTATACCCCCGACATAAGAAGTATGCCAGGATGGGGGGGGGGGGGGGGTATATAGTTTTCGTCTTTCCGTCCGTTGGTTGGTTCGTTCGTTCGTTCGTACTTCCGTTTGTCCCGCCGTTCGTCAACCTTTACGTCAAAGTTTTGAGTTAAACCTTTGGATTGCTCATTTCTCTGTAACCACCTGTTAGATTCTCTTCATATTTGGTAAAGGATATCTCTATAGCATTACCTTTCATATGGAATATCTAAGCCCCTGGGTCAAGCCCCTGGGTGGGCTGTCCGTCCGTTTGTCAACTTTTACGTCAAAGTTTTGTGTTAAACCTTTTTGATTGCTCATATCTCTGTCACAACATGTTGGATTCTCTTCATATTTGGAACAGGATATCTCTATAGCATTACCTTTCATATGAAATATCTAAGCCCCTGGGTGGACCGTCCGTCCGTTTGTCAACTTTTACGTCAAAGTTTTGTGTTAAACCTTTTTGATTGCTCATATCTCTGTCACCACATGTTTGAGTCTCTTTATATTTGGTACAGGATATCTTTATAGCATTACCTTTCATTTGGAATATCTAAGCTCGCGGGTCAAGCCCCTGGGTGGGCTGTCCACCCGTCAGTCCGTTCATCAACATTTACGTCAATGTTTTGTGTTAAACCTTTTTGATTGCTCATATCTCTGTAACTACATGTTAGATTCTCTTCATATTTGGTAAAGGATATCTCTATAGCATAGCCTTTCATTTGGAATATCTTAGCCCCTGGGTGGGCTGTCTGTCAGTTTGTCAACTTTTACGTCAAAGTTTTGTGTTAAACCTTTTTGATTGCTTATATCTCTGTAACCTCATGTTAGATTCTCTTCATATTTGGTACAGAATATAGCTATAGTATTAACTTTCATATGGAATATCTAAGCTCCTGGGTCAAGCCCCTGGGTGGGGCTAGGGGTCAATAATTAGGACTTACACATTTTGATATCGTCCAAGTTTTGTGTGTACTGTTTTGGTTTAAACAATATTTATTAAGATAAATTCACATGTATACATTGCATAACAGTATATGGTACAGGATTTGATAACTGTTTTCATTATACTCCTTGCATACAAAGTATATCAAAGGTTATAGTTTTTGTTTTTCCATCTGTTCATTATTAGTTAGTTTGTTCTTTCTTTATGCTGTGACCCTTGTCAGATTTGTCAGCTTACATATTGGTCATTGTGATCTTAGAAACTACAGCAACTAGAACTGTTAAATTTTGCATATTTTCTCTTGAAATGCAGACAATAGTAAATGCAAGTAATAATAAAAAAATGCATTGCTTTATTATGTCATTATACAGGTACTTTAATCCAGCAAATGTTCTATGACAGCCTATTCTGTGTTTGTTGTTTCCAGGTAAAATTGTTCCAAATTGCAACAAAATTTGATTTTTTATTATTCAGCAAAAACAAGCAGTTTCATCTTTGGATATGATAAATTATACTATATTTGTTGAAATGCAATTATAGTTATTCTCAGTGGACTAATTGGAATGTTTATATGGAAAGGTTCAATGCTACAAACAAGTTTTCATTTCCACTAAAAGGGGATGGCATTGGTCGGGGGTATACTTGCCCCACTGGGCACTTTCTCTAGTTTTCAATGAATTACTTGCTCAGGGCACTGTACCAGATGACTGGCGACAAGCAAACGTAACCCCGGTCTTTAAGAAAGGAGAAAAAATATGATGCTGCAAATTACAGACCCGTGTTGCTCACATGTATATGTTGCAAAACCTTGGGGCATATATTAGTTAGCAACATTAACAATCACCTAGCCTCTGAAAGCATTCTTGCTGACTGTCAACATGGTTTCTGAAGTCGAAGGTCTCAATTAGTTAAATTCTACCATGAAATAGTGAGCAATCTGGAAGGGGCCATTAATCGTGGCCACAAACAGACTGACCTGGTTATCATGGATTTTGCCATGGCCTTTGACAATGTAACTCACAGGAGGCTATTGTACAAAGTGGATCATTATGGGATAAGAGGATCCACACTTAAGTGGATTAGCTCATGGCTCTCTGGACGCACACAGCAAGTTGTACTTGATAGCCAAGCCTCAGATCCAGTCCCTGTTTTGTCTGGTGTCCCACAAGGTTCGGTACCTGGACCGGTCCTTTTCTTGATATTTATTAATGAACTTCCTGATAACATCAGGTCATCTGTTCGTTCGTTTGCTTATGATTGTGTTTTGTATCTATCCTATAGGAATATATATATATACTTCTTCTGACTGCCTTATCTTACAAGATGACCTGGATAGCCTAGCACATTTGGAGGCCGATTGGCAAATGAAGTTCAATGTGGCCAAATGTCGTTCAATGAGGATGTCACGGCACCCCCCCCCCCACCCCCGCCCCAGACAAGCAGATTAAATTCAACTACACACTACATCAGCATACATTGGAACATGTCCAATCGGCAAAATATTTTGGTATCACCATCACTGATAATCTTGATTGGGGTCAACTTATTTCTGAGATTACATCTAAGGCAACTAGGACATTAGGGTTTCTTAGACGCAATTTGGCTTTTGCTCCTAGGCAGACAAAGGATATTGCATACCAAACTTTGGTTCGACCTCAACTCGAGTATGCATCACCTGTTTGGCATCCCCATGTTAAAACTCAGGTTCAACTGGGTGAGCAGGTTCAGAGGACGGCTGCCCGATGGACCTGCAGGCGATGGCGGAACAGAAGTAGTGTTACTGAAATGCTCGATAGGCTGCAGTGGCCATTGTTGGAGGCCTTCCGCGAGCAGTCCTCTTTAACCTTCTTTTATAACATACACTCTGACACAGTGTCTCTAAGTAAAGATAAATACTTGACCCCTGTGACTACTTCAACTTAAACAAGGGCATCAAAATTAAACAACAGTCAATATCATAGGTACCAGGCCTATAGTGATGCCCTGAAGAATTCTTTCTTCCCTAGAACAATTCCTCAGTGGAATAGTCATCCCTCCTCTGTGGTAAATGCCAAAACTGCAGGGGAGTTCAAAGCCCGCCTGTTGTAGATTGAGACCCAGAGGTGTGCGTTTGAGTACACCTCTGAAAGCAGATTGTAAATAGTTTTCAGAACTCATCCACTGTTTTATTATACCCCCGACATACGAAGTATGTCAGGGGGTATATAGTTTTCGTCTTTCCGTCCGTTCGTTAGTTAGTTCGTTCGTTCGTTCGTACTTCCGTCCGTCCCGCCGTTCGTCAACCTTTACGTCAAAGTTTTGCGTTAAACCTTTTTGATAGCTCATATCTCTGTAACCACATGTTAAATTCTCTTCATATTTGGTAAAGAATATCTCTATAGCATTACCTTTCATATGGAATTACTAAGCCCCTGGGTCAAGCCCCTGGTGGGCTGTCTGTCTGTCCGTCTGTCTGTTCATCTACTTTTACGTCAAAGTTTTGTGTTAAACCTTTTTGATTGCTCATATCTCTGTAACCGCATGTTAGATTCTCTTCATATTTGGTAAAGGATATCTCTATAGCATTTCCTTTCATATGGAATATCCAAGCCCCTGGGTGGGCTGTCTGTCCGTTTGTCAACTTTTACGTCAAAGTTTTGTGTTAAACCTTTTTGATTGCTAATAACTCTGTCACCACATGTTGGATTCTCCTCATATTTGGAACAGGATATCTCTATAGCATTACCTTTCATATGGAGTATCTAAGCCCCTGGGTCAAGGCCCTGGGTGGGCTGTCTGTCCGTTTGTCAACTTTTACGTCAAAGTTTTGTGTTAAACCTTTTTGATTGCTCATATCTCTGTCACCACATGTTTGATTCTCTTCATATTTGGTACAGGATATCTCTATAGCATTACCTTTCGTTTGGAATATCTTAGCTCGCGGGTCAAGCCCCTGGGTGGGCTGTCCACCCGTCAGTCCGTTCATCAATATTTACGTCAATGTTTTGTGTTAAACCTTTTTGATTGCTCATATCTCTGTAACTACATGTTAGATTCTTTTCATATTTGGTAAAGGCTATCTCTATAGCATAACCTTTCATATGGAATATCTAAGCCCCTGGGTCAAGCCCCTGGGTGGGCTGTCTGTCAACTTTTAAGTCGAAGTTTTGTGTTAAACCTTTTTGATCGCTTATATCTCTGTAACCTCATGTTAGATTCTCTTCATATTTGGTACAGAATATAGCTATAGTATTAACTTTCATATGGAATATCTAAGCTCCTGTGTCAAGCCCCCGGGTGGGGCTATGGGTCAATAATAAGGACTTACACATTTTGATCACGTCCAAGTTTTGTGTTAACTGTTTTGGTTTAAACAATATTTATTAGAATAAATTCACATATATACATCGCATAATAGTATATGGTACAGGATTTGATAACTGTTCTCATTATACTCCTTGCATACAAAGTATATCAAAGGTTATAGTTTTTGTCTTTCCATCTGTTCATTATTAGTTACTTTATTGTTTCTTTATGCTGTGACCCTTGTCAGATTTGTCAGTTTATACGTGTATATTGGTCCTTGTGATCTTAGAAACAACAGCGACTAGAACTGTTAAATTTTGCATAATATTTTCTCTTGAAATGCAGACAATAATAAATGCAAGTAATATAAAAAAATGCATTGCTTTATTATATCATTATGCAGCAACTTTAATTCAGCAAATGTTCTATGACAGCCTATTTTATGTTTGTTTTTTTTTTTCCAGTTGAAATTGTTCCAAATTGCAACAAACTTTGAATTTTTATTATTCAGCAAAGACAAGCAGTCTCATCTTTGGATATGATAAATTATTCTATATTTGTTGAAATGCAATAGTTATTCTCAGTGGACTAAATGGAAAGTTTATATGGAAAGGTTCAATGCTACAAACAAATTTTCATTTCCACTAAAAGGGGATGGCACTGGTCGGGGGTATACGTGCCCCACTGGGCACTTTCTCTAGTTTTTATTTATTTTTTTATTATTATTTTTTTTGGCTAATTTAAATTTAGCACACAACTCAACTGAGGTAATGTCCAAGTATGACCACACAGTATATGAAGATGGATAGATAGAATGTAAGAATTTGGACCGAATTTAGGCTCCTGACGAGCAGTTAGAATCAGAATTATGTCTCCCCCGAATTTTTTTTTTTTCGGAGAGACATATTGTTTTCCCCCCGGGCGTCTGTCTGTCCGCCTGTCACAAAATCGTGTCCGCTCTATAACTTGAAAACATTCAAGCTATCTTCACAAAACGTCATATAAATATTAATCAATATTAGACGACGTGCAGTGCAAAAGAACTATAACTCTCACGTTCATACTTTTTTGAATTATCTCCCTTGGAAGTATGTCGGTATGTATGAATGGGTAAATCGTGTCCGGTCAATAACTTTCTTATTTTCAGATGGATTTTGAAATATCAGAAATGTTAACCACCATGAGACGATTTGTTGCGTGCATGACCCAGGTTTGTACCTCAAAAGGTCAAGGTCATACTTAGAGGTCAAAGGTAAAAAAGGGGCCCTTTTTCGTGTTTTGTCGATAACTTTCTTATTTTTAGATAGAATTTGTAATTACTTGGTAAAAATGTTAACTATCATGAGATGATGTGTTGCACGCATGATTCGGGTTGGTACCCTAAAGGTCAAGGTCATACATAGAGGTCAAAGGTAAAAATGGGCATTTTTTCGTGTTCTGTCCATAACTTTCTTACTTTAAGATTGAATTTGATATTACTTGGCAGAAATGTTAACAACCATGATTCGATGTGTTGCGTGCATGACCCAGGTTGGTACCCTAAAGGTCAAGGTCATACTTAGAGTTAAAGGTAAAAAAGGGCCTTTTTCGTGTTTTGTCAATAACTTTCTTATTTTTAGATAGAATTTGAAATTACTTGGCAGAATTGTTAACAAACATGAGCCGATGTGTTGCGTGATGACCCAGGTTGGTACCTCAAAGGTCAAGGTCATACATAGAGGTCAAAGGTAAAAAAGGGGCCTTTTTTCGTGTTTGGTCAATAACTTTCTTATTTTTCGATGGATTTTGAAATTACTTGGCAGAAATGTTTACCACCATAAGAAGATGTGTTGCTTGCATTACCCAGGTTTGTACCTCAAAGGGCAAGGTCATACTTATAGGTCGAAGGTAAAAAAGGGGCCTTTTTTCGTGTTTGGTCAATATCTTTCTTATTTTTAGATGGATTTTGAAATTACTTGGCAGAAATGTTAACCAGCATGAAGCGATGTGTTGCACGCATATTCGAGTTGGTACCTCAAAGGTCAAGGTCATACATGGAGGTCAGAGGTAAAAAGGGGGCCTTTTATAGTGTTCAGTCAATAACTTTCTTATTCCTGGATAGGTTCGAGCCTCGCTCGGGTCACGTGTGAGACGCCAAGTTCTGCAACGGAAGGTCAGGTGGTTTTTCTCCGGGTACTCCGGTTTTCGCTCACCTATTATTAACGATCGGCTCGATATGAGTGAAATAATCTTGAAAGGGCCGTAACCCCCCCCCCCCCTAAAAAAAAAAAAAAAAAAAATCCTGGATAGATTGTGAAATTACTTGGCAGAAATGTTAACCATCATGAGACGATGTGTTGCGCGCTAGACTCAGGTCGGTACCTCCAAGGTCAAGGTCCCACTTGGAGGTCAAAAGTCAAAATATTTTTTTTTTGTTTCGAGTCAATAACTTTTTTATTTCTGGCTGGACTTTTTAAAGTAACCATGCAGAAATGTTTACCTTCAATAGATGATGAGTTGTGTGCAAAACCAAGATCCATCCCTCCAATATCAAGGTCATACCTAGAGGTCAAAGGTAAAAAAGGGGCCTTTTTGTGTACAGTCAATAACTTTTTTATTCTTTGATGGATTATAAAAGGACTTGGGAGAAATGTGGACCATTATGAGGCGACGTGTTGTACCTCGAAGGTCAAGGCCATACTTAGAGGTCAAAGGTAAAAAAGGGCTTTTTTGTGTACGGTCAATAACTTTGTTATTTCTCTATGAACTTTTTAAAGTTACCTTGCAGAAATGTTCATCTTCATTATATAATGTGCTGCACACAAGACATAGGTCCATACCTCTAATGTCAAGGTCATACTGAGAGGTCAAAAAGGGGGAGGCATCTCTGTTTTGTAGAAAAACAAATTCTAGTTGTTTACTGGTGACACATCTTAGACAATCCTTCACCAGTTCTTTGCTTTGAGACAGTTGGGTGGGTGGCTAAATTTAGAATTTAGCTTAAAAATAGGATGCTGGACGAGTCCTTAATACCATTTACAATCTGATTAACAGAGGTATACTAAAACGCATACCTCTGAGTCCCTTTCTTTTCTACTTATAGTGTGATCTGTCACATTTGACAATTACTCGCAGGTGTACATTTCATACACTCCAGGTTGCAGGAGATCACACCTTGCTCTTCTTCAATAGCTTCCCCATTATCCCCATTCGTGTGTGCTACAAATGTTTTCCCTTTTGTGACAAGTACCTTTTTCACATGCGATGATAGAGTAAACTATAATTAATTAACCTTCATTGAATCATCAGTCCATTATGGTAACACTTCTGTGTGACATAAAGCACTCTTTGCCATTTCTCCAATTAAAATAATCACATTTCTGATGAACCATATTTGTTATATCCGCACTTTTCGAAGAAAAATCGGATATACTGTAATCGGTCCCGTCCGTCAGTCAGTCCGTCAAACAGTCAGTGCACATTTCCTCGTAACACGAACTCCTCCTACACCGGTCGTCGGATGGTGTTCATATTTGACAGGATGATTGCCTGGGATGTGTAGATTACACATAAGGTTTCGGATGCTGGCTGTGACCTCCGGGGTCAAAGGTCAATGTCAAAAGTGCGGATATTTGCGCCCCCAATCGACTTTGCTCTAGTTCTTATTTTTTCTCCAAACATAGGTTGTGGATTCTTGTTAGAACCGCTTCATTGAGGCAGTGAGTACCCACAGTATATCAAACATAGGTTGTGGATACTTTTTAGAAAATATATGTGAACTCGATACAATTAACCGACAGTTCCCATCAGAAACACCAAGGGAAAGAAACACAAACATGAAGCAACTAGACCTAATGGAAACATCACTAGCGGAAAGCTAAAAGGACAGCTACTTTCCTACCAAATGGCCAATTGGCTATCCAAAGCAAAATAATATAAGCGATACACTGAAAGACAAGCCATAGCAAAAATAAACCACAACAGAAGAGCCCCCTCATTGGAGTGGGGTGTTGGTTGCCCCCCTGCACCGGCCCATGTTCGGCGATATCGGCAGTGCCTTTATTTGTTTGTGCGGCGGGGTTCAGTTGTGCCTCACTGGGGGTTTGGTCGGCCTGCTGTCTGTTGGGTTTTTGTTTGTGTGGTGTCTTGCTGGTGTCAGGGGTGGAGTCTGTCCGGGGATGTTGTTTTTTTTTTCTGTCGGTGGATGGTTGGGGTGGAAGTGGGGGTGGGTTGATGATTTTTTTCTTCTTCATTTCCTTCAAACGATTGGAATCGAGGGATGGAGATGTATAGTGGGGATTTGAGGAATGTATGCGGGGTCACAGGTGCATGACTGACACCTATGTCAGTAGGTTTGCATGAGAGCCGAACAGTGGTGGCCCTGATTAGTCGCCACATTGTGTTGCCACTGGTCGTGGTTAGTATTGTTTGCCTGCCCGCATCCGAGTGGTGGGATGCTGTACTTAACACGTGCTTTATTTAATTGTTTTTAGCTATAAATCATAATCAAGCTTGACTTGTTTTACATTATTTGCAGAGTTTATTTTGAAGTTGTTGTATTATTATTTTAAAATGTGATAAATATGCTGCCTCACGCTGGCCCATGATTGGAAATAAAATTTATTCTATTCTGTTGGAGGCAGTTCTAACGAGTACCCACAACCTATGTCTTGGAGTGGAAATATAATAAAAAAAAATCTATGTTCATGTAAACGCCAGTTTCCATTATATGAAGTGGAGTTTAGGGTTGGATGGTTGGGGCGGTCATTAAACAGACTAGTCATCGTGATTCACTTGCATATTAGCTGCTGACTGACAATTAATATGCAGCAAAGTCCATACACTATGGCTTGGTCATGCTAGCTTGCCTTTGTTTTACATACATATACACTGTAATGAGTTGTTGTTGACATAGTAACCCGTTTAATCTGCAGAACTGCTGCAAACAGTGTACATCAGACACCACATAACACAGTATCTGATTAGGGTGGCTTGGCTTTGACTGCTTGCATAAGTGTAAATCATTTTGTGCCCCCGCCATTCGAAGAATGGTGGAAGCGCATAAAGCCTTGCCCCTGTCAGTCCGTTCGTTCGTTCGTTCGTTCGTCCAAAACTTAAACGCAGTCAATAACTTTCTTATTTCTGGATGGATTTTTGACATTACTTTGTAGAAATGTTAACGATAATGAGACGATGTGTCACTTGCAAAACCCAGGTCCATACCTCCAAGGTCAAGGTCATACTTAGAGGTCACAGGTAAAAAAAGGGCCTGAAACTTAAACATGGTCAATAACTTCCTTATTTCTGGATGAATTTTGAAATTACTTGGCAGAAATCCTAACCATCATAAGACGATGAGTTGTGCACACAACCCATATCCATACCTCTCAGGTCAATGTCGCACTTAGAGGTCAAAGGTATAAATAAGTGTCCGAAACTTGAACATGGTCAGTAACTTCCTTATTTCTGAATGGATTTTGAAATTACTAGGCAGAAATGCTAGCCATCAGGAGATAGTCTGCCTCACACAAAACCAAGGTCCTTACCTCCAATGTCAAGGTCATATTTAGAGGTTAAAGATTAAAAAAGGGCCCAAATCTTAAACACAGTCAATAACTAAGTTATTTCTGGTTGGAATTTGAAATTACTTGGTAGAAATGTTAACCTTCACGAGACGATGCCTCGTGCCCAAGACACAGGTTGGTACCTCCAAGGTCAATGTCATATTTAGACGTAAAAGGTAAAAAATGTCTTTCTTGTGTTCGGTTATTCTGAATGGATTTGGGAGTTACTTGGTAGAAATGTTAACCATCATGAGTCAGTGTGTCATACGAAAGACATGGTTGGTACATTCAAGGTCAAGGTCATACTTACAGGTCAAAGGTAAAGAAAAATGTTTGTTTGTTTTTTCTTGTGTCCGCTCAATATCTTTGTTGTTCATGCATGGATTTTTCAGGGGGGGGGGGGGGGGGGGGCGCATCTGTGTGCTATGGACGCATTTCTAATCTAGATATTTTTTTTTCAATATTGATTCCTAAGCTTTATTTAATATTAAATAGACATTTGCTATCTAGTTTGTTCAATTCGTTACAATAACACACCTGTGTGCTTAAATATATGTCTTTCATGCATATAATCAAAGCATGTAGTACCGACAGAACTGGCGGTTGAATTGTCTTTGAATGTAGGTTGGCAAATGCATCACAAAAAACACGCCTGTATAATTTTGACCCCCTTGAACCCCACTTTTATATAGTAAAACTGGGTTTTACAGGGGTAAACCTTAGTTTTCTTAGTTCTTCTCTAATATATAGATTGTGGGTACTCGTTAGAACCGCCTTATCGAGGCGGTTCTAACGAGTACCAACACTCTATATTTTGAGCAGAAATAAGAAAAATATCACAATTTTTCATCTTAAAATTTCTTTTTTTCGGCCTAAAGTTTACAGTGTATTTGTATAGACGTCTTTTCGTAATGGGCCTGAATTGGAGCCTTAGACTGTTTTGTTAAACTTTATAAAAGTTCCTGTAATTTAAGCAAACAGTTACGATCCTGATCAAACGTTTTCTGAGGCGTCTGATCTTGGTATACACTGTTTGCCAAACCAAACGTTTGAATCCAGTCCAGATTCTATAGATGACACTCATACGCTGGGCTCTGACCCCACTCGGCACTTTAATTTGCATTAAATGACATACATGTATTTATCGTATTACGTCGCGTCTGAGAGTGTAATAACGCCATGTAATAAATTCGATAATCCACTAATGATTAAAAATGCAAATTAGTTAGATACGCCCTGTAACGTTACATGTATGACGTCGTCGCGTGTACTAATGGCGGAATTTTGACATTTTTGTTAAACAATCGTTATTAAAATGCGTTTTAAATGTCATATGATAAATAGAATCTTGCATTCGTGCTTATGTATTATTAAATTTATTAAACTCGTTGAGGAAAAGGGATAAGATGCTCGACAAAGCCTCGCATTTTATCCTTTTCTCTCAACTTGTTTAATAAAATCAATAATACATGAACACTCATGTAAGATCCTCTATATACAATTTAATATAATGGCGTGGTGAAATGAAGAACTTTGTTTTTTCATTACTAAAAGTAAAATATGATATTTTTCAGATTGACGGATTAAATGGAGAGTTCTGCAAGCCTAGCTGAACTGGAATCAAGGTTTGTAATTACGTAGTTCCTTAACGTTTCGATAATATTCGTGGCATACATGTAATCATTAATGTACAGTATTCTTTCATGTTATCACCATAGCTGATTTTTTGTCTGATAAAATGCATTGTTTTTAGCTCACCGGCGAGCTATTGTGATAACCCCGTGGCCGGCGTACGTGCGTCATCCGTCGTCAACATTTGCCTTGCTCACCCTCTTAAGGCCACACTTTTACTTCTATTGTCATGAAACTTTGCCCGAATGTTTGTCTTGTTGACATCTAGGTAAAAATGGAATATCGGTCATGTTAGGTCAAAAGCTACGCCACGATGTCAAATTTCTTTAAAACCTTGTTCACCCTCTACAAGGCCTTATTTTGGTTCAATCTTCATGAAACTCTATCAGAATGTTTGCCTTGATGGTATCAAGGTCACGTTTGAATAACCGGTCAAAAACTACGTCACTAGGTCAAATTGCGTTAAAACCTTGTTCACCTTCTAGAGGCCTAAGTTTTGCCTCACTCGTCATGAAACTTTACCAGAATGTTTGCCTTGATGCTATCTGTGTCGAGTTCGATTATTGGTCATGTCTTGTCAAAAACTAGGTCACTTATATAAATTGCGTTAAAGCCTTGTTCACCCTCTAGAGGCCACAAGTTTGCTTCAATCTTCATGAAACTATTCCAGAATATTTGTCTTGATGCTTTCAAGGTCAAGTTCGAATGTGGGTCATGTCAGGTCAAAAACTTGGTCACCAGGTCAAATTTCTTTATAACCTTGTTCACTCCCTAGAGGCCTAAGTTTTGCTTCAATTTTAATGTAACTTTACCAGAATGTTTGCCTTGATGATATCTTGTTCGAGTTTGAATATGTGTCATGTCAGGTCAAAAACTAGGTCACTAGTTCAAATTGCGTTAAAACATTGTTCTCCCTCTGGAGGCCATGATTTTGCTTCAATCTTCATAGAACTTTACTAGAATGTTTGTCTTAATGATATCAAGTTCAAGTTCGAAAATGGGTCATGTCAGGTCAAAAACTAGGCCCAATATCTTTAAAACCGTTTTCACCTTCAAGATGTCACAGTTTACTTCAATCTTCACGAAACTTAACAGAATGTTTGCCATGATGATATCTTGTCGGAGTTCGAATATGGGACATATCGGACCAAAACTATGTCACTATGTCAAATTACATTGAAACCTTGTTCACCCTCTTGAGGCCATACTTATGCTTCAGTCCTTATGAATCTTTACCAGAATGTTTGCCTTGAAACTATCTGGGTCGAGTTTGAATATGGGTCATGTCCGGTCAAAAACTAGGCCACTAGGTCAAATTACATTAAAAGCTTGTTCACCCTCTACAGACCATAATTTTGTGTAGGGAAAGCATTTAATGTACTGTTGTCTGAAACTAGATGGCTCAGGCCTTTGATATTTTTGTACAAAGCTTCCTCTAGTGGACCTCTGCCAGTATTGTTCAACTTACAGACCTGGGGCAAAACAAATGGCCTGGCACAGGGGCCCGCTTGTTTCACATAGACAATATAGCCAATAGCTTTAAAAATCTTCTTGACTGAAACCAGAAGGCCTAGATCTTTGATATTTGGTTCACAGCTTCAAGAAGTGGACCTGTGCTTACTTCTTTGAGTTCTTGTCTTTTGAATAAGATTGTTCAAATAATAGCCCTGCGCCCAGAAATGGACACGGCCTAGGGGTCCACATAGTTTTACATGGACTTATATAGGAAAACCTGCAAAAATCTTTTGGGCTGAAACCAGAAGACCCAGGCCTTTGATATTTGGTACACAGCTTTGTCTAGTTTCTCAAAGCATAGGGCTCACAACATTGATGTTTTGTTAGATTTGTAGTTTAATGTCCCCATCAACACTATATAGGTTGATATTTTGTCATCGGCATATTAACATGCCACATAAATCGTAAATTTTAGGAATTGAAAGTACCAGTGGCCACGTCGGGAATGATTATTCATATAATTAGAAAGGAACTCAAGCGAAAAAAATTTAAGTTTTTAAATTCAGTTTTCTAACATAAATTACGTTTTCAATAGATTCCAAACTTTTAATAAGCGCTGTTGTTGTCTTTTGTTTGTTTGATTTGAGGTTTAACGTCCCCGTCAACACTATAAAGGTCATTTTGGAGACGTTGCTTCCAATTTTGTGGAACTTTTACCCGACATTGAGATGACATGACATCTCAAGCCCTGTCGTCCAATGAAACCAATAGGGTTTATAAGCATGGACGGTCCGACTCGCACCGCTATGGCAGGCTTAGATCCTCTGAGCAGTTTACCAGTACTCGGATGTTGTTGTCACTTCGTATACAATGACTTTACGCTTGGGTTCTAAACATGCTGTTTGACGTAACTTTATATTACTACCTATCGCTGTGTTAAATGGTGCAGAGGTTCTTGCTCATGGAATTTATTGAAGTATCAAACTTTTATTTCAACCAGCTAAATCGCCCGAAATGCACATGATGATGGAGAATTGGAATTATTTTCAAGAACCTTTACGACACAGAGATCATGAAATGTGCCAGTTTCGAATAAAAGAAGTTTAATTTAGTTTATACTAATTTATTTTAGTTCGATTGCAATGGAGGCTTCAAGCTTATTTAATCGCTCTCGAACGCTCATTCCAGAGAAGCCTCTCTGGTGTAGTGATTACGCTACTCGCCTTGTAAAGCAGGGATCGCAGGATCGATCCCGGGCTTTTCCAGACTTTCGGATGAGTCTTTAAACTGAGGTCCCGTCTCCGTATGACCTTAGCTGTTGGTGGGACGTAAAACTCAATCACTCACTCACTAACTCACGCTCATTCCGGAAGTTTGACTGGCCTTATGGTTCCTGTCCTTTTTCATGCTGAACATGATAACCGCTACCGTTTATTACAGTGTAGATCCAGTAAAAAATAGATGTGGCAAAATTATTTAACCCATTACATGCGGGAAACCCCTAAAGCGGTACCTTGGCGAGCAGTGCAGGCCCAGATTAGACGCCACAGAACGCGGCGTCTGATCAGTGCCTGCACTATTTACTAACAGCCATTTCCTTTAAAGATAGAATAAAATCGAAAAAATAGGCCTGACACCCCTTAAATGACGAATGGACTTGTCCAACATATAGCAATGGAAGAGTCCACTAGCATACAATAGTTAATGCTGCACGACAAGGGATAGGTACCAGTATATAAACAACAGACAGAGCTTTATTCATCTCTTTATTGGTGATTGACAGGCCCACGGTCATAGATAAGAACACAGTCTTGTATTTTTAATGGAGACAAATAAATTCAAACTTCCCCATTGGCTGGAAAACATAACTGGGCCATGGACTTTGTTTGATTTTGTTTGTTTGTGTTGGAGTTTTACGGCCCAGTCAACACTATTTAGGTCATTTTTGAGCCGGTCAGTTTACCCATCAACACTTTTCTGGGCAGGCTTATACGTAAGCGGTTAACCAGTACAGTGCACATTCTTTCGCCAGAAACTGACAACTGCCCTTCTTGAATCAGCGGAAGGGAGAGAATGACCGTAGAAGAGATTTCATGATCAATCTCCACGAAAGAATGTTGCCGACCCCGGCGGGAGTCGAACCCGCGTCCTCCTGTTCACCACTGATCCGACTGAGCCACTGAGGCCGGCTGAATTTGTTTTAGACATTGGTAGTGGGATTCACTGAGGGTTGCTAATAGTAATATTCAAGGTGTTCCGTGTTCTGTAATACATATATGTATGTGGTGTTTACTCATTTAGAATTGCTTGGTGAGGCGATTATAATGAGTGAGCTTTTGTGACGGCTCGATGGCCGTCGAGCGTTGTCCGTTGTGCATATGTAAACGATTGTAAGACATATTTTCGGAAGCTATGAATGGAATTTGAAATAAGTTCACAGGACTGTTCACTGGGTGACCCGCTACCAAAATTGCTAAACTGGTTCCGCTCTGCTAAACAAAATGGCAGCCAGGGATAAAATAAAAAAAGATATATATGTCCGGCTGATTTCAAAAGATCTTTTTGGGTGACCCTCCTCGACCAAAATTGCTAAAATGGTTTCGCTCCGCTGAACAAAGTGGTCACCAGAGCTAAAATAAAAAAAAGTGACATCTCGTCAACGCAAATGGTCCAATTTCAAAATTACTACACAGAAATATTTCTTGAGTGACCCTCTCCAAAATTACTAAAATGTTTACGTTCAAATGAACAAAATGGCCGACAGAGCTAAAAGTAGACAAAAAACCTTTAAACGACATCTCCCATAGGCAAATGACCCAATTTCAGTATATTTTCAATGGAATATCATCTAATGACTCTTGACTAACCTCAGCAATTGCTCTGCAACGACAACGGACTATTATAGATTTGTTTTGTCAGCAAACAGGGATGCAACGTTATCTAAATAAAACTAAAATTATAGTTTTTCGTAACGGTGGATATTTACGATTTTATGAGCACTGGTCTTATTGAAATGACCCGGTAGAAACAGTATCATATTATAAGTATATGGGGTTACTTTTTACTCCAAAACTGAAATGGACACGCGCAAAGGAAATGTTAGTATCACAGGCTAGGAAATCCATTTTCTCTATTTTAAAGTATCAAAGAAAATTCGGTTATTTTGACTTTATTACATTATTACATTTCTGAAGATATGTTCAAAAGTTTTGATGCAATGGTTACACCCGTGCTCTGCTATGCTGATGAGGTCTGGGGACATACATATTCAGATCAAATAGAAGCTGTTCAAGCAAATTTCTGTAAGATATTCTTAGGCTTGTCAAGAAATGCAAATAATTGTATGGCGTTAGGGGAATGTGGCAGTTATTTGCTCTGCACCACATACTACTACAAATGCTTAAAGCACTGGTGTCATTTACTTTATATGAATCAAAATAGGTACCCAAAGAATTGTTTTTTTTTTAATTCTGAAAACAAACACTGAAATTGGACGAGTTAATTGGGCTAGCAATGTGTGTGACCTTCTGTACAGGTTCTGCTTTCGGTTTATGTGGTTATCACAAGATGTAGGAGATGTACAGGGTGATCAGCGATTTTGCTTTCCATATTATTATACCCCCGGTATACGAAGTATGTCAGGGGGTATGTAGTTTTCGTCTTTCCGTCTGTTCGTCCCTTTGTTAGTTCGTTCGTTTGTTTGTTCGTTAGTTCGTTCGTTCGTACTTCCGTCTGTCCCACCGTTCGTCAACCTTTACGTCAAAGTTAAACCTTTTTGGTAGCTCATATCTCTGTAACCACATGTTAAATTCTCTTCATATTTGGTCAAGGATATCTCTATAGCATTACCTTTCATATGGAATATCTAAGCCCCTGCGTGGGCTGTCCGTCTGTCTGTTCATCTACTTTTACGTCAAAGTTTTGTGTTAAACCATTTTCATTGCTGATATCTCTGTTAACACATGTTAGATTCTCTTCAAGTTTGGTAAAGGATATCTCTGTAGCATTACTTTTCATATGGAATATCTAAGCCCCTGGGTCAAGGCCTGCGTCAAGCCCCTGGGTGGGCTGTCTGTCCGTTTGTCAACTTTAACGTCAAAGTTTTGTGTTAAACCTTTTTGATTGCCGATATCTCTGTCACCACGTGTTGGATTCTCTTCATATTTGGTAAAGGATATCTCTATAGCATTACCTTTCATATGGAATATCAAAGCCCCTGGGTCAAGCCCCTGGGTGGGCTGTCCGTCCGTTTGTCAACTTTTACATCAAAGTTCTGGTTAAACCTTTTTGATTGCTCATATCTCTGTAACCTGATGTTAGATTCTCTTCATATTTGGTACAGAATATAGCTATAGTATTAACTTTCATATGGAATATCTAAGCTGCTGGGTCAAGCCCCTGGGTGGGGCTAGTGGTCAATAATTAAGACTTAGGCATTTTGATTACGTTCAAGTTTTGAGTTAACTGTTTCATTATACTCCTTGTTGTTGAAATGCAACAGTTATTCTCAGTGGACTAAATGGAAAGTTTATATGGAGAATCAATGCTGCAGACAAATTGTCATTTACACTAAAAGGGGACGGCACTAGCCGGGGGTATACGTGTCCCACTGGGCACTTTCTCTAGTCGTTCAAATTCCAGTCCATTCCCGTTCGCGGTGCGGTTCTGATCCGCGGCATTCCCGTTCCCGTTCCATTCCGGTCCATTCCGCGCTTACACCATTCCATTTGGAACGGGGAACGCTTGGGGACCGCTAGAGTGGTTCCCAGCGTTCCGGTCCTTAGCCAAAAATTCGTTTCGTCAAATAAAAATCGTTTACCCAAATCTCATTGCGCATGCGCAGCTAATTTCGTTTATAAAATTTTATCTGTTTGTTTTATTCCTAAGTTTATTTTTGGCTTACAGTATTTATTTTTTGTGCGTTTGATATTGAATTACATGTTTTTTTTTGCGATACTGTTTCTGGATCATTGACCTCTTTAATTTGTTAAAATGTCGCGGGTGTGTCGCCGAGACAAAACTCTAATTGAAGAGCACTCAAATCGGGGGTTATCGTCAGTGACTATATCCAGAGTTTTGGCATCAGGACATAATGTTAGGTTTAGTTGACAAGCACTTAAAGTTTTACGACCCAGTCAACACTATTTAGGTCATTTTTGAGCCGGATTCGGGCTTGAGATGTCAATTTATCTCAATGTCTGGTAAAAGTTCCACACAGTTGGAAGCAACATCTCCAAAATGACTTACAAAGTGTTGACAGGGACGTTAAACCACCATCAAACAAACTGTCACGAAGATCAGCATTGTTTGTACGAAATGTCCGACAGCTTCCAATAGCTATTTACAAGGTGGAAGATTCCATTGGGCGCCAATTGGCAAAAAGTGCAGACCCAGATCAAACGCAACAGAACTAGGCGACTGATCGGGACCTACACTGTTTGCAAGATGTTCAGGCCTTTTTTTTTCAAATTATAAATGTTGACAATTACGATAACATATCCGTGCGCCATAGTGCATTCTTTTATATCTCTATAACGGGTCAATTTTCTGATGAAAAATTGTGATATTATTCTTATGTATATTCAAAAAATACGCTGTGGGTGCTCGTTCTCTAACGAGTATCCTGAACATGTGTCTGGAGCAGAAATAAGAGAAATAGTGTATTTCCCCGTAAACCCCAGTTTTCTATATAAAAAGTGGGGTTTAAGGGGGTGTTCATTTCACGGTGCGTTGAAAAAAGTCACAGGAAAGAAAGTCACGGAAATAGAGTCACGGAAAAAAGTTACAGGAAAAAAGTCACAAATACGAAAATAAAGATATATTCATATGGAAGGATGTTGCTAATAAATAAAAATAATGACAACACCTCTTCCGACTTTTACCTATATAAAGTATAAAAAGTTTTATAGAACGTATTTAGCTTCACTACAGCTGGTGTGTGGGAATGTGTGGCGGCGGTACAACGTCTCCCTGCCCTTCATCATAGTGTAGATTATATAATTGCTTGTCCTTTGGGATCATTGATTCCATTGAGGAATTTTGAAAATATCTGAGGGTCACTGATGAGGCCTAATTGGCCGAAACTAGCTAGTCTTGCCCAGAAAACATGTACACTCCATATATTTTAGTTCTGAGGTGTATTCCTTGCTTCCAAAGGATAACCCTTTTATAGAACGTATTTAAAAGGATGTTCCTTCCACAGATCACTGTCATCACTTCTAATCTGTTAATGTGATGCATACATTTTGGAATGGTCTTGTGCTATTGACAAGGTGGAAGATGCCATTTGGCTCCTATTTGCAAAATGTGCAGACCAAGATTATACGCAACAGAAATAGGTGCCTGATCGGGGCCTACATTGTTTCCAACAGCTTCAGGTATTTTCAAAATAAATTTTGAAGAAAACACAACCTCACACTCTTAAATTTTGAAACGGTCTTGTGCTATTTACAAGGTTGACGCCAAATGGCAAAAAGTGCAGATCCAGATCAGACCTAGCAGAAGTAGGCGTCTGATCAGGACCTACTTGGTTTGCAAAAATATACATTTTGAAGAAAACGCAACCTCATTCAAACCTGAATCTCCGAGTTAATTAACTTTTTGAAACGCGAAACAGTCTGTGGATGTGCACTATCTACGTTTTCGACACTCAGGTTTGATTGGGTGATCAACAATCGCGATTTACGCACAAATTCGTGTTATTCATAAAAGCAATTGATTGGCTAAAATGTCATTCGCGTCTGAAATGCTTGAATCTCGAGTGCGAATCTCACGCGATACAAATGCGAACCAAATGCGTGTGCGCTGTGTTTGTTTGTTTGATTTGAGGTTTAACGTCCCGTTAACACTGTATAGGTCATTTTGGAGACGTTATGTGTGCGCCGTAAAGTTTCTCGCTAGTAGGAGTATAATAGAGTAAATTTCAGGTTCAAATAGCACTAAATTTAGTCTTATAAACAATGTCTGGGCTAAATAAATGATATTAGGGACAAGTAAATTTGTGTGGATCGATCCGAGATGAATGATAAAAAGTCAACCGAAAATCAAGATAGTATAACGTTTCGTTCGAAAATCTCGATCCTACTTTTAGATATAACCGTTCCCGAAGTGAGGACCGCTATCCGGAATATACCGCTTTGGACGGCTTGCCTATTGGCCATTTTGTGGGAAAGTAACGGTCCTTTTGGCTTTCCGGTGTTGGTGTTTCAATTAGGGTCTGTTGTTTAATGATTGTGTGGCTTTCCCTTTGGTGTCTATGATGGGAGCTGTGGGTTGATTGTATCGATTCCTGATCATTGCCTCCACTTCTATTTTGTATTGTTCCATTCCGGGGCAATCCCGTTCAGGTTCCGGGGCACTCCATTCCAGTTCCAGGTCCATTCAGACACAATTCCAGGGGCGTTCCCCATGACAACCAGAACGACGCCCTGACTGTAACAGCATGTCTGAAGATATTTAGACAGCGACTGAAGTGTCCAAGATTGGCATGAACAGATTTCAAGCTCTGCGAAATGCGAGCATTTCAAGCATTTTAAGACAATGCTCATTTTAAGACAATGCTGAATTTTGAGCGATATATTAGCAGCAGTTTTCCGTTTTCCATTAGAAAAGCAGTAGCAAAATTTAGGTGTTCAAATCATGAATTAAACATTGAAATGGGGAGACATGCAGGGATACCTAGGAATATAGAACGTGCAGTTACTGTGTCTTAAATTACAAAGTTTATCAAATTGAAGATGAATATCATGCATTTTTCCAATGTCCTCTTTATGATGATATAAGACATGTACATCTACGGGTTGGTCTATATAATACTGCATCGCTATATGAATTTTATAACATTCTATCACACAACGATGCAGACGTAGCTAAAATGTTGCCTACATTATTTTCATCTGATGACAAAAAGAAACAACCTTAATTTGTAACCTAATATAAAGAAATGGCGCTGTATGAAATTGTATTGATTGTTGTTACTTGTAGTGTGCCAAAGGCCTATATCATTGAATAAAGACTTACATACTTACTACTTACATTCCATTCCTCCGAACAAAATGATCACCAGAGCTAAAAATAAAAAAGGTAAATAACAATTTCTCCTTTGCAACTGGCCTGATTTCAAAATAATTCCATAGTAATGCTTCATTTATGACCCTTTACCAGTTTTATTGTTTTTTTTTTTTTGTTTTTTTTTTTTCTTTATTGTGGTCTAGAAATAAGGATACACATGTATACGATCTTTAGTTTCTCATAAACCAGCTGCTTAATTTTCATTGACAAGAGAACTGGCCCCGATAGCTCAGTTCATAGAGTATCCGCTCTGGGGAACGGGAGGTCACGGGTTCGATCCCGGGCCGCGACATACCAAAGTCGTTAAAAATGGTACTAACTGCTCCTCGCTTGCCACTCAGATTTACGGGGTACAGCTAGGACTGGTCGACCCAGTGTCAGGATAATGTGACTGGATGTGTTATCATGTAATGTGTCTGGGACATGATACTTCAGTGAGGCAGCACTATAAAAGTGAGCAGCATTGAGCTCCCTGTCGCAACCAGACACCGTCATGATATGACTGAAAAATTGTTGAAAGCGTCGTTAAACCCGAATTCACACACACATACACACACATTGACAAGAGGGCTGACGGTGTCCCCATTGAAAAACCACGTACATTTACACAGTCTAAACATTGTTGCGTAAACATATTTATGTGATTTGAGGTACATTCATTGTTTTTCTGTTTGCTGAACATAAATTGTCGATAAATTTGCATAACTAAAAATTGTGTATCCTTGTCTTTTCTGAGATTTTTCCATATATTTTAGATTCTTTGAAGCTATCAAAGAAGATGATCAAGATACAGTTATCTCCCTTTTAAACAACAGTCGCTTCAGACAATATGTCGATGATGCTGACAAACTGTCACTAGCATTTATACAAGTCGTACTTCTGAATAATGTCAGTTTACTCAAAGTCCTTGGATCACACGGTGTTGATATAGCTGGAACGGAGTGTCTGTTTGAAGAAAATGGCGTTATGCATGCAGCCCGTTATGGGCATACAGACATGTTATCCTATCTCCTATTTTCTGGAGTTGGTGTTAATCATCAGTCAGAGAATGGTTCCACTGCTCTACATATAGCTGTCGAAAATGCCCAGCATGAGTGTTTGAAATTACTGGTACATCAAAGAGGAGTTGATTTGAATATTCAGGATGTCAGTGGATTAAGTCCTTTGTTATGGACAGCAAAGTTACGTGACTGGGAAGCAATGAAAATTGTCATTGATGCGGGTTGTAACATAGAAAGTACCGATTACAGGAACGGCGTAAATGCCCTTCATATAACAGCTGATGCTGAAAGAGCATTCTGGAAAGGAAAGGTTGTGACTCCAAAAGATATTGTAAATTGTATCGACTTGTTGATAGCCGCAGGTATTGATATTGATGTAAGAGACATACATGGAAATACTGCTCTTGTTTATGCAGTATCTTCTAACAATTTTCCAGCTGTGAAACATTTACTGAAGCTAAACTGCTCTTTGAACAATTCAGGGAAGAATTTTCACGGGACACAAGTTACCACTTGTTTCCATTTTCCGACAATACCAAATCGTGTCAATATTGTAGGGTATGATATGAACTTGCTGCCGTTGTACACAGCAATATCAAAACTCCAGGTCCGAACATCAAAAATGTTATGTACAGCTGGAATAAGATACCATGGGCTTGTTAATGAGCCTGAAGTCCTTTCATATTTGGACAGAAACAGACTACTGAGAAGATATTTTGAAGATATTATTGTTTTACCTCTGACACTGATGCAGTGTTGTAGAATTGTGATAAGACAAAATCTTGGTCAAGGTATTATGAGTAAATGTGACAAGTTAGAGATTCCTAGCAAGCTAAAACAGTTTATTTTATTAGCTGACATTGACACAATGTAAATTCCATTGAATACTTGTTTAGCCGAAGGCTCATGGGAGATTATAGGGTCGTCTGTATGTCATCTAGCGTCCATTACGAAAACACGCTTAGATAAATGCACTGTAAACTTTACCGCCAAAATACGAAAATTTTACAGTGAAAATTTGTGTATTTTTCTTTTTCTGCTCTAAATATAGATTGTAGGTACTCGTTAGAACCGCCTCGTCCAGGCGGCTCTAAGAGTAACCACAATCTATATTATTAGAGCAGAAATAAGAAAAATAAGGTTTACCCCTGTAAGCCCCAGTTTCACTACATGAAAGTGGGGTTCAAGGGGGTAAAAATAATATAGGCATGTTTCCGTGATGCGTCAACACTTTCACACGACATCTCTTCTGAAGCCAATGGCCGATTGGGTCCAATTTGATCTATAACATCCCTGTGTGGGGGGTTGTTATTGAAGCTCACTAAAGCCACAGGCTGCGGGGGAGCTTATAAGATAGGCAGTTGTCCGTTGTCGTCGTCGTCTGATCTTTGTCGTCAACAGTTTCAAACATCTCCTCTGAAGCCGCTTGGCCGATTGAGTCAATATTTTTTTCTGCCCTTGGGCTGGGGGATTGAAAGTTTGTGTTTTTAATGCAAATCGGCTCATAAGTTTGGTTGCTATGGCAACTTAGAGTTTCCATAGACTAATAATGGGGACAATTGAAAAATGGCATTTACTGCCAAGCCTTTGCAGATATTTTAACAAAATTTTCATAGAAGTGTTTCTAAAGCAATCTACTATATGCCATGTGATTTAAGGCCTACTGCCTTTTTTGCTGTTCGCCTTGGAAACCAAAATGGAAAAGAAAATAGAAAAAAAAATAATACTTAAAAATCATCTCCTCAGAAACCATATGTTCATTGGGGCTGCGACTTTATGGAAATATTCACCATAATTGCCTGGCATAAGTTTAATTTGTAGGTCCAATGTGGTCTATGTACCTTTATAGCGGTCCAAAGTAGATAAAATTGGTATCAAAATAAACATGGACATCTTCTCTTCACAATGAGACCTTTTATCCTTTTCTAAACCATGTACTTCTTGCACCAGGGCAACTCAAATACCACTAGGTTCAGTCGCATTTTGATCTATCTGGATCGCGATATATTTTAGCAGTTTTTGACTTGGTTCACGGTGCAGCAGATACGGAGAGTCAAAAGCGGGCTTCAGTTATGAGGAGTAATCATTTGAATGTCATAAAATTGCTTTCTACGATAAAATTTTGCTTTGCTTTTCTGCGAATAAATTCTACGATAGTTCTAATCAGTTATATGATGCGGCTCTCTTAACTAGAGGCTATACTCAGCATACTCTCCGTCCTTACATTGATTCTGAAATTAATCATAAACGCCATTTCTTCAAAATATCCTTCATTAATAAGGGTATGGATTTTATAGATTTGCCCAGTATCTTCCGTGAGAGTTCGGTGATTTCTTCCATTCCTGCTTATTTTCAAAATACTGAAACACCTATACTTTGCTATAGATATAACAAACCTATTAGATCTATCATTTTTAATTTCAATAAACTTGTTTCAGATCTTGATATTGATACAAATACTCCTGATTCATTTGATTGTAAAAACTCAGTGTATTGCTATCCTGCTGCTGGTCATGTTATTACTGGCAATTAGAAAATTATTCCTGATTCTAGGATAAGGAATATAATTTCTAAAGGACCGAAATATCGGTTTCCTTCTAAAATTGATTTCAATAAATGTAGAGATGAAATCGCTGCTTCCTTGAATGAATTCGGTAATCGATGGTGTAAGCGAGAGTATGTTGAGCATAAAGCCCTTAAGGACTGGAAACTTAGCATTTTAAAACTAGTGAATAAACGCATTTCTTTCTATTCTCAAAATACTAACTTATTACCTCCTAAGCCCAAGACGTCTTTACGTCATCTTAAACTAGGTATTCAAGAATTTCAAAAGAAGTTTGTTTTGGCCCCTGCAGACAAGGCTGCTAACAACGTCGTTGTGTGACGGCTCCACTATGTTAACACGCTTAAGCAGGAGCTTGGTGGTACTAAGGCCTATGAACTTCAGCCTTTAGCTGAAGAGAGAGATATAGTAGATAAACATGTTTTTCATTCAGCCACCAAGTTTGCTGTGTGTGTTACCGAAGGCCAAGACAAGCTTCCTACGCTATACTGGTTACCAAAACTTCATAAAAGACCTTACAAAGCACGGTTTGTTGCAAATTCTAGCTCTTGCACTACCACTGAACTTTCTAAATTATTAACTTCCTGTCTTACTGCTATTAAAACGCATGTAATTAAATATTGTGATAAAGTCTTTGAAAGATCAGGAAGAAATCTGTTTTGGTCTATAAAAAAATCGAATGAGGTTTTAAATAAATTGAAATCCAGACATTTTCGTGCTTCAAGTCTGTCTACTTACGATTTTTCCACTCTTTACACTACACTTCCTCATAATCTTATAAAAGAAAAGCTTAATGATTTAATTGAATGGGCTTTTCACAGAGAAGATTCTCTCTATCTTGCATGTAATGTCAGACATGCATTTTTCACTTCTAAAGAGCATAAGAATTATACACTTTGGTCATGTCAGAAAGTGTGTGATGCCCTCACCTTTCTACTTGACAATATTTATATTAGATTCGGTACTAAGTTATTTAGACAAATTGTGGGTATTCCGATGGGTACGAATTGCGCACCTCTTGTGGCTAATCTGTTCTTGTATTGTTATGAAAGAGACTTCATGTTTTCGCTTTCCATTGATAACCAATCTGAAATTATTGAAGCTTTTAGCTCCACTTCTAGATATTTAGATGATCTATTAAATATTGATAATACCTATTTCGATGGTTTGATCAGTCAGATTTACCCCCCCCCCCCAGAACTTCAGTTAAATAAAGCAAATTCTTTTGATACCGAGGCCCCGTTTTTGGATTTACATCTATCTATTGTAGATGGGTTTGTTTCGTGCAAAATTTATGATAAACGCGATGGCTTTGATTTTGAGATTGTAAATTTTCCTTTTTTGGATGGTGATGTTCCTCGTGCGCCATCCTATGGCGTTTATATTTCGCAATTTATTCGATTTGCTAGAGTGTGTAGTCATGTAACTGACTTCAACACTCGTAATAAATTATTAATGGCTAAACTCCTTAATCAGGGTTATTGGTACCATAAACTACGCAAAGCCTTTTCAAAATTTTATAGACGCCATTCTGATTTAATTTCAAAATTCGATATTGGACTTAAATCTCTTTTGCAACAAGGTCTATCGGAACCCGAATTTTATGGTGACTTAGTATATAAATTCAGAAAAATATATAACCGCAATGACTTCAGCACCCAGTTTCGTAAAATCATTCTTCGATATAAAAAGATTGGGTACAACATGGATGTTATAAGACAGACTGCATGCATGGTAGTTAACCCAATCACGGTTGGCAACTTTGCTTCCCTCTTTAATTGCACGCCAGTGGGTCAGGCCTCAGATTCTATGACGGCTCCAACGTAAAGGCTTATTGAGAATTAGAGAGATCTAATTCTTGGTAATGTTGGTTGGTGCCCGATGCTTTGTCTCTGGTCGGGCCCATCGGAGTCTAACTGTTGGTTTTCTTTTGCTCCAGCATTTCAGTGGTTTCTTGCTGTCGAGTCCTCACCGTTGTCTCACCTCTGTGGTTCTTTGTTTTTTTGTGTTAACGGAGATGTTGCACTGATGAGTTAGGAGGCCTTCATGCGGACTGAACAAATTATTTGTCTAAATCGCGACGGAAGTAAGGGCGAGGATTGTGGCCACGTAAAATCGATTTAAGCCCCCCAGTGGAAATCTTTCCGCTGACCGTTCCAAGGCGGTTCTTCTGTGGCGGTTTATTTATGTTTTTGTTTGTTACTAACTTTGTGTATCACTTGTGTCTTTTAATTTAGGATGGCTATATGGCCAGTTTGTGGGAAAGTAACTGTCCTTATGGCCTTCCTTTGTTTAGGTTTCCATTATGGTCTGGTCGCTTAATGTTTGTGTTTCTTCCCCTTTGGTGTCTTTGATGGTTGGAGTAAGTTAATTGTATCGATTCCTGATCTTTGTTTTACTTCTACTTTTCTTACCAACATACATTGCAAACTCATATCATAAAACTGTGATTTCCAGACTTCAGTAGAACGCCAGCCATTTTCACGCACTTGGCGGACTTGTTTACATAAAGCGCCTCAATGACGTGCCAAAATTAAAGCGACCTCTGATAATGGCGCGAAAATTAAGGGACGTAACCACGTAAAACGACGATTTTTGTTCTTCATTCTATTCTAGAGAAGACTGTAAAATCTTCTGAATGCGCGAGATAAGAGCATCCCAATTATTTCCGTCACTTATAATAGTAAATTGTTATTAGCTTCCGATGAATACAGATTTTTTACCTCAGCAGGATTGTCAGGATCGACTGGTTTGTGGACGATTGTAAGAAGGACGGTGGTGTATCATTTTGAGAATGCTTACAGTAACTTACTCATTTGCATACTGCATGCTAAAACTATATTTAGCCTAGAAATTTCACAAATGTTCATTTTTCTGTTTAATATTTTGTATTTTATTATTTTTCAAACATTAACTTAGGAGTTATTATTCTTTAGCTGCATCTTACATCTTTATTTTAATAAATAACCAATGGTAAATCACGAGGAAGATAACAACAAAAAAGGCTCCATGGGGGTATTTGGATACTGTTTGGAGTGTGTAAAAATATAACTACATGCGATTTATTCCGTTAATGCTCTCTAATGGACCCATGTCTATAAAGTGACAAAAATGTGGCATCAAATGCAAAAATATCCAATTTAGCCCAGGCTGACAGAATAACAGCTTGCTGGAAGACTGGTCTCATCTCTGAATAGGGATGAAACCACATTATTTAGGAAAATGATAAATTCATGGCAAATCTAAAAAATGTTGTCTCACTCCTATATAGAGAAGAAAATCTGGTCTCACCTCAAATAACATACTAAACGTCTGGGCTGAAGGAATGAAGTCTCATCTCTATATAGGGGTGAGACCACATTATTAAGGAAAATGATAAATTCATGGCAAATCTAAAAATGAGTTTTCGCTACTATATAGAGAAGAAAATGTGGTCTCACCTTATTTCACATTTATCTCCCCCTCCACCTCAAATAAAAAACTAAACGTCTGGGCTGAAGGAATGTGGTTTTATCTCTATATAGGGATGAGACCACATTATTTAGGAAAATGATAAATTCATGGCAAATCTAAAAAATATGGTCTCACTCCCTATATAGAACAGAAAATGTGGTCGCACCCTAAATAACATAATAAAAGCCTGGGCTGGGACGAGACCACAATATTTAAGAAAATGATAAATTCATGGAGAAGATAAAAGCCTGGGCTGAAGGATTGTGGTCTCAATAATTTGGTCACCCATTAAAATAAATTAAGTTGATTATTAATTGACACGCTACTTATATTAAATGAATCTTATTTTGCTTATGATTAAGGTCCAATTATTCTGTATGTTAATAAGGATATAACTGCGCATCCCTCTAAAATGAATCCAGAAATCCCCATTACGCAAACACGCCTATACAAATGCATTGCCACCTTTATCGCCGAAAAAATGAAGATTTTATGATGAAAAATTGTGATATTTTTCTTATTTCTGCTCAAAAAACAGATTGTGGGCACTCGTTAGAACCGCCTCATCGAGGCGGTTCTAACGAGTACCCAAAATCTATATTTCATTCAAACCATTCAAAATCTATATTTTAGACTGCCTCATCTAACGAGTACCCACAATCTATATTTTAGAGTAGAAATAAAAAATCAGGTATACCCCCGAAAACCCCAGTTTTACTATTTTAAAAGTGGGGTTTAAGGGGGTAAAAATTATATAGGCATGTTTTCGTGATGCATTGGTCGAAGCTAAAAATCTTGTTGCGCTTTAGAATGCTTACAGCACCCTTCAAAAATTTATGAATGAACGGTCACGTTGTCTCTTTGACCCAAGTTAGTGGACGCTTGCATGTTCATAACGACCAGAGAGCTAAATTTTGCATTAGATTGTAAAATGTAGACATTTTAAAGAATTTACCGTCATCATCAGATGAACAGTATCTCTAGTTAAGTATTTGATTAAAGATAAATTGGAAATCACAATGAAATATAGTTGCCAAGTCATGCAAATTAGAGAAAAACAGTTGCTACCCCCTTGCACTAGAAAGCAAAATGGCGGAGCAGAACCGGAAAAATTTCCATACCCTACCTCAGTTCATCTGATCCTAGCCAACCATCCTTCTGCCAAGGCTATCATTTTTCTTTGTGATATTAGAGATGAGATATTGAAGTTTGTTTTAAGACCTTATTCGATGTGGTTCACCTTCTTATAAGACAGGGGACCACATTGGACCTACAAATTAAACTTTTACCATTTGCCTTTACAGGTTTTATGTTTTATTATGAAATTTGGCTTTTTAGTTTTGTTGCTATGGCAACTTAGAGTTTCCATTGACTCATAATGGGGAAAATTGAAAAATGGCATTTACTGCCAAGTCATTGCAGATATTTTGACAAAACTTTCACAGAAATGTTCCTTGAGTAAACTTCTCTCAGCCATATGCTTTTTTGTCAACCTGGGGGTCCCTTAGGTTGTGCCGGGGCCATGCCGCTCCCCCTCCACTTCATAAAATATCTTATATCTCAGAAACCTTACAGATCCCCACCAATAAACCATATATATTCTTGTTCCTTATGACATGATGCATTAAGTGACACCAACCTGGCCGTCCCCCGGGATGTGTCGGGGACATGCCCCTCCCCCTCCACTTCATAAAATGCCATTTATCTCAGAAACCATTCAGATCTCCACCAATAAACCATATATATTCTTGTTCCTTATGATATGATGCATTAAGTGACACCAACCTGGCCGTCGCCCGGGATGTGTCGGGGACATGCCCCACCCCCTCCACTTCATAAAATGCCATTTATCTCAGAAACCATTCAGATCTCCACCCCCAAACCTTTATATATTCTTGTTCCTAATGATAAGATGCACTCAGTGACACCAACCTGGGGTCCCCCGGGATGTGTTGGGGCCATTCCCAACCTCCTCCACTTCATAACACATTGCTTAGTACTGGTTCTACCCAGGAAAAGAGGGCCACATGGAAGATTAGTACTAGTTTACTAAATGTGTTACCCTCTATAAGTAAGGTCGATTATTATTATTATTATTATAAAAGGCCAAATATTCCAGAACCCTTACAGACCCCCACCCTTAAACCATATATATTCTTGTTCCTTATGATAAGACACATTCAGTGACACCACTCTATGGGTCACCAAGGGCGTGCACAGACCATGCACCATCCCTGACCATATATCTGAGAAACTGTTCAGAGCCCCGCCATTAAACCATATTTATTCTTGTTCCTTATGATATGACACAATAAGAGACACCAGCATGGGGCGGCCCCCACCCATCTGAGCTTGAAGAAATAGATGGGCTGCATGATTCTTCCACGCAGAGCTGAAACCGACCCACACATTTGTACTGGTAAACAACTTAGTTAGGATCTAAGCCTGCCAGCCAAAGTTACACGAGTCGGCCCGTCCATGCTTATAAAATTATTTGTTGGGTGGGCCACGGGCCATGTTCCACCTCTTTACTTCATTAAAAGCCATATATCTCAGAAGCCGTTCAGATCCCCACCCCTTAACTATATATGTTCTTGTTCTTTTTGATAAGACTCCACTTCATAATAGACCGTATATCTCAGAAACCATTCAAATCCCCATCCCATAATCACATATATTCTTGTTCATTGTTATAAGACACATTGAGTCATCCCCGTCTTGTGTGTGTGTGTGGGGGGGGGGGCTCCTCAGGGGCCAGATCTCTCCCATCCACGTTATAAAAGGGCCTCATATTTCAGAAACAGTTCAGATCCCCACCCTTTATCCTTATATACTCTTGGTCCTTATGATAAGACACATTCATTGACAACAATCTTGGTCTGTTCTGGGATCCACCAAGCCTGAATCCCTCCACTGCTTAAAATACCTTACATCTCAGGAACCATACATATTCCCACCGCTACATCATATATGTCTCTGTTCCTTTTGATAAGATGCATTTATTGACACCAACCAGGGTTCCTTGGGTCCATGCTCCAACCCTCTCTACTTTATAAAACACCATATATTTAAGATACAGTCCAGGTGGGTGTTCATTTGGTTATTGGGTTTGTTTGGGAGACTTTATAGGTGGTAGTTTAAAATCATATCATGTTAAAAACATGGTGTCAGTGGGCATTTCCCACCTGGGCTCTGGTTTATGGAATTTGGCTCTTTGGTTTGTTTGCTATGGCAAGTGAAGAGTTTCCATTGACTTATATTGGGGAAAATTGAAAAGTGACATTTATGCCTTTCAAGACATTTTGTCAAACTTTCATAGAAATGTTCCTTTAATAATGTTTTTTTATGCCTATTGGTTGCCACAGATGGGAATTTGTCAATTTTCATCTGTTGTCCTGCAACAACACATTCAAGTGACATCAGACCTCTGAAGCCACTAGGCCCCCATGAGCTCTGGTGAGCATAGTGGCCCATGGTCCTCTTGTTTTTATGAAAATCGGCTCTTTAGTTTAGTTGCCAGGTAGAAGAAAGTTGTTTTATTTAAAGACTGTCTGTAAATTTAAAGACTTTATAGTCTGTAGATTTAAAGACTAACACTGAGAAACACAACGGAAAATCATGGAAATGATGTAACACGAAAAAATCGCATTCTCATACGCAGCCTCAGTATTCATCTCATTAATAAAACGTGCGTTGCTAAAGACTGCATGTATTTTATTGTCTTCTAATATTGTTTTAATGATAGAAATAATTAAGAAATAAAACAACACAGTTCCTTCCCTTAGACCACAAATGCCATGAAACTCCGCAGTAAGGGAGAAAATATCTGTCAAAGGTTGAACATAAGATGAGTTTCGTACTGACGTCATTTCGTTTTCGGACATTTTACTGTTGTAGTCCGTCTGAAACTTTCATCAATTTTAGTTGTCAGAAAATCTTTCTGTCGAAGCGAGTGGTCCGTATATTGACAAAATGATGAAACCGTTATACACATTCATTCCTGAGCTCATTTTACATATGAATCTTATTACAAAACTGTTTTTCTGAGAACTCTTCAATTATGGCGGAAGGAATTTAATTAAATAGAGACAATTATATCATTTGCAGTTACACATAATTAAATATTCCATAGACAACGGCCAAATAACTATATTCAGCAAAGTGCGATTTTTCCGTTTTACACCATTTTCATGATTTTATTTGTGTCAGTCTTTAAATTTACAGACTAAGTCTTTAAATAAAACGACTTTCTCCTACCGGATAATGGGGAAAACTGAAACTGGCATTTGTTGCGAAATTTTTGTAGACATTTTGACACGACTATAGAAAGGTTCCTTGAGTGATCAATTAGTTCTATTAGCCATATGATTATATGCTCAAAGCCCGGGGCCCACACATAGCTCATTTTAGTGGTTGACGTGGACACCAAAATGCAAAAATGAGAGAAATGTTTTTTTATTAGCTCACCTGTCACGTAGTGACAAGGTGAGCTTTTGTGATCACATCATGCGTGCGTGCATGCAAGCATCCATAAACAGTTTCTTAAAACAACATCTCCTGAACCACTGATCGGATTTTGACCAAACTTCACAGGAATGATCCTTAGGTGGTCCCCTTTCAAAGCTGTTCAAATGTTTTCGGCCCGCTGCACATCAAGGTCGCAGGAGCCAAAAATATATTTTTTCATGAAAACTTTAAAAATGCTCTGAAACCACAAGGCCCAGGTCTTCGATATTTGGTGTGTAGCTTCATCTAGTGCACCTCTACCAAGATTGTTCAAATTATAGCCATGGGGCCCAAAATGCCCAGGCTCTGGGGCCCTTTTGTTTTTCATAGACTTACATAGGGAAAACCTTTAAAAATCTTCTTCTCTGAAACCGGAAGGCTCAGGTGTTTGATATTTGGTATGAAGCTTCGTCTTGTGAAGCTCTATTAAGATTGTTTAGATTATAACCCTGTGGCCCAAAATCCCCCCGCCCGGGGCCTTTTGGTTTTACATAGACTTATATAGGGAAAACCTTTAAAAATCTTCTTGTCTGAAACCAGAAGGCTCAGGTGTTTGTTATTTGGTATGAAGCTTTGTCTTATGGACCTCTATCAAGATTGTTCAAATTATAGCCCTCCGGCAAGATATGCCCCCGCTCCGGACCCTTTGGTTATGCATAGACTTATATAGGGAAAACCTTTAAAAATGTTCTAGTCTGAAACCGTAATGCCCAGGTGTTTGATATTTGGTGTGTAGCTTTGTCTGGTGGACCTCTTCCTATCTTGTTCAAATTGCTCCAAAAATGCCCACGCCCCGCGGCCCTTTGGCTTTACATTGACTTCTATAGGAAAAATAATAAAAAATCATCTTCTCTGAAACCCAAGGGCCCAGGTCTTTGATATTTGTTGTTAGGCTTCATCCAGTGGACCTCTTTCAAGATTGTTCATATTAAGCCCTGGCGTCAAAAATGCCCCCGCCCTGGGGCTCTTTGGTTTTACATAGTATTACATAGGGAAAATCTTTAAAAATCTTCTTGTCTGAAACCAGATGGCTCAGGTAATTGATATTTGGTATGAAGCTTCGTCTTGTAGACCTCTATCAAAGTCGTTAAAATTATAGCCCTGGGACCAAACATGCCCTGCCCCTGAGCTCTTAAGTTTTACATTGACTTATATTGGAAAAACCTTTAAAATCTGAAACCAGAAAGCTCAGGTGTTTGATAATTTGTACGAAGCTGCGTCCAGTGGACCTCTATCAAGATTGCTCAAATTATAGCCCTGTGACCAAAAAATGCCCCCGCCCCGGGGCACATTGGTTTTACATATACTTATATGGGGGAAATCTTCAAAATCTTCTTGTCTGAAACCAGAAGACTCAGAAGCTTGTGGACCGCCCCGGGGCCCTTTGGTTTTACATTGACTTATATAGCGAAAATCTTCCCTGAAACTGCAAGGCCCAGGTCTTTGATATTTGTTGTGAAGATTCATCTAGCAGACTTCTACCAAGATTGTTCAGATTATAGCCATTGGTTCAAAAATGGCCCCGCTCGGAGGCCCACTGGTTTTAACTTCGACTTATACATGGAAAACCTTGAAAAATCCTTCTTGTCTGAAACCAGAATGCCCAGGTCTTTGATATTTGGTTTGATGCTTCATTTGTTGGACCTCTACTATGTTGTTCAAGTTATAGCCATGGGACCAAATGTGGCCCTACCCCAGGCCCCACCGGTTTTACATAGACATATTTGTAAACCTTAAAAAATCTTCTTCTCTGCAACCACAAGGCCCAGGTCTTTGATATTTTGCTTGACACTTCATGCGGGTGACCTCTACCAAGATTATTCAAATCATAGGCCTGGGGTCAAAATGGCCCCTCCCCCAGGCCCGCCGGTTTTACATAGACTTACTGTAATTACTGGCAATTTGAAAATTATTCCTGATTCTAGGATAAGGAATATAATTTCTAAAGGATTTCAGTAAATGTAGAGATGAAATCGCTGCTTCCTTGAATGAATTCGGTAATCGATGGTGTAAGCGAGAGTATGTTGAGCATAAAGCCCTTAAGGACTGGAAACTTAGCATTTTAAAACTAGTGAATAAACGCATTTCTTTCTATTCTCAAAATACTAACTTATTACCTCCTAAGCCCAAGACGTCTTTACGTCATCTTAAACTAGGTATTCAAGAATTTCATAAGAAGTTTGTTTTGGCCCCTGCAGACAAGGTCGCTAACAACGTCGTCGTTGTGTGACGGCTCCACTATGTTAACACGCTTAAGCAGGAGCTTGGTGGTACTAAGGCCTATGAACTTCAGCCTTTAGCTGAAGAGAGAGCTATAGTGGATAAACATGTTTGTCTTTCAGCCACAAAGTTTGCTGTGTGTGTTAACGAAGGCCAAGACAAGCTTCCTACGCTATACTGGTTACCAAAACTTCATAAAAAACCTTACAAAGCACGGTTTATTGCAAATTCTAGCTCTTGCACTACCAGTGAAATTCCTAAATTATTAACTTCCTGTCTTACTGCTATTAAAACGCATGTAATTAAATATTGTGATAAAGTCTTTGAAAGATCAGAAAAGAAATCTGTTTTGGTCTATAAAAAATTCGAAGGAGGTTTTAAATAAATTGAAATCTAGACATTTTCGTGCTTCTAGTCTGTCTACCTACGATTTTTCCACTCTTTACACTACACTTCCTCATCATCTTATAAAAGAAAAGCTTAATGATTTAATTGAATGGGCTTTTCACAGAGAAGATTCTCTCTATCTTGCATGTAATGTCAGAAATGCATTTTTCACTTCTAAAGAGCACAAGAATTATACACTTTGGTCATGTCAGAAAATGTGTGATGCCCTCACCTTTCTACTTGAAAATATTTATATTAGATTCGGTACTAAGTTATTTAGACAAATTGTGGGTATTCCGATGGGTACGAATTGCGCACCTCTTGTGGCTGACCTGTTCTTGTATTGTTATGAAAGAGACTTCATTTTGTCGCTTTCCATTGATAACCAATCTGAAATTATTGAAGTTTTTAGCTCTACTTCTAGATATTTAGATGATTTATTAAATATTGATAATACCTATTTTGATGGTTTGATCAGTCAGATTTACCCCCTAGAACTTCAGTTGACTAAGGCAAATTCTTCTGATACCGAGGCCCCGTTTTTGGATTTACATCTATCTATTGTAGATGGATTTATTTCGTGCAAAATTTATGATAAACGCGATGACTTTGATTTTGAGATTGTAAATTTTCCTTTTTGGATGGTGATGTTCCTCGTGCGCCATCCTATGGCGTTTATATTTCGCAATTAATTCGATTTGCTAGAGTGTGTAGTCATGTAACTGACTTCAACACTCGTAATAAATTATTAACGGCTAAACTCCTTAATCAGGGTTATCGGTACCACAAACTACGCAAAGCCTTTTCAAAATTTTATAGACGCCATTCTGATTTAATTTCAAAATTCAATATTGGACTTAAATCTCTTTTGCAACAAGGTCTATCGGAACCCGAATTTTATGGTGACTTAGTATATAAATTCAGAAAAATATATAACCGCAATGACTTCAGCACCCAATTTCGTAAAATCATTCTTCGATATAAAAAGATTGGGTACAACATGGATATTATACGACAGACTGCATGCATGGTAGTTAACCCAATCACGGTTGGCAACTTTGCTTCCCTCTTTAATTGCACGCCGGTGGGTCAGGCCTCAGATTCTATGACGGCTCCAACGTAAAGGCTTATTGAGAATTAGAGAGATAATGTTGGTTGGTGCCTGATGCTCTGTCTCTGGTCGGGCTCATCGGAGTCTAACTGTTGGTTTTCTTTTGCTCCAGCATTTCAGTGGTTTCTTGCTGTCGAGTCCTCACCGTTGTCTCACCTCTGTGGTTTTTTGATTTTTGTGTTCACGGAGATGTTGCACTGATGAGTTAGGAGGCCTTCATGCGGACTGAACAAATTATTTGTCTAAATCGCGACGGAAGTAAGGGCGAGGATTGTGGCCACGTAAAATCGATTTAAGCCCCCAGTGGAAATCTTCCACTGACCGTTCCAAGGCGGCTCTTCTGTGGCGATTTATTTATGTTGTTGTTTGTTACTTACTGTGTGTATCACTTGTGTCTTTTAATTTTGGATGGCCATATGGC
Organism: Lucinisca nassula; assembly: GCA_963580285.1. Classification (NCBI taxonomy): domain Eukaryota; kingdom Metazoa; phylum Mollusca; class Bivalvia; order Lucinida; family Lucinidae; genus Lucinisca; species Lucinisca nassula. Next base: position 103,439,915 of record OY757023.1, on the reverse strand, counting down.
CATTTTGTTGGAAGGTAACTGTCCTTATGGCCTTCCTTTGTTTTGGTTTCCATTATGGTCTGGTCGCTTAATGTTTGTATTTCTTTCCCTTTGGTGTCTTTTATGGGTGGAGTAAGTTAATTGTATCAATTCCTGATCTTTGTTTTACTTCTACTTTACATAGGGAAAATCTTCGCATACCTTCTCATCTGAAACCGGAATGCCCAAGTCTTTGATATTTGGAATGAAGCTTCCTCTAGTTACCCTCCACCAAGATTGTCCATATTATTGTCCAAGGGTTAAAACATGGACTTGCCTGGAGCCTACTGGTTTTATATAGGGTTAAGGCTGAGCCAGTGCATTTCTGTCTGGTGCACTAGGACCTGACATTCAGCGTCAACAAGGGGTCTAGACAGTGACATACAAGCCAGCTCTGTGTAAACGGGAACCGCTGACCCATCACAACCCCTCCCTTTGTCACCATGTGACATTACTAGTGTAGAAGCCTCCTTGATGTAGTGGTTACACTACACGCCTTGTAAACCAGGGGTCGCAGAATCGATCCCGGGCTTCTCCAGACTCAAGGATGAGTCTTAAACCGAGGTCTCTCCTCCGTATGACCTAAGCTGTTGATGGGACGTAAAACTCAAACACTAACAATATTAGTAGGACTGAGCTGTTTCATCGGTTTAAGACTCATCCTAGAGTGTCACTGTCTAGACCCCTTGTTGACAAAATTGCTCAAAATACGAGTAGTTTCGATCCACTGAACATAATAGCCACCAAAACGAAACAATAAACAAGCTTTAATATAGTTATCCACATTCTAAAGTATTTATTGATTGTTTAAACAAAAGTAAGCAGTGTCTGCTGCATGTATGTTCTATGCACAGGTGTCAGCTAATGAATTGGAACCTTACTTGATGACGTTTGGGTTTTATGTAAAGCTTAGGTTTTCCATAAGTTTAATCCGTCAATGAATCAATATTTTTGGTTACACTGAGCATATTACCGTTTTTGACTATAATAATACAACAAACTTAGCATATACGATTGAAATTAAATGGCTATTACACCTTTGGCAAGGTTGGTCGGTAAATTTCGAAACCAGTATTTACCAGTGTATTAACCAGACCAGAAAATTCTCATTTGATAGTGAAGCATGCACTTTAACAGGCCCTTGTTCTTACTATGATATTTAATTGAATGTGATTATATTATTCTAACACGATGCTTGTGTTTTCTGAGTTATAGTCATTACATTTTTCTGTGGTTAGTAACATGATGTTCAGTTTTTCTTATAGAGATTATTTAAAAACTGAGTGATATTTTCCAAAATACACCTTTCTGACATTGTGCACTCACGAGGTCACGATCAATGACAGCTGAAACATATAATTCTCAAGCGAGCCCTTTTGGAAAAAAAAACTGTAATGGTTCATTGTTATGTATAGTGTGTTTGAAAGCTCCATGTTGCTAGAGAAGCTGTCTGTCACATTTACTAGCTTAGGTCTGTAGTATTTGTTTGTATTGGAGTTTAACGGCAAAGTCAACACTATTTTAGGTAATTTTTGAGCCGGTCAGTTTACATATCCACACTTTTCCTGGGCAGGCTTATACATAAGCGGTTAATCAGTATACTGCACATTCTTTCCCCAGAAACTGATAACTGCCCTTCTTCAATCAGCGGAAGGGAGATAATGACTGTAGAAAAGATTTCATGATCAATCTCCTGGAAAGAATGTTGCCGACCCCGGCAGGTATCGAACTCGTGATCTCCTGATCGCCAGTCAGACGCTCATCCAACTCAGCTACAGAGGCCGGCCGGGTTTGTAGTGTAAAAACATGTATTTGAAACTGGCATAGCATCGATTTTCATGTAAGGTATACATCTTAACAGTTCATTTTTGAATGTATGATTTCACATATTACTGGTAGTTCATATTGATACATGACTTAATTTTTTCAACATTCACCCAGTTTCGATTTGAAGTCACATTACGAAAACATAACTATACCAATACATTGAAACCTTTATCGCCAAAAAAATGAAAATTTTAAGATTAAAAATTGTGATATTTATAGCCCCGCTTTGATAAAGTGGGGGCTATATTGGATTTGGCTTGTCCGGAATTCCGTCTGTCTGTCTGTCTGTCTGTCTGTCTGTAATATTTGATAGTGGGTACCTTGTGACTGCAACTCCTCTTACAGTTCTAGGTCAATCCTTTTGGAACTTTACAGGTGTTTTCATATAGGTCTGAAGATGTGCATATTCTTTTTTCATTATCCTTAAATAATTTTTTTCACTTATTTCACCTTATTTAATTTAGACTATTTTTGAGATCTACTTATGTTAAAATGTATAGGGAGTAGCTACCTTGTGACTGCAACTCCTCTTACAGTTCTAGGTCAATCCTTTTGAAACTTTACAGGTGTTTTCATATAGGTCTGAAGATGTGCATATTCTTTTTTCATTATCCTTAAATAATTTTTGTCACTTATTTCACCTTTTTTAACTTAGACAATTTTTGAGATCTACTCTACTAATGTTAAAATGTATAGGGAGTAGCTGCCTTGTGATCGCAACTCCTCTTACGATTCTAGGTCAATCCCTTTGAAACTTTACACGTGTTTTCATATAGGTCTGAAGATGTGCATGTGCTTTTTTATGCCCCCGCATCATATGATGCCGGGGGCATATAGTTTTTCGGTTTTCCGTACGTGCGTACATGTGTACGTCCGTCTGTGTGTGTGTGTGTACGTACGTACGTGATCCTGTAACCTCAGGTTAAGGTTTTTGTAACAGGTAGAGCCTGAACTTTTAGAACTTATATTTTCCTAACCATTTGATGGAACTGGTTCATCTTTGGTATGATGATAGATATAGGTCCAAAGTTTTATTAAGCAATACCCCCACCCATGCCTGTGACCACAAGGTCAAGGTCACAGACTTAGAAATTTTCAATGTTAAAGACTCAGGTTAAGGTCTTTGTAACAGGTAGACCTGAACATTTTAGAACTCATATTTTTCAAACCATTTGATGGAATTGGTTCATATCTGGTATGATTATAGATATAGGTCAAAAGTTTTATTCAGCGATATCCCCACCCATACCTATGACCTCAAGGTCAAGGTCATGGACTTAGAAATTTTCCATGTTAAAGACTCTAGTTAAGGTATTTGTACCTGGTAGAACCTGAACTTTTATGATGGCTTTGGTTCATATCATGATAGATATAGGTACAATGTTTTATTCAGCATTACCCCCACTCATGCCTATGACCTCAAGGTCAAGGTCACAGACTTAGACAATTTTAATGTTAAAGATTTTAAAGAGCTCAAATTTTCCAAACCATATTATGGATTTGGCTTATATATGCTATGATGATAGATACAGGTCCAAATGTTTATTTGGCAATACCCCCACTCATGCCTATGGCTTCAAAGTCAAGGTCACCGAATTAGAAATTTTAAATTACATATTTTAAGAGTTGATACTTTCCAAATCGTGTGATGGATTGAGTATATATTTGGTATGATGTTAGATACCTGTCCATTTTATTCAATGATATCCCCACCCATGCCCATGAGCTCAATGTAAAGGTCACAGACTTAGAAATTTTTAATTACATATTTTAAGAGTTTATATTTTCCAAAACGTATGATGAATTAAGTTTATATTTGGTATGATGATTGATACTGGTCCAATACCCCACCCATGCACGTGCCCTAAAGGTCAAGGTCACAGACAAAGAAATTTTTTATTTAAAATTTATTTAAAGCTCATACTCACCAAACCATATAGATTTGCTTCATATTTGGTATGATGATAGTTACAGGTCCAAAGTTGTATATACCCCCACCCCTGACCTCAAGGTCAAGGTCACAGACTTAGTCTTATTATGCTTTTTAAGTTTTAGGGCTCATATTTATAGATTGGCTTCGTATTTGGAATGATGATAGATACAGGTCCCAAGTCTCATTCACTTATACCATCGACCCTGCCCATGACCTCAAGGTCAAGGTCACACACATAGAAAATTTTGTTGCAACATGGATTTTCGGGGTAAGGCAGGGCCCTTGGCGGGGGCATCTGTGTCGTCTGGACACATTTCTAGTCATTATCCTAAAATTATTTTTTCCCACTTATTTCACTTTTTTAACTAAGACAATTTTTGAGATCTTCTAATGTTAAAATGTATAGGGAGTAGCTACCTTGTGAACGCAACTCCTCTTACAGTTCTAGGCCGATCCTTTGAAACTTTTCAGGTGTTTTCAAAGAGGTCTTAAGATGTGCATGTGGTTTTTTCATTATCCAAAACTTATTTTTAGCTCCTCTGTTTTTTGAAAAAAAACTTTCGAGCTATTGTCATCACTCCGGCGTCTTCGTTGTCGTCTGGCGTCGTCCTTAACCGAAAACCTTAACCTTGACCATATTTCCAAAAGTATTTGGCCTACCTTCATGAAACTTCATACACATACTCACCATCACAAGAGCTACATTCCCTACAAGTTTTATAACTCCATCTTGCAATTTGATTGCTCTTGTTTGACTTAGAACTTTGGTTTTCTAAAAGAAACTGCAGACAAGCGTTGGCACCCGCATGCGGTGCTCTTGTTTAACTTAGACTGTTTTTCAGATCTAGTAACGCAAAAAGTCTATAAGGCGTAGGTACCTTGTTAGGGATTTAACCCTCTCACAAGTCTTTACCTTTAATTCATGAGTCTTTCTCCTCTGACAGGGCTATAGCGGGGCTATAGTCAGATCCTCTGACAGTTCTAGCTTTTTTCCACTTATTTCACTTTTTTAACTAAGACAATTTTTTTAGATCTTCTAATGTTAAAATGTATAGGGAGTAGCTACCTTGTGAACGCAACTCCTCTTACAGTTCTAGGCCGATCCTTTGAAAATTTTCAGGTGTTTTCAAAGAGGTCTTAAGATGTGCATGTGGTTTTTTCATTATCCAAAACTTATTTTTTAACTTAGACTGTTTTTCAGATCTTATAACGCGAAAAGTCTATAAGGCGTAGGTACCTTGTTAGGGATTTAACCCTCTCACAAGTCTTTACCTTTAATTCATGAGTCTTTCTCCTCTGACAGGGCTATAGCGGGGCTATAGTCAGATCCTCTGACAGTTCTAGTTTTTTTAGAGCAGAAATAAGAAAAATAAGGTTTACCCCTGTAAACCCCAGATTCACTATATAAAAGTGGGTTTCAACTATGTAGGCGTGTTTTCGTGATGATTTACAGCCTTTGTATTAACGGCATACAATGGTTGGGCATTCCAATTATTTATGATGCTTTGTTATAAATGAATTAGATTCTGCAACACGGTTTTTTCAGTTAAGATTCCTATCCACGAGTGGCATTGTTTGAAGCAATACGGAAACACAATCAGATGGTACACCATTCAATCCATTAATAATTTTGAAATGTTGTATAGTGTCTCCTCTCCTTCTATCCTTCTACGGCTGAGCTAAAATTGGTGATTTTTTTTTTTTTTTGTATTTCAATATAGGGAAGGTGTCAAAGTTGATGAATGAAATCTGGGGGCCTTCTTTCGTACTTTTTCAACACTTTCAATATCTCCCCTTAAATTAGGGTCAGTGTGCGGACAATTGTAGGCCTTATACAGGCGAATGAACGTCTAATTTTGTTCTGATACATATAATCAAACAAAGGACACTGTTTGCTTCATTAACGTTTAAATCTATATGTCTGCTTAGCTATAAATCCCTCTGGAATATTACACCGGAATCTTTCTTTTCTTCAGCAGCATCACGAAAACACGCCTATATCATTTTGACCCCCTTGAATCCCACTTTTATATTGTAAAACTGGGGTTTCCGGGGGTATACCTTATTTTTCTTATTTCTGCTCTAAAATATAGATTGTGGGTACTCGTTAGAACCGCCTCGATTAGGCGCTTCTAACGAGTGCCCACAATCTATATTTTGAGCAGAAATAAGAAAAATATTACATTTTTTTATCTTAAAATTTTCATTTTTTTTTTCGGCGATAAAGGTGGCAATGTATTTGTATAGGCGTGTTTGCGTAATGAGGATCGGAGTTTTCAAGGGTAAATATTTACACTCTTAGTGCATTTAATCGTACACGGTGTTATTCATACTTCAATGAGCGTTAAAATTTGCATTCATTTCTTCTGTTATTGCTTCTGCTCAAGACATAAGTTGTTATTTCATGCTAGAACCACATGTATCTCAGTTTGAGATTCCAATGAGCTACTACAATCAAATTATCAATGCTTCCTGTCCGAAATTTTCAGGTTTGGAACAAAGAAAGAATGTACAGTGGCACACATGTTATCCCAGTGTAATATTCCACATGCATAAAAAGTCCAAAAAAGCTGCATGCAATCGTGATGATTTTATCTGTTGACCAATATACTTCTATTCGGAAAACTGATAGAAGCCTCCGTGGTGCAGTGGTTACGCTACTCGCCTTGTAAACCAGGAATCGCAGGATCGATCCCGGGCTTCTCCAGACTTTCGGATGAGTCTTTAAACCGAGGTCCCGTCTCTGTATGACCTTAGCTGTTGGTGGGACGTAAAACTAAAACTCACTCACTCACTCAGAAAACTGACAAACAATGTCGAAACTTACATCACTCATCATAGTGTTGGTTGCATCTTATAGTCCTTTGGGATCATTGATTCTAATGTGGAATGATGGAATTATTTGAGGGTCATAGATGAGGCCTAATTGACCGAAATTAGCTAGTCTGGCCCAGAATAACTTGTACATTCTACAAACTTCAGTCCTTGCTCCCAATGATTACCCTTTAAATAATAATAATAATAATCGACCTTATTTATAGAGGGTAACACATTTAGTACTGGTACTAATCTTCCATAGGACCCTCTTTTCCTGGGTAGGAACCAGTACTAAGCAATGTGGATAAAGTTTCTTGCTCAAGGTAACAGCACGTGGCGCTTGCGAAGATCGAACCGGCTACCTCCCGATCTCAAATCCGATGCATTACCACACCGCTCCACTAAATAGAACATATTGCAATTGGGATAGCACGCCAATGTATGTTACACCAATGTATGATATTGTTTAAATTGAAAACATGCGACATTTTTATTACTTCTACAAAGTTTGTTGATGGTACTTGTAAGAACTTTCTCATATCCATGGTTCTCAATGTGATTTTTTTTTTCTTTTTCAAATGTAAAGGAATAAGGATATATACTTGTAACTCCACGATGTATATGTTAAGAGGGTTTTCATGGGTTTTCATTTCGCAGGTTTGGTAAAGTGATGGTGTCAAAACTTAAATAAAGACCGCCTCTTGACTTTAAGCAAAAAACGCGGTGGACAACGTACGTCACAGTCACGTGATTATTATATGCCCGTTTTTTGAAAAAACGGTAGTCTTTTGGCGTGGCACTGTCTGATCGTCCGTAAACATTCCTGTACGCTCCATAACTAAGTTCATGCATTTTTATAGGAATATATATTAGGGCAAGACGAGTCGCGCACAAAAAATGATTGTCCCGCCTTTCTTTTATTTCTGAGTTATGCCCCTTTGATATTTTATAAACATTCTTGTACGCTCAATAACTCATTAACCGTTAGAGATAGCTTCAAGCAACTGAAATAGAATATGTATTTAGCCGCGACAATTTATCGTGCGCAAGATCCAGGTTGGTATGCCTAAGGTTAAGGTCATCCTTAGAGGTCAAAGATCAAAAAGGCTGTTTCTTTCGTGTCTGGTCAATAGCTTTGTTATTCCTTGATGAATTTTGAAATTACTTGACAAAAATGTTAACCATCATGAGACGAGTCATGCACAAGACCTGGGTCGTTTCTTCCAAAGGTCAAGATTATACTTAGAGTTCAAAGGTAAAGAAAAGGGCCTTTTTTCTTGTGTCTGGTTGTCATTTCTGGGTTGATTTTGAAATTACTTGGCAGAAATTTTAACCATCGTGAGTCGATGTATCGTGCAGAAGACGAGGAAAGGAAAAGAGTATGTTTTTGTATTGGTCAATACCCTTGTTATTCCTGGATGGATTTTGAAATTACTTAGCAGAAATGTTCACATTCACGCAAGGCCCGGGACGGTTCCTTTGACATACTTAACTGTCAGCTGTCAAAAAAGTGTCTTGCGTGTCCAGAAAATAACTTTTGTATTTTTTGATGGATTTTAAAATTATTTGGCAGAAATGTTAACTATCGTGAGCCGATTTCTTGCGCGCACAGCACAGCTCAGTGCATCCAAGGTCAAGGTCATCTGTAGAGGTCAAAGTCCAAAAAGGGGCATTTCTCGTGTCTAGTCAATAACTTCGTTATTCCTGGATCGATTTTCCAATTACTCGGCAGAAATGTTAACCATCATGAGACGATGTGTCATGCGCAAGACCTAGGTCGGTACATACAAGGACAAGTTCAAACTTAAAGGACAAAAGTTAAAAAAGTTTTTTTTTCTTGTGTCCGATCAATACCGTTGCTATTCCGAGATGAATTTTGAAATTACGTAATAGAAATGTTAAAGTTCCTGAGACAATTTGTCGGCAGCAAACTGGCCCCCGCCCATCGGGGCTTGAAGAAATAGATGGACTGCATGATGCTTCCACGCAGAGCTGAAACCGACGGCACAGAAAAACTGGTAAACCGCTTAGAGGATCTAAGCCTGCCCAGGTAAAACGGTGCGAGTCGGGCCGTCCATGCTTAAAAACCCTATTGGTTTCATTGGGCGACAGGGCTTGAGATGTCATTTCATCTCGACGTAAAAGTCCCACAAAATTGGAAGCAGCGTCTCCAAAATGACATAAACAGTGGTGACGGGGACGTTAAACCTCAAATCAAACAAACAAGAAATTTTTGCACACTAGGTCCGGGTCGGTACCACCAATGTCAAGGTTATACTTGGCGGTGAAAGGTAAAGAAAAGTGTCTTATACTTGTGTCTGATTGATATTTCTGGGTGGATTTGGAAAATACTTTTCAGAAATGTTAACCATCATGAATCGATGTGTCGTGCAGAAGATCCAGTTGGGTACCTCCAAGGTCAAGGTCATACTTAGAGGTCAAATGTAAAGAAACGAGTCTTTCTTTTGTTCGGTCAATACCTTTGTTATTCCTTGATGGATTTTGAAATAACTTAACAGAAATGTTAAGCTCCATGAGACAATTTGTTGCTGGGTACCTCCAATGTCAAGGTTAAAAGTAAAGAAAAGTGTCTTCTTCTTGTGCCGGTTTGGAAATGACTTGTCAGAAATGTTAACCATCATGAGACATTTGTTGCACGCAAGACCTGGGTCGGTACCTCAAAGGTCAAGTTCACACTTGGCGGTCAAAGGCATCAGACGTGTCTTTTTTGCTCACCTGAGCACGAAGTGCTCATGGTAAGCCACTATGATCAGTGAATGTCCGTCGTGCATCGTCAACAATATTATTTAAATGTGAACTCCTAAATCCTTGGGCAAATTTTGATTCATACTTCACAGGAATTTTGCCTTGGTGGCTCCCTACTAAAATAGAAAAAAAATCTTTCCACTCCGATGATCAAGATTGCCGCCATAGCAAAAAATAAAAAAAAAACTTTAAACTCCTGTACCCTTGGGACAATTTCATTCAAACTTGACCTATTTTACGCCAAGGCCAAATTTGGCTCCTAGGCTTTTCAATGGAAAATAGATAAATCAATGCATTGTTTTTAAATATTGTGGTCTGTGGTATGAGAATGGTTAAAAAATGAAAACCTGTGAATACTAAGGGTCAGGGTCATTCATTGACCTTTGCCCAAGGTCACATGTATTGCTGGTCTATTAACATATTAGAATACATTTTCTCTAACACCACTGGGCCAATTTCATTCAAATGTATATGCAGCCTTAGGACATTTAGAGAACAAAAAATTATTCGGATGGTCCAGGTCAAATTATCAAGATGTTTGCCATGCCCAAATATGGTAAAAACCTTAAAAAACGTTCTTCTCTAGAACCACTGGGCTTGGTATGTAGTATCGGGTGACTGAGTACTACCAAGTTGTTAAAAATGATGACCCTAGGTTGACCTTGGCCTATTTTACTCCAGGTCAAATTTGGCTCCTTAGGCTTTACAATGGGAAATAGGTAAATCAATGCAGTTTTCGAAAGTTATTTTCGTCTTTGATAAGAGAATGGGTAAAAACGAATGCCTGTGAATTCTAAGGGTCAAGGTCATTCATTGACCTTGGCCAAAGGTCACTTATATTGCAGGTCTGTTGACATATTAGAATACATTTTCTCTAACAACATTGGGCCAATTGCATTTAAATTTTACTTGCTGCCTTAGGATACTTAGGAAACAAAAAAAAAAAACATTCGCCTGGTCCATGTCACATGACCAAGATTGCCGCCAAATATGAAAAAAAAACTTAAAAAATCTTACTGTCTAGAACGACTGAACCGATTGTCTTGAAACTTGGTATGTATAATCGGGTGGCTGAGTACTTCCAAGTTCGGCAAACATGATGACCCTAGATTGGCCTTGGCCAATTTTACGCCAAGGTCAAATTTGGCTCCTTAGGCTTTTCAATGGGAAACAGTTAAATCAATACATTTTCTCGAAAAATATTGTGGTCTGTGATATGAGAATAGGTTAAAAAATAATGTCTATGAATGCTTAAGGTCAAGGTCATTTGGTGAGGTCATTTGGTGACCTTGCCCATGGTCACTTGTATTGCAGGTCCATTTACATAGTAGAATACATTTTCTCTCTGACAGATTTGGTCATTACATTTGAATTACATATGCAGTCTTAGTAGAGAACAAAAAATTATTCGGATGGGCCAGGTCAAATTATTCGGATGGGCCAGGTCAAATTATCAAGATGTTTGCCGTCTCCAAATATGGTAAAAACCCTTTAAAAAACCTTCTTATCTAAAACCACTGGGCCAGTTGTCTTGAAACTTGGTGTGTAGCATCGGATGACTGAGTACTACCAAGTTTGCAAAAATGATGACCCTAGGTTGACCTTGACCTATTTTACACCATTGTCAAATTTGGCTCCATAGGCGTTTCAAAGGGAAATAGGTAAATCAATGCATTTTTCAAAATGTATTGTGATCAATGCATTGTGATCTATGATATGAGAATAGGTAAAAATTTAATGTCTATGTCATTTGGTTACCGTGGCCCAAGGTCACTTGTATTGCGGGTCCATTGACATATCAGAGTTTTCTCTAAAACCACTTGGTCATTTTCATTTAAATTTTACATGCAGCCGAACGACTGTAAGGGAACAAAAATTTCTTCAAATGTTCCGGGTCACATGACCAAGATGGCCTCCATGCCTGAATATGGTAAATACCTTAAAAAGCTTCTTCACCAGAACTAATGTGTCGATTTCCTGAAACTTTGTATGTAGCATTGGGTGACTGAGTACTTGCAAGTTTGCAACAATGATGACACTAGGTTGACCGTGACCTATTTTACATCAAGGTCGGATTGGTTGATATGGCTTTTAAATGGTGAAAAGGTGGAACAATGCATTATTCGAAAAATATTGGGGTCTGTGACATGAGAATAGATACAAAATGAATGCTAAAAGGTCAAGGTCGTTTGATGATCTTGGCACAACATCACTTGGATTGCAGGTCCATTGTCATTCCAAAATACATTTTCTCTGACACCACTGGGCCAATTTCATTTGAATTTTATATAATGGACATGGGGTTATGCCAGTTTAGTTGAATGGTCCAGGTCATGTGACCAAGATGGCCACCATGCCTTATTAGGGTAAAAACCTTAAACACTCTTCATCTCAAGAATCATTTGGCTGATTGTCTTGAATTTTGGTATATAGCATCAGGTGTCTGAGTACTACCAAATTTGCACAGGCTTCAGGGGAGCGACCAGGACCTCATGGTCCTCTTGTTTTTTTAGCTCACCTGTCACTAAGTGACAAGGTGAGCTTTTGTGATCCCATTGTGTGTGTGCGTGCGAGCTTCCGTAAACAATTTCAGATTAGTATATCTCTAATATCCCATGGCCAATCGTGATCAAATTTCATGAGAAGCATCATCAGGTAAGGGGATAAGGTTTTTGGGCTGATCAGATTGGAATTCTGGTTGCCGTATAGCTCCCATAGACTAACAATGGGACAAATTAAAAAAAAAAAATCTTCTCTGAAACCACAGGGCCCAGAGCTTAGAAAGTTAGCTTGTAACAATGTCAAGTGGTCACCTACATAAACCCTGCCAATCATTCACCTGGGGTCCAAATTGGCCACACCCCGGGGCCTCTTAGCTCCCATAGACTTAAAGGTAAAAAAGCTTCAAGAATCTTCTTTACTGAAACCACAGGGCTTAGATATTTAGCATGTAGCAACGGCAAATTGTCACCTACATAAATCCTGACAGTCATGCCCCTAGGGTCCAAATGGGCCACGCCCCGGGGCCCCTTAGCTCCCATAGACTCATAATGGAAAAAAAAGCTTCAAAATCTTCTCTGAAACCACAGGACCCAGAGCTTAGATATTTAGCATGTAGCAACGGCAAGTGGTCACCTACATAAATCTTGCCAATCATGCCCCCGGGTCCAAATGGGCCACGCCCCGGGGTCCCTTAGCTCCCGTAGACTCATAATGGACAAAAGCTTTAAAAAACTTCTTCTCTGAAACTGTGAAGCACAGAGCTTAGATATTTAGTATCTAGCAACATAAAATAGTCATCTACATAAATCCTGCTAACCCTGACCTTGGAGTCAAAATTGGCCACGCCCGAGCTCATCAGCTCCTATAGACTTATAATGGAAACAACTTCAAAAATCTTCTTCTCCTAAACCATAAGGCCCTGAGCTTAGATATTTAGTATGTAGCAAGGTCAAGTGGTCACCGAAATAAATCCTGCCAACTATGCCCATGGAATCCAAATTGGCCACACCGCAGGGCTCTTTAGCTCCCATAGACTTACAATTGGAAAAACTTAAAAAAAAATCTTCTCTGAAACCACAGGGCCCAGAGCTTAAATATATATATAGCATGTAGCAACGTCCAGTGGTCAACTACATACATCCTTCCAACAATGCTCCTGTGGTCAAAATTGGCCACGCCAATGGGCCCATTAGCTCCCATAGACTTATAATGGAAAAAAAACAACTTCAAAAATCTTCTCTGAAACCATAAGTCCAGAGGTTAGATATTTAGTATGTAGCGACATGCAATGGTCACCTTAATTAATCCTGCCAACCATGCCCCTTTGGTCAAAATTGGCCAAGCCCATGGGCCCACTACCTACCATAGACTTGAAATGTACAACTTAAAATGAAAAACAAACTTCAAAAGTCTTCTTTTCTGAAACCATAAGGCAATGTCGAGTGGTCGCCAACATGAATCCTGCCAATCATGCCCCATAGGGTCCAAATTGGCCAAATCCTGTGGCTCCTTAACTCCAATAAACTTACAATGGAATAATGGAAAATAAGCGTCGAAAATCTTCTTTTCTGAAACCATGAAGTACAGACCTTAGATATTTAGTACATAGCAACATAAAATGGTCACCTATATAAATCCGGCCAACCATGCCCTTTACGGTCAAAATTTGCCACGCCCCAGGGCCCATTAGCTCCTGTAGACTTATACTGGAAAAAAAGTCTTCTCCGAAACCATGAGGCCCAGAGCTTAGTTTAGAATGTAGCAATGTCAGGTGGTCTCCTACATAAATCCTGCCAACCATGCCCATGGAGTCCGTATGCCCCAGGGCTCCTTAGCTCCAATATAGTTATAATGGATTAACTTCAAAAATCTTCTTCTCCGAAACCACTGGGCCCCGATTTTTGATACATTTGGGGTTTAACATCCCCTTCAACACTGTGTAGGTCTTTTTGAAGACGTTGCTTCCAGAGTTGTGGGACTTTTACTCTACATTGAGATGAAATCACATCTTAAGCTCTGCTGCCCAATGAAACCAATAGGGTTTAAATGCATAGACGGTTCAACTGGCACCATTTTTCCTGGGCAGGCTTCCAAGGCGGCTCTTCTGTGGCGATTTATTTATGTTGTTGTTTGTTACTTACTGTGTGTATCACTTGTGTCTTTTAATTTTGGATGGCCATATGGCCATTTTGTGGGAAAGTAACTGTCCATATGGCCTTCCTTTGTTTAGGTTTCCATTATGGTCTGGTCGCTTAATGTTTGTATTTCTTTCCCTTTGGTGTCTTTTATGGATGGAGTAAGTTAATTGTATCAATTCCTGATCTTTGTTTTACTTCTACTTAGAACCTCAAACTGTTACCAGTACTCATGTGCTTTCGGTTCCAGCTATGCGTGGAAGCACCATGTAGCCCAATCTATTTCTTCAAGCTCCGATGGGCATTCTAAACATCACTAATGATTTTCCTTTACACAGGTGAGCGCTAAAGGGCAAGTTGGCCCTCTTGTTTTTATACGCCCGTTTGAAAACGGTCGTATAATGTTATGCCCCCGCGTCAGTCCGTCTGTTTGTCCGCCCGTCCGTCTGTCTGTCCGTCCGTCTATAAACTTTTCATTTCCAGATAACTCCTACAGTTTATAGCCGGCCTCAGTGGCTCGGATGCGCGTCTGACTGATGATCAGGAGGACACGGGTTCGACTCCCGCCGGGGTCGGCAACATTCTTTCGTGGAGATTGATCATGAAATCTTTTCTACGGTCATTCTCTCCCTTCCGCTCTTTCAAGAAGGGCAGTTGTCAGTTTCTCGCGAAAGAATGTGCACTGTACTGGTTAACCGCTTACGTATAAGCCTGCCCAGGAAAGTGTTGATAGGTAAACTGACCGGCTCAAAAATGACCTTAATAGTGTTTACTGGACCGTAAAACTCCAATACAAACAAACAAAACCTACAGTTTACATCCGATCAAGCTGAAACTTCATACATAGTTAGACCATGATGTGGGGCAGCGCATATTACGTCGAGGTTACGGTCCGCCAAATAATACTAAGGTTATGCCCCTTTGATTTTTGTAAACTTTTCATTTCCGGATAACTCCTCCTACAGTTTACATCTGATCAAGCTGAAACTTCATACATAGACCATAATGTGGGGCAGCGCGTGTTGTTTCGAGGTTACGGTCCACCAAATAATAAGAGTTATGCCCCTTTGATTTTTTTGTAAACGTTTCGTTTCCCGATAACTCCTTCAGTTTAAATCCGATCAAGCTGAAACTTCATACATAGTTAGACCATGATGTGGGGAAGCGCATTCTGTTTCGAGGTTACAGTCTGCCAAATATTGCCAGAGTTATACACCTTTCACTGTTTCTGGATAACACCACTTACATTAAACATCTGATGAAGATGAAACTTTACATATGGTAAGACCATTGTGTGGAACAGTGCATATCATTGAGGTTCCCGCCAAATATTACCAGAGTTATTCCCCTTTCACATATTTTTCTAAACACAGTTTGTTTCCACATAATGCCTCCCACATTTTACATCTGATGAAGCTGAAACTTTACGTATAGTTAGACAATGTTGTGGAGCAGCGCATATTAATCAAGGTTATAGTCAACCACTTATTGTCAGAGTTATGACTATATTATTTTGAGGTTATGGTGGACCAAATATTACCGACCATGACACTTCGTTGGAGACATGTAGTTTGAGCCATTGAGGGTTATTAATAGTGCTAAGTAAGAACTTATGGAGCACATATTGTTCCTTGGTTACATACCACAAACCCGAACTTGTACAACAGTCAGTATATATATATGCTCCATCTTACTAATTCCTCGAACGTATAATGCCCCGCTTGTTGAGCTTTGGTGTGTGTGTGTGTGTGTTTTTTTTTTTTTCACTTTGATGTGTGAAATAATTTTATAAGGAACATGAAAAAACAAAAAAAAAAACAAAAACAAAAAAAAAAAAAACAAAAAAAAAAAAACATTTTGTACCGTAGACCCACGGAACGGGATACTGGCAAAGAGTAACATCGCCGAAAGAGACCGTTTTCATCTTGCATCGATAAAAATAGTACATGACTATTAATAACCGTAATCTTGGTTTTCCAAAACTGGTCACGTGAACACCAGCACGATTTCAGTTCTTTGCTTTATAACTGTATAGTTTGATAGTATACTTGCGTAAATATTGACGACTATCATAATGGTAGTTAGAATGCCTGCATAGTTACTGACCTTTAAGCAACACGTAACAAAATTCGTGTGCTAATACTGTTGTTTTTTTTTTATTTTTTTTTATTAATATACTTTTGTCTTGAATTTACGCCCATTTCACTATTATTTCGTTTATATCGATCCGATCGTTAGCCAGAGGTTGGCGAAAACCTGTGTACCCGGAGAAAAAACCACCTGGCCTTCCTTTTCAGAACTTGGCATCTCGCATGAGACCCGAGCCAGGCTCCAACCACAGCTGTGAGCGATCTAATGATTAAGAGTCAGCGCTCTTATCCACTAGGCCACGAAGGCCGCAAAGGTGAAGATAAGTTATGAGTTCTTGCATAAAAAGCAGTGGGGCTGCGACATGCTATTAACAGCCACGTTTTTAACACGGGTGGACAACAGGGGAGCTATCGCGAAATCGCGTCAACGTAATTTTTCTCCCACGACACATCCGGAAACACTCGCGATAGTTCCTAGGACCTGGAAATGGTTAACAAAGGTAGGTACCCTTGTGCGTTTTGATTTACTGTAGAAGAGTGAGAAAATAATATGAAATTTCGGCGATGCTAAGCAATGTTAAAATGATTTATCTTTCTTAGCAGACCGAAAACAATATTGAAGAAATCGTTGCTGAAAGTAGGTGACCGGAACAAAATCGAACACAGGGTAATCTGACCATAGTTATATGTCAACACGAATGAATGGTGCAACTGTTTTGTAAGTTTTCGCTTACAACGAGATCCTTTGGCACATATTCTGGGTATGTCAACCCTCATTCATCATTTTGACGCAAAATATTGACCAATCCATGTACAGTGAAGGGGTAATGCCGCAAATTTACAGGCGGAGTAGCACCTACATTATCGTGGCAGCTCCCAAAACATGCTCTAAATCCCACGAGCCTATCAGATACTGAGGCTGTTACATTTGACCATTACCTCAATTAGGTGGTTCGCTAAATTAAGCAAATTAAAAATCAGTGGAGAGTTCTTTAAAGTATTTACAGTCTATTACAGAGGTATACTAAAACGTATACCTCTGAGTCCCAATCTATACCTTGCGGGCTTTGAACTCCTGCAGTTTTGCCATTTTTCACAGATGAGGGAAGACTATTCCACTGAGGAATAGTTCCGGGAAAGAAGGAATTCTTCAGTGCATCACTATATTTGTTTGTTTTGATTTGAGGCTTAACGTCCCCGTCAACACTGTAAAGGTCATTTTGGAGACTATGCTTCCTATATATCTATGATACTGACTGTTGTTTTCGCCCCCGCCCATCTGGGCTTGGATAAATAGTTTGGGCTGCATGGTGCTTCCACGCAGAGCTGAATCTGACCGCACAAGTTTACTGTATCCCGCTTAGAAGGACTAAGCCTGCCCAGACAAAGCGCAGTGAGTCATATGGTCCAATGCAAATAAGCCTTCTGGTTTCATTGGGCGACAGGGCTTGATATGTCATTTCATATCAATGTCTGGTAAAAGTCCCGCAAATTGCAAGCAACGTCTCCAAAATGACCAACACAGTGTTGACGGGGACTTTTAACCTCAAATTAAACAAAAACAATCCTCCCAGGTTGGCCACTTTTCTGAAAACAAAATCCGGGCTGCTCTCGAAACACTGTCGGAAATTCAATTTTATGACTCAAAACACTACTTCTAACCAGTTTTCGCCCTTTTTGGCATTATTTACAATAGAAAATCATAACAATACCTTTTCCGGCAGCCGACAGCCAGTGATTTTACTGACTGATGGTCGCTCTCTGGACCCCCCCCCCCCCTCCCCCCACCCTATTTGTTTCTTCTTGAAACATATATGGTAGAAAAGGCTGTGTGGGTAGTGTGATAAATTATGGTAGCATGAGGTTCGGTTCGGTGGGTCTGGGTGGTATTATTGTTTAGGGTAGGACATCATGATAAATTTTTCATAAATCATTATTTAAATTTATTTATTTAAATTTTCTAGAAAGATAGACTTCGTTCTCAATTTTGGAAAGGAGTGTGATAGCTCATTGGTTAATGCATCTGTCTATGGTGCTAGAGGGCCCCGGTTCGATTCCCGGCAGAGTTAGTAAAACTTCTGTGTCAGTAAATTCTCCACTTGCACGGATGAGTGCCACAAAGCGCACCGTCCTTCGAATCGGGCCAATTATTGGAGGGCCCCCTGTGCAGCTAGAATCACCCCATGTGCAGGTGAAAGATCCTTACCGTAATTAAAGGGTTACTGTGTAGGCTTTCATCCGGCAAATCTAAAGTGTATGTAATTTACACCAGTCGAAAATGCCCGAAAAAACGCAGGCAGATTTTGTTTGTTTTGTTTATTTTGAAGTTTAGCGTCCCGGTCAACACTGTAAAGGTCATTTCGGAGACGTTTCTTCCAATTTTGTGGGACTTTTACCCGACATTGAGATGAAATGACATCTCAAGCCCTGCCACCCAATGAAACAAATAGGGTTTATAAGCATGGACGGGCGACTCGCACCGCATTGCCTAGGCAGGCTTAGATCCTCTAAGCGACTGTCTAGTACTCGTGTGCGGGTCGGTTTCAGCTCTGCGTGGAAGCATCATGCAGCGCATCTATTTCTTCAAGCCCCGATGGGCGGGGGCTAACGTAGGCAGGATAGACAGATAATTAGATAGATAGATAGATAAGCGTAAAGAGCTTGTGCCGTGACGTCACACACCTGGTCAATCTTGAGGGGTTACCGCGGGCCGTAATCAACAGAAAACAACTTGAATTCAAGAGATTTTTTTACCGCAGATTAATTGTGAATAAAAGCAAAACTTTCCCCGAATTTCGATTTTCTACAAATTTATACATCCAGGCAACGATTTTCAATAAACGCTTATGATTTCTGACATGAAGCAGTATGAAAATCTTGCATAATTTGTCAACAGTGTTTGAACCGTACTTGAATAAAATGGGCATTAATCTAATAATTTATCCAAATAAAATAACTAATTAATTTCCAGAAAGAGCTTTAAAGTGATAATCTTTTGATAATTGTAAGAATTTTAATTTCTTTGGCTGCAAAATATGAATATTTTGAATTTTAATTTGTATTTCTATCCAATCCTGACATAGACTTTTAATCCCGAACTTATAAAGACAACTATTGACCGGTGACGGGGTTAAAAGTCAGTATGAGGATATTGAGTAGGAGCCAAACACATTAAAATTCTTACAAGTATCGGAAAATTTTGTTTTAAAATGCGTTCTAATAATTTATTAGTTATTTCATTTGGATTAATACTGAGATTAATGCCGATTTTATTCAAGTATCATGCAGATATAGTTGACGATATATTCAAGATTTACTTACTTTAACATATCAGAAATTATAAAATGTTATTAGAAATCGTTGACTGGATGTATAATTTAGTAGAAAATGACAATTTGGGGAGGATATTTTTTTTTCTTCTAAAATTCCCCTTGTTTTCCAATGATTACGTCCCACAGTTCCCCATGGTTAATATAGACCAGGTGTGTGACGTCACGGGATTTCGCACTTTGCCTTAAAAACCTGTTACATTCCATTCTTGTAACAATGAGTCATTTATATCATGTTAGCGGTTGCCTGGTGGTTTAAATCGACATATAAAATAATCTAAAATCTTCTCTCCAGATGATGGAATGATACTCGTGGGAACTAGAGTTTGGGAGCTGGTGCGATGATGCGGGAGCTACTCCGCCTGAAAATTTTAGCATCACTCCTTCACAATACATGAACTAATATTTTTTTTACATCTAAATGGTGAATTAGGGCCGACATACACAGAATTTGCGCCAAATTATCTCCTTCTAAGCGAAAACTTTCAAAGCAGTTGCTAAACCCTATTGTTTCATTGGCCGACAGGGCTTGAGATGTCATTTCATCTCAATGTCGGGTAAAAGTCCCACAAAATTGGAAGCAACGTCTCCAAAATGGACTTTACAGTGTTGACGGGACGTTAAACCTCAAATCAAACAAACAAAACAAAGCAGTTGCATCATTCATTCGTGTTGACATATAACTATGGTCAGATTACCCTGTGTTCGATTTTGTTACGGTCACCGACTTTCAGCAACGATCTTTTCAATATTGTTTTCGGCCTGCTTATAAAGATAAATCATTTTAACATTGCTTAGCAGCGCCGAAATTTTCTATTATTCTCTCATTCTTCTAAAATAAATCAAAACGCACAAGGGGACCTACCTTTGTTTACAGGTCCTAGGAACTATCGCGAGTGTTCCCGGATGTGTCGTGGAAGCAAAATTACGTTGACGCGATTTCGCGATAGCTCCCCTGATGTCCACCCGTGTTTAACAAGGAATATTAAGTACTGTTATCCGCTGTGGGTTCGAGCCTCGCTCGGGTCACATGTGAGACGCCACGTTTCTGCAACGGATGGTCAGGTGGTTTTTCTCCGGGTACTCCGGTGTTCGCCCACCTCTGATTAACGATCGGCTCGATATGAGTGAAATAATCTTGAAAGGGCCGTTAAACCGAACCGAAAATAAAAAAAATAAATAAAAACTGTTACATTATGATAACACACCCGTGCGATATAGTGCATATTTCTCAACTCCAAAATGGCTACTTTTCTGATGAAAATCTCTGATATTTTTCTTCTTAATACTGCAAACATAGCACGCGGGTGCTTGTTATAACCGCCTCATTGAAGCGGTTCGAACGTGTACCCACAACCTATGTCTTGGAGTACAAATAAGAAAAATAATCTATACACAGGTTAAGTGAGGGTATAGTGTTACGAGCCAGGCGTAGCAGAAAGAAAAAGCAAACAAGCCTTTTGGAAAAATTTAAACAAAATTTATTTACAAGTTAGCTTAAACCTGTAGAAGTAAGAAAATTAAATGTACTTAGCTCTGTTATGGAATATCTTGAATGAATCTATTTTCCTTGATCCCACAGAATTCACAGTCCAAAATGAAAAGTAATATCCTTTAACAATCCAACACAGAATTTAGAAATAACTTTTCTTCTAAGCCCAAACTTGAAACTCCAAAGTCTGACTCAATGAAAAAAATCAAGCTCTTTTATAAACCCTAAGATTTCTCTAGAATGTTCCACAGGGCTGTTGAATAAGATAATGTAATTTTCTAAAAATAATGCAAACCTGAACATTCTGGAAGATTCTGAAGTACTTTTCCTTGTAAACATGTTGTTTACATAAATGAAATTAATCTGTGACTCAGTTTTCTAGAATCTTCTATAAGAAGATTAACAAGATATTTATAGCACTATTAGGTCAACAGTGGGGTGAAAGTGGGAATCAGAAAAATAAATTCTTATGCATAAAACTCCCCCTCTTCGAGGAAAAGAAAGATTTATGTAGTAAAGCTTTCTTTTGCTTTAAGAATAATAAAATATTGAGCATAGCATATAAAATTACATGTATCTACAATCCACTTTAGTAGGAAAGAAAAGCACAACTCCTGACACTGCTGAAGCTCTTGGAAGGGCATCAGGGATAATGTTATCTCTCCCTCTGATATGTCTTGTGTCTAAATTATAACATTGTAGCATAAGACTCCACCTGAGCAACCGCTGATTTTTGTTTTTCATTTTATGTATGAAAGTCAGTGGATTGTGATCACTGAAAACAACAATCGGTGCAGTAGTAGGGGTAAGATAAACTTCGAAATGTTGCAGAGCAAGAATCAGAGACAAGCACTCTTTCTCTATGGTAGAGTAATTTCTCTGATACTTATTAAACTTTTTGGAAAAGTAGCAAACTGGATGATCTACGCCATTTTTATCTTTCTGCAACAAAACACTACCTGCACCTACGTCACTAGCATCTACAGCTAGCTTAAACTCCTTTTCAAAGTTTGGTGCTAAGAGAACTGGTTCACTCTTGAGTATGGCTTTAAGTTTATCAAAAGCATTTTGGCATATTGCATTCCAATGGAATTGTGTTCTTTTGCTGAGCAAATTTGTCAAAGGCCCAGCAATGACAGAGAAATTATTACAGAACTTTCTGTAATAACCAGCCATACCAAGAAATCGCATCAGCTGTCTTTTGCACGTGGGTACGGGAACATTTGAGATAGCCTCAACTTTAGCATCAATGGGTTTCACATGACCTTGACCTACAACATGACCTAGAAATGTCAAACTTGCATGGCAGAATTCACTTTTAGCAAGATTGATTGTCAATTTGGCATTACTCAGTCTATCAAAGAATGCTCGAATAGTCCCA
The DNA here is from genome assembly GCA_963580285.1 of Lucinisca nassula. Classification (NCBI taxonomy): domain Eukaryota; kingdom Metazoa; phylum Mollusca; class Bivalvia; order Lucinida; family Lucinidae; genus Lucinisca; species Lucinisca nassula. Next base: position 103,417,625 of record OY757023.1, on the reverse strand, counting down.
AGATGCTGATTCCACTGGTCGTTGTATATGATAGCATCATCGATATAAGCACTGCAGCCTTCCAGCCCCGCAATTACTATGTTTATTAAGCGCTGAAATGTTGCCGGAGAGTTTTTCGTTCCAAATGGCATGACTTTATAGTTAAAAAATCCGTCTGGTGTTGTGAATGCCAAAACCTTCTTTGCTCTATCTGTAAGTGGAATTTGCCAAAAGCCTTTCAGAAGGTCGAATTTCGTTATGTATTTGGCATTCCCGAAGTTATCAATGCAGTCATCCATTCTTGGAATAGGAAAGCTATCTGTTTTACTTAAGGAATCAACTTTCCTAAAATCTGTACACATACGATATGTCCCATCAGGTTTTGGTACAAGAATACAAGGAGAACTCCACTCACTTTGGCTTGGTTCAATAAAGTCATTGTCTAATAGATACTGAACTTCTTCTTTAAGATATTTTTGTTTCACAGGATTCATTCTGTATGGGTGTTGTCTTACAGGTTTAGAACCATTTATGTCCACATCGTGAAATATTTTGTCTGTCCGTGTTGGAATGTCAGGAAATAAGTGTTCATATAAAAAAATCAGCTGTTTGAGTTCATTCCGCTGATTTGGCTCTAGATGTAACAGTTTCTGGTCAAGATTCCGTAGAATGTCAGAATTCTGAAGTTTTGATGATGTGGGATCCGACTTCACTGAATTAATATCCTCACAGTCATTGTCACATGAATTAAGTGGAACAGAGCTAACTAGATTGACTGATGTTAAAGATGTATTGTCCTTATCTATGTATTCCTTAAGCATGTTAATATGACATAGCTGCTTTAGCTTGCGCCTCCCAGGAGTGTTTATTATGTAATTTACGTCACTGATCTTTTTGTCTACAGTGTATGGACCATAATACCTGGCCTGCAACGATTTTCCTGGAATAGGCAAAAGAGCTAGTACCTTATCACCTGGTTTAAAATTCCTTTCTTTTGTCCCTATGTCATATAGCTGTTTCTTTTTCCTTTGGGCTGACTGAAGATTGGTCCGAGCAGCCTCACAAGCTTTTGAAAGTCTAGTTTTGAAATCAGACACATACTGAAGTAAATTCAGGGAGGTGTTATCATTAGAGAGTAATTTCTCTTTGAGAAGTTTCAAAGGACCACGAACAGTATGGCCAAATACTAATTCAAATGGACTGAAGCCAAGAGATTCTTGCACAGATTCTCTAACAGCAAATAAAAGGAGACGGATGCCTTCATCCCAATCCTTCTCTGTGTCAAAGCAATATGATCTTATCATGTTTTTCAATGTTTGATGGAATCTTTCAAGGGCGCCTTGACTTTCAGGATGATAGGCCGATGACTTCTACTGTACAATACCAAGTTCATGCATTACTTGTTGAGATACTTCCTGCTCATCTAAAGCCCTTTCAAACAAAGGCGGGATTTCAGAATCCTTGTACTGTTCTATAGCTAGTTGAGACCCGGACATTTTGTCATGGCCTAGATCTAAAGATGAGTTATTCTCATGAAAATCTGTCTGCTTATCATGCAGATTTGAAGACAGAGACCTTGTTATCTCGTCATTAAAAGACTGACCCAAAAAGGTATCAGTGAAATCAAAATCCTGTTTCCCATCAGTTTGCTTGGCCTTACGTTCCATAGCCCTTGTGACGGCACAAGAGGGATAAAGATCAGGCATTTCCTGCTCAATGGGATCAGGCGGCTGGTCTATGCAAGGATTAGTGGTCAAAAGTGGGTTTACCACAACCTTATCTCCAGCTAAGTCATTGCCTAGCAACAAAGGAACACCGTTAAAAGGTAAAGAAGGTCTAATACCAACAGCCACTGAACCGGATACCAAGTCTGATGACAAATAAACGTTATGAAGCGGAACATTAACAAATCCACATTCCACACCCTGAATAAGGACACTTTGGCCCATAGAAGTCTTCTCAGAAAAAGGCAGATTCTGCTAGAATAAGCGATTGAGAAGCTCCGGTATCTCGTAAGATTTTAATTGGGGTAGGATGGGCATAACTGTCACCATTTAGTGACACAAAACCATCTGATAAGAATGGTTCATAAATCTCCATAACCGAATCAGTCTCAGATAATTTGATATCAGAAAGAGTTTCCTCCCTTACACAAGACTGTGGTTTTGGCCTTATAGAATTCAAGCCTGTAGGCTTAAGTTCCTCTTGTCTTTCTCTTTCTTTCCTTCGCTTTAATTTAAACACTCAGAGATCAAATGACCTGTATTTTACAGTAATAACAAACTACTTGAGATGGAGATAAGGGATTCTGGTCTTTGTTTTCACCAGAAGGTTTGGAAAAATTCTGGCTTCTGTTTTCACCAGAAGGTTTGGAAGGATTCTGGCTTTTATTTTCACCAGAAAGTTTGGGCATAGTACTAGATGTATGGCTATAACTACCAGAAGGATTACTGGGAAAGAATCTTGGACCTGTCAGTGGATTATAGGGTTTTCGAGGATAAGGCCTGTTCACAAATGAGACTTTATGAGTCAAAGCATAATCATCTGCCAAACGAGAAGCTTCCTCCAAAGTTTCAACCAGTCTCTCATCGAGAAAAGATTTAATGTCTGAATTTATGCACCGTTTGAACTCTTCAACAAGGACAAGCTGTCTAAGTTTGTCATGATCAGAGCCTACTTTTTTGGAAGAATACCACCTATCAAATAACTGTTCTTTGGTTCGAGCAAATTCTACATGGGTCAGGGAAATTTCTTTTTTACAGTTCCTAAATTTCTGCCTGTAAGCCTCAGGGACCAACTCATATGCCTTAAGAATAACCTCCTTAACCAGATCATAGTCTGAGCTTTGCTCGACAGTTAGCTGAGTGTAAATGTCTCGAGCCTTTCCGACAATAACGCTTTGCAAAAGTAAGGTCCAATGCTCTTTTGGCCATTTTAAATTTTCTGCAACTTTTTCAAAATGCAAAAAATACTTATCCACCTCTTTTTCCTGAAATGGCGGAACTAATCTGATGTGCTTTGTTGCATCAAAGTAACTACCAGAGTCAAAAACAGGGGTATGTTTCACCCTATCTTGACCCTGGAGTTCCAATTCCTTCATCTTTAATTGAAATTGCCATTTTTCTCTTTCTATACTAGCCCAAACTGCTAACGCAACAAAGACTGCAAATTAAAATAGCTCATTCATTTATTATGATTATTTCATGAAAATTGACACATATAAAAACAAATAATCTAACAGTGAACAGCATGAGCGGTTTTGGGTTAAACTCATCAGATAACGCCACAATGATCACAAACACGTCACTGGGGTTGGTTGTCAAAAGTTACCACATTTCAGTACCGTGTGTGTCCTCCAGCAGACTGAATCACTGCGCGACAGCGGCGTCTCATTGACCGTATATACCGCCTAATCACATTCATTGGGATGTTGTTCCATTCTTGCACCAATGCATGCTGGAGCTGGCGTAGCGTCTGTGGCTGAACAGGACGTTGACGTACACGTCGGTCAAGCAGGTCCCATACCTGCTCTATAGGAGAAAGGTCAGGGGATTTCGACGGCCATTCCATTCCATGACATTGACATTGTTCGCCTGCAGATACTGCGTCGTCAGTCGCGCTGTGTTTGGCCGTGCATTGTCCTGTTGGAAAACCGCGTTTGGGTTGGCGTTCACATACGGAATGACCACGGGTGCCAGTATTTCATCTCTGTAGCGTTGGGCGTTTAGATTTCCATTGATAATGACCAAGTTTGTTTTCATATTATTGTTTATGCAAAGTAGAAGTAAAACAAAGATCAGGAATTGATACAATTAACTTACTCCACCCATAAAAGACACCAAAAGGAAAGAAATACAAACATTAAGCGACCAGACAAAAATGGAAACCTAAACAAAGGAAGGCCATAAGGACAGTTACTTTCCCACAAAATGGCCATATGGCCATCCAAAATTAAAAGATACAAGTGATACACACAGTAAGTAACAAACAACAACATAAATAAATCGCCACAGAAGAGCCGCCTTGGAACGGTCAGTGGAAGATTTCCACTGGGGGGCTTAAATCGATTTTACGTGGCCACAATCCTCGCCCTTACTTCCGTCGCGATTTAGACAAATAATTTGTTCAGTCCGCATGAAGGCCTCCTCACTCATCAGTGCAACATCTCCGTGAACACAAAAATCAAAGAACCACAGAGGTGAGACAACGGTGAGGACTCGACAGCAAGAAACTACTGAAATGCTGGAGCAAAAGAAAACCAACAGTTAGACCCCGATGGGCCCGACCAGAGACAGAGCATCAGGCACCAACCAACATTACCTTGAATTAGATCTCTCTAATTCTCAATAAGCCTTTACGTTGGAGCCGTCATAGAATCTGAGGCCTGACCCACCGGCGTGCAATTAAAGAGGGAAGCAAAGTTGCCAACCGTAATTGGGTTAACTACCATGCATGCAGTCTGTCGTATAATATCCATGTTGTACCCAATCTTTTTATATCGAAGAATGATTTTACGAAATTGGGTGCTGAAGTCATTGCGGTTATATATTTTTCTGAATTTATATACTAAGTCACCATAAAATTCGGGTTCCGATAGACCTTGTTGCAGAAGAGATTTAAGTCCAATATTGAATTTTGAAATTAAATCAGAATGGCGTCTATAAAATTTTGAAAAGGCTTTGCGTAGTTTATGGTACCGATAACCCTGAATAAGAAGTTTAGCCGTTAATAATTTATTACGAGTGTTGAAGTCAGTAACATGGCTACACACTCTAGCAGATCGAATTAATTGCGAAATATAAACGCCATAGGATGGCGCACGAGGAACATCACCATCCAAAAATGGAAAATTTACAATCTCAAAATCAAAGTCATCGCGTTTATCATAAATTTTGCATGAAACAAACCCATCTACAATAGATAGATGTAAATCCAAAAATGGGGCCTCGGTATCAGAAGAATTTGCTTCATTTAACTGAAGTTCTGGGGGGTAAATCTGACTGATCAAACCATCGAAATAGGTATTATCAATATTTAATAAATCATCTAAATATCTAGAAGTGGAGCTAAAAGCTTCAATAATTTCAGATTGGTTATCAATGGAAAGCGACAAAATGAAGTCTCTTTCATAACAATACAAGAACAGATCAGCCACAAGAGGTGCGCCATCGGAATACCCACAATTTGTCTAAATAACTTAGTACCGAATCTAATATAAATATTGTCAAGTAGAAAGGTGAGGACATCACACACTTTCTGACATGACCAAAGTGTATAATTCTTATGCTCTTTAGAAGTGAAAAATGCATTTCTGACATTACATGCAAGATAGAGAGAATCTTCTCTGTGAAAAGCCCATTCAATTAAATCATTAAGCTTTTCTTTATAAGATTATGAGGAAGTGTAGTGTAAAGAGTGGAAAAATCGTAAGTAGACAGACTAGAAGCACGAAAATGTCTGGATTTCAATTTATTTAAAACCCACACCATAATCGATCCTCAACGGGATCTGTCAGTCTGTTTGACACAAGCGTCAGTGTAGCGTTCACAAGAACGACGGTAGACGCGATCACGTCCATCTGATCTCTCTAGGGTGAACCTGGACTCATCAGAGAACAGAACCTGGTTCCATTAACCTGCCTGCCACCGAAAATGTGCTCTGGACCACTGTAGCCTGGCTCGCCTGTGTCTTTGCAGCAGATGTGGGCCAACGTAAGGGCGGCGTGGGGGTATTCCATGAGCTCTCAGTCGATTGATAACAGTCTGAGGACTGATAGGTCGACCATGGTTCCCAATCGTTGTCGCAGAGGTCCTCGTCGCTGGCCGATATCTGTCGCGAAGGTGTTGGGTTCTTAGTCGATTATCTTGGGCTCGGGTTGTCACACGGCTTCTGGGAGCTCTGGGCCGATCTTTGACATGACCTGAAATGGACAAAAATTGTTGTGCCAAGCGTTATGGGTGGAGAGGGGGTAGGGGTCGAATATGGCACAAAAGGGTTATCAAAACGAAAAAACACAAAGCAAGAAGGTCTAAATGATATTGCTGAAAATGACTTACCGGTCTGTTGAAATTTCAGCCAGAGTCGGGATATTGATGACCTCGAGCAGCGCAGTATACGGAATACCGTACTTTGGCTGCGACCAGCTCTCAGCATCCCGATGACTTGTCCGCGCTCTTCTGTGCTTAGCCTCGCCATTGAAACACTTTTGTTTGTCTTATCTCATCGGGCGATCGCGTGGCTCTATGCAGGTAGAACCCGTTTTAAAAAAAAACTCAACTCGTGCTGCACGTGCAGCACCAAAATAAGGTTTTGTACCCTGGACTCCGTGCTCAACGAATAGCAACCAACCATAACATTTGCGCATGCTGACTTAAACGTCATTGTGCAGAAACAAAAGTTACGGAGTTTCATGATCATAGCTTTTCTAATAAAAAAGATACAACAAAAAGTCTTGTTGCGTTAGCAGTTTGGGCTAGTATATTTCAAGTCGCTCTTCTTTTTCTAATTTTTCTTTCTGAAGGCGTTCCTCCATTTCTCTTTGTTTTTCTTCCTATTCTATTTTTTCTTTTCGAATACGTTCTTCCATTTCTAATCTTTCCATCTGCATTTGTCTCTGCATTTCTCTTTCTATTTCTTCCTTTTCAATTTTTTTCTTTCTGTATGCGTTCTTCCATCTCTAATCTCAATTTTTCTAATTCAAGACTGCCTTCCAATTTCAATTTGTCTCATTTGCAATTCAGTGTGTGAAACCATAATGAGAGACAAAGCAGATGGATCGAAAAGTTCTTCATCAACAAAAAACTGTACCAAACTATTCTTAATTTCATGCTTCTTCATGCTTGTTTTGACAGCAGTGACCCCATAATGGGAAGCAATATCTAACAAATTTGTCCTTTTGGTCTGATTAAACAACTCCTGAGTAGGCTGAGCCAAAAAGCTTCTCAAATCAAACGACATGTTTGCTTTTTGTATGTTTTATAAAGTAATTATGGTAATAAAGATTGAGGTTAATTTGACAATTCTTTTTTTTTTTAAATGACAAGCCCAATAAGAATTTCACATGAAATGACAAGTACTATTTCACCTGAAATGACAATTCACATGAAATGACAATCCCCTATATGCTTATAGGGAAATACCAATCCTGTGAAGCAACTGCCAAGTCTATATTTGACAAGAAACGACAATTACCTGCCGTCACATGAAATGTCGGTTTTAAAATGCTCGAAATGGTTTATCCCGGACGAGCCCCCAATTTCTGTTACGAGCCAGGCGTAGCAGAAAGAAAAAGCAAACAAGCCTTTTGGAAAAATTTAACAAAATTTATTTACAAGTTAACTTAAACCTGTAGAAGTAAGAAAATTAAATGTACTTAGCTCTGTTATGGAATATCCTGAATGAATCTATTTTCCTTGATCCCTAATATTTCACAGTCTAAAATGAAAAGTAATATCCTTTAACAATCCAAATAACTTTTCTTCTAAGCCCAAACTTGAAACTCCAAAGTCTGACTCATTGAAAAAAATCAAGCTCTTTTATAGACCCTAAGATTTCTCTAGAATGTTCCACAGGGCTGTGGAATAAGATGATGTAATTTTCTAAAAAAAAATGCAAACCTGAACTTTCTGGAAGGTTCTGAAGTACTTTTCCTTGTAAACATGTTGTTTACATAAATGAAATTAATCTGTGACTCAGTTTTCTAGAATCTTCTATAAGAAGATTAACAAGATATTTATAGCACTATTAGGTCAACAGTGGGGTGAAAGTGGGAATCAGAAAAATAAATTATTATGCATAACAATAGGGGTTCTTCATTTCACGGACTAGTTCACGTGATGATAAAACGTGTTTAGTACTTTACGTTAGCGCCTCCCGGGGCTTTTGTTTGTTTGTTTGATTTGAGGTTTAACGTCCCCGTCAACACTGTAAAGGTCATTTTGGAGACGTTGCTTCAAATTTCGTGGGACTTGTACCCGACATTGAGATGAAATGACATCTCAAGCCCTTTCACCCAGTGAAACAAATAGGGTTTATTAGCATGGACGGTCCGCCTCGCACCGTGGTTCCTGGACAGAATTAGATCCTCTAAGCGGTTTACCAGTACTAGTGTGCGGGCCGGATTCAGCTCTGCGTGGAAGCATCATGCAGCCCATATATTTCTTCAAGCCCCTATGGGCGGGGGCTTGCCTCCCGGGGCATCACCATTTATTTCAGCACCGGTCATGTGCATTGTAGCGAACGTTAATTGGTGATGTCGACATTGAGGCGTGGAAGCCACAATGCATTACTATTTGCAAGGTCTATAGTGCAGTACTATTTGCAAGGTCCCTCGGAATAGTTAAAACTTCGGACTACGGCCTCAACTTTCAAAACCTTCCTCAGGACCTGGCAAATGTTAAGCATAGAAAACCAAGTTTGAACCCCATATCATTTCAAGATTCACCATAAATACAACACATGATATACATTAAGAGCTTCTATTTCCGCAAAGCACTGCAAGAGGTATCGCGACGCAGGGTTATGGTCGGACCATGACTTCACTGTTTTTAGCTTACCTGACAAGGTAAGCTTTTGTGACCACTTTTTGTGCGTCGTCCGTGCATGGGTCGTCCGCGCGTGCGTCCTTAAACAATTTCTTCAAACTACATCTTCTTAACCACTTATCGGATTTTGACCAAACATCACAGGAATGATCCTAAGGTAGTGCCCTTTCAAAGACATTAACATGGTTTCGGTCCGTTGCACATATGGGTCACCGAACCCAAAAATAGATTTTTTACTGAAAAACTTAAAAAAAAAAAATAAATAAATAAATTCTCTGACACCGAAAGGCCCAGGTCCTTGACATTTGGTATTGAGCTCCATCTAGTGGAACCCTACCAAGATTGTTCAAATTATAGTGCTGGGCCAAAAAAAATGCCCTGCAATGGGGCCCACTGGTTTACATAGACTTATATAGGGGAATCCTTTAAAAATCTTCTCGTCTGAAACCATTGATATTTGGTATGAAACTTCGTCTATTGGACTTCAAAAAATCTTCTTGTCTGAAACCAGAAGGCCCAGGTCTTTGATATTTGGTATGAAGTTTCATCTAGTGAACCTCTCGAAAGTTGTTCATATTATAGCCATGTGGTCAAAAATCCCCCCTCGCCGGGGACCACCGGTGTTACATAGACTTGTATAAGAAAACAGACTTAAAAAACTTCTCTTCTGAAACCAGAAGGCCCAGGTCTTTGATATTTGGTATGAAGCTTTATCTAGTGAACCTCTACCAAGAATGTACAAATTATAGCCCTGGGGCTAAAAATTGCTTTGCCCTGGAGCCCACCGGTTTAACATAGACTTATATATGGAAAACGTCTAAAATTCTTCTTGTCTGAAACCAGAAGGCCCAGGTATTTGATATTTAGTATGAAGCTTCATCTAGTGGACCTTTACCAAAATTGTTCATATTTTAGCCCGGGACCGACTGGTTTAACATAGACATACATAGGGAAACCCTTTAAAAAGCTTCTCGTTTGAAACCTGAAGGCCCAGGGCTTTGATGTTTGGTATGTAGCTTCATCTAGTGGACCTCTATTAAGAATGTTCAAAATATAGCCCTGTTGCAAAAAAAATCCCCCGCACCCGAACCCACTGGTTTTACAAAGTCTTACATAGGGAAAACCTTTAAAATTATTCTTTTCTGCAACCAGAAGGCACAGGTCTTTGATATTTGGCATGAAGCTTCATCTGGTGGACCTCTTCTACGGTTGTCCAAATTAAAGCCTGGGACTTTTGGTCCCGGGGCCCACCTGTTTTACATAGATTTACATATCGAAAATCTGTAAAAATCTTTTCTAAAACCACTTGATATTTTGCAAGAAGCTTCATGTGGGGGACTTCTACCAGGATTGTTCAAATTATAGCCCTGGGGCCAACAATTGCACCGCCCCGGGTCCCACCAGTTTTACATAAGCTTATATTGGGAAAACCTTAAAAAATCTTATCAGATGTAGTAAAACTGGGGTTTACAGGGGTAAACCTTATTTTTCTTATTTCTGCTCTAAAATATAGATTTTGAGTACTCGTTGGAACCGCCTCGATGAGGCGGTCCGCCTCGATGAGGCGGTTCTAAAGAATACCCATAATCTATATTTAGAGCAAAAATAAGAAAAGTATCACAATTTTTTAGCTTAAAATATTTCTTTTTTCGGCGGTAAATGTTACAATGTATTTGTATAGGCGTGTTATCGTAATGTAATGTGGAGTTTAAGGGGGTTCCTTATACAAGCTTGTTAGCATCGTTAAATTATTTGGACGTTATGGGCGGTTAAAAAAACCCCACAAAATTGTAAATTATAATTTTAGTTGCCTGGGAAGGTTTACCTATTAAATGTTTTTAACTTCCGTTTGAATAGTTTCGCTCTGGGGAGCACGTAACTTTTTAAGTAAACACATCGGATTTCTCAAGCTATTACACAACACGCATGTTATAAGTAAACAAATTAAACGAAAGAAGTTTCAACATAGGTCTATATTTTCAGGGCTTTTCAGAAAGGAAAAAGGACTTGTAAGTAGGTTTTTATTGCATATTGACGAGACATCGCGTTGACATGTGGCGTCCGTGAATTAATACGCTTTTAAATCCCACATCACGAAAACACGCCTATATAATTTTGACCGCCTTGAACCCCACTTTTTTATAATAAAACTGGGGTTTACAGAGGTTAACCTTATTTTTCTTATTTCTGTTCTATAATATAGACTGTGGATACTCCTTGGAACCGCCTCCATGAGGCGGTTCTAACGAGTACCCATAATCTATGTTTTTTAGCTGAAACCTCACGATACCAAGTCCGTGAAACGAAGGCCCCTCTAAACCCCATTTTATATATGGAAAAGTGGGGTGTAAGGGGGTTGACATTATCTGCCTTATTTTTGCGCAAAAACATAGATTGTGGGAACTCGTTAGAACTGCCAGATCGAGGCGGTTCTTACGAGCAAAAAACAATCTATGTTGAAAGCATAAATAAGAAAGATGTTACAATTTTTACCTAAAATTGGTCATTTCTGACACTAGGTTGGACGCCATTATTTCACACGGACATGTTTTCCTAATGTAAGAAAAATATCACAATTTTTTCATCTGAAAATGTTCATCTTTACGGCGATAAAGGTTACAATGTATTTATATAGGCGTGTTTTCGTAATGACCTATTATTGTGAAAAGTTGGATTCACTTGTTAATAATATTTCATATGGGCCCCGTCAAGCGATTTTGGTACTTATCGCCTATGCGAGCAGCGAAGGTTCAGGCGAGCCTGCGCATCCGCGCAGTCTCGCCAGAACCTTCGCTGCTCGCTCATACAAGCAGTGAATCAAGAGGAACCTTCAGACAGAAAGCCATATCCCTGGCTCCTCTGAATGGCTGGGCAGGCGCAGTTAAAATTTGTAATGACGGAAAGCTCGAAGACACAAATTCGCTTGGCGGGGCTCAAATATTCTTGCACAAAAACATATTGTGGATACTCCTTAGAAAAGCCTCAGTGAGGCAGTTATGGAAACGCCTCTGTGAAGCGGTTATAACGAGCATCCAAAACCTGTGCGTCAGAAAAAAAAAGAATAATACCTCACATTTTCATCAGTCTTAAAAACTTCGTTTGTTTGTACTAGTTTGAATTGAGATTAACGTTCAATGTCACTTCCAATTTTGTGGGACTTTTACCCGACATTGAGATGAAATGACACTTCAAGCACTACCGCCCACATCTTTGCAAGCCAAGGGCACTAAGACCATTACGTTCCATTCGCATGCGTAAGGACGTAGTGGACTTAGTACGCCTGACTGTCGAAGATGGGTAAGGCACGTAGTGGATTTAGTGCTCTTGGCTTGCGAAGATGTGTGTAAGGAACGTAGTGGACTAAGTTAGTAAACTTGGCTTGAGAAGCTATGCCCCCCCCCCCCCCCCCCCAATGAAATTGAAACGTTTATATGCACTGGCGGGTCCGACTCGCACCACTTTGCCTGGGCAGGCTTAAACTTTCTAAGGGTTAACCAGTCCTCACGTGCGGTTGGTTTTAGCCCTACGTTGAATCTCCATGCAGTCTGATCCATTGGCGCGGGCCTTAAAATTTTTAGCATGAAATACGAATGTCCGTTCTGTCACGCATGCGCCGTTATGATAACATGCCTATGTGACAAAGTGCATTCCTTCATAACTCCAATACAGTTATTTACCTGACGAAGATGTGTAATATTCGTTTCTTATTTTTAGTTCAAATATATATTGTGGGTGTTCGTTAGAATTGCCTTACTAGTGCGGTTCTTACGAGCACCCACAATCTATGATCTTGAACAAACATAAGGAAAATTATGAGAACATGATCTTTATATAATCTTGTATTAACCCTTTTTGTACCAAATGGAATCTTCCTCCAGGAGTCCATTTCAAAATTTAGGGGTATCAGGTTGTGTTTTCTTCAAAACCTTTTCTTTGGAAACTGGCTGATCGTTTTTGCAAACAGTGTAGGCCCTGATCAGACGCCGCGTTCTGCGGCGTCTGATCTGGGCCTGCACTGTTTGCCAACTACCCGTTTTGGGTTTTCCTGTTGTAACACAGTAGTGGTTCTTGTATGTATTGTTTTTCTTATATTAGAAAATTACCTATATCATATAGGTAGGGTCAGGCGAGATGACAATCCCAGTGCATTTTCACAGTAGATGAAAACTGCGAAGTAGTATCAGACCATAATTGTGACAAACACTCATATGACCGGTCAAAGTCAGTTTAATTACCGTTTAATGACTTATTGAGTGCTCATATGACTAGCCCCGAGCGATAGCTGTCAAGTGGACCCGGTCAAAGTCAGTTTAATTACCGTTTAATGACTTATTAAGTGCTCATGCATGGATGTGTCATTTTTTATGGTCAGTTATGAAACATAGGAGATGTATATAAACTGGGGTTGTTTTCTAGTCGGCAGTCAGTATTTCACTCCGCTTGGTATAGAGTAGAAATAAAAGATATTGAGCATCATCCGTGCGTTTTGTCTTCTTGACTGTGTGACATAAACGAAGTGGTCGCCGTGCCCAGGGCTGAAGAAACAGGAGAAAAGGAACAAAGGTAAGTGTCTTTTTGATTATTGCTTTTCTTGTAATGGCGGAAGGAAATCAGTTGCCAGATGTTGATCAGAATGCTCAAAATGTTTTATTTCACAATGAAGTCACAAACGCTTTTAGGCAATTAACAGAACAACTTGGGGCTTTATCAAATTCGGTTGGTAATGCTAGTATAGGGCAGTTTATTTCACCTTTTGATGGGAAAAACAGTAGAGAATTTCATCCTTGGGTAAAACAAGTAGAGAAATTTTGTAAATTGACAAATGTACCAGCAAACGGCGTGAAACTTGTAGCGTACAATGCTAGCAGAGAGGCTGTTATTAATTTTCTTGCTAGATACTTGACTCAATTTCCCGCAGCAACTTGGGACATGATAAAAATAGAACTTTCTCGCAGGTTTTCCACTATTATTGATCCCTCCCATGCGTCCTGTTTATTACGGCGCATTCATCAAAGGGACTCAGAATCGGTACAGTCTTATGCAGAAAGGCTGATTGAATTAGCGGAACAGGCTTCCACAGGTTTGGACAACGCTGCGCAGCAAGCTTTGGCTAGGCAGTTGGTGGGGTATTTTATTGATGGGTTAACATCAGACCAAATTAAAATGAAACTTCTTAGGGTAAACCCACCCACTCTAGATGAGGCGGTAAATAGTGCGATATATGAGGTAAATTTGAGAAAACGGTTCAATCTCCGCGCAGGCAGAGATGTGCAGCCTGATCGGCCTGGTCATGAGCCTATGGATATTGGTCATATTAGACCAAGACGATGGCAAAAACCCAAGACGTGAAAGGGGAGGTAATTTTGACCAAAACACAAGGCGTGAAAGGGGAGGTAATTATGACCAAAGAAGGCAGGTCAACGCAGTAAGCAATCAAGAGAGTTATTATAGCAGAGGGCAAAATTCTCAATACAGACAGCAAGGTCATGAGCTAGGTCATAAGACCAGATTCAATATGAACGGAAGGCGCTGTTATCTTTGCAATTCGCCAAATCATTTACAAAGAGGGTGTCCTGAGAAAACTCGACCTAAAAGCGTAACCCAAGATGAAAACACTCAGGAACAGAAAAACCATTTAAACTAAAAACCTCTCTCTATCGTAAGGCGGCAGATAGAGGGAGAAATAGCACATCAACATTTAAAATTTCTTTGGCTGGAAATCCAAATTCATGTTGTTTAACATTAGAGAAAAGAAAACTAAGATTTTTGGTAGATTCAGCAGCTGAAGTAAGTCTAATAAATTTAAAAACTTACCAGTCCTTAAAAGTAAAATCCCCTTTAAGAAAAATAAAAGTAAATCTGCAGTCAGTAAATGGGGAACGACTAAAGGTGCATGGCATAACTAATTTAAACTTTTCGCTTAAGGGCGCAAAATTGAACCATAATTTTTACGTAGTTTCTAACATGAATAGGAACATTATTTTAGGACAAGATTGGCTGATAAAAAATGGGGTCAGAATGTATTACGACTTAGGCTGCCTGAGGGTAAATAAAATTATGTTCCTTTAGTTGAAGATATACATATAGCATCAATTGTACGGTTAAAATCTACACTGGTGCTTAAACCACACACTGCCTATGTTTGCAAGGGCAGGGTGAAAAACAACCCACAAATATCAAAACAATGCATTTATCAAGTGTCAGCAATTGAGCAGAGCTTCATTAGCAATGAACCAGGGATAGAACTGACAGATGCTGTCATAAAATTAGATTTCTCAGGGTCATGTCCAGTCCGCATAGCTAATAACACAGGTAAAACATACAAATTAAAGAAGGGATGTGTCATAGGAAAAGTTAACCAAGTGACTGAAGAATGCATTCATCAAATAAATTCAATAAGCAGTAACGTTAACGATCAGTACACCCATGAGGAGCTATTGACAGAACTCAATTGTCCTGAGCAACATAAGGATCTTGTAACTAATCTTTTGCAGCAAAATAGGGATATATTGGCAAAGAAAGACACTGATTTAACACCAACAGACACGGTTACCCTAAAAATCGAAACCAATGACCATCCTCCCATAAAACTGAGGCCCTATCGCACACCCCTAAATACCCGAAAAAGTATTGACAAGGCCGTAGATGAAATGCTAGAGGCAAATATCATTGAAAGATCTAGGTCAAGTTGGGCGTTTCCGGTTATCATAGTGGAAAAGAAAGATGGTAGTAGTAGGTTTTGTATAGACTATAGAAAGCTGAATAAAATAACAAGGCCAATGGCTATAAACTTACCTCTCATTGACGATGTAATAAACCGACTATCAGGGGCAAAATACTTCACATCTATGGACCTTCGGGCGGGTTACTGGCAGGTCAAGTGCCATGAGGACTCACAAGACCGTACTGCATTCACATGTCATAGGGGCCTTTTCTCCTTTAAGGTCATGCCATTTGGCTTGTGCAATGCGCCGGCCATCTTCACTGAGCTCATGAGTGAGGTGTTAAGTGGCTTAGACGACTTTGCCGCAAGCTATTTAGATGATGTGTTAATTTGGTCAAATAGCTTGGAGGAACATTTGAATCATATCCAACAAGTATTTGATAGATTTAGACAGCACAAACTAAAACTAAAGCTTAAAAAGTGTAGCTTTCTCCAAAAAGAAACTTCTCATTTAGGGTTTGTCATAAGCAAGCAAGGCGTAAAACCGGATGAAAATAAGGTACAGGCAATACGGAGCATGCCTCCACCTAGTAGTGTCAGGGAAGTAAGGGGTTTTATTGGTGCTATGTCTTGGTATCGGAGGTACGTGCCAAACTTTTCAAAGATAGCTGAACCTTTAATTGCCTTGACAAGAAAACATGCTAGGTTTAAGTGGACACCTGAATGTCAGACTGCTTTCGAATTTCTTAAAGAAAGTTTGTCGGTCATTCCACTGCTTGCCTATCCTGACACCAATTTGCCATACAAACTATACACAGATGCAAGTGCAGACTGCATAGGGGCTGTCCTGTCCCAGGAACAGGAAGACATTGATGAAGACGGAAATGGAACGGGCAAGATGGTCGAAAAGCCCATTTATTTCCTGTCGCATAAACTCAGCCCTACGCAATGTAGGTATTCCACTATTGAAAGGGAATGTTATGCCATTTATTATGCGCTGCAGAAGTTGCACACCTACTTGCACAATGCCCAGTTTGAAATTTTCTGTGATCACCAACCCCTGAAATACCTCCTTGGGAGCCCAATGATGAATAAAAGGGTACAGATGTGGGCCCTTACCATACAGGGGTACAATGCAGAGATAAAATATATAAAAGGAAGCTCGAATTGCTCGGCCGATATGCTATCGCGACTTCCGGGAAGCGAGGAGGATAAGGTGCCTCAAGGCCAGTCATTTACCGAGGAAGAAATAGTCCCTGACGTATCTGACCGGTCATATGAGATAGGGGTAATTAACTCCAACGAGGCTGACCTAAATAAATTTGCATCATGTAAATTTCAAGAAAATGACAAGTTAAATAAACCAGACACTTTGGGGTTAGACATGGTTGCTGAACAATTAAAAGATCCAGAAATATATACCATAAAAACTCAGCTAGAGGCGGATAGTCAGGCCCATAAGAAATACATAGTATTAGACAATGTACTATACTATATTTCCCATGTTGACGAAGACCCAGTAGTACGCCTATATGTCCCAACTCACCTCACTGAAAAGGTAATAGCAAACATCCACAGTGTAGTACATTTGGGGTTCGATAAGACCTTTGATGCCATACGGTCAAAATATTTCTGGCCGAACCTATATAAACATGTATATGACTATGTTTCCAAATGTGTAGATTGCCAGACCCGCAATATGCAGAAGGTTAAGTCCCCCTTAAAAGAGGTCGACACACCCCCTTTTCCATTTGCAAAAATGGCCATAGATATGGTGGGACCCTTACCCAAAACCTTATCAGGGAATCAGTACATCTTTACGGCCATTGATTGGTACTCTGGTTACTTAGAGGCGTGGCCACTACCTGATAAAAAGGCTGACGGCATCGCTCATCTCATACTAGATGAGTTATTTCCCCGATATGGGTGCCCATTAGAGGTGGTGTCGGATAATGGAAAAGAACTGTGCAATGCCACCCTGGAGAACCTCTTTAACAAGTTAAACGTCCGTCACAGGAAAACGAATGTTTACAGCCCAAATGAAAACAGGGTCGAGCGATCCCATAGAACGTTGTTAGACGTGTTGTCCAAAAAGGTAAAAGACAACCCGCAGGCATGGGATTTGTACTTAAATCAAGCCCTAGCAGCTATACGGTTCAGTGAAAATGTGTCAACCAAGCAATCCCCCTTCTTTTACTTGTTCCAGCGAGACCCCGTCTTGCCCATTGATAACTTGCTCAAACCCCGACGAAAGTATTATGGTGATGACATCATAGAAAGGAGCTTAGAACAAACTCATCAAGCCTTCGTATTAATGCACCGTAGGCGTAAACAAGCTCATAGAAGACAGGCAAAATATGCAGACAAAACCCGTAAGATCACAGACTTCAAAGTAGGGCAACCTGTGTATCTTAAGAAACATAAACGAAACAGCAAATTAGACAAAAAATGGAGTCCATATTTTAGGATAATAAAGCAATTAGGGGACAAGACTTGGGAGTTAAGAGATCAATTAACAGGGGAGATCCTAAAAAGCAGTGCTGACAATATGAGGCTAGCTAACATAGATGAGTGGGAGATACCAAAATCCCAGAGCCAGCGAAGGTTTCGCAGAGCCCACTATGTCATGACCCCTGAAGGTACAGAAAACGAGACCGCGACATCCAACACTGATTCAGAATCAGAAGGTCCGGACGTTCGTTTAGCTAAGAAGTACCGGAGGGTAAGGTCAGACTCCGAGGAGGAAGAACACATTCCTCTGGCCGAGCTTGCCCGCAGGCTAAAAGCTAGGAAAGCTAGGCTAAGACAAGAAAATGCAGACCTTAATTCAAGGGAAACAACCCAGAAAAGAAATATCATGAAATATAAGAGTAGTGGGTCCGAAACAGCTTCTGAACATACCAGCTCTTCAGACAATGAAAACAGCGGCCTAAGTGGCCCTGAACGAAGCTCTGACGAGGGCAGGGTCAGAAAAATGGAAGTAGATAATGTCATCAGAAACAAACGAAAGAAATGCCGTAGAGTTAAAACGGAAAAGAGTAAAGTTAAAACTTTGCTCGAGAGCCTTGTTGATGTGCTATAAAGCTGCCTAAACATTTTGTAAATAATAAAAACAAACAATAATGGAAGATGATAAAATCTTAATAATAATACCCATACCATTAATAGACTATACGAAACAGATGGATCTAAATAAGGTCTATAACTTGCCCTTACCCATAAGCACTGTTTATCAATCCAATAATCAGACAGAAACGGAAATGTTAACCTACTATACACTTGAATCAGAATATATCGCTATCAACCCCGAATGCACTCAGTACATGCTCTTAAGTCAACATGATAGGGATGTATGTAAAGTGGGGTTTCCTAAGCTATGCACTTTAAGAAATCCAATTCATCATACAAATTTAGCCAGAATGTGCCTCTTAGCCGTATTCAGCAATGATAAGGAAAAAATAAAACGCCTGTGTACTGCAGTCGTAACTTTTAGCCAAGACCTTCCACATGTTCAATACTTAAGCGACGATACATATATCATTATCACTAGGGTTCCCCTGATATTTAATCTGGCATGTCAAAACGAAGTACGCCAAAAGATTGACATCTCTGTACCTTATGGGTTCATTAGGGTCAGGAAGGGCTGTAAAGCGACTTCTGACAGGGTAACCCTTACGGGGGTCTATGAACATGGGTCTTCACGTACGATTCACAATAATGCATTGAGTATTTTGCAAGCTTACACCTTCACCAATCTAAACATTTGGGAGCCATTTAAGGCAAACATGCCCAACTTGAGGGGCGCTGTGAGATTACCTCAGAAACTTAAGCATCTTAAAGAAGTTCCGGTGGATCAGCTTCTAGAAGGGATAAACCAGGTGGGTCCAGTCAGACCCATGAAGGTCCTACATTTTCCTTGGTGGGGTTACGGTTTAATGATTCTTGGTAGTGTAACTTCAGTTATTATGGGCATTCTGATCTATCATAATTGGGGCAATGCTGTTGCTGGTTCCTTGCCTGCCGCCTGCAGGAGGAGTGGTAATCGAGGGGCACGAGCCAGCGTTCCGTACTCCGATGACCCTGGTCAAGAGATGGCTGAACTAAACCATGGAGAAGAGCGCCACTCTCGCATTATCTACAGACGGGAGAACATAATGGGAGATGACGACATGTTGCAGCAAACGAGAACTTTGCTAGAGAAAGATAAACCGACAAGCCAGCCAGACAAGCAAGGGTCAGCAGGTGGGATGATACGACTACTCCCACTACAACCCACCAACCAGTCAACAACTGCTAGAGAACAGTAACTATGAACATTATTGTTAAATAAAATTATGGTCAGTGGACACTGTGAGATTATCACGAAACGAACTTCAGCAAAATGTGCTTGAATCCACGTGACTAGTTAATGAGAGCAGTGATAGTCAAGACTTTACCGTTAGTTTAATTCTCCGACTTAATCTTCAGTCATGTCTGTCTAGACAAAACCAGCTACGAGAACCGATAGGATACATGTCACACATGGTCAACACGGATGAAGAGAAAGAAAACACAATGCGTAATCCGAAGAAACCTATACGATCACATGGTACAACACAAATGGTACTATACCATAATGGTACGACATACTGGTACGTCACATGGTACAACATTAATGGTACTACACGACAATGGTACGACATAGTAGTACGACAAATGGCACAACCTAAAATGGTGCTGCAAGTGAATAGTACGACTACTATGGTACGACTCAATGGTACAACAGACATGGTACTACTCTGGTACGACTAACTATGGTACAACTTAATGGTACTACGTGACACGAGAAACCAGCTGTGAACGTTATTAACAGAATAGAAGAAATATTCTATTGACTAGAGACTGCTAATTGTGATAGCTTGTGTATATAATAAAGACTCGAAAACCTCAGACATACTGAGTATTGTATACAGAGACTGTTTTAAAGATATTGTGAATTAATGACTTAACCTTACTGTGTTACTGACTACTACAAGTTGAGTTGAACTGGTTATAAAAAAGGAATATGCTATCAAACGGTAGCATATTTCTTTTTAAAATACGTTAGGGGGGATGTAACACAGTAGTGGTTCTTGTATGTATTGTTTTTCTTATATTAGAAAATTACCTATATCATATAGGTAGGGTCATGCGAGATGACAATCCCAGTGCATTTTCACAGTAGATGAAAACTGCGAAGTAGTATCAGACCATAATTGTGACAAACACTCATATGACCGGTCAAAGTCAGTTTAATTACCGTTTAATGACTTATTGAGTGCTCATATGACTAGCCCCGAGCGATAGCTGTCAAGTGGACCCGGTCAAAGTCAGTTTAATTACCGTTTAATGACTTATTAAGTGCTCATGCATGGATGTGTCATTTTTTATGGTCAGTTATGAAACATAGGAGATGTATATAAACTGGGGTTGTTTTCTAGTCGGCAGTCAGTATTTCACTCCGCTTGGTATAGAGTAGAAATAAAAGATATTGAGCATCATCCGTGCGTTTTGTCTTCTTGACTGTGTGACACTGTACAAAATGGGTGACGAGGGGTACTGTTAACCTGGTGATTTATTGGGACATCACTTTGAAACGTATTTTGCCGACAGTTTTCGAATAGGTGTCTTTTTTGGTTTCATTGGGCGACAGGGCTTGAGAAGTCATTTCATCTCAATATCAATGTCTCATCTCAATGTCCGATAAAAGTCCCACAAAATTGGAAGCAACGTCTCCAGAATGACGTTTTCAGTGTTGACGGGGACGTTACACCTCAAATCAAACAAACAAACAATCAAAAACTGACCTTTATGCAAGGAATAAATTAGTCTGTGTTTTCGCCTAGAAGGTCAGTTTTCGTAAACTTCTCGTGACTTTCTGGTATCTCGTGAATGGCGACCCATTTACCGACCTCTATGTATTGAATAACAAAATAGATCACTTCGGAAATCGGCGAAGATAAATATATGCATTCAATTGGGTGTAAAATTTTGGTAATAGAGGACACCAGTCTCATGTCAAATCGAACTATACCGTTAAGAAATCATCACGAAAACACGCCTATATAATTCTGACCCCCTTGAACCCCACTTTTATATAGTAAAACTGGGGTTTACAGGGGTAAAATTTATTTTTCATTTTGCTGCTCTAAAATAAAGATTGTGGGTACTCGTTAGAACCGCCTCGATGAGGCGGTTCTAACGAGTACTCACCATCTATAATTTGAGTGTGTTTCTTTCGGCAGTAAAGTTTACAATGTATTTCTATAGGCGTGTTTTCGTAATGTGAAGACTTTTAAATAGCCGAATGACGTTGTTTCCCCCAATACGATACCACATCCGTCTGACATAAGGCATTCTTTCATCCCTAAAAACGATTTTTTCCGATGAAATTTTGTTATACTTTTCTTATTTAAACTCCAACTATAGGATGTGGACAGCCCCCGCCCATAGGGCTTGAAGAAATACATGGGCTGCATGATGGTTCCACGCAGAGCTGAATCCGGCCCGCACACTTGTACTGGTAGTCCGCTTAGAGGATCTAAGCCTGTCAAGGAACCGCGGTATGAGACGGACCGTCCATGCTAATAAACCCTATTGGTTTCATTGGGCGACAGGGCTTGAGATGTCATTTCATCTCAATGTTGGGTAAAAGTCCCACAAAATTGGAAGCAACGTCTCTAAAATGACCTTTACAGTGTTGACGGGGACGTTAAACCTAAAAATCAAACCAAAAATAGGATGTGGATGCTGGTTAGACCCGAGGCGGTTCTAACGAGTACCAACAATCTATGTCTCGGGGCAGAAATGAGAAAATATTGTATACCCGCGTAAATCCCAGTCTTCTGTACCTAAAGCGGGATTTAGGGGAGTGTTGATAACACGGACTTATTAACATGATGCTAGAATGTTTAATCCTTCACTTTGAACCCAGTCGTTGGTGAAATCTCCGGTAACATCCCGTCTCGATTACTGTAATGCACTACTGAGTGGAGTACCTAAGACCATGCTGGGCATGCTTCAAACCATTCAAAGTACAGCAGCTCGTATTATAACTTGGAAATCACGGTTACTGCAGTGTTGAATGAGTTACCCTGGATACCTGTTAACCACAGAGTGGAATTCAAAATTATCCTAATGCTTACATAAAAGGCACTAAGTGACCAGTCTCCAAGTTATATTAAAGATATGTTAGAAATCTGATGGAAATTTATCACCCTGCAAGAAGCCTAAGATCTCCGAACACTCAACAATTAATTGTGCCGAAAACCAGGACAGTAAGGTACGGTGGAAGAAGCTTTTCGTCTGTCGCAACTAAACTGTGGAATCCACTGCCAGTCTCTATCAGAAACTGAAACTGTTAATATTTTCAAAAAGAGTCTAAAAACTCACATGTTCGAACAGATAATAAGTACTAACAATTTACCAAAGTAAGCTATTGAAATGACTGTCAGAAAAGTGTTTGAATGTTTTCCATAAAACAGTGTCCTATGTGCTATAAGAAATTTTAGTTAGGATTTAAATACATAAAATACGGTCCCGCCCATCGGGGCTTGAAGAAATAGATGGGCTGCATGATGCTTCCACGCAGAGCTGAAACCGCCCGCACACGAGTACTGGTAAACTGCTTAGAGGATCTAAGCCTGCACAGGCAAAGCAGTGCGAGTCGGACCGTCCATGCTTATAAACCCTTTTGGTTTCATTGGGCGACAGGGCTTGAGAAGTCATTTCATCTCATTGTCGGGTAAAAGTCCCACAAAATTGGAAGCAATGTCTCCAAAATGACCTATACAGTGTTGACGGGGACATTAAACCTCAAATCAAACCAAAATACATAAAACATTATCGGTAATATATGTCTATACATGTACTGCACTACTGACAGATGATATGTTTTTACGATCAAATTGGCTTCTTTAACTTTCAAAACAGTTCTTAATTCAGCGGTTGTTTATTTTAGCTGTGTAAAGCACTTTTGAACATGCATCTTATATGAAAAGAGTCCTATGTAAATGTGGTATAATAATATAATAATTAAAAGTGGGACAGACAGTGAGCACCCAGGCCAGGTTACTTCTGAATGAGCAATCTGATCAGGATGCACACTGAATGAGCAATCTGATCAGGGTGCACGCTGTTTGTGTTTCCGTCTGTACTTTTTTGACTCCTTGCTGGCTTGGGAAGCAAATGTTAAAACAGCAAGTCCCCAAGGTGTAAAACTTTCAGGACTTTTACGGTAATATGATAATAGAATAGGCCGTGCGGTTTAAAAGTATTTATTCTTGTAATAAAGGACTTAATATTATGATGACTGAAGAAAACACAGCAGGCACATAACGTACTTGTGACGTCACATCAACGTCGGTTCAACGTCATGATGTTTATGCAACGTCACATCTACGTCGGTGCAACGTCATGACGTTTTCACCGACGTTGATATGACGTTGCCCTAGCGATTTTAAAAGTTTTCACCGACGTTGATATGACGTTGCCCTAGCGATTTAAAAGTATTTATTCTTGCAATAAAGGACTTAATATTATGATGACTGAAGAGAACACAGCAGGCACATAACGTAATTGTGACGTCACATCAACGTCGGTTCAACGTCATGATGTTTATGCAACGTCACATCTACGTCGGTGCAACGTCATGACATTGCACCGACGTTGATATGATGTTGCCCTAGCGACGTGTGTCTGATGGGTTAGATGCACTTATTGAGACTATTATAACTAGCAGCACACATTCAGCAATGGCCTGCGCATACAGGAGAAGGACATGGCAAACAAAATTTTCAACTTATGTTTAAACTCTTAAAGGAAGGTCTTGTCCTTAATTGACTTTGGCAATGACTTTCATAGCACTAAGGTTGAAATTGAGAAGGATAATGGGTAACCGTTGTTGATTTCGGCTTTAGTTCATGTAGCTCATCACGTGAAAAGTCCGTGAATTGAGTAACTCCATAAACCCCACATTATGTAGAGAAAACTGAAGTTTACGGGGGTATACATTATTGTACTTATTTCTGCTCCAATACATAGGTTGTGGGTACCCGTTAGAACCGCCTCAATGAGGCGGTTCTAACGAGCACCCACAATCTATGTTTGCAGTGAATATAAGTAAAATATCAAATATTTTTTTTACCAGAAATAGAGTCGTTTTGGAGAAATGAAAAATGCAATATGTCGTACGGTTGAGTTATCGAAATGGGTTGATAGATTATGTGGCGCCTTGTAAATAAAACCAGAATTTGTTTTGGTACAGATAACCAGAAGAGGTCCTGGAACACATCTGATGCCGGCTTGTAATTTTCCATACTAAGTTTTGAAAAGCAATATGTAACTTGTATGAAATGTTTTCAGGATGTCCTGTGTTGCTAGTTGCTAGAACAGATACTTTGGTAGAAATCAGTGTACCCAGTTAATGAGTGGCGTCCATGTTAGTAAAGAAACCGTTAATTTTCGTTCTCTAAGTCATGAAAGATAGTGTCAGGTAGCAAAAGCTCCCAGCTAGCACGAAACTGAGGGCCAACGTCATATTGCTGTCGGCCCGACATTGGCCCGACTTTCCGTGCTGACTGGAAGTACATACAGAAGACCCTGATTTTCGTTATTAAGAATTTGCCGGTGTAAAGAATCTCAATAATCAGTAGTTTAACGGGTACTAAAGGACTTTTGGGGGGCTTAATTACTCAAAGTGTTTAATTTGAACATTTGTTAGCATCGCCTCGCCGAGGCGATTCTAACAAATATCCACACGAAATAGAAGGGAAGACAATGATCAGGAATCGATACAATTAACCCACAGCTCCCATCAGAGACACCAAATGGAAAGAAACACAAACATGAAACAACTAGACCCTTATGGAAACATCAATGGCGGAAAGCCAAAGGACAGTTACTTTCCCACAAAGTTGCCAATTGGCTATCCGAAACAAAATAATATAAGCAATACACACACTCAAAGACAAGACATAACAAAAATAAACCTCGACAGAAGAACCGCCTTGGAACGGTGGGGGTGGGGGTCGCGGTTGTGTGTTTGTGTGTGTGTGTGGGGGGGGGGGTTAAATCGTTTTTACATGGCCACATCCTTGCCCTTACTTCCGTCACGATTTAGACAAATAATTTGTACCGTCCGCATGAATGCCTCCTAACGTCAGAGCAACATCTCCGTGAACACAAAAATCAAACAACCACAGAGATGAAACAACGGTGAGGACTCGACAGCAAGAAACCATTGAAATGCCTGAGCAAAAGAAAACCAACAGATTCCGACGGGCCCAACCAGAGACAGAGCATCAGGCCCCAACAAACATTACATAAAATTAGATTCTCTCTAATTCTAAGTAATCCTCTACGCTTGAAACGTCATAGAATGAGGCCTGACCCACCGGCGTGCAATTAAAGAGAGAGGCAAAGCAGTCAACCGTGACCGGGTTAACTATCATGCATGCAGTTTGTCATATGACATTTGATCCAGCGCATGACAAAATCCACAAGAAGTCTTGAGCGACCAGCGAAGACTCAGTTCAGCCTGCGCATTTGCGCAGTCTCATCAGAGTCTTCGCTGATCTTATGTACCCACTATAGGCTAATATCTATCCAAAGAGACATCAGCAAAAGGTCTTGTCATCGTGGATGGGTGCGCAGGTTGATTTGAGTCTCTTCTGGTCGCACCGGTCTTATTGTAGGTTTTGTCATGCGCCGGCTCATTTATGAACTTCTTTCTGTGAGGATTGAATAGTATCAAATAATACATCACACCTTGAGCTAAGGATTTGTTGATTAAGCGAGTTTTGTTGTTATATTGAATGCTCATATTGATGACTTTAGGCACTTTCACTTCCTGGCAACGCCATTCAGATTTACGTGCATGCGCAGTTTATGTAGGACAAAACGTCGCGAGATTAAAGTGAAACTACACTGTATTGATAGAAAAATACGTCATTACGAGAAACAAACACAAAAATTGTACTACAACAAACTAAATTTAATACGGCGGAAAAAGATGGCCCGTATCTACCGGATGTATACGGAACCCGGGAAGGGACATGCATTTTCTTTTTTTAGCTCACCAGAGCCGAAGGCTCCGGGGGAGCTTATAGTATAGGCATTGGTCCGTCGTCCGTCGTCGTCGTCTGCGTCGTCAACATTTTCAAACAACATCTCCTCTAAAACTACTTAAACAATTGAAACCAAATTTAATGTGGAGCCTCTATGGGAAGGGGGAACGAAAGTTTGTTCGGGAGGATTGGGTCACATGACCAATATGGCCGCCGTACCCATATATAGTAAAAACCTTTAAAATTCTTCATCTCACGAACCGAACAGCCGATAATCTTGAAACTTGGTATGCAACACCGGGGACTCGGGCCCTACCAAGTTTGTTCAAATTGTCGCGGATACCGCGAATTTAATACTAAGTTTATATGACTTTTATTTTTGTATGGTTAAGTTTCTTATGTAATTTTCCATACCGGACTTACTCGTCATAGACCCCCAAGAGGAGGAACAGTTTGAAAAAGAAGTAGATAGAGCTTTTTCAATGATCATTTTGGCTACTGAATGTCAGTATGAACTTGAGAATTTACAATCAAACTTGACTGAAAGAAAGTTACAAATAGAAGCTAGAAAAAGAGCAGAACATGCAGACAAACAATTTAATGACTTACTACTCAGACAAGCACAGATACAGCTATTAATTTTGAGAAACCAAGAGATTCATAAACCACAACATGCTTGGGCAAAGGATCCTAAAGAACAGTATCCAGCAGCAGATGCAAGTAGGCAGTTTCCAGCAGTGGATCCTAGCGGAGCCGTAATCAACGGCTGTGCAGATAGCAGCGGGTGTGCAGACAGCAGAGATGGAGCAGATACCAATGGCTGTGCAGAGTGCAGCAGTGCAGCAGATATAAATGGCTGTGCAGATAGCAGTGGTTGTGCAGATAGTGGTGGTGGAGCAGATATCCTTGGTTGTGCAGATAACACCGATTGTGGAGGCAATGGAAATTGTGGAGGCAGTAGCAGCTATGAAGTCAACTGCAGCATCCAGAAAAATAGCATGGGTGGTGAATTCTGCATGAGCTACGGGGACAACAGAAGGGGTAGGGTCTACAACAGCTATGGCGAGGGCGAAAATGATTGGTATTCCAAACGCCGCGAATGCAATCGAAGCCTAAAAGACTACAGCGGTTTTGAGGACCGTGACAGAGGCAAAAAGTGCAAATATAGTGGTTACATAATAATCCACGATTACTAAATGATCAATAATGTCAGTAAACAAGATGAACAATTTCATTGTGGAACTACTAAGGTACAATGTTATAGTATAAGTTAGTAAAAATGTATAGCGATCAATGGAAAGAGCAAACAAATAATCAAGGCATTTTATCATTACATGGTGGGAGTGTCGCGGATACCGCGAATTTAATACTAAGTTTATATGACTTTTATTTTTGTATGGTTAAGTTTCTTATGTAATTTTCCATACCGGACTTATACGGACATCACCTTTCTCAGCTGTGCTGAAAATCAAGGTGATTATGACGTTAGCAACTAGGGGAGAGATGTGCAGAAGCATACACATATAGTTTGTTTCCCTGAAAGGGACAGTTAAAGAATTGTTAGGATAAAATTGATATTTAAGTGCAGGACATAGAATTGCTGTGTATGTGGCAGACACAGAGTAGGCCACTGATAGACTATGTTTGCAGCAGAAGCAGTAGCAGAAGTAGATCTACATATGATTTGAAATACAGTGCAGTAAAGTCACAAAGGGAAGTGTAATATAATTTACTTTACAAGCAGTTACTTCTATAGTGTTGAACAAATATTCTGCTAAAACATTATTATTATATATTTTCTGTGGTGAAGATGACAGTTCTAGTTGTTTGCTCTCCCTTTATTCTTTGTCTTCGCCACACAAATGATGACCTCTGGTTGACCTTGACCTGTTTTACGTCAAGGTCAAATTTGGTCACATGAACATTTGTATGGAAAAACGGCAAAACAGTGAATTTTTCTGATTGTATGTAAGCTAGTGGCATCAGAAATGGTTTTTGCAATCAGCTGAATGGAAGTTTATCAGTTTCAGAGGTCAAGGTAATTTATCGACCTTTGTCCAGGACGGCTCAGATTCAGTATTTTTATCTTCTTCTTCACTTAAACTACTTGACCAATAGTAACCAAATTACATGTGGAGCCTCTATGGAATGGGGGAACGAAAGTTTGTTCGTGAGGACTGGGTCACATGACCAATATGGCCGCCATGCCCATATATGGTAAAAAAAAAGAAAAAAAAAAATCTTCTTCTCAAGAACCGAACGGTCGATGATCTTGAAACTTGGTGTGCAGAATCAGGGACTCTGGCCCTACCAAATTAGTTCAAATGAAGACCTTTGGTTGACCTTGACCTCTTTTACGTCAAGGTCAAATTTGGTCACTTAGACATTTGTATGGAAAAATGGCAAAACAGTGGATTTTTCTGATTGTATATTAGCTAGTGGCATCAGAAATGGTATTTACAATCAGCTGAATGGAAGTTTATCAGTTCCAAAGTTCAAGGTCATTTACCGACCTTTGTCCAGGACGCCTCAGATTCTGTATTTTTATCTTCTTCACTTAAACTACTTGGCCAGTCGAAACCAAATTAATGTGGAGCCTCTATGTAATGAGGGAACGAACGTTTGTTCGTGAGGACTGGGTCCCATTGCCGATATGGCCGCCATGCCCATATATGATAAAAACCGTTAAAAATCTTCTTCTCAAGAACCGAATGGCCGATGATCTTGAAACTTGGTATGCAGCATTAGGGACTCTGGCCCTACCAAGTTTGTTCAAGTGATGACCTTTGGTTGACCCTGACCTGTTTTACGTCAAGGTCAAATTTGGTCACTTAGACATTTGCATGGATAAATGGCAAAAAGTGGATTTTTCAGATTGTATATCAGCAAGTAGCATCAGAAATGGTGTTTACAATCAGCTGAATGGAAGTTTATCAGTTCCAAAGGTCAAGGTCATTTACCGACCTTTGTCCAGGACGGCTCAGATTCAGTATTTTTATTTTCTTTTTCACTTAAACTACTTGGCCAATTGAAACCAAATTATATGTGGAGCCTCTATGGAATGAGGGAACGAAAGTTTGTTCGTGAGGACCAGGTTACATGACCAATACGGGCCACCATGCCCATATATGGTAAAAACCTTCAAAATCTTCTTCTCAAGAACCGAACGGCCGATGATCTTGAAACTTGGTATGCTCTTTCAGGGACTCTAGCCCTACCAAGTTTGTTCAAATGATGACCTTTGGTTGACCTCGACCTGTTTTATGTCAAGGTCAACTTTGGTCACTTAGACATTTGTATGGAAAAATGGCAAATAGTGGATATTTCTGATTGCCTGATAGGCTGTGACATCAAAAATGATATTTGCAGTTAGCTAAATGGAAGTTTATTAATTCCAAAGGTCAAGGTCATTACTGACCTTTGTGCCTTTGTCTTGGATGGCTCAGATTCAGTATTTTTATCTTCTTCTCCAGTAAAAGAGCTGTGCCGATTGAAACCAATTACATGAAAAGCCTCTATGGGGGCGAGGCAATTAAACATTATTCGTGGTATTGTTGTCAAATGACCAAGATGGGCACCTTGCACAACATATTGAAATAAACTGTATGTCCCTTTCAGGGTTCCGTAGATGTATCGTCAAAATCGAGCAAATCTGACGCGTCTGTGTTGGTAAGTTGCGGTTATGTTTATTTCTATCTACAGTCGAGTGACTGAGTGTTTGGGTTTTACGTCCCACGAACAACGAAGGTCATACGGAGACGGGATCTCGGTTTAAAGACTCATCTGAAAGTCTGGAGAGGCCCGGGATCGATTCTGCGACCCCTGGTTTACAAGGCGAGTAGGGTAACCACTACATCACGGAGACTTCTATATCTAGTCGAATTTCAGTTGCTCGAATACATCTGAGACTAGGAAAATCTGTTCGAGACAGGGGTAGTTCGAGCCACTGAGGGTTACTGTCATGAGGCATAACGGTCTAATGAGTACACGCAACATACATTGACAAAGTAAAACTCTCCTTAATTATCCCACACTATATCTTATGAAGAGTAATTCCGTAGGGACCAAAGAACGGATTAGAGACAGACATGGTAAACGAGCCATCGGTTTTCGAGTCCTCAAAGTTATACTGCAATTAAGTGTTTGAACCTTTTTGATAATATATTTTGCAAATTGATTTTCCTTAAGCTGGCAACCACATTACGAAAACACGCCAATACAAATACACTATAAATTTTACCGCCGTAAAAATGAAAAATTTAAGATAAAAAGTTATAATATTTTTCTTATTTCAAAACATAGATTGTGGGTACACATTAGAACCGCCTTATTTAGGCGGTTCTAACGGGTACCCACAATCTATATTTTAGAGCATAAATAAGAAAAATAAGGTTTACCCCTGTAAACCCCCAGTTTTACTATATAATAGTGGGATTCAAAGGGGTCAAAATTTATATAGGCATGATTGCGTGATGTCTTACCATTCAAAGAACATTTGTCTGAAGTAGGTGGGTGAGAAAAATAATCAATGATGGGGTTGAGATATCGACAAGGAAATCTCAGGCTCGTTTTCAGATAATTTAAGTCTCATGCTCGGCATAGTCTCGCATGAAACTTAAATAAACTGAAAACTTGTCTGAGATTTCCTTGTTTCTGTCTCAATCCCATCAAAGATTCTATTATACCACGAAAACAAGCCTATATAATTTTGACCCCCTTAAACCCCACTTTTATATAGTAAAACTGGAGTTTATATGGATAAACCTTATTTTTCTTATTTCGGCTGTAAAATATAGATCGTGGTACTGGAGTTTATATGGATAAACCTTATTTTTCTTATTTCGGCTCTAAAATATAGATCGTGGTACTCGTTAGAACCGCCTCGATGAGGCGGTTCTAACGAGTACCCACAATCTATTTTTTGAACAGAAATAAGAAAAATATTATAAATGTTCTTCTTAAAATTTTCAATTTTTTCGGCGACACAGATTACAGTGTGTTTGTATAGGCGCGTTTTCTTAATGCCACATTTATATAGCACTCTTTTCATATCAAATACATGTTCAAAAGTGATTTGCAGGCGGTTCTAACGAGTACTCACAATCTATATTTTGAGCAGAAATAAGAAAAATATCAAATTTTTTCTTCTTATTTTTTTCTGTGGTAAGGTTTACAATGTATTTGTATTGGCGTGTTTTGGTAATGACATGTTTGACCTACACGAACATTACAGGTTGGAGTTCTTGGGCGGTTGGTTAAATAAGATGTGTGGAGTTTTAAACCTACTTGAAATAAAATGTGCACTGCACTCTAAGTCGTGGTATTTAGGCTTCATGCGGACTGAACAAATTATTTGTCTAAATCGCGACGGAAGTAAGGGCGTGGATTGTTGCCACGTATAATCGATTTAAGCCCCACCCCACCCCCACCCCCCCCACCCCCCTCACCCCCAGTGAAATTCGTTTCCGCTGACGATTCCAAGGCGGTTCTTCTGTCGCGCTTTATTTTTGTTATGGTTTGTCTTTGGGTGATTGTGTCGCTTATGTTATTTTATTTTGGATAGCCTATTGGCCATTTTGTGGGAAAGCAACTGTCCTTTTGGCTTTCCGCTGTTGGTGTTTCCATTAGGGTCTGTTGTTTCCTGTTTGTGTGTCTTTCCCTTAGATGTTACTGATGGTAGCTCTGGGTTGATTGTATCGATTCCTGAGCATTGCCTCCACTTCTATTTTCCATAATCCGTTTTTATTTAGATTTTTCCTCCCCGATTTTGGCACACGATTTAACTTCTTTACCCATCTTTCATATTATCCTCCGTCCATCAGGGCGAATGAAAAACTTTGAGCTGCATGGTGCTTCCACGCAGACCGGAAATTGGCACCAGATGAGTACTGGTACACCGCTTAGAAGGACTAAGCCTGCCCAAGCAAAGTGGTGCGAGTCAGACCATCCAATGCATATAAGCCTTTTGAATTCATTGGGCGGCAGGGCTTGAGAAGTCATTCCATCTCAATGTCGGGTAAAAGTCCCACAAAATTTGAAGCAACGTCTCCGAAATGAACTAAACAGTGTTGACGGAGACGTTAAACCCCAATTCAAACAAACAATCTTTCATATTTATACTTGTTCGAAGTTGACGAAGGAAACATTTTCACTACGTTTCCTTTCTGATTTAAGCGGTTTGTGCAAGCTGGCCCAACATGATGGTGGCATTGTATGACAGATAAATATTTAACACATTTGGGCTGTAAGTCATTTTCCATGGCCATTAGACTGTGATTACTATTTTCAATATGGATTTTCATAATTGTAGACATATGGACTGCATGAGTTAGATTTTATATGTATCTTACTTTTGTGTTAATGTATATATGTTTTAGATGAACACATGGTAGAC
Source organism: Lucinisca nassula (assembly GCA_963580285.1). Lineage (NCBI taxonomy): Eukaryota > Metazoa > Mollusca > Bivalvia > Lucinida > Lucinidae > Lucinisca > Lucinisca nassula. The sequence goes on along the minus strand of OY757023.1, from coordinate 103,384,961 downwards.
AAGTTATTGCAGCTAAATGTGATATCCTCTTTAAATAATGTATAAATAAAAATAAATAAATAATTGGCCTGCACGTTGCTTCCGCGTAGATCTGAAATCGGCCGGTCATTTGAGTACTGAAAAACCGCTTAAAAGGTCTAAGCCTCACCAGGCAAAAGTGGCCCTTAAACAATCGTAGCGGTTTTGTTGGGCGGTAGGGCTCAAGAAGTCGTTTCATATCAGTGTCGGGTAAATGTCCCACCAAGTCGGGAGCAACGTCTCCAAAATGACCTATATAGTGTTGATAATTCGATAACCCACTAGTGGATTAAATGATGTCGCGTTTACTAATGGTGTTATATTTACATTTTTGTATAAAAGTCGTGAAGAAAAGAAGAAAATGCGTTTTAAATGTCATATGGTAAATAGAATCTTGCATACGTGCTCATGCATATATTATTGAATTTATTAAACGAGTTGAGGAAAAGGCATAAAATGCGAGGCTTCTGCGAGGTGAGGGAAAGGCATAAAATGCGAGGCTTCAGAAGCCTCGCATTTTATGCCTTTCCCTCAACTCGTTTAATAAATTCAATAATACATGAACACTCATGTAAGAAATTGATACTTTCAGATTTATGGTAGATCCAGTTATCATAATAGACGCTATTAATATACATGTCGGACAGCGCTTCCATAATGACGAGCGATACAAGACACTTGGTATTGAATGAAGAACACGTGGCAACGTTTGAACCATCCGAGACTCAAACTTCACAAAACACCGGGAACGTGGACTGTGCCATAGATATTTGTTCGCCGGGTATTTCTGACCGAAAATCAACTGGAAATGCTCATAGACAGACATGCACGGAGAAGGTACCTGATTACATGCTCGTTTAGTAGATGTTTTCCGCAAGTGGATATGGGTCCGTTGGGTGAGGCGATAGTGGCCTGTGCATTATGTCACCGGTTCGCGCAACTCATATTGGCTCACAGTTGGGCAAGGCCTGCTGTCCTTGCTTTTGTTTTTGGATTTTAACGGCCCAGTCAACACTATCTAAGTCATTTTCGAGACTGTCAGATTACCTATCCACACTTTTGCTGGGCAGGCTTATACTTAAGCGGTTAACCAGTGCAGTACATATTCTTTCGCCAGACACTGACAACTGTCCTTCTTGAATCAGCGGAAGGGAGAAAATGACCATAGAAAAGATTTCATGATCAGTCTCCACGAAAAAATGTTGCCGACCCTGGCAGGTGTCGAACCAGCGTTCTCCTGATCACCAGTCAGACGCGCATCCGACTGAGCTACCGAGGCCGGCTTATACTTGCATCAGGAAAGGATGAAGGAGAATTTTGTTATTTCTTCACTTTCTTTCTTTTTTTCATTCTGCCCTACCCCTCTCTTTCATCTTCTCTGCTATCTTTTTAATACGACATAAAATGACCAACAAGTGTTGACATGTCGTTAGAGCCAAACACAATCAATCCGCAAGTGGATAAAGTTCTGCCATTACGAAAACACGCCTATACAAATACATTGTAAACTTTTCCGCCGGAAAAAGTAAAATTTAAAGATGAAATCTTGTCATATGTTCCTTATTTCTGCTCAGAATATAGATTGTGGGTACTCGTTAGAGGCGGTTCTAACGAGTACCCACAATCTATATTTTAGAGCAGATATAAGAAAAATAAGGTTTACCCCTGTAAACCCCAGTTTTACTATATAAAAGTGGTGTTCAAGGGAGTAAACATTATAGAGGGGTGTTTTCGTAATTAGGTACAGACTTTTATTTGGTTTTTCGTAATGCCAATTTCAGACGTTTTGGCTTGAACGCTTTGCAGGCGCAGCATATCGGATGGAACGTATACTATTCGTTTTCATTTGAGTTTTACGACCCTTTCATAATTATTTCACATACCGAATCGGTCGTTATTCAGGGCTGGGCGGAGAAACACAACCTGACCACCCGTTGCAGAGCTTGGGGTCTCACATTTGATCATAGGTCCCTGCTTATCGGGGCTTGAAGTAATAGATGGGCTGCATGATGCGCCCGCGCAGAGCTGAATCCGACCACACACAAGTACAGGTAAACCGCTTAGAGAATCTGAGCCTGCCCAGGCAAAGCGGTAAGTCGGACCGTCCATGCTTACAAACCCTTTTGGCTTCATTGAGCGACAGGGCTTGAGATGTCATTTCATCTCAATGTCGGGTAAAAGTCCCGCAAAACTGGAAGCAACGTCTCCAAAATGACCAATACAGGGTACAAACAAAGTCACATTTCACCACGTTAACAAGTCATTGAAATGAACACCCCTCTAAACCCCACTTCATATAGAGGAAACTGGGGTTTACAGGGTTATACATTATTTTCCTTATTTCTGCTCCCAGACATAGGTTGTGGGTACTCGTTAGAACCGCCTCAATGAGGCGGTTCTAACGAGCACCCACAGCCTATGTTTGCAGTTAAAATAAGAAAAATATCACGGATTTTCATCATAAAAGTAGCCATTTTGGAGATGTGAAAAATGCAGTATGTCGCACGGGTGTGCTATGGTAATGGATCCGAGTGAGGTCAAGACCAATAGCAGAAATGCACATTAAACGTCTGCGGACACGGGAACGTTTCGTTACGTTCCTCCGGTTACGTTAAGTGCCTAATAACCATTACGTCTTAAGCAGTATCAAATGCATACTTTTCCTTACACATGTAGAACGTGTTCTATGGCGTTGCTCGGCCCCCCGCCCATCGGGGCTTGAAGAAATAGATGGACTGCATGATGCTTCCACGCAGAGCTGAAATCTACCCGCACACGAGTACTGGTAAACCGCTTAGAGGATCTAAGCCTGCCCAGGCAAAGTCGGTCCGTCCATGCTTATAAACCCTATTGGTTTCATTGGGCGACAGGGCTTGAGATGTTATTTCATCTCAATGTCGGGTAAAAGTCCCACAAAATTGGAAGCAACGTCTACAAAATGGCCTATACTGTGTTGACGGGGACAGTAAACCTCAAATCAAACAAAAACAAACTATGGCGTTGCAACTTCGCGCTAAACGTTTTAGATGTCCATTATAATGTTAGGTTTCTGCAGATATGAAACAAATTGTCATATGATAAAACGGTTCTGTCACTATTCGTGAAAATAAGATCGCGGAGAAAACAACGATGGAAAAAGTTGCGGCGGAAAGCGTAGAAGATAGCCAAACGCTATGGAATATATTGACGCATTTTGAGAAAGAAAGAGTTGGTATTCTTGAACACCAGATAATGACATCCGTGGTTGAAGCCTGGGATGGGAGTTCCGTTCATTCCCTAACAATCAACATAAGTATATTGCGCGAAAAATAAAACGTTAAACAATGTAAAATGAAACTTTTCGGTGGTGCTGTGCAAGAATCAAATATGGCGTTAGTATTTTATTGCATATAATAGTAAGCAAGGGGTTGGGCCGCAAGTTCTCTCAACATTAGATACGGCCCTTCCCAATACAGTTACATACACTATTTCATTATGCACGTGGTAATAGCAATACAATATAGAAAAAAAAAACATGTTTAAATAAATAAATAAATAAATAAATAAATAAATAAATAAATACAAATATGTCGTTCTGTGGTAGATAGGCGTTTCCGACCCGAAGGATGACTGTACTGAGCAGAACCTCGTCATGGCCTCGGTTCCGTTCAGCACGGTCATCCCGAGGGTTGGAAATGCCCATCTACAACAAAACTATAGTCTCCAATGGATGCGTATGTAAATCGCTGCTGAGGTCAGTGTGCATCAGCTGACATAAATGTCAAACATTGTAAAAGAAAATATAAATGAAGGCAATGGTCAGGAATCGATACAATTAACCAACACCACCCATCAGAGACACCAAAGGGAAAGAAACACAAACATTAAATAACTAGACCCTAATGGAAACATCAATAGCGGAAAGTCAAAAGGACAGTTACTTTCCCGCAAAATGGCCAATTGCTATCCAAAACAAACAATAAGCGATACACACACTCCAATACAAACCATAAAACAAAAATAAACCGCGACAGAAGAACTTCAACAAACATAAACCACGACAGAATGACCGCCTTGGAACGGTCCGAGTGAAAAGTATTCCAATTGGGGGTGGGGGGGGGGGTTAAATCGATTTTACGCAGTCGCAATTCTAACTTCCAGAAGTCGAGTGAGCTTAAACAATCAAGCCTTTGTCCGGAGTTTCCAAAAAAGGGTAAAAAAAAAAAAAAAAAAAAATGACGGGTAAAATCAGGAGATGAGACACATATAAATCGGGTTCGTCTACTCCTCAGACAACGCATCCGAATACTAGCAATAAATAAGTTCTGTCTAGTTAGATCCTTTGGAAGCAAAGACTACATCAAATAGACGAAAATAGCAGACTCGGTTTTATTGAGACTCAGTGTGTTCATGACCAGTACTGAAATGTGCAACACCAACCACGACCTCTAGCACCGGCTTAAGCTGAACTCTATTTTAGAATGATTCTAAATGATCCTAAAGGACCAGAAAATATAATCTGCACTATGATGTTATACAGGGAGACTTTTTACGGCCGTCAAACTGCAAAACACCAGCTGCAGTGAAGATAAATAAGTTCCGAATAGTGAGATCCATAATCAAATAAACGAAAATAGCAGAATCGGTTTCATTGAGTCTGTTCATGGCAAAAGCAATACAATCTGAAACACAGCTAAAGTCATCCGAAATGAAGACTTACGAGAAGTGCCTTACAATCAGCGTGTCCGCCCGTCCGTAAACAGTTATTAAAATGGCTTCAACTTAAACCGTTTGGAATATTTTGATAATTGTTGGCATGCTGATAGATATGGCCACTACCTAATCAGTCGCCAAATGCCAAACTTCATTTTTAATTGTCAAATGTCCGTCCGTTATCAGTTAATAAAAAGGGCTATAACGTGTATTTTGATAATTTTGACATGTGCCTACATATAGACAAGAACTAAGCAAGCCAAACCTCTTTTTTACGTAAAAATCTCAAACTCATCCGTCCTTAATCAGTCTGTGAAAATCGTTGTAACTTTTTAAACTTGATAATGTTTGTTACGCAGATACATATTGACAAGCCCTTACCAGCTATATTTTAAAGTGCCGGAATTTTTAATACATGGACTCACCGATAATCAGTTTGTGAAAATCACTATCACTTTTTAAGCGCTTTGATATACATGTATTTCTGTATTTTTGGCTTGCAGATAGCACATAATCAATGGAACTGTCATATGCCAGAGTTCCCTATGAACAGCTACATTGTACATATAGCTTGGCGGAGGCAAACTTAAACCTTCTAAGCCGTTTACCAGTACTCATGTGCGGTCAGTTTCACTCTGCGTGGAAGCATCATGCAGTCAAATCCATTTCTCTAAGCCCCGATGGGCTGGGGCCGTCTTGTATCTTGTGACATGGGTTCTATTTCCATAGTTATATAACATTGTTTGCCCTGCCATCTCTTTTTGTTTCCCCGGTAGCAATAGCGGGGACATATTGTTTTTGCCCTGTCTGTTTGTTGGTTTGTTTGTTTGTTGGTTTGTTTGTTTGTTTGTACGTTGACAACTTTAACGATGGTCATAACTTTTGAACCGTTTGAGAGAGAGCATTCATATTTGGCTTGAAGGTTCCTTGTGACACGAGCTCATATTCATGCAACAAAATTTGACCTTGACCTTTGACCTATTTAAAAGAAAAAAAAATAACATTGGTCATAACTTTTGAACCGCTTGAGATACAGCCTTCATATTTGGCATGTATGTTCCTTGTGACAAAACTTTACATTCATGCAAAAAATTAGACCTGTGACCTTGATCTTTGACCTACCATACTTAAAATAAAAAATAACATTTTGGTCATAACTTTTGAACCGTTTGAGATAGAGCCTTCATATTTTACATGTAGGTTCCTTGTGACAAGAGCTTTACATTCACACATTTTTTTACCCCTGACCTTAACCTTTGACCTTCATAAAAGAAAAAATTAACAATAGTCATAACTTTTGAACCGTCTGAGATACAGGCTTTAAATTTGGCATGTAGGTTCCTTTTGACAAGATCAATACATTCATACAAATCATTTTGACCTGTGACCTTGACCTTTGACCTACTTTAAAGAAAAAAGTAACATTTTGGTCATAAATTTCGAACCGTTTCGGATAGAGCCTTCATATTTGGCTTGTAGGTTCCTGTGATAAGAGCTTTACATTCATGTAAAAAATTTGACCATGACTTTGACCTTTGACCTGCTTAAAAGAAAAAAATAAAAGTGTTCATAACTTTTTAACCGTTTAAGATGGAGCCTTCATATTTGACATGTAGGTTCCTTGTGATAGGAGCTTTACTATCATGCAAACTGTTTTGACCTGGGTCTTTGACCTTTGGCCTACTTTAAAGATTATTTTATTGCTCATAACGTTTGAACCGTTTAAGATAGAGCCTTCATATTTGGCATGTAAGTTCCTTGTGCCATGGGCTTCCCACTCAAACAAAAAATCTTGACCTTTGACCTTGACCTTGAACTGTGACCAACTTCAAAAACAAAACAAAAATGACCATGCCCGGGGACATATTTGTGTTTCAAAAACACATCTTGTTTTTAAAGTGGACCTTTTCATCTTTCAGGTTTGACATACTTGTAAATATTGGGTTTCGGCCCCCGCCCATCGGGGCTTGAAGAAATAGATGGGCTGCATGATGTTTCCATGCAGAGCTGAAACCGAACGCACACGAGTACTGGTCGCTTAGAGGATCTAAACCTGTCAAGGCAACGCGGTGCGAGTCGGCCCGTCCAAGCTTTTAAACCATATTGGTTTCATTGGGCGGCAGGGCTCGCGATGTCGTTTCATCTCAATGTCGGGTGAAAGTCCAACAAAATTTGAAGCACCATCTCCAAAATGGCCTATACAGTGTTGACGGGGACGTTAAACCTTAAATCAAACAAACAAACAAATATGGGTTTTAGTCAAAACCATTAACATTATGTGACGTATTGTAAACGCTGATGAGATGGAACATTAGAAGTCGTGTCAACTGGATCTCCACTGTTTACATTACTGTTTACATTACGGTAACTCCCCCGTGCGACATAGTGCATTTTTCACATTTCCAAAATGGCTATTTCTCTGATGTAAATGCGTAATAATTATGTTATTTATACTGCAAATATAGGTTGTGGGTGCTCGTTAGAACCGACTCATTGAGGCGGTTCTATCGAGCACTCACAATCTATGTCTTGGATGGATGGGTGGATGGATATTTTATTTAAAGATACTCAACCGTAATAGGGCATACAGCGTCTAAAATTAGATATATGTAAAATTATGTAAATATGTTATGTAAATTTAAAAATTGCGATTAATGATTACAGTTTGTTAAATAGTCCTATTTCTTAATTGGTAAAAAAGGTACGTTGCTAAAAAATTCTTTCATCGTTATAACATCAAAATATTTTTTACGTATATGATTGAATTCAATACATGAAATGAGAAAATGTTTCACTGTGAACCTATGTCTTGGAGCAGAAATATGAAAAATAATGAATACCCCCGTAAACTCCCGTTTTCTCTATATAAAGTGGGGTGTAGGGGTGTTCATTTCACGGACTTCATCACGCAAACACGCCTATATAATTCTGACCCCCTTGAACCGCACTTTTATATAGTAGAACTGGGGTTTACAGGGTAAACCTTATTTTTCTTATTTCTGCTCCAAAATATAGATTGTGGCGTTTCTAATGAGTACACACAATCTACATTTTGAGCAGAAATAAGAAAAAAATATCACAGTTTTTCAACTTGAAATTACCGTTTCATCGGTGGTAAAGTTTACAATGCATTTGTATAGGCATGTTTTCGTTATGTTGTTCACGTGGTGGTATTGAATCGGTGTATGGGGTCGAATGGGTTAAAATGTTGTGTATACATGTATATTATAGGTACTCCCAGAAGGAAGAACTGTTTACACTGGTTTAAAGATCGACGTTGAAGCTGGAGCCAAATACGACGTTTACATCATAGTAGCAATAATAGCCGGACTAATGTGCTGTCCGTGTTGTGGAGCCTGTGCTACTTATTATTCCTATCGGGTAATATTCTCTCTCTCTCTCTCCCTCTCCCTCTCTTTCTTTCTCTCTCTCTCTCTCTCTCTCTCTCTCTCTCTCTCTCTCTCTCTCTCTCTCTCTCTCTCTCTCTCTCTCTCTCTCTCTGTCTGTCTGTCTGTCTCTCACTCTCTGTCTCTACATTTCCATTCTCTCTCTCTCTCTCTCTCTCTCTCTCTCTCTCTCTCTCTCTCTCTCTCTCTCTCTCTCTCTCTCTCTCTCTCTCTCTCTCTTAGAAGCCTCCGTGGTCGAGTGGTTACGCTACTCGCCTTGTAAACCAGGGGTCGCAGGTTCGATCCCGGGCTTCTCCAGACTTTCGGATGAGTCTTTAAACCGAGGTCCCGTCTCCGTATGACCTTAGCTGTTGGTGGGACGTAAAACTGAAAACACTCACTCACTCACTCTCTCTCTCTCTCTCTCTCTCTCTCTCTTTGTCTCTACATTTCCATTCTCTCTCTCTCTCTCTCTCTCTCTCTCTCTCTCTCTCTCTCTTTCTCTTTCTCTCTCTCTCTCTCTCTCTTCATTATCATTGTCGAGCAGTGAATTCCCTTGCTGAATCCTAACAGTCTACAGTGAAAGTTTGATAACACATACACGGATAGCTCGTTTACCATGGCTATTTCATACTTGTTCTTGAGTTTCTACAGAATTCTTTCCAATAGTTACAGATATTGATATATTTTTATTTATGGTTTTATCTTTAAATGAGGCGATTCTAATACGTACACACAACATTTCTTTATTATATAAATGATCCATCACGAAAAGATTTCTGTATGATTTTGACCCCCTAAAACCCCTCTTTTATAACGTCAAACTGGGGTTTAGAGGGCTATACATTATTTTTCTTATTTCTGCCCCAAAACATAGGGTGTGGGTACCTGTTAGAACCGACTCGTTGAAAACCGCCTCGTCTAACAAGGTTTCGAGCAGAAATATTGAAAATCAGATTTTTTATCTGAAAATTTTTATATTCCTTGGTTGTTAAAATTTTCAATACATTTGTATAGGCCTGCTTTCGTAATGTGAAAACACATCAATTCTCCATCCAAATTATGTCTGAAGACATGGCGGTGTGATTAACTCGCAGTAGTTCGAACTGCCCCGTTTCCTAACAAGTTTTCATGGTTAAAATGTATTCGAGTTGTTGAAGTTTGACTTGATATAGAAAATTATTGCATCCTAAAACACGATAACACACCCGTGCGAAACAATGCATTTCATCACGTGAACAAGTCCGTGAAATGAAGCCCCCCCCCCCACCCCTAAACCCAACTTTATATAAAGAAAACTGGGGCTTACGGGGGTTTACATTATTTTCCTTATTTCTGCTCCAAGACAAAGGTTGTGGGTACTCGTTAGAACCGCCTCAGTGAGGCGGTTCTAACGTGCACCCACATTTTATGTTTTGAACACTTATAACAAAAATATCGAGGTTTTTCATCAGAAAAGTAGCCATTTTGGGGAGTGAAAAATGCAATATGTCGCACGGTTGAGTTATCGTAATTTTTTTTACATCACCAAAATGGCTGCTTTCCTGATGAAAATCCGTGACATTGTTTCTTATTTATACTGACAGCATAGGTTGTGAGTGCTCGTTAGAACCGCCTACAAAGAGTGCCTATGCACCATTGTCTTGGAAGTGAAATAAGAAAAATAAGGTATACCCCGGTAAACTCCGGTTTTCTCTATATAAAGTGGGAGTTAGGGGTGGGTGTTAATTTCACGGACTTGTTCACCTGATGTAGCTACCATTTTTCCACACGGGTTGTCAGAGATCGCTTGACCCGAGGTTGACCGCTGGACCCAAGAGTTAGGATTTTCTGTTCCCACTGAACAGCAGTGATCCATCATTTTAATTTGGCATATACAACCGAATATGAAGTTTTTTGGTTTATGGAAGCTCAGTGGAGAAAAAGAGGCAAAATCAAATAAAACCAGGACGAGATGATTTGGTACAAAATGTTTCTTTTTTTTAAAAATTAAAAAACGCATACAAGTACCTAAACTTGTGGTTTAGTTCAGAAATATCTTAGCTGTAGGCATCTGAACTTCTGAATTGCTGTTGTCGCTAATGTAGAAAGCCAACATTATTCGATAATTGACGAGCGTCACGACGTCAAAAGTCGCTTGTAAGCTGTTTTGTTTGTTTGATTTGAGGTTTAACGTCCCCGTCAACACTGTAAAGGTCATTTTGGATACGTTGCTTCCAATTTTGTGGGACTTTTACCCGACATTAAGAAGAAATGACATCTCAAGCCCTGTCGGCCAATGAAATCAATAGGGTTTATTAGCATGGACGGTCCGCCTTGCACCGCGGTTCCTGGACAGGCTTAGATCCTCTAAGCGGTTTACCAGCACTAGTGTGCGGGCCGGATTCAGCTCTTCGTGGAAGCATCATACAGCCCATATATTTCTTCAAGCCCCTATGGGCGGGGGCTTCCCTGTAAGCTTTCGTATGGGGGTCTGTGAGTCAGATTTCTGTCCCGTATGGGTGCTCATTTTGGACCGATTTTGTCACATGCGAGCACACACAGGGTTTGGTATGTGAGAATGCAGTATCTTAACCCTACTGGTTTCATTTGGCGACAGGACTTGAGATGTCATTTCTTCTCATTGTCGGGTAAAACTCCCACAGAATTGGAAGCAATGTCTCGAAAATGACCTATGCAGTGTTGATGGGGATATTAAACCTCCAATCAAACAAACAAACAAACAAACAGTATATATCTGACAGCAACTTTTCAATGTTAACTTGAGGGGACTGTTTAATTTATTAATGTAAACAATTGTAATCTTCTGTTGAACAATAATGACAAAGGTTTTATAATGTGCTGAATGAAGAAAATATTTATGGAATAATAGAAAAATTAGCACAGACAAAAATAGTGGAAATAGGACAGAACTAGAGCTGTCAATGAAACTGACTAGGGCCCCGGCAGCGCTATCAGAGGAGTAGGAAAATTTGTGGACGGACAGACAGACAGACGGACGGACAGAGTGATTACTATAGGGCACCTACACTTTCAGTGCGGGGCCCTAAAAATTAGCATACATATAGATATTCAAAAATAGAGGAAACAGGAAGGGAGATAAGATACTGTCCATGTATAATTATGATGACATAATTAAGAAAATGCTCTATTTGGGACTTCTGAATGTTGTCCCAAAAATATGTCTTCTACAGAACAATATGTACTTGTCTTCACAGGTGGAATATTTTGGAATCCATGCTATACCAGGTAGCTTAAGAAGAATCAAATTTGGAAAATATGGCCAGGAGAGTATTATTATGGAAAAATATTCAACACTTTGTGGATAATTCTAACTTCTGTTTTGATTCCCCAACTAAACTGTACATATGTCAAGCATCAAATCTGTGAATTCACTTAAATGAGAAAGTCATAAGCATGATGCAATGGGATATTTAGGGACAAAAATCATTCTGGTTGGAACACCTGATAAAATTAGGGTGTGTGAATGAGCAATGTTAGAGTATAGTGAAGATTTCAAAATCAATAGTTAACGTTCTGTAGAGGACATTTGCTATTTTCTTGTATTTGGTTTTATTTCCACTGAAATGTCAGCTTTTATCTTTCTAAAATCCTCTATAGGTATAGATAAGTCATGCTCTAAAACAACCTTTTTCCATCATAGAAAGTACAGAACAGAAAAAAGGCAATTCTGTAGAGGACATTTTTTTGGGGACAATTGAATGTGCACCACTTTGGATTGACACAATACATTTGATATGATATTTACCTGAAAGGAAGGTGTTTTATTCACTTATTTAGATTTTGCAGTTGTTTTTTAAATAAAAACCTGTCCTAATAACATACAGAAGTCGATTTTTTATGGCTATGTTCTGTAGGGGACATTTTTTGGGACAAATTCAAGGTTATAATCTTTCGATGATTTTTTCTGAATTATAGAATGGACGATTATAATTTTTTACACACTATAATTTTGGCATATGAGCATTTACAAAAACACAAATCCTTTTGAAAAATCACCACAGATTTAGAGTAGCAGCGTGCTTAACATTGAATATTCCATATTGAGACTGCCTTTTTGTCCCAAAATATTGACATATTTATGTATTGTAAAAGAACCAGTGGGCACATTCACCTCAAATTTTCACAGAAAATTGTTGGTACCCAGTGGCACATTTTACAACCAAATATTTTGTTTAAAACATACAGCTACCAAAAATATTTATACCTGTATGCTCATATTTTGTTTTTCTAATTTATAATGAAAGTGCCCCTAACCATATGTACTTTTTCCTGGTCATTTGACATCATCTTTTTTACTTTTCAGGCACGACTTGCTGCTAGACTAGGAGACGAAGACGCTACAGTTGTTTACACTTCATGGGCAACAACGCTTGTTGTCTGGACAGTGTTTACGGGGTTTATGGGTCTGATGTATGTTGTGTTATTCCAAGTTATACAAATCCAAAATCTATATATTTGAAACCATTTTCCGTTTTGTCATAGAACGACATTTTCAGCAGTAAATAATGTAGATATTACAGAATAGCCGGCGGTATCAGCCTTAAACTTAATGAATTTCATTACGATTACACGCCCGTGCGACACCGTGCATTTACCATCTCCAAAATGGCTTCTTTTCTGATGAAATTACATTTTTTTTTCTTATTTATAATGCAAACATAGGTTGCAGGTGCTCGTTAGAACCGCCTCACTGAGGCGGTTCTAACGAGTACCCACAACCTATGTCTAGGAACAGACATAAGAAAACATAATGCAAGAAATTGTTAACCCCAAGAACCCTAGTTGTTTTTCTTCATGTATATAAAGTGGGGTTTAGGGGGTTTTCATTTCACAGGCTCGTTCACGTGATGAAAAACAGAAAACTCCAGTAACTCGAGCAGTGATGACTCGTTTCCATGGTTGAATCGAACTCGATTTTATAAATATACTCTGTATACCTTTGACGGGCACACATTCAGTTTAGACCACATTATAAAAACAAGTCAATGCAAATACATGGAAACTTTTACCACAAAGAACAAAATTCAGATAAAAAATTCTGGTAAGTCTTTGTTCTGCTAAAACTCTACGATTGTGTGACCCGCTTAAACAGTTTGCATCCCACAATCAAATTCATTCACACTGTATCGGACACAAGTGTGTCATTTCTAGATGTGAATGTGATAAAAAATGAAGGCAGTTCTCTTTCCGAGAAAATGCAAAGAAGGTATACCATACAGCCAGGCAAAACGGTACAGGAGAATCATATCTGACAGTGACAGCTTCCAAGAATCACTTACTGTACTCGGGGAACTACTTCGAAAACAGACAATACCCAGAAAATGTCCTCAAATCGGCCTTCCAAAAGTATCAGTACTGACACAGGAAGAAGCTCTGGTGACTTCGAATGTGGAAAACAAACAAAAAAAAAACTATTCCTTTTTGTTATAGAATATATTACTTCGCTACCAATACCCTCAGTCTGTATTTTTGGCCGAAATATGAAAAATATCACAATTTTTCATCTGAAAATTGTAATTGTTTGGCGGTAAAATTTACAATGTGTTTGTATAGGCGCCAGTGTGTTCCTAATGACACACAAGTACTGGTAAACCGCTTAGAAGGACTGAGCCTGTCCAGGCAAAGCGGCGTGAGTCAGATCGTCCAGTGCATATAAGCCTTCTGGTTTCATTGGGCGGCAGGGCTTGATATGTCATTTCAACTCAATGTCGGATAAAAATCCCACAAAATTGGAAGCGGCGTCTCCAAAATGACCGAAATAGTGTTGACGGGGACGTTAAGTTCCAACAAACAAACAAAACTTCGCTACCAAACTTAGGTTTGACTATAAAGAAATACTGGGATTTGTTTAATTTGGTAGCCGGACAAAATCCCCCCCCCCCAACATAATCCCCCCGGACAAATTCCCCCCTTTTTGTAAAGGCGGACAAAATCCCCCTCGGACAAAATCCCCCCGGACAAAATCCCCTCGCTGTATGTCAGGTTGGACAAAATCCCCCCCCCCCAGGAAAAAACCAACCTTGCTCTAAATTGTTCTAGTTAATTATCCTTCCACTACCCACAATCTATGTTTTTGAGCAGAAATATGAAAAATATTGGAATCTGTTATTGGAATATGTCAATTTTCAATATATTTGAACAGGCATTTTTCGTAATGGTAGAGGTTCTAAAATAGAAGTGAACGCAATGATCAGGAATCAATACAGATCAGGAATCTAAGATCTGGAATCTAAGTGTGCCTGGAACTGGGTTAGGTTAACTGATCATGCCAGACATAATCCTAATGGGTTGAGAGGTCCGTAAAACCCCAAAGCACACATATACAATTACAAAAAGTTAATACAAGTATGCCCTTTTTACTTTGAACTTACAAGCAACGTCTCCAAAATGACCTATACAGTGTTGACAGGGCAATAATTTCTCCATGAGCACCAATATAGCTTTGATAGTACTGCACCAATTCTGATATGGAATCTGCAGTTTTTAAAACGACAGACTGATTTTCAAAAACCAGTAATTGTGCATGTGGAGGTGTGCGGGATACTGTCCACCTTTATAAACAGCAAGAGGGATTATGTCCGAGGGGATTTTGTCCAGGGGGGATTTTGTCCACCTGAACAAATGTTGGGGGGGGGGATTTTGTCCGTCTTTACAAAAAGGGGGGATTTCGTCCGGTGGGGGGGGGGGAATTTTGTCCTGGAATCGTTTATCAAATAAGAAAAGTTTTAACTTTCTTCATAAACATAAACCAGTTGTGGCGTATAAAAGAGCTAGGAATCAAACATTCGGCATTGGACATTCAAAAAGAAAAAAGTGAATCTCGTACTTGTAGAAAATGTAAAATGCAGTATGTGGGTCAAACACATCAGTTACTGCATATGAACAGTCATAAATTAAACAGAAGAAATATGGACGATCCAAGCTTTTCAATAAATGTTGCAATTCACTTCGATTCAAATGAACATTCAATGGACGATTTCACCTTAATGCCGATTGACCAATTTTCTGGTAATATGGAAAGACTGCTCAAATGGACATGTTGGATCCACAAGCTGCTAAAGGACTTAATGCAAAAGTGCTTTAAAAATTTTATTTGAGCTGAGTGTAGATATGGCTTCTGGTGGATGTGCGCCCAGCGAGGACTCAAATCAGCCTGCGCATCCTAATATGAGTCCTCGCTGATCGCAATAACTAGACTATAGCTGGTCTATGCGAAGAAGAGGCTAATCATGCTGCGTAGTTGTGCAGTTTTTTTTAGTGGGGGTGGGCGGGCGGTCTTATCATCCTCCAGAAGTTGATGCACACAGGCTCAATTCATTTTGAGACACTACTGTTGTTTCCATGTTTAAATGTTACTATAGGACCTATTATTTATTGAGGCATTTGCATGCATCATTTACCATACAGGTAATTTTGATCCAGTTTCCAGTGTTTCAACTTGCATTTTAATGCATAAAACGTCCAATAACCTCAACGTCATGTTTATGCGCTTTTAGCATCACTTCCTGCCTATGTCAACGTAATTTGACGCTTTTACATCATTCCCCTTTCCTGTTGTTATTTAAATGTTTACTGTCTGAAGAAGGAATAATCCGAAACATGTTATTGTAAAACAGCTGTGTTGATTTTCATTTTACCTCACTTATTTCTGCACCCATAGGGAACAATCCTCGTAGTTTCACAAAAATATCCGATATCGACTAGCGATAGTCGCCGCAGACTAAACTGTAAACATCACCACCGAAATTATATAGAAATTAATAGAAATGCCGTATTAAATTGATTAAATTACAATTTTAGAAGAATGTGACAATAATTATAAGTTATTTTCAAAATAACATGTTATTAATAGGGAATAATATATAAAATTTGCAGAACACGACATCCCCAACATTTACAAACAGTGTAGGTCCCGATTAATCTGATCAGGATCTACACTGTTTGTCATGCAGTATTGGAATTGATTAAATATATCAAGGAATTTGATTAGTGGATAGTCAGAAATGGGTTTTTCCAAATTAACTTTTTCTGCAGGATAAAGGTAAGGATCTACTATTCTCTGTACCTATGACGGTTCCAAAATTTATATACACTTAATTGATATTAAAAATAACAATGTACAGTTAGCGCAGGTCATATTGCTTAATTGTTGTTCAAAGTTGTCGGACAATAAAGAAAGCCTTATAAAATAGTGGTCACTTGTTAAAATTAATAATGATTAAATGTGTATTTTTTTATTTTTAATGGACATAATTAAGATAACAGTAACACGAGATTCCTATTGGTGATTATAGGTTTATATCCTACGCTGGACAGGTAGGGGAGAGAGAATCCGATAACTGCGAAAGTGACTCTAAGGGAAATAACCTCTTTTTTCACCGACGGCTCCGCGCGGCTTGATGCAAGATTAGCCTCCCATACTTTTCTGACGAAGATTGTTCCAGATGGAATCAGATTCAGAATTGTTGCTGGTGACGCGTCAAATGACATTCATGCACCAGGACCTGTGATATGGGATGTTAGTCCCTAGCTCTAACCAAAGAGGTAAACTTGGCTACACAATCCTCAGCACCTCCAGCCGTCGAAATAATCGAATCGGGAAGGGCATTCCAATTATTAATGGTTCGGGCTTATAAATGTCAGTTCTTGCAGTAAGGGTCTGAAACGTCATTGAATGGTGCTTTCTACAATGCCTAGCTGGGGAACAAGGTCATCTGTTGGATGCTGGCAGCACCCTTTAGACCTTTGCATTAGAGTATGAGCCTACTGTCTCTTCTCCTTTTTTTGACAGATTCGCATCTTAAGTTTCCTAGAATTCCAGTCATGCTCCCAGTTTCAAAGCAGTAATTTCCTGTTACAAATCTAGCAGCATTATTCTGAACTTTTTTTTCAATTTCTTCATTAAGGACAACCCAGATGCAACTAGAGCTGTCAGTGAAACTGACTAGGGCCCCGGCAGCGCTATCAGAGCTATCAGAAATTTGTGGACGGACAGACGGACAGACAGACAGACAGACGGACGGACAGAGTGATTACTATAGGGCACCCACACTTTCAGTGCGGGGCCCTAACTACAATATTCCAAGATTGGGCGAACAAGTCCCCTATATACTGTCATTTTCACATGCTGAGGACACTGATGAAGATTTCGCCTCAGGAAACCAAGTGTTCTATTCGCCTTTGTACACATGTTGCTAATGTGTGTATTCCATCTCAAATCGTGAGTGATTATCACACCAAGGTAGTTAATGGAATTCACATATTCGAGGACAGTTCTCTCTAAGGTGTAAGAAGCCTCAATTTTATTTACTCTTTTCCTAGTTATCTGTATAATATTGCATCTAATGTCCCATTTTCGTGCCCAACATCCTAATCTGTCTATATCCTCCTGAAGTTTCATTGAGTCCTCAGTATCTCTGATTTCCCGATAGCAAACACAGTCGTCTGTGAAGAGTCTTATTTCCGAGTCAATGTCAGTGAAAATATCATTGATGTACAGGGAGAATAGCAGTGGACCAAGAACAGTCCCCTGGGGGACCCCAGATAAAACTGGCGCCCATACTGAAGATTCGCTATTAACAACAACACGCTGTTTTCTGTAGAAAATGAAGCAGTCTATCCATTTGAGAGTCTGCCCTCCAATTCCATAAACAAATAATTTGGATTTAAGTAGTCCATGAGGAGGGGTGTCAAAAGCCTTCTTGAAGTCCAGAATAAATGTGTCCACCTGCCCCACGTTGTCCAAGATTTTTGCCCAATCATTAATAACCGTGCTCAACTGAGTTTCGCAACTATGCCTTTTCCTAAATGAACGTTGTCGGTCTGACAAAAGTTTATGTTCATCCCAGTGGGCCATGATGTTTGAGCAGACGATGTGTTCAAGCAATTTACAAAGAACACAGGTCAGTGACACCGGGCGATAATTACGAGCAAGAGCCCTGTCTCCTTTTTTGAAAAGTGGACAGATGTTCGCTAGGAGCCATTTTTGGGGAATTTCACCCGTATCGAGAGATTGTTGGAAAAGATGAGCAACACCTTTTCCAGCATGAGCGAAAACTGGACCTAACTCGTTTGCTAGTTCCTTCAGTTCTCTAGGATGAAGCTCATCAGGCCCTAAAGCTTTAGACGGGTTCAATCCTTTGGGTAACTTGATCACTCCCGCCGAGGATACAACAATATTTTCCATTAAAGGGGCCGATCTTCCAGTCAATGGAACCTCGTTGAACTCAGTTTTATTGCCCAAGTTTTATTAAATGCATCATTGAATTGACCAACCAATTTCTCTGCCCTTTCAGAGTCCGATTCAGTGACCCCGTTCCCTCCTCTTTTATTAAAGGGTGGGATACCTTGCCTATCTTTCTTCTGGCTATTGATAAAGCTGTAGAAGTCCCTAGGATTTGCCTTTACATCATCTACCAAGTTATTTACATACAGATCATGCTGATTTTTTTATGTCATTTTTAATTTCTCGTCTCAAGTTTTCACATTTTGTTCTGAGTTTACCACTTCCCACCTTTTTTTTGCCTTAGCATGAATCTTATTTCTCCTCCGATTTTTTCTTCTTATTAAATTTTCTGGCGTGATCCAAGGAATTGAAGATACAGACCTGCTAGATTTGGAGGGGATATGATTTTCGGACGAATCTTGAGCGAAAGACTTTATCAAATCAAAGTTCTCCTGGACAGACCGAGCATCTGAATGACCATTAAAGTATTTCTCTAAAATATATTTCTACAACAGCTAAAACATAGATTGTTGGTACTCGTTAGAACCGCCTCACACTTGACCATAGATTGTGGAAACTAGTTAGAACCGCCTCACTCGGTTGGTTCAAATGAGTACCCACAATCTATGTTTTTGAGAAGAAATGACACAAAAATAATGTTAACCTCTGCAAACCCCAGTTTCACTGTATAAAAGTTGGGTTTAATGGGGTCAGAATTATGTAGGCTTGTATTCGTTATGACGAGACCCGAGCTTACATTACCGGGCTATATGTAACAGTTGACACAACAGTTTTTTTGTGGTTTTGTTTTGTTTGTTTGATTTGAGGTTTAACGACTCCGTCAACACTGTATAGGTCATTTTGGAGACATTGCTTCCAATTTCGTGGTACTTTTACCCGACACTGAGATGAAATGACATCTCACGCCCTGTCGCCCAATGAAACCAATAGGGCTTTAAAGCATGGACGGTCCGACTCGCACCGTTTTGCCTGGGCAGGTTTAGAGCATATAAAAGGTTTACCAGTACTCGTGTGCGGTCAGTTTCAGCTATGCGTGGAAGCATCATGCAGCCAATTTATTTCTTCAAGCCCCGATGGGCGGGGGTCTATTTTGTGGTACACTTGCCTGTTGTATTGATATAATCATTACCGAGTCATTGGTAGTTGAATGCAAACTTAGGAAACAACATGAACATCGCACGAGAGTGAAACTCATGTTGCACAAATGACCATATACATGCATGCACCATTGCTCTCCAGTTCTCAACTTGTTGTTTAGTCCCAGGGACGGAGTCAAAATAGACTTAGGGTGTAACACGGAAATACAGCTATGCAGGTTTACCTTTTCAATGTATATTTATAATGCAACAAGGCGTGAGAAAAAAGGGGCCCATAACAAGTATAAGCTTTCACAAAAAGAAAAAGAGCTCTTTCGCAGAATTGCTATCCCATTTGTACAAGCCAAAGTTCCCCAAAACAAGTGTAAGTTTTCACACACCAACAAAGAAGTCCGCGGACAGAGCGTGACAATCACATTTGTACAAGACCATATTTGTTGTAATATTTGTACAGGCTATTATAAAATATACATCTACCAACCCTCGACCAAGATGGACTACTGTCTATCCTATAAGCTCCCCAGGAGCTTTCGGCTCTGGTGAGCTAAAAAAAAAACTTGCTTCGCCGTTAGCAACGATTATTATTGCGAATCATATCAATATGTTAAGCATGTAAATCACTTTCTGTATCGTCATCACGTTTGGGCTTGTATAAGCGCTTAAACGTGACGGTTTCCAAAAACTAGACATTTGTCGTGTGAAATAATTTCTGCTCTGCAGAACATTGCATCACATCACCATATACGTGAAATGGACACCCCCCCCACACACACACACACACCCATTCTCACATACACACATACACCCACCAAAACCATACTTTATATAAAGCATCACGAAAACACGTCTATATAATTTTGACCCCCGTGAACCCGACTTTTATATAGTAAAACTTGGGTTTCCGGGGGTATACCTTATTTTTCTTATTTCTGCTCTAAAATATAGATTGTGGGTACTCGTTAGAACCGCCTAGATGAGGCGGTTCTTACGAGTGCCCACAATCTTTATTTTGATTAGAATTAAGAAAAATATCAAAATTTTTCATCATAAAATTTTCATTTTTTTTTCGGCGATAAAGGTGGCAATGTATTTGTATAGGCGTGTTTGCGTAATGGAATACACTTTTTTTGCTTATTTCTGCTCCAAGACATATGTTGTAGGCACTCATTAGAACCGCCGTTCAAACGAGCGCCCACAAATCTATCTTTGCAGTATAAATAAGAAAACTATCACGGATTTTCATCAGTAGCTATTTGGGAGATGTGGAAAAATGCACTATGCACTAAGTGTTATCGTAATGTTCATGATTTTGTTTGCATGTCGTACGTTGTTTTTATACCATAAGGAGCATTTTGCATTTGTGTTCCTTTCAGATGATATTTGTTTAACTCATCCAAAAGTTTCAAAATTTTGGTTGTCATGGCTCGCAAGGGATTGAAATTGTTGGATTTGTTCGGTGAATAGTATCTTAAATGAGCACTTTATTAGGGCCCCGCACTGAAATAGTGGGTGCCCTATAGTAATCACTCTGTCCGTCCGTCTGTCTGTATGTCCGTCTGTCCGTCCACAAATTTCTTATAGCGCTGCCGGCGCCCTAGTCAGTTTCACTGACAGCTCTAGTCTTGATTGTACATGTAATTATCAATAACTGCTGATTTACTTTCTTTGCAAGTCTCGCTACTTTGGACATCTCCTTCCTGATGCCCAGGACTTCCGTGGAGTGTGGGCCATGTTTGCTGATGTTGGCTCGGTTGGGGACGCCTATAAGTCCTAGGGTTGGCGGCTCTTGCCTGATGCCTCCAGTTGGCTTGTCTCATGAGCTACGTCGGTCGGTGTGTGCTCGGAGGGGGATGTGCTGTGTTTGCCGGGTCTTGTCCATCATCCGTTTCGGTTTCTGAACTTTGGGGTTGGGACACACTAATGAAGATTAAATATCAGAAAGGCCTCTGTGTCACTAAATTTGGTAAAGTTACGCCTTAATTGCAACCACTGGGTCGGTATCTCTGCTGGTGGATGATTCGTTCGTCCCATAGGGTACCATCAGGTCAGTATCAGTTCCTTAGTGCTGAGGTTGATTCTGTGGTGTTGACGTCAGTACTTAAGTACTGATTTAAATAACTATATAATATCTTTAATTTTTGCAGTATAAAATTCTATTTTTTCTTAAACTGAGACTGACTTGTCAGGTGAGACATGTATCTCATCGGATTTGGTTGCAACTTTTTGTTATATTTTAAATTTTGCAAGTCTCGCTTCTTTGGCCATCTCCTTCCTGATGACCGGGACTTCCGTGAAGTATGGGCCATGTTTGCTGATGTTGGCTCGATGGTGGAAGCCTATAAGTCCTAGGGTAGGCGGCTCTTGCCAGTTGACCTGTCTCATGAGCTACGTCGGTCTGTGTGTGCTTGGAGAGGGATGTGCTGTGTTTGCCGGGTCTTGTCAATCATCCGTTTCGGTTTCAGAACTTTGGGGTTGAGACACTCTGGTGAAGATTATATATCAGAAAGGCCTCTGTGTCACTAAATTTGGTATAGCTACGCCTTAATTATTATTGACTGTAATAGCGGTTGTCTCCCTTGTCTCAAAATGTTACAATGTTATTCATCTGATTAATCTGTTCTTGGAATTTACAATGGAATAATAATGTATTAATACATTCATTTTAATAAATTAGAAATGGTACATGTATAATTAGCTAAGGTGACAACGATTGTCCACGTATGTAACCGGGGCATCCAATTTATACTGGCTTACAGTTAGTTGGGCAAGGCCTGTTTTCCTTGCAGCAGATACTTATGGAGGGGGATTCTTGTTATTTCGTCTGTTTCTACACTTTCATTTATTTTTCTCTGTCTCCATTGTCCTTCGCTTTCATCTCCTGTCCTAAGTCTCCTGTCTGCTTTCTCCCTTTCTCTGGGAGACGAAACAAAATGACTGACAATGGTTGACTTGTCATTAAACCCCCAAAAATCAATCGATCAAGCAGAAATCGTAATAATTGTTACATAAGTGCATGAGCAAGCAAATGGTTTGACATTGACCAGACTGCGCCTTCGGTCTGGTCTGGTTTTGGTCTGCACCTCTGACTATTCTCTCCGATTACATAGAGTCGTCAAGTCTTACATTACGAAAACACGCGTATTCAAATACACTGGTAAAATTTTACCACCAAATAATTGATTTATTCATATAAAATTCCTGATATTTTTCATATTGCTTCTCAAAACATACATTGTAGATAGTCGGTAGAATCGCCTTGGTGAGGCGGTTCTAACATGTACATGCAATCTCTGTTTTGAGCACAAATAAGAAATAATGTATACCAATGTAAACCCCAGTTTTACTATTATAAAAGTGGTGTTTAATGGGGTGAAAAATATAAATGCATGCTTTCGTGATGTTCATTTTCCTCACGGTGTAAGATAATAACAGTAAAGTCTACACAAGAGATGTCCGAGATTTTTGAAGCATTGCAGGACTCAATAGTCGAGTTTGTTTTGTTTGTTTGATTTGATGTTTAACGTCCCCGTCAACACTGTAAAGGTCAT
Source organism: Lucinisca nassula (assembly GCA_963580285.1). Classification (NCBI taxonomy): domain Eukaryota; kingdom Metazoa; phylum Mollusca; class Bivalvia; order Lucinida; family Lucinidae; genus Lucinisca; species Lucinisca nassula. The sequence continues at coordinate 103,361,950 of OY757023.1, read as the reverse complement.
TTTGGAGGCGTTGCTTCAATTTTGACGGACTTTTACCCGACATTGAGATGAAATGTCATTTCAAGCCCTGTCGCCCAATGAAACCAATAGGGATTATTAGCATGGACGGTCCGCCCCGCACCGCGGTTCCTGGACAGGCTTAGATCCTCTAAGCGGTTTACCTGTACTAGTGTGCGGGCCGGATTCAGCTCTGCGTGGAAGCATCATGCAGCCCATATATTTCCTCAAGTCCCTATGGGCGGGGCTGTCAATAGTCGAGTAGAGGCCTTCGTGGTGTACTGGTTACGCTACTCGCCTTGTAAACCAGGTATCGCAGGATCGATCCCGGGCTTCTCCAGACTTTCGGATGAGTCTTTAAACCGATGTCCCTTCTCCGTATGCTCTTAACTGTTGGTGGGACGTAACACTCAAACACTCACTCACTCAATCAATAGTCGAAATTCGATGGCTCGAACATCTTTGGAACCATGGAAACTAAAGTAGGTCAAACCACTGAGGGTTTATCATAGCATAAGGTCAGGATGCAAAATAGATATATGAGCCCCGCCAAGCGAATTTGGGTCTTCGAGCATTCCGTCATGACAAACTTTAACTGCGCATGCCCAGCCATTCAGAGGGGCCAGGGATATGGCTTTCTGTCTGAAGGTTCCACTTGATTCACTGCTTGTAGGAGCGAGCAGCGAAGGTTCTGGCGAGACTGCGCGGATGCGCAGGCTCGCCTGAACCTTCGCTGCCCGCATAGGCGATAAGTACCAAAATCGCTTGGCGGGGCCCAATTATCATTGCGAGGCGATTCTAATGAGTACACATAACATGCATTTTCAAGATGATTTAGGAAAACCTTGCCTAAATTAGCTGCAGTTAAGGGAAAGCTTGCTTGCCCTGGGGCTCATGAACGAGTTAGAGACAGCCCTGGTAAACGAGCCATCGTTGATCTCACTGTACATTGCAATAACACAACCGTGCGACATGGTGCTTTTTTAACATCTCCAAAATGGCTACTTTTCCAATGAAGATCTGTGAATATTTTTCTCGTTTATACTGCAAACATAGGTTATGGATGCTCGTTAAAACCGCCTCATTGAGGCGTTTCTAAAGGATACCCACAATCTATGTCTTGAAGCAGAAGTTAGAAAAATATATATAACGTATACCCCCGTTAACCCCAGTTTTTCTCTGTATAAAATGGAGTTTAGGGGTGTTCATTTCACGGACTTGTTCATGTGATGACGTGTCATCATTGATAAACCGTCAGGCAAGCCTCATGACAGGTAGACTCAAGCTTTATATCGGGAGGAGGCTACATATGAAATTTAACTGAAATTAGCCCAGCAGTTTTAGACAAAATGTCATTTGATTTGTTGTTAGAGCTGCAATCCAAATTCCATAGTGCCACAGACACCGATTGGTCTTGGCCTTTGGCATTCTTAGACAGTCATATTTTATCTACTCTCATGTGAGTGAGTGATTTGGGGTTTAACGTCCCCGTCAATACTAATTAGGTTATTTTGGAGACACTGTTTCCAATTTTGTGGGACTTTTATCCGATATTGAGATGAAAGGACATCTCAAGCCCTGTCGCACAATGAAACCAAAAGGGTTTATTTGCGTGAAGGGTCAGACTCGCACCACTTTGCGTAGACAGACTTAGAGCCTCTAAGCGGTTTACCAGTATTCATGTGCGCGGTGGGTTTCAGCTCTGCATGGAGGCATCGTGCAGCCCAATCTTTTTTTTCAAGCCCCGATGGGCGGAGTCGACCTACTCTCATGCAATAGACCACGATAAGCTTTAAAATTGCATTGGTTTACCTGTTTCCCATTCGAACGCCTAAGGGACAAATTGATTGGTTGTTTTGGGTTGTACGACATGTCAACCCTTGTGGGTCATTTTGTCACCCAGATAAATGGAGAAAGAGACAGAAGAGATAGTAGAGGAGATGAAAGTGAGGGTCAGGGAAGACAGAGGAATTCTAATGCACTTGCGTATGTAACGCGACGTCTGATTGGATAACGTCAAACATTTGCGACAGTATATTATGCGATATACTGTCGGAAACCCGACGTCATCGCGTAACGTCGCTTTTCATTGGCTGGCATTTGGTTTTACGCTGCTCACAGCGCTAGCCGTTTTGTGCAAAATAATACAGTTTTTAACAAAACAACCGTAGAAGTGCATTAGAATGGGGATAACTATTGCAAAATTGTGATTTGGGGAGGTAAATCGTCGGTTTTACGGTCGCAAATTACGTTTTACGGCTCCGCTGACGCGTCGCCGTAAAACGAAATTTCCGACCGTAAAACCTCCGATTTACCTCCCCAAATCACAATTTTGAAAACAGTTATCCCCTAAATAAATGGAAGTATGGAGACAGAAGGAGTAACAAGGCTTTCCACACTACCCCTACCTGCTGCAAGGACAAAAGGCCTTGCCTAGCTGCAATCCAAAACCACATCACGTGAACAAGTCCGTGAAATGAATACCCCCTTACACCCCACGCTGTATAGAGAAAACTGGGGTTTACGGGGGTATATACTATTTTTCTTGTTTCTGCTCCAAGACATAGGTTGTGGGTACTCGTTAGAACCGCCTCATTGAGGCGGTTCTAACGAGCATCCACAACCTATGTTTGCAGTATTCGTATGAAGATCGCAGATTTTCATCAGAAAAATAGTCATTTTGGAGATATGAAAAATGCACTGTGTCGCACGGATGTGTTATCGTAATGAGTTGGACGCCCCACTAATGTAAGGTACACGTTACCTCTGCCTTATCCAACCCCCCCCCCCCCCCCCCCCCACACACACACACACACCCACCCCGTCCAATGGGCCGAATTCGAACTTGTCTTAACTAACACTTGCCACGGTAGAACTCAGTCACCTCATGCTAACAATTGGTCCAGCGGTTCTGGAAAATAAGTTTTGAGGTTTTTACCGTATTTTGGACATGATGTCCATCTTTACCATCTGACCTTGACCATACGAACAAACTTTCGTTCCCCACTGTCAGACACATTACGAAAACACGCCTATACAAATACATTGTAAACTTTACCGACGAAAAAACGAAATTTTTAAGATGAAACATTATGATATGTTTACTATTTCTCCCCAAAATAGAGATCGTGGGTATTCGTTAGAACCGTCTCCTCGATGCGGTTCTAACGAGTACCCACCATCCATATTTTGGAGCAGAAATACGAAAAGTAAGGTTTACCCCTGTAAACTCCAGTTTTACTACATAAAAATGGGATTCAAGGGGGTCAAAATTATATAGATGTGTTTTCGTGATGTTTAACTGAAGGTGGCTTGAGAGAATTGTCGGATTTGCAATCCAAGTGACCTCGGGCCATCTTGGTATTTGGCATTCATAAACATTCATATTGTATCAACTCTGATGTCATAGACCACCATAAATAAAAAATGCATCATTCTATATTTTTATACATTCCAAAGCTTATTTTGGCGTTGCCATAAACAAGGCATCGTGTTAATAAGTCCGTTTAATGAGCTTACAAGTAAACCCCACTTTATATATAGAAAACTTTGGTTTAGAGGGGTATACATTATGAAAACACGCCTATACAAATACATTGCAAATTTTATCACGGAAAAAGGAAAATTTAAGATGAAAAATTGTGATATTTTTTTCTTATTTCTGCCCAAAATATAGAGTGTGGGTACACGTTAGAACCGCCTCAGCGAGGCGGTTCTAACGAGTTGCCACAATCTGTATTTTAGAGCAGGAATAAGAAAAGCAAGGTTTACCCCTGCAAACCCCAGCTTTACTATATGTAAGTGGGGTTCAAGGGGGTAAAAATTATATAGGCGTGTTTTCGTGAGGCATCGATTTTCGCATTTCTCCTCCAAGACATATGTCACTGGTTGGGAGCGTACAGTACACTTAACCCGGATGCTCCGATCTGTATAGTGGACAGATCCTTGTCTTTTGTTATGACCTTGAAGGTGTATGTGCGCGGTCTGTCTTCTATATTTGTATATTTATTTTTTGGGACATAAACAATTTGGTAAATGTGTTTTATTTATTTTGTTTTCCATACTGACCATCTTCGGGCACGGCAAGATGTCGTTTTCTATGCTTTTAATCTATTTTTCAGCTGCAAATCACTAGTGTTTGCAAGAATCACACCTTACCTGTGACCAGAAAATCGATCAATTGAGAGCTTTAATCGAAAGAAAAATATCTTTTAAGACAGTTTTAAGATAGATTAATAATCTATAATGAGTTATACTAAAAATTAGTGCCTCTAGAATTCCACACGAAATCACACGAAGAGCAAGACTGACCATCCCAAAAAATTTCTGACTGTATTGTATGTCTCATATTTACTGTATAACTTGTCTAAGATACTTTGTTTTGACTGTATGGGATGTCGCTTTTAATGTGTGTAAGTTATATTTGTCTATGGAATAAGATGATAATGCTTAAACAATAGCAATTCTACGTAAAAATATTAATTACCTATAAATTCCCGAAATCTTGGAGAAATTGCATGTGCTGTGTGCTGCATGTCATTGAACCTTTAGAGCACTACAGACTAGAGGTCTTAACCACTCGGCCAAATGAGCCAGCCTTCGAGGACTGTCTTCAGGTGCGAAATATTTAACAAAATGAGTCGCATCGTCACGCGTCTCTCTTCATCCACAGGACGCATAGCAAATACTCTGATCAGACTGCACAGAAATGCAATATGATTAGTTACGAACTATTTGTTCAAGACATATACATGTAAATTTATACAAAGAAATGAAGAGCTGTGGACCAGCCTGTGAAAGATAATTTCCTTTTCATCCCCCGACCGAATAGATTCGGGGGATATAGCGATCGGCTTGGCGTCCGGTCGTCCGTATATTGATGATACTTGGCACAATGGTAAACAATGTTGAGACGACGTGTCTTGCGCAAGAACCACAACCCTGGGTATCATGGTATTTCAGTTATCTCCTCTTCCAACAAAATAGAATGACTATCTTGTGATCTCTATAACTCCAATATCATTCCAGATATATTGATGATACTTGATAAAATTGTAAACAATGTTGAGACGGCATGTCATGGGCAATAACAACAACCCTTGGTGCCAAGGTATTATTAGTCATCTCCCATTCGAAAAAAAAATAGAATGACTATCTTGTGATCGCCATAACTTCAATACCCTTCGAGATATATTGATTAAACTTTGTACAATTGTTCACAAGGTTGAAGCAGCATGTCATGCGCAAGAACCAAGACTTTTCGTGCCATGCCATTTGAATTATATCCTCTTCCAAAAAATAGAAGTGTTATCTTGTGATCGCCATAACTCAAATACCCTTAGTGATATATTGATAAAACTTGGCACAATTGTTCACAAGGTTGAAGCAGCATGTCAAGCGCAAGAACCACAACTCTTGGTGCCATGGCATTTGAATTATCTCTCTTCCAATAAAATAGAATAACTACCTTGTGATCGCCATATCTCCCATACTCTTGGAGACATGTTGATAGAACTTGGTACAGTTGTACATGAGGTTAAGCAGGCGTGCCATGTGCAAGAACCGCAGCTCTTGGTGCCATGGCATTTCAATTATCCCCATTCCAATAAAAATAGGATGACTATCTTTTGAGCTCCATATTTCCAATATTCATCGAGACATGTTGATAGTACTTGGTACAGTTTTACATGAGGTTAAGCAGACGTGTCATATGCAAGAACCGCGACTCTTGGTTTACTGGTTTGTGAGTTACCTCCCCTGACAAAATCTTGTGGGCCCTAGCTCAGAAACCCTTTGAAGTATGTGGATAATACTTGGCAAGATTGAGACAGCATGTCATGCGCAGGAACCAAAACTCTAGTGCGATGGTATTTGGGTTATATCCCCTTCTAATAAAATCATATACTCTGTGACATAATGATGGGACTTGGTATAGTTGTACGTGAGGCTAGGCAGGTGTTTCCTGTGTGAAAATCATGACTCTGGGTGAACTTTTTTTTTAGTTATTTCCCCAAACAATATAATCTTGTGATGACCATAACTTGGATACCCTGTGAGATATATTGATGGTATTTGGCACAGTTTTTGACGCGGTTGAAACTGTGTGTCATGCCAAAGAACCACCAACCGGGTCCACCACGAACGACTAATTCATCACGTCTGAAATTAGTGAAAGAAACAAAATTGGACTATTTCAACTTGAGCATAACAAAGCAAAAACTCATCTATGCGTCCAGAAAAGACTAATCTCAGTCTGAGCATCTGCCGAGTCTGAACAGTGTGAAAAAAGTGAACAAGAGGCCCATGGGCCACTACGCTCACCAGAGGTATACAGGCATGGTGACCATCTTGGTCATGTGACAACAAAAGGCCACCATGCAATCAGTAAAATCCACTGTCTTGCCTTTTTTCCATACAAGTGTCTATGTGACCAAATTTGACCGTAACGTAAAAACAAGGTCAACCAAAGGTCATCATTTGAAGAAAATTGGTAGGGTCCGAGCCCCCGATGCTGCATACCAAGTTTCAAGGTCATCGGCCATTTGGTTCCTTTAAAGGGTTTTTTTTTCCTTATATGGGCATGGCAGCCATATTGGTCATGTGACCCAGTCCTTACGCACAAACTTTCATTCCCTCTTCCCATAGAGGCTCCACATGTAATTTGGATTCAATCGACCCAGCAGTTTAAGTTGAGAAGAAGATAAAAATACTCAATCTGAGCCTTCCCGGACAAGGGTCAGTAAATGACCTTTACCTTCGGAACTGACAAAATTCCATTCAGCTGAGTGCAAATATCATTTCTGATGCCACTAGCTACCATGCAATCAGAAAAATCCACTGTTTTGCCTTTTTTCCATACAAATGTCTGAGTGACCATATTTGACCTTGACATAAAACTGGTCAAATTAAACCAAATGTCATCATTAGAACAAACTTGGTAAGGACCGAGTCCCCGATGCTGCATACCAAGTTTCAAGAACATCGGCCGTTCGGTTCTTGTGAAGGAGATTTTTTAAGGTTTTTACCATATATGGGCATGGCGGCCATATCGGTCATGTGACCCAGTCGGCAAGAACAAACGTTCGTTCCCCCTTCCCACAGAGGCTTCACATGTAATTTGGATTCAATCGACCCAGCAGTTTTAGTTGAGAAGAAGATAAAAATACTCAATCTGAGCCTTCCCGGACAAAGGTCAGTAAATGACCTGGACCTTCGGAACTGACAAAATTCCATTCAGCTGAGTGCAAATATCATTTCTGATGCCACTAGCTACCAAGCAATCATAAAAAAAAATCCACTGTTTTGCCTTTTTTCCATACACATGTCCAAGTGACCATATTTGACCTTGACGTAAAACAGGTCAAGGTCAACCAAAGGTCATGATTTGAACAAACTTAGTAGGACCCAAGTCCCCAATGCTGCATACCAAGTTTCAAGATCATCGGCTATTTGGTTCCTTAGAAGAAGATTTTTAAAGGTTTTTACCTTTTATGGGAATGGCGGCCATTTTAGGTTATGTGAACCAGTCCTTACGAACAAACGTCCCCCACTTCCCATTGAGGCTCCACATGTAACTTGGTTTCAAACTACCCAGCAGTTTAAGTTGAGAAGAAGATAACAATACTGAATCTGAGCCTTCCAGGACGAAGGTCAGTAAATGACCTTGACCTTTGGAATTGATAAACTTCTATTCAACTGATTGCAAATATCATTTCTGATGCCACAGGCTACCATGCAATCAGAAAAATCCACTGTTTTGCCCTATTTCCATATAAATGCCAAAGTGACCAAATTTGACCTTGATGTAAAACAGGTCAAGGCCAATCAAAGGTCACCATTTGAACAAGCTTGGTAGAGCCAGAGTCCCCGATGCCACATACCAGGTTTTAAGGTCATCGGCAATTTGGGTTCCTGAGAAGAAGAGTTTTAAAGGTTTTTACCATATATGGGCATGGTGGCCATTTAAGTCATGTGACCCAGTCCTTACGAACAAACTTTCGTTCCCCCTTCCCATAGAGGCTCCACATGTAATTCGATTTCAAACTACCCAGCAGTTTAAGTTGAGAAGAAGATAAAACTACTGAATCTGAGCCTTCCAGGACAAAGGTCAGTAAATGACCTTGACCGTTGGAATTGATAAACTTCCATTCAGCTGATTACAAATATCATTTCTGATGCAATCAGAAAAATACGCTGTTTTGCACTTTTTCCATACAAATGTCTAAGTGACCAAATTTGACCTTGACGTAAAACAGGCCAAGGTCAACCAAAGGTCATCATTTGAATAAACTTGGTAGGGTCCGAGTCCCCGATGCTGCATACCAAGTTTCAAGGTCTGCCGCCGTTTGGTTCCTGAGAAGAAGATTTTTAAGGTTTTTACCATATATGGACATGGCGGCCATCTTGGTCATGTGACCAAGATCCCATGAACAAACTTTCTTTCCCCCAACCCACAGAGAACCCACATGTAATTTGGTTTCAATTGGCCCAGCAGTTTCTGAGAAGAAGTCATTTGAAAATGTTGACGCGGACGCGGACGCGGACGCGGACGTGGACGCGGACGCGGACGACGGACGGCGGATCACTGCTTATACTATAAGCTCCCCCGGAGCTTCGGCTCTGGTGAGCTAAAAAAAAACTGGAGTGGTAAACTACCCACCAAGTGCACAGCGAAGAATCTTATCAGACTGGGTGGATGCGCAAGCTGATCTGAATCTTCGTCGGGCGCAGTCATTTTGTCATGTTTTGTGTTTCATCTGAGACAGTTTGAAGAACCCGATGAAGAAAGTGTGTATATGCCAAGTTTCCACATTTCAGAAACAAAATAGCTAAAGTATTTAAATGTTATCCTACGAATATGTCGAAATCGCTCTATAATATTATCAGGACACACAATATAGTATGATCGGAAGACGACATACAGTGCTGAGAAATCAGCTTTGCGACATGCGATACAAACCAGTTTTTGACCCTTCTATCGTTTTCTTTGAAAATAATTGCCCTTATATGGCAAGGTGTTTAGTACTGTTAGTAAAAGCTGACCCGAAATACATCATAAAATAGTTAAAATGCATTAGCAGTCGTTTCATGTAAGGTTGGTGGCAAAGCTTGATTAAATTGTACCGGTGCAGCGTTTGAAATCGAAAGTAGGATAATGATTTTCTAGAAACAAATGTGAAAATAAACAAAATCATAGCAATAAACAGAAAATCAAGGTAGCATGTCGAAAAGACTTTTAGTTATGCTTCCCGAACTACCGCTATGAAGTTGAAATTCTAATGATTAATAATTTCAAAACACAAAAATAAACATTCTGTAACATACCCGACATATCGGAACAAGGATCTGTCCACAATACAGATCGGAACATCCGGGTTAAGTGTACTGTACGCTCCCAACCAGTGTATGTTGTAAGTACCCGTTTGAACCGCCTCAAAGAAGCGGTTCTAACGACCACCACAACTTACGTTAGGTATTAAAAATTAGATAACACATTATCAATAGCAAAATTACCGTTTTCGGCCCCCGCCCATCTGGGCTTGAAGAAATAGATGAGCTGCATGATGCTTCCACGCAGAGCTGAAACCGACCCGCACACGTGTACTTGTAAACTGCTTAGAGGATCCAAGCCTTCCCAGGCAAAGCGGTACAAGTCGGGACCGTCCATGCTCATAAACCCTATTGGTGTCATTGGGCGGACGGGCTTGAGATGTCATTTCATCTCAATGTCGGGTAAAAGTCCCACAAAATTGGAAGCAACGTCTCCAAAATGACCTTAACAGTGTTGACGGGGACGTTAAACCTCAAATCAAACAAACAAAGCAAACAAAATTACTGTTTTCGAGATATGAAACCGGATGTATTGTCGTAGGGTCATCATTTAAACAAACTTGGTTGTACTCAGTAACATGTATCTTTCATCAATTCATAAATGGGCATCATATGCGTCGATTCAGTCTCGTGTGAAGCACTTGTTTGCATTAATAGAGATACGCGCTTTATTCGTAAGTACTTAACTTACATTTCAATGTCGATGAGTTGAACGTATTTTTTCGGATGCACTTCTCTCGAGGTACTTCTAGATAGTAAACAGATATAAATGCATAAAACTGACTTGACAAAAAAATGAGCCTTACCATGATAAAATTTGTTTTGTCTTTTGCGTACAGTAAAGGTGCGGGCCTCCGTCCATCGGGGCTTGGAGAAATAGATTGGGCTGCACGGCAAACGGGTATCGGTAAACCGCTTACATTGCATCATATCTTACAGTTCTTTCCGAAGAAAAACTGTGACTATTTTATAGATTGTGGGTACGTTAGAACCACCAGATCGAGGCGGTTTGACCGAGTACTCGCAGTCCATATTTTAGAACAAAGTTAAGAAAAATAATGTTTACCACTCTAAAACCTAGTTTTATTATATAACAGTCGAGTTCAAGGGGGGTCAAAATAATTAGGCGTGTCTTCATGATGAAGATCCATTGTGTCAACGACATGCATACAGTGTACAGCAAAATATCTGATCAGACTACGCGGATGCGCAGGCTGATCTGACCATTGGGATTTGGCTGTGCATATATGTTCAAAGACCTCTTTTCATGTAGCGCGACCGAGGTAGACTGATGGAAAATGTTATAGATGGGCTAAACTTGTTCTTTAATTTTTCATTATTTTTTTTACAGTTTCATATTGTATCGTTCAGACTAAAACATCCGCTAAATTTATTACGCACGTACGCCTAGCATCCCATTTGTAGGATGTTGGCCATTACGATAACAGACCCGTGCGAAATAGTGCATTTTTCAAATCTCCAAAAAAGGCTACTTTTCTGATGATAATTCGTGATATTTTTCTCATTTATACTGCACAAATAGGTTGTGGGTGCTCGTTAGAACCGCCTCATTGAGGCGGTTCTAACTAGTACCAACAACATATGTCTTGGAGCAGAAATACGAAAATTAATGTATACCCCCGTAAATCCCAAATTTCTCTATATAAAGTGGGGGTTAGCGGGGTGCTCATTTCTCGGACTTGTTCACGTGATGGAGCAGTGTAGACCCAGATCAGACGCCGCAAAACGCGGCGTCTGATCAGGGTCTACACTGGTTGCTGAAAGTACATACATTTTTGTAAAACTGACCATACACAAAACAAACCTAACACCCCTGTAATTGGAAATGGACCACTCCAAACCTATTAGGTGGAATATTTCATTTTATCATATAACGTCGCGCCTGAGAGTGTAATAACGCCATACAATAACTTCAATAATCCACTAGTGGATTAAAAATGCAAATTAGTAAGATACGTCCCGTAACGTGACATATATGCCGTCCTTAACGCTTTCGCATTTAATAATGGCGGAATATTGACATTTTTTTTTGTAAAACAATGGTGAAAAAAATGCGTTTTAAATGTCATATGCGTTTTAAATGTCAAATGATAAATAGAATCTTGCATTCGTGCTCCTGTATTATTAAATTTATTGAACTAGTTGTGGAAAAGGGATAAAATACTCGGCAAAGCCTCGCATTTTACATCACGTGAACAAGTCCGTGAAATGAACACCCCTCTAAACCCCACTATATATTGAGAAAACTGGGGTTTACCGGGGTAAACAATATTATCTTTATTTCTACCCAATACATAGGTTGTGGGTACTCGTTAGAACCGCTTCATTGAGGCGGTTCTAACGAGCACCCACAACATGTGTTTGTAGTAAAGCTAAGAAAAATATCCCGGATTTTCATCAGAAAAGTAGCCATTTTGGAGATGTAAAAATGCACCATGTCGCACGGGTATGTCATAGTAATGATCCCTTTTCCCCAACTCGTTTAATAAATTTACTAATACATGAACACTCATATAAGATCTTTTATGTCATATATGGGTTAAGTAAAACGTACGTGTGTCCGAGTTATTTTACTATTATTCCTTTTGTGTGTGTGATAAACCTTGAAAGGTGCGACTTCAAGGACACATTTTTTTTTATCTCAAGAAGATTTTTGTTGCCCTAATTTTATTTGTTGCTTATACTCCTTCGTGGCTTCGTTGTTACCCACAACCTGATACAGGCGGCTTTTGATACAAGGTAATTTTTTTTGTTTTAGAAATGAAGGTAATTTGTCATCGTTCATTGAAGGGTCAACATCAGGCTAAATGAACCCCAGAGGGGTTAAAGTTAACTTAACTCGTGACCTAATGTTGTTCATATTTCAACGAACGTTACAAAAGTTACGGGCCTCCGTGGCCTAGTGGTTAAGGGCGCTGACTCTTGATCATTAGATCTCTCACCGCTGTGGTTCGAGCCTCTCTCGGTTCACATGTGAGACCCCAAGTTCTGCAACGGAAGGCCAGGTGGTTTTTCTCCGGGCACTTCGGTTTTCGCCCACCTCTGATTAACGATCGGCTCGATATGAGTGAAATAATCTTGAAAGGGCCGTAAAACCAAAACAAAAAAAGTTACGATTATTATTGATATTTATATTATTCGTCATCTCTAATGTGACGAAAAAGTCTGGTTTGTTTGCTAACGATTGTACATAGTTTTCTTTTCAACAGCGGAACAGCGTCGTTGACGTCATAACTTCGCCATTTTCCAATCAAATTTGAGAGAAACATGGGGATATTTGACGTCACTTACCAATCATGTGACGGTGTATGAATCAAAGTATCCATTGAATTATGCTGGTAGCATGTATAAGTCACCACGTGTAGAAGTCCGTGAAATGAACGCCCTCACTAAACCCCACTTTATATATAGTGAAAACTGGGGTTTACGGGCGTATAGTTACATATTTTTTTTCTTATTTCAGCCCCAAGACATATGTTGTGGGTATCCGTTATAACCGCCTCTATATGAGGCGGTTCCAACGATGACCTACAACCTATCTTTACAGTATACATAAGGAAAAAATATCACATACCTTCATCTAAAAACTAGCCATTTCGGAGATGTGAAAAAAGTCTATGCCGCACGGGTGTGTTATCGTAATGTCATGAAAACCCATTGACTTTAGTTAGACACGCCTACATAAGCGGTTCCAACGAGTACATGTGCCCACGATGTATGAGCGGAGCAATACCGAATACGAAAAAAAAACTTATAGAGACATATAGGATGCATATTATTTTGGGAGGGTACAGGGGTTTAAGTTTTTTCCCGGGTTTCCAACCTCAAAAAATCAAAGCACTGAGAGTACTGGTGAGTCGATTGACACTGAGTGTAGGCTGGGAAAATAGTAATTGACTTAGACTTGAAACCAAAACTGTTTCGTTTAACCCTTAACTTTAAGTTTTTAAAGCAAAATTTCTAGACTTATCGCTGTACTTACGTGTACTACCTACAAGTTTGTTGAGTAAAGTCGCTATCGGCTCGGAAAACATTTTCCCTATTATGGCGCAGGAAACTCTCACATGAACAATCTGATCTGCCCCGATTCCGAACTTGTCTTAGATTTTAGCTGACCTCATTCATTACCTACAAGTTTGTTGAGGATCTGATCAAAAATAAAGCTGGTATCGCCCAAACAACATTTTCCCCTTTATAAGTCTATGGGAGACTATGGGCAAGTAACCCTCACTAGAACAATCCGATCTGACTGAAATTCAACCTTGTCAAAGATTTTATTGTTGTCGTCCTCATTACCTACAAGTATATTGAGGGTGTGATCAAAACATAAAGTTGCCATTGCCTGGAAAGTTTCCCCATTATAAATATATTTGACTAAAAGGCAAGTAACTCTCACTTGAACAATCCGATCTGCCCCAAATTCGAACTTGTTCGAGATTTTATGGCCGCCTCATTACCTACAAGTTTGTCGAGGATGAGAGTAAAATCGCCCGGACAATATTTTCCCCAGTATAAGTCTATTGGCGACTACAGGGCAAGTAACTCTCACACGAAGGATCCGACCTGATCCTAATTCGAACTTGTTCAAGATTTTATCCTTAGACTGTCTTCATTACCTGCAAGTTTGTTGAGTATATACAGTAAACTGTTACTATCGCCCGAAGAAGAAAACCTAAGGGCAGACGGACGGACAGACGACGGACGTCGGACAACAGGCCACGGGCGAGCTAATAAACATAACTCATGTTTAGAATACAAGGCATGCAGCATTCCATAAATTCATCTGTTGTCCCACACTGAAACAACTATCAAAAATTTTATATTTTCGGCAAAATAGCGTACATGTATGTCAGAACCATTGTTTGAATTAAGTGTTAAGTCCCTGTCAAAAGAATATAGATCATTTTGGAGACGTTGCTTCCAAGTTTGTTGGGCTTTTACCCGGGATGAGATGAAATGACACCTCAAGCCCTACCGCCCAAACAAACCAATAGGGGTAAAAGGCAGGGACAGTCCGACTCTCTCCGCTTCGCCTGGGCAGGCTTTGACCTTCTATGCGGGTCACCAGTACCCAGGTGCGGTCGGTTTCAGCTCTGCGCGGAAGCACCATGCAACCTATTTCTCCAAATGCCGAAGGGCGGGGGCCTCCAGAACCATTGTAGTTCCTGCTCTAGCGTTCTGCCATGAACGTCTCACAAAGCGCGGACACTAAACCATACTTTCCGTTATAGAATTGGCTTGATCTTGATTAAAGGAAACGAGAAACAGAAGATAGCAGCGTTTTATAATATCGAAATGTCCTTTCTGAAGTTTCTAAAGGTCGTTCATTCTTCTTAACTTTTTACGTGTTGAATATATATTTATTCAGCCACACCAACTTCTGCTTTCAACAATGTAATTTATTCCTACAAATTTATTAACTGAATGTAAACAGTATAGATACTGATCAGATGGCTTCTTCGGAAGGCATCTGATCAGTATCTACCAGAAGAAGCCGTCCGATCAGTATCTACCCGAAGAAGCCATCTGATCAGTATCTACCCGAAGAAGCCATCTGATCGGTATCTCCCCGATGAAGCCATCTGATCAGTATCTATCCAAAGAAGCCATCTTATCAGTATCTACCGGAAGAAGCCATCTGATCAGTATCTACCCGAAGAAGCCATCTGATCAGTATCTACCCGAAGAAGCCATCTGATAGGTATCTCCCCGATGAAGCCATCTGATCAGTATCTACCCGAAAAAGCCATCTGATCAGTATCTACCAGAAGAAGCCATCTGATCGGTATCTCCCCGATGAAGCCATCTGATCAGTATCTATCCAAAGAAGCCATCTTATCAGTATCTACCGGAAGAAGCCATCTGATCAGTATCTCCCAGATGAAGCCATCTGATCAGTATCTACCAGAAGAAGCCATCTGATCAGTATCTACCCGTAGAAGCCATCTGATCAGTATCTACCAGAAGAAGCCATCTGATCAGTATCTATATCTATCCGAAGAAGCCATCTGATCAGTATCTACCCGAAGAAGCCATCTGATCAGTATCTATATCTATCCGAAGAAGCCATCTGCTCAGTATCTACCCGAAGAAGCCATCTGATCAGTATCTATATCTACCCGAAGAAGCCATCTGATCAGTATCTATATCTATCCGAAGAAGCCATCTGATCAGTATCTACCCGAAGAAGCCATCTGATCAGTATCTATATCTACCCGAAGAAGCCATCTGATCAGTATCTATATCTACCAGAAGAAGCCATCTGATCAGTATCTATATCTATCCGAAGAAGCTATCTGATCAGTATCTACCCGAAGAAGCCATCTGATCAGTATCTACACGAAGAAGCCATCTGATCAGTATCTACCCGAAGAAGCCATCTTATCAGTATGTATATCTATCCGAAGAAGCCATCTGATCAGTATCTACCCGAAGAAGCCATCTGATCAGTATCTACCCGAAGAAGCCATCTGATCAGTATCTACCCGAAGAAGCCATCTGATCAGTATCTACCCGAAGAAGCCATCTGATCAGTATCTACCCGAAGAAGCCATCTGATCAGTATCTATATCTATCCGAAGAAGCCATCTGATCAGTATCTATCCGAAGAAGCCATCTGATCAGTATCTACCCGAAGAAGCCATCTGATCAGTATCTATCCGAAGAAGCCATCTGATCGGTATCTCCCCGATGAAGCCATCTGATCAGTATCTATCCAAAGAAGCCATCTGATCAGTATCTATCCGAAGAAGCCATCTGCTCAGTATCTACCCGAAGAAGCCATCTGATCAGTATCTATATCTATCCGAAGAAGCCATCTGATCAGTATCTATATCTATCCGAAGAAGCCATCTGATCGGTATCTCCCCGATGAAGCCATCTGATCAGTATCTATCCAAAGAAGCCATCTGATCTATATCTACCCGAAGAAGCAATCTGATCAGTATCTACCAGAAGAAGCCATCTGATCAGTATCTACCCGAAGAAGCCATCTGATCAGTATCTACCCGAAGAAGCCATCTGATCGGTTTCTCCCCGATGAAGCCATCTGATCAGTATCTACCCGAAGAAGCCATCTGATCAGTATCTACCCGAAGAAGCCATCTGATCAGTATCTATATCTATCCGAAGAAACCATCTGATCAGTATCTACCCGAAGAAGCCATCTGATCAGTATCTATATCTATCCGAAGAAGCCATCTGATCGGTATCTACCCGATGAAGCCATCTGATCAGTATCTATCCAAAGAAGCCATCTGATCTATATCTACCCGAAGAAGCCATCTGATCAGTATCTATATCAATCCGAAGAAGCCATCTGATCAGTATCTATATCTATCCGAAGCCATCTGATCGGTATCTCCCCGATGAAGCCATCTGATCAGTATCTATCAAAAGAAGCCATCTGATCTATATCTACCCGAAGAAACCATCTGATCAGTATCTACCCGAAGAAGCCATCTGATCAGTATCTACCCGAAGAAGCCATCTGATCAGTATCTACCCGAAGAAGCCATCTGATCGGTTTCTCCCCGATGAAGCCATCTGATCAGTATCTACCCGAAGAAGCCATCTGATCAGTATCTACCCGAAGAAGCCATCTGATCGGTTTCTCCCCGATGAAGCCATCTGATCAGTATCTACCCGAAGAAGCCATCTGATCAGTATCTACCCGAAGAAGCCATCTGATCAGTATCTATATCTATCCGAAGAAGCCATCTGATCAGTATCTACCCGAAGAAGCCATCTGATCAGTATCTATATCTATCCGAAGAAGCCATCTGATCGGTATCTCCCCGATGAAGCCATCTGATCAGTATCTATCCAAAGAAGCCATCTGATCTATATCTACCCGAAGAAGCCATCTGATCATTATCTACCCGAAGAAGCCATCTGATCAGTATCTACCCGAAGAAGCCAGCTGATCAGTATCTACCCGAAGAAGCCATCTGATCAGTAATACACTGGTTTTCGATCATCTCAATGTCGGGTAAAAGTCCCACAAAATTGGAAGCAACGTCTCCAAAATGACCTTTACAGTGTTGACGGGGACGTTAAACCGCAAATCAAACAAACAAACACTGGTTTTCGAAATAGCCACATGATCTGTATCTACACTGCTTTCAAAGATAGCGCATATCCTTGTTCAGTAGGATAAGAGTTAGTGACATAGGAAATTGGCCACTAGCTCTATTAGCTTCACTATCACCTCCAATAATGAGCCCCCCCCCCCTTCCCCCCTCCCCCCCCCCCCCCCCCCCCCCCCCCGCGTATCGCGGCTTGGAGAAATGTGGAAGCAGAGCCGAAACAGACCACATATGAGTACTGTGTGTGTGTGGCGAACTGAAAATTGGATAGGACAATCTGATATTACTACGTAGGTTGATTTGTGGCGGAAGGCCTAAAGAATGCATTCCAGCAATAAGGCCTTTTCTTGGAGGTATTTTGTTCCAGGTCAAAAAGTAAGCCTCGTTCAGAAAATCTGGGGTAGAGAAATATCCCTATTTAACACAATTTTGCTAATACAATGAGGTGTTCTCGTGGGAATTTATACACATTGACGGTCAGAATCAACGGAATTGAATGTATAAAACAAAATAGACATTGCCAAATAATACAGAGCAAAGGATATCGCTGTATTTGGAAAAAGAGATAAATAAAACTATATACAGTGAACTTCCGCTATTAAGACCACCTAAAATTAAGATTAATTCTGCTTTAAAAAGCTTATTTTGAAGGCTGCATTTAATCTTCCTTTGTGCTTTCGGCCCACAGTGTCCTCTGGTAAAGGACCACCTTCGGAACTGTTCAAACGTGGTCTTTACAACCACTTTTGAACAGTCCCAAAGGTGGTCTTAATATAGGAATTTACCTGTATATATTTTTTTTTATTTTTTTGTTTTTTGTTTTGGTTTTACGGCCCTTTCAAGATTATTTCACTCATATCGAGCCGATCGTTAATCAGAGGTGGGCGAAAACCGGAGTACCCGGAGAAAAACCACCTGACCTTCCGTTGCAGAACTTGGCGTCTCACATGTGACCCGAGCGAGGCTCGAACCAAAGCGGTGAGAGACCTAATGATTAAGAGTCAGCGCTCTTAACCACTAGGCAACGGAGGCCCGTTTTACTGTATATTATCGTATCTGGGTAAACATATTGCAATGATTAGGCGTTTGCTGGACGAGGCCTACATACTTGCAAGCCTTGTATTATAATGACTCACATTTATATTGTTTATAATTTACAGGTACTGTGCGCCATGGAAAAGGGCACACAGACATTCGCGATGCAAGAGCAATCATGTGCACGTTCCAATGCTCTTGCTGTATTATCTACAACACAGATGTATCCGAATTTGCCTGACACACACATCGAAATGCCTAAGAAACAATCTTCTTTATCTCAAAGTGAATTTCAGATGATTCAGGTATAGTATTATACTAAAACATAACATCCTGAAATTGCACAACGTTTCATCACGAAAACACGCCTATATAATTTTGACCCACTCGAACCCCACTTTTATATAGGGAAAATGGGGTTTATAGGGGTATATATTAGTTTTCATATTTCTGATCAAATCCATAGATTGTGGGTGCTTGTTAGAACCGCCTCGCCGAGGCGGTTCTAACGAGTGCCCAAAATCTATATTTTGAGCTGAAATAAGAAAAATGCCACAATTTTTCACCTTAAAATTTTCGGCGGTAAAGTTTACAATGTATTTGTATAGGCATGTTTCCGTAATGTACTCATTAGGGTGTCATAGTGCATTCTTTCAGGTCTTCAACACCATTAAACACTGACTACACCATATGCTATCCATTACGAAGACACACCTATACAAATACATTGTAAACTTTACCGCCGAAAAAAAAAACGAAACTTTTAAGACGAAAAATTGTGATATTTGTCTTATTTCTGCTCAAAATATAGATTGCGAGCACTCGTTAGAACCGCCTCATTGAGGCGGTTCTAACGAGTACCAACAATCTATATTTTAGAGCAAAAATAAGGCCTACCCCTGTAAACTCCAGTTTTACTATATAAAAGTGGGGTTCAAGCGGGTCAAAATTATATAGGCGTGTTTTCGTGATGCCTTTGTATATTTCACATCTTATGTTAAAAGTTATGTCATTCAGCTTGTTATTACAGGATAAGCTTAACTGTAAATCGCAGAGATTTGTAATTGTTTCAAATAAGCATTTAGGTCATTTTATAGTAAGGAACAAATTGGATATTGGGACTAGACACAGCGTTGGTTAAAGGGAGAGCTTGGTAGTACAGTGGAACTACAAATGATTGACAGAATCTCATAGTTTAATGAGCTATAATAAAGACATTAACTCCCAGCATGTTTATGTTTGGTCTGGGCAGAGCTGCTCATTAGCCTGCAAAATGTGTTATTGCAAGAAATCATTTGTGTGTTACATCATCTGCCATAGAGGGTTTAATAATTCAGATTGAAAGTTTGTTAACACGCAACATAGTGCATTTTTCACATCTCCAAAATGGCCACTTTTCTGATGAAAACCCATGAATGATATTCTTCTTATTTTAATATACTGCAAACATATGCTGTGGGTGCTCGTTATAACCGCTTCATTGAGTCGGTTCTTACGAGTACCCACAACCTATGACTTAGAGCAGAAATAAGAGAATTAATATATCCCTGTAAACCCAGTTTTCTCTATATAGAATGGGATTTAGGTGGGGTGGGGGTGTCTTCGCTGTACTGATTTGTTGACATGATGTGTAAACAATGCATAATTCCAGATAAAAATAGTGGGGCTTGAAGAAATAGTTTGGGCTGCATGATGCTCTCACGCCGACCTGAAACTGACCACACATCCACACATGAGTACTAGTAAACCGCTCAGAGGTTCTAAGCACGCCCAGGAAAAGTGGTCCGAGGTGGACCGTCCATGCATATAAACCCTATTGGTTTCATTGGGCGACAGAGCTTAAGATATCATTTCATCTCAGTGTTGGGTAAAAGTCCCACAAAATTGGAAGCAACGTCTCTAAAATGACCTATAGTGTTGACAGGAACATTAAACCTCAAACCATTCAAATAAACAAAACATCTGCTCAAAACTTAGATTCCAGTAACAGACTTAATAATTCTGTTGTTTGTGAAAAATAAGTTTTACCCCTGTTAACCGCCGGCCTCGGTGGCTCAGTCGGATGCGCGTCTGACTGGTGATCAGGAGGACGCGGGTTCGATTCCCGCCGGGGTTGGCAACATTCTTTCGTGGAGATTGATCATGAAATCTTTTCTGCGGTCATTCTCTCCCTTCCGCTGATTCAAGAAGGGCAGTTGTCAGTTTCTGGCGAAAGAAAGTGCACTGAACTGGTTAACCACTTACGTATAAGCCTGCCCAGGAAAGTGTGGATAGGTATACTGACCGGCTCAAAAATGACCTAAATAGTGTTGACTGGGCCGTTAAACTCCAAAACAAACAAAACCCCTATAAACCCCATTTTACAACATAAAAGTAGGGTTAGTTCAAGGGGGTCAAATTATAGAGGCGTGTTTTCCTGATGGAAAGTCTTTAGAAGCCTGGGATTGATCCTGCGCTCCTTGGCTTATCAGGCGAGTAGCATAGCCTATATGCCACAGATTTTGTATTGTTTGTATTGGAGTTTAAAGGCCCAGTCAACACTATTTTAGGTCATTTTTGAGCCGGTCAGTCTACCTAACCACACTTTTCCTGCGCAGGCTTATTCGTAAGCGGATAACCAGTACAGTGCACATTCTTTCGCCAGAAACTGACAACTGCCCTTCTTGAATCAGCGGAAGGGGGCGAATGACTGTAGAAAAAAATTCATGATCTATCTCCACGAAAGAATGTTGCGGACCCGGCAGGTATCGAACCCCGGCAGGTATCGAACCCGCGTCCTCCTGATCACCAGTCAGACGCGCATCCGACTACTGAGGCCGGCACTATTCCACAGAGGCTTCTACATACATCGTTGAATCAACATTGAATCATATCTGAAAACGCTGTTTCACGTTCAACATATTCAAATGTCCGCCAACTTAGACACATCTTATTTGTTTGCACTGGAAGTGGTGCATGAACCCAGTGTGGCAACACCATTGAAACAACATCCATTACATTGAAATCAAGCTTATTCAATGTTGTATAATTCATAATAAAACATAATAGCTAACTACATTCCAATGCAACAGTGCAAGTTGTAATATAAATACAATTGTAATTAGTTAGGTAAATCAATATCTTTAACCAGCTGATGAGTCTAAAACTGCTTCAGATGTTATCAGTAATAGCCTGTGTCCAGGGCCAAATAAAACTTCATCAATGTCAGATTTTATAGCCTTCTCTCAAACTATTTTAGAGTGTGAAAATGCATCAAGCTCTCCCTTTAATGTCCATAAAACTCTCTTGATTCATCTTCAAATAATGTATAAGTCTGTAACTAGGTGTGAAGCAATTACGCAGTCATTTAGAATCACGGTCAATCATTTGTACTGGTAAATAAGTTCTGAAGTTAGATCCCTTGGACGCAAATAATACACCAAATACATGTAATCGAAAATACCAGACTCGGTTTTACTGAGTCTGTTCATGACCAGTACTGAAACGTGCAAACACCCTCTAGCGCCGGCTTAAGCAGAATTCTATTTTCAAAATGATTCAAAATCAACTCAATGATCCCAAAGGACCAGAAAATATAATCTGCACTATGATGATGTACGGCGAGACGTTGTACGGCCGCCACACGGCACAACACCAGCTGCAGTGAAGATAAATAAGTTCTGAAGTTAGATCCTTTGGAAGCAAATAATACACCAAATAATCGAAAATAGCAGATTCGGTTTTATTGAGTCTGTTCATGACCAGTACTGAAATGTGCAACACCGGCCACGCCCTCTAGCGCCGGCGTAAGCAGAACCCTATGTTCGAAATTATTCAAAATGAACTTATTAGTTTATACTAATTTATTTTTAGTTCGATTGCGATGGAAGCTTCAAGCTTATTAAATCGCCAACGAACACTCATTCCGGATGTTTTCACGCACGCGAGAAAGAGGCAGTGACTATTATACCACTGCTACCCATTTTCAACTGGGGGAGTGAGGCAGTGTCATTACGTGCCTTGACCAAGGACACACCTCGATACCGGGTGCCGGATTCGAACGCACAACCTCTCGATCATGAGTCGAACGCGTTAACCACTGCGCTATCGAGGCTGACAAATGAACTAATTGATCCCAAAGAACCAGAAAATCAGCACTATGATGACACGTCAAATGACATTCACACTCCAGGACCTGTGATATGGGCAGTTAGTCCTTAGTTCTCACCAAAGAGATAAACTTTGCTACACTATCCTCTTCACCTTCAGCAGTGGATATGGTCAAATCCGAAAGGGCATTCCAATCTCTAATGGTTCGGGGCAAAACGATTCTCTATAGATATTAGTTCTTGCAGTAGGGGATTCTGCAGTAGGTGTCGGGAACGCCAGTGAATAATGATTTCTACAGTGCCTATCCGTGGGAGAAGGTCAACTGCTGGAGTGCTGCCAGCACCCTTTAGACCTTTGTATAAGAGAATAAGGCTACAGTCTCTTCTCCTTCATTTGAGAGACTCCCATCTTAATTTTCCTAGAATTCCAGCCATGCTCCCAGTTTCAAAACAGTAATTGCTTGTTACAAATTTAGCAGCTTCATATCAATCATTTACCTGTCAGCAATTGAAGCATGCCTACCAGTAGAATATGCAATTTTTGGAAAAAAAATACATATTATTGAATGAAACACACCCTGTATAATACTGAGGATTTTGTTTTTGTAAATGGGGCATGAGGTTATTTTTTTCTGACTAGTCAATCCTATTTGTATAGCAGGCGTTTTTCGGCTTTCCTGAAAAAAAAAATCTTTGAGAGTGGCTCTCTTCAAAGTGATTCAGTTTCTTTAAATAGTGCTCAAATTACAAAATGTTCGGAACAAACGTTCTTTTGAAGTCTCAACATAAAAGTTCTATATTTATTCCATTTTTGGATTAAATAAAACTTTTATTAATTTGGTTCCAGAAAATAAAATTTGTTATATCTTTATTTTGAACAAGGTTAGAGAAAGTCTGGGATACATTATTGTAGAGCATGTACTTGTAATGCCTATCTAATGAAAAGGGTCTTTTTATGCAAATGGTAAAAAATGAAACCAAACATGTAAAATTTCATATTTTTGTTTCCTTAATAACTGTAAAGTATTATGTTTCAATATATACAAAGACTTATATTAAACTTCAGTTTCTTAGCTTTAATTTGAGGCTTGCGCCTTGTAAAAGTTGAGAAAGAATCATTTGGGCCCCGTCAAGCGATTTTGGTACTTATCGCCTATGCGAGCAGCGACGGTTCAGGCGAGCCTGCGCATCCGCTGCTCGCTCATACAAGCAATGAATCAAGAGGAACCTTCAGACAGAAAGCCATATCTTTGGCCCCTCTGAATGGCTGGGCATGCGCAGTTAAAATTTGTAATGACGGAATGCTCGAAGACACGAATTCGCTTGGCGGGGCTCATTTAAAAATGACTACTGTCCCCTTAGTACGGTTCTTATCAGTACCTTCCACCTATATTTTGAAACAGAAATAAGTAAGAAAGTGTATATCCCTTTAGACCTCAATTTTATAGTGGGTGTTCGTTACCCTTCATCATTCTGGATATCTATGTATTAGACAGCCTTAAGGTGTTCAGTTGTAAACGTTATTTTTCTCTCTCCGCCAATGCACTAACTGTAACCGCCTCAATGAAGAGCTGGTTTCTGTTTCCAAGCTCAATTAATCATACATTGTTTCACATATGTTATAATATAATAATATATTATATATTTGACATCAAAAAGCAATCAGGCGTTTCTAACGAACGCCCATAACCTATGTTTGGATTTTTTATATGGAAAATATCACACGTCTTCTTTAGCACAGTTTCGGTTTTGAGACATAAAAGAATGCCCTAAGTACCACGGTGTGTGTCCTTATTAAGGTCAGCTTCTTTCCTTAAAGAGTTGGCCCCTATTTTTGAAAGAGTTGTCTCATCTGAAGGTGAACGGGCCTCCGTGGCCTAGTGGATAAGAGTGCTGACTCTTAGTCATTAGGTCTGTCACCGCCGTAGGTTCGAGCCTCGCTCGGGCCACGAGTGAGACGCCAAGTTCTGCAACGGAAGGTCAGGTGGTTTTTCTCCGGGTACTCCGGTTTTCGCCCACCTCTGATTAACGATCGGCTCGATATGAGTGAAATAATCTTGAAAGGGCCGTAAAACCCAAACCAAAAAAAAAAATCTGAAGATGTATCCATTCCCCTTAAAGAGGTGTTCATTACACGTATTTGTTAACATAATGGCTCCATGTCAAACATTGATCACTTTCGTGGTAATAAGGATAACACACGCGTGTGATTGTGCAGTCTTATAAAGTGAATAGTAATCACAATTCTATACAGCAGAGCAAAATGAACAAAGCATTACGAAAACACACCTATACAAATACATTTCCAATTTTTTGGCCAAAAATTAGAAATTTTAAGATGAAAAATTGTGATATTTTTCGTATTTCTGCTCAAAACATAGATTGTGGGGACTCGATAGAACCGCCTCGACGAGGCGGTTCTATCAAGTACCCACAATTTATGTTTTTGAGCAGAAATAAGGAAAATAATATATACCCCCTTAAACCGCAGTTTTACTATATAAAAGTGGGGTCACTGGTGGGGCTTTATTAGCCGAAACTACGTAGTATGACCCATCTTCTTTCTTATGAATGTTTTCATTGCTCTTAAAGGAACTCATTTTTGATTTTTATTCAAGGGGGTCAAATTTATATAGGTGTGTTTTCGTGATGAATTCCCAAATTGTTTCCCAACACTGTGGGATGCACTAAAAGTTTGTATGTAAAGCAAATTCAACGACAACAGTTAAAGACCACAAAAAGGTCCTATGAGACCACTAGAGGAACATTTCCTGTCCAAAATGAGGCAAGATCCCCAACATTTTAAAAAAAGGATACCGACAAGGTAGGAGCACTCACTCTTACAATATGTCCATTTTCAGTTGTTACCTATTCTGAAGTAGCAAAGACGAGTCATAATTTTCTTACCTTCTATATTTTTGAGCACTTTTGTGAAAAATTCTCCGAATACCGCATGGTAAATGTAATCGCCATCTTGGATTTGGACAAATATCTTACCCTGGATTTAATGAAATTCAAGCCCCAAGTATATCTCTGTTACATGTAGTCGAGATCGGATGATGATATTTACCTCTTGCAATTGCTAAATAAATGGCTTTGCAGAATCATCAACCCGATCTTCTTGGTATTTAAAACGTCTTTCAAATTATTAACTTCGGTTTGTTTGCAATAGAGAAATCTGTCTCTTTGCACAACGACCTCATCACTACTTCAGAGTTATTGCGCATATATTGAAAAAGGGGATACAACTTGATGAATCTCATACAATAATTACATTTTCATAGAGCACATTTAGGTTTTGTTTTAGCATAATGATTTGCGACGACCGAGTTCGGCATTATGACTGTTTGTATGTTTTACTTTTTGCGTGACGGTAATTTGGTTGCATTTCCGTTTCCCTCTTGGACTGGTTTTCGACACTGAAATCCTTCATTTTCGTAGAACGGGCCAAATCGCAGCACCCATGATGCAGCAGAAAATATAAATGGTGGAAAACATAGCAGATAAAAGCAATATAACGTTTTCATCGTATTTGTAAGTTTTTATGACATTTATCACGAAGTCAGTTATGCGATATCATTATATTTTTCTCGAATTCCACACTTGTACGCGTGTTTTCGTAATGTGTCAACTTTGACCATTACTTGCAGTAGAGTAGCAGGTGCACATTACATACATGTACACTCTGGGTTTACAGGATGAAAGCTTACACAGTTATGCAATTACGGCAGTGATCTTTAACCTGCACAGGGGCCTCCAGTTAACATTACGCCAACACGGCTATACAAATACATTGCCACCTTTATAACCGAAAAAATAAAAACATTATGATGAAAAATTGTGGCAGTTTTCTTATTTCTGCTCAAAATATAGATTGTGGACACTCGTTAGAACCGCCCCATCGAGGCGGTTCTAACGAGTACCCACAATCTATATTTTAGAGCAGAAATAAGAAAAATAAGGTATACCCCCGGAAACCTCAGTTTTACTATATAAAAGTGGGGTTCAAGGGGGTAAAAATTATATAGGCGTGTGTTCGGGATGACATTCCGATCCGAAGGGCAGTGCACTACGTGATGTGACATTCATCTCTGCGAGCATGTTCTGACACAAAAAATGTTATTACTGCCGTTGGGTATCAAACTTAGGATGGGGCTTCTAGCAACGGAGGCAACACCTTTCGGATAAAATGCATTAACTTTTTCTGGCTTATACAGTTAAGTTGTTAATCAGTGCAATAAAAATACTTCGTAAGAAACTGACAGCAGTCCTTCTTGAATCGCTTGTATTGACAGAATGAGAGAAGAAACAAATTCACAGTCATTCACAGTCAGTCTCATAGGGAACAATCCTCGTAGTTTCGCAAAAATATCCGATATCGATTTGCGACAGTCGCCGCAGACTTACCTGTAAACATCACCACCAAAATTATATAGAAATTAATAGGAAAGCCGTATTAAATTGATTAAATTACAATTTTAGAAGAATGCGACAAAAAATTGTAAGTTATTTTCAAAAAGTTCTGTTATTAATGAGGAATTAGATATAAAATTTGTAAAAATAAATTAACGACTTAGTTCTTCCATTTTACTTTGAAGAGTGGAAGTCGTATTCCTATTCATCTTATGTATCTTTTGGCAAAATGCTCCTGAACCTACATTCCAATGCTAATTTAAAACTTATTACTTTCTCATTGATTTTTTTATAAGTCATGACTAGGAAGAAAATTTCTCAAAGTTTGCAATGATATATACAATTTTATACCCAATTAAAAACATAGTTCTTCCATTTTGATTTGAAAATAAGGAAGTCAGCTTTTCGGCACCTGCATTTTCTCTCGTGAAAATGGCTAAGTCCACGAGCGCCAGTAGGACAAGCTAGTCATGGGTAGAAATTTACTTTAGCGCAGTCTAATAATGTTTATTTATTTATTTATTTGTAGATTTATCAATTAATTAATTAATTTATTCCATCTGTAGAAAGAACTCGGGATCTGCATGATAATATGTGACGAAAAGCTGTAAAAGTTAGGAAAGAAAGAAAGAAAGAAAGAAAGAAAGAAAGAAAGAAAGAAATGAATGAATGAATGCGTGATTTTCATTAATTCTTGGTAATGATGGTATCATGTCTTAAATATAAAATAAGATCGAATGACTGACTGTGAGACAGACAGGCGCACATACGAACGGAAAGAAGAAAGGACGGATGAAAGAAGACTCTAAGTTATATATAAAGGCTGAATATAATACGTAGAAAAACTACAATTGGCTACCATTATGTAGAATTTAAATTAAAGGACATTGAGAAAAAATTATAATTAGATGTTTGGCGTGATAATTAGGAGCGTGATAGCTCAGTGGTTAGTACTCTTGCCTCTGATGCTAGAGGCCCCCGGTTCGATCCCCGGAAGCATGGGTTATTTCGGTGTCCGAACACGCTCCATTGGCATCATTTGCAGGGATGAATGCCAAAAAGTGCGCCGTCCTTCGGATCGGGACGTTAACTGGAGCCCCCCCCCCCTGTGCCATCTCTTGTGCAGGTTAACCCATTCAGAACGGGCCTCCGTGGCCTAATGGATAAGAGCGCTGTCTCTTAGTCATTAGGTCTCTCACCGCCGTGGGTTCGAGCCTCGCTCGGGTCACGTGTGAGACGCCAAGTTCTGCAACGGAAGGTCAGGTGGTTTTTCTCCGGGTACTCCGGTTTTCGCCCACCTATGATTAACGATCGGCTCGATATGAGTGAAATAATCTTGAAAGGGCCGTAAAACCCAAACCAAAAAAAAAAAAAAAAACCCATTCAGTACCAGAACCCTCCAAAGGGGTACCTTGGCAAACAGTGCAGGCCCAGATCAGACGCAACAGAATGTGGCGCCTGATCAGAGCCTACACTGTTTGCAAAAATTTAAGCCATTTCCCGAATCAATTTTGAAGAAAACACAACCTGACACCCCTAAATTTCGAAATGGACTCCTGCCATGTATAAGGTGGGAGATTCCATTTGGTACAAAAGGGGTTAACGACCCCTACCGTAATTACATGATTACTGTGTAGGCTTTCAATCCTGCAAACCTGGTGTGTATGTAATGTACACCTGCGAGTGATGGTCAAATGTGACCGATTGCAGTTTTGGTAGAAAAAAAGAAAAAGAAAGAAAGAAAGTACGGAACCCGGGAAGGGACATGATTTTTTATTTTTATTATGTTGTGCGAACAAGATATATCTTGAGCGGACAAGATATTATCTTGTTCGGACAACATATTATCTTGTGCGGACAAGATATGATCTTGTTCGCACAACATAATATCTTGTGCGCACAAGATATTATCTTGTTCGCACAACATATTATCTTGTTTGCACAACATAGATCTTGTGAAGTTGTGCGAACAAGATATTATCTTGTGCGGACAAGATATTATCTTGTGCGGACAAGATAATATCTTGTGCGGACAAGATAATATCTTGTGCGCACAAGATCTATGTTGTGCAGACAAGATATTATCTTGTGCAGACAAGATAATATCTTGTTCGCACAACTTAATATCTTGTTCGGACAAGATAATGTCTTGTCTGCACAAGATAATATGTTGTCCGCACAAGATAATTTCTTGTGCGGACAAGATATTATGTTGTGCAGACAAGATATTATCTTGTCCGCACAAGATAATATGTTGTCCGCACAAGATAATATGTTGTCCACACAAGATAATATCTTGTCCGCACAAGATATTATCTTGTGCTCACAACTTATAAAATAAAAAAAAATCATGTCCCTTCCCGGGTTCCGTAAGAAAGACAGTTTTATTGCAATCATTTTAGTAGGCCTTGCAGAGCCGAACTTTGTTTGCCGCTTTGCCCGGCGGGCGGACTTATCACATGAAGAAAAACATTAATTGATATATTGGCTCATTAACAGTTTGTTGACCCAAAGTTGCAGACATGAATTCAAAAACTTTAACATAATGAAAACACACCTATACAAATACATAGTAAAGTTTACCGCCGAAAAAAGGAAAAATTTAAGATAAAAAAGTGTGATATTTTTCTAATTTTCAAAATATAAATTGCGCGTACATGAGTACCCACAATCTATATTTTAGAGTAGAATTAAGTAAGGTTACCCCTATAAACCCCAGTTTTACTGTAAAAAGTGTGTTTAAAAAGGGGTAAAACTTATTTTTTTCTCATTTCTTCTCTAAACTAGAACATATTGTGGGTATTCGTTACAACAAGTTCTAACGAGTACACACAGTCTACATTTTGAGCAGAAATAGGAAAATAACCAAATTTATCATCCTAAACTTTTCTCTCTTTTTTTTCGGTGTAATCTGCGAAAGAAATTTCAGACATTTGGAGAAAGAAAAGGCTGAAAATCAAAACTGAAAAAAAAAGAAAGAAAAGGCTGAAAATCAAAACTGAAAAAAAAGCAGAATAACAAATGAAATAAATACTGCACACCACAAATATCAGCAATTACTAAAAGAAAATGAGAAATCTAAGGATATGACAATTTCAGAATTAAAAGAAACAAGAAATATCTTTAAAAAAGATATGTGGCGTAGATTTAATTGGAAGATTGTTTAGAAACATGAGCTACAATAGTAATAGCAACAATTGTCTAGCTTTGAACTGGTTTACTGTATTCAAACAATTCAGATGTCACGCGAGGAAAAATAGCTTTGCAGAGGGCGGTGTCCCGCCTGTCTGAGCTAAGGTCAAGGTGAAAGGTCAAGGTCAAAAACATGACCTCCTTTCAAGAGCATATGATCTCAAGTATATGCACAACAAATAAGAAAACTTTATCTTTCACTGTTTTTGAACACAAATTCCAGGGTTAACATTGAGGGGTTGTCGCTATGGTGAACGTAAACGCATAGACGGACGAACAAACGGACGAGCAGACAAACGGACGGAAACTTGATCTTATATGCACCTAACTAAAACTCAAATTACACTTATTCCTTTTCAGAATTTATATAACATTAATGGTATTCGAAAATGTCCATTTTGTGTTAAAATGGAGGACATAAACAATGCTGAAGACAAATGATACACTGCAACTTTTATTGGGCATATATTGTAAATTAAACATCTGTCAATTTGTTATGCGATTATTACATGTTTTTGTAATGCTATATCTCTTTATTGGTTTCATTGTGCAACAGGGCTTGAGGTGTCATTTCATCTCAATGTCGGGTAAAAGTCCCACAAACTTGGAAGCAACGTCTCCAAAATGAACTACACAGTGTTGAAGGGTACGTTAAACCTCAAATCAAACAAATAATTCCTTTCGCCGAAAATTCTTCCTTTCGCGAAAGGAACCTTCCTTTCGCGAAATGGTTCCTTTCGCTATATAGACCAACCGCGTGAAATTATTCACCGCAGCAGTTACAGAATTCACTAGAAACACAATTATACATATGACGTATGGTCATCAAAGGACAAGACGATGAGCAAGCCGAAACTGTCTATATTTTTCATTCATGTTTCACATAAAAAAATGAAATATTTCCTAGGTTAAAACTTCGGTAAACTGTCGTATTTTTTGAGTAGATTTATTTATGCAAATCATTCACAAATGAAACGGTCATCTCCTTAGACATGTGGTTTTATTGACCAATGGAATAACGAAAAATGTAGGACAAAAGCAAAAACAGAACGGCTACGCCGTAAAAAATAAGACTCTTGGGATTGTAACAAAATTAAACATACGCGAAAAATTGATTTCACTGATTAAGGACACCTTGAAAGAGAAGCAATAATTCGGGTATATAAAAGTGGCCCGCAATAAACACAGTTTATGGTCAGGCGACCGAATATCTTAACCCATCAATGACAAAGGAAACCATCCAGGTATAAAGTTTATAGTGGTCCATTTCCAATGTTTGGCGTGTTAAAACGATTTCTTTTCTTTGTCAAAAGTTCCACAAAAATATGTAGAATAAGCAACCAGTGTAGACCTTGGTCAGACACCAATTTCTGTGGTGCATTATATCGTTTACACTGCTTGCGAATGCCTCCCAAAAGGGACGCTTGGCATATATGGGTCAAAACTTGTTAGTTAAATAGCTTACAGCAAATAAGACAGTAGACGACTCAGTCATAAAATAGGGTAATCACTAATAGGGTAATTTGAGACGTTTTCATAAGTCTTTTCAAAAAGTATATTGTGGGAACTCGTAATCCACCAAAAACTATTTTTTTTTTCAGATAAAAATCGTGATATTTTTCATATTTGTGATCAAAATATACATTGTGGGTAAGCGTTAGAACTGCCTCGGCAATGCAGTTCTAACGAGTACCCACAATCTGTTTTGAAGCAGAAATAAGAAAAATAATGTATACCCTGTAAACCCCAGTTTTACTATATTATTGTGGCCAAAATTATATAGGCATGATTGCGTGCCCATTTTAACCCTGATCCTGCAGAACACGACAGCCCCAACATTTACAAACAGTGCATGTTCCGATTAATCTGATCAGGATCTACACTGTTTACTAGTACACATATTCTATCGGTTTTAGCTCTGCATGCACGCTCGGTCGGGACAGGCTAAGACCCTCTAAGCGGTTTACCGGTAATCCTGTGCGGTTGGTTTCAGCTCTGCATGGAAGACTCATGCAGCCCATCTATTTCTTCAAGTCCTGATGGGCGGGGCCCAATTGTGCTGTGATTCTTCTCTAAAATGATAAAGGAATACGTACAGACACAGACTAGACAATATAGCAGTCCGATCAAAGTCTACACGAATGATGAAAATACTAGGTGGTTGAATCGGCCGCTGATGATTGTTTGAATATTGAGATAATAATAATTATCATATAATAATCAATAATTGCTCTTCTTAACTTCTGACCTGAGCTTATGACACTTTTTCATGTTCGACTCATCTGAGCATGAAATTAATAGTGTTTATAAATGCTAAAGTTTTGTATGGGCTGAAGTTGTCTATCCTCCTATTACGAAAACACCCCTATTCATATATTATTGATATTTTTCAACTTTTTTTTATAAAAGATTGATGTTTTTCACACATCTACTTAAAACATAGATTGTGGGAACTCGTTAGAACTGCTTCATTGAGGCAGTTCCAATGAGTACTATACCCGTAATCTTTGTGTGTGTGTGTGTGTGTGTGTGTGTGTGTGTGTGTGTGGCGGGGGTGGGGGTGCGCAGAATAAGAAAAATAATGTATACCCCTGTAAACCACAGTTTTACTATCTAAAAGTGGGGTTTAATGGGATCAAAATTACAAAGGGGTGTTTTCGTAATGCTAAATAATGTTGAAATGTTGAAATTGTTGGTATCTTAACATTTAGTAGAGGGATAAATTACATGTTCAGTTGAGTAATGCAAAAATATGGTTCAATATCACGACCAACGATTTGGGTAAATGCATGTTTTTGCGCCCTGAAATGAAGTTTGTCACTAAATTAAAACATAGGGGCTTGAATCATGAATAAAAAAAAAAAACATTTTTTTTTTTATGATTCAAGCTCCTATGATTAAACCGAAGGCAAGGCACCCCTGAACATTAACGACCAAATAATCAGTTGGTGATTATAAGATTATATCCTACGCTGGACAGGTAGGAGATAGAGGGAATCCGATAACTGCGAAAGTGACTCTAAGGGAAATAACTTCATTTTTTGCCAGCGGCTTATTGCGGCTTAATGCATATTTGTCTCCCATACTTATCTGACGAAGATTGTTCCAGATGGGCCACGAAAGTTTGTTCTGACCCCGCGGGATAGTCTGTAACAAAATTCAAGTGTAGAAATTCACATCACATATATGAAGGAGAGTATATTTCAATTTTTATTTGGACAAAAACAGCATAGTCACAGAGATTGGATCAAGAACCTCACGAAAACACACCTATACAATTTTAACCCCCTTGAACCCCAGTTTTATACAGTAAAACTTGGGTTTAGAGGGGTAAACCTTATTTTTCTTATTTCTGCTCTAAAATATAGATTGTGGGTACTGGTTAGAACCGCCTCACCGAGGCGGTTCTAACGAGTACCCACAATCTATATTTTGAGCAGAAATAAGAAAAATATCACAATTTTTCATCTTAAAATTTTCATTGTTTCGGCGATAAAGATAACAATGTATTTGTATAGGCATGTTTTCGTAATGAAAAAATCATTTACATGTATATTGTCAATTGCTAGACATCACTGTACTTTTACTTGAGAGTACACCACACACAATTCACTAATGTCAAAATATTGTGCCTGTGTGTTATTTAGGATGACATATGGTATTATATACAATCTAAAAATACAAATACTTGCATCCTTGGTACAAACAATTTCCCATCAAAATAATGAAACCAATGATAAAATTAACATGCCTTTATAGGGTAAAAAAACAAAATGAGATTTGGTGGTGCTTCTGGCAGGTTCATGTGTTACATACATGTTCACTCAGAGATCAAAATAAACAACAAGGAAGCATTGTTCTTATCTCTTAAACCATTTTGTACCAGAAAATCCTAAATGTGTAATTGGCAAACAGTGCAGGCCAGGATCAGATGCAGCAGAATACGGCGTCTGATCAGGGCCTACACTGTTTGCAAAACGTTTGCCAATGTTTAGATACATTTTGAAGAGAAACACAACCTGACAGTCCTAAATTTTGAAACCGACTTGTGCTATATATAAGATGGAAGATTCCATTTGTTACAGAATGGGTTGATGATTGAACCAGTACATATTTTACTTTAGTATATACGCAGAAAATGTCCCGTTTACTTTGTACAGAAGTTACCAGTCATAATTTTTCCTTTTCCATATTGCTCGTAGTCAAGTTCATATTGCCCGGAGATAAGTAGTCTCGTGCATAACAGGACTACTTTCAAACTCAGTTTTGAATCTTAAAAATTGGCAGCCATCTTGTCGTGCGAATCGATTGAGAGAACGTAAAAGAAAACAAATATCGGCTGTGACAAACAACATGAAGCGCATTTTATGCTACCAATTATGACCTACCTGTAATCTGTAGAGACTTTAAAAAATTCTCTCACAAAATCAGGAGTACTTTGAAAGAAATAAAACGGACAGTTCGGAAAAAATTGCGTCCTGCGTTAGGAAACGTCAATGTTTTTAATGACGCCACATCCACCATCGTTAACGTAATCTTCACATTGGCGCCATTGGGCTTGGTTTTAGAATGTGTAAGAAGACACTTAGCGAGCTGCATTATTTTCAGTTTCAAACCACTTAAAGATATATAAATTGATTTTACATTCAGAGTTCTATGCTAGGCAGTCCTGAATTCTAACAGACAGTCCCAGTTTTGGGTATATAAAACAAGAGGGCCCAGCGGGCCCTGGTTCGCTCACCTGTCTGTCAATGTCTCAAGTACATTCTATTTTTGGTTCTGGTGGTCATCTTGTTCAATAGCAGAGTGATTTTAGCTTATTTGGTAGGGAAGTAACCTAGGCAACATTCTTGTGAAGTTTGCATCAAATTGGCCTTAGGAGGAGTTCACGTTTGAATCAAATTTACACTATTTTTTCTATTTTCAGCTCCGGTGGCCATTTTGTTCATCGGAGCGGGATCGTTTTAGCCTTTCTGGTAAAAGTTCGTAAAGATAAATATTCTGACAAAGTTTCATGAAGATTGGATCAAAAATGCTCCTTCTAGAGTGTACACAAGGTTTTTCTAAGATTTGACCTGCTGACCTAGTTTTTGGCCCAGCATCACTCAGTTTCAAACTTGGCCCAGTTTTCAAAGTTTCATGAAGATCCAATCAGAAATGAATGAGTTATGCTGGTCACAAGCATTTTTACCATAGTTAGCAGTGGGAACCTATGGAGAATGCTGTCATAAATCTAAAAGGGGTCATAACTCCACCAAAATTCGAACCCGTCCAGATTTTTGTGATCTCTACAATATATATCAGTATCAGAAAGATCAGGCCAAAAACGAATGCGCTAAAGAGGGTCCAAGCTTTTGGTAAATGGTTGCCATGGCAACCAGACTTTGCAATTGATTCTCACAAAACATACTATGTCATTGTTCCCCCATCCAGTGTACACCACATAAGAAGTTTGATTGAAATCAGCCTGCAGGTTGCCGAGATATTACAGTTTGAAAGTTTGGACGACGACGAACGACGGAGCCTGCCACCCTATAAGCTCCCCCGGAGCCTTCGGCTCGTGAGCTAAAAAGTGCGGACTAACCCACAAACCCACAAACAAATGGACAGTGCAAAAACAATATGCCCTCCTACGGGGGCATAAAAATGCCTAATCTGAGCCTTCGGGATTAAGGTCAGTAAATGACTTTGACCTTTGGGATTGATAAACTTGGATTCAGCTGATTGCATATATTATTTCCGATGCCACAAGCTACCATGCATTAAAACAATTCCACTGTTTTGCCTTTTTTCCATACACATGTCTGAGTGACCAAATTTGACCTTGCCGTAAAGCAGGCCAAGGTCAACCAAAAGTCATCATTTAAAAAACTTGGAAGAGCCCCCAAGTCCCCAATGCTGGCTACCAAGTTTCAAGGTCATCGGCCGTTCGGTTCCTGAGAAGAAGATTTTTAAAGGTTTTTACCAAATATGGGCAATGACCGGTCACAGGTCAAAAATTTTGCACGGTTGGAAAACCCTTGTCACAAGGTACCTACATGCCAAATATGAAGGCTCTATCTTAAATGATTCAAAAGTTATCAGAAAGACGGTCAAAGGTCAAGGTCACAGGTCAAATTTTTTGCATGGGTGGAAAGTCTGTGCAACAAGTAAAATACATGCCAAATATGAAGGCTCTATCTCAAATAGTTCAAAAGTTATGATTAAGTAGGTCACATGTCAAGGTCAAAGTCACAAATCATTTTTGTATTAATAGGAAGCCCTTGTCACAAGGAAACTACATGCCAAATTTGAAGACCCTATCTCAAATGCTTCAAAATAATGACAAAGAGGGTCAAGGGTCAGGGTCATAAGACAAAATTTTTGTGTGGGTGGGAAGACCTTTTCACAAGGAACAAACATGCCAAATATGAAGGCACTATCTCAAATGGCTCAAGCGTTATAATAAAATGTGTCAAATGTCAAGGTAAAGGTCACAGACCGTTTTATGTTTGAACAGGAAGCCCTTTTTGCAAGGAATCTACATGCCAAATATGAAGGCTGTATCTCAAATGCTTCAAAAGTTATGACAAAGTAGGTCAAAGGTCAAGGTCATGGATCAAAATTTTGAATGGTTGAGAAAACCTTGTCACAAGGAACATACATGCCAAATATGAAGGCTCTATCTCATATGGTTCAAAAGTAATGATAAAGTAGGTCACAGGTCCAGGTCACAGGTCAAATCTTTACATGTTTATGAGTGGGAAGCCCTTGTCACAAGGAACCTACATGCCAAATATGAAGGCTCTATCTCAAACGGTTCAAAAGGTATGACAAAATAACCTACTGCTCTACTTTTTGATTTGACATGACCCTTATTCGAACTTAACTGAGATATTGTCCAGATGATCATTCTGAACAAGTTTTATGATGCTTTGACTAAAACTGTGGCCTCTTAGAGTGTTTAAAATGTTTTCTATGATTTGACTTGCTGACCTACTTTTTGACCCGACATGACCCATATTCAAACTTGACCCAGATATTGTCAAGATGATATTGTCAAATGATCATTTTGAGCAAGTTTGATGATGATCGGACCAAATCTGTGGCCTCTAGGGTGTTCAGAGGGTTTTTGTCTATGATTTGACCTACCTTTTGACCCGACATGACCCATATTCGAACTTGACTGAGATATTGTCAAGATGATCATTCTGGGCAAGATTGATGATGATCGGACCAAAACTGTGGCCTCTTGTATGTTCACAAGGTTTTTCTATGATTTGACTTATTGACCTACTTTTTGACCCGACATGACCCGTATTAATACTTGACCGAGATATTGTCAAGATGATCTTTCTGGGCAAGATTGATGATGATCGGACCTAAACTGTGGCCTCTAGTATGTTCAGAATGTTTTTCTATGATTTGACCTACTGACCTACTTTTTGATCCGACATGATCCATATTCGAACTTGACCGAGATATTGTCAAGACTATCATTCTGCACAAGATTGATGATGATCGGAAAAAACTGTGGCCTCTAGTGTGTTTAGAAGGTTTTTCTCTGATTTGACCTACTGACCTAGTTTTTGACCAAACACGACCCATATGTGAACTTGGCCGAGACATTGTCAAGATGATCATTCTGGGCAAGATTGATGATGATTGGACCAAAACTGTGGCCTCTAGTGTATTCACAAGGTTTTTCTATGATTTGACCTACTGACCTACTTTGTGATCCGACATGACCCATATTCGACGGTGAACAAGATATTATCAATCTGATCATTCTGAGCAAGTTTGATGATGATTAGACCAAATCTGTGGCCTCTAGCGTGTTTTTCTATGATTTGACCTACTGACTTTCATTTTGATTCGACAACACCCATATTCAAACTTGACTGAGATATTGTCAAGATGATCATTCTGGGTAAGTTTGATGATGATCGGACCAAAACCGTGACCTCTTGTATGTTCCCAAGTCTTTTTCTCTGATTTGACCTACTGACATACTATCTGACCCAACATGACCCATATTCGAACTTGACCGAGATATTGTCAAGATAATCATTCTGGGAAAGTTTGATGATTATCGGACCAAAACTGTGGCCTCTAGTGTATTCACAAGATTTGACCTACTGACCTACTTTGTGATCCGAATTGACCCATATTAAAACTTGATCCAGATATTGTCAAGACGATCATTCTGAGCAAGTTTGATGAAGATCGGACCAAAACTTTGACCTCTAGAGTGTTCACAAAGTTTTCCTTTGATTTGTCCTACTGACCTACTTTTTGACCTGCCATGACCCATATTCGAACTTGACCGAGATATTGTCATGATGATCATTCTAACCAAGTTTGATGATGATTGGCCCAAAACTGTGACCTGTAGTGAGTTCACAAGAAAAGTTTACTGACGCACGGACGCACGCACGACGGACGACGGACAAAAAGTGGTCCCAAAAGCTCACCTCGTCACTACGTGCTAGGTGAGCTAAAGAAGGCTATTGACTTTATATTGTGAAATATTCGGCACTCGTTCATATGGCGGAGACGCACTCGCAAGCTCGTGCGTCCTTCGCCATATGAACTCGTGCCGAATATTTCACAATATAAAGTCAATAACCAATAACTCTAGCGGTTATGACCAATTTAGACCACACTACTTAGAAGGAACTACTTTTTCATGTTTACATAGTTTCACCATCTGCATGAGAGCAGCCATGTTACTTCAACTTCAAGTGCATTGAGGTGACAAATGTGAAAATTTTGTCAATTTTGTAATGGCAATGAGTTTTTGAAAACAATTGCTAGGTTATGTTAGGAGAGGTTATACGATTTGTGCTCAAAAGAAGCATTGGATGAAATTACAGCTCTGCAGTAACGTTTGAAATTTGACAGTTTTTATCGTGAATGTTTTTGTCTTTTGAAATAGGGCTACTTAAAGCCGAAATATATATTACGTTTTCATGGAGTTACTCACAGTAAAAAAACAACATATTAGTGATAATTTCTGTTTTGTTTTTAAATATCTTCACACTTGACAAATTTTCAAAACAGGGTGTCAGCCTCTTGTATAGTCCTTAAAAAAATGTCAAGCCATTACGATAACACACCCGTACGACATAGTGCAGTTTTTCACATCTCCAAAATGGCCATTTTTCTGATGAAAATCCGTGATATTTTTCTTATAAATACTGCAAACATAGGTTGTGGGTGCTCGTTAGAACCGCCTCATTGAGGCGGTTCTAACGCGTACCCACAACCTATGTATTGGAGCAGAAATAAGAAAAATAATGTTCACACCCTTAAACCCCAGTTTTCTCTATATAAAGTGGGGTATAGGGGGGTCTTCATTTCACGGACTGGTTCACGTGATGCATTCTTCTGCTTAGAATAATTGATATTTTTCTTATTTCTGCAGTAGAACGTTACATTGTACAGTACCCACAATCTATGTTTGTGAACGAAATTAGGAACGATAATTAACGTATACCGTTGACTCTATATAACATGGTGTTTCAAAGTCATGGCATGTACTCGACATGAGAAAACCTGTTTTGCCACTAGCGAGATACTTGCTTGTCTATGTAACTTAGCGGACCGATATATGTCTTACCTGGTGGCAAAATACAAAGACAGGTTTTATGTTTTTTTTTTATTTCTGCTCAAAATATGGACTGTGGGTAGTAGTACCAACAATCTATGTTTAAGAGCAGAAATAATTTGTTTGTTTGATTTGAGGTTTAACGTCCACGTCAACACTGTAAAGGTCATTTTGGAGACGTTACTTCCAATTTTGTGGGACTTTTACCCGACATTGAGATGAAATGACATCTCAAGCCCTGTCGCCCAATGAAACCAATAGGGTTTATTAGCATGGATGGTCCGCCTCCCATTATGATAACACATCCGTGCGACATAGTGCATTTTTCAAATCTCCAAAATGGCTGCTTTTCGGATGAAAATATGTGATATTTTTTCTTATTTTCACTTCAAACAATAACTGTGGGTCCTCGTTAGAACCGCCTCATTGAGGCGGTTCTAACGAGTACCCACAACCTATGTCTTGCAGAAGAAATAAGAAAAATAATGTATACCCCCTTAAACCCCAGTTTTCTCTATATAAAGTGGGGTTTAGTGGGGTGTTCATTTCACAGACTTGTTATCGTGATGCCACCGCGGTTCCTGGACAGGCTTAGATCCTCTAAGCGGTTTACCAGTACTAGTGTACGGGCCGGATTCAGCTCTGCGTGGAAGCATCATGCAGACCAAATATTTCTTCAAGCCCCTATGGACGGGGGCTTAGAGAGAGCAGAAATAAGAAAAATAAGTTATATCCTGTAAACCCCGGTTTTACTATATAAAAGTGGGGTTCAATGGGGTCAAAATTATATAGGCGTGTTTTCGTGATAAGGGTTTTCCTAGGCCATGTTCAACAGACCATTGGGTCAATATAAACAAAAGGTGTCCGTTGGACCTGAACGGAAAATTTGCTCTCAAAAGATTTTTTTTATATATTTTGGTTAAGCTTCTTGTCTGAATCTTAGCAAACAAGCTCAAATCAGCAACATATGTTTGTTGGTTACCGTAGATTATTCATTATTTCTACTGTCGATTTCCCGCCATTACTGCATCAGTGGGTGGGACAACGTAAATCGTCATTCTTAGGAAGCTTGTCACATTCATTTTCTTCTGAAGAGCCGGTGAGTTGTTATAGGGATCAACCATGGTTTTTCATGCATTAGAATTCGCCGGCTACCGAGGAAACAAATATCTTCCGAGGAATCCGGCAAATGTTAATGCAATGAAATAACCTTGGATAAGCGATGTTCTTGCATAACTTACGATTCCCACAGCAAATTGTAACGAAAACAAACTCAAGCGCTGTGAAAACCTAGGAATCAGGATCATTGTTACTTGACACACGTTATAAATTATTGGAAAGCATCTGATCACACCTCAGTATATCACAAAGTGCCATATCAGGTGACTCGATTGTGATTGCATTAATCCATTTCGGAAAGAAAAGGGCAATGATAGCTAGTTAATAGCTTATAACTAGAATTACATGAACACTGAATGTGCAGTATCAAATGCCGTTTTTTTTTTTTTTTTTTTTGGGGGGGGGGGGGGGTGAATTCCATAGATTGAATATCTAAACTGACATGGAAACCGTAGTTGAATTTAACAATGTTATTTCACAGTGTATCGGAGTCTAACTGTTGGTTTTCTTTTGCTCCAGCATTTCTGTTGTTTCTTGCTGTCGATTCCTCACCGTTGTTTCATCTGTGCGGTTGTTTGGTTTTTGGTGTTCACGGAAATGTTGTACTGATGAGTTAGGAGGCCTTCATGCGGACTGAACAAATTATTTGTCTTAATCGCGACGGAAGTAAGGGCGAGAATTGTGGCCACGTAAAAGCGATTTAAGCCCCCCCCCCCCCCCCCAGTGGAATTCGTTTCCGCTGACCGTTCCATGGCGGTTCTTCTGTCGCGGTTTATGTTTGTAATGGTTTGTCTTTGGGTGTTTGTGTCGCTTAAATTATTTTTTTATAGCCTTTTGGCCATTTTATGGGAGAGTAACTGTCCTTTTGGCTTTCCGCTGTTGGTGTTTCCGTTGGGTCTGTTGCTTCATGTTTGTATTTCTTTCCCTTTGGTGTCTATGATGGGAGCTGAGGGTTAATTTTAATCGATTCCTAATCATTGCCACTACTTCTATTTTGAATTCGACCATGATTTATTAGTCAGCGAAGCCTTAGCGAAATTATAAAACGACAAGCACAATCAGCAAAAAGACTGGTCTTTTATACACTTAGCACTTTTCCCTTCCAATATCAGGAGCAACACATTATTATTATTATTATTATTATTATCGTTTGTTATCATTATTGACATTGTTAAATGTTCTTTCCTACAAACAATATTAAAAAAAAAAAAAAAAAAAAAAAAAAAACTCCGTTCAGAAAATCTGAATCATCGATTTTTTCGTTTCTTCCTTTTAATACTCATTTTTGTCCATACATCACTATGGGAAAGTTGTAGACCTCGCCCTCCGCCGATTTCTCCAACAAGTCATATGCCTCTGCGATAGCCAGGAAAGGCTGTGATTATTTGGCGAAAATTGCAGAATCTAAATTTTCGTTCACAGACTAAGACATTCTGACAG
Source organism: Lucinisca nassula (assembly GCA_963580285.1). NCBI lineage: Eukaryota > Metazoa > Mollusca > Bivalvia > Lucinida > Lucinidae > Lucinisca > Lucinisca nassula. The sequence continues at coordinate 103,319,639 of OY757023.1, read as the reverse complement.
GTTCGACACACCCTTTTAAACCATATATAGAAGCGGTTACTGTTCTTGTAAATTACAAGGGCGTCTATATTTTATTTGCACGATCACTTCATGGAAAATCATTAGCTGTGACACCACATCTGGTATCGGTATAATTCATTTTGACCACTGTTGACAGCACATCGCGCTAGTGGCTCCCCGTTCCTAGTGAGCCTCTATCTAGCCATTCGAATGTACGGTATGTCGTAATTGCATATCTATTTATAAAGTGCATCACATGGGTTTGAATATGTATTATTTTACCTGACAATCATCATCAAATGGACTTAGTCTGTGGTCTCATTTCTTTATTTTGCAATTTTCTCCAAATAATCACAGCCTTTCCTGACTGTCGCAGAGGCATATGACTTGCTGGAGAAATCGGCGGAGGGTCAGGTCTAGAACTTTCCCATAGTGATGTATGGGCTAAAATGAGTATTAAAAGGAAGAAACGAAAAAATCGATGATTCAGATTTTCTGAACGGAGTTTAGCTAGTGTTTATCCCCTTTATTTTCATCAGATTAGTAATAATTCTAATAATAAAAGTTGAAGTAGTGGAAGTAGTACAGTGATATAAGCAGTAGTAGTAGTAGTAGTAGTAGTTGTAGTAGTAGTAGTAGTAGAGGTAGTAGTAGTAGTAGTAGTAGTAGTGGGAGTAGTAGCAAGATATAATTATTATTACATCGTTTTGATTATTACTATTGTTATTATTATTATCATGATTTATTATTATTATTTTATACTGAGTTGTAATAGTGGGAGTAGTAGTAAGAGTATAATTATAACTGTCATCGTTTTTATTTTAAGAATATACTTTTTATTATAAGTAGTATCATCTATAGTAGTGGTTTGTTTGTTTTGAGATTTTATGTTTCCGACAACATTATTAAGGTCATATTGGAGACGTTGCTTCCAATTTTCGAGACTTTAACCCGACATTGCCTGCCACTAAAACAAACCAAAAGGGTTTATACATTGGGACGGTCCGACTCACATCACTTTGCTTTGGCAGGCTAAGACCTCCTAAGCAGTTTACCTGTACTCATGTGCGGTCACTTTCAGCTCTGCGTGGAAGTATCATACACCCAATTTATTTATCCAAGCCCCTATCGGCGGTAACCCATTGATAGTAGCAGAAGTGGAATAAGTGACAGTAAAATTATTATTATCATCTTTTTATGATTTAAATTATTATCAGAAGTAGTATTAGTCGTAGAAGTTGTAGTAGCAGCAGTAGTAGTAGCAGTTATAGTAGTATCATATTAAAAATAATAATAATTATTATTATTATTATTTTAATTATTATATTTTTATTATTTATGCACATTCCGATAAACAATATTGATTGGTTTTATCCAATTTATTTTCATCTCGTTAACATGTTCATATAATACCGATATGTCAAGAAAATTAAGGTTAACATTTCAACCCGCAATTTCGTGAGAGAAATTCCATTTACACAGCATAATTATGGGTGAATAGCAAATTGTTTTCAGTCCCTTCCAATTAACTGTTATAAACTTCATTTGAAACATATAACTAAATGTATTACAAGACACATAATAAAACGATAACATGTGGGCAGCTACATATTTATCTTTGTGACTAAAGTGCTACATCTTTTAAGTAAGCATATTGTATTGCTTCTCTCAAAAGTCAGAGCACAGCACAATGTACATGTTGGCAAAATTGAAACACAGCTTCTCATACAAAATCGTCAGTGGTACTGAGTTCACTATGTTCCTTACGCATCCTCATGATCTTATCCAAAATAATCAGAACCAAACATTTTTTTTTACAAAGTGTCTATGAAAAAACTTTTAACTGCTGTCAATATATATGTGACATACACATTTTTTCTCTTACTGGACTACAAGGAAAATACACAGTTCTATTAATAAATCATGTAAGCAACTCATGTTAGAATTTAGGAATTTAAGAATAATCGTAGTGACCTTAAAGAGTTAGGTAATTAAAAGCTCGAGCCACGAAAATGAAGGTCTCCTTGTTTCCCATTGTTTTAATTATTGGGTTCACCCTTTAGAAGGAAATCAGTAGTGCAGAATCATGAAAGATGAAGGTTGTAAAAGAGTTTGTCAGTACTTGGCAATTACGGGGAAGCTTGGGAACAAAAGGTGTTCGAAGGTCTTACGAAACTTCAAGTCCTCAGGCGGTACAAATTTGGCTATCCTAATAATCTTGGCCAGAGACATTGAAGCTAATCCCAGCCCAAGGTTTCGCTGCGGACTCAGCAAAAATATTGTCAAAGTTCCGAGAAATTACCAGAATGTGAGGATTGTAAATTACGTCTTCACTCCTCACGTTTTGAATTGGATAACAGTGAGTTGTTAGAGACTGAATCTGGAGCTGGAACTTAGTATTGCAAATCCTGCAGAGCTGACTGTGGTCTCTACAGTATTGCTGTCCTTAACGGCCAAAATACATTTCATTGCAACCAGTGTGAAATATGGATACACATTGAATTTCTTTTCATATCCGATGTTGAGTATGGCACTTTGATGTACTCAAACTGTGCATGGATTTGCCCAAAATGTACAACTTTTCAGACTTTTTCGTTACGAATATATAGAACTTAACAAGCTAACAAAAATTGAACCGCTGTCAAAGGATAAGGGAGTTAAATATTCGACTACTGGCGCAAAAAAGCCAAATTCTGTAAAATGTTTGAAACTTTGTAGTATAAACATCAATGGAATAGAAGGAAAATGTCTTGATACTCAACAATCACATATTCTAGCTATTCAGGAAACAAAGATTGACAGTTCAATTACCACATCTGAGTTTTCCCTGAAACATGTCAGTACAGTGTCCAACTCTCATGGCGGTGGGGTGATGTTGCTCTTTCACAGAGACATCCTTCACATACCATTCATGGAACTGGAAAACGACTCCGAATCAGTCTGGGTTAAGATTTTTGCAAATAGAACTTCTCACTTCATAGCAAGTTGGTATCGACCATCAAATGGTGAGATCGAAAACTTCCCGTTGTTTAAAGATCAGTTTGATCGCATTAAGTCTCGGCATAGGGGTAAAAAAGGCACTATGCCTACTTTCTAGGCGACCTCAGTTTCAGAGACATTGTTTGGCCCGACAGGCTCAACAAACAAGGCACACTGTTGAGTCAGCGCGAAGGACAGATAATAATTAGAATTTAAATAAAATAGGAGGGAATGGAGTGGCTGAATCAGACCCTGAAAGGGCGGAGGAAATAGTTAGACATTTTAATAAAACTTAACTCAAGTATTCAATTGATTGATAGATCGGCCCCCTTTACGGGGTGATCTAGTTACTAGAAGGCCTCAGTCCATCTAAAGCTTAGGGAGCTGATGAGCTTCATCCTAGAGTGCTGAAGGAACTATCAAATGAGCTAGGTCCAGTTTATGCAAATCTGTTCCAACAATCTCTTGATACGGGTGAAATCCCCAAAGAATGGCTTCTAGCGAACATTTGTCCACTCTTTAAACAGGAGTTAGGGATGTTGCTTGTAATTATCACCCTGTATCCCAGACTTGTGTTCCATGCAAATTGCTTGACCATATAGTCTGCTAAAACATCAAGACCCACTTGGATGACGATAATTTTTGTCAGACAGACAATATTCATTTAGAAAAAGATGTAGTTGTGAAACGCAGTTGAGCACGGTTATAAATCAGTGGGTACAAAACTTGGACATAGGGGGAAAGGTGAACACATTTATTCTGGACTTCGAGGAGGCTTTCGATACTCCCCAGCATAAACTATTGAAATCCAAATTATTTTGCTACGGCATTAGGGGAAGACTCTCAGTTGGATAGATTCCTTTCATTGTCTTCACTTCTATTTTGCTACAGGAAACAGCGAGTTTTCGTTAATCGTGAGTCTTCGGAGTGGGCTCCAGTTTTGTCTGGTTTCCCATAAGGGACTGTTCGTGGTCCACTGTTATGCTCCCTATACGTCAGTGATATTTCCACTGACATTGATTCAGAAATAAGACTGTTCGCAGACGACTGTGTTTGCTACCGGGTAATTAGATATACAGAGGAGTCACTGACACTTCGGAATGATATGGATAGTCTAAGAATTTGGGCACGAAAATGAGGCATGCGATTTCAGCCCGTGAAATGCAATATTATGCAGATAACTAGGAAGAGAACAAAAACAGTTGTGGCTTCCTACACTTTAGAGGGAACTGTCCTCGAGAACGTAGATTCCATTAAATACCTTGGTTTGACAATCACACACAATTTGAGATGGGATACACACATTAGCAAAATGTGTACTAAGGCAAATGGTGTGGGCCAGATTCAGCTCTGCGTGGAAGCATCATGCAGCCCATATATTTCTTCAAGCCTCAGGGGCTTGAAGAAATATATGGGCTGCATGATGCTTCCACGCAGAGCTGAATCTGGCCCAATTCAGCTCTGCGTGGAAGCATCATGCAGCCCATATATTTCTTCAAGCACCAGGGGCTTGAAAAATATATGGGCTGCATGATGCTTCCACGCAGAGCTGAATCTGGCCCACACACTAGTACTGGTAAACCGCTTAGAGGATCTAAGCCTGTCCAGGAACCGCGGTGCGAGGCTAATAAACCCTATTGGTTTCATTGGGCGCCAGGGCTTGAGATGTCATTTCATCTCAATGTCGGGTAAAAGTCCCACAAAATTGGAAGCAACGTCTCCAAAATGACCTTTACAGTATGCACGGGGACGTTAAACCTCAAATCAAACAAACAAACAAAAACAAATCCTTTCATTATCTTCAATTCTATTTTGCTACAAGAAACAGCGGGTTGTCGTTAATGGTGAGTCTTCGGAGTGGGCTGCAGTTTTGTCTGGGTTCCCACAAGGGGCTGTTCTTGGCCCACTGTTATTCTCCCTATACATCAATGATATTTCCGCTGACATTGATTCAGAAATTCCGCTGACATTGATTCAGAAATACGACTGGTCACAAATGACTGTGTTTGCTACCGGGTGATTAGATATACAGAGGAGTCACGGACACTTCGGAATGATATGGGTAGTCTAAGATTCTGGGCACAAAAATGGGGCATGATATTTTAGCCCGTGAATGCAATAGTATGCAGATAACTAGGAAGAGAACAAATAAAGTTGTAGCTTCCTAGACCTTAGAGGGAACTGTCCTCGAGAACGCAGATTCCATTAAATACCTTGGTTTGACAATCACACACAATTTGAAGCGGAATACACACATTAGAACAGGTGTAATAAGGCAAATAGAACGCTTTGTTTCTTGAGTCGAAATCGTCATCAGTGTCCTCAGAATGTTAAAGAGGTAGCATATAAAGGACTTGAGCCCCCAGTGTTTGAATATGGTAGATGTATTTGGAACCCAAATGGTGCGATCCTTATCGAAGAAATTGAAACACAGAATTGAGCTGCTAGATTTGTAACAAGCAATTACTTTTTGAAACTGAAAGTATGACTGAAGTAATATGAAAATTAAGAAGGGTGTCTTTAAAGAAAAGGGGAAGAGACAGAACGCTCAGATCTAAAAAGGTGCTGCCAGCATTCCGACAGATTGTATTGTTCCCCTAGCTAGGCACTGTCGAAATTAACATCCATTGGCGTTTCAGACCCCTACTGCAGGAACCGACCTTTACAAAGATTCATTCTTCCGAAGTTAATTTATTTAGCAGGAGAAATGTTAAATTAACCTATACATATGATTGATGTACATGTAGCCGATGTCGCAACCCTAATTACTGATCGTGTAAACGTGGCCTTAGAAAGTCTGAATCACTTAATTTGGTTTACAGGTTGTCAGTCAGCAAAACGCGTCACATCCAGATGTTGCTTCCGGTAGTAAGAAGACTAAATATATTATCGTGTCAATTATAGCTGGATGGATTTGTTGTCTACCTCTTGGACTTTGCGCCACCTACAATGCCTGTCAGGTATGACTCGCTCTCTCTCTATCTCTCTATCTCTCTCTCTCTCTCTCTCTCTCTCTCTCTCTCTCACACACACACACACACACACACACACACACACACACACACACACACACACACACACATGCAAACGCACACATTGCAACGATTGTTAGCTCACCTGGACCGAAGGCTCCAGAGGAGCTTATAGGGTGGTTGTCCATCCGTCGTCCGTTCACAATTCTGAACAGTTATATCTCTGCAACCGCAGGTTGATCTCAATCATTTCTCATCTCTACATGTAGCATGCCTTTGGTGGGGCATTGATGGCATAAGGTTTTTGAAAACTTTGGTTACTGTAGGAACCATAAAGTTCCCATAGACTTAAAATAAGCAAATGCTTGTCATCTCGGTAGCGCCTTCAGTTTTGATCGGATCTTTCTGAAACTTATATGTATGGTAGCTGGGGATAAAATCTCGGTTGAATTCGAAACCCGGCCAATTCGGTCCATTTATCATAGAGTTCCGTCCCTTATTTTGCTGAAAGTGCTTATATTTGACCTTGTCATCACTGTAGCGCCTTCAGTTTCGACCGGATCTTCTTGAAACTTACATACCAGTAAGTCATGGATAAAAGGTCGGCTGAGTTCGAAAACTGGTGAGGTCGGCCAATAAATAACAGTTACTCAGATTGCAGAAAATACCTATTTTTTAACATTACGAAAAAACACCCGTTTCATATCTCCAAAATGGCTACTTTTCTGATGAAAATCCGTGATATTTTTCGTTTTTAAACTGCAAACATAGGTTGTGGGTGCTCGTTAGAACCGCCTCATTGAGGCGGTTCTAACGAGTACCCACAACCTGTCTTGGAGCAAAAATAAAATTATGGTATCCCCCCGTAAACCCCAGTTTTCTCTATATCAAGTGGGGTTTAGGGGTATTTATTTCACGTGATGACTTGCCTTCACCTTAGTACCTTCATTTTTATCGGATCTTCTGGAAACTTACCCTTTAGGCATCAGGGGACAAGTAATCGCAGCACTTTTTTCTCCGCGCACCACTACCTTTTTTTATCGTTATCGACAACTCCTGGAGAAAGCGATAACTTCTGATCTGGTTTCAAAGTGCACAGTACGGCAAAACAGAATACCAAAGAACACTTCTCTTTTTACACAGGCTGACAGCAGCATCATTCCACTTACCCCACGCACTATTTTTACATACAAAAAAGCTTGACTCCACCTCACTTTGACAGATCCTGTGAATTTACTCCCAAAACGCCAGTACTTGACACCTGTTGAAATGTCCTGTACACTCAGCCGCATGCAAAGAAATAGACGGAAAAGTATACCACAACCAGTAAACTTTTTCAGGAATCCCCTTTGAAAAGCAGCCACTTTTTAGTACCAAACTACCGTCGTGAATTCAGATATGCCGCTGCACCTTGAACTTCCACAGCGTCCAGACAGCTGACAGTTTCGTATTCCATTTCATAAAAGTACAGATACTCAGCAAATAAGCCCACATTGGCAAACAATATCCACATATTACAATTTCTATGAGCAACCATGCCATTATTGACCCTACTACTATAATATTTTGAAAAAAAAAACGTCCACCCTCAAATGCGAAGTTGTTCCCTGATGCCTTAGTAATTCAAGAATAAAAGCTTAGATGAGTGAAAACTGGCGGAGTCAATCTATTACTCGTAGTGTTACGTCTCTTTAAATGCTGAAAGTGGCCACTTTGGACCCTGACATCACCATAGGTCCTTTAACTTTAATCGGATCTATATCTTACAGCTGAAATAAGTAAAAATAATGTATACCCATGTAAACCCCAATTTTCTTTTTATAAGGTGGGGTTTAAGGGGGTTTCATTACACAGACTTGTTAACGCATTGCACATGTATGATTCCTTACCTGACGCTTTGATTAACTGTGACAAATATAGATTGACGGAGCTGGTTAGGACAGCCTCCATGAGGCGCTTCTAACGAGGACAAACGATTTATAAGGAATGTAATGTATACACCTGTAAATCCAACTTTTCTCTGTATAAAGTTTGGTTTACAAGCGCGTTTGTTACACGTACTTGTTAACGTAATAATTTTGCTGTGAGATATACCTATTGTGGTAATTTAGATACGCGTTAAGGTGTTGCAATTTAACTTTAAACGAACAAGTAACGGCTTCAACCTTCATTTGCCATGAAGCTAGCCAACGGCCAATATTTACATTTCCAATGTAAAGTCTAATGTAAACCTATAGAAAACAATTGCGTTCATACGCCCATGAACGCATTGAATCACATGATTTTCAGTGACGTTAAGTGACGTCATTCTAAACCATTGTTCTCTACGGGCGTTGATGACGTCAACGCTGCTTCCCTCTTTGTACACAAACAGCGTGTAAATGTTTTTTCAGCTTTAAAAGTTTGCCCTACAAGCATTTTTTCGCCAATTGATAAGGGGCAAATAATGTAAATATAAAAAATAAACTTAATTTTTCTGCTTTTCATGAAAGTATGAACGACAGTGGGTCACGAGCAAAGTTTACATGAACCCCTTCGGGGTTCATTTACTTTGCACGCGACCCACTGCGTTCATACTTCCATGAACTGCAGAAAAATAAATTTCATTTCTTAATTGTGCAACGTCATGACGTTGCTTAGACGTCACGTGCCCGCTGTAGTTTTATTTGTGCGACATGCGGAATTTGATATGGAACACAGCGTGTACATGCAACGTCGTATCAACGTCGATGCAACGTCATGATGTTGCATCCTTGTTGATGCGACGTTGCTTAGACGTCACGTGCCCGCTGGCTAGTTTTGTATTGGGAATTTGAGATGACACATATATTTTTCTTTTTTCTTTAATTATAGGCAAGGGTTGCCGAACAAAACAGAGACGAGGAAAAAGCAGCAATGTACACATCACGTGCCACTACCGTTATTGTATGGACCCTCCTGTTTGGACTTATCATAATACTCATTATTGTCTTATTTGTGATCGCTAAGATATAGTTTTGTATTTTTAAACGGTTGTTCAGTTTCAAGGGCAGCAACTCTCTCAAGACATATTGCTTTTTCTGACAATAGTGATCATCTCTTAAAGACAATTAAGAAAACACACCCATGTTACATGGTGAATTCAGTCATTGCTCAAATACCAGACCTTTTTCTGACAAAAAAAAGATATTTTTTTATTTCTGCATAAAACATAGATTATTTTGCTTATTAAGACCGCCTCAATGAGGCGGTTCTAACGAGTACCTATAATCAATGTTTTTGAGTACAAGTAAGGAAATAATGTATACCCCCGTAAACCCATTTTCCCTGTATAAAATGGTTGGTTTACAAAGGTGTTCATTAACATGATTAGACAGACTTTTTGACGTGTTGAAAGAGGCAAATGTTTAGGTTCCATAGACGTACATGTGGCTATTTACAGTAACAATATTAAGACCATCCTTTTGGGCTTAAAGACCACTTTTGAACAGTCCCAAAGATGGTACCTTACTAGAAAACACTGGGTGTAGAAATCAACAAGAAAGAATAACTTAAACCATCTGTTTATGCTTTTAAAAACAGAATTAGTCTTTTTTCGCTGGTCTTAATAGCAGAATTTCACTTAATTTATTTATTTATTTATTTATTTATTTATTTATTATCGGAAACCCTTTGTGTACAGGAATGTAAAGTGAAAATTAAAAATTTGGGCCGCAGCACGGTTGAAACATTTATTTCTCTCTTTATCATACAGCATACAGAATATACAGTTACATTATAATCAGAATTAGAACGGAAGCCAGATAGTGGTTATGCTTCTCGCCTTGTAAACCAGGGGTCGCAGGATCGATCCCGGGCTTCTCCGGACTTTCGGATGAGTCTTTTCTCCGTATGACCTTATCTGTTGGTGAGACGTAAAACACACCCCTACACCATCAGAACGGAAGCTAACAGCTCCTCAAACAAACGATTGTCTTTGAGTGTAGATTCGGAAAATGGGCCTGAACAGAGGACTTAATTTAGTTCTTGTACTTTAAGCAAACAGTGTAGGCACTGTTCAGACGCCGGATACTGCGGTGTCTGATCTGGGTCTATGCTGTTTGCCAATGTTCCAGTTCATGAGCCCAGTCCAGATTTGCTTTTTGCACAGCGCTCTTGGGCCAGTTGTTGAAAACTACCAACGGCGTTAGTTAACGTATCGCTAAATCATTGAGCGTTTGATATCACAAATATGCTAATATTTTTGCTGAAAATAATGTGCACAGCTTTTGCATTTGCATAAGCTGCTCACATTTTTTCAGCAAAAATACCAAAATGTTAGATATTGTACATGCTAGAACAGTTAACAATTTGACCACCAAAGAGCTCGTTATGCTAACACTGCTTTCAACAACTGGCCCCAGGTGTCACAATGAGAAGACCATCACTGATAGCTGTATTTTGTGCAAAACATTACGAAAACACGGCTATACAAATACATTGTTAATTTTATTGCCGGAAAAAGGAAAATTTAAGATGAAAAATTGTGATATTTTTCTTATTTCTCCTCAAAATATAGATTGTGGGTACACGTTAGAACCGCCTCATCGAGGCGGTTCTAACGAGTACCCACAGTCAATATTGTAGAGCAGAAATAAGAAAAATAAAGTTTACGCCTGCAAACCCCTGTTTTACTAAATAAAACTGGGGTTTAATGGGGGTTAAAATATTGTAGGCGTGTTTTCGTGATGATCAGCAATAGTCACGTGGCCAATAGCCGCAGGGAAGCGTCTACAATTAGTAACTTTCGGTCGATTGATAAATAATCGACTCAAAAATGCTCATTGAGCCTGTGCGCCTAGCGAAGACACCTATCAGCCTGTGCATCTGCGCAGTCTGGCCAGTTTGTATAGCCAGTGCGCACTACTTTACAGAAACCTTCTTCGATCCGTAAAGGTTAGAGTCTGCGTTACATTTACAAGTCCATGTAACGAGCAGTCATGTAAAACCCCACTTTATATGGAGAAAAATGGGTGTTTACAGGAGTAATCGCTATTTTAATAATTTTACTCCCAGACATAGTTGTGCGTGCTCGTTAGAACCACGTCTTAGAGAATAAATAGGAAAATGAAAAAGAATACAGCTGAAAAATGACAGTTTGTGGAGATATGAAAGAATGCACTCTGTCACACGAATGTGTTATCATGATATGACGCGAGTATTCGCTGAGCACACGCGCTCCAAGACCGTTCTATGCATGTCGCAACCGATTTCACCCAGTCCCACTGGTAATAAATGACGAGTTTTATTTCCGGTCCGATATTGAATCACAAAACTTAAACCATATATGACAATGGAATATTCCACCTATTTAGTTTGGAGTTATCTGTCCGAGTAACATAATGGCGACACATATATGTTTGAGTTATAGTTACATTATAGCAACAAATATATGACATAGTAAGATAATGGCGTCAGCTGTATGCCCGAGTAACATAATGGCGACAAGTATATGTCAGAGTGGAATAATAACGACAATTATATGTCAAAGTAACATAATGGCGTCAATGGTAATAGCGAAAATTGTATGTCAGCATACCATAATGACGATACGATAACTAATGCCAGAGTAACAGAATGATGACATTTATATGTCAGACTAATATTATAGCAACAGTTATAAGTCATAGTATTAAAGTGGCAAAGATTATATGTCAGAGCAGCATAAAAGCGAAACTATATGTCACAGTAACATAACAGCGACAATCGTATGTCCGAATAATAGAATGGCGTTAGTTATATGTCACAGTAACCTAATAACGATAATTATATGTCAGGGTAACATAATGGCGACAATAATATGTCAGCGTAACATAATGACGTCAAATATATGTCCCAGTAGCACAAATCGACACTTATATGCCAGAGTAGCATAATGGCGGCAATTATATGTCCGAGTTATGTAATGGCGACAATAACATAAGATCGACAATTATATGCCCGAGTATCATCATGCCGACAATTATATGCCAGGGAAGCATAAAGCGACAATTATATGCCAGAGTAACATAATTGCGACAATTATTTACCCGCGTTATGTGATGTTGACAATAACAAACACAAATATGCCCTAGAAACATTAGGGCGAAATTATCTGTTCGATTAACACAATGGCGTTAATTACATGCCTGAGTAATATTGGCGGCACTTACATGCCCGAATAACATAACAGAGATAGTTATATGTCATTGTAATATGAAAGCGATACTGATATGACCGAGTAAGATAATGGCGTTAATCATATAATAGAGCCACATCATAGCCACAATTACATGTCAGACCAACATAATGGCGACAATAATATATCAGAGTGACATAATAGGGAAAATTGTATGTCATGGTAACATAATGGAAATTACTACATGCCCGAGTAATATAATGGCGAGAATTATTACGTCAGAGTTGGTTGGTTGATTTGAGGTTTAACGTCCCCGTCAACACTGTAAAGGTTATTTTGGAGACGTTGCTTCCAATTTTGTGGGACTTTTACCCGACATTGAGATGAAATGACATTTCAAGCCCTGTCGCCCAATGAAACCAATAGGGTTTATTCGCATGGACGGTCCGCCTCGCACCGCGGTTCCTGGGCAGGCTTAGATCCTCTAAGCGGTTTACCAGTACTAGTGTGGGACCTGATTCAGCTCTGCGTGGAAGCATCATGCAGCCCATATATTTCTTCAAGCCCCTTTGGGCGTAGGCCAAATTATTACGTCAGAGTAACAATATGTTCGAGTCAAGCGTAGCAGAAAAAAAAGTAAAAAAAAACAAAAAAACATTAAATTTATTGACAAGGCGTTTAAGACTGTAATAAACAAAAATGCACTTTACTCAGATCTTTAAAAACCTGTCGACTGGTCCCACAGTATTGGCACTTAGTTCAAAATGAATAATAATCATCAAGTAATCCAACAAAGAATGTTCTTAATTTTCTTAAAACTACCAAACTGAAGCCAAGAGAAATCTCTTTTCTTATATAGACTATAAGAGAACTTTCCAGAACCCTGTAGACATGCTAAAATAATGTGATCTAGAAACTTCTGGATAATTCATTAATCCCTTTTCTGGTAAACAAAATATTTACCAACTATTGTTATGTTTATCCTTCCATATTTGCAATAAGTTTGTAAACAAAATCCACTGGGTATATTGTGAGAATCCGAACAAAATCTTATAAATAACACATTATAAGTCAGACTATTAAATTGACAACGACTATATGTCAGAGTAACATAAAGGCGTCAGGGTAACATAACAGTGACACCTTTATGTCTGAGTAATAGCATGGCGATAGTTATATGTCAGAGTAACATAATAATGGCAACTATATGTCAGAGTAAGATATTGCCCCATTTTATATGTTACAGTAGCATAAAAGCGACAATTATATGCCAGAGTAACATAATTGTGAAAATTAAATGTCCGAGTTATATAATGGCGACAGCATCATAATAGCAACAATTAATAATTGACTATTCTGTATCGTTCGGAGGGCATCCGTATTAACACAGAGGTCAAACATCATGTTTTAATGGTGTCAATTAATAAAACTGCATTAATCAAGTAATTTCTTATCGGCCCAGTTACAGACCCTCGGCATTGGGTCAATAAAACAGACCTCGGACTTGTAACTGGGCTAATATGAAATTACTTGATTAATAACATTATATTATTAATTGATTATCCTGTATTACACAAGGTCAGTCAATATTGCAAAATCATAAATCATGTTTTTAAATGCGACAATTAATAAAATTGTCATTAATCAAGTAATTTCGTATTGGCCAAGTTACAGGTCCTCGGTCAGCTGTATTGGCCTCGGCCTTCGGCCTCGTGCCAATACAGCAGACCTCGGACCTGTAACTGGGCCAATACGAAATTACTTGATTAATAACATTATATTACATGTCAGAGTAAAACAATGATGACAACGGATCCTGCAAAAGTCATTATGCACAGGATTTCAGGAAAGCGAATATATTGTATTCGTCATATTTTCCACCATCTTTGACAAAGTATATATCTTTCGTTTTTTTTTTTTTTTTTTTTTTTTTTTGGTTTTGGTTTTACGGCCCTTTCAAGATTATTTCACTCATATCGAGCCGATCGTTAATCAGAGGTGGGCGAAAACCGGAGTACCCGGAGAAAAACCACCTGACCTACCGTTGCAGAACTTGGCGTCTCACACGTGGCCCGAGCGAGGCTCGAACCTACGGCGGTGAGAGACCTAATGGTTAAGAGTCAGCGCTCTTATCCACACGGAGGCCCGTATATATCTTTCGTAACGTACTGTTAGCAAGTCTATACACTAAGCTATTCTAAAGAGGGAAATCATGCGGAGCAAATTCTTTTCTTAAACTGATAGCGGGGAACAGATTATTTCACTTCTTTGCAAAAAGATTGTCCTTAAGACCTCCTGGATATATTTTGGAGCCGAAACAAAGTGTCCACTGGGTTGCGTCCCATGAAGTTATACTAACAATTCTCCTCCAATTTATCACAAAGAGGTAATTTCTTTCGGCCTTCAAATTTGTTTAACTTCGATAAAATATGTAAAGAAACGGGTTGCTTAAAGTTTAAAAAAATAGACAAATTAGGCATGGCAGTGATTATAAAGATGAAGTAACGTTAACCCATTTCAGACTGGAAACCCCTAAACGGGTACCGTGGCAAACAGTGAAGGCCCAGATCAGACACCGCAGAACGCGGCGTCTGATCAGGGCCTACACTGTTTGCAAAACGCTCAGCCAATTTCCAAGTAAATTTTGAAGAAAACACTACCTGACACCCCTTAATTTTGAAATGGACTCCTTTTATATACAAGGAGGAAGATTCCATTTGGTACTAAAAGGGTTAAAGCTAAACTCGCACGCCAATACATGTATAAATAAGCAATGAATCAATGAAGCCGCGACATGAGAAAAAGTAGAATTTGAGGCATCAGTCATCGATACAATTACGTTAACACTTCCGTGCGGCATAGTGCACTCTTTTATACCTCCACTGTGCCTTATAATTCTTATTCTAATGCACTTACGTATGTAACGCGACGTCTGATTGGATAACGTCAAAAATTTGCGACAGTATATTCCACGATATACTGTCGGAAATCCGACGTCACCACATAACGTCGTTTTTCATTGGCTGACATTTGGTTTTACGCAGCTCACAACGCCTGCCGCTTTATGCAAAATAGTACAATTTTTAACAAAACAACCGAATAAGTGCATTAGAATGGGAATAACTGTATTGAAAATTGTCATTTGGGGAGGTAAATCGGTGGTTTTACGGTCGCGAATTCCGTTTTACGGCTCCGCTGACGCGTCGCCGTAAAACGAAATTTCCGACCGTAAAACCACCGATTTACCTCCTCAAATGACATTTTTTAATACAGTTATCCCCTAATTCATACTCATAATATAGCTTGTCAGCCTCGATAGCGCAGTGGTTAACGCGTTCGACTTATGATCGAGAGGCTCTGCGTTGGAATCCGGCCACCGGTATCGAAATGTATCCTTGGGCAAGACACGTGATGACACTGCCCCAATCCACCCAGGGGGAAATGGGTCGCAGTGGTGTAAAATCCACCGCCTTTCTCTCTCGCGTGCGTGAAAACACCCGGAATGAGTGTTCGAGAGCGATTCAATAAGGTTGAAGCTTTCATCGCAATCGAACTAAAATAAATTAGTATAAACTGATATAGCTGTAGGTACTCGTTGAGTGAGTGAGTGTTCGAGTTTTACGTCCCGCCAACAGCTAAGGTCATACGGAGACGGGACCTCGGTTTAAAGACTCATCCGAAAGTCTCGAGAAGCCCGGGATCGATTCTGCGACCCCTGGTTTACAAGGCGAGTAGCGGAACAACTTCACCACAAAGGCTTCTAGGTACTCGTTAGAACCGCCTCATCGAAGGAATACCAATATCTTGAAAAAGGAATAAAAAGTGTTGTATTCGCGTGTTAACCCCAGTTATCTTGTTTTAATATGCGAAGTCTCGCCAGCGCGTTTGCTACTCGCAGCCGCGTAGTATTTGCGAAACTTTTCAGATGAAAAATGATGATATTTTCCTTATTTCTGCTCAAGATATAGATTGAGGGTACTCGTTAGAACTGCATCGTCGAGGCGGTTCTAACGAGTACCCACAATTAATATTTAAGAGCAGAAATAAGAAAAATAAGGTTTACCCCTGTAAACCCCAGATTTACTTTATAAAAGTTGGATTTAATGGGGTCAGAATGACCGTAGCCTTTATTACTCTCCCTTATGCGATACGTGTCTTTTCTCAAGAAATAACTCATTTATTTTCTCCCTTATCTATCACCAAAAAAGGTGGGTTTACTCAAACAATCGTTTTATATACATACTGAGAGCAGATTGCAGATAAGCCACTAGTTCAAAATATCAAATTTATTGAAATTGTTTTATTATGGAGGTTAGAGCTTTCCTATTTATGGCCTGGTACTTGCTGGCAATTTATGTGCAGAAAAGGTAACAATATATTACTTTTTGTATTTATTTAAGGCGAATGGGACAACCTGGCAGATTTTCGCCATTTTTCAAAGGAAGACAACTTTCGGAACTTCCTGTTAGCTTTTCTATAAGCACTGTCCCACTGAAAAGGGGGTCTACTCTTAAAGCAAAGAATAGCAAATTCCTTGCTTTAAGAGTTGACCCGTATTGACATGCGAGACAGAAATACCTTTGGAGAAATTTCTTCCCCTGAAGGTGTCCCAATTCCCTTTAATTCGATTTGTGTGTTTCATCAGGTGAAAAAATCCGCCTAAAGAACACCCCTGTAGACCCCCAATTAATGAAGAAACAATTGGGGTTTAACAGGGGTATGCATTATTTTCCTTGTTTTACTCAAGAACATAAATTGTGAGTACTCGTCAGAACGCCTCAATGAGGCGGTTCTAACGACCATTCACTCTCTATGTTTGGACTAGAAATGTCAACATATTTCATCTGAAAATTCTAGTTCTAAAGGTATGAAACACGCCATTGTAGCCCGCAGGTGTATTATCGTAATGTGTTCGTTTAGAGTTAACGGCCTAATTAACACTTTTTGAAGGTCATATCGAACCGATCAGTTTATAGAGAATCTTACATAAGTGTTCATGTATTATTGAATTTATTAAACGAGTTGAGGAAAAAGGATAAAATGCGAGGCTATGCCGAGCATTTTATCCCTTTTCTTCAACGAGTTTAATAAATTCGATAATACATAAGCAGGAATGCAACGTTCTGTTTATCATATGACATTTAAAACGCATTTTATTAACGATTGTTTACAAAAATGTCAATATTCCGCCGTTAGTAAATGCGACGTCGTTAAAGACGTCGTACTTGTAACGTTACGGGACGTATCTAGCTAATTTGCATATTTAATCCACTAGTGGATTATCGAAAATATTAATGGCGTTATTACACTCTTAGACGCGACGTCATGTGATAAACCTTATTACACATTTTTGGACAGGCTTATACATCAGCGATTAAACAGTATAGTGCATTTCTTCCGCCAGTAAGTGACAGCTGCCCTTCTCGGATCAGCGGACGGGAGAGAATGACCATATAAAAGATTCCATTATCTGTCTCAAAGAGCCTGATAGGTATCGAGCACCCTCCTATCCACTTGTCTACAGAGTAGGGCTCATTTAATATTTAATAAGCGCATAATCATGATAATTATTGATTTGTTAAAGTTAAGAGGCCAGTTGTTCATAACTAACAAAGTCATTAGTTAACGAATTGTTAAAACCTTGATCATTTAGTCGAACTTCGATGGCTCGAACCACTTTGGGACCATGAAAATTTGTTCGAGACAGCGGTAGTTCGAGCCACAGAGGGATACTATTAGTACCATACCAGGAGGCTTAATGGATTTAATTGTGGGATATCTTTTCGGTGTTATATATTATAAATATATGTTGTGTGTACTCATTAGAATCGCCTTATCGAAGCGATTCTAATGAGTACTCACAACATACATTTGCGAGGTAAATGGAGAAAATCTTCCTAAATTACCCCTATATCGTATTTGGAGGAACTCTCTGCGGACTTAAGAACGGGTTCGACTCATCCATGTTAAACGAGCTATCGGAGTTCGAGCCATCGAAGTTTTACTGTAGTTAACGAATTGTTAAAACCTTGATCATTTAATATGGAAAATATGCTAAAATGTTTGCTGAAAATGCAAATGCAAAAGCTGCTCACATTTTCTTCAGCGAAACTTCCAAAACATGATGAATTGTGTTTGCTAGAAGAGTAAACAATTTTACCACTAACTAACGATGCTTTGAACAACTGGCCCCTGTGCCTGTAAATAGAGGATCTTACATGAATGTTCGTGTATTATTGAATTTATTTAACGAGTTGAGGAAAAGGGATAAAATGCGAGGCTTTGTCGAGCATTTTATCCATTTTCCTCAACGAGATGCAAGATTCTATTTATCATATGACATTTAAAACGTATTTTATTTACGATTATTTACAAAAATGTCAATATTCCGCCGTTAGTAAACGCGACGTCGTTAAGGACGTCGTACACGTAACGTTACGGGACGTATCTAGCTAATTTGCATATTTAATCCACTAGTGGATTATCGAAAATATTAAATGGCGTTATTACACTCTCAGACGCGACGTCATATGATAAAATGTAAATACATGTATAGTATAGTTTAAAATTAATCTTTGAATAGAATAATAAAAATATTTGTCTGCGTTGAGGTTTTACAATGTACGCCACCTTAAACACTGTTTTGGAGGCTTTTTTTTCCATTTTGTGTGACTTTTTCCTGACTTTGAGATTAAAAGACATCTCAAGCCTGCCGTCAAAACAAACCACAGGATTTATATGCAGCGGCGGTCTGTCAAACAGCACTTTGCTTTGGCAGGCTTAGACCTTCTTAGGGGTTTCCCAGTACTGTTTGGTCGGTTTCAGCTCCACGCAGAAGCAAACTGCAGCCCTATTTATCTCCCCAACCCCGATGGTGGTGATGTGGGGGGGGGGGGGAATAATATCTTGGCTAATATTATAAATAATTCTGTTTTAAATATTATACCCCAGTAAATCTATTTACAATTGTTACAGTACTCATTTCACAGACTTACACGTAGTTCCAATTATGTTTTTTTTTGTTTATTTGTTTTGTTTTGTTGTTGTTGTTGTTTTGGTTTTAGGGTCCTTTCAAGATTATTTCATTCATATCGAACCGATCGTTAATCAGAGGGCGGGGGCGAAAAACTGGAGTAC
Source organism: Lucinisca nassula (assembly GCA_963580285.1). Taxonomy (NCBI): domain Eukaryota; kingdom Metazoa; phylum Mollusca; class Bivalvia; order Lucinida; family Lucinidae; genus Lucinisca; species Lucinisca nassula. The sequence continues at coordinate 103,300,415 of OY757023.1, read as the reverse complement.
CAAGAGAAAAAACACCTGACCTGTCGTTGCAGAACTTGGTGTCACACATGTGGCCCGCTAACCATATTATTTTATCATGAATTACGATATTACGATAACACGTCCGTATGACAAAGTGCATTCTTTCATATATACAAAGCGGTCGTTTGCCTTATGAACATTTGTGACGTGCTCTAAGCAATGGTAGTGGGTGTTCGTTAGAGCCGTCTCCTTGTTTTGTTTGTTTGATTTCAGGTTTAACGTCCACGTCAACACTATATAGGTAATTTTGGAGACGTTGCTTCCAATTTTGTGGGACTTTTACCCGACATTGAGATGAAATGACATCTCAAGCCCTGTCGCCCAATGAAACCAATATGGTTTATAAGCATGGACTCCGACACCACTTTGCCTTGGCAGGCGTAGATCCTCTAAGCATTTTACCAGTACTCGTGTGTGAGTCGGACTCAGCTCTGTGTGGAAGCATCATGCAGTCCATATATTTCTTCAAGCCCCGATGGGCGGGGGCCGTCCGTCTCATTTAGGCAATGTCTTGGAGCAGAAATAAGAAACATGATGTATACCCCGTATAAAGTTGGGTACGGAGGGTGTTCATTGCACGGACTTGTGTAGATGATGTTTATCATGAAAATGTATGTTTTTGTACTCTATAAAATCGCCTCGATGAAGCAATTCTTATGAATACACACAATACATTCATACTTTATAGAAGATTGGAAAGATATCCAAAAAAAAACCTCAATACGAAAACACGCCTATACAAATGCATTGTAAACTTTACCGCTGAAAAAAAGTTTTTTTTTTTTTTTTACGATGAACAATTGTGATATTTTTCTTATTTCTGCTCTAAAATATAGATTGTGGGTACTCGTTAGAACCACCTCGATATATAGATTGTGGGTACTCGTTAGAACCGCCTCATCGAGGCGGTTCTAACGAGTGCCCACAATCTATATTTTAGAGCAGAAATAATAAAAAAAAAAGATTCATTCCTGTAAACCCCAAGTTTCCTATATAAAATTGGGGTTCACGGGGGTCAAAATTATAAAGACGTGTTTTCTCGATCCTCATTATGCCTATTGACATGACATAATAATGAACCCATTTTGTACCAAATGGATTCTCGGCCCTACCAACCGGGGCTTGAAGAAATACATGGGCTGCATGATGCTTCCACGCAGAGCTGAATCCGACCCGCACATGAGTACTGTTAAACCGCTTAGAGGATCTAAGCCTGCCCAGGCAAAGCAGTGAAAAGGACCATACTTATAAACCCTTTTGGTTTCATTGGGCGGCAGGGTTTGAGATGTCATTTCATCTCAATGTCGGGTACAAAAATTGGAAGCAACGTCTCCAAAATGACCTTTACAGTGTTGACTGGGAAGTTAAACCTCAAATCAAACAAACAAACAAAACCAAATGGATTCTTTCCCCCTTATATATTGCAGGAGTCCACTTCAAAATGTAGGGGTGTCAGGTTGCGTTTTTCTTCAAAATTTATTTGGAAATTGCTGAAGTGTTAGCAAACAATGTAGGGCCTGATTAGACGCTGCAGTCTGCGGCGTCTGCTCTGAGCCAGAACCGTTGCTGATAACCCGTTTTGGCGTTTCAGATAAAATAGGTTAACTCTCAGTGGTTCAAACAACCCAGTTCTGAAATAAATTTTCATGATTCCAAAGGTATACGAGAGAAATTCTCCCGCAAACAATTAGTTTGGAGTGATTAAGGGGAATGGGAACACTTAGCAGATTGTTCCGCCATTTTTCAAAGGGAGACAACTTTCGGGACTTCCTGGTCGCTTTTCTATAAGCACTGTCCCCTTGAAAAAGGGGTCTACTATTACAGGAAAGAATTTGCTCCTCATGAGGAGCAAATTCTTTCCTTTAAGAGTTGACCCCTATTGACATGGGAGACAAAAATACTTTTGCAGGAGTTTCCTCCCCGGAATGTGTATTATTCCCCTTAAGGGATTTTTTTTATCACGGTACATCATCATGAAAACAAATCCGTGCAGTGAACAATCCTTCAAACCCCACTTTATATAGCGAAAACTGGAGTTTGCGGAAGTATCTTACAGTAAAATTCCTATATTAAGAGCACCTTTGGGACTGTTCAAATGTGATCTTTTAGGCCACTTTTGAACAGTCCCAAATGTTGTCTCTGACCAGAGGACACTGTATGCAGACAAAGTAAAGAATGAGTACCTTCAAACTACTGATTGGGCCCCCGCCCATCGGAGCTTGAAGAAATAGATGGGCTGCATGATGCTTCCACGCAGGGATGAAACCGACCCGCACACGAGTACTGGTAAACCGTTTAGAGGATCTAAGCCTGCCCAGGCAAAGCGATGCGAGTCGGACCATCCATGCTAATAAACCCTATTGGTTTCATTGGGCGACAGGGCTTTTCATCTCAAAGTCAGGTGAAAGTCCCACAAAATTGGAAGCAACGTCTCCAAAACGACTTTTACAGTGTTGGCGGGGACGTTAAACCTCAAATCATACAAACAAAACAAACTACTGATTAGCTTTTTTATAGCAGAATTAGTCTTATTTTTAGGTGGTCTTAATAGCGGAATTTCACTGTATAGCTTTCTTATTTCCAAGACATAGGTTGTGGGTACTCAACGAGGTGGTTCTAGCAAGCAACAATAGCCTATGTTTGGAGTAAAAATAAGATAAATATTGCCAATTTTGAAGATACGACAGAATGCAAATTGTCACACGGATGTTATCGTTTGTTTGTTTGATTGATTTGAGGTTTACCGTCCCCGTCAACACTGTGTAGATCATTTTGGAGACGCTGCTTCCAATTTTTGTGGGACTTTTACCCGACATTGAGATGAAATGACATTTCAAGCCCTGTCGCCCAATGAAACCCAATAGGGTTTATAAGGATGGACGGTCCGACTCGCAACGGTTTGCCTGGGCATGTTTAGATCCTCTAAGCGGCTTACCAGTACTCATGTGCAGTCAGTTTCAGCTCTGCGTGGAAGTATCATGCAGCCCATCTATTTCTTCAAGCCCCGATGGGCGGGAGCCGTTTTCATGGCCCCAAAGGTGTACGAGTCATTGAAATTCGACTGTATATCAAATGTATTCGGACACATCTGGGAGAATGAAATCACATGTAAACCGTACTTTATGGAGGGATATTTGAGCGTTCGAGTCTATACGTTAGTTTGATATTCTCAAGACATTGTCATAAGGTGGTTCTATATTGTACGCATAACGGGTATCCGTGATATAAAATGGCGTCTTTGTTTTTTTGGTCGATCGGTTTACAATCGACCCAAATTCACTAAATGGCCAAACGGAATTCATGCAGTTGTCCACGTGACCATCACTGATTTGGGAAAACCAATATTATGTTTTATTAATAGAACTTGAAACGTTGCGCTATTTTAATCGATGCAACAAGAGCTATCTATAGAGTCTTGACAGGAATCGTGTGCTGTATAATACCCAGATCAGACGTGACGCCGCGGAATGTGGCGTTTTATCAGCAGGTTGCACGGGAACTTCACTGTTTGCTTAAATAGTGGCATTTGAGGGTTAAACGAAAAATTTCACTTAATGAAAGAAAAACAATATCTTAATCCAGGCCACGATGTCACGTGACGTGTGTCGGAACATTCTGTTTATAAAACTGTTACACAAATGTATGCAAAGTCGAGTAAAAATATACTTTTCGCACTCCTGCTAAGAACTTTATTTTAGAACCCTGAAGTGTTTAAGTGCAAAAATGAGTAGCCCAGACTTTTTAGGTAGTACCGTTATTAGACATACAGCGTAGACCAAGATCGGATATAGAGTACATTGTCTCTGATCAGGTCGGCACTGTTCGCCTTATGTATGCAACAACAGTTTTGAACATGATTCAGGACCGTAGGCAGACTCTGAAAAGGGGGCGGGCTGAGGATGCGAATTCCAGGTATTTTGCAGGGGGATGAAAAACTGTACGAATCTGAAATAATTTCCGAAAGATGGGAGGGGGCTGCGTTTGCACCCTCCCCACTCTGGTGAACAAAATCCAAGTACTACTCTAAGACGTCAGAGCGCAGCGTAAGAAGAAAATTCTGGACTGTGCTCGATTGTTTGATTTAAGGTTTAACGTCCCCGTCAACACTGTATAAGTCATTTGGAGACGTTACTTCCACTGTTACGGGACTTTCAGCTATGCTTTGAGGAAAAATAATGTATACCCCTGTAAACACCATTTTGTCTATATAAAATGGGACGTAGAGGGCTATTCATTACACGGACTAGCTGATATGATGGATCTGTTGTAAGAGAAATGAAATACAATAAATATTAACACAGCCTAATGCATTTCTATGAGCCATGAAAATAGCATTTCACTGACCGTTCCGGGGCGGTTTATTTTTGTTATGGCTTGCCTTGGCCATTTTGTGGGAAAGTAACTGTCCTTTTGGTTTTCAGCTATTGATGGTTCCTTTAGAATCTAGTTATTTCATGTTTGTGTTTCTTTCCCTTTTGATTTCTCTGATGGGAGCTGTGGGTTAATTACATTGCCTTCACTTCAATTTTTCTTACTTCGGTGTGATAAGATCATAATGAATGAAGACATTTTATTATTTCTTTTTTCTGCAGTTTTAATAATATCAGTTTCTTTAAATTGTTTCCGCACAGTCTTTTTGTTAACCCATTGCATGCGGGAAACTCCTAAAGGGGCACCTTGGCAAAAAGTGCAGTGCCAGAACGCGGCGTCTAATCAGGGCCTGCACTATTTGTTAACAGAATTTTCTGTCAAACCTAAACTAAAAACAAAAACAAAGCAGACCTGGCACCGCTTATATGACAAATGGACTCATCCAACATATAGCAATGGAAGGATTTACTAGTAGGCAATGGGTTAACTGACTGATTGTGTTGGTGTTTGACATGTCAACACATGTGGGTCATTTTGTGTCGTCTCACAGAGAAAGGGAGATTGACTGATTGCGTTAGGGGTCAACGACACGTCAATATTTGTGGGTTATTTTGTGCCGTCTCACAGAGAAAGGGAGATTGATTTATTGATTGTGTTAGGGGTCAACGACACTTCTGTTCCTGTGGGTCATTTTGTGTCTTCTCACTGAGAAAGGGAGATTGATTTACAGATTGTGTTAGGGGTTTACGACACGTCAATACTTGTGGGTCATTTTATGTCGTCTCCTAGTGAAAGGAATAAAACAGATGAGAAAGATGCAAATGAATGAAAGTGCAGAAGTTGATGAAATAACAGATATTTCCCCTCTACCCTTACCTGCTGCAAAAACGACAGACTTTGCCCAGCTGGAAGCCAGTATCAGCTCCCAAATACTCCAAATGCTTTAATAGTTGTAATGGTTACATGGTGAAAGTTTACAAATTATAAGAAATGAGTTCCTATTACACGTAGTTATATCTACAAAAATAAATTGTTTTATAATGTGTTAACAATTAGTTAGTTTTAATCTTATTGTGTGCAATACTGTTTTCCCTTACCTGACACCCATTTGTATTTGTATTTCTCTATGACGTTATGCAATCGAATCTGATGTTTGATATGTTTTCAGTGAAAGTATTGAATGTTATTCCTGCTACGGTTGTAACGACCCTTTCGACAAGACAAATGTAACACAAGCGGCCAACTGCAAAGCTTGTTCGAAGCAGACGTTTAATGGAGGTAAGGATATCCATTATTTGAGTCAGCGCTTGTGAAAAGGGCACATTTATCTCATAAGCGATTAGGGAGGGTTCTGTCAATCCTGCGCAGTTGATACATGGCGTTGTGCACGAAGTTACCGCAAGGGTTCAACAACATGGCTGCGAGCGGCAAATAAATAAATATATTACAGTATAGCAGCCCCAACAACCACCACAACACCCCCACTATCTCCCTCGGCAATAGTGTCAATACAAATTTAGGGGTGTACCTGCAAATTTACGGGTATACCCGTATATCTAAAATGCGGGTAGACCGGTATCTATGGAACAGGATTTAGGTAAAAACTCAATTATGCAACATTGAGATTGCAATATGCAATTTTGATATTCTGTTATGCTATATTCAGTTACAATTGTGCAACACTGCATTATGATATTCATTTTTGTAGTCTGCTTTTGGAATTTGTGTAGTGTTCTTTCTGTTTCTCGTCCTATTTTGCAACTTGAAATTCCGCTTCTGCTTCTTCTAGTTCTCATTATTCTCGTTAAGTGGCGCTGTGATCGTTTTTCCGTAAACGTCCGCCTGTATTCGGCAGATACCAAAAAAAAATCTGCAAGCGTATTGGTGACACGGAGGAGTGAAAGAAATGAGAGAACTATATTTTTGGCATAAAACGGACGATTTGGGGACACTACACCCTTCCCGATAAAATCATTTACACATAATTTTTATTTTATATGTCAGACCAGGAATCAGCTTTGCTATGTTTGTTTTGTGTCCAAGTTTTATATAAATATATCGCAAATGTGTTCAGGCCATTGCACCTCTAAAATATAAATTTATTGTAAATACTTATAATAATTTTGTATGGTACAGTAAGGCTCATGTCCAATGTCATGTAGACCTCTGCGATACTGCCCCTTTATAGTTACAACTCTGTTGTGAAAATGCTTTCAGATGAGAAACGACTGCTTCCAAAGGATAATCCTTTTATAGAACATATTTAACTTCACTACAGCTTGTGTGTGGGAATGTGTGGCGGCGGTAAAACGTCTCCCTGCCCTACATCATAGTGTAGATTATATTTTCTTGTCCTTTGGGATCATTGATTCCATTGTGGAATTTTGAAAATGTCTGAGGGTCACTGATGAGGCCTAATTGGCCGAAACTAGCTAGTCTGGCCCAGAAAACATGTACACTCCATATTTTTCACTTCTGTGGTGTATTCCTTGCTTCCAAAGGATAATCCTTTTATAGAACATATTACGTTCCCTCTAACATTTATATCTGATTTAGGGCATATCCAACGGACTCCTAAAACTAGGCATTTTGGTTCTGTTGTTTGATTTGATGTTTGACGTCACCGTCAACACAGTATAGGTCATTTTGGAGACGTTGCTTCCACTTTTGTGGTACTTTTACCCGACACTGAGATGAAATGCCCTGTCGCCCAATGAAACCAATAGGGTTTGTAAGCCCCGCTTTGGCTCGGTAGACTTAGATCCTCTAAGCGGTTTACCAGTACTGGTGTGCGGGTCGGTTTCAGTTCATGCAGCCAATCTATTTCTTCAAGCCCCGATGGCCGGTTTGTTTTGTCACATGTTTATATAGATGTTCGTAACTGTTTATGTTAAATGCATGCATTTATTTATAAGAAAATAGAAAACTATCTGACTTTTTATACTAGATTTTTGGCTTCTAGTGACAAAACGCAAAGGTTTCCACTTTTTTGAGAAAAACACAACGCGCAGCAAATTGTTTCATACCGGAGTGCAGGTGGAAAACCCGCACCTGCTACAATGTAACATATCAAGCGCTGGAAGCCTCTGTGGTGTAGTGGTTATGCTACTCGCCTCATTAACCAGGGATCGCAGGATCGACCCGGGCTTCTCCAGAATTTCGGATGAGTCTTTAAACCCAGGTCCCATCTCCGTATGACCTTAGCCGTTGTCGAGACGTAAACTAAAAACGCACTCACATACCAAGCGTATCCCACCATAAAAACACATCTTTAAAATTCTTACCCCCCCCCCCCCCCCCCCAACACACACACCCTTGATCCCCACTTTTATAGGGTAAAACTGGGATTTACAGGAGTAAACTTTATTTTTCTCATTTCTACTCCAAAATATAGATTGCTGGTACTCGTTAAAACCGCATCGAAGAGCCGTTTCTAACGTGTACCCAAAATGAATATTTTAAGCAACAGTCAAAAAAATATCATCACGACTTTTCATCTTTCATTTTTTGTTGTTGTATTTTTCGGCGGTAAAATGTACAAATCTAATGCATCAAAAACAAAAAAAAAAATGTTTTTTTTTTTTTTTCTTTTTTTCTAGATTCTGTAAACTTTAATAATAAGTAAATAAATAAATAAATAATGTCGTTAAGTTCCGGTACGCTGTACGCGGTTTGTTTGTTTGATTTGAGGTTTAACGTCCCCGTCAACACTGTAAAGGTCATTTTGGAGACGTTGCTTCCAATTTTGTGGGACTTTTACCCGACATTGAGATGAAATGACATCTCAAGCCCTGTCGCCCAATGAAACCAATAGGGTTTATTAGCATGGACGGTCCGCCTCGCACCGCGGTTCCTAGACAGGCTTAGATCCTCTAAGCGGTTTACCAGTACTAGTGTGCGGGCCGGATTCAGCTCTGCGTGGAAGCATCATGCAGCCCATATATTTCTTCAAGCCCCTATGGGCGGGGGCCGACGCTGTACGCGGTCTAACTGTAATAAAACAAGATTTTGATTGATTGATTTGAGGTTTAACGTCCCCGTCAACACTGTAGAGGTCATTTTGGAGACGTTGCTTCCAATTTTGTGGGACTTTTACCCGAAATTGAGATGAAATGACATCTCAAGCCCTGTCGCCCAATGAAACCAATTGGGTTTATTAGCATGGACGGTCCGCCTCGCACCGCGGTTCCTGAACAGGCTATAAAACAAGAAGAAAAAAACTTTGGTGTAGACCTAATACATGGAAATACATGTACCGGTAAGTACAAAATGGTTTGGATTCAGCCACTCCATTTGCCAAATCATGTAGAACTTGAAGAAATATGTAGTAGGCTGGTTAAGACAGTCGCGACACAAACTCAGCAAGGTTTTGCTGGCTGAAGACAGACGGACGGACTGACGGACGGACGGACGAACTCACAGACGACCAGCTAATATTTTCGCGTTGTGATTCTGTTCCCAGTCTAACTTATGAAGACAGACAGACGGACATATGAATAGGACAGCTGTCATTGTGACCACAGGTGCTTCTCTATGGTTGTGGGTCGGGGCTGAGAATCAGTAGGTATTGGTTAATTTTTATGGATGAAGTAACTACATTAGAATTTCGATATTTTCCAATTTCCCCGTGTGGTCAGAACGAGTCCATGCCGGCACTACACCGTCCAGGTGAACAGAGAGACAATCTGCTACTCCCTGTTCGGACGTATACATACTTCTATAATATCCAAACATTTGAGTTTTGAGTGAGGTTGCAATTAGTTAATAATATCTTTATAAGTAACACCTCAGAAGGATCAGATTTATGAAAATTGTATGAATAAATTTTAACAATAATTGCTCATTTCAAATCCACGGATTCGGTACAAACTAATCCCTCATGGTAATTTATTTTAGTAAATGTTCAACGATAGAGTATTTTCCCCTTCACCAAACAAGTATTAACTTTTAAATAAAAATCCTGTTTCTCATAAATGTATAAATAAGGAACCGCGCTGCAAAATTTATTTTAAAGATGCAAAAGTACACATTATTGTAAATATCCGAATTATTAAATAGCTGGATAAAATTTATAGCTGCTGGCTTGAATTTGGCCCCCGGAAAAGCGAATGCGATCTTCTCAAACGGACGCTTGTCATCGGAAAAAATACGGCAAATCCACGGACATTACCGAACGTTACCGTCACCTCAATGACTGGTACCCCGTCTCACAACAGCAGAATCGAAACTGAATAATGCAAAATAGGACGTCCAAATGCCATATTTAAATACAAAGGTCTCAAATTAGAATGTGCATGTTGCATATTCGAAAAAAGTAGTAAGATATGGAAAGGTTCATAATGCAAAGTGCGGTTTCAACAATTCATATTGTAATTGCACATTGCATAATTGAGTTTTTACCTTAATACTGTTCCATAGGTATCGGTCATTTTGACCCTTTTGGTACACCATGCGGGTAGACCGGTATCGGTCATTTTGACCCTTTTGGTACACCATACCGAGGGGTAATAGATTTAACTATACTCCAAGCTGCCATGAAATAACTGTTTTATTACCCAGTACATTGAATACACTGAGATCAATCAACAGTTGTTTTAAAGAGATATGATACTTTCAGGTCCAAAAAACACACACCACTTTTCAATCATTATTATGACTTTAATAGTGTGAAAACACAACACATATAAAGAACACTTTAATCGCGTCTTCGTTGGGTCCTTTATAAAACTCTTTTAGATATACCAAGATTCCTTGGCACCCGCCCATCGGGGCTTGAAGAAATATATGGGCTGCATGATGCTACCACGCAGAGCTGAAACCGTCCCACACACGAGTACTGTTAAACCGTTTAGAGGCTCTTAGCTGCCCAGGCAAAGCGGTGCGAATCCACGCTTATAAACCCTATTGGTTTCATTGGGCGACAGGGCTTGAGATGTCATTTCATCTCAATGTCTGGTAAATGTCCCACAAATTGGAATCAACGTCCCCAAAATGACCTTTACAGTGTTGACGGGAACGTTAAACCTTAAATCACACAAACAAAAACTTTCAGGTCCAGAAAAACACACACCTCTTTTCAATCATTATTTTGACTTTAATAGTGTTTAAACACAACACATATACAGAACATATTAATCGGGTTTTCGTTTGGTCCTTTATAAAAATCTTTTTAGGCATACCAAGATTCAAGACGGATTCCATAAATGCACATTTTATATAGACCGCTGACCGTCCAAAATAACCGTCCAATAGTTTGTTGTTGTTTTTTTTTTGGGGGGGGGGGGAGGGGCTTTGGTTCTACGGCCCTTTCAAGATTATTTCACTCATATCGGGCCGATCGTTAATCATCAGAGGTGGGCGAAAACCGGAGTTCCCGGAGAAAAACCACATGACCTTCCGTTGCAGAACTTGGCGCCTCACATGTGACCCGAGCAAGGCTCGAACCAAAGCGGTGAGAGACCTAATGATCAAGAGTCAGCGCTCTTAATCACTAGGCCACGGAGGCCCGTCCGTCCAATAGTAAAACAATATTGGACAGTGATATAGTTCACGTTAAAACATGCCCATATAATTTTGACCCCATTGAACCCCACTTTTATATAGTAAAACTGGGGTTTACAGGGGTAAACTTTATTTTTCTTATTTCTGCTCTAAAATATAGATTGTGGGTACTCGTTAGAACCGCCTAAATGAGGCGGTTCTAACGTGCTCCAACAATCTATATTTTAAGCAGAAATAAGAAAAATATCATAATTTTTCATCTTAAAATTATCGTTTCTTCGCGGTAAAATATACAATGTATTTGTACTGGCGGGTTTTCGTGATGGAAATAACTGTTTAATATTCAACCAAAGAAGTTTCGGCGGACAAACTATACCCGGCAAAAACGTTCTGCACAACGGTTTTTTTTTTTTTTTTGACTTGTTTGCCTAAATATACAGAAAAAATAATTACACCACAAGAAAATTTAATTCAATCCTGATAAGAAATAGAAATCAAAACAAGGATATCATCACTGAGTCATCAATAACGCTTCGCCGAAGGCACATGGGGTAGGTTGTAAAAAATGACAAAATCACAGTTTCTGAACTGTAATTCAATAATCAATAATGGGTATAGCCATCAAGCGTCACCCGACACTCGTCAAGTCTCCTCCTCATGGAATTCACAGGCTCTGTGTATGATGCTGGGGAATCGCAGCCCATTCTTGGAGTAGAAGTCTCTACAAGTCTGGAAGTCTTGTGTGTTGATTGACCCGTTTGTTTACAGGCCGACCAAGAATATCCCACAGATGTTCAATGCACGCCAAGTCAGGGGACATCGGTAGCCACTCAAGTCTCTGCACACCATTCTGCTACAGGAAAGCATCGACAATCCTGGCACGATGTGGTCTCGCATTGTCGTCCTGGAAGATGGAGTTCTGGCCCATCTGTCCTGAGATACGGTACAACATGAGGTCTTAGAATTTCGGCAACGTACCGACGACCATTTAGGTTTCCGGGCAATACGACAAGGACAGTTCTGCCATTAGAACTGATACCTGCCAAACCATTACACTGCCGCCGTTGTAAGCTATTGTTGGTAGGACATTAGGCTCAAGGTGCCTCTCCCCAGTGCGACGCCAAACTCTGATCCGACCATCAATCTTCCGAAGACAAAATCTCGACTCGTCGGAAAAAAAGAACTTTCGACCACTGCCGTCGGTTCCATCTGCCATGTCGTGCACAAAACTGGCGCCGTAGAGCCATGTTCCGTTGAGAAAGCTGGGGCTTCCTAGCCGGTTTTCTGGATTTGAACCCCGAGACTCGAACTCTGTTCCTGACTGTCTGCACCCAGATTCGACGTGCACCAGGCCCCCGTTGTTGTCTCAACATTCTATCCAGACTGGGACCATCAATAAAACGCCGCCTTGCTACAGTTACCGCAATGTATAGGTCTTCACGATGGGTGGTAACTCTCGGTCGTCCGGATCTGGGTCGGTCGGAAACAGCCCCCGTTGCTTGATGACGCTGACGAATGCGGACAATAGTGCTGCGATGCACGTTGAACTGATTAGCAACATCTTGCGGATGAGCCCCCGCCTCTAAACGCCCAAGCGCCCGGGCTCTTTCTTCATCAGTTAGCTTTCTCAAAGCTCGGAAAGGTCTAGCATTCGCCATTGTTATAAACAAATGCTTAATAATTGGCAATTAAAATTGATTTAATGAAATGATGAACATCTTTAAAAAAATCAGGCAAAAAATGCATTTGGTGAGCACTTTAAATTCCATGCATGTTATTGGATAAGAAATTTGATGGTGACTTTTGACAGAAATGTTCACTCTTAAAATCTCATGCCGCACCAATATTACAAAAGCCAGGTGACAGACCATCACAAGCCAACGTCTGCAGCAGCAGTAGCAGCAACAACAAGAGCAGCATTTTACCAAAATTAACCAAAGACCCATTAAAATAATGCCTTTCGTCCTATACGCGTTTAAACGTCTTAATCCAACAGACGAACATGTAATAAACGATCGCATTGAAAATCGATAATTTTGTCATTTTTGACTGCCGACCCCTGGTGCCTTGTCGAGCCAAAATCTCCAGCATTGCTTGTGCGATTTTGATTCTGTTTAAAGCAAACTGTTTCCAAAAGGGTAAGCTAAAAGCTGATATGTAATATGTAAACAGCTACATGTGAGTAAAATAAATTGGCAAAAACCCCAGTTGTGCAGAACTTCTTTTGCCGGGTACAACCGCGGCCATCGATCGAAATTAACTTTTAACTTTTCGTGGACAGTCCGAACAACAAAACTTGTTAAATCCCTCAAAATCATGACCGGCTTTTACTTGTTTCTTTTCTAGCTGTGACAAGGGACTGCATCCAAACAAACCCAGGAAAGAAGTGCAGAGAAATGGGTAAAGATTCCGTTTGTTACTGCGATGGAGATTTATGCAACACAGCCACTACCACTACCTCTACAGTGTCCATACTATTGATAATAACAGGCTTTGTCGCTCATTTCAGTCAGCCGTTGTGAAAAGACGGCCTATTAAAATGAACTCAGAACAAAACAACATACGCCAAGAATAATTTATCCTAAAACACGATACTTGTGGGTCAATTGTTTGTGAGTTGTCCAAAGTTACAAAGCATAGTAGCTTTACCCTGCTGATGTCCACGTGACTAACACTTTTTTGTAGGAAATCCAGGTAATGGTTATTTATAGAAAATAGCCTCGAAATTCTTATAACTGAGAGGTCAAAGATGAACTGTAGAATCTGGACGGGAACCATGTGCTGGGTTTGGCATAAAAAACGTAGACCTAGATCAGGCGTCTGGTCAGGAACTACATTGTTTGCTAAATGTACAGGAATCACCACGTGAACAAGTCCGTGAAATGAACACACAATAAACCCCACTTTAAATAGAGAAAACGAAAACTAGGGTTTACGGAGATATTCATTATCTTTCTTAATTCTGCTCCAAGACACAGGTTGTGGGAACTCGTTAGGACCGCCTCAATGAGCCGATTCTAACGAGCACCAACAACCTATGTTTGCGGTATAAATAAGAAAAATATCTGGAATTTTCATCAGAAATTGGAGATGTTAAAAAATACACTATGTCGCACGGGTGTATTCATAGAAAAAACACCTATATAATTTTGACCCCCTTTAACCCCATTTATATATAGTTAAACTGGGGTTTTCAGGGGTAAACATTATTTTTCTTATTTCTGCTCAAAACATAGATTGCGGGGACGCGATAGAACCGCCTAGGCGGTTCTATCGCGTCCCCGCAATCTATGTTTTGAGCAAAAATAACAAAAATATCAGTCTTTTTTCTGGTAATTTTCCTGTTTTTGGTGGTAAAATCTTCCAATACATTTGTATAGGCGTGTTTTCGTAATGAGCTTCAACGAATTGTTGAAGTCACCGTTCAGGACCATTTTCCCAGCATACACACAGAGACAATGTATAGAGTGGGCTTTAGAGGCATAATCATTTACCGACTTGTTCAATATGATGCCAGTCATTTAAAATACCCATATTTTTCCGGGTAGGAATATAAGAATCTTATATGGGTGTGAGGGGTGGATGGAAAAATCCGTCCCGAGGGACACTGTCCGGCATCACGAGGCTTGCCAACGGTCAGATGGTTTTTCTCCGGGTACTCCGGTTTTCGCCCACCTCTGATTAACGATCGGCTCGATATAAGTGAAATAATATTGAAAGGGCCGTAAAACCGAAAAAAAAATAGTACGTGCGTAAACAATTTCTTCACACGACATCTTCTAAAACACTGGTTGGATTATAACCCGAAACTTCACAGGAATGATCCTTAGGTGGTCCCCTTTCAAAGTTGTTCAAGTGGTTCCGGTCCATTGCACATCAAGATCACAGGAGCCAGAAATAGATTTTAGCTCACCTGGGCCGAAGGCTCCACGGGAGCTTATAGGATGGTAGTCCCTCCCTCCGTCCACACATTTGACCAGCTATATCTCTGCAGCCTGCAGGTTGATCTCAATCATTTCTTATCTGTAGCATGCCTCTGGTTGGGCATTGATGACACAAGCTTTTTTATCGAAATCGAATAACAACTTTGCTTGCTATGGCAACCACGAGGTCCCATAGACTTACAATGGGAAAATGCTTGTCATCACCGTAGCACCTTCAGTTTTGATCGGATCTTTCTGAATCTTATATATAAGTAGACTGGGGATGAAAGCAAGGATGAGTTCGAAAACTGGCAAGGTCGGCCCATTAATTATAGAGTTACGTCTACTTTATTTATAAAAATGTCTATTTGTGACCTTGTCATCACCGTAGCCCCTTCAGTTTTGATCAGATCTTTCTGAAACTTATATGTAAGGTGGCTTGGGATAAAATTCGGATGAGTTCGAACACCGGCCAAATCGGCCCATTTATCATAGAGTTACGTCCCTTTGATTGCTGAAAATGCCTATTTTTGACCTTGTCATCACCGTAGCTCCTTCAGTTTTTATCAGATCTTCTTGATGTCATTGATAAAAGCTTAGTTGAGTTCGAAAACTGATGAGGCCAGCCTATCTTTCACAGAGTTCCATCCCTTTGATTGCAGAAAATGCCTATATAACCTTGTCATTACTATAGTCCCTTTAGTTTTCATCAGATCTTCTTGAAACTTATGTATAAGTACGACGTAAGTCAGGGATAAAAGCTGAAATGAGTTCGAAAACTGACAAGGTAAGCCAATCTGTCATAGAGTTACATCCCTTTGATTGCAGAAAACTCCTGTTTTTGCCTGTTTTTGACCTTGTCATCACCGCAGCCCCTTCGTTTTTATCAGATCTTCTTGATAAGCCAGGGATAAAAGCTTAGTTGAGTTCGAAAACTGATGAGGCCAGCCTATCTTTCACAGAGCTTCATCCCTTTGATTGCAGAAAATGCCTATTTATAACCTTGTCATCACTATAGTTCCTTTAGTTTTCATCAGATCTTCTTGAAACTTATGTATAGGTACGACGTAAGTCAGGGATAAAAGCTGAAATGAGTTCGAAAACTGACCAGGTAAGCCAATGTGTCATAGAGTTACATCCCTTTGATTCCAGAAAAATCCTGTTTTTGCCTGTGTTTGACCTTGTCATCAGCATAACTCCATGAGTAACAACTGAAGCTTCCTGAAACTTTGAATGTGTTAGCTCAGGTGAGCGATACAGGACCATCCATTGTCCTCTTGTTTAAAACTTAAAAAATATTCTCCTCTGAAATCGCAAGACTCGCGTCTTCGATGTTTGGAGTGTAGCTTCATCTAGTGGACCTCTACCAAGTTTGTTCAAATTATAGCCCTAGGGCGAAAAATGCCCCCGCCCCGGGGCCCTTTGGTTTTACATAGACTTACATAGGGAAAACCTTTAAAATCTTCTTGTCTGAAACCAGAAGGCTCAGGTGTTTGATATTTGTTATAAAGCTTCGTCTTGTGAACCTCTATCAAGATTGTTCAAATTATAGCCCTGGGGCCAACTATGCCCCCGACCCCAGACCCTTGGGTTTACACAGACTTATACAGAGAAAACCTTTAAAAATATTCTTGTCTGAAACCAGCTCAGGTGTTTTATATTTGGTATGAAGCTTCTCATTGTGGACCTCTATCAAGATAGTTCAATTAATAGCCCTGGGGCCGAAATGACCCCACTCTGGGGCCCTTAGGTTTTACATTGACTTATATAGGCAAAATCTTAAGAATAAAATTCTTCGCTGAAACCGCAAGGCCCATGATGTCCTTGATATTCGGTGTGGCTTCATCTAGTGGACCTCTACCAAGATTGTTCAAATTATAGCCCTTGGGCCAAAAATGCCCACCGCCCCCCTTCCCCCCCCCCCCCCCCCCCCCGACACACACACCCCGTCGCCTTTTGGTTGTACATTGACTTATATAAGAAAAATCTAAAAAAAAAAAACATCTCTGAAACCGCAAGGCCCAAGTATTTGATATTTGGTGTGAAGCTTCATCTAGTGAACCGCTATCATGATTGTTCAAATTATAGCCCTTGGGCCAAAAATGCCCTCACAAAGCCCTTAATTTTTACATAGAATTATATAGGGAAAACCTTTAAACTCTTCTTGTCTGAAACCCGAAGGCTCAGGTATGAAGCTTTGTCTTGTGGACCTCTATCAAGATTCTTTAAATTGTTCAAAAATGCCCCCGCCCCATGGCCCTTTGGTTTTACATTGACTTTGAAACCAGAAGGCTCAGGTGTTTTGATAAATGGTATGAAGCTGCGTGTAGTGGACCTCTATCAATATAGTTCAAATTATAGCCCTGGGACTAAAAATGCCCACTGGTTTTACATAGACTTATGCACCCCCACCCCCACTGTCACAACGAGGCATTGTAAGTTACACTGAGCAAATGTATCTCTATGCACTAGTTCCTGACTCTCAATGTCGAGAAGGTGCCCAGATAGTAACATACAAGTAAGCTCTGTAGCAGGTAACCTTTGAAAGACTTCATCCTCAGAAAGAAAACAATTCGGAAGGAATGCTCCATGGGTGTCCCTCTGACAAAATTGCTCAAAATAGTTTCGCTCCACTGAACATAATAGTCACCAAAACTAAAGAAAATGACTTCTACTACTAAATTTGAAATAATTTCACAGAAATGTTCCTTTGGTCACTCTCAACCAAAATGGCTCAAGCCATTCACCCCATCTTATATTACCTACCACTTTATCTGTACAATAAGGATCAGGTGAGCGATCCAGGGCCAGTATGACCCTCTTGTTGACCTCAGTGTTAATATGGATGACCTCCGAACAATGTACAGTATGGTTAATTGATAATTTATCGAATACACATGTACTTAAAGGGAATTATTTAGTTAAACTGCGACATATGATAACAGAGTGGTCCTTCATGTTGGTTTCCTGGCATCAATGATATAAGTGAGTGATTGAGTTTTACGTCTCACCAACAGCTAAGGTCATACTGAGACGAGACCGCGGTTTAAAGACTCATCCGAAAGTCTGGAGAAGCCCGGGATCGATCCTGCGATCCCTGGTTTACAATGCGAGTAGCATAACCACTACACCACGGAGGCTTCGGGCATTAATGATATACACGTAGTTAAGGGGAATGGGAAAACCTTCAGGGGAGGCAATACCTGCAAAAGTATTTTTGTCTCCCATGTTAATAGGGGTCAACTCTTAAAGGAAAGAATTTGCTCCTAAGGAGCAAATTCTTTCCTTTAAGAGTAGACCCCTTTTTCTGTGGGATATGGCTTATAGAAGAGCGAACAAGAAGCGGCGAAAATTGTCTCCCATTGACAAATGACCGCCAAATCTGCCAGTTGGTCCCATTTCCCTTAAGTCAACAGGTCAATCACTTTAAACTAGCTGGGAGTACAGTAATTGAATTAATTTCATATTTCATTCAAACAAAACACATACTAAAACAATGAGTAGAATGTTTGTTACTTTGTAAGTTTAGCTTTATGATACGAGGTATATATGTTTTCTTCTCTTTTTTTCGAATTGTTCATGCTTAACCCTTTTTGTACCAAATGGAATCTTCCTCCTTATATATGGCAGGAGTCCATTTCAAAATTTAGGGGTGGCAGGTTGTGTTTTCTTCAAAATTTATTTGGAAAATGGCTGAACTGTTTGCAAACAGTGTAGGCCCTGATCAGACGCCGCGTTCTGCGGCGTCTGATCTGGGCCTGCACTGTTTGCCAGAGTAACCGTTTAATGGGTTAATATACAATATATAATGTTTAACAAGCTTCCGCAGGTTGAAATAGTAAGACAGGATTCGCTTGTACGAGTTACATCCTCGATATGCCGGCCTCGGTAGCTCAGTTGGATGCGCGTCTGACTGGTGATCAGCAGGACGCCGTTTCGATACCTGCCGGGGTCGGCAATATTTTTTAGTGGAGATTGATCATGAACTCCTTTCTACTCTCCCTTCCGCTGCTTTAAGAAGGACAGTCGTCAGTTTCTGACCAAAGAATGTGCACTGTACTGGTTAACCGCTTACGTATAAGCCTGTCCAGGAAACGTGTGGAATGGAAACTGACCGGCTAAAAATGACCTAAATAGTGTTGACTGGGCCGATAAAGTCTGATACAAATATACAAGATCCTCGATACTGTACCCATTCCACTGAGAGTCTAAATAATAACACAATGTAAACAAGTCCTTGAAATAAACACCACCCACCTCCCCACCCCTAAACGCCACTTTATAAAGAGAAAACTGGGGTTTACGGGAGTATACATTATTTTTTTTATTTCTGCTCCAAGGCATAAGTTGTGGGTACTCATTAGAACCGCAGCAGTGTGGCGGTTCTAACGAGTACCAACAACCTACTTTTGCAGTACAAATAAGAAAAATATCACGGATTTCCACTAGAAAGAGGCAGCACGGGTGCGTTAACGTAATAAGGAAATTGTCAAACAATCTGTAAACCTTCTGTAGCAAATGTTAATGTGTTAAATTTGCGTTACATTTGTTTAATTGCAAGAATGAACATTAAATAGAGTTTTCTCATTTGTTAATGTGTTTTTGTTTCATTATGCAAAAGAAAAGCAAAAAGCGCCCGGAGCTCATAATGAGAATTTTATTGGTGTAGCTGACAGGTGCTCTAACAGCATTAAGCCAGTTGTGGTTCAAGAAAAATTGCAAATTTCAATGCACTTGCGTATGTAACGCGACATTTGATTGGATAACGCCATTATTTTGAAACAGTATATCCTGTGATATACTGTCGGAAACCCGACGTCATGATGTAACGTCGCTTTTGATTGGGCAGCATTTGGTATACGCGGCTGACAACGCCTGCTGCTTTCAATAAAATAGTACAACTTTTAACAAAACAACCGAATATGTGATTTAGAATGGGGATAACTGTGTTGAAAATTGTCATTTGGGGAGGTTCAGCGTTCGTTTTACGGTTGCAAATTCCGCTTTATAGGTCCGCTGGCGCGTCGCCGTAAAATGAAATCTTCGACCGTAATATTGCCGATTTATCAGTTACCCCCAATATTAATTGCATTGTAACAGCTTAAGCTGATAAAGATATGCTATCTCAGGGCAAGTGAGCCTTATCAGGTCAACGTGACATTGCGATTCTATGAACTAAACTGCTGGAAAAAAATCGCAAAAATGTAGGAGTGTATCATGGGATTTACTGATAAATAGAATACCAGATTCGTGTCATTTGATACGGCCCCGCCCATCGGGGCTTGAATAAATATATGGGCTGCATGATGCTTCCACGCAGAGCTGAATCTGACCCACACACGAGTACTGGTAAACCGCTTAGGGGAGATAAGCATGCCCAGGCAAAGCGGTGTCAGTGCCGGACCGTCCATGCTTATAAACCCTATTGGTTTCATTGGGCGACAGGGCTTGAGGTGTTATTTCATCTCAATGTCGGTTAAAAGTCCCACAGAATTGGAAGCAACGTCTCCAAACTGACATTTTCCGTGTTGACGGGGACGTTAAACCGCAAATCAACAAAAGTGTCATTTGATATAAAGTTTATTAGGCTCGGATTCGAGAACGCATGTAGAATCGCTCGGCAAGGCCCGCGATTCTACAAGCATTCTCGAAGCCTTGCCCGATTAAATTGACATTAAAAGACACGACCTTGTATTCTCTATTTACCTCCTCAAATGACAATTTTGAATTCAGTTATCCCCTAACGGAGGTTAAAGGGATTGCAAATTCTAACATAGTACGCATATAAAGGCAATGGAAAGAACCTGTGGTTCATTCTTGCTCATCATGTGAACCAGTCCGTGAAATAAACACCCCCGTAAACCCCACTTTATATAGAGAAAACTGGGGTTTACGGGGGTATACATTATTTTCCTATTTCTGCTCCAAGACATAGGTTGTGGGTACTCGTTAGAACCGCCTCAATGAGGCGGTTCTAACGAGTACCCACAACCTATGTTTGCAGTATAAATTAAATTAATATCATGGATTTTCATCAGAAAAGCAGGCATTTTTGGACATGTGAAAAATGCACTATTTCGCATGGGTGTGTCATCGTAATGTAAATTACTTGTGCTTAATCCTATTTCTGCTCCAAGACATAGGTTGTGGGTACTCGTTAGAACCGCCTCAATGAGGCGGTTCTAACGAGTACCCACAACCTATGTTTGCAGTATAAATTAAATTAATATCATGGATTTTCATCAGAAAAGCAGGCATTTTTGGACATGTGAAAAATGCACTATTTCGCATGGGTGTGTCATCGTAATGTAAATTACTTGTGCTTAATCCTATATCTTGTAAAGCATTCTTGTTTTGTAATATGTTTAAAGAAAACCACATGGAAGAAAAGCGTGGCGCAAACAGCCGCCGGTTTGTGGCGTCACTCGAAGGACGTTTGACGTTAGATAATTTAACGTCATGTTCTCGCATCAAAAACTTTACTAAAGGACTCAAATGCATAATGATTATGATACAGTCCGTAATTTTGGCGGGATGTCTTCTAACAATGGCGAATGGTCGGGAAAATCTGAAGGAAACAATACAAATACTGTTCATTTTTGGTATAGATCAACTCTCGTATAAGAATTGTTGAGCAATAAATCACAGTTTGTCGGTCAGTTGTGAGTAGACACACTCTAGGTTTGATCTGCTTTATAACAAATCTTCAAACTGAGGTTTGTTTTCCTAGAGCTGATTTATTTCTTACGTAGCCAGCAAGATACGCCAACCCCTGTGGAGGTGATTGGGTGAGGCAAAGCTGACGTGTATCTTGCGCCATTGGGTGGTCCAACTGATATTCACTTACAGTTGGGTAAGACCAACTGTCCTTGCAGCAGGTAAGGGTAGAGAGGGGCGTTGTTTAAGAAATAGATCAGCTCTAACTGTGATTTGTTGAGTAATAAATCACAGTTTGGAGGTCATTTGTAAAGTAGACAAATCACGAGCGCGTAGCGCGCGTGATTTGTCTACTTACAACTGACCGACAAACTGTGATTTATCACTCAACAAATCACAAACTAGAGCTGATCTATTTCGATTCTAACAGGCTGAAAATCGGCAAAAATGCTGTTGTTTCCTTCAAAATCTCACAACTTTTCGCCATTGTTAGAAGAAATCCCGCTAAAATTATCGACTGAAACACATGCATTTATATTCTATTCTTACGTTTTCGATGCGAGAAAAATGACGTTACACCGTCTAACGTCAAGGAAATCGACTATTGACGTCATAAATTTGCAGTTTTTAATGACGTCACTCGTCACGCTCTCCCTTGCTGTGATTTGTTGTCGGATAAAACACAGTTGTTTTCCATTGCCTATATAGGCTCGCTGTGTTAGAATATTTCTTCTGTTGTTACACTTCCATTCATTTCCCTCTTTCTCTTCCGACCCTCAATTTCATCTCATCTACAATCTCTCTTATCTCTTTTCACCCTTTCTCTGGGAGACGACACAAAATGATCCACAAGGGTTAACGAGTCGTTAAACCGAAAACAAACAACCAACCAACGCCAACCCCTGTTTTACATATGTGAGTTTCTGATTCAGTATTCATCGATATATTTGAGACCGCTTACATAATATTTTAACAACGCTGAAATTCTTACTCAAACCCAATCACTTCAAGAGGAAACATTTCTGCTTTTTGCGAATGACAAAGATCCAGTCTGGTCAGCATCCTAGTGTTTGGTGCTTGTATTACGAAAATACGCCTGTTTGAACATATTGGTAAACATTTACCACCAAAAAACGATTTTATTTTTCAGATAAAAATCCTGATATTTTTCATATTTCTGCTCAAAATATAAATTGTGGGTATTCGTTAGAACCGCCTCGTGGAAGCGGTTCTAACGAGTACCCACAATCTCTGTTTTTGAGTAGAAATAAGAATCATGGCTGATTCGGTTTCAAACCAGTATTTTTTTGTTATTTGGGTATTTGTTGTCTTTAATGAATGTTTTTTCGTACACCAGTTGGGTAATAAAACTGTTAATTCATGGCTGTTTCGGGGATAGTCGAAACTAGTGGCATTCGGCGACTCGGACGGCCCGATGCATAATTGCCCGGGGACTAAGCCTAGCCTCCGGCTATAATGCAAGGGATTGTCCTCGGCGCCAGGGTGCAATAGTTTTAACTAACGTCAGGGTGCAATAGTTTTAACTAAATATGTTGCGCACAACAGAACTGAAAAGTATTGAAACCAGCTAGTCTGGTCCAGAAACGCTTTTCTTGCACACCAGGTATTTATTTACTAAGGAAATCCGTAGTTTTAGCTTGTGAAAGGAATTCTGTTCTAACCAATGTGTCCTTACCCAAAATCGAATATTCTCGCATGTTTGGTAAATGAACTGGTAGAATGCGACCCCATATGCGCCGTCGTTAAGGTTGACGTCACAGCACGTTACGTGACCTCACTAAACATCACTGTAATGTTAACACAATATGGCGGACGTCGGCAACCGAAGGGACTGCAGTATTAAAAACCCACGCTCATAAATGGAAGGTATGCAAGAAAAAGAATCCTACATGAGTGTGAGAGTACATAGAAAAACCCGCCCCTCGGGATCACTGTCCCGCATCACTCGACAAGCCTCGTGATGCCGGACAGTGACCCTCGGGGCGGATTTTTCAATTTACCCCTCACATCCATGTAAGATTCTTATAATACACTCCAATTCTGCAGTTTGTTATGCATCCGGATCTGATTTGAAAAGTAGCAGATAATCAAATAGAACCGAAACGCAATTACTTTGCCGACAGAACAGGCCATTATTAGCTGCACATAACAATTGAAACTAATCGTGTTGTCACAGTATTCATTAGACTTCAAGTAATTGCAGCATATTAGGGCATATTCAGATAATTACAACGTGAATAGCTCCAGTATGTAACGTGAACAGAATCTTTAATGGGTTTGAGACCAATTCCGGAATGTCCTAGACATGTGCTCCAATTATTACGTCTCATACGGGGCTGCGCCGAATCTGCGACTTAAATACTCTGAAAAAAGATGCTTTAGGTTGCATTGTTGAGGACTTCATCATATCATTGATCATATTTCCGAACAAACCAAACCAAGAAACCGAACAAGAGTTTTCATCACATGAAAAAGTCCGTGAAGAGAACAACGCCTAAATCCCACCTTATATAGAGAAAACTGGGGTTTATGGGGGTATACACTATTTTTTTCATTTCTGCAATATAAATAAGAAAAATACCAAGGATTTTCATCAGAAATTAGCCATTTAGGAGATGTAAAAAATGCACCATGTCGTACGGGTGTGCTTTCGAAATGAACATGCACGTTTGGTGTCTGATTTCCAATCATGCATGTTTAATGAGGCAGAAAAAGCCTTCACACATCACGTTAACAAACCCGTGTAATGAACACTCTTGTAAACCCAACTTTACATAGTCAAAACTGGGGTTTACAGGGGCGAACATTAGTTTTCTTATTTCTGATCCAAGACATAGGTTCTGTGGGTTGTAGCGAGCACCTACAGCTTATGTTTGGAGCATTTATAAGAAACATACGAGAACACATTTTTTTTTAATTAACCTTTTGAGAGATACCATAAAATAGATTATGTCAAACTGTTAGCCCATATATGCCTAGCGGCCCTTTTTGGGTACATTTGCAAACAGTACAGACCCAGTGTTACATGTGGGTTTACGGCGTCCCGCAAACCCCCATGCTGACAAGACAACCGAGCGTGATCTCTGACAGGTGTACGGGCAGCTGTGGGGTAAGGCACAAGAAAGATGTTAAATGAATGACATGAATTATTTACAGTATCTACATACAACACTTACTAACACAAAACATCACAATTTGTTGCTTCTGTAACCAACTCACGACGTCCGCTCCGAAGGCAAAACACTGTTCTGTGCTCGGAACGGGTGACGTGAATACCTACAGAAGCAAACAACAAAAACAACAACAAAAACAAAAAAAGAAACAACACAAGACGCGACTGGCCAGTTTATAACTTAGGGTGAATCCCCCACTCGCGTGAAACTTCCTCTCGCGAACTAGCAGAACTAGTCTATCAACATAGTTGATAATCCTAGGTTTAGCGATCACGTTTGCCGATCAGGGGTTTAGCGATCGTCCAAATAACCTGCAGGTAAGTTGACCTCTTCCATGGTCTCACATTTGTTTACAACGAACAATGATTTAGATTCTGCTTCTACCCTGGTAGGCGCTGATTACGGCGGTCTGTCCGCCCTTGCTGGACCCTAACGCCTAGCGTCGTACCAGTACCTGCTGCTATGAAGCAGGGAGCAGCAGGTCACACATGGTTGTGCCTGCAAATTACGATAACTGGACTAGAAACGAGTCACAAAACATACATGCTATATCATGATCCCCCTCCCGGAGAAGTAAGAATATGTTCATGCATATACCGTTATTGCGCATGCGCCGACCAGACATACAGGCTGATTAGTGCATGCGACAAATAACCGTACAGCAGAACTCAACTTGACTGTGCATCGAATTATCAGCACCCAGCGCTTGACACAATAATACTCAAAGTTCATGTTTCCCTACTGAGCACTACAGAAATCAATTAATGCTCACTACTACTGAGCATAATACTCATCAAATTTGTGCTCACTACATTATCACAAGTAAGAGGCAATTGAACAGACCACGCCTTTGCGCTACCTGGTCAGCTGCCAATTACAGGAAACATAACAATCTCTATTTCATATCCTTCTCCGCGACACGGCTCACAAATATAGCTATTCACAAATTCAATACATTAATAACAGATAGAAACTACAACAGAAGATTTTCATCTATAATCCACAACATTTGTTAGTGTCTCATAAGGGCCAACACTGTTTGCCGTAAATTCTCTCTGTATTTGGTAGGCACCCCGTCACAACCGTCCTCGCGACGCCGATGGCGCAGCTGACGTCATCCCCGCCGCTCTGGCCGTTATGACGTGTGGCGACCAAATACTCCCACTTATCATCATCACGTTGTTTATATGTACATACATGCACAAACTGAGTTATCAGACAGAAACGGCATCATTACAAAACGAACTCGTAATTCTTCTTGAACAAAATTATTTCTAATCAACGTGAACATGCTTGTAAAATAAAATTCATTACGGTTCATCATCACGGATAACCCAACAGGCTCTTGTAAGAGTTTGCCCTGATGATGAAGATATGGTTAAACCCGTCTTAAGTTTACGTCCCCTCTACACCTAATATCATATTGGGACGGTACCACGGTTTTCTAACCACAGCTAGTCAAAAGTCATGGATCAAACAAGTGACCCGGCGTTTATTAATTACATTCTACAAAAGGGGTGTAAAAGCCTAAATGAATCCAGAATGAGCGGGTGTCCAAACTTTACGTCTCACCAACATCTAGGGTCAGCATGAGACAGGACCTCACTTAGAAAGACTCATTCTACTACTGGAGAAGCCTGGGATCAATCCTGCGACGTCTAGCTGGCAAAGCTAGTAGCCTAATCACTACAGGCCACAACAGTGAATTCAGAATAGGCTTCAGAAAGTTGGGGTATACTAGAAGTAAACCCCTCCAAAACCTACAAGCATGTTCATACAAAAATAATACTAAACATAGATTTAACATACCTTTCAATATACTTTCTATTTCCCCGTCACAATGTTGTGTTCACTCTTACAACTTGACCTGCTGCTAAAGTGTCCGCTTTTTTCAGGGTTTATATATCTATGAATACTACCGGAAAATCATGCCTACTCATATTACCTTGCTCAATTCGTGGCGAGGTGGAGATACCGGCCACAAACAAAGCCAGATAGCAAAAATCGAGTAGATAATGGATTTGCGTTCAAATAGTATATTTCCCATAGGAAAAATTGATGAAACGACCCTATAATCAATGACATGACTCCTGTCAAAACGAACACCCACACAACACGTGACGGGAATAAAAATCATATATGGCACAATTTGGCGGTTGGCGATTTTTAGGCAAATTCTATAGGACTCGGCCTTTTAGCGGCCCCCTGTATTGTAAAAACAGCTCTCTATAAACCACTCATGCATACATCGTATGATATGTGCATGCCTTGTTCATGGAGCCGCACAGTTTGCGTACCATATTTCACCTAAAATATTTCACTCGCACCGCCCTACCATATATCTACTAAAATAATTTAGATGTGCATAAGCACCCGAGAGGTTTCCTATTCCATCTCGTAACACCCTGATCAGACGACGTCGAACGCGGCGTCTGATCTAGATCTACACTATTTGCTACACTATTTGCCTGGAGTACATACCGTTTTACAAAACGTACCGCGAACAAAACAAACCTGGGACCCCTTTAATTGAAAATGGACTACTCCAGACTGATTTGGTGGGAGATTCCATTGTCATATATGGGTTAAGGTAATGAGGTAGGGCAAACAGAAGAAGAGCACATCACGTGAACAAGTCCGTGAAATGAAGACCCCCTATACCCCACTTATAGAGAAAACGGCGCTTTACGGGGGTAAATATAATTTTTCATATTTTTGTTCCAAAACATAGGTTGTGGGTACTCGTTTGTAGTTTGCAGTATTTTTAAGAAAAGTATCACGAATTTTCATCAGAAAAGTAGCCATTTTTGAGATGTGAAAAATGCACTTTATCGCACGGGTGTGTTATCGTAATGATTGAAATGGGATTTAATGAAAAATCAATAGCACGAACATCGATGCCTGTTTTACCATGGCTGGTTCGAAGCTCTTGTCCAAGAATACGGCAAACCAATATCCAAATTGGTCCTTTTATACCAATGTAACAGAGCAAAAATGTAAAGCTTGTTAAAACGTTTTTCAAGTGTGCTGCCCAAATTCACTTTAATACGTTTATTTACATGCAGTGGTAAGGGATGAATTTGAAATGAAAACCATTTGTTGCTTTCTGAAAACAACATCGCATTTACATTATGGCGTCCTTTCCTTGACAGTTGACGATAATTTGTTCACACACTGAATGTCGATTTCATTAAAAGTTGATCAAGGACATGACATTGATTGTGTCTGTTAAGAGAACCGAAGGAGATGCAGGGTAACAAAACATTCAACAGAAGACAGTTTTGAAGATAAAATTCAACTAGCAATGCGCATGTACAAATTAACTGTCTCAGTCGCTCGATCTTGGCTTAATAAGCCAAGATCGAGCGACTGAGACAGTTAATTTGTTTGTTTGATTTCAATTTTAACGTTCCAGCCAACACTATTCATGTCATTTTGGAAACGTTGGTTCTAATTTTGTTGAACTTTTACGCGACATAGATATGAAATGACAACTCAAGCCCTGCCGTCCAGTGAAACCCATATGGTCTATATGCAGGGACGGTCCGACTCACACCACCTTGCCGGATCTTAGCTCAACAGAGCCATCTAATAGGATAGGCAGTTGTCCGTCGTCGTCTGATGTCGTCTGGAGTTAACACTTTCATACGACATCTCCCCTGAAGCCACTGGGCCTATTGAGCTCAAAGTTCATCTGTTTCATCCTTGGGCTTGGGGATTGAACGTTTGTGTTGTTTTATGAAATCCGGCTCATTAGTTTGGTTGCTATGGCAACTTCCAATTTCCATAGCCTTATAATGGGGAAAATTAAAAAATGCCATTTATTTATGTAACATTGGTTGGTGCCTGATGATCTGTCTCTGTTCGGGCCCATCGGAGTCTCCAAACTCATCAGTGCAACATCTCCTTGAACACAAAAATCAAACAACATCGTGAAGTTTCTGTTACACTATGAGCCGTGACAAGTGAAAATATGACTTGAGCATGTGTCCACAGCAACCGCGCAGTCTGATTGCAGTCATTGAAGCTTTACTATATGCTTCACTATTATGAAATGTGCCTACAGCTGCCATGCGGTCTGATTGGAGTCATTGAGGTTCACTTTATTTTACATTACGACACATGACAATGGAAATTGTGTCACTATATGTTGCACTAAGAACCGTGAGAAGTGAAATTGTGACTTGAGGCATTCCCCGACACAAACATGGCAGTATGACTGGAGTTATTGAAGGTAAAGGTTAATTAAGGCGTAACTATACCAAATTTAGTGACACAGAGGCCATTCTTATATTTAATAGTCATCAGTGTGTCTCAACCCCAAAGTTTTGAAACCGAAACGGATGATGGACAAGACCCGGCAAACACAGAACATCCCCTCCGAGCACACACCGACCGACGTAGCCTATGAGACTGGTCAGCTGGAGGCATCAGGCAAGAGAACCTACCCGCGGACTTATAGGCAGCCCCCACCGAGCAAACATAAGCAAACATGACCCACACTCCACGGAAGTCCCGGGCATCAGGAAGGAGGTGTCCAAAGTAGCGAGACTTGCAAAATTTAACATATAACAAAAAGTGTAAACCAAATCCGCTAAGATACATGTCTCACCTGACAAGTCAGTCTTAGTTTTAGAACAATTAGAATTTTATGCTGCAAAAAATAAAGATATAGTATAGTTATTTAAATCAGTACTTGAGCACTGGCGTCAATACCGCAGTATCAACCTCAGCACTAAGGAACTGATACTGAGCTGATGATACCCTCGGGGACGAACGAATCATCCACTAGCAGAGATATCGAACCAGTGGTTGCAATTAAGGCGTAACTATACCAAATTAAGTGACACAGAGGCCTTTCTGATATTTAATCTTCATCAGTGTGTCTCCACCCCAAAGGTTTGAAACCGAAACGGATGATGGACCATGCCCGGCAAACACAGAACATCCCCCTCCGAGCACACACCGACCGACTGACCCACACTCCACGGAAGTCCCGGGCATCAGGAAGGAGATGCAAGTAGCGAGACTTGCAAAATTTAAAATATAACAAAAAGTGTAAACCAAATCCGCTAAGATACAGGCCTCACCTGACAAGTCAGTCTTAGTTTTAGAACAATTACATGTAGAATTTTATGCTGCAAAAATTAAAGATATAATATACATGTGTAGTTATTTAAATCAGTACTTGAGCACTGTATATATTACATAAATTACTTTATATTATATTACACTATGAGCCGCGACAAGTGAAAATGTGTCTTATGACATGTTTTTGCAGCGAACCGCGCAGTCTGATTGGATTCATTGAAGTTTCACTTTATGTCACACTAGGCTTCGAGACAAGTAAAATATGTATTAAGACATACGTTCATTGCCCCCGCACAGTCACACCGGGGCCATTGACTTTTCACTTTATGTTTCACTATATGTTATAAGATGAGCCTTAACATGCGAAAATGTGTGTTAAAATATGTACCCACAGCACCCAAGCATTCTCATTCGAGTCACTGAAGTTTCATTGTTTGTTACACTATCAGCCGTGACAAGTGAAAATGAGTCTTGAGCACGTACCTACAGCAACCGCGCAGTCTGATTGGAGTCATTGAAGCTTCACTATATGTTACACTATTACGTCATGTACCCACAGCTGCCAAGCAGTCTGATTGGAGTTATTGAAGTTTCACTATATGTTACATTACGAGACGTGACAAGTGAAATTGTGTCTAAAGACATGTGTCCACAGCAACCAAGCAGTCTGATTAGAGTCATTGAACTGTCACTATATGTTACATTTTGAGCCATTATAAGTGAAAATGTGTCTTAGACATGTGCCCACAGCAACTGCGGAGTTTGATTGGAGTCTTTGAAGTTTCACTATATGTTCCATAGAACCGTGAGAAGTGAAATTGTGACTTGAGGCATGCGTCCACACAAACACGGCAGTCTGATTGGAGTTATTGATGCTCACCATACATTACAGTATGAGCCGCAACAACTACAAATGTGTCTTATGACATGTGCCAACAGCAACCGCGCAGTCTGATTGGAGTCATTGAAGCTTCACTATATGTTACACTAGGGGTCGTGACCGGCCCCGATAGCTCAGTTGGTAGAGTGTCCGCTCCGGGGAATGGGAGGTCACGGGTTCGATCCCGGGCCGCGACATACCATAGTCGTTAAGAATGGTACTAGCTGCTCTTCGCTTGGCACTCAGATTTACGGGGTAGAGCTAGGACTGGTCGACCCAGTGTCAGGATAATGTGAATGGGTGTAGTATCATGTAATGTGTCTGGGACATGATACTTCCTGATGAGCATTGAGCTCCCTGTCGCAACCAGACACCGTCGTGATATGACTGAAATTTGAAAGCGACGTTAAACCCGAATTCACACACACACTAGGGGTCGTGACAAGTAGAAATGTGTATTAAGACATAAGCTCATTGCAACCGCACAGGCAGACCGGGGTCATTGTCTTTTCACTTTAGGTTTCACAATGAAATTTGACAAGAGAAATGTCTAAGACATGTGCCCGCAGCAAACGTTCAGTCTGTTTTGAGTCATTGAGGTTTCACTATCTGTGACACTATGAGCCATGACAAGTAAACAATTGCCTTAAGGCATGTGCCCACAATGTTGTCTTAGGACATATGCCAAAGACAATAGCGGATTCTGATTGCAGTCATTGACGTTGCACTATGTTACCTATGCGCCGTGACAGGTGACAAAAAGTCTTAAGACATATGCCAACAAAAACTGCGCAATCTGATTCGAGTAATTAAAATTTCATTATATGTTACACTATGAGCCGTGACAAGCGAATATGTGTCTTTGGACATGTGCCCACAGCAACCACGCAGTCTAACTGGAGTCATTGGCGATTCATTATATGTTATACTATGAGCCGTGACACGAGCAATTGTGTCTTAAGACGTGGGCACACAACAACTACGCAGTCAGGTTTGAGTTACACTATGAGATGTGATGTGAAATTATGTCCTAAGGCATGTGCCTACAGCGACCACGCAGTCTAATTGGTGCCATGGAAGCTTCACTATATGTTAAAATATGAGAGGTGAAAAGTGAAAATGTGACTTACGACATGTGCCACAGCAACCACGCAGTCTGATTGGAGTCATTGGAGTTTTACTATATGTTACATTATGAGAATTGCCATTCGAAAATGTGTCTTGACATATGTTCCCCAAACAACCACGCTGTCTGGTTGGAGTCATTGAACTTCACTATATCTTTCAATGTGTGCCGTGACAAGTGAAACTGTGTCTAAAGACATGTGCCAAAAGCAACCTCCAGTCGATGTTTCACAATATTTTACACTTTGAATCATGACAAGTGAAAATGAGCCTTACGACATGTGACCACAGCCACCACGTAGTCTGATTGAAGTCGCTTAAGCTTCACTTTATGTAACACTATGAGCCGTGACAAGTGAAAATATGTCTAAAGACGCGTGTCCATAGCAACCGCGCAGTCTGATTGGAGTAATTCAAGTGTCACTATATGTTACATAATGAAACGTGGCAAGTGAACTGTGCCCACAGCAATCACGTAGTCTGATGGAGGTCGTTTAAGTTTCACTGTATGTTACACTATGAGCCTTGGCAAGTGAAAATATGTCTTGAAACATTTGCTTACAGCAATAGCGCGGTCTGATTTGAGTCATTGAAGTTTCACTATATAAAATGTGGAAATGTGTCTTAAGACATGTTCTAAAAGTATCTGTGCAGTCTGATTGGAGTCATAGAGGCTTCACTATATGTTATGCTATGAGCCGTGGCAAGTGAAAATATGACTTTGGACATGTAACCACATCATCGTCGCAGTCCAATTGCATTCACTAAGGTTACATGATACTACGAGACGTGACTAGTGGGCATGTCCCGCAAGCTACTGCTCGGTCTGACTGAAGTCATTGATGTTACATCATGAGCCGTGACATTGTCAAGTGAAAATGTGTCTAAAGACGTGCCCACAACAACTACGCAGTCTAACTTGAGTCAGTGTAGCTTCACTATATGTTACATTATGAGACGTGACAAGTGAAATATGTCTTAAGAGATATGTGTCAGTTTTTAACGCGCACTCTGATTAGAGTCATTAAAGATTTTCTATATATTACATCATGAGCCATGACAAGTTTAAATGTGTCTTTAAGACATGTACCCGCAGCGACCGCGCAGTCCGCTTGGAGTAATTGTAGTTTCACGATATGTAACGTTATGAGACGTGGCAAATGTTAAGACGCGCACCCGTGATAACTGCGTAGTCTGATTGAAGTCGTTGACACTTCAATACATGCTATATTATGAGATGTGACAAGTCAAACTATGTCTTAAAACAAAGGCACACAGCAACTGTGCAGCCTGATTTGAGTCACTTTAGGTTCCCTATATGTTACTGTATCAACCATGACTAGCGAAAATGTGTTTTAAGTTATTTGCCCACAGCCACTGCGCAGTCT
This sequence comes from Lucinisca nassula, assembly GCA_963580285.1. Classification (NCBI taxonomy): domain Eukaryota; kingdom Metazoa; phylum Mollusca; class Bivalvia; order Lucinida; family Lucinidae; genus Lucinisca; species Lucinisca nassula. Next base: position 103,267,264 of record OY757023.1, on the reverse strand, counting down.
GATTTGAGTCAATTAAGTTTCAGTATATGTTACACAATATAGACGTGACAAGTGAATATGTGTCTGAAGACATGCCCCAGCAACCGGTCAGTCTTATTGGAGTCGTTGAAGTTTCACTATACGTTGCATTATGAACAGTTACAAGTTTTGTTTGTTTGTTTGTTTGTATTGGAGTTTAACGGCCCTGTCAAGACTACAGTAGAACTTCGATGGCTCGAACACCGATGGCTCGTTTACCACGGCTGAGTCGAACCCGTTCTTGAGTCCCTAGGGAATTTCTGTACGTAAGAAATAGGGAGGGTAAAAATTAGGATATTTTCGTCTTTTATCTTGCAAGTGTATGCTGTGTGTACTCATTAGAATCGCCTCGATGAGGCGATTCTAATGAGTACACACAGCATACATTTTTCATTATAGAGCACATAAAAAGATGTCCTGAAGTATGTCGTTATGCCTCTTGGTAGTAACCCTCAGTGGCTCGAACTACCCCTGTCTCGAACAGATTTCCATGATCCCAAAGGTGTTCGAGCCATTGAAGTTCTACTGTAGGTAATTTTGAGCCGGTCAGTTTACTTTTCCACACTATTCCTGGACTTGCTTATACGAAAGCTGTTATTCTCTTTCGCCGGAAACTGATACAGTATAACTTCGATGGCTCGAACATCGATGGCTCGTTTACCATGGCTGAGTCGAACCCGTTTTTGAGTCCCTGGGGAATTCCTCAACATAAGAAGCAGTGCGGGATAATAAAGGAGATTTTCGACTTTTGTCTTGCAAAGGTATGCTGTATGTACTCATTAGAATCGCCTCGATGAGGCGATTCTAATGAGTACACACAGCATACATTTTTCATTCAAAACCGAAAATATGTCCCAAAATTAAACCCGTTATGCCTTCTGGCAGTAACCCTCAGTGGCTCGAACTACCCCTGTCTCGAACAGATTTAAGTGGTCCCAAAGGTGTTCGAGCCATTGAAGTTCGACTGTAACTGCTCTTCTTGAATCAGCGGAAGGGAGACAACGGCCGTTTAGAAAAGATTTGAGGATCGAACTCCGCTAACCACGGCAGGTATCGAGGCCGACAATAGTGACAAGTTGAAACGTCTCTTAAAACCTGTGCCCACAGCAACGGCGCACTGAAGTTTCCCTATATGTTTCACTCTGTGACGTGGGACGTGACAAGTGAAAATGTGTCTTACGACATGTGCCTGCAACACCCAAACAGTCTGGTTGGAGTCAATCAAGTTTCGCAATGTGTAATATTACGAGACATGACAAGAGAAAATTTGTCTTAAGGTTTGTGCCCACAACAACCGGAGTCCTTGAAGTATCACTATATATTACACCATGAACCGTGACAAATGAAAATGGCTCGAGATGTCATTTCACCTCAATGTCAGGTAATGGAAGCAACGTCTCCAACATGACCTGTAGTGTTGACGGGGACGTTAAACCTCAAATCAAACAAGTGACAGTGCAAATATGTCTTAAGACATGTGACCACAGCAACCCCGCAGTCTGATTGGGGTCAGTGAAGTTTCACTATATGTTATAGTATTGGCCGTGACAGGCGAAACTTTGTCCTAAGTCATGTGCCCACAGTTACCGCGCGATCTGATTAATTACGATAATACACCCGGGTGACATACTGCATTCTTGTGCATTTCCAAAACGTGTTTAGCTCACCTGTCACGTAGTGACGAGGTGAGCCTTTTGTACGTCGTCCGTCGAGCGTGCGTGCGTGCGTGCGTCCGTGCGTCAACAATTTCTTCAAACAACATTTCCTCCTAAACCACTGATCTGATTTTGACCAAACTTCACAGGAATGATCCTTAGGTGGTCCTCTTTCAAAATGGTTCGAATGGTTCCGGTCCTTTGCAAATCTAGGTCACAGTAGCTAAAAATAGATTTTTTAAAACTGAAAACTTAAAATATCTTCTCTGAAACCGCATGGTCCAGGTCTTTGATATTTGGTATGAAGCTTCATCTAGTAGACCTCTACCAATATTGTTCAATTTATAGCCCTGGAGCCAAAAAAGCCCCCGCGTCGGGGCCCACCAGTTTCACATGGACTTTTATATGGAAAACCATTAAAATCTTCTTGTCTGAAACCAGAGGACCCAGGTCTTTGATATTTGGTATGAAGCTTCATCTAGTGGATCTCTACCAAGATTGTTCAAAATATAGTCCTGGGGCCAAAAATGCCCCCCCCCCCCACCCCGCGCCGGGGCCCACTTGTTTCACATAGGCGTTTATAGGGAAAAGCTTTAAACATCTTCTTGTCTGAAACCAGAAGGCCTAGGTCTTTGTTATTTGGCATGAAGCTTCATCTAGTGGACTTCGAGCAAGAGTGTTCAAATTATAGCCCTGGGGCCACAAATGCCTCAGCGCCAGGGCCAACTGGTTTCACATAGGCGTAAACAGGGATAACCTTTAAACATCTTCTTGTCTGAAACCAGAAACCCAGGACTTTGATATTTGGTATGAAGCTTCAACTAGTTGACCTCTACCAAGATTGTTCAAAATAAAGTCCTTGGGCCAAAAACGCCCCCCCCCCCCCCCCGTGCCGGGGCCCACTTGTTTCACATAGGCGTATTCAGGGATAACCTTTAAAAATCTTCTTGCCTGAAACCAGAAGGCATGAAGCTTCATCTAGTGGATCTCTACCAAGATTGTTCAAATCATAGCCCTGGTGCCAAAAATGCCCCGCTCCCGGGCACACTCGATTTACATAGGCGTATACAGGGATAACCTTTAAAAATCTTCTTAGCTAAAAACAGAAGGCCCAGGTCTTTGATATTTGGTAAGAAGCTTCTTCTAATAGACCTCTACCAAGATTAGTCAAATAATTTTTTTTTTTTTTTTTTTTTTTTTTTGGTTTGGGTTTTACGGCCCTTTCAAGATTATTTCACTCATATCGAGCCGATCGTTAATCAGAGGTGGGCGAAAACCGGAGTACCCGGAGAAAAACCACCTGACCTTCCGTTGCAGAACATGGCGTCCCACACGTGGCCCGAGCGAGGCTCGAACCTACGGCGGTGAGAGACCTAATGACTAAGAGTCAGCGCTCTTATCCACTAGGCCACAGAGGCCCGTTAGTCAAATAATAGCGTTGGGGACAAAAACGTGTCCGTGCTGGGACCCACTAGTTTTACATATTTACATAGACTTATATAGGAAAAAACCTTTAAACCTAAAACCTTCTTGTCTGAAACCAGAATGCCCAGGTCTTTGATATTTAGCGAAGCTTTATCTACTGTACCTCTACTGAATTGTTCAAATAAAGCCCTGGCTCCTAAAAATGCCCCCCCCCCCACCCCCCCGCGCCACGGCCTACTGGTTTTACATAGGCTTACATAGGGAAAACCTTTAAAAATCTTTTTTTTTTTGAAACCAGAACCAACAGTTTTGATATTTGGTATGAAGCTTCATCTAATGGACCTCTACCAAGATTGTTCAAATTATAGCCTTCGGTTAAAAATATGTGCCCGCGCCGGGACGCAATAGTTTAAATAGGCGTGTACAGACCTAACTTTTAAAAATCTTCTTTTCTTAAACCAGAAGGCCCAGGTCTTTGATAACTGGTATGAAGCTTCATCTAATGGACCTCTACCAAGATTATTCAAATTACTGCCTTGGGGCCGAAAATGTCCCGGACCGGGACCCACTAGTTTTACATAGGCTTATATAGGAAAACAAACCTTTAAAATCTTCTTTTCTGAAACCAGAAGGCCCAGGACTTTTATATTTGGCGTGAAGCTTCATCTGGTGGACCGCTACCGAGATTGTAAAAATTATAGCCCTGGCGCCAAAAATTTCCCCGCACCAGAGCTCGCTGGTTTTACATTGGCTTATATAGGGAAAACCTTTAAAAATCTTCTTGTCTAAAACCGGAGGACCCAGTTCTTAGATATTTGGTATGAAGCTTCATCTAGTGGACAGCTACCAAGTGTGTTCAAATTATAGCCCTCAGGTGAGCGATTCACTGCCCTATGAGCCCTCTGTTTTTTTTTTTTTAAATATTATTTCTATTTTATTTTGTTTTATTTAATGAGAATTTGTTACATTTTTCTTATAACTGTAAACATATACTTTTGCTACTCGTTACAACCGCGTCCAAAAGGCGCCTCCAATAGGCGGTTCTGAAGGGTACCCACAAGTTGGCCACAACACCGGTCTTGGGGAAGAAATATGAAAAATGATATATAGCCCTATATTTACATTTCCATGGTAAAGCCTAATGTAAAACCTAAAGAAATCAAAGCACTGAAAGTACTGGTGGGTCGATCGTCTCTGAGTGTAGGTTTGGAAAATAGTGCTGAGCTGAGAATCGAACTGTTCGTTTAACTTTAAGCAAGCACAGTAGAGCTGATCAGACATCGCGTTATTTGGTGTCTGATTATGTAGATTCTGTTTGCCAATGTCCAAGTGTACGAGCACAGTCCACCCGCCCCCGCCCATCGGGGCTTGAATAAATAGATGGGCTACATGATGCTTCCACACAGAGCTGAAAGTCCCGTAACATTGGAAGTAACGACTCCAAATGACCTATTCAGTGTTGACGAGGACGTTAAACATTAAATCAAACAAACGAGCACAGTCCAGAATTTTCCTCTTACGCTGCGCTCCGACGTCCTAGGGTAGTACTTGGATTTTTTCAACAGAGTGGGGAGAGTGCAAACGCAGCCCCTCCCATCTTTTGGAAATTATTTCAGTTTCATACATGTTTTCACCCATTGCAAAATACCTGAAATTCGCATCCTCAACTCGCCCCTTTCGGCCCTGAATTATGTTCTAAATTGTTGTTGCATACATATGGCGAACAGTGCCGACCTGATCAGAAGCAATGTACTCTATAACCGATCTTGGTCTACGCTGTATGTCTAATAACGGTACCGCCTACAAAGTCTGGGCTACTCATTTTTGCACTTAAACATTACAGGGTTCTAAAATTAAGTTCTTAGCAGGAGTGCGAAAAGTCTATTTTTACTCGACTTGGCATACATTTGTGTAACAGTTTTATAAAAAGAATGTTCCGAAAGACGTCACGTGACATCGTGGTCTGGATTAGGATATTGTTTTTCTTTCATTACGTGAGCAACTACTATTTCGTTTAACCTCAAATGCCCCTATTTAAGCAAAAAGTGAAGTTCCTTTGCAACCTGCTGATCAGACGCTACATTCCGCGGCGTCTGATATGGGTATTATCCAGCACACGATTCCTGTCAAGACTCTATAGATAGTTCTTGTTGCATTGATTAAAATAGCTCAACGGTTCAAGTTCTATTAAAAAAACATAATATTGGTTTTCCCAAATCAGTGATGGTAACGTGGACAACTGCATGAATTCCGTTTGGCCATTTAGTAAATTAGGATCGATCGTAAACCGATCGACCCAAAAATGTAATTCATACTTCCATAAATGCATAGTGACATGAATTTTAGTGACTTCAAGTGACGGCAGTCTAAATCATGCTTCTATACGATGTGATTGGGCGTTGGCGACGTCAAAAAAAAAAAAAAAAAAAAAAAAAAGAGAGTGCAAATGTTTTTTTTTTTGTTTTTTTCAGCTTTAAAACTTTGCCTTATAAGCATTCGTCTTCGCCCAATGATGAGGATCGAAAAATGTTATTATAGGAAATAAATTATTTATGAAAGTATGAATGACAGCGGGTCGCTAGCAAAGTTTACATGAATACCGGGTTCATCCTTTACGTTCATACCCACTGCGGTCAATCTTTCATGAACAACAGAAAAATAAAATTCATTTCTTAAGTAAACCCCAGTTTTTTTTATATAAAGTTGGATTTAGAAGGTTGTTCATTACACGGGCTTGTTAACGTGTTCTGAGTCTTTGCTGTGCGATGCTCGACAGGGAGGCAGAGAAAACTATACTGAAGGAAACTTCTAACGCAAAACTGTAGCATCCAATTCAGCCTCAAACGTTACCGCAACTGGAGCAGGCATCCATCCAATAGTGGAACAATCTGCAGTTGTGAGACACAAATTTCTGCAACGGAATGTCCGGTCCCCGCCCATTAGGGCTTGGAGAAATAGATGGGCTGCACGATGCTTCCACGCAGAGCTGAAACTGACCGCACACGGGAACTGGTCAACCACTTAAGAGTATCTAAGCCTGCCCAGGCAAAGATGTATGAGTCGGACCCTCCATGCTTATAAGCCCCAATGGTTTATTTGGGCGACAGGGCTTGAGATATCATTTCGTCTCAATGTCGGTTAGAAGTCCATCAAAATTGGAAGCAATGTCTTCAAAATGACCTATACAGCGTTGATGGGGACGTTGAACCACAAATCAAACAAACAACGGGAGGCAAGGTGGTTTTCTCTAGGTAATCCGGTTTTCACGCATCTGATTATCGATCGGCTCGAAATAAGTGAAGTAATCTTGAAAGGGCGTAAACCTCCCCACAAACACCAAAAAAAAAAAAAAAATCGTTCGCCATTTCGCTGTCAGTGGGTAGTCAATGCGCAGAAGTTATCAATGCTGCAAGCGGCCAGACCAGATAGTGTATATTTTGTATGGAGATTGTGTGAACGTGTTATTGAAATTGACCCTTTCTTTGTGCTGCATGTATGCGATATGAGACTTGTAACAATTTTTGTTGTTATGTGTGGTGTTCTGATTGTAATCCTTGCGAAATATAAAAACATCGGATTTTGTTTTTATGCCCCCAAATTCGAAGAAGTTTTGGGGGTATATTGGTTTTGCCCTGTTCGTCCGTCCGTCCTTCCGTCCGTCCCGCTTTTTTACTGCATAACATAACTTAAGAACCATGGGTGCTATGTTTTTGGAATTTCATATATGGATTCCTTATGAAGAAATAATTAACCGTGTTTTCTTTCTCGTCAGGATTATGCCCTTTTCTTGAGTTATGCCCCTTTGCAAAAAATACTTTGAACTCTTGTAAGCAAGATATCTCAAAAACTGTTTGAGCTTTTGCCCTGAAACTTTAGACTGGTTTGGGATGATGAGTCGATGAACTGATTAACTTTTGTGAACAATCCAAATTTTTTTTCTTGAGTCATGATCTTTTGATTTTTTTTGCGTTTTAAACTTGTAAGCAAGTGAACTAAAAAAACTAATTGAACTATTGCCCTGAAACTTTACAATATGGTTGGGGATAATGAGAAGATGAACTGATTAACTTTTGACAAAAATCCATTTTTTTCTTGAGTTATACCCCTTTGAATTTTTTGCCCGTTTGAAGCTTGTAAGCAAGATATCTCAAAAACTGTACGAGCTATTGCCCTGAAACGTTACAGGCTGGTACAGGATGAAGAGTACATGAACTGATTAACTTTTGAAAAAAATCCGAAATTTTTTGCATGAGTTATGGTCCTTTGATTTCTTTGCGTTTTAAGTTTGTGAGCAAGATAACTCGACCAGAGATTCAACTTCGGTGAAGTTGATGTCGCACCTGCTCCCACCTGCCCCCACACAAAAAAAGTTTATTTCAGGCAGAAGAAATGAATATAGGGCTTTGAGAAGAATCCATAGCCTATTTATGTGAGGTAAAAAACTGACTTAAGTTCACAATGTGGAAAAAGTGATAAAAATTGATCCCAAGATAAAGTCCAAACCACATGCACATCCTCATACCATAGCAAAACACACACAAAGTTTCAAAATGATCAATATAAAACTGTAAGAGGAGTTGCGATGTCAAGAGCTACCTATTGTACATCAACTAAAGCTTAAAGCTGACTAAGTTCACAATGTGCAAAAAGTGAAAACAAAAATTCTGAGAACTATGTCGAAACCACATGCACAACCTCATACCATGGCGAAAGCACACGCAAAGTTTCAAAATGATCGGTATAAAACTGCAAGAGGAGTTGCGATGACAAGAGGTACCTATCATATATCAATTGAAAGTTAAAAATGACTAAGTTCACAATGTGGAAAAAGTGACAAAAATTTATCCGAAGTTAAAGTCCAAACCACATGCGCATACTCATACCATGGCGAAAGCACACACAAAGTTTCAAAATGATCGGTATAAAACTGCAAGAGGAGTAGCGATGACAAGAGGTACCTATCATATATCAATTGAAAGTTAAAAATGACTAAGTTCACAATGTGGAAAAAGTGACAAAAAATGATCCGACGATAAAGTCCAAACCACATGCGCATACTCATACCATGGCGAAAGCACACACAAAGTTTCAAAATGATCGGTATAAAACTGCAAGAGGAGTAGCGATGACAAGAGGTACCTATCATATATCAATTGAAAGTTAAAAATGACTAAGTTCACAATGTGGAAAAAATGACAAAAATTTATCCGAAGTTAAAGTCCAAACCACATGCGCTTCCTCATACCATGGCAAAAACACACACAAAGATTCAAAATAATCGGTATGAAACTGTAGGAGGAGTTGCGATGACAAGAGGTACCTATCGTATATCAAATGAAGCTTAAAAATGGCTAAGTTCATAATGTGCAAAAAGTGAAAAACTATTCGGAGAATTATGTCGAAACCACATGCACATCCTCATACCATGGCGAAAGCACATGCATAGTTTCAAAATGATCGGTATAAAACTGCAAGAGGAGTTGCGATGACAAGAGGTACCTATCATATATCAATTAAAGGTTAAAAATGACTAAGTTCACAATGTGGAAAAAAGTGACAAAAAATGATCCGACGATATAGTCCAAATCACATGCGCAACCTCATACCATGGCAAAAACACACGCAAAGTTTCAAAATAATCGGTATGAAACTGTAGGAGGAGTTGCGATGACAAGACACCCAGTGTAAAATACTGACGGAAAGACGGACGGACAACCGGACGAACGGAAACTTGCACGCCTATAAATTAGGTCTTCCTGCTAAAGCAAATGCGACAAAAGCTGTTTGAGCTTTTGCCCTGAAACTGTATAGAATAGTTGGGGATGATGAGAAGATGAACTCATGAACTTTCGACAAAAATCCATTTTTTTCATCAGGATTATGCCCCTTTCTTGAGTTATGATCCTTTGCAAAAAATACCTTGAAATCTGGTAAGCAAGATATCTCAAAAACTGTTTGAGCTTTTGCCCTGAAACTGTACAGACTGGTTTGGGATGATGAGCAGATGAACTGATCAACTTTTGAAAAAAAATCCAAAATTTTTTTCTTCAGTTATTGCCCTTTGAATTGTTTTTGCGTTTTAAGCTTGTAAGCAAGATAACTGAAATTGTTTGAGCTTTTGCCCTGAAACTTGACAGAATGGTAGGAGATGGTGAGAAGATGAACAGATATACTTCTGACAAAAATCCATTTTTTTCTTGAGTTATGCCCCTATGATTTTTTTTTTTGTGTTTTAAGCTTGTAAGCAAGATATCTCAAATTCAGTTCGAGCTATTTCCCTGAAACTTTACAGGCTGGTCCAGGGTGATGAGTAGATAAACTGATTAACTTTTGACAAAAATCTGACGGATTATGCCCCTGTCTTGAGTTGCAAAAAATACTTTGAAATCTGGTAAGCAAGATATCTCAAAAACTGTTCGAGCTTTTGCCCTGAAACTTTACAGTCTGGTTTGGGATGATGGGTAGATTAACTGATTAACTTTTGAAAAATATCCGAAATGTTTTTCTTCAGATACGGCCCTGTGAAATTTTTGTGTATTAAGCTTGTAAGCAAGATAACTAAAAACTGATTGAGCTATTGCCCTGAAACTTACAGAATGCTTGGGATGATGAGAAGATGAACTGATTAACTTTTGACAAAAATCCTTTTTTTTTTCTGGAGATATGCCCCTTTGAAATTCTGTACGTTTGTAGCTTGTAAGCAAGATATCTCAAAATCTGTAAGAGCTCTTGCCCTGAAACTTTACAGGCTGGTTCAAGATGATGAGTAGATGAACTGATTACCTTTTGAAAAAAATCCGATTTTTTTTCTTTAGTTATGGCCCTTTGAATTTTTTGTGTTTTAAGCTTGTAAGCAAGATAACCAAAAAAACTGCGAGCTATTATCCTGAAACTTTACAGAATGGTTGGGGATGATGAGAAGATGAACTGATTAACTTTCGACAAAAATCCATTTTTTTCTTGTCAGGATTATGCCCCTTTCTTGAGTTATGCCCCTTTGCAAAAATACTTTGAAATCATGTAAGCAAGATATCTCAAAACCTGTTCGAGCTTTTGCCCTGATATTTTACAGACTGGTTTGGGATGATGAGTAGATGAACTGATTAACTTTTGAAAAAATCCGATTTTTTTTATTGAGTTATTGCCCTTTGAAATTGTTTGCGTTTTAAGCTTGTAAGCAAGATAACTAAAAACTGTTTGAGCTATTGCCCTGAAACTTTACAGAATGGTTGGGGATGATGAGAAGATGAACTGATTAGCTTTTGACAAAAAATCATTTTTTTCTTGAGTTATGCCCCTTTGACATTTTGTACGTTTGAAGCTTGTAAGCAAGATATCTCAAAATCTGTATGAGCTATTGCCCTGAAACTTTCCAGGCTGATTCAGGATGATGAGTAGATGAACTGATTAACTTTTGAAAAAATCCAAAGTTTTTTCTTCAGTTATTGCCCGTTGAATGTTTTTTTTGTGTGTGTTTTAAGCTTGTAAGCTAGGTTACCAAAAAAACTGTTTGAGCTATTGCCCTGAAATTTTACAGAATGGTTGGGGATGATGAGAAGATGAACTGATTAACTTTCGACAAAAAATCCAATCGACTTATGTCCCTTTGGAATTTTGCACGTTTTAAGCTTCTAAGCAAGATATCTCAAAACTGTTTGAGCTATAGCCCTGAAACGTTACAGGCTGGTTCAGGATGACGAGTAGATGAACTGATTAACTTTTGACAAAAATCCGAAATTGTTTTCTTCAGTTATGACCCTTTGATATTTTTGTGTTATAAGCTTGTAAGCAAGATAACTCAAAAACAGTTCGATCCATTGCCCTGAAACTTTACAGAATGGTTGGGGATGATGAGAAGATGAACTGATTATTTTTTGACAAAAATCCAAATTTTGTTTCTAGAGTTAAGCCCCTTTGAAATTTTGGGCGTTTGAAGCTTGTAAGCAATACACATGTGTCTCAAAAACTGTTCATCACGTGAACAAGTCCGTGAAATGAAGACCCCCCTAAACCCCACTTTATATAGAGAAAACTGGGGTTTACGGGGGTAAACATTATTTTTCTTATTTCTGTTCGAAGACATAGGTTGTGGGTACTCGTTAGAACCGCCTCATTGAGGCGGTTCTAACGAGCACCCACAACCTATGTTTGGAGCATTTATAAGAAAAATATTAAGGATTTTCATCAGATTAGTAGCCATTTTGGAGATGTGAAAATGCACTATGTCGCACGGGTGAGTAATCGTAATGTTGACCTATTGCCTTGAAACTTTACAGCTGGTTCAGGATGATGAGTAGACGAACTGATTAACTTTTGAAAAAAATCCGAATTAACTTGTTTTTCTTGTGTTATGTTTCCTTCTAAAATTTCATCATTGCAGCCAAATAAAATAATAAAAAAATATATCTCAATTACTGTTAGGGACAAGCAGTGTAAGGGTCAAGCAGTGTTAGGGTCAAGCAGTTGGGAGCATTGTGTTTCATAAACACTGGCTCTAGTTCGTTAAAAGTTTCTTTCAGTATATATTTCAACAGTGGGTTCGCACGCTCATACTTATCTTCTTTGAGCTCGTATCATCATCATCATCATCATCATCATCTTAATGCTGATTACCCTTTCCGGCGTCGACTGAGCTGAAAGGTTCGACACAGTCATGGTAAACGAGATACTGTGTGGTTTGCAGTGATGCCCGTAGCCTTGGGGACTGGAGTGGGCACGGGCGTAACTGGCAGAAGAAAATGTACGCAAACCAAAGAAAATGCTAGAAATAATAATCCCGCCCCTTAATATCTCTTCCCAAATGGGACCACTCTTACCCTGTTAGCGAGCAATTGCTTTCATGAAAGTGTGGAAGAAAACAATATTAGCTAATAATTAGTGTTGTGTATATCCTAGATACATACAGATTTTCCTATTTCTTCTTCTTCATCATCTTCTTCTTCTTCTTCATCATCTTCTTTTTCCTTCTTTGTTTCTTCATCGTCGTTGTCTAATTTTTTACGTTTGTAATTTGTCCGCGAGTGCGTATCAGCGTAAAGAATGCTCCGCCCCTGAGGATGGGGGTGATGCAAGACGCAAGGCGGGTGTGTTTCACTGAGCAATCCGATTTTGCCCGCCCTCAATAAACGATCGGCTGAATAAAAGATCTGTATTCTTGCAAGGACATTAAAACCCAAAGCCCAAAGTGGTGCGAGTCGGCACGTTCATGCAAAAAAAAAACTATTGGTTTCATTGAGTGGCAGGGATTGAGATGTTATTACATCTCAATGTCGGGTAAGAGTCCCATAAAATTGGAAGCAACGTCTCCTGAATGACACAGTGTTGACGAGGACGTTACACCTCAAACAAACAAAAGAAAACCCAAATCCGCTAGTGAGTTAAACAAAGATCTAACATGTGAAAATTCTCCGAATAAGAAAACGAAGACGAAAAGTTACATTTCCAGAATAAGTCCATGTAAAGAACACCACGTAGCTGGGGTTTACCTGGCTACATATCCTTTTTGTTATTTCTAACCAATGGCCAAATACGTAGGTTGTTGGTACTCGTTAGAACCGCCCATATAAGGCGGCTCAAATGAGCACCTACATTGCACATCTTAAATGAGAAAAAAAAAGATAAAAAACAAAATCTTCATCCAAAAACTTAACTTATTTTTGATGACTTTATGACATAATACACTTTATCATATTATGGCATCCGTCTGAGAATGTAATAATGTCATGTACTGAGTTCGGTAATCCACTGGTGCATTAAATATGCAAATTGGTCCCGTAACGTTACATGTACGACTTCCTTAACGGCGTCGCGTTTACGAATGGCGGAATATTAACTTTCCTTTTGAACATTAGTGAATAAGATCCGTTTTAAATAGCATATGATAAATAGAATCTTGCATTCGTGCTCATGTATTATTGAATATATTAAACTCGTTGAAGAAAAGGGATAAAATGCTCGACGGAGCCTCGCATTTTATCGTTTTTTCCTCAACACGTTTAATAAATTCAATAATACATGAACACTCATGTAAGAACCGCCATATGTCGCACGAACATACCTCACACTTTCCATCCAAGAAACCCGAAAGCGCAAAGATACTTTCTCACAAAATAAAAAGAAAGCAGTACATACATGCAAAGACTAGGTGTGACAATAATAAACCACACCAGAAGAACCGCCTTGGAATGGTAGGTAAAAACAAAGCTCTGCATTACGAAAACACGCCTATTCAAATGCATTACGGATTTCACCGCCGAAAAAAAAACTAACAAACAAACAATCGCTGAAAACTTCTATTTTTATTAATTCCTCTCAAAATATAGAGCAGAAATAAGGAAAATAGACCTTGCAAACCCCAGTTTTACTTTATAAAATTGGGGTTCAAGGGAGTCAAAATTATATAAGCGCGTTTTCGTGATGGGGGCTAAATGGATTTGACGTAACAACAATCCTCGCCATTGGTTCTGCTGTAATAACTCGTTCAGTCCGCATGATGAGAAGCCTCCGTGGTGCAGTGGTTACGCTACTCGCCTTGTAAACCAGGGATCGCAGGATCGATCCCGGGCTTCTCCAGACTTTCGGATGAGTCTTTAAACCGAGGTCCCGTCTCCGTATGACCTTAGCTGTTGGTGGGACGTAAAACTAAAACTCACTCACTCAGTCCGCATGAGGGTTTTCTAACTCAGCGCCACAATTTCGAGAACATTAATCTTGTTAAAATGCAGCATCATGATAACAAATCCGTTCGACAAAGTACATCCATTCATATCGCCAAAAACGGTTAAGAAAATGTGTGATACGAGTGCCGAAAGAAAAACAACCTGACAGTAATCGTCGGCCCTTCAGTATCCTCAGTTGCTGAGCTAGAGTGGCCTAATGGGTAAGATTAATAGTGGTAAAGAGCTCTGGCTGTGAATCAAATGTGAGACGAAAGATCACATCGTTTTTCTCTGGGTACTCCGGTCTTTGCCAAGCTCGAAATCAGGAAGGAAATAATCTTGAAATGCCTCAAAACAAAAAAATATGGCTTTCAAAATTTACTGTCGATAACATGTCTAAGGTATCAATTATGAAAGCATTCGCTACAATTGTTTTACGATGCTCTTATGTTACTATTAAAATATATAATTTTCTGAAAAATATATATATATAAAAAAGATTTAAAAGATGAAAAGGAAATTCCAGATTAATTTTATAACAGCATCGTAAAACAATTGTACCCGGGGACTGGGACGAGGACCCTGCTTTCGTAGTCCCCACAGACCGGATGCAGGCTGGTAACAGACAGGCGGATGCATTGGCAACAGAGGGCTGTTGCAATGGCTAAACAGACTGGTATTAGCCATAAGACCCAGCAGGCACTCAGCATTAAAATGACGTCCTATCAGCATCGATGCGATGAGATGACATCACTTCGACGCCAATACGTCATTTTAATGTTGTGTGCCCGCTGGGGACAGACATATTCCTTGATGGTGTTCCGTTTTCCAGTTCTGACCTCAGACCCTGGCGTGAAGAAAAACCGTTATCAGTAAAGAGAACCCATTTGTAACTATGACACAGGAATTACTGCATTACCTCAAGTAGACCTTCACTGCGAGCTTCGGCGAAAAAGGTAATTAGGAAGTCGCATGCAAGGAAGTACAGTGCCCAGCCTCTTTGCAGACATGCACATCTGCAGAAAGCCAGAATGCCTCTGGCTGGTAAGGAGACACAAATATAGTCGGGACCCACCGGAGTCCAACAATTGGTTTTCTTTTGTTCCAGCGTTTATGATTCCTGATCGTTGTTTCATCTCTGTATTCGTTTAAATTAATATTCCTGATGAGTTACAAATCCTTCATGCGGACTGAACAAATTGTCTTAACCACGACTGAAGCAAGGGTGAGGATTGTGGCCATGTAAAATAAATAAAAAATAAAGCTTTTTACTGACCATACAAAGGCGGCTATTCTTTTGTGGTTCATTATTGTTATAGTTCGTCTATGCATGTCTATATTGCTAATATATTTTAACTTTGGATAGCCGTTTGGCGATGTTGTGTTAAAGTAACTGTCCTTTTGGTTTTTCACTTGTGATGTTTTCGTTATGTTGAAGCTATTTTATGTTGGTATTTCTTTCCATTTGGTGTCTTTAATGAGAGCAGTGAGGTAAATGTATCGATTCCTGATCACTTCCTTCACTTCACGATGGCTACAAAGCAACCAAATACTGTTAAACAAGAACTCGGCAGATGACTATGTTGTGCCTTATGGACTTGAACATTATGACGAGGGGTTGTCGCAAATGCTAACCGCTTGATGAACGAACGGAGAAAAACTGCACTCCAGTATAGAGCCATGCTTAAAAGCAGTTACAACAAAAAGAGCAAAGCAAAATACAAAGCGCCTGAAATGCAAAGATGAATTAAGCAAAAGTAGCAGCTTGAAAAGTAAAGTATTACAGTGTTAGTTAGAACAAGAATTCCCATCACGAAAACACGCGATATAATATTGACCCCTTGAAACGCCACTTTTATATAGTAAAACTGGTGTTTACAGGGGTATATGTTTCCCAGATTTCTGCTAGAAACAGATTGTGGGTACTCGTTAATACCGTCTCGTCGAGGCGGTTTAAACGAGTACCCATATTGTTTTCAGAAATACGAAAAATATCAGAATTTTTACGCAAGCGGTTAAGCAGTACAGTGCACATTCTTTCTTCAGAAACTGACAACTGCTTTCCTTAAAATAGCGGAAGGGAGACAATGACCGTAGAAAATATTTCATTATCAATCTCCAAGAAAGAATGTCGCCGCACCCCGATAGGTATCGAACTCGCGTCCTCCTGATCACTAGTCAGACGCGCATCCGATGGAGCTACAGACGTCGGCTATTGATTGCTTGATGAAGGAAATAACTGTGGAAAACCTATATCCCGATATGCATTACGAAAATATATTGAAAATTATGCCACCTAAAAGAAAATTTTCCGATAAAATATTCCAATATGTTTCATATATCTGCTCTAAACATAGCTTGTTTAGACTAGTTAGAACCGCCTCGGCCAGGCGGTTCTTACGGCTAACCACAATCTATGCATTTGAGCAGAAATGAAAAGTAAGGAATGCCCATGTAGACGTTTTATTATTTAAAAGTGGGGTTTTAATGGGTCAAAATTATACAGGAGTGTTAAACAGGATCAACCGAAACTTTTAGCAAAAGTAAAACATAACGAACCTGAAATGAAACGCAGAATTAAGAAAATGAGCCAGAGTACGACAAAACCTACAATAAGACATGTGCGCTCATCGAAGCCTCAGATCAGCCTGCGCATCCATAAAGTCTAACCAGAGACTTCTCTTGCTGCATGAAGGAGCAATGGGCCCTTAACTGTCCTTGGAGTGCACAATGAAGACTCTGATCAGACGGTGCGTATACGCAGACTGAACTGAGTCTTCGCTGGGCGCACATGTCGTATTGTAGGTTTGTTGTGAGCTGGCTCAAATGTAACAACCCGTAAAACAAAGCATAATTCCAGCGAAGACTATGTCTCGCTTGTATACAATTCGACATTAAGCTGAACAATAAGGTTGGCTGGATGAATAAACATGAACAAATGATTGAAAAGCTGGACTGAGACATGCAATACATATATATGAATGACAAAACAAATACATATAAATGACATACAATAAATACACGTAAATGATATCAATTTTCATTTTAATTACCGGCAAATTGAAGAGATGCAAAAACACACATGCAAACATGAACAAATGAATGAAAAGCTGGACTCCGACATGCAAATATATATATAATATATATGAATGACGAAACAAATACATATAAATGGCATACAATAAATACATATAAATGATAAAAAATTCATTTAAATTACCGTCAAATTGAACAGGTGCAAAAACACACATGCAAACATGAACAAATGATTGAAAAGCTAGACTCCGACATGCAAAAATATATATATGAATGACGAAACAATTACATATAAATGGCATACAATAAATACATATAAATGATAAAAATTGCATTTAAATTACCGTCAAATTGAACAGATGCAAAAACACACATGCAAACATGAACAAATGATTGAAAAGCTGGACTCCGACATGCAAAAATATATATATGAATGACGAAACAAATACATATAAATGGCATACAATAAATACATATAAATGAAAAAAAAAATCATTTTTATTACCGGCAAATTGAACAGATGCAAAAACACACATGCAAACATGAACAAATGAATGAAAAACTGGACTCCGACATGCAAAAATATATATGAATGAAGAAACAAATACATATAAATGGCAGACAATAAATACATATAAATGATAAAAAATGTTCATTTTAATTACCGGCAAATTGAACAGATGCAAAAACACACATGCAAACATGAACAAATGAATGTAAAGCTGGACTCCGACATGCAAAAATATATATATGAATGAAAAAACAAATACATATAAATGGCATACAATAAATACATATACATGATAAAAAAAATCATTTGAATTACCGGCAAATTGAACAGATGCAAAAACACATGCAAACAAGAACAAATGAATGAAAAGCTGGTCACCGATATGCAAAAATATATATATGAATGAAGAAACAAATACATATAAATGGCATACAATAAATACATATAAATGATAAACATTTTCATTTTAATTACCGGCAAATTGGACAGATGCAAAAACACACATGCAAACATGAACAAATGAATGAAAAGCTGGACACCGACATGCAAAAATATATATGAATGACGAAACAAATACATATAAATGGCATACAATAAATACATATAAATGATAAAAAAAATTTCATTTGAATTACCGGCAAATTGAACAGATGCAAAACACACATGCACAGTAAGACGAAAAATTCAAAACGAAACAGCTTTGGATATAACATAAACAATGACAACAACAACAACAAGGTAAAGAAATAAGGCCAATTTAACACCAGCTGATGAAAAGAAATAAAGAAAAAAATATTCATGGCAGATCAACTCAATAAAGATCTTGTCGTAAACAAACGCCCGAAATGTCAACACAAGAACACACACATCTAAGACCTACTAAAAGACCAACTCAAGCAACAAAAACACCTGATAAACCAACAAACAAAACACCAATTAACCAATGGAAAATTCCAACAAAAGAAACCTCTTCTGTAAATATCAAAACCGAAACAAACAAAACAAAACAAAAAAAAAAAAAAATAAATAAATAAAAAAAAATAAAAAGCCTATAAAGCAAACATTATCCCCTCACGAAACACAAACAGAAGAAACTACCACATAACGCACCCAAAATACCGGATAGTTCGAATAAAAGCAAAACCACCAGAAAAAATGTACCGGTTACCACCCAGGAAATCCTGTCGTAATGCTCAGATGTGAGCGAGTGGCAGTAATAGGAGAAAGAAAGAGAACAGTGACAATAATGAGACAGGCCTGAGCTCTGTAAGTATTCGGGGGTAGCTAGTTCTTGTTCATGCATCACACATTTTGGACAGTGGAAATTTGGTGCGAGGCGGACCGTCCATGCTACTAAACCCTATTGGTTTCATTGCCCGACAGGGCTTGAGATGTCATTTTATCTCAAATTCGGGTAACAGTCCGTCAAAATTGTAAGCAACGTCTCCAAAGTGACCTTTATAGTGTTGACGGGGACGTGAAACCTCAAATCAAACAAACAATGGAAATTTAAATATTCTTGAAGGGCCATGACACTTGGATAAGACAAAGCCTATCAGCATATGTACAAGCCTGAAACACAACAAACACATCCACCTCTGCGTAGCTCTCCGTTCCTGTTCCGTGGTGTGTGGTTTCGTGTTGAACAACGTTTGCCATGGTGCGGTGCGGGGCGCTGCGTACGGAGGATAGGCTTTTGTTTTTCTTTCTTTTTGTGCTAAGGGTCTTAACATCTGCTGGTATGCATGCTATGTCCTACAAGAATATAAATTTCCACTGTACAAATGCTAGACTTCCAATTGCTCGTTGAAAAAGAGATGTCCGTGAAGTTGGCTGCCAGTTGTCAGTTGCCTATTCAATCGCCAACTGGCAAATTGCATCTAACTTCACATTCTGGATGCCAATTCGCAAATTCTGTGGAATTGGCAACTGGCAACTGGCGGCCAACTCCAAATTGGACTTGAAAGGTTTTTGTATTATAACAACTGAATAGGCAACTGGGAAACGGCAACCCGATGCCAGTCCACTAATTCTAGTGAAATGGCAGCTGGCAACTGGCAGCCAGCTGCCAATTCGATTTGATGGTTTTAGAGCATTACAACTGCATAGGCAACTGGCAGACGGATGCCGATTCGCAAATTCTAGTTAATTGACAACTGGCAGCCGACTGCAATTTCGATTTGGATTGGTTTTAGAGTATAACAACTGAATAGGCAACTGGAAGCATAATGTCTATATATCTATCACTGTACTGTATTGATGTTATCTATATCACTCTCTGTCAATAGTGCTACCCACGGAGAGGGCAAATATAGGCCAAGCCTACGCCCAATCCGAGCTATTCTGTATTATGTACATATGTATGATGACTGATATTTGGAATAAATAAATAAATAGATAGGCATTATTCTGCAAATTCTATTTGAGTGCGTTTTACGATAGTACAACTAAATAGGCAACTTACAAACAGCAGCTTGATGCCGTTTCGAAACTTCCAGTGAATTGGCAACTGGCAGACAGCTGCCATTCGATTTCATAGGGTTCTGTGGTATATCAGCTGAATAGGCAACTGGCAAACGACAACCAGATGCCGATTTGCAAATTCTAGTGAATTGGCAACTGGCAACAGGCAACCAGTTGCAATTTCGATTTAGGAAGTTTAAGTGTATAACAACTGACTTTGAAAGAGCAAACGGCCGCCAGATGCCGATTCGAACATTCTAGTGAATTGGCAACTAGCACCCAACCAACAATTTGATTTGATAAGGTTTTTAGCATTGCAACTGAATAGGCAACTGGCAAACGGCATCCAGATACCGATTCTCGAATTCTAGTAAATTGGCAAGTAGAAACTGGCAGCCAGCTGCCAATTCGATTTGAGAGGATTTTAGAGTATAACAACTGAATTGGCTACTGGCAAACGGCGGCCAGATGCCGATTGGCAAATCCTAGTGAATTGGCAACCAGCAACTTACAGCCAGCTGCCAATTCGATTTGAAATGGTTTGAGTGTATAACAACTGAATAGGCAACTGGCATACGGCATCTAGTAAAATCGCAGCAGGCAACTGGCAGACAGCTGCTAATTCTATTTGAGTGGGTTTTATGGCAGTTCAACTGAATAGGCAACTGGCAAACAGCAGATTGATGCCGATTCGATAATTCTAGTTAAGTGGCAACTTGCAACTGGCAGCCAGCTGCCAATTCGCTTTTATGGGCTTTTAGGTATATCAACCAGATGCCTATTTGCAAATTCACCTATTTGCAAATTCTAGTGAATTTGCAAATGGCAACTAGCAGCCAGCTGCAAATTCTATTTGTGTGGGTTTTATGGTAGTCAACTGAAAAGGCAACTGGCAAACAGCAGCTTGATGCCGAATCTCAAATTCTAGTGAATTGGCACCTGGCAGCCAGCAGTCAATTGGATATAAAAGTATTTTAGAGCAATACAACCGAATATTCAACTTGCAAACGACAGCCAGATGCCGATTCGCAAATTCGATTAAATTTACAACTGTCCGCCAGCTGCCAATTCGATTTAAGAGGGCTTTATAGCATTACAGCTGAAATGGCAACTGGCAAATGGCAGCCAGATGCCGATTCAAACATTCTGGTGAATTTGCAGCTGTAAACTGGCAGCCAGCTCCCAATTCCATTAGAGAGGGTTTTAGACTATAACAATAGATTAGGCAACTTGCAAACGACAACCAGATGCCAATTCGCGAATTCTAGTAAATTTGCAACTAGCAAATGGCAGCCAGCTGTCATTTCAATTTGAGAGGGTTTTAGATCATTACATACAACTGGCAAACGGCAGCCAGATACCGATTCGCAAGTTCTAGTGAATTGGCAACTGGCGACTCGAAGCCAGCTGCCAATTCGATTAGATCATATTTTTAGAGCAACACAACTGAATAGGCAACTTGCAAACGACAGCCAGATGCCGATTTGCAAATCCTAGTGAATTGGCAACCAGCAACTGAGAGCCAGCGGCCATTCGATTTGAAAGGGTTTTGGTGTATAACAACTGAATAGGCAACTAGCATACGGCAACCAGATGTCTATTAGCAGATTCTAGTGAATTTGCAACTGGCAGCTGGCAGCCAGCTGCAAATTCTATTTGAATGGGTTTTACGATAGTACAACTGAATAGGCAACTGACAAACAACAGCTTGATGCCATTTCGAAACTTCTAGTGAATTTGCAACTGGCAACTGGCAGCCAGCTGCCATTTCGATTTCAGAGGGTTCTATGGTATATCAGCTGAATAGGCAACTGGCAAACGGCAACCAGATGCCGATTAGCAAATTCTAGTGATTTGGCAACTGGCAACAGGCAACAGGTTGCAATTTCGACTTGGGAAGTTTAAGTGTATAACAACTGACTTTGAAAGAGCAAACGGCCGCCAGATGCCGATTCGAACATTCTAGTGAATTGGCAACTTGCACCCAGCCAACAATTTGATTTGATAAGGTTTTTAGCATTACAACTGAATAGGCAACTGGCAAACGGCATCCAGATGCATATTCTCAAATTCTAGTAAATTGGCAACTAGAAATTGGCAGCCAGCTGCCAATTCGATTTGAGAGTGTTTTAGAGTATTACATCTGAATTGGCAACTGGCAAACGGTGGCAAGATGCCGATTGGCAAGTCCTAGTTAATTGGCAACCAGCAACTGACAACCAGCTGCCAATTCTATTTGAAATGGTTTGAGTGAATAACAACTGAATATGCAACTGGTATATGGCATCTAGTAAAATCGCAACAGGCAACTGGCAGACATCTACCAATTCTATTTGATTGGGTTTTTTGGCAGTATATATGAATAGGCAACTGGCAAACAGCAGATTGATGTCGATTCGATATTTCTTGATTCTTGATGTGCGTGAAAAGGGTTGAAAAAGGACCAGTCCGAGAAAGAAGACGATGCGCGTGAAAAGCATAATCCCGAAGAAAAATGTAGTCTGACGTGAAAGAAAAATAGATAAGGTACCAGTCCGTGAAAAAATGGACATGCTTGAACAAAGTGGACATAAATAAATACAAAGAAAAGGAATGAAAAAAGAAGATGTGCGTGAAAAGGGTTGAAAAGGTACATGTCCGTGAAAGAAGAAGCTTTGCACGATAAGGATAGTCACGAAGATAAATGTACACTGACGTGAAAGAAAAATAGATAAGGCAACAATCCGTAAAAAAGTGGAAATGCGTGAAAAACTGGACATAAAGAAATAAAAAGGAAAGGGATGAAAATAGAAAATTTGCGTGAAAAGGGTTGAAAAGGTACACGTCCGTGAAAGCAGAAGATGTGCGTGAAAATGATAAACACGAAGCAAAATGTACACTGACATGAAAGAAAAATAGATAATGCAACAATCCGTGTAAAAAGTGGAAATCCGTGAAAAAAGTGGACATAAAAAAATAAATAGGAAAGGAATGGAAAACGAGATGTGCGTGAAAAGCTTTGAAAAGGTACCAGTCCGTGAAAGCAGAAGATGTGCGTGAAAAGGATAATCACGAAGAAAAATGTACACTGACCTGAAAGAAAACAGATAAGGCAACAATCCGTGAAAAAAGTGCACATGCGTGAAAAAAGTGGACATAAAGAAACGCAAAATAAAGGAATGAAAAAAGATGGATGTGCGTAAAAAGGGTTGAGAAGGTACGAGTCCGAGAAAGAAGAAGATGTGCGTGAAAAGGATAATCCCGAAAATTGTACACCGACGTGAAAGAAAAATAGATAAGACACCAATCCGTGAAAAAGTGGACACACGTGAAAAAAGTGGACATAAAGAAATACAAAATAAAGGAATGAAAAAAGATGGATGTGCGTCAAAAGGGTTGAAAAGGTACCAGTCCGAGAAAGAAGAAGATGCGCGTGAAAAGGATAATTCCGAAGAAAAATGTATACTGACCTGAAAGAAAAATAGACAAGGCACCAATGCGTGAAAAAGTTGACAGGCAAGAAAAAAGTAGACATAAAGAAATACAAAGAAAAGGCGTGAAAAAAAGAAGATGTGCGTGAAAAGGGTTGAAAAGGTACCAGTCCGTGAAAGCAGAAGATGTACGTGAAAAGGATAATCACGAAGAAAAATGAACACTCACGTGAAAGAGATAAGGCAACAATCCATGAAAAAAGAGCACATGCGTGAAAAAAGTGGAGATAAAGAAATGCAAAATATAGGAATGAAAAAGATGGATGTGCGTGAAAATGGTTGAAAATGTACCAGTCTGAGAAAGAAGTAGATGTGCGTGAAAAGGATAATCCCGAAGATAAATGTACACTTACGTGAAAGAGAAATAGATAAGGCCTCAATCCGTGAAAAAGGGGACATCCGTGAAAAAAAGGGACATAAAGAAATGCAAAATAAAGGAATAAAAAAGATGGATGTGCGTGGAAAGGTTTGAAAAGGTACCAGTCTGAGAAAGAAGAAGATGCGCGTGAAAAGGATAATCCCGAAGAAAAATGAAGACTGACCTGAAAGAAAAATAGACAAGGCACCAATCCGTGAAAAAGTGGACAGGCGTGAAAAAAGTAGACAAAGAAATACAATGAAAAGGAATGAAAAAAGAAGATGTGCGTGAAATGTGTTGAAAGGTACCAGTCCGTGAAAGAAGAAGATGTGCGTGAAAAGGATAATCACGAAGAAAAAAGGTACACTGACCTGAAAGAAAACAGATAAGGCAACAATCCGTGAAAAAAGTGCACATACGTGAAAAAAGTGGAAATAAAGAAATGCAAAATACAGGACTGAAAAAAAGATGGATGTGCGTGAAAAGGGTTGAAAAGGTACCAGTCCGAAAAAGAAAAAGATGTGCGTGAAAAGAATTATCCCGAAAATTGTACACCGACGTGAAAGAAAAATAGATAAGGCAACAATCCGTGAAAAACTGGACATCCGTGAAAAAAGTTGACATAAAGAACTGCAAAATAAAGGAATGAAAAAAGATGGATGTGCGTGAAAAGGGTTGAAAGGTACCAGGCCGTGAAAGCAGATGTGCGTGAAAAGGATAATCACGAAGAAAAATGTACACTGACCTGAAACAAAAATAGACAAGGCACCAATCTGTGAAAAAGGTGGATAGGCGTTCAAAAAGTAGACATAAAGAAATACAAATAAAAGGAGTGAAAAAAGAAGATGTGCGTGAAAAGGGTTGAAAAGGTACCAGTCCGTGAAAGCAGAAGATGAGCGTGAAAAGGATAATCACGAAGACAAATGTACACAAACGTGAAAGAAAAACAGATAAGGCAACATTCCGTGAAAAAAGTGGACATGCCTGAAAAAAGTGGACATAAAAAATGCAAAATAAAGGAATAAAAAAGATGGATGTGCGTGGAAAGGTTTGAAAAGGTACCAGTCTGAGAAAGAAGAAGATGCGCGTGAAAAGGATAATCCCGAAGAAAAATGAAGACTGACCTGAAAGAAAAATAGACAAGGCACCAATCCGTGAAAAAAGTGGACAGGCGTGAAAAAAGTAGACAAAGAAATACAATGAAAAGGAATGAAAAAAGAAGATGTGCGTGAAATGTGTTGAAAGGTACCAGTCCGTGAAAGAAGAAGATGTGCGTGAAAAGGATAATCACGAAGAAAAAAGGTACACTGACCTGAAAGAAAACAGATAAGGCAACAATCCGTGAAAAAAGTGCACATACGTGAAAAAAGTGGACATAAAGAAATGCAAAATACAGGACTGAAAAAAAAGATGGATGTGCGTGAAAAGGGTTGAAAAGGTACCAGTCCGAGAAAGAAGAAGATGCGCGTGAAAAGGATAATCCCAAAGAAAAATGTAGACTGACCTGTAAGAAGAATAGACAGGGCACCAATCCGTGAAAAAGTGGACAGGCGTTCAAAAAGTAGACATAAAGAAATACAAAGAAAAGGAATGAAAAAAAAAGCAATGTGCGTGAAAAGGGTTGAAAGGTACCAGTGCGTGAAAGAAGAACATGTGCGTGAAAAGGATAATTACGAAGATAAATATACACTGACGTGGAAGAAAAATAGATAAGGAAACAATCCGTGAAAAGTGGACATGCGTGAAAAAGTAGACATAACGAAATACAAAGAAAAGGAAAGAAAAAAGATGTGCGTGAAAATGGTTTGAAAGGTACGTGTCCGTGATAGAAGAAGATGTGCGTGATAAGGATAATCACGAAGAAACATGTACACTGACGTTACAGAAAAATTGATAAGGCAACAACCGTGAAAAACGTGGACATCCGTGAAAAACGTGGACATCCGTGAAAAAAGTGGACATAAATACAAAGGAAAGGAATGAAAAAAGAAGATGTGCGTGAAAAAGTGTGAAACGGTACAAGTCCGTGAAAGCAGAAGATGTGCGTGAAAAGGATAATCACGAATAAACATGTACACTGAAGTGAAAGAAAACAGAAAAGGCAACAATCCGTGAAAAAAAGTGGACATGCCCGAACAAGTGGACATAAATAAATGCAAAATAATGGAATGAAAAAAGAAGGATGTGCGTGAAAAGGGTTGAAAAGGTACCAGCCCGAGAAAAAAGAAGATGTGCGTGAATAGAATAATCCCGAAGATAAAGGTACACTGACGTGAAAGAAACATATATAAAGCAGAAGACGTGCGTGAAAAGGATTATCACTAATGAACATGTACACTGAAGTGAAAGAAAACAGATAAGGCAACAATCCGTGAAAAAAAGTGGACATGCCTGAACAAGTGGACATAAAGAAATACAAAATAAAGGAATGAAAAAAGATTGATGTGCGTGAAAAGGGTTGAAAAGGTACCAGTCCGAGAAACTTTAAGAAGAAGATGTGCGTGAAAAGGATAATCCTGAAGATAAATGTTCAATGACGTGAAAGAAGAAGAGATAAGGCAACAATCCGTAAAAATAATGGAGATCTGTGAAAAAAGTGGACATCAAGAAATGCAAAATAGAGGTATGAAAAAAGATGGATTTGAGTGAAAAAGGTTGAAAATGTACCTGTCCGAGAAAGAAGAAGATGCGCGTGAAAAGGATAATCACGAAGAAAAATGTAGACTGCAATGAAAAGAAAAAAGATAAGGCACCAATCCGTGAAAAAAGTGGACATCCGTGAAAAAAGTGGACATAAAGAAATACAGAGGAAACGAATGAAAAAAGAAGATGTGCGTAAAAAGTGTTGAAAAGGTACCAGTCCGTGAAAGCAGATGTGCGGGAAAAGGATAATCACGAAGAAAAAATGTACACTGACGTGAAAGAAAAACAGATAAGGCAACAATCCGTGAAAAAAGTGGACATAAAGAAAAACAAAATAAAGGAATGAGAAAAGATGGATGTGCGTGAAAAGGGTTGTAAAGGTTCCATTCCGAGAAAGAAGAAGGTAGACTGGCGTGAAAGAAAAATAGATAAGGCACCATTTTGTGAAAAAAGTGAACAGGCGTGAAAAAGTAGACAAAGAAATAAAAAGAAAAGGAATGAAAAAAAAAAAAAAAAAGATTTGCGTGAAAAGGGTTGAACAGCTAACAGTCCGTGAAAGAATAAGATGTGCGTGAAAAGGATAGTCACGAAGATAAATGTACACTGAGGTGAAACAAAAATAGATAAGGCACTAATCCGTGAAAAAAGTGGACATAAAGAAATACAAAGAAAAGGAATGAAAAAAGAATATGTGCGTGAAAAGGGTTGAAAAGGTACCAGTCCGAGAAAGAAGAAGATGTGCGTGAAAAGGATAATCATGAAGAAAAATGTACAAGCAACAATCCGTGAAAAAAGTGGACATCCGTGAAAAAAAGTTGACGTAAGAAATACAAAGGAAAGGAATGAAAAAAGAAGATGTGCGTGAAAAGAGTTGAAAAGGTACCAGTCTGTGAAAGCAGAAGATGTGCGTGAAAAGGATAATCACGACGAAAAATGTACACTTACGTGAAAGAAAAACAGATAAGCAACAAATCGTGAAAAAAGTGGACATGCGTGAAAATAGTGGATATGAAGAAATGCAAAATAAAGGAATGAAAAAAGATGGAAGTGCGTGAACAGGGTTGAAAAAGTACTTGTCCGAGAAAGAAGAAGATGCGCGTTAAAAGAATAATCCCGAAGAAAAATGTGGACTGACGTGGAAGAAAAATAGATAAGACACCAATCCGTGAAAAACGTGGACAGGCGTGAAAAAAATAGACATAAGGAATACAAAGAAAAGGAATGAAAAAAGAAGATGTACGTGAAAAGGGTTGAAAAGGTACCTGCCCGTAAAAGAAGAAGATGTGCGTGAAAAGGATAATCAAGAAGAAAAATGTACACTGAGGTGACAGAAAAATAGATAAGGCAACAATCCGTGAATAAAGTGGACATGCGTGAAAAAAGTGGACATAAAGAAATACAATGAAAAGGAATGAAAAAAGTAGATGTGCGTGAAAAGGGTTGAAAAGGTACCTGCCCGTAAAAGAAGAAGATGCGCGTGAAAAGGATAATCACGAAGAAAACTGTAGTCTGACGTGAAAGAAAAATACGTAACATACAAATCCGTGAAAAAAAATGGACATGCGTGAACAAGGTGGACATAAATATATACAAAGAAAAGGAATGAAAAAGAAAATGTGCGTAAAAAGGGTTGAAAAGGTACCTGGACGTGAAAGAAGAAGATGTGCGTAATAAGGATAATCACGAAGATAAATGTACACTGACGTGAAAGATAAATGGATAAGGCAACAATCCGTTAAAAAGTGGACATCCGTGAAAAAAGTGGACATAAAGAAATAAGAAGGAAAGGAAGGAAAAAAGAAGATGTGCGTGAAAAGGGTTGAAAAGTGGTACAAGTCCGTGAAAGCAGTAGATGTTTGTGAAAATGATAATCACGAAGCAAAATGGACACTGGCAATGAAAGAAAAAAGATAAGGCAACAATACTTGAAAAAGTTGACATGCGTAAAAAAGTGGACATACGGAAATACAAAGAAAAGGAATGAAAAAGAGGATGTGCGTGAAAAGGGTTGAAAAGGTACCTGTCCGTGAAAGAAGAAGATGTGCGTGATAAGGATAGTCACGAAGATAAATGTACACTGACGTGAAAGATAAATGAAAAAAGATGGATGTGCTTGAAAAGAGTTGAAAAGGTACCAGTCCGAGAAAGAAGAAGATGCGCGTGAAAAGGATAATCCCGAAGATAAATGTAGACTGACCTGAAAGAAAAATTTACATGGCACCAATCCGTCAAAAAGTGGACAGGCGTGAAAAAAATAAGGCATAAAGAAATACAAAGAAAAGGAATGAAAAAAAAAAACGTGCGTGAAAAGGATTGAAAGGTACCAGTCCGTGAAAGAAGAATATGGCCGTGATAAAGATAATCACGAAGATAAATGAACACTGACGTGAGAGAAAAATAGATAAGGCAACAAACCGTGAAAACGTGGACATGCGTGAAAAAAGTGGACATAAAGAAATACAAAGAAAAGGAATGAAAAAAAGAAGATGTGCGTGAAAAGGGTTGAAAAGTGGTACAAGTCCGTGAAAGCAGTAGATGTTTGTGAAAATGATAATCACGAAGCAAAATGGACACTGGCAATGAAAGAAAAAAGATAAGGCAACAATCCTTGAAAAAGTTGACATGCGTAAAAAAAGTGGACATACAGAAATACATAGAAAAGGAATGAAAAAGAGGATGTGCGTGAAAAGGGTTGAAAAGGTACCTGTCCGTGAAAGAAGAAGATGTGCGTGATAAGGATAGGCACGAAGATAAATGTACACTGACGTGAAAGATAAATGAAAAAAGATGGATGTGCGTGAAAAGGGTTGTAAAGGTTCCATTCCGAGAAAGAAGAAGGTAGACTGGCGTGAAAGAAAAATAGATAAGGCACCAATTTGTGAAAAAATTGAACAGGCGTGAAAAAGTAGACAAAGAAATAAAAAGAAAAGGAACG
Organism: Lucinisca nassula; assembly: GCA_963580285.1. NCBI lineage: Eukaryota > Metazoa > Mollusca > Bivalvia > Lucinida > Lucinidae > Lucinisca > Lucinisca nassula. The sequence goes on along the minus strand of OY757023.1, from coordinate 103,238,092 downwards.
AAAAAAAAAAAAAAAGATTTGCGTGAAGAGGGTTGAACAGCTAACAGTCCGTGAAAGAATAAGATGTGCGTGAAAAGAATAGTCACGAAGATAAATGTACACTGAGGTGAAACAAAATAGATAAGGCACTAATCCGTGAAAAAAGTGGACATAAAGAAATACAAAGAAAAGGAATGAAAAAAGAATATGTGCGTGAAAAGGGTTGAAAAGGTACCAGTCCGAGACAGAAGAAGATGTGCGTGAAAAGGATAATCATGAAGAAAAATGTACAAGCAACAATCCGTGAAAAAAGTGGACATCCGTGAAAAAAAGTTGACGTAAGAAATACAAAGGAAAGGAATGAAAAAAGAAGATGTGCGTGAAAAGAGTTGAAAAGGTACCAGTCTGTGAAAGCAGAAGATGTGCGTAAAAAAGTGGACATACAGAAATACATAGAAAAGGAATGAAAAAGAGGATGTGCGTGAAAAGGGTTGAAAAGGTACCTGTCCGTGAAAGAAGAAGATGTGCGTGATAAGGATAGGCACGAAGATAAATGTACACTGACGTGAAAGATAAATGAAAAAAGATGGATGTGCGTGAAAAGAGTTGAAAAGGTACCAGTCCGAGAAAGAAGAAGATGCGCGTGAAAAGGATAATCCCGAAGAAAAATGTAGACTGACCTGAAAGAAAAATTTACATGGCACCAATCCGTCAAAAAGTGGACAGGCGTGAAAAAAGTAGGCATAAAGAAATACAAAGAAAAGGAATGAAAAAAAAAAAACGTGCGTGAAAAGGATTGAAAGGTACCAGTCCGTGAAAGAAGAATATGGCCGTGATAAAGATAATCACGAAGATAAATGAACACTGACGTGAAAGAAAAATAGATAAGGCAACAAACCGTGAAAAAGTGGACATGCGTGAAAAAAGTGGACATAAAGAAATACAAAGAAAAGAAATGAAAAACGAAGTTGTGTGTAAAAAGGGTTGCAAAGGTACGTATCCGTGAAAGAAGATGTGCGTGATAAGGATAATCACGAAGAAAAATGTACACTGACGTGACAGCAAATAGATAAGGCAACAATCCGTGAGAACAGTGGACATCCGTGTAAAAGTGGACATAAAGAAATACAAAGGAAAGGAATGAAAAAAGAAGACGTACATAAAAAAGGTTGAAAAGGTACCAGTTCGTGTAAGCAGGAGATGTGCGTGAAAAGGATAATCACGAATAAAAATGTACACTGACGTGAAAGAAAACAGATAAGGCAACAATCCGTGAAAAAAGTGCATATGCATGAAAAAAGTGGACATAAAGAAATGCAAAATATAGGAATGAAAAAAGATGTATGTGCGTGAAAAGGGTTGAAAAGGTACCAGCCCAAGAAAGAAGAAGATGTGCGTGAAAAAGATAATCCCGAAGATAAATGTACACTGACGTGAAAAAAAACAGGTAAGGCAACAATCCGTGAAAATAATGGACATCTGTGAAAAATGTGGACATAAAGAAATGCAAAATAAAGGAGTGAAAAAAGATGAATGTGCGTGAAAAGGGTTGAAAAGGCACCTGTCCGAGAAAGAAGAAGATGCGCGTGAAAAAGACAATCCCGAAGAAAAATGAAGACTGACATGACAGGAAAAAAATGATAAGGCCCCAATCCGTTAAAAAAGTAGACATCCGTGAAAAAAGTGGACGTAAAGAAATACAAAGGAAAGGAATGAAAAAAGAAAATGTGCGTGAAAAGGGTGGAAAAGGTACCAGTTTGTGAAAGCAGAAGATGTGCGTGAAAAGGATAATCACGAAGAAAAATGTACACTGACGTGAAAGAAAAACAGATAAGGCAACAATCTGTGAAAAGAGTGGATATGCGTGAAAAAAATGGACATAAAGAAATACAAAATATAGGAATGAAAAAAGATGGATGTGCGTGGAAAGGGTTGAAAAGGTACCAGCCCGAGAAAGAAGAAGGTTGACTGGCGTGAAAGAAAAATAGATAAGGCACCAATCCGTGAAAAAGAGGACAGGCGTGAAAAAAGTAGACATAAAGAAATACACAGAAAAGGAATGAAACAAGAAGATGTGCGTGAAAAGGGTTGAAAAGGTGCCAGTCCGTGAAAGAAGAAGATTTGTGTGAAAAGGATAGTCACGAAGAAAACGTACATTGACGTGAAAGAAAAATAGATAAGGCAACAATCCGTGTATAAAGTGGACATAAAGAAATACAAAGAAAAGGAATGAAAAAAGAAGTTGTTCGTAAAAAGGAGTGAACAGGTACCAGTCCGAGAAAGAAGAAAATGTGCGTGAAAAGGATAATCACGATGTAAAATGTTCAAGCAACAATCCGTGAAAAAGTGGACATCCGTGAAAAAAGTGGACATGCGTGAAAAAAGTGGACATAAAGAAATACAAAGGAAAGGAATGAAAAGAGAAGATGTGCGTAAAAAGGGTTGAAAAGGTACCAGTCTGTGAAAGCAGAAGATATGCGTGAAATGGATAATCACGAAGAAAAATGTACACTGACGTGAAAGAAAAAACAGATAAGCAACAATCCGTGAAAAAAGTGGACATGCGTGAAAAAAGTGGACATAAAGAAATGCAAAATGAAAGAATTAAAAAAGATGGATGTGCGTGAAAAGTGTTGAAAAGGTACCAGCCCAAGAACGAAGAAGATGTGCGTGAAAAGGATAATCCCGATATAAATGTACACTGACGTGAAAGAAAAAAAGATAAGGCACCAATCCGTGAAAAAGTGGTGGACATCCGTGAAAAAGTGAACATAAAGAAATACAAAATAAAGGAGTGCAAAAAGATGGATGTGCGTGACAAGGTACAAGTCCGAGAAATTTTGAGAAGAAGAAGTGCGTGAAAAGGATAATCCTGAAGCTAAATGTACACTGACGTGAAAGAAAAATAGATAAGGCAACAATCCGTGAAAATAACGGACATCTGTGAAAAAAGTGGACATAAAGAAATGCAAAAAAAGGAAGGAAAAAAGATGGATGTGCGTGAAAAGGGTTGAAAAGGTACCTGTCCGAGAAAGAAGAAGATGCGCGGGAAAAAGATAATCCCGAAGAAAAATGAAGACTGACATGACAGAAAAAAATTAAGGCCCCAATCCAAGAAATACAAAGGAAAGGAATGAAAAAAGAAGACGTACATGAAAAAGGTTGAAAAGGTACCAGTTCGTGTTAGCAGGAGATGTGCGTGAAAAGGATAATCACGAATAAAAATGTACACTGACGTGAAAGAAAACAGATATGGCAACAATCCGTGAAAAAAGTGCATATGCATGAAAAAAGTGGACATAAAGAAATGCAAAATATAGGAATGAAAAAAGATGTATGTGCGTGAAAAGGGTTGAAAAGGTACCAGCCCAAGAAAGAAGAAGATGTGCGTGAAAAAGATAATCCCGAATATAAATGTACACTGACGTGAAAAAAAAAAACAGGTAAGGCAACAATCCGTGAAAATAATGGACATCTGTGAAAAAAGTGGACATAAAGAAATGCAAAATAAAGGAGTGAAAAAAGATGGATGTGCGTGAAAAGGGTTGAAAAGGCACCTGTCCGAGAAAGAAGAAGATGCGCGTGAAAAAGATAATCCCGAAGAAAAATGAATTCTGACATGACAGGAAAAAATGATAAGGCCCCAATCGGTTAAAAAAGTAGACATCCGTGAAAAAAGTTGACATAAAGAAATACAAAGGAAAGGAATGAAAAAAGAAGATGTGCGTGAAAAGGGTTGAAAAGGTACCAGTCGGTGAAAGCAGAAGATGTGCGTGAAAAGGATAATCACGAAGAAAAATGTACACTGACGTGACAGAAAAACAGATAAGGCAACAATCCGTAAAAAAGTGGACATGCGTGAAAAAAGTGGATATTAAGAAATACAAAATAAAGGAATGAAAAAAGATGGATGTGCGTGAAAAGGGTTGAAAAGGTACCAGTCGAGAAAAAAAGAAGGTAGACTGACGTGAAAGAAAAATAGATAAGGCACCAATCCGTGAAAAAGAGGACAGGCGTGAAAAAAGTAGACATAAAGAAATACAAAGAAGAGGAATGAAACAAGAATGTGTGCGTGAAAAGGGTTGAAAATGTGCCAGTCCGTGAAAGAAGATGTGCCTGAAAAGGATAGTCACGAAGATAAATGTACACTGACGTGAAAGAAAAATAGATAAGGCAACAATCCGTGAATAAAGTGGACAAAAAGAAATACAAAGAAAAGGAATGAAAAAAGAAGATGTGCGTAAAAAGGGTTGAAAAGGTACCAGTCCGAGAAAGAAGAAGATGTGCGTGAAAAGGATAATCACGAAGTAAACTGTTCAAGCAACAATCCATGAAAAATGTGGAAATCCATGAAAAAAGTGGACATGCGTGAAAAAAAGTTGACATAAAGAAATATAAAGAAAAGGAATAAAAAAAGAAGATGTGCGTGAAAAGGGTTGAAAAGGTACCTGTCCGTGAAAGAAGAAGACGTGCGTGATAAGGATAATCACAAAGAATAATATACACTAACGTGAAAGAAAAATAGATAAGACAACAATCCGTGAAAAAGTGGACATCCTTGAAAAAGTGGACATAAAGAAATACAAAGAAAGGTAATGAAAAAAGAAGATGTGCGTGAAAAGGGCTGTAAAGGTACCAGTCCGTGAAAGCAGAAGATGTGCGAGAAAAGGATTATCAGGAAGAAAAATGTATACTGACGTGGAAGAAAAACAGATAAGACAACAATCCGTGAAAAAGTGGACATGCGTGAAAAAAGTGGACATCAACAAATGCAAAATAAAGGAATGATAAAAGATGGATATGCGTGAAAAGGGTGGAAAAGGTACCAGTCCGTGAAAGCAGAAGATGTGCGTGAAAAGGATAATCACGAAGAAAAATGTACACTGACGTGAAAGAAAAACAGATAAGGCAACAATCCGTAAAAAAGTGGACATGCGTGAAAAAAGTGGACTTTAAGAAATACAAAATAAAGGAATGAAAAAAGATTGATGTGCGTGAAAAGGGTTGAAAAGGTACCAGTCGAGAAAAAAGAAGGTAGACTGGCGTGAAAGAAAAATAGATAAGGCACCAATCCGTGAAAAAGAGGACAGGCGTGAAAAAAGTAGACATAAAAAATACAAAGAAGAGGAATGAAACAAGAAGATGTGCGTGAAAAGGGTTGAAAATGTGCCAGTCCGTGAAAGAAGATGTGCGTGAAAAGGATAGTCACGAAGATAAATGTACACTGACGTGAAAGAAAAATAGATAAGGCAACAATCCGTGAATAAAGTGGACATAAAGAAATACAAAGAAAAGGAATGAAAAAAGAAGATGTGCGTAAAAAGGGTTGAAAAGGTACCAGTCCGAGAAAGAAGAATATGTGCATGAAAAGGATAATCACGAAGTAAACTGTTGAAGCAACAATCCATGAAAAAAGTGGAAATCCGTGAAAAAAGTGGACATGCGTGAAAAAAGTTGACATAAAGAAATACAAAGGAAAGGAATGAAAAAAGAAGATGTGCGTGAAAAGGGTTATAAAGGTACCAGTCTCTGAAACCAGAAGATATGCGTGAAAAGGATAATCTCGAAGATGTGCGTGTGCGTTATCAGGAAGAAAAATGTATACTGACGTAGAAGAAAAACAGATAAGACAACAATCCGTGAAAAAGTAGACATGCGTGAAAAAAGTGGATATCAACAAATGCAAAATAAATGAATGATAAAAGATGGATGTGCGTGAAAAGGGTTGAAAAGGTACCAGTCCGAGAAAGAAGAAGATGTACGTGAAAGGATAATCCCGAAGATAAATGTACACTGACGTGAAAGAAAAATAGATAAGGCAACAATCTGTGAAAATTATGGACATCTGTGAAAAAAGTGGACATAAAGAAATGCAAAATAAAGGTATGAAAAAAGATGGATGTGCGTGAAAAGGGTTGAAAAGGTACCTGTCCGAGAAAGAAGAAGATGCGCGTGAAAAGGATAATCCCGAAGAAAAATTTGGACTGACATGAATGGAAAAAAAGATAAGGCACCAATCTGTTAAAAATGTAGACATCCGTGGAAAAAGTGGATATAAGGAAAAACAAAGGAAAGGAATGAAAAAAGAAGATGTGCGTGAAAAGTGTTAAAAATGTACCAGTCCGAGGAAGCAGAAAATGTGCGTGAAAAGGATAATCACGAAGATAAATGTTCACTGAAGTGAAAGAAAAAAAGATAAGGCAACAATCCGTGAAAAAGTGGACACCCGTGAAAAAGGTGGACAAAAAAATGCAAAATATAGGAATGATAAAAGATGGATGGGCGTGAAAAGGGTTGAAAAAGTAAAAGTCCGAGAAAGAAGAAGATGTGCGTGAAAAGGATAATCCCGAAGATAAATGTACACTGACGTGAAAGAAAAATTGATAAGGCACCAATCCGTGAAAAGAGTGGACACCCTTGAAAAAAGTCTCCATAACGAAATACAAAATAAAGGAATGAAAAAAGATGGATGTGCGTGAAAAGGGTTGAAAAGGTAACAGTCCGAGAAAGAAGAAGATGTGCGTGAAAAGGATAATCCCGAAGATAAATGTACACTGACGTGAAAGAAAAACGGATACGGCAGCAAACCGTGAAAAAGTGGACATCCGTGAAAAAAGTGGACATAAAGAAATGCAAATTAAAGGAACAAAAAGATGGATGTGCGTGAAAAGGGTTGAAAAGGTACCTGTCCGAGAAAGAAGAAGATCGCGTGAAAAGGATAATCACGAGGAAAAATGTACACTGACTCGACAGAAAAATAGATAAGGCAACAATCCTTGAAAAAAGTGGACAGGCGTGAAAAGGCAGACATAAAGAAATACAAGAAAAGGAATGAAAAAAGAAGATGTGCGTGCAAGGGTTGAAAAGGTATGAGTACGTGAAAGAAGAAGTTGCGCGTGAAAAGGATTATCACGTAGATAAATGTTCACTGACGTGAAAGAAAAATAGATAAGGCAACAATCCGTGAAAAAAGTGGACATGCGTGAAAAAAGTGGACATAAAGAAATACTAAGAAAAGGAATGAAATAAGAAGATGTGCGTAAAAAGGTTTGAAAAGGTACCGGTCATAAGACCAGGTTGGTTTTCGGCCGGTATCGGGAGAAACATAGATGCCAGCCCCGCATAAAGCTGTAGCGCTGTAGACCCCAGCGTCTTCCTCATCGCTGCCCCAAGCCTTGTTTCATAGCGGGCGTAAAGCTTTTCGATTTCGCTATTGTCAAGAGCGTCGATCTGTTCTGCGGTGAGAACCTTCCCATGCACAACTAGTCAATACTGCTTGGCTTGGCCTCCCACTACCAATGCGGCGAGCCTTTCACGGTATTTTTGCACCCGGTCCTCGAGGAGCGGCTCCTCATGGCCCGTCTGACGTCGCTGCCGTTCCTACCGCGGTTGGGGCTTCAGCGTTCTGCCTTTGCTTTGTCGTTCCTATCAGCTCATCGATCAGTTCGTCACAGTCCATAGCTATTGCTTTGCGATTCATTGCGAGCTGGTTGACCAGTCCAATATAGTGTCGAACGCGCTGGCAGAAGCGTGCGTGTGTGTTAACACGCATCTGAGTAATGTAAACACACTGCCTAGCAATAAAGAACAGCAGTACCAGCTGCGCGCCAAGCACTGTGATAAGCAGTCCTTCAGTTACTTCGTACATTACTTAACACCATATAAGCAGCCGGTTGGTCTGTCTTTAATAAAGGCTTAGCATGCTTTGTCTCGGCTAACTGCTGTGGAGATCACATCATTCTCACGCAAGCAGTCTTCGAATGAATCACGATCCCTGCAGTGAAACAAACAGACCCAGCGCGTCTGCTCGCGCAAGTCCTTCAAGACGGAGTTGTACTTTTGGGTGAGAACCCAGACGCTCTGGTCGGCGTGACGGCCCGAGAACGCTAGCTCTGACAGCATGTCTTTCTTTTTCGACAAAGCCTTCGTGGCCGAGCAGTCATCGATGATATATAAGGTAGGCTCGCCCAAAAACACCTGGTAAAACGCTTGCAGGTAATCGTTAAGGCGCTCGCCAGGGTCTAGAACGTATACGTCAGGGTCGGTCCAGATCCAGGGGCGCTGGTATGTTTTATTATACTTTATGGCGGGGCAGAGGACCCCAATGTGCCGAAAGAACTCCCGGTAGGGGCCTTTGAGCACATCTAGGATAAAAACGGTTTTTCCGCATCCCGATTGCCCGCATATTGCGCCGAATGGGCCATACGCGGTAGGAGATTTATTTATCGTTCCTCAGGAACACTAATAGAGCGCTGAGACGAACCGGCCATTTTCGATGTTTAGCTATGAACCATGATGACGTAGAGGTAATTGTTCGATGCGCCAGCAGCCTCGGCTCTTTTCGTTATCTGGATGGTCACACCTTCGCTGGCATTCTCTATCCGCCTGCCGGAGCCGTGGAGCCGGTCGTCGTCGCTTGCCCTGATGTCAAGCCACAGCGCGTGCTTGCTGGTGAGGTATTCCGCCAGGCTGACGTCGGCTAGGGCAATGTCTTTTTCAACCGTTGCCACTTCAGGGTGTCGCCTGCTACCGGCTGCGAAGAACTTCCTCACTTCATCAAACACATGGTAAGAGCGCATCCCTTGGCTGAAGAGTTGGTTGGGGATCCCCTCGATGGTGACCTCGACCTTGGCGATTTTCGGGGTATAGAAGGCCTCTGTGTCGCGAGCGAAGGGCTGTTGCGCGGCTTCATCCTCAAAGAGCATCAGGATGCCCTTCATGCTGCGGGCGGGCACGTTGAGATTGCTATTCGAGAGGGTGTCGCTCTTGTCTTTACCGATTTTGCGGTGCCGCAGTACCCTGTCGTACAGGATCGAAATGCGGCTTCTGTACTGGTTGTTGATCATTAGGGCCAGCTCCGGCAGGGTGACCATGTCATACTCAAGACAGATGTTTCCAATGTCGAAAGAGGCACCTCTGCCTGTGGCCTGGATCACACGGTTGAAGTCGTTGAACGTGAGCTCATACTTGAGTCGGTCGCCAAGCGCGCTCTGGTAGAATGGCACGTGGCTCTCGAGTAGCTCGAAGGCCAGTGGGATGTAGAAACGATTGCCGAAAGCATCGGCGACGGCTTTGTCCGCTAGAACGGACTCATCTTCGTTGCCAGCATTGATTCGGATCCTCGTCGTATTTTGGTTTTCCGACGTATCAATGCCTTGGTACTGGCCATTTTTCCTCTCTGAAGCCGTCCTCCAGTGATCGCGGTAGCAGTGGTACACATCAATATCGTCGATGCTGAGGACCTAATTTCCCGAAATTTTAATGACGGTCTATTTCAGGAGGGCGCGGCCTAGGTTCTGAACCAAGGTCCGATTGGCATATTTGCTGTGCAGCGTTATCGTTAAGGCCAACTTCGTGGTCCCGGGGACGATGACATCATGTTTTCCGAGGTTGCGGAAACGAACCAGAAGCTGTTGGTTCGGGCCGATAGTGCTGGGTTTGTTTAGGTTTCCATTATGGTCTGGTCGCTTAATGTTTGTGTTTCTTTCCCTTTGGTGCCTTTGATGGGTGGAGTAAGTTAATTGTATCGATTCCTGATCTTTGTTTTACTTCTACTTTGTAAGTTATCGACACCGATTGCCTCACCCCTTTTACACAAAGGGGTTCGCGGAGGCACCGGTAGGGGTCAAGCTTTCGTCCGTACTTACTTGATGACATGGTATCAGCTTCGTTGACACTCGACAAAGTCGTCTGTTTTAAAGATGCGCGACAACCTTCAAATGCACATACTTGTTATATAAATATGGCTGACTTTGATTTCGAAAACCCAACGTTCGACCCAGACGGGCCTGGAATAGACGATGATTATGATTTCGACCTCCCCGACCCCCCCCCCCCCCCTCCAATGGAGCCACCACTGCCCGTCCAGCAAAATCTAAACACATCCGGGGACAATTTGCAGAATCTTCAGGGTGAGTTGAAACAGGCAGAACTTGAGGCTCAGAAAAAGCGCCTGGTTGACACTTTCTACAAAGAAGTGAACCGTCTCTATGGGTTGCGCCCCGACGGCAGGATCGACTATAGCCAGTTTTGGATTGATGCCGACGGCAAAACACTCTACTGGACCCCAGGCGACAAAAAGATCCCTATCACTGCGACGAGGGGACAATTCCAGATTCTGGCCCTATCAACACTGGCCACAAGATACGGAGGAGGCGGCATACATGCACTGCGAAGTTCACTGGGGTTCCCTGAATTCACATCGAATACGCAGCGTCTAAGTAGCTCCGCTGTGAAAGCTCTACCGAGCGGTGCGAATCTTGAAAATATCGAACTTCAGGACCACCCCGGCATAGCCGATAGCGCGCGCCGCAGCGCAGAAGACGTTGAGACCGTATTGAAGACAATTGTTAATCAGCCTATCGACACCGCGTGGGTCACCCAGGCCAAAAGAGAGCTCGCTGGGCTTGAAAAGGCCATGACTCGAACCCGAGATGAGTTGGCGAACAACCTGGCGAAACTGTCAAATGTCGACGAGGGAAAATCCCAAGTTGAAAAACACTTGGCCAGGGAGCGGCGGAAACTGACGGAAACGGACGACCCCGAGATGCAGCTGGAGATTCGAGACCGAATCAGAAAACTGGAGGGCGAGCTCTCTGATATCGAAAGCGAAAGACAGTCGAGGCTTGAAGCCCTCTCTACGAACAGAGAAGCTCTCCGGTCCCAGATCTCCCGAATCCGTGAGACGTTCAGGCGGCTCCTTCATGAACACAAGACGCTGGCTGAGCGAATACGGACACTCTTCCGCGAGCACGGAATTACCATCGTGAGCATCCTTACAGCGATCGGGATGGCAATCTCGACCCTAGTGCTTGCGCTAACAGGCGGCGGGGGGAGTGTACAGGCTCCCAGGCCACCCGTCAAGGGCGGGGTCAAGGAGTGGGTAAAAATGCACCCACAGTCCATTGGGCGTGCCCTGGCCAATTTGGCCGGCAAGGCCGCGGCTGCCTTGCCCGGAATCATCGGGTCCATCGTCTCTTGGCTCTTGAGCACGCTAGGGAAGGCCGCTTCATGGCTCGCAGATAATTTGTGGGCCTTGGTCATCGGCGTGGGGGCCCTTCTTCTCGTGACTGCACGGGACTGGCTAGCGCGCGACCAACCAAAGCACCACTAAGCCAACCCCAATCCCTGCAACTATGAGAGCTTTTTTTTTCTTCGTCATGATCGAGACCGGATTTCCGGTCCGGAGCAACCGCGGCAGACGTAGGCGACCCTTCGGGGGTGGCCAAGCGATTACTCGCGGATCGGTCCCGGCTGGTGCGGTAGTTTTCCCCTGGAATGTCCTATCGACTTTAGAGGCAGGTTGAATCAGTGCCGCCTTGTTTATTCCTGGGTGTTGGCCGATGGCAGCGTCTGACCCCGCTATTTGGATTTGGTTATTATAACCTTGAACATTGCCTGGATGGAGTGCCATGTCGCTCGGCATCAAGTAGAGCGCTCTCCCGCAGACGTAATCCAGTGGTGTGGATGTAGATTGCAACGTCTTTTGATAGCGATCGATGCTGCTTGGTATGTCGACGGGTGAGGCGGTGGCGTCTTCGAGATTCGCCGTAAACTGCTTTTGGGCGTCGAACCCTGTCCTGACTTTGAGAATGTTGGAACGGGTTTGAGCTTGCGCTCCCAGGATTGCCCAAACGTAAGTCCGAATCGAGTCGTTGAGACGCACGACACCCGCTTGCGTGAAGCCATCTGATTAATCGAGAATGAACATCGTCCACGCCTTTGAAATATCCGCATTATGGCGTATGGCATCCTTCGGGTGAAAGAAGGGGCCATCGGAGCTGTGATCACTGCGGTATTTCCCCGAAGGGGTCATGAATGTACTAAAATGTCCGAGGCCTTGACACCCGTAGTCCAGCTTTTGCCTCCAATCTGTAGAAGGCGAAACGGCGAACTCCTCGCAAAGCCGCTTGTAGGCCCTGGAGTCATATTGGTTATCGTACCATGAATAGGACTCGACCCCAGGGAGCGCGACTTTTAGCTCCTTAAGCAGACGCCTCGTCGAATAATAAACATGAAAGCAATTAAGGCTTGTGTCTTTTTATTTTTGGATGGCCATATGGCCATTTTGTGGGAAAGTAACTGTCCTTATGGCCTTCCTTTGTTTAGGTTTCCATTATGGTCTGGTCGCTTAATGTTTGTATTTCTTTCCCTTTGGTGTCTTTTATGGGTGGAGTAAGTTAATTGTATCAATTGCTGATCTTTGTTTTACTTCTACTTTGCAAGAAGGGACTCCTCCGCTTGGAGATGGTCCTGGAATGAAACACCACATCCGGCGGTTGCGCACCAAATTGCAAATGACAGCTGGCACTGCCACCAGCTGAAGGGGGCGTGCTGCCAGCTGTTCCACGCCTTGTTTGCCTTAGTGACGTCCCCGGTAAGCGGAGGGTTTTGATAATGCTGCCAGGTGTTGTCCCACATCGCGTTAAGCTTTTGTTTGTGTGTAAGCGGATGATTTTGATAATCGAAGATGTTCGGGTACTTGGCAAGGAAGTGACTTCCCTTATCGTAGACCATTATGACTAGGTTGGGCTCCCCTGCTGCTGACTCTTTATATTTGAAATGGCCACCTGCCTGATATTTTGTCGAGCTATTAAACGCCTTTGTATCCATACCCATTTTGGTGATTATCATGTACATCACACTCACTGACGTTCAAAATGATGTGCCAATAAATCTTGGCAGGACCTTGTCTGCGGGTGAGCGAGAGATTGCTCTGTGCGAGTTGACGTATTATCACTGGTGGTACAACATATGCACGGCGAAAAGGACTAATAAGGTCTCAAATAACAAGACTGAAAAAAAACAATACCTGACGGGTATTATAACGTCTGTGAGTTTAACGAAAAGGCGTTCAGCGGTTGGGCGACGAACTCGCTCTAGATGAACCCTCTGGTCTACTGCAATTAACGGTAAAGCCCGGAGAAGTTATAACAATGGATCGCGAATTAGCTAATATCTTAGGCTTTTCCGACAATACTTTCAAACCCCCTCCCGTGGCGCTGATCAATAACAATGGCTATCACTTGGAAGGAGACCGCACCAAGACGTTCACTGAATAGAAGCCACACAAGCTGGCCGTCCATCCTGAGGTCTACTTTCACCTTGCTGAATTAAGTACTTCAGACAATCTGCAAAACGGTCGCCCCTCTACACTGCTTAGATCTGTCCCCGTCGAGAACGAAAAGTGTGGAGCTGGTAGAACTGAATTATTTCCCGTCTTACAGTACAAAAGGTTGTCGTCAGGGCCTGTTTCACAGCTAACTATCTCACTTAGAGATACCAACGGGAGATGTTACCATTCGAGTATATGAGTGCAACCCTACATATAAGGAATGGTTGACGCAAGCGGCCCCGGTGGGGTCAGAAAATGCACTGTGGTGACTTTGGCTGATCTTTGTGACACTGAGGGGTTCGATAAGAACGGGAAGGAAGATCGATTGTATGCCTTTCAGCTCTCGTAGGGAGTCTACAAAAGAAAAGAGGTCGCCCAAGCGGGGTCATTGAAATTCGGTGATCTCAGCGACGTAGATACCTCACATGCCATTCCAAAGCGGGTTCATAAGCTGACCTTCACTGGGAACAAGTGGGTTGCTTTTGCAGACCCAATCCAGCAAACGGGGTGGCTTATTGACATAAAAATCTCATCTCCGTACGCTGTGACTGGAAAGGGCACAAAGTTAGGAAGGTAGTGAATAGTGGCACTCGACTGTGCTCGTATATCCCCGGGACGAAGAACATTGTCGTTTCCTAAGATAACGTGCTAAAGACAAGCAACAACCGGCAGGGAATCCTGAAAATAGTCTTCGAATTTCCCCAAGCGGGGCTTATTGGTATTCACTTGCCAACATCATCGATCATCCTTGATCTACTTCTCGGAGATACACCCGACGACTTTGTTCATGTGTTACCCGGCTTCAAGCTCAAATGGCCACCAACGCATGCTAATACGGTGGTTAGGGTTCACATAGTCACAAAAAGTGGGGCTGCTCTTGAAGTGCAGTTCACTCTTGAAGGAATCTAACACAAAGCTGAATACCGTCATTTAGATATACATAATATTTTTATAGGCCAAGTGTCTCTCAAAAGGCTGCGATTTACGCCCGGTGCGCTCACAAGGGACCAAGCTATAGTCGTTATTAGCCAGTAAGTCTATTTAAACCCACCCAGCTGGAGGGGTAGTACACGATGGGCCTCTACCCAGGACTTGAAACCGGAGACGAACATCGCCTTCAGCACGTAGCCGAGGTCAAATTCCGTGTCGAAAAAGAACGAGACTTCAGAGCCTCGCTGTACAAGAAATACAGACGCGGGGTTAATGTTGTTGATGGGATTGATACCGCGCATACTGCGACTAGCGTAGGGCTGGCTGCTTCTGGCGTCGGGCTCTTGTCAACTATCATCGCGACGCCTGTCGCAATTGGCGTTGAAGCTGGCGCGATTGTGTGTGGGTTGCTGGGTGTTTGCGGGAAATGTATTGGGCGAAAACTCCAAACAAAAGCCAAAAAACACGACGAGATTCGTATCTTGCCTGAGTCGAAGCTAAACTCAATCGCCGACCGCATTTCTATCTCGCTGAACGACGATGATATATCTGAAACAGAATTTCGCCTGATTCTGTGTGAAATCGACAAGTTCGATCAGATGAAAGAAGAAAATCGTGGACGCCACAAACAGGGTCTTAGTTTATCAGAAGACGAAAAAAGCAGTTGTTTCAACGTGCGAAAGACGAGGCGTTAATGATGGCCCGTACGAAGCTGTTAGAAGAACTCAATCAACCTACGGCGGGTGGCATTTGTATATTTCTTGTTGGCGAGCTTAAAAGAGTGCAGGCTGCCTAGACAAGTAGTTGTTTCCGTTAGAGACTTAATGCTAACAATAAATACATGGGTCGGCGCCTTGCGGATATTTATTACAGCCCTAAGGGTTACTGGAGGGGTCTTGAGGCCATAAAGAAGCAGGCTTCTGCGGCTAAGACCTCAGAAGATGTGGCCCGAGTTTGGTTGAAGAAGCAGGCCTTCTGGCAGATCTACCTCGCCGCCCCATAGCACGTTCCACGACCTAAATTCGACATCACCAAGCCGAACGACGTCCATCAGGCTGACCTGCTCTTTCTGCCACACGACCGTGTTCGCAAGCGCACGTACAAATACGCCCTTTGGTTGGTGTAGCCTCACGCTTCAAAGAAGCTGAGCCTCTGGCCACTAAAGAAGCCAGAGAGGTTGCTGAAGCTTTGTCTCGCATCTACAGGCGAGGCCCGTTGAGGTGGCCCAAATTGCTCCAGGTCGACCCCGGTCGTGAGTTCATGGGCTCTGTCAGCCAGCTGTTGGCAAAGCACTCTGCCCGGGTTCTTCGCGGTCGGGATGACATCCATCGGGACCAAGGGATCGTAGAACGCTGGAACCGGACCCTCGCAGAGCGGCCTTTCGGACACCAATATGCTCAAGAGATGCGCATCCCTTCAGGTCAAAGGTCGACTGAGTGGGTGGCTCGGCTGCCTGGCGTCGTAGCAGCTCTGAACGGTGAAGTGACAAGGTTGACTGGCAAAAAAACCCTCAGATGCCATAAGGGCGCGATCGGTGGCACAAAAGCCCTCCTCTGTAGTTCCTGGTCGTCCTGTAGTTCGGTGTCGGCGTTCGCTATTTGTACCAGCCTGGCGAGCTTGAAGGGGCACCGGCGAGCGACTGATCCTATATGGTCTCTTGATGTGTTCAGGCTGGGCCGCGCTCGGTGACCAAGTCTGATGAGCCTGTGTTGTATTACTTGCAGGATGGACATCAGCGCGGATTTGGGCGCGAGGAACTCCTTGTTGTGCCACCGGACACTCAGCTTCCTCCGGATGGGGTTCTCAAGCGCTGAGCGCAGCCGCTCCTCTTTTTCGGTTGCACTCGAGACAGGTCAACCTGATGTTGTCGCGGACGTGGCCCACAGAGTTATCTAACCGGTCAACGCTGAACTGCTGCGTGTCCTTTGGTTGGTAAGCCCATAGGAGCTCAATATCGCACGCGGCACAGTGATTGTTCTGTGCCTCCTTGAGTTCTAGGATTTGACCAACCTTCAGGTTAAACCGGAGCCCATTGGCTTGGTCCTGTCGCTTGTGGGCCGCAAGCTTCTTCGCAATAATCTTGCGGAGCTGCTGCTCGGTGATAATGGGTGGCCCCTCAGAACCCTCCTGTGGGGGTCAGACTACCATTTCGAGCTGGTGCATGTACTCCACCATTGACACTGCCAAATATGCAAGATTGGACCACTGCAGGAAGTCATCAATAATCCAGACTTTTTGGGGGTCTGCGGTGGTGAGACCTTGGCTTGAGTGGATTGTGATGGCATAGCCAAGAGCCCAGTCCTGGTCCCATATGTCGTCTAGTACGCCACGGGCGGTTTGCAAGGAAACATCGACAACGTCGTTCAGAACGAGTTCCTGCCGGTCTCGCTCTCCATCCAGCACCAAGGACCCAGGGATGGTGACCATTACGTTTTGCTGCCGAGTATCCTTGGGACGATATAGCAGAGGAACGGGAAGGTTGGGGAAATGCTTCTCATGGCTCTCGAAAAGCTGCATCTGGGCCCGGTCACGAACCTTCTGTCTCGAGGTCAGGATCAAGTCCCCCGGCTTCCAAGCTTCCACGAATCTGTCCCATCCCAGGCAGGCCGGCAGCGCTTTTCTCATAGCCCGACACTGTACTCGGTCTGGTTGGAGACGGATCTCCTTTTAAGAGCTTTCAGAGCCGGCTCTTTTGCCCTGGACCTCTTCATAGTAATCGGCTCTCCGCTGCAACCAGTTGTGCGGCATTTCTCCCGCGATTGGGGGCGGCTGCCGCTGGTCGCCAAGACGGATAATCTGGACACCCCGACCATCGAGCCAGTCGAGGAAGGTTTCCAGAGTGGGGCGGGGCACTGTGCAGATCTCGTCCCAGATTATCACGCGGGGAATGAACTTCTGTCCCATCCTTTCGGCCTTTCTGGTCACTCCAGCGGAAGAAACTGTTATAGGTCTGGGCCTGGACGCCCCTGGCCCGCATCTCTTTGGCCAGGCGAAGGGTCGGGGTGAAGACGAGGGGGTTCTTGCCGCAGAAGAGCTCGATCGCTCGGGTGGTCTTGTCGCTACCTCCACCACCGTTTAGGTAACTCAGCTGGTGTCGGGTCAGGGGATCGTCATAAAGTGGCGCGGACGAATCGGGCAGGTCTTTGATGTTTGCTATATATTCAGGGTTGGGGCGCAGACCGCGTGCCATAATGGCATGTAGAGTTGTTCACCCTTGTCACGCCACTGAGCTGGGTAATCATGTCTCGTGGTGGCATCGGTGTCTCCTCCTCGTGGCGGGTGTGTTTCAGATGCGACATTTTCCTTTTGGGTGGATTTCATGAGGTTTGAAAGCCTCAACTCCCTCTAGTTTATAGAGTGCCGCTTTCCGGACATAGATAGAATCGGTAGCCACTCGGACAATCTCATCGGGTTCAAACCTTGAAACATGGCGATTAGATTGATGTGGGCGTAGACTAGCATACTCGCCCTCAGGTGAGCGTACTGCGGTTGGGAGCCATTATAATACGTGAGAATATAGCCTAGAGGACACCTTTCGGGAGCTCCGACCAGGGTACCGCTTAGGCGGGTGTCTCGCACGAGAAAGTCGAGTTCACAAGCCTTCGTGTCAGCCTTTACCACCAACTCCGTTGGTAGCTCCATTGGCACCTTTGGCGCCCTGGGTGAACTTGCCGATAACCTTGGTCACGGTCTTCTGGGAGCCACACATCGGTTTGCTTCTTAAAGGTGATAAAGGCTTCCCGAACCTTGAGGCTCTTCAGCAAGCCAGACTCTGTGGGGAAGGTAAGGAGCTGTGTTGGGGCCCATCCACTATTTAAGGAGGCGAAATGCTTCCCGAACCAGACAGGGATGACAGGATGGCAGGTTGCATCAAACTCCCATTCTTGAATCTCGGCGAAGCCTGCGCCTATGTCTTTAGGGAGAGCGTCATTGATGGCTACACGGACCATCCGGTGGGTTGGGTGTCCCAACCGCTCGAAATAGGGCTTGGCTTCACCCATGCCCTGGAAGGATGCCGGATAGCAGGCCTTCATGTCGATGCTGACGACTTCCCTCGTGTCATCATTCATAGAGTTCCAGAGGCCGCCGTGACAGGCCTTCTCGACGTCTGGAAGGAGGTTGGCTGGGGTTGGCTTCCAACCGTTCCTTTCCTTTGCCACAATACTGGCCGCACGATTTTCGCCGAAGGCTCTTTCAGCGAGTTCAGGGTTGCCAACTTTGGCGCAGATTTCTTGGGAGTCGCTCTTGGGCCTCTCGCGTCCTGTAGGTGCGGCCGTCCTGTTGCACGAACTGGTCAGCTGAGAGCCGTCTGTCTTGGCCGCCCAGGAGCCAGACCGCGATCGGCTCCCCACGGGTTGCTTCCCGAATAGCCTGCCAGACGTCGCCCTCGTAGATGTGGACCTCTCTACTCTGGTGGAAGTGGAGGTCTTTGGACCAAGCGTGGCCGTTGTGGCAGATGAATTCTACTTTACCTCTGATTCCATTGCCACCTCTCTGGTACTTTCCGCTGATATATCAGTCATCACCAGCGATGTCTCGCAAGACAATTGCCCGCATAAGAATTTTCTCTAGGTTGGCCACATCTTCAACCGAGGCTCCAGTCTCATGGACCCTCTCTTCCCACTCTATATTTTCTGGCGCCTTATTGTGTTAAACCCTGGCCTCTCAAAGCACCCTCAAAGTGCTCCACAACTCTCTGGGCAACACAGTTGAGGTCGCCATCTTTTAGTGGGGCGAGGTTGGCCGGATCTGGGTCTCTGATTGGGTAGAGGCCGTAGGCAACTGCAGTGACGGGATAGGCGTTCTGGTAGAAGATTTTATCGATTCCAGTCAACACGCCAGGTTTTGTGTCCCGTGAGATGTCGACGACAGCCTGTCCCTTCCTTCTCTCCGCACGGACTGGGTCGAATTTATCTTCAACGACCCAGTCGCAATCCTGTAGCTCATGGAGAAATTTGAGTTTCATAAGAAACCCACCCTCCGGAAGGCTACCAAGCAGCCTTGCCGCTCTCTCGTCTGTCATACTGGCATCCACAGCCATCCGACCCGCTCTGGCATGCATACCGTCGACCCACTCGATATCACCGACGTCAAATGGGTCTTCTTCTTCCACCCTCCATGTAGAGAAGAACGCAGCGGCACCATCAACTTCGAACTCTTCTTTGGCGTCGTTAAGAATCTCGACCCACTGGTCGGCTGGAAGCCCCACCGAGTGAGGGACCTGACCATCCAGGTCGGTAAATTGTTGACCCTGTGGGACTGGGTCGGATATTTCTGCAAGAATCACATCGATCAGTTCATCCATAGTTGCGGATAGGTATACTAGTTATCAAGTTATTCTCTAATTAAAAATAATTATTCTCTAAATTGGGTATTGGAATATTCACTATTCTCTAAGTGGAAATGTCGATGGCGGCTAGACGCTTAAATTCCTTCTGCACCGCTATGGTTGCCTGGGACTGGGTCGGGCTCTGCAAGGATTTGATTGATCAGTTCTTCCATAGTTGCGAATTGGTATACCAGTTATCAAATTATTCTCTAATAGGAATTATCGATATCAGAAAAACGCTTAAATTCCTTTTTCACCGCTATGGTTGCACGGCTCCACACACTTGCATACCCATGCGACCAACATAGTCGGTGTTTGTTTGTACCCCAACCCCACAAACCTCGCATGGCTGCGTGCATGAACCCTTGCGGAGATGCATGCGGTCGGTTTTACAGTACTCTTCCATACATCTCTTACCACAGGACTCAACCGAGCCCAAAGTCAGCCACTTACAATTGTTGCGTCCCTTAGGCATGATTAAGAATGAAAGTTAAAACCGGTATGTCTTTTGCAACTATTTGTCTAAATAGGTTACTTCCTTATCCCGGAGGCCGAAGCCGAACTCGGCCCCAAACTCCTCCGCCAGCCACAGGATCGCATCGAGCCCTGCGCGCTGGGCGTCCGGAAGGGGCTTGAGACCCACCAGCTCGGTCCACCGGGAGTTGACCAGGACCGAAAGATATTTGCGGATAACCCGGGGAGGGGGGGGGGGGGCTTCGAAATCTCGAGCGCCCAGAATATTGACCTTCCCACGGTAAAAGATGTTGACCCGGACCTTTTTCGTTTTGGCCTCCCCGGTGGGGCACACGCACTTGAACGAAAGGTTCTGACCGTCCTGGGGGTTGGGGCTTGATTTCACGGATCGGGTACGGTCCACTCCCTTCTTTTTTGGCGCGCCCCAGGTGTTCGACGATGCGCGCCAGGTTGAGGACGACTCGCTCGCTCTGGCAGTTCAGATGGAATTTGAAGTTCACCATGATCGGTCGCGACCCGACCACGGCGACCGGGCTGGCAGGATCTGTCCCCACCCCTGCCTCCGTCA
The DNA here is from genome assembly GCA_963580285.1 of Lucinisca nassula. Lineage (NCBI taxonomy): Eukaryota > Metazoa > Mollusca > Bivalvia > Lucinida > Lucinidae > Lucinisca > Lucinisca nassula. The sequence goes on along the minus strand of OY757023.1, from coordinate 103,217,698 downwards.
ATAAGCGAGCACACAGGGTCGCAACAAAAACGCCGTCTGAGAAGTCGGAGCAAAGGACCCCTGGGTCTTGTAACGTGCCCTGTCGTTGGGAAAGATTTGACGGCGTAATACTTTCCGGGAATCTCTTCGAGGAGGGTTCTGACCAGGGCGGGGTGGGGGCGCATCCTCGAGGCCGGGTATGATCGTCGGCTCTAGGGCGGAGTTGAAGCAGGTCGCGTCGTCCTGGGGTTTCCGTTGGCGGCCGCTGCCAGCCTGGGCCGGGGCCTTCAAGAACTGCTCGAAGCCGGGGCGCAGAAGTGGCCATAGTTGCTGAATAAGGCCTTGACGGCCCCTCCCAGACCCGCGGCAATCCGAGAGCCGAGGATGTCCGTGAGCTCGTTGTGGGGGCGGCCGATGTTGCTGATCAGGGCTTCGAAGGTTCCCGTGAACATCGTCCGGGGTGAGAAGGGCACGGTGGGCCGCCCGGGGGAGCAGGCGCCGCTGGGGCAGCGATGAACCATCGTTTAGTGCACGGCTTCGACGCATTCAGTTTGCGCCTAATTTACCTGTATATCTTTTGCAACTACTTGTCTAGATAGGTTACTTCCTTATCCCGGACCCAAGGCCGGCGAGGGTGGTGGGCCGCCCCCTTAGGCTCAGGGGGTTTGCCTATACGAGGCACTCGCCGAGTGCCCTTAGTATGTCGCAGCCAGTTGGGGTGGAATTTTTTAAGAGTTGGGAGGCTTAATTTGCCACATGGAAAATATTGATGTTTGGGTTGGGAGGCTTAATTTACCAAAAAGAGAATATATTTGGGTCGAAATGGGGTGGGAAGCTTAATGGGTTAAATGGGGTTTTCATGGCTGAAACAAAAAGTGCATTCACCCTCACTGCTGCTCTTTATATCCACTTTTCACGGAAAACCACTTTTTTCACGGATTGTTGCCTTATCTATTTTCTTTCACGTCAGTGTACATTTATCTTAGTGACTATCCTTATCACGCACATCTTCTTCATTCACGGACAGGTACCTTTTCAACCCTTTTCACACACATCTTCTTTTTTCATTCCTTTTCTTTGTATTTCTTTATATCCACTTTTTTCACGCATGTCCACGTTTTTCACGGATTGTTGCCTTACTTATTTTTCTTTCAAGTCAGTCTACATTTTTCTTCGGGATTATCCTTTTCACGCTCATCATCTTCTTTCTCGGACTGGTACCTTTTCACGCACATCCATCTTTTTCATTCCGTTATTTTGTATTTCTTTATGACCACTTTTTTCACGCATGTCCACTTTTTTCATGGATTGTTGCCTTATCTGTTTTTCTCTCGTGTCAATGAACATTTTTCTTCGTGATTATCCTTTTCACGCACATCTTCTGCTTTCACGTACTGGTACCTTTACAACCCTTTCACGGACTGGTACCTTTACAACTTTTTACACGCACATCTTCTTTTTTCATTCCTTATCTTTGTATTTCTTTAAGTCCACTTTTTTCACGCATGTCCACTTTTTCCATGGATTGTTGCCTTATCTATTTTTCTTTCACCTCAGTGTACATTTTTCTTCTTGATTATCCTTTTCACGCACAGCTTCTTCTTTCTCAGGCTGGTACATTTTCAACCCTTTTCACGCACATCTTCTTTTTTCATTTCTTTTCTTTATATTTCTTTATGACTACTTTTTTCACGCCTGTCCACTTTTGTCACGGATTGGTGCCTTATATATTATTCTTTCAGGTCAGTCTACATTTTTCTTCGGGATTATTCTTTTCACGCGCATCTTTTTCTTTCTTGGACAGGTACCTTTTCAACCCTTTTCACACACATCCTTCTTTTTTCATTCCTTTATTTTGCATTTCTTTATGTCCACTTTTTTCACGCATCTCCACTTTTTTCACGGATTGTTGCCTTACCCATTTTTCTTTCACGTCAGTCTACATTTTTCTTCGGGATTATCCTTTTCACGCGCATCTTCTTCTTTCTCGGACTGGTACCTTTTCAACACTTTTCACGCACATCCATCCCTTTCATTCCTTTATTTTGTATTTCTTTATGTCCATTTTTTTTTCATGCATGTCCACTGTTTTCACGGATTATCTGTTTTTATCTGCCTTATCTGTTTTTCTCTCACGTCAGTGAATATTTTTCTTCGTCATTATACTTTTCACGCACATCTTCTGCTTTCACGCACTGGTACCTTTTCTACCCTTTTCACGCACATCTATTCATTCATTTTCTTTGTAATTCTTTATGTCCACTTTTTTCACGCATGTCCACTTTTTCATGGAGTGTTGCCTTATCTAGTTTTCTTTCACGTCAGTATACATTTTTCTTCGTGATTATCCTTTTCATGCACATCTTCTTTTTTCATTCCTTTTCTTTTTATTTCTTTATGTCTACTATTTTCACGCATGTCCAATTTTTCACGGATTGGTGCCTAATCTATTTTTCTTTCACGTCAGTATACATTTTTCTTTGGGATTATTCTTATCACGCTCATCTTCTTCTTTCTCGGACTGGTACTATTTCAACCCTTATCACCGGCCCCGATATCTCAGTTGGTAGAGTGTCCGCTTCGGGGAACGGGAGGTCACGGGTTCGACCCCGGGCCGCGACATACTAAAGTCGTTAAGAATGGCACTAGCTGCTCCTCGCTTGGCACTCCGATTTACGGGGTAGAGCTAGGACTGGTCGACCCAGTGTCAGGATAGTGTGACTGGGTGTGGTATCATGTAATGTGTCTGGGACATGATACTTCAGTGAGGCAGCGCTATAAAAGTGAGCATTGAGCTCCCTGTCGCAACCAAACACCGTCGTGATATGACTGAAAAATTGTTGAAAGCGACGTTAAACCAGAATTCACCCACTCAACGCATTTCACGCACATCCATCTTTTTCATTCCTTTATTTTGCATTTCATTATGTCCACTTCTTTCACGCATGTCCACTTTTTCACGGATTGTTGCCTTATCTATTTTTCTTTCACGTCAGTGTACATTTTTCTTCGTGATTATCCTTATCATGCACATCTTCTTTCACGGACAGGTACCTTTTCATCCCTTTTCACGCACATCTTCTTTTTTCATTCCTTTTCTTTGTATTTCTTTATGTCTACTTGTTTCACGCCTGTCCATTTTTTCACGGATTGGTGCCTTATCTATTTTTCTTTCACGTCAGTGCACATTTTTCTTCGTGATTATCTTTTTCACGCGCATCTTCTTCTTTCTCGGACAGGTACCTTTTCAACCCTTTTTCACGCACATCCATCTTTTTTCATTCCTTCATTTTGCATTTCTTGATGTCCACTTTTTTCACGGATGTCCACTTTTTTTCACGGATTGTTACCGTATCTGTTTCTCTTTCACGTCGGTGTACATTTATCTTCGGGGTTATCCTTTTTAACGCACATCTTCTTCTTTCTGGGACTGTAACCTTTTTCACACTTTTCACGCACATCCATCTTTTTCCTTCCTTTTTTTGCATTTCTTTATGTCCACTTTTCACACGCATGTCCACTTTTTTCACGGACTGTTGCCTTATCTGATTTTCTTCCACGTCAGTCTACATTTTTCTTCTTGACAATCCTTTTCACGCACATCTTCTGCTTTCACGGAATGGTACCTTTACAACCCTTTTCAAGCACATCTTCTTTTTTCATTCCTTTTCTTTGTATTTCTTTATGACCACTTTTTTCACGGATATCCACTTTTTTCACGGATTGTTGCCTTATCTTTTTTTCTTTCCCGTCATTGTACATTTCCTTCGTGATTATCCTTATCGCGCACATCTTCTTCTTCACGGACAGGTACCTTCTCAACCCTTTACACGCACATCTTCTTTTTTCATTCCTTTTCTTTGTATTTCTTTATGTCCACTTTTTTCACGCATGTCCATTTTTTTATACGGATTGTTGCCTTATCTATTTTTCTTTCACGTCAGTGTACATTTTTCTTCTTAATTTTCCTTTTCACGCACAGCTTCTTCTTTCACGGGCTGGTACATTTTCAACTCTTTCCACGCACATCTTCTTTTTTCATTCCTTTTCTTTATATTTCTTTATGACAACTATTTTCACGCCTGTCCACTTTTGTCACGGATTGGTGCCTTATCTATTATTCTTTCACGTCAGTCTACATTTTTCTGCGGGATTATTCTTTTCACGCGCATCCTTTTCTTTCTCGGACAGGTATCTTTTCAACACTTTTCACGCACATCCATCTTTTTTCATTCCTTTATTTTGCATTTCTTTATGTTCACTTTTTTCACGCATCTCCACTTTTTTCACAGATTGTTGCCTTATCTGTTTATCTTTCACGTCAGTGTACATTTTTCTTCATGATCAACCTTTTCACGCACATCTTCTGCTTTCACATACTGGTACCTTTTCAACTCTTTTCACGCGCATCTTCTTTTTTCATTCCTTTCCTTTGTATTGCTTAATTTGACATTTTCCTCCATGTCCACCTTTTCACGGATTAGTGCCTTATCTCGTTTTTGGTTTCACGTCAGTGTACATTTTTCTTCGTAATTATCCTTTTCGCGCACATCTTCTTCTTTCACAGACTGGTACTTTTTCAATCCTTTTCACGCACATCTTTTTTCATTCCTTTTCTTAGTATTTCTTTATATCTATTTTTTTTCACGCATGTCCACTTTTTTTCACGGATTGTTGCCTTATCTATTTGTCTTTCACGTCAGTGTACATTTATCTTCGTGACTATCCTTTTCACATACGTCTTCTTCTTCCAAGGACTGGTACCTTTTCAACCCTTTTCACGCACATTTTTTTCATTCCTTTTCTTTGTATTTCTTTATGTCTACTTTTTTACGCCTGTCAACTTTTTTCACGGATAGGTGCCTTATCTATTTTTCTTTCACGTCAGTCTGCCATCTTCTTTCTCGCACTGGAACCTTTTCAACGCTTTTCACGCACATACATCTTTTTCATTCCTATATTTTGTATTGTTTATGTCCACTTTCTTCACGCATGTCCACTTTTTTCTCGGATTGTTGCCTTATCTGTTTTTCTTTCACGTCAGTGTACATTTTTCTTCGTGCTTATCCTTTTCACGCACATCTGCTTTCACGGTCTGGTACATTTTAACCCTTTTCACGCACATCTTTTTTCATTCCTTTCCTTTGTATTTCTTTATGTCCACATTTTATACGAATGTCCGTTTTTTCACGGATTGTTGCCTTATCTATTTTACTTTCACGTCAGTGTAGATTTTGCTTCGTGATTATCCTTATCACGCACATCTTCTTTTTTCACGGACAGGTACCTTTTCCACGCTTTTCACGCACATCGTTTTTCATTCATTTTCTTTGTATTTCTTTATGTCCACATTTTTCACGGATGTCCACTTTTTTCACGGATTGTTGTCTTATCTACATGTATGTTTCTTTCACGTAAGTGTACATTTTTGATCGTGATTATCCTTATCACGCGCATCTTCTTCTTTCACGGACAGGTACCTTTTCAACTCTTTTCACGCACATCTTCTTTTTTAATTCATTTTCTTTGTAATTCTTTATGTCCATTTTTTTCACGCCTGTCCACTGTTTTTCACGAATTGCTGCCTTATTTATTTTTCTTTATGTCTACTTTTTTCACGCCTGTCCACATTTTGCACGGTTTTTCATCTGTCTCTGGTCGGGCCCATCGGAGCCAGCTGTTGGTTTTCTTTAGCTCCAGCATTTCAGTGGTTTCTTGCTGTCGAGTCCTCACCGTTGTCTCACCTCTGATGTTCTTTGATTATTTGTGCTCACGGAGATGTTGCACTGATGAGTTAGGAGGCCTTCATGCGGACTGAACAAATTATTTGTCTAAATCGCGACGGAAGTAAGGGCGAGGATTGTGGCCACGTAAAATCGATTTGGGCCCCCCAGTGGAAATCTTTCCACTGTCCGTTCCATGGCGGTTCTTCTGTGGCGATTTATATAATTTGCTGTTTGTTACTTACTGTGTGAATCACTTGTGTCTTTTTATTTTGGATGGCCATATGGCATTTTGTGGGAAAGTAACTGTCCTTATGGCCTTCCTTTGTTTAGGTTTCGATTATGGTCTGGTCGCTTAATGTTTGTGTTTCTTTTCCTTTGGTGTCTTTGATGGGTGGAGTAAGTTAATTGTATCGATTCCTGATCTTTGTTTTACTTCTACTTTGGTGCCTTATCTATTTTTCTTTCACGTCAGTCTACATTTTCCTTCGGGATTATCCTTTTCACGCCAATCTTCTTCTTTCTCGGACTGGTACCTTTTCAAGGCTTTTCACGCACAGACATCTTTTTCATTCCTTTATTTTACATTTCTTTATGTGTACTTTTTTCAAGCATGTCCACTTTTTTCACGGATTGTTGCCTTATCGGTTTTTCTTTCGCGTCAGTGTACAATTTTCTTCGGGATTATCCTTTTCACGCACATCTTCTGCTTTCACGGACTGGTACCTTTTCAACCCTTTTCACGCACATCTTTTTTCATTCCTTTCCTTTTTGTTTCTTTATGTCCACTTTTTTCAGGGATGTCCACTTTTTTCACGGGTTGTTACCTTATCTATTTTTCTTTCACGTCAGTGTACTTTTATCTTCGTGATTATCTTTATCACGCACATCTTCTTTCACGGGCAGGTACCATTTCAACACTTTTCACGCACATCTTTTTTTCATTCCTTTTCTTTGTTTTCTTTATGTCCACTTTTTCACGGATTGTTGCCTTATCTATTTTTTTCTTTCATGTCAGTGTATATTTTTCTTCGTGATTATCCTTTTCACGCACATCTTCTTTCATTCCTTTCCATTGTATTTCTTTGTGTCCACGTTTTTCACTGATGTCCACTTTTTTCACGGATTGGTGTCTTATCTATTTTTCTTCATCGTCAGGCTACATTATTTACGCGCATCTTCTTCTTTCTCGGACTGGTACCTTTTCAACCCTTTTCAAGCACAGCCATCTTTTTTCATTTCTTTATTTTGTATTTATTTATGTCAACGTTTTTCACGGATGTCCACTTTTTCGCGGATTGGTGCCTTATCTATTTTTCTTTCACGTCAGTGTACATTTATCTGCGGGATTATCCTTTTCACGCACATCTTTTGTATTTCTTTATGTCCACGTTTTTAACGGATGTCCACTTTTTCACGGATTGGTGCCTTATCTATTTTTCTTTCATGTCAGTGTACATTTTTCTTCGGGATTATCCTTTTCACGCACATCTTCTGCTTTCACGGACTGGTACCTTTTCAAATCTTTTAACGCACTTCTTCTTTTTTCATTCCTTTCCTTTGTATTTCTTAATGTTCACTTTTTTCACGCCTGTCCACTTTTTCACGGATTGTTGCCTTATTTATTTTTCTTTCACGCCAGTCTACCTTCTTCTTTCTCGGACTGGTACCTTTTCAACCCTTTTCGCGCATATTCATCTTTTTCATTCATTATTTTGTACTTTTATGTCCTCTTTTTTCACGCATGTCCACTTCTTCACGGATTGTTGCCTTATCTGTTTTTCATTCACGTCAGTGTACATTTTTCTTCGTGATTATTCTTTTCACGCACATCTTCTTCTTTCACGGACTGGTACATTTTCAACCCTTTTTACACACATCATCTTTTTTTTCATTTCTTTCCTTTGTATTTCTTTATGTCCACTTTTTCACGGCTGTCCTTTTTTTCACGGATTGTTGCCTTATCTATTTTTCTTTCACGCCAGTGTACATTTTACTTCGTGATTATCCTTATCACGCACATCTTCTTCTTTCACGGACAGGTACCTTTTCCACGCTTTTCACGCACATCTTTTTTCATTCCTTTTCTTTGTATTTCTTTATGCCCACTTTTTCCACGCATGTCCACTTTTTCCACGGATTGTTCCCTTATCTATTTTTCTTTCACGTCAGTGTACATTTTTCTTCGTGATTATCCTTTTCACGCACATCTTCTTTCATGAACTGGTACTTTTTCAACACTTTTTTACGCTCATCTTCTTTTTTTCATTCCTTTTCTTTGTATTTCTTTATGTCTACTTTTTTCACGCCTGTCCACTTTTTCCCGGATTGATGCCTTATTTTTTTTTCTTTCACGTCAGTGTACATATCTTCGGGATAATCCTTTTCACGCACATCTTCTCCTTTCTCGGACTGGTACCTTTTCAACCCTTTTCACGCACATCCTTTCTTTTTTCATTCCTTTATTTTGTATTTCTTTATGTCCTTTTTTTCCACGGATGTCCAATTTTTACACGGATTGGTGCCTCATCTAGCTATCTTTCACGTCAGTGTACATTTTTATTCGTGGTTATCCTTTTCACGCACATCTTCTGCTTTCACGGACTGGCACCTTGTCAACATTTTTCACGCACATCTTTTTTCATTCCTTTCCTTTGTTTTTTTTTTATGTCCGCTTTTTTTACGGTTGTCCACTTTTTCACGGAGTGTTGCCTTATTTTTCTTTCACGTCAGTGTACATTTTTCTTCCTGATTATCCTTATCACGCACATCTTCTTCTTTCACGGACAGGTACCTTTTCAACACATTTCACGCACATCTTTTTTCATACCTTTTCTTTGTATTTCTTTATGTCCACTTTTTTCATGTCCATTTTTTCACGGATGGTTTTCTTATATTTTCTTCTTTCACGTCAGTGTACATTTATCTTCGTGATTATCCTTTTCACGCACATCTTCTTCTTTCATGGACTGGTACCTTTTCAACCCTTTTCACGCATATCTTCTTTATTCATTCCTTTTCTTTGTATTTCTTTATGATTACTTTTTTCACGCCTGTATTTCTTTATGTCCGGACTAGTACCTTTTCAACCCTTTTCACGCACATCTTCTTTTTCATTCCTTTCCTTTTTGTTTCTTTATGTCCACTTTTTTCACGGGTGTCCACTTTTTTCACGGATTGTCGCCTGATCTATTTTTCTTTCACGTCAGTGTACATTTATCTTCGTTGTTATCCTTATCACGCACATCGTCTTCTTTCACGGACGGGTACCTTTTCAACCCTTTTCACGCACAACTTTTTCATTCCATTTCTTTGTATTTCTTTATGTCCACTTTTTTCACGCATGTCCACTTTTGAACGAATTGTTGCCTTATCTATTTTTCTTTCATGTCAGTGTACATTTTTCTTCGTGATTATCCTTTTCACGCACATCGTCTGCTTTCACGGACTGGTACCTTTTCATCCCTTTTCACGCACATCTTCATTTTTCATTCTTTTCCTTTTTTATTTCTTTATGTCCACTTTTTTCACGGTGGTTCACTTTTTTCACGGATTGTTTCTTTATCTTTTTTTCTTTCACGTCAGTGTACATTTAGCTTCGTGACTATCCTTATCACGCACATCTTCTTCATTCTCGGACAGGTACCTTTTCAACCCTTTTCACGCACATCTTCTTTTTTCATTCCTTTTCTTTGTAGTTCTTTATGTCTACTTTTCCACGCCTGTATTTCTTTATGTCCGGACTAGTACCTTTTCAACCCTTTTCACGCACATCTTCTTTTTAATTCCTTTCCTTTATGTTTCTTTATGTCCACTTTTTTCAGGGATGTCCACTTTTTTCACGGGTTGTTACCTTATCTATTTTTCTTTCACGTCAGTGTACTTTTATCTTCGTGATTATCTTTGTCACGCACATCTTCTTTCACGGGCAGGTACCATTTCAACACTTTTCACGCACATCTTTTTTTCATTCCTTTTCTTTGTTTTCTTTATGTCCACTTTTTCACGGATTGTTGCCTTATCTATTTTTTTCTTTCATGTCAGTGTATATTTTTCTTCGTGATTATCCTTTTCACGCACATCTTCTTTCATTCCTTTCCATTGTATTTCTTTTTGTCCACGTTTTTCACTGATGTCCACTTTTTTCACGGATTGGTGTCTTATCTATTTTTCTTCATTGTCAGGCTACATTATTTACGCGCATCTTCTTCTTTCTCGGACTGGTACCTTTTCAACCCTTTTCAAGCACAGCCATCTTTTTTCATTTCTTTATTTTGTATTTATTTATGTCAACGTTTTTCACGGATGTCCACTTTTTCGCGGATTGGTGCCTTATCTATTTTTCTTTCACGTCAGTGTACATTTATCTTCGGGATTATCCTTTTCACGCACATCTTTTGTATTTCTTTATGTCCACGTTTTTCACGGATGTCCACTTTTTCACGGATTGGTGCCTTATCTATTTTTCTTTCATGTCAGTGTACATTTTTCTTCGGGATTATCCTTTTCACGCACATCTTCTGCTTTCACGGACTGGTACCTTTTCAAATCTTTTAACGCACTTCTTCTTTTTTCATTCCTTTCCTTTGTATTTCTTAATGTTCACTTTTTTCACGCCTCTCCACTTTTTTCACGGATTGTTGTCTTATTTATTTTTCTTTCACGCCAGTCTACCTTCTTCTTTCTCGGACTGGTACCTTTTCAACCCTTTTCGCGCATATTCATCTTTTTCATTCATTATTTTGTACTTTTATGTCCTCTTTTTTCACGCATGTCCACTTCTTCACGGATTGTTGCCTTATCTGTTTTTCATTCACGTCAGTGTACATTTTTCTTCGTGATTATTCTTTTCACGCACATCTTCTTCTTTCACGGACTGGTACATTTTCAACCCTTTTTACACACATCTTCTTTTTTTTCATTTCTTTCTTTTGTATTTCTTTATGTCCACTTTTTTCACGGCTGTCCTTTTTTTCACGGATTGTTGCCTTATCTATTTTTCTTTCACGCCAGTGTACATTTTACTTCGTGATTATCCTTATCACGCACATCTTCTTCTTTCACGGACAGGTACCTTTTCCACGCTTTTCACGCACATCTTTTTTCATTCCTTTTCTTTGTATTTCTTTATGCCCACTTTTTCCACGCATGTCCACTTTTTCCACGGATTGTTGCCTTATCTATTTTTCTTTCACGTCAGTGTACATTTTTCTTCGTGATTATCCTTTTCACGCACATTTTCTTTCATGATCTGGTACTTTTTCAACACTTTTTACGCACATCTTCTTTTTTCATTCCTTTTCTTTGTATTTCTTTATGTCTACTTTTTTCACGCCTGTCCACTTTTTCCCGGATTGATGCCTTATTTTTTTTTCTTTCACGTCAGTGTACATATCTTCGGGATAATCCTTTTCACGCACATCTTCTCCTTTCTCGGACTGGTACCTTTTCAACCCTTTTCACGCACATCCTTTCTTTTTTTTCATTCCTTTATTTTGTATTTCTTTATGTCCTTTTTTTCCACGGATGTCCAATTTTTTCACGGATTGGTGCCTCATCTAGCTATCTTTCACGTCAGTGTACATTTTTATTCGTGGTTATCCTTTTCACGCACATCTTCTGCTTTCACGGACTGGCACCTTGTCAACATTTTTCACGCACATCTTTTTTCATTCCTTTCCTTTGTTTTCTTTTATGTCCGCTTTTTTTACGGTTGTCCACTTTTTCACGGAGTGTTGCCTTATTTTTCTTTCACGTCAGTGTACATTTTTCTTCCTGATTATCCTTATCACGCACATATTCTTCTTTCACGGACAGGTACCTTTTCAACACATTTCACGCACATCTTTTTTCATACCTTGTCTTTGTATTTCTTTATGTCCACTTTTTTCATGTCCATTTTTTCACGGATGGTTTTTTTATATTTTTTTCTTTCACGTCAGTGTACATTTATCTTCGTGATTATCCTTTTCACGCACATCTTCTTCTTTCATGGACTGGTACCTTTTCAACCCATTTCACGCATATCTTCTTTTTTCATTCCTTTTCTTTGTATTTCTTTATGATTACTTTTTTCACGCCTGTATTTCTTTATGTCCGGACTAGTACCTTTTCAACCCTTTTCACGCACATCTTCTTTTTCATTCCTTTCCTTTTTGTTTCTTTATGTCCACTTTTTTCACGGATGTCCACTTTTTTCACGGATTGTCGCCTGATCTATTTTTCTTTCACGTCAGTGTATATTTATCTTCGTTTATATCCTTATCACGCACATCGTCTTCTTTCACGGACGGGTACCTTTTCAACCCTTTTCACGCACAACTTTTTCATTCCATTTCTTTGTATTTCTTTATTTCCACTTTTTTCACGCATGTCCACTTTTGAACGGATTGTTGCCTTATCTATTTTTCTTTCATGTCAGTGTACATTTTTCTTCGTGATTATCCTTTTCACGCACATCGTCTGCTTTCACGGACTGGTACCTTTTCATCCCTTTTCACGCACATCTTCATTTTTCATTCTTTTCCTTTTTTATTTCTTTATGTCCACTTTTTTCACGGTGGTTCACTTTTTTCACGGATTGTTTCCTTATCTTTTTTTCTTTCACGTCAGTGTACATTTAGCTTCGTGACTATCCTTATCACGCACATCTTCTTCATTCTCGGACAGGTACCTTTTCAACCCTTTTCACGCACATCTTCTTTTTTCATTCCTTTTCTTTGTATTTCTTTATGTCTACTTTTCCACGCCTGTATTTCTTTATGTCCGGACTAGTACCTTTTCAACCCTTTTCACGCACATCTTCTTTTTCATTCCTTTCCTTTTTGTTTCTTTATGTCCACTTTTTTCACGGATGTCCACTTTTTTCACGGATTGTCGCCTTATCTATTTTTCTTTCACGTCAGTGTACATTTATCACGCACATCTTCTTTCACGGACGGGTACCTTTTCAACACTTTATACGCACATCTTTTTTCATTCTTTTTCTTTGTATTTCTTTATGTCCACTTTTTTCACGCATGTCGACTTTATAACGGATTGTTGCCTTATCTATTTCTCTTTCATGTCAGTGTACATTTTTCTTCGTGATTATCGTTTTCATGCACATCGTCTGCTTTCGAGGACTGGTACCTTTTCAACCCTTTTTATACACATCTTTTTTTATTCTTTTCCTTTTTTATTTCTTTATGTCCACTTTTTTCACGGGTGTCCACTTTTTCACGGATTGTTGCCTTATCTATTTTTCTTTCACGTCAGTGCACATTTAGCTTCGTGACTATCCTTATCACCCACATCTTCTTCATTCTCGGACAGGTACCTTTTCATCCCTTTTCACGCACATCTTTTTTCATTCCTTTTCTTTATATTTCTTTATGTCCACTTTTTTCACGCATGTCCACTTTTTCACGGATTGGTGCCTTATCTATTTTTCTTTAACGTCAGACTACATTATTCTTCGGGAGTATCCTTTTCACGTGCATCTTCTTCTTTCTCGGACTGGTACCTTTTCAACCCTTTTCACGCACATCCTCCTTTTTTCATTCCTTATGCCCACTTTTTTCACGGATGTCCACTTTTTACGGATTGTTGCCTTATCTTTTTTTCTTTCGAGTTAGTGTATATTTATCTTCGGGATTAACCTTTTCACGCACATCTTTTTTCCTGGACAGGTACCTTTTCAACCCTTTTCACGCACATCTTCTTTTTTCATTCCTTTTCTTTGTATTTCTTTATGTCAACTTTTTTCAGGCATGTCCATTTTTTTCACAGAGTGTTGCCTTATCTATTTTTCTTTCACGTCAGTGTACATTTATCTTCATGACTATCATTATCACGCACATCTTCTTTTTTCCTGGACAGGTACTTTTTCAACCCTTTTCACGCACATCTTCTTTTTTCATTCCTTTTCTTTATATTTCTTTATGTCAACTTTTTTCAGGCATGTCCATTCTTTTTCACAGATTGTTGCCTTATATATTTTTCTTTCACGTCAGTGTTAATTTTTCTTCGTGATTATCCTTTTCACGCACATCTTCTTCTTTCACGGACTGGTACCTTTTCAACACATTTCACGCACATTTTCATTTTTCATTCCTTTTCTTTGTATTTCTTTATGTCCACTTTTTCACGCATGTCCACTATTTGCACGGATTGTTGCCTTATCTATTGTTCTTTCACGCCAGTGTACATTTATCTTCGTGATTATCCTTTTCACGCACATCTTCTTTCACGGCCTAGTACCTGTTCAACCCTTTTCACGCACATCTTCTTTTTTTTATTCCTTTTTTTTTGTATATCTTTATATCTACTTTTTTCACGCCTATCCAATTTTTTCACGGATTGGTGCCTTATCTATTTTTCTTTCACGTCAGTCTACAATTTCTTCGGGATTATCCATTTCACGCGCATCTTCTTCTTTCTCGGACTGGTACCTTTTCAACCCTTTTCACGCACATCCATCTTTTTTCATTCCTTTATTTTGCATTTCTTTATGTCCACTTTTTTTTCACGCATGTCCACTTTTTTCACGGATTGTTGCCTTATCTGTTTTTCTTTCACGTCAGTGTACATTTTTCTTCGTGATTGTCCTTTTCACGCACATCTGCTTTCACGGGCTGTTACTTTTCAACCCTTTTCACGCACATCTTCTTTTTTCATTCCTTTTCTTTGTATTTATTTATGTCTTTTTTTCACGCCTGTCACTTTTTTTCACGGATTAGAGCCTTTTCTATTTTTCTTTCACGTTAGTGTACATTTTTCTTCGTGATTATCCATTTCACGCACATCTTCTTCTTTCTCGGACTGGTACATTTTCAACCCTTTTCACGCAATGTCTTTTTTCATTCCTTTTCTTTGTATTTCTTTATGTCTACTTTTTTCATGCCTGTCCACTTTTTTCACTGTTTGGTGCCTTATCTATTTTTCTATCAGTTCAGTGTACATTTTTCTTCGTGATTATCCTTTTCACGCACATCTTCTTCGTTCACGGACTGGTACCTTTTCAACCCTTTTCAAGCACATCTTCTTTTTCATTCCTTTTCTTTGTATTTCTTTATGTCTACTTTTTTCACGCCTATCCCTTTTTCAATGATTGATGCCTTATCTACTTTTTATACGTCTTTCTCCTTCTCCACACAGGCTGGAAATTTAGGGTTTCTCATGCGTACTGATCAATAGCTCGTCTACATTATTCAGGTTGAGGATGTTTCGTTATACTACAGCATATGCAGGATCTTCTCGTTGTTAATGTTACTTTTAAAATGCATCGATACTTTTTTTTTTGGGGGGGGGGACACCTGTACACAATTTTCGAGGTAACAAAATTATAATTCCTCTCCCAGATGCAAGGTTGAGTGGCAAATTCCACCCCCGGTATTTACCAGTGGCATTTACCGGTATTTACCGGCCTGGAAAATATGCCCAAAGTGGCAAATATGGCAAATATGGCAAATATGATTTTGGTCTTAAAATATTTTAGAAATCTCGACCAAGTCAGAAATTGAGATATTAAGCAGGTAAAAATAAAATCACAGGTATGCATTTAGCTGTGCCATTTACACTAATATTGATCCTAAGGTTTTGGATAGACAGTAGACAGGCCTCTTAAAGATTGTTCAGATCAGAACAGTCTGATCAGGTCCTTGACTGATTTGTCTGTTTACTTTCTCAACAACATGCTTTAACCTTTATCCTGCTCTTGGCGACAAGCCCTATCTTTGCAAACAGTGTAGATCCAGATCAGATGGCTGGATCAGATGGCTTCTGAAGGATCTACACTGTTTGACATTCAGTTTATGAATATGTAGAAATTAATTGTAAACTGATTGGTTCAAAGTCAGAAATGGGTGTGGCTTAATTGAATATTCAGCAAGTTTGACACTATCCAAAGTTGCAAGGAGTTTTACATAAATTGTCAATTTGACATTACTTAACAACAAAATTAAGAACATGTTTATTTAGCTCTGCCAGTGACACTTGGTATATTGACCCTTAATCTTTGGATAGACACTAGACAGATAGAACTACTAAAACAACAAATTTAAGAAAATGTTTATTTAAAGTAGGTAGAGCATAGCCAGAGGCAAAGATGAAAACAAGAAGATGTCATAATTTGTTATTTGTTTATATAACTTAGATATTTAGTCTAGGTGGAAGTGAAATCTAAATCAGCTTAATACTTTTGATTTTCAGATAATTAAGGTGTGTTGTTTAAACTACTTATACAAGTAATTTTTTGGAACATACTTGATGACCATCAATCGAATTTGCCATATTTGCCATATTTGCCATAAATGCCATAAATGCCGGTAAATGCCAGTGGCATGGAAAATATGATATTTGCCGGCATTTTTGCAACCTTGCCCAGATGGATTAGAGAAGTACTCAGAGAAGTGTTATACCAAACTAAACGGAGGGAGAGATAGATTTTTAATAAAAAAAGATCATTTTTCTTTGTTTGCAGTGGAGTTTAACGGCCCAGTCAACACCATTCAGGTTATTTTGAGCCGGTCTGTTTACCTATCCACACATTTTCTTGACAGGTTTATACGTTAGCAGTTAACCAGCACACTGCACCTTCTTACGCCGGAAATTGACAACTGCTGTTCAAGAGCAAAATGTCAGTAACAGTCACAGAGGTGAAACTTTCATGGCATGGTATATCGTATACTTCCCAGCTATTACGCAATAGCCGGCCAATATGTGGCTGAAAGCGAAACGACGATGATACGTCGTATCGCTGTCGACCCGACGTTGGTCCGACTTTTTTGGCGGCTGGGCAATAGTTCATCCAAGGAGGATTGAAAATGTGACTATTGATTTGTTTATCGTGTAAGCCCCGCCTTAAACAATCGGTTAACGCCCACTTAGCAACGCGCATGCGCAGTTGCGGAAATGTCTCCTTTTTTCACGGTCCACTTTTATTACGTTACACCTGCGGCCCTAACGAGTATTCACAACCGAAATAAGAAAAATATTGAACACCCCTATAGCCTAAACCCTGCATGGTTTTGTCTATATAAAGTGTGGTTTATGGAGGTTTCATTTCACCGACTTAATTCACGCAAATATTTGAGGGTCACTGATGAGGCCTAATTGGCCGAAACTAGCTATTCTGACCCAGAATACTTTACACACCATACTTTTGACCCCCAAAATGCCGAGAAAAAACTATATCTGAAAATGTCGTATGCTTGCTTATGTCGTCTGCCGAATCTTCTTGCAAACTTTTTAAAAAATACCTTTTTTATCCAGGAAAACATTGTGGACCCATGGGCATAAAGGAGCAGTCTAATCTGGGTCCACACTGTTTGCAAAAAAGAAAAATGAGTTTTGAAATATCGACAGACGACAATTGTCGTGACTGGCATCTTACAGATCAAGTTCTCGGTCCCCGCCAATCAGGTCTTCACCAAATAGAGTTGCTGCATGATGCTTGCACACAGAGATGAAACCTACCCGCACACGGGTACTTGAAAACCACTCAGAAAATCTAAGCCTGCCCAGGAAAAGCGGTGCGAGTCGGCCCGTCCATGCTCATAAATGCTATTGGTTTCATTGGGCGGCAGGGCGTGTGAAGTCATTTGATCCAAAGGTCAGGTAAAGGTCACACAAAATTGGAAGCAACGTCTCCAAAATGACCTTTACAGTGTTGACGGGGCCGTAAAACCTCAAATCCAAACAAACAAAAGGTTAAGTTCTTTGTGTTTTATATACTCAGTCATAAAAGTACCTATACATAAAATTGCTTCAGTTACCATAGTTAATACAAATGAAAAATACTCAAAATTTTATTTTGTTTTTGTTAGAGGATTTATTTTTCTGTGCAAAAACCCTAACAGTTTCTGTTTATGTAAGCTCGCCAGCCTGTGCTATTGTTTTAAACACCAGAGGGGCCACTGTGACAATTTCGCAGAATAAAGCATTACAAAAGCCTAGATTTAACACCATTTTAATTACATTTCGCATAAGATTTCTAAAATTTGATACATGTAGCCTTCAATTAGATACAATGTGTGTCTATTCACAAACGATTTGGAACTTTAGTTCAATTAGCTTAGAGAAACAGACGATCACGTATAGGGCTCCGATTCTCTGAAGCTGTGTGCAAAATGCTGCTTTCAATGGAATCTCCATAGAAAGTCAAAATTCATAGTGCTACATGCTACATGAATTTTCTACATTATTTTCCATCATGATTAACAGCAATGATGGCAACAAGGTGCTTTTTAAAGAAATTGTAAAAAATTAATGACAGGTATAGAAATAACAACCGTTTGAAAATTGCTATATTTTAATTGAAAGGGAGATAATCTGAGAATTTCACAAATTAAAGCCTTGGTTGTAGTGCAAATCATGAGATATTGTAAAGGTGGTGTGAGTTTCGATGTTCAATGGGAATTGTCTTTCATTTGAGACTCAAAATAATCATCTGCGTATGCGCAATTCCGGATTCTTTGCAAAACCTTTCTAGGCACATATTGCAAGACAACTCTTGTGCAGAATTTTATTGGCAAATGCAAATCAATGCATTTTGTAGCTAAACATCCGGTTTGCATGTTTACAGCCATCTTTAGCTGAATGGCTACCGGATAATTGCTGGAATTTTCCCGGAAGTCGGTATTGTTAATTTTTGACAGAGTATAGAACAGTGTTAACGTGATGAATACGCACAGGTCAATTGATTCATACATTTCGACTGTTTACGGCTGTAAATCAAAGTTTTTGGATAATTAATTGCATTATTATTGCTGTTTTTATTACTTTTATTATTATCAACGCTGAATCCTATTTTCTGGGTGAAACATAAGAATATTTCAAAATGTCTTACCCAGCATCCATCTTTTAGAAAGAAATATACACTGTGTTTTTTTTTTTTTTTTTTTTTTTTTCATGTGCAGATCTGACATTCAGATTAAAGACCAAAGATGCAGGTAAAATGGCAATCTAAGACTGAAAATAAGCAGTCTAATCTGTATAGGTCATTTTGGAGACGGTGCTTCCAATTTTGTGGGACTTTTACCCGACATTGAGATTAAATGACATCTCAAGCACTATCACCCAATGAAACCAATAGGATTTATAAGCATGGACGGACAGACTTGCACCGCTTTACCTAGGCAGGCTTATATCTTCTAAGGGGTTAACCAGAACCCGTGTGTGGTCGGTTTCAGCTCTGCGTGGAAGCATCATGCAGCCCATCTATTTCTTCAAGCCCCTATTGGCGGGGGCCAGCGAAAACTTGGGATCATTTCTGTAGATGTGAAAAAAAATTAAATGTCCAAGCCTTCGTGGCACATTTGGTAAGAGCGCTGACTCACTAAGCCTCTCAACGCTGTGGTTCAAGACTTGCTCGGGCCATATGTGAGATGTAGAGGACAGGTAGTTTTTCCCCGGGTATACCGTTTTCGCGAACAGGCTGGAGATAAGTAAAATGATCTTGAGAGGACCGTAAAACCGAACAAAAATGTACTGGAAACCATCACACGGAATTTTATAGTCTTTCAAAACGCAGTCAGACGTGACTGCACTTTTAAATTTTGGACTAGTCCGTGTTTTAGGTAAGTCGCCTTCAGTTGGGATTTTACATTGGCAGATATAGTTTTACTGAGATTCATATTGCATCATACTAGCCACTTGTCAACGACTTCTACATAATGGCATTATCAAACAAGAGCTCCGCAAGCGGGGCATAATACGCCCGTGGCAATTAGTAAGATGGAACATGCATATACTGACTGTTGAACAAGTTTGGGATTGTGGAATGTAACCAAGGAACAATAAGGCTCCATATATTCTTACCTGGCACTATTAATAACCCTCAATGGCTCAAAATACCGGTCTCCAACAACTTTTTATGGTCGGTAATATTTGATGGACCATAACCTCAAAATTCTAACACTATAACTCTGGCAATAAATGGTGGACTGTAACCTTGAAAAAATATGCGCTGCTCCACATCATAGTCTGACTATTCATATAGTTTCAGCTTCATCAGATCTAAAATGTGGGAGGCATTATCCAGAAACAAAATATTTTTAGAAACTTTCTGTAAAAGGGGAATAACTTTGGTAATATCTGGAACGGGGAGTAACTCTGGTAATATCCGGCGGACTCTAACCTAAAAATATGCACTGTTCCACATCATTGTCTTACTATATGTAAAGTTTCAACTTCATCAGATGTAAAATGTAAGATGAGTTATCCGGAAACGTAATGTTTAGAAAAATCTGTTAAAAGGGGTATAACTCTGGTAATTTTGGCAGACTGTACATAACCTCAAAATGATATGCACTGTTCCATATCATGGGCTTAGTGTATGTAAAGTTTCAACATAATCAGATCTTAAATGTCGGAGGAAATATCCGGAAAACACAATGTTTTCAGAATTTTTCAAAGGGGCATAACTCTATTATTATTTGGTGGACCATAACCTTGATTAACCCTTTCAGTACCAAATGCAATCATGCTCCTTATATATAGCAGGACTCCATTTGAAAATTAAGTGTATTCTTCAAAATCTATTTGGATACTGGCTGTAAGTTTTGCAAACAGTGCACGCCCAGATCAGACGCCGCATTCTGCGGCATGTGATCTGGGCCTACACTGTGTGCCAACTACCCATTTTGGGGTTTCTGGTACAAAAATAGTCATCGGAAGAGAAGGTATGGTATATCACCTCATGGGTAAATGCAAGTACAACATAACATCATTATAGCATGGTTCATTATAACACGCTTTCGCATATAACACGGTTTAAAGATCGATCCCAAAACTGTATGGCTTATATACAAAAATAACCATAAATGGTCATTTATCTATATAATCTACACATTTTGTTTTGATATAACACGGTTGTTTAACTAATACGGTTTCTGCTTTGGACCCCATTAATAGTGTTATAATGAGGTTGTGGTGTAATATAACATTATAAATCATGCGCATAGGAATGACGAAACATGTGTGCCATGATTCTAATCATATCTTACAGAAACTCATTTGAATCACCACTGTACAGGCTAGTTAACTCTCTAAGGTCATGTAACGGGAAAAACCTGTACCTTCAATCCACTGAAGGGAGGAATTCCCTATAATATAGGACTTTGACAGAGTAAAATCAGATCATGCAGAATGTAGCATATAATCAGGGACTTTATTGTTTAAAACACACACACACACACACACACACACACACACACACACACACACACACACACACACACGAACGCACGCACACACGCACACACACACATTGTCACAGTACTTTTTCTAAAACTGTAAAGGTCATTTTGGAGACATTGCTTGAAATTATGGGACTTTTAGCTGACATTGAGATGAAATGCCTTCTCAAGCCCTGCTGCCCAATGAAACCAATAGGGTTTATAAGCATGGATGGTCCGACACTCGCAACGGTTTGCCTGGGCAGACTTAGATCTTGTAAGCGGTTTACCGGTACTTGTGTGCAGGACGGTTTCATGTCTGCGTGGAAATTATCATAAAGCCCATCACTTTCTTCAAGCCCCGATGGGTGGGGGCCGCTTCACTGGTTGCCAAGATAAACCTCCTATGACACACTCTGACCCACTGCGGCTATTTTCAATAAAAAACAGAGGCCCATGAACCACTGTGCTCACCAGACGACAGGTGGTTTGTTTCATTTGAGGTTTAACGTCCCCGTTAACACTGTAAAGATCATTTTGGAGACGCTGCTTCCAATTTTGTGGGACTTTTACCCGACATTGAGATGAAATGACATCTAAAGCCCAGTCGCCCAATGAAACCATATAGGGTGCATAAGCATGGACGGTCCGAGACTTACACCGCTTTGTCTGGGCCTGCATAGTGTAGTTTATATTTTCGTGTCCTTTTGGATCATTGATTCCATTGTTGAATTTTGAAAATATCTGAGGGTCACTGATGAGGCCTTAATGGCCGAAACTAGCTAGTCGGGCCCAGAAAACATGTACACTCCATATTTTCCAGTTCTGTGATGTATTCCTTGCTTCCAAATGATAACCCTGTCTTGAACATATTAGATCCTCTTAGCGATTTACCAGTACTCGTGTGTAGGTCGGATTCAGCTCTGCGTGGAAGCATCGTGCAACCCATATATTTCTTCAAGCCCCGATGGGCGGGGGCTGAGAGGACAGATGGGCACTGCCCAATGGCAGCCATGTATTTCAATATGATATCATTTTAATCTGCCTATTATTAAATATGAAGTCTCCCAAATATACCCCATTATCCGAAGAAGCATCCATGTGGACTCAGTATCTGAAACATTAGGCCTTTTATGGAGTAGAAGGAGTGGGGCATGGACCCAGTGAAGCCCTGGTTGGTATCACTAAATGCGTCTTATCATTAGGAAAAGAATATATATGGTTAAGCAGTGGGGATATGTAAGGCCGGAGATATAAGGCCTCTTAAGCAGTGGAGGGGTTTGGGCATTCCCTGTCAATTCCAGGAAAACCCAAGATTGTTGTTCCTAAATGTATCTTATCATAAGGACCAAGGATATATATGGTTAGGAATGGGAATCTGAACGGTTTCTGAGATATGAGGCCATTTTATGAAGTGGAGTGGCGATTTATGGCCCCTGTGACCGGCCCACCTCCAAGTTGGTGTGCTAATGACAAGGAGCAAGAACATATATGATTATGGGATGGGGATTTGAATAGTTTCTGAAATATATTGCCTTTTTATGACATGGAGGGGCAGGGCACATTACCAAAGCACAACGAGACACCCCAGGTTGGTGTGACTGAATGAGTCTTATCATAAATATCAAGAACATGTATGGTTTAGGGTTGGGGATCTTAAGGATATCTGAGATACACTGTATATAGCTTTTAATGAAGTAAAGCTTTGGGCATGGCCCGGACACCCCGGGGACTCCCAAACTGGTGCCATTGAATGCGTCTTATCTTAAGGAAGATGAATACTTATGGTTTAGGTGTGGGGCTTTGAGTGAGGGAGTGTTTTGAGTTTTACGTCCCACCAACAGCTAAGGTCATACGGAAACGGAGCCTCGGTTTAAAGACTCATCTGAAAGAAGCCCGGGATCGATCCTGCGATCCCTGGTAAACAAGGCGATTACCGTACTACTGCACCATGGAGGCTTTTAAGTGTTGGGCATTGAACAGTTTCTGAGATATAAGGCCTTTTGTGAAGGGGAGGGTTGAGGTAAGGCCCCGGCATGACCCGGGAGAACCCTAGGTTGTCACCGAATGTGCCTTACCATGAGGAACAAGTATCTATATGGTTGAGGGGTAAAGATCTGAATTGTTTCAGAGATATATGGCCTTTTGTGAAGTGGAGGGCTGGGGCAAGGCCCCGGCGCAACTCAGGAAACAACCAGGTTGGTGCAAATAATAAGGAACATGAATATGTATGGTTTAGGGGTGGGGATCTGAAAGGGTTCCGAGGTATTGGGCCTTTTATGAAATGGTGGGTGGAGGGGCATGACCCCGGCACATCCCGGGGGACCACCAGGTAGGCGTCACTGAATGTATCTTATCATAAGGAACAAGAATATGATATAGAGGGTGTAAGACATGGCCCCAGCACAACCTGGGGGACCCCCCTGTTGGCGTCAAAGCATACTGCCGAGAGAAGTTTACTCAAGGACCATTTCTATAAAAGTTTTGTCAAAATAGCTGCAGTGACTTGGCAGTAAATGCAATTTTTCAATTTTCCCCATTATAAGTTGCCATATCAACCAAACTAAAGAACAGATTTCACAAAAAAAAACACACAAACTTTCAATCCCCCAGCCCAAGGATACTGCAGATTAAATTTGGGCCCAATCGACCCAGTGGTTTAAGAGATGTCGTTTGAAAGTGTTGACGCAGACGACATACGACGGACGACGACCGACAACTGCCTGTCCTATAAGCTCCCTGGGAGCCTTTGGTCTGGTGAGCTTAAAGTAATTCCGACGACAAGTCGGTGATGTAGCTTAGTAACTTTGGGAAGAAGGCCAATCTATCGACCAAATTATTGCCTTATTCTTTGTTCCTCTAAGAGATCAGAGTCTTGCATACATGTAAGAGAGGTATCTGTGAAATCTAGACTGGATATGTTGTGGGTTTGGCAAACAGTGAAGACATGAGCACATGATGATGATGTCATGCAATTTGGTTGGCACTCCAGTTATAATGCTTCCACTACGTAATGTAAAACGAATGTAGGTATAACAAAAACCCTTGCATCCCTATGAAATGATGCCAAAACTCATAAAATTTGCACAAATTACACTTTTGTATAATCTTAAGTGTAATTTAAGCACCTCAAAATATTTATTGTTTCACATGAATACTTTTCCTCTGATTCTTCAATGGAATTCAAGTGGACTTGTTTTTTGCTCACCAGAATTCCAATGGAATTTCAGCGAATTAAACATTTCACTGGAAACCATCAGAATTCCAGTGGAATTCCACCGGAATTCTGGTGTCACGTTCAGTGGTGATGAGTACTTGGTTTGAAGCCATCTGAAAGTCTGGCGAAGCCCTGGACTGATACTGCGATCCCTGATTTATCAGGTGAGTATCATAACCACTATACCACAGAGGCTTCTAAAATTTTGAAATGACTCGTGATGAAAATAATTGGAAGATTCCATTTGGTCCAGAATGGGTTAATAACTCATGCCCACTTAACCCCAACTACCTTCACTACTTACCACCACTCCCACAAAACCTTTCCAGCCCATGCCAATGCACCCATCCCGTCCACCCAAACCTACCCAAATCTCACCCTACCTGCATTAACCTATCTAACCTTAACTCTACCACTGCCGACCCAACCCAACCAAACTAACTGTCCTACCCTACCCACCTCCACTTACCCAAACCTACCTATCCTTTCCTATTTACCCTACCCTTACCCACCCAAACGAATCAACCCTCCCCATCCCTACCTGCCCCTATTCCACTCTACATACCCTACTTTCACAACTGCACTCCACCCAACCCCAACCTACGTAACCTTCCCCACCAACCACAAATCACTCCAACCTACCCTACCCTTCCTAACACCACCCACCCACCAAACGCCATCCACCTACCCTACCAAACCGTCTCCGTATGACCTTTGTTCTTGGTGGGACGTAAAACTCAAACTCTCACTCACCTACCCTACCCTATCCACCACACTTACCCCAACTAGATGGGATGCATCACGCTTCCACGCAGAGCTGAAACCGACCCGCACACGAGTACTGGTAAACAGCTTAGAGGATCTTAGCCTGCCTAGGCAAAGCGGTGCGAGTAGGCCCATCCAGTGCTTATAAACCCTATTGGTTTCATTGGGCGGCAGGGCTTGAGATGTCATTTCATCTCAATGTCGGGTAAAAGTCCCACAAAATTGGAAGCAACGTCTCCAAAATGACCTTTACATTGTTGACGGGGACGTTAAACCTCAAATCAAACAAGTAAGAAAACAACAACAACAACAACAACAACAAAATACCCAAACACCACCCTACTTACCATACCCTGCATACTTGAATGCACCATACCTACCCTTACCTACCACAATCCCACCCTACCTACCCTAGCCACCGCACCCACCCTACCCCATCCCCGCCTCCACTTACCCTAACCTACCTACCCTATCCCATCAACCATACCCTACACTACCCCGACGCACCAACCCTACCCCTATTCCATTCTACCTACCCTACTAAAGCAACCACATCCCACCCAACCCCAACCTACCTACCCTAACCAACCAACCACAAATCGCACCGACTACCAAACCCTTCCTTACACCACCCACCCCACTCAACGTTAACTAACTACTATACCCTATCCACCCCATTTATCCTAACACCACCCTACTTACCATACCCTGCCTACTACAAATGTACCCTACCTACCCCTACCTGCCCCAATCCAACCCTACTTTCCCTACCCTACCAACCTCACCTACCCATCCTCCCCCATCCCCATCCGACCCCAGCCTACCTACCCTACCATATCCAACCCACCTACCCCAACCGCACCTTATCTACTTTACACCAATCTACCCTACCCCACCCAATCCCGAAACGCACCCACCATAACCCAATTCATCCCTACCTACCCTACCTTATCCTACCCCACCCATCCATCCCCAAATTATACACCCACCTACCCAAACCCCACCCACCTAGCTACCGTACTCTAACTACACAAACCCCTCCCCACCCAACCTATCCTACCTCACTCCACACCAATGCACCCATCCTACCCATCCCCAACCTGCCCCAATATCTTCCTAGCTACTCTCCTTTACAGAACCTTATCCTAACCCACCAAACCCCAACTTGCCTACCCTACCAATTCCAACCCCACCCTACCCTACATGCCCACCCCAACCCCCACCTACCCCTACCCTACCCTATCCCACCCACCCCACCCACCTACCCTACCGTACCCTACTCCAGCCCACCCCAAGCTACCCTCACCACAACACCTCCACCCCATCCAACCCCAGTCACAACAATTGTATTCAGATGGTCTAGGCCACATATATGCTAGTAGATGATAATCAAAGTACTGAAAAGACTGAGGAAAGTTGATTTATGAGGAATAATTACTATATAACAATGTTAGTCGTAAGTCAAGCAGTTATCTAGATATTTTGTTGAAAAACATCTAGAGACAAACTTCCCATATCACACGTCCTGGTGTATGAATGTCATTTAACGTGTCACCAGTAACCTGAAGAGGGTTAAAAATTCGACAAAGTAAAAAAAAATCGTAGATTGTTTCGAGTTTAACGACAGGTCAACCCTAGTGGATCATTTTTGTCTTCTCTAAGAGAAAGGGGGGGGGGGGAAGAGATGAAGAGACAGAGGAGATGATTTGTTTGTTTGATTTGAGGTTTAACGTCCTCGTCGACACTGAAGGTCATTTTGGAGACGTTGCTTCCAATTTTGTGGGACCTTTACCCGACATTAAGAAGAAATGACATTTCAAGCCCTGCCGCCCAATGAAACCAATAGGGTTTATAAGCATGGACGAGCCGAATCGCACCGCTTTGCCTGGACAGGCTTTGATCCTATAAGCAGTTTACCAGTACTCGAGTGCGGGTCGGTTTCAGCTCTGCGTGGAGGCATCATGCAGCCCATATATTTCTTCAAGCCCCGAAGGGCGGGGGCCGTTGTAGAGATGAAAGTGAGGGACAGAGGAGAAAGAGGAAAATAAATGTAAGTGTAGAAACAGAAGAAATAACAACATTCGCCCACTCTACCGTTACCTGCTGCAAGGACAGCAGGTGTTGCCCAATTGTAGGTCGATACCAGCTGGACTTCCCAGGGACACGAGATACACATCGCCATTGCCTCACTCAACTACCCCCACGAACAAAAAACGGAAGAAAGAAAGATAAACGTGTCTGCCAATTTCTTCATGGTCAAACCATAAATTTCTAAATTATCTCAGTACATATCTGCTAATAATCTTACAGAGAAGTTCTCCTAGCGGGCACATGATATCTTAGCAACGTCGCATTTATACGACGATGCACATACGTTTTGCAGCCGCTTGGAACTATGTTCCTTCCGGCGTCGGGACATAAAAAGGAGAATAACTTGACAAAACAGAACAATTTAAAACCATTTGATTTAGACATTATAACCCTGATCAGACGCCGCGTTTACCTAAGCCGAATTAAAATACGTTTATTCAAACCTGTACGGGATCCTAAAAGCATTAACCCATATATGCCATTTAATTGTTTCAATTCAGGGACCTTCTGAAACAGTTAAGATAGATTAGAGGCAACAGAATGTTGCGTTTGATCGGTGTCTTAACTATTAGCTAAAGTACGGAACTTGATTTAAAACTCACAGCTTACAACATGTGTTTTGTAATTAGAGCTCTCGAAAGCAGGCGCATTGTAGGTCAGTAAAGGGTTATTAATTTGATAACTGATAAGCTAACCCTTTTAACCCTGTAGACCGGTGCAGATGCCGAGGTAGAAATACACTGTATCTATACAAACCTTGTAGATCCTGATAAGACGTCACGTAGCTAGAACGTCTCGGCATAATCTACATGTACACTGTTTGTCATCATGTCAGTGAACTAATCAGAAATCCCTTTCTATAAGAATATCTTTAAAGCGAGAAGAGTACTTTTTAGAAACTCAGGGATGAAAGAGTAAAACATAAATATCATCGGAAAGCGCGTACGAAAATAGTCCTAGAATACTGTTTCTTTTCAGAATTTGTCTTTTTGTGCCAATTTATATTCAATCCGTATAAAGTCCCGAAAACTGAAATATTTTGAAAGACGTTCCATGCCTGCAAAATTAATTTTCCAGTGTTCATTTTGGACTATTTTATGCAGCGAACGAAGAGCGGAAGTGGAGTAACGCGGTCCAGTACCGGAAGTAGAAATGTGTTGACAAAGAAACTTAATTTTAAAAATCAACTTTCAAAAATGTTTAAAATAACTTCTGAAGTCATCAAACCATGGCATGCAGCATTTATTGGTTAAGAACTACATAATTTTCTCAATTGATGACCATGAGTTGTTCTTTGCATAGATTGAAAAACAACCAAAAAATAAAATATCATTCTGGATATAAAATGTGAGGTTATTAAATTTGTTTTACAGTTTATCGTTATGAATGTTGTATTGTAATGCCCGATATGCAGATGAAGAAACAGATGGGCTGCATGATGCTTCCATGCAGAGCTGAAACCGACCCGCACACGAGTACTGGTAAACCGCATAGAGGATCTAAGCCTGCCCAGGCAAAGCGGTGCGAGTCGGTCCGTCCACGCTTATAAACCCTATTGGTTTCATTAGGCGACAGGGTTTGAGAAGTTATTTCATCTCATATCGGGTAAAAGTCCCACAAAGATCAAATTTTGAATCCCTGTTTTGCATCAAATTCCACAGAACTTATGAAAATATGTTTTGCATTTAATTCCACAGAACTTATGAAATATATACTTTTAAAATGACAGCAAAACATTTGCCATTACACTTGCAAGAAATACTTTCAAAGTAACTAATTGCTAAAGCTTAGCACCTGAATAACAATCAGAGTTGATGTTTGCAAACTGTTTGCAGACTGCTATTGAGGTAAGCCTGTTAATCAATCCATCCAAATGAGTTTAAGTCACTGTTTGCAAAGCTTTGCAGTATGAAAAATGTCAGATATACTGGTTGCGAAACATTTACAGTGTGCTAAAAGCATTTTGTATTTGCAATCTCTTTGTAGTGGCACAGATATGCTTGCAAAATGTTTGCACCAATCTGTTGCAAAGCACTTGCAAAGGGTATGCAACCGGTTATTTCACTGGAACATATTCCAAATATACTCTGCGAATGGACTGCAAAGGATTATTTTTGTATCGGATTCCAGAAATAGGAAAACTGCGCTTTTCAAAAACGTGGTTTTTATTGTTGAAACTGAAAGCGAATTTTTTTTCGCAAATTTGACAGATTCATTGTGAAAGAACTTTTATTATGCATGAATAAATTATTAGATGTGACCTAAATTTCTATTTGGCAATTATTTTGATGCATCACAAAGAAATAAAGGTTTTGGTGTAGCAAAAGTAGTAATGTCATCAGCACTGTCCTCTTTTCAATCATTACATACTATTTTCACACATTTGTAGGTTCCATCAAATTCTGTTCCATAAATGTATATTCATGGCATGTATTTTGCCAAAGATACTGTAAAATTGTGATGGTAGTGGTTATTTAGGTCTAACTGGGGGTGCGCACTGAATGTCCGGGAATTATCATGGAAATGTCCGGGAATTGTCCGGGAAAAGTCCGGGAAATGTGGGGTAGCGGTGCGTTATCCCTAATATCTCCACTTCTAATGGTCAGAAATTAATGAAATTAGTATCAAATAAAAATTTAAGCTCCGATCTGAAACATTATATTAAAATACATTTTTTGAAGTTACTTGTCCGGAAAATTCCCTGATTGTGTCCTGAATGTTGGGGGTAGTGGTGTGTTATCCCTAATATCTCAATTTTGGGTGATCAGAATCTACTAAGATTAGTATCAAATAAAATTTTAAGCTCCATTCTTAAGGATTATTACACATATTTTTAATCTTTAACATTTTGGGGGTCCAGCTTTGAAGTTAATTTGTCCGGCGAAATTCAATAATGTAGGTCTAACTGGGTGTATTTGATTACTTTTTTGCCTCTGATCTATGTTCCTGGGAGGAGTGTGTGTAGGTGGGGGTACGTTAAACTCATGTAAAACAGTTTTTATTGATCTGTTTGGAAAGGAGACTTGCAGTAATTATATTTGCACAAACACTTCATCAGGAATATCAGAGTAAGGCTTCATGGCACTAAGACCGTGTCTTAAACCAAAGCAAAACTTAAAAATTGTCTCTCCGAAACAGTCCGCTGCAAGATATGTCCTAAATTTCTATTATGCACTTCTCTTGATGCATCATAAAGAAAATAAGAGTTTGGTATAGGTAGCATTGCAGTAAATATTGGAAGGTGCCGGGTTCATAAACTTAATAAAAGACCATACGAAGCACGGTTACTAGCAAATTCAAGCGCTTGTACCACCACTGAACTCTCCAAATTATTAACTTCATGTTTGACTGCCATCAAAAAGTTTTGGTCTATAAAATTCTAATGAAGTTTTAAATAAATTGAAATCCAGGCGGTTTCTTGCTTCAAGTCTGTCTACTTATGATTTTTCTACCCTTTACACTACACTTCCTCATAATCTTATAATGGAAAAACTTAATGATTTAATTGAATGGACATTTCATAGGGAGGATCCCTCTATCTTGCATGTAATGTAAGAAATGCTTGTTTCACTTCTGAAGAGCATAAAAATCATACTTTATGGTCATGTCAGAATTTGTGTGAAGCTCTCACCTTTCTACTTGACAATATTTACATAAGATTTGGTACTAAGTTATTTAGACAAATTGTGGGTATTCCGATGGATTGCGCACCACTCGTGGCTGATTTCTTTTTGTTTTGTTATGAGAGAGACTTCATGATGTCCCTTTCTGTTGAAAACAAGTTTGAAATCATTGAAGCGTTTAGCTCCACTTCTAGATACTTGGATGATTTATTAAGTATTGATAATACCTATTTCGATGGATTGATCAGTCAAATTTACTCCCCCCAGAACTTCAGTTCAATTTTTCTGATACCGAGGCCCCGTTTTTGGATTTACATCTATCTATTGTAGATGGGTTTGTTTCGTGCAAAATTTATGATAAACGCGATGATTTTGATTTTGAGATTGTAAATTTTCCTTTTTTTGGATGGTGATGATCCTCGTGCGCCATCCTATGGCGTTATATTTCGCAATTAATTCGATTTGCCAGAGTGTGTAGTCATGTAACCGAGTTCAACACACGTAATAAATTGTTTACGCCTAAACTTCTTAATCAGGGTTATCGGTACCATAAACTACGCAAATCCTTTTCAAAATTTTATAGACGTGATTCTGATTTAATTTCTAAATTCAATATTGGACTAAAATCTCTTCTGCAACAAGGTCTATCGGAACCCGAATTTTATGGTGACTTAGTATACAAATTCAAAAAAATATATAACCGCAATGACTTCAGCACCCAATTTCGTAAAATCATTCTTCGATATAAAATGATTGGGTACAACATAAATGTTATACGACAGACTGCATGCATGGTAGTTAACCCAATCACGGTTGACAACTTTGCTTCCCTCTTTAATTGCACGCCGGTGGATCAGGTCTCAGCTTCTATGATGGTTCCTGTGTAAAGGCTTATTGAGAATTAGAGAGATCTAATTCAAGGTAATGTTGGCTGATGCCTGATGCTCTATCTCTGGTCGGGCCCATCGGAGTCTAACTTGGTTTTCTTTTGCTCCAGCATTTCAGTGGTTTCCTAGCTGTCGAGTCCTCACCGTTGGTTCAGCTCTGTGGTTGTTTGATTATTTGTGTTCCCGGAGATGTTGCACTGATTAGTTAGGAGACCTTCATGTGGACTGAACAAATTGTTTGTCTTAATCGCGATGGAAATACGGGCGAGGATTGTGGCCACGTAAAATCGATTTAAGCTCCCCAGTGGAATTCGTTTCCGCCGACCGTTCCAAGGCAGTTCTTCTGTCGCGATTTATTTTTGTTATGGTTTGTCTTTCGGTGTTTGTGTCGCTTGTGTAATTTTATTTTGGATAGCCTATTGGCCTTTTTGTGGGAAGGTACTCTCCTTTTGGCTTTCCGCTGTTCGTGTTTCCATTAGGTCTGTTGTCGCATGTTTGTGTGTCTTTCCCTTTGGTGTCTCTGATGGGAGCTATGGGTTGATTGTATCGATTCCTGATCATTGCCTCTACTTCTAATTTATCATTTTTGACCGAGCTTTTAGTTGCCTTCTAAATACCAGACTTGCTTCCATTGGATATAAATCCCATGTTTTATTTCAATGAGAGAAAATGATAGGTTTAATGGACTAACATGATGCATGTTTTTATAAATATATCTGCAAGCTCAAAGAAATTGTTGCTGAGTCATATGATCACCCCTCCTTTAAAAATGTTGGTTTGTATTTACCTTTCCCCAACCTACCCCACCCATCCAACCCCACCTTTCCATCCACTGGTAAACAATTCTGATTCTCCGTTCTTGTAGGTAAACAGATCATCATGCTTTTTGTCTCATTAACTGGTTGGGCTTGGATGGCTCTATTAACAAGTAAGGTTTGAAAAGTTTTGAATGTGTTGTTTTTGTGGCAGCAGGTAAAAGGTTACTATTGTCGCCTATGGAAAATATTTAGTGGTCTATAGCAAAGAAAGA
This sequence comes from Lucinisca nassula, assembly GCA_963580285.1. Taxonomy (NCBI): domain Eukaryota; kingdom Metazoa; phylum Mollusca; class Bivalvia; order Lucinida; family Lucinidae; genus Lucinisca; species Lucinisca nassula. The sequence goes on along the minus strand of OY757023.1, from coordinate 103,185,225 downwards.
AATGTTAGCAGCACTGTCCTGTTTTCGGTCATTACATGCTACAGTAGAATTCCGCTTAAAGACCACCCCTATATTAGGACCACTCCACTATAAAGACCGGTTTTAACATTCCCAAATTAAATCCTATATAACTCATTGCTATATATTCCGATAAAAGAGACGGACCCGCTATTCAGTATTAAGACCGTTTTCAAAAGACCATATCTATCATTAATGTTCGCTATTTTGCCATGGATAACGTAAAAATGTGATGGTAGTGCTAATTAGGTCTAACTGGGGGTATTTGATGATTTTTTGCCTCTGATCTTTGTTCGTGGGTACAGGGTGTACTTTAAAGCGATGTAAATCAGTTTTATCGATGTGTTTGGAAAGAAGACTTGCAGTAACTGAATTCGCAGAAACACAAGAAAAAATCTACTTCATCTGGAATATTAGAGTAAGGTTTCATGGCACTAGGACTATGTCTCCTACCAAAGCAAAACTTAAAACTCGTCTCTCCTAAACAGCCCGCTGCAATATCCCGATAAGTTTTCTCATCCGGTATATGTTCTAATTTATTGTATTCATATAAAAATGACATGAACAGATAAATTCATCTGTTTCTCGTGACATTAAGGCATTTATAAACATTTTCTTGGCAGTTTTGTCTTCAACATATCCTCACAAATATCATCTTTTATATTAAATGTGGCTTGAAGGTGTGAAAATAGCCATGAAAATGACTATTTGTCCTATTTAGGCATAATTCTGTGCATTTTACGATAGAATTATTCCAAAGACATTGGAGAAGAAACACTGATGCTAGCCAGTGTCTAGGTTCCATTCCAGTAAGAGGTAAACTTTGCACTTTTCAAAAACATATGGTTAACTCGGCTTTCATAGTTGAATCTGAAAACGATAACTTTTTCGTATCTTTGTGACTGAACTTTTATTATGTGCGAGTAAATTTATTAGATATGACCTAAATTTATATTTGGCAGTTCTTTTGATGCATCATAATAAAAAATAAGGGTTTGTTATTGGTAGCATTGCACTAGATACTGGGCGATGCCGGGTTTTATCACTTTTGGACCGAGCTTTTAGCTGCGTTCTAAATACCAGACTTGCTTCCATTGGATATATATATACGTATATACCATGTCTTATTTCAATGTGAGAAAGTGACAAGTATAAGGGACTAAAATGAGGCATGTATTATAAATATATCTGCAAGTTCAAAGAAATGTTTGCTGATTTTATATGGTCAACCCTCCTTTAAAAATGTTTTTTTTTCTATTTACTCCGTTCCAGTAGGTAAAAAACATGGTTGACTGTAACGTGAAAAAGGAACAGTACAAAATGTTGATTTTTCTCATTAACTTGTTCGGCTAGGATGGTTCTATAAACAAGCAAGCTTTGAAAAGTTTTGTATAAGTAGTTTTTGTGGGCGCAGGTAAGTCGTCTATGGAAATATTTAGTGGTAAGCTCCTAATAGCAAAGGTAGAAATGCCAGCAGCGCTGCCCTGTTTCGGTCGATACTTACATGTGTGTTTGGAAAGAAGACTTGCAGTAATTGCATTTGCAGAATCACAAGAAAGTATCTACTTCATCTCGAATATAGGAGTAAGGTTTCAGGGCACTAGGACTATGTCTAAAACCAAATCAAAACTTAAAAATCGTCTCTCCTAAACAGCCGCTGCAATATCCCGTTAATTTTTCTCATCCGTTATATGTTCTTATTTATTGTATTCATGTCAAAAGGTTGTGAACAGATGAATGCAGCTATTAATCATGGCATTAAGGCATTAATAAACATTTTCTTGGCAGTTTTGTCTTCAAAATAATCTAAACTTTTTTTAGTTTAAATAGGGGGTGTAGGTGTGAAAATAGCCATAAAAATGAGTATTGGTGCTATTTAGGCACCATTCTGTGCATTTTAGGATAGAATTGTTCCAAAGACATTGGAGATGAAACATATTCTAGACAGGTTTTTAATTATTTGGGCCCCATTTTGATTTATATCAGTCTTTGTATCGACTGCCTATTCGAAATTCGAAAAATTGCAGTATGTTTCCTCTGGCTTTCTTTGCCGAATCATTACAGGGTCACTGATGAGGCTTTATTAGCAGAAACTACGTAGTATGACCCATCTTCTTTCTTATGAATGTTTTCATTTCTCTTAAAGGAACTCATTTTTGATTTTTATTTGCATTTGCACAAACACAAGAAAGAATCTACTTCATATGGTATATAAGAGTAAGGTTTCATGGCACTAGGACTATGTCTCAAACCAAAGCAAAACTTCACATTTGTCTCTCCGATACAGCCCGCTGCATTATCCCGATAAGTTTTCTCATCTGTTATATGTTCTAATTTATTGTATTCATGACATTCAAAAGGATTCGATCAGATATATTCAGATATTTCTCATGGCATTAAGGCATTTGTAACATTTTCTTGGCAGTTTTGTCTTCAAAAATCCCAAAATGTGTAAGTTTTTACTTTAAATAGGGGGTGTAGGTGCGAAAATAGCCATAAACATTTTTATATTAGTTTTGTGGGTGGTGGGTGCAGGTAAGTCGCCACACATTTGTAGTTCTAACTAATTCTGTTTCATATTATGTATCTACATGGCATGCATTTTGCCATGGATAATGTACAAATACGATGGTAGTGCTAATTTAGGTCTAACTGGGTGTATTTGATGAGTTTTTGCCTCTGATCTTTGTTCTTGGGAGGGGCTGTACTTTAAAGGCATGTAAATAAGTTTTTATTGATGTGTTTGAAAAGAAGACTTGCGGAAAATGCATTTGCAGAAACACAAGACAGAATCTGGAATATAAGAGTAAGTTTTCATGGCACTAGGACTATGTCTCAAACCAAAGCAAAACTTAAAAATTGTCTCTCCGAAACAGCATGCTGCATTGCCCGGATAGGTTTTCCCATCCGATATATGTTCTAATTTATTGTATTCATGTCAAAATGATTCGAATAGATTGAATATTATCAGATATTTCTGAAGGCATTTATAAACATTTTCTTGGCAGTTTTGTTTTCAAAATGCCCTCAAAAATGTCATTTTTACTTTAAATTGGGATGTAGTGTGAAAATAGCCAAAAACAATTGTATGTGTAGTTTTTGTGGGTGCAGTTAAGTCGCCTGTGGAAATATTTAGTGATAAACTCCCAATAGCAAAGGTAGAAATGTCAGCAGCACTGTCAATCGGGCTGAGGGCAATGGACATTTAATATTTTTATGACTTGACTGAGTAAGTTAATTGTATCGATTCCTGATCTTTATTTTACTTCTACTTTGATTGAATTCCATTTAAATAGACGTAATTGTTAGAAATCAATTATTCATGTACCTGTTTAATAAAAAATCTTTGTAGGCTTCACTAAGTCCCTTGAATTTTATCTACAAAAACGTGCTTATGACATTAGAAATGTATATACTGACTAGCGTAAGCACTGACAGTAATCATGGTAATGTTGGTGAATTTATTTTCTATATTTTCCATATTTTCGCTCGCAAACATCATTAGAACTACCTCCAGGAGTAACCACAACCTCCCTGTATATTTTGTGCAAAAAAGTAAAATAATAAACATTGAAAACTCTATTGCATCCATTGCGACAACACATCTGTGTGCTATAATGGCACCTCTAAAAACTGTGGCACTAGCACTTTGCATCTTCTCTTCCTAGTACTTGTACTTTATAATATACATAGCTGGAGTCAAAAGAACTGATGATTACAATTTCTTCAATAAGTATAAATGAATTAACTGATTTTTCTTCTTGATTTATGGCCAGTTTGAATCTCGGGGGGGGGGGGGTGCAATTGTCCCTTTCTGAAAAAAGCACTGGGGTGTGGGCAAATGTCCATACCAAAAATAAGCAGTGGGGGAATATCCGGTATGCCGGTGTTTTCAACTGGGGAAGCGAAAGAAGACCGTTAATATATTTTTTCATGGGGGTGGCAATTTTCCTGGGGGGGGGGATGCCCTGGAAACTGACTAAATTACTAACACAACAACTCTCAAGACCTTGTTTATTCAAGAGAGCACAAGTTTATTCAAGTGAGCACAGGATAGCCAGGGACAAGGATGGACTAAAGGATGTCATGTTTTATATGACTTTAAACGATTAGCCAAGGTGACAGTAAACAGATTAGTACTGTGGCAGGTTCAAAATAGGCCTTTTTTATTAATTACATTTTTATAATTGATTTAGATAGTGACAAATAAACAGGTACCAGAGTTAAGTATAGTATAACCTGTATTATTGAAAATGCCCATATATCACTGCTGAGTATATGGTTCTGTTTTAATTCCAGGGTGGAAAATGCCATTTTGTGGTATTTGCAGCCATTGTCCAGTATTTGCCGGTATTTACCGGTAAATGCCACCGGCATGGAAAATACTCATATTTGCCGGCATTTTGCAAACCATGAAAGGAAAACTTAAAAATCGTCTCTCAGAAACAGCCCGCCGCAATATCCCGATAAGTTTTCTCACCCGTTATATATATTAATTTATTGTGTTCATGTCAAAAGGATACGAACATATATATTCAGATATTTCTTATGGCATTAAGGCATTTATAAACATTTTCCTGACAGGTTTGTCTTCAACATATCCTCAAAAATGTATTTTTTTACTTTAAATAAGGGGTGTAGGTGTGAAAATAACCATTAAAATGTGAATATGTAGTTTTTGTTGGTGCAGGTAAGTCGCCTATGGAAATATTTAGTGGTAAGCTCCCAATATCAACAAAGGTAGAAATGTCAGCAGCACTGTATTGTTTTCAGTCATTACATACTGTTTCCACACATTTGTATATCTATCCAATTCTGTTTCATAAAATGTTTTCGTGGCATGTATTTTGCCATGGATAATGTAAAAATGTGATGGTAGTGCTAATTTCGGTCTAACGGGGTGTATTTGACGAGTTTTTGCCTCTAATCTATGTTCTGGGGAGGGGGTGTACTTTAAAGGCGTGTAAATCAGTTTTTGTTGATATGTTTGGAAAGAAGACTTACAGTAATTGTATTTGCAGAGACACATGAAAGAATCTACTTCATCTGCAATATAAGAGTAAGGTTTCATGGCACTAGGACAATGTCTCAAACAAAAGCAAAACTTAGAAATTATCTCTCCGAAACAGCCCGCTGAAATATCCTGATAAGTTTTCTCATCCGTTATATGTTCTAATTTATTGCATTCATGTCAAAAGGTTGTGAATAGAATTTTCTTGGCAGTTTTGTCTTATAAAAAGATTGGGTACAACATGGATATTATACGACAGACTGCATGCATGGTAGTTAACCCAATCACGGTTGGCAACTTTGCTTCCCTCTTTAATTGCACGCCGGTGGGTCAGGCCTCAGATTCTATGACGGCTCCAACGTAAAGGCTTATTGAAAATTAAAGAGATAATGTTGGTTGGTGCCTGATGCTCTGTCTCTGGTCGGGCTCATCGGAGTCTAACTGTTTGTTTTCTTTTGCTCCAGCATTTCAGTGGTTTCTTGCTGTCGAGTCCTCACCGTTGTCTCACCTCTGTGGTTCTTTGATTTCTGTGTTCACGGAGATGTTGCACTGATGAGTTAGGAGGCCTTCATGCGGACTGAACAAATTATTTGTCTAAATCGCGACGGAAGTAAGGGCGAGGATTGTGGCCACGTAAAATCGATTTAAGCCCCCCAGTGGAAATCTTCCACTGACCGTTCCAAGGCGGCTCTTCTGTTGCGATTTATTTATGTTGTTGGTTGTTACTTACTGTGTGTATCACTTGTGTCTTTTAATTTTGGATGGCCATATGGCCATTTTGTGGGAAAGTAACTGTCCATATGGCCTTCCTTTGTTTAGGTTTCCATTATGGTCTGGTCGCTTAATGTTTGTATTTCTTTCCCTTTGGTGTCTTTTATGGATGGAGTAAGTTAATTGTATCGATTCCTGATCTTTGTTTTACTTCTACTTTTCAACATGTCCTCAAAAATGTAATTTTTTACTTTAAATGTGGGGTGTAGGTATGAAAATAGCCATACAAATGAGTATTGGTGCTATTTAGGCACATTTCTGTGCATTTTAGGATAGAATTGTTCCAAAGACATTGGAGAAGAAAAACACTGATGCAAGCCAGTGTCTAGATTCCATTCCAGAAAGAGATAAACGTTGCACTTTTCAACAAGATGTGTTTGTGAAACACTGATGCCCCCGGACAGCGCATGTTAAATATGAAAGCAGTGTCACTAAGCAATCGAAAGGTATGGCCAAAGTTCAAGCCTTAAAAAAGTAGGACAAGGTCACAAGTTAAAAATATATGGGATCGTTGGAAAGGCCATGTGACACAGAATACACATGTGAAATATGAAAGCCATATCACTTACCAATCGAAAGTTATGGCTAATGTTAAAGTTTTTAAAAAGTAGTTTAAATGTCAAGGTCAAGGTCAGGAGGTAAAAAATTATGGTACCTCTAGAAAGGTCTTTTGACAAGGAATGCACCTGTGAAATGTGAAAGCCATACCACTTACGAATAAAAAGTTTTGGCCAAAGTAAAAGTTTTTAAAAAGGAGATCAAAAGTCAACGTCACGAGGTCAAAAATTATGGTACCACTAGGCATGTCTTGTAAAAAGCATGCACATGTTAAATATAAAAGCCCTATCACTTACCAGTAGAAAGTTATGGAATATGTTAAAGTTTTTAGAAACTTGGTGAAAGGACAAGGTCACAAGGTAAACATTAATGGTACCATTAAAAAGGTTTAAAGACAAGGAATGCACATGTGAAATATGAAAGCCCTACCACTTACCAATTGCAAGTTATGCCCAATGTTAAAGTTTTTTAAAAAGTAGGTCAAATGTCAAGGTCAAGGTCACGGGGTCAAAAATTAGGTTAGCACTAGAAAGGTCTTGTGACAAGGAATGCACATGTGAAATATGAAACCCTATCACATATCAATCGAAAGCTATGGCCAATGTTAAAGTTAAAAAACAAGGATTTTTAGCGCATTTTTAGAAACTTAAGGGTCATAACTCCGACATAAATGATAGGACCAACGTGAAACTGTTGTTAGGCACCCCGGCACTTCAAAAGGAATGCATGTGCAAAGTTTCAACTCAATCGGTGAAGAAATGTGGAAGACGTTTGCATCACAAGCTTTTAGCGCATATTTTAGAAAATAAAGGGCCGGAACTCCGACGTAAATGATAGGACCAATGTGAAAATTGTGTAAGGCACCCCTGCACCTCACAAGGAATGCATGTGCAAAGTTTCAGCTCAATCTGTGAAGAAATGTGGAAGAAGTTTGCATCACAAGATGTTTTAGCGCATTGCAGTTTTTAGAAAATAAAGGGCCTTAACTCCGTCGTAAATGATAGGACCAATGTGAAAATTGTGTTAGGTACCCCTGCACCTCATAAGGAATGCATGTGCAAAGTTTCAGCTCAATCGAGAAGAAATGTGGAAGAAGTTCGCATCACAAGGTTTTTAGCGCATTTTTAGCAAATAAGGGGCCATAAATCATATGTAAATGAGAGGACTAACGTGAAAATTGTCAGGCTTCCTGGAACTTCACAAGGAATGCATATGCAAAGTTTCAGCTCAATCGGGGCAGAAATGTGGAAGAAGTTCGCATCACACGATTTTTAACGCATATTTTACAAAAAAAAGGTCATAACTCCGATGTCAATGTGGGGACCAACGTGAAGATTGTGTTAGGCATCCCACCAGTTCACCAGGAATGCATGTGCAAAGTTTCAGCTCAATCGGTGAAGAAATGGGGAAGTAGTTTGCATCACCAAAAAGTGCGCACTTCATTTGATGCATAATTCTTTGTGACTTAACTTTAAAGCCATGTAAGTCAGTTTTTCTTGATGTGATGGAAAGAAGACTTGCAGTAATTGCATTTGCAGAAACACACCAAAGAATCTACTTCATCTGGAATATTTTTGTTTAAACATATTTTATTGCATCATAAATCAAGCAATAGGGTCGGGCCACAAGTTCTGCGAACATTAGTTACGGCCCTCCCCTACGAAACAGTATTACAGTAATATACATGTACATCATAGTGGCAAATACAGAGACATTTGGAATACTTCATAATGAGTGATATAACAAATAAGCATATATCACATTTTCCAAAGATGATGAGAACAAAAATGATAAGAAAAAAAAATGATGAGAAAAAAAGATGAGAAAAATAATGTATCAGATGTATGATAATGAATACTTAATTAAAAGAAAAACAGTGTGATAAAATATTCAACTGAAAATGGAATGAAATGTCATGCTGGCCTAAGTTTTTTGTTTGATTTGAGGTTTAACGTCCCCGTCAACACTGTAAAGGTCATTTTGGAGACGTTGCTTCCAATTTTGTGGGACTTTTACCCGACATTGAAATGAAATGACATCTCAAGCCCTGTCGCCCAATGAAACCAATAGGATTTATTAGCATGGACGGTCCGCCTCGCACTGCGGTTCCTGGACAGGCTTAGATCCTCTAAGCGGTTTACCAGTACTATGTGCAGGCCAGATTCAGCTCTGCGTGGAAGCATCATGCAGCCCATATATTTCTTCAAGCCCCTATGGGCGGGGGCGGGGCTGCTGGCCTAAGTGAGCAGCAGCCTAGTTGGCGAAACGTTTAGTATCCTTAATAATTGTTTGTACGGCTGTAAAGATGAGAGTGTTATCTTCTATCGACAGACTAACATCACCAAATAAAAGAATATTAATATTCCGTGGATGCAAAGCTCTGGTTGATTGAAAAAGTATTACTCTTTCGTTAGTGTAATGTGAACAGCCAAAAAAAAAATAATGAGCAGCATCTTCAACTTCGTCAGAGCAACTACAAGTAAAACTAGGTGTTAAGTGATTTATATATAAGTCAAGTCGTAAATTACTACGATTATTTCTAATTCTTACGTGTAAAGCAATCACATATCTGATACCAATTCTATAGTGTAATGGGACTTTCGAGTTATTTTGATGCCTTTTCAATTGATAATTAAAACTTAAATGAGACGGTAAATTATGTAATTCTACGTCAAGAGAATTCCATGCTAAAATTGAGGATGGAATACAAGATTTGCGAGAGATTTCAGTCCTGCAGAAAGGAGCGGTAATATCTGCTTGCTTTCGGTGATTGTAAGCATTTGCTTTTCCCACTAAAGGAGGAACAGATCGGATATATATGCAGGAACGAACCCGTTTGTTACTTTATACATAAATACAAGTTTTTGCTTTCTTCGACGTTCCAAAAGTGACACCAAGCCACATTCTCTGTCCAGATTGCCCAGAGAAACTGATCTTGTTAAGCCTGTAACTATGCGGGCAGCTTCATTCTGAAGTGTTTGAAGCGAGTTAATATGCTCTACAGGACAGCCATCACATACAACACGGCAACAAGTACGATAAAAAAATTTGGTTTAATGCAACACGACTAAATGTATATTTCAGTTTCGTTATTATGCCAATAACTTTTGATGCACTGTTATAATATTCTCAATATGGGAATGCCATTTACCGTTACTACTGAAGGTTAGACCTAAATGTTTATAATTTGAAACAAATTTTACGGGAGTTCCATCAAATATTATATTAGGAAGTGATTCAATAGGTTTTAAAGTGAAAAATCATTGCTTCTGTTTTATATGGGTTAAGTTTTATCAACAACTGAGATGCCCAATTTACTAACATTCGCAAATTACGGTTAATGATACCCGCAATGCCATTTAGAGTAGCTGCAGCGCAGAATAGGGAGCTATCGTCGGCAAATAATCTAGTAAGGCTAAGCATAGAATCAGGTATATCATTACGATGTAGACTAAAAATAAAAGGGGGCCAAGAACAGACCCTTGCGGAACGCCGGCATTTACACTCCTTAAGGTTGAAGAACTGTTTCTTATAACGACTTTTTGCTTCCTACCACTGAGGTAGTCAGTAATCCACTCCAATTTTTCACCGTCTATGCCAGTTTGTTTTAATTTAAAAACAAGACCCTTATGCCACACTCTGTCGAAACTTTTAGAAACGTCTAAGAAAACCATACAAGCAAATTGGTTATTTTCAAAAGTTTGGCAGATGTGATGATAGATGTCTTTAAGGTCAAAGGTTGTTGAATTGTTGGGTAAAAAACCATATTGGTATTTATAAAGCAAATCATTTTCATTTAAAAAGTTATAGATGTGTTTAAAAGCTATTATTTCTGGTAGTTTGCCAACGTTGCTTAATAGAGAAACAGGTCGAAATGTCGAAGGATCATAATTATCTCCCTTTTTGGGTAAAGGTATAACATTTGAATATTTATAGATCTCTGCAAACTTGCCTGCTCTGAAATATCTACTAAAGCGTGTAACTAGAGGCACAGATACTTCTTTTGCTACAGATTTTAGCATTTTGCTACTAATACCATCTGGCCCTGGAGCCTTGTTCGAATTTAAAAGTTCAATCAAAGATTCGACCTCTTGTGGTGCAATGCTTGATAACCGAATCTGGCATTTATATTAAAAATTCGACGTTTTCATCATTGACTGCGGAGATAGATGTAAAATATTCGTTTAATAGTTCTGCTTTATCTTCTGATGAAAAAAAACAAAAGTCATTATGCCCAGTAACTGGGAATGAATTTAGAGGTGGAATTGAAGCAGAGCTGGAATTGTTTTTAAAAAAGTGGCGTACAACTTTCCAAAATTGTTTTTATCATTAGAGTGAAAATCAGAAATGGAAAATTCTAAATTGTTGGAATATAAGACAAAGGTTTCATTGCACTAGGACTCTAGTGACTTTTTCAGTCATATCACGACGGTGTCTGGTTGCGACAGGGAGCTCAATGCTCACTTTTATATTGCTACCTCACTGAAGTATCATGTCCCAAACACATTACATGATACCACACCCAGTCACATTATCCTGACACTGGGTCGACCAGTCCTAGCTCTACCCCGTAAATCTGAGTGCCAAGCGAGGAACAGCTAGTACCGTTTTTTAACGACTTTGGTATGTCGCGGCCCGGGATCGAATCCGTGACCTCCCGTTCCCCGGAGCGGACACTCTACCAACTGAGCTATCGGGGCCGATACTAGGACTATGTATCAAACCAAAGCAAAACTTAGAAATTTTCTTTCCGAAACAGCCCGCTGCAATATCCCGATAAGTTTTCTCATCCGTTATACGTTCTAATTTATTGTATTCATGTCAAAATGATTCAAACAGATATATTCAGATTTTTCTCATGCCATTAAGGCATTTATGAACATTTTTTTTTGGCGGTTTTGTCTTCAAAATTGCATCAAAAATGCCATTTTTTACTTTAAATAGGGGGTGTAGTTGTGAAAATAGCCATAACAATGAGTATTGGCGCTATTTAGGCATAGTTCTGTGCATTTTAGTATAGAATTGTTCCAAAGACATTGGAGAAGAAACACTGATGGAATAAGTTCTAGAAAGGATTATCCTTTGGAAGCAATGAATACACCACAGAACCGGAAAATATTGAGTGTACATGTTTTCTGGGCCAGACTCGCAAGTTTCGGCCATTTAGGCCTATCAGTGACCCTCAAGTATTTTCGAAATTCCACAATGGAATCAATGATCCAAAAGGACAATAAAATATAAACTACACTATGATGTAGGGCGCGGAGACTTTTTACGGCCGCCACACATTCCCAGATAACAGCTGTAGTGACGTCAAATAAGTTCTAGAATGGGTTATCCTTTTGAAGCAAGGAATACACCACAGAACCGGAAAATAGGAGTGTACATGTTTTCTGGGCCAGACTAGCAAGTTTAGGCCATTTAGGCCTCAGCAGTGACCGTCAAGTATTTTCAAAATTCCACAAAACCAGTGTCTAGGTTCAATTCCAGAAAGAGGTAAACTTTGCACTTTTCAAAAAGATATGGTTTGCTCAACTTTCATAGTTGAATCTGAAAGCGATAACTTTTTCGCAAACTTGAAAGATACTTTGTGACTGAACGTTTTATTATCATGAGTAAATTATAAGAGTGCTATTTAGGCAGCTATTTAGACATAATTCTGTGCATTTTAGGATATCAGTTGTTCCAAAGACATTGGAGTAGAAACACTGATGCAAGCCGTTGTCTAGGTTCCATTCCAGAAAGAGGTAAACTTTGCACTTTTCAAAAACATATGGTTTGCTCGGCTTTAATAGTTGAATCTGAAAGTGATATTTTTTGCATACGTGAAAGATTCTTTGTGACTATACTTTTATTATGTATGAGTAAATTATTAGATATAACCTAAATTTCTATTTGGCAATGCTTTTGATGCATCATCAAAAAAATAAGGGAAAGTGGTTGACTGTAACTTGAAAAGGAGCGGATCAACATGTGGATTAACTTGTTGGGCTACGATGGTTCTATAAACAAGCCCGCTGCAATATCCCGATAAGTTTTCTCATCTGTTATATGTTCTGATTTATTGTATTCATGTCAAAAGGATGTGAACAGATATATTCAGCTATTTCTCGTGGTATTTAGCCATTTATAAACTTTTTCTTGGCAGTTTGTTCTTTAAACTTTCCTCAAAAATGTATTGTGTTACTTTATATAGGGGTGTAGGTGTGAAAATAGCAATAAAATGAGTATTGGTGCTATTTAGGCATAGTTCTGTGCATTTTAGGATATAATTATTCCAAAGACATTGGAGAAGAAACACTGATGCAAGCCGGTACCTGGGTTCCATTCAAGAAAGAGGTAAACTTTTTTTCAAAAAACATATGGTTTGCTGGGCTTTCATAGTTGAATCTGAATCACAAACTTGAAAGATTCTATGTGACTGAACATTTATTATGCATGAGTAAATAATTAGATATGCCCTAAATTTCCATTTTGCAATTCTTTTGATGCATCAAAAAGAAAATAAGGGTTCGGTATTGGTAGCATTGCACTGGATAGTGGGCGGTGCCGGGTTTTATCACTTTTGGACAGAGCTTTTAGTTGCGTTCTAATCACCAGACTTGCTTCTATCTGATATATATCCCATGTTTTATTACAATGTAAAAATGACAGGTTAAAGGGACTAAAATGATGCATGTTTTATAAATATATCTGCAAGCTCAAATAAATTGTTGCTGATTTTATATGGTCACCCCTACTTTAAAAATGTTGGTTTGTATTTACTCCGTTCTAGAAGGTAAACAAACATGGTTGACTGTAAATTGAGAAGGAGCATATCAACATGCTGATTTTTTTCTCATTTTGTATGTGTAGTTTTTGTGGGTGCAGGTAAGTCGCCTTTAGAAATATTTAGTGGTAAGCTCCCAATAGCAAAGGTAGAAATGTCAGCATCACTGTCCTGTTTTCAGTCATTACATACTATTTCCACACATTTGTAGTTCTATCCATTTCTGTTTCATAAAATGTATCTTCATGGCATGTATTTTGCCCTGGATAATGTAAAGCTGTGATGGTAGTGCTAATTTAGGTCTAACTGTGTGTTTTTGACGTGTTTTGCCTCTGATCTTTGTTCTTGGGAGGGGTGTACTTAAAAGACATGTTAATCAGTTTTATTGACGTGTTTGGAATGAAGACTGAATGAACAAGATGTGTTTGTGAAACACGAACATGTCCCCGGGCATGGTCATTTTTTATTCAAAGTTGCTCACAGTTCAATATTTTTGTTTGTATGGGAAGCCCTTGACACAAGGAACTTACATGCCAAATCTTAAAGCTCTATCTTAAACGGTTCAAAAGTTATGAACGATAATATTTTTTCTTTAAAGTAGGTCAAGGTCACCCGTCCAAAAAATTTGCATGAATGTAAAGCTCTTCCCACAAGGAACCTACAGGCCAAATATTAAGGCTCTATCTTAAACGGTTCAAAAGTTATGAACAATTTTATTTTTTCTTTTAAGTTGGTCAAAGGTCAAGGTCATGGTCCAAACATTTTGCATGAATGAAAAGCGCTAAACAGAGGGAACCTATATGCCAAACTTGAATGCTCTATCCCAAATGGTTCGAAAGTTAGGACCAAAAATGTTTATTTACCAAAAATGTTTATTTTTTAAGTAGGTCAAAGGTCAAGGTCAAAGGTCAAGGTCACAGGTCAAATTTTTTGCATGAATGTAAAGTCACTAAAGTGTTTGTCACAAGGAAGCTACATGCTAAATACGAAGGCTGTATCTCAAACAGTTCAAAAGTTATGACCAATGTTAACTTTTTCTTTTATGTAGGTCAAAGGTTAAGGTCACAGGTCAAAACGTTTTGTGTGAATGTAAAGCTCTTGTAACAAGGAACCTACATGCAAAATATGAAGGCTCTATCTCAAACCGTTCAAAAGTCATGACAAAATGTTAGTTCAAAAGTTTTGACCAATGTTAACTTTTTCTTTTATGTAGGTCAAAGGTTAAGGTCACAGGTCAAATTTTTTTATGTGAATGTAAAGCTCTTGTCACAAGGAACCTACATGCAAAATATGAAGGCTCTATCTCAAACCGCTCAAAAGTTATGACAAAATGTTATTTTTTTATTTTAAGTAGGTCAAAGGTCAAGGTCACAGGTCAAATTTTTTTGCATGGATGTAAAGCTTTTGTCACAAGGAACATACATGCTAAATATGAAGGCTGTATCTCAAGCGGATCAAAAGTTATGACCAATGTTATATTTTTCTTTTAAGTAGTTCAAAGGTCAAGGTCAAGGTCACAGGTCATATTTTTTGTGTGAATGTAAAGCTCCTGTCAAAAGGAACCTACATGCAAAATATGAAGGCTCTATCTCAAACGGTTCAAAAGTTATGACAAAATGTAATTTTTTTTAATTTTAAATAGGTCAAAGGTCAAGGTCAAGGTCACAGGTCAATTTTTTTGCATGGATGTAAAGCTTTTGTGACAAGGAACATACATGCCAAATATGAAGGCTGTATATCAAGCGGATCAAAACTTATGACCAATGTTATTTTTTTCTTTTAAGTAGGTCAAATGTCAAGGTCAAGGTCACAGGTCAAATTTTACATGAATGTGAAGGTCTTGTCACAAGGAACCTTCAGGCCAAATATGAAAGCTCTATCTTAAACGGTTCAAAAGTTATGGCCAACGTTAAAGTTGTCCACGTACAAACCAACAAACCAACCAACAAACAAACAAACAAACAGACAGGGCAAAAATAATATGTCCCCGCTATCGCTACCGGGGACATAAAAATTATCTCTCCGAAACAGCCCGCTTAAATATCTTGATGTGTTTGGAAAGAAGACTTGCAGTAATTGCAATTGCAGAAACACAAGAAAGAATCTACTTCATCTGGAATATAAGAGTAAGGTTTCATGGCACTAGGACTATGTCTCAAACCAAAGCAAAACTTAAAAATTGTCTCTCCGAAACAGCCCGCTGCAATATCCAGATAAGTTTTCTCACCCGTTATATGTTCTAATTTATTGTATTCATGTCAAAAGGATTCGAACAGATGTAGTCAACTATTTTTCATGGCATTAAGGCATTTATAAACAATATCTTGGCAGGTTTGTCATCAAAATATCCTCAAAAATTTAATTTTCTTTTAAATAGGGGGTGTAGGTGTGAAAATAGCCATAACATTTTTGTATTTGTACTTCTTGTGGGTGCAGGTAAGTCGCCTATGGAAATATTTAGTGGTAAGCTCCCGATAGCAAAGGTAGAAATGTCCGCAGCATTGTCTTGTTTTCAGTCATTACATACTATTTCTACATATTTTTAGTTCTATCCAATTCTGTTTCATAAAATGTATCTCCATGGCATGTATTATGCCATGGATAATGTAAAAATGTGATGTTAGGCATAATTTAGGTCTAACTGGGTGTATTTAATGAGTTTTTGCCTCTGATCTGGGTAGGGGTTGTATTTTAAATGCATGTAAATCAGATTTTATTGGTGCGTTTAGAAAGAAGACGTGCAGTAATTGTTAATGCAGAAACACAGGAAAGAACCTACTTCATCTGGAATATAAGAGTAAGGTTTCATGGCACTAGGACTATGTCTCAAACGAAAGCAAAACTTAAACAGCCTACTGCATTATCCCGATACGTTTTCTCATCCGCCATATGTTTTAATTTGTTGTATTCATGTCAAACGGACGTGAACAGATATATTCGGCTAATTATCGTGGTATTAAGGCATTTATACACATTTCCTTGGCATTTATTTCTTCAAAATATCCTCCAAAGTGTCATTTTCTTACATTAAAACTAGGACTATGTTTCAAAACCAAAGCAAATCTTAAAAATTGTCTCTCCGAAACAGCCCGCTGCAATATCCCGATAAGTTTTCTCATCCGTTATATGTTCAAATTTATTGTATTCATGTCAGAAGGATGTGAACAGATATATTCAGCTATTTCTCATGGCATTAACTGGCTCCTGTTTCAACAGAGAATTTCATCCCCATTCACTACAGAAGGAAGGTAATCTGTATATTTTATTCCCTACAGACAAGGGAGGCCGAAAACGCTTGTTGAAACGAAAGGTTGGTTTGAAAAGCAGGAGATCATTTGCAAAATATGAGATCCACGATTGTGATAAAAATTAGTATTGAGGTGATTCGGTTTCGAAAGAACAAGATTTCATAAACTTCTAATGAAATAAACTGTTAGATGAGAACGTACATTTCAAAACTAAATGATAAGTGTCCGATTCTGTGAACTTTGGAGTCACATAAAATGAAAAGTTACTAATCTTATAACGTATATGAAATGCATCTTTCATTCTTTGATGTGCAGAGTGATGGAGAATGCAAAGGTGACACACACACAGTAAAAACACATATGTTAGATACAAATGAGGTTATCTTCCGTCCAGTGTGCGGCCCACCAGCGCAGGATGATACACATAGTTGAATCCGGAAGCGATAAGTTTTTCGCAAACTTAAAAATTCTTTGTGACTGAACTTTTATTATGCATGAGTAAATTATCAGATATGACCTAAATTTTTATATGGTAATTCTTTTGGTACGGCATAAAAAAATAAGGATTCGGTATTGGTAGCATTGCACTAGATACTTGGGGAAGCCGGGTTTTATCACTTTCGGACCGAGCTTTTAGTTGCGTTCTAAATACCACACCTGCTTCCACTGGATATATATCCCTTGTTTTATTTAAATGTGAGAAAATGACAGGTGGAAGGGACTAAAATGATGCATATTTATTAATATATCTACAAGATCAGCGAAATTGTTGCTGATTTTATATGGTCACCCCTCCTTTAAAAATGTTGGTTTGTATTTCCTCCGTTCGAGTCGGTAAACAATTATGGTTGACGGTAATTTGAAAAGGAGCAGATCAACATGTGGATTTTTTCTCATTACCTTGTTGGGCTAGGATGGTTCTTCAAGCAAGCAAGGTTTGAAAAGTTTTGTATGTGTAGTTTTTGAGGGCGTAGGTAAATCGCCTATGGAAATATTTAGTGTTAAGCTCCGAAAAACAAAGGTAGAAATGTCAATAGCACTGACCTTTTTTCAGTCATTACATACTATATCCACACATTTGTACTTCTATCCAATTCTGTTTTATAAAATGTATCTTCATGGCATGTATTTTGCCATGGATAATGTAAAAATTGTGATGATATTGCTAATTCAGGTCTAACTGTGTGTATGTGATGGGATTTTGCCTCGGATCTATGTTCTTGTGAGTGGGGGGGGGTGTACTTTAAACCATTTAAATGAATTTTATTGATGTGTTTAGAAAGAAGACTTGCAGTAATTGTATTTGTAGAAACACAAGAAAGAATCAACTTCATCTGGAATATAAGAGTAAGGTTTCATGGCACTAGGACTATGTCTCAAACCAATGCAAATCTAAAAATTGTCTCTCCAAAACAGCCCGCTGCAATATCGCGATATGTTTTCTCATCCGTTATAAGATCTATTTTATTGTATTCACCATGTCTCTCCAGAATAGCCCGCTGCAATATCCGGATAAGTTTTCTCATCCGTTATATGATCTAATTTATTGTATTCATCATGTCAGAAGGATGTGAACAGATATATTCAGCTATTTCCCATGGCATTAAGGCATTTATAAATGTTTTCTTGGCAGTTTTGTTTTCAAAATATCCTCAAAAGTGTCATTTTTTAAATAAGGGGTTTAGGTGTAAAAATAGCCATAAAAATGAGTACTGGTGCTATTTAGGCATACTTCTGTGCATTTTATGGAAGAATTGCTCCAAAGGCATTGGCGAATAAACACTGATGCAAGCCGGTTTTGGGGTTCTTTCTAGAAAGAGGTAAACTTTGCACTTTTCAAAAACATATGGTTTGTTCGGCTTTCATAGTTGAATCTGAAAGCGATAACTTTTTCGCGAACTTGAAAGATTCTTTGTGACTGAACTTTTATGAGTTAATTGGTAGATATGACCTAGATTTCTATTTGGCAATTCTTTTGATGCATCATAAAGAAATACGGTTCGGTATTGGTAATATTGCACTAGATACTGGGAGGTGCCGGTTTTATCACTTTTCGACCGAGCTTTTAGTTGCGTTCTAAATACCAGACTTGCTTCCATTGGATGTATATCCCATGTTTTGTTTCAATGTGAGAAAAGGACAGGTATAAGGGTCTAAAATGATGCATGTTTTATAAATATATCTGCAAGCTCAAAGATTTTTTTTTCTGATTTTATATGGTCACCCCTTGTTTAAAAATGTTTTGTATTTACTCCGATCTAGTAGGTAAACAAACATGTTTGACTGTAACTGAAAAGGAACAGATCAACATGTGGAGTTTTTCTCTTTAACTTGTTGAGCTACAATGGTTCTATAAACAAGCAAGGTTTGAACAGTTTGGCATGTGCAGATTTGTGGGCGCATGTTTTGTTTGTTTGTTTGTATTGGAGTTTTACGGCCCAGTCAACACTATTTAGGTCGTTGTGGGCGCATGTAAGTCACTTTTGGAAATATTTAGTGTTAGGCTTCCAATAGCAAAGATAGAAATGTCAGCAGCACTTTCCTGTTTTCAGTCATTACATGCTATTTCCACACATTTGTAGTAATTTTCCAATTCTGTTTTATAAAATGTATCCTCATGGCATGCATTTTACCACGGATAATGTAAAAATGTGATGGTAGTGTGAATTTAGGTCTAACTGGTTGTATTTGATGAGTTTTAGTCTCTCATCTATGTTTTTGGGATGGGGTGTACCGTAAAGCCATGTAAATTAATTTTATGGAAGTGTTTAGAAAGAAGACTTGCAGTAATTGCAATTGCAGAAACACAAGAAACACAAGAAAGAATCTACATGTACTTCATTGGAATGAAAGCGTAAGGTTTCATGAGTCTAGGACTATGTCTCAAACAAAAGCAAAACTTAAAAATTGTCTCTCCGAAACAGCCCGCTTCAATACCCCGATGAGTTATTTCATCCGTTATATGTTCTTATTTATTGTATTCATGTCAAAATAATGTGAGCAGATATATTCAGCTATTTCTCATGGCATTAAGTGGCTGCTGTTTCAACAGGGACTTTAATCCCCATTCACTATAGAAGGAAAGTGACATATATATTTTATTCCCTACAGACGAGGGAGGCCGAAAACGTTTGTTTAAATAAAAGGTTGGTTTGGAAATCAGGAGAGCCTTTGTAAAATATGAGATCCACCATTGTGATAAAAAATAGTATTGAGGTGATTCGTTTCCGAAAGAACAAGATTTTATAAACTACTAAACTACTGATTCTGATTCTGAAACAAACTGTTAGATGAGAACGTACACTTCAAAACTAAGTAATAAGTGTCCACTTCTGTAACCTCTGGAGTCACATGAAATGACAAGTTACAAACCAAATAACGTATATAAAATGCATCTTTCATTATTTGATGTGCAGAGTGATGGAGCATAAAAACGTGACACATACACAGTACAAATATATATGTTAGACACAGAAGAGGTAATCTTTCGTCCAGTGTGCGGCCCACCAGCGCAGGATGATACGTGAACAAATGTAGCATGGTAGTAACATGAGATAGAAAATGTTTTAAAGGATAGATCTCGCGTAATAAATTTTGTAATGAAAAAGAAATGTAATTTTGTATGATGCATCTGAACAAATTTATTCACAAAATAAAACCGGTTGAACGGACGATTGTTCTGTCTGTTGGAGGCTTTTACCCAACTGCCAAAGAAAATAGCCATAAAATGAGTATTGGTGCTATTTAGGTATAATTCTCTGCATTTTAGGATAAAATTGTTCCAAAGATATTGGAGAGGAAATACTGATGCAAGCCGGTGTCTGGGCTCCATTTCAGAAAGAGGTAAGTTTTGCCCTTTTCGAAAACGTATGGTTTGCTCGGCATTCATAGTTGAATCTGAAATTGATAACCTTTTCGCAAACTTAAAAGATTCTTTGTGACTAAGCATTTATTATGCATGGGTTAATTATCAGGTATGACCTAAGTTTCTATTTGCAATTCTTTTGATACGTCATTAAGAAAATAAGGGATCGGTATTGGTAGCATTGCACTAGATACTGGGAGGTGTCGGGTTTTAATCACTTTCGGACCGAGCTTTTAGTTGCGTTCTAAATACCAGACCTGCTTCCATTGGAAATATATCCCATGTTTTATTTCATTATGAGAAAATGACAGACGTAAGGGACCAAAATGATGCATGTTTTATAAATATATCTGCAAGCCCATAGAAATTGTTGCTGATTTTATATGATTACCCCTCCTTTAAAAATGTTGGTTTGTATTTACTCCGTTCTAGTCGGTAAGCAAACATAGTTGACTGTAACGGGAAAAGGAGCAGTTCAACATGTGGATTTTTTTCTCATTGTCTTCTTGGGCTATGATGGTTCTATAAACAAGCAAGATTTGAAAAGATTTGTTCGTGTAGATTTTGTGGGCGCAGGTAAGTCGCCTATGGAAATATTTAGTGTTCAGCCCCCAATACCATAGGTAGAATGTCAACAGCACTGTCCAGTTTTCAGTCATTAAATACTATTTCCTCACATTTGTAGTTCAATTAAATTTTGTTTCATAAAATGTATCTTCATGGCATGTATTTTGCCATGGACAATTTGAAAATGTGCTGGTAGTGCGAATTTAGGTCTGTCTGGGTGTATTCTATGAGTTTTTGCCTCTGATCAATGTTCTTGGGAGGGGTGCACTTCAAAGCCATTTAAAACATTTTTATTGATATGTTAAGAAAGGAGACTTGCAATAATTATATTTGCAGAAACACAAGAAAGAATCTACTTCGTCTGGAATATAAGAGTAAGGTTTCATGGCACTAGTACTAAGTCACGGACCAAATGAAATCTTAAAATTTGTCTCTCCGAAACAGCCCGCTGCAATATCCCGATAAGTTTTCTCATCCGTTATATGTTCTAATTTATTGTATTCATGTCTGAAGGATGTGAACATATATATAATCAGCTATATCTCCTGGCATTAAGTGGCTCGTGTTTCAACAGGGAATTTCATCCCCATTCTCGAAAGAAGGAAGGTGACCTGTATATTTTATTCCCTACAGACAAGGGAGGTCGAAAACGGATGGTTTGGAAAACAGGAGATCACTTGCAAAATATGAGATCCACGATTGTGATAAAAAAATAGTATTGAGGTGATTCGTTTCCGAAAGAACAAGATTTTATAAACTACTAAAGATATAAACTGTTAACGTACACTTCAAAACGAAGTGATGTGTCCGATTCTGTAGACACTGGAGCCACATGAAATGACACGTTATTAGTCTACTAACGTATATATAATGCATATTTCATTCTTTGATGTGCAGAGTGATGGAGCATGAAAAAGTGACACATATACAGTACAGACACATATGTTAGACACAGATAAGGTTATCTTCCGTCCAGTGTGCGGCCCACCAGCGCAGGATGATACACGTACAAATGTAGCATGGTAGTAACACGAGAAAGGAAGGGTTTAAAAGGACAGATCTCGAAAATGAAATGCAATTTTGAAAGATACATTTGAACAAATTTATTGGCAAAATAATACCGGATGAACGAACGATTGTTCTGTATGTTGGAGGCTTTTACCCAACTGCCACAGAAAATAGCCATAACAATGAGTATTGGTGCTATTTAGGTATATATATGTGCATTTTATGATACAATTGTTCCAAAGACATTGGAGTGGAAATACTGATGCAAGCGAGTGTCTGGGTTCCATTCCAGAAGGAGGTAAACTTTGCATTTTCAAAAACATACGGTTTGCTCTGCATTCATAGTTGAATCTTGAAGCGATAACTTTTGTGTTAACTTAAAATATTCTTTGTGACTGAACTTTTTTATGCATCAGTAAATTATCAGATACGACTTAATTTCTATTTGGCAATTCTTTTCATACGTCATAAAGAAAATTAGGGTTCGGTTTTTGGTAGCATTGCACTAGATACTGGGAGATGCCGTGTTTTATCACTTTTTGACCGAGTTTTTAGTTGCGTTCTAATACCAGAGCTGCTTCCATTGAATATATATCGCAGGTTTTATTTCATTGTGAGAAAATGACAGGTGAACGGGACTAAAATGATGCATGTTTTATACATATATCTGCAAGCTCAAAGAAATTGTTGCTGGTTAAATATTGTCACCCCTCCTTTAAAAATGTTGGTTGTATTTACTCCGTTCTAGTCGGTAAACAAACATGGTTGACTGTAACTTGAAAAGAAGCAGAACAACATGTGGATTTTTCTCATTAACTTGTTGAGCTAGGATGTTTCTATAAACAAGCAAGGTTTGAAACGTTTTGTATGTGTAGTTTTTGCGGGCGCAGGTAAGTCGCCTACGGAAATATTTAGTGTTAAGCTACCAGTAACAAAGATAGAAATGTCAGCAGCACTGTTCTTTTTTCAGCCATTACATACTATTTCCACACATTTCTAGTTCTATCCAATTCTGTTTTATTAAATGTATCTTCATGTCATGCATTTTGCAATGGATAATGTAGAAATGTGATGGTAGTGCTAATTTAGGTCTAACTGGGTGTATCTAATGAGTTTATGCCTCTGATCTATGTTCTTGGGAGAACAGTGTACCTAAAAGCCATGTAAATTAATTTTTGTTGATGTGCTTAGAAAGAAGAAGGATTTTTTGTGTTCACGGAGATGTTGCACTGATGAGTTTGGAGGCCTTCATGCGGACTGAACAAATTATTTGTCTAAATCGCGACGGAAGTAAGGGCGAGGATTGTGGCCACGTAAAATCGATTTAAGCCCCCCAGTGGAAATCTTTCCACTGACCGTTCCAAGGCGGTTCTTCTGTGGCGATTTATTTATGTTGTTGTTTGTTACTTACTGTGTGTATCACTTGTGTCTTTTAATTTTGGATGGCCATATGGCCATTTTGTGGGAAAGTAACTGTCCTTGTGGCCTTCCTTTGTTTAGGTTTCCATTATGGTCTGGTCGCTTTATGTTTGTATTTCTTTCCCTTTGGTGTCTTTGGTGGGTGGAGTAAGTTAATTGTATCGATTCCTGATCTTTGTTTTACTTCTACTTTACAGTTTTGCATTTGCATAAACACAAGAAACACAAGAAAGAATCTACTTCATCTGGAATATAAGAGTAAGGTTTCATGGCTCTAGGACAATGTCTCAAACCAAAGCAAAATGTAAAATGTGTCTCTCCGAAACTGGCCGCTGCAATATTCCGATAAGTTTTTTCATCCGTTATATGTTTTAATTATGATATTCATGTCAAAAGGTTGTGAAAAGATATTTTCAGCTATTTCTCACGGCATTAAGTGGCTCCTGTTTCATGAGGGAATTTCATCCCCATTCACTTCAGCAGGAAAGTGACTTGTATATTTATTCCCTACAGACACGGGAGGCCAGAAACGTTTGTTTAAAAAAAAGGCTGGTTTGGAAAACAGGAGATCCTTTGCAAAATATGAGATCCAATATCGTGATAAAAAGCAGTATTGAGGTGATTCGTTTCCGAGAGAACAAGATTTTATAATCTACTCAAGAAATCAACTGTTAGATGATAACGTACACTTCAAACTAAGTCATAAGTGTCCTATTCTATGAATTCTGGAGTCACATGAAATGACATGTAACTAGTCTAATAACGTATATATAATGCATCTTTCATTCTTTGATGTGCAGAGTGATGGAGTATGAAAACGTGACACATACACGGTACAAATATATATGTTTGACACAGATGAGGTTATCTTACGTCCAGTGTGCGGCACAACAGCGCAGGATGATACACGTACAAATGTAGCATGGTAGTAACTTGTGATAGGAAAGGTTTTAAAGGATAGATCTCGAGTAATGAATTTTGTAATAAAAAAGAAATATAATTTTGTAAAATGCATTTGAACAAATGTATTCACAAAATAATACCAGTTGAAAAGACGATTGTTCTGTATGTTGGAGGCATTTATCCAACTGCCACAGAAAATAGCCATAACATGAGTATTGCTGCTATTTAAGCATAATTCTGTGCATTTTAGAATAAAATTGTTCAAAATGCATTGGAGAGGAAATACTGATGGAAGCCTGTGTCTGGGTTCCATTCATGAAAGAGGTAAACTTTGCACTTTTCAAAAACATATGGTTTGCTCGGCTTTCATAGTTGAATCTGGAAGCGAAAACTTTTTCGCAAACTTAAAATATTCTTTGTGACTGAGCTTTTATTATGCATGAGTAAATGATCATATATGACCTAAATTTCTATTTGGCAATATTTTTGTTACGTCATAAAAAAAGGGATTCGGCATTGGTAGCATTGCACTTGATACTGGGAGATGCCGGAATTTATCACTTCTGGATCGAGCGTTTAGTTGCGTTCTAAATACCAGACTTGCTTCCACTGAATACATACCGCAGGTTTAATTTCAATAACATTAGGAAAACATGGCCGTGTGAAATAATGGCGTCCAACATGGTGTCAGAAGTCAAATATATTAGATAAAAATGATAACATCTTTCTAATTTCTGCTTTCGGCATAGATTGTGGGTGCTCGTTAGAATCGCCTCAATGAGGCGGTTCTAACGAGTACCCACAATCTATGGTTTGGAGCAAAAATAAGGCAGATAATGTTTACCCCCTTACACCCCACTTTTCCCTATATAAAATGGGGTTTAGGGGGGTCTTCGTTTCACGGACTTGTTATCGTGATGTGAAAATGACAGGTGTAAGGGACTTAAATGATGCATGATATATAAATATATCTGCAAGCTCAAAGAAAGTATTGCTGATTTTACATGGTCACCCCTCCTTGAAAAATGTTTTTTTTTTATTTCTTCGTTCTAGTCTGTAAACAAACATGGTTGACTGTGACTTAAAAAGGAGTAGGTCAACATGTGGATTTTTTTTTTCATTAACTTGTTTGGCTACGATGGTTCTATAATTAAAGCAAGGTTTGAAAACATTTGTATGTGTAGTTTTTGTTGGCGCAGGTAGGTCACCTATTGAAAAATTCAGTGTTAAGCTCCCAGTAACAAAGATTGAAATGTCAGCAGCACTTCCTTTTTCAGTCATTACATACTATTTCACACATTTGTAGTTCTATCCAATTCTGTTTTATAAAATGAATCTTCGTAGCACGCATTTGCAATGGATAATGTAGAAATGTTATGGTAGTGCGAATTAAGGTCTAACTGGGTGTATTCGATGAGTTTTTGCCTCTGATCTATGTTCTTGGGAGGGGGTGTATCTTAAAGCCATGTAAATTAATTTTTATTCTACATCTACATCTACATCTCTACGTTGGTCCGTCAATCTTGACTATTAATCAACGGATATGACTTCATTATGGTTAGCGCTAGAAAGATGAAAAGCAAGAGAATATAGTCCGCAAGAAGTAGCATTTAGTCTAAAATTAGCGTAAAATTACGAGGAAATAGGACTAAAAATAATACAATATATAAGCACAGACGTACAACATAAATAAGAGAGAAGGAAGAAAGTTATCCCAGCCACTTTTGGCTCAACAAGAAAATACCTCTCTGCCTTCCGTGGCGGTACCAGGGCCCATACGTCCCCGAAAGCACAGCCACCCCACCCTTGCAGAGTTATAAGCTGACTGCGCCCCTTAACTTGCTTATAATGAGAGGGTGGATAGCTCCATCCTAAATGATGCCAGTGATGGAGCCTCAGCTACAGAAGCTGGTACAGAATTCACAAATGTACGGTACGAGGTAAAAAGCTAAACTTAAAAGAATCAGATGATGTTGAAAACTGTCTGAACTTCCTGGAGTGTGTAGCTCTGGTCCTTACTGTGACTGGGGTCAAGTAATCAGCGACAGGTATATCAACAAGGTCCTGAACCACTTTGTACAGTAGGGTGAGCTGAGTCTTTGACCGTCTGGTTTCCAGGGGTTTCTACTGTAGGTGATCGAGCATGGATGATACTTTTGGACCGAGCCTTTAGTTGCGTTCTAAATACCAGACTTGTTTCCACTGGATATGTATTCCATGTTTTATTTCAATGTGAGAAAATGACAGGTGAAAGGGACTTATATAATGCATGTTTTATAAATATATCTTCAAGCTCAAAGAAATTATTTCTGATTTTATATGGTCACCCCTCTTTGAAAAATATTTTTATTTACGTCTAGTCGGTAAACAAACATGGTTGACTGTAACTTGAAAAGGAGCAGTTCAATATGTGGATTTTTTTCTCAATAACTTGTTGGGCTAGCGGTGATTCGTTTCCGACAGAACAATGTTTTATAAACTACTGAAGAAATAAACTATTAGACGATAACGTACACTTCAATAAGTGATAAGTGGTCAATTCTGTAAACTTCGGAGTCACATGAAATGACAAGTTACTAGTCTAATAACGTATATATAATGCATCTTTCATTCTTTGATGTG
Organism: Lucinisca nassula; assembly: GCA_963580285.1. Taxonomy (NCBI): domain Eukaryota; kingdom Metazoa; phylum Mollusca; class Bivalvia; order Lucinida; family Lucinidae; genus Lucinisca; species Lucinisca nassula. Next base: position 103,158,466 of record OY757023.1, on the reverse strand, counting down.
CAGAGTGATGGAGCATGAAAACGTGACACACGGTACATGGTTCTGTATATTGGAGGCATTTACCCAACTGCCACAGAAAATAGCCATAAAATGAGTATTGCTGCTATTTAAGCATAATTCTGTGCATTTTAGAAAAAAAAAATGTTCAAAATGCTTGGAGAGGAAATACTAATGGAAGCCTGTGTCTGGGTTCCATTCATGAAAGAGGTAAAATTTGCTTTTTTCAAAAACATATGGTTTGCTCGGCGTTCATAGTTGAATCTGGAAGCGAAAACTTTTTTCGCAAACTTAAAATATTCTTTGTGATTGAAATTTCATTATGCATGAGTAAATTATCATATATGACCTAAATTTCTATTTGGCGATATTTTTGTAACGTCATAAAGAAAAAAAAAGGGTTCGGTATTGGTAGCATTGCACTTGATACTGAGAGATGCCGGAATTTATCATTTCTGGACCGAGCGTTAAGTTGCGTTCTAAATACCAGACTTGCTTCCACTGAATACATATCCCATGTTTAATTTCAATAATGAAAATGAAAGGTGTAAGGGACTTAAATGATGCATGATATATAAATATATCTGCAAGCTCAAAGAAAGTATTGCTGGTTTTTTATGGTCATCCCTACTTGAAAAATGTTTTTTTTATTATTATTATTTACTCACTTCTAGTCTGTAAACAAACACGTTGACTGTAACTTGAAAAGGAGTAGATCAACATGTGGATTTTTTTTCTCATTATCTTGTTTGGCTAGGATGGTTCTATAAAAAACCAAGGTTTGAAAACTTTTGTATGTGTAGTTTTTGTGGGCGCAGGTAAGTCGCCTATGGAAATATTTAGTGTTAAGCTCCCAGTAACGAAGATAGAATGTCAGCAGCACTGTCCTTTTTTCAGTCAGTACATACTATTTCTACACATTTGTAGTTCTATCCAATTCTGTTTTATAAAATGTATCTTCATGGCATGCACTTTGCAATTGATAATGTAGAAATGTGATGGCTGTGTGTGTTTAGGTCTAACTGGGTGTATTTGATAAGTTTTTGCCTTTGATCTATGTTCTTGGGAGAGGGGTGTACCTTAAAGCCATGTACATTATTTTTATTGATGTGTTTAGAAAGAAGACGTGCAGTAATTGCATTTGCAGAAACACAAGAAATACAAGAAAGAATCTACTTCATCTGGAATATAAGAGTAAGGTTTCATGGCTCTAGGACAATGTCTCAGACCAAAGCAAAACTTCAAATTTGTCTCTCCGAAACAGCCCGCTGCAATATCCCGATACGTTTTCTCATCCGTAATATGTTTTAATTATTGTATTCATGTCAAAAGGTTGTGAACAGATATATTCAGCTATTTCTCATGGCATTACGTGGCTCCTGTTTCAACAGGGAATTTCATCCCCATTCACTACAGCAGGAAAGTGACCTGTATATTTATTGCCTACAGACACGGGAGGCCGAAAACGTTTGTTTAAATAAAAGGCTGGTGTGGAAAACAGGAGATCCTTTGCAAAATATGAGATCCACGATCGTGATAAAAATAGTATTGAGGTGATTCGTTTCCGAAAGAACACTATTTTATAAACTACTAAAGAAATAAAATGTTAGACGATACCGTACTCTTCAAAAAGTGATATGTGGTCAATTCTGTAAACTCTGGAGTCACATGTAATGGCATATTACTAGTCTCATAACGTATATAAAATGCATCTTTCATTTTTTGATGTGCAGAGTGATGGAGCATGAAAACGTGACACATACACGGTACAAATATATATGGTAGACACAGATGAGGATTTCTTACGTCCAGTGTGCGGCCAAACAACGCAGGATGATACACGTACAAATGTAGCATGGAAGTTACTTGTGATAGGAAAGGTTTTAAAGGATAGATCTCGAGTAATGAATTTGGAATAAAAAAGAAACGTAATTTTGTAAAATGCATTTTAACAAATTTTTTCACAAAATAGTATCGGTTGAACGGACGATTGTTCTGTATGTTGAAGGCATTTACCCAACTGCCACAGAAAATATCCATAAAATGAGTATTGCTGCTATTTAAGCATAATTCTGTGCATTTTAGAATAAAATTATTCAAAATGCATTGGAGAGGAAATATTATTGGAAGCCTGTGTCTGAGTTCCATTCATGAAAGAGGTAAACTTTGCACTTTTCAAAAACATATGGTTTGCTTGGCATTCATAGTTGAATCTGGAAGCGAAAACTTTTTTACAAAATTAAAATATTCTTTGTGACTGAGCTTTTATTATGCATGAGTAAATTATCATATATGACCTAAATTTCTATTTGGCAATATTTTTGTTAGGTCATAAAGAAAAAGGGGTTTGGTATTGGTAGCATTGCACTTGATACTGGGAGATGCCGGAATTTGTCACTTCTGGACCGAGCGTTTAGTTGCGTTCTAAATACCAGACTTGCTTCCACTGAATACATACCCCATGTTTAATTTCAATATTGAAAATGACAGGTGTAAGGGACTTAAATGATGCTTGATATATAAATATATCTGCAAGCTCAAAGAAAGTATTGCTGACACTACATGGTCACCCCCCTCCTTGAAAAATGTTTTTTTTTTATTATTATTTACTCCGTTCTAGTCTATAAACAAACATGGTTGACTGTAACTTGAAAAGGAGTAGATCAACATGTGGATTTTTTTCTCATTAACTTGTTGGCTAGGATGGTTCTATAATGAAAGCAGGTTTGAAAACTTTTGTATGTGTAGTTTTTGTGGGCGCAGGTAGGTCACCTATTGAAAAGTTTAGTGTTAAGCTCCCAGTAATAAAGACTGAAATGTCAGCAGCACTTTCTTTTTTCAGTCATTACATTCTATTTCCACACATTTGTAGTTCTATCCAATTCTGTTTTATAAAATGTATTTTCGTGACATGCATTTGGAATGGATAATGTAGAAATGTGATGGTAGTGCGAATTTAGGTCTAACTGGGTGTATTTTATGAGTTTTTGTCTCTGATCTTTGTTCTTGTGAGAGGGGTGTATCTTAAAGCCATGTAAATTAATTTTTATTCTACATCTACATCTCTACGTCGGTCCGTCAATCTTGACTATTTCTCAACGGATATGACCGTTATGGTTAGCGCTAGAAAGATGAAAACTAAGAGAATATAGTCCGCCTGAAGTAGTATTTAGTCTAAAATTAGCGTAAAATTACGAGGAAATAGGACTAAAAATAATACAATATATAAGCACAGAGGTACAACATAAATGAGATGTTTGTTGCGTTCTAAATACCAGACTTGTTTCCACTGGATATGTATTCCATGTTTTATTTCAATGTGAGAAAATGACAGGTAAAAGAAACTAATGTAATGCATGTTTTATAAATATATCTGCAAGCTCAAAGAAATTATTTCTGATTTTATATGGTCACCCCTCCTTGAAAAATGTTGTTTTTATTTACTTCTAGTCGGTAAACAAACATGGTTGACTGTAACTTGAAAAGGAGCTGATCAATATGTGGACTTTTTTCTCATTAACTTGTTGGGCTAGGAAGGTTCTAAAAAAAAAAAAACAAGGTTTGAAAAGTTTTGCATGTGTAGTTTTTGTGAGCGCAGGTAAGTCGCCTATGGAAATATTTAGTGTTAAGCGCCCAGTAACGAAGATAGAAATGTCAGCAGCACTGTCCTTTTTCAGTCATTACATACTATTACCACAAGTTTGTAGTTCTATCCAATTCTGTTTTATAAAATGTATCTTCATGACATGCGTTTTGCAATGGATAATATAGAAATGTGATGGTAGTGCGAGTTTAGGTCTAACTGGGTGTATTTGATAAGTTTTTGCCTTTGATCTATGTTCTTGGGAGGGGTGTGTATCTAAAGCCATGTCATTTTTTTTTATGTGTTTAGAAAGAAGACGGGCAGTAATTGCATTTGCAGAAACACAAGAAATACAAGAAAGAATCTACTTCATCTGGAATATAAGAGTAAGGTTTCATGGCACTAGGACAATGTCGCAAACCAAAGCAAAACTTCAAACCTGTCTCTCCGAAACAGCCCGCTGCACTATCCCGATAAGATTTTTTTATCCGTAATATGTGTTAATTATTTTATTCATGTCAAAAGGCTGTGAACAGTTATATTCAGCTATTTCTCATGGCATTAAGTGGCTCCTGTTTCAACAGGGAATTTCTTCCCCATTCACTGCAGCAGGAAAGTGACCTGTATATTTATTGCCTACAGACACGGGAGGCCGAAAACGTTTGTTTAAATAAAAGGCTGGTTTGGAAAACAGGAGACCCTTTGCAAAATATGAGATCCACGATCGTGATTAAAAATAGTATTGAGGTGATTCGTTTCCGAAAGAACACTATTCTATAAACTACTAAAGAAATAAACTGTTAGACAAAAACGTACACTTCAAAAAGGGATAAGTGGTCAATTCTGTAACCTCTGGAGTCACATGAAATGACAAGTTACTAGTCTAATAACGTATATATAACGCATCTTTCATTCTTTGATGTGCAGAGTGATGGAGCATGAAAACGTGACACATACACGGTACAAATATATATGTTAGACACAGATGAGGTTATCTTACGTCCAGTGTGCGGACCAACAGCGCAGGATGATACACGTACGAATGAAGCATGGTAGTAGCTTGTGATAGGAAAGGTTTTAAAGGACTGATCTCGAGTAATGAATTTTGTAATAAAAAAGAAATGTAATTTTGTAAAATGCATTTGAACAATTTTATTCACAAAATAATACCGGTTAAACGGACGATTGTTCTGTATGTTGGAGGCATTTACCCAACTGCCACAGAAAATAGCCATAAAATAAGTTTTGCTGCTATTTAAGCATAATTCTGTGCATTTTAGAATAAAATTGTTCAAAATGCATTGGAGAGGAAATACTGATGGAAGCCTGTGTCTGGGTTCCATTCATGAAAGAGGTAAACTTTGCACTTTTCAAAAACATATGGTTTGCTCGGCTTTCATAGTTGAATCTGGAAGCGAAAACTTTTTCGCAAACTTAAAATATTCCTTGTGACTGAACTTTTATTATGCATGAGTAAATTATCATATATGACCTAAATTTCTATTTGGCAATATTTTTGTTACGTCATAAAGGAAAAAAAAGGTTCGGTATTGGTAGCATTGCTCTTGATACTTGGAGATGCCGGAATTTACCACTTCTGGACCGAGCGTTTAGTTGCGTTCTAAATACCAGGCTTGCTTCCACTGAATATATACCCCATGTTTAATTTAAATAATGAAAATGACATGTGTAAGGGACTTAAATGATGCATGATATATAAATATATCTGCAAGCTCAACGAAAGTATTGCTGATTTTGTAATGTAATTTTGTAAAATGCATTTGAACAATTTTATTCACAAAATAATACCGGTTAAACGGATGATTGTTCTGTATGTTGGAGGCATTTACCCAACTGCCACAGAATAAAGCCATAAAATGAGTATTGGGCGCAGGTAAGTCGCCTATGGAGATATTTAGTGTTAAGCTCCCAGTAACGAAGACAGAAATGTCAGCAGCACTGTCCTTTTTTCAGTCATTACATTTTATTTCCACACATTTGTAGTTCTATCCAATTCTGTTTTATAAAATGTATCTTCATGGCATGCACTTTTTATGGATAATGCAGACATGTGATGGTAGTGCGAGTTTAGGTCTAACTGGGTGTATTTGATAAGTGTTTGCCTTTGATCTATGTTCTTGGGAGGGGGGTGTACCTTAAAGCTATATAAATTATTTTTATTGATGTGTTTAGAAAGAAGACGTGCAGTAATTGCATTTGCAGAAACACAAGAAATACAAGAAAGAATCTACTTCATCTGGATTATAAGAGTAAGGTTTCATGGCTGTAGGACAATGTCTCAAACCAAAGCAAAACTTCAAATTTGTCTCTCCTAAACAGCCCGCTACAATATCCCGACAAGTTTTCTCATCCGTAATATGTTTTAATTATTGTACTCATGTCAAAAGACTGTGAATAGACATATTCAGCTATTTCTCATGGCATTAAGTGGCTCCTGTTTCAACAGGGAATTTCATCCCCATTCACTACAGCAGGAAAGCGACCTGTATATTTATTCCCTACAGACACGGGAGGCCGAAAACGTTTGTTTAAATAAAAGGCTGGTTTGGAAAACAGGAGATCCTTTGCAAAATATGAGATCCACGATCGTGATAAAAACAGTATTGAGGTGATTCGTTTCCGAAAGAACACTATCTTATAAACTACTAAAGAAATAAACTGTTAGACGATAACGTACACTTCAAAAATTGATAAGTGGCCAATTCTGTAAACTTCGGAGTAACATGAAATGACAAGTTACTAGTCTAATAACGTATATATAATGCATCTTTCATTCTTTGATGTGCAGAGTGATGGAGCATGAAAACGTGACACATACACGGTACAAATATATATGATAGACACAGATGAGGTTATCTTACGTCCAGTGTGCGGCCCAACAGCGCAGGATGATACACGTACAATTGTAGCATATTAGTAACTTGTGATAGGAAAGGTTTTAAAGGATAGATCTCGAGTAATGGATTTTGTAATAAAAAAGAAATGTAATTTTGTAAAATGCATTTGAACAAATGTATTCACAAAATAATACCGGTTGAAATGACGATTGTTCTGTATGTTGGAGGCATTTACCCAACTGCCACAGAAAATAGCCATAAAATGAGCATTGCTGCTATTAAATCATAACTCTGTGCATTTTAGAATACAATTGATCAAAATGCATTGGAGAGGAAACAGTGATGGAAGCATGTGTCTGGGTTCCATTCATGAAAGAGGTAAACTTTGCACTTTTCAAAAACATATGGTTTGCTAGGCGTTCATAGTTGAATCTGGAAGCGAAAACTTGTTCGCAAACTTAAAATATTCTTTGTGACTGAACTTTTATTATGCATGAATAAATTATCATATATGACCTAAATTTCTATTTGGCAATATTTTTGTAACGTCATAAAGAAAAAAAAAGTTCGGTATTGGTAGCATTGCTCTTGATACTGGGAGATGCCGGAATTTATCACTTCTGGACCGAGCGTTTAGTTGCGTACTAAATACCAGGCTTGCTTCCACTGAATACATACCCCATGTTTAATTTCAATAATGAAAATGACAGGTGTAAGGGACTTAAATGATGCATGATATATAAATATATCTGCAACTCAACGAAAGTATTGCTGATTTTATATGGTCACCCCTCCTTGACAAATGTTTTTTTTTTATTTACTTCGTTCTAGTCTGTAAACAAACATGGTTGACTGTAACTTAAAAAGTAGTAGTTCAACATGTGGATTTTTTTCTCATTATCTTGTTTTGGCTAGGATGGTTCTATAATAAAAGCAAGGTTTGAAAACTTTTGTATGTGTAGTTTTTTCGGCGCAGGTAGGCCACCTATTGAAAAATTTAGTGTTAAGCTCCCAATTATCCCAGTATATCAAAGAAAGTTATCCCAGCCACTTTTGGCTCAACAAGTAAAGACCTCTCTGCCTTCCGTGGCGGTACCAGGGCCCATACGTCCCCGACAGCACAGCTCCCCCTTGCAGAGTTACTAGGTGACTGGGCCCCTTAAGTTGCTTAGAATAAAGGGTGGATTGCTCCATCCTAAATGATGCCAGTGATGGAGCCTCAGCTACAATTTTATTCACAAAATAATACCGGTTAAACGGATGATTGTTCTGTATGTTGGAGGCATTTACCCAACTGCCACAGAATATAGCCATAAAATGAGTATTGGTGCTATTTAAGCATAATTCTGTGCATTTTAGAATAAAAGTGTTCAAAATGCATTGGAGAGGAAATACTGATGGAAGCCTGTGTCTGGGTTCCATTCACGAAAGAGGTAAACTTTGCACTTTTCAAAAACATGGTTTGCTCGGCTAATTGTTGAATCTGGAAGCGAAAACTTTTTCGCAAACTTAAAATATTCTTTGTGACTGAACTTTTATTATGCATGAGTAAATTATCATATATGACCTAAATTTCTATTTGGCAATATTTTTGTTACGGCATAAAGAAAGAAAGGGTTCGGTATTGGTAGCATTGCTCTTGATACTGGGAGATGCCGGAATTTATCACTTCTGGACCGAGCGTTTAGTTGCGTACTAAATACCAGGCTTGCTTCCACTGAATACATACCCCATGTTTAATTTCAATAATGAAAATGACAGGTGTAAGGGACTTAAATGATGCATGATATATAAATATATCTGCAAGCTCAACGAAAGTATTGCTGATTTTATATGGTCACCCCTCCTTGACAAATGTTTTTTTTTTATTTACTTCGTTCTAGTCTGTAAACAAACATGGTTGACTGTAACTTAAAAAGGAGTAGTTCAACATGTGGATTTTTTTCTCAATATCTTGTTTTGGCTAGGATGGTTCTATAATAAAAGCAAGGTTTAAAAACTTTTGTATGTGTATTTTTTTCGGCGCAGGTAGGCCACCTATTGAAAAATTTAGTGTTAAGCTCCCAGTTATCCCAGTATATCAAAGAAAGTTATCCCAGCCACTTTTGGCTCAACAAGTAAAGACCTCTCTGCCTTCCGTGGCGGTACCAGGGCCCATACGTCCCCGACAGCACAGCTCCCCCTTGCAGAGTTACTAGGTGACTGGGCCCCTTAAGTTGCTTAGAATAAAGGGTGGAATGCTCCATCCTAAATGATGCCAGTGATGGAGCCTCAGCTACAATTTTATTCACAAAATAATACCGGTTAAACGGACGATTGTTCTGTATGTTGGAGGCATTTACCCAACTGCCACAAAATATAGCCATAAAATGAGTATTGGTGCTATTTAAGCATAATTCTGTGCATTTTAGAATAAAAGTGTTCAAAATGCATTGGAGAAGAAATACTGATGGAAGCCTGTGTCTGGGTTCCATTCACGAAAGAGGTAAACTTTGCACTTTTCAAAAACATATGGTTTGCTCGGCTAATTGTTGAATCTGGAAGCGAAAACTTTTTCGCAAACTTAAAATATTCTTTGTGACTGAACTTTTATTATGCATGAGTAAATTATCATATATGACCTAAATTTTTATTTGGCAATATTTTTGTTACGTCATAAAGAAAGAAAGGGTTCGGTATTGGTAGCATTGCTCTTGATACTGGGAGATGCCGGAATTTATCACTTCTGGACCGAGCGTTTAGTTGCGTTCTAAATACCAGGCTTGCTTCCACTGAATATATACCCCATGTTTAATTTCAATAATGAAAATGAAAGGTGTAAGGGACTTAAATGATGCATGATATATACAATATATCTGCAAGCTCAACGAAAGTATTGCTGATTTTATATGGTCACCCCTCCTTGACAAATGTTTTTTTTTTATTTACTTCGTTCTAGTCTGTAAACAAACATGGTTGACTGTAACTTGAAAAGGAGTAGATCAACATGTGGATTTTTTTCTCATTATCTTTTTTTTTGGCTAGTATGGTTCAATATTAAAAGCAAGGTTTGAAAACTTTTGTATGTGTATTTTTTTTTCGGCGCAGGTAGGCCACCTATTGAAAAATTTAGTGTTAAGCTCCCAGTTATCCCAGTTTATCAAAGAAAGTTATCCCAGCCACTTTTGGCTCAACAAGTAAAGTCCTCTCTGCCTTCCGTGGCGGTACCAGGGCCCATACGTCCCCGACAGCACAGCTCCCCCTTGCAGAGTTACTAGGTGACTGGGCCTCTTCAGTTGCTTAGAATGAGAGGGTGGATAGCTCCATCCTAAATGATGCCAGTGATGGAGCCTCAGCTACAATTTTATTCACAAAATAATACCGGTTAAACGGACGATTGTTCTGTATGTTGGAGGCATTTACCCAACTGCCACAGAATAAAGCCATAAAATGAGTATTGGTGCTATTTAAGCATAATTCTGTGCATTTTAGAATAAAATTGATCAAAATACATTGGAGAGGAAACAGTGATGGAAGCATGTGTCTGGGTTCCATTCATGAAAGAGGTAAACTTTGCACTTTTCAAAAACATATGGTTTGCTCGGCTTTCATAGTTGAATCTGGAAGCGAAAACTTTTTCGCAAACTTAAAATATTCTTTGTGACTGAACTTTTATTATGCATGAGTAAATTATCATATATGACCTAAATTTCTATTTGGTAACATTTTTGTTACGTCATAAAGAAAAAAAAAGTTCGGTATTGGTAGCATTGCTCTTGATACTGGGAGATGCCGGAATTTATCACTTCTAGACCGAGCTTTTAGTTGCGTTCTAAATACCAGGCTTGCTTCCACTGAATACAACCCCATGTTTAATTTCAATAATGAAAATGACAGGTGTAAGGGACTTAAATGATGCATGATATATAAATATATCTGCAAGCTCAACGAAAGTATTGCTGATTTTTTATAGGGTCACCCCTCCTTGACAAATGTTTTTTTTATTTACTTCGTTTTAGTCTGTAAACAAACATGGTTGACTGTAACTTAAAAAGGAGTAGCTCAACATGTGGATTTTATTTCTCATTTTCTTGTTTTGGCTAGGATGGTTCTATAATAAAAGCAAGGTTTGAAAACTTTTGTAAGTGTAGTTTTTTTCGGCGCAGGTAGGCCACCTATTGAAAAATTTAGTGTTAAGCTCCCAGTTTTCCCAGTATATCAAAGAAAGTTATCCCAGCCACTTTTGGCTCAACAAGTAAAGACCTCTCTGCCTTCCGTGGCGGTACTAGGGCCCATATGTCCCCGACAGCACAGCTCCCCCTTGCAGAGTTACTAGGTGACTCGGCCCCTTAAGTTGCTTAGAATGAAGGGGTGGATTGCTCCATCCTAAATGATGCCAGTGATAGAGCCTCAGCTACAATTTTATTCACAAAATAATACCGGTTAAACGGATGATTGTTCTGTATGTTGGAGGCATTTACCTAACTGCCACAGAATATAGCCATAAAATGAGTATTGGTGCTATTTAAGCATAATTCTGTGCATTTTAGAATAAAATTGTTCAAAATGCATTGGAGAAGAAATACTGATGGAAGCCTGTGTCTGGGTTCCATTCATGAAAGAGGTAAACTTTGCACTTTTCAAAAACATATGGTTTGCTGGGTATTTCATTGTTGAATCTGGAAGCAAAAACTTTTTCGCAAACTTAAAATATTCTTTGTGACTGAACTTTTATTATGCATGAGTAAATTATCATATATGACCTAAATTTCTATTTGGCAATATTTTTGTTACGTCATAAAGAAAGAAAGGGTTCGGTATTGGTAGCATTGCTCTTGATACTGGGAGATGCCGGAATTTATCACTTCTGTACCGAGCGTTTAGTTGCGTTCTAAATACCAGGCTTGCTTCCACTGAATATATACCCCATGTTTAATTTAAATAATGAAAATGATTTGTGTAAGGGACTTAAATGATGCATGATATATAAATATATCTGCAAGCTCAACGAAAGTATTGCTGATTTTGTATGGTCACCCCTCCTTGACAAATGTTTTTTTATTTACTTCGTTCTAGTCTGTAAACAAACATGGTTGACTGTAACTTAAAAAGGAGTAGTTAAAAATGTGGATTTTTTTCTCATTATCTTGTTTTGGCTAGGATGGTTCTATAATAAAAGCAAGGTTTGAAAACTTTTGTATGCGTAGTTTTCGGCGCAGGTAGGCCACCTATTGAAAAATTTAGTGTTAAGCTCCCAGTTATCCCAGTATATCAAAGAAAGTTATCCCAGCCACTTTTGGCTCAACAAGTAAAGACCTCTCTGCCTTCCGTGGCGGTACCAGGGCCCATACGTCCCCGACAGCACAGCTCCCCCTTGCAGAGTTACTAGGTGACTGGGCCCCTTAAGTTGCTTAGAATAAAGGGTGGATTGCTCCATCCTAAATGATGCCAGTGATGGAGCCTCAGCTACAATTTTATTCACAAAATAATACCGGTTAAACGGATGATTGTTCTGTATGTTGGAGGCATTTACCCAACTGCCACAGAATAAAGCCATAAAATGAGGACTGGTGCTATTTAAGCATAATTCTGTGCATTTTAGAATAAAATTGATCAAAATACATTGGAGAGGAAACAGTGATGGAAGCATGTGTCTGGGTTCCATTCATGAAAGAGGTAAACTTTGCACTTTTCAAAAACATATGGTTTGCTCGGCTTTCATAGTTGAATCTGGAAGCGAAAACTTTTTCGCAAACTTAAAATATTCTTTATGACTGAATTTTTATTATGCATGAGTAAATTATCATATATGACCTAAATTTCTATTTGGTAACATTTTTGTTACGTCATAAAGAAAAAAAAAGTTCGGTATTGGCAGCATTGCTCTTGATACTGGGAGATGCCGGAATTTATCACTTCTAGACCGAGCTTTTAGTTGCGTTCTAAATACCAGGCTTGCTTCCACTGAATACAACCCCATGTTTAATTTCAATAATGAAAATGACAGGTGTAAGGGACTTAAATGATGCATGATATATAAATATATCTGCAAGCTCAACGAAAGTATTGCTGATTTTTTATAGGGTCACCCCTCCTTGACAAATGTTTTTTTATTTACTTCGTTTTAGTCTGTAAACAAACATGGTTGACTGTAACTTAAAAAGGAGTAGATCAATATGTGGATTTTTTTTCTCATTTTCTTGTTTTGGCTAGGATGGTTCTATAATAAAAGCAAGGTTTGAAAACTTTTGTAGTGTAGTTTTTTTCGGCGCAGGTAGGCCACCTATTGAAAAATTTAGTGTTAAGCTCCCAGTTTTCCCAGTATATCAAAGAAAGTTATCCCAGCCACTTTTGGCTCAACAAGTAAAGACCTCTCTGCCTTCCGTGGCGGTACTAGGGCCCATATGTCCCCGACAGCACAGCTCCCCCTTGCAGAGTTACTAGGTGACTCGGCCCCTTAAGTTGCTTAGAATGAAGGGGTGGATTGCTCCATCCTAAATGATGCCAGTGATAGAGCCTCAGCTACAATTTTATTCACAAAATAATACCGGTTAAACGGATGATTGTTCTGTATGTTGGAGGCATTTACCTAACTGCCACAGAATATAGCCATAAAATGAGTATTGGTGCTATTTAAGCATAATTCTGTGCATTTTAGAATAAAATTGTTCAAAATGCATTGGAGAAGAAATACTGATGGAAGCCTGTGTCTGGGTTCCATTCATGAAAGAGGTAAACTTTGCACTTTTCAAAAACATATGGTTTGCTGGGTATTTCATTGTTGAATCTGGAAGCAAAAACTTTTTCGCAAACTTAAAATATTCTTTGTGACTGAACTTTTATTATGTATGAGTAAATTATCATATATGACCTAAATTTCTATTTGGCAATATTTTTGTTACGTCATAAAGAAAGAAAGGGTTCGGTATTGGTAGCATTGCTCTTGATACTGGGAGATGCCGGAATTTATCACTTCTGTACCGAGCGTTTAGTTGCGTTCTAAATACCAGGCTTGCTTCCACTGAATATATACCCCATGTTTAATTTAAATAATGAAAATGATTTGTGTAAGTGACTTAAATGATGCATGATATATAAATATATCTGCAAGCTCAACGAAAGTATTGCTGATTTTGTATGGTCACCCCTCCTTGACAAATGTGTTTTTTTATTTACTTCGTTCTAGTCTGTAAACAAACATGGTTGACTGTAACTTAAAAAGGAGTAGTTAAACATGTGGATTTTTTTCTCATTATCTTGTTTTGGCTAGGATGGTTCTATAATAAAAGCAAGGTTTGAAAACGTTTGTATGCGTAGTTTTCGGCGCAGGTAGGCCACCTATTGAAAAATTTAGTGTTAAGCTCCCAGTTATCCCAGTATATCAAAGAAAGTTATCCCAGCCACTTTTGGCTCAACAAGTAAAGACCTCTCTGCCTTCCGTGGCGGTACCAGGGCCCATACGTCCCCGACAGCACAGCTCCCCCTTGCAGAGTTACTAGGTGACTGGGCCCCTTAAGTTGCTTAGAATAAAGGGTGGATTGCTCCATCCTAAATGATGCCAGTGATGGAGCCTCAGCTACAATTTTATTCACAAAATAATACCGGTTAAACGGATGATTGTTCTGTATGTTGGAGGCATTTACCCAACTGCCACAGAATATAGCCATAAAATGAGTATTGGTGCTATTTAAGCATAATTCTGTGCATTTTAGAATAAAAGTGTTCAAAATGCATCGGAGAAGAAATACTGATGGAAGCCTGTGTCTGGGTTCCATTCACGAAAGAGGTAAACTTTGCACTTTTCAAAAACATATGGTTTGCTCGGCTAATTGTGCAATCTGGAAGCGAAAACTTTTTCGCAAACTTAAAAATATTCTTTGTGACTGAACTTTTATTATGCATGAGTAAATTATCATATATGACCTAAATTTCTATTTGGCAATATTTTTGTTACGTCACAAAGAAAGAAAGGGTTCGGTAATGGTAGCGTTGCTCTTGATACTGGGAGATGCCGGAATTTATCACTTCTGGACCGAGCGTTTAGTTGCGTACTAAATACCAGGCTTGCTTCCACTGAATATATACCCCATGTTTAATTTCAATAATGAAAATGACAGGTGTAAGGGACTTAAATGATGCATGATTTATACAATATATCTGCAAGCTCAACGAAAGTATTGCTGATTTTATATGGTCACCCCTCCTTGACAAATGTTTTTTTTTATTTACTTCGTTCTAGTCTGTAAACAAACATGGTTGACTGTAACTTGAAAAGGAGTAGTTCAACATGTGGATTTTTTTCTCATTATCTTTTTTTGGCTAGTATGGTTCAATATTAAAAGCAAGGTTTGTAAAAACTTTTGTATGTGTAATTTTTTTCGGCGCAGGTAGGCCACCTATTGAAAAATTTAGTGTTAAGCTCCCAGTTATCCCAGTTTATCAAAGAAAGTTATCCCAGCCACTTTTGGCTCAACAAGTAAAGTCCTCTCTGCCTTCCGTGGCGGTACCAGGGCCCATACGTCCCCGACAGCACAGCTCCCCCTCGCAGAGTTACTAGGTGACTGGGCCTCTTCAGTTGCTTAGAATGAGAGGGTGGATAGCTCCATCCTAAATGATGCCAGTGATGGAGCCTCAGCTACAATTTTATTCACAAAATAATACCGGTTAAACGGATGATTGTTCTGTATGTTGGAGGCATTTACCCAACTGCCACAGAATAAAGCCATAAAATGAGTATTGGTGCTATTTAAGCATAATTCTGTGCATTTTAGAATAAAATTGATCAAAATGCATTGGAGAGGAAACAGTGATGGAAGCATGTGTCTGGGTTCCATTCATGAAAGAGGTAAACTTTGCACTTTTCAAAAACATATGGTTTGCTCGGCTTTCATAGTTGAATCTGGAAGCGAAAACTTTTTCGCAAACTTAAAATATTCTTTGTGACTGAACTTTTATTATGCATGAGTAAATTATCATATATGACCTAAATTTCTATTTGGCAATATTTTTGTTACGTCATAAAGAAAAAAAAAGTTCGGTATTGGTAGCATTGCTCTTGATACTGGGAGATGCCGGAATTTATCACTTCTAGACCGAGCTTTTAGTTGCGTTCTAAATACCAGGCTTGCTTCCACTGAATACATACCCCATGTTTAATTTCAATAATGAAAATGACAGGTGTAAGGGACTTAAATGATGCATGATATATAAATATATCTGCAAGCTCAACGAAAGTATTGCTGATTTTATATGGTCACCCCTCCTTGACAAATGTTTTTTTTATTTACTTCGTTCTAGTCTGTAAACAAATATGGTTGACTGTAACTTAAAAAGGAGTAGATCAACATGTGGATTTTTTTCTCATTATCTTGTTTTGGCTAGGATGGTTCTATAATAAAAGCAAGGTTTGAAAACTTTTGTATGTGTAGTTTTTTTCGGCGCAGGTAGGCCACCTATTGAAAAATTTAGTGTTAAGCTCCCAGTTATCCCAGTATATCAAAGAAAGTTATCCCAGCCACTTTTGGCTCAACAAGTAAAGACCTCTCTGCCTTCCGTGGCGGTACCAGGGCCCATACGTCCCCGACAGCACAGCTCCCCCTTGCAGAGTTACTAGGTGACTGGGCCCCTTAAGTTGCTTAGAATGAAGGGGTGGATTGCTCCATCCTAAATGATGCCAGTGATGGAGCCTCAGCTACAATTTTATTCACAAAATAATACCGGTTAAACGGATGATTGTTCTGTATGTTGGAGGCATTTACCCAACTGCCACAGAATATAGCCATAAAATGAGTATTGGTGCTATTTAAGCATAATTCTGTGCATTTTAGAATAAAATTGTTCAAAATGCATTGGAGAAGAAATACTGATGGAAGCCTGTATCTGGGTTCCATTCATGAAAGAGGTAAACTTTGCACTTTTCAAAAACATATGGTTTGCTCGGCTTTCATTGTTGAATCTGGAACCGAAAACTTTTTCGCAAACTTAAAATATTCTTTGTGACTGAACTTTTATTATGCATGAGTAAATTATCATATATGACCTAAATTTCTATTTGGCAATATTTTTGTTACGTCATAAAGAAAGAAAGGGTTCGGTATTGGTAGCATTGCTCTTGATACAGGGAGATGCCGGAATTTATCACTTCTGGACCGAGCGTTTAGTTGCGTTCTAAATACCAGGCTTGCTTCCACTGAATATATACCCCATGTTTAATTTAAATAATGAAAATGACATGTGTAAGGGACTTAAATGATGCATGATATATAAATATATCTGCAAGCTCAACGAAAGTATTGCTGATTTTGTATGGTCACCCCTCCTTGACAAATGTGTTTTTTTATTTACTTCGTTCTAGTCTGTAAACAGACATGGTTGACTGTAACTTTAAAAGGAGTATATCAACATGTGGATTTTTTTCTCATTATCTTGTTTTGGCTAGTATGGTTCAATATTAAAAGCAAGGTTTGAAAACTTTTGTATGTGTAATTTTTTTCGGCACAGGTAGGCCACCTATTGAAAAATTTAGTGTTAAGCTCCCAGTTATCCCAGTATATCAAAGAAAGTTATCCCAGCCACTTTTGGCTCAACAAGTAAAGACCTCTCTGCCTTCCGTGGCGGTACCAGGGCCCATACGTCCCCGACAGCACAGCTCCCCCTTGCAGAGTAACTAGGTGACTGGGCCCCTTCAGTTGCTTAGAATGAGAGGGTGGATAGCTCCATCCTAAATGATGCCAGTGATGGAGCCTCAGCTACAATTGTATTCACAAAATAATACCGGTTAAACGGACGGTTGTTCTGTATGTTGGAGGCATTAACCCAACTGCCACAGAATATAGCCATAAAATGAGTATCGCTGCTATCTTAGCATAATTCTGTGCATTTTAGAATAAAATTGTTCAAAATGCATTGGAGAGGAAACAGTGATGGAAGCATGTGTCTGGGTTCCATTCATGAAATAGATAAACTTTGCACTTTTCAAAAACATATGGTTTGCTCGGCATTCATAATTGAATCCGGAAGCGAAAACTTTTTCGCAAACTTAAAATATTCTTTGTGACTGAACTTTTATTATGCATGAGTACATTATCATATATGACCTAAATTTCTATTTGGCAATATTTTTGTTACGTCATAAAGAAAAAAAAAGGGTTTCGGTAGTGGTAGCATTGCACTTGATACTGGGAGATGCCGAAATTTATCACTTCTGGACCGAGGGTTTAGTTGCGTTTACCAGGCTTGCTTCCACTGAATACATACCCCATATTTAATTTCAATAATGAAAATGACAGGTGTAAGGGACTTAAATGATGCATGATATATAAATATATCTACAAACTCAACGAAAGTATTGCTGATTTTATATGGTCACCCCTCCTTGAAAAATGTTTTTGTTTACTTCGTTCTAGTCTGTAAACAAACATGGTTGACTGTAACTTGAAAAGAAGTAGGCCAACATGTGGATTTTTTTTTCTCATTATCTTGTTTTGGCTAGGATGGTTCTATAATAAAAGCAAGGTTTGAAAACTTTTGTATGTGTAGTTTTTTTTTCGGCGCAGGTAGGCCACCTATTGAAAAATTTAGTGTTAACCTCCCAGTTATCCCAGTATATCAAAGAAAGTTATCCCAGCCACTTTTGCCTCAACAAGTCAAGACCTCTCTGCCTTCCGTGGCGGTACCAGGGCCCATACGTCCCCGTCAAGTAATCAGCGCCAGGTATATCAACATGGTTCTGAACCACTTTGTACAGTAGGGTGACCGAGTCTTTGACCGTCTGGTTTCCAGGGGTTCCTACTGTAGGTGATCGAGCATGGATGATACTTTTGGAGCGAGCGTTTAGTTGCGTTCTCAATACCAGACTTGTTTCCACTGGATATGTATTCCATGTTTTATTACAATGTGAGAAAATGACAGGTAAAAGAAACTAATGTAATGCATGTTTTATAAATATATCTGCAAGCTCAAAGAAATTATTTCTGATTTTATAAGGTCACCCCTCCTTGAAAAATGTTGTTTTTATTTACTTCTAGCCGGTAAACAAACATGGTTGACTGTAACTTGAAAAGGAGCAGATCAATATGTGGATTTTTTTCTCATTAACTTGTTGGGCTAGGAAGGTTCTATAAAAAAGCAAGGATTGAAAAGTTTTGTACGTGTAGTTTTTGTGGGCGCAGGTAAGTCGCCTATGGAAATATTTAGTGTTAAGACCCCAGTAACGAAAATAGAAATGTCAGCAGCACTGTCCTTTTTTCAGTCATTACATACTATTTCCACACATTTGCAGTTCTATCCAATTCTGATTTATTAAATGTAACTTCATGGCATGCACTTTGCAATGGATAATGTAGAAATGCGATGGTAGTGCGAGTTTAGGTCTAACCGGGTGTATTTGATAAGTTTTTGTCTTCGATCTATGTTCTTGGGAGGGGGTGTACCTTAAGCCATATAAATTATTATTTATTGATGTGTTTAGAAAGAAGACGTGCAGTAATTGCATTTGCAGAAACACAAGAAATACAAGAAAGAATCTACTTCATCTGGAATATAAGAGTAAGGTTTCATGGCTGTAGGACAATGTCTACAAGCAAAGCAAAACTTCAAATTTGTCTCTCCGAAACAGCCCGCTGCAATATCCCGATAAGTTTTCACATCCGTAATATGTTTTTATTATTGTATTCATGTCAAAAGGCTGTGAACAGATATATTCAGCTATTTCTCATGGCATTAAGTGGCTCCTGTTTCAACAGGGAATTTAATGCCCATTCACTGCAGCAGGAAAGTGACCTGTATATTTATTCCCTGCTGACACGGGAGGCCGAAAACGTTTGCTAAAAGGCTGGTTTGGAAAACAGGAGATCCTTTGCAAAATATTAGATCCACGATCGTGATAAAAAATAGTATTGAGGTGATTCGTTTCCGAAAGAACAATATTTTATAAACTACTAAAGAAATAAACTGTTAGACGATAACGTACACTTCAAAAAGTAATAAGTGGTCAATTCTGTAAACTCTGGAGTCACATGAAATAACAAGTTACTAGTCAAATAACGTTTATATAATGCATCTTTAATTCTTTGATGTGCAGAGTGATGGAGCATGGAAACGTGACACATACACGGTACAAATATATATGTTAGATACAGATGAGGTTATCTTACGTCCAGTTAGCGGCCCAACAACGCAGGATGATACACGTACAAATGTAGAATAGTAGTAACTTGTGATAGGAAAGGTTTTAAAGGATAGATCTCGAGTAATGAATTTTGTAATAAAAAAGAAATGTAATCTTGTAAAATGCATTTGAAAAAATTTATTCACAAAATAATACCGGTTGAAAGGACGATTGTTCTGTATGTTGGAGGCATTTACCAAACTGCCACAGAAAAAAGCCATAAAATGAGTATTGCTGCTATTTAAGCATAATTATGTGCATTTTAGAATAAAATTGTTCAAAATGCATTGGAGAGGAAACAGTGAAGGAAGTCTGTGTCTGGGTTCCATTCATAAAAGAGGTAAACTTTGCACTTTTCAAAAACATATGGTTTGCTCGGCTTTCATAGTTGAATCTGGAAGCGAAAACTTTTTCGCAAACTTAAAATATTCTTTGTGACTGAACTTTTATTATGCATGGGTGAGTGAGTGAGTGAGTTTTAGTTTCACGTCCCACCAACAGCTAAGGTTATACGGAGACGGGACCTCGGTTTAAAGACTCATCCGAAAGTCTGGAGAAGCCCGGGATCGATCCTGCGATCCCTGGTTTACAAGGCGAGTAGCGTAACCACTGCACCACGGAGGCTTCTATATTATGCATGAGTAAATTATCATATATGACCTAAATTTCTATTTGGCAATATTTTTGTTACGTCATAAAGGAAAAAAAAGGTTCGGTATTGGTAGCATTGCTCTTGATACTGGGAGATGCCGGAATTTACCACTTCTGGACCGAGAGTTTAGTTGCGTTCTAAATACCAGGCTTACTTTAGTTGCGTTCTAAATTCAATATTGGACTTAAATCTCTTCTGCAACAAGGTCTATCGGAACCCGAATTTTATGGTGACTTAGCATATAAATTCAGAAAAATATATAACCGCAATGACTTCAGCACCCAATTTCGTAAAATCATTCTTCGATATAAAAAGATTGGGTACAACATGGATATTATACGACAGACTGCATGCATGGTAGTTAACCCAATCACGGTTGGCAACTTTGCTTCCCTCTTTAATTGCACGCCGGTGGGTCAGGCCTCAGATTCTATGACGGCTCCAACGTAAAGGCTTATTGAAAATTAGAGAGATAATGTCGGTTGGTGCCTGATGCTCTGTCTCTGGTCGGGCTCATCGGAGTCTAACTGTTGGTTTTCTTTTGCTCCAGCATTTCAGTGGTTTCTTGCTGTCGAGTCCTCACCGTTGTCTCACCTCTGTGGTTCTTTGATTTTTGTGTTCACGGAGATGTTGCACTGATGAGTTAGGAGGCCTTCATGCGGACTGAACAAATTATTTGTCTAAATCGCGACGGAAGTAAGGGCGAGGATTGTGGCCACGTAAAATCGATTTAAGCCCCCCGGTGGAAATCTTCCACTGACCGTTCCAAGGCGGCTCTTCTGTGGCGATTTATTTATGTTGTTGTTTGTTACTTACTGTGTGTATCACTTGTGTCTTTTGGTTTTGGATGGCCATATGGCCATTTTGTGGGAAAGTAACTGTCCTTATGGCCTTCCTTTGTTTAGGTTTCCATTATGGTCTGGTCGCTTAATGTTTGTATTTCTTTCCCTTTGGTGTCTTTTATGGGTGGAGTAAGTTAATTGTATCAATTCCTGATCTTTGTTTTACTTCTACTTTGCTTCCACTGAATACATACCCCATGTTTAATTTAAATAATGAAAATGACAGGTGTAAGGGACTTAAATGATGCATGATATATAAATATATCTGCAAGCTCAACGAAAGTATTGCTGATTTTATATGGTCACCCCTCCTTGACAAATGTTTTTTTTTTTATTTATTTCGTTCTAGTCTGTAAACAAACATGGTTGACTGTAACTTGAAAAGGAGTAGAACAACATGTGGATTTTTTTTCTCATTATCTTGTTTTGGCTAGTATGGTTCAATATCAAAGGCAAGGTTTGAAAACTTTTGTATGTGTAATTTTTTTCGGCGCAGGTAGGCCACCTATTGAAAAATTTAGCGTAAAGCTCCCAGTTATCACAGTATATCAAAGAAAGTTATCCCAGCCACTTTTGGCTCAACAAGTAAAGACCTCTTTGCCTTCCGTGGCGGTACCAGAGCCCATACGTCCCCGACAGCACAGCTCCCCCTTGCAGAGTTACTAGGTGACTGGGCCCCTTAAGTTGTTTAGAATGAGAGGGTGGATAGCTCCATCCTAAATGATGCCAGTGATGGTGCCTCAGCTACAATTTTATTCACAAAATAATACCGGTTAAACGGACGATTGTTCTGTATGTTGGAGGCATTTACCCAACTGCCACAGAATATAGCCATAAAAGGAGTATTGGTGCTATTTAAGCATAATTCTGTGCATTTTAGAATAAAAATTGATCAAAATGCATTGGAGAGGAAACAGTGATGGAAGCATGTGTCTGGGTTCCATTCATGAAAGAGGTAAACTCTGCACTTTTCAAAAGCATATGGTTTGCTCGGCTTTCATAGTTGAATCTGGAAGCGAAAACTTTTTCGCAAACTTAAAATATTCTTTGTGACTGAACTTTTATTATGCATGAGTAAATTATCATATATGACCTAAATTTCTATTTTGCAATATTTTTGTAACGTCATAAAGAAAAAAAAGTTCGGTATTGGTAGCATTGCTCTTGATACTGGGAGATGCCGGAATTTATCACTTCTAGACCGAGCGTTTAGTTGCGTACTAAATACCAGGCTTGCTTCCACTGAATACATACCCCATGTTTAATTTCAATAATGAAAACGACAGGTGTAAGGGACTTAAATGATGCATGATATATAAATATATCTGCAAGCTCAACGAAAGTATTGCTGATTTTATATGGTAACCCCTCCTTGAAAAATGTTTTTTGTTTACTTCGTTCTAGTCTGTAAACAAACATGGTTGACTGTAACTTAAAAAGGAGTAGTTCAACATGTGGATTTTTTTCTCATTATCTTGTTTTGGCTAGGATGGTTCTATAATAAAAGCAAGGTTTGAAAACTTTTGTATGTGTAGTTTTTTTCGGCGCAGGTAGGCCACCTATTGAAAAATTTAGTGTTAAGCACCCAGTTATCCCAGTATATCAATGAAAGTTATCCAAGCCACTTTTGGATCAACAAGTAAAGACCTCTCTGCCTTCCGTGGCGGTACCAGGGCCCATACGTCCCCGACAGCACAGCTCCCCCTTGCAGAGTTACTAGGTGACTGGGCCCCTTAAGTTGCTTAGAATAAAGGGTGGATTGCTCCATCCTAAATGATGCCAGTGATGGAGCCTCAGCTACAATTGTATTCACAAAATAATACCGGTTAAACGGATGATTGTTCTGTATGTTGGAGGCATTTACCAAACTGCCACAGAATATAGCCATAAAATGAGTATTGGTGCTATTTAAGCATAATTCTGTGCATTTTAGAATAAAATTGTTCAAAATGCATTGGAGAAGAAATACTGATGGAAGCCTGTGTCTGGGTTCCATTCACGAAAGAGGTAAACTTTGCACTTTTCAAAAACATATGGTTTGCTCGGCTTTCATTGTTGAATCTGGAACCGAAAACTTTTTCGCAAACTTAAAATATTCTTTGTGACTGAACTTTTATTATGCATGAGTAAATTATCATATATGACCTAAATTTCTATTTGGCAATATTTTTGTTACGTCATAAAGAAAGAAAGGGTTCGGTATTGGTAGCATTGCTCTTGATACTGGGAGATGCCGGAATTTATCACTTCTGGACCGAGCGTTTAGTGGCGTTCTAAATACCAGGCTTGCTTCCACTGAATATATACCCCATGTTCAATTTCAATAATGAAAATGACAGGTGTAAGGGACTTAAATGATGCATGATATATACAATATATCTGCAAGCTCAACGAAAGTATTGCTGATTTTATATGGTCACCCCTCCTTGACAAATGTTTTTTTTATTTACTTCGTTCTAGTCTGTAAACAAACATGGTTGACTATAACTTGAAAAGGAGTAGAACAACATGTGGATTTTTTTCTCATTATCTTGTTTTGGCTAGTATGGTTCAATATTAAAAGCAAGGTTTGAAAACTTTTGTATGTGTAATTTTTTTCGGCGCAGGTAGGCCACCTATTGGAAAATTTAGTGTTAAGCTCCCAGTTATCCCAATTTATCAAAGAAAGTTATCCCAGCCACTTTTGGCTCAACAAGTAAAGACCTCTCTGCCTTCCGTGGCGGTACCAGGGCCCATACGTCCCCGACAGCACAGCTCCCCCTTGCAGAGTTACTAGGTGACTGGGCCCCTTCAGTTGCTTAGAATAAAGGGTGGATAGCTCCATCCTAAATGATGCCAGTGATGGAGCCTCAGCTACAATTTTATTCACAAAATAATACCGGTTAAACGGATGATTGTTCTGTATGTTGGAGGCATTTACCCAACTGCCACAGAATATAGCCATAAAATGAGTATTGGTGCTATTTAAGCATAATTCTGTGCATTTTAGAATAAAATTGATCAAAATGCATTGGAGAGGAAACAGTGATGGAAGCATGTGTCTGGGTTCCATTCATGAAAGAGGTAAACTTTGCACTTTTCAAAAACATATGGTTGCTCGGCTTTCATAGTTGAATCTGGAAGCGAAAACTTTTTCGCAAACTTAAAATATTCTTTGTGACTGAACTTTTATTATGCATGAGTAAATTATCATATTTGACCTAAATTTCTATTTGGCAATATTTTTGTTACGTCATAAAGAAAAAAAAAGTTCGGTATTGGTAGCATTGCTCTTGATACTGGGAGATGCAGGAATTTATCAATTCTAGACCGAGCGTTTAGTTGCGTTCTAAATACCAGGCTTGCTTCCACTGAATACATACCCCATGTTTAATTTCAATAATGAAAATGACAGGTGTAAGGGACTTAAATGATGCATGATATATAAATATATCTGCAAGCTCAACGAAAGTATTGCTGATTTTATATGGTCACCCCTCCTTGACAAATGTTTTTATTTACTTCGTTCTAGTCTGTAAACAAACATGGTTGACTGTAACTTAAAAAGGAGTAGATCAACATGTTGATTTTTTTCTCATTATCTTGTTTTGGCTAGGATGGTTCTATAATAAAAGCAAGGTTTGAAAACTTTTGTATGTGTAGTTTTTTCGGCGCAGGTAGGCCACCTATTGAAAAATTTAGTGTTAAGCTCCCAGTTATCCCAGTATATCAAAGAAAGTTATCCCAGCCACTTTTGGCTCAACAAATAAAGACCTCTCTGCCTTCCGTGGCGGTACCAGGGCCCATACGTCCCCGACAGCACAGCTCCCCCTTGCAGAGTTACTAGGTGACTGGGCCCCTTAAGTTTCTTAGAATGAAGGGGTGGATTGCTCCATCCGAAATGATGCCAGTGATGGAGCCTCAGCTACAATTTTATTCACAAAATAATACCGGTTAAATGGATGATTGTTCTGTATGTTGGAGGTATTTACCCAACTGCAACAGAATATAGCCATAAAATGAGTATTGGTGCTATTTAAGCATAATTCTGTGCATTTTAGAATAAAATTGTTCAAAATGCATTGGAGAAGAAATACTGATGGAAGCCTGTGTCTGGGTTCCATTCATGAAAGAGGTAAACTTTGCACTTTTCAAAAACATATGGTTTGCTCGGCTTTCATTGTTGAATCTGGAAGCGAAAACTTTTTCGCAAACTTAAAATATTCTTTGTGACTGAACTTTTATTATGCATGAGTAAATTATCATATATGACCTAAATTTCTATTTGGCAATATTTTTGTTACGTCATAACGAAAGAAAGGGTTCGGTATTGGTAGCATTGCTCTTGATACTGGGAGATGCCGGAATTTATCACTTCTGGACCGAGCGTTTAGTTGCGTTCTAAATACCAGGCTTGCTTCCACTGAATATATACCCCATGTTTAATTTCAATAATGAAAATGACAGGTGTAAGGGACTTAACTGATGCATGATATATAAATATATCTGCAAGCTCAACGAAAGTATTGCAGATTTGGTATGGTCACTCCTCCTTGACAAATGTGTTTTTTATTTACTTCGTTCTAGTCTGTAAACAAACATGGTTGACTGTAACTTAAAAAGGAGTAGTTCAACATGTGGATTTTTTTCTCATAATCTTGTTGTGGCTAGTATGGTTCAATATTAAAAGCAAGGTTTGAAAACTTATGCATGTGTAATTTTTTTCGGCGCAGGTAGGCCACCTATTGAAAAATTTAGTGTTAAGCTCCCAGTTATCCCAGTTTATCAAAGAAAGTTATCCCAGCCACTTTTGGCTCAACAAGTAAAGACCTCTCTGCCTTCCGTGGCGGTACCAGGGCCCATACGTCCCCGACAGCACAGCTCCCCCTTGCAGAGTAACTAGGTGACTGGGCCCCTTCAGTTGCTTAGAATGAGAGGGTGGATAGCTCCATCCTAAATGATGCCAGTGATGGAGCCTCAGCTACAATTGTATTCACAAAATAATACCGGTTAAACGGACGATTGTTCTGTATGTTGGAGGCATTTACCCAACTGCCGCAGAATATAGCCATAAAATGAGTATCGCTGCTATCTAAGCATAATTCTGTGCATTTTAGAATAAAATTGTTCAAAATGCATTGGAGAGGAAGTAGTGATGGCAGCATGTGTCTTGGTTCCATTCATGAAATAGGTAAACTTTGCACTTTTCAAAAACACATGGTTTGCTCGGCATTCATAGTTGAATCTGGAAGCAAAAACTATTTCGCAAACTTAAAATATTCTTTGTGACTGAACTTTTATAATGCATGAGTACATTATCATATATGACCTAAATTTCTATTTGGCAATATTTTTGTTACGTCATAAAGAAAAAAAAGGTTCGGTATTGGTAGCATTGCACTTGATACTGGGAGATGCCGACATTTATCACTTCTGGACCGAGCGTTTAGTTGCGTTTACCAGGCTTGCTTCCACTGAATACATACCCCATGTTTAATTTCAATAATGAAAAAGACTGGTGTAAGGGACTTAAATGATGCATGATATATAAATATATCTACAAGCTCAACGAAAGTATTGCTGATTTTATATGGTCACCCCTCCTTGACAAATGTTTTTTTTATTTACTTCGTTCTAGTCTGTAAACAAACATGGTTGACTGTAACTTGAAAAGGAGTAGGTCAACATGTGGATTTTTTTCTCATTATCTTGTTTTGGCTAGTATGGTCCAATATTAAAAGCAAGGTTTGAAAACTTTTGTATGTGTAATTTTTTTCGGCGCAGGTAGGCCACCTATTGGAAAATTTAGTGTTAAGCTCCCAGTTATCCCAGTTTATCAAAGAAAGTTATCCCAGCCACTTTTGGCTCAACAAGTAAAGACCTCTCTGCCTTCCGTGGCGGTACCAGGGCCCATACGTCCCCGACAGCACAGCTCCCCCTTGCAGAGTTACTAGGTGACTGGGCCCCTTCAGTTGCTTAGAATGAGAGGGTGGATAGCTCCATCCTAAATGATGCCAGTGATGGAGCCTCAGCTACAATTTTATTCACAAAATAATACCGGTTAAACGGATGATTGTTCTGTATGTTGGAGGCATTTACCCAACTGCCACAGAATATAGCCATAAAATGAGTATTGGTGCTATTTAAGCATAATTCTGTGCATTTTAGAATAAAATTGATCAAAATGCATTGGAGAGGAAACAGTGATGGAAGCATGTGTCTGGGTTCCATTCATGAAAGAGGTAAACTTTGCACTTTTCAAAAACATATGGTTTGCTCGGCTTTCATAGTTGAATCTGGAAGCGAAAACTTTTTCGCAAACTTAAAATATTCTTTGTGACTGAACTTTTATTATGCATGAGTAAATTATCATATACATGCATGACCTAAATTTCTATTTGGCAATATTTTTGTTACGTCATAAAGAAAAAAAAAGTTCGGTATTGGTAGCATTGCTCTTGATACTGGGAGATGCAGGAATTTATCACTTCTAGACCGAGCGTTTAGTTGCGTTCTAAATACCAGGCTTGCTTCCACTGAATACATACCCCATGTTTAATTTCAATAATGAAAATGACAGGTGTAAGGGACTTAAATGATGCATGATATATAAATATATCTACAAGCTCAACGAAAGTATTGCTGATTTTATATGGTCATCCCTCCTTGACAAATGTTTTTTTATTTACTTCGTTCTAGTCTGTAAACAAACATGGTTGACTGTAACTTAAAAAGGAGTATATCAACATGTTGATTTATTTCTCATTATCTTGTTTTGGCTAGGTTGGTTCTATAATAAAAGCAAGGTTTGAAAACTTTTGTATGTGTAGTTTTTTCGGCGCAGGTAGGCCACCTATTGAAAAATTTAGTGTTAAGCTCCCAGTTATCCCAGTTTATCAAAGAAAGTTATCCCAGCCACTTTTGGCCCAACAAGTTAAGACCTCTCTGCCTTCCGTGGCGGTACCAGGGCCCATACGTCCCCGACAGCACAGCTCCCCCTTGCAGAGTAACTAGTTGACTGGGCCCCTTAAGTTGCTTAGAATGAAAGGGTGGATTGCTCCATCCTAAATGATGCCAGTGATGGAGCCTCAGCTACAATTTTATTCACAAAATAATACCGGTTAAACGGATGATTGTTCTGTATGTTGGAGGCATTTACCCAACTGCCACAGAATATAGCCATAAAATGAGTATTGGTGCTATTTAAGCATAATTCTGTGCATTTTAGAATAAAATTGTTCAAAATGCATTGGAGAAGAAATACTGATGGAAGCCTGTGTCTGGGTTCCATTCATGAAAGAGGTAAACTTTGCACTTTTCAAAAACATATGGTTTGCTCGGCCTTCATTGTTGAATCTGGAAGCGAAAACTTTTTCGCAAACTTAAAATATTCTTTGTGACTGAACTTTTATTATGCATGAGTAAATTATCATATATGACCTAAATTTCTATTTGGCAATATTTTTGTTACGTCATAAAGAAAGAAAGGGTTCGGTATTGGTAGCATTGCTCTTGATACTGGGAGATGCCGGAATTTATCACTTCTGGACCGAGCGTTTAGTTGCGTTCTAAATACCAGGCTTGCTTCCACTGAATATATACCCCATGTTTAATTTCAATAATGAAAATGACAGGTGTAAGGGACTTAAATGATGCATCATATATAAATATATCTGCAAGCGCAACGAAAGTATTGCAGATTTTGTATGGTCACCCCTCCTTGACAAATGTGTTTTTTAATTACTTCGTTCTAGTCTGTAAACAAACATGGTTGACTGTAACTTAAAAAGGGAGTAGATCAACATGTGGATTTTTTTCTCATAATCTTGTTGTGGCTAGTATGGTTCAATATTAAAAGCAAGGTTTGAAAACTTATGCATGTGTAATTTTTTTCGGCGCAGGTAGGCCACCTATTGAAAAATTTAGTGTTAAGCTCTCAGTTATCCCAGTTTATCAAAGAAAGTTATCCCAGCCACTTTCGGCTCAACAAGTAAAGACCTCTCTGCCTTCCGTGGCGGTACCAGGGCCCATACGTCCCCGACAGCACAGCTCCCCCTTGCAGAGTAACTAGGTGACTGGGCCCCTTCAGTTGCTTAGAATGAGAGGGTGGATAGCTCCATCCTAAATGATGCCAGTGATGGAGCCTCAGCTACAATTGTATTCACAAAATAATACCTGTTAAACGGACGATTGTTCTGTATGTTGGAGGCATTTACCCAACTGCCGCAGAATATAGCTATAAAATGAGTATCGCTGCTATCTAAGCATAATTCTGTGCATTTTAGAATAAAATTGTTCAAAATGCATTGGAGAGGAAACAGTGATGGCAGCATGTGTCTGGGTTCCATTCATGAAATAGGTAAACTTTGCACTTTTCAAAAACATATGGTTTGCTCGGCATTCATAGTTGAATCTGGAAGCAAAAACTTTTTCGCAAACTTAAAATATTCTTTGTGACTGAACTTTTATTATGCATGAGTACATTATCATATATGACCTAAATATCTATTTTGCAATATTTTTGTTACGTCATAAAGAAAAAAAAGGGTTCGGTATTGGTAGAATTGCACTTGATACTGGGAGATGCCGAACTTTTTCACTTCTGGACCGAGCGTTTAGTTGCGTTTACCAGGCTTGCTTCCACTGAATACATACCCCATGTTTAATTTCAATAATGAAAATGACTGGTGTAAGGGACTTAAATGATGCATGATATATAAATATATCTACAAGCTCAACGAAGGTATTGCTGATTTTATATGGTCACCCCTCCTTGAAAAATGTTTTGGTTACTTCGTTCTAGTCTGTAAACAAACATGGTTGACTGTAACTTGAAAAGGAGTAGATCAACATGTGGATTTTTTTCTCATTATCTTGTTTTAGCTAGGATGGTTCTATAATAAAAGCAAGGTTTGAAAACTTTTGTATGTGTAGTTTTTTTCGGCGCAGGTAGGTCACCTATTGAAAAATTTAGTGTTAAGCTCCCAGTTATCCCAGTATATCTAAGAAAGTTATCCCAGCCACGTTTGGCTCAACACGTAAAGACCTCTTTGCCTTCCGTGGCGGTGCCAGGGCCCTTACGTCCCCGACAGCACAGTTCCCCCTTGCAGAGTTACTAGATGACTGGGCCCCTTAAGTTGTTTAGAATGAGAGGGTGGATAGCTCCATCCTAAATGATGCCAGTGATGAAGCCTCAGCTACAGAATCTGGTACAGAATTTCACAAAGGTACGGTACGAGGGAAAAAAGCTAAACCCTAAAGAATCAGATGATGCTGAAAACTGTCTGAACTTCCTTGAGTGTGTAGCTCTGGTCATTGCTGTGAATGGGGTCAAGTAATCAGCGGCAGGTATATCAACAAGGTCCTGAACCACTTTGTACAGTAGGGTGACTGAGTCTTTGACGGTCTGGTTTCCAGGGGTTTCTACTATGGGTGATCGAGTATGGATGATACTTTTGGACCGAGCGTTTAGTTGCGTTCTAAATACCAGACTTGTTTCCATTGGATATGTTTTCCATGTTTTATTTCATTGTGGGAAAATGACAGGTGTAAGGGACTGATATAATGCATGTTTTATAAATATATCTGCAAGCTCAAAGAAATAATTCCTGATTTTATAAGGTCACCCCTCCTTGAAAAATGTGGTTTTTATTTACTTCTAGTCGGTAAACAAATATGGTTGACTGTAACTTGAAAAGGAGCTGATCAATATGTGGACTTTTTTCTCATTAACTTGTTGGGCTAGGAAGGTTCTATAAAAAGCAAGGATTGAAAAGTTTTGTATATGTAGTTTTTGTGGGCGCAGGTAAGTCGCCTATGGAAATATTTAGTGTTAAGCTCCCAGTAACGAAGATAGAAATGTCAGCAGCACTGTCCTTTTTACAGTCATTACATTTTATTTCCACACATTTGTAGTTCTATTCAATTCTGTTTTATAAAATGTATCTTCATGGCATGCACTTTGTAATGGATAATGCAGACATGTGATGGTAGTGCGAGTTTAGGTCTAACTGGGTGTATTTGATAAGTGTTTGCCTTTGATCTATGTTCTTGGGAGGGGGATGTACCTTAAAGCCATATAAATTATTTTTATTGATGTGTTTAGAAAGAAGACGTGCAGTAATTGCATTTGCAGAAACACAAGAAATACAAGAAAGAATCTACTTCATCTGGACTATAAGAGTAAGGTTTCATGGCTGTAGGACAATGTCTCAAACCAAAGAAAAACTTCAAATTTGTCTCTCCTAAACAGCCCGCTGCAATATCACGACAAGTTTTCTCATCCGTAATATGTTTTAGTTATTGTACTCATGTCAAAAGACTGTGAATAGACATATTCAGCTATTTCTCATGGCATTAAGTGGCTCCTGTTTCAACAGGGAATTTCATCCCCATTCACTACAGCAGGAAAGCGACCTGTATATTTATTCCCTACAGACACGGGAGGCCGAAAACGTTTGTTTAAATAAAAGGTTGGTTTGGAAAACAGGAGATCCATTGCAAAATATGAGATCCACGATCGTGATAAAAAATAGTATTGAGGTGATTCGTTTCCGAAAGAACACTATTTTATAAACTACTAAAGAAATAAACTGTTAGACGAAAACGTACACTTCAAAAAGGGATAGTTGGTCAATTCTGTAAACTCTGGAGTCACATGAAATGACAAGTTACTAGTCTAATAACGTATATATATAATGCATCTTTCATTCTTTGATGTGTAGAGTGATGGAGCATGAAAACGTGACACATACACGGTACAAATATATATGTTAGACACAGATGAGGTTATCTTACGTCCAGTGTGCGGCCCAACAGCGCAGGATGATACACGTACAAATGTAGCATAGTAGTAACTTGTGATAGGAAAGGTTTTAAAGGATAGATCTCGAGTAATAAATTTTGTAATAAAAAAGAAATGTAATTTTGTAAAATGCATTTGAACAAATGTATTCACAAATTAATACCGGTTGAAAGGACGATTGTTCTGTATGTTGGAGGCATTTACCCAACTACCACAGAAAATAGCCATAAAATGAGTATTGCTGCTATTTAAGCATTGTTCTGTGCATTTTAGAATAAAATTGATCAAAATGCATTGGAGAGGAAACAGTGATGGAAGCATGTGTCTGGGTTCCATTCATAAAAGAGGTAAACTTTGCACTTTTCAAAAACATATGGTTTGCTCGGCTTTCATAGTTGAATCTGGAAGCGAAAACTTTGGCGCAAACTTAAAATATTCTTTTGTGACTGAACTTTTATTATGCATGAGTAAATTATCATATATGACCTAAATTTCTATTTGGCAATAATTTTGTTACGTCATAAAGAAAAAAAAGTTCGGTATTGGTAGCATTGCTCTTGATACTGGGAGATGCCGGAATTTATCACTTCTGGACCGAGCCATTAGTTGCGTTCTAAATACCAGGCTTGCTTCCACGGAATACATACCCCATGTTCAATTTCAATAATGAAAATGACAGGTGTAAGGGACTTAAATGATGCATGATACATAAATATATCTGCAAGCTCAACGAAAGTATTGCTGATTTTATATGGTCACCCCTCCTTGACAAATGTTTTTTTTATTTACTTCGTTCTAGTCTGTAAACAAACATGGTTGACTGTAACTTAAAAAGGAGTAGTTCAACATGTGGATTTTTTTCTCATTATCTTGTTTTGGCTAGGATGGTTCTACATTAAAAGCAAGGTTTGAAAACTTTTGTATGTGTAGTTTTTTTTCGGCGCAGGTAGGCCACCTATTGAAAAATTTAGTGTTAAGCTCCCAGTTATCCCAGTATATCAAAGAAAGTTATCCCAGCCACTTTTGGCTCAAAAAGTAAAGACCTCTCTGCCTTCCGTGGCAGTACCAGGGCCCATACGTCCCCGACAGCACAGCTCCCCCTTGCAGAGTAACTAGGTGACTGGGCCTCTTAAGTTGCTTAGAATGAAAGGGTGGATTGCTCCATCCTAAATGATGCCAGTGATGGAGCCTCAGCTACAATTTTATTCTCAAAATAATACCGGTTAAACGGATGATTGTTCTGTATGTTGGAGGCATTTACCCAACTGCCACAGAATATAGCCATAAAATGAGTATTGGTGCTATTTAAGCATAATTCTGTGCATTTTAGAATAAAATTGTTCAACATGCATTAGAGAAGAAATACTGATGGAAGCCTGTGTCTGGGTTCCATTCATGAAAGCGGTAAACTTTGCACTTTTCAAAAACATATGGTTTGCTCGGCTAATTGTTGAATCTGGAAGCGAAAACTTTTTCGCAAACTTAAAATATTCTTTGTGACTGAACTTTTATTATGCATGAGTAAATTATCATATATGACCTAAATTTCTATTTGGCAATATTTTTGTTACGTCATTAAGAAAGAAAGGGTTCGGTATTGGTAGCATTGCTCTTGATACTGGGAGATGCCGGAATTTATCACTTCTGGACCGAGCGTTTAGTTGCGTTCTAAATACCAGGCTTGCTTCCACTGAATATATACCCCATGTTTAATTTCAATAATGAAAATGACAGGTGTAAGGGACTTAAATGATGCATGATATATACAATATATCTGCAAGCTCACTAAAGTATTGCTGATTTTATATGGTCACCCCTCCTTGACAAATGCTGTTTTTTTATTTACTTCGTTCTAGTCTGTAAACAAACATGGTTGACTGTAACTTGAAAAGGAGTAGACAACAAGTGGATTTTTTTCTCATTATCTTGTTTTGGCTAGTATGGTTCAATATCAAAGGCAAGGTTTGAAAACTTTTGTATGTGTAGTTTTTTTCGGCGCAGGTAGGCCACCTATTGAAAAATTTAGCGTAAAGCTCCCAGTTATCACAGTATATCAAACAAAGTTATCCCAGCCACTTTTGGCTCAACAGGTAAAGACCTCTCTGCCTTCCGTGGCGGTACCAGGGCCCATACGTCCCCGACAGCACAGCTCCCCCTTGCAGAGTTACTAGGTGACTGGGCCCCTTAAGTTGCTTAGAATGAGAGGGTGGATAGCTCCATCCTAAATGATGCCATTGATGGAGCCTCAGCTACAATTTTATTCACAAAATAATACCGGTTAAACGGACGATTGTTCTGTATGTTGGAGGCATTTACCCAACTGCCACAGAAAATAGCCATAAAATGAGTATTGCTGCTATTTAAGCATAATTCTGTGAATTTTAGAATAAAATTATTCAAAATGCATTGGAGAGGAAATACTGATGGAAGCCTGTGTCTGGGTTCCATTCATGAAAGAGGTAAACCTTGCACTTTTCAAAAACATATGGTTTGCTCGGCTATCATAGTTGAATCTGGAAGCGAAAACTTTTTCGCAAACTTAAAATAGTCTTTGTGACTGAACTTTTATTATGCACGAGTATAAATTATCATATATGACCTAAATTTCTATTTGGCAATATTTTTGTTACGTCATAAAGAAAAAAAGGGTTCGGTATTGGTAGCATTGCACTTGATACTGGGAGATGCCGGAATTTATCACTTCTGGACCGAGCGTTGAGTTGCGTTCTAAATACCAGGCTTGCTTCCACTGAATACATACCCCATGTTTAATTTCAATAATGAAAATGACAGGTGTAAGGGACTTAAAAGATGCATGATATATAAATATATCTGCAAGCTCAAGGAAAGTATTGCTGATTTTATATGTTCAACCCTCCTTGAAAAATGTTTTTTATTTACTTCGTTCTAGTCTGTAAACAAACATGGTTGACTGTAACTTGAAAAGGAGTAGATCAACATGTGGATTTTTTCTCATTATCTTGTTTTGGCTAGGATGGTTCTATAATAAAAGCAAGGTTTGAAAACTTTTGTATGTGTAGTTTTTTTTCGGCGCAGGTAGGCCACCTATTGAAAAATTTAGTGTTAAGCTCCCAGTTATCCCAGTATATCAAAGAAAGTTATCCCAGCCACTTTTGGCTCAACAAGTAAAGACCTCTCTGCCTTCCGTGGCGGTACCAGGGCCCATACGTCCCCGACAGCACAGCTCCCCCTTGCAGAGTTACTAGGTGACTGGGCCCCTTAAGTTGCTTAGAATGAGAGGGTGGATAGCTTCATCCTAAATGATGCCATTGATGGAGCCTCAGCTACAATTTTATTCACAAAATAATACCGGTTAAACGGACGATTATTCTGTATGTTGGAGGCATTTACCCAACTGCCACAGAAAATAGCCATAAAATGAGTATTGCTGCTATTTAAGCATTATTCTGTGCATTTTAGAATAAAATTGTTCAAAATGCATTGGAAAGGAAATACTGATGGAAGCCTGTGTCTGGGTTCCATTCATGAAAGAGGTAAACTTTGCACTTTTTCAAAATATATGGTTTGCTCGGCTTTCATAGTTGAATCTGGAAGCGAAAACTTTTTCGCAAACTTAAAATATTCTTTGTGACTGAACTTTTATTATGCATGAGTAAATTATCATATATGACCTAAATTTCTATTTGGCAATATTTTTGTTACGTCATAAAGAAAAAAAAAAAGGTTCGATATTGGTAGCATTGCTCTTGATACTGGAAGATGCCGGAATTTATCACTACTGGACCGAGCGTTTAGTTGCGTTCTAAATACCAGGCTTGCTTCCACTGAATACATACCCCATGTTTAATTTCAATAATGAAAATGACAGGTGTAAGGGACTTAAATAATGCATCATATATAAATATATCTGCAAGCTCAACGAAAGTATTGCTGATTTTATATGGTCACCCCTCCTTGACAAATGTTTTTTTTTTTTTATTATTTACTTCGTTCTGGTCTGTAAACAAACATGGTTGACTGTAACTTGAAAAGGAGTAGTTCAACATGTGGATTTTTTTCTCATCTTGTTTTGGCTAGGATGGTTCTAAAATAAATGCAAGGTTTGAAAACTTTTGTATGTGTACTTTTTTTTCGGCGCAGGTAGGCCACCTATTAAAAATTTAGTGTTAAGCTCCCAGTTATCCCAGTATATCAAAGAAAGTTATCCCAGCCACTTTTGGCTCAACAAGTAAAGACCTTTCTGCCTTCCGTGGCGGTTCCAGGGCCCATACGTCCCCGACAGCACAGCTCCCCCTTGGAGAGTTACTAGGTGACTGGGCCCCTTAAGTTGCTTAGAATGAGAGGGTGGATAGCTCCATTCTAAATGATGCCAGTGATGGAAGCTCAGCTACAATTTTATTCACAAAATAATACCGGTTAAACGGACGATTGTTCTGTATGTTGGAGGCATTTACCCAACTGCCACAGAAAATAGCCATGAAATGAGTATTGCTGCTATTTAAGCATAATTCTGTGCATTTTAGAATAAAATTGTTCAAAATGCATTGGAGAGGAAATACTGATGGAAGCCTGTGTCTGGGTTCCATTTATGAAAGAGGTAAACTTTGCACTTTTCAAAA
This sequence comes from Lucinisca nassula, assembly GCA_963580285.1. Lineage (NCBI taxonomy): Eukaryota > Metazoa > Mollusca > Bivalvia > Lucinida > Lucinidae > Lucinisca > Lucinisca nassula. Next base: position 103,122,003 of record OY757023.1, on the reverse strand, counting down.
ACATATGGTTTGCTCGGCTTTCATAGTTGAATCTGGAAGCGAGAACTTTTTCGCAAACTTAAAATATTCTTTGTGACTGAATTTTTATTATGCATGAGTAAATTATCATATATGACCTAAATTTCTATTTGGCAATATTTTTGTTCCGTCACAAAGAAAAAAAAAAGGTTCGATATTGGTAGCATTGCTCTTGATACTGGGAGATGCCGGAATTTATCACTTCTGGACCGAGCGTTTAGTTGCGTTCTAAATACCAGGCTTGCTTCCACTGAATTCATACCCCATGTTTAATTTCAATAATGAAAATGACAGGTGTAAGGGACTTAAATGATGCATCATTTATAAATATATCTGAAAGCTCAATGAAAGTATTGCTGATTTTATATGGTCACCCCTTCTTGACAAATGTTTTTTTTATTTACTTCGTTCTAGTCTGTAAACAAACATGGTTGACTGTAACTTGAAAAGGAGTAGTTCAACATGTGGATTTTTTTCTCATTATCTTGTTTTGGCTAGGATGGTTGTATGATAAAAGCAAGGTTTGAAAACTTTTGTTTGTGTAGTTTTTTCGGCGCAGGTAGGTCACCTATTGAGAAAATTAGTGTTAATTTCCCAGTTATCCCAGTATATCTAAGAAAGTTATCCCAGCCTCTTTTGGCTCAATAAGTTAAGACCTCTCTGCCTTCCGTGGCGGTACCAGGGCCCATACGCCCCCGACAGCACAGCTCCCCCTTGCAGAGTTACTAGGTGACTGGGCCCCTTTACTTGCTTAGAATGAGAGGGTGGATAGCTCTATCCTAAATGATAACAGTGATGGAGCCTCAGCTACAGAAGCTGGTACAGAATTCCACAAAGGTACGGTACGAGGGAAAAAAGGTAAACTTAAAAGAATCAGATGATGTTGAAAACTGTCTGAACTTCCTGGTGTGTGTAGCTCGGATACTTGCTGTGACTGGGGTCAAGTAATCAGCGGTAGGTATATCAACAAGGTCCTGAACCACTTTGTACAGTAGGGTGACAGAGTCTATGACCGTCTGGTTTCCAGGGATTCCTACTGTAGGTGATCGAGCATGGATGATACTTTTGGACCGAGCGTTTAGTTGCGTTCTAATTACCAGACTTGTTTCCACTGAATATGTATTCAATGTTTTATTTCAATGTGAGAAAATGACAGGTGAAAGGGACTAAGGTAATGCATGTTTTATTAATATATCTGGAAGCTCAAAGAAATTGTTGCTGATTTTATATGGTCACCCCTCCTTGAAAAATGTTGTTTTTATTTACTTCTAGTCGGTAAACAAACATGGTTGACTGTAACTTGAAACGGAGCAGTTCAATATGTGGATTTTTTTTAATTAACTTGTTGGGCTAGGAAGGTTCTGTAAAAAAGCAAGGATTAAAAAGTTTTGAATGGGTAGTTTTTGTGGGCGCAGGTAATTCGCCTATGGAAATATTTAGTGTTAAGCTCCCAGTAACGAAGATAGAAATGTCAGCAGCACTGTCCTTTTTTTCAGTCATAACATACTATTTCCACACATTTGTAGTTCTATCCAATTCTGTTTTATAAAATGTATGCTAATGGCATGCACTTTGCAATGGATAATGTAGAAAAGTGATGGTAGTGCGAGTTTAGGTCTAACTGGATGTATTTGATAAGTTTTTGCCTTTGAACAATGTTCTTGGGACGGGGTGTACCTTAAAGCCATAGAAATTATTTTTATTGATGTGTTTTGAAAGAAGACGTGCAGTAATTGCATTTGCAGAAACACAAGAAACACAAGAAAGAATCTACTTCATCTGGAATATAAGAGTAAGGTTTCATGGCTGTAGGACAATGTCCAAAACCAAAGCAAAACTTCAAATTTATCTTTCCTAAACAGCCCGCTGCAATATCCCGAAAAGTTTTCTCATCCGTAATATGTTTTAATTATTGTATTCATGTCAAAAGGCTGTGAACAGCTAAATTCAGCTATTTCTCATGGCATTAAGTGGTGCCTGTTTCAGCAGGGAATTTCATCAACATTCCCTACAGCAGGAAAGTGACCTGTATATTTATTCCCTACAGACACGGGAGGCCGAAAACGTTTGTTTAAATAAAAGGCTGGTTTGGAAAACAGGAGATCCTTTGGAAAATATGAGATCCACGATCATGATAAAAAATAGTATTGAGGTGATTCGTTTCAGAAAGAACTCTATGTTATAAACTACTACAGAAATAAACCGTTAGACGATAACGCACACTTCAAAAAGTGATAAGTGGTCAATTCTGTAAACTCAGGAGTCACATAAAATGACAAGTTACTAGTCTAATAACGTATATATAATGCATCTTTCATTCTTTGATGTGCAGAGTGATGGTGCATGTAAACGTGACACATACACGGTAGAAATATATATGTTAGACACAGATGAGGTTATCTTACGTCCAGTGTGCGGCCCAACAGCGAAGGATGATACACGTACAAATGTAGCATAGTAGTAACTTGTGATAGGAAAGGTTTTAAAGGATAGATCTCGAGAAATGAATATTGTAATAAAAAAGAAATGTAATTTTGTAAAATGCATTTGAACAAATTTATTCATAAAATAATACCGGTTGAAAGGACGATTGTTATGTATGTTGGAGGCATTTACCTAACTGCCACAGAAAATAGCCATAAAATGAGTATTGCTGCTATTTAAGCATAATTATGTGCATTTTAGAATAAAATTGTTCAAAATGCATTGGAGAGGAAACAGTTATGGAAGCCTGTGCCTGGGTTCCATGCATGAAAGAGGTAAACTTTGCACTTTTCAAAAACATATGGTTTGCTCGGCTTTCATAATGAAATTTTGCAAATTTCGAATAGGCAGTCGATTCAAAGACTGATATAAATCAAAATGGGGTCCAAATAATTAACAAGAATTCCGCCGAAGGTCCAAATAATTAACAAGAATTCTGTTTTATAAAATGTGTCTTCATGGCATGCACTTTGCAATGGATAATGTAGAAATGGGATGGTAGTGCGAGTTTAGGTATAACTGGGTGTATTTGATAAGTATTTGCCTTTGATCTATGCTCTTGGGAGGGGGGTGTACCGTAAAGACATGTAAATTATTTTTTATTGATCTGTTTAGAAAGAAGACGGGCAGTAATTGCATTTGAAGAAACACAAGAAATACAAGAAAAAATCTACTTTAACTGGAATATAAGAGTAAGGTTTCATGGCACTAGGACAATGTGGCAAACCAAAGCAAAACTTCAAATTTGTCTCTTCGAAACAGCCCGCTGCAATATCCCGATAAGTTTTCTCATCCGTAATATGTTTTAATTATTGTATTCATGTCAGAAAGGCTGTGAACAGATATATTCAGCTATTTCTCATGGCATTACCTGGCTCCTGTTTCAACAGGGAATTTCATACCCATTCACTACAGCAGGAAAGTGACCTGTATATTTATTCCCTACAGACACGGGAGGCCGAAAACGTTTGTTTAAATAAAAGGTTGGTTTGGAAACAGGAGATCGTTTGCAAAATATGAGATCCACGATCGTGATAAAAAATAGTATTGAGGTGATTCTTTTCCGAAAGAACAAGATTTTATAAACTACTAAAGAAATAAACTGTTAGATGGAAACGTACACTTCAAAACTAAGTGATACGTGTCCAATTCTGTTAACACTGCAGTCACATGAAATGACAAGTTACTAGTCTAATAACGTGTATATATGCATCTTTCATTCTTTGATGTGCAGCGTGATAGAGCATGAAAAAGTGACACATACACAGTACAAATATATATGTTAGACACAGATGAGGTTATCTTCCGTCCAGTGTGCGGCCTACCAGCGCATGATGATACACATACAAATGTAGCATGGTAGTTACTTGTGTTAGGAAAGGTTTTAAAGGGTAGATCTCGAGTAATGAATTTTGTAATAAAAAAGAAATGTGATTTTGTTAGATACATCTGAACAAATTTATTCACAAAATAATACCGGTTGAACGGACGATTGTTCTGTATGTTGGAGGCTTTTACCCAACAGCCACAGAAAATAGCCATAAAATGAGTATTGGTGCTATTTAAGCATAATTCTGTGCAGTTTAGGATGCAATTGTTCCAAATGCCTTGGAGAGGAAATACTGGTGCAAGCCGGTGTCTGGGTTCCATTCTAGAAAGAGGTAAACTTTGCACTTTTCAAAAACATATGGTTTGCTCGGCTTTCATAGTTGAATCTGGAAGCGATAACTTTTTCGCAAGCTTAAAATATTCTTTGTGACTCAACTTGTATTATGCATGAGTAAATTATCATATATGACCTTAATTTCTGTTTGGCAATTCTTTAAATACGTCATAAAGAAAAAAAAAGGATCGGTATTGGTAGACTGCACTTGATACTGGGAGGTGCCGGGTTTTATCACTTTTAGACCGAGCGTTTAGTCGCGTTCTAAATACCAGACTTGCTTCCATTGGATACATATGCCATGTTTTGTTTCAATGTGAGAAAATGACAGGTGTAAGGGACTAAAATGATGCATGTTTTATAAATATATCTGCAAGCTCAAATATATTATTGCTGATTTTATGTTGTCACCCCTCCTTGACTGTAACTTGAAAAGGAGCAGATCAACATGTGCTTTTTTTTTCCCATTAACTTGTTTGGCTAGGGTGGTTCTATACACAATCAAGGTTTGAAAAGATTTGTATGTGTAGTTTTTGTGGGCGCAGGTAAGTCGCATATGGAAATATTTAGTGGTAAGCCCCCAGTAACAAAGATAGAAATGTCAGCAGCACTGTCATGTTTTTAGTCAATACATACTATTTCCACACATTTATAGTTCTATCCAATTCTGTTTCATAAAATATATCTTCATGGGATGCATTTTGCAATGGATAATGTAACAATATGATGGTAGTGCGAATTTAGGTCTAACTGGTTGTATTTGATGAGCTTTTGCCTCTGATCTATGTTCTTGGGAGGGAGAGGGTGTACCTTAAAGCCATGTATATTAATTTTCATTGATGTGTTTAGAAAGAAGATTTGCAGTAATTGCATTTGCAGAAACACAAGAAACACTTGAAAGAATCTACTTCATCTGGGATATAAGAGTAGGGTATCATGGCTCTAGGACAATGTCTCAAACCAAAGCAAAACTTAAAACTCGTCTCTCCGAAACAGCCTGCTGTAATATCCCGATAAGTTTTCTCATCCGTTATATGTTTAATTATTGTATTTCGTGTCAAAAGGTTGTGAAAAGATATATTCAGCTATTTCTCATGGCATTACGTGGCTCCTGTTTCAACAGGGAATTTTATCCCCATTCACTGCAGCAGGAAAGTGACCTGTATAGTTACTCACTTTTGGATCGAACTTTAAGTTGCGTTCTAAATACCAGACCTGCTTCCATTGGATATATATCCCATGTTTAATTACAATGTAAGAAAGTTACAGGTGTAAGGGACTAAAATGATGCATGTTTTTCTAAATATATCTGCAAGCCCATAGAAATTGTTGCTGATTTAATATGGTCACCCTCCTTTAAAAATGTTGGTTTGTATTTACACCGTTCCATTCTGTAAACAAACATGGTTGGCAGTAACTTGAAAAGGAGCAGTTCAACATGTTAATTTTTTCTCAATAACTTATTGGGCTAGGCTGGTTCTATAAACAAGCGAGGTTTGAAAAGTTTTGTTTTTGTAGAATTTGTGGGCGCAGGTAAGTAAAAATGTCAACAGCACTGTCCTGTTTTCAGTCATTATACTATTTCCAAACATTTGTAGTTCTATCCAATTCTGTTTCGTAAAATGTATCTTCATGGCATGTATTTTGCCATGGACAATGCAAAAGATGTGATGGTAGTGCGAATTTAGGTATAACTGGGTGTATTCTATGAGTTTTTGCCTCTGATCTAAGTTCTTTGCAGGGGGGTGGGGTTACTTTAAAGCCATTCAAATAATTTTTATTGATATGTTTAGAAAGAAGACTTGCAGTAATTCTATTTGCAGGAAGGCAAGAAAGAATCTACTTCATCTGGAATATAAGAGTAAGGTTTCAAGGCACTAGGACTATGTCACAAACCAAAGCAAATCTTAAAAATTGTCTCTCCGAAACAGCCCACTGAAATATCTCGATAAATTTTCTCATCCGTTGTGTTCTAATTTATTGTATTCATGTCAGAAGGATGTGGACATATATATATATATTCAGCTATATCTCATAGCATTAAGTGTCTCGTGTTTCAATAGGGAATTTCATCCCCATTCACTAAGAAGGAAGGTGATCTGTATATTTTATTCCCTACAGACAACGAAGGCCAAAAACTTTTGTTTAAATAAAAGATTGGTTTGGAAAACAGGAGATCACTTGCAAAATAGGAGATCCACGATTGTGATAAAGAATTAGAATTGAGGTGATTCGTTTCCGAAAGAACAAGATTTTATAACCTACTAAAGAAATAAACTGTTAGATGATAACGTACACTTCAAAACTGAGTGATAAGTGTTCAATTTTGCAAACTCTGGAGTCACATGAAATTACAAGTTACTAGTCTAATAACGTATATATAATGCATCTTTCCTCTTTCCTTCTTTGATATGCAGAGTGATAGAGCTTGAAAAAGCGACACATACACAGTACAAACACATATGTTAGACACAGATGAGTTTATATTCCGTCCAGTGTGCGGCCCACAAGCGCAGGATGATACACGTACAAATGTAGCATGACACACGTACAAATCTTCGACTCCCGCCGGGGTCGGCAACATTCTTTCTTGGTGATTGATCATGAAATCTTTTCTACGGTCATTCTCTCCCTTCCGCTGATTCAAGAAGGGCAGTTGTCAGTTTCTGGCGAAAGAATGTGCACTGTACTGGTTAACCGCTTACGTATAAGCCTGCCCAGGAAAGTGTTGATAGGTAAACTGACCGGCTCAAAATGACCTAAATAGTGTTGACTGGGCCGTAAAACTTCAATACAAACAAACAAACACGTACAAATGTAGCATGGTAGTAACATGAGATAGGAAAGGTTTAAAAGGATAGATATCGTGTAATGAATTTTGTAATGAAAAAAAATGTAATTTTGAAAGATACATTTGAACAAATTTATTGGCAAAATAATACCGGATGAACGGACGATTGTTCTGTATGTCGGAGGAAGTATGAGGGTCCCTGATGAGGCCTAATTGGCCGAAACTAGCTAGTCGGGCCCAGAAACTTGTACACTTCATATTTTCCAGTTCTGTGGTGTATTCCTTGCTTCCAAAGGATAAACCTTTTAAAGAACATATTTTACCCAACCGCCACTGAAAACAGCCATAAAATGAGTATTGGTGCTAGGCATATATCTGTGCATTTTAGGATAGAATTGTTCCAAAGACATTGGAGAGGAAATACTGATGAAAGCCGGTGTCTGGGTTCCATTCCAGAAAGAGGTAAAAAACGTACGGTTTGCTCTGCATTCATAGTTGAATCTTGAAACGATAACTTTCTCGCAAATTTGAAATATTCTTTGTGACTGAACTTTTATTATGCATCAGTAAATTCTCAGATATGACCTAATTTCTATTTTGCAATTCTTTTCATATGTCGTAAAGAAAATTAGGGTTCGGGTTTTGTAGCATTGCACTAGATATTGGTAGGTGCCGGGTTTTATCACTTTTGGACCGAGCTTTTAGTTGCGTTCTAAATACCAGACCTGCTTCCATTGAATATATATCCCATGTTTTATTTCATCGTGGGAAAATGTCAGGTGTACGGGACGTAAATAATGCATGTTTTAAAAAATATATCTGCAAGCTCAAAGAAATTGTTGCTGATTTAATATGGTCATCCCTCCTTTAAAAACGTTGGTTTTTATTCACTCCGTTCCAGTCGGTAGAAAAACATGGTTGACTGTAACTTGAAAAGGAGCAGATCAACATGTGGATTTTTTCTCATTAACTTGTTGAGCTAGGATGGTTCTATAAACAAGCAAGGTCTGAAAAGTTTCGTATGTGAATTTTTTGTGGGCGCAGGTAAGTCGCCTATGGAAATATTTAGTGTTAAGCTCCTAGTATCAAAGATAGAAATGTCAACAGCACTGTCCTTTTTTCAGTAATTACATACTATTTCCACAAATTTGTAGTTCTATCCAATTCTGTTTTATAAAATGTATCTTCATGGCATGCATTTTGCAACGAATAATGTAGAAATGTGATGGTAGTGCTAATTTAGGTCTAACTGGGTGTATCTGATGAGTTTTTGCCTCTGATCTATGTATTTGGGAGGGGGTTACCTTAAAGCCATGTAAATTATTTTTTGTGGATGTGTTTAGAAAGAAGACTTGCAGTAATTGCATTTGCAGAAACACAAGAAAGAATCTACTTCATCTGGAATATAAGAGTAAGGTTTCATGGCTCTTGGACAATGTCTCAAACCAAAGCAAAATTTAAATTTGTCTCTCCGAAACTGCCAGCTGCAAAATCCCGATAAGTGTTTTCATCCGTTATATGTTTTAAAAATGGTATTCATGTCAAAAACGTTGTGAACAGATATATTCAGCTACTTCTCATGGCATTAAGTGGCTCCTGTTTTATCAGGGAATTTCATCCCCATTCACTACAGCAGGAAAGTGAACTGTATATTTAGTCCCTACAGATACGGGAGGCCGAAAACGTTTGTTTAAATAAAAGGTTGGTTTGGAAAACAGGAGATTCTTTGCAAAATATGAGATCCACGCTCGTGATAAAAAATAGTATTGAGGTGATTCGTTTCTGACGGAACCAGATTTTATAATCTACTAAAGAAATAAACTGTTAGATGATAACGTACACTTCAAAACTAAGTGTTAAGTGTCCAATTCTGTAAACTCTGGAGTCACATGAAATGACAAGTTACTGGTCTAATAACGTATATATAACGCATCTTTCATTCTTTGATGTGCAGAGTGATGGAGCATGAAACAGTGACATATACACATTACAAATATATATGTTAGACACAGATGAGGTTATCTTTCGTCCAGACTGCGGCCCACCAGCACAGGATGATACACTTACAAATGTAGCATGGTAGAAACTTAAGATAGGAACTGTTTAAAAGGATAGATCTTGCGTAATGAATTTTGTAATAAAACAGAAAATTAATGTAATTTTGTAAAATGAATTTTAACAAATTTATTCACAAATTCACAAAATAATACCGGTTGAACAGACGGTTGTTCTGTATGTTGGAGGGCTTTACCCAACTGCCGCAGAAAATAGCCATAAAAATGTGTATTGGTGCTATTTGAGCATAATTCTGTGCATTTTAGGATAGAATTATGTCAAATGCATTGAAGAGGAAATACTGATGCAAGCCGGTGTCTGGGTTCCATTCATGAAAGAGGTAAACTTTGCACTTTTCAAAAACATATGGTTTTCTCGGCTTACATAGTTGAATCTGGAAGCGATTACTTTTACGCAAAGTTAAAATATTCTTGGTGACTGAACTTTTATTATGCATGAGTAAATTATCATGTATGACCTAAATTTCTATTTTGCAAATATAATATTACGTCAAAAAGAAAGAAAAAACAGTTTCGGTATTGTAGCATTGCACTTGATACTGGGAGATGCCGGATTTTATCACTTTTGTACCGAGCGTTTATTTGCGTTCTAAATACCAGACTTGCTTCAACTGGATACATACCCCATGATTTATTTCAATAATGAAAATGACAGGCAATATTGCTGATTTTATGTGGTCACCCCTCCTTGGAAATAGTTTTTCTTTTATGTACTTCCTTCTAGTCTGTAAACAAACATGGTTGACTGTAACTTGAAAAGGAGTACATCAAAATGTAGAGTTTTTCTCATTAAATTGTTCGGCTAGGATGGTTCTATAACAAAAGCAATGTTTGAAAAGTTTTGTATATGTAGTTTTTGTGGGCGCAGGTTGGTCACCTATTGAAAAAGCTAGTGTTAAGCTCCCAGTTACAAAGATTGAAATGTCAGCAGCATTGCCCTTTTTTCAGTCATTACATACTATTTCCACACATTTGTAGTTCTATCCAATTCTGTTTTATAAAATGTATCTTCATGGCATGCATTGGCAATGGATAATGTAGAAATGTGATGGTAGTGCGAGTTTAGGTCTAACTCGGTGTATTTGATGAGGTTTTGCATCTGATCTATGTTCTTGGGAAGGGGGTGTACCTTAAAGTCATGTAATTTATTTTTTATTGATGTGTTTCGAAAGAAGACTTGCAGTAATTGCATTTGCAGAAACACAAGAAACACAAGAAAGAATCTACTTTGTCTGGAATATAAGGGTAAGGTTTCATGGCTCTAGTACAATGTCTCAAACCAAAGCAAAACTTAAAATTTGTCTCCTCGAAACAGCCTGCTGCAATATCCCGATAAGTTTTCTCATCCGTTATATGTTTTAATTATTGTAATAATGTCAAAAGATTGTGAACGGATAAATTCAGCTATTTCTCATGGCAATAAGTGACACCTGTTTCAACCGGGAAATTCATCCCCATTCCCTACAGACACGGGAGGCCGAAAACGTTTGTTTAAATAAAAGGTTGGTTTGGAAAAAAAGATACTAGTCTAATAACGTATATATAGTGCATCTTTCATTCTTTGGTGTGCAGAGTGATAGATCATGTGAAAGTGACACATACACAGTACAAATATATATGTTAGACACAGATGAGGTTATCATTCGTCCAGTGTGCGGCCCACCAGCGCAGAATTACACAAGTACAAATGTAGCATGGTAGTAACTTCTGATAGGAAACGTGTTAACGGATAGATCTCGCGTAATGAATTTTGTAATAAATAGAAATGTGATTTTGTAAGATGCATTTGAACAAATTTATTCACAAAATAATACCGGTTGAACGGACGATTGTTCTGTATGTTGGAGGCTTTTACTCAACTTTTACTTATTCTGTGCATTTTAGGATAGAACTGTTACAAATGCCTTGGAGAGGAAATACTGGTGCAAGCCGGTGTCTGGGTTCCATTCAAGAAAGAGGTAAACTTTGCATTTTTCACAAACATATGGTTTGCTCGGCTTTCATAGTTGAATCTGGAAGCGATAACTTTTTCGAAAATTAAAATTTTCTATGTGACTGAACTTTTATTATGCATGAGTAAATTATCATATATAACCCAAATTTCTATTTGGCAATTCTTTTAATACGTCATAAAGAAAAAAAGTGTTCGGTATTGGTAGCATTGCACTTGATACTGGCAGGTGCCGGGTTATATCACTTTTGGACCGAGCGTGTAGTTGCGTTCTAAATACCAGAGTTGCTTCCATTGGATATATATCCCATGTTTTTTTCAATATGACAAAATGACAGGTGTGAGGGACTTAAATGATGCATGTTTTATAAATATATCTGCAAGCTCAAAGATATTATTGCTGATTTTATGTGGTCACCCCTCCTTGAAAAATGTTGTTTTTTATTTACATCGTTGTAGTCGGTAAAAAATCATGATTGACTGTAACTTGAAAATGAGCAGATCAACATGTGGATTTCTTACTCATTGACTTGTTGGGCTAGGATGGTTCTATAAACATGCAAGGTTTGAAATTTTTTGTATGTGTAGATTTTGTGGGCACAGGTAAGTCGCCTATGGAAATATTTAATGTTGAGCTCCCAGTAACAAAGATTGTATATGTAGTTTTTGTGGGCGCAGGTTGGTCACCTATTGAAAAATTTAGTGTTAAGCTCCCAGTAACAAAGATTGAAATGTCAGCAGCACTGTCCCGTTTTCAGTCATTACATACAATTCCACACATTTATAGTTCTATCCAATTCTGTTTCATAAAATGAACCTTCATGGCATGCATTTTGCAATGGATAATGAAACAATATGATGGTAGTGCGATTTTAGATCCAACTGGGTGTATTTTATGAGTTTTTGCCTCTAATCTATGTTCTTGGGAGGGAGGGGCGTACCTTAATGCCATGTAAATTAAATTTCACTGATGTATTTAGAAAGAAGACTTGTATTTCTTTCCCTTTGGTGTCTTTTATGGGTGGAGTAAGTTAATTGTATCAATTCCTGATCTTTGTTTTACTTCTACTTTGCAGTAATTGCAGTTGCCGAAACACAAGATACACAAGAAAGAATCTACTTCATCTGGAATATAAGGGCAAGGTTTCATGGCTCTAGGACAATGTCTCAAACCAAAGCAAACTTAAAAGTCGTCTCTCCGAAACAGCCCGCTGGAATATCCCGATAAGTTTTCTCATCCGTTATATGTTTCAATTTTTGTATTCATGTCAAAAAGACATATATATACCGCTATTTCTTATGGCATTTTGTGGCGCCTGTTCCAACAGGGAATTTCATCCCCATTCACAAGAGAAGGAACGTGACCTGTATATTTTATTCCCTACAGGCACGGGAAGCGAATACGTTTGTTTAAATAAAAGGTTGGTTTGGAAAACAGTACAGTAGATCCTTTGCAAAATATGAGATCAACGATTGTGATAAAAATAGTATTGAGGGGATTCGTTTCCGAAAGAACAAGATTTTATAAACTACTAAAGAAAGAAACTGTTAGATGATAACGTACACTTCAAAACTTAGTGACAATTATACAATTCCGTTAACTCTGGAGTCACATGAAATGAAGTTACTAATCTAATAACCTATATGAAATGCATGTTTCATTCCGTGATGTGCAGAGTAATGGAGCATGAAAACGAGACACATACACAGAACAAACACAAATGTTAGACACAGATGAGGTTATATTCCGTCCAGTGTGCGGCCCACCAGCACAGGGTGATACACGTACAAATGTAGCATGGAAGTAACATGATATAGGAAAGGTTTAAAATGGTATGTAATTTTGTAAGATGCATTTGAACAAATTTATTTACAAAATAATACCGGTTGAACGGACGATCGTTCTGTATGTTGGAGGCTTTTACCCAACTGCAATAGAAAATAGCCATAAAATGAGTATTGGCTATTTTAGGATACATTTGTTCCAAAGACATTGGAGAGGAAATACTGATACAAGCCGGTGTCTGGGTTCCATTCCAGAAAGAGGTAAACTTTGCGCTTTTCGAAAACATTTGGTTTGCTCAGCATTCAGAGTTGAATCTGAAAGGGATAACTTTTCGCAAACTTCAAAGATTCTTTGTGACTGAACTTTTATTATGCATGCGTAAATTATCAGATATGACCTAAATTTCTACATGGCATTTTTTTTTGTACGTCATTAAGAAAATAAGGGTTCAGTATTGGTAGCATTGCACTAGATACTGGGAGGTGCCGGTCTTGCTGTCGAGTCCTCACCGTTGTCTCACCTCTGTGGTTCTTTGATTTTTGTGTTCACGGAGATGTTGCACTGATGAGTTAGGAGGCCTTCATGCGGACTGAACAAATTATTTGTCTAAATCGCGACGGAAGTAAGGGCGAGGATTGTGGCCACGTAAAATCGATTTAAGCCCCCCAGTGGAAATCTTCCACTGACCGTTCCAAGGCGGCTCTTCTGTGGCGATTTATTTATGTTGTTGTTTGTTACTTACTGTGTGTATCACTTGTGTCTTTTGGTTTTGGATGACCATATGGCCATTTTGTGGGAAAGTAACTGTCCTTATGGCCTTCCTTTGTTTGGGTTTCCATTATGGTCTGGTCGCTTAATGTTTGTATTTCTTTCCCTTTGGTGTCTTTTATGGGTGGAGTAAGTTAATTGTATCAATTCCTGATCTTTGTTTTACTTCTACTTTATCACTTTTGGACCGAGCTTTTAGCTGCGTTCTAAATACCAGACCTGCTTCCATTGGATATATACCCAATGTTATATTTCAATGTAAGAAAATGACAGGTGTAAGGGACTAAAATGATACATTTTTTATAAATATACCTGCAAGCCCATAGAAACTGTTGCTGATTTTATATGGTCCCCCTCCTTTAAAAATGTTGGTTTGCATTTACTCTGTTCTATTCGGTAAACAAACATGGTTGACTGTAACTTGAAAAGGAGCAGATCAACATGTGGATTTTTTCTCAGTAACTTGTTGCGCTAGGATGGTTCTATAAACATGCAAGGTTTTAAAAGTTTTGTTTGTGTATGCGCAGTTAAGTCCCCAATAGAAATATTTATTGTTAAGCTCCCAATAGCAAACGTAGAAATGTCAACCGCACTGTCCTGTTTTCAGTCATTACATACTATTTCCACACATTTGTAGTTCTATCCAATTCTGTTCTATTGACTGATTGATTGATTTGAGGTTTAACGTCCCCGTCAACACTATTAAGGTAATTTTGGAGACGTTGCTTCCAATTTTGTGGGACTTTTCCCCGATATTGATATGAAATGACATTTCGAGCCCTGTCGCTCAATGAAACCAATAGGGTTTATTAGCATGGACGGTCCGCCTCACACCCCGGTTCCTGGACAGGCTTAGATCCTCTAAGCGGTTTAGTGGAAAGTAACTGTCCTTATGGCCTTCCTTTGTTTAGGTTTCCATTATGGTCTGGTCGCTTAATGTTTGTGTTTCTTTCCCTTTGGTGTCTTCGATGGGTGGAGTAAGTTAATTTTATCGATTCCTGATCTTTGTTTTACTTCTACTTTACCAGTACTAGTGTGCGGGCCGAATTCAGCTCTGCGTGGAGGCATCATGCAGCCCGTATATTTCTTCAAGCCCCTATGGGCGGGGACCGCCAATTCTGTTTTATAAACTGTATTTTCATGGCATGGGTTTTGCCATGGATAATGTAAAAATGTGATGGTAGTGCGAATATAGGTCTACCTGGGCGTATTCTACGAGTTTTTGCCTCTGATCTAAGTTCTTTGGAGGGGGGAGGGTGTACTTTAAAACCATTTAAATCATTTTTATTGATATGTTTAGGAAGATGACTTGCAGTAATTCTATTTGCAGAAACACAGGAAAGAATCTACTTCATCTGGAATATAAGAGTAAGGTTTCATGGCACTAGGACTATGTCACAAACCAAAGCAAATCTTAAAAATTGTCTCTCCGAAACAGCCCGCTGCAATATAAAATCTAATCTTGCCGAAAGAACAAGATTTTATAAACCACTCAAAACAGAAACTGTTAGATGATCACGTACACTTCAAAACTAAGTAATACGTGTCCGATTCTGTGAACTCTGGAGTCACATGAAATGAAAAGTTACTAATCTAATAACGTATGTAAAGTGCATCTTTCATTCTTTGATTTGCAGAGTGATTGAGCTTGAAAAAAAGTGACACATACACAGTACAAATATATATGTTAGACATAGATGAGGTTATCTTTCGTCCAGCATGCGGCCCACCAGCGCAGGATGATACACGTACAAATGAAGCATGGTAGTAACATGAGATAGGAAAGTTTTAAAAGGATACATCTGGCATAATGGATTTGGTAATGAAAAAGAAATGTAATTTTGTAAGATGCATTTGAACAAATTTATTCACAAAATAATACCGGATGAACGGACAATTATTCTGTATGTTGGAGGCTTTTATCCAACTGCTACAGAAAATAGCAATAAAAATGAGTATTGGTGCTATTTAGGCATATATCTGTGCATTTTAGGGTAGAATTGTTCCAAAGGCATTGGAGAGTAAATACCGATTCAGGCCGGTGTCTGGGTTCCATTCAAGAAAGAGGTAAACTTTGCACTTTTAAAAACATACGGTTTGCTCGGATTTCATAGTTAAATCTGAAAGCCATATTTTTTTTCTCAAACTTAAAAAATTCTGTGACTGAACTTTTATTATCCATGCGTAAAATATCAGATATGACCCAATTTCTATTTGGCAATTTTTTTCATACGTCACAAACTTCAAAGATTCTTTATGACTGAACTTTTCTTATGCATGCGTAAATTATCAGATCTGACCTAAATTTCTATCGGACAATTTTTTGATACGTCATTAAGAAAATAAGGGTTCGGATTTGGTAGCATTGCACTAGATACTGGGAGGTGCCGGGTCTGATCACTTTTGGACCGAGCTTTTAATTGCGCTCTAAATACCAGACCTGCTTCCATTGGATATATACCCAATGTTATATTAAAATGTAACAAAATGATAGGTGTAAGGTACTAAAATGATGCATGTTTTAATAAATATATCTGCAAGCGCAAAGAAATTGTTGCTGATTATAAACGGTCACCCCTCCTTTAAGAAATTAGTTTGTGTTTACTCCGTTCCAGTCGGTAAACACACATGGTTGACTGTATCTTGAAAAAGAGCAGATCAGCATGTGGATTTTTTCTCATTAAGTTGTCAGGCTAGGATGGTTCTATAAACAAGCGAAATTTGAAAAGTTTTGTATGTGTAGTTTTTGTGGGCGCGGGTAAGTCGCCTATGGAAATATTTAGTGGTAAGCCCCCACTAGCAAAGTTAGAAATGTCAGCGGCACTGTCTTTTTTCAGTCATCACATACTATTTCCACACATTTGTAGTTCTATGCAATTCTGTTTCATATAATGTATCTTCATGGCATGTTTTGTTTTGTTGTTTGTTTTTTTTTGCCATGGATAATACAAACATGTGATGGTAGTGCTAATTTAGGTATAACTGGGTGTATCTGATGAGTTTTTTGCCTCTGATCTGTGTTCTGGGGAAGGGGTGTACATTAAAGCCATGTAAATCAATTTTTATTGATGTGTTTGGAAAGAAGACTTGCAGTAAGTGCATTTGCAGAAACACAAGAACGAATCTACTTCATCTGGAATATAACAGTAAGGTTTCATGGCACTAGGACTATGTCTCAACCGCAAGCAAAACTAAAAAAAATGTCTCTCCGAAACAGCCCGCTGCAATATCCCGATAAGTTTTCTCATCCGTTATAAGTGCAAATTTATTGTATTCTTGTCAAAAGGATGCGAACAGATATAGTCAGCTATTTTTCATGGCATTTAGGCATTTACAAACATTTTCTTGACACTTTTGTTTTCAAAATATCCTCAAAATGTCATATTTGTTACTTTAAATAGGGGATGTAAGTGTGCAAATAGCCATAAAAACGAGTTTTGGTGCTATTTAGGCATAAATCTGTGCATTTGAGGATAGAATTGTTCCGAAGACATTGGAGAAAAACCACTGATGCAAGCGCTGGTGCCTGGGTTCCATTCCATAAAGAGGTAAACTTTGTGCTTTTCATAAACGTATGGTTTCCTTGGCGTTCATAGTTGAATCTGAAAACGATAACTTTTTCGGAAACTTGAAATATTCTTTAGGACTAAACGTTTTTTATGCATGAGTAAATTATAAGATATGCCCTAAATTTTTATTTGGCAATTCTTTTGATGCATCATAAAGAAAATAAGTGTTAGGTATTGCTACCATTTCACTAGATACTGTGAGGTACCAGGTTTTATCACTTTCGGACCAAGCTTTTAGTTGCGTTTTAAATACCAGACTTGCTTCGATTGCATGTACATCACATGTTTTATTTCATTGTGAGAAAATGACAGGTATAATGGACTAAAATGATGCATGTTGTATGACTAATCTGCAAGCTCAAAGAAATTGTTGCTGATTTTATATGGTCACTCCTACTTTAAAAATGGTGGTTAGTATTTACTCTATACTAGTAGGTAAACAAACATGGTTGACTGTAACTTGAAAAGGAGCAGATCGGCATGTGGATTTTTCCTCATTGACTTGTTGGGTTAGGCTCGCACTTTCCAGAGGTATAAGGTTTGAAAGGTTTTGTATGTGTAGTTTTTGTGGGAGCAGGTAAAAATTACTGTTGTCGCCTATGGAAAATAGTAAGTGATGAGCTCCCTATAGCAAAGATAGAAATGTCAGCAGCACTGTTCTGTTTTCTGTTATTAAATACTACTTCCACACGTTTGTAAGTTCTAGCCATTTCTGTTTCATAAAATGTAGTTTGTTGGCATTTATTTTGCCATAGATACTATAAAAATGTGATAGTAGTGCTAATTTAGAGCTAACTGTGTGTATTTGATGAGTTTTTGCCACTGATCTATGTTCTTGGGAGAGGGGCGGGTACTTTTAATCCACGTTTATCAGTTTTATTGATGTGTTTCGAAAGGAGACTTGCAGTAATTGCATTTGCAGAAACATAAGAAAGATTCTACTTCATTTGGAATATAAGAGTAAGTTTTCATGGCACTAGGACTATGACTCAAACCAACGCAAAAGTTAAAACTAGTCTCTCCGAAGCAGCCCGCCTTAATATCCCGATAAGTTTTCTCATCAATTTAAGTTCTAGTGTATTGTATTAGTTTAAACAATATTTTATTTACTTCTTTTCAATTACATATATATAACAAGAATGTAGCATATTAGAAAGAGCAACAGGATTTGAAAACAAGCAAGGTTGCTTATACTAATAATCGAATGTTTTGTATTATACGAATCATATGTATTCATGTCAAACGTATGTGAACAGATAAAGCCAGCTTTGTGTCATGGCATTAAGGCATTTATAAACATTTTCTTGGCTTTTTTGTCTTCAAAATATCCCCAAAATATCATTTATCACTTTAAATAGGGGTTGTAGGTGTGAAAATATTTATGAAAACGAGTATTGGTGTTATTTAGGCATAATTCTGTGCAGTTTATTATAGAATTGTTCCAAAAACATTGGAGAAGAACCGCTAGGGCAAGTCGGTGTCTGGGTTCCATTCCATTAAGAGGTAAACTTTGTGTTTTTCCAAAACATACAGTTTGCTAGGCTTTCATAATTGAATCTGAAAGCGATAACTTTTTGGAAACTTGAAAACTTCTTTGTAACTTAACTTTTATTATGAATGAGAAATTTTTTAGAAATAACCTAAATTTCTATATGGCAATTCTTTTGACGCATCATAAAGAAAATAAGGGCTCGGTACTGGTAGCATTGCACTAGATACTGTGAGGTGCCGGGTTTTGTCTCTTTTGGTCCGAGCTTTTACTCTGACTATTCGAAATTCGCAAAATTGCAGTATGTTTCCTCTGGCTTTCTTTGCCGGATCATTACAGGGTCACTGATGAGGCTTTATAAGCCGAAACTACGTAGTATGACCCATCTTCTTTCTTATGAATGTTTTCATTGCTCTTAAAGGAACTCATTTTTTATTTTAATTGCCTTAACTGCAGCTGGTGTTGTGCCGTGTGGCGGCCGTAAAACGTCTCCCCGTACATCAACCATAGTGCAGTTTATATTTTACTTTTGGTCCTTTGAGATCAGCGTGAATATTCTGAGAAATCGGAAATAAATTATTGGTTTAGACTCATATTCTAGACAGGTTTTTAATTATTTGGACCCCATTTTGATTTATATCAGCCCAGTGGAAATCTTCCACTGACCGTTCCAAGGCGGCTCTTCTGTGGCGATTTATTTATGTTGTTGTTTGTTACTTACTGTGTGTATCACTTGTGTCTTTTGGTTTTGGATGACCATATGGCCATTTTGTGGGAAAGTAACTGTCCTTATGGCCTTCCTTTGTTTAGGTTTCCATTATGGTCTGGTCGCTTAATGTTTGTATTTCTTTCCCTTTGGTGTCTTTCATGGGTGGAGTAAGTTAATTGTATCAATTCCTGATCTTTGTTTTACTTCTACTTTAAATCGACTGGCTATTGGAAATTCGCAAAATTGCAGTATGTTTCCTCTGGCTTTCTTTGCCGGATCATTACAGGGTCACTGATGAGGCTTTATTAGCCGAAACTACGTAGTATGACCCATCTTCTTTCTTATTAATGTTTTCATTGCTCTTAAAGGAACTCATTTTTGATTTTTAATTTAGTTGCGTTGTAACTACCAGACTCGCTTCCATTGGATATATATCCCATGTACTATTAATGAGAGAAAATGACAGGTATAAGAGACAAATATGATGTATGTTTTATAACTATATCTGCAAGCTATAAGAAATTGTTACTGATTTTATATGGTCATCCCTCCTTTAAAATGTTGGTTAGTATTTACTCCGTACTAGTAGGTAAACAACATAGTTGACTGTAACTTGAAAAGCAGCAGTTCAACATGTGGATTTTTTTCTCATTAACTTGTTGGGCTAGCACGTCTCTATAAAGAAGGATAAGGTTTGAAAAGTGTTGTATGTGTAGTTTTTGTGGGAGAAGGTAAAATGTTACTACTGTCGCTTATGGAAAATATTTAGTGGTAAGCTCCCTATAGCAAAGATAGAAATGTCAGCAGCACCATCCTGCTTTCTGTTGTTACAGACTATTTCCACACATTCTGTTTCATAAAAGGTATATGCATGGCTTTTATTTTGCCATATATACTGTAAAAATGTGATGGTAGTGCTAATTTAGATCTAGATTGGTGTATTTGATGATTTTTTGCCTCTGATCTATGTTCTTGGAAAGGGGGCGAGGCTACGTTTAAGCCATGTTTATCAGTTTTATACCCCACCACACGTAGTGGTGGGTATAATTATGATATACCGTCGAGTGTCTGTCCGTCCGTCCGTCCGCACCATTTCCGATCGATAACTTGCGTAATTTTTCACGATTTTTTTTTTTAAGTTTGCATACAGGTTTATATCGGGAATGAGTGGTATGGGATTGTTAATAAGCAACATCCGTTAATATCTGACAGAGTTAGGTTATATATTTATATTGGGAATTGATCTTGGTACAAATAGGTTTATATTTGACAGAGTTATAGTCGTTAACAATTATCATTAAATGGTTTTGAACATTTATTCCATTACTGAATGGAATATATGGCCGAAACTTCAGATGTATAGACAACTTTAGGAAGAATGTTTAGTATTATTAATTGGTAAATACGTTAACATATTCGACAGTTATGGCCGTGCCCTACACCATTTCCATTTAATGTTTTTGGACTCTTATTCGTTTATTTTATGGCATAATTGGATGCAATTTTGTAGAAATTTATTGGTATTGGGAATGTGTGGTTTGGGAATTGCTAATGGCACAAATAGATTAACATTTGACAGAGTTATTGTTAACATTTTTCATTAAATGGTTTTTGAACACTTATTCCATTTCTAAATGGAATACATGGATAAAACTTCACAGATATATAGACCACTATAGGAAGAATGTTTACTATTGTTAATTGGCAATATACGTTAACATATTCAACAGTTATGACTGTGTACAAGTCCCATTAAATGCTTTTTGGGCTTATTCCTTAACTTAATGGAATATATGGATGAACCTTCACATATATATTTACTATTAAAGGAAACGTGTTTGAGATTGTTCATTGGAAAATACATTAACATCTTTATCAGAGTTTTGATCGTTAATAATTCTCATTAAATGTTGTTTTTTCCTTTACTTAATGGAATATTAGGATAAAAATTCATAAATAGACCATTTATAGAAGCATAGTTGGGATGGTTAGTGGGCACAATGAGGTAACATTTGGCAGAGTTAGGGTTTTTAACAATTTCCATTAAATAGTTTTTGGACTTTTATTGATGTATTTATTTTCTATGTATGAAATGTTTTTGGCCTATAGCTGCTTAACTATATGGAATACCCTGATACAATTTTACAGATATATTGAACACTTAAGGAAGCCTATTTTGGTCATGGAGCATACAATATTGGCCGGCAGTGGTGGGGTATCATACAGTGTAAGCACGCTTTATTGATGTGTTTGGAAAGGAAACTTGCAGTAATTACATTTGAAGAAAGACAAGAAGGAGTCTACTTCATCAGGAATATAAAAGTAAGGTTTGATGGCACGAGGAATATGTCTCAAACAAAAGCAAAACATTAAAATTGTCTTTCCGAAACAGCCAACTGCAATATCCCGATAAGTTTTCTCATCTGTTATAAGTTTTAATTTATTGTATTCGTGTCAAAAGTATGTGAACAGATATAGTCATCTATTTCTCATGCCATTAATGCATTTATAAACATCTCTGTTGTTGTTTTGTCTTCAAAATATCCGCAAAAGCTTATTATTGTAGCGTATGGAAAATATTTAGTGGAAAGCTCCCTATAGCAAAGATAGAAATGTCAGCAGCATTGTCCTGTTTTTGTCATTACATACGATTTCCACATGTTTGTAGGTTCAATCCAATTCCGAATCGTAAAATATTTCTTCATTGCATTTATTTTGCCATAGATACTGTAAAAATGTGATGGTAGTGCTAATTTAGGTATAACCCGGTTTATTTGATGAGTTTTTTGCCACTGATCTATGTTCATGTGACAGTGGCGGGCACTTTAAAGCCATGTTAATCAGTTTTCATTGGTGTGTTTAGAAAAGAGGCTTGCAGTAATTACATTTGCAGAAACACAAGAAAGAATCTACTTCATCTGTAATATAAGAGCAAGGTTTCATGGCACTAGTAGGACTATGTCTCAAACCAAAGCAAAGCTTAAAAATTGTCTCTCCGAAACAGCCTGCTGTAAAATCCCGATAAGTGTTCTCATCCATTATAAGTTCTAATTTATTGTATTCATGTAAAAAGGATGTGAACAGATATAGGCCGCTATTTCTCATGGCCTTAAGGCATTTATAAACATTTTCTTGGCAGTATTGTCTTCAAAATATCCTCAAAATATCATTTTTTTTACTATACATAGGGCTTGTTGGTGTGAAAATAGCCATAAATCGAGTATTCGTGCTATTTAGGCAAAATTCTGTGCATATTAGAATAGAATTGTTCCAAAGACACTGGAGAAGAACCAATGATGCAAGCGAGGATTGTGGCCACGTAAAATCGATTTAAGCCCCCGAGTGGAAATCTTTCCACTGACCGTTCCAAGGCGGTTCTTCTGTGGCGATTTATTTATGTTGTTGTTTGTTACTAACTGTGGGTATCACTTGTGTTTTTTTAATTTTGGATGGCCATATGGCCATTTTGTGGGAAAGTAACTGTCCTTATGGCCTTCCTTTGTTTAGGTTTCCATTATGGTTTGGTCGCTTAATGTTTGTATTTCTTTCCCTTTGGTGTCTTTAATGGGTGGAGTAAGTTAATTGTATCAATTCCTGATCTTTGTTTTACTTCTACTTTATTCCAGAAAGAGCTAAACTCTTTTCAAAAACATATAGTTTGCTCGGCTTTCATAGTTGAATCTGAATGCGATAACTTTTTCGGAAATTTGAAAGATTCTTTGTGTCTGAACTTTTATTATGCATGAGAATTTTTTTGATATGACCTAAATTTCCATTTGGCAATTCTTGTCATGCACCATGAAGAAAATAAGGAGTCGGTATTTGTATCATTACACTAGATACTTGGATGTGCCGGGCTGCGGAAGTAAGGGCGAGGATTGTGGCCACGTAAAATCGATTTAACGGAAGTAAGGGCGAGGATTGTGGCCACGTAAAATCGATTTAAGCCCCCCAGTGGAAATCTTCCACTGACCGTTCCAAGGCGGCTCTTCTGTGGCGATTTATTTATGTTGTTGTTTGTTACTTACTGTGTGTATCACTTGTGTCTTTTAATTTTGGATGGCCATATGGCCATTTTGTGGGAAAGTAACTGTCCATATGGCCTTCCTTTGTTTAGGTTTCCATTATGGTCTGGTCGCTTAATGTTTGTATTTCTTTCCCTTTGGTGTCTTTTATGGATGGAGTAAGTTAATTGTATCAATTCCTGATCTTTGTTTTACTTCTACTTTATCTCTTTTGGACCAAGTTTTAGTTGCGTTCTAATTACCAGACTTGTCGCTTTCCATTGATAACCAATCTGAAATTATTGAAGCTTTTAGCTCTACTTCTAGATATTTAGATGATTTATTAAATATTGATAATACCTATTTTGATGGTTTGATCAGTCAGATTTACCCCCTAGAACTTCAGTTAAATAAAGCAAATTCTTCTGATACCGAGGCCCCGTTTTTGGATTTACATCTGTCTATTGTAGATGGATTTGTTTCGTGCAAAATTTATGATAAACGCGATGACTTTGATTTTGAGATTGTAAATTTTCCTTTTTTGGATGGTGATGTTCCTCGTGCGCCATCCTATGGCGTTTATATTTCGCAATTAATTCGATTTGCTAGAGTGTGTAGTCATGTAACTTGACTTCAACACTCGTAATAAATTATTAACGGCTAAACTTCTTAATCAGGGTTATCGGTACCATAAACTACGCAAAGCCTTTTCAAAATTTTATAGACGCCATTCTGATTTAATTTCAAAATTCAATATAGGACTTAAATCTCTTCTGCAACAAGGTCTATCGGAACCCGAATTTTATGGTGACTTAGTATATAAATTCAGAAAAATATATAACCGCAATGACTTCAGCACCCAATTTCGTAAAATCATTCTTCGATATAAAAAGATTGGGTACAACATGGATATTATACGACAGACTGCATGCATGGTAGTTAACCCAATTACGGTTGGCAACTTTGCTTCCCTCTTTAATTGCACGCCGGTGGGTCAGGCCTCAGATTCTATGACGGCTCCAACGTAAAGGCTTATTGAAAATTAAAGAGATAATGTTGGTTGGTGCCTGATGCTCTGTCTCTGGTCGGGCTCATCGGAGTCTAACTGTTGGTTTTCTTTTGCTCCAGCTTTTCAGTGGTTTCTTGCTGTCGAGTCCTCACCGTTGTCTCACCTCTGTGGTTCTTTGATTTCTGTGTTCACGGAGATGTTGCACTGATGAGTTAGGAGCCCTTCATGCGGACTGAACAAATTATTTGTCTAAATCGCGACGGAAGTAAGGGCGAGGATTGTGGCCACGTAAAATCGATTTAAGCCCCCCAGTGGAAATCTTCCACTGACCGTTCCAAGGCGGCTCTTCTGTGGCGATTTATTTATGTTGTTGTTTGTTACTTACTGTGTGTATCACTTGTGTCTTTTAATTTTGGATGGCCATATGGCCATTTTGTGGGAAAGTAGCTGTCCATATGGCCTTCCTTTGTTTAGGTTTCCATTATGGTCTGGTCGCTTAATGTTTGTATTTCTTTCCCTTTGGTGTCTTTTATGGATGGAGTAAGTTAATTGTATCAATTCCTGATCTTTGTTTTACTTCTACTTTGCTTCCGTATATCCCATGTTTTATTTCAACGTGCGTAAATGACAGGTATAAGGGACTAAAATGATACGTTTTATAAATATATCTGCAAGCTCAAAGATATTGTTGCTGATTTTATATGGTCACTCCTCCTTTAAAATGTCGGTTAGTATTTACTGCATACTAGAAGGTAAACAAACTTGAAAAGGAGCAGACAACATGTTTTTTTTCTCATGAACCTGCTGGGCTAGGATGGCTCTATAAAGAGGTATAAGGTTTGAAATGTTTTGTATGTGTAGTTTTGGTGGGAGCAAGTAACAAGTTACTGTTGTCGCCTATCAAAATTATTTTGTGGTAAGCTACCTATAGCAAAGATAGAAATGTCAACAGCACTGTCCTGTTTTCTGTCATTACATATTATTTCCACACGTTTGTAGGTTCTATCCAATTCTGTTTCATAAAATATATTTTCTTGGCATTTATTTTGCCATAGATACTGTAAAAATGTGATGTAGTGCTTATTTAGGTCTAACTGGGTGTATTTGATGAGTTTTTGCCATTGATCTATGTTCTTCGGAGAGGAATGGGTACTTTAAAGCCATGTTAATCAGTTTTAGTGATGCGTTTCGAAAGGAGACTTGCAGTAATTGCATTTGCAGAAACACAAGAATTTACTTCATCTGGAATATAAGAGTTTGGCACAAGGACTATGTCTCAAACCAAAGCAAAAGTTAAAAATTGTCTCTCCGAACAACCCGCTGCAATATCCCGATAAGTTTTCTCATCCATTATAAAGTCTAATTTATTGTGTTTATGTCAAAAGGATGTGAACATATACATCAGCTATTTCTCATGACATTAAGGCATTTATAAACATTTTCTTGGTTTTGTCTTCAAAATATCCTCACAATATCATGTTTATTTTTTTACTTTAAATCGGGTTTTTGTTTATTTATTTTTGTTATGGTTTGTCTTGAGGTGTTTGTGTCGCTTGTGTTATTTTATTTTTGATAGCCTATTGGCCATTTTGTGGGAGAGTAACTGTCGTTTTGGCTTTCCGCTGTTGGGTGTTTCCATTAGGTCTGTTGATGCATATTTGTGTTTCTTTCCCTTTGGTGTCTCTGATGGGAGCTATGGGCTGTTTGTATCGATTCCTGATCATTGCCTCTACTTCTATTTTGTATTCATCGTGTAATAAGGATGAGAACAGATATATTCAGCAATTTCTTATGGCATTAAGGCACTCATAAACGTTTCCTTGACAGTTTTGTTTTCTAAATATCCTCAAAAATGTCATTTTTACTTTAAATAGGGACTGTAGGTGTGAAAATAGCCCGAAAAAGACGAGCATGCGTGCTATCTAGGCATAATTCTGTGCATTGTAGGATAGAATTGTTCAAAAGACATTGGAGAAGAACCACTGATGCAAGCCAATGTCTGGGTTCTATTTCAGAAAGTGGTAAACTTTGCACTTTTCAAAAACATGGGATTTGCTCGGCTTTCATATTGGAAATTGGCAAAAGTGCAGTATGTGTCCTCTGGCTTTCTTTGCCGGATCATTACAGGGTCACTGATGAGGCTTTATTAGCCGAAACTACGTAGTATGACCCATCTTTCTTCTTATGAATGTTTTCATTGCTCTTAAAGGAACACATTTTTGATTTTTATTTGCCTTCACTGCAGCTGGTGTTGTGCCGTGTGGCGGCCGTAAAACGTCTCCCCGTACATCAACCATAGTGCAGTTTATATTTTACTTTTGGTCCTTTGAGATCAGCGTGAATATTCTGAGAAATCGGAAATATATTATTGGTTTAGACTCATATTCTAGACAGATGTTTAATTATTTGGACCCCATTTTGATTTATATCAGTCTTTAAATCGACTGCCTATTGGAAATTCGCAAAATTGCAGTATGTTTCCTCTGGCTTTCTTTGCCGGATCATTACAGGGTCACTGATGAGGCTTTATTAGCCGAAACTACGTAGTATGACCCATCTTCTTTCTTATAAATGTTTTCATTGCTCTTAAAGGAACTCATTTTTGATTTTTAATTTAGTTGCGTTGTAACTACCAGACTCGCTTCCATTGGATATATATCCCATATACTATTAATGAGAGAAAATGACAGGTATAAGAGACAAATATGATGTATGTTTTATAACTATATCTGCAAGCTATAAGAAATTGTTACTGATTTTATATGGTCATCCCTCCTTTAAAATGTTGGTTATTGGAAATTTGAGATCAGCGTGAATATTCTGAGAAATCGGAAATATATTATTGGTTTAGACTCATATTCTAGACAGATGTTTAATTATTTGGACCCCATTTTGATTTATATCAGTCTTTAAATCGACTGCCTATTGGAAATTCGCAAAATTGCAGTATGTTTCCTCTGGCTTTCTTTGCCGGATCATTACAGGGTCACTGATGAGGCTTTATTAGCCGAAACTACGTAGTATGACCCATCTTCCTTCTTATGAATGTTTTCATTGCTCTTAAAGGAACACATTTTTTATTTTTATTCATAGTTGAATCTGAAAGCGATAACTTTTTCGGAAACTTGAAAGATTCTTTGTGACTGAGTTTTTATTATGCATTAGAAAATTTTTAGACATGACCTATAGATATGTCTCTCCGAAGCAGGACGCTGCAATATCCCGATAAGTTTTTTCATCCATAATAATTTATAATTTATTGTATTTTTGTCAATGGGATGTGAACAGATATATTCAGCTATTTCTCATTGCATTAAGGCATTTATAAACACTTTCTTGGCGGTTGTGTCTTCAAAATATCCTGAAACTGTCATGTTTTACTTTAAATATGGGGTGTAGGTGTGAAAAAGTCATAAAAAATGAGTATTGGTGCTATTTAGGCATAATTCTGTACATTTTAGGATAGAATTGTTCCAACATTGGAGAAGTGCCACTGATGCAAGTCGGTGTCTGGGTTCCAGAAAGAGGTAAACTTTGCACTTTTCAAAAACATGTGGTTTGCTTATAATTGAATCTGAAAATGATGAATTTTTTGAAACTTTAAAGCTTCTTTGTGACTGAACTTTTATTATGCATGAGGAGATTTTTAGATATGACCATTAGATATGTCTCTCCAAAATATCCCCTGCAATACCCCGATAAGTTTTCTCAACCATTATAATGTCTAATTTATTGTATTCATGTCAATGGGATGTGAACAGATATATTCAGCTTTTTTCTATTTATAAACATTTTCTTGGCAGTTTGTCTTCAAAATATCCTCACAATGTCATGTTTTACTTTAAATACGGGGTGTAGGTGTGAAAATAGCCATAAAATGAGTATTCGTGCTATTTAGGATAGGATTGTCCCAAAAACCAAAAGAGAAGAGCCACTACACTGATGCAAGTCGGTGTCTTGGTTCCATTACAGAAAGAGGTAAACTTTGCGCTTTTCAAAAACATGCGATTTGCTCGGCTTTCAAAGTTGAATCTGAAAGCGAATACATTTTCGCAAACTTGAATGATTCTTTATGACTGAACATTAATTATACATGAGTAAAGTATTAGATATGACCCAAATTTTTATTTGGCAATTCTTTTGATGCATCATAAAGAAAATAAGGGTTTGGTATAGCATAGGTAGAAATGGTTGAAGGTTATATCCAATTCTGTTTCATTAAATGTATCTTCATGACATGTATGTTGCCATATTTGACGTCATTCTGATTCAATTTCAAAATTCAATACTGGACTTAAATCTCTTCTGCAACGAGGTCTATCGGAAACCGAATTATATGGTGACTTAGTATATAAATTAAGTTAAATCTATAATCGCAATGACTATATGTTGGAACCGTCATAAAATCTGAGGCCTGACCAACCAGCGTGCAATTAAAGAGGGAAGCAAGGTTGTCAACCGTGATTGGGTTTACTACCATGGATGCAGTCTGTCGTATAACATTTATGTTGTACCCAATCTTTTTATATCGAAGAATGATTTTACGAAATTGGGTGCTAAATAAAGTAGAAGTAAAACAAAGATCAGGAATCGATACAATTAACTTACTCCACCCATCAAAGACACCAAAGGGAAAGAAACACAAACATGAAGAGACCAGACCAAAATGGAAACCTTAACAAAGGATGGCCATATGGACAGATACTTTCCCACAAAATGGCCAAATGGCCATCCAAAATAAAAAGACACAAGTGATACACACAGTAAGTAGTAACAAACAACAACAACATAAATAAACCACCACATAAGAACCGCCTTGGAACGGTCAGTGGCAAGAATTCCACTTGGGGCTTAAATCGATTTTACATGGCCATAATCCTCGCCCTTATCTCTGTCGCGGTATACACTTATTTTGTTTAGTCCGCATGAAGACTTCCTAACTCATCAGTGTAACATCTCCGATAACATACAAATCAAAAAACTACAGAGATGAAACAAGGTTGAGGATTCGACAGCATAAAACAACAGAATTGCTGGAGCAAACGAAAACAACAGTTAGACTCCGAAAGTCACTGCGGTTATAATTTTTTTCTAGATTTATATACTTAGTCACCATAAAATTCGGATTCCGATAGACCTAGTTGCAGAAGCGATTTAAATCCAGTATTGAATTTTGGAATGAAATCAGAATGACGGCTATACAATTTTGAAAAGGTTTTACGTAGTTTATGGTACCGATAACCCTGATTAAGAAGTTTAGCCGTTAAAAATTTATTACGTGTGTTGAAGTCAGCTACATGACTACATACTCTGGCAAATCGAATAAGTTGTGAAATATCAACGCCGTAGGATGGTACAAGTTGAACATCACCATCCAAAAAAGTAAATTTTACAATCTATAAATCAAAATCATCGCGTTCATCATAAATTTTGCAAGAAACCCATCCACAATAGACAGATGTAAATCCAAAAACGAGGCCTCGATACCAGAAGAATTTCCTTTATTTAACTGAAGTTTTGGGCGTGGGGGGGGGTAACTTTGACTGATCAAACCATCGAAATAGGTATTATCAATATTTAATAAAGCATCCAAATATCTAGAAGTGGAGCTAAAAGCTCCAATGATTTCAGACTGGTTATCAGCAGAAAGGGACATCATGAAGTCTCTCTCATAACGAAACAAAAACAGACAAGCCAGAAGTTGTGCGCAATTAGTACCCATCGGAATACCCACAGCTTGTCTAAATAATCTTATGTAAATATTGTCAAGTAGAAAGGTGAGAGCTTCACACACATTCTGACATGACCATAAAGTATAGTTTTTATGCTCTTCAGAAGTGAAAAACCCATTTCTTACATTACATGCAAGATAGGGGGAGTCTTCCCTATGAAACGAACATTCAATTAAATCACTAAGTTGTTCTTTTATAAGATTATGAGGAAGTGTAGTGTAAAGGGTGGCAAAAATCATAAGTAGACAGACTTGAAGCACGAAAACGCCTGGGTTTCAATTTATTTAAAACTTCATTAGACTGTTTTGTAGACCAAAACAGATTTCTACCTGATCTTTCGAATACTTTGTCGCAACATTTTATCACATGTTTTTGGATGGCAGTAAAACATGAAGTTAATAACTGGAGAGTTCAGTGGTGGTACAAGAGCTTGAATTTGCAATTAACCGTCCTTTGTTTTGTCTTTTATGAAGTTTAGGTAACCAATATAACGTAGGAAGCTTGCCTTGGCCTTCTGTAACACAGACACCAGTAGGCCTTCATGCGGACTAAACAAATTATTTGTCTTAATCGCGACTGAAGCAAGGGCGATGTTTGTGGCCACGTAAAATCGATTAAAGCCCCACAGTGGAATTCATTTCCACTGACCGTTCCAAGGCGGTTCTTCTGTCGCGGTTTATTTTTGTTATGGATTGTCTTTGGGTGCTTGTGTCGCTTATATTATTTTATTTTGGATAGCCTTTTGGCCATTTTGCGGGAAAGTAACTATCCTATTGGCTTTCCGCTGTTGGTGTTTCCGTTTGAGTCTGCTGCTTCATGTGTTCCCGTTGGTGTCTCTGATGGGAGTAGCGGGTTAATTGTATCGATTCCTGATCATTGTCTCTACTTTCAT
The DNA here is from genome assembly GCA_963580285.1 of Lucinisca nassula. NCBI lineage: Eukaryota > Metazoa > Mollusca > Bivalvia > Lucinida > Lucinidae > Lucinisca > Lucinisca nassula. Next base: position 103,091,063 of record OY757023.1, on the reverse strand, counting down.
TCCTCGGCTTTCATTGTTGAATCTGAAAGCAATAGCTTCTTCGCAACCTTTAAAGTTTCTTTGTTACTGAACTTTTATTATGCACGAGTTAATTATTAGATATGACATAAATTTCTATTTGGCAATTAGTTTGATGCATAATAAAGAAAATAAGGGTTGGTATAGCAAAGGTAGAATGTCACCATCACTAACCTATTTTCAGTCATTAAATACTATTTCCTAACATTTGTAGGTTCTATCCGAATCTGTTTTATAAAATGTTTCTTCATGGCATGTTTGTCGCCATAGATACTGTAAAAGTGTGATCGTAGTGCTTATTTAGGTCTAACTGGGTGTATTTGCGGATTTTTTTGCCTCTGATTTATGTTCTTTGGAGTGTACTTTAAAGCCGTGTAAATCAGTTTCTATTGATGTGTTTCGAAAGGAGACTTGCAGTAATTGTATTTGCAAAAACACAAGAAAGAATCTACTTCATCTGGAATATAAGAGTAAGCTTTCATGGCACTAGGACTATGTCTCAAACCGAAGCAAAACGTATCAATTGTCTATCCGAAAGAGCCCGCTGCAATATCCCGTGCAACTTGAGAAAACAACCAGCGGATCGCGTATACCCCCGGGCAGCACCACTGGGGGCATCAATGTTACTGAAGCAGCAGTGAGGGGTATGCATCAATAAAATCAATGGACTGGTATGGAAAAACCAATGCAAGTATCAATTACATTTGTGTTAGAGTTTAGAACATACACGCATCTTTAAACTTTGTCACAAAACTTGAACCAAATGTAAAATTTCTAAGTTTGTGACTTTGACCTCAAGGTAACTGTGTGTGTGTGTGTGTGTGGGGGGGGGGGGAGGGGGGCATGCATCAATGAAATCTTGAGACCGGTATGTAACTTCAGTGTTAGTATCATCTAAATCTACGAAAGGGCTCAGTAGATAAATCTCTTATAAACTTTAACGCAAAACTTTAATGGAATGTAAAAATTCTAAGTCTGTGGCCTTGACGTCAAGGTCACTGTAGGCAGGTGTGACATGCATCAATGAGATGTTAAGACCAGTATGTAACTTCAGTGTAAGAAAGAACTAAATGTATCAAAGGGTTCAGAAGATACAATGTCTTAGAAACTTTAACGCAAAACTTTAAGCAAAATGTTAATGGACATACGGATAGAAGTCCGGATAGACGGACAGACGGACGGACGAACACCAAAACGAAAACTATATACCCCATAGCATACTTCGTATGTCGGGGTATAAAAATAGACCTTGCAATCCATTTGCATATTCTGAATTTGTTCCAGTAAAATAACAAGTTGCATACCATTTGCAAGTGCTTTGCAACAGATTGGTGCAAACGTTTTGCAAACATAGCTGTACCTCTGCAAAGATATTGCAAATACAAAGAGTATAGTTACTTTTTTGAGTTGGATACCAAAAATATTTCATCGAGTGTGTTGAAAACATCTAAATTTTCACGAGTGCGAAGCACGAGCACGAGTGAAAATTCGGATGTTTTTAACACACGAGATGAAACACTTCCGGTATCCGCCGAAAAAAGTTTATGTTCTTTTTATTATATGATTAATTAGGACACTTACGGTAATTGATTGACCCGATGTGACGTCACTATATTGGCCGGGCTAGTTGACGTCACGACTGTCAGTTTCAAAGCATGAACAAATCGAAATTTTGAATATTTAGTTCAAAGAATGATTTTCAATGTATGTTACAGAATGCGTTGTGCTTATTTGAAGTCCATTTAATTTTTGAAGGCTATATGTGACATGCACACAGCCACTGTATCATCGATTCCATGTGTAGCAGTTGGTCGTGGTCGTTTTATCACGTTGGAAAAATAATACGCTAAATTGAACACATATTTCCTCGCACAAACACTAACTCAACCATTCAGTGAACTTGTACGACTTGTAGACCATTTGTAACAATGACAGCTAAGCCTAAATCTGTGATGGAGCATTTAAATAATTGTGCCCGAGATGTGTGTCGGCAAAAGGGAGATGTTCAAATCAAAGCGCTACTGTTGTCAAATATGGCGCCTGTTCATTCAGTTTTAATGCCACACTTCAAAATATTTTCTACCGACGTAAGGAACTATTATTCTTTGTAAATCAAAGGACAATTAACCTTTTTTTTTCGACCAGCTTTTGCAAACAGTGACTTAAAATCACTTGGTAAGATTAATTAACAGTCTTTCCTCAATAGCAGTCTGCAAACAGTTTACAAACATCAACTCTGATTTTTATTCAGGTGCAAAGCTTTTGCAAATAGTTACTTTGAAAGTATTTCTTGCAAATGTAATGTAAAAGGTTTTACAGTCATTTAAAAAGTATCTTTTTTCATAAGGTCTTTGGAATCAAATGCGAAACAGGATTTCAAAATTTGATCTGCATGTTGGGCATTACATTACAACGTTTATAGCCATAAATGTAAAATGAATTTAAAAAACTCCCCTTTTATATACAGAATGATATTTGTATTTTTGGTTTGTTTTTCAATCAATGCAAAAAACAAGTCAGGGTCATCAGTTGAGAAAATTCTGTAGTTCGTAACCAATAAATGCTGCATGCCATGGTTTGATGACTTCAAGTTATTTTAAACATTTGTTATCATCTACTAGCATAGAAGGCATGGCCTAGACCATTTGAATACAATTGTTGTGACTGGGGTTGGGTGGGGTGTGGTAGCGTAGTGTAGGGTAGTTTGGAGTGGGTTGGGGTAGGGTAGGTGGGTGGGTGGGAAGAGGTGGGTGGGCTATGGGGTAGGTTGGGGCTTGGGGGAGGTTGGGAAGGGTAGGTAGGGTAGGGTGGGGTTAGAGTTGGTAGGGTAGGTAAGTTGGGGTTGGGTAGGTTAGGGTAAGGTTAAGTAGGGAAGGGTAGCTAGGAAGATATGGGGTAGGTGGTTGTGGGCAGGTGGGTGCACTGGTGTGGAATGAGGTTGGGAAGGTGAGGTGGGGATGGGTGGGGTTGGGATGAATGCATTGGCATGGAGTGGGGTAGGTTTTGTTGGGGTGGAGGTAGGTAGGGAAGGTATGTTGGGGTTTGGTGGGCAGGGGTAGTGCAAGATTGGGTAGGGTAGGTAGGGTGGGATTTGGGGTGTTGGGGATGGATAGGGTGGGTGCATTGGTTTGGGGTCGTGTGGGGTAGGGTAGGTTGGGTGGGGTTTGGGTTGTGTAGGCAGAGAACGGTAGCTAGGGTTGGTGAGGTTTGGGGGTGGGGTGGATAGGTTTGGGTTGGATGGTTGGGGTAGGGTTAGGTAGGGTAGGTAGGGTGGGATTTGGTTATGTTGGGTGCGTTATGGATGGAGTGTGGTAGGGTAGGTGGAGTGCAAAGTAGCTAAGGTGTGGTTGGGGTAGGTGGGGTTGATAGGGTAGGGTAGGTGGAGTTGGGGTAGGTAGATGACGTTAAGGTCGGGTAAGAAGGGGTTAGGAAGGTTAGGGTAAGGTTAAGTAGGGAAGGGTAGCTAGGAAGATATGGGGTAGGTGGGTGTGGGTAGGTGGGTGCACTGGTGTGGAATGAGGTATGGAAGGTGAGGTGGGGTATGGGTGGGGTTGGGGTGGATGCATTGGCATCGGGTGTGGTAGGTTTTGTTTGGGTGAAGGTTTTTGTTGTTTGTTTGATTTGAGGTTTAACGTCCCCGTCAACACTGTGAAGGTCATTTTGGAGACGTTGCTTCTAGGTTTGTAGGACTTTTACCCGACATTGACATGAAATGACTTCTCAAGCCCTGTCGCCCAATGAAACCAATATAGTTTATTAGCATGGACGGTCCGCCTTGCACGGCGGTTCCTGGACAGGCTTAGATCCTCTAAGCGGTGTACCAGTCCTAGTGTGCGGGCCAGATTCAGCTCTGCGTGGAAGCATCATGCAGTCCATATATTTCTTCAAGCCCCTATGGGCGGGGGCCGGTTGGGGTGGAGGTAGGTAGGGAAGGTATGTTGGGATTTGGTGGGCAGGGGTAGTGTAAGATAAGGTAGGGTAGGGTAGGTAGGGTGGGATTGGGGTAGTAGGGGATGGGTCGGGTGGGCGCATTGGTTTGGGGTCGTGTGGGGTAGGGAAGGTTGGGGTTTGGGTTGTGTAGCTAGAGTACGGTGGCTAGGGTGGGTGAGGTTTGGGTAGATGGGGGTGGATAGGTTTGGGTTGGACGGTTTGGGGTAGATTTAGGTAGGGTGGGATTGGGTGATGGTGGCTGCGTTATGGATGGGGTGTGGTAGGGTAGGTGGAGTGCAAAGTAGGTAAGGTGTGGTTGGGGTAGCTGGGCGGATAGTGTAGGGTAGGTGGGGTCGAGATAGGTAGATAAGGTTAAGGTATGGTAGGTAGGGTGGGGTTGGGATAGGTATGAGTAGGTACGGTGCATTCAACTAGGCAGGGTAGGGTAAGTAGGGTGGGGTTGGGGTAAGTGGGGGATTTTAGGGTAGTTTGTTTGTTTGTTTGATTTGAGGTTTAACGTCCCCGTCAACACTGTAAAGGTCATTTTGGAGATGTTACTTCCAATTTTGTGGGACTTTTACCCGGCATTGAGATGAAATGACATCTCAAGCCCTGTCGCCCAATGAAACCAATAGGGTTTATTAGCATGGGCGGTCCGCCTCGCACCGCGGTTCCTGGACAGGCTTAGATCCTCCAAGCGGTTTACCAGTACTAGTGTGCGGGACGGATTCAGCTCTGCGTGGAAGCATCATGCAGCCCATATATTTCTTCAAGCCCCTATGGGCGGGGACGGAGGATTCTAGGGTAGGATAGGAAAGGGTAGGTAGATGGGTATGATAGTGTTAGGTGGGGTAGGTGGGGTGGGAAGGGTAGGTAGTTTGGGGGTACGTGAGGTGGGATGATGTTAGGTAGCGTAGGTAGAGTGGAATTGGGATAGGTAGGGTGGATAGGGTCGGTGCGTTGGTATGGGGTAGGGTAAGGTAGATGGGATGAGAGTTGGTATGTTGGGTGGGGTTAGGTGGGGATGGGTAGGGTAGGTACGTTGGAGTTGAGCGAGATTAAGGTAGGGTAGGGTAGGTTAGGTGGAGTTGGAAGGGTAGATAGGCTGGGATAGGGATAGAAGGGGTGGTTAGGTAGGATGCTTTGGGGTGTGTTAGGGTGGAGTAGGGTTGACAGCTTTTATGATACCAGACATTGCAAGTATCACATCAAATTCACCAGTTCTTCATACCATCACGTTCAGTACAGAGCCCACAGGGGTAATATTCTATTCTATTCCATACAGGATGTGATGCATCAGAGTAGCATCCCTTGGTTTGAATGACGTCATTTATTTCACTGATGACATCACAAAAAATATTGACTTCTCAAGATCATACAGTTCCATTTGCATTTTAGCAGAGTTTGCTCTGCTTGAATCTGAAAAAATCTGATATCTGAAGATGTCAGACAAGGAAAGGCGAAGATCAGATACTTGGAGTGTAGGGCAGGCTGAGAGTAGGATTTCCATAGAAGGAAAGGCAGACTGATCAAGTTGTGGGCTAAGAGGAAAACAGTGTCAGCTGAGGCATAGATAGATAGATAGATAGATAGATAGATAGATAGATAGGATAGATAGATAGATAGATAGATAGATAGATAGATAGATAGATAGATAGATAGATAGATAGATAGATAGATAGATAGATAGATAGATTTTGTTTGTTTGATTTTAGGTTTAACGTACATTCAATTTTTGTGGGAATTTACCCGACATTGAGAAGAAATATCTTCTCAAGCCCTGTCGCCCAATGAAACCCATAGGGTTTATTAGAATGGACGGTCCGCCTTGCACGGCGGTTCCTGGACAGGCTTAGATCCTCTAAGCGGTTTTCGTACCAGTACTAGTGTGCGTGCCGGATTCAGCTCTGCATGGAAGCATCATGCAGCGCATATATTTCTTCAAGCTCCTATGGGCGGGGGCTTTGATAGATAGATAGATAGATAGATAGATAGATAGATAGATAGATAGATAGATAGATAGATAGATAGATAGATAGATAGAAAACAGTCAAGATCCAATGAACTATATCATCAGGGTCTACACTGTTTGCCATCATGTTTATGATTGCCAAATCCCTTATTTATAAGATTGGACATGTCCAAAATAAAATTAAAAGGATGAAATGATCGACCTCAGAATTTCAGGGCTGAAAGTGTTTAATCATGTAAATCAGTCAATAAATTTGCGATGTCATCAATGAAATAAATGACATCATACAAACCAAGGGACGCTACTCTGAATTTACCAGCAGCAATGGAATAGAATATCATAGAATACTTTTTATTTCCAATTAAGGGACCAAGTTCACATCCTGTTCCAGATAGGGTTAAAGTTGGCTCTCCAGGTCTACCAAATACAGTAGAACTTCGATGGCTCGAACACCGATGGCTCGTTTACAATGGATGTGTCGAACCCATTCTTGAGCCCCTAGCGAAATCCTCTACATAAGACATAGTGGGGGATGATTGAGGAGAATTTAGTCTTTTATCCTGCAAATGTATGCTGTGTGTACTCATTAGAATCGCCTCGATGAGGCGATTCTAATGAGTACACACAGCATACATTTTCATTAGAGAACACCGAAAATATATCTTAAGTATCTCGTTATGCCTGCTGAAAGTAACATCAGGGGCTCGAACTACCCCAATCTCGAACAGATTTTCGAGGTCCCAAAGGTGTTCGAGCCATTGAAGTTCGACTGTATGAATTATTAACCCATTCTGTATCAATGGAATCTTGCAGTTGTTTTCATCACAAGTCGCGGTTCTAACGGGTACCCAAAATCTATATTTTATAGCAGAAATAAGAAAAATAAGGTATACCCCCGGAAACCCCAGTTTTACTATATAAAAGTGGGGTTCAAGGGGGTCAAAATTATAAAGGCGTGTTTTCGTGATGGCTATGCTACTCGCCGGATTTTGTTTGTTTGATTTGAGGTTTAACGTCCCCGCCAACACTGTTTATGTCATTTTGGAGACGTTGCTTCCAATTTTGTGGGACTTAAAAAAATTACCCGACATTGAGATGAAATGACATCTCAAGCCCTACCGCCCAATGAAACCAATATGTTTTATAAGCATGGATGGTCCGACACTCGCACCGCTTTGCCTGGACAGGCTTATATCCTCTAAGCGGCTTACCAGTTTGTTTGATTTGAGGTTTAACGTCCCCGTCAAGCGGTTTTCCAGTACTCGTTTGCGGGTCGGTTTCAGCTCTGCGTGGAAGCATCCTGCAGCCCATCTATTTCTTCAAGCCCCGATGGGCGGGGCCTACTACTCGCCTGATAAATCCGGTTTTGTTATACCTACATTCGTTTTTCAGAAGCATTAAAAACTTTGAAGTGTCAACCAGATTGATGATATCACTTGTGACATCATCACAAACAAGTGACATCATTACCATGTGCTCATCCGGGCACCTGCCTTGGAGCAGCTTCCTTTTCCAGTTAACCCAAGGACAAACAAGCTGCAGCAAAAAATGAGCTTTTTTCAATAAAGTCAAGAAATCAGTCATTTTTAAGATGGCTGACAGAGGAACACCTAGATAGGATGTCCTTAGGGTCGAGCGGTCTGAGAGGCAGGCTGTATTGAACCAGAATCCTGAAGGGGTAAGGAAAAGACAGGAAACGGTTGACCATGCAGCCCTCAGACCAGGATGTATGGGACACCATTTCCCCGAGTGGTGGTGGCTCTGAGCCAAAATCTGGAAGAGATATAACTAGAAAGGAAAACTCATAAGATATTATTCAATTAAATTAATGTGTTTAAAGACTTGCAACTTGAGCTTAAAGGCCCACCGCGGGTTAAAAGCAGGATAAAACATGTTGTTGTGAGTCTGATCTAGGGAACTACAGTTATCTATGCTTATCAATAAGATCAAAAAGAAAAGAGCAAATGACTAGAATTTCATAGGAAAACCACCAAGGTTCAAAAATACACAGAAATTCGGATGGAATTTCACAGAAAAAAAAACATTAAAAAAAAAACCACCAGGATTCCAATGAATTTTTACCAGAATTCTGGCGATTTTGTCCAGTCCAGTGGAATTCCGCCGATATGAATTCTTGAATTCCAATCAGAATTTTAGTAAGGATCTCCATATGACCTTAGCTGTTTTTTGGATGTAAACAAAAACACTCATTTCAAAATTTAGGGGTGTCAGGTTAACCGTTGTGTTTACTTAAAGAATTATTTGGAAATTGTCGGAACATTTTGCAGTTTTTCCAGGCGACTAAGGTCCAGATCAGATGCCACAGAAAGGGGCATCCTATCTGTACTCGTACTGTTTGCCAGTTATCCTTTAAGGGGCTTCAGATACAAGATGGGTAAAGTATGTACATTAAGGTCTGAGCTTCCACATTTTAGCTCACCTGTCACTATGATACCTGATGTGCTTTAGTGGCCGATGAATGTCAATCGTGCGTCATGAGACTGTCAGCAAATAATTTAACTTGCCTCTTGAAACAACAGCAATGGTTAACCCTTACAACGCCAAATCCCGATACAGATACTTATGCATACTGCGGCATCTAATCTGGCCCTACACTGTTTGCCAAACATATCCAGTCTAGATTTTACAGATACCTCTCTTTCATGTACGCAAGACTCTGATCTCTCAGTGGAACAAATAATATGGCAATTTTTGGGTCGATTGTTTGTCATTCGACCCAAACTTACTAAGCAGAAAAGTCCTTCAGTGCTAAAGGCTATATGACCGACTTGTCGTCGGAATAACTTTCGGTTAACCAGAGCAAAAGGCTCCCGGGGAGCTTGTAGGACAGGCGCTTGTCGGTCGTCGTCCGTCGTATTTCGTCTGCGTCAACACTTTCAAACGACATCACCCCTAAAACTACTGGGTCGATTGGGCCCAAATTTCATCTGTGGTATCCCTGGGCGGGGGGGGGCGGCCTTTAAGATCCCCAACCCTAAACCATATTCTTGTTCCTTATGGCTATTTTAGAATAAAAATGATTGTGGGTACTCGTTAGAATTGAGGCGGTTCTAACGGAGAGGCGGTTCTGACGAGTACCCACAATCTATGTTTTAGAGCAGATTTAAGAAAATAAGGTTTACTACTATAAATTCCAGCTTCACTATATAAAATTGGGGTTCAAGTGGGTCCAAATTAGATTGGTGTGTTTTCGTGATGTAAGGAAAAATTGGTTTATTGGTGAATATATTAGTTTGCTTTTTTCTGCTCCAAGACATAGGCTGTGGGTACTCGTGAGTATCATCACAACGATGCGGTTCTAACGAGCACCCACAACCAAATTGTGGAGTATAAATAAGGAAACATAAGCAATTTAAATCGGATAAGTCGCCATTTTGGAGACATGAAAGAATATAAGAATCTAATATGGGTGTGAGGGGTGGATGGAAAAATCCGTCCCAAGGGTCACTGTCCGGCATCACGAGGCTTGCCGAGTGATGCCGGAGAGTGATCCCGAGGGACGGTTTTTCTATCCGCCCCTCACACCCATATAGGATTCTTTTTCTTGCATACCTTCCATTTCTTAGCGCGGATTTTTAATGCCGCCGTCACTTCGGTTACAGACGTCCGCCATATTGTGATGGCACTACAGGAACGTTTAGTGACGTCACGTAACGTGCATGACGTCAACCTTAACGACGGCGCACATGAGATCGTAATCAACCAGTGCATTTATCAAACACGCGATTATATGCGATTCTGGGTCGGAACACCAGGGTCAGAACATAAATTTCTATCCCAGGTTAAAATCACGGATTTCCTTGTCTGGTGTGCAAGAATGCACAATATCACACGGATGAGTTATCGTGATGAGATTAGAACGAAACGAATCCCTGTTAAATAAATGGAGCATCGTACACGAGTGGTTCTTTCATATGAAATTTATGAAACGATTCTTCAGCGAGTTTCATAAATTTCATTTGAACTGACATCGAGTATAAGATTCTGTTTATCATATGGAGAATTTAAATAGAATTTTATCGCATCTAAATTTGACAGTTTTTTCCACAAAAATGCACTGTTGACATGGACGTCGTCATGTTACTTAATACCGCCAAAATGTTATTACGCGTCTGGTCATACCATATTTATTAGATGACGCTATCAACTGCCCATCAATGACGTCATATGATAAATCAAAATTATCTAGGCACATCTTAAGAAAGTTGGGGATGGACATAACAAACAACGGAGTAAAAGGGTCCATCCAACATTAGGTTAAAACGGCGGTAGGGCCAGTTTACCTTAATCACTCATTTCACAAGCCTACACAACGAGAGTGTCATAATGGCCCTGGATCGCTCACCCGATCCTTATTGTACAGATAAAATGGTAATTAATATAACGTGAGCCACTTTGGTGGACAGTGACCCAAGGAACATTTCTGTGAAATTATTTCAAAATCAGTCTACTTATTGTGTAGTAGAAGTCATTTTAAAGATTGTTTACTTTTTTAGTTTTGGTGGCTATTAAGTTCAGTGGAGCAATTTTGAGCAATTTTGTCAGAGGGTCATCCATGGAATATCCCTTCCAAATTGTTTTCTATCTGGGGATGAAGTCTTTCAAAAGTTACATTCGACAATACAGAGGTTAGTGTATGTTACTATCTTGGCACCTTCGTGCACACTGTGCACGGGGATAACTTTGCTCAGTCTAACTTACAGCGCCTCGTGGTAACAAGACCAAAAGGAAATTGAGGGTTGGGGCGTGGGGGGGTGCAGATTTGGCATACAATGCTAGATATATGAGTCAGTGGTTCACTTTGACAACACACAGCTGACTTGTATCTCACTGTCTAGGCACTTGTGGACAATGAGGGTCAGGTCCTAGTGCACCAGACTGAGATGTACCGGCACAATACAGATCGGACTTGTATTTCAGTATTTGGACAACTTGTGGACATTGAGGGTCAGTTCCTTGTGCATGGACATGAACCGGCTCACTAACTTACAATGCCTTAACTCTATATAAAACCAGCGGGCCTTTGGGTGGGTCCATTTTGGCTATAGATTTGAACATAGGATGGCCATCTTTGAAGAGGGCCACTAAATGCTTCATTCAATATATCAATGACAATGACGTGAGTCTTCCGGTCTCAGACAAGCACATTTTTAATGGTTTTTCCTATATAAGTCTATTTAAAACCGGTAGGCCCCGGGCGAGATCAATTATGGCCCCATTGCTATAATTTGAATACTCTTGGTAGAGGTCCCCAACATGAAGCTTCATGCAAAATAACAAAGAGCTGGGCCTTGTGGTTTCAGAGAACAAGATTTTTAAAGGTTTTCCATATATAAGTCGATATAAAACCAGTGGGGCCAGGGGCGGGGCCACCTTTGGCACCAGGGCTATAATTTGAACAATCTTTGCTAGGTCCACTATCAAAGACCCGGGCCTTCTGGTTTCAGACAAGAAGAATTTTAAAGGGTTTCCCAATGTAAGTCTATGTAAAGCCAGTGGGCAACGGATCTCCAAAATGACATGTACAGTGTTGACGGGGACGTCAAACCATAAATCAAACAACAAAAACAAACAAACGGGGCGGGGATATTATTGGCTCGAGGACTATAATATGAACAATCTTGGTAGAGGTCCACTAGATGAAGCTTCATACCAAATATAAAAAACCGGGGCCCTCTGGTTTCAGAAGAGAACATTTTTAAAAGGCTTTCCCTATATAAGTTTATGCAAAATGGGAGGGCCCCGGCGCGGAGGCATGTTACGCCCAAGGGCTATAATTTGAACAATCTTGGTAGAGGTCCTCTAGATGAAGTTTCGTACCAAATATCATACACCTGGGCCTTCTTGTTTCAGACAAGATTTTTAAAGGTTTTCCCTATGTAAGCCTATGTAAAACTGTTGGTCCCCCGGGGGGCATTTTTAGCCCCAGGGTTATAATGTGAACAATCTTTATAGAGGTCCGCTAGATGAAACTTTATACCAAATATCAAAGATCTGGGCTTTCTGGTTTCAGACGAGAGTATTTGTGAAGGTTTTCCCTATATAATTCTGTGTAAAATGGGTGGGCCATTGTTGGCCTCAGCGCTATAATTTGAACAACCTTGGGAGCGGTCCACAAGACAAAACTTCATACCAAATATCAAATACCTGGGACTTCTGGTTTCAGACAAGAAGATTTTTAATTTTGAAAGGTTTTTCCCTATGTAAGTCTACATAAAACTAGTGAACCCTGGCGCGAGGGTGGGGGCATTTTTGGGCACAGCGCTATAATTTAAATAATCTTTGTAGAGGTCTACTACATGAAGCTTCATACCTAATATTGAAGACCTGGGCCTTCTTGTTTCAGTCTGTGTAAAATGGGTGGGCCCCGGCGCGGGGACATTTTTGGTCCCAGGACTATAATTTGAATAATCTTTGTAGAGGTCCACGAGATGAAGCTTCTAATAAAATATCAAAGACCTGGGACTTCTGGTTTCAGACGAGAAGATTTTTAAAGATTTTCCCTATATTAGTCTTAAGTAAATTAGATGGGCCCCGACGCGGGAACAGTTTTGGCCCCAGTGCTATAATTTGAACAATCGTGGTAGAGGTCCACTAGATACAACCTTATTCTAAATATCATACACCGGGGCCTTCTGCTTTCAGACAAGACTATTTTTAACTGTTTTCTCTATGTAAGTCTATGTAAAATGGGTGGGCCCTGGCGCGGGGGGGGGGGGGGGGGGGGGCTTTTTGGCCCTTTGACTATAATTTGAACAATCTTGGTAATGGCCCACTAGATACAACCTTATGCTAAATATCATACATCGGGGCCTTCTGCTTTCAGACAATATTTTTATCTGTTTTCTCTATGTAAGTCTATGTAAAATGGGCGGGCCCTGGCGCGGGGGGGGGGGGGGGGGGCTTTTTTGACCCTTTGACTATAATTTGAACAATCTTGGTAATGGTCTACTAGATGAAGCTAAATACCAAATATCAAAGACCTGGGCCTTGCGGTTTCAGAGAGGATGATTTTATAGGTTTTCAGTGAAAAAAAAAATTATTTATGGCTCCTGTGATCTAGATGTTCAATGGACCGGAACCGTTTGAACAACTTTTGAAAGTGGACCACCTAAGGATCATTCCTATGAAGTTTGGTCAAAATCCGATCAGTGGTTTAGGAGGAGATGTCGTTTGAAGAAATTGTTTACGGACGGACGGAGGCACGCTCGCACTGACTATCCTACCTTGAAATAAGTCTGTCAGCACAAACACGATTCCATAGTTCTGGTTAACCATTCTGTATAGTCTTCATAGGTTTGCATTCAATCAGCGAGCACTTCCGTCCCCCGCCCATCAGGGCTTGAAGAAATAGATGGGCTGCACGATGCTTCCCTGAAATTGAAACTAAAAGCTTAGAATATCAAACAAACTGATATATTTTAAAAGGTAATTTGCTTGACATGTCAGGCGATTCATCTAAAGCCCACTATGTATGTTCAGCTCAAAGTAGGATTTGGTATAATTCCGGAATTGTCCTGCGCATACATGTAGTAGTAATTTGTTGCGCAGTGAGAATTCCTACCTTGCGCAAGACAATTTCGGAATTGCCTCTGCGCAAACCTGAGAATCGGAACAAAGTAGGAATAATTTATCTTTTCTGTATTTAATTTATAATATATTGCTATTATGATTCCTATTATTAAATTATTAATTATAAATTCTTAAGAAGTTCATAAAACAATCATATAATGTGAAAACAGAATAAAAACATGCATTTTGAGGTCATGTTTGTGTAAAGATATCTGGAATTAATTGAACTAGAATTATAAATATGTTAGCATGGTGCAATACGGAAAAGGGACGCAAATCATTATTTTGGGTTTATTCAAGATTATTTCATTCATTTCGAGCCGTTCATAATTCACATGTGGGCGAAAACCGGAGTCCCCGGAGAAAAACTAACAGAATTTTGCATTTCAAATGTGGCCGACGAGAGACCTAATAATTGCGAGTCAATTCTACCAATTGGGCCATGGAGCCGCAAATCATTTATAAATAAAATGTTAGAACTTACAAACAAAAACGGTTCAATGCAACGTTTTCCCCAAAGGTTCAATGTGTGTGCGCGACTTCAATGTGGCATTCATTACCGACATCTCTGTCAGCAGCGTTTTTATAGAATATCACAAGTCTTCTTTTGTAAGTGCTCTTTCTGGAACCAAGAAAGACTATACAGGAAACGAATTTAGCCACGAAAGACACACACACACACCCGAATTTAGCATTAATTTGGAATAACTGATGTCAGTAAACATCAATTCGTATGGTATAAATTGTCCCATACAATTTTAAAAATTGATTTTGTGTACCCGTAAGAATCGCTTACTAGAGGAATATCAAAGGGCGTCTTTAAAATCGATGTGTTTTCATGCGGATTTGTTGAATAGACAATGACCTCTTCGTTATTGTGTAATCTATTTTTATCTTATTTTTGTAGTATTTGTTTTTCCGAAAACCAGTACCGAATATAGGGAGTAATGCATCCTTTCATCGAAAAAACTCATGTCTGATTTGACTCTTACTTTGTCCAACTTAACCCTTCTCTTGCTGAATATTCAGGTTAGCCACACCCATTTCTGACTTTGAACCAATCAGATTACGTGATGTAATTTATTCCTAGAAATTCATAAATTGAATGGCAAACAGTGTAGATCCTGATCAGATGGCTTCTTCAGAAGCCATCTGATCTGGATCTACACTGTTTCCAAAGATAGGGGTTGTCGTGAACAGCATGACAAGAGTTAACTCCTATTTTGCACAGACACATTTACCGTGGCAAATAATCGATAGGTTAATACCCAATCCCTTGCGCATTTCTAGTATCCATCTCACCAACAGCTAAGGTCACACGGAAACGGGAGCTTCAGACTTGACCGTCCGCCAACTTCCCCAGCAAGTCGCATATCTCTGCGACAGTCAGAAAGGCCGTGATTATTTGAAAAAAATTGCAAAACAAAGAAATGAGACCACAGACTAAGTCCATTTGACGATGATTGTCAGGTTCAATAATGAATATCAAGTATAAGCTTTTACAAAAAGCTTGAGTCTACGCTCAGCACACATTAATTTGCGTAGAGTAAAATAATCAAGCTGTTCATGTGTATCCTGTATAAGTGCGCCAGTAAAAACGAAAACTTGTATAAAAAGCCAAAGATTCCAAAAGCTGACTCCAGTTACATATGTAAACAAATTTTACCAATCATTTTCTATAACAACCACTCGCTCCAGGGAAACGAAAAATCAGTAGAACAGTTGCATTTGCCTTCTTTTAGTGAAAACAAACAAAAATAGATGTACTGTATCATCGGAGGGAAGTCAACATCACGTGAAACCGAGAAAATAAGTTTATTTTGTATGCAAAGAGGGTGTGATAAACTTACGGAAGTGTTCTGGTCGATCCCGGTTTTTAAGCATTTTACCAAATAACACCGATGACCAGTCAATATAATATAGCATTCGGCCAGTAATGCCCTTTTCTTTCATGCTTCTGAAGCAAAAGTAAACCTTAGGTAGACTACACCAACAGGCGTAGACAATAACACCGAAGACATGTTAATAGAAAATTACATTCAACCCGTCATGCCCTTTTCTTAAATGCTTAGGGGGCAAAAGTCATCATTAACATTGCCTACGCCCGTGGCCATCGACAATAAAAATCATGTGACACTATATAGATAGATGAAATTATGCAAGTACTGCAAAACTTTCCTTCGAACTAGATCAAGGCTCTCCAGGGACGGAGAGCCGTGTTCCGTTATACCTTTTCTTAGTCTGTTTGTCCCCACGTCCATGAGTCAGCTATTTCAAAACTTTCATGATCAATGAAAGCATTGGAAACTATATTTCAGACTGGACTTCCAGTGGACACGGGAACGAAAGCTAATTTCTGTAGTCTGGATCACAAAAACAAGATGACCGCCACGTAATATATGATTAAACACTTTGATTTGAAACTCGTATTCTTTGGAACCAAATCACCACCGACATTGGTACATGCTATGCAGCATTAGAAATTGTGTCCTTGCAAAGATTCGTCTTCAAATGAAGATCCTTGATAAACCTAAGCTTGTTTATACAGAGGTTACGTCGGTTGAGAGGTTGGGTTGGTGTGAAGGTGCTGTATACAGCTTTCAATGCCGGGACGTTCTACTGTTTTGGCAATTATGAAAACACCCTTTAAAAATACATTGCAAATTCTATCGCCGGAAAAAAGGAAATTTTAAGATGAAAAAATGTTATATTTTTCTTATTTCTGCTCAAAATATAGATTGTGGGTACTCGTTAGAACCGCCGCATCGAGGCGGTTCTAACGAGTACGCCCACAATCTATATTCTAGAGCAGATATAAGAAAAATAAGGTATACCCCTGTAAACCACAGTTTTACTATCTAACAGTTGGGTTCAAGTGGGTCAATATTATATCTATATTAGGTGTATTTTCGTGATGTTTTGTAGGGTAATGGACTGTTTTGCTTGCAGCAGATGCGGAATGGGGGCTGTGATTCTTAGATTTTGTGTTCTTTTTCTATTCGATATTTCCTTTTTGTAACGTCCGAGCTCTTGGGAGACGGACAGAGGTGGCCGTTTGTTTGAGGATTGGGCCATTGACCTAGCGTTATTGAGGGCGATCTTACTAAGTACTGGTAAACCACTATGAGCGTCTTAGCCTGTCCTGTAATAGTCAATGTAACTGATCGACCCTACGTATCCATAGTTGTTGATTAGGCCATAAAGGTATAAGGCACAATAAACTGGGGTTTTAACCAATTAATTATCGCAGTTTTCGCTCATTTTCGCACCCATAATAAATCAATACTGACCGTTGAAATGAACAGCCTGTTAGAGAGAGAGAGAGAGAGAGAGAGAGAGAGAGAGAGAGAGAGAGAGAGAGAGAGAGAGAGAGAGAGAGAGAGAGGAGAGAGAGAGAGAGAGAGAGTTTCAGTTTTACGTCCCACCAATAGCTAACGTCATATGGAGACGGGGCCCCGGTTTAAAGACTCATCTGAAAGTCTGGAGAAGCCCGGGATCGATCCTGCGACCCCTGATTGACAAGGCAAGTAGCGTAACCACTTCACCACGGAGGCTTCGAGAGAGAGAGAGAGAGAGAAGAGAGAGAGAGAGAGAGAGAGAGAGAGAGAGAGAGAGAGAGAGAGAGAGAGAGAGAGAGAGAGAGAGAGAGAGAGAGAGAGAGAGAGAGAGAGAGAGAGAGAATATGTGTATGCGTGAGGCAGAAAGCAATGTCGCGCCCCTGGGGCACAACCATAAAATCTAGGCCGAGGTCAAACATTGATGCTTGCATAAAAGTTGCCGCTCCTAGATGAAAGCGTGTACCCAAGTATCATTAATGAAGCGCTAATGAATTTACACATAGGTTGATGCAATAGTTCACTAAGTCAGTGAACCATGCAATGTAGGTCAAGGTCAGATATGGATGCTTTCATTATAGATGTCATCCCTAGATACGAGTATGTACCATTAGGAAAACATGTCCGTGTGAAATAATGGCGTCGAACATGGTGTCTGACATAACACAGTTTGGATAACAATTATAACATGTTTTTTATTTCTGCCTTCAACATAGATTGTGGGTGCTCGTTAGAACCGCCTCAATATTTCCTCTATATAAAGTGGGGTTTAGAGGGGTCTTCGTTCCACGGACTTGTTATCGTAATGCTAAGTATCATTAACAAAGCTCTTATAGTTCTTTTGAAATGAACTTGACGATTGGGGTGAACGCTAGGGTGGTCGCAATATTTCACGAAGTCAGTTAAACATACCGTAAAATGTAGGTCAAGACCAAATATGGATGCTTGCATTAAAAATTGCAATCCCTAGATACACGTCCGTACCATCGAAGAAATATATGGGCTGCGCAGAGCTGAAACCGACCCGCACACGAGTACTGGTAAACCGCTTAGAGGATCTAAGCCTGCCCAGGCAAAGCGGCGCGAGTCAGCCCGTCCGTGCTTACAAATCCTATTGGTTTTACTGGGCGGCAGGGCTTGAGATGTCATTTCATCCCAATGTCGGGTAAAAGTCCCACCAAATTGGAACAACGTCTCCAAAATGACCTTTACAGTGTTGACGGGGCGTTAAACCTCAAATCAAGCAAACAAACAAACAAAAGTTTGTACCGAGTAACATTAAAGAAGCTCTTATTATTCTTGCGAAATTAATTTGACCATTAGGATGAACGCTAGGGTGGCCGCAATATTTTACAAAGTCAGTCAGTTAAATATAGGCCAAGGTCAAATATGGATGCCTGCATTTATGTTGCCATCCCACGATACACTGTACAAGTGTGTACAAGTGTGTACCAAGTATCACTAATAAAACTCTTGTTGTTCTTGAGAAATTAACTTGACCATTAGGGTGAACGCTAGGCTGGTCATAAATGTTGACGTCTTGACAAACGGACAGACGGACGAACGAACGGAAAACCGGACGCCTATATCGCGCCATGCTAATAGCAGGTGCGACAAAAATTGCGTTTGAGTATACATAGTACTGTTATTGTTCTTCTGCATGTCCTCAACAGACAGGTTATACAAAGTTACTTTATGGTGCTGTTACATGTATTGACGTATATGCCGGACGTGCGCAGGGCGTTTTGGAAAAACAATGAACTAGAAATGCGTCCATGGGACACGGATGCCCTCGCCTGAAAATACATGTATGTTGATTTTAGCATTTAACCTTCGACCGCTAAGTGTGACCTTGACCTTTCAGTAACGTACATGGGCATAGCGTGGGGTTTTCTTATTATTTCAATAGAGATTGAGAGTACTCGTTAGAAGCATCCCTTTATGGTCGTGCTTACGAGGACCCACAATCCATCACGTGAACAAGTCCGTGAAATAACGACCCCCTAAACCCCAATTTATATAGGGAAAACTGGGGTTTGAGGGGGTAAACATTATTTTCCTTATTCCTTCTTCTAGACATAGGTTGTGGGTACTCGTTAGAACCGCCTCAATGAGGCGGTTCTAACGAGCACCCAAAACCTATGTTCTGAGTATAAATAAGAAAAATATCACAAATTTTCATCAGAAAATATACCTTTTTTGAGGTATGAAAAAATGCACTATACCACACGGATTTGTTATCGTAATGTATATTTCATGGTGTAACCTAGAACCGACGCTGGCTATCAACCATCGGGTCTTGGAGACACTGTGCTTCCGCTCAGAGTTAAAACCAACCAAACTTGGTTACTGGTGGTTAACCGCTTAGATTGTAAAAGCCTGCCCAAAGAAAAGTGGTGCAAGTGGGACCGCTCCTTAACGGTTTCTTAGGTCGGTAGGGTTTTTAATGTCACTTCACCTTAAGGCTGGGTAAAAGTCTTACAAAATTGTAAGCAGCGTCTCCAAAATGACCTAAGAACATGGGTTGGCGGGGACTTAAAACATTAATGCAAACGAAAGAACCAACGCGTTCAGGTAGTTCTAACGATTACCCGCAATCTGCGATTAGACTTTTGGTTAAAATTAAGGCTCAGTGTACCTCAAATCGACACTTTAAATGAAAAGTATGAATACGACACAGATGCCTCCACCCAGGGACCATCCTCGCCAAGGAAAAAAGCATGTTGCCAAAAAGAAAAGACAGCATAGCTCCGTTGGAAAACTATCCTTGAGACCATCCATCGGCGTATTGCCAATTATCCATTTTAGGGTTTCGGTACTAAATTTGTTAAAATCAATCATGCTGTAAGATCTATGTTGCAAATGAACTGAATCTATTTTTCATTGAAAGGCTGGACGGCCTGGCAGATGAACAATCAATGAAAAAATGTTTGATACAGATCATTGCCTACGCCCCCGCCGCCCATCGGGGCTTGATGAAATAGATGGGCTACATGATGCTTCCGCGCAGCGCTGAAACCGACCGCACACAAGTACTGGTAAACCGCTTAGAGGATCTAAGTCCGCCCAGGCTAAGTGGTGCGAGCCGGACCGTCCATGCTTATAAACCAATTGATTCCATTGGGCGACAGGGCTTTAGATGTCATTTCATCTCAGTATCCGGTAAAAGTCCCACAAAATTGGAAGCAACGTCTCCAAAATGACCTATACAGTGTTGACGGGGACATTAAACCTCAAATCAAACAAACAAACAAACAAACCTTTGCAAACCGGAGCTGAAATTTGACAACACTTACAGAGGCGACGTCAGGTAACGTTATATGCGGTTCCTTATTAAACAACGTCATGTATTAACGTTTTGTGTTAAAATCGTGCATAAACTGTGTTCATACGATAAATTGAATCTTGTATGCATGCTCTTGTATCACTGAATTTATTAAATTGAGCGTGTTAGTCTTTAACTCTACAGACTGAAAAGTCTTTAAATTTACAGACAGTCCTTAAATTTATAGACTGTCTTTAAATAAAGCACTTTCTTAGACCTGATTATAATTCACCTTATTTGCATTATCTGCTGGTTCCTAGTCTGAAGGTTATCAGTGTTGGAAAAACAGGTAACCAGACCCCCCTGACCTTAAAAGGTCAGGGGGGGTCTGGTTACCTGTTTTTCCAATATTGACAATGTGCAAGCTGGGAGTCAGCAAATAATGCAAATATGGTGAAAAGTTGGCCTGCATGATGCTTCCACGCAGAGCTGAAAACAATCGCACGTGAGTACTGGTAAACCGCTTAAAGGTTCTAAGCATGCCAAGGAAAAGTGGTGCGAGTTCGACCGTCCATGCATATAAATGCTATTGGTTTCATTGGGCGACAGGGCTTGAGAAGTCATTCCATTTCAATGTCGGCTGAAAGTCCCACACACTTTGAAGCATTCTCTCCAAAATGACCTATACAGTGTTGACAGGGGCGTTTAACCTTAAACAAACAAAATCAAATATTATAAACTTAACAAAACGCGTGCACTCATGCTGAAGACACCCCGCCCCCACACCCCACCCCCGGATTTACTGACAAGGTTCGTTATGACAACGTTAAATCAACGCTAGTCTTACGTCACGACGTCCTCCAAACAGACCAACTCACCAGTGGTACATTCGGAAAGGGGTCTAGTACGATAATAAAATGGAAACACAAGTTTGAAACAACGTAGAATCAATCTTGATTCAACGTTGTACTGACTATACATCTAGGTTCAGTGGAACAATAATTTTAAAACGTGTTATCAACTTTACAAGGCTATTTAAAGACGGCACGTTTAAGAGCATATTCAAAATTGCGACATATTTTAGTGAAACGCAAATTTAGGAACACTTTGCGATGTTTTGATGAAACTGACGTTTTATTTGTTTGATTTGAGGTTTAACGTCCCCGTCAACACTGCAAAGGTCATTTTGGCGACGCTGCTTCCGATTTTGTGGCACTTTTACCCGACATTGAGATGAAGTGACATCTCAAGCCCTGTCGCCCAATGAAACCAATAGGGTTTATTAGCATGGACGGTCCGCCTCGCACCGCGGTTCCTGGACAGGCTTAGATCCTCTAAGCGGTTTACCAGTACTAGTGTGCGGGCCGGGGAAGCATCATGCAGCCCATATTTTTCTTCAAGCCCCTATGGGCGGGGGGCCGAATGATGAAACTGCAAACGCAGTTCTTTATAAGTGCGTACGAACAATTTAAGATTAATCGTGCGATGTTTATTGATGAAACTGGCCCCAGATAAAAACAAAAGTCAACTTACAAGACATCAATTATCTATCACTTATACATTTTTTTTTCTTTCTTGTCAAAACATTGAAAAAAGCATGTTCAAGTAGGCATGTATCACACAAAAAAAAATCATGCGACCATCGACCAATGGGATGAACAGATCAATCAATGAATACTTCACTCGTCAACTCAAAATCTTCTCACTGACCAATGCACGGGACGATTTAAGTCGAATCGATACACATACAAAAAAAGACTGTTCAGCTAGCTGTTTGCTGCTTTCTTACACAATGTTTTTGTTTGTTTGATTCGATGTAAAACGTCCCCGTCCACACTGTAAAGGTCATTTTAGAGACGCTGCTTACAATTTTGTGGGACTTTCACCCGACAGCGACACGACATTCAATGAAACCAATAGGATTTATATGCATGGACGGGCCGACACGCACCGCATTGCCTGGGCTGGCTTAGATCCTCTAAGCGGTTTACCAGTACTCGTGTGCGGGTCGGTTTTAGTTCTGTGTGGACGCATCATGCAGCCCATCTATTTCGTCAAGCCCCGATGGGTGCGACCTGTACTCAATGTTGCAGTATGTACAAGTAAAGTTGTAACTGATGTCAAGGGCATGTATAAGAAAGTTTGCTATAAAATCCAAAGAGCCTGCTCCCGACAAAATGATTTGTTTGTTTGATTTGAGGTTTACCGTCCCCGTCAACACTGTAAAGGGCATTTTGGAGACGTTGCTTCCAATTTTGTGGGACTTTTTTTCCCGACCTTGAGATGATTTTTTTAGCTCACCTGAGCCGAAGGCTCATGTGAGGTATTAGTATACCACGAGCCGGCGTCCGTCGTCCGTCGTCGTCCGTCGTCGTCGTCCACACTTTCAAAGAAGTATATCTCTGGAACCAGTGGGCCAATCTTGATCAAATTTCATGTGAAGCATTATCAGGTAGGGGGAAAGGCTGCATACTGTTTTCGGGCAGATCGGATTGGAACTCTGGTTGCCACGGCAACAAATAGCTCCCATAGACTTAACATAGGAAAAAGTTTGTCATCACTCTAGCTCCGTCAATTTTTTCTGATCGACTTCATTCTTGCAGATAACGAGGACAGGCATGAAATCTCGATCAAGTTCGATTTTGGGCTGAATCGGATTATTCACTCAGGAGTTACGTGCCCTTGAGCGTTCTTAACATAGGAAAAAGCTTGTCATCACTCTAGCTCAGTTAATTTTTTTCTGATCGACTTCATTCTTGCAGATAACGAGGACTTGCATGAAATCTCGATCAAGTTCGATTTTGGGCTGAATCGGATTATTCACTCAGGAGTTACGTGCCCTTGAGCGTTGAAAAAATTGCCTATTGACTTAACATGGGGAGAATGTTGTCATCACCGTAGCTGCTTCAATTATTTTCAGATTGGCTTTATTCTTGCAGATAACCAGCACAACCATGAAATCTCGGTCAAGTTCGATAACTGGCAGAATCGGATCATTCACTTAGGAGTTACCTGCCCTTGTGTGTTTTTGCATTAGGGTTAATGGGAATTTAAAAAATGTATATCTTAAAGACTACTTGGCCAACTTTGATCAAATTTCATGTGTCGCATTATTGGGCAAGTGGAAAGGCTTCATTAGGTTTTCAGGCAGATCTGAGTGGAACTCTGGTTGCCATGGCAACATCTAGCTCCCATAGACTTCACATAGGAAAAAGCTTGTCATCACTCTAGCTCAGTCAATTTTTTTCTGATCGACTTCATTCTTGCAGATAACCAGTACAGGCATAAAATCTCGGTCAAGTTCGATTTTGGGCCGAATCGGATTATTTGCCTTGGAGTTACCTGCCCTTGAGCATAAAAAAAATACGTTGTGACCACGATAGCAACTTTATTTTTATTCAGATCAGCTTCTAACTTGTCGGCTTCATTCTTGCAGATAATAAGGACAGGCATAAAATCTCGGTTAAGTTCGATTTTGGGCAGAATCGGAATATTGACCTCGGAGTTACATGACCTTGAGCGACAAAAAATTTGCCCATAGACTTAACATAGGGAAAATGTTGTGACTACGATAGCGACTTGAATTTTTTTCAGATCAGCTTCAAACTTGCAGGTAACGAGGACAGACATAAAATCACGGTTAAGTTCGATTTTGGGCCGAATCAGATTATTTGCCTTGGAGTTACCTGCCCTTGAGCATGAAAAAATACGTTGTGACCACGATAGCAACTTTATTTTTATTCAGATCAGCTTCAAACTTGCAGGTAACGAGGACAGGCATAAAATCCCGGTTAAGTTCGATTTTGGGCCGAATCGGAATATTGACCTCGGAGTTACGTGACCTTGAGAGACAAAAAATTTGCCCATAGACTTAACATAGGGAAAATGTTGTGACTACGATAGCCACTTGAATTTTTTTCAGATCAGCTTCAATCTTGCAGGTAACGAGGACAGACATAAAATCTCGGTTAAGTTAGATTTTGGGCCGAATCGGATTATTTGCCTTGGAGTTACCTGCCCTTGAGCATAAAAAAATACGTTGTGACCACGATAGCAACTTTATTTTTATTCAGATCAGCTTCAAACTTGCAGGTAACGTGGATAGGCATAAAATCTCAGTTAAGTTCGAATCGGAATATTGACCTCGGAGTTACATGACCTTGAGCGACAAAAAAATTTGCCCATAGACTTAACATAGGGAAAATGTTGTGACTACGATAGCGACTTGAATTTTTTTCAGATCAGCTTCAAACTTGCAGGTAACGAGGACAGACATAAAATCTCGGTTAAGTTCGATTTTGGGCCGAATCGGATTATTTGCCTTGGAATTACCTGCCCTTGAGCATAAAAAAATACGTTGTGACCACGATAGCAACTTTATTTTTATTCATATCAGCTTCAAACTTGCAGGTAACAAGGACAGGCATAAAATCTCGGTTAAGTTCGATTTTGGGCCGAATCGGAATATTGACCTCGGAGTTACGTGACCTGGAGAGACAAAAAAATTTGCCCATAGACTTAAAGTAGGGAAAATGTTGTGACAGAAATAGCGACTTGAATTTTTAGCTCACCTGAGCCAAAGGCTCCAGTGAGCTGATAGTATACCAAGGCTCCGGAGTCCGTCGTCTGTCGTCCGTCCATCCGTCGTCCACACTTTCAATGCAGCATATCTCAGAAGGCAGTCGACCAATCTTGTTTAAATTTTATGTGTAGCACCATTGGGCAAGGGGGAAGGCTGCATTAGGTTTTGGAGCTAGTCTGGTTCATTTGTTCCTTCATTCTTCTTTCTCTCCTTATAGAGATAATAGACCAATGTTAAATTTTTAATCAAAGATTTCTCAGGAACTATAAAAGCTAGAAGCATCAAATTTGGTATTCAATAGAATAATGATGACTTATTTTGTGTAAGAGACATTGGGCTTTCTCAGCTTATTTGTTCATTTGTTCTTTCATTCTTCTTTCTCTCCATTTTGACCAATGTTAAATTTTCGTCAAAGATTTCTCAGGAACTATAGAAGCTAGAAGTCTCAAACTTGGAATGCAATGCAATAATGATGACTTATATCCTGTAAGGGTCAATGGGCTGGATTCTATTAGCAGATTTAGTAGTCAAGTCTGTGAATTGTTAAAACTTAAGTTCCTCAGGTGAGCGGTTTAGGCTCATTGAGCCTCTTGTTTCCAGGCCCTATTGTCGGGGGCCAGTTGCCCGACAAAATGAATAAATACTTTTGACGTACATGTCTGGACAAGCAATGCAGTGGATCTGCATTCTATGGCAGTCACCCTACATCCCTTGGGCCGAATACGTTGCAATTAGGGAACAATGTTATAATTTTATGGTGAGCTTTTGTAATCATCTTTAGTCCGTCGTACGTGCGACGTGCGTCGACAACATTTACCTCGTTAATCCTCTAGAGACCACAGTTTTGCTTCAATCTTCATGAACCTTTACCAGAATCTTTGTCTCGATACTTGATACTCGACAAAAATGTCTCCTGCTACTAAAGGCAGAAGATTTTCTTTAAAAAACAAGACACGTTAACAATTTGTTTGATTTGAAGTTTAACGTTCCCGTTACTTCTAATTTTGTGAGACTTTTATCGGACATTGAGAAGAAATGACATTTCAAGCCCTGTCGCCCAATGAAACACGCACTGGACGGTCTGACTCGCACCACTTTTCCTAGGCAGGCGGACTTAGGACGTCTAAGCGGATAAGCAGAACTCATGTGCGGTCAGTTTCAGCTCTGCGTGGAAGCATCACGTTGCCCAACCTATTTCTCCAAGCCCTGGTGTGCGGGGACCGAGACACGTTAAAAATTCATATGACGAAAACCCTTGTAAACTTTGCCAACAACACGTTATCCGCCCCTACCATCGGAGCTTGGAAAAATATATTGGGCTGCACAGTGCTTCCACGCAGAGCTGAAATCGACTGTGCATACGAATACCTTTTGACCGCTTAGAAGGTCTAAGCCTCCCCAGGCAAAATCAGAGCAAGTCGGACCGTCCAAGCATATAAACCCGTTTTGTACGGGTGGACATCAGGGGAGCTATCGCGAAATCGCGTCAACGTAATTTTGCTCCAAAGACACATCCGGGAACACTCGCGATACTTCCTAGGACCTGGGAATGGTAAACAAAGGTAAGTCCCCTTGTGCGTTTTGATTTTTTGTGGAAGAACGAGAGAACAATATGAAATTTCGGCGATGCTAAGCAATGTTAAAATGATTTATCTTTCTAAGCCGGCCGAAAAAAATATTGAAAAAAAAATCGTTGCTGAAAGTAGGTGACCGTAACAAAATCGAAAACGGAGTTATCTGACCATAGTTTTATGTCAACACGAATGAATGATGCAACTGTTTTGTAAGTTTTCGCTTAGAGCGAGATCCTTTGTCACTTATTCCGGGTATGTCAGCACTCATGCATCATTTAGACGTAAAAATGATCAATCCATGTACAGTGAATAGGTAATGCCGCAAATTTTCAGGCGGAGTAGCTCCCACATCGTCGCGGCAGCTCCCAAAACACAATATAGTTCCCAGGAGCCTATCAGATACTGAGGCTGTTACATTTGACCATTGCCTCAGTTAGGTGGTTCGCTAAATTTAGCAAAATAAAATCAATGGATGAGGTTTTTAAAGTATTTACAATCTATCACAGAGGTGTACTGAAACGTTTACCCCTGAGTACCAATTTATACCTTGCGGGTTTTGAACTCTTCTGCAGTTTTGGCATTTTCCACAGAGGAGGGAAGACTTATCCACCGAGGAATAGTTCCGGGAAAGAAGGAATTCTTCAGTGCATCACTATATGCCTGATACCTATGATATCGACTGTTGTTTTCGCCCCCGCCAATCGGGGCTTGTAGAGTTAATTAGGGATGCATGGTGCTTCCACTTAGAGCTGAATCTTACCACACGCGTTAACTGTAAACCGCTTAGTAGGACTAAGCCTGTCCAGGCAAATGGGCGTGAGTCATATAGTCCGATGCATATAAGTTTTCTGTTTTCATTGGGCGACAGGGCTTGAGATGTCATTTCATATCAATGTCGGGTAAAAGTCCATCTATTTGGCATCCCCAAGGTAGGACGGCTGCTCGATGGACCTGCAGGAGATGCCGGAACAAAAGTAGTGTTGGTGATATGCTTGATTAGCTGGATTGACCATCGCTAGAAGCCCATCGTGAGCAGTCTTCTTTAACCTTTAACCTTCTTTTATAAGATACACTCTGATACAGTGTCTCTTAATAACGATAAATACAGTACCGCCTACAATCTAAGTCACAAACGGAATGGTGGTTGATTGTAAGCCAACTGTAAGTTGGACGCCCCATTTTACCCATTGAAATTATGTGTCGCAATTTTCTCAGGAACTTTATGGGCTTCAAAGTTGAAACTTACTACACAAATTAATCATGCCGTATACCAGAATCAGCCTGCTTGTGCTTATGCGCTACATTTGTTGCAAACAAATCTTTCAAAATCTCCTCTATGAGGGCTACTTGTGTGTGAGTGTTTTTTTTTTTTTTTTTTTTTTTTTTTTTTAGGAATGTTTATTCAATAGAAGGTCTTCAAATATTGTTAAAACAATTCTGTTGGGCGAAATAATGTTGAAGGAATAGATTGGGCTGCACAGTGTTACACTTTGTACTCTTTATCAAAAAAGTACCCGATTGGCATGGATTTTTCAAATACTTTTTATACTGTTTTTGAATTCGTAATAAAGTTTATATTTCAAAACATTTGTCCTTTTCATATTGAACCACAAAATAGTTTCAATATTCATATTCCAATATCTCTTACGCCGTTTATACTTTTTAAAGATACTTCTTGTTTGTTGTGTTACATTTGTGTGAATGTGGTTTATCACTTATCAATTTCTGTATATTTGTGCAGTCTTTGCAAATAGTTTTCTTTCGGCCCCCGGGGCTTGAAGAAATAAATGGGCTGCATGATGCTTCCACGCAGAGCTGAAGCCGACTAACACGAGTACTGGTAAACCGCTTAGAGGATCTAAGCATACCAAGGTAAAGCGGTGCGAGTCGGACCGTCCATGCTTATAAACCCTATTGGTTTCATTGGTCGACAGGGCTTGAGGTGTCATTTCATATCAATGACGGGTAAAAGTCCCACAAAATTGGAAGCAACGTCTCCAAAATGATCTTTACAGTTTTGACGTGGGCGTTAAACCTCAAATCAAACAAACAAAATAAGGCATTGAAGACAGATTTCGTTACTGAGTAATGTCGATAAAGCGTCCTTTTTAAGGACAAAGCATTTGGTAGTAGCAGGGATAGTCCACAACCTCTCGCTTTCGAGCCAAGCATATATTAAAAGACCACTTTGCTTGTTCAAATTAACGTTTGTTACAATTGCTCCTTTCTTGGGCAACCATTTTGCCTTTCCCAAGTGTGTAGCTTAACGGCTGTTTAGCTCTATTCAATGCCATCTCTTCCTTTGCAGTTTTTACAAGCCCCCGCCCATAGGGGCTTGAAGAAATATATGGGCTGCATGATGCTTACACGCAGAGCTGAATCCGGCCCGCAGACTTGTAATGGTAAACCGCTAAGTGGATCTAAGCCTGTCCAGGAACCGCGGTGCGCGGCGGACCGTCCATGCTAATAAACCCAATTGGTTTCATTGGGCGACAAGGCTTGAGATGTCATTTCATCTCCATGTCGGGTAAAAGTCCCACAAAATTGGAAGCAACGTCTCTAAAATGACCTTTACAGTGTTGACGGGAACGTTAAACCTCAAATCAAACAAACAAACAAATCCTTTGCAGTTTGCTCAGTGTGCCTGCTCCAGTGTGCAGTTTGAGTCCCCATTCTTGAAGCAAGTTTTAGTTTTTCCAAACCATGTATTCTGTCAGAGAATGTCCTTCTAGCGACAGTAAATGTAGTAGATGTTGTGCAACCCTTTACTAATAACTTTTTGCTGGAATGGTTGTCCGAACCATACCTGCAAAAAGCTATTAGTAAAGGGTTGCACAACCCTTCGCTGTCTTCGCTGCACCTTGCTTTCTTTCTATAGATGAGTTTAGGACGCCACCGGTCGCTAAGGAAATGCTATCCCACGATTCCGTATTTTTGCGCATGCGCAATTTTGTGTGGCAAAAAAAAAAAAATAACCGTTGCTCAGACTGAGCCGATAGCAGTTATTAATTTCTTTGAATTTGACAATTTTAAATAAAGGGTAAGGTAAAGGTGACGTATGTCTTGCGTCACTGTGGCGTCCAACTGATATTGGCTGACAATCGGGTAAGACCTGCTATCCTTGCCAGAGGTAAGGGTAGAGGGGGTGCTCTTATTCCTTCTATTTCTACACTGTCATTCATTTTCCTCTTTCTCCTGTGTCCTTTACTTTGACCTACGATCTCTTCTATATTTTTTCTACCTTTCTCTGGGAGACGAGACAAAAATTATCCTCATGGGTTGACGTGTCGTTAAACCCAAAACAATTAATACTCGAATAATAAACTGACAATGGTCGCGCCATGTTGCGCTAATCGCAAGACAAACGATGCGACAGTGAAGATGATTGGTTGGTTGGTTGTGGTTGAATGTCCCCGTCAACACTATTTAGGTCATTTTTGAGACGCTGCTTCTCTTTTTGTAGGACTTTTACCCGCAATTGAGATGAAATGACATCTCAAGCCTTGCCGCCTAATGGAACCAAAAGGCTAATATGCATTTGACGGACTGACTCTCATCACTTTGCCTGGACAATCTTAGTCCATCTAAGCGGTTTACCAGTACTCATGTGTGGTCAGTTTCAGCTCTGCGTGGAATCACCATGCAGCCTAATCTATTTCCCCAAGCCCAGATGGGCGGGGGCGGGGGGGGGGGGGTGAGACAGTGAAGATGAATCGAAGGATTATTAACCTGACGGATTCAACATGTGGGTGATAAAGATCAATCGTTTACAACTAGCAACAGGGTTGTTTGAACATTGACATTCACCGTCCCGGCGATCCCCGCCCATTGAGGCTTGAAGAAATTGATGGGCTGCATGATGCTTTCACGCCGAGCTGAAACCAACGCACACGAGTTCTGATAAACCAATTAGAGGATCTAAGCCAGCCCAGGCAAAACGGTGCGAATCGGACCGTCCATGCTTATAAACCCTACTGGTTTCATTGGGCGACAGGGCTTGAGATGTCATTTCATCTCAATATCGGGTAAAAGTCCCACAGAATTTGAAGCAACGTCTCCAAAATGACATATACAGTGTTAGCGGGGACGTTAAATCTAAAAAAATCACTGTCCCTGTTAACACTATTTGGGTCATTTTTAAGACGTTGCTTCCTGTACCCTTATTGAGATTAAATAAGATCTCAAGCCTTCCCGCCAGATAAAATAGATGAGGTTTATAATGGTTTAACAGTACATGTACTCATGTGCGGTCAGTTTTAGCTCTGCGAACCCAGGGCTCCTCGTATACCGTACAAACACTATACCGACTGAGATACCGAGCCACACCTTCGACCTTTTACATTCCCCCCCTGCCTAATGAGGGTCTTCCCGAATGTCTAAGTGCTATCCAGTCTGGCTATGGTACTTGCGTGTTCTGGTTTTTCAAAGTATCGCTTCTGAGACTCTGCCAGTAATGTTTTTGCTTAACTGCTCATTTTTTTGTCTTGAAAGTCAAGTCAGGTCAAAGATTTATTCAGGGCCCCCTAACTCAGGGTATGAGAATTAAACACGCATTCATTTAAAACATACAGCAAACAACAAATAGCATATACATGTGTATAATGGAATAGTAAGATGAGAATTCGGACATGGTACCTGCTAAGTACTGTTGTGATTCAAAAGATTGTGAACTGCATTTTTTGTTTCTTTGATTTGAGGTTTAACGTCCCCGTCAACAATATAAAGGTCATTTTGGAGACGTTGTTTCCAATTTTGTGGGACTTTTACCCGACATTGAGGTGAAATGACATCTCAAGCCCTGCCGCCCAATGAAAGCAATAGGGTTTATAAGCATGGATGGTACGTCCGTCTCGCACCGCATTGCCTGGGTAGGCTTAGATCCTCTAAGCGGTTTACCAGTACTTGTTTGCGGGTCGGTTTCAGCTCTGCGTGGAAGCATCATGCAACCCATCTATTTCTGCAAGCCCCGATGGGCGGGGCCGCTGAACTGCAGTATAAAAGTCTGTGAATGTTGTGGATGAAATGAAAAAAAACTATGCTTAAAAATCTTATTTTTCCTTAGTTTACTGTACACAAACGGGCCCGATTGATTACTTTTTGCCACACAAAACTGCGCATGCGCAGCGTAGCCAAGGAAGTTAATCAGCCTAAACTCATCTATACTGGATACAATGATAGCAGACAGTAATTCACCAGTCAATAAGTCAGCCACTCAGGAAGACCATCACTGACTTACTGGCTGACTTACTAACTGGTCTGACAGACAGACAAACAGACAGACGGTGGGACGGACAGACGGACAGGCAGACATACACTGTGTAAATGGGTGACCGATATTCCAATGAAAGCCGGACCCAGCCAAACAGCTATGCATTTCATGAAAATAACTTTTTGTTACAGATACTAAGAAAGCACAAGAAACAAAAAGGAAAACAGTTACTTCTCCTCCCACTTTCTTTGTATGACAAAAGGGGCGGCACCCATGCTCTAAGTTCGGTATCTCACTTTGCGGAGATACCTCTAGGCCTAGCAATCTACTAAATGTATACGTTCAGAACTTCAGGCAAACCGAATTTAAAGCCTGGTAATTTCATTTCGCTAGTTCTATGCCAAAACCAAGTTCTTAAGGCATGTGCAAATGAATTATCAGAACCATTATCCAAACTCTTCAATGCATCATTTTCGACAAATATAATACCAAAAATATGGAAAGAGGCTAATGTCACACCGGTAGTCAAAAAGGATGATCCATCAGATGTTAAAAACTACAGACCCATATCATTATTGAGCACTCTAGGTAAAGCAATGGAGAAAATAGTACACAAACATGTCTTTAACTTTTTTACGAACAATGATGTTATAACCTCACTGCAGTCAGGATTCGTACCGGGTGACTCCACAGTTAACCAACTCGTAGATATATACAATACGTTTTGCAAGGCACTTGACAACGGCTTAGAAGTAAGGGCTATTTTTTGTGACATTAGTAAGGCTTTTGATCGTGTTTGGCACCGGGGTCTTTTACTTAAATTACAATCTGTAGGTATAACTGGTTCTATCTTAAACTGGTTTCAAAACTATCTTAGCAACCGCAAACAAAGAGTTGTCTTACCGGGAGGTTCATCTGAATGGGTAGATATAACTGCAGGTGTACCCAAGGGATCCATCTTAGGACCACTTCTATTCTTAGTCTATATTAATGACATTGTAAACGATATTAATTCCACAATTCGTCTGTTTGGCGATGATACAAGTCTGTATATCATTGTGGATTCACCACAGGAAGCCTCAGAAAGACTTAATCATGATCTCGGCAAAATTGATGCATGGGCTGACAAGTGGCTTGTATCATTTAACCCAAATAAGACAGAATCTATGACACTAACACGAAAAATTAATAAACCTTTCCACCCACCTGTAACTATGAAAAACCAAAATATTAAGCAAGTTGATAGTCATAAACATTTAGGTGTAGTACTTGAAAGTAATTGTCATTGGCAAAAACATATAGAATTAATCACTTCTAAAGCTTGGCAGAGAATTCATATCATGAGAAAACTTAAATTCCTCCTGGACAGAAAAGCATTACAGACAATATACACAGCTTTCATACGACCTATTTTAGAATATGCTGACATAGTATGGTGCAACATTACTAAGTATCAAGAAGACGAGCTCGAAAAAATTCAGCTTGAGGCTGCTAGAATAGTTACCGGAACTACTAAACTTGTTTCAATACAAAATTTATATACAGAAACTGGATGGGAAACGCTTAGTTCGAGACGACAACAGCACAGATTAACTTTGTTCTATAAGATGATTTATAATATAGCACCACCTTACCTAATTACATTAGTACCAACTCTTGTTGGTGAAATATCAAGATACCCCTTAAGAAATAGTGACCTATATCAAACAGTTGATACAAAACCACAGTTATACTATAACTTTTTCTTACCGACAGTTGTTCGCGAATGGAACTCTTTGGAAGACACTGTGCGTTCTTCTCAGTCGGTCGCTTCTTTTAAAAGAAAAATATCAATTCGTACTGTTAAACCCAGCTATTACTTTGCTGGTACTCGTAAAGGCCAAATTTTGCACTCGAGGCTTAGAACAAACTGTAGCAGCCTAAATTACTGTCTCTTTAGTAAAAATATTGCTGAAAACAAGTTTTGCAATTGTGGCGAAACTGAGGATGTCAATCATTATCTTTTCCACTGTCCTCAATATGCTCGCTATCGAGCTGCTATGATTGAGAATGTATCAATGTATTGTAACCCCACACAACATATCTTACTTTTTGGCGATGCAACGCTTAGCAAGGAAACCAATACTACAATTTTCGAGACTGTTCAAGATTATATTATGCTTACCAAGCGGTTTGTTTGAATCTTATTAATGTATTGTAACTCCACAAAACATATCTTACTATTTGGTGATGCAACGCTTAGCAATACAATTTTCGAGACGGTTCATGATTATATTATGCTTACCAAGCGGTTTATCTGAATCGTATTATCAAGTTATTGTCCAGTATTGTACTAAACCTCAAACAAAATGACGTTTAAAACGACCACATATTGCTAGATATACCGTGGTACCAATAATCTTTTCTCCCTTTCTTTCTTTCTTTCTTTCTTTCTTTCATTTATTTGTTATTTCTTTTTCTTTCTTTCTTTCTTTCTTTCTTTCTTTCTTTCTTTCTTTCTTTCTTTCTTTCTTTCTTCAATTAGTATCCGCATTTCGCTATACAGTGATAACTCGCATAAAAAATATTTTATGTAGCAGTTATCAAAATACTTGCACTTTTTTTTTTCCCTTAACTTTTTTTTATTATTATTACTATTATTATTTTATTCAAACATTAAAATTATAAAATATGTATTGCGACAACATAACTCATGCATAAAGCATTTTACGAATTCATTGTATGTCTATGTTTAGATTAGAACTACTGGGAAGCAGATCATACAAGTCACCGACTTTTTTCTGTATCCCTTTCAGATATAATTGTACTTATCCAATGATATTGTGTTTATATGTTTTGTGTTATTATATTTGAATGAAATAAAGTTTAAACTAAAACCAAGTTGAGCATTCGACATTATGCCAAAATTAAGGTGACCTTATTTCGTCGTTAATTGATTTGACCCCTTCGACATGAAACAAAAAACAAACAAAAACAAAACAAAACAGAAAACAAAGCAGATATTTGCACCTGCAATATCCCCACCTCAAGAAGGTTCGATTACGTGAACGGGACTGCTTACTTCATCACTTCTCAGTTCTGATTTCTTATTTCTAACTTCCAACTTATAACTTCTAATTTCGAACGTCTGACTTCAAACTCCTAATTTTTGATTTCAGACTTTCTCCTTCTGGCTTCGGACTTCAAATTTCTTACATCCTGCAATATTCATCTATAATAATTGTATTTGATGGAAACTTCATTTTAACATTTTAAATGTTGCTTCAAGCCACGGAAATAAAGAAGTCCTGATGGGACTTCTAACTTCATCTCTTCTATGATTTTCAACTTACAACCTTCGACTTCCAACTTTCGACTTATAAATTTCATTATACTTATTACACCCGACTTCTTTCTTCAGACTTCTAACGCCCGGCTTCGTACTTCCACTTACTTAGTCCCGACAATCACCCTCTAGCGCCCGTCTTCCAACTTCTGAAGTCCCTCCAGGGCTTCCATGGCATGTGCATCAAAGGCCAAGACGAAGTCCGAGACGAAGGCCTCACGTTACTTGGGTCTTCGGATCGGAAAGTTCGAGAGGTAGAATTAGGCCCTGTGCAGAAAAAGACCTCAACAAAATTACAGCGAAAGTTTAATTGCCTTAACATCGTCGTTTCATCAACCATGGTAGATTCGGACTGGATCTTGATTCCCTAGGGCCCAACACATAATTGTTATAAGCAATAAAATGTTTCAATGTTTCAAATTTCCTGGGGTTCTCTCAGCTTCTAGTGTTATGGACCGCATTGCCTTCCTTCACTTATTTACACGCATAGCATATAGGGTTTATCACCACTCTTTGACAACTGCGTCAGTCGACTCTTTGGCTCAGCGGATAGAGCACTGGACTATCACCCGAGCAGCCCGGGTTCGAATCTCACTATAGACGTTTATTTTTACAGGCTATGCTTCTTTCCTTTGTGACGGCTTTCATTTCGTAACATGGGGGCTCGTCCGGGATCAGACTTCCAAAGGATAACTCTTTTATAGAACATATTTAACGTCACTACAGCTGGTGTCTGGGAATGTGTGGCGGCCGTAAAAAGTCTCCCTGCCCTACATCATAGTGTAGTTTATATTTTCTTGTCCTTTGTGATCATTGATTCCAATGTGGAATTTGAAAATATTTGAGGGTCACTGATGAGGCCTAATTGGCCGAAACTAGCTAGTCTGGCCCAGAAAACATGTACACTTCATATTTTCCAGTTCTGTGGTGTATTCCTTGCTTCCAAAGGATAACCCTTTTATAGAACATATTTATCTCGCCGAAAATGGCTTCGTGCCGAAGTTGGCTTCACGTCATCATAAATGATGACTTCCTTAAAGAGGGAGCGTGTTATGAACCGCATTGTCTCCTTTCACTTATCTGCGTTATCTACGTCCACTCTTTGGCTCAGCGGTTAGAGCACTTGACTATCACCGAGTGGCCCAGGTTCGAATCCCACTATAAGCGGGGATTTTTTTCAGGCTATGCTTCTTTCCTTTGTTACGGCTTTCATGTCGTAAGATAAGGGATGTTTCTCGTGCACATTTCCTGAGTAGGCTTAGACCCTCTAAGCGGTTTACCAGTACACGTGTGCGTTCGGTTTCAGCTCTGCGTGGAAACATCATATGGCCCATCTATTTCTTATTGCCCTGTTGGGCGTGGCCGTCTTAAATTGAGGTAGCAAAAATAAACCTCTTCAGGTCGTGGTTCAGGACACTATTATCTCAAGGCTGAGACGGGCCTCCGTGGCGTAGTTGATAAGAGCGCTGATTCTTAAATAATAGGTGTCTCACCGCTGAAGGCTCGGATCATATGTGAGACGCCGAGTTCTGCAACGGAAGGTCAGGTGTTTTTTCTCCGGATACTACGGTCTTCGACCACATGTGATTAACGATCTGCTCGATATGTGTGAAATGATCCCGAAAGGACCGTAAAACGGGCCCCCCCCCCCCGAAAAAAACCTCAAGGTTGATATCAATTGATTCGACCGAATTCATAAATAGAAGCGTCCACTTCAGAAACTCGCGTATGAGAGAGCATGTGTGTGCTGCACTGTAGGGGTTCTGTCCCCTTAAATCCCTGTTGGAAAAGGACCTAAAGGACACAACCTAAATAGTGCGTATTGTCATTTACTGACCATTCGCGACCCAGGATCAAAATTTCAAACACATAAAAAGGAATATGTTGCAATAGGGAACAAATTGTTTCCATGTTGCATCCTTTTAAACATTTACGTTTTGGTGGCATTTTAACAGGCTGGATATTTTTTTATTTCTGCACAAGCATGAGTGAAACCGTTTTGAAAATAACACAACATGTCCACGATTTCAACAAAAAATACATTTCTTTTTCTGAATCCGGTATGGAGATAACTGCATCCCCAGCAGCGGTGACAAAATTTCGGTGTCCGAACACGCTCCATTGGCATCATTTGCAGGTATGAATGCCATAAAGTGCATCGTCCTTCAGATCTGGACGTTAACTGGAGGCCGCCTGTGCAGGTAGAACCATCCCGTGTGCAGGTTAAAGAACCCAACCGTAATTACATGCACTGCATGAAAACCTCGATTTAAGATCATTTGCGTATATATGCAAATTTAAGTGGCATGCCACCTGTTATATGCGCGAAACATTTACTGACCTACGGACAACAATGGAAATGCCGCATCTCTTTGCCACATGTTATCATACTGGTCAAAAATTAGCAAATGTATCCAATGTATTTGCATATTTTTGCAAAATTACGAATGGTATTTTCAAACATATCATATATTTGATGTGAATTTGGGTCCCTAGAAGTTTATTTTAAAAATTTATTTTGACTTTTTTGCATAAACATGCAAATATCCATTTCTTCCGCAATTAAATAAGTAACATTACTTGTTAAAGTGTATGTTTGTTTGTTTGATTTGTGGTTTAACTTCCCCGTCAACACTGTAAAGGTCATTTTGGAGACGTTGCTTCCAATTTTGTGAGACTTTTCTTATGAATGTTTTCATTGCTCTTAAAGGAACTCATTTATGATTTTTATTTGCCTTCACTGCAGCTGGTAATGTGCCGTAAGGCGGCCGTAAAACGTCTCCCCGTACATCAACCATAGTGCAATTTATATTGTACTTTTGGTCCTTTGAGATCAGCGTAAATATTCTGAGAAATCAGAAATAAATTATTTGTTTAGACTCATATTCTAGACATGTTTTTAATTATTTGGACCCCATTTTGATTTATATCAGTCTTTGAATCGACTGCCTATTCGAAATTCGCAAAATTGCACTATGTTTCCTCTGGCTTTCGTTGCCGGATCATTACAGGGTCACTGATGAGGCTTTATTAGCCGAAACTACGTAGTATGACCCATCTTCTTTCTTATGAATGTTTTCATTGCTCTTAAAGGAACTCATTTATGATTTTTATTTTACCCGACATTGAGATGAAATGACATCTCAAGCCCTGTCGCCCAATGAAACCAATAGGGTTTATTAGCATGGACGGCCCGCCTCGCACCGCGGTTCCTGGACAGGCTAAGATCCTTTAAGCGGTTTACCAGTACTAGTGTGCAGGTCGGATTCAGCTCTGCGTAGAAGCACCATGCAGCCCATATATTTCTTCAAGCCGCTTTGGGCGGGGACTAGGTGAAATGTATGTAAATGTTTGGAAATGTTTACATGCCGTTCACAAAATCAAAACAGATTTGCAAATATTACCCACACCTTTGCATATCTTTGCAGTTCTTGTGTTAGCTGTCAAATGAACATGTTTAAGATGTGTGTCCGTAACATCATAAATCGGAGGTATATCTGTGAATTCACCAAGCATTTGTGTGACTAAAACCTTGTGCACTTTACCCATTTATTTTCAAATAGTTGGACAATTCGTCAAAACATTCGTTTTACCTACTGAAAAACTATGCAAATGTTTGAAATGTTTACATTCCTTTGACATGGACAACAAACGATTGCAAATGTTACCCAATCTTTTGCAAAGGTTTGCGATTATTTTGATAACAGTCATATTCACATGTTTCAACATGTTTCCGTAATATTATTATAATCGGAGTTTACTCATTGTTTGTTAGCGAATACCCTTTTCTACCATGTCCTAAGAATGCCATCTTCCTTATATTTCTTATATCAGCTATAAAATTAACTGTGGGTATTCATTAGAATCGCCTGATTGCGGAGGTTTTGTTTGGTTTGTTTGATTTGAGGTTTAACGTCCCCGTCAACACTGTAACGGGAACCAAGAAGCTGCGTTTTTAGCAAAAATAGAACAAATGATAGCTATCTTTGTAAAACCCAGTTTTAATTGTCTGAAGTGGGCTTTACAAGATAATGTGTCATACGGACTTGTTAACGCGATTTCAGAACTTTGCAAAGCCAGTTACATGTAAGCACATGTACGCATTTACAATTCAGTGCTTACATATTTCAAATGTTTCAATTGCTCTCGAGTTACCACAATTTTGTTTTACCCATGCACAAACGCGCGTGAAAACATTTTATTTTCGTGAGGTGTATTAGTTTAAAATGCGATAAGACATCGGATGTCGAATGAACAAGGAGACATGCAATACGAAATAGCAGTCTCCATTATATATAGAAAAGAGAACCGTTGAACTCATGGAAATATTATTACAATTGCATGTATAAAATAGTACATTTTAATGATATCACGAGAACACGTCTATATAATTTGACCCCCTTAAACCCACTTTCACACAGTAAAACTGGCGTTTAGAGGGTTATACTTTATTTTTCTTATTTCTGCTCGAAAACATAGATTCAAGGTACACGTTAGGACAACCCCGCCGAGGGCGGTTCTAGCGGGTACCCACAAGTTATGTTTAGAGCAGATATATGAAAAATACCGAATATTTTTATCTGAAAATTTTCATTTCATTTTAGTGGCAAAATTTTCAGTATATTGGAATTGGCGTGTTTATGGAATGAGTCTGGTAATGCTGTATTATTGACTAGGAGTGGTTTAGTAACTGCTTACTTCGAGCAAACGATCTTCAGTGTATAGTTCGCCAAATATGTTTGTCAAAAGCACATGTTCAGTCGAACTTCGATAACTCAAATAACTATTGGATCATGATATTTGTTCGATATAGTGGAACTTCGAATTACCGAGGGTTAATCGTAGCATCAAGTCATAAAGCATGGGTGGAAATCTTTTCCATCTTCTCTGTAGAATAATATTGTGTGTACTAAAGTTACCTCATTGACACGGTGCTAATGAGTACACACAACACATTTTCAAGACAAAACCATAAATAAAGAAACTCCTTGGTTTTCCTAAATATATGAATAACTGGATCAATGAAAAGCCGTGTCCAGGTACTCAATAACAAGTTCGAATAATCCATGGTAAACGGAACTACCCGTGTTCAAGCTATCGAAGATTTACTGAATGAATAATTAATTAAATAATTAATATTTTCCATATTATGCAGCAATATGGAACACTGAAGACTCCATAATCATAGTAAGAACTCAGTTAATTGAACTCTAAATTATTTGAAAATATAAAGCTTTAAAGGCGAGACAACGGCAAATCAGTGAAGTTACATGTAACAGGATACTGTAATCATAGAAACCATAATTTATGGTTTGATATTGAACGCCCCAGACCTAATCTCAGCTTGACTTATCGCATCAGGTAGTCAAGAAAAAAAATGACCCAACACACAGGAAAGGGGTCATTTATGTTGTTCAAATGCGTGTTCGCATATTTCTTACACTAGCTACACTTAGGCCTCTCTCTGAATTATGTTGTTCAAATGCGCGTTTGCATATTACTTGCACTATTTCTTGCAAAAAGTTACCATAAGGCCTCTCTCTGCATACTTTATACCACATGTTGTCGGCCCCCAACCATTGGGGCTTGAAAAAATAAATGGGCTGCATGATGCTTCCACGCAGAGCTGAAACCAACCGCACACGAGTACTGGTAAACCGCTCAGAGAATCTAAGCCTTCCCAGGTAAAGCGGTGCGAGTTGAACTGTCCATGCTTATAAACCCTATTGGGTCAGCAACTCCCTTGGACCAAGTTTACTTAACAGCCACCGTCCATAGGGGCTTGAAGAAATATATGGGCTGCACGATGCTTCCACGCCGAGCTGAATCCGGCCCGCACACTAGTACTGGTAAACCGCTTAGAGGATCTTAGCCTGTCCAGGAACCGCGGTGCGAGGCGGACCGTCCATGCTAATAAACCCTATTGGTTTCATTAGGCGACAGGGCTTGAGATGTCATTTCATCTCAATGTCGGGTAAAAGTCCCACAAAATTGGAAGCGACGTCTCCAAAATGACCTTTACAGTGTTGACGGGGACGTTAAAACTCAAATCAAACAACAAAACACGTTTACTTAAATGTGTTAGATAGTTACTGTGTTGATTCATTCTGTTAGTCAGTTAAGCTTGTGATATATAGTACATGTCCACTGGCGTCATATTCACTGTTGAGATTGCGCGTATGCGTAGCCTTGCCCGAGCCTTTGCCGGTCGTCTACGAACATGTATTATTTTCGCATGAGCTGGCGGAACCCGATAAAAATAAATAAATGAGCCCCGCCAAGCGAATTTGGGTCTTCGAGCATTCCGTCATGACAAACTTCAACTGCGCATGCCCAGCCATTCAGAGGGGCCAGGGATATGGCTTTCTGTCTGAAGGTTCCTCTTGATTCACTGCTTGTAAGAGCGAGCAGCGAAGGTTCTGGCGAGACTGCGCGGATGCGCAGGCTCGCCTGAACCTTCGCTGCTCGCATAGGCGATAAGTACCAAAATCGCTTGACGCGGCCCAAATGTAGAGAAATCGCATTATTGTGACGCTGGTCAAATAATAATGATGATGATGATGATAATAATAATAATAATGCTAATTCCGCTTCATTTTCATCATCTTCCGGATACGCCGCTTTTCGCCCACCACTGATTAACGATCGGCTCGCTAAGAGTGAAATAAACTTGAAAGGGCCGTAAAAACTAAAACCAAAAACATGGGAGTCCACGAATCACGTAGCAATGATACTCATGGAGGTTTTTTGTTTGTTTGTTTGTTTGTTTTACGACCCTTTCAAGATCTTTTATCGAGCCGATCGTTAATCAATTTTGGGCGAAAACCGGAGTGCCCAGAGAAAAACCACCTGACCATCCGTTACAGAACTTGACCAGGCTCGAACCACAACGTTGAGGGACCTAATGATTAAGAATCAGCGCTCTAATCCACTACACATAGAGGACTTATGTGCAAGCCGGCTTCGGTAGCTAAGTCGGATGCGCTTTATACTGTGATCAGGAGGTCGCGATTCCTGTCAGAGTTGACAGCATTCTTATATAAAAAATGGTCATGCAATCTTTTCTATGGTCATTATCTGCCTAGGTCAGTTGTCAGCGGATGGCGAAAGAATATGCACTTCACTGAATAACCACCTATGTCTAAGGCTATCCAAGAAAAATGTTGTTAGTCTGACTGAAAGACTAAATTAACTTGATAGTGTTGACTGGGCCAAAACATTCTAAACAAACAAATTCAATGCACATTTGGGCTATTTACGTTAGATTACAAATGATGGTGAAAATTTGGACGAATCCGGCAGGGATCGAAACCAGGCCACCGGAGTGACAGGTAATACTACGACGTTGGCAAAACAACCGAGAGTGTTTCCCTATGCTATTAGCATAGGCTGTCTGGGTTCAATCCTCGCCAAATCCATCTTGCTAATTCTCCAACTGTCACATTGGCATCAGTATGACTTGTAGGATTAAGAGCCTGCCACTCAGCTACATGAAGAAAACTGAAAATGGCCTTTTTCCGAGACTACATGAGGCAAAAATTTAAAAATACCAAAAATAGTCATATTGTTTTATCCCATCACGAAAAAGGCGATTAATAATCTTGAACCCTTTAAGCCAACTTTTATAAAGAAAAAATGGGGTTTTTCAGGGGCATATACATAGTTTGTTCTTATTTTCTTTTTTCATCTCAAAAACATAGATTGTGAATACTCGTTAGAACCGCCTCGCCGAGGCGGTTCTAACGAGTATACACTATCTATGTTCTGTGCAGAAATTTAACACATCTCAGAATTACTATATCTGAAAATTTTCCGTTTTTTTTTTTTTTTTTTTTTTGTTGTTGTTGTTATTTTTGGATTTTGCATTGCCATTCAATTTGACTAAATCAACCTCGTAGCTTCATGGGCTATGTAAGTTTTTAAGCCTAAGTCAAGGCAAACGATTCGAAAAAATAAAACAAATGACTGGTTCCTTGATATCGACAAAGAGTGATTTGACATATCCCGTGACTCACCGGCGAAAAGTAAGATTCAGATCAGGCCAGCCCATGTAGACTTATATCAGACTGGTACAAAAGTAGAAACTGAAGTGCAGTAACATATTACCTGCTGGCAAAATAGGTAAAACATGCAATAGTGGCAAACATTATTGCAGATAACTGAAAAAAAAACAAAAAACATAGAATGTTTTATGTGTGTGTGTTTGAGATTTACGTCCCACCAATAGCTAAGGTCATAGGGAGACGGGACCTCGGTTTAAAGACTGATTTGTTTGTTTGTTTGATTTGAGGTTTAACGTCCCCGTCAACACTGTAAAGGTCATTTTGGAGACGCTGCTTCCAATTTTGTGGGACTTTTACCCGACATTGAGATGAAATGACATCTCAAGCCCTGTCGCCCAATGAAACCAATAGGGTTTATCAGCATGGACGGTCTACCTCGCACCGCGGTTCCTGAACAGGCTTAGATCCTCTAAGCGGTTTACCAGTACTTGTGTGCGGGTCAGATTCAGCTCTGCGTGGAAGCATCATGCAGCCCATATATTTTTCAAGCCCCTATGGGCGGGGGTCAATCATCCGAAAGTACATATGTATACGTATGTTGTTGAATACCAGCGGTTGAGGGATATAAATATAGAGTAGTGTTTTTTTCCTGGGACTGTCCGAAGAAAAAAAATGCATGATTTTAACGCTTCGCCAACGTGAGAGCCTGTGGTAACGATACCTTTGTGGCGTATGGTGTTTGTCTGGTTATAATGATGCGTACATTACTATATGCTATAGGGTTCATTTACATACTTGCGTTTCTACATAACGGTGTATAGTTTATGTACACTTATATTCCAAAACCCACGGGCCTCCGTGGCCTAATGGATAAAAGTGAGTGAGTGAGTTTTAGTTTTACGTCCCACCAACAGCTAAGGTCATACGGAGACGGGACCTCGGTTTAAAGACTCATCCGAAAGTCTGGAGAAGCCCGGGATCGATCCTGCGATCCCTGGTTTACAAGGCGAGTAGCGTAACCACTG
This sequence comes from Lucinisca nassula, assembly GCA_963580285.1. Taxonomy (NCBI): domain Eukaryota; kingdom Metazoa; phylum Mollusca; class Bivalvia; order Lucinida; family Lucinidae; genus Lucinisca; species Lucinisca nassula. Next base: position 103,047,232 of record OY757023.1, on the reverse strand, counting down.
CACCACGGAGGCTTCTCTAATGGATAAGAGCGCTGACTCTTAGTCATTAGGTCTCTCACCGCCGTGGGTTCGAGCCTCGCTCGGGTCACGTGTGAGAAGCCAAGTTCTGCAACGGAAGGTCAGGTGGTTTTTCTCCGGGTACTCCGGTTTTCGCCCACCTATGATTAACGATCGGCTCGATATGAGTGAAATAATCTTGAAAGAGCCGTAAAACCCAAACCAAAAAAAAAAAAAAAAAAAAAAAAAAATAAACCCTTACTTTGTAGATATACACACATCAAGAGAATGGATAAGAATGGTACTGGTAAACAAACTAGGTCTGGCAGTGACGTCAAATCAATAACAAAGCTAAAAATAGAAAGGATTTTTCCAGTATAAATTTGCGCTTGGGTTTATCGTATGAACAGGACACGCACACTGTTGAAAAAGTAGTCACAACGGCCCAGGGGATCTCAACGCTGCTTGTCATGCTGACGGTCCGAGTTCGAATCTCACTGCTGCGGTTTTTATTATATATTTATTTTATCTTTTTAATGGTAAATTAAATGTTCATTGTTTCATATTTTTACATTTTACTGGTTTAAAATCTATAGTAAATTTTATTTATATTTTTTTTATTTCACTTTTTTCATCTTTGTTTCTCATAAACACGTTTTATGCAGTCAAGTGTTATGTGCTTGAAAATGAACAAGAAAATATGTTCTGTACACGTCGTAATTATCCACTTTTAACATGCCCCATCGATAAAGCAGATTTCACATGTCGAATGTTTGTGTATTACGAGGTCAAAAAAAAAAATAAATAAATCATTCGACACGTGGGTTTCGAACCAGTCACCTCTTGGCCTGTAAGACAAGACCTCTACCCTCTCGGCCACGAAATACACACCGCTTTGACGGTATATAAATAATCTTTCTCCTAGGTTTCAAGTGAAGGCCATATCATATGAATATTCGAGTACACTAATTATGACGTAACTGCCAGGAATTCCTTGTCGGACTATAGATACTATAACGTGAAGTGAGGTGCAACCTTTCATGGCTTCAAAACTGACATTTGTATTGATAGTGTGCAATTTTACTGCATTGATTCTTTATTTTGTTACTATAAACCAGAGGTCGCAGGATCGATCCCGGACTTCTCCAGACTTTCGGATGGGTCTTTCACCGAAGTCCCGTCTCCGTATCACCGTAGCTGTTGGTGAGACGTAAAACTCAAACACTCACTCACTCCTTATTTTGTTACAAATGTAGATTTTACGTGTTCCTAATACATGCAAAACTGTCTCACTGAGGTTCTGATGAACTCAATATGCCTGGGGGTTGTTTGTTTGTTTGGACTGGAGTTTAACGGCTCAGTCAACGCTATTTTAGGTCATTTTTGAGCCGGTCAGTTTACCTATCCGCACTTTTCCTGGGCAGGCTTATACGTAAGCTGTTAACCAGTACAGTGCACATTCTTTCGGCAGAAACTGACTGGGTAAATAGCACACGTGTTTTCATCAGAAATAATGCCGCATTCAGTGAGGACAATATTATGCTATTTTGATTCTTGATGTGGAACATTGAACTTATTCCTCGCTTGCTCGAGCCTTTAGGCGAGAAACAAAGTAACGAATTCGGAAGACTGGAAAGGTTTTGACGACATTTTGTACATTGTAACAAGGTTTCAAAATGATTCTCATCACGTTAACAAGTCCGTGAAGTAAAGACCCCCGCCCCCTAAACCCCACTTTATATAGAGAAAACTGGAGTTAGGGGGTAAACATTATTTTCCTTATTTCTGCTCCAAGAAATAGGTTGTGGGTACTGTTATAACCCCTCATTCGCCTCAATGAGGCGGTTATAACGAGCACCCAAAACCTATTTTGGAGTGTAAATAAGAAAAATATTACAAATTTTTATCACAAAAAATACCATTTTTGAGGTTTGAAAAATGCACATTATCACACAGACATGTTATCGTAATGCTTTTGTAGCGACCGTCGTCAGAATAGACTGCTTCCTCTCACCCTATTCACCATATTTGCATTATTTGCTGGCTCCCAGCTTGCACATTGTCAATATTGGAAAAACAGGTAACCAGACCCCCCTGACCTTTCAAGGTCAGGGGGTCTGTTTACCTGTTTTTCCAACTCTGATAACCTTCGGACTAGGAACCAGCAGATAATGCAAATAAGGTGAATAGCTCTATAGCCTTTGCATACATTTTATCATTTAACTGTCAGAAGTACATGTACATGATAACATGTGACGCATCAAACGCACCCTCATGTACGCACTACGTTGATCACGTTGCTAAGTGGGAGAATATTAACGTTATATTAAAATGAGACAATGAAATAAATTACAAAATGAATGATAAAACAATACATGCTTGTTTATTTTTACCATTGAGGGGCATGAAATTATTTGCCTGTTTTCCTTATCAGCTGTGCAGTAAATCAAGGATGCGTCAAAGGGAATTTACGCAGACAACACAGAAAATAAATGGTTATCTCCCAAAGGCATCAACTACCTAGGCATGGTTAGCTAGGTGACTTCTAATCTACTCCTGCGTATAACACCCAAATAGTTGCTCAGACTGAGCATACCAATTTATCAAATATTTGACAGCTGTTGCCTTGCTGGTATAGAAATAATGGCATGAAGTTGGAATTAATTCTGATTTATTCAGAGAATTTTACAGCCAAGCATGCTAGAGGTTTAAAATTAGACAGCGCAGTACCAGACTGAAATGTTTATCCTAGTAAAGGTATACACATCTGTTCATTTTGTACCAGAAACCCCAGAACGGGCAATTAGCAAACAGCGCAGGCCCTGATCAGACGCCGCGTTCTGCGGCGTCTGATCTGGGCCTGCACTGTTCGCAAAACTGCTTTTTTTTGTTGTTGTTGTTGTCATATGCTTAGGCAATTGGTGAGGCTTATCAGTGTGAACCTGAGATTTATTGAAGTTCATTTTGACAAATGAAAATAAACAGAGCTGTTGTTCTGGAGAGACTAAAATGTCCATACCTGGATTTTCGGGGTACTAAAACCCAGGAGTATAATCCTTCTTCTGACCATATGTGCAAAATGCCAGAAGCAAAATGTAAATGTCTAGGCATGCGGATCGCTTTAAGTGTATTTTATACATCATTGTTCTAATTTAAGAAAGTAGAAATAGTGTAATAATGTATCTTCATTTCTTGATAAATCATCGCGAAAACATTAAGTCGGCCTCGTTAGCTCAGTCGGGTGCGCGTCTGACTGGTGATCAGGAGGACGCGGGTTCGATTCCTTCCGGAGTCGGCAACATTCTTTCGTGGAGATTGATCATGAAATCTTTTCTACGGTCATTCTCTCCCTTCCGCTGATTCAAGAAGGGCAGTTGTCAGTTTCTGGAGAAAGAATGTGCACTGTACTGGTTAACCGCTTACGTATAAGCCTGTCCAGGAAAAGTGTGGATAGGTAAACTGACCGGCTCAAAAATGACCTAAAATAGTGTTGACTGGGCCGTTAAACTTCAAAACAAACAAACACGAAAACATGCCTTTATTATTTTGACCCACTTTAACCCCACTTTTATATAGTAAAACTGGGGTTAACAGGGGTAAACATTATTTTTCTTATTTCTGCTCTAAAATATAGATTGTGGGTACTCGTTAGAACCGCGTGGATGAGGCGGTTCTAACGAGTACCTACAATCTATATTTTGAGCAGAAATAAGAAAAATATCACAATTTTTCATAAGAAAAATTTAGTTTTTTCGGTTGTCAAGTTTACAATGTATTTGAATAGGCGTGTTTTCGTTATGCTTTCTTCTTTCTATTTTTCAAAATACTTGTTGTTGTTAATTCTAAGTGCAATTAAGGCATCACATTACTTGTGAATTGTCTGCAACAAACGATTAACGTGAAATGTTAAGCCTAATTCGCGTTGACAAATAAAATAATTTAAAGTGTCGTCTGCTACGTCGTCCTAGTTCTTGAATTGTTTATACACAAATTAGTCCATTAGTGCTTCTCATCTGAAGCGGTTATTATTATAAATACATTAAATCGTATTAACATCACGTGAACAAGTCCGTGAAATGAGCACCCATCTAAACCCCACTTTATAGAGAGAAAACTAGGGTTTACAGGGGTATACAATATGTTTCGTATTTCTGCTGCAAGACATAGGTTGTGGGTACTTGTTAGAACTGCCTCAATGAGGCAGTTCTAACGAGCACCCACATCCAATGTTTGCAGTATAAATAAGAAAAACGTCACTGATTTTCATCAGAAAAGTAGCCATTTTGGAGTTGTGAACGGGTGTGTTATCAGAATGTAGTCAATCAGTCGAAGACGAAATCTGTGTAAAAGTCTTCAGCGGGTCTGTTAGAAATAAGAAATGTACCCCCATACACACGCACGCACGCGCGCGCACACACACACGCACGCACGCACACACCACACCCCCACAAACGCCAGATTCTGCGACGGAAGTCCAGATGACTTTTCTCCGGGTACTTAGGTTTTTGCTTACCCCTGATTAACGATCGGCTCGATATGATCGTAAAAATCTTGAAAGGGCCGAAAATCAAACCCCCCCCCCCAAAAAAAAAAAAAAAAAAAAAACAACAGAACATGGAAGTCAGTAGTTAGAAGTCAGAAGTAAGAAGTTAGAAGTAAGAAGTAAGAAATAATAAAAGGCCCTACTCGGCGTTCGTAGCATCAGAATTTTAAATATAAAATAAGTAGATAAATAAATAAATGCGAGAAAAATAAATAAAACATAAAACATAGTTGATTACTGTCCAATTATTTAACTGGCAAGCAATAAAAGGTGATAAAAATATATTTAGTAAGTACTTGTTACAACTGCCCCGGTAAGGCGGTTCTTACACTCAGTCTATATTTCCAATGTTAAAACACTTCGCGACGTAACGCGGGGTTTGACAGGGATTCATATGATAGATTTGTTTCGCCAAGGTAGGTCATCTTCCGGTAAAATTATGCTGTTATAATATAATTGTTAATGTCTTTATTGAATGCAATGATCAGGAATCGACATTAACCCACAGCTCTCATCAGAGACACCAAAGGGAAGGGAACACAAACATAAAACAATTAGACCCAAATAAAAACACCAAAAGCGGAAAGCCAAAAGGACAATCACTTTCCCACAAAATGGCCAATTGTCTATCCAAAAGAAAATAATATAAGCGATACACACACTCAAAGACAAACCGATAACGATTTAAAACCAAAATGATTCTTTAAACAAGGTCGCTCATCTGATTCCAAAGTAGAAGTGGAGGCAATGATCAGGAATCGATGCAATTAACCCACAGCTCCCATCAGAGACACCAAAGGGAAAGAAACACAAACATGAAACAACAGACCCCGGTGGAAACATCAATAGCGGAAAGCCAAAAGGAAGTTACTTTCCCACAAAATGGCCAATAAGCTATCCAAAATAAAATAATATAAGCGACACAAACACTCAAAGACAAGCCATAACAAAACAAATAAACCGCGACAGAAGAACCGCATTGGAACGGTCAGAGGAGTCTAAAGAAGTCTAAAGAACGATGTCCATTATTTCTTAAACTTGGTCACAGGTCAAGGTCAAAGTCAGAAGTAGAAATAGTGTGAGTGAGAAGCACTTGTCACAAGAAAGCTACAAACAAAATATGAAGGCCCTATCTCAAACTGTTCTAACGATAAAGTAGATCATCGGTCAGTCAAAATTGTTGTATGAGTGGGAAGCCCAAAACACAAGAAACCTACATGCCAAATATAAAGGCTCTATCTCAAACGACTCAAAAGTAATGATAAAGTAGGTCACCAGTCAAAATTTTGTATAAGTGGCAAGGAAATTACATGCCGAATGTGAAGGCTCTGTCTCATCATATTAAAAGTAACAATAAAGTAAGTGACATGTCAAGGACACGGTTACAGTTCAAATTTTTTGTATGCGTTGGAAGCCCTTGTCAAATGAACCTACATACAAAATATGAAGGCTCAACCTCAATTAATTAAAAAAACATATGATAAAGTAGGTCACAGGTCAAAGTCAAGGTCACAGTCATTTTTTGTAAGAGTAGGGTTCCTTGTTACAAGAAATCTACAAGCCAAGACTCTATCTCAAAGGGTCCAAAAGCAATGATAAAGTAGATCACAGTTCAAGGTCAAACGTCATAATTTTTATTTCAGTTTTGTTTCAGTGGGAAGCCCTTGTCACAAAAACCCTACAAATCAAATATAAAGTATCTACCTTCAACTTAGTTCATAAGTTTTGACCAATGTAATTTTTTTATTTAAAGAAGGTCAGAGGTCAAAGTCAAGAGCAAAATATCATGTGAGTGGGAAGTCACAAGGAACCTACATGACAAATATATGAATGCTCTATCTCAATTGGTTCAAAAGTTATGACCAATGCTATTTTTTAATTTAACGTAGGTCACAGGTCAAGGTCACAGGTCAGTTTTTTGTATGTGTTAGAAGCCCTTCCAACAAGGACGCTTTACTCCAAATATGACACTCTATCTCAAAATAGTTGAAATATTACCAATGCTTTTATTTTCTTGTTTGATTTGATTTGAGGTTTCACTGATGAGGCTTCGTTAGCCGAAACTACGTAGTATGGCCCATCTTCTTTCTTATGAATGATTTCATTGCTCTTAAAGGAACTCATTTTTGATTTGTATTTACCTTCACTGCAGCTGGTGTTGTGCCGTGTTGCGGCCGTATAACGTCTCCCCGTACATCAACCATAGTGCAGTTTATATTTTACTTTTGGTCCTTTGAGATCAGCGTGAATATTCTGAGAAATCAGAACTATATTAGTGGTTTAGACTCATATTCTAGACAGGTTTTTAATTATTTGGACCCCATTTTGATTAATATAAGTCTTTGTATCGACTGCCTATTGGAAATTCGCAAAATTGCAGTATGTTTCCTCTGGCTTTCTTTGCCGGATCTTTACAGGATCACTGATGAGGCTTTGTTAGCCGAAACTACGTTGTATGACCCATCTTCTTTCTTATGAATGTTTTCATTGCTCTTAAAGGAACTCATTTTTGATTTTTATTTGCCTTCACTGCAGCTGGTGTTGTGCCGTGTGGCGGCCGTAAAACGTCTCCCCGTACATCAACCATAGTGCAGTTTATATTTTAATTTTGGTCCTTTAAGATCAGCGTGAATATTCTGAGAAATCAGAACTATATTAGTGGATTAGACTCATATTCTAGACAGGTTTTTAATTATTTGGACCCCATTCTGATTAATATAAGTCTTTGAATCGACTGCCTATTCGAAATTTACAAAATTGCAGTATGTTTCCTCTGGCTTTCTTTGCCGGATCATTACAGGGTCACTGATGAGGCTTTGTTAGCCGAAACTACGTAGTATGACCCATCTTCTTTCTTATGAATGTTTTCATTGCTCTTAAAGTAGAAGTAAAACAAAGATCAGGAATTGATACAATTAACTTACTCTACCCATAAAAGACACCAAAGGGAAAGAAATACAAACATTAAGCGACCAGACCATAATGGAAACCTAAACAAAGGAAGGCCATAAGGACAGTCACTTTCCCACAAAATGGCCATATGGCCATCCAAAATTAAAAGACACAAGTGATACACACACTAAGTAACAAACAACAACATAAATAAATCGCCACAGAAGAGCCGCCTTGGAACGGTCAGTGGAAGATTTCCACTGGGGGGCTTAAATCGATTTTACGTGGCCACAATCCTCGCCCTTACTTCTGTCGCGATTAAGACAAATAATTTGTTCAGTCCGCATGAAGGCCTCCTAACTCATCAGTGCAACATCTCCGTGAACACAAAAATCAAAGAACCACAGAGGTGAGACAACGCTGAGGACTCGACAGCAAGAAACCACTGAAATGCTGGAGCAAAAGAAAACCAACAGTTAGACTCCGATGGGCCCGACCAGAGACAGAGCATCAGGCACCAACCAACATTACCTTGAATTAGATCTCTCTAATTCTCAATAAGCCTTTACGTTGGAGCCGTCATAGAATCTGAGGCCTGACCCACCGGCGTGCAATTAAAGAGGGAAGCAAAGTTGCCAACCGTGATTGGGTTAACTACCATGCATGCAGTCTGTCGTATAATATCCATGTTGTACCCAATCTTTTTATATCGAAGAATGATTTTACGAAATTGGGTGCTGAAGTCATTGCGGTTATATATTTTTCTGAATTTATATACTAAGTCACCATAAAATTCGGGTTCCGATAGACCTTGATGCAGAAGAGATTTAAGTCCAATATTGAATTTTGAAATTAAATCAGAATGGCGTCTATAAAATTTTGAAAAGGCTTTGCGTAGTTTATGGTACCGATAACCCTGATTAAGGAGTTTAGCCGTTAATAATTTATTACGAGTGTTGAAGTCAGTTACATGACTACACACTCTAGCAAATCGAATTAATTGCGAAATATAAACGCCATAGGATGGCGCACGAGGAACATCACCATCCAAAAAAGGAAAATTTACAATCTCAAAATCAAAGTCATCGCGTTTATCATAAATTTTGCACGAAACAAATCCATCTACAATAGATAGATGTAAATCCAAAAACGAGACCTCGGTATCAGAAGAATTTGATTTATTTAACTGAAGTTCTAGGGGGTAAATCTGACTGATCAAACCATCAAAATAGGTATTATCAATATTTAATAAATCATCTAAATATCTAGAAGTGGAGCTAAAAGCTTCAATAATTTCAGATTGGTTATCAATGGAAAGCGACAAAATGAAGTCTCTTTCATAACAATACAAGAACAGATCAGCCACAAGAGGTGCGCAATTAGTACCCATCGGAATACCCACAATTTGTCTAAATAACTTAGTACCGAATCTAATATAAATATTGTCAAGTAGAAAGGTGAGGGCATCACACACTTTCTGACATGACCAAAGTGTATAATTCTTATGCTCTTTAGAAGTGAAAACTGCATTTCTGACATTACATGCAAGATAGAGAGAATCTTCTCTGTGAAAAGCCCATTCAATTAAATCATTAAGCTTTTCTTTTATAAGATTATGAGGAAGTGTAGTGTAAAGAGTGGAAAAATCGTAAGTAGACAGACTAGAAGCACGAACATGTCTGGATTTCAATTTATTTAAAACCTCATTCGAATTTTTTATAGAACTCATTTTTGATTTTTATTTACATCCCCGTCAAAATTGTAAAGGTCATTTTGGAGACGTTGCTTCCAATTTTGTGGGACTTTTACCTGACGTTGAGATGAAAATGACATCTCAAGCCCTGCCGCCAAATGAAACCAATAGGGTTTATATGCATGGACAGCCCAACTCACACTACTTTTCCTTCGCAGGCTTAGGAAGCTCTTACGGGTTTACCAGTACCCATGTGCAGTCTGTTTCTGACAGCTCTGTGTGAAAGCATCATGCAGCGCAATCTATTTCTTCAAGCCCCGATGGGAGTGGGGCTGTATTTTTGTCTTTAAAGCAGGGCACATACCAAGGGACATAAAACTCAACATGACCTACAGTGGCGACTGAGTTTTTGTTGTCCACGGAAACGGATACAAAACTCTTTTCAACGATTTGAAAACGCAGCGTTTAGACCACGCTTAAACGATCGTTTACATTTTCAGCCAATCAGATCATCGTTTCTGAAACGTTTCCAGCGTTTCGTATATCAACCAATCCAATTAGCGTTCAGAAAATGCTGTCATGGAAACCGTTTCTGGTTTCATATGTTTTTTTTTGTTTTTTTTTTCGTTAATCAATAAAACCCCCGCAGACTCACTTTAATGATAATAATAATGATGATAATTAATAATAATGAATAAAAATAAAAATAAATAACAATAATGATTATTATTATTATTTATTATTATTATTTTGATTATTTTATTATGAAACAGAAAATAGATAAAAATAATAGCGAAATGATTTTAAGGTGAACAGGATCTCCTGCAATAAGCAGGAAATTGTGCTTGACAGAAAGAAAATGTTTCCGGATTCTGTAGCTCAGTCGGATGCGCGTATAACTGTTGATCCAGATTCGCGGGTTCAATGCTTGCCGGTGAAAAACAAACTACATAAGAACATCAATCATCACGAAAACACGCCTTTATAAATTTGACTCTCTTAAAACCACTTTTGTATTGAAAAACTTGGCTTGACAGGGTTAATTATTTTACATTATTTCTTCTCAAATATAGACTGTGGGTAAACGCTAAACCCGCATCGCCAAGGCGGTTCTAACAAGTACCCACAATCTATGTTTTGAGTAGAAATTTGGACAAAAATATCAGAACTTTTATCCCAACATTTACATTTTTATATAGAGTAGAAGTTTTCAATTTATTTGATTAGGCTTGTTTTCGTAATGGAACAAAAATAAATTGTATTTGAACTGTCAGAATCAGACAAACGCTATTTTTTTTTTCTTTTTTATATTTTGGCGTTGAACATATTTCATTTATAATTTTATGATAATTTTATACTAAGCCGCGAAAACAATTTATATCTGAAACAAATAAAAATCATCGCTTCACCTCATTACAAAAACACGCACTTTTGTACTTTGAAAATTTTACCAAAATTCTAAGAAAAATATTATATTTTTATATTTCTGCTTAAAGCATAGATTGTGAGAACTCGTTAGAGTCGCCTCGGTGAGGCGGTTCTAACGAGTAACCACCATCTATGTTATAAGCAGAATTAAGAAGAAAATCACAATAACACACCCGTGCGACATAGTGGATTTTTTTCAGATCTCCAAAATGGCTACTTTTCTAATGAAAATACGTGATATTTTTCATTTATGCTGCAAATATAGGTTGTGGGTGCTCGTTAGAACCGACTCCATGCGGAGGTTCTAACGAGTACCAACAACTTTAATGTATACCCCTATTTTGTCGATAGAAAGTGAGGTGTAAGGGGGTGTTCATTTCACGAACTTTTTCACGCGATGATGTACACCCATGTACATTCCAGTTATATTATATAAAGGTTAGGTTTAAGGGCTCAAAATAATAAAGGCTTGTTTTCATGATGTCTTGAAAACACGGTATGTTCATATTGTGAACAAAAAATATGATCGCGATATCTTCAGTGGCAGCTACTTTTTCAATATTCTTTTTTCATAAATGCCAAACACATTTTGTCTTAAACATCAGACTTTTCACTCACGCTTCGCACTCGTGAAAATTCTGATATTTTGAATTTACGCCACCTTAAACACTATTTTATTTTTGAGGCATTGATTCCAATTGTGTGTGTGTGTGTGTGTGTGTGTGTGTGTGTGTGTGTGTGTGTGTGTGTGTGTGTGTGTGTGTGTGTGTGTGTGTGTGTGTGTGTGTGTGTGTGTGTGTGTGTGTGTGTGTGTGTGTGTGTGTGTGTGTGTGTGAGTCTGTGTGTGTGTACACATATGTGTGTGCATGCATGTTGCAGGAGTGGGTACATACATGCATGCATGAGTGTGCATGTATGCAAATGTGCATCATTGCATGCATGTGTGTGTGCATGCATGCCTGAGCGCATGCATGCATACATGCATATGTGTGTGTACATACATGCATGTGTGCTTGCATGCTTGAGTGTGTTCATGCATGAAACATGTGCGTATGCATGCATGCATGAGTGTGAATGTATGTGCACATGCATGCATGTATGAATATGTGCATATATGCACGCAGCATGTGTGTGCGTGCATGCATGCGTCTGTGAATGCATGTATGTTTACATGCATGCCTGAGTGTGTGCATGTGTGGATGTTTGTGTGTGCATGCATGACTGAGTGCATGCATTCATGAATGCATGTGTGTGCGTGCATGGGTATGTGCATACATGCATGCATGTGAGAAATCGTGTGTGTACATGTATGCATGCATGTGTGTGCATTCAAGCATGCATGCATGCCTTTGTGCATTTTTGGGTGCATGCATGTATGTGTGATTGCATGTATGTGTGTGTGCATCCATTTGTGTGTGCCTGCATGCATGTGTGATGCACGTGTGCATGCAAGGGTCTGTGTTTGCATGTGTGCATGCAAGTATGCATGTGTGCCTGCATGTGGTGCGTGTGTGCTTTCATGCATGCATGTGTGATCACATGTGCATATATGCATGCATGCGTGTGTGTACATGCATGCATGCATGTGTGTGCCAGTGTGTGCATGCGTGCGTGGGTATGTGCATACATACCGGTGTGAAATTGTGCGTGTGCATGCATGCACGCGTGTGTGAGCATGCATGCATGTGTACACATCAAGTATGCATGCACGTGTGTGTGCATGTGTGCATGCATGCATGGATGTGATTGCATGTGTGCATGCATGTGTGATGCACATGTGGTGCATGCATGCATACATGTGTGAATGCATGTACACACACACATGCATGCATGCGTGAGAGTGTGAATGCATGTATGTGCACATGCACGCATGAGGGTATGTATGTGTCACAGGGTTGGAAAAAGAACATGGCTCGACCGGATCTCGAACCCAGGGCCTCTCGCATACCGTGCGAACACTCTACCGACTGAGCTACCGAACCACACGGTCGGCCTGTTACATTTCCCCCCTGCCTAATGAGATTCATCCCGAATCTCTAAGTCCTATCCAGTCCGACTGCGAGACTTATTTTTAAAACTCGTTCGTGCCCTCAGACGCGGTGCTGCCCCTACACTGCCACCAAACGTTACAAGGGTGGAAATAGAACATGATTCGGCCAGGACTCGAACCCAGGGCTTCTCGCATACCGTATGTATGTATGTATGTATGCATGTATGTATGTATGTATGTATGTATGTATGTATGTATGTATGTATGTATGTATGTATGTATGTATGTATGTATGTATGTATGTATTTGTGTGTGTGTGTGTATGTTTGCTTGCTTGCACGCACGTACGTACGTACGTATGTGTGTGTCCGTCTGTGTGTGTGTCTGTTTGTCTGCATGCATGTATGCATGCAGGAGTCAGATACTTGATCAGACAGGAGTCAGATACTTGATCTATACCTTTCTGCATCTTCTCTTCTGTAGAAGCACCTTTTGTTATGTCATCAGCAAAGAGGAACACATCTAGCACCTCTGTCTGCATCTTGGATTTGGCTTTCAACTCCCGGAGATTGAAAAGCGTCCCACCAAAGCGAACCCTAATAGGTATGCCATTGTCACCATCCTGCAAAGCACCTGCGAGCATGGCAGAAAACATCATGCTGAACAGTGTTGGGGCTAACACACAGCCTTGCTTGATTCCGTTTGTCACAGGGAATAGATCTGAAAACGCACCATCATTTTGGACCTGTGCAAGCATACAATCGTGGAACTGTCTCACCATTGCCATGAACGTGGTTGGCCATCCATACTTCACCATGATATTCCAAAAGGCCTTCACGACTGACTGTATCAAATGCTTTGGTGAGGTCAACAAAGGTCATGTATAGATCCATGTTCTGTTCTTGGCATTTCTTTTGCAGCTGCCTTGCTGTGAAGATCATGTCAATTGTTCCTCTGTCCTTCCTAAACCCACACTGGCTTTCTGGTAGAGGCCCTAAATGTTAAAGATGTTCATTTAGTCGGAAAGGATTTTCCCAGCAATTGTTTTGTTTATTTGATTTGATGTTTAACGCCCAAGTCAACAAAGATCATTTTGGAGACGTTGCATCCAATTTTGTGGGCTTTTTACCCAACATGAGATGAAATGACATCTAAAGCCCTGTCGCCCAATGAGATCAATAGGGTTTATAAGCCTGGACTGGCCGACTCGTACCGCGTTGCCTGGGAAGGCTTAGATCCTCTAAGCGGTTTACCAGTACTCGTGTGCGGGTCGGTTTCAACTCTGCGTGGAAGCATCATGCAGCCCATCTAATTCGTCAAGCCCTGATGGGCGGGGGCCGTTCCCAGCAATTGACAATAAAGAGATGCCACGGTGATTGTCCCAGATCTAAGGGTTCCCTTTCCGTTTGAATAGGTGGATAATTGACGCATCCTTGAATTCGCGAGGGATGGTTTCTTTTCTCCATATAATGTGAAATAACTTTGTAAACTTCTTAGCAACTGGAGTACCTCCGACTTTGTAAATCTCAGCAGATATTGCATCTGGTCCTGGAGCCTTGGGCCAGGTAAAGTTGGCAGAACAGCAGAACCAGCAGAAGAAATGGTAAAGTTGGCAGAACAGCAGAACCACCAGAAGAAATGGTAAAGTTGGCGGAACAGCAGAACCTGCAGAAGAAATGGTAAAGTTGACAGAACAGCAGAACCAGCAGAAGAAATTGTAAAGTTGGCAGAACAGCAGAGCGCCTTTCTATCGCATTTATTAGCTGAGAAATTAGGAAAACATCATTTTTTTCTTCTGCTGGAGATGGAGAAAAACGTTTGTCTCCGAATTTCGGATTTTTTTCCTGTATACTAAGTACTAAGTAAGTAAAATGATGAAGTCTGCCGTTTACAGCGCCTTTCTATCGCAATTATTAGCCGAGATATTTAGAAGAAAAAAACATCATTTTTTTCTTCTGCTGGGAACATCGAGAAAAGTTTTTGTCTTCGAATTTCGGATTTTTTTCCTGTTTACTATGTCGCTATGAAATTGATGAAGTGTGCCGTTTACCGCGCCTTTCTATCGCAATTATTAGCCGAGATATTGAGAAAAACATCATTTTTTCTTCTGCTGGGTTGATCGAGAAAAATTTTTGTCTTCGAATTTCGGATTTTTTTCCTGTATACTAAGTCGCTATAAAAATGATGAAGTCTGCCGTGTACCGCGCCTTTCTATCGCAATTATTAGCCGAGATATTTAGAAAAACATCATTTTTTTTCTTCTGCTGGGAAGATGGAGAAAAAATTTTGTCTTCGAATTTCGGATTTTTTTCTTGCATACTTAGTCGCTATAAAATTGATGAAGTGTGCCGTTTACCGCGCCTTTCTTTCGCAATTATTAGCCGAGATATTGAGAAAAAAAAACATTATTTTTTTCTTCTGCTGGGTTGATCGAGAAAAAAATGTTTGTCTTCGAATTTCGGATTTTTTTCCTGTATACTAAGTCGCTATAAAATTTATAAGGTCTGCCGTTTACCGCGCCTTTCTATCGCAATTATTAGCTGAGATATTTAGATAAACATGATTTTTTTTTTCTTCTGCTGGTTTGATCGAGAAAAATTTTTGTCTTCGAATTTCGGATTTTTTTCCTGTATACTAAGTCGCTATAAAAATGATGAAGTCTGCCGTTTACAGCGCCTTCCTATCGCAATTATTAGCCGAGATAATTAGAAAAACATCATTTTTAATGACAGATTCCATCTGTCTATTCTTGCTGTGCTGCACGTTTTAAGTAATTCAGGCTTTTTCTTCCGGCTTTGACCGCCATAGAAATATGAGTCCGCACAAAATGTAGTCGGGTTTGGCGCAGTAATCCAAATTGTACAAGCGTATTAATTATCCTGTAAGCGGAATACAAACTTTTGAAGCAGACGACTTGGACGATTCAGCATTTCATATGAATCAGCTGCAACATGTGACGGGTATACCCAGATCAATGCGGCATCTGCTGAGCAGTCTGCTCAGGTTTTACACTGTTTTCTATCATTGCTGCCAATATTTAATCCTTAAAGACCAGCCTGCTGTTGGACCAGGTCAGCTGTAGATAAGAATATTAATGGGTTTTCTTTCTGACTTTCGAGGTCAAGTTTAGGTCAGTTACAACTTAGGTGTATATTGACTTTGCGTGGAGAAATTTAAAAGCAAGACTGTCCCTTTCAACCCTGGAATATGGTACAGATACTTATTGTAGGTCCTGTGATATAATTCTAGGTGCCATATATTTAGCAGAATCGACGAGCCCAACTTCAGTGATGGAAGGGTGCACTCCAGAAACTCAAGGCAGTGAATACATCAAAGCACTGACAACACTCATGCCGATTGTCTCTAAATGCAGGCTGGTTATGAACAGGGACTTGGACTGAGTCGTTTAAACTTAGGATGTTAGTAACTAATGCAAAAAGTGTAGAACAAGATCAGCACAGTGTTGTGTGGCTTTTGAACTTAGTTTACACTGTTTGCCAGATCCAACATATGATTCATGTGCAGATATTACAGATAACACATGTACTCAACATTGACAAACGACGCGGCTATGTTTGGGTTGATTGTTTGGCATTCGATCCGAAGTTGATAATAAGAAAAGCGCTTCAGTGCTAATGTCTACGTGATTATCACTGACTTGTCAGAATAACTTTTTGTCTTGTAGAAAATAGCCGCAGTGAGATCGGGGTATTCCATAAGACGGAAGAGGGTTATCCTGGAATCATAGGGTGAGCTTGGCAAACAGTGTAGACCAAGATCAGACGCTGCCGAATGCGCCTTCTTATCAAAATCTTCAGTATTCGTTTGGAATTTCAGAGTTAAATGAAACAGTTTAAATCTCAGCCCAGGCCTATTACTCCAACCTACACCCCACAACACTCAGCTCTTTGATTCTGAAACCAAACGATTAAAACACGCTTAGGCACCATGCCCTTAAGCTAAAAAGGTTAAAGCAATCAACCGTGACGTCTGGTTACCAGTCCGGCCCCGTCGATCCTGTGCACCACCCTCACACCAGTACGGATAGAAACCACATTTTCAGGATCAAACTTTTGATGTGTGATGTAAGGTCGTGCCTAGAAAAGAAGAAACTGAAATTTGTTCTAAAAAAAAAAGCATTTAGTGAGAGCGTATTGCAACATTTTTCATTAAAGGATCGTAAGCGTGCCCCTGGACAGTTAGCAGCTGGTCGGAAAGCGGATGACGTTGACTTTGATTTTGGGTGCCACATGTTTGTGATCTATCGTCTATTTATACGAGTGGACGTCGTCGTAGCGGAAGACCGACGTCCGTACGTCAAGATCGATTCGACCGTCAGACGCATATGCGAAACAGATTTCCGCCGGCAGCTGCTACACTGTGCCTGTAGATTAACAAGGGTCAACTACCGACTAATAAGCACTGACACTGATCGTCGCCCTTATGCGATGCACGTTTGAGAGCTAGACGCCGCTGTCGTGACCAAAGTTAACGCGTCGACACAGTACGGAACACTTACGCTAGTGCATAAATTTGCGTCTAAGCGACTGACATGTGCGTTTCAGTGACAAATCGCACTACAGCCTGAATCACGCCGGTTGTCGTTTTCAGGTGTTTCGACGAGGCCACGCGTGCATAACAGAGCATGACATATTGGGTGAAATAAACGTAATTGTGTGGCGAGCTATTGCGTGTAGTTAGCGAACGCAGCTTAGTGTCATTAAGAACATTCAAGATCATATCTGAGACGTGGATTGAGAACAGCAAGATGTTACATCAATCAAGTGCTTCGGCCTCACATGGTTCCATTTATTTGTTTACGCTCAGAATCCGGGATATCTTATCCAGCAGTATTACGAGCGGACTCATAGTGCTGTTCTTACTCAAAAATGTCTTCAAGCCAATGGAATTGATGTACTGGACTAGCCAGCCTTTCGCCTCCGATCTCTTTCCCATACAGTATCTTTGGGTAGAGGTGTCCACAACCGTCCAGACAAAAACTGTTACTTATGGACAGTAGCATTGTTAAAACTTGAATTTTAATGTTTGGTTTTGAAAACGTAAATAGTTTCTTTCAAAAATTTGAAACATCGAATGGCGTATCATAATACCACCGGTCTATAGACATCTGCAAACATATCATATATTGGAATTTGCAGAACTACCTGTCTAAATTTTAAGCTCATTTTAGAAAGGTTTTCTGTAAGTTTTCACAGTGTTATGATTTTCTCATAGAATCTGTCAATTCAGTGCCTTTGGCGCTTTGATTTTCTTCGGCTGGGAACATCGAGAAAAATTTTTGTCTTCGAATTTCGGATTTTTTTTGCTGTATACAAAGTCGCTATAAAAATGATGAAGTGTGCCGTTTACCGCGCCTTTCTATCGCAATTATTAGCCGAGATATTGAGAAAAACATTATTTTTTTCTTCTGCTGGGTTGATAGAGAAAAATTATTGTCTTCGAATTTAGGATTTTTTTTCCTGTGTACTAAGTCGCTATAAAATTGATGAAGTGTGCCGTTTACCACGCCATTCTATCGCAATTATTAGCCGAGATATTGAGAAAACATTATTTTTTTCTTCTGCTGGGTTGATCGAGAAAAGTTTTTGTCTTCGAATTTCGGATTTTTTTCCTGTATACTAAGTCGCTATAAAATGATGAAGTCTGCCGTTTACAGCGCCTTTCTATCGCAGTTATCAGCCGAGATATTGAGAAAAAAAAAACATCATTTTTGTCTTCTGCTGGGAAGATCGAGAAAATTTTTTGTCTTCGAATTTCGGATTTTTTTCCTGTATACTAATAAAAATCAAAAATGAGTTCCTTTAAGAGCAATGAAAACATTCATAAGAAAGAAGATGGGTCATACTACGTAGTTTCGGCTAATAAAGCCTCATCAGTGACCCTGTAATGATCCGGCAAAGAAAGCAAGAGGAAACATACTGCAATTTTGCGAATTTCGAATAGGCAGTCGATACAAAGACTGGTATAAATCAAAATGGGGTCCAAATAATTAAAAACCTGTCTAGAATATGAGTCTAAACCAATAATTTATTTCTAAGAATATTTACACTGATCTCAAAGGACCAAAAGTAAAATATAAACTGCACTATGGTTGATGTACGGGGAGACGTTTTACGGCCGCCACACGGCACAACACCAGCTGCAGTGAAGGCAAATAAAAATCAAAAATGAGTTCCTTTAAGAGCAATGAAAACATTCATAAGAAAGAAGATGGGTCATACTACGTAGTTTCGGCTAATAAAGCCTCATCAGTGACCCTGTAATGATCCGGCAAAGAAAGCCAGAGGAAACATACTGCAATTTTGCGAATTTCGAATAGGCAGTCGATACAAAGACTGATATAAATCAAAATGGGGTCCAAATAATTAAAAACCTGTCTAGAATATGGGTCTAAACCAATAATTTATTTCTGATTTCTCAGAATATTCACACTGATCTCAAAGGACCAAAAGTAAAATATAAACTGCACTATGGTTGATGTACGGGGAGACGTTTTACGGCCGCCACACGGCACAACATCAGCTGCAGTGAAGGCAAATAAAAATCAAAAATGAGTTCCTTTAAGAGCAATGAAAACATTCATAAGAAAGAAGATGGGTCATACTACGTAGTTTCGGCTAATAAAGCCTCATCAGTGAGTCGCTATAAAAATGATGAAGTCTGCCGTTTATTTAGAAAAACATCAATATCTCGGCTAATAAATGCGATAGGAAGGCGCGGTAAACGGCAGTCTTCATCATTTTTATAGCGCCTAAGTATAGAGAGAAAAAATCCGAGATTCGGAGACAAAACTTTTCTCGATCTTCCCAGCAGAAGAAAAAATGATGTTTTTCTCAATATCTTACCTAATAAATGCGATAGGAAGGCGCGGTAAACGGCAGTCATTTATCATTTTATAGCGACTAAGTACAGAGTGAAAAAATCCGAAATTCGACGACAAAAATTTTTCTCCATCTTCCCAGCAGAAGAACATGATATTTTTCTCAATATCTCAGCTAATAAATGCGATAGGAAGGCGCGGTAAACGGCAGTCTTCATCATTTTTTAGCGACTTAGTATAGAGAGAAAAAATCCGAGATTCGGATACAAAAATTTTTCTCGATCTTCCCAGCTAAAAAATGCGATAGGAAGGCGCGGTAATCGGCAGTCTTCATCATTTTTATAGCGACTAAGTATAGAGAGAAAAAATCCGAAATTCGGAGACAAAATTTTTTCTCGATCTTCCCAGCAGAAGAAAAAAATGATGTTTTTCTCAATAT
The DNA here is from genome assembly GCA_963580285.1 of Lucinisca nassula. Classification (NCBI taxonomy): domain Eukaryota; kingdom Metazoa; phylum Mollusca; class Bivalvia; order Lucinida; family Lucinidae; genus Lucinisca; species Lucinisca nassula. Next base: position 103,027,409 of record OY757023.1, on the reverse strand, counting down.
CTCAGCTAATAGATACGATAGAAAGGCGCGGTAAACGGCAGTCTTCATCATTTTTATAGCGACTAAGTATAGAGAGAATAAATCCGAAATTCGGATACAAATTTTTTTCTCGATCTTCCCAGCAGAAGAAAAAAATGATGTTTTTCTCAATATCTCAGCTAATAAATGCGACAAGAAAGCGCGGTAAACGGCAGTCTTCATCACTTTTATAGCGACTAAGTATAGAGAGAAAAAATCCGAAATTCGGAGACAAAAATGTTTTTCGATCTTCCCAGCAGAAAAAAAAAATGATGTTTTTCTAAATATCTCAGGTAATAAATGCGATAAAATGGTGCGGTAAACGGCAGTCTTCATCATTTAATAGCGACTAAGTATAGGGAGAAAAAAAACGAAATTCGGAGACAAATTTTCTCGATCTTCCCAGAAGAAGAAAAAAATGATGTTTTTCTCAATATCTCAGCTAATTAATGCGATAGGAAGGCGCAGTAAGCGGCAGTCTTCATTATTATCATAGCGACTAAGTATAGAGAGAAAAAATCCGAAATTCGGAGACGAAAATTTTTTCTCGATCTTCCCAGCAGAAGAATAAATGATGTTTTTCTGAATAGCACAGCTAATAAATGCGATAGGAAGGCGCGGTAAACGGCAGTCTTCATCATTTTTATAGCGACTAAGTAAAGAAAGAAAAAAAATCCGGAATTCGGAGACGAAAATTTTTCTCCATCTTCCCAGCAGAAGATAAAAATGATGTTTTTTTTCTAAATATCTCAGCTAATAAATGCGATAGGAAGGCGTGGTAAACGGCAGTCTTCATTATTTTTATAGCGACTAAGTATAGAGAGAAAAAATCCGAAATTCGGAGACAAAAATTTTTCTCGATCTTCCCAGCAGAAGAAAAAAATGATGTTCTTCTCAATATCTCAGCTAATAAATGCGATAGGAAGGCGCGGTAAACGGCAGTCTTCGTCATTTTTATAGTGGCTAAGTATAGAGAGAAAAAATCCGAAATTCGGAGACAAAAATGTTTTTCGATCTTCCCAGCAGAAGAAAAAAATGATGTTTTTCTCAATATCTCAGCTAATAAATGCGATAGGAAGGCGCGGTAAACGGCAGTTTTCGTCATTTTTATAGTGACTAAGTATAGAGAGAAAAAATTCGAAATTCGGAGACAAAAATTTTTCTCGATCTTTCCAGCAAAAGAAAAACATGATGTTTTTCTCAATATCTCAGCTAATAAATGCGATAGGAAGGCGCGGTAAACGGCAGTCTTCATCATTTTTATAGCGACTAAGTAAAGAGAGAAAAAATCCGACATTCGGAGACAAAAATTTTTCTCGATCTTCCCAGCAGAAGAAAAAAATGATGTTTTTCTCAATATCTCAGCTAATAAATGCGATAGGAATGCGCGGTAAACGGCAGTCTTCATCATTTTTATAGCTTCTAAGTATAGAGAGAAAAAATCCGAAATTCGGAGACAAAATTTTATCTCGATCTTCCCAGCAGAAGAAAAAAAAAATGATGTTTTTCTCAATATCTCAGGTAATAAATGCGATAGGAAGGCGCGGTAAACGGCAGTCTTCATCATTTTTATAGCGACTAAGTATAGAGAGAAAATATCCGAAATTCGGAGACAAAAATTTTCTCGATCGTCCAAGCAGAAGAAAAAAGTGATGTTTTTTCAATATCTCAGCTAATAAATGCGATAGGAAGGCGCGGTAAACGGCAGTCATTATTATTTTTATAGCGACTAAGTATAGAGAGAAAAAATCCGAAATTCGGAGACAAAAATTTTTCTCGATCTTCCCAGCAGAAGAAAAAAATGATGTTTTTCTCAATATCTCAGCTAATAAATGCGATAGGAAGGCGTGGTAAACGGCAGTCTTCATCATTTTTATAGCGACTAAGTAAAGAGAGAAACAATCCGAAATTCGGAGACAAAATTGTTTTCGATTTTCCCAGCAGAATATAAAAATTGATGTTTTTTCTCAATATCTCAGCTAATAAATGCGATAGGAAGGCGCGGTAATCGGCAGTCTTCATCATTTTTATAGCGACTAAGTATAGAGAGAAAAAATCCGAAATTCGGAGACAAAAATTTTTCTCGATCATCCCTAGAGAAGAAAAAAATGATGTTTTTCTCAATATCTCAGCTAATAAATGCGATAGGAAGGCGCGGTAAACGGCAGTCTTCATAATTTTTATAGCGACTAGGTATAGAGAGAAAAAATCCGAAATTCGGAGACAAAAAATTATCTTGATCTTCCCAGCAGAACCAAAAAATGATGTTTTCTCATTATCTCGGCTAATAAATGCGATAGGAAGGCGCGGTAAACGGCAGTCTTCATCATTTGTATAGCGACTGAGTATAGAGAGAAAAAATCCAAAATTCGGAGATAAAAATTTTTCTCGATCTTCCCAGCAGAAGAAAAAAATAATGTTTTTCTCAATATCTCAGCTAATAAATGCGATAGGAAGTCGCGGTAAACGACAGACTTCATCATTTTTATAGCGACTAAGTGTAGTGGGAAAACATCCGAAATTCGCAGACAAAACTTTTTCTCGGATTTCCAGCAGAATAAAAAAATAATGTTTTTCTCAATATCTAAGCTAAAAATGCGATAGAAAGGCGCGGTAAACGGCAAACATCATCATTTTTATAGCGACTTAGTATAGGGAGAAAAAATCCGAAATTCGGAGACAAAACTTTTTTTTCGACCTTCCCAGCAAAAAAAAAAAAAAAGATGTTTTTCTCAATATCTCAGTTGATAAATGCGATAGGAAGGCGCAGTAAACGGCAGACTTCATCATTTTATAGCGACTAAGTGTAGATGGAAAAAATCCGAAATTTGGAGCCAAAAATTTTTCTCGGATTTTCCAGCAGAAGAGAAAAATGATGTTTTCTCAATATCTAAGCTAATATATGCGATAGAAACGCGCAATAAACCGCATACATCATCCTTTGAAGAGATTATGTTTGTAGTTTTTTTTTTTTTTGCTTGTTCTGTTGTTCTGCTAACTTGACCATTTCTTCTGTCGGTTTAGTTGTTTTGCTAATATCACCATTTTCTACTCGTTCTGCTCTAATGTTAATTTAACCAGTTCGTTCTGCTCGTTCTGCTGTTAATCTAACTTGACCAATCCGTTCTGCTCGTTCTGCTAACTTGACCATTTCGTTCTGCTCGTTCTGCTGTTCTGCTAACTTGACCTGGCTCCGATGTATTTCACGAAGTAAATAAAGTGTCCTTGTTGTAGGGTGGTCTATATGAAAGTATTATATCACTTGTTTTTTTATTATTATTATTGTTTCTAGCTCACCTTTGCCGAAGACTCCATGGGAGCTTATAGTATAGTGGCTCCTCCGTCGTCCGTCCGTCCGTCGTCCGTCCACACTTTTGAGCAGCTATATCTCTGTATCCTGCAGGTTGATCTCAATCATTTCTCATCTATAGCATGCCTCTGGTAGGGCATTGATGTCATAAACTTTTTTTTTTCGAAATCGCTCTAAAACGTTGGTTCCTATGGCAACCACGAGGTCCCATAGACTTATTGTGGGAAAATGCTTGTAAGGTGGCTGGGGGTAAAACCCCGGATGAGTTCGAAAACCGGCCAAGTCCGCCGATTTAACATAGTGTTATTTCCCTTTGATTGCTGAAAATGCCCATTTTCGACCTTGTCATCACCGTAGCCCCGTCAGTTTTGATCGGATCTTTCTGAAACTTCTATGTGAGGTGGCTGGGGATAAAACCTCGGATGAGTTTGAAAACTGGCCAAGTCAGCACATTTGTCATAGAATTACAACCCTTTGATTGCTGAAAATGCCGATTTTTTGACCTTTTCATCACGGTAGCCCCTTCTGCTTTTATCGAATCTTTCTGAAACTTATATGTAAGGCGGCTAGGGATAAAAACTCGGATGAGTTCGAAAGTCGGCCCATTTGTCATTGAGTTACGTCCCTTTGATTACTGAACATGCAAATTTTTGTCCTTGTCATCACCGTAGCCCCTTCAGTTTTGGTCGGATCATTCTGAAACTTATATGTAAGGTGGCTGGTGATAGAACCTAGGATGAGTTTGAATACCAGCCAAGACTGCCCATTTGTCTTTGAGTTTCGTCCCTTTGATTGCTGAAAATGCCGATTCTTTACCTTGTCATCACTGTAGCCCTTTCCGTTTTGATTGGATCTTTCTGGAACTTATATATAAGGTGGCTGGGGATACAAACTTGGATGAGTTCGAAAACCAGCCAAATCGGCCCATTTGTCATAGAGTTACGTTCCTTTGATTGCTAAAAATGCCGATTTTCGACCTTGTCATCATTGTAGCCCCTTCAGTTTTGATTTGATCTTTCTGAAACTTATATGTAGGTGGCTGGGGATAAAAACTTGAATGAGTTCGAAAACATGTCAAATCGGCCCATTTATCATAGTTACATCCTGAAAATGCCGATTTTCGACCTTGTCACTTGAAAGTTACATATAAGCAAGTCAGGAATAAAAGCGTGAATGAGTTTGAAAATCGGTGAGATCAGCTGATTTATCGTAGAGTTACATTCTACTTGATTGCAGAAAATGCTTACCATGTCGTCACCTTGTGTTCCAATAAATCCTTCAGGAAAGGTTGGCACTTCCTGAAACTTTGAATCTGTTAGCTCAGGTGAGCGATACAGGACCGTCTTGGTCCTCTTGTTTTTTTTTTTGTTTTTTTTTTTTGTTTTATTTATTTAGTAACATTATTTATTTGTTTATTTATTTATTTATCTATGTATGGAGAAAAACAGTTTTAAACCACCTGACCTTCCATTGCAGAACTTGACTCGATCGTGCCTCGAACTCAAGTAGAAAGAGACCTCATATTTATGAGTCAGCGCTCGTACCTACCAACACGGTCAATTTTACAAAACAATTCATCTCTGAAATCAAATTGCGCGTCAAACGAACAATTCAAAACTTTAACATGTGCATGGTTCTGTTACATGTGGGTTTACGGCGTCCCGCAAACCTCCATGCTGACAAGACAACCGAGCGTGATCTCTGACAGGTGTACGGGCAGCTGTGGGGTAAGGCACAAGAAAGATATTAGATGAATGACATGAATTATTTACAGTATCTACATTTAACACTTACTAACACAAAACATCACAAATTGTTGCTTCTGTAGCCAACTCACGACGTCCGCTCCGAAGGCAAAACAACGTTCTGTGCTCGGAACGGGTGACGTGAATACCTACAGAAGCAAACAACAAAAACAACAACAAAAACAAAAAAAGAAACAACACAAGACGCGACTGGCCAGTTTTTAACTTAGGGTGGATCCCCCTCTCGCGTGAATTTTCCTCTCGCGAAACTAGTGTAACCTAGTCTATCGACATTGTTGCCGATCACAGGTTTAGCGATCGCACAATCTGATTCGTCCGAATCACCTGCAGGTTATTTAGTTGACCTCTCTCACATTTGTTCACAATGGACAATGGTATGCGCTGATTTCGGTGGTCTGTCCGCCCTTGCTGGACCCTAACCCCCAGCGTCGTACCAGTACCTGCTGCTATATTGCAGGGAGCAGCAGGTCACCACACATTGTTGTGCCTGCAAATTACGATAACTGGACTAAGACACGGTTTACAAAACATACATGCTATATCATGATCCCCCTCCCGGAGAAGTAAGAATATATTCATGCATATACCGTTATTGCGCATGCGCCGACCAGACATACAGGCTGGTTAGTGCATGCGACAAATAACCGTACAGCAGAACTCAACTTGACTGTGCATCAATTATCAGCACCCAGCGCTTGACACAATAATACTCAAAGTTCATGTTTCCTTACTGAGCACTACAGAAATCAATTAATGCTCATTACTACTGAAGCTAAATTAACTTGGTGCGTCGTCGCAAGCGGCGTCATATACTTACACGTCGTTGACGTCATTATTGATATGCAGGAAACAAGACGTCATAAAATACATGAAGTAAAGGCGAAAAAGTGGGAAAATCATCACGTTAATATTTTTCGTTACAGAAATGTGAAGAATCTATAAGGGAAATATTGTATACGGCAAGTACATCACGAAAACACGCCTATATAATTTTGACCCTCTGAAACCCCACTTTTATATAGTAAAACTGGGGTTTACAGGGGTATTCATTATTTTTCTTATTTTTCTTATTTCTGTTCAAAAACATAAATAGTGGGTACTCATTGAGGCGGTTCTAACGAGTACCCACAATCTATGTTTTTGAGCAGAAATATGAAAAATATCAGAATTTTTATCTGAAAATTTTCATTTTTTTGGAGGTAAAATGTTCAATATATGTGAATAGGCGTGTTTTCGTAATGAAATTCAACGTCCTTTCTATAAAAAAAAGTGGTGGTTACAGGGCTAGTTTTGTCGAAGAAAACATTTTTACTTTTCTTTGCTGAATTTTGAATTACTGATGTTCGACAACACTATTGTGAAAATTTCAGAAAAAAAAAAACAAAAAAAAAAAACAAGCGAACTTGTTGAAAATCTGCCTACCCTACAAATTTCTGCACAATTTGCATTCATTTCGACCACGGGAGAAAGCATAACTATTTGCTTTTAAAAGTCCGATGACTAGAATAAAAAAAAATTGCGCAGGTATTTACGAAAAAATGGTTTTGCATTAAATCATCACAAAACTTTGTTAATTTACTCCTTCTATGTAAAGCACCAAGTAGAAAAACGGCTTTCTGCAAGATTATTTGCATATCCAATCCACTCGTGGATCATCCATTTTATTACATAGCGGATCGTACACGAGGGTTCATTTCGTATGAATTTTATGAAACGAGCCAATTTTTTTTCATATGAAATGACCACAAGTATAATGTTCTGTTAATGATATGACCATTTAAAATTGGATCTTATCGCTTTAAAAATTAACATTATTTCAAAAAGAAAATGCCCAGTTGTCACGGATGTCGTCAGTGACGTTACATCTTCGCGCCTAAGTGTTATTAAATTTTTTATATGATGTCGTTCGCTACTGTATAACAGCGACGTTATAAGATAAATAGGGGACTTGGGGTGGGACTTGGGGTATTTCGTGCGGCCGCTCGCAAACTGTGTTTAGAACAGACATAAGAAAATAAATCACATTATAAGCAAAAAACATATTTTATCATATAACGTTGTGTCTGAGAGTTTAATAACGTCATATATTATATTTTTGGTGCTATTTAGGGAAATGAAAATAATATTTTCCTACTGGGAAAATATTACTTTCTGACGGGGATTTATTTCCTTCGAACGTCACCACGCACCATGACGCGCCAAAATCGGGACAAATGACGTAACGTCATAGCGCAAATTACGCAGTTTTAGACGTCAGAAAGGCAAAATACGTTTTTTTTTTAATAAATGTAATATATAAATTAATGTATCTTTAGTTTAAAATACTGGAAAAATTTCCCTCGAGACTTGGATATCTTATAGACAAACTCGTGCGTTCGCACTCGTTTGTTTACTTGATTTGCAAGTCTCTCGGGAAATATTTCCCGTATTTTAAACTAAAGATGTATTAATCTCTATTTATCATATGACGTCGCGACTGAGAGTGTAATAACGTCATGTAATAAATTCGGTAATTTACTAGTGGATTAAATATGCAAATTAGCTGGTTACGTTGCATAACACTAACCGACGTTGTCCATAATAGCGTCTCGTTTTCTTAAGGCGAAATGATAACGTTTTCATGCGATAACTGGAGATCAGATGAAATAATTCCGTCATATGATAAATAGAACCTTACATTTGTGCTCGTGTATTATTGAATTTATTAAACGCGTTGCGAAAAAGGGATAAAATCCTCGGCAAAGCCTCTCAACTCGTTTAATAAATTCAATAATACACGAACACTCATGTAAGATCCTCTATATCTAGCCTGGATGTGGGTGTTGCGGAAATGTATTTCATGTTTATGATAGAATATGACTATTTTGATCCCCAAAAAATCAACTTTGATGATGTTGAGTCATTAGTAGGCGTCAATTATCTAATAATTTGTTACCGCGTATAGATTGTAATGATAATCCTAGAGCTTTAATATATCATGTAACTGCTACTGTCTATGGCCCAGCAGGTAAGTTCCCACCCCGTGTACTTTTCCGAGTCAGGAAGAATGGTTTCTACTTTGCTTTAATTCTAATGATTTTGAGCAAAAATTCAACTAGTTAAAAATACGTATTTCAGTAGGAGTTGCAGCAATATTGATATCCATATAAACGTTTGCGATATGTGCGGTAAACATATTATTAGATAATTAACACCTATTAATGACTCAAAATCATCAAAGTTGATTTTTTTGGTCAAAATTGTAATATTCTATCACACACATCATAATTATTTCCCAAATACCCATATCCAGGCTAGATATAGGGGACTTGGGGTAATTCCGGGACTTGGGGTGACTTGGGGTATTTCGTGCGGCCCGTTTGCGAGTCCTCGTTAGAACTGCTTCATTAGTGCCCACACATGGAGAAGTATGAAAAATAATGTATACCCATGTGCCCACGGGGTTTAGCTGATAAGATATTAAATTGTATTGTGACCTCGACGCTATGCTTGATTCGTGATTCAAATTTCTCAGAAATTCCCTTGCAAATATTTTGAATTTCAAAGGAAAATATTCATAACGTATTTACACCGAAGCGAGCAGAAAATCTATCTATCTATCTATCTATCTATCTATCTATCTATCTATCTATCTATCTATCTATCTATCTATCTATCTATCTATCTATCTATCTATCTATCTATCTATCTATCTATCTATCTATCTATCTATCTATCGGCCAGTCGATCTAATCTATCTAAGAAAGACAGCAAAGCGTAAGTAGAAACGAAAGAAAAAAAAACAGAATTCGTCACAATGGTTTCTAGAATATATGGAAGGCAGGTGCCTGCCGGGAAGAATTCTAACATTATAGGGACGTTGGTAGAAGGAGACACGACCTGTTTTAATTCTCGTTCCATCTTTCCCCTAAATCAAATTCTTTCTTTGCGCAGGACAATTCCGGAATTGTGCTGATTCTTACTTTGCGCCGAATATTTACATCATTTTCTTTATTGTTTTCTTATTTCAGCTCTTAAAGAAAGAGTGGGGATACTGATTAAAATGGCTTCTATAACTAGTACCATTAATCACTGTGTTTCGAGCAGAAATAATGATAAAAAAACGAAAAAAAAATAAATAAATAAAACATTTCATCTAAAATTGTCATTTTTTACAGACGTAACCCCATGATATTGCGTAAGCCCGATTTTACACAACAGTATCATGCATTTAGTTGCACATTGTATAAAAGCTTCATATCACGGAAACACGCCTATGTAATTTCGACAACTCCCCCCACTCGAACCCCACTTGTATATAGTAAACTGGGGTTTTCAGGAATACACATTATTGTTATTTTTGTTATTTCCGCTCTAAACCATAGATTGTGGGTACTCGTTAGATGAGGCGATTGTGTTTTACCCACGTTTTAGCAGAAGTATGAAAAAAATCTTTTTTTCTTTTTTTTTTCATTTAAAAAATTTCATTATTCCGGCCGTAAATTTATATAGGCATAATATAAACGTTCCACAAGGCTCCACAATTTCAAACGTCGTTTCGCTTAGTTTCATGTAAAGTGTAATACAAAATACATGTAGTACAAGGTTTTTTTGTTTGTTTTTTTTTTGTTTAGAAATATACAACATCTTGTCATTGTAGTTTAGGTTAACTGTCTCAAAAGGGAAAACAAAAGAAAAAGGTAAGCTGGCCATCCTACTCCATCTCAAATTTTAAGATTAACATCCATTGTACAATTTCCTTCTGTCAAAAACAAAATCAGTAATTTATATAACTTTAAAATATACTCATTCCACATAGAACCGGGCATAAATTAAGATTATTTCATAACTAGTAAATAAAGGAATTGGACGCAAGTCGTTGAATACATTCTTTGAATGGTACAATGGTGTACATGTATAGCATAGCAGGAATAGCAAGAAATAAAAACCGCCATCTCCACATGCATCAATAAATATTTCTTATTTTTCTATAATAAAGTGATGATTTTGTTGCATATCTGTAACATGTTTTTGTTTTTTTCTTGAATCAGATGGATGGGGTTGTACTGGTATTAGAAAGCGATCAAAATTGATGACGTTCTTATACGTAACTGCAGACTTCCATGTTCATGAAAAATAACAGTGAAATTTAAACTTACCTGGATTTTTAACGTTCCATGGCTCTGATTGGTTCATAGGAACGTCTCGTGATTGGTCTTCGATAAAGTATACCCGGTTGAGCTCCGCCCATTTATTATTGCGTTTTATTGGATCGTACTGGTCAGCGAAAAGAGGGATTTTCACGAAAAGATGCGAACTCACACTTTTCTAATTGGATATGACACAGCACAAGTCCTTATTCTGCAGCTACTGCCCCCCAACCCAACCCCCTCCCACCAAATAAACGACACCACCATAGATCTGTATTTTGTAAGAAAAAAATAAAGTATAAAAATTCTAAGGTTTTTAAACACACATTTGATATATTTTGTTAAGGACACTGACGTTCAAATACTCTTTGGCCTGCCGTTGTTCCAACGTTGGGTGCCCGCTGGGTAATTATATGTCAAATGGCCTGAAAAAAGGACTGTACTACATAATATTTTGAATTCAATTGATTTAAGAAGACATGTAGTTTATTAGTATCGCATTTCAAAATGTCAACGGAATTTTTATAATATCATGCTATATGAATCGTCATTTTGGACATCTTGTTGGTTCCCTCAATGACAGTCGCTGAGGCGGTTCACGGGTATCAAAAAATATTAATCACCCCCGTGACATCCGATTTCATATAAGGAAAGACGAAGTAACATCTACAATTTGACCCTAAAATGTGTTGACAGGGCGTAAAACCTCACCACAAGCAAACAAACAAAAAACATTTCTTATGTGGATGTAGGAATGGTTATATGTGTAGGATAGTTCTGAAGGGAGCATTGCATGAAGAAAAGAAGCGACTCTTAATTTGTTTTCTTCTTCGTCGTCGTCTTCTTCTTCTTTACTTACTATCTAGGTTCGCAGTGGTTATTTTTCAAGATTTTTTTGCGGAAAGCAAAAACTGTTTGAATTTACATGTGCGCCCAACAAGCACTCTGATAAGTCTGCGCATCTGCGCAGTCTGATCGGGGTCTTTACAAATCGCTCTATCAGTGGATAGCTGAGGACCCAGTACTTCGCGCGGCCTGTGAAGATGGTTGTGCAGGCTAATCTGAGTCTCCGTTTGGCGCAAATGTTACTTGTAGGAAATGTTGTGACCTGCACAATTATTATTAACCCTTAAGACGCCAAGAATGTTGTCTGCTTATCTTCTCGTAAACTTTTCAAACATATTTTTGGATACATGCAAACAGTGCGGACCCAGATCAGACTGCTCCTAGAGGAGCAGTCTGATCTGGGTCCACACTATTTGCAGAAACGTCTTTTAAAGCTACCAGCAGACGATAAAGCAGACGACAAATGTTGTGATTGGCATTTTATGGGTTAAAGTACAGTCGGCAAATGGAAAGAGACTATTCCATGTTCATTATGTCAGTCATAAACGATATTGTCTTCAAAATCACGTTTCGCGACTGAAATAATAGTACCTTATTATTATTATTATTTTTCGATATCAATATATCTTTTGAAAAACATATATGCATTCTGGAGGAAATTCAAATTTTAGTGCAAAATTTTCTGTTGTGCTTCAATTTATTTTGTTTTGATAAATAACATCGCTCTACTAGAAAAAAAATGTTTTGCTATAACGTGCAGTTTAGTCCTTATATAATAATCAATAAAATTGTTTAAGCCGGTGGCAGGCCATAAACATACTGCACACGAAGACCGAAAACTAAATAAATCAATTAATCGATAAAATCAATAAATCGGTAATTTTAAAAGTAAGTTTCGATTTGTCATATAATGTCAGATGAACTATTTATGCAATAAAATTTATTGGTTTACAGGTTTTAGCTCAATAAGATGCTTTAAACGACCGACCGCAAGAACTTGCGCCGCAAGATCTTGCATAACTGCAAGATCTTGCGACAGAGAAGCCTAACTGTTGGTATCCATTTGCTCCAGCATTTCAGTGGTGACATGCTGTTGAGTCCTCACCGTTGTTTCATCTCTGTGGTTGATTGATTTTTGTGTTCATGGAGATGTTGCACTGATGAGTTAGGAGGCCATCATACGGACTGAACACAGCATTTGTTTAAATCGCGACGAACTAAGGGCGAGGATAGTGTTCACGTAATATTGATTTAAGCCCTCAGGTGGAATTCGTTTCACTGACCGTTACAAGGAGGTTCTTCTGTCGCGGTTTATTTTTGTTATGGTTCGTCTTTTAGTGTGTGTATCGCATATATTATTTTGTTTTCGATAGCCAATTGGCCATTTTGTGGGAAAGTAACTGTCAGTTTGGCTTTCCGCTATTGATGTTTCCATTAAGGTCTAGTAGTTTAATGTTTGTGTTTGTGGCCAATTGGCTATCCAAAGCAAAATAATATAAGCGATACACACACCCAAAGGCAAGCCATAACAAAACTAAACCACGACAGAAGAACCCCCTTAGAACGGTCAGTGATAAAAAATACACCGGGGAGGGTGGGGGGCATAAATCGCTTTTACGTGGCAACAATCCTCGCCCTTACTTCCGTCGCGATTAAGACAACTAATTTGTTCAGTCCGCATGAAGGCCTCCTAACTCATCAGTGCAACATCTCCATGAACACAAAAATCAATCAACCACAGAGATAAAACAACGGTGAGGTATCGGCAGCAGGAAACCACTGAATGCTGGAGCAGAAGAAAACCAAGAATTAGACTCCGATGACCCAAACCAGAGACAGAGCATCAGGCACCAACCAACATTACATTAAATTAGATTCTCTCTAATTATCAGTAAGCCTTTATGCTGGAACCGTCAAAGAATCAGAGGCCTGACCCACCGGCGTGCAATTAAAGAGAGAAGCAAAATTGTCAACCGTGATTGGGTTAACTACCATGCATCCAGTCTGTCGTATAACAGTTATGTTGTATCCAATCTTTTTATATCGAAGAATGATTTTACGAAATTGGGTACTGAAGTCGTTGCAATTATATATTTTTCTGAACATATATACTAAGTCATTCTGATTTATTTTCAAAATTCACTGTTATGTTCTAACCAGTATCATGAATCTATGTTTTTAAGCAGAAATAGGAAAATTATACATACCCTTGTAAACCCGAGTTCTACGATATAAAAGACGGGTTAAAATTATATGAGCTTGTTTCCGTGTTGAATACCCCGTAAACCCAACTTGTCTCTAAAAAGTGAGGTTTAGAGGGTGTTCATTAATGGACTTGTTAACCTGATGTAAAATAAATTAACCAAACTAAATAAATAAATAAATGCAAATTACAGTAAATAAATAAATAAATAAATGAGCCTCTTCTGGAATAAGTGAAGATAATGATAACTGGCATTATAGCTCCCAGGTACACCTGGGTGCCATAAACCGTGGATCAATAAACATCTTGCATTTTGGCAGTCAACTTCCTGTGGACATACCACAAACTTCAATCACTATGCAGAACCTATATTTTACCATTTATCCCGAGGCGAATTGTACAGTTTTACTGTAACTGAATAATTGGCTTGTTCATTTACTTTTATTTTCTCTGTTTCCTTTTATTCTGTTTCTGTTTTCGGAAGTAATCAGATAAAAAAGTGATCCGACAAAAAACATAATTGGAAGAAAAAAATATGCGCTTTAGCGGTATTGATTGGTTGCTTTTGAAATGCAGAGGTTGTATCTGCGTTATATACACGCAGGCTTGATTGGCTGGTCGAAATCGCGATTTATGCGTAGCATCGCGTTTTTCATAAAGGAAATTTATTGGCTAAAATGTAATTCGCAGTTGAACTGCGGGTGCGCATCTCACGCGATACAAAGTGTGTGTGCGCTGACAGCACTCTCGAAAGCGTTTCTGTACCCCTGTAAACCCAAGTTTTAGCTTCAAGTAGTTCATAATTTCAGAATTTCAGAGAAGTAACTTAGCAGAAACTGTAAAAATGAGTAAAGGCTTGTGACTTTCACAATGTTAGTCTGTGGTACATGCTTGTAGTAGCCCTAGCTTGCAGAAGTAAATGTATTTGAATCAATTTTACCTATTCTTCAATGGTTTCTGCAGAATCATATGTCAAAGCATTCATACCGAATCGCTAGGACAGAAAATTACTTTGATGTAGAATACTTCATGTCATTTCAATTCATAATGTAAACAAACTCCTATTGTCCTATGATATGTACTTTGGTTCCTAAGGAAGCTGATGGATTAAATAATTATCACTTGGCTGATAGCTGGTGTTACATGTAAGTGCCGTGGAATGGCGGAAAATATTTCCTCGAATATCTAGCCAAGCCCCTACCCTCAACTTCATAAAAAAGTCAAGATATATCAGAAACCGTTCAGATCCCCACCCCTAAACCACATATATTATTGTCACTTATGACAAGACGCATTCAGTGACACCAGGAGTCCGCATGGTGGGGGGGGGGAACCAGGCCAATGCCCCACCCATCTTTTCATAAAAAACTATATGATCTCAGATCTGTTCAGATCCCCACCCTTAACCATATTATAGTCTTGTTCCTTATGATCAAATAAATTCAGTGATACTGACCTGGGCTCCCCTCGGGACCATGTACCACTTTTTTCATTTCACAAAACCTAATATCTCAGAAACGGTTCAGATTCCCATCCATAAACAATATATATTCTTGTTCCTTATGATGAGACACATTCAGTGACACAAACCAGGGAGTTCTCAGGGGTGCGCCGGGGCCATGCCTACCCGTCCACTTAAAAAAAGCCATTTATCTCAGAAACCGTTCAATTCCCGCACCTAAACCATATACATTGTTCAGACCCCCAAAAATATATATTCTTGATCCTAATGATAAAACACATTCAGTCGTACCAATCTGGGGTTCCCCCGGGATGCGCCGAGTCCATGCCCCATCCGCTCTACTGCTTTAAAGAAATGCCTTATATCTCAGGAAACGTTCAGATCCTCATCCCTTAACCATATATCTTATTGTTCCTTATGCTATGGCATCCAGTGATACCACCCCCTCGACTTCATAAAAGTTTCATTATTTAAGGTTAGAGGCCACATGAGTGCTCAAGTGCTCATTTGAGTAGTGGGGGGGGGGGGTGCGGGAGACTTCATAATCGACAGATTATAATCATATCTTGTTATGTCCTTGATTATCATTATTATTATTGTTGTTATTTGTAGTTCCGTCCTAATTTTGTCCAGCGGAGTTCTAGGTAATCACTCGACGGCTTGTTATGAAATGGGATATAATCGATGTAATCGATAAAGATTTTAAGTTGTGCAAGAGGGTTTCGAAATTCAATACGGCGGACTCAAATTGACCCCTGGGCGAATGCAATTATCTCACCAATTTTTGTCCAGACGAGTTCTCAGTAGCCGTAAGATTTTTCTGAAATTTGGGAATATAATAGATATCAAAAACAGTTTTGCACGAGGGTATCAAGCGCTCCCTGGGGTGCGCCTGTGCCTGCCCAACCCCCTCCACTTTAAATGGCCTAATATCTCAGAAAACGCTTAGATAGATTCCCAAGCTCAAAGTCAGACATATTCTTGTTTCTTATGATAATACGCGTTTAGTGACACTTACCTTGAGGTCCTCCGGGTTTGCACAGGGGCCATGCCCCACCCACTCAACTTCATAAAAGGCCTGATATCTTAGAAACTTTCAGATCCCCACCAAGAAACAACATATTCTTGTTCCTTATAATAAGATGCATTCGGTGATACCAACTGGGGATTCGCCTTGGCCATGCCTAATTCTTCTACTTCATAAAAGGCTTAATATCTCGAAAAATAGTCCACATGGGTGCTTATTTGTGCACGGGGGTTTACTTGGGAATTATTATAATCGGTAGTGTGTTATCAAATCTTGGCATTATTAAATCGGCTTTGACATAATTGGCTACTATAAAAATTATTAAATGTATTTGAAATACCTTTGTACCTACCAGAGGCAACGTAGTCGTTCCTGCATTCTAGTCAGAGATTTCGGCAGTTTAAAATAGAAGTGGAGGCAATGATCAGGAATCGATACAATTAACCGGCAGCTCCCATTAGAGACACCAAAGGGAAAGAAACACAAACATGAAACAACAGACCCTAATGGAAACATCAAAAGCGGAAAGCCAAAAGGTCAGTTACTTACCCACAAAATGGCCAATAGGCTATCCAAAATAAAATAATATAAGCGACAGAAACACCAAAAGACAAACCATAACAAAAATTAACCGCGACAGAAGAACCGCCTTGGAACGGTCAATGGAAACGAATCCCACTGGGGGTTTGTCTTTGAGTGTGTGCATGGCTTACATTATTTTGTTTTGGTTAGCCAATTGTCCACTTTGTGGAAAAGTAATTGTCCTTTTGGCTTTCCGCTATTGATGTTTCCATTAGGGTTTAGTTGGTTCATGTTTGTGCTCCTTTTTCCCTTTGGTGTCTCTGATGGTAGCTGTGGTTTAATTGTATCGATTCCTGATCATTGTCTTCACTTCTATTTTGCATAGCCTAGCTGTTCCAAGTGACAGATAAAAACGATGGTGAATCTGAATAGCTACTTATTCATTCAGCAGCAAATTTAAATGTTTGCAAACTTTGACAGGTCTTATTTCCTTGCACTGGAAGTGGTGTATGAGACTAGCGGATACACAACGTAGAAATAACATTCGTTAAATCAAAGCCAATCTTATTCAATGATGTTTAATTCTTATGCGCAAATATATATTGCTGTTATTTCCTACAAAATATCAAAGTTACTTACATTCAAATGCAACTGTACAAGAGTTGTAATAAATTTACTCTATAATATGTGTAAAATTCCCATTTAGTTAGGTCAATGTTGAGCAAGCTGATGAGCCTAACTGCTTCAGGTCCTATCAGTAATAGCCTATGTCCAAAGGCTAATAAAACATCAATGTCCGATTTTAGGGGAATCAAAACGCACCCGGTTCTCCCTTTAACACCAGCTGTAACGAAGTTTAGTATGTTCTAATATGGCAGTCCCTTGAAAGCTTGGAGTACAGTTAAGGAAATGAAATTATTCTGTGTCAGACTACAGACTAGCTAGTTTCGGTCAGTTAGTTTCAGAACCTTGACAGAACCAACGCGAGGATTGTGGCCACGTAAAATAGATTTGAGCGCCCCCTCCCCAGTAAAAGCCTTTTTACTGTCCGTTCCAAGGCGGTCCTTCTGTTGTAGTTTATCATTGTTATAGTTTGTATAGTTGCATGTATGTATTGCTAATATCATTTTAATGTGGATAGCCGTTTGGCCATTTTGTCACAAGGTAATTGTCCTTTTGGCTTTCCGCTTGTTGAGTTTTCATTATAGTGAAGTTATTTTATATTTGTGCCGGCCTCGGTAGCTGAGTCGGATGTGCGTCTGACTGGTGATCAGAAGGACGCGGGTTCGATTCCTGCCGGGGTCGGCAACATTATTTCGTGAAGATTTATCATGAAATCTTTTCTACGTTCATTCTCTCCCTTCCGCTGATTCAAGAAGGGTAGTTGTCAGTTTCTGGCGAAAGAATGCGCACTATACTGGTTAACGGCTTGGGGGCAATGATCAGGAATCGATACAATTAACCCACAGCTCCCATCATAGACACCAAAAGTAAAAATACACAAACATGAAACAACAGACCCTAATGGAAACATCAATAGCGGAGAGCCAAAAGGACAGTTACTTTCCCACAAAATGGCCAATAGGCTATCCAAAACAAAATAATGTAAGCGACACAAACACACAAAGACAAACCATAACAAACCATAACAAAAATTAAACGGCGACAGAAGAACCGCCTTGGAACGGTCAGCGGAAACGAATCCCACTGGGGACTTAAATCGATTTTACGTGACCACAATCCTCGCCCTTACTTCCGTCGCGATTAAGACAAATAATTTGTTCAATCCGAATGAAGGCCTCCTAACTCATCAGTGCAGCATCTCCTTGAACACAAAAATCAAACAACCACTGAGATGAAACAACGGTGAGGAATCGACAGCAAGAAACCACTGAAATGCTTGAAAACCAACAGTTAGAATCCGATTGGCCCGACCAGAGACAGAACAACAGGTACCAACCAACATACGCCTTTACGCTGGAACCGTCATAGAATCTGAGGCCTGACCCACCGGCGTGCAATTAAAGATGGAAGCAAAGTTGCCAATCGTGATTGGGTTAACTACCATGCATGCAGTCTGTCGTATAACATTTATGTTGTACCCAATCTTTTTATATCGAATAATGATTTTACGAAATTGGGTGCTGAAGTCATTGCGGTTATATATTTTTTCTCAAGTTATATACTAAGTCACAATAAAATTCGGGTTCCGATAGACCTTGTTGCAGAAGAGATTTAAGTCCAATACTGAATTTTGAAATTAAATCGGAATGACGTCTATAAAATTTTGAAAAGACTTTGCTGTGTTTATGGTACCGATAACCCTGATTAAGACGTTTAGCCGTTAACAATTTATTATGAGTGTTGAAGTCAGTTACATGACTACACACTCTGGCAAATCGAATTAATTGCGAAATATAAACGCCATAGGATGGCGCACGAGGAACATCAACATTCAAAAAGGGAAAATTTACAATCTCAAAATCAAAATCATCGCGTTTATCATAAATTTTGCAAGAAATAAACCCATCTACAATAGATAGATTTAAATCCAAAAACGGGGCCTCGGTATCAGAAGAATTTGCTTTATTTAACCAAATTTCAGGGGGGGGGGGGGTGGTAAATTTGACTGATCAAACCATCGAAATAGGCATAATCAATATTTGATAAATCATCCAAATAGCTAGAAGTGGAGCTAAAAGCTTCAATGATTTCAGTCTGGTTTTCAGCAGAAAGGGACATCATGACGTCTCTCTCATAACAAAACAAAAACAGATCAGCCACAAGCGGTTCGCAATTAGTACACATCGGAATACCCACAACTTGTCTAAATATCTTATTACAAAATCGTATGTAAATATTGTCAAGTAGAAAGGTGAGAGCTTCACACACTTTCTGGCATGACCATAAAGTATACTTTTTATGCTCGTCAGAAGTGAAAAAACATTTCTTACATTACATGCAAGATAGATATAAGCCTGCCCAGGACACGTGTGGATAGGTAAACTGACCGGCTCAAAAATGACATATATAGTGTTGACTGGGCCGTTAAACTCCAATACAAACAAACAATTTTATGTTTGTGTTTCTTTCACTTCGGTGTCTTGGATGGGAGGTGTGAGGCAAATGTATCGAGTCCTGATCATTGCCTTCACTTAATAGTTTTCATCAGTGACCCTAAACTATTTTCAAAATCCACAATGGACTCACAAGACTGACAATCATTCCAGTCATCAGTTGATGTATTATATATTAGTTTAGACTCAGTCTGGCATTAGCATGATTCAGAAGCGATAATATTGATGGAGATTGAAATTCACAGCCAACAGGAAATATGTCAGAGACTTAGATATTTCCAAGATGCCTTGGATATATTGGTTTTTGATGGCATTGATTGCTGATCTGCGCTGCAACGCTGTATCGAATTATTTGACAATATTCACTGTAGAGTAAGGCAAGATATACTACGGAATTGGCGTAAAACTGAACAGTTAATTTTAAGGGGAATGGTTACGCCTGGTGTATTTCATGCAGTTATTTTTTAAGATTTATCTCTGTTTGTTCCAGCCGTAAATGAACAACTCGTATTATGGCGTCTTCTCCTGAAGATCACGAAAACACGCCTATATAATTTTGACCCCCTTGAACCCCACTTTTTTATGGTAAAACTGGGGTTTAAAGGGGTAAACCTTTTTTTACTGATTTCTGCTCTAAAATATAGATTGTGGGCACTCGTTAGAACCATCTCGATGAGGCGGTTCTAACGAGTACTCACAATACATATTTTGAGCAGAAATAAGAAAATGCAATTATACAAATAAATACAATTTTTCATCATAAATTTTTCTTTTTTTTTCGGCAATAATTGTTACAGTCTATCTATAGGCGTGTTTTCATAATAACGGTAATAAACTCCACATTTTTCATGGAGATTAAGTTCCAATTCTCTGTTTGTTTAAATATACAAGAAAATACAGACGTGTGGATTTTTGTGATGAAGGATTAAAACTGGTGGAGCTGGGTAAGAAATATGTTGGCCGAAAGGAATAAACCACAGAGCGTTGCTCTGTTCACACTTTCAGCATAGCAGACAGTTCTTTCTTTGTTTGCTATTAAAATATTCCATGAGATGCAATACTCTGGTATGACATTATCGGTATGGTATAGCGGTTCGGGAAGTCCTCTGGTCTCTGCAACACACTAGACCATACTTTTGCATTCCAGTTTAACATCAGTTTTAAGTTTAGAGCTATTAAACATCGGAACAATACAAGGCGCTGACACGAGGATTACGTGTATTGCTTGACATGGCACTGAATGCGTCGTTGATGGAATTAAACCATGACAAGCAAAAATAAAGCTGAAAAGTGTTGAACCCAAAGTTGAATGCGACAACAAGCAAAGACTAAACCAAAGATGTGTTGCTGTCTAAACCGAATAAAAAAATAGGAACTTAAATGCTAATTTGTCAGTTTTCAGCAATATTGGAATAATGTTCCATTTTCTTCAAATGCTACGTTTCAATGCCAACAATTCATACGTGTTGACGTCAAAATCCTTGTGCAAAACAGGGTTTACATTATACGATTTCACAAGTGTTTCGTCACAATTGGAAAAGGAGCTAATGATGCAACAGAGGCTTTCAGTATTGTTTGATAAGTGCAGTAATGTGCCAAAATAAAAACCGATATATCGGGCAAATCTGCTGGAAGCTTATCAAATATTAGTCATGGGACAATCTCTATATTCTTAGATATATTCTAAACTTTTTGTTTCTGATTTCCATACCTGGCCAGTGTCATTGTTTCCCTTCATCAAATGGTAAATTCTTAGGTATGTGCCGTTGTAATTACATTGTAAATGTGAGAACGATTTTGTCTGAAAATAACGCCATTTTCGGTTTACCTGCATGAATAGTTTCACATATGCTTTCATTCTTAACAAAATAACTTAAGTAGTATTCACAATGAGG
Organism: Lucinisca nassula; assembly: GCA_963580285.1. Taxonomy (NCBI): domain Eukaryota; kingdom Metazoa; phylum Mollusca; class Bivalvia; order Lucinida; family Lucinidae; genus Lucinisca; species Lucinisca nassula. Next base: position 103,006,154 of record OY757023.1, on the reverse strand, counting down.
GTTCTGGAATACCACTACTTACTCGGTGAAAGTGTACATAGAACAAACATAATTAAATGTCTGACAGAATAGAAGTTGTCGTCGTGAAAACAGAGTTTGTCTTCTGAAATTACCTAATGTGTAATATAAACATCAGCCAAATGATAACAGTCCGATTTTCTAGAAAGCGATGAACGAGACTGGTATATTATTTTCAACCGTTTCTTCAAACCGCGTAACGTCTACAGATGTTGGATTAGTGTATGATCTTTTGGCAACAGTAGTATTTGTTGTTGTAATTTGTATACTGTTGCTACAGTTCATGATTTTCGTCTTTCGACAGCAGTGAGGAATTCAATAGAATTCATTACAAAACAACGCCTATACAAATACATTGTAAACTTTAACACCGAATAATGAAAAATTTCAGATGAAAAATTGCGATATTTTTCTTATTTCTGCTCAAAATATAGATTGTGGGTACGCAACCTATATTTTAGAGCAGAAATAACAAAAATTAGGTTTACCTCCGTAAACCCCAGTTTTGCTATATAAAAGTGGGATTCAAGGGGGTCAGAATTATATAGGCGTGTTTTCGTGTGGTAAAAAAAATTGAAAAGGATAAGCAAGAGCTTCTTTGTAACTTTTACCGGTATGACTGGAATTTTGGTACAACGAAACTGGGATCCATATTCAGGACTTTTCCAAACTGTGAATCTAATTACACTTGGACAAATGGCCAGTCTGAAAAATTATTAAATCTAAGGGTTTTACAGAAAATGTTAATTTACAGTCATTTATACTCATTCCAGCCAGCACAAGTCAGCGGGAAAAAGTCGGGCCGGTATTGATACTATGTTACCACGTCGTGTTGATGTCGCTCCGATTTAGGTCTTGCATTCTTTGCTGACTGGTGTTGTCTATGTGGCGATTGTTCTATGTAATATGTACATATCTAAATGAAAGCAACTCGGTTTTTGGACAAAGCCTTTGCAATACAAGTGACTTTGTGCCAAGGTCACCAAATGTCCTTGACCTTCAGCATTTATAGACATTCAATTTTTACCTATTCTCATATCATATGTTACAATACTTTTCGAAAAATTCATTGATCTACCTATTTCCTATTGAAAAGCCTATGGAGCCCAATTTGACCATGGCATAAAATAGGTCAAGGTCAACCTAGGGTCATCCGTTTTGCAAACTTGGTAGTACACAGTCACCTGATGCTACATACGAAATTTCAAGACAATCGGCCTAGTGGTTCTGGAGAAGAATATTTCTTAAGGTTTTCACCAAATTTGGGCTTGGCGGCGATCTTGGTCATGTGACCTGGACCGTCCGGATAATTTTTTGTTCGCTAAGTGTCATAAGGCTGTATGTAAAATTTAAATGAAATTGGCCTAGTGGTGTTAGATAAAATGTATTCTAATATGTCAATAGACCTGCAATACAAGTGATCTTGGGCCAAGGTCAATGAATTCACAGGCATTCATTGTTTACCCATTCTCATATCACAGACCACAATATTTTCCAAAAAAAAATGCATTGTTTTACCTTTTCCCATTGAAAAGCTTAAGGAACCAAATTTGACCTTGGCAGAAAATAGGTCAAGGTCAACCTAGGGTCATCATATTTGCAAATTTGGTAGTACGCAGTCACCTAATGCTACAAACTCAGTTTCAAGACAACCGACTCACTGGTTCTGGAGAGAAGATTTTTTATGTTTTTACCATATTTGGGCATGGTAGCTATCTTGGTCATGTGACCACGACCATTCGAACAAAATTGTGTTTCCTCACTGTCCTAATTTGTTTGTTTGTTTGAATTGAGGTTTAACGTCCCTGTCAACACTATTAAGGTCATTTTGGAGACGTTGCGTCCAATTTTGTGGGACTATTACCCGACATTGAGACGAAATGACTTCTCAAGCCCTGCCGCCCAATGACACAAGAAGGCTAATATGCATTAGACGATCTGACTCACAACGCTTTGCCTGGGCAGGCTTAGTACTTCTAAGCAGTTTACCAGTACACATGTAAGTCAGATTCAGCTCTGCGTGGAAAATCTATTTCTCCAAGCCCCGATGGGCGGGGGCGAACTCACTGTCCTAAGGCTGCATATACAATTTAATTGAAATTTGAAATTGGCCCAGTGGGTTCAGAGAAAATATATTTTGGAATGTCAATGGACCTACAATTCGAGTGACCTTGAGCCGAGGTCAGTGAATGACCTCATAAACATTCATATATTGCCTATTCTCATGTCACAGACCACAATAATATTTCGAAAATTGTACTGATTTACACTTTTCCCATTGAAAAGCCTAAGGAACCAAATTTGACCTTGGCAGAAAATAGGCCAAGGTCAACATTGGGCCATCATATTTGCAAACTTGGTAGTACTCAGTCACCCGATGCTACGTACCAAGACAATTGGACAATCGGTTCTGGAGAAGAAGATTTTTAAAGGATTTTACAATATTTGGTCATGGTGGCCATCTTGGTAACGTGACCTTGAACAAACTTGCAAACTTTCGTTCCCCCATTGCCAGGAGGCTGCATATGAAATTTAATTGGAATTGGCCCTGTGGTTTCAGAGAAGAAGACATTTGAGAATGGTGCACGACGGACGGACGACGGAGGCCTACCATCCTATAAGCTCCCCAGGACCCTTCGGCTCAGGGGAGCTAAAAACGTCAACATTTTGCTCTAGACTCCTCCCAAACCCGTTGACCAATTTCATTTAATCTTTATAGGAATGATGCTAAGCTTTTTCTGTATACCTGGGCCAGTTTCGGGCAAACCTCACAGGAATGTTGCTTAGGTAACTCTCTTCCAAAATAGCTATAACGGTTGCGCTTTTATGAACAAGATAGCCGCCAGAGCCAAAACTATAAAAAAAAGTCTTCAAACGAAAACTCATATCCCTTTGGTCCAATTTTATTTAAACATCACAAGAGTGATTGAGTGGGTGTTTGAGTTTTACCCCTCACCAACAGCTAAGGTCATACGGAGTCGGGACCCCGGTGTGGCTGCGGTAAAACGTCTCCCTGCCCTACATCATAGTGTAGATTATATTTTCTTGTCCTTTGGGATCATTGATTCCATTGTGGAATTTTGAAAATATCTGAGGGTCACTGATGAGGCCTAATTGGCCGAAACTTGCTAGTCTGGCCCAGAAAACATGTACACTCCATATTTTTCACTTCTGTGGTGTATTCCTTGCTTCCAAAGGATAACCCTTTTATAGAACATATTTAACTTCACTACAGCTTGTGTATGGGAATGTGTGGCGGCGGTAAAACGTCTCCCTGCCCTACATCATAGTGTAGATTATATTTTCTTGTCCTTTGGGATCATTGATTCCATTGTGGAATTTTGAAAATATCTGAGGGTCACTGATGAAGGCCTAATTGGCCGAAACTAGTTAGTCTGGCCCAGAAAACATGTACACTCCATATTTTTCACTTCTGTGGTGTATTCCTTGCTTCCAAAGGATAACCCTTTTATAGAACATTTTAAAGACTCATCCGAAAGTCTGGAAAAGCCCGGGATCGATCCTGCGACCCCTGGTTTACAAGGCGAGTAGCATAACCTCTACACCACGGAGGCTTTTTAACATCACAGGAATGTTGCTTAAGTGATCCTATACCAAAAAAGGTCTAAAACGGTTCCACTTGAACAGTGAATACGAGGACTTCAGCTGTACGGGGTGAATGCAAGTAGAACGTTTTCTCATGCACTAATGCGAAAATCACCTGGAAATAAATATCACAGCGTAGAAAAACATTTTACCTATACATTGATACCAAACCTGTTAAAATACTTGCACTTTAGCTATGTATATCGTTCGATAAACAGTGTCTACTCTTGTATACTAATACAAAACATGGTTGGAAGAAGGTCAGAGTACGCCGTTGAAATACGGTCCTATAATAAGAATCGTTGTATTCTTGGTATACGGTGCATTTTTGATGAAATATGTTCGGTTTATGGGCATAATGAAATGTCTTTTCCGATAGTTTTTCGTTGGTGTAAGAAATTCAGCTGTGGGCTAGGCTCAACAGAAGATGCACCACATGATCGTCGGCCGAAAAGAGCAACATCTGCCAAGATGGTTGCTAGAGTGAAAGAAATAGTTGCTACCGATGCACGATACACCACTAGGCAAATAGCTAGTATGGTTGGCATCTCGTTTGGAGCAGCTCATACAATTCTGAAACGGGATTTGAAAATGAGAAAGATCTGTGCTAGATGGATTCCCCATCTGTTGACAGATGTGCAGAAAAAGACACGCGTTCAGTGCGCCAAGAAGTTGCTTAAAAAGTTTCCAAATTACAATGCACGGTCTTTCGCTAATGTCGTCACAGGTGACGAGACATGGGTTCACTTTTTTGGAGCCAAAACGAAAGATTCAGAACAAAATATGGGCAACAAAGTATTGCAAAAGACCATGCATTACAAAGCGGATCATGAGCGTCAAGAAGGTAATGTATGCCATATTCTTTTCAAATCAGGGCTCTGCTATTCAGGTTGCTGTGCCTATAGGCAAGTCTGTAAATGCGAAGGTTTACAAGAATAAAGATCTTCGAAAATTGAAGAAATATTTCAAAGAACGAAGACCCGCAACTGGTTTGGCCAATGTCAGATTGCTACATGACAATGCGTCATCGCACAAGGCGTTCATTGTGCAAGACTATCTGAAGCAGGAAAAGGTTGTTGAACTCCCTCACACCCCGTATTACCCTGACCTTGGCCCATGTGACTTTTTTTGTTTCCGCGGCTGAAAAAATACCTTTCTGGTCGAAAATTTGTACAGCGCAAACACCTCGGTTCTGCAATATTCCAGTGCCTTCATAGTATACCTCGAAAAGACTACCAAAATGCATTCAATGATTGGATCAGAAGACTGAAAGTCTGTATATCTGTCAAAGGGGAATACTTTGAGGGGACAAAATACATTTTTCATCGAAATCTATCACGGAAACATTTTTATGTGCTTAGTTGCATTCATATTTGAACAGTCCTCGTAAGATGGCCACCGAGCTACAAATAGAAAAATAGCCATCGGAAGAGAGGGCAAATCCCCCGACCAAAAGCCAATATGGCCTTCAGAAGATTGTTCACCAATAGAAAGTGCACCAGAATTAAACCACATATCACAAAAGTATTGCAGTTATGGCCATCGCAAGATTATACTGTCAGGGGAGATAACTAAAAAACCAGGGCACTCAGAAATGTGGTTCTTGCGCATGACATGCCTGCTTAAGCTCATATATTTCTGCACAAAGTACCATCACTATGTCTCAAAAGGTATTGGAGATATGGTGATCACAAGCTGGTCATACTGTTATATTGGAAGGGTAGATAACTCAAATACCACAGCAACAACAGTTTTGGCTCTTGCACATGACATCCCTTCTGTACCTTGTATACAATTGTGCCAAGTTCCTTCAATATATCTCAAAGGGAGTTGGAGTTATGGCCATCACAAGGTTATATTGCCAGGGGAGATAACTAAAAAACCAGAGCACCCACAGTTGTAATTCTTGAGCGTGACACACCTGCTTAACCTCATGTACATCTGCATCAAGTACCACCAATATGTCTCAAAGGGTATTGGAGGTACGGTGGTCACAAGGTTGTCATACTGTTATATTGGAAGGGGAGATAACTCAAATATCATAGAACCCAGAGTTGTGGTTCTTAGGCATGAAGCGCCGTCTCAACGTATACAATTGTGCCAAGTACCATCAATATATCTCAAAGGGTATTGGAGTTATGGCCATCACAAGGTTATATTGTCAGGGGAGATAATTAAAAAACAGGGCACCCAGAGTTGCTGTTCTTGCACGTGACACACCTGCTTAACCTCATGTACAACTGTGCCAAGTATCATCAATATATCTCAAAGAGTGTTGGAGATGTGGCCATCACAAGGTAGTGATCCTATATTATTGGAAGGGGAGATAACTAAAAAAACACGGCACCCAGAGTTGTGGTTCTTGTGCATGACACACTGTCTCCGCCTTGTGAACAACTGTGCCAGGTATCATCAATATATCTTAAAGTCTATTGGAATTATGGCCATCACAAGGTTGTCACTCTATTTTATTGGAAGGGGAGATAACTCCAAAACCATGGCAACCAGAGTTGTGGTTCTTGTGCATGACAAGCTGTCTCAGCCTTGTGAACAACTGTGCCAGGTACCATCGATATATCTCAAAGGGTATTGGAGTTATGGCCATCACAAAGTAGTCATTCTATTTTATTAAAAGGGAAATAACTAAAAAAGTTTGGCATCCAGAGTTCTGGTTCTTGCGCATGACACGCCGCCTCAGCCTTGTGAACAATTGTGCCAAGAACCATCAATAAATCTCAAAGGGTATAGGAGTTATGGCCATCACAAGGTTGTCACTCTATTTTATTGGAAGGGGAGATAACTCCAAAACCGTGGCAACCAGAGTTGTGGTTCTTGTGCATGACACGCCGTCTCAGCCTTGTGAACAACTGTGCCAGGTACCATCAATATATCTCAAAGGGTATTGGAGTTATGGCCATCACAAAGCAGTCATTCTATTTTATTAAAAGGGGAGATAACTAAAAAAGTATGGCATCCAGAGTTCTGGTTCTTGCGCATGACACGCCGTCTCGGCCTTGTGAACAATTGTGCCAAGAACCATCAATGAATCTCAAAGGGTATAGGAGTTATGGCCATCACAAGGTTGCGTCTACGGACGGACGGACAGACGGACGGACGGACGCCAGGCTGATCGCTATATCCCCCGAACCTATTCGGTCGGGGGATAAAAACGTGTAAATTATAACTTCTCTTTTACCTTTTGTCCAAGTTCTGCTGAATAATTAAATATGCCACACACACTACTGATTAACAACCAATTAGATTACTTGATGCAAATTATTGCAACAAATTCACAATCTGAATGGCAAACAATGTAGATCCTGATCAGATGGCTTCAGATCTGGATATTCATTGTTTGAAAAATAATGCATATCCGGGCTGAGCAGGACAAGGGTTAAAACTACATAGGAGTGTTGCTTAGGTGATTCTCTACAAAAATTGCTAAGCAACGTTGCTAGGATAGACAAGATGGCCACCAGAGCTTAACACAGAAACATCTTGTAATGACAACTCATGCACCTTTGGTTCAATTTCATTCAAACTTCACAGGAAGATTGTGCCACCAAAATAGTTTTGCTCTAATGAATAAAATGGCTGGCAGACTTTAGAATTAAAATTCTTTAAAAGACAACCTCTCCTTAACTCTTAAATCCAGTTTCAATCAAATTTTAGAAAATGTTGCCTGGATGACCATCTATGCAAGTGTAACTGTTATGCATCATTGAATAAGAAGGCTGTCAATTATCCAGCAATATGACGTCTTGAAATCAGGTGAGCGATTCAGGGCCAACTTGGCCCTCTTGTCTATAGAATCTGGAACTTATCAAACAGTGGGGACCCAGATCAGACGCCGCAGAATCTACACTGTTTGCTTAAAACTGGAAACGAAACAGTTTAAATATCAGTCCAGGAATATTTTCCCAGCAGTCGACCAACCAGTACTGTCAGTGCTTTAATTTTCATACTTGTGCGGTAATGCTATATTAAATTAACAATACTGTGATATTTTGGCGACCATAGTAAAAAGTTATTTTAAGAAAATGACGCCGGTCTACGTATTTGATTCTTATTTACAATGTCTGCAATGTTTAAAACAAATAAAAAGCACGCCAGTACTCATAAGAATTGCAGTCACCACAAAGGTGGCTCTCACGAGCCCAAATTTTCTGTGCTTGAAGTATTGAGGCGATTCTAACAGTCTAACTGTCACAGCTGTGCATTTAGAGGAGGTAGTCTGTTCAAAAATAGAATTGTCTTTCATGTCGGTAGGAGTCAGAATTTGCTACTGAGGAGCGAATCTCAGTAGGGTTTGCTTAAATAGAAAATCAAACAGGGAGTCAAAAATGTATCCCTTAAGGGGAATGGGAACACCTGTCAGATTTTCCCGCCATTTTTCAAAGGGAGACAACTTTCGGGACTTCCTATTCGCTTTTCTGTAAGCCCTCTCCCACTGAAAACAGTCTATTCTTAAAGGAAAGACTTTGCTCCTCTTATTCACTTGTTTGATGTCGTATTAAAATCGGATGCCACCCAATGAAAAGAGATGTTACAGATGGCGTCGGTTTTCCTACAGTATATCGCAGAATATTTTTTTGGTTTTGGCTTAACGGCCCTTTAAAGATTGTTTCACTCATATCGAGCCGATCGTTTATCGGAGATGGACGAAAACCGGAGTACCCGGAGAAAAACCACCTGACCTTCCGTTGCAGAACTTGGCGTCTAACATGTGACCATTATATCGCAGAACATACTGTCGCAGTTACATTTACACCAGCTTTAGAAAAGGCGCCATGTCATCATGATTCATTTATATGCTGGTGGACTCAAAATACTGACTATTTGTTTCGAAAATATATATATGAATGTCTCTATCCAATACAATTAAATGAAAACACAAACCCACAGATTTATTCTCACCACGTGACAATTTTGAATATAGTTATATACTTATTATATATTAAAATCCCTATATTAAGACCACCTTTGGGACTGTTCCAAAGTGGTCTTTAAGACCACTTTCGAGCAAACCCAGAGGTTGTCTCTGTCTACAGGACACTGATTTTAGAAAACACAAAGAAAGAATAAGAGCAACTTAAAGAAACGTTTTCAAAACAAAAATTAGTCCTCATTTGAGCTGGTTTTAATAGCGAAATGTTACTGTATATTCATGGCCCGAGTTCCGATTTGCCCAAGTATCCAAAGTAAAACAAGATATAGTAATAATCTACTTTGTGACCGATTTTAACGTCTCCCAAACTAACTCCGTCCTCAAATGAGAAATTTAGGCCCTTTTTAAGTTCCTAGGATGAGGTATAGCCGCGGCGGAGTCCAGGGGGACCCAAGACTAGTGTCAATGAATGCGTCGAATCATAAGGAATAAGACTATTGATGGGTGGAGTAAGTTAATTGTATCGATTCCTGATCTTTGTTTTACTTCTACTTTATATATGGTTCAGGGATCGGGAATATTTTTGAGATATTAGGCCTTTTATGAAGTGGTGAGGTGGGGAATCGCCCCGGCGGACCCCGTTTTGGTCTGCCCGAATGCGCCTAAGACTAAGACAACATTTGGTTATGGGATGAAAACCGAAACGGTTTCTGAGATACTAGGCCATTTATGGAGTGGAGTGGGAAGGGTATGACCCTGGCCCTTCCCCTTGGGACCCTAAGTTTCGTGTCACTGAATGCGTCTCATCATAAAGAACAAGAATATAAAGGGTCTGTGAGTGGGTATATGAACGGTTTCTGATATACTGGGCCTTTTATGAAGTGGAGGGTGGGACATGCGGGGGACCCCCAAGTTGGTGTCACTGAATGCATTATATAAGGAACAAGAATATATATAGTTATGGGCTGGGGATCTGAACGGTGTCCGAGATATTAGTCATTTTATGAAGTGGAGAGGGTTGGGTATGGCCCCTGCCCAACCCGGGGGAACCCCAGTTTGGTGTCACGAAATGCGTTTCATTATAATGAACAAGAATATATGGGCCCCGTCAAGCGATGTTGGTACTTATCGCCAATGTGAGCAGCGAAGGTTCAGGCGAGCCTGCGCATCCGCGCAGTCTCGCCAGAACCTTCGCTGCTCGCTCATACAAGCAGTGAATCAAGAGGAACCTTCAGGCAGAAAGCCATATCCCTGGCCCCTCTGAATGGCTGGGCATGCGCAGTTAAAATTTGTCATGAAGGAATGCTCGAAGACACAAATTCGCTTGGCGGGGCTCATATATGGTTTGAGGTCGTTGATTTGAACGGTTTCTGAGATATTAGTCCTTTTATAAAGTGGTTAGATGGGGCATGGCCCCGGCCCACCCAAGTGGATCCCCAGATTGGTGTTTCTGAATAAGAAACAAGAATATATATGGTTTGAGGGTGGGGATTTGAACTGTTTCTGAGATATTAGGCCTTTAATAAAGTGGATGGGTGGGTCATGTCCCCGGCCCACCCATGTGGACCCCCCCACCCCCCCAAATTAGTGTTACTGAATACGAAGCAAGAAGTATATATGGTTTAAGGGTGGGGATATGAACGCTTTCTGAGATACTAGGCCTTTTATGAAGCGGAAGGAGTAGTGCGTGGTCCCGGCGCACCCCTGAGGACCCTTTGAAACCCACATGTAACATTTCATATTGGTATGCATAATAACTCCCAAAGGTTTAGGAAAAAAAATCCGTCAAGTGTTATTGAGAATTAATCAGTACAAAATTTGGGTGGTATGTCAGGTTGTCAGGTATGCATGCAAATACATGTAGTCTGTTATTTGTATGAACGCGCGGTGGCAAAGGGTGATGAGCTGAGTCTGCGCTCGGCGTAAAATTCACTTTTAGCTCGCAATGGCTCTTGTCAAAACATATGCAGCACAACTGTCTGTAACGTATTAACTACAGTCGAACTTCAATGTCTCGAACACCTTTGGGACCTCGAAAATCTGTTCGAGACAGGGGTAGTTCGAGCCACTGAGGTTACTGTCAGGAGGCATAACGAGATATTTTAGACATCTTTTCGGTGTTCTATAATAAAAATGTATGCTGTGTGTACTCATTAGAATCGCCTCATCGAGGCGATTCTAATGAGTACACACAGCATACATTTGCAAGATAAAAGACTAAACTCTCCTTAATTATCCCCCACTATTTCTTATGTAGAGGATTTCGCTAGGGGCTCAAGAATGGGTTCGACACATCCATGGTAAACGAGCCATTGGTGTTCGAGCCATCGAAGTTCTACTGTATTTAGTTTACAAAAAATCAAAGCACTGAAAGTATTGGTTGGTCGATGGTCTCTGAGTGTAGGCTGGGAAGACTGTCCTGAACTGAAGCTAAAACCTGTTTCGTTTAACCCTAAAATTCCAGTATCTAAACCGTGTAGATCCTGTTCAGAAACCGCGTTATGCAGCCTCTGATCTGGATCTACACTGTTTAACAATGACCCAATATAAGAGCCCATTCAAGATTTTACCTTTAACGCAGCGCTCTCGCTTCACAGGGAGAAAACTAGCACTGCTACATGTATACACAAACTGAAGTTTGTACATGTGCATGGTCAGCGGTAGTCACATGGACAATAGCAAGCGAGAAGCTTCTGTAGTTTGTAATTTTTGGTCGACTGATCGACCAAAAAAAATGAAACAATTTCGCTGTCAGAACATCACCAGTAGAACTTTCGAAGACACATAATTAATACAAATGACTGGGAAGCATACAGGCAAGCCCATTATTTCACGTTATCCTGTCGCAGCAGACAAGCAAATTTACGCTGAAATTCGATCGAGCCAGCGCATGACAAAAAGAGTATTATTGCGTCGTCTCCCAGCAAAGACTCAGAAGTGCCTTTGTAGCCAACTAAATGAGCTAAACTCATCATCACGTTATTAAGTCCGTAAACTTTGATGAAGACACCCATAAACGCCACTTTATATAAATAAAACCGGGGTTTAACCCTTTCTAGAACATATTCAGGGGGATAAACATTATTTTTTCTTATTTCTGCTCCATGACATAGGTTGTGGGTACTCGTTAGAACCGCCTCAATCAGGCGGTACTGACGAACATCCACAACCTATGTTGGCGCGGTTCTAACGAGAACCCACAACCTATGTTTGGCTTGTAAATAAGAAAAATATCACAAAAGAAACCAATTTAGCAAAATGAAAGCATGCACTATTTTACATGTCTGCGAGCAGCAAAGGCTCTGGCAAGACGGGGCACATGCACAGGCTCGCCTGAACCTTTTTTGGTCCCCCATGCGATAACCACCTTTTCCCAGTGGCTGGTTCAAATTTCTTTGCCGATCACTGCAGGCATTTCGGTTGGGATATACTGTCTAGAAGATAATTCATCTTGTCATAGAGTCATTACTTGCCAAGACGATTTTGCGACGTGACAAATCTCTTAACAAAGACAGGAAACAGAGACAACTTATGACCTATCAGACTGTCTACTGGTGATATATTGGCCTTGGTAATTTAGTATTTAACTAAATCAAGGTTGTTGAGTTTTTTAAGTTTTTTTTTTTGTGTATCTATATTTGAGTATGTACTGTAACAGTTCAGCGGCTTCGGCTTTAAACGGTTACCTAGGTAATGCCGGTTGATGCCTGATGCTCTGTCTCTGGTCGGGTGCATCGGAGTCTAACTTGGTTTGCTTTTGCTTCAGCTTTCAAGTTATTTCATGCTGTCGAGTCCTTACTTAGTGTTGTTTCAACTCTGTAGTCGTTTGATTGTGATGTAGCACTCCTTCATGCGAACTAGTTTCTTTTGTCTAAACCACGAGAAAACCAAGGTTGAGGATTATGGCCACGTACATGTAAGATCGATTTAAGCTCTCCCCCCCACACACACACACACCCTCCGCACCACGCGCAAAAGCTTTTATGTTACTGACCGTTCCTAGGCGGTTCTTCTGTTGTGGTTAATTACTGTTATAGTTCGTCCTTGCATGTATTTATTGCTACTATCATTTTCCCCCCATTATGTGGGTTTTTTGCTTGTGACGTTTATATTAGAGTGAAGTGAAGACATTTTATGTTCGTGTTTCTTTTCCTTTGGGGTCTTGGATGGGAGTTGTGTGGTAACTGTATGATTACTGATCATTTTTTTTCAAGAAGGTGAGATTTACTAGCATTACGCAAACACACCTATACAAATACATTGCCATCTGTATCGCCGAAAAAATGAAAATCTTATGATGAAAATTGTGATATTTTGCTTATTTCTGCTCAAAACATATATTGCGGGGACTCGATAGAACCGCCTCATCGAGGCGGTTCTATCGAGTACCCACAATCTATGTTTTTGAGCAGAAAGATGACAAATAATGTATACCCCCTTCAACCCCAGTTTTACTATATAAAAGTGGGGTATGATGGGGGTCAATATTTTATAGGCGTGTTTTCGTGATGGTGGTAACTGTATCGATTCCTGATCATTGTTTTCAAGAAGGTGAGATTTAGAAGATAATCCATATGAACCTCCACTGTCATCAGTTTTATAGTGGAACTGTGGTTTGTGTACTAGGTGTTACATTATTATACCCGCTTTTTTTGAAAAAAAAAACAAAAAAACAAAAAACAAAAAAAAACAACAACAAAAACGGATATATAAGTTTCGTCAAGGGTGTCCGTGCGTCCATTCGCCCGTCCTTCCTTTCTGCCGTCTGTCACAAACCTTGTGTATGCAACTACTGTTTTTTATTTTTTGGCCTATGGCTAACCCCAGGATGCCCTGGAGTGGGGTCAAAGGTCGCATTTCAAGAAAATGCTTGTGAATGCAACTAATTTTTAGCACTAGGCTATGGCGACCAAACTTGGTACATTTATTTCTTGGGGACTGCAGATGTGCATGAAGCTATCCAAAGCTTAGACTGATCCCAGAGAGTCATTTGGTGACGTCAAAGGTCAAATTTTCAAGAAAAAGCTTGTGAATGAAACTTCTATTTCTTGTCAAATGGTGACCAAACTTGGAACACAAAAGGTCAAGGACAGCAGATGTGCGTGAAGATATCTAAATTTTGATCTGACCCCTTCGGCTACTTGGTGAGGTATCAACATCGGAAGGACGTGAAAACGTGACGTTAACTAATATTGACTCTTCACAAACTGGGAATGTATGCTATTTTGTGAGGATACATCGAATTCACAAACAATGATAAATAAAGATAGTATCCAAACGTTACATGTACCACGTCATTAACGATGTGGCGTTTACTAATGACGAAATATTGACATTTTTGTCAACAAATCTTGAATAAAATGCGTTTTTTAAGTCATATGATAAATAGCATCTTGCAACAATATGATGAATAGCATCATATGATAAATAGCATTATCCATAAAAAAACATGTGATAAAATATTGCGACAAAGTCTTCGAAAGATCAGGTAGAAATATCTTTTGGTCTATAAAAAAAAAAATTCTAATGAAGTTTTAAATAAATTGAAATCCAGGCGTTTTCGTGCTTCAAGCCTGTCTACTTATGATTTTTCCATCCTTTACACTACACTTCCTCATAATCTTATAAAAGAAAAACTTAATGATTTAATTGAATGGACATGTCATAGGGAAGACTCTCTCTATCTTGCATGTTATGCAAGAAATGCTTTGAGCATACAAATTATACTGTATCGTCATCTCAGAATGTGTGTGAAGCTCTCACCTTTCTACTTGACAATATTTACATAAGATTTGGTAATAAGTTATTTAGACAAATTGTGGGTATTCCGATTGGTACTAATTGTGCACCACTTGTGGCTGATCTGTTTTTGTTTTGTTATGAGAGACTTCATGATGTCCCTTTCTGCTGAAAACCAGTCTGAAATCATTGATGCTTTTAGCTCCACTTCTAGATATTTGGATATTTTATTTAATATTGATAATACCTATTTCGATGGTTTGATCAGTCAAATTTACCCCCCAGAACTTCAGTTAAATAAAGCAAATTCTTCTGATACCGAGGCCCCGTTTTTGGATTTACATCTATCTATTGTACTTGGGTTTGTTTCTTGCAAAATTTATTATAAACGCGATGATTTTGATTTTGAGATTGTAAATTTTCCTTTTTTTGATGGTGATGTTCCTCGTGCGCCATCCTATGGCGTTTATATTTCGCAATAAATTCGATTTGCCAGAGTGTGTAGTCATGTAACTGACTTCAACACTCGTAATAAATTGTTAACGGCTAAACTTCTTAATCAGGGTTATCGGTACCATAAACTACGCAAAGCCTTTTCAAAATTTTATAGACGTCATTCTGATTAAATTTCAAAATTCAATATTGGACTTAAATCTCTTCTGCAACAAAGTCTATCGGAACCCGAATTTTATGGTGACTTAGTATATAAATTCAGCAAGATATATAACCGCAATGACTTCAGCACCCAGTTTCGTAAAATCATTCTTCGATAAAAAAAATGTTATACGACAGACTGCATGCATGGTAGTTAACCCAATCACGGTTGACAACCTCTTTAATTGCACGCCGTTGGGTCAGGCCTCAGAGGCTTATGTTGGTTGGTACCTGATGCCCTGTCTCTGGTAGGGCCCATGAGAGTCTGAATGTTGGTTTTCGTTTGATCCAGCATTTCAGCAGTTTCTTGACATTGAGTCCTCACGGTTGTTTCAAATCTCCGTGGTTGTTTGATTTTTGTGTTCACGGAGATGTTGCACTGATGAGTTAGGAGGCCTTCATGCAGACTTAACAAATTATTTGTCTTAATCGCGACGGAAGTGAGGGCGAGGATTGTGGCCACATACAATCGATTTCGTTTCCGCTGACCGTTCCAAGGCGGTTCTTCTGTCGCGGTTTATTTTTGTTATGGATTGTCTTTGGGTGTTTGTGTCGCTTATATTATATTATTTTGGATAGCCTATTGGCCATTTTGTGGGAAAGTAACTGTCCTTTTGGCTTTCCGCTATTGATGTTTCCATTAGGGTCCGTTGTTTCATGTTTGTATTTCTTTCTCTTTGGTGTCTCCGATGGGAGCTGTGGGTTAATTGTATCGATTCCTGGTCATTGCCTCCACTTCTATTTTGCACTCATGTAAGATCCGCTATTTAGATTTCACTGAGAAATCTCTATCATTCATTAAAAAGCATGCAAGGAAACTGTATGTTTTCGATTGAAACTCTTTTGAATCTCTTCGGCAATAAACTCGATCATAGAGAATCTTACATGATTGTTTATGTATTATTGAATTTACTAAACGAGTTGAGAAAAAGGGATAAAATGCAGCCGAGCATTTTATGCCTTTTCCTCAACGAGTTTGATAAATTCAGTAATATGAGCATGAATGCAGGATTCCATTAATCATATGGCATTTATAACGCATTTTATTAACGATTTGTTGACAAAAATGTCAATATTCCATCCAAGGACGTCGTACATGTAATGCTGCGAAGCGTATATAACTAATTTGCATATTTAATCCACTAGTAGATTATCGAATTTATTACATGGCGTTATTACATTCTCAGACGCGACGTCATATGATAAAATAGAAAACAGTATCTAACACTCAACGCCATTTCATATGAAATGTCTCGTTTAATAAATTTCATATTAAATGACCGTTCTTTAAAGGGGAATGGGAACACGAATTTTACCGCCGTTTTTCAAAGGGAGACAACTTTCGGGACTTCCTGTTTGCTTTTCTGTTGACCCTGCCCCACTGCAAAAAGAGGGGGTGGGGGGTCAACTCTTAAAGGAAAGAATTTGCTCCCCAGGAGCAAATTCTTTCCTTTAAAAGTTGACCGGTATTGACACGGGAGACAAAATTACTTTTACAGGAGTTGTCTCCCCTGAAGGTGTTCCCATTCCCCTTAGGATGCTGGACACACGAAGACTAAGGAGAACTACGCGGCAAATCCTCATCAACTGGCCAATCACCATGGCATCACGAAAACACGCCTATAGAATTTGGCCCCATTAAACCCCACTTTTATATAGTAAAACTGGGGTTTACAGGGATAAACCTTATTTTTTTATTTCTGCTCAAAAATCGAGGCGGTTCTAACGAGTACCCACAATCTATATTTTTGAGCAGAAATAAGAAAAATATCACAATTTTTCATCTTAAAATTTTCGTTTTTCGGCGGTATTTTTCTTATTTCTGCTCAAAACTATAGATTGTGGGTACTCGTTAGAACCGCCTCATCGATGAGGCGGTTCTAACGGGTACCCAGAATCTATATTTTCAGCAGAAATAAGAAAAATATTATCACAATTTTTCATCTTAAAATTTTCGCTTTTTCGGCGGTAAAATTTACATTGTTGTATAGGCGTGTTTTCGAAATGTTTACAATGTGGTCCAGATTCATAGTGAATTACAACGCGAAACGGTATGTGTGTGGTCTTACTGCCCTTTAAAGATTGTTTCAGTTATTTTGAACCGGTCCTTAATCGGAGGTTGGGAAAACCGGAGTACCCGGAGAAAAAACACCTGACCTTCCGCGGTTAAAGTTACAGTGTATTTGTATTGGCGTGTTTTCGTAAACTTAGAGACAATCGATTGTGCTTTCATTTTCGTCCATTCGTTGTTTTTTTTTTTTTCTTTTCTTTTGTTTGCGACGTGCGTCGATTATTGGTCGTAAGAAAATGGGTGCATATTGAGCGACAAAACCCCGTGTATTTGAATGTTTTATTGTATGTGAGTGTGATAATGAATAAATTAATATTCAGTGGAATAAATTAATATTCAGTGGAATAAATTAATATTCAGTGAACGAGTGATATACATGTATTACACTTAGGGACGAAAGTTCTGCAGGACAAGAGTCACTGAAATACAGAGGACCCTCGCTATAACGACAGTATTTGTTTGTTTCCTTAAACACCACTGCGATAACACACCCGTGCGACATAGTGCATTTTTTCACATCTCCGAAATTGCTACTTTTCTGATGAAAATCTGATATATTTCTTTTTGTTTGATTTTAGGTTTAACGTCCCCGTCAACACTGTATTGGTCATTTTGGAGACGTTGCTTCCAATTTTGTGGAACTTTTACCCGACAATGAGATAAAATGACATCTCAAGCCCTGTCGCCCAATGAAACCAATAGGGTTTATAAGCATGGACGGTGAGACTCGCACAGCTTTGCCTCGGCAAGCTTAGATCCTCTAAGCGGTTTACCAGTACTCGTGTGCGGTCGGTTTCAGCTCTGCGCGGAAGCATCATGCAGCACATTTATTTCTTCAAGCCCGATGGGCGGGGGCCGGATATTTTTTCTTATTTAAAAGGTCAAACATAGGTTGTGGGTGCTCGTTAGAACCGCCTCGATAAAGCGGTTCTAACGAGTACCAACAACCTATGTCTTGGAGCAGAAATAAGAAAGATAACATTTACACCCTTCAACACCAAATTTCACCATGTTAAGTGTGGTTTATGGGGTGTTCACTTCATGGACTTGTTCAGGTGATAATTTCCATTATAAGGGATTTGCCGCTTTTGATAAAATCCGAATAAGGAATAGTTTAATAGACAATAAAGTGCCTTTCCCCTTCCGTTACTTCAAGAAACAAATACATGTGACATATGTTAGAATCGCCGCGGCGATTATAACAAATATCAACAACATTTGTCTCTTGGAGTTATAAATACAATATTTCTGAATATTTCCATTAACCTCCTCCCATCTTGAACCAAGGATTTATTTATTTATTTATTTTTTGTTTTGGTTTTGTTTAACGGTCCTTTCAATATTATTACACTCATATCGAGCTTACCGGTAATCTGAGGTGGGCGAAAACCGGAGTACACAGGCCTAAGAAAAAAACATCTGACCTTCCGTTGCAGAACTAGGCGTCTCATGTAACCCGAGCGAGGCTTGAACCCACAGCGGTCAGAGTGAGTGAGTGAGTGTTAAAGTTTTACGTCCCACCAACAGCTAAGGTCATATGGAGACGGGACCTTGATTTAAAGACTCATCCGAAAGTCTGGAGAAGCCCGAGATCGATCCTGCAACCCCTTTCTTTCTTTCTTTCTTTCTTTCTTTCTTTAACATTTGACCATTACCGCAGGTGTACATTACATACACTCCAGGTTTGCAGGATGAAAGCCTACAAAGTAATGATGTAATTACGGCAGGGATCTTTAATCTGCACAGGGGATGATTTTCCCTGCACAGGGGGCCTCCAGTTAACGTCCCTATCTGAAGGACGGTGCACTTTATGACATTCATCCCTGCAAATGAAGCCAGTGGAGCGTGTTCGTACACCGAAATTTTATCGCCGCTGCCGGGGATCGAACCCGGGACCTCTAGCATCAGAGGCAAATGCACTAACCACTGAGCTATCACGTCCCTGGTTTACAAGGCGAGTAGCGTAACCACTACACCACGGAGGCTTCTAGCAGCGGTGAGAGACTTAACGATGTGGAGTCAGCGCTCTTATCCACTAGGCAACGGAGGCCCGTTAAGCTAAGGATTTTTGTCCAATCGAAACTGACGCTGTACTGAGTTTTGTCGTTACATGAAATATCATTTTGAAGAGAATTATACGAAATTATTGGTGGTAATTTCATATGTAATTTATGAAACTAGCCTGGGGCAAGTTTTTGCAGGGCCGCGTCCAGCGAAAATGCCGTCAGACATGTAAACTCAACGTTGACTCAAATCAATTCGGTCAGAACACAACCACCCCAATTTGCATGGCAGGGCTTCGTGGCCTAGTGGCTAAGAGCACCGGCTCATTAGGTCTCTCACTGATGATGGTTCGAGCCTGCTCGGGTTATATTTGCGATGCCACGTTCTGCAATGGAAGATCAGGTTTTTTTCTCAGGGTACTCCGGTTTTCCCACGTCTCTGATTAACGATCGGCCAGATATAAGTGAAATAATCTTAAAAGGGCCGTAAAAGCAACACGCAAATCCGATTCCTCTCGGCATAAAGAAGCTCTTGACCCAATACGACAACAACTCCGTGCGTTATAGTGCATTCTTCATATCCCCAAAACGGTTAATTTTTCTTATACAAAATGTGCGATATTTTTTTTTACCAAATATTAGTTTATGAGTACTCGTTAGAACCTCCTCACCGAGGCGGTTCTGAGTACCCATAATCTATGTCTCGGAGCAGAAATAAGAAAACTAACCCTTGTTAACCCAACTGGGGATTATTGGGGTGTTTGTTTCACGGTCGTGTTAACGTGGTGCCATTATGATAACACACCTGTGCGACATATTGCATTTTTTCACATCTCCAAAATGGCTACTTTTCTGATGAAAATCCATGGCATTTTTCTTATAAATACTCAAAACATAGGTTGAGGGTGCTCGTTAGAACCGCCTCAGTGAGGCGGTTCTAACGAGTACCCACAGCCTATGTTTTGGAGTAGAAATAAGATAAATAATGTTTACCCCCGTAAACCCCAGTTTTCTCTATATGAAGTGCGGTTTAGTGGGGTCTTCATTTCACGGACTTCTTCGCGTGATGCAACGACAATCCATACAGTGTATGCGCAGGCTGATCTGAGTATTTGCTGAACGCACATGTCGAAGACACTATTTACCCCTATATTCCTTGGACCGCAGCGGGCGAAAAATTGCCTTATATACCATAAAGCGACTACTTTTTGCACTTAGGTATACATTACATAATGTACAATATCAACAAGAACATAAAGGCATTTTATCGTGACTTCTTCTGATTGTTGAAGCAAGTAAGTAACAAAGCTATTTTTTAAATTCACTTATACAGTCGAACTTCGATGGCTCGAACCCCTTTGGAACCATGAAAATTTGTTCGAGCAGGGGATGTTCGAGCCAGTGAGATTACTTCCAGGGGGCATAACGAGATATTTTTGGACATATTTTCGGTGTTCTGTAATGAAAATGTATGCTGTGTGTACTCAATAGAATCGCCTCATCGAGGCGATTCTAATGAGTACACACAGCATACATTTGCAAGATAAAAGACGAAAATCTTAATTATCTCGCACCATTTGTTATGTAGAGGACTTCCCCAGGGGCTCAAGAACGGGTCTGACTCAGCCATGGTAAACGAGCCATCGGTGTTCGAGCCATCGAAGTTCTACTGTAGTTGAGTGAATTTTGTTTTCGGTTATATTCGTGAATTGGTTCACTTGCGAATTTCAAACCTCCCCCCAAAATTAATATGGAGGGCTAAACGCGAAAACAAGTCTGTCACGCACTTACAAACTAACAGTGTCTGTTTTTTCGATTTGAGGTGTAACTTCCCCGTCAAGACTGTATATGTCATTTTCGAGACGTTGCTTCCAATTTTGTGGGACTTTTACCCGCCATTGAGATGAAATGATGTCTCAAGCCCTGCCAAATGGGTTTATAAGTATGCACGGTTCGACTCATACGCTTTACCTGGGCAGGCTTTGATCCTCTAAGCGGTTTACCAGTGCTCGAGTGCGGTCGGTTTCAGCTCTGCGCGGAAGCATCATGCAGCCAATATATTTCTTCAAGACACGGCATTATCTCTGGCTAGGTAGAATATGGGTCATGTTGGATCAAAAAGTAGACAAGTAGGTCAAATCATAGAAAAACCTTGTTTTCGCACTATTTTTGGTCCAATCATCATCAAACTTGGTCAGACTGATTATCACGACAATATATCAATCAAGTTCGATTATTGCTCATGGCGGGTCAAAATGTAGGTCAGTAGTTCAAATCATAGAAAAATCTGTGTGCGCTCTACAGCCCACAGTTTTGGTCCAAACACTTACTGGATCAGAATGATCATCACGACCATTTCTCGATCAAGTTCGAATATCTGTCATGTCGGGTCAAAGAGTAGGTCTGTAGGTTAAATCAAAGGTAAACCGTGTGTGCGCTCTAGAGGCCACAGTTTTGGTCCAATCATTATCGAACTTAGTCAGAATGATCATCATGACAGTATCTCGGTCAAGTTTAAATATGGGCCATACCGGGTCAAAACATAGGTCAGTAGGTCAAATCATAGAACAACATTGTGTGCGCTCTACAGACCACAGTTTAAGTCAACTATTCATCAAACGCGGTCAGAATGAGCACCTCTACAATATCTCAATCAAGTTCAAATACGGGTCATGTCGGGTCAAAATTTAGGTCAGTATATCAAATGCAAAAAATCATGTGAGCGCTCTATAGGCCATTGTTTTGATCCCATCATCTTCAAACATTGTCAGAATGATCACCACGACATTATCTCTGGCTAGGTAGAATATGGGCCATGTTGGATAAAAAAAGTAGACAAGTAGGTCAAATCATAGAAAAAACCTTGTTTGCGCACTAGTATTGGTCCAATCATCATCAAACTTGGATAGAATGATTATCACGACAATATATCAATCAAGTTCGATTATAGCTCATGGCGGGTCAAAATGTAGGTCAGTATTTCAAATCATAGAAAAAACTGTGTGCGGTCTACAGCCCACAGTTTTGGTCCAAACACTAACTGGATCAGGGTGATCATCACGACATTATCTTGATCAAGTTCGAATATCTGTCATGTCGGGTCAAAGAGTTGGTCGGTAGATTAAATCGAATATAAACCTTGTATGTCCCATTGAGGCCACAGTTTTGATCCAGTCAACATGAATGTTGGTAAAAATTATCATCACGACAATATCTCGGTCAGATTCGAATATGGGTCATGTTTGGTCAAAAAGTAGGTCAGAAAGTAAAATCATAAAAAAAAATCTTGTGTGCACTCTAGAGTCCACAGTTTTGATCCAATCATCATCAAACTTGGTCAGAATGTTAATCATGACAATATCTGTATCATGTTTATATAATAATCATGGTGGGTCAAAAAGTTAACTCATACAAATTGACCTGTGACCTTGACCTACATTAAAGATAAAATAGCATTTTTAATAACTTTTTAACAATTTTGAGATGGGGCATGCATATTTGTCATGTAGGTTTCTTGTTACTTCCGACTCATATAAGACAACTTGCTCTTGACCTTGACCTACTTTAAAGAAAAAGAAAAAAAGCATTGGTTATAACTTATGAACTAAGTAACGTAGATCCTTCATATTTGATCTGTATGTTTCTTGTGACAAGGGCTTCCAAAAAGTATGAGGTGTGACCTTGAACTGTGATCTACTTTATCATTTCTCTTGAACCCTTTGAGAGAGAGCCTTTGTATTTGGCCTGCAGATTTCTTGTGACAAGGACTCCCAACTCTTACAAGAATTGACCTGTGATTTTGACCTTGACATGTGACTTACTTTATCGTTACTTTGAAACCTTATGAGATAGAGCCTTCGTATTTGGCATATATTTTTATTGTTACAAGGGCTTCCCACTTATATAAAATTTTGACTAATGGCCTACTTTGTCATTACTTTTGAATCGAGATACAGCCTTCATATTTGGCATGTAGGTTTCAAGTGACAAGGGCTTCCCACTGACCGGTGACCTACTTTATCCTTAGAACTGTTTGAGATAGAACCTTCATATTTTGCATGTAGCTTTCTTGTTATAAGGGCTTACCACTCACACAACATTTTTACTTCTGACTTTGACCTTGACCTGTGACCAAAATTAAAAAAAAATGACCTCGGCCTTTGGATTTGTTTTCTATAAGCTATGAGACATATTGGACTCAGGTGAGCTGCCTAACGAGTACCTTCATCCCGCCCATTTCAGCTTGAAGAAATAGATGGGCTGCATGGTGCTTCCACGCAGAGCTGAAATTAACCACACGTGTATATTGGTAAACCGCTTAGACGGACTAAGTCTGCCAAGGCAAAGTGGTGTAAGTCAGACCGTACAATTCATATAAGACTTCGTTTCATTCGACAGCAGGGCTTGAGATGTCATTTCATCACAATGTCGGGTTAAAGACCCACAAAAAAATTGGAAGGAACCTCTCCAAAATGACCTAAATAGTGTTGATGGGGACGTTAAACCTCAATTCAAACAATCTAACGATTACCTACAAACTTTGTGTAGTCAGAATAAGGAAAAAGACGAGTGCCCTTTTAAACACTGCGTTTTCTATACGCATGTAAACTCAGGTATATATGGGGTTTGATATGCATGTAAACTCGGGTATATAAGGGGTTTTATTTCACGGGTTTGTTAAAATAACCGCTAAATATAGTAATATTCCGCTGTTAACATCACAAAAACGCGCCTTTATAATTTTGACCCCCTTGAACCCCACTTTTATATAGTAAAACTGGGGTTTCGATGAGGCGGTTCTAACGAGTGCCCACAATCTATATTTGGAGCAGAAATAAGAAAAATATCACAATTTTTCATCATAAAATTTTCATTTTTTCGTCGATAAAGGTGGCAATGTATTTGTATAGGCGTGTTTGCGTAATGAGACCACTTAAAATTAAGACTAATTCTGCTTTAAAAATGCTTATTTAGAAGGGTGCAGGTATTTTTTATGTTTTCTGCACACTGTGTCCCTTGGTCAGGGACCTAGTTTGGTACTGTTCAAATGTGGTCTGAACAGTCCGAAAAGTTAAGACCGCTTTTGAACAGTCCCAAAGATGGTCTTAACGTAGCGTAGGATGTTTACTGTACAAGAGTATTACAAGTAATAGTACCAAGTAATCTCATCAATTTGGAAAAGTTGTCACGCTGATAATTATATAGAAATTGCTTTCTATTTTTGAAATTGTCGCAAGACCAAAGCCATCGATCGCTTGAAAACGCAGTGCTGCAAATTTTATTACTGTTCGGATTTTCAAGCAATATTCGATCGCAATTTCAATAATCATCTTCATTACGAAAACACGCCTATACAAATACACTGCCAACTTTATCGCCGAAAAAATGAAAAAAAATTGATGAAAAATTGTGATATTTTTCTTATTTCTGTTCAAAATATAGATTGTGGGCACTTGTTAGAACCGCCTCATCGAGGCGGTTCTAACGAGTACCCACAAACTAAACTTTTGAGCAGAAATAAGAAAAATAAGGTTTACCCCTGTAAACCCCACTTTTACTATATAAAAGTGGGGTTAAAAGGGGTCCAATTTATATAGGCGTGTTTTCGTGATGCATCTTGTCTAAGTTATTTCGTTACGATAACACGCACAGGTGGTGTAACGCTTTCCATTTCAGTTATTTGTTTGTTTGATTTGAGGTTTAACGTCCCCGTCAACACTGTAAAGGTCATTTTTGAGACGTTGCTTCCAAATTTTTGGGACTTTTACCCGACATTGAGATGAAATGACATCTCAAGCCCTGCCGCCGCAAAAGCTGCTCACATTTTGTCAGCAAAAATACCAAAACATTAAATATTGTACTTGCTAGAGCAGTTAACAAGTTGATCACTAACGAGCTCGTTAAGCTAACAATGCTTTGAACAACTGGACCCAGATTGCTAGATTTTGATGTAACCTGTGCAGAGACGCAGTCTGGTTCGAGGACTGAATGACAAAGGTTAATTGAGAGGGCTGAAATAATTAATAAAGATGACAAATATATAATCAAATAATACTTATATGAGGGAAATTCACCCTTCCTGGCAACTTGTTCATTGATGATAAAAATGAATAAATAAATATGTTTACCGTCAAAATCTTCAGACAAGAGTAATAAAAGTCACCTTAATTACAAGGCAAGATGGAGATACCAATCGGGTCAATCGATAGAAATATTGACGCATTTTATAAAAAAAAAAAAAAAAAAAGCGGCTGCAGATTTATTACAATGACTGTGGTCAGGGGTTTTAATGCGCGACTTTCTTCTTTGTTTTGGTTAAACTAAGTTATTTAGGTAAATTGTGGGTATTCCAATTGGTACGAATTGCGCACCCCTTGTGGCTGATTTATTCTTGTTTTGTTATGAAAGAGTCTTCATGATGTCCCTTTCCGTTGAAAACTAATCTGAAAGCATTGAAGCTTTTAGCTGTTTCAAGATAATTGGATAATTTAAATATTGATAATACCTAGTTGGTTTGATCAGTCAAATTTACGACCCCAACCCCCGAACTGCTGAGCAAATTCTTCTGATACCAAAACCCCGTTATTGGATTTACATTTATCTATTGTATATGGGTTTGTTTCTCGTTTCATTTATGATAAACACGATGATTTTGAGAATGTAAATTTTCCTTTCCTGGATGCTGGTGTTCCTAGTGCGCCATCCTACGGTGTTTATATTTTGCAATTCATTTGATTTGCCTGAGTGTCTAGTCAAGTAACTGTCTTCAACACTCGTAATAATTGTTAACGGCTAAACTTCTTAATCAGGGTTATCGGTATCGTATTTTCTAAGTTTTGTAGACGTCATTCCGATTTAGTTTCTAAATCTCTTCGGCAACAAAGCCTATCGGAACCGCATTTTATGGTGACATAGCATGAAAATTCAGAAAAATATATGCTTGCTATGACTTCAGTACCCAATTTCGATATAAAAAGATTGCGTTCAACATAAATGTTCTGCGACAGATTACAAGCATGATAGTTAACCCAATCGCGGTTGATAATTTTCCTTCCTCTTTAATTGCACGCCGGCGAGTCAGGCCTCAGATCCTATGACGGTTTTAGCGTAAAGGGTTACTTAAAATTTAAGTTAAGGTAATGCTGGTTGGTACCTGATGTTCTGCATCTGGTTGGGTTCACCGTAGTCTAACTGTTTGTTTTCTTATGCTCCAGAATTGCATTTATTTTATGCTGTCGAGTCCTCACGGTTGTTTCATCTCTGTAATTGTTTGACTGTGTTCGTTAAATCTTGTTTTTAACATGCGATTAGTTTGCCCGACGTACTACATCTTTCAATTTGCAGTATGTCAGGTTATCACATATATCAAATCATATAGACTTTCTTCATGCGGAGTGATTATTTGTCTAAATCGCGACGGAAATAAGGGCGAGGACAATGGCCGCGTAAAATTGATTAACTATGTTCTATAAAAGGGTTATCCTTTGGAAGCAAGGAATACACCGAAGAACTGAAAAATATGGAGTGTACATGTTTTCTGGGCCAGACTAGCTAGTTTCGGCCAATAAAGCCCCCCAGTGGAATTGGTTTCACTGACCGTTCCAAGGCGGTTCTTCTATCGCGGTTTATTTTTGTTATGGGTTGTCTTTGAGTGTGTGTATCGCTAATATTATTTTGCTTTGGATAGCCAATTGGCCGTTATGTGGGAAAGTAACTGTCCTTTTGACTTTCCGCTATTGATGTTTCCATTAGGGTCTAGTTGTTTCATGTTTGTGCTTCTTTCCCTTTGGATTCTCTGATGGGAGCTGTAGGTTAATTGTATCGATTCCTGATCATTGCCTTCACTTCTATTTTGATTTTTATGATCTCGGAGATGTGGCTATGATGATTTAGGAAGTCTTCATGCGTACTGAACAAATAATATGTCTAAGCAGTAAGGGCAAGGATTGTGGCAACATAAAATCGAATTAAGCCCTCACCCACCGAGTGAAATACCTGTTCACTGACGTTCAAAGGCGGTTCTTCTGTCATGTTTTTGTCGCACCTGCTTGTAGCAGGGTGCGACATAGGCGTCCGATTTTCCGTCCGTGCGTCCGTCCTTTCGTCTGTTAACATTCACGTCGAAGTTCGATATTTACGTCAAAGTATTTATTTTTAAAACCTCAGCTACCATCAAACATTACATGAAACATCTCATAGACCTTTTCAATTTGTAAGCACCTTCACCTGGTGATTTTGACCTATATTTTGCGCTCCAGTGACTTTGACCATTACGTCGAAGTTCGACATTTACGTCACAGTTTTTATTTACAGACCTCAGCTACCATCAAACCTTACATGAAACATCTCATAGACCTTCTCACTTTGTAAGCACCTTGGCCTGGTGACTTTGACCTATATTTTGCGCTCCAGTGACTTTGACCATTACGTCGAAGTTCGACATTTACGTCAAAGTTCGACATTTACGTCAAAACTTTTAATTTTACAAACCTCAGCTACCATCAAACCTTACATGAAACATCTCATAGACCTTCTCACTTTGTAAGCACCTTGACCTGGTGAATTTGACCTATATTTTGCGCTCCAGTGACTTTTACCATTACGTCTAAGTTCGACATTTACGTCGAAGTTTGTATTGTAATCAAATATAAGACTAAACAACCATCAAACCTTTCATGAAACATCACCCTGACCTCCTGACTACGCAAGCAGTTTGACCCGGTGACCTTGACCTATATTTTACGCTTCAGTGAGTTTGACACAAATTGCGTGAATGTTCCAGATCTTCTCAAATAAAAGGCCTACACCAATAAAACCTTGAATAGTGTTTCTCCTAGATGTAATGGCTCTGCAGGTACCTTGGCATGGTAACCTTGACCTATATTTTACGCTCCACTGATTTTGACACATTTTTACGTCGAAGTTCCAGATCTCCTCAAATAAAAGGCCCAGAACCATCTAATCTTGCATAGTTCTTCTCCTAGATGTACTGACTCTGCAGGTACCTTGACCCGGTGACTTTGACCTATATTTTACGCTCCAGCGGCTTTGACAAATTTTATGTCGAAGTTCCAGATCTCTGCAAATAAAAGTCCTACAACCACCAAGCATGCATAACGCTGCTCCTGGATGTACTGATTCTGCAGGTACCTTGACCTGGTGACCTTGACCTATATTTTACGCTCCATTGACTTTGACACAATTTGCGTCAATGTTCCAGATCTTCTCAAATAAAAGGCCTGCAACCACCAAATCTTGCATAGTGGTTCTCCTAGATGTACAGACTATGCAGGTACCTTGACTTGGTGACCTTGACCTATTTTTTTTGCACTCCATTGACTTAAACACATTTTAGGTCGACTTTCCAAATCTTCTTAACTATAAGGCCTACAACCACCAAACCTTGCATAGTGCTTCTTCTACATTTACTTACTCTGTGGGTACCTTGACCTGGTGATCTTAACCTATATTATGCACTCCAGCGACTTCTACGTCAATGTTCAATATGTCCTAAAATAAATGGCATACAGCCACCAAACTTTGCATAGTGCCTCTCCTCATTGTACTGATTTGGCACGTACCTTGACCTGGTGACCATGGCCTATATTTTTGGTCCAGTGACTTTGACACATTTTACACCAACTATCAACTGCTACGAAATTTACTTAATTAATAACAACATTCTGATTGTGGCTTCTATGTCTTTTGCCCCCAGCAGGTGCGACGCCGCCTTCTGTGGAATTCTTGTTTCTGTTATTAATCTTAAAGTCCGTCTCTGAATATGTGTAACGCTTATATAATTTTGTTTTGGATAACGAGTTGGCCATTTATGGAAAAGTATCTGTCCTGGCTTTCCGCTAGTGATGTTTCCGTTAGGTTCTAGTTATTTTATGTACGTGTTTCTTTCCCTTTGGTATCTCTGATAAGAGGTGCGGGCTAATTTGTCGATTCCTGATCATTGCCTTCACTAATATTTTTGAAGTCAGATCAAGCACTAAACCGTTGTCTATTCAATACGCATTACACACTTTTATCATATGACGTCGCGTCTGAGAGTGTAATAACGCCATGTAATATTTTCGATAATCAACTAGTGGATTAAAGGCCAGGCTCCAGTATAAAAGGGCAGGCTCCAACCCCAAACTGTCATGGTTGCAAATTCAAACATTTTTCAGTCTCTCTCGGAATTATCAGCAGTTGTTGGCTACCCACTTTTCAATTTTTTCAGAGAAACTGCTCATGGTCTGTCTTTATCAACTCCCATATTTATCTCACAAAATTAAACCAGGATTAACTCAAAATAAATAGGTTTTATTTTGAAAATCAGGGGCTAACTGACAGTTAAACCCCACTTTGATAAGTAAAATTGGGTTTTACAGGGGTCTACATTATTTTTCTTGTTCCTGCTCAAAATATAGATTGTGAGTACTCGTTATAACCGCCTAGCCGAGGTGGTTCTAACGAGTATCCACAATATAGATTTTGAACAGAAATATGAAAAATAGCTGGATTTTGTTATCTGAAAGTGCTCGTTTTTTGGTGTTAAAATTTTCAATATATTTAAACAGGCATGTTTCGTAATGCAATGCCACCATTATCATTGTCTTCATCATCATCGTCATCATCATCATCATCATTTCCAGTAATTTGATGAACAGTGCTGCTTGAAGGCAATGTGCTTTTGGTTCTTTGATTGCTAGCCATTTGAAGTAAAAGCTTGATAAAAGACTTCTTTTACCAGATTATGCACTCCTCACTGAGCATTGCAGTCATAATGACTGAATCAATTCCTTATTGTTTCAAACTGCAGACTGATCAGATTGAAGGTAAAATAGTTTGTATTTTCCATATTGACTGCTAGAATAAACAGAACCATTACACTTCTGAACTAAATGGCGGGAGATTTCTATGCCTAGGCCAGGGACACAGGTTACAAAATGGGCTCTGCAAAGGATATACTGCAGTACTTGATGTGTACAACTAATCTGCTACAAGATGATAACCTATAAAAATTGTTTGAATGAAAAGCCAAATCCCTTCTGTGTGCCCTTATGCAAAAGGTAAATTCTGGAACATGATCAGGGTCACTCTGTGGTCAAATTTTCAGGACAGCAGCTCATTCTTACACAACAGTTTGTACTAAAAGGCACACTAAATAATAATTATGGCTAATTATGAGAAAATTTCATGATTGGAAGAAGACAAAAAGAAATGTTTGACAAGCATAATCACCAGTCACATTCAGTGTACACAAATTCCAGTATATCAGCTGATTCAAACATCCTGACCTAAACATGACCTGGAAGAAGTTCAGAAAACCCATTAATATTCTTGTCTGGGACTGCCCATTTTCTAGCTGTAGGTCCTACAGCAGCCTGGCCTTTAAATATGCAAATTAGCTAGATACGTCCCGTAACGTTACATGTACGACGTCCTTAACGACGTCGCGTTTACTATCGGCGGAATAGTGACATTTTTGTAAACAGTCGTGAATACAATGCGTTTTAAATGTCATATGATAAATAAAATCTTTTATTACATACCTACTATAGGAAAATTACATTAAAAACCTTTCAATACAGGCTCATTTTTCGCTATTTTGATGGCACAGTCACGTGACGGGGCCAAAAATCCATATAATATGGATTTTTGGCACTGCCTTTCCATATTGGCACTGCTCCACTCTGTTACTATAGCAATAGAACCTTAATGCTGTACTCCATAGGCTTCAAAATGGCCGCAGAAAAATCACTTGAAACAATGTCAACCCGACTTCTGGACTTAGACAGAGCGATAGAAGACAGTGATAACAATATATTTTGAGAAAAATCTGATATTTCGTTGCATGCATGAAAAATGAAAAACAAAATACTTTTTAAAAGAAGTTCACTCACATTGTGAAGGACGTTGCTTTCAAGCACAACAGGGATGTCCCAACATTTGAAAGAATAAAGTCTTGCCAACAACCTTAAACGAACAGATCCCTTCACTTATGAGGAGCTGGAAATTGTGAGGAAGAAATCTGTGGGAGGGAAAAATGTCCCCAAAAATTGTCTTGTACTTTAACGTAAACAACCACCGCGACCGACTGCTACACACGGAATCGATTATGCAGTAGCTTGATGAATGACACTAAGAGCCTTTAAAATATAAATGGTCTTCAAATAAGCACAAAACATTCTGTAAAATACCTTAAAAATCATTCTTTGAACTGCAGAAACTCTGTATGTAAAATGGCGATTTGTTTTGGTTTTGAAACTTACAGTTGCGACGTCACTTGTGACGTAATTTGTTGCGCACTACTATGTTACTGTATTACCGTGAGCATGGTAAGTGCAGGCCTACTAATCAGTTATATAATTGAAAGGAATTTCTTCTTTTTTTTTCGGCGGATACCGAAAATATATCCTCAAAACACTCGATGAAACATTCCCGGCATCAACCTTAAAGAAGTAAATATAACTATGCTATATAAATGATGTAATAAAGAGGTTATGATATGGTGAAGGTGTGCCTCTAAGTCATATTGGCACCGGTATGTCATATTGGCCCGAGGGCTTTAGCCCTTTACCATATAATAACCTCTATGCATTCGTGCTCATGTATTATTGAATTTATTAAACTCGTTGAGGAAAAGGGATAAAATGCCCGGCAAAGCCTCGCATTTTATCCCTTTTCCTCAACTCGTTTAATAAATTCAATAATACATGAGCACTCATGTAAGATCCTCTATTTCTAATATAAACTAGGAGCAATCTGACCTTTGTTTACAACTTTGGCTAATCTATACGTATTACATTACATATTTGGAGACTGACATGGGTATAGGAGCTGTCTGATCAGGGACTACACAGTTGGCTTTTTAAAACGCATTCCCTGTATAACTAAATGGTAAATCGTCTTACCAGGGACTACACTGTTGGCTTTTCAAAACGCATTACATATATTACTATATGGAAGTGCGTCTGATCAGGTTCTACACTATACATTGGTACATATGCATTACATACTTTACCAATATCATATAGGATCAGTCTGATCAGAAAGTACACCATACGCATGCCATACATCGCTAAATGATAGAACGTCTGATCCGGGTCATTCAAAATATGGAGATTTTCAGGTGGTCGATCTTGATATATGATTAAGCTAATAAACAAATATCGGAGTGGTCTTTGTAGCATTTGTAACATTCTTCTTATTATGAAGAAGGGCACTTATTTATTTTTTCTTAGCTTTATACCATTTGCAGAAGCAATTGATGATTTAACAAAGCGTAGCAGGTTTTTGTCTGCAGTGATATTGATGTTTAAGACAGTTCAGGTTAATACTTATTTTGTTATAAATGAAAGATATGTCAGCACAGACGTTTAAAAGGAGAAGTAGAAATATGTTTAAGCCAAGTCTTATCATAAAGTTGTTACCAAAATTTGTTGATCATAGGCACCATGTCATTTTTTTGGATCAGTTGTCTAAAGAAACTTGATATCAAAGTCTAAGTTTCCTATTTGAGCTGATGTAAATTAAGTAATAAACCAGAAATAACATGAAGAAAAGAGGATGGCTATAGAGATGGTGGAGACCACCTATAATGTCCTATATTTTGCTATATACTTTCAAAACTTTGAGTTGACGCGCTGCAAAGGGCAAGGGTTGTGGCCACATATAATTCATAATTCATTTAAAATAGAAGTGGAGGCAATGACCAGGAATCGATACAATTAACCCACAGCTCCCATCAGAGACACCAAAGAGAAAGAAACACAAACCCCACTTATATTTTGGATATCAGTGCAAATGAAATGTAAAAAGTGTTGTGTTGACAATAAAATATGCATTTGCATTTTGTATTGGTTCATTCCATTCTGTAGTGCGCGCACATCAGAGGGATAGTCACCTTGCAAAAGGCCATAAGGATTTCAGAAGGAGACATATATGCTTTATTTGCAATGTCACTATCTTTACGCTCTTATGCAGTGATTTTTTGTGCGTTAAATTCTAGATTTAGCGGCCCACCTAACTGGGGAAATGGCCAAATAAACCGACTTAGTATAAGTGTTTAGACAGATAGAACGTGGAAATTTCTTCTCAAATATGTTTGCATAAATGCACAAGACAAAAGCAGTTCTGTCGTTTTTCTCTTATTGAAAAGCAATGTCGCGTTACTAATGTCGCTAACTGATATTCAGCATGCATTGTGTGTCGCCTGTAATGCACTGTGCGGTTATACATCGTGATACATTTGACATCATAATAAGATCATAGATACACACTGTTTCTCCCTTAACGTATGTTTATTCGGAATTCGCATGAACAGTCTAGCTGGATGTAAATACTGCTTTTTAAGCGACCTGATGCAACACACCTATAAACAATAGGTAATATAAACAGAGATTCACTTAATTCTTATTAGGTGAGTGTTGGGACTGGTGTGCGATTAGGAACTACAACGTTTGCTAGTCAATACGCTAGACATACATAGCTAAATTATAGAACGTCTGATCAGGGTCATTCAAAATATGGAGATTTTCGGATGATCGATCTTGATATATAATTAAGATAACAAACAAATATAGGTGTGGTCTTTGTAGAATGTGTGCCCTATTTTTTATTTTGAAGCAGGGCGCTTATTTATGTTTTCTTAGCTTCATAAATTTTGCCAAAGCAATTGATGATTTAACAGTATAAGTAAAGTAAATATAGCAGGTTTTTGTCTGTAGTGATATTGACGTTTACATCAGTTCAGGTTAATACTGATTTGGTTATAAATGAAAGATATGTCAGCATAGAAGTTTGAAATGTGATTAAGTCTAATCATAAAGTCGTAACTAAATTTTGTTGATCATAGGTTCCATGTCTTTTTTTGGATCAGTTGTCTAAAGAAACTTGATATCAACGTTTCAATTTCCTATTAGAGCTCATGTAAATTATGTAATAAACCAGAAACAAAATTGAGAAAAGGATGGCTATAGGTATGGCTATAGTGATGGTGGAGACCACCTATAATGTCTTATATTTTGCTATATATTTTCAAAAACTTGAGCTGACGCCCTGCAAAGGGCAATGGTTGTGGCCACATATAATTCGTACTTCATTTAACCCCACTTCTGTTTTGGACATCAAAGCAAATGAAATGTAAAAAGTGTTGTGCTGACAACAAAATATGCGTTTGCATTTTGTTTTGGTTCTTTCATTTCTGTATCTGAAGTGCGTGCACATCAGAGGGGCTGTCACCTTGCCAAAATCCAAAAGGATTTCAGAAGGGGACATATGTGCTTTATTAGCAATGCCACGATTTGTGATGTGCCCAGACATCTTTAAGCACGCCATAGTGACAATGAACTCGTAAAAGAAGCGCTTGCAAAAGGATAAAACAAAACGGCGGGCATGTTGGAGGGTATTTTTGAACAGGGAAACATATGCTCATAACTGTAAAGATATAGAAATTGGAGAAGAAACTATTGTGGCTAAACGTTCTTCCAAAACTTGTGATGCAAATGACTGTGTTGCCTGCACCTACTGCTTTGAATTTTATCTTGAAACGCCAATGCATCACAGCACTGAAGAAAGTGACAACTCACGTCTGGACAAATCCATACACAAAATGGTTCTCATACCTGAAGCATTATGACTTCCTCTTCTACATATGCAAGTGTGTCGAACACACTGTTACAGGATTTCTGCAGAAATTAAGTTGAAGGATGAGGTCAATATTCTTATGAAAAATGATAACTTAATGAAATATTTTGCCATGTCTTTACTTAAGGAAGGTAAACATAATGCAGATATGTCATAAACAGGTAGGCAGCTGGCTAAACGTCTGATAAAAGTTAGGGTTACAGTCAAAGAAAGTATGAGCTGGACAACCTCACACGATAGTAAAAACTGGACCAATCCAAGACTTGTCAAGTTTCAGTTATTGTTAAAATGGTATTGAGGTTGAGAAACCAAACATTGCCAAGAAATATAGGGCTTGTTGCAGCTTTAGAAGAACAATGTTTGTTTATTGACTATGGGACTGTAATTAAGAATGCACAAAGAATGATGCTAACGTACATGTTTGAGAAAAAAATGGAAGGCAAATCAGTAAACACTTTGATGCTGCCGCTCTAGCCAGGAGGGAAAAGGAAGCTGGTGTGGATCTTCTGCCACTGACATCAGATGTTGTGAAGCTCAAAAAGTATTTTGAAGAAATCAACCGAATGTGTGGAAAACAAATCAACCATCAGACATAAGTTTATCTACCAAAAGGTTCTTCTTACTAGGCTTATCACGTTTAATGCTCGTAGAGGTGAGCCTGGAAAATTGACTCTTTTTAATGGTCAAACTCCAGAGAGCTCCAGATACCAGAAGAAAAAATACAATGTTTACCACTTGAAGAACAAATCCTCGTCAAAAGGATGAGGACTGGATAAGTTCGCGATAAATGTATGAAGCAAGCACCCATACGTACTTTGTCCTCCAGCCACTATTCATGTCATTGGTATTCTTTTATAGCATAGGGCCTATTAGTCACAAACAAGGATACCAAGTATGTGTTTGGGGAATTCACAAAGAGTCTAAATTGAATAAGAGAGGCTCATATTGTGCTCGAGAGATCAGACTGAAGGCCAGCTTGATCCATAATTAGTATATAACAACAACTCAAATGAGACAATATCTAGCATCAGCATTGCAACTTCTACACATGAATGAAGCAGAACTGAGATCGGTGAATAACCATCTAAAGTCGATTTTTAGCTCACCTGACCCGAAGGCTCCGGGGGAGCTATTGTGATCACTCATCGTCCGTTGTCGTCGTCCGTCCGTCCGTCTGTCCGTCCTTAATTCCTTTAAACGACATTCCGTCACAAACTACTGAACAGATTTTCACCACACTTGAAGAAATGATCTTTGGGTGGTCATCTCTCAAAGCTGTTCAAAGAATTCCATTCCATGCAGTAATCTGGTTGCCATTGTAACGAAAAGGAGAAAATAAGAACATTTAAAAATCTTCTTGTCTGAAACCAGAAGGCCGGGTCTTTCATATTTGGTATGGAGCTTCATCAAGTGGATCTCTTCCAAGATTGTTCAAACGATAGCCCTGGGGCTAAAAGTGTCCCAGCGCCGGGGCCCACTGGTTTGACAGCGCC
Organism: Lucinisca nassula; assembly: GCA_963580285.1. Taxonomy (NCBI): domain Eukaryota; kingdom Metazoa; phylum Mollusca; class Bivalvia; order Lucinida; family Lucinidae; genus Lucinisca; species Lucinisca nassula. Next base: position 102,970,043 of record OY757023.1, on the reverse strand, counting down.
GGGGCCCACTGGTTTGACAAAGCCCCCCAGTGGAATTCGTTTCCGCTGACCGTTCCAAGGCGGTTATTCTGTCGCGGTTTATTTTTGTTATAGTTTGTCTTTGGGTGTTTGTGTTGCTTATATTATTTTATTTTGGATAGCCTATTGGCCATTTTGTGGGAAAGTAACTGTCTTTTTGGCTTTCCGCTATGGATTTTTCCATTAGGTCTGTTGTGTCATGTTGGTGCTTCTTTCCCTTTGGTGTCTCTGATGGGAGCTGTGGGTTGATTGTATCGATCCCTGGTCATTGCATTCACTTCTATTTTTCATAACAGGGAAAACCCTATAAATCTTCCTGTCTGATACCAGAAGGCCAATGTCTTTGATATTTGGTATGATGCTTCATCCAGTGGACCTCTACCAAGATTGTTCAAATAATAGCCCTGGAGCTAAAAATGTCCCAGCGCCGGGGCCCCACTGGTTTGACATGGGCTTATAATAGGGAAAACCTTTTAAAAGTCTTATTGTCTGAAATCAGAAGGCCCAGGTCTTTGATATTTGGTATGAAGCTGTATCTAATGGACCTCTACCAAGATTGTTCAAATTATAGCCCTGGGGCCAAAAATGCCCGCGCATCGGGGACTTATATAGGAAAAATCTTTAAAAATCTCATCTGAAACCAGAAAGCCCAGCTTTTTGATATTTGGTTTGAAGCTTCATCTAGTGGACCTTTACCAAGATTGTTCAAATTATAGCCCTGGGGTATATAATGGCCCCGCCCCGGGGCCCACTGGTTTTACACAGGCTTATATAGGGAAAACCTTTGAGAATCTTCTTGTCTGAAACCAGAAGCCCAGGTCTTTGATATTTGGTATTTAGCTTCATCTAATGGACATCTACCAAGCTTGCTTAAATTATAGCTTTATTTAGTGAACCTCTACCAATATTTTCAAATTATAGCCCTGAGGCCGAAAATTGCCCCACCCCGGGACCCACATGTAAATTTCTTAGCTCAGGTGAGCGATATAGGACCATCATGGTCGTCCTTTTTTTATCTTTTATGTCGAATTCTTTGGCGATAACTTTTTTACTTTTGATTTTTGATCAACACATCCAGAGAGAAAGTTGCGGAGGAGAAGCTCTGCCAATATCTCCAAAAGGATTCAGCCTCCAGAGTTGTATTTTGGTCTAAGCAGATAAACGTTTTACAATTTTTGAATTTTTCGATAAAAACTAAGTCCAATTCTGTCACTTACATCGAAATGTAAACAATAGACTAGCCTATTTGTAACAATATCTATATATGGATAAATCCCGTTCAGCCAACGAAGCGTCCAACTTGAGGGATGTTGTACAAATCATTAGAATGTAGACAGTTAAAAACATGAAAAACGTGGATTTACAATCGGCAAACACAAAACAGAGTATACGCCTTTTGATCAATAAGAATCAAATATTTAAAAAAATACACCAGTCATTGCGAGTGTGCAGAAAACAAAAATTCCGCACAAGCTTGAAATTGCAGAAATCTCCATCTGATTACAGCTCTGCTAATATAAACAACGGCCAGGAATCGATACAATTAACCCACAGTTCCCATCAGAGACACCAAAGGGAAAGAAACACAAACACGAAACAACAGACCCTAATGGAAACATCAATAGCGGAAGCCAAAAGGACAGTTACGTTCCCACAAAATGGCCAATTTGCTATCCAAAACAAAATAATATAAGCGATACAAACACTCAAAGACAAACCATAACAAAAATAAACCGCCTTGGAACGGTCAGTGAAACGAATTCCACTGGGGGCTAAAATCGATTGTACGTCGCCACAACCATCGCCCTTACTTCCGTCGCGATTTAGACGCATACTTTTGTTCAGTCCGCATGAAGGCTTTCTAACTCATCAGTGCAACATCTCCGTGAACACAAAAATTCAAACAACCACAGAGATTAAACAACGGTGTCGACTCGAGAGCAAGAAACCACTGGAATGCTGGAGCAAAAGAAAACCAACAGTTAGACTCCGACGGGCCCGACCAGAGACAGAGGATCAGGCACCAACCAACATTACACAGAATAAAGTTCTAATTCTCAGTAAGCCTTTACGCTGGAACCGTCATAGAATCTGAGGCCTGACCCACCGGCGTTCAATATAAGAGGGAGTTGTCAACCGTGATTGGGCTAACTACCATGCACGCAGTCTGTCATATTACATTTATGTTGTACCCAATCTTTTTTATATCGAAGGATGGTTTTACGAAAGTGGGTGCTGAACTCATTGCGGTTATATATTTTTCTGAATTTATATACTAAGTCACCATATAATTCGGGTTCCGATAGACCTTGTTGCAGAAGTGATTTAAGTCCAATATTGAATCAGAATGACGTCTATAAAATTTTGAAAAGACTTTGCGTAGTTTATGGTACCGATAACCCTGATTAAAAAGTTTAGTAGTTAACAATTTATTACGAGTGTTGAAGTCAGTTACATGACTACACACTCTGACAAATCGAATGAATTGCGGAATATAAACGCCATAGGATGGCGCACGAGGAGCATCACCATCCAAAAAAGGAAACATTACAATCTCAAAATCAAAATCATCGCGTTTATTATAAATTTTGCAAGAAACAAACCACTCTACAATAGAAAGATGTCAATCCAAAAACGGGACTCGCTATCAGAAGGATTTGCTTTATTTAACTGAAGCTCTGGGGGGTAAATTTGACAGATCAAGCCATCGAAATAGGTATTGTCAATATTTAATAAATCATCCAAATATCTAGAAGTCGAGCTAAAAGCTTCAATGATTTCAGATTGGTTTTCAGCAGAAATGGTCATCATGAAGTCTCTCTCATAACGAAACAAAAACAGATCTGCCACAAGGGGTGCGCAATTAGTACCCATCGGAATACCCACAACTTGTCTAAATAACTTAGTACCAAATATTTTATCACATGATGGCAGTAAAACACAAAGTTAATAATTTGGAAAGTTCAGTGGTGGTACAAGAGCTTGAATTTGCAATAAACCGTGGCTTTGTATGGTATTTTATGAAGTTTAGGTAACCAATATAGCTTGTCTTGGCCTTCTGCAACACCGACAGCAAACCTTGTGGCTGAATGACAAATATGGTCATCAACTAAAGCCCTGTCTACAGCTAAAGGCTGCAGTTCATAGGCCTTAGTACCACCAAGTTCTTGCTGAAGAGTGTTAACATAGTGAAGCCGTCAAACAACGACCACATTGTTAGCGATCTGCTGGAGGCAAAACCTATTTGAGAAGTTGGCGGAGCTTCTCTTCTACAATTTTCTCGCTGGATGTGTTGACCAAAAACAAAAAATAAAGAAGTTATCGTTGAAAAACGCTGTAAAAAGCTAAAATTCGACTTTAGGTCATTCGGTTATGTCCACAAAATGTGATACAGAATATCTAACAAAGCCTTAGTGATGTAACTTTTTCCGACTTTTGAAGTTAGCCAATTTTTCGGTTTAAATTCTGTAAAGGTGCATTATAGTAGGTATGAAATGGTTAGATCTAGTAAATTAAAAAGAGAAACGATCAGGAACTGATACAATAAGATCCCAAATTCTTACAACAATATCACTAGGGAAAGAAGTCGAAACAAAGAGTGACGACTGTTAACACTTTCACTGTGGTTCAACCAAGTATTGGGTCAACCTAGATAGCGCAGTGGTTAACGCGTTCGAATTATGATCCAGAGGTTGTGCGTTCGAATCCGGCCACCGGTATCGATGTGTCCTTGGGCAAGACACGTTATGGCACTGTCCCACTCCACCCAGGTGTAAATGGGTAGCAGTGGTGTAAAAGCCACTGCCTCTCTCTCTCGCGCGCGCGTGAAAACACCCGGAATGAGTGTATGAGAGCGATTCAATAAGGTTGAAACGTTCATCGCAATCGAACTTAAATAAATTTGTATAAACTAACTAAGTATTTGTTTGGTCCGCGTGAATATTTCTAACTCATCTGTGAATCAACCCGGTAAACAAACAAATCACAATTAAAGCCAAGTTGACACAATGATTAGGTCTCGAACGCCACAGGAACACTGAAGCAAACGAATAATATAGGTTGGGAAGATTATCATGAGACAGAATAATGGAAAATAACCAGTGTTTCAGCTGCAGTGCACGACCCGCCGGATGCTTTTAGCTTTATGAGTGTTACCATATATGGGTATGGCGGCCATTTTGGTCATGTGACCTGGACCTAAAACGGTTCCCCCAATAAATGTGCCTTATCGTAAGGAGCAAAAATATATCTTATACTTTAGTACTGTATTCTGAATCGTTTGCAGGATAAAATGCATTCTTACTTTTCCAATACAAAAGCATATGTGTCAAAGTTTGACCTAGGCACAAAGAATGTCAAGGTCAACCCAGGGTCACCATTTTAGCACTTTATGATGGGCATACGTCCCAGATGCTATTTATAAAGTTTCGTGAAAATCTGCCGAGTGGTTCTGGAGAAGACTATTTTTGAAGGGTTTTACCATATATGGCTTGGCGGCCATTTTGGTCATATGACCTGGACCTCATGACCAAAATTTGGTTTTACCCATCCCATAGAGGCTCCATATGAAATTTGACTTCAATCGGCCCAACGGTTTCCGCGGAGAAGCAGTTCGAAAAGTTTCACATTTTTCGCCCCGGCGAGGCTATACTAAATGGAATGTAATATTTGGCAAGTTCATTGGTTAGATCTCATTGATATCTATCAGTATGCCAAAAAATATTTAAATATTCCAATCAGTTAAGTCACTATCACCAATTTTCACAAACGGGTTACGGACGGACAGACAGACTGACAGAATGGCACGGTGATTTGAGGGCACTCTTAGAAAATCAACCGACTTCAGTCGGTCGCTTTTTCTGCGGGTCGTGCAATTATATAACAATCTCTAAAGATTCTGGTCCACTAGGATTGGGGTAATAAGGGCTAATGTACTGGGATACGTTTTACGGCCTCCACAACTGCACAACCAAAAGGCCTGGTATGAAAAATAAAAAAATGAAACAATCCGGAACTTCTATCTATAGCACCTGCATGAAAAATAAAAAGAGCCATATCCTTTCAGTTTGTCTTAGAATGGATTTGACGCAACATCACGTGAACAAGTCCGTGAAATAAAGACCCTCACTAAACCCCACTTTATATAGAGAAAACTGGGGTTTACGGGGGTAAACATTATTTTCCTTATTTCTGCTCTAAGCCATAGGTTGTGGGTACTCGTTAGAGCCGCCTCGATGAGGCGGTTCTAACGAGCACCCAAAACCTATGTTCTGAGTATAAATGAGAAAAATATCACAAATTTTCATCAGAAAAAATACCTCTTTTGAGGTATGAAAAAATGCAGTAAATCACACGGATGTGTTATCGTAATGAGAAAAAGTTCGTCCTCTCCCTATCAGTTGTATAACCCATGACGTTGGGACACAATAGCAACGCATTCAAACATGTTATTACGTTAAGACGTTCAGCCCCCGCCCATCGGGGCTTGAAGAAATAGATCGGCTGCATGATGCTTCCAAGCAGAGCTGAAACCTGCCACACACGTACTGGTAAACCGCTTAGAGGATCTAAGCCTTCAAGGCAAAGGGGTTCGAGTCGGACCATCCATGCTTATACACCCTATTGGTTTCATTGAGCGGCAGGGCTTGAGATGTCATTGCATCTCAATGCCGGGTAAAAGTCCCACAAAATTGGAAGCAACGCCTCAAAAATGACCTATTCAGTGTTGAGGAAGACGTCAAACCTCAAATCAAACAAAACAAACGTTAAGACGTCAGGAAAACACTAATACGTTAATAAGACTTTGGCGCCAAGATCCATACTCGGACTACCAAAGTGAAGTACATGCTTTGAAAACCATGCTAAATAAAAAAGTAACCACTTTAAATTGAGCTAAAACACTTGTTAGAAAATAATGAAAATTACATATGTGCGATTACATTTTTCACTTGAGCCTTCCCTGAATCACAGTTTATCTCCACAGTTTATTTCCTTGGGGTACAGCTTCGTGATAGACCGGGAAGTGAGTCTTCCTTTTTGATTGAACCCAGACTGCTCTCAGTACACTGTCACCAAGAGCACATCTCCGACTTTTACGTTGTGTCCGTCCCTCCGTTTGTAGCGATTAAACTCCCTGAGCGAGGTCAGATACTCGTTCTCCCTTTGTGTCGCTGTACGCGCTGTGAATGTCTGTTGAGTATGTTACGTGTACCATTCGACTCGACGTCCTCGGGGCGCTCACCAGGATGGTTTAATGACGTTATTGTACGTAGTAGATGTGACGTACTGAGCGGCTGTTCATCAACTGGGTCAAACGATACGTAGGTCAGCGGTCGGTCGTTCAGGATGTACTCCACCTCGGCGCCCCCCGCCCATTGGGGCTTGAAGAAATAGATGGATTGAATGATGCTTCCATGCAGATCTGAAACCGACTGCATACGAGGGCTTGAGATGTCATTTCATCTCAATGCCACGTAAAAGTCCCACAAGATCGGAAGCAGCCTCTTCAAATAGACCTATACAGTGTTGACGGGGACGTTAAACCTCAAATCAAATATAGTTCCACAAGGGTGACAAACGCTTTGCAAAGAACCTTTCATAAACAGGTTTTAGTTCGTACTATCAACCTCTCCCACCAGCCACCGTACCACGGAGCTCGTTGAGGTATACATTTCCAGGTTTTTTCCATGGGTAGCTAATCACTCGTTTGTCGCGTTTGTGAGTGTCTCCAATGTTCTTGCAAAGGCTACAGAGGTCAGAGCATTATCCGAAATCATAACCTTCGGCGTGGAAATTTTTGTTTCAAACTGTCGAAACGCCAAAAGAATGCCCCTTCTGTAAGGTATGATATGATACCACTTTTAGATGAACTGCCCTCGTATTTGCACGTGGGAAAACCACGGGCTGACTTGGGTCTTCGCTGGTTGAACATGTCAATAAGATCTGTGCGAGCAGCGAACGCAGAATCTTCGCCAGTTAATAATTGGATAGCCTAGCATCAATAGAAAGCTCGTGCGTGGACGCGCAGTCTGATCAGTGTCTTCGCTAGTCGCTCGTCTTATTGTCGGATTTGCCATGCATTGTCTCATATGTAAATGGGTCGAGGCATGCCAAAGCCTTAAAACACACTAATCAGCCAGTCAGTCATCGCAGTGTGGTCAGAGTTTTTGCTTCTTCCACTAATCGTGTAAGCGCTTGGCGTAGACTTAGCCATACGATACGGATGTGGGTTGTTTTCAACATAACGGAAATACGCCTATACAATTACATTGTAACTTTTTCCGCCGACAAATACACGAAAATTTTAAGATGAAAAATTGCGATATGTTTCTTATTCTGCTCGTATTGTGGGTAGAACCGCCTCATTGTAACGAGTACCCAAAATCTATATGTTAGAGCAGAAATAAGAAAAATATTGTTTACACATGTAAACCCCAGTTGTACTACATAAAAGTGAGGTTCAAGTGGATCAGCATTATAAAGGCGTGTTTTCGTCGCACAGGCCTTTATCTAGATTTGGCCGTGTCATGCTCAATAATTTAATTTCATCTGTTTGTTACCTTGAATATTTTAAACATATATGAAGCGGGAGCCCCGTCTCGAAAAAACATGATTTCGGTGACTAGGTTAGATACAGACACGCCTCCTCAGCCATTCAGACTACCAAGAGTCTTGAATATTTTGATGAGGCTTTTTCTTTTACTACCCAAACAATGGACACTTGGATGCTGACCAAAGCATCACGAAAACAAACCTATATAATTTTGACTTTAATATTGTAAAACTTGGGGTTTACAGGGGTACAAGCTTTTTCTCTTATTTCTGTTCTAAAACATAGTTTGTGGGTACTCGTTAGAACCGCCTCACCGAGGCGATCCTAACGCGTCCCCACAATCTTGTGGGTACTCGTTAGAACCGCCTCGCCGATGAGGTCATAACGCGTCCCCACAATCTATGCGGAATTATGAAAAATACCAGAATTTTTTGATCGGAAAATTTTCCCTTTTCTGTTGATAATTTTTTCAATAAATGTAAATAGGCGTGTTTTCGCAAAGGAGAAAAACAGGTTTTCTTATGACCTGGCATGTGTCTACGTTCGCGAAAGTAATATAGCCAAGTTGTCTTTTCAACGCAGTTTAATGCTAAAAGGAAACAAGCATGGACTATGCCTCTTTTCTCAGTAAAACGGCCGCGAATCGAAATCCATCATTCCTAAGACAGCTAAGTATGAGCATGTTATTTATTTCAAGGCGGACGGATGCACTTTTTCGGGAAAATAACTCTTGGATAGCACAGGACAATGTTCTTCCCTTGTAATCGCTATTACCCGGGATTGACGCGTGGCGGCGGTATATGGCAGTGGTGGTAAAATGGGTGCCAAAAGGGTGACTAAGTATATAAATACAGAAATATTAATAATTTCAATCACCTCAGTACCCAATTTCGTAAAATCTTTCTTCGATAAAAAAAATATATTTTTGTTTTGGATATCAAATTGCCATTTTGTGGGAAAGTAAGTGTCCTTTTAGCTTTCTGCTGTTGGTGTCTACATAAGGGTCTAGTTTTTCCATGTTTGTGTGTCTTTCCCTTTGGTGTTCTGATGGGAGGTGTGGGTTAATTGTATCGATTCCTGATCATTGCCTTTACATCTATTTTACTGTTTCAGAAAATGTTTTCCAAGAAAAAAACTCATTCAAACTATAGATTGTGTCACTATTTCAATGGAAGCCCATCACAGCTTTAAATAATTCTAGGTATAGTGATTTACCAACTTTAAACAATAAAAGAGTATAATTGATTTCAAAATGTAGGAGAGGCGTTGTGCTTGGTACCGATATGTCAATATGCAAATTCGCATATTTATGCATATGCATGAAAACACCATATTTTGGTAAAAAAAGAGAAGAAAAGTCGAATAATTTTCGTTTTCAAAACCAAATTCAATGCCTAAACCATACAAACTGTAAAACTCATCCTAAAATTTTGTATTTACTCGAATGTTTATTTGCTTGAATGTTAAAATATGTTTGGAAATAAAATATGTTTAAACTAAACTGTAGACAAATCACTCACAAGATCGTCCTATTTTAAATGACAATATCCTTCCACAAAGCGAGGTCCCATGGCAACTAAAAATGGTTACATTGTAGGCCTACATCTCAATATTCCTGGTTAAACTAGACCAACATATATAACAATTTTAAAATCAATCATATTAAACCCGTTTCTGATGTCACAACAATTAAATCTGGAGAAGCATTGTTGTCTGTTTTGATTCATTTATCGTCTGCTTAGTACAATAACGGTGTTTGTTTGATTTGAGGATTAACGTCCCCGTCAACACTGTAAATGTCATTTTGGAGACGTTGCTTCCAATTTTGTGGGACTTTTACCCGACTTTGAGATGAAATGACATCTCAAGCCCTGTCGCCCAATGAAACCAAAAGGGTTTATAAGCAAGGACGGTCCGACTGGCTCGCTTTACCTGGGCAGGCCCATGTCCTAGAAGCTGTTTACCAGTGCTCGTGTGCGGTCGGACTTCAGTTCTGGGCAGGCTTACATCCTCTAAGCGATCGGGCTCATCGGAGTCTAACTGTTGGTTTTCTTTTGCTCCAGCATTTCAGTGGTTTCTTGCTGTCGAGTCCTCACCGTTGTCTCACCTCTGTGGTTCTTTGATTTTTGTGTTTACGGAGATGTTGCACTGATGAGTTAGGAGGCCTTCATGCGGACTGAAAAAATTATTTGTCTAAATCGCGGCGGAAGTAAGGGCGAGGATTGTGGCCACGTAAAATCGATTTAAGCCCCCCAGTGGAAATCTTTCACTGGCCGTTCCAAGGCGGCTCTTCTGTGGCGATTTATTTATATTGTTGTTTGTTACTTACTGTATGTATCACTTGTGTCTTTTAATTTTGGATGGCCATTTGGCCATTTTGTGGGAAAGTAACTGTCCTTATGGCCTTCCTTTGTTTAGGTTCCCATTATGGTCTGGTCGCTTAATGTTTGTATTTCTTTCCCTTTGGTGTCTTGTATGGGTGGAGTAAGTTAATTGTATCAATTCCTGATCTTTGTTTTACTTCTACTTACCAGTACTCGTGTGCGGGTCGGATTTAGCTCTGCGTAGAAGCATCGTGCAGCCCATATATTTCTTCAAGCCCCGATGTTTTTGTGTGTGCGGGGGGAGGGGGGGGGTTATTGCATAATGGCAGTAACGCCGTTATTGCACTAAGCAGACGTTATATGCTAAATTGCTTTTTTGTATATTATTTAATAGTCACGACATCATATTTCAGTCCATTTTTTTGTATAAAACAGACAATTAAGATCTAACATAACCAAGGGTGACAACCTTCCTGTCTGTTGTTTTCAACAAAATCACGCATTTGTTCTTGTTTTCAAGCCGACATTTGAGTCTGTTTTTTCATTCCGGAAGTTTTGATTCATAACGGAAGTTGCGAAGGTACTGGATTAATGTGTGTACGAATCAACGTTAGTGAGCGACACTAAGCGTTGGGTTCGGAGGGTGCAAAGTCGGTGCGGTAAATTGCTATATTACAACTTCTTGGATGGAAAACTCTTATGTTTCGACTCTGTTTGAATACAGATTTATTTCTAAAATGTGCAATGTTTATTCTCGCTCAGCATTCCGTATTTCAAGCCCAAATTTCGTTTGTGGCGTGGGGTGTTCCACTATTCGGAATAGAATAGAACAAAGGTCAAAAATAACCGCAAAACGTCGGGAAACTTCTCGTCAAAAATATCCGTAACGACTGTTTCCGAAGTCAAAATGACGTCATGAAATATCGGTTATTACGTCATATAAACAACGCTTTGCTCAAATCTCTCAACATCATGGCAGCACTAAAGAAGATATTTGACTTCCCGGGGCACACCAAAAGTCTCGTTTGGAAGCATTTCGGTTTCTACAGTTTGGAAGGGGGCGAAGGGCCAGTGGTCTTGGACAAATCTAAGGCTATTTGTAGACATTGTCATACTGCTATCAAATACACTGGAAATACAACCAATCTTCAGAACCACGTAGATAAGAAACCCAGAACCTTCGTGGAACAGAAGTCAGCAACAAAACATCCGACCCTCAGCAAGTGCTTTACATCCAAAACTAGGCTTGGCTTCCATTCAGATAGGGCCATGGAAATCACCCAGGCTATAGGGCGTCATTTGTTTCTTGATCTCAGGCCGATTTCTGCTGTTGATTTGCCGTCATTTAGAAACATTCTTGCAAAAGCTGAGCCAAGATATACAGCTCCTGAACGTACTTACTTTAAGGACAATCTTATACCCAAACTGTATGAGAAAACGAAAGCTGACATCATTTAAGAACTTAAAGATGCTGTTGGTGGTGTTTCAATTACAACTTATTGCTTGGACGTCTCATACGACAGAGTCATATATGACTGTGACAGCTCATTTTGTCAGTAAGGATTTTGAACTGAACTGCTATGAGCTGCAAACTCGTGAGCTTGGGGATAGGCACACAGCTGAAAATCTTGCTTCAGAACTTGAAAAATGTGCGACGGAATGGAGACTAGAATGGCCAACTGTAGTCAGTGATAATGCTGCCAATGTCTTAAAGGCCGTGCGTTTGTTAAATTGGCGAAGTATCCCATGTCTTGCACACACTATAAACTTAGCAGCAAAAAGTGGTTTACGTGTACAACAAGTATCAAAACTTCTTGCTAAAGCTAGGGATAGTGTTGCCTATTTCAAACGGTGTGCATATGCCACTAAAGTCCTCCATAAAAAGCAGGAACTACTTCAAGTTTCAAATCATAGCCTGATAATCGACGTGGATACCCGTTGGAACTCAACCTATGACATGCTGGAGCGGCTCCTCAGTCAGACAGCAGCAATATATGCCACGTTTACTGACCCGGACATTAAGAAAGAACGTGGCATTCTTCTGCCCTGCCCTACATCATAGTGTAGATTATATTTTCTTGTCCTTTGGGATCATTGATTCTATTGTGGAATTTTGAAAATATCTGAGGGTCACTGATGAGGCCTAATTGGCCGAAACTAGCTAGTCTGGCCCAGAAAACATGTACACTCCATACTTTCAGTTCTGTGGTGTATTCCTTGCTTCCAAAAGATAACCCTTTTATAGAACATATTTAACTTCACTGCAGCTGGTGTGTGGGAATGTGTGGCGGCGGTAAAACGTCTCCCTGCCCTACATCATAGTGTAGATTATATTTTCTTGTCCTTTGGGATCATTGATTCCATTGTGGAATTTTGAAAATATCTGAGGGTCACTGATGAGGCCTAATTGGCCGAAACTAGCTAGTCTGGCCCAGAAAACATGTACACGCCATACTTTCAGTTCTGTGGTGTATTCCTTGCTTCAAAAAGATAACCCATTTATAGAACATTTCTAACAGCGGAGGAATAAACCAGTGCCGAGGAACTCATTAATGTTCTGCGACCATTATTTGTGAGCAACATGCTCCGTCTTTTAGCATTATATTACCAGTTCTGTCCAAACTGAAACGTTCACTAACTGTTTTAGATTCAGACTCTTCCATGGTCAAAGTAGAAGTAAAACAAAGATCAGGAATCGATACAATTAACTTACTCCACCCACCCTTACTCGACAGCAGCTTGTGAAAACAGCAACTCTAACTAATCTGAACCAGCGTTATCTTGATCGTGACCATTACATGCATCCTGTAGCCTGTTCTCTCCTTGATCCACGTTACAAAGACATGCCGATGGATGAAAGCATAAAAACTGATGCAATTAACTTGATTATAGAATCTGCATCCGTTGTGACCAATTTGCCTTTAGCACCTCTAACAACTATCAAATCTGAACCAGAAAGTCAGCCTCTTAACATCACAACCCCGTTACCCACTCTTCCAAAGGCATTGATGGAGCAACCCGCGTCTCTAACCGAAATGTCCATTAAACCGGACGACATGCTTGAAACGCTCGTTGAAATGCCAGCCAAAAAGATAAAATCCGAGCATCAGTCAGCATCTCTTGATGACTGGTTCCCTGATGTTGAGTTAAAGTCGAAAAAAGCCGTCTGAAATGTCCGAGGTTGTCAGTGGGGAGGTCAACAAATATTTGCCCTAAGAACGTATATCCGCCAATACAAATCCTTTGGGGTGGTGGAAAGTCCAACAAATGCTCTTTCCTTCACTGGCAAACGTGGCAAGAATTTTTCTTGCAACCCCGGCGACATCTGTGCCAAGTGAAAGAGTGTTTTCAGCCGCAGGGTATACGGTCAATAAACAGCGAAGTACCTTATCTTCTGAAAACGTTGACCGACTTATTTTTTTTTAACAAAAATTACAAACAGTCTCAGAAAAACTGTATAGGTGAAAACCTGCATTTTTCTGCAAGTGTTCGTGAACATTACTGTTTTATCCACTAGCTAGACTGTTGCGATTTCCTGAACGTTCAGATGGGAATTTTAGTGTTTGCCTGACTATAACAAGTACAACTCATCAAACACTCATATTACTTTTTTAGTTTGTTTCTGGTTTCATAGTTCCTTAATAAAATTTAACTGTTTCAGATTTTTATACATTATCATTCTGACTTGTTACTTTTAATATCGTCATAATTATTCATGCCGTTTAACCATTAACTGACTGACGCTTATGACCCACCAAGAGGGTTGACGCGTCGTTAAACACGAAATCATCATCATCATCATCATCCTTAATAAAAAGTAGTTGTGTTGTGTAGTTTCTCTTGAAATTGTGTGTGTGTGAATTCGGGTTTAACGTCGCTTTCAACAATTTTTCAGTCATATCACGACGGTGTCTGGTTGCGACAGGGAGCTCAATGCTCACGTTTATAGTGCTGCCTCACTGTAGTATCATGTCCCAGACACATTACATGATACCACACCCAGTCACATTATCCTGACACTGGATCGACCAGTCCTAGCTCTTCCCCGTAAACCTGAGTGCCAAGCGAGGAGCAGCTAGTACCATTTTTAACGACTTTGGTATGTCGCGGCCCGGGATCGAACCCCAGACCTCCCGTTCCCCGGAGCGGACACTCTACCAACTGAGCTATCGGGGCCGGTTCTCTTGAAATTAATTTGCATTTATTTCAACGCTTTCCGTAGTTTGGTTGTTTTACAAAAGATATTCGTTACGTGAATTAGGTTGTCACATTACTACAATATATGACAGCCTGAAGCGCTAATTGCCAATTTGCGTCAATAACCACGCCAATTAAATGCAATTAGAATTTTTGAAAGATGTTTAGAGGGTAAAAGTGTGGGGGGGGGGGTCTTTCAAGGTATAGGATTTGCATTGGTTTCTGCCCACGCTTGGATTTTGATGAAATTATGCACAATAATTGCCTTGGGTATAACCATTATAATTACGATGCATTCACTTTTAAATTTTATTTCCGTAGTAAATTTATTACATATTTTATGAAGTCACTATCACAACAGAGAGTACTCTCATATAAACTTGTCTACGGTATTCAGAGTTTAATATATCTAATGCTGCTATGTTTTATGAATCAAAGCCATAATTGTTGAGTTAGTTGATACTATGAATTACCTCATATGTCTAGTAATAGTGGCTGGGCATTCAGTTTTCTTTGATGGTGTCCCCATATTTCAGCTCCTATTTTTGTATTCATTAAAAATTTATTTGCATTTTTACCATGTTCCAATTTTTGTCAAGACACCATTTTAGCATAAAAACTACCCACATATCTTAGAAACATGTTGATGAATTTTGATGGAAATTGAGGACCGGTAACATTGTGTTTTATCAGACTGAATACTGATAGTCCTGATTCAGCAAAATGTGAAATTATATGATTATCATGTTTTGGTCATGCTGTTTAATAATACTTTACTATTGCTTTCAATTTGGATGGCTATAGTATAGTATGGTTTGTGTAAGTAGTTCATAGCATAATTTTAAGTATTATTTCAAAACACCCATTTCGGAAAAAGTTGCCCCCTATGGAACAAACTATTTTGTCTACAGAACTATACCGCAAAGGTTTTGATGACACACGTCATCAAATGCACCCATGTAAACATGTGTACAGTTTTCTTTCAGTCTTTCTTGTCAACTTTGGTAATGGTGCTAAGGCGATGTTTAGATTTAACATTCAAATCAACAACATACCAGTCACTTTAGATGTTGCTTCAAATTTTGCGAGATTTGTTATCCTACTCGAGATAAATGACTCTCAAGTCAAACTGTTGTTTGTTTATTTAACCCTAACTGTCCAATTAAAAAGAAAGGTTTACTCTAGGGAAAATCAATAACACTTGAAATTACTTTTCCTGGACATTAAGTTTTCAGAATTTGTATCTGCATAGGCACTACCCAATCTATCTTTTTTGTATAGCCCCTATGAACGAAATCAAACGGCTTCCTGAAGCTGTATTCCAAAGCCATTTGAATTTGCTTTTAGAATTCACATGGTCGTACATTTGTCAGTGTTCCAAAACTTACGTGATCATGATTGTGTTGTCTATATATTTGTATATGTCTTTCACTTCATTTACTCAGCAGTTGTTGCAGTAATTACAAATCACAATATGTAAGATATCAAGAAGCACTTAAACTGCTGATAATAATTATTCAATCTGTGAGTAGTTATCGCATTACTCATAGGATTTTAAATTATTTTCAGTAAATACATTGTGATGCTTTTTTTCTGTCCAAACACTGCAATGCCCTTTCTAAGCTGAGAGATACATTACACAGAAATGTACTGGTAATTATTAATGAACCAAAAGCAAGCAAGAACAGTGCTTAAAAAAGGGAAAACAGTGAACTTGCATTCAGCAGAAACATTCAAGATGTGGTTGAAAGTTTTACAACCAGAAAAAAATTCTAAAAGCTCGCTTCCGATAAATTAACCACTATATTGACAAAGTAAATAGAAAAAATAAGACACTTAAGAAACGTCAACAACCACAATACTAATGCAGAAAAGAGACATATTTATGCATGTGTACAATAAGGAAGGAAACTGTTTCTCTCCCTGTATAATAGCAAAATTTCTCTAGGTCATGGAACAACTTTGTTTACACCAAATAGTCTGTGCCTCATCCATCAATGATATCTTTTGCAACAGAAACTCAATATCAGTGACATTTCGTTTTTTGGAAATACTAAACAATAATTACTGTAACTTTTTTGTTAGGATAATAATCCAGCGTTCATAAAGACAGAGTATATCTAAGGCTTAATCTGGCCATGGATTTACCAACAGAACTATTTTTACTAGTAACAACAAACCACTGACCATTGCGTTCTTGCATACCAGCCTGGTATGGAAATGAAAATAATGGATCTCCTTGCCTTACACCTATTTGAGTAGCATGACTTATGCAAAGTCATTAAATAAAGTTGCACATGTTCACAATAATTTTGCTGCTAATAAAAAAGCCTAGTTTGTTGATTAGAATACCTTTTGATTTAGTGTTTTACTATCTACTATTTTGGATAGATCTTAGTGTATGAATGAAAGGAAAATATTAGAAATTCATTATATTCTAATAGTTTCTAAGCTAGATCAGCTCAATATGTATTCATTTTGATTTGTATAATCTCATTTTATTACGTAAGTGTTACGAATTGCCCTTTTGTAAGGTTCTTGGATGATTTTAATAAAATAGTCACTTTTGCAGAAACGACTTACATCCATTAAAGGTGTAAAGCTACAGTGTTACCGGTTTCGGATTTTCATGAAATTTGGCATAGCTATAGAAGATACATATGGCAAGTTTTCCTAGCAAAATGAAATCTTGACAAAGACTAGAACATATTTATCTTAGGGATTTAATTTTGATATTTTTTTTTTACATTTTAATTAAAAAAATAGATTTTTGATAATTATTTTATCAGAAAATGAAAACTTTAATTAATTCAAAAGGTTTTTTAGTATCAAAGGAATGCCTATGGAGTTCTGCATTCAATCCAGTACACAGATCTTGAAACTAAATAAAACAGAGGATTTAAGACGCACTTATTTAGAGACAGTTACCAGCTAATGGAGGGAGTAAGTTAGAGTGGCCTCCTGAGTCCTATTTTGATTTATATAATTTACTAAATACATTTTTATAGGTTGTATATGCTGAGTTATTAAAGAACAAAGTTTAAAGAAAAAAAATGCATGGGCACAAATGAAAGACCCCCTTAAATGGAAGCATTGTTACGTTTTGAACATGTTATGTCACCATTAAATGTTTATTCGGGAAATTCTAACCACACTGACTTCCGATAAGCAAGCTTGATGTAGGCTAGTATGGACCTAGTCATTAGCGATTAGTAATCGGTAGCTAATCGGTAAGACCTGAACGGTAATCGATTGGCATTTTCAGGACGATTAGCCAGCTCCACATATTTGTGTAAACAGGGCAGATAAAATGCTTCGAACTAGACATGTACATTACGAGTCTTCAGAAAACATACTTCAGCTGGTAACGAACAATATTTGCATCCCATCGGTGAGCTAATTTTACCTAGAAATATTGAAATCTTTGATAGCTTCGCCACAAGATTTGATTCGACGGTGTAAACAATGGCAGTTCCTCCAACATCATTGAAAAATCAGCTTGTGTCGAATTATCTAAAGAAAGAGTCACATCTCTGAGACAGATTTCAGTATGGTTGATTCTTTTATGACCTAATGCACCGACTGTGCCTACTTGTGACGAATGACTTAGTGTAGTAAACGCCGGCAAAGTAGAAGTAAAACAAAGATCAGGAATCGATACAGTTAACTTACTTCACCCATCAAAGACACCAAATGAAAGAAACACAAACATGAAGCGACCAGACCATAATGGAAACCTAAACAAAGGAAGGCCATAAGGACAGTTACTTTCCCACAAAATGGCCATCCAAAAAAAAAGACACAAGTGATTCTCACAGTAAGTAACAAACAACAATATAAATAAACCGCAACAGAAGAACCGCCTTTGAACGTTCAGTGGAAAGAATTCCACTGGGGGGCTTAAATCGATTTTACATGGCCTTAATCCTCGCCCTTTCGCCCTTACCTCTGTCGCGGTATACACTATTTTGTTTGGTCCGCATGAAGGCTTCCATAGTGCAGTTTATATTTTACGTTTGGTCCTTTGAGATCAGCGTGAATATTCTGAGAAATCAGAAATAAATTATTGGTTTAGACTCATATTCTAGACAGGTTTTTAATTATTTGGACCCCATTTTGATTTATATCAGTCTTTGAATCGACTGCTTATTCGAAATTCGCAAAACTGCAGTATGTTTCCTCTGGCTTTCGTCGCCGGATCATTACAGGGTCACTGATGAGGCTTTATTAACCGAAACTACGTAGTATGACCCATCTTCTTTCTTATGAATGTTTTCATTGCTCTTAAAGGAACTCATTTTTGATTTTTATTTTCCTAACTCATCAGTGTAACATCTCCGAGATCATACAAATAAAAAAACAACAGAGATGAAACAAGGTTGAGGACTCGACGGCATACAACAACAGAATTGCTGGAGCAAAAGAAAACCAACAGTTAGACTCCGAGGGGCCCGGCCAAAGACGGAGCATCAGGTGCCAACCAACATAAAGAATACTAAAATAAAATAAAATTCCATTTATGTTTTTACGCTGGAACCGTCATATAATCTTAAGCCCGACCCACCGGTGTGCAAAGAGGAAAGCAAAGTTGCCAACCGTGATTGGGTTAACCACCATGCATGCATAACATTTATGTTGTACCCAATCTATATATATCGACGAACGTTTTTACGAAATTGGGTACTAAAAGTAGAAGTAAAACAAAGATCAGGAATTGATACAATTAACTTACTCCACCCATCAAAGACACCAAAGGGAAAGAAATACAAACATTAAGCGACCAGCCCATAATGGAAACCTAAACAGAGGAAGGCCATTAGGACAGTTACTTTCCCACAAAATGGCCATATGGCCATCCAAAATTAAAAGACACAAGTAATACACACAGTAAGTAACAAACAACAACATAAATAAATCGCCACAGAAGAACCGCCTTGGTCACCATAGAATTCGGGTTCCGATAGGCCTTGTTGCAGAAGTGTTTAAAGTCCAACATTGAATTTTGAAAGCAAATCAGAATGACGTCTATAAAACTTAGAAAAGTAAAAGTAAAACAAATCAAAGACACCAAAGGGTAAGAAACACAAACATGAAGCGACCAGACCATAATGGAAACCTAAACAAAGGAAGGCCATAAGGACAATTACTTTCCCACAAAATGGCCATCCAAAATAAAAAGACACAAGTGATACACACAGTAAGTAACAAACAACACCATAAATAAACCGCCACAGAAGAACCGCCCTGGAACGGTCAGTGGAAAGAATTCCACTGGGGGGGGGGGGGGGGCTTAAATCGATTTTACATGGCCATAATCCTCGCCCTTACCTCTGTCGCGGTATACACTAATTTTGTTTAGTCCGCACAAAGGCTTCCTAACTCATCAGTGTAACATCTTCGAGAACATACAAATAAAAAAAAACTACAGAGATGAAACAAGGTTGAGGACTCGACGGCATACAACAACAGAATTGCTGGAGCAGAAGAAAGCAAACAGTTAGACTCCGAGGGGCCCGACCAAAGACGGAGCATCAGGCGCCAACCAACATAAAGAATACTAAAATTAAATAAAATTCCAATTGTTTTTACGCTGGAACCGTCATATAATCTTAAGCCCGACCCACCGGTGTGCAATCAAAGAGGGAATCAAAGTTGCCAACCGTGATTGGGTTAACCACCATGCATGCAGACTGTTTTATAACATTTATGTTGTACCCACTCTTTATATATCGACCAACGATTTTACGAAATTGGGTTCTAGAGTCATTACAGGCATGTATTTTTCTAAATTTATAAACTAAGTCACCATAGAATTCGGGTTCCGAAAGGCCTTGTTGCAGAAGTGTTTTAAGTCCAACATTGAACCCTGAAACCAAATCAGAATTACGTCTATAAAACTTAGAAAAGGCTTTACGAAGTTTATGATACCGATGCCCCTGATTAAGAAGTTTAGCGGTTAATAATTTACATAAAATTTACATAAGATACATGACTAGACACTCTAGCGAATAAAATTAACTGCGAAATATAAACCCCGTACGATGTCGCACGAGGAACATCATCGTCATAAAAAAGAAAATTTACAATCTCGATATCAAAATCATCACGTTTATCATAAATTTTGACAAGATACAAATCCATCTACAATAGATAAATGTAAATCCAAAAAGGGGGCCTCGGTATCAGAGGAATTTGCCTTGTTTAACTGAAGTTCTAGGGGATAAATCTGACTGATCAAAGTAAGTATTGTCAATATTTAATAAATCATCTAAATATCTAGAGGTAGAACTAAAAGCTTCAATAATTTCAGATTGGTTATCAATGGAAAGCGACAACATGAAGTCTCTTTCATAACAATACAAGAACAGATCAGCCACAAGAGGTGCGCAATTCGTACCAATCGGAGTACCCCCAGTTTGTCTAAATAACTTAGTACCGAATCTAATATAAATATTGTCAAGTAGAAATGAGAGGGCACAAAATGGCCAACCAAATTAAAGACACAAGCGATACACACAGTAAGTAACAAACAACAACATAAATACACCGCCACAGAAGAACCGCCTTGGAACGGGGGGGGGGGGCTTAAATCGATTTTACGTGGCCACAATCCTCGCCCTTACTTCCCTCGCGATTTAGACAAACAATTTGTTCAGTCCGCATGAAGGCCAAGGTGGTTCTTCTGTGGCGGTTTATTTATGGTGTTGTTTGTTACTTACTGTGTGTATCACTGTGTCTTTTTATTTTGGATGGCCATATGGCCATTTTGTGGGAAAGTAACTGTCCTTATGGCCTTCCTTTATTTAGGTTTCCATTATGGTCTGGTCGCTTAATGTTTGTTTTTCTTTCCCTTTGGTGTCTTTGATGGGTGGAGTAAGTTAATTGTATCGATTCCTGATCTTTGTTTTAATTCTACTCCTTACTCATCAGTGCAACATCTCCATGAACACAAATAATCAAAGAACCACAGAGGTGAGACAACGGTGAGGACTCGACAGCAAGAAACCACTGAAACGCTGGAGCAAAAGAAAACCAACAGTTAGACTCCGATGGGCCAGACCAGAGACAGAGCATCAGGCACCAACCTCATTCGAATTTTTTATAGACCGAAACAGATTTCTTCCGGATCTTTCAAAGACTTTATCACAATATTTAATCACATGCGTTTAATAGCAGCAAGACAGGAAGTTAATAATTTAGAAAGTTCAGTGGTAGTGCAAGAGCTAGAATTTGCAATAAACCGTGCTTTGTAAGGTCTTTTATGAAGTTTTGGTAACCAGTATAGCGTAGGAAGCTTGTCTTGGCCTACTGTAACACACACAGCAAACTTGGTGGCTGAATGACAAATACGTTCATCTACTATAGCTCTTTCTACAGCTGAAGGCTGAAGTTCATAGGCCTTAGTACTACCAAGCTCCTGCTTAAGCGTGTTAACATAGTGGAGCCGTCACACAACTACGACATTGTTATCGGCCTTATCTGCAGGGAACCAAAACAAACTTCTTATGAAATTCTTGAATACCTAGTTTAAGCTGACATTAAGACGTCTTAGGCTTAGGAGGTTATAAGTCAGTATTTTGAGAATAGAAAGAAATGCGTTTATTCACTAGTTTTAAAATGCTAAGTTTCCCGTCCTTAAGGGACTAAATTCAGAACTTATTTATGCTCAACTTACTCTCGCTTACACCATCGATTACCGAAGCAGCAGCGATTTCATCTCTACATTTACTGAAATCAATTTTAGAAGGAAACCGATTTTTCGGTCCTTTAGAAATTATATTCCTTATCCTAGAATCAGGAATAATTTTCAAATTGCCAGTAATGACCAGCAGCAGGATAGCAATACACTGAGTTTTTACAATCACATGAATCAGGAGTATTAGTATCAATATCAAGATCTGAAACAAGTTTATTGAAATTAAAAATGATAGATCTAACAGGTTTGTTATATTTAAAGCAAATTATAGGTGTTTCAGTAGTCTAAAAATATGCAGGAATGGAAGAAAGCACCGAGCTCTCACGAAAAATACTGAGCAAATCTATAAAATCCATACCCTTATTAATGAAGGATATTTTGAAGAAATGGCGTTTATGATTAATTTCAGAATCAATGTAAGGACGGAGAGTATGCTGAGTATATAGCCTCTAGTTAGGAGAGCCGCATCATATAACTGATTAGAACTATTGTAGAATTTATTCGTCTCGGTGTCCAGAAGACGTAAAACAGAAACGGGTAATGAACTTAGAAATGAAAGCATAGAGTGGCGTCCATGATTTAATAATATAATTGACAGTCACTTCAGTCTAGTATTGTTTCGTTTATAAGCGCGTAATTTACGTTTATAGTTTCCATTTTTCCTGGTGCCGTGAGATGCCGTCAGTTCTGCGT
The DNA here is from genome assembly GCA_963580285.1 of Lucinisca nassula. NCBI lineage: Eukaryota > Metazoa > Mollusca > Bivalvia > Lucinida > Lucinidae > Lucinisca > Lucinisca nassula. The sequence continues at coordinate 102,947,563 of OY757023.1, read as the reverse complement.
TTTCGACATTCCAGGAGCGAGAAAATATCAAAGTCCGGTATTCTGGAAATATTCCCTCATGATAAATGTTGTCATTAAATCCCAGTGGAAAAGGGGTCTGTAAAGATTTAATCCATTTCAGCTCAGCCTCATGTCTTTTGATTATTTTGAATCTAGATGTAGAATTTGCATCGTAGTAAAGTTTTTCCACTGGTTATATGACAATGTTATTTGCAGAATGACCAGTACGTCGAAAGTGACGGTACAAGAAAGTGTCAGTTTTCTTAGGCTTACTCATTCTACGATAATGCTCGTTTAATCTAGTTTTAAGCATGCGGTTAGTTTGACCGACGTACTAATGGTTATGACGTCACTGCTAATGGTTATGGAGTCACTGCGCTGACGTAGGTTGTTCCCCTGATAACAGCTTCAGTGCAGAGTGCTACCTGATGACGACACTCTTATATTATATGAACACACATGACGTCATCGATCTCGTGTCACCCTCGAAGTTGCATGACGTCACTATATGTCTTCCAGCTACCTTACTGTTCCTTGTCTTTACATGATCTACACGACTTGCAATTCATTATGCATCTTGTACCTGCATGTGAGCAACTTATGAGCTGCAGATAAGCAACTTATACGTTCTAATATGATGGGAGTAATATGTTTGTGTTAGTGAACTTGCTTGTGCGTGCATAATTTGTCAAGTCTTAACATGTATTGGACAGGAGACAATGTCAATAAAAATCTTATCTTATCTTGAAAACAGTCGATAATTCAGAAAGTACAGTTTTCCATGATATTCCAGAGAAATTGTTGACGCAAACAGCTGGTTCAAAGAGCAGAATGGAGAATTTCTTTGTATTGGAGTTTAAAGGACCCAGTCAACACTATATAGGTCATTTTTGAGCCAGTCGGTTCACGGTGATCACCTATCCACACTTTTCCTGGGCAGGCTTATAAATACGTAAGCTGTTAAGCAGTATAGTGCACATTCTTTCGCCAGAAACTTACAACTGCCCTTCTTGAATCAGCGGAAGGAAGAGAATGTCCGTAGAAAAGATTTCATGATCAATCCATAATGTTGCCGACTGCGGCAGGTATCGAACCTGCGTCCTCCTGATCACCAGTCAGGCCGCCTCCAACTGAGCTACCGAGGTCGGCTGAAGAATGGAGAGTGTATGGAGACTGATACCATCTGAAGACAGTCAAGAACATGTACTCGTATATCAGTATGATTGCTATAAAGACTTCACAAGACATTGATTGATTGAAGAAAGAAGAACCAAGACAGCCTTCGCAGCACAGGTCGCAGCACAGGTAGGACAGAGGCGATCAAATAGGCTGCTGACAAAACAGCGATTTTTGCCAAAGACTGTATCTCCTGTGATAATGAAGGGAAATTTCTGTGAAGAAGGCCGGTGTTTGGACAACAGAAGAGCCTGGCCAGTTTGAAGGCTGATATTGACTTTGCGGAGAAAAGGATTCACGAAACACTTTTATTGAGAAAAGTTTTTTTTTTTGTTTGTTTATTCATTCGCATCCTCCACAGTGAGCTGAAGGAAAAAGTACATCCAAGATCCTCAGCACTGAAGAAGGTTTGATACTGAAGCGATACTCCAACAAGAGGCGAGTATGCCTTCCGCAAGGTCTACGATAGAGCTAATCAAGCAGTAGTAGAGGATAGAAAAGTCATTAAGTTGACCAATTTACTGAACATACATAGTCGCTTCGCCTATTGCCATACAGTGTCCTAATCTCGTACACTGATTCAAATATCTAACTTGCAAAGCTATTATGTCCGTTAAAGGTAATGACCGGTCACTAAAAAATTCTTTGAAAGCGGCTTAGTGCTATTTATATTTAACCCTTATACGTCGTGGCGATAGCTGATTGGCTGAATGCGTCTAGCGCGAAAATTTGAAAACTTCCGCGCTGAACGGGTACGTGAAAGTTGAGTTCATCCTTTCAGTCGTCGGTGAGTATCGATTTTCTTTATATTTTATTTATTTATTATTTTTTTTTTTTTTTGGAAGCATATAATAGAAGTGATAAAATAAAATTGACAGATATATAGAATTGAACAATAAAATAATAGGCCTACTTTTTGTCATATTTTCTAAATTAAGTGTACGACATTACCCGCACTTGAGTTGTAGTCACTGTGCGGGTAAAATCGTACAGTCAGCTTTACGGATAATATGCACAAAAATGGTAGATGCCTTGGTCCTATTGGTAGGCTGTAATCTTTGAATGTGGCGTTTCCTTAGCATTTTTATCCCCCGACCGAAAAGGTTCGGGGGATATAGCGATCAGCCTGGCGTCCGTCCGTCCGTCCGTCTGTCCGTCCGTCCGTCCGTCCGTAGACGCAACCTTGTGATGGCCATAACTCCTATACCCTTTGAGATTCATTGATAGTTCTTGGCACAATTGTACACAAGGCCGAGACGGCGTGTCATGCGCAAGAACCAGAACTCTGGATGCCATACTTTTTTAGTTATCTCCCCTTTTAATAAAATAGAATGACTACTTTGTGATGGCCATAACTCCAAATCCCTTTGAGATATATTGATGGTACCTGGCACAGTTGTTCACAAGGCTGAGACAGCGTGTCATGCGCAAGAACCAGAACTCTGGATGCCATACTTTTTTAGTTATCTCCCCTTTTGATAAAATAGAATGACTACTTTGTGATGGCCATAACTCCAATACCCTTTGAGATATATTGATGGTACCTGGCACAGTTGTTCACAAGGCTGAGACAGCGTGTCATGCACAAGAACCACAACTCTGGCTGCCATGGTTTTTGAGTTATCTCCCCTTCCAATAAAATAGAGTGACTACCTTGTGATGGCCATAACTCCAATACCCTTTAAGATATATTGATGATACCTGGCACAGTTGTTCACAAGGCTGAGACAGTGTGTCATGCACAAGAACCACAACTCTGGCTGCCATGGTTTTTTAGTTATCTCCCCTTCCAATAAAATAGAGTGACTACCTTGTGATGGCCATAACTCCAATACCCTTTAAGATATATTGATGGTACCTGGCACAGCTGTTCACAAGGCCGAGACCGTGTGTCATGCACAAGAACCACAACTCTGGCTGCCATGGTTGTTGAGTTATCTCCCCTTCCAATAAAATAGGGTGACTACCTTGTGATGGCCATAACTCCAATACCCTTTAAGATATATTGATGATACCTGGCACAGTTGTTTACAAGGCCGAGACGGTGTGTCATGTACAAGAACCACAACTCTGGGTGCCATGGTTTTTTAGTTATCTCCCCTTTCAATAATATAGAATCACTACCTTGTGATGGCCACATCTCCAATACTCTTTGAGATATATTGATGGTACTTGGTACAGTTGTACACGAGGTTAAGCAGGTGTGTCACGTGCAAGAACCACAACTCTGGGTGCCCTGGTTTTTTTAATTATCTCCCCTGACAATATAACCTTTGATGGCCATAACTCCAAAACCCTTTGAGATATATTGATGGTACTTGGCACAATTGTATACAAGGTTGAGACGGCGCTTCATGCCTAAGATTCACAATTCTGGGTGTTATGATAAATATTTGAGTTATCTACCCTTCCAATATAACAGTATGACCAGCTTGTGATCTCCAACACCCTTTGAGACATATTGATGGTACTTTGTAGAGAAAGGCATGAGCTTAAGCAGGCATGTCAGGCGCAAAAACCACAGTTCTGAGTACCCTGGTTTTTTAGTTATTTCCACTGAAGTATAATCTTGTGATGGCCATAACTGCAATACTTTTGTGATATATTGCTGGTTTAATTCTGGAGCACTTTCTATTGGTGAACAATTTTCTGAAGGCCATATTGGCTTTTGGTCGGGGGATTTGCCATCTCTTCCGATGGCTATTTTTCTCTATATTTTCGAAAAAGGTCAAAATAATGATCAAATGTGAAAAGCTTTAATTATAAGTAGGTCGGATAAGCGCTACCATACACTGTAATGGTAACCCTAAGGATTTTATAGTTATTGACCAATTCAGAGTTGACCGGCGCTCACCTGAAATAGGCCTATCAATGCTAAATTCGAGCGTCTATGTTGATTCATTCAGGATCATTCACACGGGGGCGGTCATTTGTTCTATCTTCTGGGGAGAGTTGCGTAAGGCGAGCGCTTTATTGTAGCGTTTTTTTCCGTGCTATACAACGCCCCGCTCGATGGAGGCGCTTTCTAAAATTTCTGTCAAAACTGAACGATTTTCAAACCGGGAAAATTCTCTGGAAAAAAATGCGGTGCATGCTCCGGAGATTGGTTTTGTTTTTGTTTTCATTTCTGCACAACGTAAAGAAAAATCATATGAGCCCCGCCAAGCGAATTTGTGCCTCTGAGCATTCCGTCATGACAAATTTTAACTGCGCATGCCCAGTCATTCAGAGGGGCCAGGGATATGGCTTTCTGTCTGAAGGTTCCTCTTGATTCATTGCTTGTATGAGCGAACAGCGGAGGTTCTGGCGAGACTGCGCGGATGCGCAGGCTCGCCTGAACCTTCGCTGCTCGCAGGGGCGATAAGGACCAAAATCGCTTGACGGGGCCCAATTATAATGATTTAAAACGAAGACTGAATATATCGGGTGCGTCGGGCGTCGCCATTTTGTTTCGTCTGGTTGCTATGCAACGTTCTATTTCAGACAGCTCCAAATACTGCTTCGAAGCGCTTTTTAGAAACGCACCGTTGCATAGCGAATGGCTACAAAGCGCTCTGTAGCGCTCGCCTCATGTTTGTTTGCTTGATTTGAGGTTTAACGTTTCCGGCAACACTGTATATGTCATTTTGGAGACGCTGCTTCACTGAAAAAAAAGTAGTCAAGGCGACTCGGCAAACTAGTCAGTTTGACTGACTACGTTTTGACTAAGTGATAAGTTGATTTGACTAGTCAAAGATAGTGATTTTGACGAGTATGGCATGTCGGACTGACTGTGTAAACAGTATAATACTGACTAATTTAGAAGTCATATGAACTAGATTGAAGTAGTCAAAGTGACCAGGCAAAGATAGTTGACTGTTGTAGAATATGAAGTTGACTAGGCAAACTAGTCAGATTGATCAACGTTTTGACTAAGCAGAAATTTGATGCGACTAGTCCAAGACAGTTATTCTGACTAGTGGGAAATGTCAAACTGACTGTGTAAACAGTGTCACACCGACTGATTTAGAAGTCATCTGAAAGATTCAAACAGCCAAACTGACTAGGCAAAGATAGTTATGTTTACTATTGTGGAATGTTACTATGACCATTGTGGAATGTCACTATGACATTGTTAATAGTCAGAATGATAAAATTAAACAATCATTCAACGGTTGTTCCCTAGTCAGCATGACCTACTGGATAGTAACTTTGACTAGTTTGGAATGCTGGCATGGCAAATGGCCTGTAAAGAAAACAAAGTTTGGAATGCTGGCATTGCAAATGGCCTGTACAGAAAACAAAGGGAAAGCTGGAATTCATTAGATACATGAGAACAAGAAACACAACAAAGAAAATTCTAACATGACTAGGGCTGGGGTGATATCAATGCATCAATATTTCATATCTTATCAGACGATACTGTACAGCCAGTATCCATACTTGGCGATACTTGCATTTATACACTTGCAATACAAACTAGAATGGTTGTCCAGGAACAACTTGTCGAGCCCCCCGTTTGCTTTAGTGATCTATAGGCATGTGAAGAACTGATTCACCCATTAGACAGAAGCCAAACAACATCCTGCTTAACCAGCAAACTTTTTTTTAATATCTATGAACCAAAAATTTTATTTCACAATATTTATACTAGCCAATGACCATTTCATTGTCTGAGCTTCAAGTGTGACCTTGACCTTCAACTTATCTGAACAAATGTTTCAAATGAACAACTGTGCCAAATTATTTTTAAATTCTTGCATGATGCAAATCCATCAAATATTGTTGGCGATATAAGGCAAAATCATCATCATCCTAGATATTGACCTCTGGCCCCACCCTGGGGCCAACCCAGCAGCATGGCTGCACACATGAAGGGATAGTATCGCGATACATTTTTTTCTGGCAATACCCAGTTCTAAACATGAGGTTAACTTTTTTCCAGTGAACCTATAGAGAATGTCCCCAATAAATAATCACGATAATTCTGGTTGTAAACACACACTACAAAAATGCAACATTTTATGTCAAACGTAAACAATTTACCATTCTGACGCCTGCTGAAAAACAAAGTTCTAAAGAAAAACACCTCGATATATTGCTTTTTTGGACAATATCATGTTAGAATTTATGCTTACCATGAATTTATCACTGATTAACACATGGTGTCGTTGGGCAGATGCGAATTTTAGTTCACTCCGGCTTCGCCATTGTGAAATAATATTTCTCAATCTGCCTCCCCATCATGACTGATTGATTGATTGTTTTGTTGCTTAACGTCCACGGTAAACAGCAATGATCATGTCGGGACGGTCAGTTAACCTAACCACACTATTCCTGGGCAGGCTTAGACCTCCTAAGCGGTTAACCAGTACTACGTGCACATACTTTCGCCAGTAACTGACAACTGCCCTTCTTGAATCAGTGGATGAACCGGGTATCGAACTTGGGACCTCTGGCTCTTGAGTCAGACACGCTACCGACTGCGCTACGCGGGCCGCCTCCCCATCATGAATTATTTCACAAATTATTTCGCAATCTGCTCTCCGATACCATGTGTTAAAAGTGATATTTCATGGTAAGCAACAATTATTTAAGAAATAAATTAGGCTTACTGTGAAATATCGCTTTATTTTCACATAGGGTGTCAGAGGGCAGATTGCGAAATATTAATTCAACTTTGCATCTGCCCGACCACACCATGTGTTAATCAGCGATAAGTCCACGGTAAGCATAAATTATTTTGATTCTAACAACATATGGTCAAGAAAAGCAACATTCTGTGACGTTTTTCTGTAGAACTATTTTTCAGCGAACGGTGAAAAAAGAAATTGTTTATGTCCGACGTCAAAAAACGTTGCATTTTTGTAGCGTGCATTTACGAATGTGAAATATTGCCATTATTTCACGGTGACGTTTTCTATAGGTTCAATGGGGAAAAGGTTAAGGCTTCAGACAAAATCCATTTTATCCATTTTCTCTTAGTAAACTTCAAGTTAATATAGCAAACCAAATAGTGATTGCACGTATTAAAGCAAATTTCACGAGCAGCTGAACCTCAGATCAATGAAAACTTCAGAATGACATGTAAGGCTACCATAATTTTCGTACATCCCACACAACACTAAGAAATACCAAAGAGATTTCTACAACTTACACCTATTCACAGAGAAGACTCCGATCAGTCTGCGCATCAATGCAGTCTGATCAGTCTTCACTAAGCACTCTATGGACAAGTAAGGATCCACAGCTTCTCACTGCAGCCAGCTACATCCCCGATCAGGCAGCTGGGATGTGCAGGTTGGTTCGAGTTTTTGCATACATGCAAATCCCACAAACCGCTGCGCCCCGGATCAATGCAGTTTATGATATTAAAGGCTACCGAAATATGCACATTCTTCAGAGGTATACCAGCACAATACTGAGGTCCCCCCACCCACCCCAAGCAAATTCTATAACTATAACTATCACTTATCGAAGACTCAAATCAGCCTGCGCATCTGCTCAGTCAGATCAGCGTCTTTACTGCCATAGTTCCTTCCTGCTGCCAGAGAACCTCGATTTGACTGCCCAGATGGGCAGGCCAATCTTAAGTCTTCGCTGGGCATGACATTAAAGGCTACCCAAATATGCGTACGCTCTTCAGTGTTATAACAGTACAATACTGAGGTATCAAAAGCAACTTGCAGAACTTGAGGTGCATGGGTACACCTCAATGTTTTTGTAGCCATTTCTACAAAGGGAAGCAATTTTTGTGACTTCCTGCTTGCTTCTCTGGAAATTATGGCCCTTCCAAGAAGGTGTCCACTCCTACAGGAAAGATTTTGTTTCTAGAAGAGCAAATTCTTTCCCTCAAGATCCTACTTCCATTGAGAAGGGAGGCAAAAATGAACCCGGCAGTGGCTTCCCCTGAAAGTGCACCCATATATCCTATAATGTGCACTCTGCAAAGACTCAGATCAGCCTGTATGTTTGTGCAGTCTGATCAGAGTCCTCACTGCACACTACATGGAAAAGTCAGGTTTCACAAACAGCTGCGCCCCAGATTAACTGAAACTTAAATAAGACATTAAAGGCTACCAGAATTTGCATGCATACCTTATTTAGAGGTAAACCAGCACAATACCTGCAGCCCACATGTGCACTTTAAGTCTTGTCAAAATCAAAATTGTCTTATCGAAGACTCAGATCAGCCTGTGCATTCCCGCAGACTGATCAGAGAATTCATCCCGTGCTCTATAATCCAGAGGGGACAGGCAGGACAACCTGAGTCGTCATTGGGCGCACACACAAGCTCCGCATGAACCGCCGCGCCTCGTCTTGTATACACAATACGTTTCTGTAACACTTAAATTAAAATATCTGCGATGCTATAGGAATAAATGCAACTTCTCGTTTATCCCATAGTAAGTCTATGGAAACTGTAAGTGGCTATGGTAATTTATCATATGACGTCGCTTCTGAGAGTGTAATAACGCCATGCATTAAATTCCGTAATCCACTAGTGGATTAAATATGCAAATTAGTTAGTAACGCCCCGTAACGTTACACGTACAACGCAGTTAACGATGTCGCGTTTACTTGTGGCGGAATATTGACTCTTTTGCTCACAAATTGTGAATGAATTGCGTTCTAAAGTCATATGATAAATAGAATCTTGCATTCGTGTTCATGTAGTATTGAATTTATTAAACTCGTTGAGGAAAAGGAATAAAATGCTCGGCAAAGCCTCGCATTTTATCCCTTTTCCCTCAACTCGTTTAATAAATTCAATAATACATGAGCACTCATGTAAGATCCTCTATTTAATCAAACTGCTTTTCTTACAGCTGTAAAAAAGAAGAAACTTTTTTATAGAGGCTAATGCTAAAAACATTTATGCAAACCTTCTGCTGTTTGGGTTTTATGGATTATGAGGGGAAACTTTTTAAGTATGTCTAACACTGTATTTCTTCAACTTGCCATAACAACCAGTCCTTATCTAATTGCAATAGAAAACAAAACCATTTGTTTCTCCTGCCTATAGATCCTTTATGTGAAATTTGGTTCAGAACTGGCCTTCCGGCTTTCACAGATGTTGGTTGAAAATGTTGACCACGAACAACAGAGGCTACTGTATACTATAAGCTCACTAATGAGCCTTCGCTTCAACTGAGCTAAAATATATGTAACAACATTGTAAAATTCATACACTTCAAACAAATTAAAATACATTAAATTTCATTTTATGTACAAGAATTCTGTGGAAGCAGCTACGACATAAAGGCCTTAAACTGATCTTTGTTCTGTGCTGCCTTAAAGATGGCAAAATGTCCAGTATTTCAGAAATAGTTTGGCACAATTTTAAATGTGGTGTAAAACTCATTTAAAATAAAAAAAAAAAGCAAATTAAAAGACCAGTAAGGTCAGAGTTTTTTTTGTATAAGGTTTACAGATCCTCAACCACTGCATTTTCAAAAATCAGAATAAAAATAAAGTACCTTCAGTAGCTTTTGATTTTTATTATTTCCTCCTACTTAATGATTTTATCTTGTATTGAAATAAAAAGTACATTTAATTTATAGAAAAAGCCATTTAAATAAAACTTTTTATAACATTCTTAAACGAAAATACAATTTAAATATTTGATTTGGTATTTAACAGTTGAAGTAATTATTGATACTGGTATCTGTGTCTAATCCTGAACTGACTTTTTTTCTTTTATTTACCTGTTCCATGATTTTAGTGATCTAGAGGATAACTGTATTCAAAATTTTGAACTGGGAAGGTATATCGTTGGTTTTGCGGTCAGGATTTTTTTCGACGATACATTTGATACACTGCTTTTTATTAAAACGCTCCAAACCATAGAAGTCAATCAGCATGGACTTTCTTTTACAACAATGCATTTGATACACTACTTTTTGTTTGAACACTTCAAACCATAGAAGTCAGCATGGACTTTCATAAAACATAGTTTTAAGCCAAAGTATGATTTAGCTACTAGCCTTTGGCTTCAAGGAGCTGAAAGGTACCCTTCAGGTTAATCTCTATATTTGCAAAAAAAAAAGAAGTCATCTTCAGCTAATTCTATTTTGTCTTCGGAGTTAGCTGTTAAAATGGAATTAAGTTTCAACTTCCATTTGGGACTTTCTACATGCTCCACTTAGTGCATCTAATTCTTTCAAAATCCAAGAAATTGTGTCTGATTGAAGCACAAATTTGAAATGTGTATACATATAACAATGATTTTATTTTATTATTGTATATATTTTTGGTTTTGCACCACCTATCCATCTTTCAAAGGTTGAAGGATTTTGACCATGGGATCAGTCACCTTTCCCAAGAAAGAGGGCAACAGGATCGGCATTATCACCAAGCAAAAATGATGCAGGTCCCCTAGCAGACTCTCATAAAAATAAAGGCTTTTTATAAAGGCTATTTTTGGGCTCATAAAGTTTTTTAGGATCAGTTTGGAAAAAAATAACGAGCACAACAGGGTAAAATTTTAAATGGTCTCAAACCAAAAGACCATGTGCATACACCCCCAAAGCAAAATCTGACTGAAAAACAGCGATGAAAAATATAGTTTCTTACTTTTATACAGTTTCAACAAGATTAACTTGCAATTTTGGTTGGGATAATGTGATTTTTAGACATAGAAACATCTTCTGATATTCAGTAATATCCCTTTCCTTCTCTCACATTCTATCTCGATTTACAAATTGCTAAATATAAAGATTTGTCATTAAAACAAAGGCTTTAAGGTTTTTCTACCAATTTGAAGGTTTTAAAGGATTTCAACAAAATTAAAGGCTATTAAAGATTTTAAAGCTTCCCCTGGGGAGGGGGCCTGAATGATGCAGAATGCACCTCAATCAGTCAGCTTCTTGCTCTTACAAAGTTATAGAATGACAATCGTTTCTATCTTCCAGAATATTAATAGAAGTAAGTACTCGTCTTTTTGCAACATTTCATGTAAATTCTAGAGCTGAATTTAAATCTAAAGACACCAATTAAATTCTTGTAAATATAATGGGACAACTAACTGAATAACATCAAGAACTTGTGACAAAATAATTTGTTAGGTTACAGTCACAAACCAAACTTCCAAGATAGTCACTTTTGACTGGTTGAGGTCACAGTTTACAGAGCTGATGCAAAATAACATGCTTTTTATGAAAAAGTATTACAGAATGCATTAGATGAAATAATCCATATTAAAAATTTCCATTTTTGGAGGGAAGTTTTCTTTACATTTCCAAATTTTATCATATGACGTCGCGCCTGAGAGTGTAATAACGCCATGCATTAAATTCAGTAATCCACTAGTGGATTAAATATGCAAATTAGTAACGCTCCGTAACGTTACATGTACAACGTCGTTAACGACGTCGCGTTTACTTATGACGGAATATGGACTATTTTGCTTAAAAATTGTGAATAAATTGCGTTTTAAAGTCATATGATAAAAAGAATCTTGCATTCGTGTTCATATATTATTGAATTTATTAAACTCGTTGAGGAAAGGGAATAAAATGCTTGGCAAAGCCTCGCATTTTATCCCTTTCCCTCAACTCGTTTAATAAATTCATTAATACATGAGCACTCGTGTAAGATCCTCTATATGTTTTATGGCTCTGCTCTCTGTTTCGCGCCCGACAACCGCACAAATGTAAAACCACAAATAGGATATTTGCCGAGTCCCATTGTGAAAGTTTGCTGAGTCCCATTGTGAAAGTTACATTTCCTTGTTCAAATCTGCAAGTACTGATATCAAGCGCCGATCAATGTCTTCCCCATTTTTCAAGTTCATGATGATGTTCTGAATGAAAAGCAGAGATTTCTCCCATACTTTCGGGTATGCTAAATTGAAGGTGTAGATACTGGCTATTAACGCAAGGAAAATATCGATGAATGTGTCTGCTTCAGAGACCATTTCTCCCTCGATTATCAGGCTGTATGCCCCTTCCTCAACTTCCAGGAGATTAGCCTCCTTGCATTTAATGCTGACAATTTCCATCTGAAAAGTAAATAAAAGCATCGTAAACAACTGCTTGATACCCTGCGGCTGCCACTGCAAATCTATTTCCTATTATAACTCCAGGAGATAAAATTTTTGATGTAACAGAAAGCTTCTCAGTCATTCTCACTAATAAGGCACAAATGCATGTCGCTGGTACATCCTGCATTAAACTGTACGCAAATGGATAAATTCTTCTGTGTACAATAAAGTACCCATCTAGATACATTAAGCACATGATAAATGGTTTTCACCTTAGTGATGATGTTTATGAAAATTAAAGCTAAAGTTACAAATCGATACGTTCGTTACCTGTCGCCTGACGAGATTTTAATAATTGCAGGATTATAACATGATAAATATACCAGAGACAGGCACTTTTTGTGCATTATTAGATACTATCGTCACTATGGATGTGTTCAATGTCCATTGATGTTACATATATTGCTTGATACAGGGCAATAAGGCAGTTTTCAAAATGTCGCCCGAATTCATCTTGTTTTGTATTAAGAAGTATAAAGAGGATATATATGAAATATGATAACTTAAAAACTTACTTTTTTTGCGTTCAATGTTTAGTGCACTGACCAAATATTTTAAAACAAAATCATCTCTATGGATGTATCCGATTAGCATAGTATTTAAGCGCCATTTTTAACCCAGGTAGGAAAGTTATGAAACTGGTGATACATTCGTTACTACCCTGTTGCTCTTTAATCCTATATGTCGCATAGATAATAGTGTTTTTATATTAAAGCCAATGACAGATAGACCATGGCACATATATTTTATTTCTCAATAAAAAGGTACATAAGAGCGCAGTAGCGCTCCAAATGCAATTATGATACTTTCGTTACCAATACTTTCGTTACCATTGGTACGAATCAGCATACTTGCGAATGCACTTAAAGACCAAAGTAGAAGTAAAACAAAGATCAGGAATTGATACAATTAACTTACTCCACCCATAAAAGACACCAAAGGGAAAGAAATACAAACATTAAGCGACCAGACCATAATGGAAACCCAAACAAAGGAAGGCCATAAGGACAGTTACTTTCCCACAAAATGGCCATATGGTCATCCAAAACCAAAAGACACAAGTGATACACACAGTAAGTAACAAACAACAACATAAATAAATCGCCACAGAAGAGCCGCCTTGGAACGGTCAGTGGAAGATTTCCACTGGGGGGCTTAAATCGATTTTACGTGGCCACAATCCTCGCCCTTACTTCCGTCGCGATTTAGACAAATAATTTGTTCAGTCCGCATGAAGGCCTCCTAACTCATCAGTGCAACATCTCCGTGAACACAAAAATCAAAGAACCACAGAGGTGAGACAACGGTGAGGACTCGACAGCAAGAAACCACTGAAATGCTGGAGCAAAAGAAAACCAACAGTTAGACTCCGATGAGCCCGACCAGAGACAGAGCATCAGGCACCAACCAACATTACCTTGAATTAGATCTCTCTAATTCTCAATAAGCCTTTACGTTGGAGCCGTCATAGAATCTGAGGCCTGACCCACCGGCGTGCAATTAAAGAGGGAAGCAAAGTTGCCAACCGTGATTGGGTTAACTACCATGCATGCAGTCTGTCGTATAATATCCATGTTGTACCCAATCTTTTTATATCGAAGAATGATTTTACGAAATTGGGTGCTGAAGTCATTGCGGTTATATATTTTTCTGAATTTATATGCTAAGTCACCATAAAATTCGGGTTCCGATAGACCTTGTTGCAGAAGAGATTTAAGTCCAATATTGAATTTTGAAATTAAATCAGAATGGCGTCTATAAAATTTTGAAAAGGCTTTGCGTAGTTTATGGTACCGATAACCCTGATTAAGGAGTTTAGCCGTTAATAATTTATTACGAGTGTTGAAGTCAGTTACATGACTACACACTCTAGCAAATCGAATTAATTGCGAAATATAAACGCCATACGATGGCGCACGAGGAACATCACCATCCAAAAAAGGAAAATTTACAATCTAAAAATCAAAGTCATCGCGTTTATCATAAATTTTGCACGAAACAAATCCATCTACAATAGACAGATGTAAATCCAAAAACGGGGCCTCGGTATCAGAAGAATTTGCTTTATTTAACTGAAGTTCAAGGGGGTAAATCTGACTGATCAAACCATCAAAATAGGTATTATCAATATTTAATAAATCATCTAAATATCTAGAAGTAGAGCTAAAAGCTTCAATAATTTCAGATTGGTTATCAATGGAAAGCGACAAAATGAAGTCTCTTTCATAACAATACAAGAACAGATCAGCCACAAGAGGTGCGCAATTAGTACCCATCGGAATACCCACAATTTGTCTAAATAACTTAGTACCGAATCTAATATAAATATTGTCAAGTAGAAAGGTGAGGGCATCACACACTTTCTGACATGACCAAAGTGTATAATTCTTATGCTCTTTAGAAGTGAAAAATGCATTTCTGACATTACATGCAAGATAGAGAGAATCTTCCCTGTGAAAAGTCCATTCAATTAAATCATTAAGCTTTTCTTTTATAAGATTATGAGGAAGTGTAGTGTAAAGAGTGGAAAAATCGTAGGTAGACAGACTAGAAGCACGAAAATGTCTAGATTTCAATTTATTTAAAACCTCATTCGAATTTTTTATAGACCAAAACAGATTTCTTCCTGATCTTTCAAAGACTTTATCACAATATTTAATTACATGCGTTTTAATAGCAGTAAGACAGGAAGTTAATAATTTAGAAAGTTCAGTGGTAGTGCAAGAGCTAGAATTTGCAATAAACCGTGCTTTGTAAGGTTTTTTATGAAGTTTTGGTAACCAGTATAGCGTAGGAAGCTTGTCTTGGCCTTCGTTAACACACACAGCAAACTTGGTGGCTGAAAGACAAACATGTTTATCTACTATAGCTCTCTCTTCAGCTAAAGGCTGAAGTTCATAGGCCATAGTACCACCAAGCTCCTGCTTAAGCGTGTTAACATAGTGGAGCCGTCACACAACGACGACGTTGTTAGCGGCCTTGTCTGCAGGGGCCGAAACAAACTTCTTATGAAATTCTTGAATACCTAGTTTAAGATGACGTAAAGACGTCTTGGGCTTAGGAGGTAATAAGTTAGTATTTTGAGAATAGAAAGAAATGCGTTTATTTACTAGTTTTAAAATGCTAAGTTTCCAGTCCTTAAGGGCTTTATGCTCAACATACTCTCGCTTACAACATCGATTACCGAATTCATTCAAGGAAGCAGCGATTTCATCTCTACATTTACTGAAATCAATTTTAGAAGGAAACCGATATTTCGGTCCTTTAGAAATTATATTCCTTATCCTAGAATCAGGAATAATTTTCAAATTGCCAGTAATTACATGACCAGCAGCAGGATAGCAATACTTTGAGTTTTTACAATCACATGAATCAGGAGTATTAGTCTCAATATCAAGATCTGAAACAAGTTTATTGAAATTAAAAATGATAGATCTAACAGGTTTGTTATATTTATAGCAAATTATAGGTGTTTCAGTATTTTGAAAATAAGCAGGAATGGAAGAAAGCACCGATCTCTCACGGAAGATACTGGGCAAATCTATAAAATCCATACCCTTATTAATGAAGGATATTTTGAAGAAATGGCGTTTATGATTAATTTCAGAATCAATGTAAGGACGGAGAGTATGCTGAGTATAGCCTCTAGTTAAGAGAGCCGCATCATATAACTGATGAGAACTATCGTAGAATTTATTCGCCTCGGTGTCCAGAAGACGTAAAACAGAAACGGGTAATGAACTTAAAAATGAAAGCATAGAGTGGCGTCCATGATTTAATAATATAATTGACAGTCACTTCAGTCTAGTATTGTTTCGTTTAAACGCACGTGTTTTACGTTTAAAGTTACCATTTTTCCTGGTGCCGTGAGATCTAGTTCTGCGTTTTCGACATTCCAGGAGTGAGAAAATATCAAAGTCCGGCATTCTGGAAATATTACCCTCATGATAAATGTTGTCATTAAATCCCAGTGGAAAAGGGGTCTGTAAAAATTTAATCCATTTCAGTTCAGCTTCATGTCTTTTGATTATTTTGAATCTAGTTGTAGAATTTGCATCGTAATAAAGTTTTTCCACTGGTTGTATAACAATGTTATTTACAGAATGACCTGTACGTCGAAAGTGACGGTACAAGAAAGTGTCAGTTTTCTTAGGCTTACTCATTCTACGATAATGCTCGTTCAATCTAGTTTTAAGCATGCGGTTAGTTTGACCGACGTACTGCATATTACAGTTTGTAGCACGTCAAGTAATTAGATAAATTAAATCTGTAGACTGTCATGTCAAATCAGACATGTTAACTACAGAGAAGCGTCTACCGTTTACAGATGAAGAAACGGTAGACGCAGTGCTTAAATGCGAACAACATCTGCACCTCTTGGCATTGCACTTAGAAATACTGGGATACATTCCACTTCTTTTCCACGGATTAGTATATTTTCGAAGGATGGGCGATTTGAGAGGAGATAGTCTTATACGAAGACTACTCCCAAAAACATTGGTATTGCCTGCTCCTTTGAGATTAACTGAAGTTACAGAAGACAAATTTAAGGGTCTAACCAATACCGAAGGCAACATAGTATTAAAGTTCTTAATAGAATGGGGAATCCGTACAGAAGAAGCAGAGTGTAACCTAAGGGGTGATATTGATATTTTAAATGTATTTGTAATACTCATTTTGGTTAGTAAGGTTGTGATACCGTCAATACTAAAGCGATGTTCATACCGGTTATTAAATAAATAAATAAAACAGCATATAAAATTACTGAAGAAGATTCCTTCGAATAGAAGGAAGGTACAACAAAAGCCCACAAAACATCCTAGTCTACTTAAAGTACAGGGATGTCAAACAAGCAGTTGTTATACAACGAGGAACGAACATCGGTTTAATAATGACCTTCAACAGGTATCTAAAGGATGTCAATTGATGGAACAGTGAAAAGCAATTGTATAAGCAATCCCTGAGGATTGGAAAAATAAGAGCATTAAATGCATGTACGGGGAGACCTTTTACAGCCGCCACACGGCACAAACAAAACAGCCCTGATATGCAAAGTAGAAGTAAAACAAAGATCAGGAATTGATACAATTAACTTACTCCACCCATAAAAGACACCAAAGGGAAAGAAATACAAACATTAAGCGACCAGACCATAATGGAAACCCAAACAAAGGAAGGCCATAAGGACAGTTACTTTCCCACAAAATGGCCATATGGTCATCCAAAACCAAAAGACACAAGTGATACACACAGTAAGTAACAAACAACAACATAAATAAATCGCCACAGAAGAGCCGCCTTGGAACGGTCAGTGGAAGATTTCCACTGGGGGGCTTAAATCGATTTTACGTGGCCACAATCCTCGCCCTTACTTCCGTCGCGATTTAGACAAATAATTTGTTCAGTCCGCATGAAGGCCTCCTAACTCATCAGTGCAACATCTCCGTGAACACAAAAATCAAAGAACCACAGAGGTGAGACAACGGTGAGGACTCGACAGCAAGAAACCACTGAAATGCTGGAGCAAAAGAAAACCAACAGTTAGACTCCGATGAGCCCGACCAGAGACAGAGCATCAGGCACCAACCAACATTACCTTGAATTAGATCTCTCTAATTCTCAATAAGCCTTTACGTTGGAGCCGTCATAGAATCTGAGGCCTGACCCACCGGCGTGCAATTAAAGAGGGAAGCAAAGTTGCCAACCGTGATTGGGTTAACTACCATGCATGCAGTCTGTCGTATAATATCCATGTTGTACCCAATCTTTTTATATCGAAGAATGATTTTACGAAATTGGGTGCTGAAGTCATTGCGGTTATATATTTTTCTGAATTTATATGCTAAGTCACCATAAAATTCGGGTTCCGATAGACCTTGTTGCAGAAGAGATTTAAGTCCAATATTGAATTTTGAAATTAAATCAGAATGGCGTCTATAAAATTTTGAAAAGGCTTTGCGTAGTTTATGGTACCGATAACCCTGATTAAGGAGTTTAGCCGTTAATAATTTATTACGAGTGTTGAAGTCAGTTACATGACTACACACTCTAGCAAATCGAATTAATTGCGAAATATAAACGCCATACGATGGCGCACGAGGAACATCACCATCCAAAAAAGGAAAATTTACAATCTAAAAATCAAAGTCATCGCGTTTATCATAAATTTTGCACGAAACAAATCCATCTACAATAGACAGATGTAAATCCAAAAACGGGGCCTCGGTATCAGAAGAATTTGCTTTATTTAACTGAAGTTCAAGGGGGTAAATCTGACTGATCAAACCATCAAAATAGGTATTATCAATATTTAATAAATCATCTAAATATCTAGAAGTAGAGCTAAAAGCTTCAATAATTTCAGATTGGTTATCAATGGAAAGCGACAAAATGAAGTCTCTTTCATAACAATACAAGAACAGATCAGCCACAAGAGGTGCGCAATTAGTACCCATCGGAATACCCACAATTTGTCTAAATAACTTAGTACCGAATCTAATATAAATATTGTCAAGTAGAAAGGTGAGGGCATCACACACTTTCTGACATGACCAAAGTGTATAATTCTTATGCTCTTTAGAAGTGAAAAATGCATTTCTGACATTACATGCAAGATAGAGAGAATCTTCTCTGTGAAAAGTCCATTCAATTAAATCATTAAGCTTTTCTTTTATAAGATTATGAGGAAGTGTAGTGTAAAGAGTGGAAAAATCGTAGGTAGACAGACTAGAAGCACGAAAATGTCTAGATTTCAATTTATTTAAAACCTCATTCGAATTTTTTATAGACCAAAACAGATTTCTTCCTGATCTTTCAAAGACTTTATCACAATATTTAATTACATGCGTTTTAATAGCAGTAAGACAGGAAGTTAATAATTTAGAAAGTTCAGTGGTAGTGCAAGAGCTAGAATTTGCAATAAACCGTGCTTTGTAAGGTTTTTTATGAAGTTTTGGTAACCAGTATAGCGTAGGAAGCTTGTCTTGGCCTTCGTTAACACACACAGCAAACTTGGTGGCTGAAAGACAAACATGTTTATCTACTATAGCTCTCTCTTCAGCTAAAGGCTGAAGTTCATAGGCCATAGTACCACCAAGCTCCTGCTTAAGCGTGTTAACATAGTGGAGCCGTCACACAACGACGACGTTGTTAGCGGCCTTGTCTGCAGGGGCCGAAACAAACTTCTTATGAAATTCTTGAATACCTAGTTTAAGATGACGTAAAGACGTCTTGGGCTTAGGAGGTAATAAGTTAGTATTTTGAGAATAGAAAGAAATGCGTTTATTTACTAGTTTTAAAATGCTAAGTTTCCAGTCCTTAAGGGCTTTATGCTCAACATACTCTCGCTTACAACATCGATTACCGAATTCATTCAAGGAAGCAGCGATTTCATCTCTACATTTACTGAAATCAATTTTAGAAGGAAACCGATATTTCGGTCCTTTAGAAATTATATTCCTTATCCTAGAATCAGGAATAATTTTCAAATTGCCAGTAATTACATGACCAGCAGCAGGATAGCAATACTTTGAGTTTTTACAATCACATGAATCAGGAGTATTAGTCTCAATATCAAGATCTGAAACAAGTTTATTGAAATTAAAAATGATAGATCTAACAGGTTTGTTATATTTATAGCAAATTATAGGTGTTTCAGTATTTTGAAAATAAGCAGGAATGGAAGAAAGCACCGATCTCTCACGGAAGATACTGGGCAAATCTATAAAATCCATACCCTTATTAATGAAGGATATTTTGAAGAAATGGCGTTTATGATTAATTTCAGAATCAATGTAAGGACGGAGAGTATGCTGAGTATAGCCTCTAGTTAAGAGAGCCGCATCATATAACTGATGAGAACTATCGTAGAATTTATTCGCCTCGGTGTCCAGAAGACGTAAAACAGAAACGGGTAATGAACTTAAAAATGAAAGCATAGAGTGGCGTCCATGATTTAATAATATAATTGACAGTCACTTCAGTCTAGTATTGTTTCGTTTAAACGCACGTGTTTTACGTTTAAAGTTACCATTTTTCCTGGTGCCGTGAGATCTAGTTCTGCGTTTTCGACATTCCAGGAGTGAGAAAATATCAAAGTCCGGCATTCTGGAAATATTACCCTCATGATAAATGTTGTCATTAAATCCCAGTGGAAAAGGGGTCTGTAAAAATTTAATCCATTTCAGTTCAGCTTCATGTCTTTTGATTATTTTGAATCTAGTTGTAGAATTTGCATCGTAATAAAGTTTTTCCACTGGTTGTATAACAATGTTATTTACAGAATGACCTGTACGTCGAAAGTGACGGTACAAGAAAGTGTCAGTTTTCTTAGGCTTACTCATTCTACGATAATGCTCGTTCAATCTAGTTTTAAGCATGCGGTTAGTTTGACCGACGTACTGCATATTACAGTTTGTAGCACGTCAAGTAATTAGATAAATTAAATCTGTAGACTGTCATGTCAAATCAGACATGTTAACTACAGAGAAGCGTCTACCGTTTACAGATGAAGAAACGGTAGACGCAGTGCTTAAATGCGAACAACATCTGCACCTCTTGGCATTGCACTTAGAAATACTGGGATACATTCCACTTCTTTTCCACGGATTAGTATATTTTCGAAGGATGGGCGATTTGAGAGGAGATAGTCTTATACGAAGACTACTCCCAAAAACATTGGTATTGCCTGCTCCTTTGAGATTAACTGAAGTTACAGAAGACAAATTTAAGGGTCTAACCAATACCGAAGGCAACATAGTATTAAAGTTCTTAATAGAATGGGGAATCCGTACAGAAGAAGCAGAGTGTAACCTAAGGGGTGATATTGATATTTTAAATGTATTTGTAATACTCATTTTGGTTAGTAAGGTTGTGATACCGTCAATACTAAAGCGATGTTCATACCGGTTATTAAATAAATAAATAAAACAGCATATAAAATTACTGAAGAAGATTCCTTCGAATAGAAGGAAGGTACAACAAAAGCCCACAAAACATCCTAGTCTACTTAAAGTACAGGGATGTCAAACAAGCAGTTGTTATACAACGAGGAACGAACATCGGTTTAATAATGACCTTCAACAGGTATCTAAAGGATGTCAATTGATGGAACAGTGAAAAGCAATTGTATAAGCAATCCCTGAGGATTGGAAAAATAAGAGCATTAAATGCATGTACGGGGAGACCTTTTACAGCCGCCACACGGCACAAACAAAACAGCCCTGATATGCAAAGTAGAAGTAAAACAAAGATCAGGAATTGATACAATTAACTTACTCCACCCATAAAAGACACCAAAGGGAAAGAAATACAAACATTAAGCGACCAGACCATAATGGAAACCCAAACAAAGGAAGGCCATAAGGACAGTTACTTTCCCACAAAATGGCCATATGGTCATCCAAAACCAAAAGACACAAGTGATACACACAGTAAGTAACAAACAACAACATAAATAAATCGCCACAGAAGAGCCGCCTTGGAACGGTCAGTGGAAGATTTCCACTGGGGGGCTTAAATCGATTTTACGTGGCCACAATCCTCGCCCTTACTTCCGTCGCGATTTAGACAAATAATTTGTTCAGTCCGCATGAAGGCCTCCTAACTCATCAGTGCAACATCTCCGTGAACACAAAAATCAAAGAACCACAGAGGTGAGACAACGGTGAGGACTCGACAGCAAGAAACCACTGAAATGCTGGAGCAAAAGAAAACCAACAGTTAGACTCCGATGAGCCCGACCAGAGACAGAGCATCAGGCACCAACCAACATTACCTTGAATTAGATCTCTCTAATTCTCAATAAGCCTTTACGTTGGAGCCGTCATAGAATCTGAGGCCTGACCCACCGGCGTGCAATTAAAGAGGGAAGCAAAGTTGCCAACCGTGATTGGGTTAACTACCATGCATGCAGTCTGTCGTATAATATCCATGTTGTACCCAATCTTTTTATATCGAAGAATGATTTTACGAAATTGGGTGCTGAAGTCATTGCGGTTATATATTTTTCTGAATTTATATGCTAAGTCACCATAAAATTCGGGTTCCGATAGACCTTGTTGCAGAAGAGATTTAAGTCCAATATTGAATTTTGAAATTAAATCAGAATGGCGTCTATAAAATTTTGAAAAGGCTTTGCGTAGTTTATGGTACCGATAACCCTGATTAAGGAGTTTAGCCGTTAATAATTTATTACGAGTGTTGAAGTCAGTTACATGACTACACACTCTAGCAAATCGAATTAATTGCGAAATATAAACGCCATACGATGGCGCACGAGGAACATCACCATCCAAAAAAGGAAAATTTACAATCTCAAAATCAAAGTCATCGCGTTTATCATAAATTTTGCACGAAACAAATCCATCTACAATAGACAGATGTAAATCCAAAAACGGGGCCTCGGTATCAGAAGAATTTGCTTTATTTAACTGAAGTTCAAGGGGGTAAATCTGACTGATCAAACCATCAAAATAGGTATTATCAATATTTAATAAATCATCTAAATATCTAGAAGTAGAGCTAAAAGCTTCAATAATTTCAGATTGGTTATCAATGGAAAGCGACAAAATGAAGTCTCTTTCATAACAATACAAGAACAGATCAGCCACAAGAGGTGCGCAATTAGTACCCATCGGAATACCCACAATTTGTCTAAATAACTTAGTACCGAATCTAATATAAATATTGTCAAGTAGAAAGGTGAGGGCATCACACACTTTCTGACATGACCAAAGTGTATAATTCTTATGCTCTTTAGAAGTGAAAAATGCATTTCTGACATTACATGCAAGATAGAGAGAATCTTCTCTGTGAAAAGTCCATTCAATTAAATCATTAAGCTTTTCTTTTATAAGATTATGAGGAAGTGTAGTGTAAAGAGTGGAAAAATCGTAGGTAGACAGACTAGAAGCACGAAAATGTCTAGATTTCAATTTATTTAAAACCTCATTCGAATTTTTTATAGACCAAAACAGATTTCTTCCTGATCTTTCAAAGACTTTATCACAATATTTAATTACATGCGTTTTAATAGCAGTAAGACAGGAAGTTAATAATTTAGAAAGTTCAGTGGTAGTGCAAGAGCTAGAATTTGCAATAAACCGTGCTTTGTAAGGTTTTTTATGAAGTTTTGGTAACCAGTATAGCGTAGGAAGCTTGTCTTGGCCTTCGTTAACACACACAGCAAACTTGGTGGCTGAAAGACAAACATGTTTATCTACTATAGCTCTCTCTTCAGCTAAAGGCTGAAGTTCATAGGCCATAGTACCACCAAGCTCCTGCTTAAGCGTGTTAACATAGTGGAGCCGTCACACAACGACGACGTTGTTAGCGGCCTTGTCTGCAGGGGCCAAAACAAACTTCTTATGAAATTCTTGAATACCTAGTTTAAGATGACGTAAAGACGTCTTGGGCTTAGGAGGTAATAAGTTAGTATTTTGAGAATAGAAAGAAATGCGTTTATTTACTAGTTTTAAAATGCTAAGTTTCCAGTCCTTAAGGGCTTTATGCTCAACATACTCTCGCTTACACCATCGATTACCGAATTCATTCAAGGAAGCAGCGATTTCATCTCTACATTTACTGAAATCAATTTTAGAAGGAAACCGATATTTCGGTCCTTTAGAAATTATATTCCTTATCCTAGAATCAGGAATAATTTTCAAATTGCCAGTAATTACATGACCAGCAGCAGGATAGCAATACTTTGAGTTTTTACAATCACATGAATCAGGAGTATTAGTCTCAATATCAAGATCTGAAACAAGTTTATTGAAATTAAAAATGATAGATCTAACAGGTTTGTTATATTTATAGCAAATTATAGGTGTTTCAGTATTTTGAAAATAAGCAGGAATGGAAGAAAGCACCGATCTCTCACGGAAGATACTGGGCAAATCTATAAAATCCATACCCTTATTAATGAAGGATATTTTGAAGAAATGGCGTTTATGATTAATTTCAGAATCAATGTAAGGACGGAGAGTATGCTGAGTATAGCCTCTAGTTAAGAGAGCCGCATCATATAACTGATGAGAACTATCGTAGAATTTATTCGCCTCGGTGTCCAGAAGACGTAAAACAGAAACGGGTAATGAACTTAAAAATGAAAGCATAGAGTGGCGTCCATGATTTAATAATATAATTGACAGTCACTTCAGTCTAGTATTGTTTCGTTTAAACGCACGTGTTTTACGTTTAAAGTTACCATTTTTCCTGGTGCCGTGAGATCTAGTTCTGCGTTTTCGACATTCCAGGAGTGAGAAAATATCAAAGTCCGGCATTCTGGAAATATTACCCTCATGATAAATGTTGTCATTAAATCCCAGTGGAAAAGGGGTCTGTAAAAATTTAATCCATTTCAGTTCAGCTTCATGTCTTTTGATTATTTTGAATCTAGTTGTAGAATTTGCATCGTAATAAAGTTTTTCCACTGGTTGTATAACAATGTTATTTACAGAATGACCTGTACGTCGAAAGTGACGGTACAAGAAAGTGTCAGTTTTCTTAGGCTTACTCATTCTACGATAATGCTCGTTCAATCTAGTTTTAAGCATGCGGTTAGTTTGACCGACGTACTGCATATTACAGTTTGTAGCACGTCAAGTAATTAGATAAATTAAATCTGTAGACTGTCATGTCAAATCAGACATGTTAACTACAGAGAAGCGTCTACCGTTTACAGATGAAGAAACGGTAGACGCAGTGCTTAAATGCGAACAACATCTGCACCTCTTGGCATTGCACTTAGAAATACTGGGATACATTCCACTTCTTTTCCACGGATTAGTATATTTTCGAAGGATGGGCGATTTGAGAGGAGATAGTCTTATACGAAGACTACTCCCAAAAACATTGGTATTGCCTGCTCCTTTGAGATTAACTGAAGTTACAGAAGACAAATTTAAGGGTCTAACCAATACCGAAGGCAACATAGTATTAAAGTTCTTAATAGAATGGGGAATCCGTACAGAAGAAGCAGAGTGTAACCTAAGGGGTGATATTGATATTTTAAATGTATTTGTAATACTCATTTTGGTTAGTAAGGTTGTGATACCGTCAATACTAAAGCGATGTTCATACCGGTTATTAAATAAATAAATAAAACAGCATATAAAATTACTGAAGAAGATTCCTTCGAATAGAAGGAAGGTACAACAAAAGCCCACAAAACATCCTAGTCTACTTAAAGTACAGGGATGTCAAACAAGCAGTTGTTATACAACGAGGAACGAACATCGGTTTAATAATGACCTTCAACAGGTATCTAAAGGATGTCAATTGATGGAACAGTGAAAAGCAATTGTATAAGCAATCCCTGAGGATTGGAAAAATAAGAGCATTAAATGCATGTACGGGGAGACCTTTTACAGCCGCCACACGGCACAAACAAAACAGCCCTGATATGCAAAGTAGAAGTAAAACAAAGATCAGGAATTGATACAATTAACTTACTCCACCCATAAAAGACACCAAAGGGAAAGAAATACAAACATTAAGCGACCAGACCATAATGGAAACCCAAACAAAGGAAGGCCATAAGGACAGTTACTTTCCCACAAAATGGCCATATGGTCATCCAAAACCAAAAGACACAAGTGATACACACAGTAAGTAACAAACAACAACATAAATAAATCGCCACAGAAGAGCCGCCTTGGAACGGTCAGTGGAAGATTTCCACTGGGGGGCTTAAATCGATTTTACGTGGCCACAATCCTCGCCCTTACTTCCGTCGCGATTTAGACAAATAATTTGTTCAGTCCGCATGAAGGCCTCCTAACTCATCAGTGCAACATCTCCGTGAACACAAAAATCAAAGAACCACAGAGGTGAGACAACGGTGAGGACTCGACAGCAAGAAACCACTGAAATGCTGGAGCAAAAGAAAACCAACAGTTAGACTCCGATGAGCCCGACCAGAGACAGAGCATCAGGCACCAACCAACATTACCTTGAATTAGATCTCTCTAATTCTCAATAAGCCTTTACGTTGGAGCCGTCATAGAATCTGAGGCCTGACCCACCGGCGTGCAATTAAAGAGGGAAGCAAAGTTGCCAACCGTGATTGGGTTAACTACCATGCATGCAGTCTGTCGTATAATATCCATGTTGTACCCAATCTTTTTATATCGAAGAATGATTTTACGAAATTGGGTGCTGAAGTCATTGCGGTTATATATTTTTCTGAATTTATATGCTAAGTCACCATAAAATTCGGGTTCCGATAGACCTTGTTGCAGAAGAGATTTAAGTCCAATATTGAATTTTGAAATTAAATCAGAATGGCGTCTATAAAATTTTGAAAAGGCTTTGCGTAGTTTATGGTACCGATAACCCTGATTAAGGAGTTTAGCCGTTAATAATTTATTACGAGTGTTGAAGTCAGTTACATGACTACACACTCTAGCAAATCGAATTAATTGCGAAATATAAACGCCATACGATGGCGCACGAGGAACATCACCATCCAAAAAAGGAAAATTTACAATCTCAAAATCAAAGTCATCGCGTTTATCATAAATTTTGCACGAAACAAATCCATCTACAATAGACAGATGTAAATCCAAAAACGGGGCCTCGGTATCAGAAGAATTTGCTTTATTTAACTGAAGTTCAAGGGGGTAAATCTGACTGATCAAACAATCAAAATAGGTATTATCAATATTTAATAAATCATCTAAATATCTAGAAGTAGAGCTAAAAGCTTCAATAATTTCAGATTGGTTATCAATGGAAAGCGACAAAATGAAGTCTCTTTCATAACAATACAAGAACAGATCAGCCACAAGAGGTGCGCAATTAGTACCCATCGGAATACCCACAATTTGTCTAAATAACTTAGTACCGAATCTAATATAAATATTGTCAAGTAGAAAGGTGAGGGCATCACACACTTTCTGACATGACCAAAGTGTATAATTCTTATGCTCTTTAGAAGTGAAAAATGCATTTCTGACATTACATGCAAGATAGAGAGAATCTTCTCTGTGAAAAGTCCATTCAATTAAATCATTAAGCTTTTCTTTTATAAGATTATGAGGAAGTGTAGTGTAAAGAGTGGAAAAATCGTAGGTAGACAGACTAGAAGCACGAAAATGTCTAGATTTCAATTTATTTAAAACCTCATTCGAATTTTTTATAGACCAAAACAGATTTCTTCCTGATCTTTCAAAGACTTTATCACAATATTTAATTACATGCGTTTTAATAGCAGTAAGACAGGAAGTTAATAATTTAGAAAGTTCAGTGGTAGTGCAAGAGCTAGAATTTGCAATAAACCGTGCTTTGTAAGGTTTTTTATGAAGTTTTGGTAACCAGTATAGCGTAGGAAGCTTGTCTTGGCCTTCGTTAACACACACAGCAAACTTGGTGGCTGAAAGACAAACATGTTTATCTACTATAGCTCTCTCTTCAGCTAAAGGCTGAAGTTCATAGGCCATAGTACCACCAAGCTCCTGCTTAAGCGTGTTAACATAGTGGAGCCGTCACACAACGACGACGTTGTTAGCGGCCTTGTCTGCAGGGGCCAAAACAAACTTCTTATGAAATTCTTGAATACCTAGTTTAAGATGACGTAAAGACGTCTTGGGCTTAGGAGGTAATAAGTTAGTATTTTGAGAATAGAAAGAAATGCGTTTATTTACTAGTTTTAAAATGCTAAGTTTCCAGTCCTTAAGGGCTTTATGCTCAACATACTCTCGCTTACACCATCGATTACCGAATTCATTCAAGGAAGCAGCGATTTCATCTCTACATTTACTGAAATCAATTTTAGAAGGAAACCGATATTTCGGTCCTTTAGAAATTATATTCCTTGTCCTAGAATCAGGAATAATTTTCAAATTGCCAGTAATTACATGACCAGCAGCAGGATAGCAATACTTTGAGTTTTTACAATCACATGAATCAGGAGTATTAGTCTCAATATCAAGATCTGAAACAAGTTTATTGAAATTAAAAATGATAGATCTAACAGGTTTGTTATATTTATAGCAAATTATAGGTGTTTCAGTATTTTGAAAATAAGCAGGAATGGAAGAAAGCACCGATCTCTCACCAAAACTGCCTGAATGATGTCATAACATAACCTAACGACATAAAACAAACGTTCAAAAATCTTCTTACCGCATTTTTAGCCTTTTGGCTGATACCTTCGTTATCATTTGGTAACGAATGTATCACGACGGACTGCCGTGCTTTATAGTGCGACTACAGTCAAAGTAGAAGTAAAACAAAGATCAGGAATTGATACAATTAACTCACTCCACCCATAAAAGACACCAAAGGGAAAGAAATACAAACATTAAGCGACCAGACCATAATGGAAACCTAAACAAAGGAAGGCCATAAGGACAGTTACTTTCCCACAAAATGGCCATATGGCCATCCAAAACAAAAAGACACAAGTGATACACACAGTAAGTAACAAACAACAACATAAATAAATCGCCACAGAAGAGCCGCCTTGGAACGGTCAGTGGAAGACCTCCACTGGGGGGCTTAAATCGATTTTACGTGGCCACAATCCTCGCCCTTACTTCCGCCGCGATTTAGACAAATAATTTGTTCAGTCCGCATGAAGGCCTCCTAACTCATCAGCGCAACATCTCCGTGAACACAAAAATCAAAGAACCACAGAGGTGAGACAACGGTGAGGACTCGACAGCAAGAAACCACTGAAATGCTGGAGCAAAAGAAAACCAACAGTTAGACTCCGATGAGCCCAACCAGAGACAGAGCATCAGGCACCAACCGACATTATCTCTCTAATTTTCAATAAGCCTTTACGTTGGAGCCGTCATAGAATCTGAGGCCTGACCCACCGGCGTGCAATTAAAGAGGGAAGCAAAGTTGCCAACCGTGATTGGGTTAACTACCATGCATGCAGTCTGTCGTATAATATCCATGTTGTACCCAATCTTTTTATATCGAAGAATGATTTTACGAAATTGGGTGCTGAAGTCATTGCGGTTATATATTTTTCTGAATTTATATGCTAAGTCACCATAAAATTCGGGTTCCGATAGACCTTGTTGCAGAAGAGATTTAAGTCCAATATTGAATTTTTAAATTAAATCAGAATGGCGTCTATAAAATTTTGAAAAGGCTTTGCGTAGTTTATGGTACCGATAACCCTGATTAAGGAGTTTAGCCGTTAATAATTTATTACGAGTGTTGAAGTCAGTTACATGACTACACACTCTAGCAAATCGAATTAATTGCGAAATATAAACGCCATAGGATGGCGCACGAGGAACATCACCATCCAAAAAAGGAAAATTTACAATCTCAAAACCAAAGTCATCGCGTTTATCATAAATTTTGCACGAAACCTACTTCCAAGTATAGAAAAATGTTTTGTTATTAATGTAAGAGAGTTAAAAGGACTATTTTACTTCTGAAATGTTTTTTTTTTTCAAACACTTATGTGATCTTTTAGAGTCCTGAAATACTACTACATCTATTAAAATCTATTATAAACGAATCAGTTTAAGTAGAAAGAAAAAGTAAATGACTCTGTGTCAAGTTTGGCAAGCCCTTGCACCACCTATTAAGCCCATAATGACAATATTATCTACTTGTTATGTAGCCAGTTTCTCTGTAAAGTATTGGTAACGAAGGTATCATACTTTCGTTACTATTCATTATATGCATGAAATATAACTTTTCAACACGACTTGTTTTTGAAAAATCTGTTTTATCTGTTTCAAAGAAATAACGAATAGCGATTTTATTCAAGTTTTTATACAATCATAAGAAGTAAGTACACTTCCATTGAATCATGATACCTTCGTTACTTTGTACATCTTGTATAAGTGTAGCGGTTGTTTGAAAGCATTCGCCAAATAATTACAAAGCAAATGTTTTTCTTACTTTATCTTTCTTGGAGAGCATAAATGCAAAGCATTGTGTGTCATGATAGAAGTTCTCTTTCTTTTATGATAACTGAAACGTTATTCTTTTGTAGGGCTAACGAGTTACTGAAAAAGCATGAAAAGTAACATAGTAGTTTCACGACCATATAGTCCGACAAAACGGTTTGTTCTATTTAAATTTAGTCCAAATACTTTATATAGATACAGGTCACCAGTTTGGGAGGAAATATGTGATTCACAAACCTAAAAATCACAAGCCTCGCCGACAGCAGTAGGGTACCAAGTAACGAATGTATTGATATTGGTTGTTAAGGGTGGTGTAATAGAAATTAACCTCCTGAATAGACCCTTCAGTATTTGTAAAAACTGTTTTGCGATATTGTTCTATACATACTATAAATTTGAACAAGAGCACCGCAAGCGGGTGCCAACGCTCGTCTGCAGTTTCTTTTGGAAAACAAAAGTTCTAAGTCAAATCAAATTGCAAGATGGAGTTATAAAACTTGTAGGGAATGTAGCTCTTGTGATGGTGAGTATGTGTATGAAGTTTCATGAAGGTAGGCCAAATACTTTTGGAAATATGGTCAAGGTTAAGTTTTTTGGTTAATTTTTCGAAAAATAGGTCAAAGTTCAAAGGTCAAGGTCACAGGTCAAAAAGCGTGGTATGACTGAAAAGGTCTTGTCCCAAGGAACATTCATGTGAAGTTGGAAGGCTCTGTTGTGAATAGTATTGAAATAAGAGACAAAAACAATTTAAAAAAAACGGAGAGAAAAGGGGAGATAATTCAATCAAATTGCAAGATGGAGTTATAAAACTTGTAGGGAATGTAGCTCTTGTGATGGTGAGTATGTGTATGAAGTTTCATGAAGGTAGGCCAAATACTTTTGGAAATATGGTCAAGGTTAAGGTTTTCGGTTAAATTTTCGAAAAATAGGTCAAAGTTCAAAGGTCAAGGTCAAAGATCAAAACCTGTGGTATCACTGAAAAGGTCTTGTCCCAAGGAACATTCATGTGAAGTTTGAAGGCTCTGTTGTGAATAGTATTAAAATTAGAGCAAAAAATGTGTTTCAGAAAAAAATTGGAAAAGGGGAGATAATTCAGCCAAAATCAACAATGTTGTTATGGTCCTTAGTCAAAATGTAGCTCTTGTGATGATGAGTGTGTGTATGAAGTTTCATGAGGCTAGGTCTAATACTTTTTAAGTTATAGCCAAGGTTAAGTTTTTTTGGAACGACGCAGGACGACAACGCAGACGCCGGAGTGATGACAATAGCTCTAGAGTTTTTTTTTTTTCAAAAAACAGACGAGCTAAAAATGAACAAACAAATAATGTTCTTTAAAATTGAAAATTACGCATTTTTTGGCCGCAAATGTGCCTTATTATTGAGAATGACTGTTCTGTTATTTCCATCAGGGGCGGATCCACTGACACACTTTGTAGTTGCAGGTGCGTAAATGCTACCGTAAGCCATGCCAGTTATTGACAGTCAGTGCCAAACATTTGTCAGGCAACCATATAAGTATACAATTACCATCAAAATAGCATAGTTATTGCATGCATATTAGAAAGTTTATAGCATGTTGTCTTCTCTACCTAATGCAGCTAAACCCATACGAAAATCACTGTGTTAATGTTCAAAGCAGAATGATTTCCTAATTAACAATCACCAAGCTTCTGAAAAGTATTATATATAGACGTATATTATTAACTTAAACTAATACCCTCAACAGTGTTTGTAATGGTTAAAACTTAGGTTTTCGCCTCTTCAAAGGCTGCTCCTGTCGACATCCATACTGCTCTGTCGAAAATTGTGTTTCTCAGCAACTTTATGCAGTACCGACTTGGTTGACAGCACAGGTAGAGTATTTGGTATTACCCCCATGTATATGCCAAATAACAGTCTTTTGAACTGCATTCACTTTGGATGAATATCTCCTTTGGTGGCAGAGATATGAAGCCTGGAACAGAACTTTCTGAACATTCCTTGTATAGTATAGGTCAAGTCAATTCAGGCTATTTATAAACAAGAGGCCCATGGGCCACTATGCTCACCAGAGCTCAGGTGGGCACTGCCAAATTGCAGCCATGTATTTTAACATGATGTCATTTTAATCTGCCAAATGAACCCCCATATCCAAATGAGCATCAATATGGACTCAGTATATGAAACATTAGGCCTTTTATGAAGTAGAGGGGGTGGGGCATGGACCCAATGGAGCCCTGGTTGGTATCACTAAATGTGTTATCACAAAGAACAAGAATATATATGGTTTAGCAGTGGGGATCTGCATGGCTGGAGATATAAGTGGAGGGGTTGGAGCATGCCCTGTCGTTCCCAGGAAAGCCCAATATTGTTGTCCCTAAATGTGTCTCATCATAAGGACCAAGTATATATATGGTTTAGGGGTGGGAATCTGAACGGTTTCCAAGATATCCTTTCATGAAGTGGAAAGGAGAGGACTGGCCCCTGCGGTCACCCCTACAGTAGGTGTGCTAATAATAAGGAACAAGAACATATATGAATATGGGGTGGGGATTTGAATGGTTTCTGAAATATATGGCCTTTTATGAAGTGGAAGGGCGGGGCACATTGCCTCAGCACAGAGAGACCCCCAAATGATGTGACTGAATGAGTCTTATCATAAGGAACAAGAATATATATGGTTTAGGGGTGGGGATCTGAACTATTTCTGAGATATGTGGCTTTTAATGAAGTCAAGCGGTGGAGCAAGGCCCGGGCATGCCCCGGGGACTCACAAGCTGGTGCCAATGAATGTGCCATATCATAAGGAAGATGAATATATATGGTTTAGGGGTGGGGCTCTGAACAGTTTCTGAGATATAAGGCATTTTGTGAAGTGCAGGGGTGGGGCAAGGCCCAGGGAGACCCCCAGGTTGGTGTCAATGAAAGTGTCTTATCATAAGGTACAAGAATATATATGGTTTAGGGGTGGGGATCTGTAAGGTTTCCGAGATATTGTGATATTATGAAATGGAGGGGGTGGGGCATGGCCCCAGCACATCCCTGGGGACCCCCAGGTTGGTGTCACTGAATGTGTCTCATCATAATGAACAGGAACATATATGGTTTAGGGGTGGGGATCTGAACAGTTTCTGAGATATATGGCCTTTTGTGAAATGAAGGGGTGGGGCATGGCTCCGGCGCACCCCGGAAGACCCCCAATTTGGGTTCAATGAATGCGTCTTATCATAAGGAGCAAGAATATATATGGTTTAGGGGTGGGGATCTGTAAGGTTTCCGAGATATTGAGCCTTTTATGAAATGGAGGGGCGGGACATGGCCCCGGCGCATCCCGGGGGACCCCCAGTTTGATGTCACTGAATGCGTCTTATCATAAGGAACAAGAGTATATAGGGTTCAGGGGTGGGGATCTGAATGGTTTCCGAGATATTGGGCCTTTTATGAAGTGGAGGGGGTGGGGCATGGCCTCGGCACATCCCGGAGGACCTCCAGGTTGGTGTCACTGAATGCGTCTTATCAATAGGAACAAGAATATATATGGTTTAGGGGTGGGGATCTGTAAGGTTTCTGAGATATAAGTCATTTTATGAAGTACTGGGGGCGGGGCATGGCCCCGGCACAACCTACTGGACTCCCAGGTTGACATCAAAGCATATGGCTGAGAGAAGTTTACTAAAGGAACATTTCTATAAAAGTTTTGTCAAAATATCTGCAAAGGCTTTGTAGTTAATGCCATTTTTCAATTTTCCCCATTATAAGTCTATGGAAAATCTAAGTTGCCATAGCAACCAAACTAAAGAGCCGAATTTCATAAAAAACACAAAACCTGTAAAGGCAAATATGGTGAATATTTCCATAAACTTTCAGCCTCATAGAGCATACGGTTTCTGAGGAGATGATTTTTTAAGTATTTTTTCTATTTTTTCATTTTGGTTTCCATGGCAACCAATACAAATGAGCAGTAGGCCTAAAATCATATGGCAGATAGTAGATTGCCTAAGGAATATTTCTGTGAAAGTTTTGTCAAAATATCTACAGTGGCTTGGCAGTAAATGCCATTTTTCAATTTTCCCCATTATAAGTCTATGGAAACTAAGTTGCCATAGCAACCAAACCAATGAGCCGAATTTCATAAAAAACACAAACTTTCAATCCCCCAGCCCAACGATGCTACAGATAAAATTTTGGCTGAATCGGTCCAGTGGCTTCAGAGAAGACGATGTTTGAAAGTGTTGACTCCAGACGACGACAACGACGACGACGCCGGACAACTGCCTATCCTATAAGCTCCCCCGGAGCCTTCGGCTCTGGTGAGCTAAAAAGATATTAGATTTTCAGGCCCTCCTGTGTAGTTACCTTAGGACGTCCCCGAGTCATACCCCTGGGTTTTGGGTAGCAAGATTATCTTTGGGCACATATCTAGCTCTGCATTAATCTGACAGTTAAATTAATCCTGAGTTTTCTGTTTTAGGCCCGAAAGAAAATTACATGTGTTTCAGGTTTAATACATGGAATATTAAAATAGGGACTGTAGCTTGTATTTTTTTTTAAACTTTTACATGGGGATGAAAGGGAAACAATATGGTTGAACAGAGAAAGACCGTGACTGAAAAAGGAATTCCTCCAAACAAATTTTAAAAAATTTAGGGTCAGGGGCAAAAACAATAGGCTAAGGCATGGTCTGGCAACCTGAAACACACAACTTTTCATTTTAGGCCTTTAAAAGTTACTAACCTGATCTTCTGCACATGGGGCAGCTTCATTTATCTGAATAATTTTGTAGGGTTTCTCTTTAAACAGGCAAATGATGCCTATTAAGGCAGAAATAAAATTCCCATCTGAAAAAGACATAAAAGAGCCATATACCAAATCTATCCAAACATTTTTGTCTGAAACAGACATGAAAGAGCCCTATACCAGATCTATTACAATATCTTTGTTTTTATTTATTTATTTATTTATTTTCTTAAATTATAGTTTTTGACAGATTTTCTTGCAGTTTGTTTATATTTTACGGCTCACTGAATGTGGATAAGTAATTTAAAACCGTGCTTGAACAGCACGAGAATTCCATTGTTAATGCATGTTACCTATGCAAGAATATGCAACTAGAAATGGCAGTAATTATATGCATGACTTACTAGATACTCCCCACATTTTATTTTTGGGCTAAACAGACTACAACATTTTACCTTCTCAAACTCTGCATGACTGAATGAGCGAAAAGTATCATAAAACAAGAGGGCCAAGATAGCCCTAAACTGCTCACCTGAGTTTTAGAGTTCGAACCCAAAACCCTGTGCAGCAGAGTTTTTGGTATCCTGAGGCCACCATTTGAGCAAACTTAGAAGAGCTCTATTATGCAATGCTCAATACCAAATTTCAAGCATCTGAGCCAAGTGTTTCTGAAGCAGAAGATTCTTTTCATATTTTCCTATGTATTTCTGTGATCTGAATCTAGGACCCCCTGGCGCGGAGCCATTTTAGACCATGGGACCTTCATTTGAACAAACTTGGTAAAGGACCACTAGACAATGCCACATACTTAATTTCAAGCATCTGAGGCAAGTGGTTCTGAAGAAGATTTTTTAATATTTTCCACGTATTTCAATGATTCAAAGCTAGGACTCTCTGGGGCCTGACCATCTTGGACCTCAAGGGCCACCATTTGAACAAACTTGGTAAAGGTCCACAAGGCAATGCTACATATTAATATTTCAAGCATCTGAGCAACGTGGTTCTGAAGAAGATTTTTTAATATTTATGTATTTCTATGGTTCAAACCTAGGACCCCTGGGCCGGGCCCATCTTGGACCCTGGGACCTCCATTTGAACAAATTTGGTATAGAATCACCAGCTGAGGCAATGCTACATACCAAAGTTCAAGCATCTGAGCCAAGTGGTTCTGAAGAAGAAGATTTTTGAATATTTTTCTATTTCTATGGGTTGAACGTAGCTTCCCTGGGGTGGGGCCATCTTGGACCCTGGGACCTTCATTTGAACAAACTTGGTAAAGGACCACTAGGCAATGCTACATTATACTAAATTTTCAAGCATCTGAGCCACATGATTCTGAAGAAGATTTTATGTATTTCTATGGTTCGAACCTAGGACCCCTGCATTCTCGCGAGAGGCAAACGGTACCTCGTTTAGACCTCTCGGATTTTTCCATTTGCATTGTGGGATATAGCCAAAATTGGCTAAAAGATGGCGGACAATAAATTGCGAGTAATCTGAATGAATTTCCCAGCTCCCCCTGCGAAAAATGCGACAGGCTGGTACGGAAAGTGCCGACTGTTTGCGACAATGGGCAAACTTAGTGAAGGACACAAGGCAAGGCTATATACAAAATTTCAACCATTTGGGCAAACTTGGTAGAGGTCTACTAGGCAGTGCTGCATACCAAATATCAAGGCCCTATGCCTAGCGGTTTCAGAGGAATTGTCGTTTGAAGAAATTATTGCCGACGCACGATGGACAAAGCATGATGACAATAGCTCACCATTAGCACTTCGTGCTCAGGTGGAAGTGCTCAGTTGAGCTAAAAAGAGCATAACTCTGGGAAAAGGGGCTGGAATCTAAAATCATTATCTTAATGCACATCTTCAGTCAACTTCCACTAGCTTCATCAACTAGTAAATTTCAAAATTTTAAACTTTCATTTTTAAATTACTTAATCTGGATCATGTTCAGACTTCGGCTTTATTAGCCGAAACTACGTAGTATGACCCATCTTCTTTCTTATGAATGTTTTCATTGCTTTTTAAGGACTTCATTTTTGATTTTTATTTGCCTTCACTGCAGCTGGTGTTGTGCCGTGTGGCGGCCGTAAAACGTCTCCCCGTACATCAACCATAGTGCAGTTTATATTTTACTTTTGGTCCTTTGAGATCAGTGTGAATATTCTGAGAAATCAGAAATAAATTATTGGTTTAGACTCGTATTCTAGACAGGTTTTTAATTATTTGGACCCCATTTTGATTTATATCAGTCTTTGAATCGACTGCCTATTCGAAATTCGCAAAATTGCAGTATGTTTCCTCTGGCTTTCTATGCCGGCTTATTACAGGGTCACTGATGAGGCTTTATTAGCCGAAACTACGTAGTATGACCCATCTTCTTTCTTATGAATGTTTTCATTGCTTTTTAAGGACTTCATTTTTTATTTTTATTTGCAATGTAATATAGACTGACTGATTGGGTACAACATGGATATTATACGACAGACTGCATGCATGGTAGTTAACCCAATCACGGTTGGCAACTTTGCTTCCCTCTTTAATTGCACGCCGGTGGGTCAGGCCTCAGATTCTATGACGGCTCCAACGTAAAGGCTTATTGAAAATTAGAGAGATAATGTTGGTTGGTGCCTGATGCTCTGTCTCTGGTCGGGCTCATCGGAGTCTAACTGTTGGTTTTCTTTTGCTCCAGCATTTCAGTGGTTTCTTGCTGTCGAGTCCTCACCGTTGTCTCACCTCTATGGTTCTTTGATTTTTGTGTTCACGGAGATGTTGCACTGATGAGTTAGGAGGCCTTCATGCGGACTGAACAAATTATTTGTCTAAATCGCGACGGAAGTAAGGGCGAGGATTGTGGCCATGTAAAATCGATTTAAGCCCCCCAGTGGAAATCTTCCACTGACCGTTCCAAGGCGGCTCTTCTGTGGCGATTTATTTATGTTGTTGTTTGTTACTTACTGTGTGTATCACTTGTGTCTTTTGGTTTTGGATGGCCATATGGCCATTTTGTGGGAAAGTAACTGTCCTTATGGCCTTCCTTTGTTTAGGTTTCCATTATGGTCTGGTCGCTTAATGTTTGTATTTCTTTCCCTTTGGTGTCTTTTATGGGTGGAGTAAGTTAATTGTATCAATTCCTGATCTTTGTTTTACTTCTACTTTGACTGGACTTGAACAAACTCACAAGTTACATGTGAATTTCATAAATGTTTTTTTCTTCTATTTTGTTTACCAAATAAAACAAGACTTAACAAATTAAATCTAGATAATTAAATCTTGATCATTACCTGCTTTTTCTTTAACCCCACCCCCCGGACCCCCACTTCCACCCCTTAGCCATTGGTGATCTTTAATAAAGAAACACACAAAAAACATACGGTTCCTCTGACTTTCTGTTCTGAAAGTGGCAACCACCTTCTGCAGGTCCACTATGATCTTCTTATTTGCTCTTAGCTTTATTATTGCTGGGGTGTACTTCTTCAGCCCTGACATAAAAACTTCCTCTAAGCTTCCACCACACTTTGCTCCCATTCTAGTAAATTCCAGGCGCAGCTACAAAAAAAAAGCCCATGAGCCACAACCGCATGTTCATCTATAATATGTATACAGCTTCAAGCAAGTGCAGGCAACCTCTGGGGAACAAAATTGATGGCAACTAAATGTCTTTATCCATTTGTCCGTTGGTCAAAAGTTCCCACAAGTTTTAACAACGCTTCGCAATATCGCAAAATAGGCCGGAACCTGTATTTGTTGTATTTCTTATAATAAAAATAAAAATGAAAACCATCCAAAAAATCATCAACACACTGTATAGTATCTAATACAATCCACATTTTCATAATAAAAGATAATGAGTGAATAACTTCTTCACTACAGAGGTCATGCAACTATAATTCTAAGCTATTGTAAGTGATTTTTGACAAAGAATCCAAATTCAGGAAAAACAAGCAAATTCAGTAATTTTTTGTACCTCGCCTTTGAATTTTGTTTTGAGGGGTATTATCTCTGGCAGATAAAAAGAAACTAATTATTTCTTATTATGTCTATGTCGTGTGTTTATCAAATGACTATATGATAAAGTTTTTAGGATTCTGAAAAAAAAAAGAAGCAAATTCAGTGAATTTTCTTCCCCCGCCTTTGAATTTTGTTTTGAGGGGTATTATCTCTGGCAGATAAAAAACTTCTATATCCCCTATACACTTATGTAGTATTAGGCTCAAGATGAGTGTTAGGCTCAAGAAAAATGTAAGTTACAAATGTGAGAAAAAAAATGAAATAAAAAGTTTTTAGGATTCTGAAAAAATAAAAATAAACATGCATCATAAATGCACCTGGAACATCTCAAAAGCATCAGCCTGAAATTGTGGAAGGAGTTGTGGAGACAAGGTGCATACTCCCTACACACTTCTGATGTATTAGGGCTCAAAAAAGTCTTAAATTAAAAATGCGGAAAAAAATATAAAAAAAAATAATTTCAGGATTCTGAAAAAAAAACAAGAGGGCCATGATGGCCCTGGGTCGCTCACCTGAATCATATGTACAAATGAAACTTTATGATTTTGGAGTAGTCTTAATATTATGCAAACATATTTTTTTCCTTTTTAACACACTTATTTTTTAAAGGGGAAAAACTTTGATTAAGTATGAAATGTAAATTTAATGTTAAATTTTAACAAAAAATCCTATAAAATTAAATAAAAAAAATATGCTTACCATAAAAAATGCATCAGAAAGTTGTATCTGTATTTCCTCCATTAGTTGCAGACAAAAAACTTCAGATTCTTATAACATTTGGTTTTTATCATCAATCCAAAATTACCAAATAAATTGTAAAAATATACTGTCAAATTGATTAAAATATGAGATTCAAGATGTACTCCTGTTTTCTGTTCCAATACTAATACTTGTTTTTGAAAATCTGATGTTCCCGGATATGAAAAAGTAAAAATACTAAGTTAAAACAAGTTTGAATTTTGACACCCTATGTCACACTTTGGCTGCATTTTTTCTGAAATCACCCTTTTTTTTTTGGCCTTACCTGAAAACTGCCATAGCCAAATTGATTCTATGCCTCAAATTTAAAAAAATCCCGACATTTCCCTCACATTTTTAGATTTTAAAATTTCCTACAATTTTTCAAAATTCCCTGACTTTTCCCTGATGAGTGGTCACCCAGTTATTAGACATGCTGGAAGTGGGAGCGCAGCAAACACATGTAGTTACAGAAAACCTTATCCCCAATCAGAACATTGTTGATTTCCGCCTTCCATACCTGTACTCTGAATTGAATGCTTTGCATGTAGATTCTATTTCTGTCGTTTGACTCAACAAAGATTTTACTTCCAATATATTTTCTGCACTGAGGCCAATATTACTCAAAAGTTCCATTAGATCCTTTGACACAAGTGCATGATGAGTTTCAACCATACTGCAAAGTTCATCAGGAGCAATAGCATTAGCAGGTAATTTGTATTTTTCTCTAAGTTTCAACAAAAATGTAGCAAAATTCTTGTCAAAGTCTTCAGACTGTTCTTCCAAATCATCATTTTCAACTATTTCTTCTAGCAAACAATCATTTTCTCCAGTAGAGTGAAATGTTCTGAGAATTTCTGGCTCCCTATTTTGATGTCTGCATCTTGCCAACTGTATTTCATGGAAGTCTTTATGCCTTCTTTTCATATGTTGTAATAATGATCTTACCAAAGAGTACTTTTTTTCACAACCATCAACGCCGCAAGTTAAAAAAAATCATTTTCATTACTGTGCACAAAACGGTAGTGTGATATCAATTTATAGTATTCTCTACTTTCAAACTGACACCTTGTACAAGGAAACATTCTAATTAGATGTCATCCAACAACATTAACAAAAGTCACATATGTAGTTCCCTAGACAGAAAAGTCATTAATTTAGTATCAAGAGATAGCAGCAGCACACCTGAAAAGAACATTAAAGATGTGTAAGTTAAGCTACTGTCAAACTAAGTACAGAAATTTGACCTTGCTGTAAAATACTAGTTCAAGGTCATCATTTTATCAAACTATGAACGGCCCAAGTCCCTGATGCCACATGCAGAGTTTCAGGGTTGTCAGCCTTACGGTTCTGGAGAAGATTTTTGAATGTTTTTTTAATATATATGGACACTTAATTGTGCCCATCTTGGTCATGTGACCTTGATCATGGAAACAAACTTTTGTCTCCCCGACCCAAAGATGCTCCATGCGCAATTTGAGTTTGATTGACGCAGTGGTTTCTGAGATGTTTAAAGAGTGCTGAATGACGACGGACGGACAGACATCGGAGGACTATACCCTAAGCTCACCAGTCTGTGTGATGTCACACTTATTT
Source organism: Lucinisca nassula (assembly GCA_963580285.1). NCBI lineage: Eukaryota > Metazoa > Mollusca > Bivalvia > Lucinida > Lucinidae > Lucinisca > Lucinisca nassula. Next base: position 102,906,416 of record OY757023.1, on the reverse strand, counting down.
TTCTGACATTAAGCTTTGGAGTTACGACACTTGGCTGTTCCTAGACCTCTGGCCGGAGAATTAAGAATACCAAACTCAAACTAGAACTGTCAGAGTATCTGACTATACCCCCACTGCAGCACTGTTTATACAAACTCTATAACTCTTAAATGAAAAGGCTCAAAAAGAAATCATAAAGGGACAAATAAGGGTTTTCCTAGGCCAAATTTGGGGCCGAAGATCAGCCCCCTATTTTTTCCGAACTACAGAGTTACATGTAAGACTTCCCAAAATAAAGATTATCTCCCCTAGTGCTGCCACGATTAATCGTAATATCGGTTAACAGGGAATAAAGCTGGGAAAAATTCATACTCGCCAATCTTGGCAAGTGGGATTAAAAGTCGCTCGCCAAGATAAATTTACACTGGCCAACAGGCTAAGTGAAAGCTTCGAAAGTAGAGAGATTCCATATCAGACCTAGCTGATTTAACTGGAAACTGATTTCAGAGCTCCAGATAAGCATGCGTAACACGTAAATTACGAAAATAATCTAGAATATGCATGTACTTGAAAAGTAGTCCGTACCAAGTACGAAAATGAAATCCTGGTTACGCATTTCTCATTTTTTCCGAGCGTAATACAACAAACACATGGTTGTTTTTGTTTTCATTCTCTTCGAGGTCAGATGTTGTTCCGAATAGTGCGTAGACTGGTTAGGCCTAAAAGAAAAAGTGGTTTCAGGTTACCCGACCGTGCCTAATTTTTCACCCCCGGCCCTAATGTTTTTTAAGGATTTTGGGGGTTTTCCTGGGAAATCCTGTATTTAGCCATACTGTTTCTTATTATTTCCATATAAAAATTTTTGACAAAAAAAAAAATTCCGACCTACCGTCCCTATTTTAAAATTCCATGTAACCTGAAACACACCTATTGTTCTTTTTGGTCTTATTGATATTTTCCATTACCGCAAGATTATACCCGCACCTGTATCAGCGAATAAACGGCACACCAGTCTGGATAAGCCAACCGAAATCGGCGTAAGCCGGCGTATAGACAATCAATCACCACTTGTGAAAACGAAAGTTGAATGAATAAATTTCCGATCCACAGATAAAACGTGGTCGGCCACGAAAAAGTGTCCCCGACTCTTCAGGCAGGAGTATTTTGAAACTCCTTACACCAAACCAAGCACCGATCTCTGCCGAATCGGTTGTTAAATCCCTGCTGCATGATTTGATGAAGACTATGAAATTGAGATTAGCCCCTGCTAATTTGGATAATAGTAGGGGCAAGGACTTGCTGTACATGCAGCAGATGCAGGTTGTTCGGCTGTTTGAATTTAATTTTACTCCCATCTATCATGTCTTCCCTTTCTCTTTCTTTCTACTTCTCTATAGCTCGATACAGAGTGAAGTACTCTCTAAAAGGGCCAGAAGACCAAAAAACAAACAAAACTTCTTAATTTGAGCCCTGATATTGCTTTGATTTGTCAACTCGTACCTATTTTTGGTCAACTCGTACCTATTCTTTGGTCAACTCGTACCCCCCAAGTCAACTCGTACCCATTTTGGTCAGCTCGTACCCTATGTGAATTAAGGGGGGTGGGTGTGTGAATTGGGGCAGGGGTCCTAATTATTGCTTTATACATAGGCAGGTAATATTTTTGAGATAAAAATTTATTTATTTTATAATGAAGGGGAAAATGAAGGGGTAGGAACAAATAAATTGGGGATATTTGTTAAAGATACAGGCGTTTTTGGTAGAAAGATTCTCCTAGTCCATATTTGTAGCAAGTAGTCGGTCCCCATTTTCCCAAATTTGTGACAGATATTCCCAATTTATGGGTTTGGGCTACATTTGGATGAAAGTTTCATGGAAATCGAACCAAAACTTACAAAGTAACAGCTGGTTTAAATTCCCAAATTTAAATATTAGCGAGGTTTAACGTCCCCTTCAACACTATTTAGGTCATTTTTGGAGACGTCGCTTCCAATTTTGTGGGACTTTTACCCGACATTCAGATGAAATGACATCTCATCCCCTGCCGCCCAATAAAACCAATAGGGTTTTATGTATGGACGGACCGACTCGCAGCAGTTTTCCCGGGCAGGCTTAGGCCTAAGCGGATAACCAGTACTAATGTGCGGTCGGTATCAGCTCTGCATGGAAGCATAATGCAGCCTTAGATAGATAGATAGATAGATAGATAGATAGATAGATAGATAGATAGATAGATAGATAGATAGATACCTTTAGTTATCACTATTGTCATGATCATTCACCCTTAATTATCACAACAGGTAATCCCCGAGTTAATCATGTACCGATTAATAAAGGTGTGAAATACGATTATCGATATCAATTAATGTTCGTGTGAAGAACGATTATCGATATGAGTTTAATTTAATTGTCCTTAATTAAAGACGGTTTTCTGTCGCTAAGAGGTCCCCCCCCCCATCTTGTTTGGATATGAATGAACTGGTTAGTCATGATATGACTAGAGTAAAATCTGCATGATCTCATCCAGATCGTTTAAAATTTCTACTGTATTGACTCCCCCATACACGAATCAAAGCGTTCTACAACATAGAGTGTGAGTACCCGTTAGAAACATAGAGTGTGAGTACCCGTTAGAAATGAATTGTCAAAACAATTATAACGAGTTCTTGACGTTTATGTATGAGAAAATATATAAATAATTACGGAAACACGCCTACCAATATATACATTGGGGATTTTACCATCAAATACGAAAATTTCAGCATTATTAAACTGGTATTTCCTTATTTGGCTCCGATCATAGACTGTGGGACCGCGAGTTACCGACGAGGTAGTTCTTAATAGTAATGTTTTGAGCAAAAGTGAAAAAAGTAATGAAACCCCTGTTGAACATGCTGTTAAAAGATGTCTCACAAACCAGTCTTGATAGCTACCCAAATTCCTGTGTATAATGCATGATTCCACAGTGCCAATCCGTTTATTCACATGACTTCATAGTTCAGATCAGTTTTTCATTTGGGCTCTTAAGTCCCCCGTCAACACCATTTAGGTCATTTTGGAGACGTTGGTCGGTCTTAGTTCCGATCAGTTGATTTATTTGAGGTTTTACGCCACGTCAACACTGTTTAGGTCATTTTCGAGACGTTGCTCGATCGTAGTGTGTGAGGGTTACTGACATTGAGATGAAATAACATCTCAAACCCATGCGCTAAATGAATGCAATATGCTAATCTATTTTTCCGAGCCCGATGGGCCAAAACACATAGCAAGAATAAGAGAAAAAGCAATGATCAGGAATCCATGCAATTAACTTACACGGTGTATCATGTGCGAGAACCCAATCGGATAAACAAACCCATATAATGATGCAAAGTCTTTATATCGTTAAAGGTCAACAGAACAATATATATTATGTGTGCTCATTAAACCCGTCTCAATGAGACGGTTCTAATGCGCACCCATCAACTATATTTCGATATAACTCAGATAAAACAGCCGACTGCAGAAAAATGGTGCCTATACATGAAATGCGCCATTTTAGCGCACGCATACGGTAAACCACATAATATATCGTCACTGACGTCGGGTAAAGTGTCAGAAGTCTTCAAAAACCACAAATCTAAACTCTAATGTATCTATTATATGTGTACTAAAGTTGAACTGATAAAAAAACTCTTTATATTTTACTAAGGTACGAGTTGACTTAGGTACGAGTTGACTAAGGTACGAGTTGACCAACAATAGGTACGAGTTGACTAAGGTACGAGTTGACTTAGGTACGAGTTGACCAGAAACAAATGTGCCGGGCTCCTCTGGAGCATACTCGCACAGTAAATGCACTATTCTAATGGATTATGTTTTCCATACAAGGTAGGCAGATGTCATTATGAATAATTCTACTGCTGAAACTAAATGCGGAAATCTTATTTTGCCTGGTTATTTCATGAAAATTGTGATTTTCATGTCTTCAGTTCATCGTTCGACAGATAAGTAAATTCGTCTTTCAACAATTAATTCGTCCTTCGACTGCAACTTCAACTATCGTTTTACTGAGTCGGTCAAAATCTGACCATTACCTCAGTTGGGTGGGTTGCGCTAAATTTAGAATTTAGCAAAAAAAAAAAAAATTATTCGTCGTTTTGCGAGTTTCCTAGATCTATCTATCTATCATCATATACTGAGTCGGTCAAACTTGGCCATTACCTCAGTTGGGTGGTGCGCTAAATTTAGAATTTAGCAAAAAAAAAAAAAAAAAAATAAAACTGCATATTTAGTCCAACAACCATCATAGAGGTATCATAGAGGTTATATTTACACAAATTCTAATGTGTTCAGTCCAATTTGGCAATCAACGCGCCAGGTGCCTGTGATTTCTTTTACCATACCCAAGAAAGGCTTTCAGAGGCACTGGTATCGTTCGCAGCCGTCGTTGACGTAAAATCGATTCGGAACTGGCGACCGCACTGTAGATCTACTGTCGGCGCAGACAGCAAATTTCTATCCTATGACATCGGAACATTTCTCCAATAAAAATGAACAAACCTTTTTTTTACTTTATTCTAGGACATTTACCCCATAACATTTACCTGGTAATTTGGCATTTAATAGAATTCCATGATTAATTATTATTGATCATTGCATAAGGACAAGGAATCTTTACACGGCGGCCATGATTGATGGCATGAAACGCACTGTTCAGACAACAGCAAAGGTTTATGCAAGGTTTCACTCATAATCCATGGAAAGACAGTTTTTATGCATACAAATACATAGGCCTTTTCCCTTATATATTTTTGTATCCACTTAACAAAGACGTTTTAACATCATAATTACCTAAAATTTGCCCTTCTTCGTCGACCGCACAATTTCAAGTTCTGGCGCAAAACAAACTCGATCGCGTGATCTTGTGGTGCCGAGTGCAAAAACGCATGCGCTAACGTACCGTGTGCAACCTGTTGTGACGAGGTAAAATAGTAGTTACCAACATTACTAGCTTGGCGGGAGGTCTTACGAGGCAAACTAGTCAAGCTGACAATTTATTTTTTTCAGTGTTCCAATTTTGTGGGACTTTTACCCGGCATTGAGATGAAATGACATCTCAATCCCTGTCGCCCAATGAAACCAATATGGTTCATAAGCATGGTTGGTCCGATTCGCACCGCTTTACCTGGGCAGTCCTAGGTCCTCTAAGCTGTTTACCAGTGCTCGTGTGCTGTCGGATTACAGCTCTGCCTGGAAGCATCATGCAGGCTCGCCTCATGTAACTCGTCCACGTTTGGTGAAGACTGTTACATGACACTGTTACTGACGTGCCTTGTAGTAAGCCGTCCCCCATCTTGAAATGAATTTACATAATTTTAAATTTTCTACCCGCCTTTTTACCATGATATCCAAACTTTGAAATAACAATGATCTGTGCAAGATGGTTTAATTTAACGTCACAGATGTATATCCTCGCTTTCAGTGAACTGTCTCTAAGCGTAGGAGTGGGTCACACATACACTGTAAAAATAGTGTTTACAGATTAAACACTTTCTGAGACGCATTTCTTGTCCCGTTTTATGCGTGCGTTTAGATATTAAACATGTATAGGACAGTGACATGTTTAATACCTGCACATGTTTAGCTCAGAAACTTGTTGAAGCTCTAAACATGTCTTTGACAAATCTAAACAGGTCTCTGGCAAAACATAAAATTTTTCTAAACATGTTTAGCTTCAACCACTGATTCTATAGCCTGTATTCTTCTTTTCAAAGTGGAATATTCCATTAGGCCAGTATATAATGGGTCTGTCTTGTAAGGAAGATTCTTTTTTGTGTAGCTATCACTTGCAGACTAGTCATTAGTTTTGCTACAGTCACTTATGCAATCTTTACTCTGCGCCTGTATTCCAGTTTTTTTTTTTCTTCTCGTGTTTACCCATTTGTAGATTTCTAGAACAAAAAATTGAAAGTATATTGAAAATTTTACAAATAAATATGCCTCACCTCTCCGTAATTGTTGGGTAAGAGGGTTGTTCCAAAAGTCTGTGAATGAAAGAACTCACCTCTTCACAACAAATAGGTATGAGGATTGACAAGTGATTACTCCATGGTGACTTTGACATAAAGCTATTTATTAGTTGATTGGAGCAGGAATTTTCATTTCTGTTGCTTAGTCCATCGGGGTTCAATTGTTGGTTTTCTTTTGCTCCAGTGTTCCTTCCTGTGGCATTGTGATTTCTTTGTTTGCTGAGTTGATTTACTGATGAGTTAGAAAACCTTCATGCGGATCGAACAAATACATGTTTGAACCACAGTGAGGGTGGGGGTTGGGATCCCGTAAAGTATACTTAAATCCACCAGTAATTTTTACTGACCATTCCAAGTCGGTTCTTTTGCTGTGGTTTGTTCCTGTTTTGTATTGATGGTTCTGATTTTTTCCCTAATTATGTATGTTGTTATGTTGATGATTCTTATTCATTCTCTCCCCTTTTTTGGTTCATTTTTAGTTGTGTTTGTCCTTCCAGTTAAATGTTTGTCATGTTGGTGATTCTGATTCATTCCCCCATTATGTTTGTTGCTCCTTTTCAGCTACGTTTGGGTATTCTGAGTCACCACCTATTTGGAAAAGATCTGCTGACTCGGTTTAGCAGTGGTCTGTTTGGTTTATTGTCGTCACTCCATGTTTCGACTTCTTTCCCTGGTGATATGGGGAGGATTTGATTGTTCAGCTCTTGATCATCCTATTTTCAGTTTAATCAATTGAAGTTCAATGGATTTAAATGAGTTCATTTGTTAAATTAGGGGATCAAGGTTGATTCTATTTTTATTACTTTAATATAAACTGGTTTATATTTCAAGAAAACAGTGAAGACCCAGATGAGATGTGGCGTCTCATCTGGGTCTGCACTGTCTGACTCGCATCTCATCTGGATCTGCACTGTTTGCCTATATCCCACTTACAGGACCTTCAGGCACCAGGCCTATATGGGTCAAAATAAGCAACATTAACCCAAGCTCTATGCTTGTGATATTTTTTAAGATTTTATAATGTTATATCTACGCAGATTTACCGGCCCCGATAGCTCAGTTGGTAGAGTGTCCGCTCCGGGGAACGGGAGGTCACGGGTTCGATCCCAGGCCGCGACATACCAAAGTCGTTAAAAATGGTACTAGCTGCTCCTCGTTTGGCACTCAGATTTACGGGGTAGAGCTAGGACTGGTCGATCCAGTGTCAGGATAATGTGACTGGGTGTGGTATCATGTAATGTGTCTGGGACATGATACTTCAGTGAGGCAGCACTATAAAAGTGAGCATTGAGCTCCCTGTCGCAACCAGACACCGTCGTGATATGACTGAAAAATTGTTGAAAGCGACGTTAAACCCGAATTCACACACACATACGCAGATTTAACACATTCTCCACATACTGTCTCATGCTCCTGTAGGCATTTTTGACATTGATCTAAGACGATCAATGTCAATGACTGTTATGTTATGAATATCTAAGAGAAAACAATATTTTTGTGTCCATATCTCTTGTCCACTATAACCAAGGAAGCCTCACCTCTCCATAAGTGTTGGTTAAGAGGATTGTTTTAAAAGTCTGTGAATACATTTAAAACTCACCTCTCCACAACAAATAGGTATGAGGATTGACAAACCAAATTTATAAGCAGTTACATATATAAATGTAGGTCAGATAGTAGATTGTACGACCAGTAATGAATACAAAAAAAAAATTGTGCCTGTATATCCAATTTCTAAATTTATACTGAAAAAGCCAGTGTTGAGATAGTTTAAAAAGCATCTTTCTGCTAGACCTAAGAACTACTACCTGATTGCGGCAGTAGCAGGTTGGATCCCCGGTGCCGGCGAGAAAATATATGGTGATAAAATGCCATTTTTCTTCGAGACATGAACTCTTTACGATAATACACCTATTATTAATACAGATCATTGTTACGCCAGTAAAAATGAAAATTATAGTCGATGAAAAAAATGGATTGGTTTCCTATGTCTGTTCAAAATGTAGGTTGTGTGCTCTACAGTCTGCTCATTAGAACTGCTTCATCAAGGTTCGGGATGAGGTGGTTCTACGTGTAGTTCTCCCATAAAACATTGGTTTTATTATAGAGTGTGTGTGTGTGTGGGGGGGGGGGGGGTCAAAATTATAAAGGCGGCGTTATCTTCACGCAGAGGCTTCCCTTCATTATTCGAAACTAGAGTACAATCATACAGTGTGCACTATCTGTGAGTTCATGTTGGAAGTTAAGATGTCTTGTAGAAAAGAAGAACACTACACCTAAAAGTATATTAATTAAATTTTACATGTTTAGGTTTTGAACATGTTTACGCTAAACGTGTTTGACCATGTTGTGGCATTTTCTCACCTTTTTTGCAGTTTAAGGCAGCTTATATAAATATATTTAAGAAAGAATATATGCAGGTTTCATTTAGCAATCACAATCTTATATCAAATGGCATTAGTAAGTCTGCTGAACACAACTTGGATCTAAAACAAATATGAGTCGCGAAAACTAAATACATTAAGAACTAAACGCCAATATTCCACTCATCCTTGAAAGAAAAATATGTTTGAAGTACGTACCATATCTTCTACTATTCCAGGATCAAAGAAACAAAACGTTATAGACAAATACAAAATGAATAATGATGATTTTACCTCTATTTTATGTCTTTGCAGCTCTGCAACTTTCAGCGTCCGTTCAGCGTTCGTCTACGCGGGAAAAAGATCGTATCGAGTTCAGCCGAGACGCGTTTAGACTTTTGACGTGTTTATACTCACAAATACGGCAAAACAAATTACATGTTAAGAAACAACACACTTTTGTAATCATGTTTAGATCTAAGCATGTATAAAACACGTTTATTTTCTATACGCTATTTTTACAGTGTACTGAGGCATAAAAATGGCGAAATAGTGGACATGAAAGGATGAGGCGGTACCTGATAATTTGCTCAAGTCAAGGGGGTTTGGGGGAGGGGGGATCAGCACGTCCGTCCCCGTACAGAAGTAAAACATCGGACAGTTTTTGACCCTATATTATAGAGGATCCCCCCCCACACACACACACACACACACGACAAACCCATTTTCTCTATATAAAGTGGGGGTTAGAGGAATGTTCATTACACAGACTTGTTAACATGATTCTCTTCAGCCTAGTCAGTCTAGTGACCATTTAAACATTAAGGGATGTCATTTAATTATGTATCATATTTAAAGATGTACAGATTCATGTGAGAGCACAAAAGAAGAACGTCGAACGGTAATTACAAAAAAAAAAAAAAAGAAAAACAAAGAAACCGGACAGAAATGCAGATATCAAGTTTTATTACACCAAAGAAGGTTAACCGAGTTCTCAATTAAGACAATAATCTGGCATGTGGTTTGGTTTTATGCCCCTTTCAAGATTATTTCATTTATTTCGAACCGAGGTGGGTAAAAACAGAATACCCAGTTGCAGAACTGGCCGTCTTACTAGGGCCATATGTGAGCCGCCAAGTTTTGCAACGGATGGCGAGGTGGGTTTTCTCTCGTACTTTTCGATAATGTGCTGCTCCACTTCAGGGTCGACCATGTAAAGAAGGGTCGTCTAGTTTGCCAGATACCTTGTTTTGAACTGTCATAGCAGGCACTCCATGCTTTTTTCATTTTTTTTTGTGTGTGTGTTTTTTTAGCTATTAATTGTACAGAAAGAAATCGACTATTTATTTTTCGCATTACTTCTCCATCATCTCGGACGTTTCGGCTTTTGACAGCCTTTATCAAGGAATTGTTTTTTTCAACTACTACATATTCTTCGATGTCTTCTTTCCACCATTTTGAATATATTTGTTATGCCAAACGTTGTCACGACGTCATGGCGTCGGATTCCCTACATCATAACGTCGCAACATTATCTGGCGCCAACACCCCGAGCAAAAGTGAAAATCAATGCTACTACACGCGTTTCCGGGAAAAAATAAAAACGATCTAGTGCGCATTTCTAATTTATTTGATACTTCAGTATGTTTGTGAAGCACTATTTCGAAAAGGAAAACAACAATGATCTATGCATAGTATTTGGTTAAAAGAGTAGCGCCAAGTGCAAAAGGGATGCAACGTTTCAGTACCACTGAGTGTTGTCTCACCTCTGTGGTTCTTTGATTTTTGTGTTCACGGAGATGTTGCACTGATGAGTTAGGAGGCCTTCATGCGGACTGAACAAATTATTTGTCTAAATCGCGACGGAAGTAAGGGCGAGGATTATGGCCACGTAAAATCGATTTAAGCCCCCAAGTGCAAATCTTCCACTGACCGTTCCAAGGCGGCTCTTCTGTGGCGATTTATTTATGTTGTTGTTTGTTACTTACTGTGTGTATCACTTGTGTCTTTTAATTTTGGATGGCGATATGGCCATTTTGTGGGAAAGTAACTGTCCTTATGGCCTTCCTTTGTTAAGGTTTCCATTATGGTCTGGTCGCTTAATGTTTGTATTTCTTTCCCTTTGGTGTCTTTTATGGGTGGAGTAAGTTAATTGTATCAATTCCTGATCTTTGTTTTACTTCTACTTATGAAGAATCTCTTCAAATTCTCGCGTTTCCTAACATTTTCACTACATGATCAGTTTTCAATAATCTGGATTTTTAGCTCACCTGAGCCTTTAGGCTCATAGGTGAGCTTATAGTATAGCCATGGTCCGTCGTCCGTCCGTCCGTCCGTCCACCATTTTCAAAGATCTTCTTCTCCTATACTGCAGGGCCAATCAAAGCCAAATTTCATATGGAGCCTCAATGGGATGGGGGAACGAAAGTTTGTTCGCGGGGTCTGGATCACATGACCAAGATGGCCGCCATGCCCATATATGGTAAAAAGCCTTCAAAAATCTTCTTCTCCAGAACCATAAGGCCAGTGGCCTTGAAACTTGGCATGTAGCATATGGTACTCGGTCCCATCATGGTTTGTAGAAATGGTGACCCTGGGGTGACCTTGACCTATTTTACAGCAATGTCAAATTTGTCGACTTAGGCTTTTGCATGGGGCAAAGTGAAAATAATGGATTTATAGGAAACCATTAAAGACAGGGTCACCAAAATTTGTAGATCAGGTAAAGTAACTGAATACATGAATGTATGTGGATCAGAAAGGTCAAGGTCATTCACTGGCCTTGTTCGCGGGTCTGGAATACATGACCAAGATGGCCGCCATGCCCATATATGGTAAAAAGCCTTCAAAAATCTTCTTCTCCAGAACCATAAGGCCAGTGGCTTTGAAACTTGGCATGTAGCATATGGTACTCGGGCCCATTATGTTTTGTACAAATGGTGACCCTGGGTTGACCTTGACCTATTTTACAGCAATGTCAAATTTTCCGACTTAGGCTTTTGCATGGGGCAAAGTGAAAATAATGGATTTATAGGAAACCATTGAAGACAGTGTCAACAAAATTTGTAGATCAGGTAAAGTAATTGAATACATGAAGATCTACGGGTCAGAAAGGTCAAGGTCATTCATTGGCCTTAGACCAAGGTCATTCAGTATCCATATTTCAAACATTTTTTTCTCCAAAACTGCTGAGCCAATTTAAGTAAAATTTAATATGGAGCCTTTGTGAGTTGAACAAATGAAAAAAATGCCAATACGGTCTAGATCACATGACCAAAATGGCCGTCACGCCCATATATGGTAAAAAGCCTTAAAAATTCTTCTCCTCCAGAACCGTAAGGCCAATGGCCTTGAAACTTGGCATGTAGCATATGGTACTCAGGCCCATCATAGTTTGTACAAATGGTGACCCTGAGTTGACCTTGACCTATTTTACAGCAATGTCAAATTTGCCGACTTAGGCTTTTGCATGGGAAAAAGTGAAAATAATGGATTTTTAGGAAACCATTGAAGACACTGTCACCAAAATTAGTAGATAAGGTAAAGTAGCTGAATACATGAAGATCTATGTGTAAGAAAGGTCAAGGTCATTAATTGACCTTAGACCAAGGTCACGCAGGTTCCATATTTCAAACATTTTTTTCTCAGAAACTACTGAGCCAATTGAAGTGAAATTCAATATGGAGCCTTTGGGAGTTGAACAAATGAAAAGCTGCCAATATGGTCTAGATCACATGACCAAGATGGCCACCACGCCCATATATGGTAAAAACACTTCGAAATTCTTCTTCTCAAGAACCGTAAGGCCAATGGCCTTGAAACTTGGCATGTAGCATATGGTACTCGGGCCTATCATAATTTGTTCAAATGGTGACCCTGGGTTGAACTTGACCTATTTTACAGTAATGTCAAATATGCTGACTTAGGCTTTTGCATAGGAAAAAGTGAAAATAATGGATTTTTAGTTCACTTGAGCCTTTAGTCTCATAGGTGAGCTTATAGTATAGCCATGGTCCGTCGTCCGTCCGTCCGTCCACCATTTTCAAAGATCTTCTTCTCCTATACTGCAGGGCCAATCAAAGCCAAATTTCATATGGAGCCTCAGTGGGATGGGGGAACGAAAGTTTGTTCGCGGGGTCTGGATCACATGACCAAGATGGCCGCCATGCCCATATATGGTAAAAAGCCTTCAAAACTCTTCTTCTCCAGAACCATAAGGCCAGTGGCCTTGAAACTTGGCATGTAGCATATGGTACTCAGGCCCATTATGGTTTGTACAAATGGTGACCCTGGGTTGACCCTGACCTATTTTACAGCAATGTCAACTTTGCCGACTTAGGCTTTTGCATGGGGCAAAGTGAAAATTATGGATTTATAGGAAACCATTGAAGACAGTGTCACCAAAATTTGTAGATCAGGTAAAGTAACTGAATACATGAAGATCTATGGGTGATAAAGGTCAAGGTCATTCATTGGCCTTAGACCCAAGATGGCCGCCATGCCCATATATGGTAAAAAACCTTCAAAAATCTTCGATGGGCGGGGGCCGGGGGTCATGAGACAATGTGTTGCCCCCAAGAATCAGGTAGGTACCTCAATGATAAAAAAAGGGGGGAGACATCTGTGTTTTTGTAGAAAAACAAATTCTAGTTTTGTTCTGTTACTGCTCTTGAGATATGAAAATAAATTGGAACAAGTTTTCTTTTTGTTTCATTTGCTTCTGTAAACAGTATACCATTTATGTCCAATGGACAGTTCCTCATATTTTCCCTTTCTGTGAGCCAGGCACCGAGGTTATAAGTAGAAGTAAAACAAAGATCAGGAATTGATACAATTAACTTACTCCATCCATAAAAGACACCAAAGGGAAAGAAATACAAACATTAAGCAACCAGACCATAATGGAAACCTAAACAAAGGAAGGCCATATGGACAGTTACTTTCCCACAAAATGGTCATATGGCCATCCAAAATTAAAAGACACAAGTGATACACACAGTAAGTAACAAACAACAACATAAATAAATCGCCACAGAAGAGCCGCCTTGGAACGGTCAGTGGAAGATTTCCACTGGGGGCTTAAATCGATTTTACGTGGCCACAATCCTCGCCCTTACTTCCGTCGCGATTTAGACAAATAATTTGTTCAGTCCGCATGAAGGCCTCCTAACTCATCAGTGCAACATCTCCGTGAACACAGAAATCAAAGAACCACAGAGGTGAGACAACGGTGAGGACTCGACAGCAAAAAAAAACACTGAAATGTATAAAACTTTTTTCACGCTCAACTCACTTCAGCATGAAATTTACCCTGCTCATAAGTTTTAAAATGCCAACAAATATTGAGATGGCATTTTAAAATTTATGAGCAGGGTAAATGACATTTTCTGCTGATCTAAGTAGGAAAATTGTCACCAGACAGGTGAGCGGTTCAGGACCACTGGTCCTCTGGTTTACGTTCTTTTTATAAGCGCATTTACTCTTTTCTTTCTTGTTCTTCTTTCTTAATGTTATATATGGCACTACTGTTGAGGATCATGTGGGATGAAAGATATCTGAATGACGGAGGCTTACTAATGATACGATCAGATACAGGGAGAGAAAACTCATGACAAACTTCGTTTGACATCAAACTCGTAGATGGAACGCAGACATTTTGGTCGCTGCATAAACTAGCTGTATGGGTATCGAATTTACTTTCAGTGCTTGTGACGGGGCAAAAGAGTGATGCATTGTGGACTTGACGATCCTCCACAACACTGATCTGAAACAGTTTATTACCCTCTCATAAACAGAAAAGGGTATATTTCCAGCCAAGACAGAATCAATGAATTCCTGTCCCGAAATAACGTCAAGCTGTAAGTGGAATTTGTTTGCACAACTGATGCAGGTTGATCTGAAGATGTGGGACATCCATGAGAACGCGTTTGAGCTTATACCTGCTGACAAACACTTTGGCTGACTTCAAATGCCAAAGCTGGCGCTGTTGCACTGCCTGATAAAGTCTCTCGATTCAAAGGAAAATGCCACATTTCTTAAAACCACTCACAACGTTTGATTTAGTAAATGCTTTATCATGTATGAGCAAGTTTAAACAGACTGGGCCATTCCCATTTAGTGACTATATTATTTGGACTACTTGCCAGTTCCATGAACTCTGAACAATTACGTGAGTGTGCAAGTGAAAGTGGGCCAAAACGGTTGCAGGAGAGACTGCTAGCATGGTAGTTAACCAAATCACGGTTGGGTTCGAGCTAGAATAATAAGCTGAGGATGATCAGGACCGCAGTGTTTAAGGAAGTGTTGCCGAAACCATAGTTTGCCCAGATCATCTTCCATGCAAGCCCGTTCTTGTCACGTCGTTAGACGCTGCCAGGAACACCCTCATTAATATAATATGCTTGCAGACTCTTGTAGGTTTTTCCTTTTACAATGTTCTGAGGAGGAACATCGCCCCTGACAGCATTTACACATGCAAAAATAGAGACACTGTCGCGGCCCTTGCCGACCCCCCAGGCATGTTATTTGCTCCGGTAGGGCCAACAACTTCTGAGGTTTTGGTGTCTCTGATGGGAGCTGCGGGTTAATTGTATCGATTCCTGATCATTGCCTTCACTTCTTAACTTCTATTAAGAAGAAGTGGGACACTTCTTTCATCAATATTCCAAATAAGCATGGACCTTTCTTGGAGTGCCACCAGATTAATTTAATCTGTCAGTGCAGTAAAATAATTGTCTGTGACAGTTTGGATGAGTATTCGAGCTCGCAGGGTCGAGGATGCAGTAGGTATTCTAAGACTGATATCTTTGTTGCGCCTCATGAAACTTGCAAGCCAGTTTGATAAATTGACATCGCCAGGTCCAGTGAGGGCATCTGCCAGGTACATGTCGTAACAGATGGAGTCGTCAAGCAGGTAGACAGAATCGGGCCCGTGGAAGGCAACTGTCACCTAGACAGTGCTGTGTTCAATGATGACATTGACCAACTACTCATCACTGGGGATAACGGCAGCATCTGGGAGGCAGACATAGGTCCAGGGGATGACAAATGGAGGGTATGTTGTCACAGGCAATAATGATGACATCTGCACTTAGACAGATGTTCAGAGGATGGCAGATGGTGGCTTGTCGTTACAGGCACTAATGGTGACATCTGGGCAGTACACTGGTAATGTTGGTCAGTCTACAGATGGGGAACCGGGTGTGGAGGTAGTGATACTTGCAACCATGCATCGCTGACGGGAAAGCTTGCCACCTACAATGACTGGAGTGTAGGTTCCGGACAAGTGTTTAGCAGGATTTGAGTAGCAGTAGGGACTCCCATCTCGTCTTCTTCACAATCATCCGTCTCACCAAAGACCTCCAGGCTAGAACATCTAATTCCTTGAGCGGCTAGTGTCAGTTTGTCCGTAGATAGATTAGATGCCTGCTATTGGTCTTCCCATTAAAGTCTAGTTATTTCGTGTCTGTGTTTCTTTCCCTTTGGTGTCTTTGATGCGAGCTGTTTGTAAATTGCATCGTTTACTGATCATTGCCTTCACTTCTATTTTGGAATGTCATGAGGTATTTCGGCTCCCTTCTGTCTGAGCAGGAATTGGTTTATAGAGCCAGTCTTAGTGTATCTGATGAAGTCAGTGTCTCCAATGATGACGGGTTTGGAATTCCAACGCAGACAGCTAAGGTCATCTGGGTTCACCTTCTTCTCATTGGCAACAGCTCTGTGACGTGGAAACTTGGCCACATGGTCTTTCACGATTGGAAAATTCCAGTACTTGAACATACAGAGATTACAGTAAAAGTGTACCTGGGTGTAGCTTCATGATTTGGCTCTTCATCCTGCGTTTGGTGTTGAAGTACACTGGAACATTCTGTCCCGCTTTTCTGCCTTCAGCTCAGCTGGTGTCTTGGTAGACATCCTGAGTAGCGACCAAAATAGAGGGAGGAAAACATGCATTCTAAGATCAGGACAAATGATTACATTCAGAGCCACACAGTTCTACCCTAAGTGATGACGGTTGGATTCTCACACATCAGAATAAAGGTTTTCATCTAGGAATTATATGTGCTAGTGATAAACGAAATTAGACTGGGTCCCAGCAAAAACAGACGCGAGTGGTCAAATAAGTTAAGATCCGACGGCAAAAGATTTCAGCTTGGAACAAAACTTGGGTCCTCTCGACTCTCTGTAGACGGACATGTCGCATAAGCTGGTTGAACTAGTACCAAGTCGTCAGCACAACAAGTGAATTGCGTGCCTGGACTATATATGTGTCCTCTATGTCGTTGAACTTTGGTTGTATATAAACTAAAAAGTGTGGAAAATGAAAATCTACAACGTTAGGAAGTAGATAGAGACAGACAACTAAAAAGACCATCTCGGCACTTAGATTAATGAAGAAATTGATAGATAAATAAAATGAAAGTAACTAAAACGTAAAATAAATTAAAAAGGGTACAATAACTCATAAACTGAAGTTTAATAGAAGGAGTAACAAAGGTTGTTTAGATAAAAATTGGAGGAAAAAGGGTGGCTTTGTTTGAAAATAACCCGTGCAATAGCACTCCGGGTATCGCAATGGTGTTAGCGAAGTACAAGCACTCCCTTTTACAGGAGCCGTAGTGAGCTGTGGTGTCAGTCGGGTCTTAAGGTAATGAGTCAGCCAAATAGAGTACTTGTATATTAGTATCGAGTTAAAGGTGAAATTCTTGAAATATGCACATTTCAAGAGGTACATAACATCTGAATAGAAGTACACCTTATTAGGGGAACCATGATGAGCTGTGCTGCGGTCCAGTCAGTTTAGGAACATATCAAGGTATTTTTTGGAAATTAATAAGGTAGGTCTGAGTACAGAGCCCTGTTGGACACTAGAAACAAAACTGAATGTGTTCAATAAGGGAGAGCTGAGTGATACCAAGGTAATTTTTGGAAACGAATAATGTGGGTCTGAGCACAGAGCCCTGTGGGACACTGAGTGATACCAGGCAGATGATATCCAACATACACTCAACGTCAAATCAACGTCGAAACAACGCTGGAAACACGGTTAAGTAGTAAAACAACTTTGAGAACAGCATATATATAAACGACAACATCATATTGAGTCAACCATGGTTGATAAATGTTGTATAACCGTGCTTCCTGACGACTCGAGTATATATAACTATACACGTACAAGATAAATACAACCCTTTCAGTGGTTTGGATGTCGACTGGGCATAAAATGGTTTGTTTTTCGACATGTAAGTTATCATTGAATAAGCACCCTGTGACCACGGACTTGGGACCGTGTTGATCCAGCCATAAATGAGAGACTTTCAGTCAGTCATTCATAGCAAACCAATGACCCTTAACCGGTTTATAGGCGCCCAACCCTTGGGTCGCCGCAATGCAGTCAATGTAATAACCCTTCCGTGTAAAAGTATTAAATCAATATGCTTTTAGAGGTTGTTATAGAAATAACCAGTCTCGAGACACAGGAAGCAGGCGGTGAATTGCTTTACAAACGTATACTTTTGCCAAAAATTAGAAATTCTATGCTATATACTCACCCTATTTTTCTTCCAAATCGACTTCTTTATAGACGCAAATGTCGGGTTGTTTTGATTCTACAAGATGTACGTAGCATTCTTCTAGGACGATTTTCAGTTATAAATCACATTATGTCTTGACTGGACCCAACCCGGAGCTGAGCGGAGGGTTTGGGTATGATTAGTTATTGTCTGGGTATGAAAATATTCAAATATATCTAGGTATTAACATTAAATTTTGTCGAGACCTGGGAAGCTGTTTTTGGGTCGTCTACTTCAACCCCACAAAATGGTGACGTAGGTAATAGTCATGTGATGTTTTGATATGTCAAACGCTCGATGTAAATAGAGCACCGCACTGTACTGCTCTAAGACAATGTTAATCATTAGTGTATGGTAGATCTATTTGGTTTGCATCTAAGTTTTTATAGTATGCTTTAGCTGTATATGTTTACACGAACAACACATGAAACTATCTGTGTGGCGCACCATTGTACACACAACACTGTCTCATGCGATAGCCGTATCCACAATATTTGCACCACATGCCGGTCCCCAGCCTGCTAACCGTCAATATTGTAAAACAGGCAACCAGACCCCCCTGACCTCTCGACTCTCTGTAGACGGACATGTCGCATTAGCTGGTTGAACTAGTACCAAGTCGTCAGCATAACAAGTGAATTGCGTCCCTGGACTATATATATGTCCTCTATGTCGTTGTACTATCTCCTTTATGGATGATGACTACTCATCCGAAACTTTACATAGTTGCTTATTGGTATGGTTGGAAGACCGGCCAATCATTTTGATGGCCTGGTAGTACTTCTGAACATTTGGTTTTCTGCACTTTAGGCTGATTCAATTTCAAGAATCTACTATAAATTTTCTGGCTAGGTGGTCTACCTGAAAGTTACATTTAACAATATACCAGTAATTTATATAAAATGTATATAATGCGCCATGCTGATCATGGCAATTTCTGCACTGCTGCACATGTTCACTTCAGGAAGTTGAGCTACTTTGCGCAGATTGTGATGTCTATCTGTGACAACCCTTATTTCTGAAAATTGCTATTCCGTCTTTTCATTCTCAGACACCAGTTCAGTGGTGGGAATAGTAATCTGGGGACAGTTTTCGACATAAAACTTTATCTTCTGTCCTTAAACTTTAATAAAAAAAACATCTTAGCCATTTCCTGATGTTTTCCTATCAGACCACAGCTTTGGCCTGTAATAAAAAAGCATCGTATCTGATATTTTTCCATCAGACCACAGGTTTGTACTGTAAAAAAATTACACCTATCTGTCTTTTGATGTAATCCAATCAGAATACATGTTAGGATTGTAATAACAAACATCTTATCTCCCATCAGACCACAGGCTCAGACTGTAATTAAAAATAGCGTAACTGTCTTTTGATGTTCTCCCGCACTGCTTTGCCTGCGCAGGCTTAGATCATCTGAGCGGTTTACCAGTACTCGTGTGCGGGTCGGTTTCAGCTCTGCGTGGAAGCATCATGCAACCAATCTATTTCTTCAAGACCTGATGGGCGGGGACCGAAATTTTACATCATATCTGACTTCTGACGTTCTCCCATTAGACCAAGAGTTTTTACTGTAATAACAAACATCTTATCTGTATTCTGATGCTCTACCAGACAACAGGTTTGGATTGTATTAAAAATAACATCTTGTCTGTCTTTTGATATTCTCCTATCACACCACAGGTTTGGACTGTAATAAAATAACATCTTATCTGTCTTCTGATGTTCTCCCATCAGATCACAGCTTTGGGCTGTAATTAAAAAATACACCTTATCTGTCTTCTGACGTTCTCCCATCAGACCACAGGTTTGAACTGTAATAAAAATACGTCGCATCTGTCTTCTGATGTATCTCATCAGACCACATGTTTGAACTAATAAAAAACTGTTTTCTTTCTTGATATTCTCCCATCAGACCACAGGTTTGGACTGTAATAAAATAACATCTTATCTGTCCTCTGAGGCTACAGTGTTATTCCATTGCTTTAGCACACTTTGGTGGATAACAGTTGGAGACTCCATTGCACTTTGTTGGGTCTCGGTCTGTGATGCACCACTTTAAGCCACCTTTTCAGCATTTCTGATATTAACTAAACTACAAACATTGTCTAACATATTCTGAAGATTAATTTCCTCATATATACATACAGAGTGTTGGTCTTTATTCTCAGGGACCGCCTGCTGGCAAAGTGAGCCGACCCTTATTGGTTTAAATCAATATTAGATCCAATGAGCCGGTAGGACTGAGGTAATGATATTATCCCCTGTTCCTTGGTGTTGGAAGCCCTGTTTTCGCTCGGTCTTCAGCACTGGGCCTTTGACCTTAATATGACCTTGCTCAGAGCAGTGGCCCAGAATTTGACCTCGAGCGTGACCTTTGTTAACAGTGTCCGGAATCTGACCTTGATTCAATGAGTTACCTGATCTTTGATTGAAAGCGTGACCTTGACTTTAATTTTTCTGGTTTTGAAATAGGCCTACGATCTTTTGGTTGTTAACTTGACCCTTTTGGTCAGAACGGAAGGTTGCATTCAAGGCCAAGTTATTTCGAAGATTTTATATCAATGAGATGTTTCTGCAGAAGTTGATTTCCTCCATTCACCCCAGGGGAATGTCCCCTGAGCTGATTTACAGTTTACCATGACCATAGTTTTGTTTATTTTCCGCAGCTTTTGCCTATTGCGAGAAGGTGATGTGAAGACAGAGTGTGACCTTACTCTCATGTCATGTTCATCATCAGTGCTGAAGTAATCACTATCAATGACATCGTCATCATCAAACCTAACAGATTTGCCTTAGAAATTTTTTGCGGCGACCCCGTCCCCACGGGTTCCTGTTGAGATTCTAAATAAGTGACCACAAGGTGAATGGCGTTTCCAATGGACCTAGGCTCTTTGCAATATTCTTAGCAAATTTAGCATTTTCGTCCCTTAACTCATTCAAATACTGTTGCAAAAGCATTTGGATTCTTATTTGAGGGTTGTGGCCAGGGTAGCTTTGTCGTAAAGGGGCTTGAGTTATGCGGCAAAGTCCTCTCCGTTTTCGTCATATTTGAAAACTGAACATTGTTAGTCTTGTTAGTTTCAATCGATCTGAACCTTGAATCACTAACCAGACGCTCATAATTGCACCACTATTCCTGTGGTAGTTCATCATAAACAAACTCGGTCGTAGTACCCTATAAGCGCTGCATAAGCTTACTAAAACGAGTGGTCATATCCCATTTGTTGAGATCTGTAATAATTAGTGGTAAAGCGAGAATACCATATCTTCCAACTATCATTGGATCCCCCTTTAAATGCCGACAGCCTACCGCTTTGATGTTTAGAGTAGCATTGCCTGTAGATGGCATCTGCGTATCGGATGTACTGAAGCTTAATAAGCTATCGTTTTGATGCCCATGAGAATTTGAAACCCATGTAGGTGCACATATGTTTTCATAATTACTGTTTGCATTCACTGATGGTACAATGCCTGGAGCTGTAGTTGTTGTGTGCAGGTGTTAACTATAGGCACCTGGTAATAATATGACCTCAGCAAGGTCATATTAAGTTCAACTGCCAAGTGCTGAAGGCCGAGAGAGAACAGGTCTTTAAAATAAATGTAAAGCTAGTCACACTGGAACTAGTTTTAAAATTGGCATATTGCATACACTTTCCTAACTGAAATAGATGGAAGGCAAGCTGCTGTAACTAATTCATTTGATTGCTGTTAGATGCTGTAATGTTATTCGTATATTTAGTCATAATGTATACAGTACTTGCCATCTATGTTAAGTTTTCTAGATCTGTTTTCATCAGTTTTACAAATGGCGTGAATCAGCTGTTAGCTGTACCACTAGCATATTTGCAGAACCAAAATCTGCAGTTGGCTTTTCATTTTTCTATATTTATGATAGCATATGTACTGTTTGCTCTTCCTCTGAAATCGTTTGAAAGTTGAACTAAACAGTCTTCTCTATTATATTATTTCATGTTATAAAGCCAAATGCATGTTTTCTGGATCACATTTGAAAGAATATAGCTGTCTTGAACTGATTTGCATGGCAGGCGACAGTTACCCGTAGATTGTACTTTACTTCAGCTTCTGAAGGGACATTGTCAAGGTGGCAAAAGAGCTAAAACAACAGTGTTGCCATTTTATCTACAGTAATCTGTGTATACAGTGGGCCAAAATATAAGAAAGTACTGTCTGTGCTATTATGACATATATGGCTCAACGATAATAATTATTACACTTGGCCATTGACGATGTGTCATTCCAGTATGACAATCAGATTTTTCAAACGTTTTAGTAGCCTGCAGTTCAAAACACACTTATAACAGGGTCAAGTAAATGTGTCTGGTTTACAGAACCATCCATTTGACTTGCCATATCAACAATCTTTGTCATACTTAATGCAAAAACACTTATTCTAAAATGATTTTTTTTTAAACAAAAATCTGATCGAAATGTTAATAAAAGCTCGAAATGAATAAAGTTTTTTTTGTTGTTGTTGTTCCTGAGGGTACCATAATTTATACAAATATTGATTATATACTGAACCGAAAAAGAAACGCAACTTTTTACCCCAAAAGATTTTCATGCAACCATCAAGTTGACTGAAAAATCATTTTGCGATTTACTTTCATACTTTTTAAACTTTCTTATGCAGAAAACATTTGGGCGATATCTGTACAGTTTAACGCTCCACTTGGGAATTCGTTGTTTTCAACATTTCCCCGTGCAGTACATTAAATGTATACAATAAACTCATCATATTGGCATATTGTGTTACCTGGAGTTTAGGTTTTAAAAGTCCGGTAAAATTTCTCTACGGAATATGGTACGTTTGACGCAAGATCAACGTAACGTAGCTGTCCAAATGCTCCTACGTGGGACGTCTCATGCTGCCATCGCCAGGAACTTCCAAGTGAGTAAATCGCCGATAACTCGCTTGTACCAGCGTCTACGTCAAACGGGAACGACAAATGACAGGCCCAGAAGTGGACGTCCACGCATCACGACACGTCGACAGGACCGAAACATCCGTCTAACCCACCTTCGTAATCGGTTCCGTACATCCGTCGAGACGTCAGAGGTGACACAAGGAACACACAACAATCGAATAAGTGGACATCTGAATTTCCTGAGTGCATTGAGTTCCTAGAAGACTTACCCTGGCCGTCCTCTTTTGGTTACTCAGCTCTTACCGATGTCTGTGAAATCGTACTGTTGCTCCAACAACTGCTGTTTTAGTACCAGCTCTTTTTGGACACACCGTAATTAATGTTTCTCGGACAACCGCTTAAATTTATGTTCTGCAAGAAGTCGCTTTGCTTTTCTCAATTTAAATTTTGACGATACCAATGTTGATGACGTCTGCGAACAGATACGACTGACATCTGAGCGACCGTCGTTATCTTCAGGTATAGGACTATTTTGTCCAGACATCCGCTCGTAATACTTATCCTGGAACTCGACGTAGTTCGTTTGGTGTCTTTCAAAACACTGCTCCAAATCATTGACGGCATCGGGCTCCGTGCACAGATCCAAACATTGTAAGTGCACGGACTTGAACTGCTCATACCTGTCACAAAGTTTACCGTAAAGCTGCTCTCTGTGTTGTCACAAGATGCCATGTTCTTCTCCAGTTCATTGTACAGTTATGCCAGTTGCCCAACATTAGCGCTTCGTACTCGTTTTACGCCACTTAATCCTGGGATTCTCAAGATTTTCGGATGAATCTTTAAACCGTTTGACCTTAGCTGTTGGTTGGACGTAAAACTCAAACACTCACTCACTGGGATTCGCTCATTGTATCCGCGATCGTAGCAACGCATGAAATACATATTAAATGAGCGTTTTTTAATCAGTGAACATTTCAGTATTACATGACAACGTTTTCCTTTAGAACAGAAAATCTAAGAACTGACAACTGTTCTTATTGTCGCCACCATGGAATTTCCCAAAAATTTCATAAACGTATTTATTTGAGATATCGTATTTATTTGAGATACCCTTATAATTAACAAATTAATGTAAAATAGAACTTGTTCATGGTTACAGAAATTAGACGTCCATATGTCTCCTCTGTGGCTGTTTGATTTATTTGTTCACGGAGATGTTGCACTGGTGAGTTAGGAGGCCTTCATGCCGACTGAACAAATTATTTGTCTAAATCGCGACAGAAATATGGGCGAGGATTGTGACAATGTAAAATCGATTTAAGCACCCCACCCCCGCCCCCAGTGGAATTAGTTTCAATGACCGTTGCAATGCGGTTTTTCTGTTGCGATTTTATTTTTATGGTTTGTCTATGAGTGTGTGTATCGCTTATATTATTTTGTGGGAAAGTAACTGTCCTTTTGGCTTTCCGCTGTTGGTGTTTCTATTAGGGTCTAGTTGTTTCATGATTGTGCTTCTTCCCCTTTGGTGTCTCTGATGGGAGCTGTGGGTTTCTTGTATCGATTCCTGATCATTGCATTCACTTCTATTTTAACTTGTCAAGGTAAGCACGTTTTAAACGTGGAGACGTCACAAGACTAGACGTTCGTTCAACTCAACTTAACGTAGCGTTGCATCAAATTGCACATATGAAAGGAACGTCAGTGAACATTTCAGTATTTCATGAGACTGTTTTCAGTTTGAACAGAAAATCTAAGAACTAAAAACGGTTCTTACAAACAGGGAACAAACACCAATTGAATTGTCTTAATTTACTGTCCTCAAACGAGACGCCATGGAATAACTTGTCCACAAGATAAGTTGTTTTGAAATTACATCTGCATTTGTAAAAGAAATCCATTTGATTCTCAGCAATTTTGGACAAAATATGATGTTGTCATGAATATTCAATAATATGCCAGTAAGCAAATTAAAATATATTTAATCAAAATAGAGACAATGCCTAACCTCTGTTAAAAATTCGGAAATTGGTAAGATATGATTGAATTAATTGTTTTATGTAGTATAGATAATGCAATCTGACATGAGACTGATGACCTCTATTACAATAATCTCACACCCGACTGAATGAATATATACTCAGTCATAAAAGTTCCTATACGTAAAATTGTTTCTGTTACAAAAGCTACTACAGATAAAGACTATACAAGGTTTGTTATGTTTTGGTAAGAAGACTCATTTTCCCGTGCAAACCCCCTATTTCGTTTTTGTTTTCATAAACACATCATCTTAGAGTATTGCTTTAAACACCCAACGGGTCACTGCTTCATTTTCACAAAAAAAATAATTAAGACATGCTATGATTTAACACCACAAAATTTCCCTGTACCCAAAATTTCTAAAATTTGATACATGTTACATTTCTATAGATACCATTTCCGTCTGTTCGCAAAAGATTTGGAACATTAGTTGCATCAGCTACGAGAAACAGGCTATCATATATTGACCTCCAATTCTTAGAAGGTGTATGCAAATGCTGCTTTCAATGGGTTGGGAACCCCATAGAAAATCGCAACCGCCAGTGCTACATGCTGCATGAATTTTCTGTATTTTTTTAGCCTCATAATGAACAGCAATGATGGAAACAAAGCGTTTTTTATTGGAGGAAAATGGCAAACAGTTAATGACAGGAATATAAATTACAGCAGGTCGAAAATTGCTATATTTTAATTGCAAGGGAGATAATTTGAGAATTTCGCTATTAAAACCTCGCTAATAATGCGAGCTCATGAGATATTGTAAAAGTAAAATGTTATCCGATGTTCAGAGGATATTGCCTTCCATCTTAGACGAAAAGAGATTTCTGCGCATGCGCAATGTCCATTTGCTACCAAAATCTTACTAGGCACATATTGCGAGACAACTCTGGAGCAGAAAGGTATAGGCAATTGCAAGTTTGAGCATTCTCTAGCTTAACGTCCGATTTACATGTCTACAGCCAAATTTAGCTCAGTAGCTGTCTAGTGAGTTTTATCCGGAAGTTGGTATAGTTACTTTATGACTAAGTATATATTTATCATGGCCATTTTCTGAAAAGCTCGATACTGTTATTCAATACATAGCGGTCGGTAAATAAGTCGTTGCCCAGAGCAGGCTTATCGTGCAGACTGCTTATTGATATAGCATATATTTGAGCTAAATATTTGAAGCCACCTTACATTTGTGGTGGGAGAGGATTTTATTTCGAGTTAATAACACAAGGACCGTTCCGTTGTATGTCATTGTTCAACTCAGTAATGTATAAATTACACAGACTTACAACATTTGCAAGATAGGACGCATGACTCAGTGCATAGAACGCTTGTTTTTACGTCAAAGTCGTATTTGAACTTGTTCACCACAGGATCGTGCCCGGGTAACCCCATTTATATTTATCCATTTTATCTGTTTTGCCCTTAAAATTTAATTGGCTAATTGTTTGGGGTTTAACGATACGTCAACCCTTGTGGGTAATTTTGTGTCGTCCCCAGAGAAAGGGAGGAAAGAGCTAGAAGACGTAGTAGAGGAGATGAAAGTGAGGGACGGGACAGAAAGATAAAAATGCAATGGAAGTGTAGAGACAGCAGAAGTAACAATGCCCCCTCTACCCCTACCTGCTGCAAGGACAGCAAGCTTTGCGCAGATGTCCAATAAACGATGGACACCACCATGACGCAAGATTCACACCACCTTTTGCCCACCCAGCCACCTCTCTTTAAAATATGTCTTTTCCCTTTTTTGGTTACGTGTGTGTGTGGTGTTTTTTTTTTTTGTCATTTCATTTAGTCTTTTGTTTAATTCATTTTCATTCTAAATCTGTATTTTCATTTTTGTACAAAACTTTTTTGCATAAAATGCATGTTGTACAACCGTTGCGATTCACAACAATCAAAAGATGTAAAAGTTTCACATTTCATAATAAAAACATAATCGCTTACCTTGGGCTCGACTTAACATTACCCGCTTGTTTGCCGATATCTACAGACCGCCGTTAACAAGCTACAATCTTCGAGTGAAACATATTATGCAGCAGAGGGTGGTTTCCGTAAAATGTCGAAAGATGCCGGAAATTCACGAGTAGTTTACGAAAATCAACCTATTAAAGACACATTTTTGATTACATAACACCCTAATGACCGTTTATTAAAGAATCCAATGTTGAGATAAAATACACCCGGGGTATTCTGGCTGCCATACAGGTAGGGGACCAAGGGAGGGTAATAAATTACCTAGGGATATGACTTTGACACATGACATCTATTCATTTACACCTAAGTCCTTATTTTGATTCGCATGGAAGAAACAACAGCACTTTTTCCGATTTTATATTAAGTGGCCATTATTTATAATCATTACAGAAAATGCCAATTCAAATATATTGGTGAATTTTTTCCACCAAAAATGTTTTTTTTTTCAGATAAAATCCTGATTTCTGTATTATTTCTGCTCAAAGCATATATTGTGGGTACTCATTAGAACCACCTCGGCAAAGCGGTTTGACAAGTACCCACAATTTGTTTTTACAATGTGACTGCTCGTTAGAACTCCCTCTATGAGGCGGTTCTAACGAGGACACTCAATATATGTTTTTGAGCAGAAATAAGTAAAACAATGTATACCTCTAAACCCTGATGTTTTAGACATTATATGATTTGTGTGTCACATACTTTCAACCAAAATAAATAAATAAATAAATAAAGTTTAATTGATTGATTAAATTTTGAGGTTAATCAATTCATTTACCTTGTTTGTTTACTTCTTTGCACTTTTGAGTAAAAGAAACGATGGATATCAGTGTTTTTCTTTACTTTATTTTAAAATAAATAAAACAGTATTTTGTTAGAAACAATCTCGTAAATTATACTATCACTCAAGTACACTTATTGAGCCCCCTATGAAACATATCAATCTGCTCATAATCACCTCATAATCACTTAGATAAGATAAGGCTTTGATGTGCACTTTGGTCCGAAGGACATGTTTATTGGAGATCATTAGACAGGTCACCCCTTTTATATAAGAAAAACATGTGTCTTTAAGCGATAACCTGTATTAATATATACTTTGCAACGAGGTCAATCTTATGTGAAATCCCAACAACTATATGACAAAGTATATTGAGATGTACAGTGTAACAAATTTTAGTTGCCATAGAAACCTTCTTGTGCAAGAATATTGCAGGCCTATAATTACAGTTTTTATTATTTGCTGACTGCAACTAAGACTATTGTGAGTGATTTATTGTGAGTGATTTAACTACATTTTGTATATTTTAGGCCTTGAATTTGGTTTGAACATGAAAATTATACGTTTTCTTTGACCAAAATATGGTGTTTTTATGAATACTCATAAATAGTCAAATTAGCGTATTAATACATGAGAACAAAGAACAGTGCCTCTCTTACATTTTGGTACTAATTACATTGATTTATCTTCATATAATTGGCAAGATATGGGTGATTTTATTACTATACATAGAATTGTTTAAAAAAATAGAAGTGAAGGCCAATGTCAGAAATCGATACAATTAACGCACAGCTTCCATCAGAGACACCAAAGCTGTAATGGGTTACCATGGAAAAGTTGACACTATATATGGTAGGAATGAGTCTTTTTCTTTTAGAACATTTTTCTTCTGAAATAGTAAACCTAAAGGAATATCATTGTGTCCTTGGGCGGGGATGCATGGAAACACATACTGGCCGCCGGCCTATGGTCACTCGATAGTTTTGTCCGGTTTTCGCTACCACGTATAACCGCTGAGCGCCAACATCCTTGCTTTCGAGAAGGTGTTTGAGTTTTAGGTATTCCATGCATTTTTTTTAAATATCAAAAGAATTTCGGTGTCCCCTATTAGTAGGGGTTTGCAGTTAATGAGCCTCTAAGAACAGATCCGTGTCTTAGACAGATTTTCGGCAAAAAGATCAGTGAATCTATAAACGACTTCTCGAAAGCGCGTTTGTTGTAGTGTGTTCATGCGTGGAGGAGGGAACGGGAAACGTTCCACCCCATCCCCACAAAAAAACTAAATAAAAGCGACTCCTTTCCTATCACATGCCGGCGCCCGAAATCGAACACTGTCCGCTGTGGTGATAAATGAGGAACATAACCCGGCGATATCCAGCCCCCCCCCCCCCCCCCAACACTTCAGAAGTCTGTAGTTCATAGTTAGTTTAAACTGACATGTTTTCAAGGGAATGGGAACACCTTCAGGGGAGGCAAGTAGTTTAGGTCGTAGTATCAAAGCGTTAATCCAAAATCATTAGTCCATAGACAAAATGGCAAATATCAATGTTCAGATCAACAGACATTGACTCCAGAAGAGTGCAATCAGGCGTCCGCGGATAGTAAGCATTACTTGGTAAGCAAGCTTCGCCCACCATGCCCATTGACATGCAACTCATGCAAAAGTATGTTTGTCTTCTATGCAAAAAGGGGTCAACTCTTAAACAAAAGAATTTGCTCCTCAGGAGCAAATTCTTTCCATTAAGAGTTGACCCCTTTTTCTGTGGGACAGTGCTCATAGAAAAGCGAACAGGAAGTCCCGAAAATTGTCTCCCTTTGAAAAAATGGCGGAAAAATCTGCCAGGTGTTCCCATTCCCCTTAAGTTTTGTTTCTCTCTTCAGACTCTTCTTTTAAACTTTTCCTTCAACTTCGACATTTAGTTACTATTCTATATCAAGAAACGAATCAAAGTATTTAAAGCACTGGTAGGGCAATTGTTTCCGAGTGTTCGCTGGAAAAAGGATCCTGAACGGTGACTCAAATATGTTCTATAAAAGGGTTATCCTTTGGAAGCAACGAATACACCACAGAACTGGAAAATATGTAGTGTCTATTCCGTTTATCCCTCAAATTCATGTACTGTAAACAATGACTGCAAATGTAGTACATTGATTGCAAATGTCCCAGTACACAAGCCCAGTCCGGATTTTACAGTTAACCAAGCCTCTAAGCACGGCGATCTGACGTCACAGGGAAAATAGCGCCGCTATAAATAACCGTTACCTGGATTTTGTACATGGTCAGCGATAGTCACGTCGAAAAAAGAACAGGCGGGAAGTTTCTGTAGTAAGCAATTTTCGGTCGATTGATAACTAATCGACCCAAAACTAAATTAAATTCAAGGAAATGTCAGTTACAGAGGCAAATCTAATATAAACAAATTAAAGTTCTAGGTTTGACAAGTAATAGAAGTGAAGGCAATCATCAGAAATCGATACAATTAACCTACAGCTCCCATCAGAGATACCAATGGGAAAGAAGCACAAACATGAAACAACCAGACCCTAATGGAAAGCCAAAAGGACAATTACTTTCCCACAAAATGGCAAACTGACTATCCAAAACAAAACCACACAAGCGACAGACACTCAAAGACAAATCATAACAAAAATAAACTGCGACAGAAGAACCGCATGGGAACGGTCAGTGAAACGAAAATTCCAAGATGTGTGTGTGTGTGTGTGTGTGTGTGTGTGTGTGTGTGTGTGTGTGTGTGTGTGTGTGTGTGTGTCGGGGGGTCTTAAATCGATTTTACGTGGCTACAATCCTCGCCCGTATTTCCGTCGCGATTGAGAAAAATAACTTTTCAATTGGTCGTCGGTTTTAATTTTGCATTTGGAGGTGTTGCACTGATCAGCTAGAAACCCTTCATGCGGAGTGAACAAATTATTTGTCTAAACTGCCAGGGGCGAGATTTGTGGCCACGTAAGGTCGATTAAGGCCCCGGTGGGACACATTTTACTGTCCGTTCAAAGGCGGTTCTTCTGTCATGGTTTATTGCTGTTATAGTTCGCCGTTTCTTGTGTTTATTGCTAATATCTTGTTTTGGAATGCTATTTGGCCATTTTGTGGGAATGCACCTGTTCTTTTGGACTGCCAGGGGCGAGATTTGTGGCCACGTAAGGTCGATTAAGGCCCCGGTGGGAAACATTTTACTGTCCGTTCAAAGGCGATTCTTCTGTCATGGTTTATTGCTGTTATAGTTCGCCGTTTCTTGTGTTTATTGCTAATATCTTGTTTTGGAATGCTATTTGGCCATTTTGTGGGAATGCACCTGTTCTTTTGGATTTCCTCCTCTCTCTCTCTCTCTCTCTCTCTCTCTCTCTCTCTCTCTCTCTCTCTCTCTCTCTCTCTCTCTCTCTCTGTGTGTGTTCTCAAGTGCACTTTATTACTGTGTAAAATCTTCTGAACGCCATACTGACTTTTGTAAGAGGATTTACCACCTTTTTGGTGGCTTTTCTTTTCATCGTAACTGAATTACGAAATAAATTATGTAAATATTCAGAACTGAAATGCCATTCTCCAGCGTTTATTCTATGATAGAGACAGCCGAGTTCAAACACGCGAAAATCCGTCTTCAAATTTAAAATCCCATTAGACATTTCGGGCTTTTTACTTGAATATATGCTGCATAGGGCCTCACCCTAGGATAAGCATGCAATATTACGTTTTCGTTAACCGTCAGTTTGATATGCGCGGAATTTATGTCATTGTTTACAATTGCATTTTGAATACAAATGTCAGTTTTGCTGACCTTCCGGGATCTTTTAAAAATGCCATGCATTGATGAATACTTTCGAGCGAAATACAATTGAGTCGCTTATAGTTTTGCAATAATACTAATTCACGTTTGTTTCAATACATTAGCGTGTTCTATTTTTCTCGAAAGATGCTTGGAGGTTTGGCATGCGGTCCCGCCATCAGAAATCTCTTCGGGGCCCCACAAATGTCAATGCATGAGAAGACAGTATAGTGCGAACAATTTGACCTGAGACTAACCTTTATGCATGGAATAAATTTGTCAATGGTATTGCCTAATACGTCGGCTTTCGTAAAATTCTCGTGAATTTTCGACATCACGTGAATTGCGACCCATTTACCGACCTCTATGTATTGAATACCAATATCGCCATTTTCTGGAGACAACGAAGATAAATATATGCATTCAGTTGGGTGTGAAATTATGCTAATAGAGTTCACCAATCTCAGGTCAATTTGTTCGAACTGTAATAACCTCAGAGACTGTATTTGTTTTACACTTTAATTTGTCGATCAATTCGCGTATTATTGACGAAAGACTTCTGCAGATTTTGTCATATACAAAAAAGTGCAAGAATGTTATCAACGATTGAAGAAGCCATAACGTCAACAGGCGTAAAGTCGGTCAAACATTAGTTGTTTGTTTGCATTGGAGTTTAACGGCCCAGTCAACACTATTTTACGGCCCCGCCCATCGCGGCTTGAAGCAATAGATGGGTTGCATGATGCGTCCACGCAGAGCTGAAATCCGACACACGAGTACTGATAAGCCGCTTAGAGGATCTCAGCCTGTCCAGGCAAAGCGGTGCGATTCGGACCGTCCATGCTTATAAACCCTATTGGTTTCATTGGAAGACAGGGCTTGAAATTTCATTTTATCTCAATGTCGAGTAAAAGTCCCACAGAATTCGAAGCAACGTCTCCAAGATGACATTTATAGTGTTGACGGGGACGAAAAACCTCAAATCAAACAAACAAAACAACACTATTTTAAGTAATTTTTAGCCGGTCAGTTCACCTATCCACACTTTTCCTGGCCAGGCGTAAGCGGTTAACCAGTGCAGTGCACTTTCTTTCGCCAGAAACGGACAACTGCCTTTCTTAGCGGAAGGGAGAGAATGACCGTAGAAAAGATTTCATGATCAATCTCCACGAAAGAATGTTGCCGGCCCCGATAGGTATCGACCCGCGTCCTCCTGATCACTACTCAGATGCGCATCCGACTTAGCTACCGAGGCCGGCAGGTCAAACATTACATTGACCGTCCTTGGCCAGCTTGTTCTAATTACAGAGCTTGAAAGGTAACTTTATAGCTTGTTATTGGTCAAAATGTAAATGTTCTACTAAGTCCAGTATCCTGCATTCTGCATTTGCAAAAGCTACTCACATGTATCAGCAATTCAGTAAATATATGTTTATGCCTTTGAGTCATTCAAACGTCGATATGAAGATAAGAACTTCCACAATACATATTTTTGTCAGTTTAACCCTTTTACCCCTGCTTTCAATTTCTGAACCGGACTCTTCCATGTTTGAATCTATTCACACAGGCCGGTGAAATTGGGTTTAGTAAAATCATTTACAACATGACAAACAGTGTAGATCTTGATGAGATTGATATTTTGGAGCCATCTCATCTAATAC
The DNA here is from genome assembly GCA_963580285.1 of Lucinisca nassula. Lineage (NCBI taxonomy): Eukaryota > Metazoa > Mollusca > Bivalvia > Lucinida > Lucinidae > Lucinisca > Lucinisca nassula. Next base: position 102,873,376 of record OY757023.1, on the reverse strand, counting down.
TTAATTGTTTCCAGAGATATTTTAAACAGTCTATGGGGCTGTTAGGGCTGTATCGGTAAAGTTCACAATATTTGTATGAAAACAAAATAATTGAGAAGGTGTCAATTCGTTCCAGCGTATTTATTTAAGATTTCTTTTCTTTGACACAGGTGGGAGTTAACATGGACTACGCTTCCTTTCTAAGTAAATCTGCTTCCAAACAAAAGCCATCTTTCTTAAGAAAACTATGTATGTATATATCTTATTTCCTTTGTGAGAATACGCGCTAAAACGTCTAAGATACCGATGTTTTACATAATACTTTTTATCAATATTCTAAACGAATTACATTTCTTATTCATCGCTTTGCAAACATACTGAGCCGGCATCAGTGGCTCAGTCGGATGCGCGCCTGACTGGTGATCAGGAAGACGGGGGTTCGACTCCCGCCGGGGTCGGCAACACTCTTTCGTGGAGATTAATCATGAAATCTTTTCTACGGTAAATATCTTCCTTCCGCTGATTAAAGAAGGGCAGTTGTCAGTTTCTGGCGAAAGAATGTGCACTGTACTGGTTAACCGCTTGCGTATAAAAAGTAGAAGTAAACCAAAGATCAGGAATCGATACAATTAACTTACTCCACCCATCAAAGACACCAAAGGGAAAGAAACACAAACATTAAGCGACCAGACCATAATGGAAACCTAAACAAAGGATGGCCATAAGGACAGTTACTTTCCCACAAAATGGCCATCCAAAATAAAAAGACACAAGTGATACACACAGTGAGTAGTAACAAACAACAACATAAATAAACCGCCATAGAAGGACCGCCTTGGAACGGTCAGTGGAAAGAATTCCACTGGGGGGGGGGGGGGCTTAAATCGATCTTACGTGGCCACAATCCTCGCCCTTACTTCCGTCGCGATTTAGACAAATACTTTGTTCAGTCCGCATGAAGGCTCCTAACTCATCAGTGCAATATCTCCGTGAACACAAATAATCCAAGAACCACAGAGGTGAGACAATGGTGAGGACTCGACAGCAAAAAAACACTGAAATGCTGGAGCAAAAGAAAACCAACAGTTAGACTCCGATGGGCCCGATCAGAGACAGAGCATCCCAGGAAAGCCTGCCCAGGAAAGGGTTGATAGATAAACTGACCGGCTCAAAAATGACCTAAATAGTGTTGACTGGGCCGTAAAACTCCAATACAAACAAACAAACAAAAGCAAACATACTGAAATGAGGCGCTCCGAGCACAAATGTGTCTTCACGTTTTAATTTTAACTTATATTTTTGTACACGTCTGTTAGCCAGCAAAATATAATGACATCTCAAGCCATGCCGCCTAATGAAACCAATAGGCTTTATATGCATGGTCCAACTCACACCACTTTGCCTGGGCAGGCTTAGACCTTCTAAGCCGTCTACCAGTACTCATTTGCGGTCGTTTTCAGCTTTGCGTAGCAGCGCCATGCAGCCCCATCTAGGTCTCCTAGCACCGATGGGCGGGGTCCCATTGCTTCAATGTACTAACTGAATTGTATACTCGATAAATTGCATTTATTTTACGAGAAAATATCGCATGGGTTAACAGCTGAGATATGTAGCATCATTTCTCACTCACTTTAACTCAATGACAATTTAAAACTATGTTTACGATTCGACTGTCATTAAATATAAACGATTATTTAAATTCAATTAGTATTGGAACAATATTTGTTATTCTATGCTCGTTCAGATGTTTACCACTAAAACCACTTTTGGGCATTTGGAAAACCCGCTAATTAAGGGGAATGCACTGTTGTCTTCTGTGGATTTAAATGGACTTCTTCCGTCACTTGACTTGTTTATGTTCCGAAGATAGATTTTCGGTGCTCCTTTTACCAGGGATTTGCTTTAGTTTATACTAATTTATTTTAGTTCGATTGCGATGAAAGCTTCAAGCGTATTGAACCGCTCTCGAACACTCATTCCGGGTGTTTTCACGCGCACAATATGAAACATGAAAACTAGTCTTTTTCTATAATCGTATTATGAATAGGGCAAACTCGGTATTTGTAAAATGAACTGGAATAACTAACTGAGTTGTAGAAAACCACAGTCATACTGCTTTTCATAAGACATAAATATAGAATAACATGAAATAATCATACAAAATTGACAACAAAAAAGCAATATCCCCCGCCGCAGTTTATTAAAAACCCTTCCTATGCAGCCGAGACTTAATTTAAGGCTGAATTTAAAGCAAAACTAAACAAAAAAAAAAAAAGGAGTCAACAAGACTTAACTTCAGTATCCGTCTTGGGTATTCACATTGTTACTTCTGCTGAAGATGATTCAGCTTTAATATCAAGAGTCAAATATGTTGCTTCAGCCACGGTCGTAAACAAAAATAAATATCCCCTCATTTGTATTTTAAGGCAATGCAATTTCACTATCTAGAAGGAATCCATTTCTGCAAAATTCATTACAGATGCATTATGTCTCTAATGTTCCTGCCGATTGTTTATCAGTTGACTAAAATTTACTTAGCACAGAAGCTCTTCATTGCTGATGTCAACGTGACTATAACTGATTTGTCGGAAATCCAGGCAACGGTTATTAATAGAGTTATCCACGCTATTCATGTCATTGTGACGCCGGAGTGCTATTTATAGAAAGTATTATTGTAAAACATTGACTCGGCGCATTTGCTGGGGCATTGGCAAACAGTCTAGACTCAGATCCAGGGTCTACACTGCATACAGTACATGAATTTAAGGGTTAAATGAACGTGTTAGTCCCGTTCAGGACCATTTTTCTAGCCTACCTTTAGAGACAATCGACCCACCAGCACTGCCATAGTTTTGATTCATTCTAAACTCTTGTTATTAATGTGCATATTTTCTCATTCCCCAATAGTATCTCTTTTTTTCTGCTCGTATTTAGCAAGTGCGCACGTAATCAAACTTTTGAAATAAGCATTGCGACTTGTGTCAATTAAAGTGTGAAAGGGAAACATTTGATCAATTAAGGTAACTGTTTTTGTTGTTCATTAGTTGACGTTCTAAGTTTATTTATACAAAGGACCGTCAATGTAAGTATACGACGGACTTATTCTATTTACCCAAACTAATATTGCTTGGTGCCTGGAAACAATTTGAATGGAAACGACATCGCAGACAGTGTATGGTTGATGATCATGATTTCGTGTCCCTCTTTGTGGGTCAAAAGCGCCAATCGGTTAATGATCAAAGGGTAACACTGCATAGTACCCCGTCACTGCGAGTACAAAATTGCTCGAGCAGGCGCAGCCAGAAATAGGACAATCAGAATTATGATCCATTGATGGAATGTTAAACAGCAGACTTGTAAATTCACGGCGGTTCCAAGCAGTTTTTCTGTCGTGGTATAGTTGTTATGACTTGTCTTTGAGTGTATGTATCGCTTATATTACTTTGTCTTGGATCGCCAATTGGCCATTTTGTGGGAAAGTGACTGTCCTTTTGGCCTTCCGCTATTGATGTTTCCATTAGGGTCTAGTTGTTTCATCTTTGTTTTTTTTCCTTTGGTGTCTCTGGTGGGAGCTGTGGGTTAAATGTATCGATTCCTGATCATTGCCGTCACTTCTATTTTGTATATGGGCCCCGTCAAGCGATTTTGGTACTTATCGCCTATGCGAGCAGCGAAGGTTCAGGCGAGCCTGCGCATCCGCGCAGTCTCGCCAGAACCTTCGCTGCTCGCTCATACAAGCAGTGAATCAAGAGGAACCTTCAGACAGAAAGCCATATCCCTGGCCCCTCTGAAAGGCTGGGCATGCGCAGTTAAAATTTGTCATGACGGAATGCTCGAAGACACAAATTCGCTTGGCGGGGCTCATATTTTTTTAACTAAATAAGTTATGTTACTCTGGCTCACTTTAAACGGTGTATTGACAGCAATAAATACCGTCAGGAAAGTAAGCTACGTCGCGATTTAGGATCATCTGTCAGCATGCACTCAAAGACAATCGACCTACCATTGCTACCATTGTTTTTAATGGTTCATGTGAAGGAGACTATGTAGCCTAACGTCGTTTTTAAATTATTTCACGGAGAATGAAAATCAGATTTTGGAAGGAAACTTTCAGCTAATGTCATAATCTTTCAGTTGATGGACTAGGCGGGATCGATGACTCCTATATCATACTAGCTGGAGGTCTTCCGTCTGAAACCGTTTTTCCCTTTAGATCTGCAAAGTTTCAACTAAGGTATGTGATTTTTTGGCTTTGTCAGACAAGCCAAAATTGTAACATCAGCAGGGACTGCCATGCATATAAACGTACTTTCTTGCACACCAGATAAGGAAATACATTGTTTAGCTTGGGATAGAAATTCTGTTCTAACTCTGGTGTTCTTACCCAAAATCGAATATTCTAGCGTGTTTGATAAATGCACTGGTAGAATACGACCTCATATGCGCCGTCGTTCAGGTTGACGTCACAGCACGTTACGTGACGTCACTAAACATTCATGTAGAGTCGTCACGATATGGCAGACGTCGGTAACCGAAGTAACTGCAGCATAGAAAATCCACGCTAAGAAATGGAAGGTATGCAAGAAAAAGAATCCTATATGGGTGAGACGGGGGATAGAAAAATCCGTCCCTCGGGATCACTGTCAAGCATCACTCGGCAAGCCTCGTGATGCCGGACAGTGACCCTCGGGACGGATTTTTCCATCCAACCCTCACACCCATATAAGAGTCTTGCACACTTGATAAAGGAATCGATAGTTCTGTTCTAACCCTGGTTTTCTTAACCAAAATCGAATATCCTCGCGTGTTTGATAAATGCACTGGGTGAATACGACCGTCGTTAAGGTTTACGTCACAGCACGTCACTTAACATACCTGTAGTGTCATCACAATATGGCGGACGTCGTCAACCGAAGTGACAGCAATATTAAAAATCCGCGCTCAGGAATGGAAGGTTTGCAAGAAAAGGGATCCTACATGGGTGTGAGAGGTGGATAGAAAAATCCGTCCCTCGGGATCACTGTCCGGCATCATTTGGCAAGCCTCGTGATGCCAGACTGTGACCATCGGTGTCAATTTGTCTTTTCCACTTGCTCTCTTTTTCTTTTGTATAACACTTGGACTGTTTCAAGCATGTACACGTATCTCAGCAGAAACTATACAATCTGCAATTGCTTTTTACATGTCTTTTCATTTCATTTTCATCATACATGTTAATACCTGCTTCTTTACGGCTTGCAAAAGTATATCTTTATGGAAGACCATAACTAAGTTTATATACGGGCCTCCGTGGCCTAGTGGATAAGAGCGCTGACTCTTAGTCATTAGGTCTCTCACCGCCGTAGGTTCGTGCCTCGCTCGGGCCACGTGTGAGACGCCAAGTTCTGCAACGGAAGGTCAGGTGGTTTTTTCTCCGGGTACTCCGGTTTTCGCCCACCTCTGATTAACGATCGGCTCGATATGAGTGAAATAATCTTGAAAGGGCTGTAAAACCCAAACCAAAAAAAAAAACAAAAAAAAAAAACTAAGTTTATTGTACATGAACAGGTTATGAATTTCATTCGCTTAATGTCCTGAAGTATTAGATACTATTGAGACTAGCACGCAGTCTTCATCCATACATGAATTTAATTTCAAACGTTTTGATGAACAAGAGCTCTAGGTTTTTATGTGTCAGTCTCTAACTATAAGGTAGCTTTGCTATTATTTTTAGTCTGTATATTTAGTGCATCATCCAGAATCTTCTCTTGTTACCTACCGTTCACTTTTTCTATTGTTAATATTGAGATATTATTGATATCTTTTTGTCTCAATTTTTCGAAATTTAATAGGCACAAACTGTCTAATAGTGTTCGTTTCAACTTTCATTTCCATGAATGGCGTTACTTTGTCTATTTCTTCCTTATTCAAGGTTCCATTTCTTGAGTACATGGGTAGACTATCTAGTGATAATGGGCGATCCATTACCGCTGTGTAATCTAAAATCCTTTGTTTGGCTTCCCAAACGTACCCTGGCTGTCCAAATGTAATCGAGCTACAGCTTTGCGACCTGAAGCAAATTCCTGTTGAAACCTTGCACCACTGGTCAAACGCGTGCTTAAATCCATTATGAGACTTTATCCACTTCAGTTACGGAGAGGTCTGGGTTACCACCCCAGTTCGAGGACTTGACTTGTCGGTTGTATTTTGGGTACCGTTGTTTTTCTTTTGTACCAGCATTTCAGTTATTTCATGCTATAGAGTCCTCATCGTTAATTCTTCTCTTTATTCGTACTCGGAAATGTGTTGCAGTGATATGGATTAAACAATTGATTTTTCTAAACCACGACAGAAGCTTGGAAGCATCAAGCAGGCCACTCTATGTCCCAAAGCCCCGATTGACAGTAGCTATGAGTCGAAAAGTATATGTATGTGCAATTCTCCCTGTTGCTGCTAAAAATATAGGTATCAGTTATGGTGAGCACTACAGGTTAACTGCGTTTGTCTTAAGACAACCAGAAAACTATATAAATAGTATATTGGATGCATATGGGATGCGCTCCTTCAACAGCTTTGCAACTTCTTACCATTTTTGTGCCAACAACAGCGTTTCTTATAATTACAGCGATGGCAAGACAATGCAAATTGAAGAGGCTGCCATGGATACCTATCTACAGTACGGAGTAACAGCCGGGTATGTTATTGCAGTTTCAGTTCATCTATAACCGCCTGACACATGCGTTAAAGGGAAAAATTCGCTCATTACGAAAACACACCTATCCAAATACATTGTAGATTTTACCGCCGAAAAACCTAAACTTTTAAGATGAAAGATTGTGATATTTTTCTTATTTCAGCTCTCAAATATAGATTGTCGGTACTCGTTAGAACCGCCTCGGCGTTGGAACCGCCTCATCGAGGCTGTTCTAACGAGTACCCACAACCTTTATTTGAGAGCAGAAATAAGAAAAAGAAATTTACCGCTGTAAACCCAAGTTTTACTGTTTAAAAGTGGGGTTCAAGGGGGTCAAAATTATATAGGCGTGTTTCCGTAATGTCTTCTGGAGCAGCATTTGTCTTTTAAGGGTTGGTCACCCTTGACCAGGGAAATTCTTTTAATAGAACTACCTCTCCGCTAACAGAATAGACATGCAATCTATGTTTTGAACAAACATAAAGGGTATATCGTTTGCCATTGTTTTTAATAGAAAATTCAAAATACAAGGTTGTTAAAGTCTTAAATATATTAATGGAAAGAAACTATTTTACATGACAAACAAAAATCAAATGGCACAAAAATCTGGGCCCAAGGTTTATAAAACATTTCTTGCTATACGGAATTATGCATTACAAACGTTATGCTTTTAGAATTTTAAATGCTACTAGGCCACTCAGGTATTTGTCTTATTCATCAATTGTTGACATTTTAAAAATTATAAGCAGGGCAAATTTCATGCTCAAATGCATTGAGCATACACAACGTTTAATAACCGCGGGGCCATACTAACCCCTTTGTCTGTTGCATTCAGGAATGCGGAATTAGTTGAGTGGGTCATTGAGCTGACTAGAAAGTTACACGATCCTCCGACAATGAAAGAAACAGAAAACCATGGCCAACTGCAGACCATACTTACCAATGGAGCACTCGACGGAATATACAAGAATTATAGAATCACTTAAGTATATTTTTGTTAAACTTTTGGTGGATTACTTTGACTTTCACCGATACACTCTGTAATCAATATTTTGCTTAGAGAAGTATGGGATGTGACATTTCTACGAAAATTCAACACACCATATGCGTAATGCTCATTACGTATTTGCGTAGTAAAAATAATGAGATCGCCTATCTTTAAGGGTATTAGTTATTTTTGAGAAACATGGTTTTTAAAAATTATCCTTGATGTGCGCAACGGAAATTGCATTGCCCTAGTACATGGTTTAGAAAAAAATGGCCTGTTAGGAAGACACGCCTATTCAAATGAACTGAGAATTTTAACACCTGAAAATGAAATTTTCAGACAAAAAGAATCTGATATATTTTCATATTTCTGGGTGAGCGAGAGGCGGCTACAGCCTTTTTATCAGTCAAGACAGACCGCCCTTTTCTGCAATCGTGCTTCAATTTGACTATCACTGGAACGTGTGTACGTTTATCCAATTATGCTGGGTTTAAGTCTGTTATTTCAGCTTTGAATCAACGTTTCATCGTTTCCTTGTACCTGCTGATTAGGTCATCGATATGGGCAAAGTAGAAGTAAAACAAAGATCAGGAATCGATACAATTAACTTACTCCACCCATCAAAGCCTCTAAATTCAATCCTCTTGCAGCTCAATAAAATGTCTGAGTATTGTATGATTCAAAGGTTTTTGGTCATTGTCACTGTCATATTTCCTCATCATTCGCCTAACTGTGGCGATTGCTATGTCCCTAGGGAATCTGTGGAATGGTTTGTGCCAGGCTCTCGAAATTTCATATATGGAAGGACTATGGAAAAAGATCACACTGCTACTATTTGTGTTTCTTTTTTGTCGTACATGTAGTGAAATCAATGCCCCACTGTATGTCCTCAACTACAACAAAAAGCATACTGGGGTCAAATTGGTTTTGTATTGTGCATATGTCCGTTGCACTTTCAGTGTAGGGCAGGTAGGTACAGAATGGCTTTTGTGCTAATCTTGAAACTTCACACCTGTATATGGAGTCAGCACACGGTTGTATTTTCTTCATGTCTGTCGGTTTTGAATTTGCACAGTAAGCCCCTTTTTCGACTTTGTCATCTTCATATTTTTGACACTGATGTATAATTATGCCTGATAAATCAATTTTTGTCTGCACTTTAGTTATTACAATTGGAGGCTCTAATAAACTTACCCCGAAAATTAGCGAATTATAATTTGTCTAGCGAAGGATGTCATTCAAGGTATTTTTTCTGAAAGTTTTGGTCACTGAAACAAACATGAAACGGTTTCCTGTCATTGGGTACAGGCGTGTAATAAAAACCATTTATCATATGACGTCGCGACTAAGAGTGTAATAACGCCATGTAATAAATTCAATAATCCACTAGTGGATTAAATATGCAAATTACTTAGATACATTCCGTAATGTTAAATGTACGACGTCACGTTTACTATTGGCCGAAAATTGGCATTTTTGTAAAACAAGCATGATAAAATGCGTTTCAAATGTCATATGATAAATAGAATCTTGCATTCGTACTCATGTATTATTGGATTTATAACACTCGTTGAGGATAAAGGATAAAATGCTCGGCATAGCCTCGCATTTTATCCCTTTTCTTCAGCTCGTTTAATAAATTCAACACTCATGCAAGATCCTCTATGATTACATTCCCGGTTTATGTGAGTTCTGTGTTGGCTAATCCCCATGCCGGCAATATTGCTCGTATAAAATGGTTTAAGTAAGAGCAACTGATTTGAAGTACACGTAGTTAAATGAATTTGTTTGCTTTACTGCCTTCAAGCTTTTTTACTTCATTTGCTTTGCAATCATTTGATAAAAAGCTAATGTATTTACAGACTATAACCAGCATACTTGATGAAGGCGATACAATACTCACCGAAGAGCCGGTATTTTCAAGTTTCTTGAATGTGGTATGTAGTTTGTTTTATTAGCTCATCCAAGCTATTGAAATCGGTCACCGTCGGTTGTCGTCCGTCCCCCCGTTTTTCCGTTCACAATTTCTTTCTCATAAACCAGTGAACAGATTCTGACATGATTTGGTTACATAAGAGAAACGTTTCACAATCTTCTTGTCAAAAACAAGAAGGTTCAGGTTTTTAGCTCACCAGAGCCGAAGGCTCCGGGGGAGCTTATAGGATAGGCAGTTGTCCGTCGTCGTCGTCGTCGTCGTCGTCGTTGTCGTCGTTGTCGTTGTCGTCGTCGTCGTCTGACGTCAACACTTTCAAACATCTTCTTCTCTGAAGCCACTGGACCGTTTCAGCCCAAATTTTATCTGTAGCATCCTTGGGCAGGGGGATTGAAAGTTTGTGTTTTTTATGAAAATCGGCCCATTAGTTTGGTTGCTATGGCAACTTAGAGTTTCCATAGACTTATAATGGGGAAAATTGAAAAATGGCATTTACTGCCAAGTCATTGCAGATATTTGGACAAAACTTTTATAGAAATGTTTCTTGAGTAAAATTCTTTCAGCCATATGCTTTTATGCCAACCTGAGGGTCCCCCAGGTTGTGCCGGGGCCATGCCCCGTCCCCTCCACTTCATAAAAGGCCATATATCTCAGAAACCATTCAGATCCCGACCCCTAAACCATATATATTCTTGTTCCTATTGATAAGAAGCATTTAGTAACACCAACCTTGGGGTCCTCAGGGATGCGCCGAGGTCATGCCCCACCCCCTCCACTTAATAAAAGGCCCAATATCTCGGAAACCATTCAGATCCCCACCCCTAATCCATATATATTCTTGTTCCTTATGATAAGACCCATTCGGTGACATCAACCTGGGAGTCCCCTGGATGCGCCTTGGCCATGCCCCACCCCCTCCATTTCATAAAAGGCCCAATATCTCGTAAACCTTACAGATCCCCGCCCCTAAACCATATATATGCGTGCTTCTTATGATAAGACACATTCATTGACACCAACCTGGGGGTCCTCAGAGATGCGCTGGGGCCTTGCCCCACCCCTCTACTTCACAAAAGGCCATATATCTCAGAAACTGTTCAGATCCCCACCCCTAAACCATATATATTCTTGTTCCTATTGATAAGACGCATTCAGTAACACCAACCTGGGGGTCGTCAGGAATGCGCACAGGTCAGGCCCCACCCCCTCAACTTTATAAAAGGCCCAATATCTCGGAAACCATTCAGATTCCCACCCCTAAACCATATATATTCTTGTTCCTTTTGATAAGACCCATTCAGTGACATCAACCTGGGAGTCCCCTGGATGCACCGGGGCCATGCCCCACCCCCTCCATTTGATAAAAGGCCCAATATCTCGGAAACCTTACAGATCCCCGCCCATAAACCATATATATGCTTGCTTCTTATGATAAGACACATTCATTGACACCAACCTGGGGGTCCTCAAAGACGCGCTGGGGCCTTGCCCCACCCCTCCACTTCAAAAAAGGCCATATATTTCAGAAACTGTTCAGATCCCCACCCCTAAACCATATATATTCTTGTTCATTATGATAAGACGCATTCAGTAACACCAACCTGGGGGTTCCCAGGGATATGCTGGGGCCATGCCCCACCCCCTCCATTTCATAATATCACAATATCTCGGAAACCCTACAGATGGCCACCCCTTAACCATATATAGCCTTGTTCCTTATGATAAGACACATTCATTGACACCAACCTGGGAGTCTCCCTGGGCCTTGCCCCACCCCTCCACTTCACATAAGGCCTTATATCTCAGAGAATGTTCTTAGCCCCACCCTAAACCATATATATTCATCTTTCTTATGATAAGACGCATTCAGTGACACCAGCTTGGGAGTCCCCGGGGCACGCCCAGGCCATGCCACACCGCTTTACTTCATTAAAAGCCATATATATCAGAAATAGTTCAGATCCCCACCCCTAAACCATAAACTTGTTCCTTATGATAATCACACCAACCTGGAGGTCTCTTTGTGCTGAGGCAATGTGCCCCGCCCTTCCATTTCATAAAAGGCTTTATATTTCAGAAACCATTCAAATCCCCACCCCATAATCATATATGTTCTTTTTCCTTATTATTAGCACACCTACTGTAGCGGGGTCCGCAGGGGCCATTCCTATTTCATAAAAGGGCCTCAAATCCCTGAAACCGGTCAGATTCCCAGCACTGAACCATATATATACTTCGTCCTTATGATAAGACACATTTAGGGACAACAGTTTGGGCTTTCCTGGGATCAACAGGGCATGCCCCAACCCCTCAACTGTTAAAGAGGCCTTACAGATCCCCACTGCTAAACCATATATAATTTTGTTTCTTATGATAAGACGCATTTAGTGATACCAACCAGGGCTCCATTGGGTCCATGCCCCACCCCCTCTACTTCATAAAAGGCCTAACTTTTCAGATGCTGAGTCCACATGGGTGCTCATTTGGACATGGGGGTTCATTTGGTGGATTAAAATGATATCATGTTAAAATACATGGCTGCCATTGGGCAGGATGGGCAGTGCCCACCTGAGCTCTGGTGAGCATAGTGGCCCATGGGCCTCTTGTTTATATTTGGTGCGAAGATTCATCTAGTTTACGTCTGCAAAGATTGTTCACATTATAGCCCTGGTGTCCTCTTCTTTTATATAGACTTAGATAGGGAAAACTTTTAAAATCTTCTCTTAACATGTCTGAAACTATAAAGCCCAGTCCTTTGATATTTGGTGCACGCATGGTGGGAGCTGTGGGTTAATTGTAGCGATCCACCACTTCTATTTTGTCTTGTGCACCGCAAAAGGGCCCACATGTTTTACAAAATAGGAATAGAAGTCTAGGCAATGATCAGGAATCGATACAATCAACCCACAACTCCCATCAGAGACACCAAGGGGAATGAAAAACAAACATGAAACAACATACCCTGATGGAAACATCAAAAGGACAGTTACTTCCCCAAAAAATGACCAATAGGCTATCCAAGATAAAATAATATAAGTGACACAAACACCCAAAGACAAACCATAACAAAAACAAACCGCGACAGAAGAACCGGCTTGGAACGGTCAGCGGAAACGAATTCCACTGAGGGGCTTAAATCGATTTTACGTGGCCACTATCCTCGCCCCTTACTTCCGTCGCGGTTTAGACAAATAATTTGTTCAGTCCGCATGAAGGCCTCCTACCTTATCAGTGCAACAACTCGTTGAACACATATAATCAAACAACCACAGAGATTAAACAACGGTGAGGACTCGACAGACAGAAACCACTGAAATGCTGGAGCAAAAGAAAACCAACAGTTAGACTCCGATGAACCCGACCAGAGACAGAGCATCAGGCGCCAACCAACATTACCTTGAATTATTTAAAACCTTAAAAATCATCTTGTTATAAACCCAGAAAGCCCTGACATTTAATATTTGGCCTGTTGCTGCGTCTAGTAGACCTCTACCGAGATTGTTCAAAATATACCCCTTGGGTGAAAAAAGCCTCGGCAAAGGGGTCATTTATTTGACATAGACAAATATATACAGAAAACTTTAAAAAAATCGTCTTGTCTGAACCCAGAAAGCCCAAGCCTTTAATATTTTCTACATAGCTACATCCAGTGGACCTCTAACAAGGATGTTCAAATTAAAGCACTGTGGCTAAATTCTTAAAACAGAATTTATATAAAGTTTTAAAGCGATCTACATTATGAAATTTATATATTGTGCTTTTACATCTCTTGGCTCAGGTGAGCGAAATAGGGCCATCATTTTTACTTGTTCTGTTATTTTCGACATCAACATCTGCAGCTCTAAAATTAAAATAATCCTGTATAGATTAAAATCACCATGAATCAGGGTTGAGGGCTCAACAATAATCCGACGTCAGAGCAGAAGAAAACCAGTTAGATAAGCCCTCCCCCTTCGGAGCTTGGAGAAATATATTGGGTTGCATGGTGTTTCCGCACGTAGCTGAAACTCACCACACATGAGTGCCGGTAAATGGCTTCGAAGGACTAAGCCCATCCAGGCAAAGTGATGTGAGTCAGGCCGTCCAATGCGTATAAGCTTTTTGGTGTCATTCGATGTCATTCCATCGCGATGTCGGGCAAAAAGCACACAAAACTGGAAGCAACGTCTCGAAAATGACCTAAATAGTGTTGACGTTGACATGGATCACGGAGGTCGAACCCCGGAAATATCAGGCCCACCCCTCTTGAATTCAACATATTTAGGATGGGACCGTCATAGAGTCCGAAGTCCAGCCCAACGCCGTGCAACCAAAGAGCGAACAGAGTTGTCCACTGTAAGAGTCGACAACCAACGCGCGGTCTGTCGCATAGCATCCATGCTATAACGAATTTCTTTTTATATTTTGCAACACTTTTACTGAAGTGACTGGAAAAATTATCACTTCCAAGTATTCTTCTGAATGTATCAACTAAATCTCCATAAAATTCAGGTTCCGACAGTCCCTGTTGCTAAAGTGTCTTCAAAGAAACGTCATTTTAGAAATTATGTCATGATGTCGACGATAAAATTTTGAAACTGTTTTGCTCAGTTTATAATACCGATATCCTTATTTCAGAAGTTTTTCTATTACAATTCTGTTAAAGTCACCGACATGGCAGCAAGCTCTAGCAAAACGAATAAGCTGTGATATATAAACCCCATAAGACATAGCCTTTGGGACGTTACCATCCAAGAAAGGAAAATTTACAATACCAAAATTAAAATCTCCTTTATTATAAATTTTGTGAGAGACAGTACCATTAGATATAGTCAAAAGTAAGTATAAAACCGGGGCCTCAGAGTAATCAGAATTAGCTTTATTTAACTGCAATTCTTTCGGATAAATTCTAACAACCATTTGTCAAAATAAATATTGTCAGTATTTAAAATACCATCCAAATATCGAGAGGTAGAGTTAAACGCCTCGATAACATCGGTTCGTTTATTTTCAGAAAGGGACAACATTTATTATTTTTCATAATAAAACAGAAACAAATCTGCAACATGAGGAGCACAGTTTGTACCCATTGGAATACCAGCTACTTGTCTATATATTTTGGATCCAAACCGTATATCGATATTACTCAGTAAAACGGAAAGTACTTTGCGAACCTCTTGATATGTCCAATATTCATAACGACTATGGGTAAACTCTTCAAATGCGATGGGAATCCAACATGGCGGCAAGTTCAGAATGCTGTTTACAATGCCGTTGTCACGCAATGACCCTCTGACATCATCGTAAAATTCGAAACTACTACGTTCTGAGCGATAATGTTACGTCGATCAAATTAAAGTAAAGAAAGCGAGGTCCATCTTGTGATATAAAAGGCTCAAAATCCATGTTAAAACAGCACGTGCACTTCATGATTTGAACATGTGTTTTCTTGTTTGAACACGGCTTCTGGTCCATTCAAGAAAAGTTATGTTCACAGGATTTTATGCACGAATATGCCTTCTAGCATGCTTTTGAGCAGCACACTATTTTGAAAATAATAAAATTGGTACAAAGATTCCAGGGGAATATAAATTTGCAGTTTAATAATTTAAATGCAAAGCATTCTGCACCGATCAGAGTAAATGACAACCTTGATTACAGTCAGTTGGCGCACGTTAAAAGATACGCATTTGCACACTCTGTCATAAATAATGTTTCCGTTGAACAACATGCATGTGGTTAATGATCAAGCATGCTCATTTTACTTTTATGTTTAAGGTAACACCCATTGGATGTAAGGTAGTGCCTATAAAGACTGACGAACGGGGAATACTTCCAGAGAGTCTAGAAATGGTCTTATCACTCTGGCCCAAACCCGGAGATGGGAAACCGTCACTCGGAAAACTTAAAGCTCTCTACCTCGTACCTAACGGTGGTAATCCGACTGGTACACGGTATAGTTTGGACAGGAAACGATTCATCTACAGAATGGCTCAAGAATATAATTTCCTGATCATAGAAGACGATGCCTATTATTTTCTGGAAGAACGAGTAAGGCTATTCTTAACTTCGATTGGCCTTTGAACCACATTACCGTGTTCTTTAAATGATATTTTTAAAATACCAACCCTTGTGCATCAACACGCCAAATTGCATGCAAGTGTTGTAAACACAGTCCATGCTTGTTTGGCGCTGTTGCACGAGTGAATGCTTTCTAGACGCTCAAAACTATAGTGGTTTATATAATATTGATATTGCGTTTTGCTGTTAATTTTGACACTCTAACTAATCTGTAGTATAGGGATCTACAGTTGCCTATATTCGCATAAGTAAACAGTTTACTTATATCACTTGCAGCATTAATTGCTTCCCGAGAATTTGTGGCATTTGTAAGACACAGCATGTTCTACCTGTTTACGGTTAAAATGCCATCTGTTGTAATTGTGAATGTGTTTTAATAGCGATAGGCCACATTGACGACCAAGTAACCGTGGAAAATTTATAAGGAAACCTATAAGACCATTAAGGACTAAGGTATCCATTCACATGCATACTGTCTTGTCAGACACATTACATATCACTTTTTGAATAGCCGAAAAGGTTTTAAAAGGCGGGTCTGTGCATTGCTTGTAGTAAAGATCTTCCTGTAAAATAGAATGGAATGCAAAACAGAAGTGAAGGCAATGATCAGGAATCGATACAATTAACCCACACCTCCTATCAGAGACACCAAAGGGAAAGAAACACGAACATGAAATAACTACACCCTAATGGAAATGAGGCTCAAAGCCTTGAACCGCAACATCGGAACCCACCCATCTAAGAAAGTAATTATGAAGGTGCTGTGACAGAGCCTTTAGTCCGGACCATTACTATGCAATCAAAGAGTTTTGCAAAGCGTCTACGACCAATCATGCTATCTGTCGCATTGCAATAACCGTCCTGCACTGTATAGAAACATTACAACCAGTAAATATTATGTGTTTTCCTTTGCTACATTATTTGAGTGTTGTGCGCGTTTTTTTCTGTGACATATCACTATCTCTCTCTCCTTTTGTTGGCTTGAGATGGCTGCTTTCAGTAATTGTGTGTGTGGGTGTGGGTGTTTCGTTTTAATCTGCTTAATTCTTTGTATGAGGACAGATTATGATAATGCCTATTTAACAATCAATAAGCATTTTTGTAGCATGTACTTCACCCATTGTCATTCCGTAACGTGTTGAATTTTATTAGAGCTATTGGGTGGAAAATAAACTTTTCGCAGACAATCTTGTCATCAGCATTCCAAAATAACTTAAACCTTGTCCTGCTGAGCCCGGATATGCCTTATTTTCCAAACAATGATGATCCAGATCGGATGGAAGCCATCTGATCAGGATCTACATTGTTTGCACTTCAGACTGTGATTTTTTAACAATAATTTTGCATCAAGTAATCTGATTGGTTGATAATCGGTGATGGGTGTGGCATATATAAATATTCAGCAGATCAAGGGTTAAGGTAATTTGTTTCTTATTTACTTTCTTGCTAGCCACTGTCGCCAAGTTTCCTATCAATGGATGTTGATGGTCGTGTCATCAGAATAGATACCTTCTCAAAAACCATCGCGCCAGGGTGAGTATTTTGTTATTGAAAGTTGAATAATAATTGTATTACTGCTAAATTATTAGATTGATATCACAATTCTTGTGCGTCTTTAAGCGCATTCTATCTGACACAATTCCTTCGT
Source organism: Lucinisca nassula (assembly GCA_963580285.1). Taxonomy (NCBI): domain Eukaryota; kingdom Metazoa; phylum Mollusca; class Bivalvia; order Lucinida; family Lucinidae; genus Lucinisca; species Lucinisca nassula. The sequence goes on along the minus strand of OY757023.1, from coordinate 102,856,095 downwards.
TAAACTAGAAATATGTTCTATAAAAGGGTTATCCTTTGGAAGCAAGGAATTCACCACAGACGTTTTACCGCCGCCACACATTCCCACAAACCAGCTGTAGTGAAGTTAAATATGTTCTATAAAAGGGTTATCCTTTGGAAGCAAGGAATACACCACAGTAGTGAAAAATATGGAGTGTACATGTTTTCTGGGCCAGACTAGCTAGTTTCGGCCAATTAGGCCTCATCAGTGACCCTCCGATATTGTTAAAATTCCACAATGGAATCAATGATCCCAAAGGACAAGAAAATATAATCTACACCATGAAAACCATTATTTACACGTACATAATGCATTATAAAGAGGATCTTACATGAGCGTTAATGTATTATTGAAGTTATTAAACGAGCTGAGGATTATCCTTTTCCTCAATGCGTTCAATAAATTCAATAGTACATGAGCACGTGTGCAAGATTCTATTTATCATATGAAATTTAAAAGACATTTTATTCACGATCTTTTAACGAAAATGTCAGCGTTCCGCCATTAGTAAGCGCGACGTTAATGAACAACATGTAACGTTACGGGCGAATCTTTCTAATTTGCATATTTAATCCAATAGTGGATTATCGAATTTGTACATGGCGTTATTACACCCTCAGACGCGACGATATATGATAAACACTTATACACTATGTCATCCCTGGGTCATTTGATTATAATTGTACCGTAGCTGTGATTCCATCTCAAGTCGGATTAAACTTTTAAGCATTTTAGCATCCAAAAGAATGATCTTGAGGTGCAAATTCTTTCCTTATTTTCCATACTACTGCTCCAAACATAGATGCAGGGGCTCGTTAGAACCGCCTCCGTGCGAACGAGTACCCACAATCTATGGTTTTGAGCAGAAATAAGAAAAATAAACTATACCCCTGTAAACCACAGTTTTACTTTACAAAAGTGGGATTTAAAGGGGTCGAAATTAAATAGGCACGTTTTCGTGATGTATGATCATTATTTTTTGTCTTTGCATGCATGTGCTGCTAATATATTTTCATTTTTGATAGCCGTTTGGCCATTTTGTTGGATTAAGAGGAATGAGAACACCTAGCATATTTTCCCGCCATTTTTCAAAGGGAGACAATTTTCGAGACTTCCTTTCGCTTTTCTATAAACTCGTTCCCCACTGAAAAAGGTCTACTCTTAAAGTAAAGAATTTGCACTTAAGGAGCATTTTTTTCTTAGAGTTGACCCCCATTGACATGGGAGTCAAAAATACTTTTGCAGGAGTTGCCTCCACTGAAGGTGTATCTATTCCCTTAAAAAAATAAAAATAAAAACGTGAATTTGTTTAATGCACTGTGTTTCGATGGGGTAAATATGCATATGAAAACGCCGCGTTCAGCTGGTCTGTGATTATGATTTTGGTTTTGTTTGGTTTCTTTGGAGGTGTATAGCCCAGTCAAAACTATCAATCTCTACGACAAAATCATTACGAACACACGCCTATACAAGCACATTGTAAACTTTCACGATGAAATATTGTGATATTTTCCTTATTTCTGCTCAAAATATAGACTGTGGGTACTCGTTAGAACCGCCTCATTGAGGCGGTTCTAACGAGTACCCACAATCTATATTTTAGAGCAGAAATAAGCAAAATAAGGTTTACCCTGTAAACCACTGTTTTACTACATAAAAATGGGGGTCATTGGGGTCAAAATAATATAGGCGTGTTTACCTGATGGAAGCCGACCAAGAGGCATCATCATACCCGTGACCCCCTGATCACCTGTCAGGCGCGCATCCGACTGAGTCATCGATTGAGGCCGGCGATACAATATGAAAATCTCACTATGATCATTTTAGATTACGTGTTGGATACACAAGCGGACCAAAGCCAATCCTAGAGAAGATGTTATTCCTGTCACAGTGCTCATCGCAGGGATGTTCAGGAGTTTCTCAGGTGAGGCGATGCTGTTTACCCACAAGCATCATTACAATAACGCACTTGTGCGACATAGTAAATTTTTCACATCTCCAAAATGGCTATTTTGTCTGAGGAAAATGCGTGATATTTTTCTTATTTATACCGCAAACGTATGTTGTGGGTGCTTGTTAGAACCGCCTCCTTGAGGTGGTTCTAACGCATATCCTCAACCTATGCCTTGGAGCAGAACTAAGAAAAATAATGTATACCCCCTGTAAACCCTAGTTTTCTCTATATAAAGTGTTTTGTTTCACGGACTTGTTCATATGATGATGGTGATATTATTAGTACGCAGTAAGCTGACAGAGTGAATAGGTCGTCGCCGAAGGAAACTTGCTTTCTTCCAATCCACAGTTTTAGCTTGGGATAGAAATTCTGTTCTTACCCTGGTGTTCTTACCCAAAATCAAATATTCTCGCGTGATTAATAAATGGACTTGTTGAATACGACCTCATGTGCGCCGTCGGTATGGTTGACGTCATAGCATGTTTCACTAAACATCACTGACGGATGACCGCAACCGAATTGAAAATCCGCGCTGAGAAATGGAAGGCATGCAAGGAAAAGAATCATACATGGGCAAGCCTCGTGATGCCGGACATTAACCCTCGGGACGGATTTTTCCATCCACCCCTCACACCCATGTAAGATTCTTATATTCCGTCACCACATTAACAAGTCTAACAACTTAATATCCTTGTAAATCAAACTTTAAATTATAAATATAATAGAGTTGACATGGGGGTTGACATGAGTACGCTGAGTATGAGCCATTATCAGCCATCTCATAAGGCTCTCACTGTTTGCACTTAAGGCTCAAATAAGAATGCGTAAATACTGTTCAAAGTTTTGCTCAGAATACAACCTTCCCAGCAGTTAACGTTGATTCTAACACAGCTAGACGTTTGACCGTCTGAGAACACATATCGACAAACACGCCTATCCAGACATACAGAAAATTTAATCCCCACCATCCCACCCCCCAAAAAAGGAGAAAATTTTCAGATAAAAAAAAACCTTGATATTTTGAATATTTCTGGACAACACATAGATTATGGGTACTCGTTAGAACCGCCTCGGCGAGGCGGTTCTAACGAGTACCCATAATCTATTTTTGAGCATAAATAACTAAAATAATGTATACCCCCGTAAATCCCAGATTTACTTTATAAAAATGGGGTGTATTGGGTCAAAATTATAAAGGTTCTTTTTCGTGATTAAAGACCAACCACTACTCCGAAGACTCTGATGGAACTGCAGGACGGTCGGATGCGTAGTCTGATTTTGTTTGTTCTGTTTGTTTTTGAGTTTTACGGCCCAGTCAACACTATTTAGGTCATTTTTGAGCCGGTCAGTTTACCTATCAACACTTTCCTGGGCAGGCTTATACGTAAGCGGTTAACCAGTTCAGTGCACATTCTTTCGCTAGAAACTGACAACTGCCCCTCTTGAATCAGCGGAAGGGAGCGTAGTCTGATATGTCACAATGTAAATAAACGTTATTTAAGGTTGACCAAGTTCATTTTATTGCCAGATACATGTATTTTCTGGTAGAAAGATTTTTTCTTCTTCCCTTATTCACTAGATCTATTTATTTCTAGGCTATTCTTATGGGGATTCTGAAGCGCTGGGGACACAGTGGCTACTTCAAACATTGTGAATGGGTTGAAAAGTATTACACAAAGAAGAGAAATGAATGTATTGAAATAGCAACGAAGCATTTAACAGGTTCTTTTCGCATTTATTTTACTTGTTCATAAGTATTTTACATTTTATTTTATAATTTTAACAAAATAGAAGTAGAGGCAATGATCAGGAATCGATACAATTAACCAACAGCTCCCATCAGAGACACCAAAGGGAAAGAAACACAAACATGAAGCAACTGACCCCAACGGAAACACGAACAGCAGAAAGCCAAGAGGACAGTTACTTTTCCACAAAATGGCCAAAAGGCTATCTAAAATAAAATAATATAAGCGACACAAACACCCAAAGACAAACCATAACAAAAATAAACCGTGACAGAAGAACCGCCTTGGAACGGTCAGCGGAAACGTATTCCACTAGGGGCTTAAATCGATTTTACGTGGCCACAATCATCGCCCTTACTTCCGTCGCGATTAAGACAAATAATTTGTTCAGTCCGCATAAAGGCCTCCTAACTCATCAGTGCAACATCTCCGTGAACACAAAAATCAAACAACCACAGAGATGAAACAACGGTGAGGACTCGTCAGCAAGAAATAACAGAAATGCTGGAGCAAAAGCAAACCAACAGTTAGACTCCAATGGGCCCGACCAGAGACAGAGCATCAGATACCAACCAACATAAGCCTTTACGTTGAAAAGCGGCCCCGCCCATCGGGGCTTAAAGAAATATATGGGCTGCATGATGCTTCCACGCAGAGCTGAAACCGACTCATACACGAGTACTGGTAAACAGCTTAGAGGATCTAAGCCTGACCAGGAAAAGCGGTGCGAGTCGGCCCGTCCATGCTTATGTAACAGGTGAAAAAAAAATCCTTTACCCAGTCGGGGATCGAACCCGGGCCGCCAGATTGGTAAGCAAACACTCTACCACGTCGCTGTAAAAGCGGGCTTGTACCGCAAGGCTGTACAAGTGTGCTATATACCTATACCCTATGACATTCTCCCCCTCCACATTGAAATTCGTCCTCGAATTTATGGGAGTCCGAGAATCACGTGAAATGATACTCAAGGAGTTTTAATGCACATGTGGGTTATTTACGGTGGGCGCCAAATGTCACAGGTGAAAAGAATCCTATCATCTTTACCCGGTCGGGGATAGAACCCGGGCCGCAAGATTGGTAAGCAAACACTCTACCACGTCGTTATAAAAGCCGGCAAATGCCCCCGCCCATAGGGGCTTGAAGAAATATATGGGCTGCATGATGCTTCCACGCAGAGCTGAATCCGGCCCGCTTACTAGTACTGGTAAACCGCTTAGAGGATCTAAGCCTGTCAGGAACCGCGATGCGGGGCGGACCGTCCATGCTAATAAACCCTATTGGTTTCATTGGGCGACAGGGCTTGAGATGTCATTTCATCTCAATGTCGGGTAAAAGTCCCACAAAATTGGAAGCAACGTCCCCAAAATGACCTTTACAGTGTTGACGGGGACGTTAAACCTCAGATCAAACAAACAAAAACAAACAAATAAAAGCCGGCTTGTACCGCAAGGCAGTACACGTGTGCTATATACCTATACCCTATGACACTTATAAACCCTATTGGTTACATTGGGCGAAAGGGCTTGAGAAGTCATTTCATCTCAATGTCGGGTAATTATTTTAAGTCCCACAAAATTGGTAGCAACGTCTCCAAAATTACCTTTACAGTGTTGACGGGGACGTTAAACCTCAAATCAAACAAACAAACAAACAAACAATTTACGTTGGAACCGTCATAGAATCTGAGGCCTGACCCACCCGCCTGCAATTAATGTACCTGCTAGTACATTAACCCATTTAGTACCAGAAATCCCAAAACAGGTACCCTGGCCCGGATCACACGCCGCAGAATGCGGCGTTTGATCAGGGCCTACGCTGTTTGCTAAAAGTTCAGCCATTTTCCAAATCAATTTTGATGAAAACAAAAGCTGACACCCCTATATTTTGAAATGGACTCCTACTACATATAAGGAGGAAGATTCCATTTGGTACAAAAAGGGTAGATTTACTATTCGAAATTTGCAAAATTGCAGTATGTTTCCTCTGGCTATCTTTGCCGGATCATTGCAGGGTCGCTGGTGGGGCTTTGTTGGCCGAGGCTGCGTGGTGTGGCCCATCTTCTTTCTTGTGAATGTTTTCATTGCTCTTAAAGGAACTCATTTTTGATTTTTATTTGCCTTCGCTGCGGCTGGTGTTGTGCCGTGTGGCGGCCGTAAAACGTCTCCCCGTACATCAACAATAGTGTAGTTTATATTTTACTTTTGGTCCTTTGAGATCAGCGTGAATATTCTGAGAAATCAGAAATAAATTTTTGGTTTAGACTCATATTCTAGACAGGTTTTTAATATTTTGGATCCCAATTTGATTTATATCAGTCTTCGTGTCGACTGCCTATTCGAAATTTGCAAAATTGCAGTATGTTTCCTCTGGCTATCTTTGCCGGATCATTGCAGGGTCGCTGGTGGGGCTTTGTTGGCCGAGGCTGCGTGGTGTGGCCCATCTTCTTTCTTGTGAATGTTTTCATTGCTCTTAAAGGAACTCATTTTTGATTTTTATTTACCCCCCAGAACTTCAGTTAAATAAAGCAAATTCTTCTGATACCGAGGCCCCGTTTTTGGATTTACATTTATCTATTGTAGATGGATTTGTTTCGTGCAAAATTTATGATAAACGCGATGACTTTGATTTTGAGATTGTAAATTTTCCTTTTTTGGATGGTGATGTTCCTCGTGCGCCATTCTATGGCGTTTATATTTCGCAATTAATTCGATTTGCTAGAGTGTGTAGTCATGTAACTGACTTCAACACTCGTAATAAATTATTAACGGCTAAACTCCTTAATCAGGGTTATCGGTACCATAAACTACGCAAAACCTTTTCAAAATTTTATAGACGCCATTCTGATTTAATTTCAAAATTCAATATTGGACTTAAATCTCTTCTGCAACAAGGTCTATCGGAACCCGAATTTTATGGTGACTTAGTATATAAATTCAGAAAAATATATAACCGCAATGACTTCAGCACCCAATTTCGTAAAATCATTCTTCGATATAAAAAGATTGGGTACAACATGGATGTTATACGACAGACTGCATGCATGGTAGTTAACCCAATCACGGTTGGCAACTTTGCTTCCCTCTTTAATTGCACGCCGGTGGGTCAGGCCTCAGATTCTATGACGGCTCCAACGTAAAGGCTTATTGAGAATTAGAGAGATCTAATTCAAGGTAATGTTGGTTGGTGCCTGATGCTCTGTCTCTGGTCGGGCCCATCGGAGTCTAACTGTTGGTTTTCTTTTGCTCCAGCATTTCAGTGGTTTCTTGTTGTCGAGTCCTCACCGTTGTCTCACCTCTGTGGTTCTTTGATTTTTTGTGTTCACGGAGATGTTGCACTGATGAGTTAGGAGGCCTTCATGCGGACTGAACAAATTATTTGTCTAAATCGCGACGGAAGTAAGGGCGAGGATTGTGGCCACGTAAAATCGATTTAAGCCCCCCAGTGGAAATCATTTCACTGACCGTTCCAAGGCGGTTCTTCTGTGGCGGTTTATTTATGGTGTTGTTTGTTACTTACTGTGTGTATCACTTGTGTCTTTTTATTTTGGATGGCCATATGGCCATTTTGTGGGAAAGTAACTGTCCTTATGGCCTTCCTTTGTTTAGGTTTCCATTATGGTCTGGTCGCTTAATGTTTGTGTTTCTTTCCCTTTAGTGTCTTTGATGAGTGGAGTAAGTTAATTGTATCGATTCCTGATCTTTGTTTTACTTCTACTTTAAACCGATAATGTGGACACCTCTTCAATTATAGTGGTATCGGGTTTGTTTGTGATATTTTCAACAGATGTGCCTGAATTATAATAATAATAGTTCGTCTGCCATCACTGACAATGACCAGCTTAAATGTTACTGCTTGTGTGCTTTAAGGTGGCTGATGAGACTAATTCTAGCTCTGAACTATCTGTTACAGATAGAGCAACAGAGGTTAGAGGAAGACAGTTCTGTTGGTGATACCCCAGCTCTGGCTTTGCGCTGTGTCCGTTTCTGCTTAGCTTTACTGATTCGTTTTGCCTCATATTCACTAGCACCCCTTTTGATGAGGGATCTCAACTTTGCTCTGTCCTGTGCAATTGGTTCCCACGACTCTGGTGGTATGTTGAAGTCCTTGAGGGAGGCTTTGAGGGTGTCCTTGTAGCACTTCTTCTGACCACCATGGGAGCGTTTGCCCCATTTCTAGTTCTCCATAGAGAATTTTCTTTGGCAGACTTCCTCAGGCATCCGGGTTACATGGGCTGTCCATCTTAACTGTGCTAGTTTCAGAAGATATGTACATTTTGCATCCCTGCCCTTTTCAGGACTTCCGTGTCTTAATCTTTAAGAGTTTTCTAAGACAGCTTGTATGGAAGTCTTTTGGTGCGCCGTTGGTAAACTGTCCATGTTTCATATGAATACAATAGTGTTGGCAGCACCACAACTCAGTAGACATTCAGTTTTCTGTCAAGCCTGATTCCACTTAGGTCCCAAACACTATTACGTAGTCGGCTAACTGCTGCACTAGCTTTGGCAATTCCTGGCATTGACTTCGTCATCAATGTGAACGACTCTTGACAGTGTGCTCCCAAGGTAGGTGAACTTGTCTACCTCTAGCAGTCTTTGGTCTTTCACGGTGATGGTGGGCTCTTTGTTAGGCTTGCCAGGTGCTGTTTGATAGACTACTTCAGTCTTTTTGATGCTGATTGTGAGGTCATAGCTATCACAGGAGTCAGACACTTGATGTATACCTTTTTGTATCTTCTCTTCTGTAGCAACACTTTTGCCCATGTCATCAGCAAAGAGGAACTCATCTAGCACCTCCGTCAGCACCTTGGATTTAGCTTGCAACCTTCTGACACAGAATAAATCTACACTGTTTTCCCATGTTTCCAAAGGGGGAACAGGTGAAACTCTAAATTGCCTCAAATGTTCTGCTTGGCGAAGCACAACAAACTGTGGAATGACAACTCGACATGGGTCATATCATTTTGTAACATACCAAATAAGAATATGGCATTTGTACAGGGTATAGAAATTCTCATATTATCAGGTTATCTAAGCTATTGTCTTGAAACTTGACATGTTGATAGTAAACGATGATTAAATGACCCGAGTTACTTTTGAAAAGAAAAATCGAAAACTTGTTTTCATAAAAAATGGCCGTTTGAAACATTAGCCATTTTTAACATTATAAGCAAGATGTCTCAAAATGATAAAGACACTGCGACACTGTATAAAAGTGAGTCCTGAGCCTGTTATCTTTGATAAACAAATATATGCCTAGCATCCAATAAAGCGGAACTTAGGTAAACAGTGCAGCCCAAGATCAGACGCCAAAGAACATGGCTACTGAACAGTGAACTTCGGCGTCAGATCTGGTCTACAAAATTTCCCTGAATTAACGCTCTGCATGCTGGGTATTTTTCAGCAGACGACATTTTGAATTGCACGACCCGCAGAAAAAGCGACCGACTGAAGTCGGTTGATTTTCTAAGAGTGCCCTAAAATCACCGTGTCATTCTGTATCCGTCCGTAACCCGTTTGTGAAAATTGGTGATAGTGACTTAACCGCTATGAATATTTAAACAATTTTTGGCATACTGATAAATATCAATGAGATCTAACCAATGAACTTGCGAAATATTACATTCCATTTACTATAGCCTCGCCGAGGCGAAAATGTGAAAATTTTCGAACTGCTTCTCCTCGAAAACCGTTGGGCCGATTGAAGTCAAATTTCATATTGAGCCTCTATGGGATGGGGGAAACCAAAGTATGCTCCTGGGGTCCAGGTCACATGACCAAAATGGCCGCCAAGCCATATATGGTCTGTCTGTCTGTCTGTCCGTCCGTAACCCGTTTGTGAAAATTGGTTATAGTGACTTAACCGCTTGATATATTTAAACAATTTTTGGCATACTGATAGATATCAATGAGATCTAGCCAATGAAATATTACATTCCATGTAGTATAGCCTCGCTGAGGCGAAAAATGTGAAAATTTTCGAACTGCTTCGCCTCGGAAACCGTTGGGCCGATTGAAGTCAAATTTCATATGGAGCCTCTATGGGATGGGGGAAACCAAAATTTGCTCATGGGGTCCAGGTCACATGACCAAAATGGCCGCCAAGCCATATATGGTAAAAACCCTTCATAAATTGCTAAAATGGTGACCCTGGGTTGACCTTGACCTTCTTTGTGCCTAGGTCAAACTTTGACACATATGCTTTTGTATTGGACAAGTGAGAATGCATTTTATCCTCCAAACGATTCAGAATACAGTACTAAAGTATAAGATTTATTTTTGCTCCTTACGATAAGGCGCATTTATTGGGGGAACCGTTTTAGGTCAAGGTCACATGACCAAAATGGCCGCCATACCCATATATGGTAACACTCATAAAGCTAAAAGCATCCGGCGGGTCGTGCACTTCAGCTGAAGCACTGGTTATTTTCCTAATTTTTCCCAGAAGACAGGATTTGACATCTCGTGCAATATGTCTTCTAACAAAAGCCTAACATTCGTAGAAACCAAGCTTAAACGCAGCGCAATAAACTTCAAGGCATGTTGTGTCGACCACAATGTGCTTGTGAATTGGTTTAAAACCAGGCACGAAATTTATAACATGTGGCTGTGGACCAATTTCAATGTCAGTGAATGGGCAAGCGGTTGAAATAGTAAACTCGCAAAAACACCTGGGCATTACGATTGAGAGCAACTTAACATGGGAAGGAGAAATTAGTCAGGTTTGCAAAAACGTCAGTCGTAAACTGATATTAATGAAACTTTTATCAAAATACATAAACCAAGAATCCCTCAAATTATAATATAATTCTATATTCTTCCATTCTTTGTTGTTGTATAAAATGGGGTCCTACCACAGCTATAAACCAGCTAAGACTTGTCAACTACAAACGCGCGCTGCACGACTCATATTAAAGACTGACATATTAACACCTTCCGATCAAATATTTAAGCAACTTAGCTGGCTATCTTTTCCAAAGCTAGTTCAATATCACACATGTCTCATGGTACACAAAGTTAAAAATGGACGGTCCCCATCTATTCTAAGGCTCGTCTCAAAACACCATGACCGACGAACGAGATCGACAGCAAACGAAAAACTGCATGTTCCTAGATCGCATACCACGTATTACGACAAAACCTTTTCCACCACAGGTTCAGTTTACCAAATGAAATTAGGGTAAGTGAAATCCTGTTTAAATTCTAGAAAGCACCAAAGCACTAAGTCCCGAAAGTTGTCTCTCTTTGCAAAATTGCGGAAAAATCTGCCAGGTGTTCCCATTCCCCTAAAATGTACGTTTGCATACTTTAGGGTTGGCCACATGGTATATACCTACGGGAGGGATGTTCTTATGGATGAGATTTATTGATTTAGATGACAGTTACGAGCTCATAATGGAAACACTGGTGAAAAGAAAGGTTCTGTTTGTTGCCGGTAAAGCGTGTAATGTGTCTGAGGCACATCCGAGTCCCTATGCCAGAATTTCGTTCTCTCTTGCTTCGAAAGAGGACATGGAAAAGGTAAATGTTACCATACATCGAGAACCACACTCTCGTGGTCATTTCATAATGAAATGCTTAACCTGAATTTTTAGCTCACCTGACTGAAGGCCATGGTGAGCTATTGTGACAGTGAGATGTCCGGCGTCGTCGTTCGTCATCCGTCGTGCGTCGTCCGTCGTGCGTGCGTAAATTTACCTTGTGAACACTGTAGAGGCCACAGTTGTGGTCCAATCATCACCAAGCTTTATTAGAATGATCATCATGACAATATCTCGGTCAAGTTGGAATATGGGTCATGTCGGGTCAAAAGGTTGGTCAGTAGGTCAAATCATAGAAAACCCTTGCGAACACACTAGAGGCCCCAGTTGTGGTCCGATCATCATCAAACTTCCTCAGAATGGTCATCTCGACAATACCTAGGTATGTATGTATGTATGTATGTATGTATACATAATAGTATGTATGTATGTATGTATGTATGTATGTATACATACATACATACATACATAACTATGAATATGGTCATGTCGGGTCAAAAAGTAGGTCAGCTGGTCAAATCATAGAAAAAACTCATTAACACTCTAGAGGCCTCTGTATTACCTCCCTTATTTCCCTATGTTAATAAATAGAAGTAAAACATTAGTTAATTTACTTGTATCCTGTGTAGTGTAATGGGTATAGCCTAGGATTGTCACTCAAAAAGTTGTGAGTTCAAATCCCTATCGGGAACATTTTGTTTTTCTTTCTATAGTTTTTTTCTTTTTAAAACGCATATAAAAAATCATAGCCCCAGCCCCCCCCCCATCCCCCCCCCCAAAAAAAAAGTTGTTACGGGGTTGGGATATTGCATTTGTTCTGTACATACATACATACATACATACATACATACATACATACATACATACATACATACATACATACATACATACATACAACATACATACATACATACATACATACATACATACATACATACATACATACATACATACATACATACATACATACATATGGCTGCATGATGCTTCCACGCAGAGCTGAATCCCACCCGCACACGAGTACTGGTAAACCGCTTAGAGGATCTAAGCCTGCCAAGGCAAAGCGGTGTGCACGAGTCGGACTGTCCATGCTTATAAACCCTATTGGTTTCATTGGGCGACAGGGCTTGAGATGTCATTTTATCTCAATGTCGGGTAAAAGTACCACAAAAGTGGAAGCAACGTCACCAAAATGACCTTTACAGTGTTGATGGGGACGTTAAACCTCAAATCAAATCAAACAAACAAACAAACAAACATACATACATACATACATACATACATACATACATACATACATACATACATACATACATACATACATACATACATACATACATACTTTCATAGAAGCCGCCGTGGTGGAGTGGTTATGCCACTCGCCTTGTAAACCAGGGATTGCATGATCGATCCCGGGCTTCTCCAGACTTTCAGATGAGTCTTTAAACCGAGGTTCCATCTCCGTATGACCCTAGCTGTTGGTGAGACGTAAAACTCAAATACTCCGGGGAACGGGAGGTCACGGGTTCGATCCCGGGCCGCGACATACCAAAGTCGTTAAAAATGGTACTAGCTGCTCCTCGCTTGGCACTCAGATTTATGGGGTAGAGCTAGGACTGGTCGACCCAGTGTCAGGATAATGTGACTGGTTGTGGTATCATGTAATGTGTCTGGGAAATGATACTTCAGTGAGGCAGCACTATAAAAGTGAACATTGAGCTCCCTGTCGCAACCAGACACCGTCGTGATATGACTGAAAAATTGTTGAAAGCGACGATAAACCCGAACTCATACATACATACATACATACATACATACATACATACATACATACATACATACATACATACATACATACATACATACATACATACATACTCATGTATGCATGCACATACACAACCATACATGCACACACTCAGGCATGCATGTGCACATACATGCAATCACTCACTCACGCATGCATGCATATACACATACATGCACTCTCACACTCATGTATGCATGCATGCACACACACACACAGACACACAAATACACACACACGTGCATCACACATGCATGCGCACATGCAATTACACATGCATGCATGCACAAACACGTGCATGAATACTTGAATGTGCATGCATGCATGTATGGATGCATACACATGCATGCATGCTCACACACACACATGCATGCATGCATACAAACACAATTTCACACCGGCATGCATGCACATACCCATGCAACCATGTACACATGCACACACACACACACATGTATGCATACATGTATGTACACACACACACATGCATGCATCCATGCACATGTGCATCACTCATGCATGCATGCAAGCACACACACAAATGCAAGCACTCATGCATACTTGCATGCACACATGCAAACATAGACTCATGCATGCAAATGTGCATCATACATGCATGCATGCATGCAAGCACACACATGGATACACACACACATGCATGCACGCATGCTATCACACATACATGCATGCAATCACAATCACACAGGCATGCATACATGCTTGGTCCTATCATCATCAAACTTGCTCAAATCAAATCATATAAAACCCTTGTGAACAGACTAGAGGCCACAGTTTTAGCCTGGTTATCATCAAATTTGCTCGGAATAATCATCTTCACAGTATCTAAGTCAAGTTTGAATATGGGTCATGGTAAGTCAAAAAGTTGGTCAGTATGTCAAATCATTGAAAAACCTTGCGAACACTAGAGGCCACAGTGTTGGTCCGATCATCATCATCAAACTTGCTCAGAATGATCTTCTTGACAGTATCTTGGTCGAGTTCGAATATGGGTCATGTCTGGACAAAATGTAGGTCAGTAGCTCATATCATAGGAAAACCTTCTGAACACACTAAAGGCCACAGTTTCCGTCGGATCAACATCAAACTTGCTCAAAATGATCATCTTGACAATATCTGGGTAAAGGTTGAATATGGGTCAGGTAAACGTAGGTCAGCATGTCAAAATATAGAAAAATGTTGTGAAGACTCTAGAGGCCACAGTTTTGGTCAAATCATCTTAAAACTTGCTCAGAATGATCATCTGGACAATATCTCAGTCAAGTTCAAATATGGGTCATGTCAAATCAAAAAAGATGATCAGAAGGTCATTTTGTCATAACTTTTGAACCGTTTGAGATAGAGCCTTCATATTTGGCACGTAGGTTCCTTGTGACAAAGCTTCCTTCTCTTACAAAAACATTTGACCCGTGACCTTGACCTGCGACCTACTTTATCATACCTTTTGAACCATTTGAGATAGAGCCTTCATATTCCCACCCATACAAAAATGTTGACCTATGACTGGCCTTTGACCTACTTTGTCATAAATTTTGAACCATTTCAGATAGAGCCTTCATATCTGGCTTGTATGTTCCTTGTAACAAGGTCTTCCCACTCATACAAAAGTTTTGTTTATGACCTTGATCTTTGACCCTCTTTGTCATAACTTTTGAAGCATTTGAGATAGATTTGTTTCTGTTTGTTTGATTTGAGGTTTAAGGTTCCCGTCAACACTGTAAAGGTCATTTTGGAGACGTTGCTTCCAATAATGTGGGACTTTTACCCGACACTGTGGTGAAATGACATCTCAAGCCCTGTCGCCCAATAAAACCAATAGGGTTTATAAGCACGGTCCGACTCACACCGCTTTGCCTAGGCAGACTTAGATCCTCTAAGGGGTTTACCAGTACTCGTGTGTGGGCCGGATTCAGCTCTGCGTGGAAGCATCATGCAGCCCATATATTTCTTCAAGCCCCTATGGGCGTGGGACGATAAAGCCTTCATATTTGGCATGTAGGTTCCCTGTGACAAGGGCTCCCGATTCGTACAAAAAATGACCTGTGACCTTGACATGTGACCTACTTTAACTTTTGAACCATTTGAGATAGAGCTTTCGTATTTGGCATATATGTTCCTTGTGACAAGGACTTTCCACCCACACAAAACTTTTGACCTGTGACCTTGACCTTTGACCTTTTTTCTCATAACTCTTGAACCATTTAAGATAGAGCCTTCATATTTGGCATGTAGGTTCCTTGTGTCAAGGGCTTCTCACCGAAACAAAAATTTGACATATGACCTTGATCTTTGACCTACTTGGTTATACCATTTTAACCATTTAACATAAAGCCTTCATATTTGGCATGTACGTTCCTTGTGACAATGGTATCCCACTCATACAAAATATTTTGACATGTATCCTTGACCTTTGACCAACTTTTTTATAGTTTTTGAACCGCTTGAAATAGAACCTTCATATTTGGGATGTAGGTTCCTTGTGACAAGGGCTTCCCACCCAAATAAAAACACTGTGACTTTGACCTGTGACCTACTTTATCATAGCTTTTTAACCATTTGAGATAGAGCCTTCATATTTTGCATGTATGTTCCTTGTGATGATGGCTTCCCAAACATACAAACATTTTGACCTGTGACATTGACCTTTGACCTACCTACTTTATCATTACTTGTGAACCACTTGAGATAGAGCCTTCATATTTAGCATGGATGTTCCTTCTGACAATGGCCTCTCACCCATACAAAAATTTCGACCTGTGACCTTGACCTTTGACCTACTTTGACAAAACTTATGAACCATATTCGATAGAGCCTTCATATCTGGCATGTAGGTTCCTTGTGACAAGGGCTTCCCACCCATAAAAAAAAACTTTTGACCTTTGACCGTGACCTTTGACCAATTTTGTCTTAACTTTTTAATCATTTAAGTTAGAGCCTTCATATGTGACATGTAGGTTCCTTGTGACAAGGTCTTCCCACTCATGCAAAAACTGTTGGCCTGTGACTTTGACCTTTGACCTATTTTCTCATATGTCTTGAACGATTTAAGATAGAGCCTTCATATTTGACATGTGGGTTCCTTGTAACAAGGGCTTCTCACCGATACAAAACTTTTGACATGTGACCTTGACCTTTGACCTATTTTCTCATATCTCTTGAAGCATTTAAGATAGAGCCTTCATATTAGGCATGTAGGTTCCTTGTGACAAGGGTTTCTGACCGATACAAAACTTTTGACCTGTGACCTTGACATTTGACCTATTTTCTCATAACTCTTGAACCAATTAAGATCGAGCCTACATATTTGGCATGTAGGTTCCTTGTGACAAGGGCTTCTCACCGATACAAAATTTGACCAATAACCTTGATCTTTGACCTACTTGGTCATAACTTTTGAACCATTTTACATAAGGCCTTCATATTTAGCATGTAAGTTCCTTGTGACAAGGGCTTCCCAATCATACAAAATATTTTGACCTATGTCCTTGACCTTTGACCTACTTTGTCATAGCTTTTGAACCGTTTTGAATTGAGCCTTCATATTTAGTATGTAGGTCCCTTGTGACAGGGCTTCCCACTCATGCAAAAAAACCTGGGACATTGACCTTCGACCTACTTTATCATTACTTGTGAACCATTTGAGATACAGCCTTCATATTTGGCATGTATGTTCCTTCTTGCAATGGCCTCCCACCCATACAAAACTTTCGACCGGTGACCTCGACTTATGACCTACTTTGACAAAACCTTTGAACCAGTTCCGATATAGCCTTCATATTAGGCATGTTGGTTCCTTGTGACAAGGGCTTCCCACCCATAAAAAACTTATTACCTTTGACCTTGACCTTTGACCATTTTTGTCTTAACTTTTTAACCATTTAAAGTAGAGTCTTCATATGTGGCATGTAGGTTCCTTGTGACAAGGTCTTCCCATTCTTGTAAAAAAAATTGACCTGTCACTTTGGCCTTGATCTGTGACCTACTTCATCATATCTTCTGAACCATATGAGATAGAGCCTTCATATTTGGCATGTATATTCCTTGTGACAAGAGCTTCAAATCCATACAAAAATTGTCCTGTGACCTTGACCTTTGACCTACTTATCATAACTTTAGAACCATTTGAGACAGCACCTTCATATTTGGCATGTATGTTCCTTCTGACAAGGCCCTTACCATATTACCTACCATTTCATTTCTACAGTGTGGATCAGGCGAGCGATCCAGGGCCATCATGGCCCTCTTGTTATGCCCCCAACTTCGAAGAAGTTGGAGGGGCATATTGCTTCTGGGAGGTTTGTGTGTCCGTTACGCTTTATGATGCATAGCATAATTCAAGAACCCTGTATGCTAGGGTTTTTAAATTTCATTTATGGATTCCTCATGGACAATTTGGGGACGCATACTTTTTTCTCGTCAGGATTATGCCCCTTTCAAGAGTTATTGACCTTTGATTTTTTTTATAAAATCCTGTCAGCAAAATATCTCAAAATCTATTGGAGCTAGAACCTTGAAAGTTGGTGAATAGATTGGTGGTGATGAGTAGATGACGAAATTCCGAAAAATACTTTGTGAGTTATGGCCCTTTGTCACTTTGGTAATTTGTGTCCATTGTAATGTATGGTAAAAGTGATGCATGGCATAACTTAAGAACCGTGTATGCTAGGGTTTTGAAATTTCATATATGGCTTCCTCATGGAAAATTAGCTGACATGTATTTTTTTCTCATCCGGATTATGCCCCTTTCAAGAGTTATTGCCCTTTGAAATTTTTTTATAAAATTTTGTCAGCAAAATATCTCAAAAACTATTGAAGCTAGAGCCTTGAAAGTTAGTGAATAGATTGGTTGTGATGAGTAGTTGACTTGATGAATTTTTGACGGAATTCCGAAAAATACTTTGTGAGTTATGGCCCTTTGTCACTTTGGTATTTTTGTCCATTGTAATGTATGGTGAAAGTGATGCATAGTCTTACTTAAGAACCGTGTATGCTAGGGTTTTGAAATTTTATATATGGCTTCCTCATGGAAAATTATCTGACGCATATATTTTTCTCATGCGGATTATGCCCATTTCAAGAGTTATTCCCTTTTGAAATTTTTTTTTCATAAAATCTTGTCAGCAAAATATCTCAAAAACTGTTGAAGCTAGAGCCTTGAAAGAGGGTGAATTGATTGGTGGTGATGATTAGATGACCTGATTAACTTTTGACAAAATTCCGAAAAATACTTTGTGAGTTAAGGCCCTTGTCACTTTGGTAATTTTTGTCCATTTTAATGTATGGTAAAAGTGATGCATAGCATTACTCAAGAACCCTGTTTGCTAGGGTGTTGAACATGTGCTCACACATACATGCACACATACTAACACATGCATGCATTCACTAACACATGCATGCATGTAAACATATATTCATTTTTGCATGCATACATGCATGTACATTCATGCCTGTATGCATGCATGCATACATACATGGATGCACATACTTATGCTTACATGGACTCACAAATACATGCATGTATGAACTCTTCCATGCACACACATGCATGTAGGCACACACACACATGCATGCATGTATGCAAGAACACACACATGCATGCACATCCACATGCACACACATGCATGCATGCATCCACACATTCACTCACTCTTTCACATATGTATGCATTCACACATGCATGCACATGCATGCATGGACACACTCATGCATCTATGTACACTCATTCATTCATGCACACACATGCATGCATACACAAACTCACACATGTTTGTATGCATAGATGCATACACACACACACATGCATGCATGCACACACACAGAAACACATACGTGCATGTACTAATGCATGTATCAAACACACATGCATGTATACACACATGCATGCATGCATGCATGCACATGCATGCACACCCACATGCGTACTCACACCTGCATGCACTCATGCATGCACACGTGCTTGCACTCCTGCTTACATGGACTCACAAATACATGCATGTATGAACACTTCCATGCACACACATGCATGCAGGCACACACACATGCATGCAAGAACATACACATGCATGCACATCCACATGCATGCATGCATCCACGCATTCACTCATTCTTTCACACATGTATGCACTCACACACGCAAGCATATGCATGCATGGGCACACTCATGCATCAATACACACTCATTCATTCATGCACACGCACATGTATGCATGCACAAACTCACACATGCTTGCATCCATACATACATGCACACACATACACACTCATGCATGCACGCACAAACATACACACGTGCATGTACTCATGCATGTATACTAACATACATGCATGTATACACACATGCATGCATGGACACACATGCATGCACCCCCACATGCGCACTCACACCTGCATGCACTCATGGATGCACACGTGCTTGCACTAACACATGCATGCATGTATGCACACACATGCTTGCTTGTGCATGTATTCACACTTGGAAGCTCGCATACACTCATGTATGCATGCATGCACACACTCATGCATGCATGCACACACTCATGCATATATGCACACTCACATGCATGTATCCACTCACACATGCATGCACTCACCCATGCATGCATGCACATGTGCACTCACTCATGCATGCATATATACATTCACACATGCATGCACCCATGCATGTTTACATGTATGCACCTATGCATGTGCATATACATACATACATACATACATACATACATACATACATACATACATACATACATACATACATACATACATACATACATACATACATACATACATACACACATGCGCATACATACATACATACATACATACATACATACATACATACATACATACATACATACATACATACATACATACATACATGCAAACATGCATGCATGCATATCAGGCATGCAGGCATACACATACATCACACTGATGCATGTGGGCAAGAGTGCACACATGCATTCACACATGCATGTATGTACACACAATCCCATGCATGTATGCATGCACACACTCAGGCAAGCATACATGCACACACATATCCATATGCAGGCATGCGCTCACACATAACTAGTTCAACTTAGGCCCCTATTGGCAACTCTTGTTCACGTATGGCCCTTTGAAAATTGGACATTTAGGGTCAAGCATATGGTTGGGGGGGGCATAGTGTTTTACAAACACCAGCTCTAGTTTGAAGATTTAGTTTATAAATTCAGAAGAATACTTGATAGCGATAATTTTTTTGGTCAGTTCAGGTAAATTATTGCGAAATACAATACAATTGGTTATAGAATGGGTGTTATGCGACAGACTGCGTGTTTGATTGTCGACCCTTTTTTCGTTTGCAAGGCGGTGTTCGGACTTCGGACATTTTGAAGGTCAATTCCTAAATGTTGTGAATTCAAGAGGGATGCAGCCTGATATTTCCTGGGTTCCACCGTCCATATAACTGGTGGTTTTCTTCTACTCTGACGGCGGATTGTTGTTGAGTCATCAACCTGATTCATAAATGTATTAATCTATACATGATCGTTTTATTGTGTATTTTATTACGAATCAGTGTTGAGGTAGGAAACCGCCATGCAAAAGTATCCATGGTTGAATCGAAACTAAATTAGCGCTTTTGAACCTATGATGCCGTCCACAAAGTTAAAGTCAATCCAGTTTATTGTTTGAGAAATTTCGAAAGAAAATTTTCAACTTGGTCGCCATGGTGGCCATCTTGGAAATCAGATCCAACCGATTTGGGGCAATTTTGAATCTAGAGGTTGATTTGAGGCTTCCTATCAAGTCAGTCTATTCACGATTGGTTTTCTTTTGTTCCAGCATTTCAGCGGTGTCTTGCTGGCGAGTCCTCATCGTTGTTTCATCTCTGTGGTTGTTTGATTTTTGTGTTCAAGGAGATGTTGCACTGATGAGTTAGGAGGCCTTCATGCGGACAGAACAAATTATTTGTCTAAATCGAGATGGAAATAAGGGCGATGATTGTGGCCTAAGCCCCACAGTGGACTTCGTTTCACTAACCGTTCTGTCGCGATTGATTTTTGTTATGGTTTGCCTTTGAGTGTGTGTATCGCTTATATTATTTTGTTTTGGATAGCCAATTGACCATTGTGTGGGAAAGTAACTGCCCTTTTGGCTTTCCGCTATTGGTGTTTCCGTTTCATGTCTGTGCTTCTTTCCCTTTGGTGTCTCTGATGGGAGCTGTGGGTAAGTTGTATCGATTCCTGATCATTGCCTTCACTTCTATTTTGGAGGAGTTATCAAAAGTTGATTTTATTTTTCAAATTCGATGCCCCAAAATTTCAGGTTAGTCCACATAACCGTTTGTAAGAAGACAGCAATTTCATTTTATATCGGGTCGAAACATTATTGGCAATTTCGAACAAAGTGTTCCAAGAAGTGCCATTGGTTTAGCGGGAGTTGGTGGCCATCTTGGAAATAAGATCAAACTGTTTCAGCAATAATACATTTTGCACTTATGCCGATGCTTCATATCAAGTTTAAAGGTTACAGATTGAAAAGTTTTGAAAACGGTGTTGGATTTTGTTGAAAATGTATAAAATTAACGGACGGACAGACAGACAGACGGGTGTACAACGGAGAGCAGTTGTCCTCAACCGTTTTGTTTCGCAATTGAGCTTTTATCAGAGAATCAGAACATGGATGCCCATATGTGCGGTAATTTCATTATCAGCTACAGACAAATTTTGTTAACTAGTTGGCATGTTATTCCATGATACCGCTTTAAATTTGTTCATAATGTTCCTAATGTACAGGAAACATACTTTGGAACAGTGTGCGCAAATCAGTCGAATTACTACGGTGAAGAACGATGGTTTGCCGCACCTGTGGGGTCAGATCTGACTCACAGCTCTTGCGAAATGGATGGCAATGATTCGTTTGTTTGTTTGTTTGTTTGATTTTGGGTTTAACGTCCCCGTCAACACTGAATAGTTCATTTTGTAGACGTTGATTCCATTTTTATGGGACTTGTACCCGACATTCAGATTGCAATGAATATTACGGTTAATGCTCAGGGGCCAGTTGTTCAAAGCACCGTTAGCTTAACGAGCTCGTTAGTGGTCATATTGTTAACTGTTCTAGCAAGTGCAACATCCACAATGTTGATATTTTTGCTAAAAAAATGTGAGCAGCTTTTGCATACGCAAAAAGCTGCTCACATTTTTTAGCAAAAATATTAGCATATTTATCATACTGAATTATCAAAGTTTTAACGATACATTAACTAACGACGTCGTTAGTTTTGGACAACTGGCCCCTGGTCAAATGTAAATGGCAGGACGAACTAATGCACGAACGAGCAAACAGACAGACCGAAAATCTGAACACTACAGATTCTGACCAGAAGCAGCACGAACAAAAATGATTCGTTTTAGGTATCATGAATCCGTTTAGTTATCATGTTCACATTCTTGGGTCTGTGTATATGAAAAAGTGGTACGTGAGACCAATAAAGATTGAAATCAGTTTGTGCATCTTGCGACCACATCTGATTCTTCCTTTTTCTCTCTGTGGATGTACTATTACGAGCCAAGCGTAGCAGAAAGAATATATTCAGCAGTTTAGCAAACTAGTCTTACGAAAATCTAACAAAAGTTATTTACACAGTGTTTTACAAAGTGTTTCCCCTAAATGTTATCACTGAAATGAAATAAGAAAGAATTTTTCGCTTAGCTCTGTGTTTAAATATCCTTAAAATTCTTTTGTCTGATTCCACAGAACATTACGCTAACACACCCGTGCGACATAGTTCATTTTTTCACATCTCCAAAATGGCTACTTTTCGGATGAAACTCCATGATATTTTTCTTATTTATACTGCAAACATAGGTTATGGGTGCTCGTAAGAACCGCCTCATTGAACCGCACAATTTATTTATCCCTGACTGTGTCTCCACTATGGTTGTAAAGACGAAAAGTCGCTTCCATTGCTGAGAGAATTAATCATAATCCCGAAAAAAAATAGTAACAAATAAAAACCCCTAAATACAGAGTGTACTGCAGTGCCCGATAGCCTTATATGCGCTATATGAGCATCCTTTTTTGGGATGCCTATGTGGCGCAGTGGTTAAGGACGTCGGCCACTGCAGTGCTAGGCGACGTCGCCGCATCGGTGCGTGGGTTCGAATCGCAGTCAAAGAAAAATAATGTTTACCCCGTAAACCCCAATTTTCTCTATACAAAGTAGGGTGTAAGGGGGTGCTCATTTCACGGACTTGGTCACGTGATGATGAGCACTAAGTCCAAAATGAATAACAATCATTAAGTAATCCAACACAGAAATTAGTATGATTTGAAAACTCCAAAACTGAACTAAAGGAAAACCTTTATCCTTAAATAGACTTAGTGAAGTTTCCAGAATCATGTCGAAAGAAATTTACTCTATCCTAAAAATAATGTGATCTGGAAACTTTTGGGTTATTCATTATTCCCTTTTCTTGTAAACAAAATATTTACCAACTATAAACATTTTATGATTCTTATTCTAGATCCTTCCCTTTTGCAATAAGTTAGTAAAACAAAATCCAATGAGTATAACGTGGGAATCAGAAACAAAATCTTATACATGTACATAACAGTACAAGTATCCACAGATGACGCAAGCTATCCAGGAAGACTTGCTACGCAAGCTGAGTGTCTATAGTCGCTCGTGCCACATTGTACTTTTCCTATGCCCTGAGCCTACTGAATAACCATTATCCAGCTGGATAATAAATTTTCTGACTACCAGCCAATCAAATTACTTGATATGTTGTATGCATGTAAATTCACAAACTGAATGACAAACGGTGTATATCCTGATACGATTACTTCTTCAAAAGCTGTCTGATTAGGATCTATACTGTTTGCAAAGATAGAGGTTGTCGTTTTCAGGAGGACAATGGTTAAGTATGAAATAACATTTTTCTTCCTTCTTTACTTCCAGGGTTTCAAGATATTAGCTGAGGAGTTAAGAAACTTGAGAGCTCTCCGAGAGTAGCAGAGGGAATGATTTCACACTTCACAAGAAACTGTTACACCTTAATCAGCAGTAGAAAAAAAAAACTGTATTGTGTTTTTAAAGATTCGTATATGAACACTATCTTGGACAACAAAAAATGCATTCAAATGAAAATCGGACACAGCATTTTTCCTTCATATCTAGTTTCAGTTTAAACATATTTTATTGCATCAAAATGAGCAATGGGGTTAGGCCACAAGTTCTCTCAACATTAGTTACGGCCCTTCCTTAATATCTATCCCTCTCTCATGGTAATTTTGCCCTGTTTTAAGTGATTGTGACGCGGAGACGCAATCGCACCAATACTACAGGTCATATTCTAGAAGTTTCTTTCTTCTTCAAGTCACCCACTGAGTACAATATATGCTTGCCTGTTTCCTTTCCTTACAAACAAGGTGATACAAGTATAGTGTTTGTATGAACACCTGATATTTTCCGCATATTCCTGTACGCCTTACTGTACGTTTAGGTTTGGTTTTATTTGGATTGCAGTTTGGTGACCCTGTCAGACAGCCAGCCGGCTAATTTCCTAGCCACACTGTCCTAGGCACAGATAAAGGATCTTAACACGAGTGTTCATATATTATTGAAATTATTAAACTAGTTGAGGAAAAGTAATAAAATGCAAGGCTTTGTCGAGCATTTTACCCATTTTCAAATCCTCAACGAGTTTAATAAATTTAATAATGCATGAACACGAATGCAAGATTCTATTTATCTTATGACATTAAAACGCATTTTATTCACATTTTTTTAACAAAAATGTCAATAGTCCAGTCGTTAATGACTTCGTACCTGTGGTAACGTTATGGGCGTATCTAACAAATTTGCATGTTTGATCGACTGGTGAATTATTTAAAATATTAAATGGCATTTTTATATTCTCAGAAGTGACGTCATATGGTTTACCAGTACAGTGCGCATTCTTTCGCCACCTTCTTGAATGAATGGGAGAGAGAGAATGGCTGTAGAAAATGGCTCATAATAAATATCCAGGAAAGAATGTTTCTTGCACATCAGATAAGGAAATCCGCGGTTCTAGCCTGGGATAGAAATTCTGTTCTTACCCTGATGTTCTTACCCAAGCAAACTACATAAGTATAATGCGCGAAAAATAAAATAGGCCCCGTCAAGCGATTTTGGTACTTATCGCCTATGCGAGTAGCGAAGGTTCGCTGCTCGCTCATACAAGCAGTGAATCAAGAGGAGCCCTCAGACAAGATATTATCTTGTTCGGACAACATATTATCTTATGCCCACAAGATATTGTCTTGTGCGGACAACATATTATCTAGTCCGCACAACATATTATCTTGTGCGCACAAGATATTATTTTGTGCGGACAACATATTATCTTGTGCAGACAAAATATGATCTTGTCCACACAAGATATTGAGTTGTGCAAACAAGATATTATCTTGTCTGCACAAGATAATATCTTGTCTGCACAACATAGATCTTGTGCGGACAAGATATTATCTTGTTCACACAACTTAATATCTTGTGCGCACAAGATATTATCTTGTCCGCACAAGATAATATATTGTGCGCACAAGATAATATGTTGTGCGAACAAGATAAGATAATATCTTGTTCGTACAACTTCCCAAGATCTTTGTTGTGCAAACAAGATAATATGTTGTGCGAACAAGATATTATCTTGTGCACGCAAGATAATATGTTGTCCGCATAGGATAAATTATGTTGTCTGCTGCACACAACATATTATCTTGTCCGCACAAGATAATATCTTGTTCGCACAACTTAATATCTTGTTAGCACATTATATTAAAAGAAATTCATGTCCCTTTCCGTGTTCCGCAATAAACACCATGGATTTTGTATTTTTTGTTTTGTTTTTTCTTTTTGTTTTCTAAAGCAAACAGTCTCAAGAAATAAAAAACATCAACCAGTTTTTATGCTAATTGCGAAATTGATTTCATCTTATTATTTTAAAAATGTCCAATATTTATTTTAGCAGTAACAATAAAATACCATGGAAAATATTTTCTAAAATCACTGAAAGCAATTCAACTAATTCAAAAACTAAAGGAAACACTATGTAATTACAGTTACACATCCTTGCACTAAAATGGCTTCTATCTTATGTCTTTAGAATGTGTTTCAGATGAAAATGATTTTTTTATTTTCCTTAATATTTCTAGTCCAAGTATAGATTGTGAATGCTTGTTAGAACTCAGGGATTTTGTGAATTTCGCTGATTTTCACAGTGTTGCACCTGACAGCAACTTCAACTAGCCATTGTTTCATAATGGATGTGCTGTTTTACACCAAACTCGGTATGAATGTTCAATGGGCAGTAGCCTTTCAAATGCAACCTTTTATGACTTGATCATTGCTGTCATGGTAAAGAGGGGGCATCTCAAATTTGGCAAAAAAGTGTGTTTTCACATGAATTTTTGACCACATTTTAATCTTCACACAGCTGTCAAGGCAACAATTAAGGTGTTTGGCACTGGCCATTTTCACTGTTTGCAGCATGTTTTATTAGCAACAGTTTTCAGGCATTTTTGACCCCAGACACCCTCAGATATAAATTTTATCGGCCGGTAGGGCCATACACCCAAAATTTTTCGGGGTGTGAGGGGGGCAAAGTCCCCCCTTCAAACCCCCACCCCCCAGAATATTTTTAGTGTGGAGGCGCGCGAAAAAAACGGGTCACTTTTTTGCCCAACAAATCCTTAAGCAAACATAACTATCCAGGGGTAGAAATGCAGATTTTAGGTGCTTCTGGGGCTTAAAATGGGGGGGGGGGGGCAGACACGTAAAATCACGTATCTGAGTGGGAAAGGGATAACTGAAATCTGGGAACATACTAAATTTTAGTCTAAAATGCATTAATTATATCTGAAATATTGTTTCTTGCAATAAAATAATGAAAAAACATTATTTTGGTCAGTTAGGATTTTCTTCATTAACCCTTTACCACGCAGGGATTTTGTGAATTTCGCTGATTTTCACAGTGTTGCGCCTGACAGCAACTTCAACTAGCCATTGTTTCATAATGGATGGTCTGTTTTACTTCAAACTCGGTATGAATGTTCATTGAGCAGTAGCCTTTTAAATGCAGCCTTTCATGACTTGATCATTGTTGTCATGTTAAAGAACGGGCATCTCAAAGTTGGCAAAAAGTGTGTTTTCACATTAATTGTTGATCACATTTTAATCTTCACACACCTGTCAAGGCAACAATTAAGGTGTTTGGCACTGGCCACTTTCACTGTTTGCAGCATGTTTTATCAGCATCAATTTTCAGGCTTTTTTGACCCCAGACACCCTCAGACATAAATTTTAGCGGCCGGTTGGGCCATACGCCCAATTTTTTTCATGATGTGAGGGGGGGGGGCAACGGCAACCCCCCCCCCCCAACCCTTCAATCCCCCCCCCAGAATATTTTTAGTGGGGAGGCGCGCGAAAAAACAGGTCACTTTTTTGCCCAACAAATCCTGAAGCAAACATAACTATCCAGGGTAGAAATGCAGGTTTTAGGAGCTTATGAGGCTTAAAAGGGGGGGGGGGGGGCAGACACGTAAAAGCACGTATCTGAGTGGGAAAGGGTTAACCTTTCAAATGCAACCTTTTATGACTTGATCATTGTTGTCATGGTAAAGAGGGGGCATCTCAAAGGTGGCAAAAAGTGTGTTTTCCATGAATTTTTGACCACATTTTAATCTTCACACACCTGTCAAGGCAACATTTAGGTGTTTGGCACTGGCCATTTTGACTGTTTGCAGCATGTTTTATCAGCATCAATTTTCAGGCATTTTTGACCCCAGACACACTCAGATATAAATTTTAGCGGCCGTTCGGGCCATACACCCAAAATTTTTCGGGATGTGAGGGAGGGGGGGTGCCCCCCCCCCCCTCTTCAATCCCCCTCCTCCCCCCCCCCCCCCCCCAAGAATATTTTTTGTGTTGAGGCGCGCGAAAAAAACAGGTCACTTTTTGCCCAACAAATCCTAAAGCAAACATAACTATCCAGGGGTAGAAATGCAGATTTTAGGTGCTTATTGGGCTTAAAAATGGGGGGGGGGTGCAGACACGTATCTGAGTGGGAAAGGGTTAACAAGTACCCAAAATCCGAATAAGGATTTGAGTCCTCGTTAGAACTGCCTCAAAGAGGCGGTTCTAACGAGTACCCACAATTTATGTTTTTGAGCAAAAATAAGGAAAATAATAAATACCACCTACCCCACTTTGTAAACCCCACCTTTCTCTATGGAAAGTGGGGTTTAGAGGGGTCTTCATTTAACAGTCTTGATATAATGCTTCCTTACATCGGTCAAATTAACATTGCATTTTTGGGATGGACATTTTTGATAATTATTCTTATTTCTGCTTGTGGTTCTTTTTTTAATTACCAACAACATTTTTAAGCAAACCTAAAAATAATTAAAATAATACAAAATTAATCCCCACTTTCTCTAAAGAAAGTGGGGTAATGGGGTAACAAATGTTTTTAATAATATGGATTTGTAAAGAGGAAGGCAATTCCCAGAGTCATAGTGCATTCAAGTACACATCTCCAAAACTTTTTTTTTCTGCAGAAATGCTGAAATCTTATATTCCAAACTTAGGTAAATGGTTAACATTAGATCCACCTCATTGTGGCAGATTTTTTTGTTTTGTTTTGCAGTGTGGACCCAAATCCTAGAGGAGCAGTCTGATCAGGGTCCACACTGCATGTATGCAAAATTATGTTTGAAAAGTTTGCAAGAGATATACATTACAAAGATGTCCTTTACTGTGAGTAAACAGTGTAGACCCAGATCAGTTGCTACAGAACTAAAATCATCTGCTCTGGGTCTACACTGTTTGCAAAAACCAAACACATGATTCCAGTCAAGATTCTCTCCGACGTAATATTCGGATCTAGATGGCTGGGTTCGCTGTAAAGGTAAAATGGTAAAAAGATAAAATTCTGCTTCCTCTAAGAAGAAGAACAACAACAAGATGAAGAAAGGTGGAAATTTTCTACAATATAAAATATATAGGAATTCATTCATTCACACATTTTGCAGTGTTTTTGTTGATTTATTTATTTATTTATTTATTTATTCTGTTTCCTCTTAGAAGAAGAAGAAGAAGAAGAAGAAGAAGAAGAAGAAGAAGAAGAAGAAGAAGAAAGGTGGAAGTTTTCTCCAATATATAAAAATATATAGGAATTCATTCATTCACACATTTAGCGGTTTTTTTTTATTTATTTATTGTGCTTCCTAGAAGAAGAAGAAGAAGAAGGAGAAGTTTTCTATTAACTCAAAATATAAGAAGACATTTTCTATAGTCTCAAAAAAAGGTCTGAAGATTTTTAATTTGTTTGTTTGTTATATCTGAACTAAATATGCCGTTAATTTATTTTATGAAAAGCTTGTATTTGGTTCCTTGTAAATTAAAAACAAACGAAATTAGATCTGCCATATTGACCAATTTCTACCAATTTGCATTAACCAAGAGGGGCACAAAATTAATGTTGTATTCTTTATCTGACTCTGAAAGCCATGATTAACATCAATTCTATTGCTTTAATTGGCTGTAATTGGCTGAGGGGTATTGTGACACCACAGTGATTGACAGACATTTCAAAAATGATTGACAAGTCTTATCTGTCAAGCATGCATGCTTTCTCAGTTATGCAATATCAATGGTTTGAACCAAAGAAAACAATATAGTCATGATTCATTATCAAACAAACAAACAAACAAACAAGGAAACAAAATACAAGCTCTTCATCAAAGTAAAATGAATAGTATATTTAGTTCTGATAGAATTTATATTCTGAGAAAATAGTAAACGTCTTCTTATTCTAATATTTTGAGATTATAGAAAACTTCGACTTCTTCATCATCATATTCTTCTTCTAATAAATAAAAATAAATAAATACCCTGCAAAATGTGTAAACGAATGGATTCCTTTATATATTTATATTAAAATAAACTTTCACCTTCCTCTCCAATTAAACAAATCCTTTCACCTTTCTTCTTCTTCTCCTTCTTAGAAGAAGAAATACAATGTCTGACTTCGTACGCAATACATACTTATTAAAATTGTCAAGATTTCAAAACTTTAAAATCTTGAATATGTTCTAGAAATTGTTATCCTTTGGAAGCAAGGAATGCACCATAGAACTTGAAAATATGGAGTGTACACGAAGGCTGAAACTTGTTATACTAATTCAGTAGTCATAGTGGTGTTTCTTATCATAATACAGTCGAACTTCAATGGCTCGAACACCTTTGGGACCATGAAAATCTGTTCGAGACAGGGGTAGTTCGAGCCACTGAGGGTTAGTGCCAGGAGGCATAACGACATACTTTATGACATATTTTTCTGTATTCTATAATGAAAAATGTATGCTGTGTGTACTCATTAGAATCGCCTCATCGAGGCGATTCTAATGAGTACACACAGCATACATTTGCAAGATAAAGGACAAAAATCTCCTAAGTTATCCCCCGCTATTTCTTACGTAGAGAAATTCCCTAGGGACTCAAGAACGGGTTCGACTCAGCCATGGTAAACGAGCCATCGGTGTTCGAGCCATCGAAGTTCTACTGTACATGAGTTTATTTCATTCTATTGGACCCCACCCATCGGGGCTTGAATAAATAAATGGGCTGCATGATTCTTCCGCGCAGAGCAGAATCTAGCCGCACACGAGTACATGTACCGGTAAACCGCCTAGAGGATCGAAGCCTGCCCAGCCAAAGCGGTGCGAGTCAGACCGTCCATGCTTATAAACCATATTGGTTTAATTGGGCGACAGGGCTTGAGATGTCATTTCATCTCTATGTCGGGTGAAAGTCCCACAAAATTTGAAGCAAGGTAGCCAAAATGACCTTTATAGTGTTGACGGGGACGTTAAACATCAAATCAAACAAATAGTTCATTCTTTTTATTTTTTGACCTAGTTGTTCTTTTATGTCCTCGCCATAATTTTTCGGGACTTTCACCGAACATGCTACGAAATGACGTCTAAAGCCCTAGCGCCCTGAAACAAATCAGTAGGGGCGGTCAGACTTGCAACACTTTGCTTGGGCAGGGTCTAAACATGTACACTCCATATTTTTCAGGTCTGTGATGTATTCCTAGCTTCCAAAGTGTGTGAGAATATAGGGATCAACCATGGTTTTTCATGCATTAACATTTGCCGGATCCCGAGGAAGCTGTTTGAACATGAGGCCGCTAGGCCGAATGTTCAAATATCTTCCGAGGGATCCGGCAAATGTTAATGCAATGAAATAACCATGGATGATCGTTGTTCTTGCATAACTTATGAATCCGATAGCAAATTTTGACGAAAACGCCCCAAAGCTCCATATTAATTCCATATAAACTCTTCAAATGCGACAGGCAAACCAAAATGGCGGCCAGTACAGATTGATGTTTACAATGACGTTGTCATGCAGTGACGTCATCATTGAACCCTAAAACCCTACGTTGAGGGCGATAACGTTACGTCGCTCAACGTAACGTAAACAAAGCAAGGCCCGTCTTGTGATATCAAAAGCTCAAAATCCATGTTCAAACAGCACGTGAATTTCATGATTTGAACATGGTTTTTGCTGTTTGACCACGGCTTTCGGTCCATTTGACAATGGCTTCAAACAGCCATGCGCATAGGTTTTTATGCAAGAATTCGGGTTTAACGTCGCTTTCAACAATTTTTCAGTCATATCACGACGGTGTCTGGTTGCGACAGGGAGCTCAATGCTCACATTTATAGTGCTGCCTCACTGAAGTATCGTGTCTCAGACACATTACATGATACCACACCAAGTCACGTTATCCTGACACTGGGTCGACCAGTCATAGCTCTACCCCGTAAACCTGAGTGCCAAGCGAGGAGCAGCTAGTACCATTTTTAACGACTTTGGTATGTCGCGGCCCGGAATCGAACCCGTGACCCCCCGTTCCCCGGAGCGGACACTCTACCAACTGAGCTATCGGGGCCGGTATAACCCTTTTATAGAACATATTTCTAAGCATGTAACCAGTACTGGTGTGTGGTCGGTTTCAGCTCTGTGTGCAATCTGTTTCTTCAAACCTCGATGGGCGGGGGCCTGTATGGATGAATGGATGCATCTATGGATCGTGTCCGATCCACAACTTTGATAACCCTTGATGAATTTTAAAATTGATATGCAAATCATGAGAGGATGTTCTGAGTTCAAGGCCAAAGTCAAACATTACAAATATAGCCTATTTTTGTGTCTGGTCCACAATTTTGTCATTCCTTGGTGGATTGAAATCATTCCTTGGTGGATTAAAAACAAAACAAAAAAAAAAAAAAAAAAAAAAAAACAGGCGCAAATGATAACCATCATAAGATCAGATGTTGCTGTAGCTCCAAAGTCAAGGTCGCACTGATGTCAAAGGTAAAAATAATTATGTTTTTTTTTTGTGTGTGTGTATGTCGGTCTGTCCAGTCCTCCTTGATTAAATTTTAAATCACGTGGCAGAAATGCCCAGAGTTATGAAGTGCAGTAACTTTTCACTACTGAAGTCAACGTGACCATCACTGACTTATAGAAAATCCAGCTAATGTTTATTTATAGTAAATGTCACACTATTCATATCACGGTGAGGTGCGAGTGTTGCATAAGAGGGTTATCTATCCAATCTAGACTGGAATCAAGTGTTCGGTCTAGCAAACAGTGTGGCATCTGATCAGGGTCTACACTGTCTGCTAATAGTATAGGGTTAGATAAAATATCTGGACTATCATGTTTTTTCTTCCCCTTTTCATGATTTTTTCTTTACACCATTTTACGGTGATTTTAGTGTGAGCTATAGCCCAGTCATCTTGTAATGCTAGGCCAACAGCTGACCATCATCGGGTCGAGGCAAGAACGGCATACAGACGTCAGCCCATCGCGCGTTGACTCATGGTCAAAGTAGAAGTGAAGGCGATGATCAGGAATCGATACAGTTATCAGAGACACCAAAAGGAAAGAAACCCAAACATGAAGTAATTAGACCCTAATGGAAACACCAATTGGGGAAAGACAAAATGACAGTCACTTTCCCACAAAATAGCCAATCGACAATCCAAAACAACAACAATATATACAGTCAAGCCTGTCTTAAGCAAGCAAGCAAGCAAGCATGTAGTTCCCATAAAAGGCAAATGCATCAATATTCACCCGTATTAAGCAAGCACGTGTCTTAAGTAAGCACATTTTGGTCATCCCTGAGGCACACCGGTTACCGCGGTACAACGTGACGCGACTGAGTACAGCAAACGCTACTGTTTTTTTTTTGTTGTTGTTGTTTTTTTGGACGGGAGAAAAGTGTGAGTACAATGTTTCCTTTATTTTGTCCAACATATCACGATTTACGTTTTTCTGTTGGTTTTGCGATGATAACAGATTGTGTTTTTGTTGTTTTGTCCAAATTTAAGTTATGACACGGTCAGAGAAGGGAAATGAAGTCAAAAATTAGGCCAAAATAGGTAGAAAAACAAACCTTCAAGTTTTAAGGGTCTATCAATCAAAAATAAACGACATATACACGAGCATTCTTGGATTTTTCATGTCTCTAGGCATCGAAGTAAGTATACTATTTTTAATAATTCATAAAAATATTTTAAATCAGAATCGTACCGATTTTTCTTGGCTCACTACCTTGAAACACGGGTACACCTTACCACGGATCATGTGTTGTGTTTGGGTACACTAAACACGGAACAAATGGAACAACAAACACGGATATGGAAAACCGAATTTGGACGTTTTTACCCATTATAAGCGCCATTTTTCAAGAAATAGCCAAGAGGAACGATACATATTTGTCCTTAAGTTGAATAATTACAATTTGTACAGTATGCGCTTGGCCTTTCCTAAAACAAAAAGTGTTTTGGTTTGTAAGGTGTGTTAATAACATGGAGACAACCTTTTACAACAGATGCACGATAAACAGTCGCTATAATCCATAAAATGTCACATACAAAATAACCTGTTTGTTTGTTTGAATTGAGCTTTAACGTCCCCGCCAACACTATTAAGGTCATTATGGAATTGTTTCCAATTTTGCAAGTCTTTTTATCCGTCACTGAGATTTAACGACATCTCAAGCCTACCGCCCAAGGAGAATAATAGGGTTCACATGTATATGAAGGATCGGTCGGACTCGCCCCACTTTGCCTGGGAAGACTAAGACCTTCTAAGTGGTTAACCAGTAGTCCTGTGCGACGGGTTTCAGCTCTGTGTGGAAGTATCATGCAGCCCATTTATTTCTCCAAGCAGCGGTGGATGGGGCCCAAGAATAACCTGTACATAAACATGTAAACAATATAAAACTACAGAGGGACCGTTCAAGTAGCCAACAATGAGCTATACTGAGCAAAACCAACTTCAATGAGACAATACTGACAGTGCAACCACAAGAATCTGCAAAATAATGTGTTAGTACAGAAATTGCGCATGCACATAGTTTGATCGCTGAAAGCAATCAAATTCTGCGGGCAACGAAAGACTAGCGCCGTTTCATAAGTTCTTGCACACCAGACGAGGAAACATAGATTTTACCCTGGGATAGAAACTTTTATCCTAACCGGGTTTTCTACGAAGGGATGGTATTGAGCCCGAGAATTCCGAGGTGTTTAACTCAAAGGGTGTCTGGTGTGCGCTATTTGTATAGAAAGTCGTGTACGCTGTCCGTAATGCGACGTCACTAAACGTCACAATAGACGTTAGCAGTCTAAGTGACCACATATTCAAAATCTACGTTTTTAGATTTAAGTAATGCAAGAAAAGGAATCTGAAATGTTCTCTTTGGTAAACATTCTGTTTTGCTCACCTCATAAACCCGTGGTCCTGGGTTCGATTTTTGGCTTCTCTAAACTTTCTGACAAGTTGTTAAATTGAGATACCCTCTCTGTATAAGCTTAGCGGGTTGCTGGGACGTATAACTCAAAATACACACACGGTCATTCTCTCTCTTTCACTGACTCAAGAAGGGCGGTTGTCAAATTCTGGCGTAAGAATACGCACTGGGCTGGTTTTATAAGCCTTCAAGGTAAACTAACTGGCTCGCTGTGACCTAAATAGTGTTTGCTGGGCTGTTAAACTCCCAACCAAGCGAAGAAACAAGGCAGCCAAAGAAAGTGGTGTGAGGGATAGATAGGAAAGTTTGTCCATCATACTCAGAGGCGTAACTACCTGTACGCAGATACGCACTTGCGTACACATTGCAAACGTAAAAAATAGACGTAGAAGAAAAAGAAGAAGAAAAAGAAGAGGAAGGAGGAGAAGAAGAAGAAAAATAATAATAAGAAGAAGAAGATGAAAAAGAAGAAGAAAAAGTAGAAAAAGAAGAAGAAGAGGAAGAAAAACAAGAGGGCCCAATGGCCCTATATCGCTCACCTGTGTACCAGAAAATCATTAAAGTAGGAGACCACTTGACATTGCTACATACTAAATATCTAAGCTCAGGCAAAGCGGTGTCCATGCTTATAAACCCTACTGGGTTCATTGGGCGACAGGGCTTGAGATGTAATTTCATCTCAATGTCGGGTTAAAGTCCCACAAAATTGGAAGAGACATCTCCAAAATGACCTATAAAGTGTTGACGGGGATGTAAAACCTGAAATCAAACAAAATCTGTGTGTGTGTGTGTGTGTGTGTGTGTGTGTGTGTGTGTGTGTGTGTGTGTGTGTGTGTGTGTGTGTGTGTGTGTGTGTGTGTGTGTGTGTGTGTGTGTGTGTGTGTGAATTTGGGTTTAACATTGCTTTCAACAGTTTTTCAGTCATATCACGACGGTGTCTGGTTGCGACAGGGAGCTCAATGCTCACTTTTATAGTGCTGCCTCACTGAAGTATCATGTCCCAGACACATTACATGATACCACACCCAGTCACATTATCCTGACACTGGGTCGACCAGTCCTAGCTCTACCCCGTAAATCTGAGTGCCAAGCGAGGAGCAGCTAGTACCATTTTTTACGACTTTGGTATGTCGCGGCCCGGGATCGAACCTGTGACCTCCCGTTCCCCGGAGCTATCGGGGCCGGTAACAAAATCTGTGCCTTATGGTTTTGGAGAAAAAGATTTTTTTAAGTTTTTTCCAGTATAAGTCTATAGGAGCTAATGAAGCCTGGGGCTTGGCCAATTTTGACCCAAAGTGCACGGTTGGCAGCATTTATGTAGGCGACCATTTTGTGTTGCTATATACTCAATATCTAAGGTCTGTACTTCATGGTTTCAAAGAAGATGACTGAAGCTTTTTTCCATTATAAGTTTGTTGGAGTTAAGGGGCCACAGGATTTGGACTCCAGGGACATGATTGGCAGGATTCATGTAGGCGACCACTCGACATTGCTACATGCTAAATACCTAAGCTCTGGGACTTAT
Source organism: Lucinisca nassula (assembly GCA_963580285.1). NCBI lineage: Eukaryota > Metazoa > Mollusca > Bivalvia > Lucinida > Lucinidae > Lucinisca > Lucinisca nassula. The sequence continues at coordinate 102,819,616 of OY757023.1, read as the reverse complement.
GGTTTCAGAGAAGATTTTTGAAGATTTTTTTCGCCATTTTAAGTTGTTTTTTTTTTTTTTGTTTTTTTCATTATGTGGTTTCAGAGAAAATTTTTGAAGTTTCTCCAATTGTAAGTCTATGGAAGCTAAAGAGCCCTGGGGTGAGGCCAATTTGGATCCCAGCGCATAACTGGCAGGATTTATGTAGGTGGCCACTTGACGTTGCTACATACTAAAAATATCATCTCAATGTCGGGTAAAAGCCCCACAAAATTGGAAGCAACGTCTCCAAAATGACCGTGTTGACGGGGACGTTAAACCTCAAATCAAACAAACAAATGTAGGTTCCTTGTGACAAGGGCTTCCCACCCATAAAAAACTTTTGACCCTTGACCGTGACCTTTGACCATTTTCGTCTTAACTTTTTAACCATTTAAGTTAGAGCCTTCATATGTGGCATACAGGTTCCTTGTGACAAGGTCTCCCTACTCATGCAAAAAATTTTGACCTTTGACCTATTTTGTCAGATGTCTTGAACGATTTAAGATAGAGCCTTCATATTTGGCATGTAGGTTCCTTGTGACAAGGGCTTCTCACCGATACAAAACTTTTTACCTGTGACCTTGACCTTTGACCTTTGACCTATTTTCTCATACCTCTTGAAGCATTTAAGATAGAGCCTTCATATTTGGCATGTGATTCCTTGTGAAAAGGGCTTCTCACCGATACAAAACTTTTGACCTGTGATCTTGACCTTTGACCTACTTTGTCATAGCTTTTTAACCATTTTAAATAGAGCCTTCATATTTGGTATGTAGGTTCCTTGTGACACGGGCTTCCCACTCATACAAAAAAAAAAACCTGTGACATTGACCTGTGACCTACTTTATCATTACTTGTGCACCATTTGAGATACAACCTTCATATTTGGCATGTATGTTTCTTCTGGCTATTGCCTTTCTTCAATTCAAAAATTTCGACCGGTTACCTTGACTTTTGACCTACTTTGACAAAACTTTTGAACCATTTCCGATATAGCCGTAAATATTAGGCATGTAGGTTCCTTGTGACAAGGGCTTCCCACCCATAAAAAACTTTTTACCTTTGACCTTGACCTTTGACCATTTTTCTCTTAACTTTTTAACCATTTAAGTTAGAGTCTTCATATGTGACATGTAGATTCCTTCTGACAAGGTCTTCCCATTCATGCAAAACATTTTGACCTGTTACTTTGGCCTTGATCTGTGGCCTACTTAATCATATCTTTTGAACCATTTGAGATAGAGCGTTCATATTTGGCATGTATATTCCTTGTGACAAGGGCTTCAAATCCATACAAAAATTGTCCTGTGACCTTGACCTTTGACCTATTTATCATAAGTTTTAACCATTTGTGATAGAGCCTTCATATTTGGCATGTATGTTCCTTCTGACAAGGCCCTTACCATATTACCTACCATTTCATTTCTACGGTGTGGATCGGCGAGCGATCCAGGGCCGTCATGGCCCTTTTGTTTGAAGATTTAGTTTATAAATTCAGAAGGATACTTGGGAGTGATAATTTTTCTGGTCAGTTCAGGTAAATTGTTGCGAAATACAGTACAATTGGTTATAGAATGGGTGTTATGCGACAGACTGCGTGTTTGGATGTTGACCCTTTTTTCGTTTGCACGGCGGTGTTCCGGACTTCGGACACTATGAAGGTCAATTCCCAAATGTTGTGAATTCAAGAAGGATGCAGCCTGATATTTCCAGGGTTCGACCGTCCGTCTAACTGGTGGTTTTCTTCTACTCTGACGGCGGATTGCTGTTGAGTCATCAACCTGATTCATGATTGTATTAATCTTTTCATGATCGTTTTATTGTGTATTTTATTACGAATCAGTGTTGAGGTAGGTAACCGCCATGCGAAAGTATCCATGGTTGAATCGGAACTAAATTAGCACTTTTGAACCTATGATGCCTTCCACAAAGTTAAAGTCAATCCAGTTTATTGTTTAGAAATTTCGAAAGAAAATTTTCAAGTTGGTCGCCATGGTGGCCATCTTGGAAATCAGATCCAACGGATTCGGGGCAATTTTGAATCTATAGGTTGATTTGAGGCTTCCTATCAGGTCAGTCTATTCACGGTTGGTCGTCTTTTGTTCCAGCATTTCAGCGGTGTCTTGCTGTCGAGTCCTCACCGTTGTTTCATCTCTGTGGTTGTTTGATTTTTGTGTTCAAGGAGATGTTGCACAGATGAGTTAGGAGGCCTTCATGCGGACAGAACAAATTATTTGCCTAAATCGAGATGGAAATAAGGGCAAAGATTGTGGCCTAAGCCCCACAGTGGACTTCGTTTCACCAACCGTTCTGTCGCGATTGATTTTTGTTATGGTTTGTCTTTGAGTGTGTGTATCGCTTATATTATTTTGTTTTGGATAGCCAATTGACCATTTTGTGGGAAAGTAACTGTCCTTTTGGCTTTCCGATATTGATGTTTCCATTTCATGTTTGTGAATCTTTCCCTTTGGTGTCTCTGATGAGAGCTGTGGGTTAGTTGTATCGATTCCTGATCATTGCCTTCACTTCTATTAGCATATTTGTCATACTGAATGATCAAAGTTTTAACGATACATTAACTAACGACGTCGTTAGTTTTGAACAACTGGCCCCTGGTCAAATGTAAATGGCAGGACGAACTAATGCACGAACGAGCAAACAGACAGACCGAAATTCTGAACACTATACAGATTCTGACCAGAAGCACCACGAACAAAATGATTCGTTTTAGATATCATGACTCTTTTTAGTTATCATGTTCACATTCTGGGGTGTGTGTATATGAAAAAGTGGTATGTGAAACCAATAAAAATTGAAATCAGTTTGCGCATCTTGCAACCACATCTGATTCTTACTTTTTCTCTCTGTGGATGTACTATTACGAGCAAAGCGTAGCAGAAAGAATATTAAAGCGGTTGTTCATCTGATTCCACAGTAGGAACACTAAATCCAAAATGAATAAAAACCCATTAACCCGTTTTGCACCAAATGGAATCTTTATCCTTATATATAGCAGGAGTCCATTACAAAATGTAGGGGTGTCAGGTCGTGTTTTCTTCAAAATCTATTTGGAAAATGGCAAACAGTGTAGGCCCTGATCAGACGCCGAGTCCTGCGGCGTCTAATCTGGGCCTGCACTGTTTGCCACGGTACCCGTTTAGGGTTTCCTGTCTGAAATGGGTTAAGTAATCCAACACAGAATTTAGGATGATTATTTAATTTCGCAAAATGAACTAAAGGAAAACCCTTATCCTAGTATAGACTCAGCGAAGTTTCCAGAATCATGTAGAAAGAAATATACTCATATCCTAAAAATAATGTGATCTGGAAACTTTTGGGTTATTTATTATTCCCTTTTCTTGTGAACAAAATATTTACCAACTATAAACATTTTCTGACTCATATTCTAGATCCTTCCTTTTTGCAAAAAGTTAGTAAACAAAATCCAATGAGTATAACGTGGGAATCAGAAACAAAATCTTATACAGTACAACTTCGATGGCTCGAACACCGATGGCTCGTTTACCATGGATGCGTCGGACCCGTTCTTGAGTCCCGAGGGAATTTCTCCGCATTAGAAAAAGGGAGGGTAATTAAGGATTTTTTTTCCTATTCTCTTTTAAATGTATGCTGTGTGTACTCATTAGAATCGCCTCTATGAGGCGATTCTAATGAGTACACACAGCATACATTTTTGTTATAGAACACCGAAAAGATGTCCCAAAATTAAGGCTTCTAGGCTCGAACTACCCCTGGCTCGAACAGATTTTCATGGCCCCAAAGGTTTTCGCCCACCTATGATTAACGATCGGCTCGATATGAGTGAAATAATCTTGAAAGGGCCGTAAAACCCAAACCAAAAAAAAAAAAAAAATGGCCCCAAAGGTGTTCGAGCCATTGAAGTTTGACTGTACATAACAGTACAAGTATCCACAGATGACGCAAGATATCCAGGAAGACTTGCTACGCAAGCTGAGTGTTAGTAATAGTCGCTCATGCCACATTGTAGTTTTCCTATGCCCTGAACCTACTGAATAACCATTATCCAGCTGGATAATAAATTTTCTGACTACCAACCAATCAAATTACTTGATATGTTGTATGCATTTAAATTCGCAAACTGAATGACAAACGGTGTAGATCCTGATTAGATGACTTCTTCAGAAGCTATCTGATTAGGATCTATACTGTTTGCAAAGATAGAGGTTGTCGTTTTCAGCAGGATAAGGGTTAAGTATGAAATAACATTTTTCTTACCTTCTTTTCTTCCAGGGTTTCAAGATATTAGCTGAGGAGTTACGAAACTTGAGAGCTCTCCGAGAGTAGCAGAGTGAATGATTTCACACTTCACAAGAAACTGTTACACCTTAATCAGCAGTAGAAAAAACTAAATTGTGTTTTCGTATATGAACATTATCTTGGATAACAAAAAAATGCATTCAAATGAAAATCGGACACAGCATTTTTCTTTAATATCTAGTTTCAGTTTAACCATATTTTATTGCATCAAAATGAGCAATGGGGTTGGGCCACAAATTTTCTCAACATTAGTTACGGCCCTTCCTTAATATCTATCCCACTCTCTTTTTAATTTTCCCTGTTTTAAGTGAATGTGATGTGGAGACGCAATCGCACCAATACTACAAATATGTTCTATAAAAGGGTTATCCTTTGGAAGCAAGTAATACACCACAGAACTGAAAAAATATGAAGTGTGCATGTTTTCTGGGCCAGACTAGCTAGTTTCGGCCAATTAGGCCTCATCAGTGACCCTCAAGTATTTTCAATATCCCACAATGGAATCAATGATCCCAAAGGACAAGAAAATATAAACTACACTATGATGTAGGGCAGGGAGACTTTTTACGGCCGCCATACATTCCCAGACAGCAGCTGTAGTGACGTTAAATATGTTTTATAAAAGGGTTATCCTTTGGAAGCAAGGAATACACCACAGAACTGAAAAAAAAATATGAAGTGTGCATGTTTTCTGGGCCAGACTAGCTAGTTTCGGCAAATTAGTCATATTCTAGAAGTTTCTTTCTTCTTTAAGTCACTGAGTACAACATGTGCCTGCCGGTTTCCTTTCCTTACAAACAAGGTGATACAAGTATAGGGTTTGTATGAACACCTGATATTTCCCGCATATTCCTGTACGTCTCACTGTACGTTTAGGTTTGGTTTTATTTGGATTGCAGTTTGGTGGCCCTGTCAGACAGCCAGCCGTCTAATTTCCTAGCCATACTGTCCTAGGCACACATAAAGGATCTTAACACGAGTGTTCATATATTATTGAAATTATAAAACTAGTTGAGGAAAAGTAATAAAATGCGAAGCTTTGTCGAGCATTTTACCCATTTTCAAGTCCTCAACGAGTTTAATAAATTTAATAATACATGAACACGAATGCAAGATTCTATTTATCTTATGACATTAAAACGCATTTTATTCACAAATTTGTTAACAACAAATGTCAATAGTCCAGTCGTTAATGACTTCGTATACCTGTGGTAACGTTATGGGCGTATATAACTACTTTGCATATTTGAAACACTTGTGGCAGAGTTAACTTCATTTTTTATTAGGACTGTAGATCTTTTTTACTCTCTGTCACACCGACGACAATATATCCTTTTTATGAATACTGCCGAGAAGAAAATAATTCCATTTTTTTTTTTACACTTTTTATTTATCGTAAATTTCTATTCGAACTCTGGCAAATACAAGTTTTCTTGATATTTATACCAGATAATTCACCGGTGGCAAGAACATACAATGAACGGTGGCATAAGTTTTAACATATACATAAAAATCGTGTTTTACAAAATTCACGATTAACGCTTGAAACCGTTGACCTGACGGTTACAACAGGACCGTCGGATAAACGGCGTCATTTTAGGGAACCGTTAATATAAAATCGCGATCTTCGCGACACCACTGGTGATTTATTGAAAATATTACATGGCATTATTATATTCTCAGAAGCGACGTCATATGTTTACCAGTACAGTGCGCATTCTTTCGCCACCTTCTTGAATGAACGGGAGAGAGAGAGAATGGCTGTAGAAAATGGCTCAAAATAAATCTCCAGGAAAGAATGTTTCTTGCACAACAGATAAGGAAATCCGCGGTTCTAGCCTGGGATAGAAATTCTGTTCTTACCCTGACGTTCTTACCCAAGCAAACTACTTAAGTATAATGCGCGAAAAATAAAATGGGCCCCGTCAAGCGATTTTGGTACTTATCGCCTATGCGAGCAGCGAAAGTTCAGGCGAGCCTTCGCCAGAACCTTCGCTGCTCGCTCATACAAGCAGTGAATCAAGAGGAACCTTCAGACAGGAAGCCATATCCCTGGCCCCTCTGAATGGCTGGGCATGCGCAGTTAAAATTTGTCATGACGGAAAGCTCGAAGACACAAATTCGCTTGGCGGGGCTCAAATGTTAAATAAAGTAAAAGGGGAATTTTCTGTATTGTTGTGCAAGAAAAAGAACCTAATACAGTCAAGTACCCAGTTCCGGATCAGTCACGCGTCATTGAGTATTGTAGCCAATACGAATGCTTGGTGCTCATAACGTTTGGTACCATATTATAGAAAAATTATCCCTCTAAAAAATGCACATAATCATTTTTCCAAGTTCCATTCGGCTGATTTTCAGGATTGCGGAATATGAGGCCACGGTTATACCCCAGTTGCTGATCACGGTACCCAGTTACGGATCACGAGATATCGAGTAAAGTTAAGCTACAGTCGAACTTCAATGGCTCGAACACCTTTAGGACAATGAAAATCTGTTCGAGACAGGGGTAGTTCGAGCCACTGAGGATTACTTCCAAGAGGCATAACGGGGTTAATTTTGGGACACCTTTCGGTGTTCCATAATAAAAATGTATGCTGTGTGTACTCATTAGAATCGCCTCGACGAGGCGATTCTAATGAGAACACACAGCATACATTTGCAAGATGAAAGTAAAAAATGTCCTTAATTATCCCATACTACTTCTATGTTGAGGAATTCCCTAGGGACTCAAAAATGGGTTCGACTCAGCCATGGCAAACGAGCCATCGGTGTTCGAGCCATCGAAGTTTTACCGTATTTGGAAACGATCAAATTATGTCGGTTCCTTTCCAGTGTCATTCAGTAAACGGCAGATATCAATTTGTGATTATATCTCCATCATCCCAACCCCCGATGGGGTCGAAAGACATTGTTTTGACCCCGGTCTGCTGTCGTTGCTCCATGTTTTCCTGTCTACTTCGTAACTTTGAAACCATCTGAGATAGTCTCATGAAACTTTACAGAAATAAAACAAACACCATGAGACGACATGCAGACAACAAAAATCATAAGACAAGAATCATAATTTTAAATATACTTTGGAGATATGCCCATTTGAGCATTGGAAATAGCGATTTTGTCATTTACTCATACCCTATCTTACTTAAAATGTGCGAGATGTTTTCATGCAACTTTACCAACATGTTAACTATCAACAGATGATACGCAGAAGACGAGAAACATTACCATTTTCTTTTGTACGGACCTCCGTGGCCGACCAGTCCGGAGATCGACCTGCAATGGACAGAAGCTTCTATGACTACCTATATGACTCGTTACCGCCTGGCATTCTGTCTTCAAATTTTTATTGTGACAATGTTCCTCTCCTTACCTAACCAGTTAAACACGCATCTGACTGAGCCACTGAGACTGGGTCCGAATATGGGAAATCAGGAGCAAATTCTTTCCTGAAACCCATATATGACAATGGAATATTCTACCTAATAAGGTTGGAGTGGCCAATTTCCAATTATAGGGTTGTCAGATTGTTTTTGTCAAATTTTACAAAAATGAATGTTCTTTTAGCAAACAGTGTAGAGCCAGATCTGGATATGCACTGTTTGCCGATGTTCTAGAAAAAGGCCTCTAGGCATATATTAGTTAAGAGGAGACCCCTATTAATAAGGAAAATGAAGGTGTTTTTGAAAGTTGATTTTTAAAATCAAGTTTCTATGTCATTACATTTCTACTTCCGGTACTGGACCGCGTTACTCGACTTCCGCTGTTCGTTCGCTGCATAAAATAGTCCAAATAAACTCTTGACAATTAATTTTGCAGGCATGGAACGTCTTTCAAAATATTTCAGTTTTCGGGACTTTATACGGATTGAATATAAATTGGCACAGAAAGACGAATTCTGAAAAGAAAACAGTACTCTGGGACTATTTTCCTACGCGCTTTCCAATGATATTTATGTTTTACTCTTTCATCCCCGAGTTTCTAAACAGGACTCTTCTCGCTTTAAAATAAATATATTCTTAGGGATTTCTGATTAGTTCACTGACATGATGACAAACAGTGTACATGTAGATTCTGGCGAGACGTTCTAGCTACGTGCCGTCTTATCAGGATCTACAAGGCTTGCATAGATACAGTGTATTTCTACATCGGCGTCTGCACAGATCTACAGGGTTAAAAGGGTTAGCTTATCAGTGACCAACTAAATAACCCTTTACTGACCTACAATTTGCCTGCTTTCGAGAGCTCTAATTGTAAGCTGTGTTCCGTACTTTAGCAAATAGTGAAAACACCGATCAGACGCAAAATTCTGTGGCCTCTAATCTATCTTATTTGTTTCAGAATGTCCCAGTGACTGAGTGTTTGAGTCTTACGTCCCACCAACAGCTAAGGTCATACGGAGACGGGACCTCGGTTTAAAGACTCCTCCGAAAGTCTGGAGAAGCCCGGGATCGATCCTGGGACCCCTGGTTTACAAGGCGAGTAGCGTAACCACTACACCACGGAGGCTTCTCGAATGTCCAAGTATTGAAACAATTAATTGGCATTTATGGGTTAATGTTTTAGGACCCCGTACAGGTTGGAATAAACGTATTGTAATTAGCCTTAGGTAAACGCGGCGTCTGATCAGGGTTATAATGTCTAAATCAAATGGTTTAAAAATGATTTTTTTTTTTTGTCAAGTTATTCTCCTTTTTATGTCCCGACGCCCGAAGGCGGCTGCACAACGTATGTGCATCGTCTTATCAATGCGACGTTGCTAAGACGTCATGTGCCCACTAGGAGAACTTCTCTGTAAGATTATTAGCAGATATGTACTGAGCTTATTTAGAAATTTATGGTTTGACCTTGAAGAAATTGGCAGACACGTTTATCTTTCTTTCTTCCATTTTTTCTTCGCGGGGGTAGTTGAGTGAGGCAATGGCGATGTGTATCTTGTGTCACTGGGGAGTCCAGCTGATACTGACTTACAGTTGGGCAACACCTGCTGTCCTTGCAGCAGGTAATGGTAGAGTGGGGGAGTGTTATTATTTCTTCTGTTTCTACACTTCCATTCATTTTCCTCTTTCTCCTCTGCCCCTCACTTTCATCTCCTCTACAACGACCCCGCCCATCGGGGCTTGAAGAAATATATGGGCTGCATGATGCTTCCACGCAAAGCTGAAACCGACCCGCACACGAGTACTTGTAAACTGCTTAGAGGATCTAAGCCTGGCCATGGCAAAGCGGTGCGAGTCCGCTCGACCATGCTTATTGCGCTGCGTACCAACGCAGCGCCATTTGTAATGAGTTTGAGACACGGACTATGTAATCATGAAACTTGACTTTTCAATGATGTAAGCGAATTGTCAGTTACAGGAGTTCGCGTTATTGATAAAATAAAAACACTTTTTTAACAATTTTAATTTGCTACTACATTCAATTATATATTCAAAATCTGAATTTTTGCCATTCGAATTCTATTTTTGATACATTCTGGATTTTTAATAACGAACTATGTTTTTTGTTTTAATCATCGAAAGGGTATTCGGTTTTGATTATTATTTTATTTTCACTCAGCACAGTCCTGAATATACTCCTGATATTTCATTGTTGAATTATCCCAAAATTTAAATTCATTGTTTGAAATGGATGACAGAAGTCTATGTGTGTTTAAAATAGATGACAGTGCTTCTACACAGAATGGTACAATCTACGGTTTAAACGTATCCCTTTCGATTCCAATGATTGTTAACTGCGCAATATTTAAGCCTGTTACTGCAGCAAAGGCTAACCCTTTCAACCCTGAAGCCCGGCACAGATACTAATGCAAACGTGTAGATCCTGATGAGATGGCGCATAATGAGCCACCTTATAGGGATATATAACTTGTTATCCTGATGACTCTTTTAAGTTACCGGTAGCTACTATATAAATTAGAATGGACGTGCCCAAAGTCTGTGATGGTAGAGCCCACGCCGATAACGCTGGGGTGGAAGGGTTGATGGGTGTAGATAAATCAAAGCACTGACAGCACTGATAGGTCGAGAATCTCTTAGTGAAGATTGAAAAAATGGCCCTGAAGGGGAACTTGAACTGTTTCGTTTACCCCTTTACACTAAGCAAACAGTGTAGACCCTGAACAGACACCGCGTTCTGATATGGGTCTACACTGTTTGCAAAACCCAACACATGATTGCAGTCCAGATTCTACAGATAATTCTCTAAGATGTAAATAACGCGGCTTTTTTTTTTTTTTATTGGAGGTTTAACGTCCCCGTCAACACTGTAAAGGTCATTTTGGAGACGTTGCTTCCAATTTTGTGGGATATGTACCCGACACTGAGATGAAATAACATCTCAAGCCATGTCGACCAATGAAACCAATAGGGTTTATAAACATGGCCTGTCCGACTTCCACTGCTTTACATGGGCAGGCTTAGTTCCTCTAAGTGGTTCACCAGTCCTCGTGCGGGGTCGGATTTCAGCTCTGCGTGGTAGCATCATGCAGCCCATCTAATTCTTCAAGCCCCGATGGAAGGGGACCGCCCGACATTGAGATGAAAAGACAACGCAAGCCCTGCCACCCAATTAAACCAATAGGGTTTATAAGCATGGACGGGCCGACTCGCACCGCTTTGCCAGGGCAGGCGTATATCCTCTTAGCGATTCCCCAGTACTCGTGTGCGGGTCGGTTTCAACTCTGCGTGGAAGCATCTGGCCGCCCATCTAATTCTTCAAGCCCCGATCGGCAGGGGCGTTTTTTTTTTTTTTTTTTTTGTAAATGATCCCTACCTGGATTTCCTAAAAAAACACGCCCATATAATTTTGACCCCCTTAAACCCCACTTTTATATAGTGAAACAGGAGTTAACGGTGACACCCATTATTTTTTCTTATTTCTGATTAAAAATAACTTGTAGATGCCCGTTAGAACCGCATCGCCGAGGCGGTTCTAACGAGTAATCACAATCTATATTTTGAACAGAAATATGATAAATATCAGATTTTCTTCTATCTGAAAATTTTCAGTTTTTATTTACGGTAGACTTTTCAATGTATTCGAATAGCTGTTCTTTGGTAAAGAGTAATAGTCACGTAGCGCAACGTTGAAAGTGCTGTGCTTAGTAACTTTGGTCGATTGGCAAACAATCGACCCATAAGTGTTTTTGTGTGGGTCTGGGAGGGGTGGAATTAACAGTGATATCCGACATTGTTGGTTACTTCCCATCAGACACATGACGTAATTGTGACGTCACATCAACGTCGGGGCAACGTCATGACTTTAATGCAACGTCACATCTACGTAGGTGCAACGTCGTGACATTGCACCGACGTTGAGTTGACGTTGCCCTTGCGACGTGTGCCTGCTAGGTAATTGATATTCTCATACTGATTTTAAACTACAGTATTTAAAACATTCATTATGCAATGAATAATGGGACTGAAAATTTAAGTAGAAAAATAATTTTTCTTTCATCCAATGTTAAATTTGAGAAAATCAAATAAAAACAAAGTGGGTCGTTCTGAGGTTGTTTTAATTTTTTTCGGGATTTTCGGAGCTGGAAAAATGCCAGTACAGGTAAAGTCCCTTGATTTGACATGAGGTATGATGATCCCAATTGTCCCGTATGTACAAAGAATCTTTCTTCCGTTGGACCATTAGAGAGTGGAATGCTCTTTCCGATGCGATCATTTGCACAGTTGAAGGTGCTGATAATACTGAAGCTAATTTTGCCTCTTTCGTGAGAGCAAGGGACTAACTTCGCAGGTCCTGATCTTTGAATGGCATTGGACGTATCCTCAGTAATAATTCCGAATGCTGATTCTGGTATGTGACTTTACCGATGGAGAAGAATCAGCATTTCCTAAGGTCATCCCAGAAGGCAAATATAGAGTCACTCACCTCAGAGTGCATAGGACACTTCAGTGTTTTTCACACGGTGCATCGTGACATTGACATTTGACCCTTGACCTCGAAAATCTGAAGTGTTCATCATCGCTCCACGGGACACATTTGTGGAATGTTTGATACCCCAATGATGATAGCTTTGTCTTTTATCTTGTTCACAATGTTTTCAATGTCAAGTCCATTGTTAACTTGGCATTTGACCCTTGACCTTCAAAATCAATAGGATTTATTCTCTCTCCATGGGGAACATTTATGGAAGGCATGATGCTTCTCCGATGATGGCATTGTCTTTAATCCTGTTCAAAAGTTTCCGGACACACGGACACACACAAACACCCACACACGGACGTATGGTATCGATCGCAACTTTGTTGCGAGGGGATAATAACGAACAATCATGTAGTGTGTCATTGACTGGTGACAAATAGATCTCAAAGCTATAATTCTGAAGTCATTCAAAATTCCTGAAGTATTCTGTTGCTTATTTGCGGCGAAATGCTTTTTATGACCTGCTCGCGATATTTCATACTCTTGTTCCACCTTCTCTGTTTATGATTTGTACTGCCCGCAATTGGGAATGACCTTAGAAAACCTTTCCTATAATGAATCGGTAAGAAAAGGCTCATTCTCATGTATTAGGTCCAACCCTTTAAAGACATGCACAATTATGAAATCTTTTAATGAAATTTAAGGTAAACTAGATCACGCAGTCGATGGTATACCATCGCAAATACCCGCTTTTTCTATGAAAAACACTAATGACTATGTATTAGCTAGCCAAAACTACATATAAGTTAAAAAAAGTTGCAAAGAACATTCTAACTGATAAGCAAAGTTTCAGGAGTGTAACTCTTATAGTTTAGAAGATATGGCAAAGTCATACTTTTTTACCTTTGACCTTGGGTTCATGTTGAGGTCCACCAAAATTATCCCAATTTATCCCATATTCCAACGGCCAATTAATATCCAAGTTTCAGAAGTGTAACACCAATAGTTTAGAAGATATGGCAAAGTCATACTTTTTGACTTTTGACCTTGGGGTCATGTTGAGGTCGAGGTCACACCAAAAGTATCCCAATTTATTCTATATTCAAAGGGCCATCCAATAACCAAAGTTTCAGAAGTGTAACTCCAATAGTTTAGAAGATATGACAAAACCATACTTTTTGACCTTTGACCTTGGAGTCATGTTGAGAACGAGGTCACACCAAAAGTAGCCCAATATATTCTATATTCCAAGGGCCGTCCAATAACCAAAGTTTCAGAAGTGTAACTGCGATTGTTTAGAAGACATGACAAAGTCATACTTTTTTACCTTTGACCTTGGGGTCATGTTGAGGTCAAGGTCACACCAAAAGGAGCCCAATTTATTCTATATTCCAAGGGTCATCCAATAACCAAAGTTCCTGAAGTGAAACTCCAATAGTTTAGAAGATATTGCTAAATAATACTTTTTGACCTTTGACCATGGGGCCATGTTGAGGTCAAGGTCACGCCAAAAGTAGCCCAGTGCCATCTACATTCCATGTATTATCCACAGGCAAAGTTTGAAAAATGTATCTTAACCGGTTTCAGAGGAGATCCATTCCATAGAAACTCGACGGGCGTATGTATACACACACACATACTTAAAGCAAACATACATATCCCCGGACAGATAGACACTCGACTCTGACACGAAAACAATATACCCGATTTTTTTTCGAAAAAGCGGGTATAAAAAAGTTGTTTTCCGCAGCGCTTCCTCCTTTGCTCCAACATGGAGCAATTTTTTACTTGTAAACCCTATTGGTTTCATTGGGCGGCAGGGCTTGAAATGTCATTTCATCTCAATGTTGGGTAAAAGTCCCACGAAATTGGAAGCAACGTCTCCAAAATGACCTTTACAGTGTCGACGGGAACGTTAAACCTCAAATCAAACAAACAAACAAATCATCTCCTCTACTGTCTCTTCTATCTCTTTCCCCCCTTTCTCTTGGAGAAGACAAAAATGATCCGCTAGGGTTGACCTGTCTTTAAACTCAAAGCAATCGATGAATCATTTTTTCTTTGTCGATTTTTAACCCTCTGGGACCTTCAGAATCAGAATTGTTACTGGTGTGTCAAATGACATTCATACACAAGGACCTGTGATATGAGAAGTTAGTCTCTAGATTTTTTCAACAATATATCTAGATACATGTAACTGCTTGATCTGCGACTAACATTGTTATATAATAATTATTCCTCATACATCAACTTTCCTCAGTACTTTCAGTACTTTGATTACAGACATGTGTCTCCAATGAAGTTGTATCTATTCCCACAAAGGAACTAGGCAAGGGCATAAATGTATTGGTTTCAACAGCCTGTGGTACGATCTGCAGTTGGGTAGAGTAGTAATTTACTTGTACCCCAGCATGAAATATATCACATACGACTGGGTGGCTCAGTCGGATGCACCTCTTGCAGGTGGTTGGGAGGTTGCGCTGGTTCCGTTGAGACTGATAAAACAATATTTTCTACGGTCATTCTCTTCTAGAAGGTCGTTGTCAGGTTTTGGCGTGACGAAACATTACCAAACTAGTGCTGACTGGGCCGTTAAACTACAAGATGAAAAGGTAGGGTTTGGGCGGATTTTACATCAACGACCGTTCTTTCTTTCTTCGATTCCGCCTTATCCACCAGAAGGGACACAGACCGTGTACATTATATTCACTCAAGATTTACGGGATGAAAACCATGTTCTCATTGTATCACTGTGTAGCGGTCTTTAACTTGCGCTGGGATGACTTTCCCTGCACATGTGGTGGGGGTCCAGTTGACGTCCTGATCCGGAGGATGGTGCACTCAGTGATCTACTGTACCTTTTCAAAGGTACGGGGCTTTGCTGCTGATATGCCACTTGTTTCGAACTTTTGTTTTCAGCTTGAGGGGAAAAGAGGCAACTCCGGGGGACGCAACTATTACAAAAATATATGTATGTGTGTTTTACGTATCAATCTTGGTCCACTCTTTAAGGAAAGCATTTGTTCAGAGAAAGAATGGGTTCCTCGTGAGGAGCAAATTCGTTCCTGAAAGTGAATACCTGTTTTTTCGGAAGAGCTCAGTTTTAAGAAAGAGTACAGGAAGTCACGAAAGTCGTGTCCCTTGTAAACCAAGATTCGTACTTCCTCAGTGGCAATCAATTCGATTTGCTAGAGTGTCAACTGTCAAGCCATGTAACTGACTTGAACACCCGTAATAAAGTGTTTACTGCTGAACTTCTTACTCAGGGTTATCGGTATCATAAATTATGCAAAGCCTTTTCAAAATTTTAGACGTCATTCCGATTTAATTTCAAAATTAAATGTTGGACTTAAATCACTTCTGCAACACCGAATTTTATGGTGACTTAGTATATAAATTCAGAAAAATATATAAATGCAATGACTTCAGCACACAATTTCGTATAATCATTCTTCGATATAAAAAGATAGGGTACAACATAAATGTTATACGACAGACTGCATACATGGTAGTTAACCCAATCACGGTTGACAGCTTTGCTTCCCTTTTAATTGCACGTCGGTGGATCAGGCCTCGGATTCTATGACGGTTCCAGCGTAAAGGCTTACTGAGAATTAAAGAGTATCTTACTTTAAGTAATGTTGGTTGGTGCCTGATGCTCTGTCTCTGGTCGGGCCCATCGGAGTCTAACTGACGGTCGTCTTTTTCTCCAGCATTTCAGTGGTTTCTTGCTGTCGAGTCCTTACCGTCGTTTCATCTCTGCGGTTGTTTGATTTTTGTGTACACGGAGCTGTTGCACTGGTGAGTAGGAAGCCTTCATGTGGACTGAACAAATTATTTGTCTAAATCGCGACGGAAATAAGAGCGCGGATTGTGGCCACGTAAAATCGATTTAAGCCCCCAGGGGAATTCGGTTGACTGGCCGTTCCAAGGCGGTTCTTCTGTCGTGATTTATTTGTTATGGCTTGTCTTTGAGTGTGTGTATCGCTTATATTTTTTTGGTTTGGATAGCCAATTGGCCATTTTGTGGGATGGTAAATGTCCTTTTGTCTTTCTGCTATTGATGTTTCCATTAGGGTCTAGTTGTTTCATGTTTGTGTTTCTTTCCCTTGGTGTCTCTGATGGGAGCTGTTGTTTAATTGTATTTAACAATCAAGAACTCAAGGAAAATTACTAGGAACCAGACCGTGTGTGTGTGTGTGTGTGTGTGTGTGTGTGTGTGTGTGTGTGTGTGTGTGTGTGTGTGTGTGTGTGTGTGTGTGTGTGTGTGTGTGTGTGTGTTCGTTTTTGTTGTTTTTTTTTTCTTTTTTATGTTTATTATCACTGTTACTATTATTATTATTATTATTTTGAACTTATCAACAACAGAGGAATTCCGACAAACAGCGGTATAACAACAAGACATTAAGGGGAATGGAAACACCTTCAGGGGAGGCAACTCCTGCAAAAGTAGTTTTGTCTCCCATGTCAATAGGGGTCAACTCTCAAAGGAAAGAATTTGCTCCTAATGAGCAAATTCTTTCTTTACGAGTAGACCCCTTTTTCATCAGGACAGGGCTTATAGAAAAGCGAACAGGAAGTCCCGAAAGTTGTCTCCCTTTGAAGAATGGCGGAAAAATCAGCCAGGTGTTCCCATTCTCCTTAAGATACCACAGAAGTTACAAAATATCACAGTGATTTTTACAGAATATACATGTACATATTGGAAATAAGTTGTTAATTGTTGTATAAAAAGTTGTTATATATAAAAAATATAGATACCGACGTGCACACATAAAATTCAAAACAGACATTGACTTTTCTGAGGAGTAATGTACGTGTATAGAGAGAGGTCGATTAAGACTTTAACAATACATAACGTTTGCTTGTTTTGTTGTTGTTTTAAAGCTCCCGTCAACACTATTTAGGTCATTTTGGAGACGTTGCTTCAAATTGTGTGGGACTTTTACACAAATTGAGATGAAAGGACATCTCAAGGCCTACAGCCTAAAGAAACCGTTAGTGTTTGTTTGTTTGAATTTAGTTTTAACGTCCCCTTCAACACTGCTTAGGTCATTTTGGAGACGTTGCTTCCAATTTTGTGGGATTGTTACCCGACATTGAGAAGAAATGACATCTCAAGCCCTGCCGCCCAATGAAACCAATAGGGTTTATATGCATAGACGGACCGACTCGCGGCTTAGACATCAAAGCGGTTTACCAATACTCGTGTGCGTTCGGTTTCAGCTCTGCGTGGAAGTACCATGCAGCCCAATCTATTTCTTCAAGCCCCGGTGAGCGGGGCCCCCGTTAGCTGGTTATGAGTACTCATATGTTCGATCAGTTGCAGCTCAGTTTCAGCTCTATACGGAATCACCATTCAGTCAAATCTATTTCTCCAAGCCGCGAATGGCGGGGGCACACAACACACAACGTAGCTTACAAATGAAAATGAAATGAAATTTAACAAGCATTTTTTGAGAAGCAGTCAGCTTTTGTTGTTGTCAGCCTTTTTTGTCGAAAAATGCGAGATATGAAAAGAGTGAGACCTCTGTCACAGAATCAGATTGGTGACAGTCAAGTGACGTTCACACACCAGGACATGTGATATGGAAAGCCAGTCATCAAATAGATATGGACATTCCATAGGGAATACTCCCTTTATCTTGCATGTAATGGAAGAAATGCTTTTTTTCACTTCTGAAGAGCATAAAAATTATACTTTAGGGTCGTGTCAGAAAGTGTGTGAAGCTATCACCCTTCTACTTGACAATATTTTCATAAGATTTGGTACTAAGTTATTTAGACAAGTTGTGGGTATTCCGATGGGTACTAATTGCGCACCACTTGTGGTTGATCTGTTTTTGTTTTGTCATGAGAGAGACTTCATGATGTTCCTTTCTGCTGAAAACAAGTCTGAAATCATTGAAGCTTTTAGCTCCACTTCTAGATATTTGGATGATTTATTAAATATTGATAATACCTATATCGATGGTTTGATCAGTCAAATTTACCCACCTGAACTTCAGTTAAATAAAACAAATTCTTCAGATAGCGAGGCCCCGTTTTTGGATCTACATCTATCTATTGTAGATGGGTTTGTTTCTTGCATAATTTATGATAAACGCGATAATTTTGATTTTGACATTGTAAATTTTCCTTTTATCTCCCAACCGAATAGGTTCGGGGGATATAGCGATCAGCCTGGCGTCCGTCCGTCCGTCTGTCTGTCCGTCCGTAGACGCAACCTTGTGATGGCCATAACTCTATACCCTTTGAGATTCATTGATGGTTCTTGGCACAATTGTTCACAAGGCTGAGACGGCGTGTCATGCGCAAGAACCAGAACTCTGGATGGCATACTTCTTGAGTTATCTCCCCTTTTATTAAAAAAGAATGGCTACTTCGTGATGGCCATCACTCCAATACCTTTTGAGATATATTGATGGTACCTGGCACAGTTGTTCACAAGGCTGAGACGGCGTGTCATGCACAAGAACCACAACTCTGGTTGCCATGGTTTTTTAGTTATCTCCCCCTTCCAATAAAATTGAGTGACTACCTTGTGATGGCCATAACTCCAATACCCTTTAAGATATGTTGATGGTACATGGCACAGTTGTTCAAAAGGCCGAGACGGTGTGTCATGCAGAAGAACCGCAACTCTGGGTGCCATGTTTTTTTAGTTATCTCCCCTTCCAATAAAATAGAATCGCTTCCTTGTGATGGCCACATCTCCAATACTCTTTGCGATATATTGATGGTACTTGGTACAGTTGTACATGAGGTTAAGCAGGTGTGTCATGTGCAAGAACCACGACTCTGGGTACCGAGGTTTTTTAATTATCTCCCCTGACAATATAACCTTGTGATGGCCATAACTCCAAAACCCTTTGAGATATATTGATGGTACTTGGCACAATTGTATACAAGGTCGAGACGGCACTTCATGCCTGAGAACCACAACTCTGTGTGCTATGGTATTTGAGTTATCTACCCTTCCAATATAACAGTATGACCACCTTGTGATCACCGTACCCCCAATACCCTTTGAGACATATTGGTGGTACATAAGATGCAGATGTACATAAGGTTAAGCAGGTGCGTCATGCTCAAGAATTATAACTCTGGGTGCTCTGGTATTTTTAGTTATCTCCCCTGACAATATAACCTTGTGATGGCCATAACTCCAACACCCTTTGAGATATATTGAAGGAACTTGGCACAAGGTACAGAAGGGTTGTCATGTGCGAGAACCACAACTGTTGGTGTTGTGATATTTGAGTTATCTACCCTTCCAATATAACAGTATGACCAGCTTGTGATCACCATATCTCCAATACCCTTTGCTACATATTGATGGTACTTCGTACAGAAATACATGAGCTTAAGCAGGCATGTCATGCGCAAGAACCACAATTCTGAGTGCCCTGGTTTTTTAGTTACCTACCCTGACAGTATAATCTTGTGATGGCCATATCTCGAATACTTTTGTGATATATTGCTGGTTTAAATCTGGTGCACTTTCTATTGATGAACAATCTTTTGAAGGCCATATTGGATTTTGGTCGGGGGATTTGCCATCTCTTCCGATGGCTATTTTGTGGATGGTGATGTTCCTCGTGCGCCATCATATGGCGTTTATATTTCGCAATTAATTCGTTTGCCAGAGTGTGTAGTCATGTAACTGACTTCAACACTCGTGATAAATTGTTAACGGCTAAACTTCTTAACCATAGTTATCGGTACCATAAACTACGCAAAGCCTTTTCAAAATTTTATAGACGTCATTCTGATTTAATTTCAAAATTCAATATTGGACTTAAATCTCTTCTGCAACAAGGTCTATCGGAACCCGAATTTTATGGTGACTTGGTATATAAATTCAGGAAAATATATAACCGCAATGACTTCAGCACCCAATTTCGTAAAATCATTCTTCGAATAAAAAGATTGGGTACAACATAAATGTTATACGACAGACTGCATGCATGGTAGTTAACCCAATCACGGTTGACAACTTTGCTTCCCTCTTTAATTGCACCCGGTGGGTCAGACCTCAGATTTTATGACGGTTCCAGGGTAAGGGCTTATGTTGGTTGGTACCTGATGCTCTGTCTCTGGTCCGCCCCATCGGTGTCTAACTGTTGGTTTTCTTTTGCACCAGCATTTCAATGGTTTCTTGCTGACGAGTCCTCACCGTTGATTCATCTCTGTGGTTGTTTGATTTTTGTGTTCACGGAGATGTTGCACTGATGGGTTAGGAGGCCTTCGTGCGGACTGAACAAATTATTTGTCCTTATCGCGACAGAAGTAAGTGCGAAGATTGTGGTCATGTAAAATCGATTAAAGCACCCCACCCCCCCCCCCCCCCCCCCCTCCACCCGCAGTGGAATTCGTTTCCGCTGACCGTTCCAATGCCGTTCTTCTGTCGCGGTTTATTTTTGTTATGGTTTGTCTTTGGGTGTTTGTGTCGCTTACATTTTTTATTATGGATAGCCTATTGGCCATTTTGTGGGAAAGTAACTGTCCTTTTGGCTTTCCGCTATTGGTGTTCCCATTAGGGTTTGTTGGTTCATGTTTGTGTTTCTTGTTAATTGTATCGATTCCTGATCATTGCCTCCACTTCTATTTTAACATGGGGATGCCAAATGGGTGGTGCATTTTCAAGTTGAGGGCGAGCCAATGTTTAATATGCAACATCCTTTGTCTGCCTAGGTGCAAAAGCCAAACTACGTCTTCGAAATCCTAAAGTCCTTGTTGCTTTAAATGTAATCTCTGAAATATGATGACCCCAATCAAGCTCCTCAGTGATGTTGATACCAAGATATTTGGCGGATTGAACCTGCTCCAAAGTTTGGTGGTGTAGTGAATAACCAAACTTAATCTGATCCGATCCCGAAGCGGACGATCTACTACTCAGCTATCGGGACCGGGCAAATTACAGAAAAAAATATCGTAGAGCATGTGCTAAGGCACTGGAAAACGTATGCCCAGATCGACCAGGCTTAAAATTTAAAAAGAAACAGTTTAAGGGGAATGGGAACATCTTCAGGAGAGGCAACTCCTGCAAAAGTATTTTTGTCTCCCATTTAAATAGGGGTCAACTCTTAAAGGATAGAATTTGCTCCTTAGGAGCAAATTCTTTCCTTTAAGAGTAGACCCCCTTTTTAGTGGGACAGAGCTTATAGAATGACAGACCTGAAGTCCCGAAAGTTGTCTCCCTTTGAAAAATGGCGGAAAAATGTGCCAGGTGTTCCCATTCCCCTTAAGTCTCAGTTCAGGACTATTTTAAGACCCATCGGTACCGGTGCTCTCAGAGGATATTTGGGAAAACCGAAAACAAACTTTTACCGGAAACAATTGAAAACAAATTTTCATAACTGAAAACAAATTATATCAACACGTATAACATGATTATTGTTGTTTTAGACATATACACGATTAAATGATATGTAAACAGATAATATGCCCAAGTTTGGGAGAATATTTTGAAATAATAACGATTTGATTGCAGTTTTTATAAATTTTCATAGATGGATCATGATCTACACTGCTTGTCTTGTTGTTTGTGATTTAAATACAATATAGTAATTTGATTGGTTAATAGTCAGAAATGGGTGTGACTGAAATAATTTATTCAGCAGGATACTGGTTAAGAAATTTGGTAAAAAAAATGGTTCACCACAAAACAGCAGGCCGGATGCACGTCTGACTGGTCATCAGGATCGAAGTCCCAGGTGAGATAACTGCCCGGCCAGTAACATAATGCTGGCCCAGCGTCGGGCCAACAGCGAAGCGACGTGTCAACAAGCAAATATGTGCAAATGTCGTATCGCTGTCGACCCGACGTTGGTCCCTTGTTTTGTGCTAGCCTGGGCTCCTTTCGTCAAGATTGATCATATAAATCTATTTATGAGTAGTCGTCTTCCTTCTGCTCATCCAAGAAGTTCAGTTGTCAGTTTTGGACGAAAGAATTTGCACTGGACAATGTACTTGTTTCAGTATGTCTATTTATATATGCCCAGGCAAAATGTGATTCGTTTGATATGAGCTTAATGGTGTTGACAGGGCTTTTAAACTTCAAATAAACACACAACGGTTACACATCCGTGGGATATAGTGCATCATGTCATATCTCCAAACATTTTTTCTGGTTATTATTTACTTTGGAGAAGTAAGAAAAAGTATTCCATCACTGATCGCATTGGCCGCCTATCCAAATATTGAAAAGCAAAAACTCTTAACATACTGGCCGGATGTGCAGGCTGGCTAGAGTCTTTGCTGATCGCACATGTTAAATTATAACTTGTTTGTTTTGTTTGATTTGAGGTTTAACGTCCCCGTCAACACTGTAAAGGTCATTTTGGAGACGTTGCTTCCAATTTTGTGGGACTTTTACCCGACATTGAGATGAAATGACATCTCAAGCCATCAACATCGTCATCATCAACAACATCAGGACATCCCTGTAAACCCAACTCTATATTATATTCTAAAATCTATATTTGAACTTGAAATAAGATATCCAATAGCTTCCATAAGTTTAATTAACACAACAGAAGCACGATATTCAAAGCGTTTGATATTTTAGAAATAATTATTGATATTATCGTTTGATTTCGATTCAGAATTTTACAATAGAGAACATGAAAAAATCGCTCTCAAATGACGAAAATTGGCTAAATTATTTCCTAATTTTGTATATAATTCCCATTGGCAGCTTCTAACATAATTAAAATGAAAAAAAAAATCAAATAATGATATTTTTGATATTACACCCAGCAGGCACATGACGTGATTGTGACGTTACATCAACGTCGGTACAACATTATAACGTTTATGACGTTGCACTGACGTTGATTTGACGTTGCCCTAGCGACGTGTGCCTGCTGGGCAGTTTATTTTCGGTTATTTCCGGTAAAAGTTTTCGGTTTTCCCAAAAACCCCTGGTGTAGTGGATAATAAGCTACTCGCCTCATAAATAAGGGGTCGTGAGTTAGATCCCGTGCTTCTCCAGACTTTCTTTCTTTCTTCCCATTTCGCCTTAACCCCAGGAGGGGCCACAGACGGTGTACATTACATACACTCCAGTTTTGCAGGATGAAAGCCTTAATTACGGTAGGGTTCTTTAACCTGCACAGAGGATGGTTCTCCCTGCACAGGGGGGCCTCCAGTTAACGTCCCGATCCGAAGGACGGTGCACTTTATGATATTCCTCCCTGCAAATGATGCCAATAGATCGTATTCGGACACCACCGAAATTTTCACACCGCTGCCGGGGATCGCACCTGGGACCTCCAGCATCAGAGGCAAGTGCACTAACCACTGAGCTATCACGCTGCACAATTTCAGATGAGCCTTTAAAACCGTCTCCGTATGACCTTAGCTGTTGGTGGGACGTAAAACTCAAACACACTCACTCAACAGTACTCTATCTATCTATCTATCTATCTATCTATCTATCTATCTATCTATCTATCTATCTATCTATCTATCTATCTATCTATCTATCTATCTATCTATCTATCTATCTACCTACCTACCTATCTATCTATCTATCTATCTATCTATCTATCTATCTATCTATCTATCTATCTATCTATCTATCTATCTATCTATCTATCTATCTATCTATCTATCTTCTCATACTGAGTCGGTCATATTTGGCCATTACCTCAGTTAGGTGGGTGGCTAAATTTAGAATTTAGCATAAAAAATCATCACTGGATGAGCCCTTAAAACTATTTACAATCCGGACACAGAGGTATCCTAAAACGCATACTTTTGAGTCTCAATCTTATACTGTGCGGGCTTTGAACTCCTCTGCCGTTTTGGCATTCACCACAGAAGATGGAAGACTATTCCACTGAGGAATAGTTCTAGGGAAGAAAGAGTTTTTCAGGGCATCACTATAGGACTGGTACCTACGATACTGTGAGTTATTTGCTCTTGGTGCCCTTGTCAGTCCGGGTTGACACTGTTGCAGGGGTCAAGTACCTATCCTTGTTAATTGATACTGTACCCGAATGTATCTTGTAAAAGTAGGTTAAGGAGGACTACTCACGACGGGTCTCCAGGGATGACCAATCTAGCTCATCAAGCATGGCACCGACGCTGCTTCTATTTCGCCATCGTCTGCAGGTCCATCTAGCAGCTGTCCTCTGCACTTTTTCCACTTGCTGAATCTGAGTTTTAACATAGGGGTGCGAAATGGGTGTTGCATATTCAAGTTGAAGGCGAACCAATGTTTTATATGCAACATCCTTTGTCTGCCGATGGGCAAAATCCAAATTACGTCTAAGGAATCCTAAGGTCCTAGTTGCTTGTGATGTTATTTCCGAGATATGCTAACCCCAATCGAGATCGTCAGTGATGGTGATACCAAGATATTTGGCGGAATGAACCTGCTCCAACGTTTGCTGGTGAAGTGTATACTCATATTTAATTTGCTTGTCTGGAAGGTGTCTTGACACCCTCATTGAATGGCATTTGGCTACATTGAACTTCATCTGCCAATCTGCTTCCCATTGTGCAAGTCGATCCAGGTCATCTTGTAAAATACGACAGTCAGAAGGAGAATATATGTCACTATACAGGACACAATCATCAGCAAACAAACGGACAGATGACCTAATATCATCAGGGAGATCATTGATGAATACCGAAAAGAGGACCGGTCCAAGGACCGAACCTTGTGGGACACCGGACAGAACAGGGACTTGGTCAGACGCTTGGCCATCAAGTACAACTTGTTGAGAGCGCCCTGAGAGCCATGAGCTAATCCAACTATGTGTGGATCCTCTTATCCCATAGTAGTCCAATTTGTACAATAGCCTTCTGTGAGGTACCTTGTCAAAGGCCTTGGCAAAATCCATGATGATCATGTCAGTCTGTTTGTGGCCACGGTTTATGGCCCCATCCAGATTGCTCACAATGTCATGGAAGAATTGGACTAGTTGAGTTTCGCAAGACCTTTGACTTCGGAAACCATGTTGACAGTCAGCAAGAATGCTCTAAAAGGCTAAATGCTTGTTAATGCTGCTAACTAATATATGCTCCAGGGTTTTGAAACAGATGCATGTTAGCGACACTGGTCTATAATTTGCTGCATCATATTTGCCCCCTTTTTATAGACCTGGGTATGAGTTGCTTGTCGCCACTCATTTGGTACAGTGCCCTGGGCAAGTGATTCTTTGACAATAAAGGCCAGCACAGGAGAAATTTCAGCACTACATTCCTTAAGCACCCTGGCATTCAGGCTATCTGGCCCAGATGCCTTATGTATTTTGAGCCTACCCAACCGTTTGGCGACCCCCTTGGGGTCAGTAGCTATGTCTCCCATAGTAGGGAATGGACTATTACCTTTGGATGGTAGCTCATCTTCAGTTTCTCGCGTAAATACAGATTGAAACTGTTTGTTGCATATGTTAGCCTTATCGCGCGAGTCTGTTTTCAGAATTCCGTTTTCCCTTAGCGAAGTGATCCCAAATGCATCCTTTTTAGGGACTTTACAAATGACCAAATTTTTTTAACCTTAGGACTACCATTCTTCTGGGGGCTATCGGGATCTATGATGTCATTTTCAGAGGTAAATATGCTGGAAACATGCTTCCAATATGCATCTCTAATTACCTTTTGTACGTGTGCTCTGAGCGGTCTGTAATGGTTTTAAGTGTCAGGGCTGCTAGACTTACGAGCACGAAAATACATCCTATTGCGTCTTCTGATGAGGTTCGATCCATGGTTCACTATTCTTGGTTTTGGTCATTTTTGTTGGAATAAACCTTTCCATTTCCGTGATTAATTCGGACTTAAAACTGGCCCACATGTCGTTAACAGACCTGAATCTTACAACCTTAAAAGCTTAAACGCCAAAACAACACTTACGGAACACATAAAGAAAAACGAGACCACTCAAAAACTTTGCTATGAGATCACCAAATCACATATCACCAAAAATTACAAACACGCGATCAAAGTATATACGAATGGCAGTAAAGACGCGAACAAAAAAGAAACAGGATGCGCCTTTGTAATACCCGAACTCAACGTTCACCAAAAATTCAAACTTAACAAGCACCTGACAGTCTATACTGCAGAACTCATAGCAATATTAAAGGCACTTGAGTGGATCCAGAAGCAAAAGCCGGAGAGTGTTGTTATTTTAACAGACTCGTTAAGCTCAGTACAAAGTATAAACTCCGGGAAAAGCAGCACTAGACAGGATATACTACAAGAAATCTTATGCTCCATACACAAAATCTTGAAACAAGGTAACACACTAAACATAGACTGGATCCCCGCACACTGTAGCGTGCAGGGAAACGAACTCGCGGACTCACTTGCCAAAGAAGCTCTGTCCCGGGGAAAGGAACTCGAATACCTCCCCACCCCCATGAGGTTTATTCATTCATAAAAGCAAGCGTAAGACAGGAATGGACGCGTATATGGCAAGGACATCACGGTGTAAGGCACTCAATCAGTCAGTCGCTGACCCCGCATTTAACACAATACAGAGACAGCAGAAAGCTAGACTGTATATACACAAGACTGAGACTCGGGGTCAATGGTCTAAAAGCACACAATGTCTTCTACGGCGAGGCCGACCCGATATGCGGACACTGTGGCGTGTGGAGTGTGTAACGCACTACCTCATAGAGTGTCCAGCACATCGCACAGCCAGAGGAGAACTATGGAGACAACTGACTGCATTGGGATATCAAGGGCATATGGGCTCGATCTCAATCTTAAGCTTAAACTCACAGGAAATGAGGGACGCGATTTTCCGGTTCATAGGAAACACAAATAAAAGGGACTTAATATAGGAATATAATAATAGCGTGGCATTAGATTCGATACCAGTGATGTGTATTAAACAGAATTATGCTGTGACTATAATCAGTTTAAATCAAGATAGAAACGTGTTGTTGTAACTCTGTGTTGTATTCAAAATGACTTTTAACAATGGAACAGTATATATATATAAACTTTTTAAATGGAACCGGGCCGGAGATCGTTTAAGTTTAGGGGGAGACGATAAGCCTATTAGGGCTTCCTTACAACTCAGAAGATTACCTGTGATTACCTGTGAATAAGCGCGCGCAACGTGAAATAAGATTCGCACAGTACTGCTCGCCACATCCAAAGTGAGGGAAGACAGAGACATATCAACTAAGACCGGACGGACGGCGCCGGAAATCAGATAAAAACCCGTAAAGACGCTACTTTAACACCACATTACATCGCACCTGAGACACTACTAACCAAAAATGGGCCGTAGTGATCAAAGGGCGGCCGTCTCACGGCGAAAAAGGGAACAGAGTCAACGCTAGGCACTGTGGTTGCGGCCTTGGCTTTGCACTTAGGGGTGCCTACCGGTGACAGCGATCCCTGGATCACTGTTAGAAGACCATGACAGAACGGGGCATGGACCCACCATAAGGAAAATCCATAGCCCCGAACAACCATCCCGAGGGGGTGTGGCAAGCGAGAGGTTAGGACGAGGTGTAGCGTTGTGGTTGCGGCCCACTGGCTTTGCACTTATGAGCGCTACACTAAAATCCTAGCTGATCGGGAGCCACACAGCCCGAAAGAGGACCACACGAGAGCATGCCAGGACTGGGCATGGACCCACCACAAGGGAAATCCATCGCCCGGCACCTCCTGAGGGGGGGGGGGAGGTGAACGGGAGGTTAGAACGGGATGTAACGCTGTGGTTGCGGTCCTTGGACTTTGCACTTAGGAGCGTTGCATCAAAATACTGGCTGATCGGGAGCCACACAACCCAAAGGAGAACGGCACAACAGCACACTGGCAAACAAACCCCTTTCCTTCAGGAACGCATATAGATAAGTGGGACAGAAAATAAGAAACAATACGCCTTATCACATCTTTTTTTTTTCTTCTCAACTTTCGCTTTCGGATAAAGGATGTACATTATAAGGTTACCCAAACGGAATGATCTGAGGGCCCTTGAAAGGACCCTTTTGTAAACACTGACTAGCAGGAAAATCGCAGAAACGCCCTCTCTAAGCACACGTGGTACCTCTTCTGGCCTTCCCTGGACAAATGAACAAGTCCCTGTCATAGTGCCTGTGGAGGCGGCCATCGCTGCCCCAAATTTATACGCGTAAAAAATGAAACGCTGCTTGAGATGCCGGCGCAGAAACTGATTAATCTGACACCGGAACGCTTCGAACCCAGAAGGATCGATATTGCCTCGAAACGACTCTCGAGGTAATACCTCACCAACAAGGCCAGTAATGCCCGCCGCCAAAACCCCCGCTCATAGGGGCTTGAAAAAATGTATGGGCTGCACGATGCTTCCACGCAGAGCTGAATCCGGCCCCACACTAGTACTGGTAAACCGCTTAGAGGACCTAAGCCTGTCCAGGAACCGCGGTGCGAGGCGGCCCGTCCATGCTAATAAACCCTATTGGTTTCATTGGGCGACAGGGCTTGAGATGACATTTCATCTCAATGTCGGGTAAAAGTTCCACAAAATTGGAAGCAACGTCTCCAAAATGACCTTTACAGTGTTGACGGGGGCGTTAAACCTCAAATCAAACAAACAAATGCCCGCCGCCTCCAGAGACCCAATAAGGGACATGATCATCTGCCCGATATACCCCTGCTGATCAAAACTGATATCGTTCCCACCTATGTGGAGAAGCACCACGTCAGGTTTCCACGCCATCATTCTGTCCCACAAGTCCACATGATATCTCGTCACGCGCATACCACCACGGCCGAAAAACCGCACATCGCCTGGTACATCAAACAGCCCTCCGTACAACCCTTGTCGTTTAACATAGAAATCACCAATACAGCAAATTGCGCCATGACCGTAATTAAAACGGACGGTCAAGACGGCCACATATTTATACAGATAAGTGCAATAAACAAACTAATTAGGGCATGACTCAGCGCGACCCTGAAGGAAGGAATCAACACACAACCACCCACGTAAAACTAAACAACATACAACCGCCCACGCAGTACACAAATAGGTAGATATAGCGGGAATACCGTATGCGACCTACATGATTATAACAATTTGTACTAACTACGTTGCTAACGAGATCGGCACACATTGTCTCGGGCCCCCAAATGGCTAGGTAGGAATTCACATTCCTATGGTGCCTTCCTTCACGTAGGATGAGATAATGATGTGCTCAAATTGACCCACTTACCGTCCCACAGAATACGGCATCCTACGTCGAGGAGGGCACCACTTTTTCATATCTTTAGACGGCAAATGCAGAAAAGGGGGTTGACCTATTTTCCACATCCTCCGCGATAGAAGTCACCCACTAACTGACACAGATACAAATTTGGGCTCGAGATGGCGGAGGCCGGCAACTGTGAACGGGTGGGCTTACCCCAAAATGGCAAACACCATCTTTAAAGCACAGGAAAAACAAACAAGACAGGTCCGTGGCGGGGCAAGCACATCCGCCCGCATATACTTAAAAAGTAGACCACTCAGTAAGCTGGGGGGAACAAACAGACCAAATAATGTAAAAATGTACATACGTTACATAAATATGCAAAAATCAAATAAAAATTTAAAAACAAAATACCAATATCATAATTGATACAAAATGTGTAGACGACATCCATAGACAGGGTGCTGGCGTGACGGTGTAGATGCGGCTGAAGCCACAAGCTAGATGAAAGAAATGGATTGACTCCCCCCCCCCCCCACACCCACTTCTCACTCTTTTTCTCTTCTCTCTCTCTCTTTTCTTCCCCTCTCTTGCCCCGCAGGCACATGGCGGGATTGTGACGTCATATCGACGTTGTTGTGACGTCGGTGCGCCGGCGGTGGTCTGACGCTGCGGTAGCGACGTGTGCCTGCCGGGTAAAAAAAATCACATTTATACCCCCTAAATCCCCACAGCACATATTTTACGTGGTGCTTGTCTTTTAAACCATATTCAACAAGGACTACAAGGAGAACAAACCTGGAATACTGCTGCTCAGTATGGAATCCCCATCACAAAGAACAGATAAAGAAGATTTAAATGGTACAGCGGCGTGCTGCAAGTCATATCACACATCGTTATAGGAATACCAACCATGTATGTTCAATGCTTCAGCATCTACAATGGGAATCCCTGGAGTCAAGAAGATCAAAGATCCAATTGATACTTTTCTATAAAGTTGTCCATGACCTGATCGACATACATGCACCTGACTACTTGACTCCAGCATCAGGCAGAACCAGGTCCGCACACTCCAAAAAGTTCAGACAATTCTCAACATCCACAGACTCATTAAAATTCTCTTTTTTCCCACGCACTGTCCCTCTATGGAATTCCTTACCAGCTACTGTAGCTGAGGCTCCCTCACTGGCACCCTTCAGGAAGGAGCTGGCTTCCATCTCAATTTAAATAAGTGTAGGGGCCCAGTCACCTAGTAACTTGCCTTGGGGGGAGCTGTGCTGTCGGGGACGTAAGGGCCCTGGTACCGCCACGGAAGGCAGATTGGTCTTCTCTAGGTGAGCCAAAAAGTGGCTGGGAAAACTTTCATTCTTCATTTCTTTTTATGTTGTACTCTTAATTTATTTTGTTATAGATTGTTTTGTACTGATTTTTGTATTCTACATTTACTTATATTTTAATTATTTCTATAATTCTTCTCCCTGTCTATATTCTCTTTGTTTTCATCTTTCTAGCGTGAACCATTACGAAACCAACCCGTTGTATAAAAGTCAAATCTGACGGCACAACGTAACGATGTAGATGTAGACTATGTCGTGATCAGCCTTGCCGATCGGGGGCATCCCCTCAACTCAACTAACAGGGGATGGAGAATTCGTAAATAATAAATCAAGGGTTTTATCTTGCCGGGTGGGTATGTTTACTTCTTGGGTCAGGCAGTGATCTTTAATTATGTCCAAAAGTTGTTGTAGATATCCCATGGGGTAGCTGCATGTTGCTCCATTCTATATCTCCACAATTGAAGTCGCTACCAACCAAATCACTCTCAACTGAAGATCTATACAAGATACAAGAATTTTATTGCGAATTTTCGGCCCACGAAGGAGCACATAAAGAGGCATATTATATTTAATGGATAAACCAAGTAGACAATCAAGGAAAGAATTCCAAACGACAGATGCATGAAACAAACAAAAAAAAAAAAAAAAAAAAAACTGGAAACCCAGTGCAAATGATATCTGGGTG
Organism: Lucinisca nassula; assembly: GCA_963580285.1. Classification (NCBI taxonomy): domain Eukaryota; kingdom Metazoa; phylum Mollusca; class Bivalvia; order Lucinida; family Lucinidae; genus Lucinisca; species Lucinisca nassula. The sequence continues at coordinate 102,788,249 of OY757023.1, read as the reverse complement.
ATATCATCATTATCCTAAGTATTGGGACAGACAGTCCTACCCGGGTCGGTCTGAAAGCCCCAAGACACCACAAGACACCCCAAGATACCCCAAGACACCTTTATTATTACACATTTATTATTATTTTATATATATTATTATAATTGAAGCGATTTTTGCGAAAAGATTTACATTTGGCCACGTTTAGAATACCTGATATCAGTATATACAGATATCAGTATATACATATATATACACATTGTTTTAAACAGTCAGTCGATTCGTAGCCTTCTATTTTACAGTGTTATACATTATTTTCCTTATCCCTGCTCTGATAGAAGTGAAGGCAATGATCAGGAATCAACACAATTAACCCACAGCTCCCATTAGAGACACCAAGGGAAAGAAACACAAACATGAAACATCTGGACCCTAATGGAAACATCACTAGCGAAAAGCCAAAAGGACAGTTACTTTCCGACAAAATGGCCATCATGCAATTGGCTAGCCAAAACAAAATAATATAAGCGATACGTACTCAACAACAAGCCATAACAAAAATTAACCACGACAGAAGAACCGCCCCGGAACGTTCAGCGAAATGAACTACACCGTGGCTACAATTAATCCCCGCCCTCACTTCCGTCGGGATTTGGACAAATAATCTGTTCAGCCCGCATGAAGGCCTCCCTCTAAGACATAAGTTGTGGTTACTCATTAGAACCACCTTGGCGCCCTAATGAGTGCCCACAATCTATGTTTGGAGTAGAAATATGCAAAAATATAACATTTTTAATCAGAAAATTTATATTTTATTTTTATTTAGTATTTATTTATTTATGAGGTATAATTTTCAATACTGTAAAAAGTAAAGTAAGGAAATAAAACATTAGAAATAACATTAAAGATTTAATATTCTATCGGTCGCCAACACTTTGCTGTGTCATCAGAATTCAGAATCAGAATTATTACTGGTGACTGTCACATCACATGACATTCATACACCAGGAACATTCATACACCAGCATCTTTGCAGAGACACACTTGTGGCTATTCATTAGGTGTGAAAAGTATTATCAGTTAAAAAGGATTAAGCGAACAATAACGTAATCAGTAAACAAGTGGCCGTTTGCATGCATAGATATCAGCTATTAGTATTAAATTGACGGGCATAAATGTGATAATTGCACGACCCGCAGAAAAAGCGACCGACTGAAGTCGGTTGATTTTCTAAGAGTGCCCTAGAATCACCGTGTCATTCTGTCATTATGTCAGTCTGTCAGTCTCTCTGTCCGTTCGTAACCCGTTTGTGAAAATTGGTGATAGTGACTTAACTGCTTGGAATATTTAAACAATTTTTGGCATACTGATAGATATCAATGAGATCTAACCAGTGAACTTGAGAAATATTACATTCCATTTAGTAAAAATGTGAACATTTTCGAACTGCTTCTCCTCGGAAACCGTTGGGCCGATTGAAGTCAAATCTCATATGGAGCCTCTATGGGATGGGGGAAACCAAAATTTGCTCATGGGGTCCAGGTCACATGACCAAAATGGCCGCCAAGCCATATATGGTCTGTCTGTCCGTCCTTAACCCGTTTGTGAAAATTGGTGATAGTGACTTAACCGCTTGGAACATTTAAACAATTTTTGGCATACTGATAGATATCAATGAGATCTAACCAATGAACTTGCGAAATATTACATTCCATATAATATAGCCTCCCCGAGGCGAAAAATGTGAAAATTTTCGAACTGCTTCTCCTCGGAAACCGTTGGGCCGATTGAAGTCAAATTTCATATGGAGCCTCTATGGGATGGGGGAAACCAAAATTTGCTCATGGGGTCCAGGTTACATGACCAAAATGGCCGCCAAGCCATATATGGTAAAAACCCTTCAAAAATAGTCTTCTCCAGAACCACTGGGCAGATTTCCACGAAACTTGATAAATAGCATCTGGGACGTAGGCCCATCATAAATTGCTAAAATGGTGACCCTGGGTTGACCTTGACCTTCTTTGTGCCTAGGTCAAACTTTGACACATATGCTTTTGTATTGGAAAAGTGAGAATGCATTTTATCCTGCAAACGATTCAGAATACAGTACTAAAGTATAAGATATATTTTTGCTCCTTACGATAAGGCGCATTTATTGGGGGAACTGTTTTAGGTCCAGGTCACATGACCAAAATGACCGCCATACCCATATATGGTAACACTCATAAAGCTAAAAGCATCCGGCGGGTCGTGCACTTCAGCTGAAGCACTGGTTAAATTATATATTCGGTACCTTCTGTCCTAAGATCGGAACAAAGGGATGAATGGGTTACTTGACTTTTTTTACTAATTACGAACAAAACGAAGAGGGAAAATAGGCAATGATAAAATGTGTCCTAAGATACAAGGCTTTGGTTTTGAACTTTTTGTTTTTGACCAATTATTTGATAAATCCCAAACTCCAGAATATTGAAAAGAGAATATACTACCTATTTATCTCTATAATTTCTTAGTATTGTGCTAGTTTTAACTGTTCGTGCTATAAATGTCTTAGATGGTATGGCAATTAACAACAAAGGCCATAGATAAGTGTCTTGGGGTGTTTATTACATTGCCGAATTGCCTTCGCTGATAGCTACAAGTGTATATACAGTGCATTCTGTAACTGTTTAGGACGTAAAAAGCGCCTTAATTTGGTTTATTAAATACTTTTAGGTATTGAAAAGACTTCTAACACTATTGTGGAAAGAAATAAATAATAATTTTTTGTGTCTTGGGGTGTCTTGGTGTGTCTTGGGGTGTCTTGGTGTGTCTTGGGGCTTTCAGACTGACCGGTCCTACCCAAACAGTGCAGACCCAGATCAGGAGCAGTCTGGTCAGGGTCCTCACTGTCTGCCACTCCTTGCCGTGTCATGAAACAAATTTTCATATCTTTATCAAATCATAACTTCAGAAGACTTACACAAGCCTTCAAGGTGTCCCAATCTTCAGGATCCCTATCTATCTATCTATCTTCATATACTGAGTCGGTCAAACTTGGCCATTACCTCAGTTGGGTGGTGCGCTAAATTTAGAATTTAGCAAAAAAAAAAAAAAAAAAAAAACACATCCACTGGATGAGTTCTTAAAACTATTTACAATCTGCTTTCAGAGGTGTACTAAAACGCACACCTCTGGATCCCAATCTACACCATGCGGGCTTTGAACTCCTCTGCAGTTTTGGCATTAACCACAGAGGAGGGAAGACTATTCCACTGAGGAATAGTTCTAGGGAAGAAAGAATTCTTCAGGGCATCACTATAGGCCTGGTACCTACGATATTGACTGTTGTTTAGTTTTGATGCCCTTGTTGCAGTTGAAGTAGTCACAGGGGTCAAGTATTTATCTTTATTAAGAGACACTGTGTCAGAGTGTATCTTATAAAAGAATGTTAAAGAGGACTGCTCGCGACGGGCCTCCAAGGATGGCCACTCCAGCTCATCGAGCATTTCACCAACACTGCTTCTGTTCCGCCATCGCCTGCATGTCCATCGGGCAGCCGTCCTCTGAACCTTCTCAACCTGTTGAACCTGAGTTTTAACATGGGGATGCCAAACAGGTGATGCATACTCTAATTGAGGTCTAACCAAGGTTTTGTATGCAACATCCTTTGTCTGCCTAGGTGCAAAAGCCAAATTACGTCTAAGAAACCCTAATGTCCTAGTTGCTTTAGAGGTAATCTCAGAAATATGTTGACCCCAATCAAGATTATCAGTAATGGTGATACCAAGATATTTTGCGGATTGGACATGTTCCAAAGTATGCTGATGTAATGAGTAGTTGAATTTAATCTGCTTGTCTGGAGGGTGCCGTGACACCCTCATTGAATGACATTTGGCCACATTGAACTTCATTTGCCAATCGGCCTCCCAATGTGCTAGGCTATCCAGGTCATCTTGTAAGATAAGACAGTCAGAAGAAGTATATATGTTCCTATACAAAACACAATCATCAGCAAACAAGCGAACAGATGACCTGATATTATCAGGAAGATCGTTAATAAATATCAAGAAAAGGACCGGTCCAAGTACCGAACCTTGTGGGACACCAGACAAAACAGGGACTGGATCTGACGCTTGGCCGTCAAGTACAACTTGTTGAGTGCGTCCAGAGAGCCATGAGCTAACCCACTTAAGTGTGGATCCTCTAATCCCATAATGATCTAGTTTGTACAATAGCCTCCTGTGAGGTACCTTGTCGAAGGCCCTGGCAAAATCCATGATAATCAGGTCAGTCTGTTTGTGGCCACGATTAATGGCCCCATCCAGATTGCTCACTATGTCATGGTAGAACTGAACTAATTGAGTTTCACAAGACCTTCGACTTCGGAAACCATGCTGGCAGTCAGCAAGAATGCTTTCAGAGGCTAGGTGCTTGTTAATGTTGCTAACTAATATATGCTCCAGGGTTTTGCAACAGATGCATGTGGCAGCATAAACTCCTTGAGATGTTTAATATAACGCCAAAGCATATTATGCACTATAAACTCTTCTCCTGTTTGTGTATCGAAATTGTCAGATTCTGCACATCATTGTTTTACCGCAAAGATCCCAAATATTGGGACAGACAGTCCTAACCAAACAGTGCAGACCCTGATCAGGAGCAATATGACCAGGGTCTACACTGTCTGTCATTCCGTCTGCACTCCCTGCTGTGCCATGAAGTGCTGAAGCTCTGCGGTCCGGGCCATTTTCGAATTATTATTATTTTATTTTATTTTTACAAAGGGCTATGTTTAGAGTTTCTATTTTTGGGATTTAAATTTTGAAATATAAAAGACGGCATTTCATTTATCAAACATTTGTGAAAGGAAAACTGTGTTTAGTGTTACTAAAAATAAGATAGCGTTGATTCTAAAAATAGCATCGGGGCGGATACTGCTTCATACGCTTGCGCGGGTTAATCTGGCTAGTTTCCGGTATCCATGTTAATGAGAAAAGAGTTGTCGTCACACAACTCACAACTTCGGTGCCAGTTTTAAAGGTACGGGAGGCAGAGCTTCAAGAATGTTTGTCGAAGGACGTATAAAGTCCACAAAAACTGAATGATGAGTCATGATTTGAACCTAGGGAAAACCTTGCAAAGTCTGAATAAAGAGAGGTCTTTCTTCCGGTTTGAGTGAATCCCTCCTGTCAGATCGATTCATCGAGGATACTCCTGTCAAATCGCATGGATCTATCTATCTATCTATCTATCTATCTATCTATCTATCTATCTATCTATCTATCTATCTATCTATCCTGCAATCTGTCATATTTAATCGTTACTGGCTGACGTACATTACGTACAAAGCAAGGTTTGCAGGAAGCGGTATAAACCCGAAAGACCTAAATCACCCTTGTAATAAGTGAAATTACCATGGTAGGGTGTGGTATGGGTAATAACGGTTGGGAGGGCTAAGGTGGGTGGATAGGATAGGCAGGCATTTTTAAGGTAGGGTGGGTAGTAGTGTACTGAAATCCCAGTGGAAACAGCCATTGATTGCCCCCGCCCATCGGGGCTTGGAGACATAGATTTGGCTGCATGATGCTTACACGCAGAGCTGAAACTGGCCGCACACAAGTACTGGTAAACCGCTTTGAAGGAGTGGTGCGAGTCTACCCATCCATGCATATAAACTGGTGGTACCTAAATAAAGTTTACTGCACTCAGTGCACTGTGCTAGAACATCTCCCACTATTAGCTGATACCGGCCCCGATAGCTCAGTTGGTAGTGTCCGCTCGGGTTTGATCCCGGGCCGCGACAAACCAAAGTCGTTAAGTCTGGTACTAGCTGCTCCTCGCTTGGCACTCAGATTTACGGGGTAAGGCTAGGACTGGTCGACCCATTGTCAGGATAACAGGGCTTCCGTTAGGCGGACGTACGGCGTATATTACATCCTGAAATCGCTTCCGAACGCCAAAATTAAACATCAAAGGCGTCCCATGGACTCCCGAAAATTTCTCTGTACGGCCAAAAATCTTTACCGAGGCGTATAAGCCCGCCCACTTTTAGCGGTTTGTAAAAAGTTTTCTCTGCCTTCTTAGCTGAAAACGCTTTCTGTGTTTATTGCGTACTAAGGACATCCCATTTTCTGCCTGCGCGGTACTATATTGACAGTCAGAATCACGCGCGTCGGCACACCTTTGATCGTCATCGGTGTGTGAAAAACGTGTCGAGGTAATTGCTCGGTGTTTACAAGTAATTAAACGGATTAGTAGTTGAGGATAAACTAGTTATCTCATTGATGATAAGTGTTTCGAATCCTGTAAACTTGTTATTGTTTAAATTATAGCGGGTCGTAATTTAGGTGTTTGGTAGTGAGATTATAATTAGGGGTGCAAAGTGTGACAATAGTTTCAAAGATACATACGCATTTTTTTCTTGAGTTAATAGCAGGTGTTCACTAGGTGAAGTGGCGAAAATAATTTATAGAATCCCAAAATGTCGCCGCGATCGCTGTTTGATTTTGGTGCCTCGAAAATATGTAAAACTGGCGAATGTGACCAGGCCGTTTCGTCAGGGTCCGAGCTGAAGTCTGATCTATCTGTTGCCAAAAAGAAAGAGAATAAAAACTACCGCTGACTCATCTAAAACTGCACCAATTGACCAAAGTTGCACGTGTTTCTGCCTGTTTGTCTGAAGCAGTTCCGAATGTTTAGAGTACAATGAAGACTCGAAGCATATGTTTTGCGAAGTTTGGCAAAAATCTTTTTAATCCATATCTGACAATGGGTGTCAGGTTTGTTTTATTTGTGTGAAGTTCTACAAACAATGTAGACAGATCAGACGCTATGTTCTGTGGCATCTGATCTGGATCTGCACGGTTTGCTAATGACCCAAAAATGGGCCACCAAGCATATTTGGGAATGGGTAATGCGATTGTTTTCTTTACTTTTTATTTATTTATTGGGGGTGGGGGGGGGGGGGGGTGGAGGGAGTTTTACTTTGAAAGTTATAAAATTTATACAGGCCAAGCGAAAATATTTTTCTTTTTTGTATGCACCCCTCTGCACTGTAGTGACCACATGTATGTCACATAGTTATGAGTAGTTTAAACTTCCTCACAGAGCTTTGCTTGATTGTTTTGAGTTAACGGCCCAGTCAACACTATTCAAGTCATTTTAGCCATCTAAAAGAAAATACAGGTGATTAAAATTGCAGGCAAGAGAGTCATAGATTAAATAATATATATTTCTTGATCAAAACAATTTTACGATCCGCAAACACCTTGCTTCAAAATTGGGACTTCCTGGATTTTCCAGTGGGACTTCCAGATTTCAAGGGTAGGAAGTCTGGGACTTCGTGAATTTGGGAGTTAATGGAAGTCCTGAATGACGGATCAGTTTGTACCGCGGTAGTTTTTATTCTCTTTCTTTTTGGCTAACAGACAGATCAGACTTCAGCTCGAACCCTGACGAAACGGCCTGGTCACATTCGCTGGTTTTACATATTTTCGAGGCGCCAAAATCAAACAGCGATCGCGGCGACATTTTGGGATTCTATAAATTATTTTCGCCACTTCACCTAGTGAACACCTGCTATTTACTCAAGAAAAAATGCGTATCTATCTTTGAAACTATTGTCACATTTTACAAACCGCTAAAAGTGGGCGGGCTTATACGTCTCGGTAAAGATTTTTGGTCGTACAGAGAAATTTTCGGCAGTCTGCGGGACGCCTTTGATGTTTAATTTTGGCATCCGGAAGCGGTTTCAGGACGTAATATACGCCGTACGTCCGCCTAATGGAAGCCCTGAATTACGGTAGGGGTCTTTAAGCTGCACTGGATTACTCTCCCTTGTTAACGTCCCAATCTGAAGGCCTTGTGTTGTGCAAATTCTTCATTGGAAGTGTCAAGGGTTGGCAAGCATACAGCTCAGCTGACTTGGGGAGGGCGTTCCACGTGGAAAAAGGAGTACTTTTTAGGGAAAGTATAAAAGCTGGGAGTAAAATTTGACAATTGAATAAACATGCACCTATCTGGATGAAATTTGAAACAAAAATAGAGTATAGACACCTCTTGAAAATGCACATTAGATGTACATAATATTATTATCAAATATTTTTCACGATTTAAACTGAAGTTTAAGACCATGTCCCATAATTTGGGGTCAGGAGTAACTTTTTTGGTATTGACAATGTCAAGCATTTTGCAAATTTACTTACATGTACATGTATGTTGAGTCTGGCATTGCTACAGTAACAAGAATACATGTAACTTTATGCCTTATCAAGTAAAAACATGTCATAGATCAGAAAAATATATAATATCACACCTGATAGACCCATAAGGATAGCTTGTGATTTATACACACTCAAAATCCTAATGGGAACTTGAGGCCATGACTTTCGACACTTAAAAAATGTCAAAAAGTATGTGAGTGTTCCCAATTTATGATTTTTAGTCAACTTTGTAAACTTATTTTGATAAATTGGACACTGCTACTCTCAACAACTGTCATTGAACACAGGTTTAAGCTGCAATCTTAAACACAGATTGAACACATTGATTACAGGTTTAACTCATTACATACAGGAAACCCCTAAAGGGGTACCTTGGCAAACATTGTAGGCCCAGATCAGATTCTGCAGTATGCAGCTTCTGATCACGGCCTGCACTATTTGCTAACAGAATTCTCCATCAAATATAGAATAAGAACGAAAAAATAGCCCTACCATCCCTTACAAGACACATGGACTTGTCCAACATATAGCAAAGGATGAGTACACTAGCATACAATGGGTTAAGCTAAAGTACACACTTCCTTGTTTTTATTTTCCACAGAAATGGTAAGATACAATGTATAGAGTAAACAAGGGGTGAAAGGGTGGTGTGTTTTAGCTTGATCCTTGCTGCATATTCAGTTAAGCCACACCCATTTCTGACTTTGAAGCAATCAGATTACTTGATGTAATTTATTCCTACAAATTCATAAACTGACTGTCAAACAGTGTAGATCCTGATCAGATGGCTTCTTCAGAAGCCATCTGATCTGGATCTTCACTGTTTGCAAAGATAGTGGTTGTCGTGAACAGCAAGATAAGGGTTTAAATTTTGTTTTGCTCTTTTCAGGAAGCAAAGTTTTGCGGTTGTAGATACTAAGATGCAGACAATAAAATGTGTGGTGGTTGGGGACGGTGCTGTTGGAAAGACCTGTCTACTCATATCATACACTACCAATAAATTCCCTTCAGAATATGTTCCAACGGTAAGACAGCTTACATATACATGTAGACCAAAACTTCTTTATAACACTATTAATGGGGTCCAATGCAGAAACTGTGTAAGTTAAACAGCCATGTTATATCCAAACAAAGATGTATAGATTATATGGTCATTTTTTCTATATAATCTATACATTTTTTGGGATCCCTCTTGAAACTGTGTATTATCCAATATCCATAATTGTGTTATAACAAACTGTGTTATACTGAATTTGTGTGTATCTGACAAATTGTTAACACATTCTGTCTTCAATAACCCAAACACCTCTGGAACCATGAAAATTTGTCTGAGAGAGGTGTAGTTTGAACTACGGTACCTGAGGTTTGCTCAAAATACCACATCATGGGACATAATCTTGAGTATTAATCCATAAAATGCCAATCACGACAATTGTCATCTGCTTTGCCATCTGCTGGTTTAATACTTAATAGTAAGTTTTGCAAACAGTGTGAGCCCAGACAGACTGCTCCTGTAGGAGCAGTCTGATCAGGGTCCACACTGTTTGCGACTGATCAGTGTCCACACTGTTTGCCTGTATGCAAACGTATTTTAAAAAATGGTAAAAAAAAAGTCAGCAGATGACATTTGGGCCCCGTCAAGCGATTTTGGTACTTATCGCCTATGCGAGCAGCGAAGGTTCAGGCGAGCCTGCGCATCTGCTCAGTCTCACCAGAACCTTCGCTGCTCGCTCATACAAGCAATGAATCAAGAGAAACCTTCAGACAGAAAGCCATGTCCCTGGCTCCTCTGAATGGCTGGGCATGCGCAGTTAAAATTTGTCATGACGGAATGCTTGAAGACACAAATTCGCTTGGCGGGGCTCAAATAAAGGTACATGTATATTATGTGTTCTCATTCAGGGCCTGATAAACCAAAAAAAATTCACTAGCCCACTGCACAAATAAAAATTAGTTTCACTTGCCCTGCTCAAAAATCAAAATCCTACTTGCTCAGGATTTGGAAACTCAAAGTGGGGAGGGTGGGGTTCAAGGTTGGCAAAAAAGCGGGAAATACTCATATTTCCCTGGACGGCGGGAAATACAGGGAATTCCCGGGAAATACTGGGAATTCCCGGGAAATACAGGGAAATATATATTTACATTGGTGGTACCAATTGAGACTGCATAATATACTCCAACTACCTAGCTATTTGAAAGCAAAATTATTTCAAGTTCATGCAGGGCTTGAAAATTCCACTTGTCTGCTTGCAATGACAAAAAAAAATGGAAGGACAAGTAAAGAGTTTGTCTAGTCCTTATGACATTTGCCAAAGTTTACATGCAGTTAATTATGTAGGACAAGTGAAATTTTGAAGAATTTTCCAGCCCTTTTTATATTGAATAACTTGAAAGATCTCTAGTCCCTTGCCTTCATATAGAATGTATTTAATTCAAGTGTGATTCTAAAATATAAGTTTTTAACTTTCAGCTATTTCCCTTGACTTGTAAATACATGTAATTTTAATACTTTAATAGGTGAGTATCTGTAGATAATATAAGAAACCTTTTATGCTTAAATCAACTGTGTTCTTTTAATACCTGTCTCAAACAAACAATTTAATTATCACACCTTTTAGCATTTAAAAGTGTGATTACTTGACAAACTTGCAAACAAACTTTTTTCTAGTGTAAACATCCTTAAAATTCAAACATCCAAAGAGTTGTAAATCTCAAAAAATTGAACCATGAGGTTAGTGTTACACTAAAGCATACAAAACATGTAGTTCCAATGGCAAACTCTCTTAAAGAAGCTAAGTGATTCTGATCTTGGTCTGCACTGTTTGCCCAGGCATGTCTGTCCCAAATATTGGGATCATTATTAGGAGTGTAACGATGCATCGGACCATCGATGCATTGCGATAGGCGCTGGGCCGATAGTACTGCATCGATGGTAAAGTCAAACATCGATGACTATTGCCGATAGTGTTTTGAACTATCGATAGTTTTGATAGTTTTCTATATCACAAATTTTTCAGATAATTCTCGAAGTTGTTTTCATTCTTAAATATATTCTTTATTACGACCTGCGTCTTGTACACGGTCAAGCATCAAACTGTATATTGTCTTAATTGTAATCCAATAATCTCCTGTGCCAGTGGGGGTCAACGTATGCTTGCAACGGCTGCTTGTCGCAAGATAAGGGCAATGAAATTACTGCCAAATCATGATTTGGCGGTAGCCTACAGTTACAACGGTGTTTATGCATGTTATTTGTTATGGATTATCCACTTAACACCAAATGTCGGTATAGAGTCAGTACCCTGAATATTCTTTCATTGAACTGGTAAATTTACAGCTTTCTAAAGCGCATTTCAACAGTAAACACTTTAATGTTAATTGAGTTCGAAATAATTGACCACATATTTTGATTCGCTAATCTGCAAGCTGTCTGTAAGCTAGTGATATGAAAAGCGATAATTAATGCGTGTTTACACAGTGGTATTTATTATCAAAGGGTGCCGCCCGCATTAGCACGTGAAGCATGGAAAGTCTGCATGTGTCATTACCGCTTCAAAAGGTGCAAAAAATTGTTCTGGTTGATGTTTTAGAGGATTCTTATTTTTGTCAATAGCAGACATCAAAGGAAATGAAATACGTGTCGTCATGCAAAGAACGCTTATAATTTGCGCATCCAGACAATGTCTGTACAGCCGAGGAATTAGTTTTAAATCTTGGACATCGTGCATTCAAAATATGCACAGGAAAATACAGCACTAGAAAACAATTAAAGAAAATAAAAACGTGGTTCGCTTTTCTGTTTATTTGTATTGCTAAAAGATTTGACCAAACAACAAAAGAAATATACAAATGATTTTTGGAAAATCAATTCACAATAAAAATGATGGGCAATTAGATAAGTTGGCAGATGCAATAATGTCGGGGATAACATTATAAGGCATGTTCGGCACGGTACTGATGACGTCATCGGTCGGCCGGGCCGATTTGGATTTAAAAATTTGTTAGCCCCGATTTCAATGGTGTTCCGTTTAACAAACGCATGCGATCGATTGTGTACCGAAACACTGAGACTTATATTAAAATTTCATCAGTTTTTCTGCCAGAAGATTCAAATCTAACTTCCTGTATCACAGGTCCTGGTGTATGAATGTCATTTGACGTGTCACCAGAAACAATTCTGATTCTGAATCGTGTGCATTGCCGACCTAGTTTCTCAGATATCTACTACCATTTTTAATGGGGCGTATTTCTTTCATAAAATGTGACAGCTAAACTGTTGTGGATAGAGAACGCAACTTTGCACAATTCCTGGATTATCCTCGGATTTATTATTTAAGTGTACGACTTTTCCCACCAAGCGTCTTCTATTTTGGCGCCAAAACATAAACATGCACGAGACAGTAGAATAGTCTGTTTCATATTTCCATGCATACATCTACTGTTAGATGTAGCTAATCCTCTTAGGCCCGGGGCGATTTGATTGTGGATTAAATTTTATGATAGAGACATAACCTGATCTTATTTTCACACCTTGTCATGCGAAACGTTGTAGGCTTAACGATAGCGCAGGAGGCTTGTGTTTTCAATAGAAGAACAGACTGGTCCGTGACAAATTCGGTCGGCGTTTATAACACGATTCGGTTAACTAACACGGTTGGTTGGACCCGAAGTTCTGTGTTATAACGAGCTTGAGGTGTATTTAGTCACTTTATCATGTCTGAAGTTGTTTTTGAAGACAAGCAAAGATTTCATTGCCTTCGTGAAGAGCTTACATTTATTTTGATTAAGAAACTGATGTTACATGTACATTCTCATTGTGAAATGATAAATGTACTTGGCTGGAATCTTCTTGGCTACTTCTAATAAAATGAGTTTCCCGGCTCTTCCAGGAGAATTTAAACTTAAAGAAAAAAAGTTGCTCCTGAGGAGTTTTTTCTTCCTGTAGGGCAGACAGAAAAGCAAACAGGAGTTTACAACAGTTATCCCTCTGTGTAAATTATCTTGTTTATATCTTTTATGTAGATAAAACATACAGCAAAACAGTTTGAAGGTTTGAATAGTTTTTATTTCCATCTTAAACAAGAAAATATGTATCCGGCAATAGTATCGCAATAGTATTGCAATAGTAGTCAGCAATAGTAATAGTATCGCAATGGTTCTTCTTGCAATGTCAATACTATCGCAATAGTCATTTTCTGACTATCGTTACATCCCTAATCATTATGGTATTTTATCTTCTTAAGCATATGGGTGATTTTAAATAACTCTGCACCCTACAAAACAACAGATCACTTTATATTTATGCTTGTGTTTGGTTGAGTAAAAGCAGACTTATGACATATATGTATGGGGAGGCATATTACAAAATAGCTGACTGGTCATTATTTCAATTAAACCTTTTGTACCGAATGGAATCTTCCACCTTATTTGTAGCAGGAGTTCATTTCAAAATTTAGAGATGTCGGGTTCTGTTTTCTTCAAAATTTATTTGCAAAATGGCTTAACTTTTGCTTAACCCATTCTGCAGCGTTAGTCTGATCTGGGCCTGCATTGTTTGCCAGGGTACCTGGTTTTAGGGTTTCTGGTACCAAATGGGTTCAATTACACAAATATTAATAGTATTTTTCTATGAAATATCTAAACAAAAATCCTATTTCCCAGTATTTCCCACTTTTGCTGAAATTTGGAGTATTTCCCAGGACGGTAATTACCGGCAAATACCAGTGGGAATTCCCGCCACTGGTATTTACCGACCAACCTTGGTGGGGTTGGTAATCATGTCGTTGGTGCATATTTAAACATTAATATATCTGTAAAATAACATTTTTATGCCTCACCATTCCAAAAAATGGCGGGTTATTTAATGTTATACCCTCCTAAGTTTTGAGTGTCCATCCGTACATCGGTCCGTCAGCGCCTCATAGTTTTGTGTCCGCTCCATAACTCTTATACTGTTGAGATATTTTCACGAATCTTCAAAGATATGTAGAGCACTATCAGACAACATGCAGAACATACCGATACATGTATGAACATAACTCTGATTTTCCTACTTTTGGAGTTGTTGCCTTTGAACATAGCCATTTCTGTCATAGTTTCGTGTCGGCTCAGTTTCGTGTCAGCTCCATAACTGCGATACCGTTTGAGATATTTCCATGAAACTTCACAGATATGTAGAGCACCATGAACCATAACTTTGATTTTCCTACTTTCGCCTTTGAGCACGGCTGATATTTGATTATCTTTTCAGCTCTGATTAGCCAGCCGTAGATGAAATGCCACCTGAGCCAGCAGAGCCACCTTTATTTTATTTCTCCTTTTCAGGTGTTCGATAATTATGCTGTGACAGTGATGATTGGAGGTGAGCCTTACACTCTAGGTTTATTTGATACTGCCGGACAGGAAGATTACGACAGATTACGACCACTCAGTTATCCACAGACAGATGTATTCCTAGTGTGTTTCTCTGTAGTTTCACCGTCATCATTTGAAAATATCAAAGAAAAGGTACAGAACCACCTCTCTCCTCCAGCCATCTGCCAGTCTGCTAAATCTTAAGTGGAATGGGAACACCTGGCAGATTTTCCACCATTTTTAGCTCACCGTCACGTAGTGACGAGGTGAGCTTTTGGGATCACTTTTCGTCCGTCGTCCGTGCGTCCGTGCGTGCGTCCGTAAACAATTCTTTAAACAAAATCTCCTCCTAAACCACTGATCGGATTTTGACCAAAATTCACAGGAATGATCCTTAGGTGGTCCCCTTTCAAAGTTGTTCAAATGGTTCCGGTCCGTTGCACATCTAGGTCATAGGAGCCAAAAATAGATTTTTTTTACCAAAAACTTAAAAAATCTTCTTCTCTGAAACCACAAGGCCCAGGTCTTTGATATTTGGTATGAAGCTTCATCTAGTGGACCTCTACCAAGATTGTTCAAATTATAGTGCTCGGGCCAAAAATGCCCCCGCTCCGGGGCCCTTTGGTTTTACATGGGCTTATATAGGGAAAATCTTCAAAAATCTTCTTCTCTGAAACCGTAAGGCCCAGGCCTTTGATATTTGGTATGAAGCTTCATCTAGTGGACCCCTACCAAGATTGTTCAAATTATAGTGCTGGGCCCAAAAATGCCCCCGCTCTGGAGCCCTTTGGTTTTACATGGGCTTAGATAGGGAAAATCTTTAAAAATCTTCTTCTCTGAAACTGCAAGGCCCAGGTCTTTGATATTTGGTATGAAGCTTCATCTAGTGGACCCCTACCAAGATTGTTCAAATTATATTGCTGGGGCAAAAAATGCCCCCACTCCAGGGCCCTTTGGTTTTACATGGGCTTATATAGGGGAGAGCTTTAAAAATCTTCTTCTCTGAAACCGTACGGCCCAGGTCTTTGATTTTTGGTATGAAGCTTCATCTAGGGGACCCCTACCAAGTTTGTTCAAATTATAGGGCTGGGGCCAAAAATGCCCCCGCCCCGGGGCACTTTGGTTTTACATGGGCTTATATCAGGAAAATCTTTAAAAATCTTTTTCTCTGAAAGCGCAAGGCCTAGGTCTTTGATATTTGGTATGAAGCTTCATCTAGTGGACCCTTACCAAGATTGTTCAAATTATAGTGCTGGGGTCAAATATGCCCCCGCTCCGGGGCCCTTTGGTTTTACATGGGCTTATATAGGGAAAATCTTTAAAAATCTTCTTCTCTGAAACGGCAAGGCCCAGGTCTTTGATATTTGGTATGAATCTTCATCTAGTGGACCCCTACCAAGATTGTTCAAATTATAGTGCTGGGGCCAAAAATGACCCTGCCCTGGGGCCCTTTGGTTTTACATGGGCTTATATAGGGAAAATCTTTAAAAATCTTCTTCTCTGAAACCGCAAGGCCTAGGTCTTTGATATTTGGTATGAAGCTTCATCTAGTGGACCCCTACCAAGATTGTTCAAATTATAGTGCTGGGGTCAAATATGCCCCCACTCTGGGGCCCTTTGGTTTAACATGGGCTTATATAGGGAAAATCTTTAAAAATTTTCTTCTCTGAAACCATAAGGCCCATGTCTTTGATATTTGGTATGAAGCTTCACCCCACAAGGCCCAGGTCCCCCCCCCCCCCTGAGCCCTGGGCCTTTTGGTTTTACATGGGCTTATATAGGGAAAATCTTTAAAAATCTTCTTCTCTGAAACCGCAAGGCCCAGGTCTTTGATATTTGGTATGAGGCTTCATCTTGTGGACCCCTACCAAGATTGTTCAAATTATAGTGCTGGGGCCAAAAATGCCCCCGCCCCGGGGCCATTTAGTTTTACATGGGCTTATATTGGAAAACTCTTTAAAAATCTTTTTCTCTGAAACCGCAAGGCCCAGGTCTTTGTTATTTGGTATGAAGCTTCATTTAGTGGACCCTTCAAATTATAGTGCTGGGGCCAAAAATGCCCCCGCCCCGGGGCCCTTTGGTTTTACATGGGCTTATATAGGGAAAATCTTTAAAAATCTTCTTCTCTGAAACCGCAAGGCCCAGGTCTTTGATATTTGGTATGAAGCTTCATCTTGTGGATCTCTAACAAGATTGTTCAGATTATAGTCCTGGGGCCAAAAATGCCCCCGCTCCGGGGCCCTTTGGTTTTACATAGACTTATATAGGGAAAATCTTGAAAAATCTTCTTCTCTGAAACCATAAGGCCTAGGTCTTTGATATTTGGTATGAACCTTCATCTAGTGGACCTCTACCAAGATTGTTCAAATTATAGTCATAGGGCCAAAATGCCCCTGCCTTTAGGCCCTTTGGTGTTACATAGGCTTATATAGTCAAAATCTTTAAACATCTTCTTCTGTGAAACCACCGGCGTAGGTCTTTGATATTTGGTGTGAAATGCCATTTAGTGGACCTCTATCAAGATTGTTCACATTATAGCCCTTGGGCCAAAAATGCCCCTGCCCGAGACCCATTGGTTTTACATAAGACTTATATAGAGATAGTCTTTGAAAATCTGCTTCTCTGAAACTGCAAGGCCCATGCTTTTGATATTTGGTATGTAGCTTCATCTAGTGGACCTCTACCCGGGCCCTTTGGTTTTACATAGGCTTATAATATATAGAGATAATCTTTGAAAATCTTCTTCTCTGATACAGCAAGGCCCAGGTCTATTTGGTGTGAAGCTTCATCTAGTGGACCTAGCCCCGGGGCAATTTGGTTTTACATAGGCTTATGCAGAGATTATCTTTAAAAAAATCTTCTTCTCTGAAACTGCAAGGACCAGGTCTTAGATATTACTGGACCTTTGCCAAGATTGTTCAATTTATAGCCTTTGTTGATATTTGGTATGAAGCTTCACCTTTTTAGACCTCCCTCAACATTATGCACATTATAACCCTGGGGTCAATAATGGCCCTTTCCTGGGCCCACTTGTTACTCTATGGATCAGGTGAGCGATCCAGGGCCATCATGGCCCTCTTGTGTTTTATATTAGGATCACTTTTTGTCTGTCATCCGTGCGTAAAAAATTTCTTCAAATGACATCTCCTCCTAAACCACTGATCGGATTTTAACCAAACTTCACAGGAATGATCCTTAGGTGGTCCCCTTTCAAAGTTTTTCAAATGGTTTCGGTCCATTGCACATCTAGGTCACAGGAGCCAAAAATAGATTTTTTTCACCAAAAACTTAAAAAATCTTCTTCTCTGAAACCACAAGGCCCAGGTCTTTGATATTTGGTATGAAGCTTCATCTAGTGGACCCCTACCAAGATTGTTCAAATTATAGTGCTGGGGCCAAAAATGCCCCTGCCCCGGGGCCCTTTGGTTTTACATAGGCTTATATAGGGAAAATCTTTAAAAATCTTCTTCTCTGAAACCACAAGGCCCAGGTCTTTGATATTTGGTATGAAGCTTCATCTAGTGGACCCCTACCAAGATTGTTCAAATTATAGTGCTGGGGCCAAAAATGCCCACGCCCGGGGCCCTTTGGTTTTACATAGGCTTATATAGGGAAAATCTTTAAAAATCTTCTTCTCTGAAACCGCAAGGCCCAGGACTTTGATATTTGGTATGAAGCTTCATCTAGTGGAACCCTACCAAGCTTGTTCAAATTATAGTGTTGGGACCAAAAATGCCCCTGCCAGGGGGCCCTTTGGTTTTACATTGGCTTATATAGGGAAAATCTTCCTCTCTGAAAACACAAGGCCCAGGTCTTTGATATTTGGTATGAAGCTTCATCTAGTGGACCCCTACCAAGATTATTCAAATAATAATGCTGGGGTCAAAAATGCCCCCGCCCCGGGTGGAAAATCTTTAAAAATCTTCTTCTCTGAAACCACAAGGCCCAGGACTTAAATATTTGGTATGAAGCTTCATCTAGTGGACCCCTACCAAGATTGTTCAAATTATAGTGCTGGGACAAAAAATGCCCCCGCCATGGGGCCCTTTGGTTTTACATTGGCTTTTATGGGGAAAATCTTTAAAAATCTTCTTCTCTGAAACCACAAGGCCCAGGTCTTTGATATTTGGTATGAAGCTTCATCTAGTGGACCCCTACCAAGATTGTTCAAATTATAGTGCTGGGGCCAAAAATGCCCCCGCCCCGGGGCCCTTTGGTTTTACATAGGCTTATATAGGTAAAATTTAAAAATGGTCTTCTCTGAAACCACAAGGCCCAGGTCTTTGATATTTGGTATGAAGCTTCATCTAGTGGACCCCTACCAAGATTGTTCAAATTAAAGTGCTGGGGCCAAAAATGCCCCCTCCCCGGGGCCCTTTGGTTTTACATAGGCTTATATAGGGAAAATCTTGAAAAATCTTCTTCTCTGAAACCACAAGGCCCAGGACTTTGATATTTGGTAGGAAGCTTCATCTAGTGGACCCCTACCAAGCTTGTTCAAATTATAGTGTTGGGACCAAAAATGCCCCTGCCACAGGGCCCTTTGGTTTTACATTGGCTTATATAGGGAAAATCTTCTTCTCTGAAACCGCAAGGCCCAGGTCTTTGATATTTGATATGAAGCTTCATCTAGTGGACCCCTACCAAGATTGTTCAAATTATAGTGCTGGGGTCAAAAATGCCCCCGCCCCGGGGCCCTTTGGTTTCACATAGGCTTATATAGGGAAAATCTTTAAAAATCTTCTTCTCTGAAACCACAAGGCCCAGGTCTTTGATATTTGGTATGAAGCTTCATCTAGTGGACCCCTACCAAGCTTGTTCAAATTATAGTGCTGGGGCCAAAAATGCCCACGCCCGGGGCCCTTTGGTTTTACATAGGCTTATATAGGGAAAATCTTTAAAAATCTTCTTCTCTGAAACCGCAAGGCCCAGGACTTTGATATTTGGTTTGAAG
This sequence comes from Lucinisca nassula, assembly GCA_963580285.1. Lineage (NCBI taxonomy): Eukaryota > Metazoa > Mollusca > Bivalvia > Lucinida > Lucinidae > Lucinisca > Lucinisca nassula. Next base: position 102,768,758 of record OY757023.1, on the reverse strand, counting down.
CTTCATCTAGTGGAACCCTACCAAGCTTGTTCAAATTATAGTGTTGGGACCAAAAATGCCCCTGCCATGGGGCCCTTTGGTTTTACATTGGCTTATATAGGGAAAATCTTCCTCTCTGAAAACACAAGGCCCAGGTCTTTGATATTTGGTATGAAGCTTCATCTAGTGGACCCCTACCAAGATTATTCAAATAATAATGCTGGGGTCAAAAATGCCCCCGCCCCGGGTGGAAAATCTTTAAAAATCTTCTTCTCTGAAACCACAAGGCCCAGGACTTAAATATTTGGTATGAAGCTTCATCTAGTGGACCCCTACCAAGATTGTTCAAATTATAGTGCTGGGACAAAAAATGCCCCCGCCATGGGGCCCTTTGGTTTTACATTGGCTTTTATGGGGAAAATCTTTAAAAATCTTCTTCTCTGAAACCACAAGGCCCAGGTCTTTGATATTTGGTATGAAGCTTCATCTAGTGGACCCCTACCAAGATTGTTCAAATTATAGTGCTGGGGCCAAAAATGCCCCCGCCCCGGGGCCCTTTGGTTTTACATAGGCTTATATAGGGAAAATTTAAAAATCGTCTTCTCTGAAACCACAAGGCCCAGGTCTTTGATATTTGGTATGAAGCTTCATCTAGTGGACCCCTACCAAGATTGTTCAAATTAAAGTGCTGGGGCCAAAAATGCCCCCTCCCCGGGGCCCTTTGGTTTTACATAGGCTTATATAGGGAAAATCTTGAAAAATCTTCTTCTCTGAAACCACAAGGCCCAGGACTTTGATATTTGGTAGGAAGCTTCATCTAGTGGACCCCTACCAAGCTTGTTCAAATTATAGTGTTGGGACCAAAAATGCCCCTGCCATGGGGCCCTTTGGTTTTACATTGGCTTATATAGGGAAAATCTTCCTCTCTGAAAACACAAGGCCCAGGTCTTTGATATTTGGTATGAAGCTTCATCTAGTGGACCCCTACCAAGATTATTCAAATAATAATGCTGGGGTCAAAAATGCCCCCGCCCCGGGTGGAAAATCTTTAAAAATCTTCTTCTCTGAAACCACAAGGCCCAGGACTTAAATATTTGGTATGAAGCTTCATCTAGTGGACCCCTACCAAGATTGTTCAAATTATAGTGCTGGGACAAAAAATGCCCCCGCCATGGGGCCCTTTGATTTTACATTGGCTTTTATGGGGAAAATCTTTAAAAATCTTCTTCTCTGAAACCACAAGGCCCAGGTCTTTGATATTTGGTATGAAGCTTCATCTAGTGGACCCCTACCAAGATTGTTCAAATTATAGTGCTGGGGCCAAAAATGCCCCGCCCCGGGGCCCTTTGGTTTTACATAGGCTTATATAGGGAAAATTTAAAAATCGTCTTCTCTGAAACCACAAGGCCCAGGTCTTTGATATTTGGTATGAAGCTTCATCTAGTGGACCCCTACCAAGATTGTTCAAATTAAAGTGCTGGGGCCAAAAATGCCCCCTCCCCGGGGCCCTTTGGTTTTACATAGGCTTATATAGGGAAAATCTTGAAAAATCTTCTTCTCTGAAACCACAAGGCCCAGGACTTTGATATTTGGTAGGAAGCTTCATCTAGTGGACCCCTACCAAGCTTGTTCAAATTATAGTGTTGGGACCAAAAATGCCCCTGCCACAGGGCCCTTTGGTTTTACATTGGCTTATATAGGGAAAATCTTCTTCTCTGAAACCGCAAGGCCCAGGTCTTTGATATTTGATATGAAGCTTCATCTAGTGGACCCCTACCAAGATTGTTCAAATAATAATGCTGGGGCTAAAAATGCCCCCGCCCCGGGGGGAAAATCTTTAAAAATCTTCTTCTCTGAAACCACAAGGCCAAGGACTTTGATATTTGGTATGAAGCTTCATCTAGTGGACCCCTACCAAGATTGTTCAAATTATAGTGCTGGGGCAAAAAATGCCCCCGCCATTGGGCCCTTCGGTTTTACATTGGCTTTTATGGGGAAAATCTTTAAAAATCTTCTTCTCTGAAACCACAAGGCCCAGGAATTTGATATTTGGTATGAAGCTTCATCCAGTGGACCCCTACCAAGATTGTTCAAATTATAGTGCTTGGGCCAAAAATGCCCCCGTCCCGGGGCCCTTTGGTTTTACATAGGCTTATATAGGGAAAATCTTTAAAAATCTTCTTCTCTGAAACCGCAAGGCCCAGGGCTTTGATATTTAGAATGAAGCTTCATCTAATGGACCTCTACCAAGATTGTTCAAATTATAGCCCTTGGGCCAAAAATGCCCCCGCCCGTGGGCCCTTTGGTTTTACATAGACTTATATAGGGAAAATCTTTAAAAATCTTCTTCTCTGAAACCACAAGGCCTAGGTCTTTATTATTGGTATGAAGCTTCATCTAAAGGACCCCTAACAAGATTATTCAAATTATAGTGCTGAGGCCAAAAATGTCCCCGCCCCGGGGCCATTTGGTTTTACATAGGTTTATATAGGGAAAATATTTAAAAAATCTTCTTCTCTGAAACCGCAAGGCCCAGAACTTTGATATTTGGTATGAAGCTTCATCTAGTGGACCCCTACCAAGATTGTTCAAATTATAGCCCTTGGGCCAAAAATGCCCCTGCTCCGGGGCCCTTTTGTTTTACATAGGCTTATATAGGGAAAATCTTTGAAAATCTTCTTCTCTGAAACCACAAGGCCTAGGTCTTTTATATTTGGTATGAAGCTCCTTCTAAAGGACCCCTACCAAGATAATTCAAATTATAGTGCTGGGGCCAAAAGTGGCCCTGCCCCGGGGCCCTTTGGTTTTTCATAGGCTTATATAGGGATAATCTTTAAAAATCTTCTTCTCTGAAACCACAAGGCCCAGGACTTTGAAATTTGGTATGAAGCTTTATCAAATGGACCACTACCAAGATTGTTCAAATTATAGCCCTGGGGCCAAAAATGCCCCCGCTCTGGGGTCCTATGCTTTTACATAGACTAATATAGGGAAAATCTGTAAAAATCTTCTTCTCTGAAACCACAAGGCCTGGGTCTTTGATATTTGGTATGAAGCTGCATCTAGTGAACCTCTATCAAGATTATTCAAATTATAGCCCTGATACCAAAAATGTCCCCGCTCCGGGGCCCTTTGGTTTTACATAGACTTATATTGGGAAAATCTTTAAAAATCTTCTTCTCTGAAACCACAAGGCCTAGGTCTTTATTATTGGTATGAAGCTTCATCTAAAGGACCCCTAACAAGATTATTCAAATTATAGTGCTGAGGCCAAAAATGTCCCCGCCCCGGGGCCATTTGGTTTTACATAGGTTTATATAGGGAAAATATTTTAAAAATCTTCTTCTCTGAAACCGCAAGGCCCAGAACTTTGATATTTGGTATGAAGCTTCATCTAGTGGACCCCTACCAAGATTGTTCAAATTATAGCCCTTGGGCCAAAAATGCCCCTGCTCCGGGGCCCTTTTGCTTTACATAGGCTTATATAGGGAAAATCTTTGAAAATCTTCTTCTCTGAAACCACAAGGCCTAGGTCTTTTATATTTGGTATGAAGCTCCTTCTAAAGGACCCCTACCAAGATAATTCAAATTATAGTGCTGGGGCCAAAAGTGGCCCCACCCCGGGGCCCTTTGGTTTTACATAGGCTTATATAGGGATAATCTTTAAAAATCTTCTTCTCTGAAACCACAAGGCCCAGGACTTTGAAATTTGGTATGAAGCTTTATCTAATGGACCACTACCAAGATTGTTCAAATTATAGCCCTGGGGCCAAAAATGCCCCCGCTGTGGGGTCCTATGCTTTTACATAGACTAATATAGAGAAAATCTTTAAAAATCTTCTCTGAAACCACAAGGCCTGGGTCTTTGATATTTGGTATGAAGCTGCATCTAGTGAACCTCTATCAAGATTATTCAAATTATAGCCCTGATACCAAAAATGTTCTCTGAAACTGCAAGGCCAAGGCCTTTGATATTTAGTACAGAACTTTATCTCCTGGACCTCTACCAAGATTGTTCAAATTATAGCCCTGGGGCCACAAATGCCCCCACCCTTGGGCCCTTTGGTTTTACATAGATTTATATAGCCCCGGGGCCATTTGGTTTTGCATAGGCTTATGTAGGGAATATCTTTAAAAAAAATCGTCTTCTCTGAAACTGCAAGGCCCAGGTCTTTGATATTTGATGTGTAGCTTCATCTAGTGGACCTTTGCCAAGATTGTTCAAATTATAGCCTTTGTTGATGTTTGGTATGAAGCTTCACCTTTAAGACCTCCCTCAACATTATGCACATTAAAGCCCTGGGGCAAATAATGGCCCTCTCTGGGGCCCACTTGTTACACTATGGATCAGGTGAGCGATCCAGGGCCATCATGGCCCTCTTGTGATTAATATTAGGATCACTTTTTGTCTGTCATCCGTGCGTAAACAATTTCTTCAAACGACATCTCCTCCTAAACCACTGATTGGATTTTGACCAAACTTCACAGGAATGATCCTTAGGTGGTCCCTTTCAAAGTTGTTCAAATGGTTCCGGTCCATTGCACATATAGGTCACAGGAGCCAAAAATAGATTTTTTCACCGAAAACTTAAAAAATCTTCTTCTCTGAAACCGCAAGGCCCAGGTCTTTGATATTTGGTATGAAGCTTCATCTAGTGGACTCCTACCAAGATTGTTCAAATTATAGTGCTGGGGCCAAAAATGCCCCCACCCCGGTGCCCTTTGGTTTTACATGGGCTTATATAGGAAAATCTTCAATAATCTTCTTCTCTGAAACCACAAGACCAAAGTCTTTGATTTTTGGTTTGAAGCTTCATCTAGTGGACCCCTACCAAGATTGTTCAAATTATAGTGCTGGGGTCAAAAATGCGCCCGCCCCGGGGCCCTTTGGTTTTACATGGGCTTATATAGGGAAAATCTTTAAAAATTTTCTTCTCTGAAACCGCATGGCCCAGGTCTATGCTATTTGGTATGAAGCTTCATCTAGTGGACCCCTACCAAGATTGTTCAAATTATAGTACTGGAGCCAAAAATGCCCCCGCCTCGGAGCCCTTTGGTTTTACATAGGCTTATATAGGGAAAATCTTGAAAAATCTTCTTCTCTGAAACCACAAGGCCTAGGTCTTTGATATTTGGTGTGAAATTTCATCTAGTGGAACTCTATCAAGATTGTTCAAATTATAGCACTGGGGCCAAAAATGCCCCTGCCACATGGCCCTTTGGTTTTACATAGACTTATATAGGGAAATCTTTTAAAAATCTTCTTCTCTGAAACTGCAAGGCCCATGTTTTTTTGATATTTGGTATGGAGCTTCATCTAGTGGACAGTTGTAGCCTTTGTTGATATTTGGTATGAAGCTTCACCTTTTTAGACCTCCCTCAACATTATGCACATTATAACCTTAGGGTCAATAATTGTCCTCCCCGGGGCCCACTTGTTACTCTATGGATCAGGTGAGCGATCCAGGGCCATCATGGCCCTCTTGTTCAAAGGGAGGCATCTTTTGGAAATTCCTGTTCACTTTCTATAAGCCCTTTTCCAAATGAAAAAGGGATCTACTCTTAAAGGAAAGAATTTGCTCCTCGGGAGCAAATTCTTTCCTTTAAGAGTTGACCCCTATTGACATAGTAGACAGAAATACTTTTGCAGGAGTTGCCTCCCCTGAAGGTGTTCCAATTCCCCGTAGGTGGACTCTGCTATATGTTTGACAAGTCCATTTGTCATTTAAGGGGAGTCAGGCCTATTATTTCATTTTTATTCCGTTTTTGGCAGAAAATCCTGTTAGCAAACAGTACAGACCCTGATTAGATGACACATTTGATCTGGGCCTGAACTGTTTGCGAGGCTACCCTTTTAGGGGTTTCCTGCCTGGAATGGGCTATTAAACAGAGTTTACTAAACAGCCCAAAAATGAGTCTCAGAATAGAAATTTATCTTTTCTGGTGTGTTTGTTTCTCTCAAACTAATTATGTGTATGAGTTAATGTAAATACTCATCAGATACCTTTTTATTATCATTCACCGTAAAAATCCTAAATAATACTGACACAATGAGTACTTGCTATAATTCTCCTAAAATTTGTACAAATTGTTTCATGATCCAGCAAGGAGTCCAACAAGGTGCAGACAGAATGGCAAACAGTGTAGACCCTGATCAGACTGCTCCTTCAGGAGCAGTCTGATCTGTGTCTGTACTGTTTGCTTAGCCCATCTGTCCCAGTACTTTGGATCATAATTATGGTACTTTTCTTTTTGTACGTCTCAGCTCAGGTAATACATCATCCCATAATATTTCCTCTGTTGCCAGCTGCAGTAGATGTAGCTCAGTCTGATGCGCGTCCGATTGGTGATCAGGAGATCGCAGGTTTGATTCTTTCATGGTTGGCAACATTCTTTAGTTGAGATCTATCATGAAATCTTTTCTGTGGTCATTCTCTCTTCCACTGAGTCAAGAAGGGCAGTCGTCAGTTTCTGGCAAAAGAATGTGAAATGCAAAAACAAAAGAAAACCAGTGCTTCAGCTGAAGTGCACGAACCGCCGGATGCTTTTAGCTTTATGAGTGTTACCATATATGGGTGTGGCGGCCATTTTGGTCATGTGACCTGGACCTAAAATGGTTCCCCCAATAAATGCACCTTATCGTAAGGAGCAAAAATATATTTTATACTTTAGTACTGTATTCTGAATCGTTTGCAGGATAAAATGCATTCTCACTTTTCCAATACAAAAGCATATGTGTCAAAGTTTGACCTAGGCACAAAGAAGGTCAATGTCAACCCAGGGTCACCATTTTAGCAATTTATGATGGGCCTACGTCCCAGATGCTATTTATCAAGTTTCGTGGAAATCTGCCCAGTGGTTCTGGAGAAGACTATTTTTGAAGGGTTTTTATCATATATGGCTTGGCGGCCATTTTGGTCATGTGACCTGGACCCCATGGGCAAATTTTGGTTTCCCCCATCCCAATGAGGCTCCATATGAAATTTGAGTTCAATCTGCCGAACGGTTTCCGAGGAGAAGCAGTTCGGAAAGTTTCACATTTTTCGCCTCGGTGAGGCTATACTAAATGGAATGTAATATTTCGCAAGTTCATTGGTTAGATCTCATTGATATATATCAGTATGCCAAAAATTGTTTAAATATTTCAAGCGGTTAAGTCACTATCACCAATTTTCACAAACGGGTTACGGACGGACAGACAGACCATATATGGCTTGGCGGCCATTTTGGTCATGTGACCTGGACCCCATGAGCAAATTTTGGTTTCCCCCATCCCATAGAGGCTCCATATGAAATTTGACTTCAATCGGCCCAACGGTTTCCGAGGAGAAGCAGTTCGAAAATTTTCACATTTTTCACCCTGGCGTGGCTATACTAAATGTAATGTAATATTTCGCAAGTTCATTGGTTAGATCTCATTGGTATCTATCAGTATGCCAAAAATTGTTTAAATATCCCAAGCGATTAAGTCACTATCACCAATTTTCACAAACGGGTTACGGATGACAGAATGACACGGTGATTTTAGGGCACTCTTAGAAATCAACCGACTTCAGTCGGTCGCTTTTTCTGCGGGTCGTGCAATACATAGTTGTCACTGATGACGTTATGCGCCATTAACTGTGTGTTATTACATGTGGTTAACTGATTTTTCATGACATGACATCATTCACTCAATAACGGCAACATTATTTGATAAATGTAATCTACTTATTTCAGTGGGTACCAGAAATCACACATCATTGTCAAAAGACACCTTTTCTGTTAGTCGGAACACAGGTGGATTTGAGAGACGATGCATCAACGATAGAAAAGTTAGCAAAGAATAAACAAAAGCCAGTTAACTTTGACCTAGGAGAAAGACTAGCAAGAGAACTCCGGGCGGTGAAATATGTGGAGTGTTCTGCCCTCACACAGGTTAGTAAAGAAGATAAATTGAGCCCCGCCAAGCGAATTTGTGTCTTCGAGCATTCCGTCATGACAAATTTTAACTGCGCATGCCCAGTCATTCAGAGGGGCCAGGGATACGGCTTTCTGTCTGAAGGTTCCTCTTGATTCACTGCTTGTATTCATGAGCGAGCAGCGAAGGTTCTGGCGAGACTGCGCGGATGCGCAGGCTCGCCTGAACCTTCGCTGCTCGCATAGGCGATAAGTACCAAAATCGCTTGACGGGGCCCAATTAACCCTTTAGATGTCAGTTACAAGAATTGTCATCTGTTTTGTTGTCTGCTTGTTACTTCAGAAGGCATGGTTGCAACCAATGTGGACCCAGATCAGACTGCTCCTAGCCCTGCTCACAGGAGCAGTCTGATCAGGGTCCACTCTGTTTGCCTCTATGCATTGCAAGGTCTATACATTTTGCATATATGCAAAAATATTTTTAAGATGCAGCAGACTCAATAAACAGATACCGGTTACAGATGCAGCTTTTCTGACATCTTAAGGGCACTGAGAAGGTCTAAATCTGTCTACTCTAGGAAAAGGGGTAAGAGCTTGACTGTTCCTTAAACCCTTAGTTGCAGTTTCTTTGGGCATTAGGACTTGAGATGTCGTTTGTTCTCATTGTTGGGTAAAAGTCCCACAAAATCGGAAGCAACATTTCCAAACAGATCTAAATGGTATTGACAGGGACACAAAAGCTCAACAATACCATCAAGAGAAAAACAGTTGTTGCTAGGTGCAGATCAGCCTACGAGGACTGTTCAAATATGAATGCAAGTAGAACGTTTTTTCATGCACTAATGCGAAAATTACCTGGAAATAAATATCACAGCGTAGAAAAACATTTTACCTATACATTGATACCAAACCTGTTAAAATCCATGCACTTTAGCCATGTATATCGTTCGATAAACACTGTCTACTCTTGTATACTAAATCAAAACATGGTTGGAAGAAGGTCAGAGTACGCCGTTGAAATACGGTCCTATGTTAAGAATCGTTGTATTCTTGGTATACGGTGCAAAGTCATTTTTGATGAAATACGTTCAATTTATGGGCAATGCCATTATGCCGCATAATGAAATGTCTTTTACGACAGTTTTTCGTTGGTGTAAGAAATTCAGCTGTGGGCTAGGCTCAACAGAAGATGCACCACATGATCGTCGGCCAAAAAGAGCAACATCTGCCAAGATGGTTGCTAGAGTGAAAGAAATAGTTGCTACCGATGCATGATACACCACTAGGCAAATAGTTAGTATGGTTGGCATCTCATTAGGAGCAGCTCATACAATTCTGAAACGGGATTTGATAATGAGAAAGATCTGTGCTAGATGGATTCCCCATCTGTTGACAGATGAGCAGAAAAAGACACGCGTTCAGTGCGCCAAGAAGTTGCTTAAAAAGTTTCCAAATTACAATGCACGGTCTTTCGCTAATGTCGTCACAGGTGACGAGACATGGTTCACTTTTTTGAGCCAAAACGAAAGATTCAGAACAAAATATGGGCAACAAAGTATTGCAAAAGATCATGCATTGCAAAGCGGACCATGAGCGTCAAGAAGGTAATGTATGTCATATTCTTTTCAAATCAGGGCCCTGCTATTCAGGTTGCTGTGCCTAAAGGCAAATCTGTAAATGCCAAGTTTTACAAGGATAAAGTTCTTCGAAAATTGAAGGAATATTTCAAAGAACAAAGACCCGCAACTGGTTTGGCCAATGTCAGATTGCTACATGACAATGCGTCATTGCACAAGGCGTTCATTGTGCAAGACTATCTGAAGCAGGAAAAGGTTGTTGAACTCCTTCACCCCCCATATTCCCCTGACCTTGCCCCATGTGACTTTTTTTGTTCCCGCGGCTGAAAAAATACCTTTCAGGTCGAAAATTTGTACAGCGCAAACACCTCGGTTCTGCAATATTCCAGTGCCATCATAGTATACCTCGAAAAGACTACCAAAATGCATTCAATGATTGGATCAGAAGACTGAAAGTTTGTATATCTGTTGAAGGAGAAACTTTGAGGGGACAAAATTAATTTTTCATCGAAATCTATCACAGAATCATTTTTATGTGCTTAGTTGCATTCATATTTGAAAAGTCCTCGTACACACCTGTACAGTCTGATCGGCCCCTTAAACTTTACCACTGTCTAGGCAAATTAAGCAGATGGCAAATTGTTGATATTTTTCTTGTTTTTCCAAGAAAACAGGGTTTTGACATCTCATGCAAAATGTCTCCATAGGAGACAATTTGCATGAGAAAGCAAATCCTGTTTTCTGAGAATATTTCTAAATGTTGTCTGTTGCGAAAAAAAAATCCCTGCATGCAGAGGGTTAATGTTTGCTCATTGTATAGTACAGTGCCTCTGGTTTCCACATCTCAGATTTGGTTTAAACATATTTATTCAGCAGTAACAAGTTGACATACACACATATACAGGTGAAGATATGACAGGGTTTGGACGGAAGCTAAAACGCTTATAGAGTCCATTTCCTCAGATTTTAAGACTTATGTGTATAACAGCATGCTGGTTGGTATCTTACATGGTCGCAAACCGCTAAGACAGGAGTCTTGTGGTAAGGCTCACATGGTGCTCCCGCCGTCGTGGCTAGGAGAAATAAATTGGGCTGCATGTTGCTTCCTGGCAGAGCTGAGACCATCCGAGCATGAGCACTGGTAAACAGCTTAGAAGGTCTGAGTGGTGCGAATCAAACTTTCTTTGGGTAGTTGGGCTTGAGATGTGAATCATTTCATCTCAGTTTTGGGGCAAGAGTCAACACAAAGAACTTTGGAAGCAACAATGTCTCCAAAATGACCTAAAAGTGTTGACAGGGATGTTAAACCGCAACACAAACAAACAAACCCCATGACAGGGCCCGTTTGCTTGAGGCCAGCAAAAGCTGTTATTAGTAATCATTCTTCATTTTCTCAGTCTTATCTAAGCCTTTGCTGTCCACTGGAGGTTTCTTTTAACTCTTTAACCCTTGCTGAATATTTAAATATGCCACACCCACTACTGAATATCAATCAATCAGGTTACTTGATGCAAATTATTGAAACAAATTTGTAAACTGAAGGCAAACAATGAAGATCCTGATCAGGTGGCTTCTGAAGAAGCCATCTGATCTGGATCTACATTGTTTGAAAAATAAGACATATCCGGGCTCAGCAGGACAAGGGTTTATAAATACACAACTCAGTGGTCAAAGGATCCGGACTAGGTTTTCTCATGAAGGTGACATCAACCAATAGTCTGAAGGGAAAGGAAATGAGCTTTGCATATCTCTTACCCCTAAGGGCAATTCCAGAATTAGTCGGGGGGTGGGTGGGAGGCACTTTTTTAAAAACCCCACCACCCGTAAAATATAATTTTCCCTGACCCCCAGTACCCATGAATTTAAAAAAAATGAGAACCCCGCCACCCCCTATTTAAGAATAAATTCAATACCCCATCCACAGTCCATAAATTTTTTTTTTTACCCCCACCAACCGTAAAAAAAATGTATGTATAAAATTACCCCCCCCCCCCCCCCCCCCACAAAAAAAAAAATCAATGAATAAATAAAGAAATGTTAAAATGGTTAAAGGCCGGAGTGATTTGACTGTACTCAACAGCTGTATACTTTGTTTCCTTTTTAGAACATGTCATAGAAGAATATATAGGTTTTTCAAGCCTATAGTCACATCTGAATTAGTATAAAGAAGAGGGATGCTGCTCAGGGGTCCCTTCAAGAATGAGAAATATCTGCATGTCAGAAGAAATGAACTGTCCAGTTTCCTGACCAGTTGATTCTGGAGACTTACATCAAAGGGATAAATCGGGCTAGAAGGCAGACATTTTGCAAGAACCTCTGTCTAGTTCTGTACTGCATATGTGCAAATAGTGAAGGCTCTGGTGATACTGTACAAATGCACAAGCTCACAAGAGCCTTGGCTGGTGATATATGTGTTTAGTACCATTACTCATAGGAATGTCCATCAAGGTTTTTGTGTTTGGGTTGTATGTTTCAACAACTCTTAAGATCATATGTAGACTCATCCAAAAATCTGGTAAGTTCAGTAATTGAACGGACAACTCTTACTTTATGAAGCGAGTACTCAACCACTACAACACATCATGGTTGTTGAAATCAGAGGGCCACATGAAGGATTAGTTTTTAATTTAATAGTGAAATTAAAAACAATTTAGACATCTGAAAATATGCTATGCTATTCTAAACTTTTTAAAAAATAGATTTGTACCTGGCAGTGTTGTTGCTTGTGTTTTTGTTAGTCACTTAAGGTGACATGGAACACCTGCAGGTTTGGTAGAACTCAAAACACTGTCGATTTGCCACATGCTATAAGTAGTACTCGTCCCAATGATAAGTGCTGGTTCCATATCAGTAACACAAACTCACCTCTAAACCTTCCGATGATGTCTTCGCTAAAGCCATTTTCGCGCAGCCATCCTTCGACATTGAAGGCCGCCATGTTGTTATGGTTGAATCACGTGTTTTAGGATAAAAACCCGACCATGGTCGTTTCGCACCAAGACACCCGACCCTGGTCTTTTCGCACCAAGACACTGGAGCATGCTTCAGAACATTTTTGATCCGATTTGGGAGCTATTTCAAACCCAAAAATACAATTATCGCTGTACTATGGATCACTTCGGGCCCAAATGTTAATGGGCCCAAAGTTACTGTCTTTTTGGACTTCTTGCTCAGTTGTTCTGAAATGGTGTATTCACCACATAATCGAGATACCGGTGCAATTTGGTGCATTATGGTGCATTCTAAGACCCTTTTTAGCCTTTATATTTGTGACATTTTTGGGGGCATTTTTTTTTTAAAATTGAGAAGATTGTTGTGAAGTTTTTTTATTCCATTGCAAGCTTCTGAGATGTTCCTTGAATACTTCCATGTAAATGACAAACACATCTCTGCCTTTAAATGCATGGGTGAAAGTTGCCAGAAATCCAAATTCTGAAAAATTGGCTGGGGGTCAAGGGGGCCGCCTAGGCCCCCTTGTGAGTCCAGGGCAATGCCCTGGTGGGAGCCCAGGGGGCAAAGCCCCCGGAAGCTCCTTGATTTTAGCAATTCAGAACCCCCTAAAACCCCTAAAAATTGACAAATTTTTTCTGCATGAAAAAACTAAGTCCACACCTAAAAAAAAATTGAGCAGGGGTTCCCCCCACTAGGCGCTGGCCAGCTTTGTTCACCCCCCGCCCATAATAATCCCGGCCTTCAAAAGAGTTGGGCAAAGACAGAGTGAAGAAGAAGTGGGTGGGGTGTCTGAAATGCAAAGTAAACAAAGTTTCCAGAATACCTTCTTCTTCAATTGATAGAACTTTTGGAAAATTGATAAATGTAATTAAATGCCACATACCTTAAACGCCCCTTTTTGTGCCTCCAATCCAACAAATTTATCATAAATATAACAATGATGGCTGATTTTTCCACTCGTTTTCCTAGCGTGTTCACAATAAATGCCTGTCCTTTACTGTCTATCTATCCATCTATCTTCTAATACTGAGTCGGTCATACTTAGCCATTACCTCAGAGTCATACTTGGTCATTACCTGGGAGTCTTTTTTCGGAAAATCGTCACCCCCCCCCCCCCCCCCCCCCCCCAATTTTCTCCTCGGATCTGCATGAATCACAGGATCGTCAAAATCGGACCTCCGATCCGCGGTTATACGCGTTTCCGCGGAACTATCACATCCCTGAATTATAAAAGATGCGCGAAACCTCTCGTGGGGCGAAACCTCATAGTGGCGAAACTCTTGGTGGCGAAACCTCCGATGGCGAACTTGTTTGGTGGCGAATCCTCTGTAAACGCTGTGTTTCACCCAAAGTTCTGTGTTTTACCCAAAAACATGTAAGCAAACATTCGGAATCATTCGGGCGTTTCACCGCCGTTAAAAAAGAGAGAAGTTGAATTTCTACCCGTAATTAATTAATTACCGTTAGAGTAGTTTTCTACCCATAATGATTTAATTGTGGGTTTGACAATGACCCCCACCAGGCATGGAATTCAATTTTCTCTGGACCCCCCCACCCGTGAAATACAATATTCACCCGACCCCCCCACCCGTGAAATACAATATTCACCCGACCCCACCACCCGTACAAAAAAATATTGGGTGCCGCCCGCCCTCCCCCCATCGCTAATTCTGGAACCGCCCTAAACAAAATGATCATGCCCTAATCTGTAGTACAAACATTAAGTAAGAGTCCTAGTTAGACTGGTTAGATGAGTGGAAGGTGTGATGTATCTATCCCACTACCGGTAATAAGCATATTGACTTAAAGTTCTGCAAGTCTGCTGTATTTGAAGCAGGTATTAACCCATTTTGTTGGTTGGTTGGTTGGTTGATTTGAGGTTTAACATCCCCATCAACACTGTATAGGCATTTTGGAGACGTTGCTTCCAATTTTGTGGGACTTTTACCCGACATTGAGATGAAATGACATCTCAAGCCCCACATGTAATGAAACCAATAGGGTATATAAGCATGGATGATCCGACTCACATCCCTTTGCCTGGGCAGGCTTGATTTTCTAAGCAGTTAACCAGTACTCATGTGCGATTGGTTTCAGCTCTGCGTGGAAGCATCATGCAGCCCATCTATTTCTTCAAGCCCCAATGGGCGTGGGCCATCACTTATTTTGTTCTGCGGCATCTGATCTGGGCCTGTTCTGTTTGCCAATTACCCCTTTTGGGGTTTCCAGTACCAAATGGGTTAACACGAAGATGAACGTTTTTATCTCTGTGTCTCTTTTTGGGTGGATTGTTTAACTAAACTTCAGCAGTTTCCTGCCTGCTATTGTCTGTGTAACTACTGCTGACCATGTACTATAAAATCTTCAGTATCCAACTAACCATTAGTTATAGCCCTGCATCTCTTTGCTGCTGGGACGTCAGAGTGCAGTGTAAAAAGAATTAGGTGTAAATATGACTGTACTTTAGCAGAATTTTACTGTAATTGTTTTATAGAAAGGACTGAAAAACGTGTTTGATGAAGCTATACTAGCAGCCCTGGAGCCACCAGAACAGAAGAAAAAGACAATCTGCAGTCTACTTTGAGTGGTGTGTTTGTTCTGGCTGATAATCTTTGTCAAATGAGCGAGCCCATGGGAAAAGCATTCTTATCTTTTATCATATGACGTCGCGTCAGAGAGTGTAATAACGCCAAGTAATAAATTTGATAATCCACTGGTGGATTAAATATGCAAATTAGTTAGGTACACGCCATAACGATACATGTACGACATCCTTAACGACGTCGCGTTTACTAATAGCAGAATATTGACATTTTTGTAAAACAATCGTGAATAAAATACGTTTTAAATGTCATATGATAAACAGAATCTTGCATTCATGCTCATGTATTATTGAATTTATTGAAATCATTGAGGAAAAGGGATAAAATGCTTGACAGAGCCTCGCATTTTATCCCTTTACCTCAACTCGTTTAGTAAATTCAATAATACATGAACACTCATGTAAGATCCTCTATATTATATAATTGACCCACAAAGGCTCTGGCAGGACTCAAGAGCAGTCTCACCAGAGCATTTGCTGCTTGCAGACATGTAATGGAGATGTTGAGATTGCTACGTGCAAGAAGTCCTGCTTCTGACCCAATTATTCACTTGCAAACATACATATAAAGACCATAAACAGAGGGTCTTACAAGTACATGAATTATTGAATTTATTAAATTAGTTGAGGAAAATGGATAAAATGCAAGGCTTCTCTGAACATTTTATCCCTTTTCCTCAATGAGTTTAAAAGTTAAATAATACATGAGCATGAATGCAAGATTCTATTTTTCATGTGACATTTAAAACCAAGGTTGGCAAAAAGCCGGTCAATATGAGTATTGACCGGGCCGGTGGTTAAAACCGGTTTTAACTGGTCAATACTGGTCGATTGGTGGTCGATTAAATCACTGGAGTATATACCTCTGTCCTGTTGCTAAACTGGTCTTAAAAACTTTTCCCCTTCCCCCTACATCATGTACATGATGTTAGACTTAATTTTCATCACTGAACAAGACAAAATAGTTTTTATTAATAACAGTAATTATTTGAGGTATCTTTTATTTCATCAAAAGTCAAAAGACATTATTGCTGGTCAATTGACTCACTGGACTGTAGACAGGCCTGTTCATTACAATCAAACAATCTTTATAATTATTCTTTTTTCCTTTATAGGTTAGATTGATTGTTCATATTTTGATTTACAGGAATTTGAATAAGCTAAATGTATCATGGATTTTGAAGGATTTATGAAAGGTCCTTTGTTTATAAACCAAACAATATTTGAAGATTCAATGATGTCTTTGAATATTTAAAAGTATCTGCAACACCTGTAAATTGCTGTCAAAACAGACTAACCCATGCCACTACAGTGGGTGTGGCAAAGATCTGATTGCTAAATTGACCAATTACATGTCCCTAATAGGGGTATTATAAACTGACACCAGGCTTTATTCATAATGTGTGAAATTTTTATTTATATGCAATATGGACAATCTTATCATCAAGCTATTACTGAAGGTGTCAAAAATGAATGAAACCTAAAGACCCAGTTTGGAACTTCTTCACTATTTTGGAAGATAACAACAACAAAAAAAAACAGTGCAAGGTGTTGAAGTTTGTGCTAAAGTCTGAGGAGTCATAGACAAAAATGCCTAGGGCTAAAAAAGCCAGAAAGTATTGCTAAGAGGCCACTTGAAGAAATAACATCTGAACCTAAAACTCTATCAAATGACCAGCCTCCAGCAAAGAGAGTAAAACTTCAAAATAGTTTCAGTAGCTTTGCTTTTTTAACACTAAAATTATTCAGTTGACCACTCAATATTTCAATCGACCAGTATTGACCACTTTGGGAGTATTGACCGGGACGGTTTTAACCGGTTAAAACTGCCCCCGGTTTTGACCGCCCAACCTTGTTTAAAACACATTTAATTCACGATTGATTACAAATATGTCAGTATTCCGCCATTAGTAAATTATAAAATGCAACATTGTTAAGGAGACCATACATGTAACATGGGGCGTATCTTACTTATTTGTATATTTAATCCACTAGTGCATTACCGACTTTATTAGATGGCGTTATTACATTCTGGGATGTGACATCATATAATAAAGCAGAGTGTGCTATGAGCCTTTTTCTCATGGGTTGGCAACAAAATATATGTGCTTGCTTGTTCTGAAGATCTCTGTGCCTGTTGAGCTTACAATACCTGCCAATATTTTTTTCACATTATTAGTGAGTCTCCTATTTTTTTTCAGTCGAATACTGGGTTAACAATTACTCCCACCATAGGTTTTGATGAAAATAAAATTGCTTTATTTCCTATAAAAATGGAAATCTTTCCTACAAAATAAGTTCTGACTTTCTTTGAAAATGAATGTTGGCAGGTATACTGTACATGTATATAACTGTACAAAATTTAGTATTTCTCATAGCAACAGATAGACTTTGTATTTTGTGATAATGGAAGGATAGTTTTTGAAAACTATCCTTCAGTTATCAAAAAATACCAAGCTTATCTGTTGCTATGTGATTCTACAGTCTGATTAGTCTTCACTGTTTGCATGATCCTTCCATAGCCTTTCGGCTATTCAGAGAGTCATAAGCAATGATCAGAGCCCAGTTGTTCAAAGTATCATTGGCTTAACCCTTATCTTGCTGTTCACGACAACCCCTATCTTTGCAAACAGTATAGATCCAGATCAGATGGCTTCTGAAGAAGCGATCTGATCAGGATCTACACTGTTTGGCATTCAGTTTATGAATTTGTAGCAATAAATTGCATCAAATAATTTGTTTGGTTGATAGACAGAAATGGGTGTGGCTTAAATGAATATTCAGCAAGAGAAGGGTTAACAAGCTTGTTAATTGCCAAAACGTTAACTGCTCTATTTAGTACAATACATGTATCTAATACTCTGGTATTTTTGCTGAAAAAATGTGAGTAGCTTTTGCATAAAAGTTGCTCGCTTTTTTCTGCAAAAATATAGCCTAATTGCCATATTAAATGACATAAGTTTTAATGATTTGTTTACTTTTTGTTTGTTTGTTTGTTTGTATTGGAGTTAACGGCCCAGTCAACACTATTTAAGGTCATTTTTGAGCCGGCCAGTTTACCTATTCACACTTTCCTGGACAGGCTTGTACTTAAGCGGTTAACCAGTAAAGTGCACATTCTTCCGCCAGAAACTGACAACTGCCCTTCTTGAATCAGCAGAAGGGAGAGAATGACCATAGAAAAGATTTCATGATCAATCTCCACGAAAGAATGTTGCAGTTCCCAGCAGGTATCGAACCCGCGTCCTCCTGATCACCAGTCAGACGCGCATCCGACTGAACTACCGAGGCGGGCTTCATTGGTTTTGAACAACTGAGTCCAGAAAGAATGAATTCTGGGGCTGATCATGTGTCATCTCGACTTGAAGGTTTCGCTGTGCATGTCTCGTATGTTCTAATCTAATTTCTTTCTCTTGTCTGCTTGTATTCTAGAAAGGCCTGAAGAATGTGTTTGATGAAGCTATCCTCGCTGCCTTGGAGCCTCCCGAGCCCGTGAAGAAGAGGAAATGTCTGATTTTATAATATCTCTGCCTTTTCTAGACTTATAACATGTATTACGTTCAGAACTTCAGTTACTAGTAGTCATTGGTGATGAATTTACCAATTAAATGTTCTCCAGAAGAGCTTACATTATCAGTTTGATAAGCCACAATCTGTTTTTACATACATCTAAACCTCTTAATTTACACTGTTCATTATAACAGGTTTTTGGATATATCATTGTTTAACCCATTTTGTACCGGAAACCCCAAATGGGGTGCCCTGGTAAACAGTGCAGGCCCAGATCAGATGCCGCAGAATGTGGCCTCTGATCAGGACCTACACTGTTTGCAAAAAGTTCAGCCATTTTCCAAATTGATTTTGAAGAAACACAACCTGACACCCATAATTTTGCTCCTGCAATATATAAGGAGGAAGATTCCATTTGGTACAAACGGTTAAGGATGGATCCAAAAATTGTATAGATTTTATGTATATGTACAAAATGACCATAAATGATCATTTTTGTATATAATCTACGGTATACATTTTTTTTTGGATATAATGCTGTTGTTTAAATAACCCAGTTTCTGGTTTGAACCTCAGTAGCAGCCTTATTAAACAGGTGGTGGTGTATGCCTGTTAACCCTTTTGGTACCAAATGGAATCTTCCTTTTATATAGCACGAGTCCATTTCAAAATTTAGGGGTGTCAGGCCTTGTTTTCTTCAAAAACTTTGGAAATTGACTTAAAATTTGGCAAACAGAGTGTAGGCCCTGATCAGACGCCGCGTTCTGCGGCGTCTGATGTGGGCCTGCACTGTTTGCCAACTACCCGTTTTGGGGTTTACGGTACAAAATGGGTTAATATTGCATCCAAACAAAAAGGTATAGATAGACAGAAAAATGTCTTCGCTCTTTTATTTCTACCGGTATTTAAAATAATTTTATACAATGGGGTTTGAATAGTGTGTAGAGTATAAATAGAAATGACCTTTATCATCTAAAATATTCTATGCATTTTTGTCTGGGTTAATATTTGTGTTCCGTTTTTTAACCCATAAAGCAGTAAAGAAAATATACAATAGAATTTTGATGGCTCGAACACCGATGGCTTATTTACCATGGCTGATTCGAACATGTTCTTGAATCCCTAGGGAGTTCCTGTACATAACAAATAGTGGGGAATAATTAAGCACATTTTCGTCTCTAACCTTTCCGGGAGGTCACCGTTCGATCCTGGCCCGCGACATACCAAAGTCGTTAAGAATGGTACTAGCTGCCCCTCGCTTGGCACTCAGAATTTTACGGGGTAGAGCTAGGACTGGTCGACCCAGTGTCTGGATAATGTGACTGGGTGTGGTATCATGTAATGTGACTGGGTGTGGTATCATGTAATGTGCCTGGGGCATGATACTTCAGTGAGGCAGCACTATAAAAGTGAGCATTGAGCTCCCTGTCACAACCAGACACCGTAGTGATATGACTGAAAAATTGTTGAAAGCGACGTTAAACCCAAATTCACACACACACACAGTCTGTAACCTTGCAAATGTATGCTGTGTGTTCTCATTTGAAAATATGTCCAAAAGTATCTTGTTATGCCTCCTGGCAGAAACCAGCAGTGGCTCAAACTAGCCCTGTCTCGAACATATTTTCGAGGTCCCAAATAAAGGTGTTCGAGCCATTGAAGTTCAACTGTAATTTCTTATTCATTTTCTAAGCAATTAAGGTTTGGCATATCCTGGATGTGTTTTTTTACCTGGAAAAAAAAATGAAAGGAAAATGTCATCTGCTGGAGTTTTATTAGTGCTTAATGGGTTAAATTATGTTCTTGACCAGCAATGGTTCACTGAACAATGTTTAATAATAACTTTAAATATCAGTTTGGTAAGACAGTTCTAGTACTTGGAAGTTCCCACGATCCTTATTCAGGACCATAGAAAAAAAATCTCTACTATCATCCATCGTGTTACCAAGTCCATGTAGTGAAGACCCTGTAAACCACACCTTATGTAGGGAACTGTGGGGTTTGCAGGCTTAGCATAATTTTCCTTATTCTTGTTGCAAAAGGTCATTAGAAGTGCCTCATTGGGGTGGCTCAAACAAATCCCCTGAATCTGTTTAAAGTGGAAAGAAGAAAAATATGACAATTTTTGTCTCCCATGTCAATAGGGGTCAACTCTGAAAGGAAAGAATTTGCTTCTTCCTTTAAGAGTAGATCCCTTTTTCAGTGGGACAGGACTTACAGAAAAGTGAATTGGAAGTCCTGATAGTTATCGCCCTTTGAAAAATGGCAGAAAAATCTGCCAGGTGTTGCCATCCCCCTTAATACTCTTACTGCTCTGGCTATCTGTTGTGTTCCTAGGCCAGTTTCAATTTTATTCTTGTACAAATTAACATTGAGGGCCCATTTGTTCGATGTCAGTTTCAACTTAGTTGTACAAATAAATGTTGAGGGCCCAGTTGTTCATCTGACAGCTTAAATTTACTTGTACAGTGTTTCAACTTGTACAAATAAGCATTGAGGGTCCAAGTTTTCATCAGTTTCAACTTATTTGTACAAATAAATGTTTAAGGGCTCAGTTGTTCATCAGTTCCAGTTTCCTTGTAAAATGTTTCAACTTGTACAAATAAGCAGTAAGGGCCCAGTTGTTCATCATTTTCAACTTATTTGTACAAATTAACATTATGGGCCCAGCTGTTCAAGGCCAGTTTTAACTTGTACAAATAAACACTCAGGGCCCAGTTGTTCAAAGCAAACACAAGTGTAATAAGCCCATTTTATACAAGTAGCCCCAAAACAGGTCATTGGCAAACAGTGCAGGCCCAGGCCAGAATTTGGCAGCTGATCAGGGCTGTCCCTGTTAACAGAAAGTTCCACAGAATGTGTCGTCTGATCAGGGCCTGCACTATTTGCTGACAGAATTTTCCGTCAAAAAATAGAATAAAAAACAAAAAATTGGTCTGACACCCCTTATATGACAAATGGACTTGTCCAACATATAGTAATGGAAGAGTCCACTAGTACACAATGGGTTATGGGTTAAGAGGGGGGAAAAAGAGGTTCTTGTAGTTTATCAGTTTTCGTTTGAAAGATACTGTTTGTACACTGTTTTGTTTAACTGCTTATATACAGTCGAACTTCAATGGCTCGAACACCTTTGGGACCTCGAAAATCTGTTCGAGACAGGGGTAGTTCGAGCCACTGAGGGTTACTGTCAGGAGGCATAACGAGATACTTTTAGACATCTTTTCAGTGTTGTATAATGAAAATTTATGCTGTGTGTACTCATTAGAATCGCCTCATCGAGGCGATTCTAATGAGTACACACAGCATAGATTTGCAAGATATACGACTAAAGTCTCCTTAATTACCCCCCACTATTTCTTATGTAGAGGATTTCCCTAGGGGCTCAAGAGCGAGTTCGACACATCCATGGTAAACGAGCCATCGGTGTTCGAGCCCTCGAAGTTCTACTGTATAAGTAGCCAAAGGTAAGTGTGGTTAGGTTAACCTACTAGCTTTATACGGCCGAAATAGCCTTGATTGGGCTGTTAAACAAGAAACAAATCTATAATGCTTTCTCATAAGCTTGTTCAAATAATGATTTTGCCATTATGAAAACCCCTATACAAATACATTGTAAATTTTATTGCCAAAAATAAAACAAAAATTTTAAAATAAAAAAAAATGTGATATTTTTCTAATATCTGCTAAAAATATAGATTTTTGCAGGTACAAGATAGAACCGCCTCATTGAGGTGGTTCTAACTGAGTGAAGCAGTTCTAACCAGTACCCACTGCTAATATTTTAAAGCAGAAATAAGAACCCCTCATTGAAGCGGTTCTAATGAGTACCCACAATCTATATTTTAAAGCAGAAATAAGAAAAATAAGGTTTACCCCAGTAAACCCCAGTTTTACTATTTAAAAGTGGGGTTTAAGGGGGTCAGATTTACATAGGTGTGTTTTTGTGATGCTATGTCAGATGTGTGTGAAGCAAAGGGGCTAACTGTAGACCCCTACTACATACTTTGCTTGCGATCTTAAAAAGATCTACAGACTTGGTACCACTCTATTTTTTTATCAAACAAGAGAGTGGTGGTGGCTTTGTCTCCATACAAATTATGTCTGCTGTTTCGATGGAGATGAACGCTTTCAAATACATCCAAGTCTTAACCCTTCCACTGCTTATTGCGACTAGCAGAAAATTTCCAGTGAAAATAATGTTTGACATTACATGTGAATCGTACCGCCCCGATAGCTCAGTTGGTACAGTGTCCGCTCCGGGGAAGGGGAGGTCACAGGTTCGATCCTGGGCTGAGACATACCAAAGTCGTTAAGAATGGTACTAGCTGCTCCTCACTTGGCATTCAGATTTACGGGGTAGAGCTAGGACTGGTCGACCCAGTGTCAGGATAATGTGACTGGGTCAGGTATCATCTAATGTGTCTGGGACATGATACTTCAGTGAGGCAGCACTATAAAAGTGAGCATTGAGCTCCCTGTCGCAACCAGACACCGTCGTGATACGACTGAAAAATTGTTGAAAGCGACGTTAAACCCGAAATCACACACACGCACACATTGGAATCGTCTGCCCAGCAGATGATTCACATGAAATGTCAAGCCTTATTTCGAATGAAAAATTGTTTTTAAAACACAGATTGCCATGTGCACTAGGATTTTATGTAGCAGTTGAGGCTTTATTAAATACAGTCAACTCTTGCAATATATACCCCAAGGGACTGGAATGTTTGGTTTGAGATAACAATTCTTTGAGATTTAAGTTGAAATCTAGGGAACATATATGGCAAAACTAACACACTGGCCAAACTCTGGTTTGACTAAAGCAGTAGTGCAAGATATCTGTGTTCGAGATAATGCAAATCAGTGATACACCACAACTTCATTATAACGTGGTTCTTTATAACACGGTTTTGGATATAACACAGTCTCAAGATGGATCCCAAAAATGTATAAATTATATAGAAAAATGACCATAAATGGTCATTTTTGACCATAAATGGTCATATTTCTATATAATCTATACATTTTTGTTTGGATATAACACGGTTGTTTAACTAACATGGTTTCTGCTTTGGACCCAATTAATAGTGTTATAAAGAGGTGGTGGTGTATTTTGTAACTGGCCTTGATAGCGCTGTACAGCCTGTTCTAAAGTACAAACTCTTGTTGTTGTTCACCCAGTGTGCCAGAAGATGGCTTTAACTTCGCTCTGCTGGTGTTGTATCCGTGTCACCTGTGTGGAGGCCTGTGTTTTACCTGATCATCTGATTGATTCGTGATAATATGGAGGCATGTCTTTTATACCTAATTATCTGATTAGTTCATGTGATAACTAATTACCATATCAAGGTCTCTTACAACTTAGATTGCGAAGACACAGATCAGACAAGGCAGAGTGCAATCTACAGGTCTTGTCTGTATAACAGATTTTTCGGAAAGCTTACAATAAATATAGCAAAATAACCCAGATTCCATGTAAACTGGAAATCAGCCGTTTCCATGTTGTTAGATGGATAATACTTTTAACAGCGGTGGCATTTTAGGTATATAAATGTGTGTTTGTGTTTGAGGGGTAACAGCAATAAGCAGTCATTATTGTTGTTACTCCTTTTGAAATAAATAACTACAAATGAGCCAGCACATGACAAAACCTACAAGAAGTCTTGAGCGACCAGCGAAGACTCCGATCAGACTGTGCATTCGCACAGTCTGATCAGAGTCTTCGCTGATGGCATGTACCTACTATAGGCTAATACCTATGTAAAGAGACATAAGCGTATGGTCTTGTCGTAGTGGATGGGTGTGAAGGTTGATTTAAGTCTGTGCAGGTCACACGGTCTTATTGTAGGTTTTGTTATGCACCGGCTCAAATGGAAGATATTATTGAAGTTGTAACCTCGTAGATTGGTTCAAGCAATATGTATTGTTTTTTTTTCAGAAGACTTTTTACAGGGTACTGCCGGATAACTGAGATAATTTTTACACAAATCATGTACAGCTAGGAAAAGGGATTCTAAGGAGCAGGTAGATGAAATAACCCATTCAGTACCAGAAAACCCAAAATGGGTACTCTGGCAAGCAGCGCTGGCCCAGATCAGATGATGCAGAATGCGGCGTCTGATCAGGGCCTACACTTTGCAAAAAAGTTAAGCCATTTCCCGAATCAATTTTGAAGAAAACACAACCTGACACCCCTAAATTTTGAAATGGGCTCCTTGCCATATACAAGGTGGAAGATACCATTTGGTACAAAAAAGGTTAAAGACAAAGAAGAAATTATCCCCGATTGTCATAAAGGGAATTATGGAATGGCTACCATTGCACCCACTTGTTCAAAACATGGCTACCATTGCACCCACTTGTTCAAAACATGGCTACCATTGCACCCACTTGTTTAACCCACTGTATGCTAGTGGACTCTTCCATTGCTACATGTTGGACAAGTCTATTTATCATATAAGGGATGTCAGGCCTATTTTTTCGTTTTCTATTTTCGATGAAAAATTCTGTCAGCAAATAGTGCAGGCCCTGATCAGACGCCGGGTTCTGCGGCGTCTGAGCTGGGCCTGCACTGTTTGCCAAGGTACCCCTTTAGGGGTTTCCCCGCATACAATGGGTTAAAGCATAGTTAGCCTAATGAGCTCACGAGTGTTCAAAATGTTTACCTGTTCTAGCAAGAACAGTATCTAATACAGCATTTTCTTTTGGTGAATAGAAGGCGAGTAGCTTTTGCATCATTTGCAAAAGCTGCTCACATTTTTTCATAAAAAATATTCATGTATATGCCACAAAGTGTTTTAACGATATATTAACTTAATTACTTAGTTTTGAACAACTGGTCCCTGATATTTACTCTGCCATTCTTTCCGAGGAGGGCAGCTTTGAGTTCTCTAAGTTTGCTCTCTTTTTCACAGAGCCCTTCAAAGCAGTGGTCTACTCTTAAAGGAAAGAATTTGCTCCTGCAGGGAGCAAATTCCTTTCTTTTAGAGTTGACCCCTACTGACATGGAAGATAAAACCATTTTTGAAGGAGTTGCCTTCTCTGAAGGTTTTCTCCAGTACCCTGAAATAAGTCTTCTAGCTGTTGAGTGTATGTGTGTTTTTACAGTTATAGATCCCAGATAATCGGGAAGAGCAAGGATAATTCAGAGATTTTTCCGTAACCCTTCTCTTGCTGAATATTCAGTTTAGCCACACCCATTTCTGATTTTGAACCAATCAGATTACTTGATGAAATTTATTCCTACAAATTCTTGAATTAAATGTCAAACAGTGTAGATCCTGATCAGATGGCTTCTTCAGAAGCCATCTGATCTGGATCTACACTGTTTGCAAAGATAGGGGTTGTCGCGAACAGCAAGATAAGGGTTAATTTCTTATTCAAATTGAAAAGAAAAGTTATGGATTTTTGTTACATATTCTGCATGTAATTTGCACCTGCAGATGATGTTCATTGAGATAGGAGATAGTTCCCCAAAACCTTTTAATCGGGAATACTCCTTCCATTTGTCTCACCAAGGCAATTAGTTGCCTCTCTGAGGCTGTTTTAAGGAGCAGTTTTTATCCTTGAATTGTCCTTGTTAACTCCCCTTTAGCTGGAATATTATAAAATAAAATTTGTGTAAAAATCCTAAAACTTGGGATGCCTTGAGGACTTGCTGTAATTTTCCTAAAATTTGAACAACCTTTTTTTATGATCCAGCAAGGAGTCCAAAAGGTGCAGACAGAATGGCAAATAGTGTAGACCCTGATCAGGAGCAGTCTGATCTGGGTCTGCACCATTTGCTTAGACATATCGGTCCCAATACTTAGGATCATTGCGGTAGGATAGCTTTTCTTGTTCAGTATTTCAGAAATGCTTCATTGGTCTTTAAAGTGCAAAGCACAAAACAGCAGACAAAATGCTTGCGTCATTTTTTGGGAATGGACTTGACATTTCATATGAACTTTATTAGAAAATCAGGCTTGACATCTGATGTGACTTGTCTGTGAGGCAGACAATTCATATCCATCCAGCCCGATTTTCTCTCTAAAAAAAATGATGAAAAATTAAGATAATTCTTTTGAAATGTCAAGCCCATTTGAAAAACATGTTGTCTGTTGAAATTTGTCTTAGTGCTTAAAGAGTTAATCTAGAGCATTGGAAAGTCTATGCATGTGTAGAGAACGCATTATGATCAATATTTCAGATTTGTTAATGTAACATACAAATGTTCATGTAAATACGCTGTCTATAAATGTATCCGTTATAATCGTATTTCCACAAGGCTTACCTTTATGTGTATTGAGAATCCTTTTTGTGCTTTTTGCTTGTCATGTGATTAAGGTTCACTCAGTAGACAATTGGTTGGAATGTAAGTACACAGATGTGTTGTAAGGACTCCCAACTGACACTTTCATGTCCCACTTGGATGGCAGGGTCATTCATTACGCAAACACGCCTATACTAATACATTGCCACCTTTAACGCCGAAAAAATGAAAATTTTATGATGAAAAATTGTGATATTTTTCTTATTTCCGCTCCAAATATAGATTGTTGGCACTCGTTAGAACCGCCTCATTGAGGCGGTTCTAACGAGTACCCACAATCTATAAGTTAGAGCAGAAATAAGAAAAATAAGTTATACCCCCGGAAACCCCAGTTTTACTATGTAAATGTGGGGTTCCAGGGGGGTCAAAATTATATAGGCGTGTTTTCGTGATGAAAGAAGCATTTTATGTTCATTTTTTTCCTCTTATTTATCAAATGAGGGGCAAAGGTGTGGGGAAGGGGGTTCAGGGTCCATTGAAGAAGCATTTTATATTAATGTTCTTATAATGATTAATTAAATGGGGGAGAACTGCTGTGACCCCCCAAGGTTGGCACTTTCCCTTTCTTAGACAAATTTTCTTCCGGGTTCCTATGGCAAATATTATCCAGTTGATTAGAAAAGGGCACTTCGGTAAAAAACCTAAAAATTCGGACACCCTGTTTGTTTGTTTGTTTGATTTGAGGTTTAACGTCCCCGTCAAAACTGTATAGGTCATTTCGGAGATGTTGCTTCCAATTTTGTGGGACTTTTACCCTGAGATGAAATGACATCTCAATCCCTGCTGCCCAATGAAACCAATAGGGTTTATAAGCATGGACGGGCCGACTGGCACCGCTTTGTCTGGGCAGGCTTAGATCCTCTAAGCGGTTTACTAGTACTTGTGTGCGGGTCGGTTTCAGCTCTGTGCGGAAGCGTCATGTAGCCAATCTATTTCTTCAAGCCCCGATGGGCGGGGGCCATCGGACACCTTTCTGTAATTCTCCTAAAATTTTAACAACGTTTCATAATTCAGTAAGGAGTCCACGGATTTCCATATCTGGTTCGCAAGAAACCATTTTTTATGAGCTGGCTAAGATTACCTATTTCCTTTTAACCCTTCTCTTGCTGAATATTCATTTAAGCCACACCCATTTCTGACTTTGAACCAATCAGATTACTTAATGTAATTTATTCTTACAAATCCATAAACTTTATGTCAAACAGTGTAGATCCTGATCAGATGGCTTCTTTAGAAGCCATCTGATCTGGATCTACACTGTTTCCAAAGATAGGGATTGTTGTGAACAGCAAGATAAGGGTTAAGAATGAGTTTATGGAAGCAAACAGAAAAATTCATTTATTTGGATAAAAAAAGGTGGAAAATCTTTGAATCTGTCCGATCCCTTCAAATCAATGAAAAAAAAATAAATAGAAATGCGGAGTCGAGTTGAGAACTGAACAAATGTTATGATGCTAAAATTGACTTATTTACTTTGTATTTCTACACCCAGTGTCCTCTAGTAAGAAACCACCTTTGGGACTGTTCAACCAGAATAAATTCTAGTGGCATAATTGTATTGTAGGTGCTAATTAGAATGGTCTTGTTGGGGTAATTATGAGGCAATTTTTACAAATACCCCATCGGTGGCTCAGTCGGATGCGCGTCTGACTGGTGAACAGGAGGACACGGGTTCAATACCTGCCATGGTCGGCAACATTCTTTCGTGGAGATTGATCATGAAATCTTTTCTTTGGTCATTCTCTCCCTTCCGCTGATTCAAGAAGGGCAGTTGTCAGTTTCTGGCGAAAGAATGTGCACTGTACTGGTTAACCGCTTACGTATAAGCCTGCCCAGGAAAATTGTGGATAGGTAAACTGACTGGCTCAAAAATTACCCAAATAGTGTTGACTGGGCCGTTAAAACTTCAAAACAAACAAAACAAAACAAACACGCATCCACAAGAGTCCAAGAAAAACTTCACCTGAAAATGTGTTCTTATGGTGTCTGAGGAATCTTTTTGCAATTTTTTCAAACATATTTTGCATACAGGAAAACAGTGTGGACCCAGATCAGACTGCTCCCCAAAGGCGCATTCTGAACTGGGTCCACACTAGTTGGAAAGACTTTTTAAAGTAACCGGCAGACAACAAAACAGACAGTAATTGTTGTAATTGGCTGATTGGTATCTTACGGGAATGAATACACCAGGCAGAATTTTCCGCCATTTTTAAAAGGGAGACAACTTTCGGGACTTCCTGTTCGCTTTTCTTTAGATTTCCTTTGAGAGTTAACCCCTATTGACATGAGACAAAAATACTTTTAGGAGTTGCATCCCTCTTAAGTGTTAACCCTTGTCCTGCTTATCCCGGATATGTCTTATCTTTCAAACAATGAAGATCCAGATCAGATGGCTTCTGAAGAAGCCATCTGATCCGGATCTACATTGTTTGTCATTCAGTTTATGAATTTGTTGCAATAATTTGCATCAAGTAATCTGATTGGTTGATAATTGGTAGTGGGTGTGGCATATATGAATATTCAGCAGGACAAGGGTTAAGAAGAAATAAGAAAATTCTCTGTAATTATCTTCATTACTTCTTGTCTGGTTGAAGAGCATTTGCAGTCTAGGCGCCCAGCAAAGGCTCGGAGTCACCAGCACATATGCACAGTCTTGCGGGCATGTAGCAGAGACCTTCAGGTAGCTTTGGGCAAGCAGTCTTGACTGTAGCCCAAATAGTTTGCTACTCACACACAAATTGGAGGTTGTCAGATTGCTAAGGGCCCTTTTCTTATGAGGTGACTCCTGTTTTTGAAAGTATCACCTCCCTTTTCGGTGTATCCATTCCCTAAATTGTATATTTAGGGATAACTGTATTGAAAATTGTCATTTGGGGAGATACATGTACATATAAATCGGCGGTTTTACGGTCGGAAATTTTATGTCTACACATCAGCAGAGCCATAAAACGGAATTTGCGACCTTAAAACTGACGATTTACCTCCCAAAATGAGAATATTGTTATATAGTTATCCCCATTCTAATGCACTTATTCCGCCGTAAAGTTAATTTTACTATTTTGCACAAGGCCAGCCAATGAAAAGCGACGTTACATCATGACTGACAAAATATCGCAGAATATTCTGCAGAACACTGTCGCAAACTTTTGATGTTATCCAATCGAACGTCACATTAACAGTTATACAGCAAGTGCATTAGAATTAGAAATTGAAAGTGAAGGGACTGAACTGGAGACCCGTTTTAATTAGGAAGAAATGTCATAAAAAAATCATGACATTTTTTATTCAGCCAGTGGTCTATACAGTATATCTCCACAGTTCTGTTTTCATTGATAACCTGTACATTTTCTAACTTAAATAAATAAACCAAAAAAAGTGTTGTATTTTTCTCTTTATTTCAAATTCCAATGTCATATTATTATTCAAGGTACAGTTCAATTTCAGTGGCTCAAATACCATTGGACAAACATCTGGGGCCAGTTGTTCAAAGCATCGTTAGCTTAACGAGCTCGTTTATGATCTAATTGTTAACTGTTCTAGCAAGCACAATATCTAAAAAAATTTTTGCTGAAAAATTGTGAGCAGCTTTTGCATTTGCAAAAACTGCTCACATTTTTTCATCAAAATTTTTAGCATATTTGCCATATTTAATGATCAAAATTTTAACGATAGGTTAACTAACAACGTCATTAGTTTTGAACAACTGGCCCAGGTTAACAAATCTATGTAATGAACACCCCTGTAAACCCCACTACATGTACCATGGTAGTTAACCCAATCTCAGTTGACAACTTTGTTTCCCTCGTTAATTGCACGCCGGTGGGTCAGGCCTCGGATTCTATTACAGTTCCAGCATAAAGGCTTACTGAGAATTAGAGAATCTAATTCTGTGTAATGTTGGTTGGTGCCTGATGCTCTCTCTGGTCGGGCCCATCGGAGTCTAACTGTTGGTTTTCTTTTGCTCCAGCATTTCAGTGGTTTCTTGCTGTCGAGTCCTCACCGTTGTTTCATCTCAGTGATTGTTTGAGTTTTTTGTGTTCACGGAGATGTTGCACTGATGAGTTAGGAGACCTTCATGCGGACTGAACAAAATTGTCTAAATCGCTATGGAAGTAAGGGCGAGGATTGTGGCCACGTAATACTGATTTAAACCCCCAGTGGAATTCGTTTCTCTGACCGTTCCAAGGTGGTTCTTCTGTCGCGGTTTATTTTTGTTATGGTTTGTCTTTGGGTGTTTGTATCGCTTACAATAGCCAATTGGCCATTTTGTGGGAAAGTAACTGTCCTTATGGCTTTCCACTATTGATGTTTCCATTAGGGTCTGTTGTTTCATGTTTGTATTTCTTTACCTTTGGTGTCTCTGATGGGAGCTGTGGGTTAATTGTATTGATTCCTGATCATTGCCTTCACTTCTGTTTTTAATTTAGTGAAAAAAGTGGGGGTGGTGAGTTTACATTGTGGTTCTAACGAGCACCCACAACCTATGTTTGGAATAAAAGTAAGAAAAATATCAAACCCCTTCATGAGAAAAATAACATTTGGAGATGTGAAGAATGCACTATGTCTCATGGCTGTGTTTTGGAAATGATGAAAGTTGGTTGAAGCAACTTAGGGTTGTCTGTTTGTGTGTGTGTGTGAATTCGGGTTTAACGTCGCTTTCAACAATTTTTCAGTCATATCACGACGGTTTCTGGTTGCGACAGGGAGCTCAAGGCTCACAATTATAGTGCTGCCTCACTGAAGTATATCCCAGACACATTAATGATACCACACCCAGTCACATTATCCCGACACTGGGTCGACCAGTCCTAGCTCTACCCAGTAAATATGAGTGCCAAGCGAGGAGCAGCTAGTACATTCTAAACGACTTTGGTATGTCGCGGCCTGGTCTCGAACCCGTGATCTCCCATTCCCCGGAGCGGACACTCTAACAACTGAGCTATTATGGAGTTTAATGGCCCTATCAACACTATTTTAGAACATTTTTTAGCCTGGTCAGTTTACCTATCCACATTTTTCCTGGGCAGGCCTATACGAAAGTGGTTAACCAGTAGAGTGCACATGCTTTTGTCAGAAACTAACAACTGCCCTTCTTAAATCAGCAGTGTGTGTGTGTGTGTGTGTGTGTGAATTCGGGTTCAACGTCGCTTTCAACAATTTTTCAGTCATATCACGACGGTGTCTGGTTGCGACAGGGAGCTCAATGCTCACGTTTATAGTGCTGCCTCACTGAAGTATCATGTCCCAGACACATTACATGATACCACACCCAGTCACATTATCCTGACACTGGATCGACCAGTCCTAGCTCTACCCCGTAAATCTGAGTGCCAAACGAGGAGCAGCTAGTACCATTTTTAACGACTTTGGTATGTCGCGGCCTGGGATCGAACCCGAGACCTCCCGTTCCCCGGAGCGGACACTCTACCAACTGAGCTATCGGGGCCGGTTAAATCAGCAGAAGGGAGAGAATGACTGTAGAAAAGATTTCATAATCTCCACTACAGAATGTTGCCAACCCTGGCAGGTGTCAAACCTGTGTCCTGATCACCAGTCAGACGCACATCCGACTGAACTACTGAGGCCCGTAACTTAGGGTTGATCATAGCAATTTTGGGGTATCTTTACGATTAAATAAAGATAAATTGTGTGTACTCATTAGAATCGCCTCATCAATAAAATTCTTATGAGTACACACAACATACACATTCAAGATAAAATTAGAAAATTTTCCCTAAATTATAGCAAATATATTAATCGCATGAGCCTGACGCAGACGATGAGATTTTCACAAGACAAATAATCGAAACTCCTTTGGCCCATCAAGGTTGATCTAAGCACTTGCAGTTTGTGCAGCAAGCGGACTCAGTAAAAAGCTGACACTTCTCACAGTCTGATAAGTATTCGGTGAGGGTATGGACCTTCCATTACCACAGTGCTATCCAAAGTGAGATAAGCAAAAACATTTGCCTTACAGAGTGCATGTTAATCCGAGTCTTTGGAAGTCGCACATATTTCATGCTAAATTTTCTTTTTTTTGTGTGCTAGCTCATATACCACCAGTACCATGCTGTAATGATAAACCCAGGATATGTGTTTCTAAAACAGTCCAATATGCTTGTTCTGGAAGCATTTTTCGGCATTTTTTTTTGTGTGTTCGAAGTATTAAAAATTCTTATTTCTGGAACATTTGGGAGTTTGAATTAAATGAGAAAGTTTTCAGCGACAAATTCGAAATAATTTTGGGTAGGGTGTTCGAACTAATTGGTCACCTACCGTACCTACAGTTGTGGTAATTTTTTTTCCGAGGGTCCCGAGATCAAATTCGAAACAGCTGTGGTGTGTGAACCATCGAAATTTTCATTGTATTTTTATTTTCTCTCCAAACGCTTACACCCGCCCATTGGGGCTTGAAGAAATAGATGGGCTGCATGAAGCTTCCACGCAGAGCTGAAACCGACCGCACATGAGTACTGGTAAACCGCTTAGAGGATCTAAGCCTGCCCAGGCAAAGTGGTGCGAGTTGGCCTGTCCATGCTTATAAACCATATTGGTTTCATTGGGCGACAGGGCTTGAGAAGTCATTTCATCTCAAAGTTGAGTAAAAGTCCCAGAAAATTGGAAGCAACGTCTCCAAAACGACATACATTGCTGAGGGACTGACAGAGCGTTAAACCTCAAATCAAACAAGCAAAATTTACACAGTGATGGCTAGACAGACCCAACTTCTCAGAAATACCAGAATCTTTCTCAGAACTATCATGATTATGCTCAGAAATATCGAGAACATTTGACTCAACGCAAGTAAAAATGTGTTTTGGGGATGTGCCCAGCAAAGACTGCTTAGTTACTAAGCACCAGAAGCTCTTTGGTGCTAATGTAAATGTGACAATGATTTCAGGTAAAGGTTATTTATAGAAAACAAGAGGGCCCAGAGGGCTCTTAATCGCTCACCTGTGTACCAGTGTCTCCAGTACATTCTTGGCCCAAGGGCTATAATTTGAACAAACTTGGTAGCAGTCCACTAGATGAAGCTCCATACCAAATATCAAAGACCTGGGCCTTCTGATTTCAGAAAAGAAGATTTTTAAAGGTTTTCCCTAAATACCTATGTAACACCAGCGGACAATGTAAAACCAGTTGACAATCTCAGTAGAGGTCCACTAGATGAAGCTTCATGCCAAATATCAAAATCCTGGGCCTTCTGGTGACAAAAAGATTTTTAAAAGTTTTTTCCTATATCAACGTATGTAAAATTAGTGAGTCCAGGCCAGGGACATTTTTGGCCCCAAAGCTATTATTTGAACAATTTTGGTAGCGGTCCATTAGATGAAGCTTCATACCAAATATCAAAGACCTGGGCCTTCTGGTTTCAGACAAGAAAATTTTTAAAGGTTATCCCTGTAAAACCCCTATGTGAAACCACTGGCGCGGGGGCATTTTTGGCCCCAGGACTATATTTTGAACAATCTTCATACCAAATATCAAAGACCTGGGCCTTCTGGTTTCAGACAAAAAGATTTTTAAAGGTTGTCCCTATATAAATCTATGTAAAACTGCTGGGCCCCGGCACAGGAGCATTTTTGGCCCCAGGGCTATAATTTGAACAATCTTGCTAGAGGTCCACTAGATGAAGCTTCATACCAAATATCAAAGACGTGGACCATGCGGTTTCAGAGAAGAAGATTTTTTAAGTTTTCAGTAAAAAAATTCTATTTTTAGCTCCTGTGACCTAGATGTGCAATGGACTGGAACCATTTCGACAACTTTGAAAGGGGACCACCTAAGGATCATTCCTGTGAAGTTTGGTCAAAATCCGATCAGTGGTTTAGGAGGAG
The DNA here is from genome assembly GCA_963580285.1 of Lucinisca nassula. Lineage (NCBI taxonomy): Eukaryota > Metazoa > Mollusca > Bivalvia > Lucinida > Lucinidae > Lucinisca > Lucinisca nassula. Next base: position 102,734,087 of record OY757023.1, on the reverse strand, counting down.
ACGTTTGAAGAAATTGTTTAAGGACGGATGCATGCACGGACGCACGACGGACAAAAAGTGATCCCAAAATCTCACCTCTTCACTACGTGACAGGTGAGCTAATAGCTGTGCTATTTTTATCGATGTGAGGTCAGTGTGTTGCGCAAGAGGGTTATCTGTAGGATCTGAACTGGTATCATGTGTTGGGTTTGGTAAACAGAAGCGGCATCTGATCAGGGTCTACACTGTTTGCACAGGAATTCAAGGGTCAAAAGAAACAATCCCAGATCAGATGCCACAGAACATGTCATCTGATCAGGGTCAACACTATTTGGGCCCCGTCAAGTGATTTTGGAACTTATTGCCTATGCGAGCAGCGAAGGTTCAGGCTAGCCTGCGCATCCGCGCAGTCTCGCCAGAACCTTTGCTGCTCGCTCACACAAGCAGCGAATCAAGAGAAACCTTCAGACAGAAAGCCATATCCCTGGCCCCTCTGAATGGCTGGGCATGCGCAGTTAAAATTTGTTATGACGGAATGCTCGAAGACCCAAATTCGCTTGGCGGGGCTCATTTGTATACAGTATAGGAATTTAAGGGTTAAACAAAACAGTGTAAGTCCCTGTTCAGAACCATTTTTATACCCCGACCGAATAGGTTCGTGGCATATAGTGATCAGCCTGGTATCCATCCATCCATAGATGAAACCTTGTGATGGCCATAACTACAATATCCTTTGAGACATATTGATGGTACCTGGCAAAATTGTTCTCAAGGCTGAGATGGCTTGTCATGCACAAGAACTACAACTCTATATAGGTGCTGTGGTTTTTATTTTTCCCCTTCAAATAAAATAGAGTGACTACCTTGTGATTGCCATAACTCCAATATCCTTCATGAGTAGATCCCTTTTTCAGTGGGACCGACTTTATAGAAAACCAAACAGGAAGTCCCCAAAAATGTCTCTCTTTGAAAAATGGAGGAAAAAGCCTTAAATGTGAACAATACAGAGTAAGAGCTGTAACTCTGTGCATACTGAGTAAGGGATGTTAACTGTGAAAATCAATAAATTTCCATCTTACGATTCAAAGTTTCTATAGTCAGCATTTTGGTTACTGACCGCACAATAGCTTTAGAAGAACTGGGCCTGTACAAGAAAAGATGTAGTCAAGTTAAATAACTGGCTCTGATAGCATGACTTGTATGTTAAACTACAAAGTGATTGTAAGCTATGTATGGTAATCTTGCTAAAGTTGACTGTCAGAGTTTCATGGATACAGAGTGGTAATATTTTTGTTGCCTGAAGCAGGGACTGTTACTTGAAAACATAAAAAAATCAATAACAATTGTGTCAACTTTAATGCATTTTAAACAAGAAACCACAAAAAAAGGATTCACAAACAGTATAGGCCGAGACCAGAGACAGACAGGCCAGCCATTTTTCAAAATATTTTATAAAATTGCCTTACTAAATTTTGAAATGCTACATTAAGGGGAACAGATACACATTCAGGGGAGGCAACTCTTCCAAAATTATTTTGTCTCCCATGTCAATAGGGGTCAACTCCTGAGGAGCAAATTGTTTCCTTTAAGAGTAGACCCCTTTTTCAGTTGGACAGGGCTTATAGAAAAGGAAGGAAGGACAGGAAGTTCCGAAAGTTTTCTCCCTTTGAAAAATGGCAGAAAAATCTGCTAGGTGTTCCCATTCCCCTTAAAGGGTGAAGACTTAATTCAGTACAAAAAGGGTAAATTGTCATTTCCATCAGGTTAATGAAGACCCCTCTGAACCCTACTTTATATAGAGAAATGTGGGGTTTACTGGGAAATTCCTGATATTTGCTCAAAGATATAGATTGTGGGTACTCATTAGAACTATCTTATTCAGGCAGTTCTAACAAGCACATACAATCTATATTTGGACAAGAAATATGTAATAAAATATCAAAAATATCCATCTGAAATATATTGGTTCTAGAGGTAAGATAGGCGCCATTTTAGCGCATGGGCATGTTATAGTAATGTTCCCTGTAAACTGACAACTGCCCTTGAATCAGTGGAAGGAAGAGAATGACAAGAAGTTTTTCAAGGAAGGTAATTAGGGAATAACCGTATTGGGGAGACAAATCAGAGGTATTATGGTCAGACATTTAATTTTACAGCTCCACTGACCATAAAACGGAATTTGCGACCATAAAACCTATGATTTACCTCCCCAAATGACAATTTTAAATATACTTATCTCCAGTCTAATGCACTAATTCACCGGTTTTCTTGAAAAATTGCTCTCTCTGCTCAAAACCGCAAGCACAGACAGCTTCATAAAACCACATACCAATCAAAGAAAAGTGTCTTTACATGATGATGAAAACAAACTACCTTTTCTTTTATATTATTCTTCGAGTGGATAAAGATGAGACAATTAGGGTGATGGGTGTGAAAACGGGACAGCCCAAAAACTTTCTTGGCATTAAAACACTCTTTGTATGGCATTCAACAATTCACCATTTTTGCATTATTCGCTGGCTTCCAGCTTACACTTTATCAATATTGGAAAAACAGGTAACCAGAACCCCCTGACCTTGACGGTCAGCGGGGTCTGGTTACCTGTTTTCCCAACACTGATAATCTTCAGACTAGAAACCAGCAGATAATGCAAATAAGATGAATGCTCTATTTACCACAATATTTGGACAGACAGGCCAGGACAAACAGTGTAAACCCTGATGAGATGCCACTGTTTGCCTATCATCGACCTAATTTTAGACATTGGAAAATGAATTGAACATTTTCAAATCTTAGAATAAGTATGGTAAGGAGTTGACATGCCAAATACTTAGGGTAATTAAGGTACTTTAACCCTTTTTGTACCAAATGGAATCGTTCTCCTTAAATATAGCAGACGTGCATTTCAAAATTTAGGGGTGACAGGTTGTGTTATCTTCAAATTTTATTTGGAAAATAGCTGAACTTTTTGCAAATAGTGTAGGCCCTGACCAGACGCCATATACTGCTGCATCTGATATGGGCCTACACTGTTTGCCAGGGTACCCGTTTTGGGGTTTCTGGTACAAAATGGGTTAAGGAGAAAGATTGCAAAACTGTTTTGATTTTAATTTGTTTTTTTGTTTTCCCAACTAGTTCTATGGCTCAGATTTTGTTGGATTTGGTGATCTAGATCCATCATTTCTACGACTATGCCTCTTTGGTTTTAGATCTCCGGGTTCAAAAACCTGAGCCAGTTCCGGTAAGCTCTTAGCAATGTAGACATCATCATCACCACTACTAGCTGAACCATCAATACCATTGGCAGTGTGACTCACATCTGGCCTTTCAACATGTTTTAACTGCTTTACTCCAAACACGTCCATAATATCATGTTCATTGGCATCACTGTCTTCTTGCTTATTGTCACTTTCAGACCCTGATATTGATGTTGACAACCTTTTTCTACAGGAACTGTTTTCAGTAACCTGCTCTGCTTTGTTTCTGTCTGTAGCTGTTGAATTCTTATCATCCTTGTTTGACTCAATGTTTGAAGAAATACCTGAATTAGGGGCATCAAAGGTAAATTCTGCACTACAATCACTAGCACCTGAACTATTAATTGCAATATTTACATCAGGAACAACTGCTGACGTTTGTATCAGATCAAGATCATTTAGACCTACATTCAATCTCTCAGAATCTATTAAACCAGGTTCATCTTCACTTTCCAACATGTTTATATCTGTCTGTTCAGCATCATATCTTTGCTTAAAGGCACCTAAAGAAAGTATATCTAATTCATTCGCAACAGCCTGTTGATGATCAGCATTATTTTCATTTGTTACATTCAAAACCTCATCACTTGTTAGAGATTCAGTTTTCTTGTTCTTTGTTTTAGCATCATCACCTGCAATATTACTACTTTCATCATTTCCAGCTGCTGTTGTGCCTTTTATCTTCACTTCACTATTACTAACTTCCCTCTTTTTCTCAGTTTCATTTTTCTTATATTCTGCTGATGTTTCTTTCCTAATTCTGTCCTCCTTAGCTTGTCTTTCCTCTTCCAGCTCAGCAATAGCATCAGAAATCTCCCTTGACTCTCTCTTACTAGGGTCTTTACAGTCACTTCTAAGAGGGGCTTTCAGCAGCCCTTTTGTCTTTATTAATTCTTCATCCAAAGGGTTTGTTCTACTGCCTGCTTTAAACTCCCTTTCTTCCTGTGCTGTTCTTATTGCATCAACCCTGAAAAGATCGAAAAATGATGGTCAGATTTTAGCTGCATTTGCCATAATAACCATTTTTGACAGAAAATCCTGTTAGCAAACAGTGCAGAACATGATCAGACACTGCATGCCGCATTCTGCAGCTTCTGATCTGGGCCTGCATTGTTTGCCAGGCTAACCTTTTAGGGGTTTCCCGCCTATAATGGGTTAAGCAGACATAAGCCATGTTTGGTTGAACCAAATGCAGTCCAACTTAAGGGGAATGGGAGCACCTGGCAGATTTTGCCACCATTTTGCAAAGGGAAACAACTTTCGTGACTGCCTGTTTGCTTTTCTATAAATTCTTTCCCATGGAAAAAGGAGTCAACTCTTAAAAGAAAGAATTTGCTCCTGAGCAAATTCTTTCTTTTAAAAGTTGACTCCTATTGACATGGGAGACAAAAATACTTTTGCAGGAGTTACCTTCCCTGATGGTCTATCCATTCCCCTTAGATGGCTCAACACACATTCAGGACCATAAAACTTGTTCAAGGGGGTAGTTTTGAGCCACTGAGGGTTATTCATAGTGCCAGGACAAGAGGCATATAGAGGATATCTGAGTTTTCAGTGTAAGATTGATATTTATTTCACCGAATGAACACCAAAAGAAGTATTTTCATGAGTGGCAAAGCCACGAGTGAAAATACTTCTTATCGTGTGCATGAGTGAAATAAACATCGATCATACATTGAAAAAATCAAATTTTCTGTTTTTTTTTTTATATGCTTTAAACTGTAATTATTAATGTAATTTTAAAATGTCAGTAATCAACACAGAGAACAACTATTTTTATGCTGTTAAACAGGTATAATATTGGGTGTCAACTAAAAGTTTGCACCCTGAAAACAGTTTGGAATCTCACTATATCAAATGGTTCACTTGAATTTTGCATTCAAATGAAGTCCGCATTTGCAAAGTCTGTCTAGCGTTGCATGCATTTTTTAACATTGTGTAGGTGCTAAAGTGACGTCATCGTCATCGACGTCTGAATGACCTGAAAACATGCATGATGTGATTTCGGACACACATTAATAACGTTTGCTAATTGACATCTAACAAACAGAGAATATATGTCAATTTTCAATGGTTCATCAAATTCACAAAATAAAAATCGCATTTTCACTGTTTGAAACAGTGACTATCGATTTCGATTTCACTGAGTAATCTCTATACGAGGGCAAAGTAGAAGTAAAACAAAGATCAGGAATCGATACAATTAACTTACTCCACCCATCAAAGACACCAAAGGGAAAGAAACACAAACATGAAGCGACCAGACCATAATGGAAACCTAAACAAAGGAAGGCCATAAGGACATTTGCTTTCCCACAAAATGGCCATATGGCCATCCAAAATAAAAAGACACAAGTGATACACACAGTAAGTAACAAACAACAACATAAATAAACCGCCACAGAAGAACCGTCTTGGAACTGTCAGTGGAAAGATTTCCACTGGGGGGCTTAAATCGATTTTACGTGGCCACAATCCTCGGGCTTACTTCCGTCGCGATTTAGACAAATAATTTGTTCAATCCGCATGAAGGCCTCCTAACTCATCAGTGCAACATCTCCGTGAACACAAATAATCAAAGAACCACAGAGGTGAGACAACGGTGAGGACTCGAAACCACTGAAATGCTGGAGCAAAAGAAAACCAACAGTTAGACTCCGATGGGCCCGACCAGAGACAGAGCATCAGGCACCAACCAACATTACCTTGAATTAGATCTCTCTAATTCTCAATAAGCCTTTATGTTGGAACCGTCATAGAATCTGAGGCCTGACCCACCGGCTTGCAATTAAAGAGGAAAGCAAAGTTGCCAACCATGACTGGGTTAACTACCATGCATGCAGTCTGTCGTATAACATCCATGTTGTACCCAGTCTTTTTATATCAAAGAATGATTTTAAGAAATTGGGTGCTGAAGTCATTGCGATTATATATTTTTCTGAATTTATATACTAAGTCACCATAAAATTCGGGTTCCGATAGACCTTGTTGCAGAAGAGATTTAAGTCCAATATTGAATTTTGAAATTAAATCAGAATGGCAAGTCAATAAAAAAAAAAAAAAACAGCCTAACTTATCACTGAGTGAGATTGATCTCTTCTTTTTCAATGTAATTGTCCTCTAGAATGATACACTTGGACCAACGCTGTTTCAGTGCCATGAGCCCAGACTGAAGAAGCCAGGGTCCTTGTCTCTGACCCACTCCTCAACTGACTACTTCTTCGTTGGACCAGAAATGATGTCCGTGGATTTCCTTTTTCAGTTTGGGAATAGGAAATACATGTAGTCACTAGAAGCTAAGTCCAGAGAATACACAGGGTGCGGTATTAGCTCGCACCCATTCCGCTCAACAGCATCCATTGCAATTTTGCAAGTGTGGGCTTCTGCATTGTCCTGTTGGAGCAGAATCCCTTTGGAGAGTTTACCTCAGCGTTTTTCACGGATCGCAGTTCTCAGTTGGTCGAGCAAATTTGCATAATATGCACCTGTTATTGTGCCTTTCTTTGCTAGAAAGTCCAACATAATAACGCCTTGTGCATCCTAAAATACAGCTGCCAGCACCTTGCCAGCAGAGGGTTCCATTTTGAACTTCTTTGGCCTCAGCGACCCCGGCCCTACCCACTGATGACTTTGAGTTTTATTCTCTTGCTCATAATAATGGACCCAGCTGGTCTCATCTACAGACACAAATCATCTTCCATTGACCTAAACCGCTTCAACAATGCATGTATACTGATTCCTATTTGCTTGTAGCTAAGGGATTTTAGAACCTAACGGGCTGATAGCTTGCGCATACCAAAGCGATCATGTAAAATTGTTGAAACGCTACCATGTGAAATGTGTAATGCATTCACTATTTCTTTCACCTTAATTTGCCTATCAGAGTACACCAGATCCCGTACTTTGTAACAGTGGCCCCCGCCCAACGGGGCTTGAAGAAATAGATGGGCTGCATGATGCTTCCATGCAGAGCTGAATCCTACCGTATACGAGTACTGGTAAACTGCTTAGAGGATCTAAGCCTGCCCAGGCAAAGCGGTACGAGTCTGACCGTCCATGCTTATAAACCTCTTAGTTTCATTGGGCGACAGGGCTTGAGATGTCATTTCATCTCAATGTCGGGTAAAAGTCCCACAAAATTGGAAGCAATGTCTCCAAATAACCAAAACAGTGTTGACAAGGACGTTAAACCTAAATCAACCAACCAACCAACTTTGTTACACATTTCTTCATCGGCGGCATCTGATGGGCGTCCAGACCTGGTTTCGCCTTCTAAAGACGTTCTACCGCCTTTGAATTCCTCAACCCAGAATTTAACTTTAGCATACGGTGTTGCAGAAGACCCATAAACATCTGTCAACTAGAAATGTATTTCCTGACAAGGTTGACAAAAACCCGAGTTTTATGAGTATTGCCCAGCCCGGCGGGTAATACTGGGAAAACCTGGGTAATACTGGGCAATACTGGGTAATACCGGGCAATACTGGGCAATACTGGTGTCACATTTGTCAGGGTGATAAAAATGAATTAGTTTGACCTGAAAATAATATGAATCAGGACTTAAGTATCAATTGCTAATAAATTTAAAAGTCCCAAATTATTCTATCTAGTTCAAAACTAAAGGTGAAACTTCTGAAAAAGAGTATATTAAAGTATAAAAGTATAATACTAACATTTGCAAAGGCTGATCATGCACCTACAGCCAGGGATTACCTGTAATTATACCCATTGTTAAACCAACAATATAAACCTACTATACCTGTTGGTGAGCAGTTTTTACAAAAATCTAATCTTCAGGGAAAACAGTAATTTTTGTCATTCTCTCTGTCAAACATGAAACCTAAGGATCCTATTTGGAAATTTTTTGAAATTACTTTTTCCAACTTTGATTTGATCCAAACTAAGCTGAGAAATAAACTTAGAATGCAAAAGTGTGCCAAATTAGTCTTCTGTTATAGGATGCTTAGAGGAAAGGAGGAGGTGGAATGGTGACTCATGTAGATGATGCTGACTGTGTTGATGTTTTGATGTTCATAATTTATATGCATATGCATCACTTGTGAAATCATAAAATAACCATGATAACATATTTGTTATGTTCAGCTGTAAATAAAAGTCAAATTTGCATTTATATTTTACCAATGTATCTGAGTCTGATATAATGTCCTCTTCAGTATATGACTGATATATGGCTCTACAATGCATTTAAGAATTTAGAAAACTTAAATTAGCAATAATACAATAAAACACACAGGTTCTTTTCAGTAAACCCATCCCAAAACCCTATTACCCAGTATTGCCCAGTTGAGAGAGTATTGCCCAGCCCGGGTTTTCCCGGGTTTTTCCGGACGGTCAATACTTTGCCAACCTTGTTTCCTACCCTGTTGTCCCTTTCAAATACAAGTACCAAATTACAGTAGGGTAATCAACTTGTGACATGTTTGACGTTCAGTATCTTATGAGTGAATGACATGATAAGGGTGCAATTTTGCCCTCATGCCAAAAACATGTACATGTATTGAAATAAGGTGTGAAAATCTTGGTTGGCTCGGTCAATTGGAAATAAGATAGGCTGGTTACTTATTGACTTGCCCTCGTATTTCATTGAAAAGCATGTATAAAGAAACTAGGGGAATCTTTGCAAATTCCTTTGAAATTATGGTATGTTCTGTGCACTCATTAGAATCACCTCATTAAGCCGATTCTAATGATTACAAACAACACACATGATAAAATAAGAAATTTCTCCCAAATTATCCCAAATATATTAACCCTTACGGTGCCAGGATAAACTACATCTGAAAATGTCGTCTGCTGAATCTTTTCACAAACTTTTTAAAAATATTTTTGCATACAGGCAAACAGTGTGGACCCAGATCAGACTGTTCCTAGAGGACCAATCTGATCTGGGTCCACACTGTTTGCAAAAATGACTTCTAAAGTAACCGGCAGACGACAATAGAGGTGACAATTGTCGTGATTGGCATCTTATGGGTTGGCATGGTATGTGATGTGCACTACTAGTACTATGCAGTAATCTAATTTCAAATAAATGGCCGGGAATCTTACTAACTCCAAATAAATGGCTGGGAATCTTACAAACTCCAAATAAATGGCCGGGAATCTTACTAACTCCAAATAAAAGGCCGGGAATCTTACGAACTCCAAATAAATGGCCAGGAATCTTACTAACTCCAAATAAATGGCCGGGAATCTTACTAACTCCAAATAAGTGGCCGGGAATCTTACTAACTCCAAATAAATGGCTGGGAATCTTACTAACTCCAAATAAATGGCCGGGAATCTTACTCACTCCAAATAAATGGCTGGGAATCTTACTATCTTGCTGAACTAATTTACCTGTGCTGTGAGTCAGGCTGCATTGTATTAATCTCCTGAAGCATGGCAGTATGTGTGTCTTCCTTCTGTTTCAACGACAGCCTAAACACAACAAAAAAAGAAATTAACCCTTAAGACACCGAGAAAAACTACATCTGAAAAGGTCTTCTGCTTATGTCATCTGCTGAATTTGTTTGCAAACTTTTTAAAAATATTTTTGCATACAGGCAAACAGTGTGGACACAGATCAGACTGCTCCTACAGGTTTGCCAAAAAAAATCCAGCAGACGTCAAAGCAGATGACAATTGTCATAATTGGCATTTTATGGGTTTACCCTTACGCTAGCAGATGGCATTTTCAATTTTTTTATATTCTTATTTTTCATTATGATATTACATGTGATCTTGTCTGCCCAGCAGAAAATGCACATGAAATGCCAAGCCCTATTTTCATCCCAAGTTAAAGCTAAAGGCCCATACAGACCAGAAATCTCTCACCTGTATAAGGCTGATCTTGATACGCTATATTGTGCCTTGGTGGCCATCTTGTCTATCAAACACATAACCATTAGCAATTCTGAATCTGCATGTTGCCTTGTTGCCTCTGATTATGTTTATACAGGTCAATCAGATTTAGGATTCAGGAAGAGTTGATGTTGGTGCAGAATGGGCAGGTGTATAATTTGGCAGGGTGGAGCCATCGTTTGCACCTGCCTTTTGAATACTCTATTAACAAAAAGTAAAAAAAGTCACCCGATTATGTAATTACAGCGGCAGCACAAACAAAGCTATAATGGTGTATATGGCTGCTTGCAAACAGCAAGTGAAAGGCACTATACTGAATCTTCTTGTGGACTCGAATTTGTCATATACTAACAACACAAGGGCAGCCCTGCCAATCTTATCTGCAATTACTATGCATGTGCTTTGAACAATTTCAAGATGGTCGCCATCTTGGATATCTGAATGCAACAATTTTAGCAATTCTGAATCTCCATGTCACTCAAATGCATGCCTCCCAGCAAATTTCAACTCAATTAGCTGACCATTGGGATGAAGATTTTCAACATGGCCACCGTGGTCGGCCAGCTTGGATATCAGAATAGAATGGTTCAAACAAGTCTGAACTCCATATCCCCTCCCCCAATTCCTCCCGCCAAGTTTCAGCTCAATTCTACTTGATGTGGTTTGAAAATTTTCAAGATGGCCACCATGGCAGCCATCTTGGATAACAAAACAGAATAATTTTAGCAATTCTGGGCCCAGTTGTTCAAAGCATCGTTAGCTTAACGAGCTCGTCAGTGGTCATATTGTTAACTGTTCTAGCAAGTTTAATATATGAATTTTTGGTATTTTTGCTGAAAAAATGTGAGCAGCTTTTGCTTCCGCAAAAGCTGCTCACATTTTTTCAGCAAAAATATTAGCATATTAGCCATAATAAATGATCAAAGTTTTAACGATACGTTAACTAACGACCTCGTTAGTTTTGAACAACTGGCCCCTGATCTCCAAGGTGCCCCCAATGCCTAACATCAAGGTTCAACTCAATCCCACTTTTGGTTTGGGGAGATATTGTTTGAAAAATTTCAAGATTGAGGCCATATGGCAGCCATCTTGGATATCAAAATGAAACAAATTTAGCCCTGATGGCTCTCATAAAGTTTCAGATTAATCCGAATTTCTGTATGGGAGGAGATGTCCTTTGAAGAATTTCAGAACAGAATGGTTAGGGCAATTCTTAATCTCCATGTCTCCAACAAGTTTCAGCTCAGCCCAATCTTTGGTTCAATAGGAGATGGTGGCCATCTTGGATATCAGAACAGAACAATTTTAGCAAATCTGAATCTCCATGTCACCCTCATGCCTCCGATCAGGTACATCTCAATCCAACTTTCAGTTCAGGAGGAGATGGTCTTTGAGTGAGTGAGATTTGGTTTTACGTCCCACCAACAGCTAAGGTCATACGGAGATGGGACCTCGGCTTAAAGAATCATCCGAAAGTCTGGAGAAGCCCGGGATCGATCCTGCGATCCCTGGTTTACAAGGCGAGTAGCATAACCACTGCGCCATAGGGGCTTCTAAGAGATGGTCTTTGAAACTTTAAAGATGGCCACAATGGCAACCACCTTGGAAATTGAAATGGAATGGTTTAGCAATTCTGAATCTCCATGTTGCCACAATGCTTCCTATCAAGTTTCAACTCAATCTGACCTTTGGTTCAGGAGATGTTGTTTGAAGAATTTCAAGATGGCTGCCATGGTGGCCATCTTGGATATTGGAATGGAACGAATTTAGCAAATCTGAATCTACATGTCATCCTGATGCCTCCCATCAAATTTGATCTCGATCCAACTTCTGGTTTGGGAGCCGATGTTGTCTTAAGAATTGCAAGGTGGCTGCAATGGCGGTGTAGCGTGAGATTATTGATCCCGTGAGATTCTTCAGTCGCACCGGAAGCGGCTGAAATCCCTCACGGAGGGGTGTGAGATAATTCAGCCGTGAGAAGTGTAATACGATAACTCTATAAAAGACTGGGGTATCGAAACTCTCTTAGTATATAAAATGATAAATTATGCTGCTACATTAATTAAACTTAATTTTATGCTGGAGAAGTCTATCTAAGGAAATTAGAAGCTGTGTTACTAGTGATTTTATAATATTATAATATTTATTTGTTTATTTATTTATTTATTTATAGACGACTCGCTTCGATTTTCCTTGTCAGGCTTCGATCCTGTAAGCCGTTTACCAGTACTCGTGTGCGGTCGGTTTCAGCTCTGCGTTGAAGCATCGTGCAGCCCATCTATTTCTTTAAGCCCCGATGGGCGGGGGCAAGCTGACTTCTTACTTCTAACTTCTGCTTCAACGTTGTTTAGGTAGGGGAGTAAGTAGGTAGGTGGTTTGTGGCTAGATAGGTAGGTAGATGGGTGGCTGGGTAGGTAGGTAAGTTTGAGTTGAGGTTTAACGTCCCCGTCAATACTATATAGGTCATTTGGAGACGATGTACCAATTTCGTGGGACCCGACTTTGAGATAGTCCAGTGGTTAGTGCACTTGTCTCTGATGCTAGAGGTCCCGGGTTCGATCCCCGACAGCGGCGATAAAATTTCGGTGTCCGAACACGCTCCATTGGCATCATTTGCGGGGTTGAATGTCATAAAGTGCACCGTCCTTCGGATCGGGACGTTAACTGAAGCCCAAACACCCCCCCCCCCCCCCCTGTGCAGGTAGAACCATCCCCTGTGTAGGTTAAAGATCCCTACCGTAATTACATGATTACTGTGTAGGCTTTCATCCTGCCAACCTGGAGTGTATGTAATGTACACCTGCGGTAATGCCCAAATATGACCGACGCAGTATCAGTAGAAAGAAAGAAGGAAAAAAACTAATAGGGTTTATATGCATTGACGGTCCGAGTCGCATAACTTTGGGCGAGGGCTTAAGCGGTTTGCCAGTACTCATGTGCGGTGGGGCATCATGCAGCCCATCATTTCTTCAAGTCCCGATGGGCGGGGTAGATTTAAGTAGGTAGGTAAGGAGATGTGTCTTGGTGGGTGGGTAGGTAGGTTTGATTTGAGGTTTAACGTCTCCGTCATTACTATATAGGGCATTTGGAGACGATACTTCAAATTTCGTGGGACCCGACTTTGAGATGTAAAGACATCTCAAGACCTGCCGCCCAATGAAACCAATAGGGTTTTTATGCATGGACGGTCCTACTCACATCACTTTGCCTGGGCAGTCTTATGCTTTGTTTGTGTGTTTGATTTGAGGTTTAACATCCCTGTCAACACTGTAAAGGTCATTTTGGAGACGTTGCTTCCAATTTTGTGGGACTTTTACCCAACATTTAGATGAAATGACATCTCAAGCCCCGTCGCCCAATGAAACCGATAGGGTTTATTGGTTTATATAGCATGGACAGTCCGCCTCGCACCGCGGTTCCTGGACAGGCTTAGATCCTCTAAGCGGTTTACCAGTACTTTGAAAGTTAGTTTGGAGACATTGCGACCAATTGCGACCAATTTGGATTTTTACCCGACATTGAGATGAAATGACATCTCGAGCTCTGTCGCCTAATGAAACCAATAGGGTTTATTAGCATGGACGGTCCGCCTCGCACCGCGGTTCCTGGACAGGCTTAGATCCTCTAAGCGGTTTACCAGTACCAGTGTGCGGACCGGCTTCAGCCCTGCGTGGAAGTATCATGCAGCCAATATATATCTTCAAGCCCCTATGGGCGGGGGCTAAGGGCAGGCTTATGCGGTTTACCAGTACTCAGGTTGTAAGGAATCATGCAGCCCATCTAGTTCTTTAAGTCCAGATCGGCGGGGTAGATTTAGGCAGACAGGTAAGGTGGGGGAAGGTGATGGTGGGAAGGTAGGTTTTGTTTGATTTGAGGTTTAACGCCCCCGTCAACCCTGTAAGGTCATTTTGGAGACGTTGCTTCCAATTTTGTGGGACTTTTACTCAACATTTAGATGAAATGACATCTCAAGCCCTGTCGCCCAATGAAACCGATAGGGTTTATTGGTTTATATAGCATGGACGGTCTGCCTCGCACCGCGGTTCCTGGACAGGCTTAGATCCTCTAAGCGGTTTACCAGTACTAGTGTGCGGCCGGATTCAGCTCTGCGTGGTTGCATCACGCAGCCCATATATTTCTTCAAGCCCCTTTGGGCGGGGCTATGGGCAGGCTTATGCGGTTTACCAGGACTTAGGTGGTATGGAATCATGAAGCCCATCTAGTTCTTCAAGTCCAGGTGGGCGGGGTAGATTTAGGTAGGCAGGTAAAGGTGGGGGGTGGGAAGGCAGGTTTTGCTTGATTTGATGTTTAACGTCCCCGTCAACACTGTAAAGGTCATTTTTGAGACGGTGCTTCCAATTTTGTGTGACTTTTACCCGACATTATAGGATGAAATGACATCTCAAGCCCTACCGCTTAATGAGACCGATAGAGTTTATAAGCATGGACGAGCCGACTCGCACCGCTTTGCTTGGTCAGGCTTATAGATGCTCTAAGTTGTTTACCAGTACTCATGCGCGGGTCGGTTTCAGCGCTGCGTGGAAGCATCATGCAGCCCATATATTTATTCAAGCCCCGATGGGCGGGGGCATTAGGGAAGGTTGGTAAATGTTTGTTTGCTTGTTTGTTTGGCTTGAGATTTAAACACTTTGAAAGTTAGTTTGGAGAAATTGCGACCAATTGCGACCAATTTGGATTTTTACCCGACATTGAGATGAAATGACATCTCAAGCTCTGTCGCCTAATGAAACCAATAGGGTTTATTAGCATGGACGGTCCGCCTCGCACCGCGGTTCCTGGACAGGCTTAGATCCTCTAAGCGGTTTACCAGTACCAGTGTGCGGACCGGCTTCAGCCCTGCGTGGAAGTATCATGCAGCCAATATATTTCTTCAAGCCCCTATGGGCGGGGGCTAAGGGCAGGCTTATGCGGTTTACCAGTACTCAGGTTGTAAGGAATCATGCAGCCCATCTAGTTCTTTAAGTCCAGATGGGCAGGGTAGATTTAGGCAGACAGGTAAGGTGGGGGAAGGTGATGGTGGGAAGGTAGGTTTTGTTTGATTTGAGGTTTAACGCCCCCGTCCACCCTGTCATTTTGGAGACGTTGCTTCCAATTTTGTGGGACTTTTACCCAACATTTAGATGAAATGACATCTCAAGCCCTGTCGCCCAATGAAACCGATAGGGTTTATTGGTTTATATAGCATGGACGGTCTGCCTCGCACCGCGGTTCCTGGACAGGCTTAGATCCTCTAAGCGGTTTACCAGTACTAGTGTGCGGCCGGATTCAGCTCTGCGTGGTTGCATCACGCAGCCCATATATTTCTTCAAGCCCCTTTGGGCGGGGGCTAAGGGCAGGCTTATGCGGTTTACCAGGACTTAGGTGGTATGGAATCATGAAGCCCATCTAGTTCTTCAAGTCCAGATGGGCGGGGTAGATTTAGGTAGGCAGGTAAAGGGGGGGAGGCAGGTTTTGCTTGATTTGAGGTTTAACGTCCCCGTCAACACTGTAAAGGTCATTTTTGAGACGGTGCTTCCAATTTTGTGTGACTTTTACCCGACATTATAGGATGAAATGACATCTCAAGCCCTGCCGCTTAATGAGACCGATAGAGTTTATAAGCATGGACGAGCCGACTCGCACCGCTTTGCTTGGTCAGGCTTATAGATGCTCTAAGTTGTTTACCAGTACTCATGCGCGGGTCGGTTTCAGCGCTGCGCGGAAGCATCATGCAGCCCATATGTTAATTCAAGCCCCGATGGGCAGGGGCATTAGGGAAGGTAGGTAAATGTTTGTTTGCTTGTTTGTTTGGCTTGAGATTTAAACACTTTGAAAGTTAGTTTGGAGACATTGCGACCAATTGCGACCAATTTGGATTTTTACCCGACATTGAGATGAAATGACATCTCAAGCTCTGTCGCCTAATGAAACCAATAGGAATTATTAGCATGGACGGTCCGCCTCGCACCGCGGTTCCTGGACAGGCTTAGATCCTCTAAGCGGTTTACCAGTACCAGTGTGCGGACCGGCTTCAGCCCTGCGTGGAAGTATCATGCAGCCAATATATTTCTTCAAGCCCCTATGGGCGGGGGCTAAGGGCAGGCTTATGCGGTTTACCAGTACTCAGGTTGTAAGGAATCATGCAGCCCATCTAGTTCTTTAAGTCCAGATGGGCGGGGTAGATTTAGGCAGACAGGTAAGGTGGGGGAAGGTGATGGTGGGAAGGTAGGTTTTGTTTGATTTGATGTTTAACGCCCCCGTCAACCCTGTAAAGGTCATTTTGGAGACGTTGCTTCCAATTTTGTGTGACTTTTACCCGACCTTGAGATGAAATGACATCTCAAGCCCTGCCACCCAATGAGACCGATAGAGCTGATAAGCATGGACGAGCCGACTCGCACCGCTTTGCTTGGTCAGGCTTAGATCCTCTAAGCGGTTTACCAGTACTCATGCGCGGGTCGGTTTCAGCTCTGCGTGAAAGCATCGTGTAGTCCATATATTTCTTCAAACCCCGATGGGCGGGGGCCTAAGGGAAGGTAGGTAGATGTTTTGTTTGCTTATTTGTTTGACGTGAGGTTTAAAGTTCCCCCTCAACACTGTGAAAGTTAGTTTGGAGACATTGCGACCAAATGCGACCAATTAGTTGGATTTTTACCCGACATTGAGATGAAATGACTTCTCAAGTTATACCGCCTTATGAAACCAATAGGGTACTTAGGTGTGGTAGGTACGTACGTACGTAGGTAGAAATAAGTAAATGAATGTCTGACCGTCCGTTCCCATGCATACGAAGGAAGTCTCCTTGGTGTAGTTTTTATGTTACTGGCCTCATAGACCTTGGGTCACATATTCGATCCCGGGTTTTAACAGACTTTTGGATGAGTCTTTTAACCGAGGTCCCGTCGCCGTAGGTGGGTCGTAAAACTGAATGACAAACTCTTGCTGTCGAGGTCTCGCCGTTGTTTCATCTCTGTGGTGTTCACGGAGATGTTGCACTGATGAGTTAGGAGGCCTTCGTGCAGACTGAACAAATTATTTGTCTGAATCGCGACGGAAGTAAGGGCGAGGATTGTGACCACTTAAAATCGATTCACGCACCCCCCCCCCCCCACACACACACACACACACCCCATTTGAATTCGTTTCACTTACCGTTCCAAGGCGGTTCTTCTGGCACATTCCTACCTACACCTTCCCAACTACCTGCATTTACC
Source organism: Lucinisca nassula (assembly GCA_963580285.1). Lineage (NCBI taxonomy): Eukaryota > Metazoa > Mollusca > Bivalvia > Lucinida > Lucinidae > Lucinisca > Lucinisca nassula. The sequence continues at coordinate 102,716,773 of OY757023.1, read as the reverse complement.
CTACCTACATGCCTGCCTAACTACCACGCAATCCATCTATTTCTTCAAGTGCCGGTGGGCGGGCCGGACTGCATATCTACCTACCTACGTACATACCGACTTAGTCGCCCCAGCCCATCGGGGTTTGGATAAATAGATGGGCTGCATGGTGCTTCCACGCAGGGCTGAAACTGACCACACATGAGTACTGGTAAACCGCTTAGAAGGACTAAGCCTGCCCAGGCAAAGTGGTATGAGTCAATCCGTCCAAAGCCTTTTGGTTTAATTGGGCGGCAGGGCTGAAGCTGTCATTTCATCTCAATGTCGGGTAAAAGTCCACCAAAATTGGAAGCAATGTCTCCAAAATTACTTAAATAGTGTTGACCGGGTCATAAATCCCAATTCAAACAAAAACATACCTACTTAGTAACATTCCTATATACCTACCTATACTATCGATATACGGACGTAATACCAACTTACCTACATGCTGCCTGCCTACCTACCTACCTACGTACCTACTAACCAACCAACCAAAGCAAAAATATACGATCCTACCTACGACCTTCCTATAGATCTACCTACATTACCATCGCTACCAGCCCAAACCTACCATTCCTACCTCATCACGCAAACACGCCTATATAATTTTGATCCCCTTAAAGCCCAATTTTAGATATTAAAACTGGGGTTAAGATATTATATTTACATTTCCAGTGTAAAATCTACTGTAAACCTATAGAAAACAATTGCGTTCATACTTCCATGAACGCATCGAATCGCGTGCTATTAAGTGACGTCATTCTAAACCATTGTTCTCTACGGGCGGTCATGACGTCAACGCTGCTCCGCTCTTCGTAGAAAAACAGCGTGTAAATGTTTTTCAACTTTAAAACGTTGCCCTACAAGCATCTGTTTTGCCCAGTGATGAGGGGCAACTAATGTAAATATAAAAAATAAACTTAATTTTTCTGCTTTTCATGAAGGTATGAACGGCAGTGGCTCGCTAGCAAAGTTTACAGGAACCCCTTCGGGGTTCATTTAATTTGCACGCGACCCACTGCGTTCATACTTCCATGAACTGCAGAAAAATAAATTTCATTTCTTAAATAACTGGGGTTTACATGGATATTTATTATTTGTCTTATTTCTGCTCAAAAACATAGATTGTAGGTACTCGTTAGAACCGACTCGCCGAGGCGGTCCTAACGAGTACCCACAATGTATGTTTTGTGCAGATATATGAAAAATATCAGGATTTTTATCTGAAAAATTTCGTTTTTGGTGGTAGTAATTTGTCAATATATTTGAATTTGCCTGTTTTCGTAATATACCTGCCTACATGCATATCTCCACTCTACCTACCTGTCGCCCCCGCCCATCGGGGCTTGAAGAAATATATGGGCTGCATGATGCTACCACGCAGAGCTGAAACCGACCGCACTCGAGTGCTGGTAAAGCGCGTAGAGGCTCTAAACCTAGCCAGGGAAAGCGGTCAGAGTCAGACCGTTCATGCTTATAAACCCTATTGGTTTCATTGGACGACAGGGCTTGAGGTGACATCAATGTCGGGCCAAAGTTACACAATAATGAAAGCAACGTCTCCAAAATGACCTGTACCGTGATGACGGGGACGTTAAACCTCAAATCAAACAAACAAACAAAACCGATCTATCTATCTAACTTCCTACCTACCTACAGCGTCGTTAGCCCCCGCCTATCGGGGCTTGCAGAAATAGACGGGCTGCATAATGCTTCCACGCACTGCTGAATCCGACCGCACACGAGTACTGGTAAACCGCTTAGTGGATCTAAGCCTGCCCAGGTAGGCGGTGCGAGTCGGAACGTCCATGCTTATAAACCGTATTGCTTGCATTGGGCGACAGGGCTTGAGATGACATTTCGGTAAAAGTCCCACACAATGGTAAACAACGTCTCCAAAATGACCTTTACACTGTTGAATGGGACGTTAAACCTTAAATCAAACAAACGAAACCTACAGGGTCGAAGGAAGAAGTTAAGTAAGCCTACCTAACTACCTACACATCCAGCCACGCACCCACCAGACCATTCACCCTACCTATATACCTTCCTACCTGCCTACCTAGCTACCATGCAGCCCATCTGTTTTCGAGCCCCGGTGGGTCGGATTGATATTAAGCACTGGGTTCTGTTATTGCTACTGTTTTTTTTTTTTAAGTTTAAGTATTGTATTGTAAAATTTGTATTTTATGTGTGTGTGTGTGTGTGTGTGTGTGTGTGTATTTCTTTTATTGTTAAGAGAAAACCTGTTTAGTTGACATTAGGCATTATTACCCCACATAAGCAGAAAGGTGTGAAAATTAGTCACTGTGTTTTGATAAGCATGGGGACAACAGGAAATGGGAAACCATAAATCACACATGTTAATCACCTTGGTATATGGCTAAAATTTAAATTCCATTCAATATCCTTTGGAAGCTAGGAATACACGTAGAACTGAAAAGGTAAGAGTGTACATGCTTACTCGGATTATGATTAATATTATCATTATAATTTACTATAATTGTTATTATTATTGTTATTTTATTATCATTATTATTATTATTATTTTGTAGCAGGGCACTTCTATTGAGATCAGGCTTATTTAGGCAGATTAATAATTTTAAAATTGCCAAAGAACTTGCTTTTAAAAGTATTAATTGCATAAACACGCCCATAAAAAATATATTGAAACATTACCATCAAATTTTTAGATAAACTATTCTGATAGTTTTCGTATTCCGCTGGAAATCATAGATTGTAGGTACTCGTTAGAATCGCCTCGCCGAGACGGTTCTAACGAGTACCTACAATTTATGTTTTCCAGCGGAAATATGAAAATAATATACATCTCTGTAAACCCAAGTTTTACTGTATAAAAATGGGGTTTAAATTAAGGGCGTTTTTCGTAATAATTTAAAAAAAATACATGTACCCGCATATGTATTTGTTCTTGTTGAACACATGATACCAATTTATAGCATATTTAATACGGGTATCTTTCGAAAGTAAATAAATAAATAAATAAATAAAGCTTGTTATAAATAGTGTTTTATTTAAAGTTCGTAATGGTAGCATTTTTAACATAGGCTCAAGATGAACGGGGCCGGGGCTAACAGGAAATGGATGACATTTCTCACGGCCTTCTTGCGCATGCGCAGATATACCTTGGTATTAAGTTTCTCATGGGTTTAAAGATCTCACGCTACAGCGGCTATCACGGATATCATAGCAGCTGGGTTTTGGCAATTTTGAATCTCCATGTCACCGCTATGCCTCCCAGCAAGTTTCCACTCAATCTGATTCAAAGAAGGGCGGTTGTCAGTTTCTGGCAGAAGAATGTGCACTTTACTGGTTAACCCCTTACATATAAGCCTGCCCAGGAAAAGTGTGGCTAGGTAAACTGACCGGCTCGAAAATGACCTAAATAGTGTTGACTTGGCCATTAAACTCCAATACAAACAAACACTTAATCTGACTCTCTGGTAGAGAGCTGTCGTTTGAAAAATTTCAAGATGGCCGGCATTCTTGGACATCAGAATGGAACAGTTTTAGCAATTAAAAATCCCCGTGCCTCACTCCAAGTTTCAGTTCAGTCCAACTTATGGTTTTGGAGATGTGTCCAAAATGTGAAAAGTTAACGAAGGATGGACGATGGACCAAGGGCAGACAACAGGCCAAGGCATATGCTGACCTGGAGCTCCATGTGAGCTAACAACTAGAAAATGTGTAAAACACTATGCTATCAACTACAGTTAAATTTTGCTATTAAGACCACTAAAAATTGAGCCTAAATCTGTTTTTAAAGGTGCATTATTGAGCTATCGGTAAAAAATGCCTGCAAAAATAAAATACATATAGCCAGTATTTTTCTTTAAAACAATACAAATGAATGCATTTTATGTAAAAATGCGAACAATTATGATGACAGGTAAATGAGTTTGAGAGGGTTACCTAACTAGGTTTCGAACACTAGTTAGATCTATTTTTAGTTCGTGACAAAAATAGAATCCCCATATATGACGTTATGCGACATTCATTTTTGGCCTTGTTTGCTTAGGCCATGCCTGAATCGGAAAAAAATATAACGCTGAATATCATGCCATAAGTAACGACACTCAGAGATGATACTGTCGCCATGTATGTGTAAAGTGACAGATTTATTTTTAGAACAGAAATTACGAACACATGTTCAGAGCGAAGGGTAAACACGAATGAAAACGACCATTTTCACAAAGTTCTGAAGATGTATTTGGCTCCAAAAGTGTACACATGACAAAGGAGTATGAATTGAAGATAAAAACCAGAAAAAAAATTTGAGAACCGGTAGCTCAATAATGCACCTTTAAAAGCTTATTGAGAAGGTTGCTGTTATTCTTTTTTTGTGTTTTCTACACCCATTGTCTCCTAATAACAGACCACCTTTGGGACTGTTCAAAAGTGGTCTTAAGACCACTTTTGAACAGTTCCAATGGTGGTCTTAATCTAGGAATTTTACTGTATATGCTTCGTTTGAACATGCAATGACCATATGAACAGCCAAAAATTGTGACAATATTGAATTGGTGATGATGCCAAAACCACATGCATATCTACAGTCCAAGACAAAATGTCCTGCAAAATTTCAAATTGATCTGTATAAAACTGTAGGAGGCGTTTCGCAGTCACAGAACACATGGTAATGCAAGTTAACAGTATTTAAGCTCCAAAAATTGGCTAAGTTGAAAAGGAAAAAAAAAAGTGACAAAAACTGAATTGATGATAATGCCAAACCCACATGCACATCTACAGACAATAACAAATGGGTCAGCAAATTTTCAAATTGATCAGTATGAGTTGCGTACACATGGTATGCATGGCCTGTGTCAAATGCCAAAGTCTTAACCCTTATCTTGCTGTTCACGACAACCCCTATCTTTGCAAACAGTGTAGATCCAGATCAGATGGCTTCTGAAGAAGCCATCTGATCAGGATCTACACTGTTTGGCATTCTGTTTATGAATTTGTAGCAATAAATTACATCAAGTAATTTGATTGGTTGATAGACAGAAATGGGTGTGGCTTAAATGAATATTCAGCAAGAGAAGGGTTAAAAGGGAAAGAGAAACCTCGATAAAAAAAATTACAGGCCCGCTAATTTTTCATGCTAATGTTGTATATAGAGGATCTTACATGAGTGTTCATGTATTATTGAATTTATTAAACGAGTTGAGGAAAAGGGATAAAATGCGAGGCTTTGCCGAGCATTTTATCCCTTTTCCTCAACGAGTTTAATAAATTCAATAATACATGAGCACGAATGCAAGATTCTATTTATCATATGACATTTAAAACGCATTTTATTCACAGTTGTTTACAAAAATATCAATATTCCGCCATTAATAAACGCGACGTCGTTAAGGACGTCGTACATGTAACGTTACGGGACGTATCTAGCTAATTTGCATATTTAATCCACTAGTGGGCTAGAAAGAGAACATTTACTTTTTAAAGTTTCATCGAATGGGTTGAGGCTATATTTTCGGTATCCGCCGAAAAAAAGAAAGAAATTCCTTTTAAATTATATAACTGATTAGTAGGCCTACACTAACCATGCTCACGGTAATACAGTAACATAGTAGTGCGCAGCAAATTACGTCACAAGTGACGTCGCAACTGTCAGTTTAAAAACAAAAACAAATCGCCATTTTAAATACAGAATTTCTGCAGTTCAAAGAATGCTTTTTAAGGTATTTTACAGAATGTTTTGTGCTTATTTGAAGACCATTTTAATTTTAAAGGCTCTTAGTGTCATTCATCAAGCTACTGCATAATCGATTCCGTGTGTAGCAGTCGGTCGCGGTGGTTGTTTAGGTTAAAATTCAAGACGACAATTTTTGGGGACATGTTTCCCTCCCACAGATTTCTTCCGCACAATTTCCAGCTCCTCATAAGTGAAGGGATCTGTTCGTTTAAGGTTGTTGGCAAGACCTTATTGTTTCAAATGTTGGGACATCCCTGCTGTGCTTGAAAGCAACGTCCTGCACAATGCTTCCCAATCGTGAGTGAACTTCTTTTAAAAAGTATTTTGTTTTTCATTTTTCATGGTTGCCACGAAATATCAGACTTTTCTCAAAATCTAATGTTATCCCTATCTTCTATCGCTCTGTCTAGGTCCAGAAATCGGGTTGACATTGCTTCAAGTGATTTTTCTGCGGCCATTTTGAAGCTTATGGAGTACGGCATTAACGTTCTATTGCTATAGTAACAGAGTGGAGCAGTGCCAATATGGAAAGGCAGTGCCAAAAATCCATATTATATGGATTTTTGGCCCCGTCACGTGACTGTGCCATCAAAATAGCGAAAAATGAGCCTGTATTGAAAGAGTCTAATGTAATTTTCCTATAGAAGGTATGTAATAAATGGCGTTATTACACTCTCAGACGCGATGTCATATGATAAATAAAATTTCAGGATTCTAGTTCTAACCATTCTTGATCATAACCAAGTGTAACTGATGGACAGTGAGATTTTTTTTTCTTCTAAACATTGAAAGTAACAATGTGATTAGGTACTTACTTTGGAGCAAGTCTCTGTGTTACATTGGCAATTGACGATACAAAAGATGATAGCCGATGGAGAATTGTTTTCACAGACTGGGTTTCCTGTTTTAACCTCAAAACATCTTGAATCTGGGCTAAAGAAATGAAAAAGAGGCAGTCCTTAAACACATGATCTCACATAGCTAGTCTTTTAGCATGAACATTATCAAAGAAATTTAAAACCATGCCCCCGCCCACTGGGGCTTGGAGAAATAGATTAGGCTGCATGGTGCTTCCACGCAGAGCTGAAACGGACCGCACGTGAGTACTTGGAAACCGCTGAGGGTGTCTAAGCCTGCCCAGGCAAAGTGGCACGAGTCGGACCATCCATGCATATAGACCCTATTGGTTTAAATTGGCAGCAGGGCTTGAAATGACATTTCATCTCAATGTCGGGTAAGAGTCCCACAAAATTGGAAGCAACGTCTCCAAAATGACATAAATAGTGTTGGAGGGGATGTTAAACCTCAGTTCAAACAAACAAATTAAAACCATCCAGAAATGCACAAACTTGTTTGAAAAAAAGAGAAGCACACCCCATCCTCTCTGTAACACTACACTTGGGGTCCAACCCTGAAACCATGTTAGTTAACACTCTGCATGCTGGGTGTTTTTTTTCGCAGCAGACATTTTGAAATATTTATCTAATTTTCCCTGCAAACAGGACCTGACATCTCAAGCAAATTGTCTCCCACAGATGTTAAGTCCTGTTTTCTGGGAAAAATAAGAAAAATATCAACAATCTGTCGTCTGCTGAATTAGCTTAGAGATTGGTAAAGGTTGAAAAACCTTGTTATATCCAAATTAAATGAATAGTTTATTACAGAAACGTGACCATTTATAGTCATTTTCCTATATAAGCTTTACATTTTGGGGATCCATCTTTAAACTGTGTTATATCCAAAACCCTGTCATAATGAACAGTGTCATAAAGAGGTAAGGTGTATTAAAGAGACAGAGTAGGAAAAGTATTATTCTTTATCGATCAAATTTCAGTTATCTGGGCCTACATTTTCAAAGCTAATCTTGTTTGTATTGGAGTTTAACAGCTCAGTCAACACTATTTAGGTCATTTTTGAGCCGGTCAGTTTACCTATCCACACTTTTCCTGGCCAGGCTTATACGTAACCAGTACAGGGCACATTCTTTCGCCAGAAACTCACAACTACCCTTCCTGACTCAGCGGTGGGGAGAGAATGACCGTAGAAAAGATTTCATGACCAATCCTCCATGGTATCGAACCCACGTCCTCCTGATCACCAGTCAAACACGCATCGGAATGAGCTACCGAGGTGGGCTTTCAAAGCTAATAAAATCATTAATACAGTATGTTACATTAACTCAAACTTTTGCAGAAAAGAAGGTGAGCTGTTTCTACTCTACAATTTTCAGTTCTATTGTGTATTCCATGCTTGTATGGGATTCATAGTATTTAACCCTTATCCCTCTGAATAAATAAATCTAGCCACACCCATTTCTGACTACCCACCAATCAAATTAATTAATATAATGCATTGCTTCAAGTCACAAACTGCATGAGAAACAGTGTAGATCCTGATCAGATGGCTTCTTGAGAAGCCATCTGATTTGGATCTACACTGTTTGCAAAATAATTGATTGTTGTTTTCTGCAGGGTAAGAGTTAAACTTTGCCACAGCTTGTGTTAAAGGAATGTGTGGTGGCCATGTAAAGTCCCTCTGCCCTTCATCATAGTGTAGATTATATTTTCTAGTCCTTTGGGATCACTGACTCCATTGTGGGATTTTGAACATATTTCAGGGTATCTGAAGAAGCCTAATTGGTCAAAACTAGCTTATCTGGCCCAGACAAACTTGTGCACTCTAAAACATTTCGATACTGTAATGCCTCAAGGGGATTAACATTTAAGAAAATATTTGTGTGACTGGGCCCCCGTTTTTCAAATTTTCAAAATAAATGTGTACCTCTGTAAACCTCCTGTTCTCCAGCTATCTTCTCAAGGCATTCTTCCCAATGCTGAAAAAAGAGTCCACATATACCATTCATAACAACCTTTTTAAAGCAGTGTTCAATATAATACGGTTTTGGATATACCCCACAGTTGTTTAAAGAGAGATCCAAGAAATGTATAGATTATATAGAACAAGAATTCCGCCGAAGGCTATGTCGTGCCTGTGGGGGCGCAAAGTCACCCAACCATGATATGTAGGTCAAGGTCAAACATAGATGCTTGCACAAAAGTTTCCATTCTTAAATGCAAGTTTGTACCAAGTATCATTAATGCAGCTCCTATAGTTCTTGAGAAATAAACTTGACCATTAGGGTGAACGCTAGGGTGGTCGCAATATTTTACAAAGTCAGTTAACCATAAAATATAGGTCAAGGTCAAATATGGATCCTTGCATTTAAGTTACCATACCCAGATACAAGTTTGTACCAAGTATCATTAATGAAGCTCTTGTAGTTCTTGAGAAATAAACTTGAACCTCAGGGTGAACGCTAGGGTGGTCGCAATATTTTACAAAGTCAGTGAACCATGAAATGTAGGTCAAGGTCAAATATGGATGCTTGCATGTAAGTTGTCATCCTGTGATACAAGTTTGTACCATGTATCATTAATGAAGCTCTTATAGTTCTTGAGAAATAAACTTGAACCTCAGGGTGAACGCTAGGGTGGTCACAATATTTTACAAAGTCAGTGAACCATGAAATGTAGGTCGAGGTCAAATATGGATGCTTGCATGTAAGTTGTCATCCCCAGATACAAGTTTGTACCAAGTATCATTAATGAAGCTCTTACAGTTCTTGAGAAATAAACTTGAACCTCAGGGTGAACGCTAGGGTGGTTGCAAATGTTGACGCCTTGACAAACGGACGAACGGACGAACGAACGTTCTCACGAACGGATACTTAAGTGGCTAGGCGTCGGCATATTGACTACTTAAGCGGCAAATTCTCTTAAGCGGCAAGCCACCTAAGAGCGAATTTTTGCCACTTAAGTACCCAAATAACGGAATAAACCCAATTTGGACTCACGAATATATACTTAAGTGTCAAACTGTCCAAATTTTTTGCCCCCTAAATGTCGTTCGTTGGTGCGAACGAACGGACAAACGGACGGAAAACCGGGCGCCTATATCGCGCCATGCTAATAGCAGGCGCGACAAAAATGACCATAACTGGTCATTTTTCTATATAATCTATACAACTTTGTACACCTAAACCTCCGGGCCGGCCTCTGTAGCTCAGTCGGATGCGGATCTGACTGGTGATCAGGAGGACATGGGTTTGATACCTGCCAGGTCAGCAACATTCTTTCGAGGAGATTGATCATGAAAGCTTTTCTATGGTCATTATCTCCCTTCCGCTGATTCAAGAAGGGCATTTGTCAGTTTTTGGCAAAAGAATGATCACTGTACTGGTTAACCACTTAAGTAGAAGCCTGCCCAGGACAAGTGTGGATAGGTAAACTGACCTGCTCAAAATTGACCTAACAAACAAACGACGGATCCAAGAAATGTATAGATTATACAGAATAATGACCATAAGTGGTCATTTTTCTATATATATAAACTATACATTTTTTGTATACCTTAACCTCCATATTACACAATTCAAGGTTAATTAACCCTTATCTTGCTGAATATTCATTTAAGCCACACCCATTTCTGTCTATCAACCAATCAAATTACTTGATGTAATTTATTGCTACAAATTCATTAACTGAATGCCAAACAGTGTAGACCCTGATCAGATGGGTTCTTCAGAAGCCATCTGATCTGGAGCTACACTGTTTGCAAATATAGGGGTTGTCGTGAACAGCAAGATAAGGGTTAAACGAGTTTAACTCATTTTGTACTAAATGGAATCTTTCGCCATGAATACAGCTGGAGCCCATTCAAAATTTATGGTGTTCGGTTGCGTTACATGTACCTTCAAAATTTATATGGAAATGGTGGGACTTTTAGCAAACAGTGTAGGCCCTGATCAGATGCCACACACAGCGGCGTCTGATCAGGGACTGCACTGTTTGCCAGTCTCTAATTTTGGGTTAATAATATCACCTGGAATGAAAAACAATGTAAAACATTTTTTTAATTATATGACCCAAATAGCACTCCTGCCCACTGGTGCTTGGAAATAGATTGGGCTGCATGATGCTTCCATGCAGGTCTGAAACGGACAGCACATCAGATCTGGTAAACCACTTAGACGGTCTAAGCCTGCCCAGGCAAAGTGGTAGGAGTCAGACTCTCCCTGCATATAAACCCTATTGGTTTGTTTGGGCGGTAGGGCTTGAGATGTCATTTCATCTCAATGTTGGGTAAAAGCAAACAAAATTAGAAGCAATGTCTCCAAAATGACCTAAATATGGTTGACGAGGATTTAAATCCTCAATTCAAACAAGGCTTACTGTTGGTTTTCTTATGCTCCAGCATTTCAGTGGTTTCTTGCTGTCGAGTCCTCACCACTATTTCATCTCTGTGGTTGTTTGATTTTTGTGTTCGCGAAGATGTTGCACTGATGAATTAGGAAGCCTTCATACTGACTGAAAAAATTATTTGTCTAAATTGAAACGGAAGTAAGGGTGAGGATTGCGGCGACATAAAATCGATTTAAGCCCCGCAGTGAAATTCATTTCACTAACCGTTCCAATGCGGTTCTTCTGATGCGGTTTATTTTTGTTATGGTTTGTCTTTGAGTGTGTGTTATATCTTTTTGTTTTGGATAGCCAATTGGCTATTTTGTGGGAAAGTAACTGTCCTTTTGGCTTTCCGCTGTTGATGTTTCCACTGGGGTCTAGTTATTTCATGTTTGTGTTTCTTTCCCTTTGGTATGTCTGATGGGAGCTGTGGGTTAATTGTATCGATTCCTGATCATTGCCTTCACTTCTATTTTATAAATTATAATAGGAGTACAAACATCGCACCCCCAACCACCTTCCGACACACACAACAAATTCCTGTCAGCTTGGATGCCTTGATGCTAAAAGATACCCATGAAACCACCTTTAGCTGCTCACCTTCTCCAGGCCTGGCTGTTTCTGCTCTACCACAGCCAAGTGTATACCAAGTGATTCATCAACCTCAGATATCTTTTCATCTAAGGCACCAATGGCTGCGTCTTTAGCCATGCATCGTCGTAAGGTGAGATCACGCTGTAACTCTTGAACACCAAGCTTCAAACCCTCAACATTCTGCATAAGATCCTACAAGGAATGGCATGATACATTACAAAAACAGGCCTATACAAATACACTGTAAACTTTACCGCCAAAAAAACGAAAATTTTTGGATGAAAATTTGTGATATTTTTTTAATTTCTGACAAAATATAGATTGTGGGTACTCGTTAGAACCGCCTTGATGAGGCGGTTCTAACAAATACCCACAATCTATATTTTAGAGCAGAAATAAGAAAAACTAGAGCTGTCAGTGAAACTGACTAGGGCCCCGGCAGCGCTATCAGAAATTTGTGGACGGACAGACGGACAGACAGACAGACGAACGGACAGAGTGATTACTATAGGGCACCCACACTTTCAGTGCGGGGCCCTAATAAGGTTTACCCCTGTAAACCCCAGTCTTACTATATAAACGTGGGGTTCAAGGGGGTCAAAATTATGTAGACATGTTTTTGTGATGTTTGTCATCTTACAGAGGCAATTCTTTAAAAAAAAATTGTTTACACTTTCAGGAAAAAAAATCTTTCAAAACTATTTTTACACATTCAGAGAGGCAACTCTTCAAAAATACACACAAAATATTTCAGCAGTGATTAACTGAGATTTCTCGGTGATTTATAATCTATAATTCACCAAGTGAATTATTTCATTTCAAACATTTTGACGTCATAACTGCTAGGCAACATTGCTGACATCATTTGTAACAACATTAACAATATTTGACATTTGGTGGAAAAACAGGATATCAGACTTCAGTTTTCAAATACATTTGTTTTTGAGGAGAGAGTGAGTGTTTGAGACAGGACCCTGGTTTAAAGACTCATCCTAAAGTCTTGAGTAGCCCGGGATCGATCGCAGCGGGATCGATCCTGCGATCCCTGGTTTACAAGGCGAGTAGCGGCTTCTATTTTGAGGAAAGACTTGCAACATAAAGATAAAGTACGATTTTCTTGAAAATACAGCTCTACTTTAATGACATTGTTGCATCTGTATTTCAAGCATAGGATGATATTTGCATTGAAATGAAAACAAGATGGCGACAGATTATCAAACAAAAAAATGCCTCCTGAAGTTCATGCCCTGTCTGGAAATATTTTTGTAGGAAATCGGAACGGCTGATTTTAAAAATTCAAAGACAAACAAGAGGGCCATGATGGCCCTGGATCGCTCACCTGATCCTAAAGCCAGGTAATATAAGGTGGAGTGGTGCATTTGAGCAATTCTGGCTTACAGTGACCCAAGGAACGTTTCTGTGATATTATTTCAAAATCAATCTAGCTCTTTAGTCATTTTAAGGGTTATATATATATTTTTCTGGTGGCTATCATGTTCAGTGGAAAATTGTCAGAGTGTTACTCATGGAATATTCCTTCAAAATTATTTTCTTTTTGGAGGAAGACGTCTTTAAAAAGTTCCCTTTGAGAATACAGAGCTGACTTGTATGTCACTATCTGGGCACCTTGTGGACATTGAGGGTCAGGTCCTTGTGCACCAGACAGACATGAACAGGCTCAGTCTAACTAACAATGCCTCATGGTGAAGGTGAAAGTGTGTGTGTGTGTGTGTGAGGAGGGGTGGGGGGTGATTCCTTTGACAATACAGAGCTGACTTGTATGTCACTATCTGGGCACCTTGTGGACACATTGAGCCTCAGGTCCTAGTGACAGGCTTAGTCTAACTAACAACTAGAAATGTTATCAGAGGAAAACAATGTTCCCCCATCATAAATATATCTTAAACACCCATTTGACTTTACTAACTAGGTTATGGTCACCAAAATGTAAGCTGCAAACAAGCAATTTTTGGCCAAAAACGGACAGTTGGTGACCTTAAAAATATAGTCATTAAAAAGCTCAGATCACCAGACAAATTTGGTAGACTAATTAAATATTGTACCGATTTTGACCAACGTTCATCAATTCTTAAATGATAAAGTGTACAGATAAGCCATTCTTTTTGTCCCCAAAAGAACAGGTTTCGGACCCCCTTGACCTTAGAGTGCAGAAAAGCCATTTTTTACCTAAAATTGACTGTTTTGGGGGGCCTGTGACTTTGAAAAAAGATCAAGGTCACCAAAATCTAATCAAACCTGCGGTATGTTGTAATTATATAGTGTATCAAAGTAGAAGTAAAACAAAGATCAGGAATCGATACAATTAACTTACTCCACCCATCAAAGACACCAAAGGGAAAGAAACACAAACATTAAGCGACCAGACCATAATGGAAACCTAAACAAAGGAAGGCCATAAGGACAGTTACTTTCCCACAAAATGGCCATATGGCCATCCAAAATAAAAAGACACAAGTGATACACACAGCAAGCAACAAACAACACCATAAATAAACGGCCACAGAAGAACCGCCTTGGAACGGTCAGTGGAATGATTTCCACTGGGGGGCTTAAATCGACTCCATGTGGCCACAATCTTCGCCCTCACTTCCGCCGCGATTTAGACAAACAATCCGCTCAGTCCGCATGAAGGCCTAAGTTTGACTAAAATTAATCAATTTGATAACGAGATAGACTGCATTTTTGGCCCAAAATTGACTGTTTTGGGGGGGCTTGTGACCTTTTATATTTAAAAACTGGGGTTTTCAGGGGTAAACCTTATTTTTCTTATTTCTGATCTAAAATATTAATCGTGGGTAATTTTTAGAACCTACAAGTACCCACAATTAATATTTTGAGCAGAAATAAGAAAAATATCACAGTTTTTCATCTGAAAATTTTCGCATTTTCGGCAGTAAACTTAACAATGCATTTCTATAGGCATATTTTCATAATGGCTAGTTTCATAAATTTCTTATGAAATGTCCTGTCAAAAAAGATATATTCTATATTCATACTTATCGCAGAATGCAGTGACTCATCAGGGCCTACACTGTATGACACTCATCCAGCTAATTTAGCCCTTGTCCTGCTGAGCCCAGATATGTCTTAAGAAGCCATCTGATCAGGATCTACATTGTTTGTCATTCAGATTGTGAAATTGTTGCAATAATTTGCATCAAATAATCTGATTGGCTGATAATCGGTAGTGGGTGTGGTATATCAAAATATTCAGCAGGACAAGGGTTAAGACTCATCATCCAGTAGGAAATTATATTTGCTCAAATTTTAGGACAAGTATGGTGAGAAGTTGAGGTGCCTAAATCCTTTTGAAAATACAGTAAACGGACTGTACTAAACATACCCTGTGTACAGTATCAAATTCTTTACAATGATCAGCAAAGTATCCCGTTGTGTCCAGGTGCTTGAATTTAGCAGAATTCTTGTTGTATCTATGCCCACCATTGGACACAGGTTTGTATGTGATGGAGGTGATGTCTACTGTTGTACTTGGCAGTGCTGGTAATGTTTCTAGTCTGAAACGGAAATGAAATCATTCTCATCACATGAAAACCTGTCTAAAGGATTTGCAAACAGGCTGCGGGGTTATAAAACTTTTTTCATGCTCAACTCAGCTGAGCATGAAATTGATAATGCTCATAAGTATTAAAATACAAATGATAAAGGCAATTGTCCTGCTCATAAATTTTAAAATGCCAACATCTGTTGGCATTTTAAAATTTATGAGCAGGACAAATTTCATGCTCAAGGGAGTTGAGCATGAATCAGCTATATAACCTCTGTGCCAAGAATGCCACTAACCAGCCTGAACACCTACTTTACACAGATTCTTTAACTTTCAGATATAGAAACTAAATGTAATATGCAATCTAAGCAGCAAACACCCAAGGTTTTGATTTTTGTTTGAATTCAGCTTTTATGTCCCTGTGAACAGTACGCAAGTCATTTTGGAGCCATTGCTTCCAATTTTGTAGGAATTTTACCCCAAACTGAGACGAAATGACGTCTCGAGCCCTGCCGTCCAAACAAACCAATAGGGATTACATGCAAGGATGGTCCACCACTTTACACTTGTCACCACTTTACCTGCGCATGCCTAGTCCTTCTAAGTGGTTTACCAGTGCTCATGTGCAGTCAGTTTCAGCTCTGCATGGAAACATCATGCAGCCAAATCTATTTTTCCAACCTCCGATGGGAGGGAGCCACAAACACCAAGGTGCACCAGTTATTTCTTGTTTCCAGTTTCTTACTTATTTGTTTTTCATTAGCTTCGTTAATTGCCTTTCACATTTTACAAAATTTTAATTTCCTTTATGGTAGTTTCACAGGTTTTGAAAGCTTTTCAGCCAGCAGCTTTGTCCCTCAATTCAACACCTTCTGTAGGAATGCTGTAACCATTCATTCAGTGTTGTTGATAAAATCTACAACAAGACATGTGCAACCATCAAAGACTCAGATCAGCTTGCCCATCTGCACAGTCTAATCAGAGTCATGGCTGGTCACAGGTAGCCCTAGGTTATCAAAGAGAGACAAACGGAAACTCTTGCCATAGCAGTTATACGTGCCATTTCGATAAATATCCGTGCGACATAGTGCATTCTATCAGATCCCCAAAGCCATTAATTTTCTGAGTAAAATTTGCGATATTTTACTTATGTTTACTTCAAACATACGTTATGGGTGCTTATTAGAAATGCCTCATTGAGGCAGTTCTAAAAAGTACCCACGATCTATGTCTTGGAGCAGAAATAAGGAAAATAATGCAAACGCCCGTAAACCCATCATTTTTCTTTATAAAGTGGGATTTAGAGGGGTGTTTATGACACAGACTTGTTATTGTGATGAGAATTATCTGAGTCACTGTTTGTAGCACATGTCATATTGTAGGTTTTGTCATGTGCTTGCTCATTATATCAGGGGACCCAAGGAAAGAAGATTTTGTTGCTTTGATTCTGTTACTTTCAAAGTTAAATGGTCCTGTCAACACCATCAAGGTCATACTGAGCAGCTTAGAAAACATTTTACACTTTTCCAACTCAGGTTTAGCCCTAAGCAGTTTAACACTTATCCTGCTGAATAATTAGTTTTGTCACTCCCATTTCCGATTATCAACCAATCAAATTTCTTGACCTATTCAATTCATATGAATTTGAAAACTGAATGACAAACAGTGTAGATCCTGATTCGAAGCCATCTGATCTGGATATTCACTGTTTTCAAATCAGGACAAGGGTTAACAGAATAGTGTATACTCTTTTGCTAATAACTAACTGATTCTGAACAACTGTTCTTTCTTGAATGTGTGTGAAAGTGGGAATGACCACAGATTCCTAGGTATCATCACGAAAGAATGTTGCTAGATCCGGGAGGTGGGAAGGGATCAGAGAAATAAGTATAATTTTCAAATAAGCCACATTCATTATTCATAGAAACAGGGGCCAATTGTTCAAAACTAATGATGTTGTAAATGTATGGTTCAAGCACTAATCAGTTGAAATGGAAAATATGCTAATATTTTTCATTAAAATTGTGAGCAGCTTCCAGCTTTAGCAAATAGAAAAAGTTAACAGTTTGACCACTATGGAGCCCATTAAGCTAACAGGGCTCCAAACTTTTTCAGATGGTCCCTTTCAAGATTTTCCATTTGTTTTTATAGCTGGGCCCCGAGGTTATAAAACATTTTCACGCTCAACTCAGCTGAGCATGAATTTTGTTATGCTCATAACTATTAAAGTACTAACAAATCAGACAGTTTTCCTGCTCAGATCAGCACAGAATGTCATTTATCCTGCTCATAAATTTTAAAATGCCAACATTTGTTGGCATTTTAAAATTTATGAGAAGGATAAATTTCATGCTCAGCTGAGTTGAGCATGAAAAAGAAGTTTCATAACCTTGGGGCCATGGAATGTTAATCAGAGGTGACCAAAGCTGAAGAACCAGGAGAAAAAACATCTGACCTCCTACATGACCTTTATATCTCAACTGTGACTCGGGCAAGTGTCGAAAGACCTGATGTTTTTAGGAAACAGCACCCTTAAACTGTAGACCGGTGTCTGCAGGCCTGTTTAGGAATAGTAATTATCCTTGAAAGAAATCTCATACCTTTGTGAAGTTACATTTGTTGCTATGGAAACAGGCACAGACATGGGTGATGCACCCCCATGAGGAAACAACAATGGCTCCAAACATCTGTAAGTAAGAAACACATATTTTACTTATTAATTACCGTAAGCCCCCACCCATCGGTGGCTAGGAGAAATAGACTGGGCTACATGGTGCTTCCACACATAGCTGAAACCAACCACACATGAGAATTGGTAAACCACCCAGAAGGTCTAAGCCTGCACAGGCAAAGTGATGCAGGTCGGACCATTCATGCATATAAACTCTTTTGGTTTCATTGGGCGGCAGAGCTTGAGATATAATTTCATCTCAATGTCAGGTAGGTTGGACAGTTCATGTGGTTTCATTGGGCAACAGGGCCTGAGATGTCATTTCATCCCAATGTCAGGGTAAAAGTTCCACAAGATTGGAAGCAACCTCTCCAAAATGACCTAAATTGTGTTAATGGGGATATTAAACCTCAATTAAAACAAAACAAAACTTACTGCCATATTTGCCTTAATTATCACACATGCTGTAATAAGCGCACACCAATCATAGTTTTTCAAGAAGTGAGTGAGTGAGTTTTAGTTTTACGTCCCACCAACAGCTAAGGTCATACGGAGACGGGACCTCGGTTTAAAGACTCATCCGAAAGTCTGGAGAAGCCCGGGATCAATCCTGCGATCCCTGGTTTGCAAGGCGAGTAGCGTAACCACTGCACCACGGAGGCTTCTATTTTTCAAGAAGTACATTGGAAACCAATTGATTCTTTAAGGCTTAAAATGCCAATCACAACAATTGCCATCTGTTTTGTTGTCTTTCGTTTTTTTTAAAAGACAATGTTGCAACAGTGTGGACCTAGATCAGACTGCTCCTCTAGGAGCAGTCTGATCAGGGTCTACACTGTTTGAATGTATGCAAAAATATGTTTCAAATGTTTGCCAAAAGATACAGCAGACAATATAAACAGACAATACATGTATATTCAGATGCAGTTTTTCTTGACATCTTAAGGGTCAACAGCACAAGATAAGTTGAAACAGATCTAAAAGATCACAATAACATATCAATTATTACCCTTTTGTAATAAAGAGGGACAAAGTGATGACTTAAGTTCTAATATATATGCTCCTTACACCAACGCTGGATATATTTGGTTCAGCCAATCATAACCAAACATGTCCAGCCTTTGCATGAGGAGCATTCTGTCTTTAGTTTAATTTATTTTAGTTCAATTGCGATGAAAGCTTCAAGCTTAAAATATTGAATCGCTCTCGAACACTCATTCTGGGTGTTTTCACGTGCACGCGAGAGAGAGGCAGTAGCTTTTACACCACTGCTACCCATTTACACCTGGGTGGAGTGGGGCAGTGTCATAACGTGTCTTGCCCAAGGACACACCTCGATATCGGTGGCAGGATTCGAATGCACATAAGTCGAATGCTTTAACCACTGTGCTATCGAGGCTAACTTTGTCTTGGTTTGAATTGAGGTTTTATGTCCCCATCAACACTATTTAGGTCAAGCTGCATTCTGTCGCTCCTAACTGTGCACTTAATGGGAGGAGTTTCTAGGGCTTGATTTTAGGATTAGAATGCTCACTATGTTCTTATTATGGAGAATATTGTAGTTGAGCTGCATCAAACTACAATACACTCACACCTCTTTGTAACACTGTAATTATCAGCACATGGTTAAACGTTGGATCTCAAAAATGTTTAGATTTTATAGAAAAATGAACGTTTGTGGACATTTTTATCTCAAAAATGATTAGATTTTATAGAAAATTTGTGGCCATTTTCATCTCAAAATGTTTAGATTTTATAGAAAAATAACCATTTATGGTCATTTGTCTATAAAATCTAAATATATTTGTTTGGATATAACACAGCTGTTTTGTTTGTTGTTTGTTTGTGTGTTTGATATGGAGTTTAACAGCCCTGTCAACACTATTTAGTTCATGTCGAGCTGATCAGTTTATCTAGCCACATTCCCTGGACAAACTTATTATGTAAGCAGTTGACCAGTACAGTGCACAGTCATTCGCCAGAAACTGACAACTGCCCTTCTTGAATTAGATGAAGGCCGAGAATGACCGTAGAAAAGATTTCATGATCAAACTCCATAAAAGAATATTGCAGACCCCAACACACAGTTGTTTAACTAAGACAGTCAAGGTTTTAGATTTCAACAGTAGTGATATAAAGAGGCTGTAGTGGACGTTTTTGGTCTTGCCATTCACAAAGTCAAATCATCCTGCATACCTTCCGAATGAACCCCGTTGCTGTCTACATAGCCCCACATAAGTGCTGGTATTCACATATCATTTTTATTATTTCTGCCAGAAAAAAAACATACTTTGTGGGTATCCAGCTTCTCGCTGAGGCACTTCGGATGAGTAGCACCTCATTAAGGCACTTCCAATGAGCAAACGACAACATGTTTTCATGCATAAGTAAGAAAAATATCAGTACATGTACTTTCTGACGAAAAAGTTGCCTTTCTTTCTTTATACACTGCAACCCCCCCCCCCAACCCCTCATGAGGATTATATGCAGGAGTACAATATTTACAATCCAGCTTTGCAGGATGGAGGCCTACATACAATTATGGTAGGAATCGTTTACCTGCACAGGGGATGGATCTTCCTGCACAAGGGGACGTCAGTTAACCTCACGATCCAAAGGACAGTGCAATTTTTGTGGCAGTGGAGCATGTTCGGACACCACAATTTTATTACCTCTGCCAGGAATCAAATCGGGAGCCTCTTGCATCATAGGCAAGTGCACTGACCACTGAGTTACCACCCCTTATCTTGAGCCATGTGTCTGCATTAAGAGACTTTGGATCAATGGGCATACACACAGTGGATATCAAGACTCTGAATAGACTGCACAGATGCATAGGTTTTCATAAATGGTCATGTTTCTAAATAATCTATGCATTTTTGTTTTGATGTTCTGATATAACACAATTGTTTAATAAACACATTTTCTGCACTTTGGACCGCAATGATAGTGATATAAAGAAGTTGTGGTGTATTTGTATAATGGCCCAGTTGTCCAAAGCAGTGCTAGCTTAACAAGCTCATCAGCGGTCAAAATGTGAACTATTCTGGCAAGTGCAATACCAAATACTTAGGTGTTTTTGCTGACAAAATGTGAGCAGCTTTTGCATTTGCAAAAGCTGCTCACATTTTTTCAGCAAAAAATGTAAGTATCTTTGCCATATTAAATGATCAAAATTTTAACAATATGTTAACCCATTGTATGCAAGTGGACTCTTCCAATGCTATATATTGGACAATTCCATTTGTCATATAAGGGGTGTCAGGCCAATTTTTTGTTTTTTATTCAATTTTTGATGGAAAATTCTGCTAGCAGTGCAGGCCCTTTCTGTGGCATCTGATCTTGGCCTGCACTGTTTGCCAAGCTACCCCTTTAGGGGTTTCCCGCATACAATGAGTTAACTAACGACATTGTTAGTTTTGAACAACTGGCCCAGAAGTAAACAAAAGATACTCACTTTGCAAACTGTGTCTTATGATCAGTAAATATATCACTGCCCTGGGAGGGATGCAAGGGATGCTGGACTTGGATTATGGACTTCAACCTTTCCATCAGAACCTGTGTAAAGAAAAATAGATATGATCGTAACATCGTTTATTGATAGAAATTAGTGGTCCTTAAAAAGACACAATGACACAAAGAACAAGAAAACTGAAGTATACCCTTGTAAACCTTACTTTTGTCTATATAAGAGGGCCATGATGGCCCTGGATCGCTTACCTGATCCATACTGTACAAATGAAATGGTAGGTAATATAGTAAGGTGGAGTGGAGGGTTTGAGCAATTTTGATTGACAGTGACCCAAGGAACATTTCTGGGAAATTGTATCAAAATCAATCTAGCTGTTTATGACTCGGTCACTTTAGGGTTTGGATATTTTTAGCTCTGGTAGCTATCATGTTCATTTGAGCAAAATCGATCCATAAGCCATAACAAGGTTTGTCTAAAAATAGCTAGTGACATTGACCTTCAGCCCAGAATCCTGAATGTTGATCTTGCTTGAGAATATTATCATACCTAGCATTTGTGTTAAGTTACATCAAAATCCATTGATAAATCTAGGTGCTAGCTAGAGCCATGAAAATGTTTTTATATAAAACAGCCACAGTGACCTCGACTTAAGCTCAGGCACCTTAAAGTCGAACTTGCTTCATATATTATCATACCCAAAATTTGTGTGAAGCTACATTAAAATCCATCAATGAATGTAGGCGCAAGATATGTCAAAGTTTTTTCTATAAAATAGCCACAGTGACCTTGACCTTGAACCGAGAATCCTGGAAGTCAATCTTGCTTGAGATATTATCATACCCAACATTTGAGCAAAGTTACATAAAATCCTTTGATAAATGTAGGCGCTAGAGTGATGACAAAGTTTTTCTGAAAATAGCTACTGCACCTGGGACCCTGAAAGTCTAACTAGCTGGAGATATTATCATATCCAACATTTGTGTGAAATTACATTAAAATCCATCAATAAATGTAGGGGCTACTGTGAAGACAAAGCTTTTCTAAAAATAGCCCCAAGAACCGTGACTTTGAGCCCACCCTTAAATGCTGATTTGCCCTTGTGGTTTCAGAAAAATGATTTTTAAAGGTTTTCCGTTTATAAGTCTATGTAAAACCGTGTGCCCTGGGGCAGGGCCACCTTTGGCCCCAGGGCTATAATTTGAACCTTCATAGTAGAGGTCCACCAGATGAAGCTTCATATCAAATATCAAAGACCTGGCCCTTCTGGTTTCTGACAAGAAGATTTTTAAAGGTATTCCCTATAAAAGTCAAAATAAAACCAGTGGGACCCGTAAGGGATCCATTTTTGACCACAAGGCTATAATTTGAACAATCTTGGTAGAGGTACGCTAGATGAAGCTTCATACCAAACATCAAAAACCTACGCCTTGTGGTTTCAAACGAGAAGATTTTTAAAGAGTCTCCCTAAATAAGTCAATGAAAAACCAGTGGGCCCCGGGGTGGGGCCAATGAACAATCATAGTAGAGGTCCCCTGGATGAAGTTTCATACCAAATATATAACACCTGGGCCTTCTGGTTTCAGACAAGACGATTTTTAAAGGTTTTCCCTATGTAAGTCTATGTCAAACTGGTGGGAACCGGGACGTGGCCATTTTTGACCACAGGGCTAAACTTTGAACAACCTTGGTAGAGGCCCACTAGATGAAGCTTGATACAAAATTCATAAATCAGCCTGTGCTACCAAGGCTGGCAGAAAATTTTGGTATTTCCCAAGTCATTGTAAGCAAAATGCCTAACAATTGCAGTCTTATAAATTTTGGTGATGTAGCTCTTACTCACACATATTAAATTTGGGAACTCATCCTTTTGACCATGCTATAGAACGTTGCACAGTATGTAAGTTGGATAAAAAGCAGCACTTGCGTAAGTCTAGTTGATGCTGTGCAGGTAACCAAATTGACATGAATGGCAGGTTGACATAAGTGAAGTCTAGGAATGCATATTGTTGGCCATGCTACAGGAACCTATGCAGGAAACTATGTGGATATGTAAAGTGGTTACCCGGTGCTTATATAAGTAAAGTCTAGGAACTTGTACTTGCTGGCTTTGCTACAGAAAGATGCGCAAGTAACTAAATTGACATGTAAGGTGGGTAAAAACCAGTACTTACATAAGAAAAGTCTAGGAACTCATACTTGTTGGCTATGCTACAGAAAGCTGCGCAGGTAACCAGATGGACATGTAAGGTGGGTAAAAACCAGTACTTACATAAGTAAAGTCTAAGAACTCGAACTTGTTGGCTGTGCTACAGAAAGCTGCGCAGGTAACCAGATGGACATGTAAGGTGGGTAAGAATGTGGTGAGGTGTACTAACTGGTTCTTGAATAGTCTTTCCTTCTCTTCATATTGTCTACAATTGTAAAATTAATTTAAATCTAATTTGTCCCTCACCTGCCCCTGCCCACCGGGGCTTGAAGAAATAGATGGGCTGCATGATGCTTCCATGCAGAGCTGAAATCCGACCGCACACTATTACTGGTAAACTGCTTAGAGGATCTAAGCACGCCCAGGTAAAGCGGTGCGAGTTGGACCGTCCATGCTTATAAACCATATTGGTTTCTTTGGGTGACAGGGCTTGAGATGTCATTTCATCTCAATGTTGGGTAAAAGTCCCACAAAATTGGAAGCAACGTCTCCAAAATGACCTTTGCAGTGTTGACGATGACGTTAAACCTCAAATCAAACAAACAAACAATTTGTCCCTCATGTTTTTTTTTTATTTCATAGACGACAGCAATATTAATGCTTCACATGCTTTATAAATTTCTAAAGCACAAGACATTTGATTTTTAAGGGGAATGAGTACACCTTCAGGGGAGGCAACTCCTGCCAAAGTGTTTTTGTCTCCCATGTCAATAGAGGTCAACTCTTAAAGAAAAGAATTTGCTCCTGAGGAGCAAATTCTTTCCTTTAAGAGTAGACCCCTTTTTCGGTGGGACTGAGCCTATAGAAAAGTGAACTGGAAGTCACGAAAGTTGTCTCCCAGTGAAAAATAGCGGAAAAATGTGCTAGGTGTTACCATTCCCCATAAAAATATTTTTCATAGCAAAGGCTGACCATTAAATGTGAATGATCTGCTCGGCATACAATTCACGTGCAATGTAAAGCCTTACTGTACCTGAAACTATTCACTACAGGAAAGAATTTCATTTTTGTGGATTTTATTCATGTGTAAACTCCGGCGAATCACTCACAAACTGCATGAAGCCAAATGCTAAGTTTGTGAGTGATTCGCCGGAGTTAACACATCAATAAAACCCACAAGAATGATAATTCATTCCTTATAATTCCAGCTATGACCTCGAAATATTAAAAATGCCACCAAAATGGTATTTTTTAAAGAATTATTTTGAAAGCGTAAGATTGAACTTATCAACGACCACGGCGGAATGATTATTCAATTAAAAGCTGCCATCTTTGAAAGTAACCCAAGCGAACAAAATGTCAAGTCTATAAACTCAGTATATTTGTCTTCTAACATTTACGTTTTCAATAGTTTTCCATCTTTTAATCCAACACTGTTGATGTTGTTTATATACAATGACATAAAGTGCAGGTACAAAACATGCTCTTTGATGTCACACTATAATATGTAAATAGGCTTAGCCTAAGAGCGAGCACAGCATAGCATACACGAGTCTATGCAACTAAATAATTCCACGAAACTGATGCTGTAATAACAAACCATAGTAGCTGATAAACAGTGATAAGGATAAAAACTTTATTTAACTTAACATATCTGAAAGATATCTGATTATGATATCTTTCAGAAACAAGTAACATCAACTGCATGACATAGCCGGGGATCGAGACCTACAACCTCATCCCAAAGCGGACACTCCACCACTGAGCCATCAAAGCTGGTAACACCACAGTTACATCAGAACTAGACTATGGTATTTTATTTTTTTTTTTTTTTTGTTTAGGTTTTACGGCCCTTTCAAGATTATTTCACTTATATCGAGTCGATCGTTAATCAGGTGGGCGAAAACCGGGTACCTGAAGAAAAACCACCCGACCTTCCGTTGCACATGTAACCCATGCGAGGCTCAAACCACAGCGGTGAGACACCTAATGATCAAGAGTCAGCGCTCTTAACCACTAGGCCATGGAGGCCCGTAAAGAATATGGTAGGAGACGTTGTCTTTGAATTTTTGGCTTTCTGACATTTTTAATTCTGATTTACGTTCAGTCTGCTGTGGCAACCAAAAAAGTATGGAATATTTTGGATCAGGGCACTGATTCTAAGCCGTTACAGGATAGAAAGAGGTAAATGCATCTCCTGTATATTCCCACAAATGGTTTGTTTTCAAATGTTTTTTCTGGAAAAAAAAATAACAACAACAACAAACAAACAAATAAAGAACATAATTAGATACTGGGATGCAGAAAAAAAATGTGCTGATTTTTAGTTTTCCTTTGTTTTGGAAGACACAAATCTCCTAGTCTCCTCAATAAAGTTTTCCAACTGCAATAATGTGCCAACAAGAGACTCTACATGGCTTTCATAGACCAGGAGAAGGCATTTAATCAAGTACCCTGGAAGATTATCTGGTTGGCACTGCAAACTTGGAGTGGACAACTGGATTTTGCAACCGGTCGAGGGGGTGTAAATGTATGCTAATGTGGGGAACCGTGTCCGTGTTCATCAAGGCTCTGTTCTCAGCCCACTGCTTTTCATCAGTGTGCTTGAAAAACAGAAGTGAAGGCAATGACACACAAGTTCCACTCTGGAGTCCCCTGGGAGGACCTGTATGCCGATGACCTTGTCATCATAGCTGAATCGCTTGAGGAAAGTGCCAGGAGGCGCTTCACTTGGAAGGAAGCAATGGAGGAGAAAGGGCTGAGAGATAATGTCGGAAAGATGAAAATCATGGTCTATGGTACTGGCCTAGACCCCCTGCATCTGTGGTACTGGCCACTGCAGAGGCCAGGTGAGTTCCCATGTGTTGTATGTCACACTGGAGTGGGCAATACATTTCGCAATGGCTGCATGTTCTGGAAGCACGAGAAATTCAGTGGGCTAATGCGCTTGACAGAGAACCCTGATTATCGGTGTACACAGTGCCAAAGAACTACACGCCCCTTAGACGGCAGACCCAGGGGGGTACTATGAACGTTGCCTGCTACATAGGCTGGGACTATTTTTTAGGTGGGGTGGGGGGTCACAATTGTTTATTTTAGCATTTTTTTGTGTGTGTGTGGGGGGGGGGGGGTTGGTGGTAGGAAGAACCTGGTATTTTTATGGGTCTGGCCATTTACCAGATATTTTTTTTTTGTAGGGGGACTATCAAATATCTTTGATATATTTGGCTTTAAATGCTTAATGCGTGTTGTTGACACATTATATCACCTATCTCAGAAGCTGATTTAATTATGTTTTTGTTTTCCTTGCTGCACAAAAATTCAGTTGCGTTATAGTTATTACAGAGCTATACTGTTAGGAACTGTTTTAAGCTCTTTTGTTACCAAATACAATCATTATAGGCAAAAATTAGTGAAAACACGTTTTCTTCACAGAAGACAAGTCTATACCTGTATAGTTTGGGAATATTTTTTGGGTATGCTAAAATTTGCAGAATATTTTTTGGGTCTGGTACCGTATAGGGAAGTCCAAGGTGGACCTGGCAAGCTAGAGGTGAGGTAGCTTCCTTTTGCTACCTAGGAGACATACTCTCAACAACGGATGGCTGTGATCTTTCGACCACATCACGTGAAACAGCCTGGAAGAAAATCAAGGAACGGCTACCAGTTCTCTCTTCCCATCATGTCTCGTTCAAGACACGTCGCCGTGTGTAAAGCTCTTGTGTGAGTGCGGTGTTCCATGCTAGTGACACTTGGCCATTGATAAAGCCAAACCTCCAGCGTCTCTGCAGCGGAATGACATGTCAATGATCAGACAGATCTGCAATGTCCATTGAGGACCTGACCTTATCCTGAATGAGAGAAGGCTCCGCTGGTATGGACATGTGAAACACTCCAACAGTGCATTCGAGGCTGGCTGTGACATAAAGGTAGATGAAAAGCAAGGGCCTTGGGGACCCTAAGACGATATTGAAGCAGCTGACCGAGAGATTGCAGAGAGTGGAAGCTCTCTGCTACCGACCCTCATCATAGACAAACCTCGAGATCTGGTGTGAGATCTACCATGCGTGCATCAAGCCAGTTACCTGGAAAAGGGCTCATTTATGTGGGTGTAGCCCCTGTACCCGCATGTTAATAAAAATCCAGTTTAGTAGTGCTGTTTGCCTGGGGGTTCATGCTTCTCCTTTAAAGACCAATCTCTGTTTTTATCTTTTAACTATACCAACACTGTACAAACTCATCTTTCCCTTTATTTCAGCTAACACCCTTCGATAGATAGGATAGGATAAGATAAGATAAGATAAGATTAGACAGATAGATAGACAGACAGCCGGCCCCTGCCCATCGGGGCTTGAAGAAAAAGATGGGCTGCATGATGCTTCCATGCAGAGCTGAAACCGACCCGCACACGAGTACTGGTGGTAAACCGCTTAGGGGATCTACATGTAAGCCTGCCCAGGCAAAGCGGTGCGAGTCGGCCCGTGCATGCTTATAAACCCTATTGGTTTCATTGGGTGGCAGGGCTTGAGATGTCATTTCATCTCAATGTCGGGTAAAAGTCCCACAAAATTGGAAACAACATCTCCAAAATGACCTTTACAGTGTTGATGGGGACGTAAAACCTCAAATCAAACAAAACAGACAGATAGATAGATGGATAGATAGATCAGTATTATTGTGGGTATTATCTATCTATGCTCATACACTGATTTGGTCACATTTAGCCATTTTATTACCTATGATGTTGTAAGCTCTATTCTATTCTATTCAGATACTTCTGAAAGTACATTTTGCTAGCTGCTTGTTTTAGGTACACCTCATTATGTACAGTATTTTATAGTACAATAAAAGTACTTTCAATGTGGCGGTGCCCAGCTGGATTAAACATTCAAAGGTCGGAGAAATAATGAAAAATAAGCACTTCGGGATTTTTTGTGGTTTTTGCAAGTCCGTTCTGTTTATTAGGTCCGTTTCTGTTCATTTGTTGTCATACGCTAGACTTGTCTTGGGTAAAACTCTGAACATCATCCGAATGTTCTGAAAACACGGTATACTAGACTGTCAGCCTCGTTTTAGCCCCATTAAACAACTTCCGGAAGACAGATGGAAGAAAAATGGTCAGATCGATCTAAGCTTTAAAGTATGTAGGGCTGTATGTTAATTTTGTTGGTCCGATTCTCTACCGCAGAGCTCACTTCGTTCGCGATGGGCTTCGCGCATCGCGAGCTATGCTCGCTATTACCACCTGTCTCTGTGTGATTAGTTCTGAGATTCTTGCTCATGGAATTTATCGAAGTATAAAACTTTTATCTCAACCAATCAAATCGCTCGAAATGTATATGATGGAGAATTGGAATTATTTCCTGGTATATCCTTAGTATTAGAACTTCTCCCTCTGACAGCTCAAAACAGGGAGAAGTAACTTTTGGTAGTATTTTCCAAAACTGGCTAGCACCTCAGCTGAAATAGATTGACTCCACTAATATGAAAATCCTTTGTTTTTTTTTCCTCAGTTTTGGTTTAATGGCCCTTTCAAGATTATTTCACTTATTTCAAGCTGATGCTTAATCAGAGATGAGTGAAAACCAGAGTACCTGGAGAAACACCACTTGACCTTCTGTTGCAGAACTTGGCATCTCACATGTGGCCTGAATGATGTTCTAACGATGTCTTTCATATCTATAGGAGTGCCTTTTTCCAAATGATTTTTTTTTTAGAATTTTCTTATTTCTAGTCAAATCATAGGTTGTGGGTGTTTGTTAAAATCACACCCTTGAGAGGTTTCTAAGCAAGTACCACCAACCTATGTTTTTGAGTACAAATAAGAAAATAATGTACCGTATACCCTTATAGACCCCAGTTTTCTCTCTATGTGATAAATATTGAAAACACCTGGGGCCAGTTGTTCAAAACTAACGATGTCATTAGTAAACGTATCGTTAAAACTTTGATCATTTAATATGGCAAATATGCTATAATTTTTGCTGAAAAAATGTGAGCAGCTTTTGCATTTGCAAAAGCTGCTCACATTTTTTCAGCAAAAATACCAAAATTTTGAATATTAAACTTGCTAGAACAGTTAACAATATGACCACTAACGAGCTTGTTAAACAACTTTGAACAACTGGCCCCAGTACTAAACTGGGTTGACACCTATGAGATGAAGGCATCATTACTCACCTCTCTATTTCTTGAAGAAGAGTAACTTTTGTCTCGGAGATTTTTGTCTCAATAGAGTTGTAGAGTGACAGAATATCTTGTTTCTCTCTTTCAGCATTCTGCTCTATTTCTCCTAGCAAAGCTTTCAGCAACAGTATAGTGTCTTTCACAGAGTGCTGCAGGTCACGGATTGACTGTAATATAAATTACATGATTATTTCAATATTACCATATTTACCCTAATATTCAGAACCCAAAAAGGTCATTTTGTTTGTTTGATTTGAGGGTTAACGTCCCCATCAACACTGTAGACGTCATTTTGGAGACGTTGCGGTCTCAGCTCTGCGTGGAAGCATCATGCAGCCCATCTATTTCTTCAAGCCCCGATGGGCGGGGACCGCCAAAAAGGTCATAAAAATAAGCCTGAGCAAACAGTGTAAACCCAGATCAGAAGTAGTCAGATCAGGGTCTACACTGTTTGCCACTGAGCAGCCAAAATATATAATCAATACAGCAGAATTCCTATATGAAGACCACCTTTGGGACTGTTCAAAACATCAGTCAAAGTAGTAAATAAATCCATCAAGTTGTTTTAGAGATGTAGAGCAATAGATGGATTTAGTTACTTCTTTAACACTAAGTGATGAACATCGATACGTGTATACCCACGAAGCCGCTGGCACCGAAGCCAGTGTGACTGCTATTGCTCTTCTGTACTTTCCTACAGGTGAGCTAAATATAATGTGCTCTTTACTGGTTAACCGCTTATGTACATGTATAAGACTGTCCAGAAATTGTGGTTAGGAAAACTGAATGGCTTGACCTAAACAGTGTTGACAGAGGGTTGAACTCCAACCAAACAACAACTAACACCGTTCCTGCTATGGACCCCAACAACAGAGTTAAAAAGGTTCTAATGTTTTGTGACTATGAAACTGAAGTTACCTGCATGGTGTTGTTGAGCTTCTGACATCCTTGCTTATAGGCTGTTTCTAAGTCTACACAGTGGGAGCGGCTTTCACTGAAATGTTAAAAAGAGAACAAATTCAGTTCAATTTCAATGACTGTGTTTGTGTTGTATTGAAATTTTTCCAAATCAATACGATTTAGGTCATTTTGGAGACATTGCTGCAAATTTTGTCGGACTTTTAACCAGCATTGTCATGAAACAACATTTCAAGCCCAAAAGCCCAAACTAACAGCTAGGGTTTTATATACTGGGCACCTATGCCTTCTAAGTGGTTTACCAGTACTCATGTTTAGTTGGTTTCAGCTCTGCACAGAAGCACCATGTAGTCCAATCTATTTCACAAAGTAAAAACTTGGTAGGGGCTTTAATGAATCGAACACCTTTGGGACCATGAAAATGTGTTCGTTACAGGGGTAGCTTGAGCAACTGAAGGCTAATTATAGTACCAGGTCAGATGGTATATCATGGATATTTTTTTTCTCTTTAAAATAGTTTTGTTTGATTTGAGGTTTAATGTCCCGGTCAACAGTGTATAGGTCATTATGGAGACATTGCTTCCAATTTTGTGGGACTTTTATCCGACATTGAGATGAAATGACATCTCAAGCCCTGTCGCCCAATGAAACCATTAGGGTTTATAAGCATGGACGGTCCGACTCGCACCGCTTTGTCTGGGCAGGCTTAGTTAGATCCTCCAGGCGGTTACCAGTACTCGTGTGCGGTCGGCTTCAGCTCTGTGTGGAAGCATCATGCAGCCCATCTATAAGTATGTTGTGTGTACTCATTAGAATCGCCTCAATGAGGCGATTCTAATGAGTACACATAACATACATTTTCAAGATAAATATATATAAAAATTCTTCCTAAATTGTCCCAAATATATAAATATCTATAGTTATTGACAAAAAATTTCCTAGGGATTCAAGCATGAGTTCAAAACATTTTTTGTAGATTTAGGTAAAGGAGTCAAAGGTGTTTGAGCCATCAAAGTTAAACTGCATTTCTCCTGTTTATGCATTCTAGTTTCAAAACACACATAAAGAATCCACTGCCAA
This sequence comes from Lucinisca nassula, assembly GCA_963580285.1. Taxonomy (NCBI): domain Eukaryota; kingdom Metazoa; phylum Mollusca; class Bivalvia; order Lucinida; family Lucinidae; genus Lucinisca; species Lucinisca nassula. The sequence continues at coordinate 102,685,197 of OY757023.1, read as the reverse complement.
CCAAGAAATGATATGCTCTGGATGGATCATATGACCATGTTAGATTGCAATCTGATCTAGTTTTACACTGATCATTGAACCATTCCGAGAAAGGGGTAATCCTTTGAAAGCAAGAAGTACAGCACAGAACTGAAAATTATGGAGTGTACCTGATTTTTCTGTGCCAGACTAGCTAGTTTAGGCCTCATCAGTGACCCTCAAATATTTCCAAGTTTGGTAGTGAAATCATTGATTCCAAAGGACTAGAAAATATAACCCCCACACTTTAATGAAGGGCAGGGCGACATTTTACGGCCACCACACATACCCTCCCTTACCACCCGCTGTGGTGAAGTTAAAAGTTCCGAGAAAGGGGTAATCCTTTGGAAGCAAGTACTGCAGAGAACTATAAATTGTGGAGTGTACCAGATTTTTCTGGGCCAGACTAGCTAGTTTTGGCCAATTAGGCCTCATCAGTGACTACTATGTATTTATGGAACTTACACTTTCATATCTCTGAAACAGTTGATACACAACATAATCTTCTTCTCTGTTGAAAACAAGATGAACGGCTCTTTATGTAACTCTGAAAATATAAAAAAATCTGTGACTATAAATATTGCAAATAATTTATAATAATTGACAAATAATTTTTGCCGTATAACATCACTTTTACTTTGCGGATAATGTCATGTCATAAAAATCATATGACCACACACATAATAACAGATGGTTACTGGCAAGTAACGTCATGACGCTGTCGTGACAATTCTCAGCCAAAGGCTGGGTGCAGTCACTAAACCTTGAAATATAGGTCAGGGTCAAACATGGATGCTTGTATTAAAATTGTCATCCCTAGATGCAAATTTGTACCAAGTATCATTAATGAAAGTCTAATAGGTCTTGCGAAACAGACTTCAACATTAGGGTGAATGTCAGGGTGGTCGCAATAATTCACTCACAAGTCAGTGAACCATGAAAGGTAGGTCATGGTCAAATATGGATGCTTGTATTAGAATCGTCATCCCTAGATGCAAGTTTGTACAAAGTAGTATTAATGCAGGTCTAATATTCTTGAGAAACGGACTTGAACATTAGGGTGAATGTTCGGGTGCTCACAATAATTCAAAAAGTCAGTGAACCATGAAATGTAGGTCAAGGTCAAATATGGATGCTTGCATTAAAATTGTCATCCCTTGATGCAAGTCTGTATCAAGTATCTTTAATGAAGCTTTTATAGTTCTTGAAAAATGGACTTGAACATTAGGGTGAATGTTAGGGTGGTCGCAAAAATTTCCAAAGTCAGTGAACCATGAAATATAGGTCAGTGTCAAATATGGATACTTGCATTTAAGATGCCATCTCTAGATGCAAGTCTGTACCAAGAATCTTTAATGAAGCTCTTACAGTTCTAGAGAAATGGGTGAACCCTAGGGTGGTCGCAAATGTTGACGGCTTGACAAATGGATGGACAAAGGGACGGAAATTTTGACTTCTATATTGTGCCATGCTTAAAGCAGGCGTGATTAAAAAGAAATAAGCAGCCCAAAACCCCTTAACCCTTTCCCACTCAGATACGTGTTTTTACGTGTCTGCACCCCCCCCCCCCCCTTTTAAGCCCCAGAAGCACCTAAAATCTGCATTTCTACCCCTGGATAGTTATCTTTGCTTTAGAATTTGTTGGGCAAAAAAGTGACCTTTTTTTTTCGCGCGCCTCCCCACTAAAAATATATTCTGGGGGGATTGAAGGGGGGCAACGCCCCCCTGACATCCCGAAAAATTTTGGGTGTATGGCCCAACCGGCCGCTAAAATTTATATCTGATGGTGTCTGGGGTCAAAAATGCCTGAAAATTGATGCTGATAAAACATGCTGCAAACAGTGAAAAGGGCCAGTGACAACCACATTAATTGTTGCCTTGACAGCTGTGTGAAGATTAAAATGTGGTCAAAAATTCATGTGAAAACACACTTTTTGCCAACTTTGAGATGCCCCCTCTTTACCATGACAACAATGATCAAGTCATGAAAGGTTGCATTTGAAAGGCTACTGCCCAATGTTCATTCATACCGAGTTTGGTGTAAAACAGACCATCCATTATGAAACAATGGCTAGTTGAACTTGCTGTCAGGTTCAACACTGTGAAAATCAGCGAAATTCACAAAATCCCTGAGTGGTAAAGGGTTAATGAAGAAAATCCCAACTGACCAAAAAAAAGTTTTTTCATCATTTTATTGCAAGAAACAATATTTCAGATATAATTAATGCATTTTAGACTAAAATTCAGTATGTTCCCAGATTTCAGTTAACCCTTTCCCACTCAGATACGTGTATTTACATGTCTGCACCCCCCCCCCCCCCCCCCCCCCCCTTTTAAGCCCCAGAAGCACCTAAAATCTGCATTTCTACCCCTGGATAGTTATCTTTCCTTTAGAATTTGTTGGGCAAAAAAGTGACCTTTTTTTTTTCGCGTGCCTCCCCACTAAAATATATATTCTGGGGGGATTGAAGGGGGGCAACGCCCCCCTCACATCCCGAAAAATTTTGGGTGTATGGCCCAACCGGCCGCTAAAATTTATATCTGATGTTGTCTGAGGTCAAAAATGCCTGAAAATTGATGCTGATAAAACATGCTGCAAACAGTGAAAAGGGCCAGTGACAACCACATTAATTGTTGCCTTGACAGCTGTGTGAAGATTAAAATGTGGTCAAAAATTCATGTGAAAACACACTTTTTGCCAACTTTGAGATGCCCCCTCTGTACCATGACAACAATGATCAAGTCATGAAAGGTTGCATTTGAAAGGCTACTGCCCAATGTTCATTCATACCGAGTTTGGTGTAAAACAGACCATCCATTATGAAACAATGGCTAGTTGAACTTGCTGTCAGGTGCAACACTGTGAAAATCAGCGAAATTCACAAAATCCCTGAGTGGTAAAGGGTTAATGAAGAAAATCCCAACTGACCAAAAAAAAATTTTTTTCATCATTTTATTGCAAGAAACAATATTTCAGATATAATTAATGCATTTTAGACTAAAATTCAGTATGTTCCCAGATTTCAGTTAACCCTTTCCCACTCAGATACGTGTTTTTACGTGTCTGCACCCCCCCCCCCTTTTAAGCCCCAGAAGCACCTAAAATCTGCATTTCTACCCCTGGATAGTCATCTTTGCTTTAGAATTTGTTGGGCAAAAAAGTGACCTTTTTTTTTTCGCGCGCCTCCCCACTAAAAATATATTCTGGGGGGATTGAAGGGGGGCAACGCCCCCCTCACATCCCGAAACATTTTGGGTGTATGGCCCAACCGGCCGCTAAAATTTATATCTGATGGTGTCTGGGGTCAAAAATGCCTGAAAATTGATGCTGATAAAACATGCTGCAAACAGTGAAAAGGGCCAGTGACAACCACATTAATTGTTGCCTTGACAGCTGTGTGAAGATTAAAATGTGGTCAAAAATTCATGTGAAAACACACTTTTTGCCAACTTTGAGATGCCCCCTCTTTACCATGACAACAATGATCAAGTCATGAAAGGTTGCATTTGAAAGGCTACTGCCCAATGTTCATTCATACCGAGTTTGGTGTAAAACAGACCATCCATTATGAAACAATGGCTAGTTGAACTTGCTGTCAGGTGCAACACTGTGAAAATCAGCGAAATTCACAAAATCCCTGAGTGGTAAAGGGTTAAATGACAAATGGACTTATCCAACATACAACAGTACCCCCGCCCATTGGGGCTTGAAGAAATAGATAGGCTGCATGATGCTTCCACGCAGAGCTGAAACGCACACGAATACTGGTAAACCGCTTACAGGATCTAAGCCACCCCAGGCAAAGCGGTGCGAGTTAAACCGTCCATGCTTATTAACCCTATTGGTTTCATTTGGCGACAGTTTTTGTTTGGTTTGAGGTTTAGCGTCCCCGTCAACACTGTAAAGGTCATTTCATTGGGCAACAGGACTTGAGGTGTCAGGGCTTGAGGTGTCATTTCATCTCAATGTAGGGTAAAAGTCCCACAAAATTGGAAGCAACATCTCCAAAATGACCTATACAGTGTTGACGGGGATGTTAAACCTCAAATCTATCTATCACCAACATACAACAAGAGGAAGCGCCCACCAGTATACAATTGTTTCTAATATAGCAAGTCCATAAGCAATGGAAAATAACTGAGATATATTATGCATTAAATTGCTTGGCAGAAGAGCATGACTTAACAAGAGCACCACATGAGGGTGCCAACGCTCGGCTGCAGCCCTTTTCACAATGAACAACTAGTCCGAGTTCAAGTAAATACATATGCTTAGTAATGACAGAGATATTACAAACTGTCCAAGTTTTTGCACGACGACGCAAACGACGCCAGAGCTACGACAATACCTCGTCATTTACTTTGAAAACAGCAGAGCTAAAAATCTGCATTTTATTACATCACTTGTAAATAATTTGGCATTAGATGATGTAACATCATTTGGGCCCGTCAAGCGATTTTGGTACTTATCGCCTATGCGAGCAGCGAAGGTTCAGGCGAGCCTGCGCATCCGCCCTGTCTCGCCAGAAACTTGGCTGCTCGCTCATACAAGCAGTGAATCAAGAGGAACCTTCAGACAGAAAGCCATATCCCTGGTCCCTCTGAATGGCTGGGCATGCGCAGTTAAAATTTGTCATGACGGAATGCTCAAAGACACAAATTCACTTGGCGGAGCTCATTTTCTTCAATTAAAAACATTACAAAAAAGCTTGAATGCATGTGCTACAGCTGATAGTGTCAGTGGGATTTCTCTTACCAACGGATAAAGATTGGAAGCACTCGAAGAAAGCAACAAAATTATTGTCGATTTTTGGTATGTTAGTATTGAAAGAGATCGGCTCTAGTGTGTGAATTGCTTAGTAATAAATCACACTTTGTCAGTTGTAAGGAGACAAATCACTCTTGCTATGCACCCATGATTTGAACTACTTTACAACTGACCTCCAAATTTAGATTGATCACTCAACAACTTACTGCTAGAGCTGATCTATTTCTTAATTAAAATGATGATGAAGCATTTGGATTATATGGGCCCCGTCAAGCGATTTTGGTACTTATCGCATATGGGAGCAGCGAAGGTTCAGGCGAGCCTGCGCATCCGCGCAGTCTCGCTAGAACCTTCGCTACTTGCTCATACAAGCAGTGAATCAAGAGGAACCTTCAGACAGAAAGCCATATACCTGGCCTCTATAAATGGCTGGGCATGCACAATTAAAAGTTGTCATCACGGAATGCTCGAAGATACAAATTCGCTTGGCGGGGCTCATATGGTCCTTCTAGACAGTATTTCAGTCTTTATATTACCCCTTGTCCTGCTGAATATTTAAGTATGCCACACCCACTACTTATTATCAACCAATCAGATTACTTGATGCAAATTATTGCAGCAAAGCCATAACCTGAATGACAAACACTGTAGATCCTGATCAGATGGCTTCTTCAGAAGCCATCTGATCTGGATCTACATTGTTTGAAAAATAAGACATATCCGGGCTCAGCAGGACAAGAGTTAACCCCTTCTTCAGAAGCCATCTGATCTGGATCTACATTGTTTGAAAAATAAGACATATCCGGGCTCAGCAGGACAAGGGTTAACCCCTATTCCGCTGAATACGACAATCCCTTCCTTTGTAAACAGTGTAGATCCAGATCAGATGAGCCCCACCAAGCGAATTTGTGTCTTCGAGCATTCCGTCATGACAAACTTTAACTGCGCATGCCCAGCCATTCAGAGGGGCCAGGGATATGGCTTTCTGTCTGAAGGTTCCACCTGATTCACTGCTTGTATGAGCGAGCAGCGATGGTTCTGGCGAGACTGCGTGGATGCGCAGGCTCGCCTGAACCTTCGCTGCTCGCATAGGCGATAAGTACCAAAATCGCTTAACGGGGCCCAGATGATTTCTGAAAACAGAAGTCTAAATGTCTGGTCAATCAGTAGCAAATTTAAAGCAAAATTCAGCTACAAAATTTTAGTCTTCAGTTCCATCTTAAAAGCCAAACTCACTGCATTCTTTCTGAATTTCTTTTGCCCTCTTTGTGAGCAGAACAATCTCGTGTGTGGAAAACATCCTCGCCCGGTGGGTCTCTTCTCGGCATGATAAACACAGTGCTTGACAACATGTGTTACAGAAGAACATCTGAGCTTCAGCCTACAAGGGGAGAGAAAGTTGCTATTTCCAAATGTTAGACTGGCATCTGAATAATCATATACACCGCCTCTATATAATACAGTTAATTAGAACACAGTGCAGGATATTTGTTTGTTTGATTCGAGGTTTAAAGTCCCCTTCAAGTTTCAACACTATTAAGGTCACTTTGGAGATGTAGCTTCCATTTTTGTGGGACCTTTACCTGTCATTGAGATGAAATGACATCTCAATTTCTGCTGCCCAATGAAACCAATAGAGTTTATATGCGTTGGCAGGACCGACTCCGCCACTCTGCTTAGACCTAACCGAATATTCAGCAAGGGAAGGGTTAAAATATTTGGAGAATTACAACAAGTTCTCAAGGTGTCCAAACTGTTAGGATTTTTACAGTAGTATTGAAATTTACAGATTTGTTTCTCTAGTACTCACGACAATGTAACTTATGCTACCCTCTATTCCCCCAGAAGCGCCGACTTTGACTACCAGCCGTTCAAGACCACCGCAACCTTTATTCCCCACTTGTCACCCAGTGACTGAAAATCACTAACCGTAAAATCACGGACTTCGTGACAACATACCTGTAAAATTCCTCTTTGCTCGGCGCTTTTCGAAGTGAAAGGACGTGTTGGATAATTTATCCAGGGTATTCCTAGGCTCGAGCTGCCCTATTACCCCCGGTTTGCTTTCAAATTTTGTTTAGACTTATTATTATTGCCGTGCTGTTTTCTCTTTTTTTCTGTTTTATTTCAGAATTTGGAGTTCAGTTTGAAATGCTAAATAGATGTTCAGGTAAGCATGGAAGGGGTTTTTCACGCTTCCTCGCGGAGTGGGACAACCACCTTCTTTGCCATTCATGCAGGGATTGTTCTCCGGATAATCCCTGTGATGTTTGTTCGGACTGGTCAACTTTGACATGGTCCAAATCTATTAAGGCCGCGTCTAAGTTGTCCAGACGGTCTAACTTAGACAAGACTGGGGAAAAGGTGCAGACGGAGGGTGCTTCTATGGAGTTCTCCCGACCCTTGCAAGAGGGTAACGAGGCTCCTGTTGTCACCGACCAAACGGTTAGTGATGTGGAAGTTCCCTCCTCCCTTGCTTTGACCGCTGGTTCAAACCTTGGGGCTCCTCTTCCTGAGTGTTCCACAGCTGGAAACGGTACTGGAAACTCTTTCCAGTAGAAGGGAATCTGAAGGTAATTCAGGTGACCAGCGGCCCAGACCTTCTCAATCACCATTGAGACGTCCGGCCATTCGACACGATGATAGGGTCCATGGCTCCCGTTCTCGCTCGAGGGGGGCCCATCGTTCCCCGTCTTTAAGTACTTACCGGCGTCCAAGAGCCTACCGCTCTCGAAGCCGTGGTAAAAGCCGCTCGGCTATTCGTTCCCGTAGCCGCGGCCGTTACCGCTCAAATAGTACTACGAAGAACCGTCACTCTAGATCTTGCTCTCAGAGATTTTCAAGATCAAGCTCGGGTTCTTTCAGCAGCCACGGCTCGCGACCCAAGTGTAGCCATAGCCGCCGCTCCATGCGTAGCCATGGCCGCCGCTCCAGGCGTAGCCATAGCCGTCGCTCCAGGCTTAGCCATAGCCGTCGCTCCAGGCGTGTCCACAGGTCTCCTCGAGACCAACGTTCACGCTCTAAAACGACCAGCCGTCATAGGGGCAGACGCTCCCCTTCGCATGGTCGTAGGCAGATTTCCCGCTCACCTTCCAGGTCGAGCGGTTCAAGTCCACCTATTCTGGAACAAGCAAGAAGGCTTAGGTTCCAGAATGAAAGTAATCCGCCGCTGGTTTCTGTAAGCACAGCGAGTGGGTTTTCATGTTCTAGTACTCGTGACAATTTAGTTCACAGTGTACAACCGGATATGCGAAATGTGATTCGTCAAATTTTGTCTGAAGAATTGAGTACCAATACCGCCAGTCGGAAAAGGTCTCGATCCCTTTCTTCATCGGAAGATCGTGATAGAAGGGTTAGAAGAAATTCTTCATCTCTTTCTAATCCATCAAACGTGGATAAAACCTGTCAGTCAACTTGTAATGAGGATAGTACTGACGTTGGGGATAAGGGCCCAGGGGCTAAATCCCCAGTGGTTACAGAGTCCACTGATAATATTCCCTCTGTTATTCAGGAACCGGAAATACTTCTCAGGCCGGAACCTGAAGAGAAAATTGACGATTTGGCTGATGAATCGTGTGATCAAGAGAATGAGGGTGACAATTTGGTACAACCTTCATTGGCTGCACAATTGTCATATGTTGAGGCCTTGGACTCGCTACGCAGAAGGCTAGGTCCTCAACTTTGTCCCAAAGTGGCTCAACCTGAACCCCAATCAGGTGCGTCAGCCTTGGACTTCTTTACTAAGAAATCCACGGAAACTGTTCAACCGGTCCTTCCTCAAAGTCGTTTAATTTTGGAGCAAATTTCCAAAATTAATTCGAAAATCCAAGGACCCAATCCTATTCAAGAATCACCATTGGACAGTTATCCTAAGGGCATGGGGACCAATAGGTTTCCCAGTTTGATGATGAAACCCAAAGTGTTTGGTCAGGATTCGTATAAAATAGCGGATCCTACTTTACAACTAAATCCTCCCCCAATAGATCCATCGTTCAGAGAGGTTCTTAAGCAGGGGGCATCATTGCCTACTTCTCACAATATCCAGCTGTCGCACCTGGAGATTTGGGAGAAATTGGCAAGAGCAGGTGTACATGTTACTTCCCATGCTGATATGTTTCTGTATGGCATTCTTTCAGCATTAGGGAGCTCAACGCCTTCTCAGTCAGATCTGGCGGAAGTGCGTAGGTATTTGGAATCTCTAGCTCAGTCACATATGCATCTGTTTGATGTATTAGTTAGACTGGCTAGTGGTCCATTGCTTGCCAGACGCGATGCGTATCTTGACAAGTGTGCCTTGGACTCTTCAATAAAAGCCTCACTTAGAGTTCAGCCTTTGGAGTCTTCAACCCTTTTTGGCTCTAAGATTCCAGAAGTGGCAAAATCTTATAAGGAGGACTTGACAAGGAGAAGTCTGCAGAGGGCAGCGGCTCCTCCTCACCCTAAGAAGAAAAGAAAGACCGGAGTCAAGTCTGAAGATGTCAAATTAGTTGTTAGCTCTTCAGAGAGTGGACAGCGTCAGGTTTTTTCCAAACCGGCTGCCTCCACCCAAGCTCCGCAGCAAAGTTCTCATCCCAGCAGGTTAAGAAAACCTAAAGGGAAGAGGAACAAGAATCAAAAATAGGGGTGCCCACTTCTGCCAGGCCTGCCCGGACTCTTTGGAGTCATCGGGCTCGATCAAGTACAGTTTGCCAAAACCGGACATTCCCACCGGTGGCAGACTGTATCACTTTTGTCAGGCCTGGCAAAAGATCACCACAGACCAGTGGACACAGTCTGTGATAAGAAGCGAGTTTCGAATTCAATTTCGTGTCCAACCCAAATTGGCCAGAGTAGTTCCTCATTTTTTGAGGAAACCTCCAGCAGATCCAAAGAAAATTCGACTCCTTCTAGAGGAGATAGAATCTATGGTGGAAAAGCGTGCCATAGAACCAGTCACTTCACATCACCCAAAGGGGGGCTTTTACAGCCGATTATTTCTGGTTCATAAAAAATCAGGAGGATGGAGACCGATAATCGATCTTTCCAGATTGAACCGGTACATTCTTGCCCCTCATTTCAAAATGGAAACTGTAGACTCAGTTCGTCTTGCATTACGGAAGAACGACTGGGCCATATCAGTGGACTTAAAGGATGCATACTTCCACATTCTGATCCACCGGAAGTCCAGGAGGTATCTCCGCTTCCATTTTATGGGGAGAACATACCAATTTCGAGCTCTAGCGTTCGGGCTCTCTCCAGCCCCCTACGTTTTCACCAGAGTAGTGAAAACGGTAGTGAAGCACTGTCGTCTCCAGGGAATGCGTTTGCATGCATACCTGGACGATTGGCTTCAACCTTCAGCCTCTCAGTTCCTGTCCATTCAGCACCGGGATCGGTTACTGAGGACGGTTTTGAACCTCGGATATGTTCCGAATTGGGACAAATCAGAGCTAATTCCCAGTCAAATATTCTGTTTCCTGGGTGCTCGTTTCGATCTGGAGAAGGGTGTGATCGAACCTTCTCTGGACAGGATAGTAAGATTGCAAGCAAGTATACAGAAGATGTTTGCTTCTCAGTCAGCGTCTGCCCGGGAAGTTCATTCTTTACTCGGACAGATGGAATCTGTGGCCCGTCTTCTACCTTATGGCCGGGCTCACAAACGTTTACTACAATGGCATGTGAAAGACCGTTGGTCTCAGGCAACTCAGTCTTGGGACTACCGTATTTCGCTGGGTCCTTGGTTCAGACAAGCAGTAGAGCAATGGCTGAACAAGGAATTTCTTCATGCTATGGTTCCGCTGGTTCAGTCACAACCAGATTTCTATCTGTTCACGGATGCGAGTCTGGTTGGATGGGGTGCCCATTTGGACGATCGCTCAGTTTCAGGCCAGTGGTCTGTTCAATGGAACAAAGAACACATAAATGTTCAGGAACTCCGAGCAGTTTGGTTAGCTCTGAAGTCCTTTTGTCAGATAATTTCGGGCTGCCAGGTGTTGTTGTCGACAGGCAACACAACCGTGGCGGCTTATCTGAACAAAGGAGGGGGGGCCAGGTCTCGAACCCTGTCGTTCATGGCAACCAAGCTGCTAGCATGGTGTGCGAAGCGACAGGTGTCTCTCACAGCCAAATTCGTTCCAAGCAAACTGAACGTTCTCGCGGATTCTCTGTCGAGGAAAGGGCAGATCATTCATACAGAGTGGACGCTCCACAGGGGCACACTGTCTCAGATTTTTCACTTCTGGGAAGTCCCTCATATAGATCTGTTTGCAACGAGACTAAACAATCAACTTCCGACCTTTATGTCTCCATTTCACGACCCCCTAGCTTGGGCAGTGGATGCTATGTCCCAGTCCTGGGAGGGAATGTTAGCGTACGCATTCCCTCCCATTCACCTTCGTTTGAAGGTGCTATTGAAAATGGAGAAAGAGACATGCTTGGTCATTCTGATAGCTCCATGCTGGGAAAGTCACCCGTGCTTTCCAGTGCTGTTGTCTCTGCTGGTTGCTCCAGCGATCAAACTCCCTCGTCGGCGGGATCTTTTGATCCAACCACACTCTCGTCTGGCTCATCCGAAACCGGAACTATTCAACCTGCACGCTTGGTTGTGCTGCAGGGAGGTCTCGAGAAGGCAGGATTTTCTAAAAGGTCTGCCGAGAGAGTCTGTGCCGCTAAAAGAGCTTCCACACAGTCTCTCTACAATTACCGTTGGAACGCTTGGATGGATTGGTGTCTCGAACGGGAGATGGATCCCATCGATCCATCTGTAATGGTTTTGGCAGACTTCCTTATCTTCCTGTTTGAAGAGAAGAAGCTGTCTCCTGTTTCTGTTAAAGGGTGCAGGTCAGCCATTTCATCCACGCTGAAGCATTTATCTTCAGTCTATTTTTCCTCCGATCCTGTTCTCTCTGATATCATAAAGAGTATGGAATTGGAAAAACCAGTTGTAAGCAGGGTTGTTCCTCATTGGGATCTTTCTCTTGTTTTAGACTGTCTCAAAGAGTCTCCCTTTGAGCCGATGTCTTCTTGTTCACTCAAATGCTTGACTCAGAAAACAGTTTTTCTGATCGCCCTTGCTTCAGGTCGGAGGCGTAGTGAAATTCATGCACTATCTGCCTCTTCCGGCTCTGTAAATTTTTCAGCAGACAGAAACTCTGTTAAACTTAATTTTTTCCCTGGATTTTTGGCTAAAAATCAGGTTCCTTCTGTAGCGGGAATTCCCGTTGAAATTCCAGCTCTTTCTATGGATAAAGGTCGTTCTGGCACATTTCTGTGTCCAGTTCGTGCTTTGCGTTTTTATTTGAGAAGGACAAAAAGTTTTCGGAGAAAAAGAGAAAGACTCTTTATTTCCTATGTTAAGAATTATGACAAGGAAATAAGTCCTTCTACTATATCCAGGTGGATTGTGGAGACTGTTCGTTTTGCTTATGATCAAAAAGGCAGTTGCAAATCTTACAAGATTTGTGCTCATGAGCTAAGGGCTTTGAGTGCAAGTTTTGCTTGGCTAAATGGGGTCCCCTTGGATGCTGTTCTCAGAGCCGTTTTTGGCGCTCTGAGAATTCCTTTATTAAGTTTTATCTAAGAGATACAGCTGGGATCAATGGTAAGTTATTTTCTCTGGGCCCTGTTGTGGCATCACAGAAAGTAATTTCCTCTTCTGTTTAATTCTTGTCCGGTGATCATTGACCGTACGGTTGTACACCGTATTAAATATTTAGTTCCGCCTTCTGTGACGTCATAAATATGCACAGCGGATTAATACATTTGTGGTCAAAAAATGAAAGTAAAGTTTATTTTGACCATTTTTGAGCGTTTTTTCGCTCATTTTGTTTTGAGGTTTCGTTTTATTGTTTCACTCCTCTTTAGAGGAGTGCTTTTGCAACGCTGCTTTGGGTATGGACTTTCCGGGAAAACAGCATGCATGTTTTTTCTAAAGTCCTAATTGTAAGTGTCAAATTCGACATGACCGGGTTTTTCTCTGTTTTTCTCATTTTGCTCTGTTACCAGCCTGGAGTCTCCTTACATACGATCCACTGTCGTCCTAATAATCGGACCACCTTCAGTTGCACAACGTTACCTCAGGGGAAATCGGTAAGTTCCTTTATTCTTATTTTTATTGTGAATTTATCAGATTTCCCCACCATCCATGTAAGATTAAATCTAATTAGCATAAGTTACATTGTCGTGAGTACTAGAGAAACAAATTTTATATGTTGTTTTAACATAAATATTTGTGATCTATACTCACGACAATGTAAAGACAAGGCCCTTATTTATATAACTCCCAACCTCCCCGCTTATCTGTTTTAATTTCCTCGCAAAGAGGTTATTTTACAGGTATGTTGTCACGAAGTCCGTGATTTTACGGTTAGTGATTTTCAGTCACTGGGTGACAAGTGGGGAATAAAGGTTGCGGTGGTCTTGAACAGCTGGTAGTCAAAGTCGGCGCTTCTGGGGGAATAGAGGGTAGCATAAGTTACATTGTCGTGAGTATAGATCACAAATATTTATGTTAAAACAACATATAAATTTTCTATGTATATAGTGAAACCTAACCCTTCTCTTGCTGAATATTCAGTTTAGCCACACCCATTTCTGACTTTGAACCAATCAGATTACTTCATGTAATTTATTCTTACAAATCCATAAACTTCATGTCAAAAAGTGTAGATCCTGATCAGATGGCTTCTTCAGAAGCCATCTGATCTGGATCTACACTGTTTCCATAGATAGGGGTTGTCGTGAACAGCATGATAAGAGTTAAATCACTGATGTCTCATTTACAGTGGATGATTCAAAGTGATTTTTGAGTCACCATTACAAAATTATACCATACCGTATTTATTCTAATATTTGGACAACTCAACTCCTTTCGGCACCGCCCATCGTGGTTTGGCGAGATTGGGCTGCATGATACTTCCACGCAGAGCAGAAACTGACCACAGATGAGTACTGGTAAACAGCTTAGAAGGTCTAAGCCTGCCTAGGCAAAGTGAAGCGAGTTGGTCTGTCCATGCATATAAACCCTATCGGTTTCATCGGGCGGCAGGGACTGAGATGTCATTTCATCATTTCATCTCAATCTGGGGTAAAAGTCCCACAAAACTGGAAGCAACATCTCCAAAATGACCTAAATAATGTTGACTGGGACATTAAACCTCCAATCAAATCAAAAATCAAAACCACAACTCCTTACATACTTGTCCTAAAATTTGAATGAGTATTATTTTACTGCACAATTTTGTATCTAAGAAGATGGGGATGAGTGGCAAACATTGCAGACCCTGTAGAGACACCACATTCTGTGGCGTCTCATCTGGATCTACAATGTATGTTCAGGCCTGTCTGTCCGAATACATGTGTTTAATATTTCCTTTATTCTTTGAATCTGGATACACCCATTTCATGTATATACATGTAGTGGGGTTTAGTCAATAGTAACTGTTAGGATGACAGGCAGTGTAGATCCTGAAGAGAAGGCTTTTCAAATACACTGTAAATTTTACTGCCGAAAAAAGAAAATTTTCAGATGAAAGATTGTGAAATCTTCTTTATTTATTTTCTGAAATATAGATTGTGGGCACTCCTTAGAACTGCCTCAAGGAGGTGTTACCAAGTACCCATAATCTATATTTCAAAGCATCAAATAAAGTTAGTAGAACAGCCTTCAGGTGGTTCGTCCAAGTTCCCACAATCTATATTTTAGAGCAGAAATAAGAATAATAAGATATAGCCCTGTAAACTCCTGTTTTACTGTATAAAGGGGGGATCAAGGGTCAGAATATTACAAAGGCAGGTTTTATGATGTAGACCAGATATCTGTACAGTAAAACCTGTCATAGTGGCCACCTGTATTAAGCAAGCAACCTGTCTTAAGCAAGCGTGTTTTTGATTCCGAAAAATGGTGAATGCAATAAAATTCACCTGTATTAAGCATGCACCTGTCCTAAGCAAGCACATTTTCGTTACCCCTTGGGTGCTTGCTTAATACAGGTTTTACTGTACTTGTCTTCAGGGTTAAGTTTGGAAAATATTCTGATGCAAGTATCATGCTGATAGAATGTATGAACGTAATGATCCTAAGTATTGGGACAGACAGGTCTAAGCAAACAGTGCAGACCCAGATCAGACTGCTCCTTCAGGAGCAGTCTGATCAGGATCTACACTGTATGCAGACCCAGATCAGACTGCTCCTTCAGGAGCAGTCTGATCAGGATCTACACTGTATGCCATTCCACCTGCACCTTCTTGACTCCTTGCTGGATCACAAAACAAATCTGTTAAATTTTTAGAAGAATTATAACAAGTCCTCAAGATGTCCAAATTTTTAGTATTTTTTGTGCAATCAAAGACTTCTGATAGGCTCATAAATCAAAATCCTATGTTAACCCATTGTATGCTAGTGGACTCTTCCATGGCTATATGATGGACAAGTCCATTTGTCAAATAAGGGGTGCCAGGCCTATTGTTTTGTTTTTATTCTATTTTTGACAGAAAATTCTGTTAGCAAACAGTGTAGGCCCTGATCAGATGCCGTGTTCTGCGGCGTCTGAGCTGGGCCTACACTGTTTGCCAAGGTACCCCTTTAGTGTCTCTGATGGGAGGTGCGGGTTAATTGTATCAATTCCTGATCATTGCCTTCACTTCTATTTCCCGCATACAATGGGTTAAAGACATATTGTACCATGTAACATGGGCCTAATATGTGAGTCTTACCTTGTCACAGTTTGCACAAGGCACTCTGTCATTTTGAGAAGATTCCACCAGAAACTTCAGCAGAGGGTCTGGTGAAGGCGGTGTGGAGCCTTCTTTCACTGCCGAAACACAACTGAAATGGATACCATCAGGTTGACAAGTCTGTGTTATAAATACCCTTGATTTGCCCCCGCCCATCTGGGCTTGGAGAAATAGACTGGGACTACATGGTGCTTCCATGCAGAGCTGAAACTGACCACACATGTGTACTGGTAAACCGCTTAAGACTAAGCCAGCCCAATCAAAGTGATGCAAGTCAGACGTCGAATGCATATAAGCCTTTTGGTTTCAATGGGCAGCAGGGCTTGAGATGTCATTTCATCCCAATGCCTGGCAAAAGTCACACAAAAATGGAAACATTGTCTCCAAAATGACCTAAATAGTGCTGATGGGGACATTAATCCTCAATTCGAACAAACAAACAAATACCTTGTCAATCACATTTTGCAGTTCACCATATTTACTGATGTATTTTTCAGACAGGCCTGAGCAAACAGTATAGACCCCGATGAGACACTGCAGAATGCGACATCTCATCAGGGTTTACATTGTTTGCCACTTGCCACTCATCTTACTATTCTTAGACAAAATACCCGGGGCCAGTTGTTCAAAGCATCATTAGCTTAACGAGCTCGTTAGTGCTCGTAATGTTAACTGTTCTAGCAAGTACAATAACGAAAATTTTGGTAATTTTGCTGAAAAAATGTGAGCAGCTTTTGCATTCGCAAAAGCTGCTCACAGTTTTTCAGCAAAATATTAGCATATTTGCCATATTTAATGATCAAAGTTTTAATGATACGTTAACTATTGACGTCGTTAGTTTTGAACAACTGGACCCAGGTAGTAAATTGTACTTGTTAAAATTTTAGAATAAGTATGGTAAGGAGTTGATGTGTCCGAATACTAAGGGTAAATAAAGTGACGTTTATAAAGGCAGAGCTGACTTCCGTAAAAATCCCAAAAAATTCGGACTGTACATCTTGAGGTCTTGCTGTAAAATTTTAACAAGTTTGTTTCCCTATCCAGCAAGGAGTCCAAAAAGTTGAGATGGAATTACAAACGGTGCAGCTTCAGAGGCAATCTGATCTGGGTCTGCACTGTTTGCTTAGGCCTGTCTGTACCAATAATTAGGATCATTACAGTAAATGTAAATATAATATGGCATACAGCTCCCACAGAGCTGACTACCGTACTGCTCCTAAGTATTGGGACAGAAAGGCCTAAGCAAACTATGCAGACCCAGATCAGACTGCTCCTCTTGAAGGAGCAGTTGGATCAGGATCTGCACTGTTTGCCATTACGTCTGCACTTTTTCGACTCCTTGATGGATCAAGTACATGTAACTAATGTATCAAATGTTTAGGAGAATAGCAATTGATCGCACCTACGTCATAAAACAGGAAAACCGATATCTACATGTAGCACATGCCACCAAGTGATAATTTTTCGGACAAACATTGTAAAGAAAGCATTTTCTACAAATCAGGCAGTAAATGTTGATTTGGATCTCCAGCCATTCCAAAGGTTTTCAGATCTTTTCAGATACTCGTATAAATTTTGGCCAAATATTGCAATAATAAACATGTTTTGTTAGGATTTCGTGCTAAATGCACTAAGCTGGCACAAGATTATTTGTTCGAAATTAATGATGCCCTCGAGTGCTAAGAATCGACCAGCTATAAATAGCTCAAGCCTGCCAGAAAATTTATTCCTACAGCAAGTCCTCAAGGTGTCCAACTTTTTAGGATTTTTAAGGGTAAAAGAAGTTAAGCAACGTAGATCGCAGTTAGTACCTGGATGAGTGACCACATTGCTTGACTTTGTGGACGACAAGTCAAACGCTACACTGTGAGTTTAATGGCCCAGTCAACAATACTAGAGAAAGCGACCAGTGGGTCACGTATACCCCCAGCCAGCGCCACCCTCTGATATAACTTTGGAGCTTGTATATAGTGAAAATGAAGAAGTCAAGAAGCTAAACGCATCTATAAATGTGATTGTAAAAGCTAAACCAAACATAAAATTTCTAAATGGACCAAGGGAGTGAGGACATCAAAGTAACTGAAGGGTTGGGGGCATCAATGAAACTGAAGCAGCAGGTAGGGGTACCGTATGCATCAACGAAATCTTTGGACTGGTATGAAACATTGATGCAAATATCAATTAAATCTGTAGTAGAGTTTAGAACACGCCATCTATAAACTTTGTCATAAAACTTTAACCAAATGTGAAATTTCTAAGTCTGTGACCTTGAGGTCAAGGTCACTGCAGGTGGGGGGAGGGACATACATCATGAAATCTTTGGGCTGGTATGCAACATTGATGCAAGTACAGTATCAACTGAATTTGTGCATACAGGCATCTATAAACTTTGTCATAAAACTTTAACTGAATGTGAAATTTCTAAGTCTGTGACCTTGACCTGAAGGCCACTTTTGGGGGTGGGACATGCATCAGTGAAATCTTTGGACCCTGTTAGTATCAACTAAATCTATCAAAGGGTTCAGAAGATACAATCTCTTAGAAACTTTGACACAAATCTTTAACCAAAATGTTAATAGACGGACAGACGGATGGACGTACAGACGGACACATGGATGGACAGACGGAAGGACAGACGAACGGCAGGACGAAAACTATATACCCCCATAGCATACTTCGTATGCCAGGGATTTAAAAAAGGTCAAAGCAAGCCTGTTAGTTTAACTAAACACAATTCCTGGGCAGACTTATACATGTATAAGTGGTTAACCAGTACAGCACACATTCTTTTGCAAGAAACTGATAACCGCCCTTCTTGAATCAGCAGAAAGGAGAGAATGACTGTAGAAAAGATTTCATGATCAATCTCCATGAAAGAATGTTGCCGACCCCGCAGCTACTGAACCAACAATCTCTGTGCACATCCGACTGGGCTACCTGGGCCAGCCAACAAGGTGTTCAAAATACATAGAGTAAAATTAACCCATTGTATACTGGGGCACTCTTCCATTGCTATATGTTGGACAAGTCCATTTATCATATAAGGGGTGTCAAGCCTATTTTTTAATTTTTATTATCCCCACGCTTTTAAAAAAAGCGTTCGGGGATATTGTGAAAGCCTCCGTCCGTCCGTCCATCCATCTCCTTAACTACTGGTCGGAATGTAACCAAATTTGGTACACAGCTTCCTTACATGATGAGAGCGTGCAATGTCACATTTATTTTTGGCCCCGCCCCCAGGGGCCTTGGGGAGGGGTCAAAAGGTCAAATATCAATAAAATTCAATTTCAAAGTCAATTTTATAGATTTTGATACCAAACTTTGCATAAGTAATGATTAAAGATATATGTAACACATACTGAACGTGATTTTGGCTGCGACCCCTGGGTCCTGCCCAAGGAGTCGGACTTTGGGGGGGGGGGGGGTCAGGGGGTCAAAATTCAAATTTCACCGAATATAGTCATATGGAATATCAAATTGAAGGGGGTGATTAAGGGAATACAATACAAGTAAAATTTTGACCCTGGGGTCAGATTGGGGCCCTGGGGGAGGGGTCAAAGTTTAAGTTTTTTGGAACATAGTCATCTGGCATATCAAATTGAAGGGCATGATTAGTAGAATATAATACAGGTAATATTTTGACCCTGGGGACAAATTAGGGCCCAGGGTGAGGGGTTTTCGGTACTTGGCCCCTCTGTAGAAAGCGTGGGGATTTGCGATGGTGCGCCATTGACAGTATTCTAGTTCTATTTTTGACGAAAAATTCTGATAGCAAACAGTGCAGGCCCTGGTCAGACGCCGCAGAATGCGGCGTCTGACCTGGGCCTGCACTGTTTGCCAAGGTACCCCTTTAGGGGTTTCCCGCATGCAATGGGTTCATATGCTATCTTTACTTACCCACATATTGGACAGGTGATCTTCCCATCCTCTAGTTTTGCTAAGATGCACACAGTACAGAAACTATGGTAGCAAGGTAAGATACATGGATCCTGGTATTGTTCTGAGCAGATGTTACACTGGAGGGGGTTCCAGCAGGGTGTCTCAACTGAATCTCCTCCAGCACCGTCTCCTGATGTAAATATCACACCCGACATTGTCTAAACCTGCAAGAAATGACGAGAAGTTGCTAGCCATCATAAAAACACGCATATATTAATTTTGACCCCCTTAAACCCAAATTTTATGTTGTAAAACTGGGTTTTACAGGGGTGTACATTATTTTCCTTATTTTTGCTCCAAAAATACATGTAGACTGTGGGTACTTGTTGTAACGCAGGGATTTTCCTAGTGCAATTTTGGGGCCGGTAATCGGCCCCTATTTTTCCCAATTAAGAGACAGATATTCCCAAATTTTATAACAAATTTCCCAATTTCTGATGTTGTGCTACATTTTGATAAAAATTTCATGAAAATTGAACCAAAATTGACTAAGTTACAGCTGATTTAAATTCCCAACTATAAATATTAGCGAGCTGATTTTCCCAAACCCAGCGGCCCCTGGACCCTGATTCTGAAGGGTATGAAAATCCATGTAACGGCCTCAGTGAGGCTGCTCTAACAAGTATCCACAATCCATGTTTTGAGCAAAAATATGCAAAATATCATAATTTTTTATCAGAATGTTTTTCAGTTTTAGGTGGTAAAATTTACAATATATTTTAATAAACATGTTTTCGAAATGAAGGCACTGAAGAGTCAAGAAATGATACGAGGTTATTGTAATGCTACTGGTGAATACCAAAATGATCCTAAGTACTGGGACAGATAGGCCTGAGCCAACAGTGCAGACCCCGATCAGACTGCTGCTGGAGGAGCAGTCTGATCAGGGTCTACACTATTTGCCAATCCTCCGACACCTTTTGGACTCCTCGCTGGGTATTGAAACAGCTTTGCTAAAATTCTAGGAGAATTACAGCAAGTCCTAAATGCATTCCCAGGGTCCGAACTTAAGTATTTTTGCCACAAGCAAAATTTAGCTTGTTACAAAAAAGATCTACTAGCTAAAATGAAAATCAACTCGATTTTTCAAAAAAAAAACCTCAATAAGAGAATTTTTTCAAGAACAACAGTAATGATTAACTTGTATGCGTAGTATTTATGCAAATTGCATAATATTATAATATAGGTCTACCATATTTTGATAGATCTGTATTATGCAATTTGCATATAAAACTGCCATAGATACTGAGTCTTCAACTTCTTACTTAAAAGTGCAACCTTTGGTCTAACTCATAGAATGTTAATGTGTGTCAGCCTGGCTTCATAAGGATTCATATTTCTATATTTCCTTGTTACCCTTGTCTGTAATAATTTTGTTTTCCGTGGAATCGACCGAAGTCAATGACCGTTTCAAAAATTTCTCAATAGTGCTGCAGCCGTCACTTTATTGTACACAAGGATAACATTTGAACCCAAAAACTGATGATGTGTTACGCCTCCTGACCTCTGGAAAGTTTATAATCTAAATTTAGAATGTCGGAATTCCAGAAGCAGTCGCGGAAATGACAAGTAATTATTGTCGTCTGTATTATCAGATATCTTTTTGTTTTTTCACCAACGATCGGACATTTTTGCATTCGCAACAAATTGTCTTGTACAAATATTTTGGCCTCGCATTTTTGAAATTATCACTCGCATTTAGCATAAATGCGACCTTAACCTTTACCCTGCTGTAGGCGACAAGCCCTATCTTTGCAAACAGTGTAGATCCAGATCAGATGGCTTCTTCAGAAGCCATCTGATCAGGATCTACACAGTTTGACATTCAGTTTATGAATATGTAGAAATAAGCTGCATCAAGTAATCTGATTGGTTCAAAGTCAGAAATGAGTGTGGCTTAATTGAATATTCAGCAGGTTAAAGGTTAATTTCGAACCCTGATTCCATTTTTTTTTTATTTTTACAATACTGTCCCCATTCAGGATATATCAAAGGACACAAGCTTGAGAGTACCCTTGATTACACTCATCAATATCAATGCAAAAACCCTTTTAACACATATAAGGCAATGGAATATTCCACCGAATAAGTTTGGTCTGGTTGATTTCCAATTACATGTATAGGTGTGTTTTTTTTGTTTGTGGCAAATGTTACAAAAATGAATGTTGTTTAAGCAAACAGTGAAGGCCCAGATCAGATGCCGCATTCTGCAGTATCTGGGTCTGCACTGTTTGCCAATGTCTCAGAAAAAGGCCGCTAGGCATATATGGGTTAATCACAGGGACATGGTTCATATTGCTTTTGCTCTTCTAGAATGAAAATTTTTTATGAAATATAAGTGTACTAGTATATACAGTGTATATATGGTCACTATATATATATATACTGTATATACTAGTACGCTTATATTTCATTCTAGAAGAGCAAACTCAATATGAACGGTGTCCCTGTGCTCAAGTCCCGTCACCCAATGAAACCAAATAGGGTTTATAAGCATGGACGGTCTGACTCGTGCGCACCGCTTTGCCTGGGCAGGCTAAGATCCTCTAAGCAGTTTACAAGTACTCGTGTGTGGGCAGGAATCAGCTCTGCGTTGAAGCATCATGCAGCCCATATATTTCTTCAAGCCCGGATGGGCGGGGGCCGAATCAGTGAGGCACTGCATGCGAAAAAGTGCACATCGCAAAATGAAAGATTCTTTGTTTGATTTGAGATTTAACGTCCCCGTCAACACTGTAAATGTCATTTTGGAGACGTTGCTTCCAATTTTGTGGGACTTTTACCTGATATCGAGATGAAATGACATCTCAAGCCCTGTCGCCCAATGAAACCAATAGGGTTTATAAGCATGGACTGTCCGATGCACACTGCTTTGTCTGGGCCGGCTTAGATCCTCTAAGCGGTTTACCAGTGCTCGTGTGCGGGATCGTTTCAGCTCTGCGTGGAAGCATCGTGCAGCCCATCTATTTCTTTAAGCCCCGATGGGCGGGGGCCAAATGGAAAGAACTTGTGTGTTTGTTTGATTTGAGGTATAACGTCCTCGTCAACACTGTATAGGTCATTTTGAGACGTTGCTTCCAATTTTGTAGGACTTTCAACCGACACGGAGGTGGAACAACATCTGAAGCCCTGTCGCCCAATGAAACCAAAAGGGTTTATAAGCATGGTCAGACAGACTCGCACCGATTTGCCTGGGCAGGCTTAGATCCTTTAAGCGGTTTACCAGTACTCGTATGCAGTCAATTTCAGCTCGTGCAGCCCATTTATTTCTTCAAGCCCCAATGGGTGGGGACCAAAAATGGAAAGAACTGTTAGCGCTAAAGAAGACTTCAAGAGACCAATAAATCGGTATAAGCATTGTGACGAGGTCAGATCAAACTCGGTCTCAAGCTGCCCAAAGCTGACCAGACTGTGCCTATGCGCAGACTGACAGGTCTCTCGCAAAAAGACGAACGGTTTTTGCCATGGCGTGACTCATGCTTGCTGTTCAATGCTGGGGTCATATTGTTTCACTGCATCGGTTGCGAGTTCACATTTGTAACGCCTCGGTGAGTCAAGTTTATTCTGAAAGGAAAGAATTTGCTTCTGGGGAGCAAATGCGCCATAAAGTGAAAACAGGTTATCTCATCTTCGCTGTAGTCAGCTGTTGAGTGACGGCGTCAAAGGTGTTTTTTTTGCTGGTGCACATTTGAAACGCCTCGTTTCTTGGTCCCTTAGCTTATTTACCAATGATGCCTCTTTCCCTGAAAATAAATGGGCACGTTCCTGTGCTCCACATAAAACCAGAGTTGTCCCTTTCATTGTTCGAACAGGAGACTGCCTCAAGAACGCTGAAAAAGTATGGGATGTGTAGGTAAGAGTGCCGACTCATGATCATTAGGTCTCTCATCACTGAGGTTCGAGCCTTACTCGAGTCATATGTGAGAAGCTAAGCTCTGAAACTGAAGGTCTTGTTGTTTTTTTTTTTTGTTTTTTTTTGTTTTGTTGTTTTCTGCTTTATCACGAACGGGGACTTGGGCGCAATATATCATTTTGTAATCAGAGCAGCGAGACATCGGCGACGGCGCTGCGTATAGGCACATCGCCGATGTCGAGGTATCCTGGATGCTACTGTGTCTAAAATCTTTTAAAGGCGGAAGGCAGCGTGACACCGGCGTATGGGGCTTCGTGGAGACGTAGCGTCAGCGTCGATGTACCGTGGATGTTACTATGTCCGGCCTAAAGAAATTTCTGTGAATATATCTTAGTTTGAGAGCAGCGTGACATTGACGTCGGGGCTGCGTAAAGTCGTAGCGTTGATGTCAATGTATCCGGGACGCGGCTTTAGCTGGAATGCATAAAAGAAGAAAGCCATTGCTGAAGGGTTATACGACATTTTTGTCAGTTAGAGGGGTGTACGTTTCATTGGCTGAGTCTACTGGTTAAAATAGGGGTGTGTGGTTGATTTATCTTCATTATTTTAACAAAAATTACTGTAGTGTATATGTCTAGCAAACAGTGCAGACACAGGTGAGACGCTGCATTATGCATCATCCGGCATCTTATCCTGATCTGAACTGCTAGTCTATGTTCCATTTCTAGGACACCAGGCTTATATGGATTAAACCAGATTCGCACATCGGCCCCGCCCATTGGGATTTGAAGAAATAGATGGGCTGCATGATGCTTCCACACAGAACTGAAACCGACCGCCTGCCCAGGCCAAGCGATGTGTGTCGGACCGTCCATGCTTATAAACCCTATTAGTTCCTTTTAGCGACAGGGCTTGAGATGTCTTTTCTTCTCAACATCGGGTAAAAGACCCACAAAATTGGAAGCAACGTCTCCAAAATGACCTATACAATGTCGACGGGGATGTTAAACCTCAAATCAAACAAACATATTCGCACGTGATTGAGATATAATGTGCAAGCAGGGAGTTTCCTTTTAGAAATTGAATGGACGTCCCCGCTATTGCCCGTTCCAGTAAGGACAGTGGTTAAAACTGACTTTAGGGGAATGTCCCCCCTGTGGTTAGTGTCTGAGGAAACCCGAGTAAAGAACCATCCCGATGCTCATATTCCAATATGGCATTATTCCTATTCACTATTATGAGACGACTGTTTCAGTTCCCGATGGTCTCTAGTTTTAAATCTTTAATGTTGAAATATTCCCAGCACAAAGGTGTGTATCGCGCTGACACTCAGGGGAAGCCATGTAACACACGCAGACTGGGAAAGGGCAAACGAGGAAGATGTGGTAATATTTGTCTCATATATATTTAAGTGTTTGGAGTATAACAGTCTAGTCAACATTATTTTTCGGTAAACCAAACTACCATTAAGAGGGAAACAGACCGGCTTGTTTTGCGCCGATCAGTGCTGTCGTAAACAACTGACATGAATACGAGTCTTGCGTGGTGAGGTGAATGGCTTGGTGTGAGCATATAAATGTACAAAGAATAGCCAGTGTGCTGAAACTTAATATCACACTAGAGTGTACGGCACTCGACGCCAATGCTTTCGCAGCCAATTCAGCATGTGCAAAGAAAGCGTTTTGCCGCCTACTGTATAAAGCAAGACGCGGGCCTATACATGCATCTCTGGTCATACATGCTGATATACTGAGATAAATAATCCTCTTTTGTAACCGTTTATTCTCCACGCTTCACGCAAAACCCACGATTACTCCACGGAAAACCCACGCTAAAAAGTCATGTGACATCCGAAATTCGTCACGCAAGAAGTGGGGGATAGTAAGATTTCCACGACTGTACTGTATCAGCGTTTCTCTCATTTACATTAGAATTTGTCAAAAGTTCTAACGAATTCCATTGTTTTACTCTGTAATTAACACTTTATCTGTCCCACTGCCTTGAAGCAATACGACATTGACGGCCATGGCTTTTCCTGTTCTATTTTTAGAACCGGAAGTATGTCACGAAAAAAGTTCCTATATATGTATCTACTCATTTAAAGTGTAATTCGATCGATTTTCTGTAACAGTCAACTAAAATATGCCCATTGTATTAAACCTATTTACAATGTGTTTATATGGAACCAGCGGCTTTTTGCTAACCACAAAAGATCGTTATCAAAAGGAAAAGTAGTTTTGCGCATGCGCAGTGATAAGTAAACTAGGTCAAGTGTCAAAACATTGGATCAGAATCGAAATTGTTACTGGTGACACGTCAAATGACATTCATACACCAGGACCTGTAATGTGGGAAGTAAGTCCCTAGCTCTAACCAAAGAGGTAAAATCTATTGATTCTATCTATGGATCCGCCTGTAGGAGCTTTTTTCGTGACGTACTTCCGGTTCTAAAAATAGGACGGGGAAAGCCATGGCCGTCAACTGTCGTATTGCTTCAAGGTAGTAGGACAGATAAAGTGTTAATTACAGCGTAAAACAGTGGAATTCTTTTAAACTTTTGGCGAATTCAAATGTACAATAATGGGAGAAAAACCGATATGCTATCATGTATGAAATTTTGCATTACGAAAACCTGCCTGTACAAATTTTTCGGCAAAAAAAAAAAATGGAAAGTTTAAGATGAAAAATTGTGATATTTTTCTTATTTCTGCTCAAAACATAGATGGCGGGGACTCGATAGAACCGCCTGGACGAGGCGATTCTATCGGGTACCCACAATCTATGTTTTTGAGCAGAAACAAGAAAAATAATGTTTACCCCTGTAAACCCCAGTTTTACTATATGAAAGTTGGGTTTGAGGGGGTCAAAATCGCATAGGCATGTTTTTCATGATGTAGGCCATGGCCTACATGTTGATCTCTCTCTCTTAGTCTACCAACAATTCAACAATTAGAGAGCGTAGGTAAATGTTAATTTCAGTTTGTCGTTAAATAACTCCATGTTAACTGACATGTATCGTGTCAACAACGTCGTGTCTACATCAAACCAACATCAAATCGATGCACTGAATTTGACTTTGCAACGTCGATGAAACGCCAGAATATTACGTTGGCGATAATACGGCGTTGCTTAATAAGATTTCATTTGCCCAGTGCTCGGACCCATCAAGACTCGGTGGGTTTGGAACATTAAATTGAAAACAAACGTAGAGTGAGTGTTTCAGTTTTACGTCCCACCAACAGCTAAGGTCATACGGAGACGGGACCTCGGTTTAAAGACTCATCCGAAAGTCTGGAGAAGCCCGGGATCGATAAAAAACAAACGTAGAACACCCTTTCAGTGCATAAGACTGAAACACTCCTTTTTACAGTAAAATCTGATAGATTTGTTCCTTACATTAACCATTTTGTACCGGAAACCCCAAAATGGACACCCTGGCAAACAGTGCAGGCCCAGATCAGATGCCGGAGAGCGTGGCGCCTGATCATAGCCTACACTATTTGCAAAATGTTTAGCCATTTTCCAAATAAATTTTGAAGAAAACACAACCTGACACCCCTAAATTTTTAAATGGACTCCTGCTATATATAAGGAGGAAGATTCCATTTGGTACAATAAGGGTTAATGGGTTATTAGCTTAGCTCAACTATATCTACTTGGATACAGGGATCAGTGAAACCTCTTTCATCTCAACGGTCACGTGACATTGAAGTGAGTTGGAGTGGGTGTCCATGGCATGACCTCGAGGCAACGTCGACTCGCCACTCGTCTGTCAGTCCACTGATTAGTTTTTTTTTTTTTTCGACTGTCAGTATGTCTCTCAAACTGTCCGTCCATCCGTCTGTTAGTCAGTCAGTCGGTCTCAGTGTCTGTCAACTGTCAGTTTAACACAAACCCCTCTCTCTCTCATCTCAGCGGTCATGTGAGATTGAAGTGAGTTGGAGTGGGTGTTGACGGCATAACGTCGAGCCAACGTTGCCTCGATGCCTGTCTGTCAGTCCATTCATTACTTGTTTTCGACTGTCAGTATGTTTTTTGTCAGTCTAACTGTCCGTCCATTTGTCTGTTAGTCAGTCAGTCGGTCTGTCTACTGTCAGTTTTTCAGTCAAATTCTCTCTTCTCTTCTCTTCTCTCTCTCTCTCAACGGGCACGTGACATTGGGGTGTCGACGGCATGGCGTCGAACCAACATTGACGCCAGTCCGTCAGTCCACACATTACTTTATTTCGACTGTCAGTATGTTTATTTGTCTGTCTAACGTTCCGTCCATTTGTCTGTTAGTCACTTTGTCTGCATTTCGGGCTGTCTGCCTGGTTGTTTGTCTGTCTGCCTCAGTCACAACCAATTTACTCAATATGTTAAGTCATATCACTCAAATGTAACGTAAATCAGTTTGTTTTAGGAGATGATATTTATAAGCCTCAGACTTACTGTCCGATCGTATTTGTCAGTTCCAATGTATTTAATTGAACATAATGTTTGCTAGAAATAAAATATTGTTTAAACCAAAACTTCTAATCTTGGCCGGAGACATTGAAACTAACCCCGGCCCAAGGTTTCGCTGCGGACTCTGTAAAAAATATTGCAAAGGTTCCGAGAAATGGATAGAATGTGAGGACTGTAACAAGCGCTTTCACTCCCCATGTTCTAATTTGGATAACAGTCAATTGTTAGAAATTGAATCTAGAGCTGGAACTTGGTATTGCAAAGACTGCAAAGCTGACTGTGGTCTTTGCAGTGGTGCTGTCCTTAATGGCCACAAAGCCGTTCAGTGTGATCAATGTGAAATGTGGATACACACTGACTGTTCCTTCATTTCAGATGCAGAATATGGCACTTTGGTAAATTCAAGCTGCCACTGGATATGTCCAAAATGTGAGGTCTGTAACTTTTCAGACTCCTTCTTTGATGAATATGTAGAACTGAGTAAGCCAAACAGGTTTGAACCTCTGTCAGAGGATAAGAGAGGCAAATCTTCAACTGCTGATGAAACTAAGTCAAATTTTGTGAAAGGTTTGAAACTTTGCAGTATAAACATAAATGGAATTAGAGGGAAAATTCTTGAACTTTTAGCTTTCCTCGATACATCTCAACCTCATATTGTTGCTATTCAGGAAACAAAGATTGACAGTTCAATTACTACATCTGAGCTTTTCCCTGAAACTTGTGAGTACAGTGTGTACAGAAAAGATAGGAACTCTCATGGCGGTGGGGTGATGTTGCTCATTCATAGAGACATCCCTCACATGCCTTTCATGGAACTTGAAAATGACACCGAATCGGTCTGGGTTAAGGTTTTTGCAAATAAAACTTCCCACTTCGTAGCAAGTTGGTATCGACCACCAAATAGTACAATCGAAAACTTCCAGTTGTTTAAAGACCAACTGGATTGCATTAAATCGCAGCATAAGGGTAAAAAACTCCCGACTGTACATGTTCTAGGTGACCTCAACTTCAGAGACATTGCTTGGCCCGACAGGCTCAGCAAACAAGGCACAATGCTGAGTCAGTCGGAAGGACAAATATTGATTGACATTATGAACGATCATGGCTTTGAACAAATTGTTAACTTCCCCACTCGTGATAAGAACACATTGGATCTGATCCTTACGACTTTGCCAGGACAATTCGAAGACATTCATTCCCCAGATAAACTAAGTGACCACGATGTTGTCTCCGGATATTTAAAAATTCACATCCCACCAATAAAGAAACCTCGGAGGAAGGTGTACTCATATCAGAACAGGGCCCAAGCTAGCCCAAAAAATTTGGGAGAAGTGACTTCTCCCTCCTGGGAAAATAGGGAGAAGTTTGCTGGGTCTAGGGAGAAGTGGGTGCGGCTTAACGCCGAACAACAACAATGTAATTAGTTCTCCTGTAAACCCCTATTTGGAGAAAAGTGTGTTTTATAGGGGTATCAATCAATTCCACTATTGAGACCACCTGAAATGAAGACTAATTCTGCTTTAAAAAGCTTATTTGCTTGGCTGCAGTTATTCTTTCTGTTTTCTGCATACAGTGACCCCTGATCAGAGACCACTTTTGGGACTGTTCAAAAGTGGTCTTAAAGACCACTTTTGAACTGTCACAAAGGTGGTCTTAATATAGTTATTTTACTGTATTTGGGCAAGCTGTTACTTTTGTTATTTCCAACCATGTTATAATGAAAGATGTTATAAAGTAAAGAGGTTTCTGTGTAATAGTTAGATCAGTTCACTAAATACCTGTCACAATTGTATTTTTGAAACAAGGGGGAACAACCTAGCTAGATGAAAATCAGTTGTTATTTTTTATGAATTTGGAAAATTACTGAGTAACTGAATATTTACCGGCAAGTAATAATTGTTTTCACTTACAAAATAAAAAAATGCTACCTACTTTTGTTGTTGTCCATAAAAAAATGAAAACGATTGATGGATGCAAAAGAAATGTACAAACAAATCAATGGCAAATAAACCATCTATATTTAAAATTTATTAAATACTAATGCAGTGTGAATGTCACCGGTCAGACTAATCTTATTACTGTATACAACAGTACTTAACAAAGTACGTCCGCACCCGGACTTTGGCACGAGCTAACGGTACAAATATACCTGTTTAAGTTACATAATCTTGTGTAATCTTAATTGGCTCTTAATGCAATAAAAACTTTGTGCAATCAACCGAGATAGATTTATGGCAGTACAAGACTACTAAGCGTGTTGCAAGTGGCTCGAGCTGCATGAGCTAACGGTTAGAATTAAATTACATAACAGTACCAACTGCAACTGGGACGAAGTGCAGAATAAACAGTTAGCTTCGTTCAGTGTAATTACTGAGATTTCTGACACTAGTGGATCGAAGGACTATCGTCACCTTGTCAGTTTACCGTTACTGTTCACAAGGAAGACACACAAAAAACGGGCGAAATTTCAGGGCGAAGTTTTTATCGCTTTCATCGCCAAAGTCGGCGAAGTGTGCCCCAACAGGGCGACTTCTTCGCCCGAGTCGCCCTCTAGCTTGAGCCCTGTCAGAAGGGTGACTATGAAACTATGAGGAAGGATGCACTCAGATTTGCAAAGGAGAATTACTTTAATGGTCATTCAGATGCTCGGTCTATACAGGAGAATTTTGATTTGATAACTTCTTTCATTCATACTTCGGCCGAAAATCATATCCCCTCAAAAACTAGTAGGGCTGTATCTTCTATTCCCTGGATCACTCCAGAGATAAGAAGGAAAATTTGCAGAAGGAATAAGATTCATGCAAAGGCAAAAAAGACGGGAAGTGGTAAACTCCGGACAAAATTTGAAAACTTGAGACGTGAAATCAAGACTGATATAAAAAATCAGCATGATTTATATGTGAATAACTTGGTAGGTGATGTAAAGGCAAATCCCAGAGACTTCTACAGATATATTAATAGCCAGAAGAAAGACAGGCAAGGTATCCCGCCCCTTAATAAAAGAGGAGGGGACGGGGTTGCTGAATCAGACTCTGAAAGGGCAGAGGAACTAGTTGGTCAATTCAATGATGCATTTAATAAAACTGAGTTCACGGAGGTTCCATTGACTGGAAGATCGGCCCCATTCATGGATAATATTGTTGTGACAGCTGCAGGAGTGATCAAATTACTTCAAGGCTTAAACCCCAGTAAGGCCTTAGGACCCGATGAGCTTCATCCCAGAGTCCTGAAGGAACTAGCAAATGAGTTGGGTCCAGTTTTCGCACACTTGTTTCAACAGTCTCTTGATACGGGTGAAATCCCCAAAGAATGGCTCTTAGCAAACATTTGTCCACTCTTCAAAAAAGGAGATAGGGCTCTTGCCCGTAATTATCGCCCTGTGTCTCTGACTTGTGTTCTGTGTAAATTGCTTGAACATATAGTCTGCTCAAACATCATGGCCCACTTGGACGAGCATAAACTTTTGTCAGACAGGCAACATGCATTTAGGAAAAGGCACAGTTGTGAAACTCAGCTAAGCACAGTTATTAATGACTGGGCAAAAATCTTGGACAAAGGGGGACAGGTGGACACATTTATTCTTGACTTCGAGAAGGCCTTTGACACCCCTCCTCATGAACTACTTAAATCTAAGTTATTTGGTTATGGAATTGGGGGAAAGACCCTCAAATGGATAGATTCCATTCTTTGCTACAGAAAACAGCGGGTTGTTGTTAATGGTGAATCTTCGGAGTGGGCTCCAGTTTTGTCTGGAGTCCCGCAAGGGACCGTTCTTGGTCCACTTTTGTTCTCCCTGTACATCAATGATATTTCCACTGACATTGACTCAGAAATAAGACTGTTCGCAGATGACTTTGTTTGTTACCGGGAAATTAGAGATACAGATGATTCATTGAAACTTCAGGCTGACATAGATAGATTAGGATGTTGGGCACGTAAATGGGGCATGAGATTTCAGCCAGTTAAATGCAATATTATGCAGATAACTAGGAAGAGATCTAATAAAGTTGAGGCTTCTTACACCTTAGAGGGAACGGGCCTCGAGAATGTGGACTCCATTAAATACCTTGGAGTGACAGTCTCACACAACTTGAGATGGAATACTCATATTAGCAACATGTGTACTAAGGCAAATAGAACGCTTGGTTTCCTGAGGCGAAATCTTCATCAGTGCCCTCAGGATGTAAAAGAGGCAGCATATAAAGGTCTTGTTCGCCCAATCTTGGAATATGGTAGTTGTATCTGGGACCCCAGTGGAGTGGTCCTTAATGATGAAATTGAGAAAGTTCAGAATAGAGCTGCTAGATTTGTAACAGGCAATTACTGCTTTGAAACTGGGAGCATGACTGGAATACTTGGAAAATTAAAATGGGAGTCTCTCAAGAAAAGGAGAAAAGACAGTAGGCTAATCCTTTTATACAAAGGTCTAAAGGGTGCTGCCAGCATTCCAACAGATGACCTTGTTCCCCCAGCTAGACACTGTAGAAATCACCATTCGTTGGCGTTTCAGACCCTTACTGCAAGAACTGACATTTATAAAGAGTCGTTCTTCCCCAGAACCATTAGAGATTGGAATGCCCTTCCCGATTCGATTATTTCGACAGCTGAAGGTGCTGATGATTGTGTAGCTAAATTTACCTCTTTGGTTAGAGCTAGGGACTAACTTCCCACATCACAGGTCCTGGTGTATGAATATCATTTGACGTGTCACCAGTAACAATTCTGATTCTGATGATTCTGATTCTGAAACGTTGCCTGTCCACAGGAATCTTCAATTTATTAAAATAGCACATGTAGACAGATCACTGGACATTTTTAGCTGCACATCTAGACAGATCGTTGGAAATTTTTGTTTAAAAAATGCACATGTAGACAGATCGTTGGACAGTTTTCTCAAGAGGGAGAGAGATCTAAGTTCTGTCCGTATATGGTAGCTATACTTGGATAGCGGATAAAACGAAAAGTTAAGTAAAACTTATTTTGTAAGTAAGCTTTCGTGAATAACGGTATCTCAAGCCATTGACATGGGTCATTCACGAAGAGATTTTCGTCAATTAAAAACAGATCCACGATAAATGAATTTCAGTAATAAAAGTAAAATATTATTCTTTCCTTCTCGAGGCATTATTTCAATGTACAGGGCTTCCATTCAGGAAGTCCCAGACTTCCTACCCTTGAAATCTGGAAGTCCCACTGGAAAATTCAGGAAGTCCCAGTTTTGAAGGTGTTTGCAGATTGTAAAATTGTTTTGATGAAGAAATATATATTATTCAATCTATGAATCTCTTGTTTGCATTTTTAATCACCTGTATATATGGATAGGTAAACTGACTGGCTCAAAAATGACTTGAATAGTGTTGACTGTGCCGTTAAACTCAAAACAATCAAGCAAAGCTCTGTGAGGAAGTGAAGTTAAAACTACTCATAACTATGTGACATACATGCGGTCAGTACAGTGCAGAGGAGTGCATACAAAAAAGAAAAATATTTTGCTTGGGCTGTATAAATTTTATAACTTTCCAAGTAAAACTCCCTCCCCCCCCCCCCCAAAAATAAATAAAAAGTGAAGAAAACAATCGCATTACCCATACCCATATATGCTAGTGGCCCATTTTTGGGTCATTAGCAAACCGTGTAGACCCAGATCACACGCCACAGAACAAAGCATCTGATCTGTCTACAATGTTTGTAGAACTTAACACAAATAAAACAAAACTGACAACCATTGTCATATATGGATTAAAAAGAAATAAAGAAAAAAATCTTTTGTAAAAGATTTTTGCCAAACTTTATACTCTAAACACTCGGAACTGCTTCAGACAAACAGACAGAAGAAACACGTGCAACTTTGGTCAATTGGAGCAGACTTGGATGAGTCAGCAGTAGTTTTTTTTTTTTTTTTTTGCTTTCTGGCTAACAGACAGATCAGACTGCAGCTCGGACCATGGCGAGCCGGCCTGGCCACATTCGCCGGTTTTGCGTATTTTCGGGGCGCAAAAATCAAACAGCGATCGCGGCGACATTTTGGAATTTTATGAATTATTTTCGTCATTTCACTTAGTGAACATCTGCTATTTACTCAAGAAAAAAATGCATATCTATCTTTGAAACTATTGTCACACTTTGCATCGCTAATGATAATCTCACTACCAAACACCTAAATTATGACCTGCTTTATTTTAAACAGTAACAAGTTTACAGGATTAAAAACACTTATCATCAATGGGATAATTAGTTTATCCTCAACTACTGATCATCATCATCATCAACAGATTTTTTATTAACATGACGGTACAGGGACAGCATCCACATAAGTGGGCCCCCTTCCAGGTAGCTGGCTTGCTGCACGCATGGCAGATCTTACACCAGATCTCCAGGCTTGTCTATCATGAGGATCGATAGCAGAGAGCTTCCATTCTCTGCAATCTCTTTCTGTTAGCTGCTTCCAGGTCATCTTGGGCCTTCCTGGCCCCCCGCTTTCCACCTACCTGTATGTCACAGGCAGTCTTGACTGCACCGTTGGAGCGTTCCACGTGTCCATACCAGCGAAGTCTTCTCTCTTTCAGGATGAGGTCCAGGTCCTCAATGCCAAGACGCTCAAGTAACTCACTGGAACTGATGGTGACAGTGTCCTGTGGCTTGACATTGCAGATCTGTCTGATCATTTCGCTGTAGACGTTGGAGGTTTGGCTTTGTCAATGGCCATGTCTCAATGGCATGGAGCATTGCGCTCCGCACACAAGAGCTATACACACGGCCACTGTCTGTTTAATCTGTTTAATTATATGCAAACACCGAGCAATCACCTCGACACGTTTTTCACACACCGATGACCATCAAAGACGATCAAAGGTGTGCCGACACACGTGATTCTGACTGTCAATATAATACCGCGCAGGCAGAAAATGGGAAGTCCTTAGTCCTCAACAAACACAGAAAGCGGTTTCAGCTAAGAAGGCGGAGCAAACTTTTTACAAAACGCTAAAAGTTGGCAGGTTTATACGTCTCGGTAAAGATTTTTGGCCGTACAGAGAAATTTTCGGGCGTCCACAGGACGCCTTTGATGTTTAATTTGGGCGTCCAGAAGCAATTTCAGGACGTAATATACGCTGTACGTCCGCCTAACGGAAGCCCTGAATGTACATGTAAACGGGTATATTTTCTCTCAAAATGTCTGAATATTGTTAGCATTTTAAGTTCGCCAATACATTTGAATCGCGATGGCCGTTTCAATTGACGGCCAGTACTTTGCACATGCGCAAGAATGACGTCATAAACGGAATTCCTAAAACCTCCTATGCTGTTTTCTTCCTGATTCGTGCCCCTTAGATGTTTAACATACGAGCTGCACACTGTAAACAAAGTGTCATTATTTCACAAATAATCAGAATTTACTTCAAATTATTAATTTTAATTAGAAAATCAAGAAGACAACAAAGCATGACAGTTTCTACAAATAACATGCCTGTAATGACGTCACTATAACGATTATGATCATCCAGAAACTTTCTCCTTAAATTCGTGCCCGTTTGAAAAGCCTGTTTGCATGGGTCCCCCTATTTGCAGACAAGAACCGTCAAGAACCGACAAGAACAGTCAAGAACCGACAAGAACTTTTTGTTGGCCTATTTATCATAAAATATAATTTAAAATGATATTTTAAACCAATTCTGATATATTTCAATGCTATAATATCTTTTTTATACATGTATGAGAGGCATAAAGTGGTCCACATTATTCTCTTGACGGTAAATTCTCGTGTCGGTATTTATAGCAAACGTCAATTTTGTCACTAGATGACAGCTATGTATGTTCATCATGAACCAACTTGATTAAGTATTTAAAAAAAAATATACCTAGCAAACAACAGTTCCATCATTAGATGTTAGCTAAGAATGTGCATCGTGGATATGATTCATGAACAAGACAACAACAACAACAACAAATTCTCTTGACGGTAAATTCTCGTGTCGGTATTTATAGCAAACGACAGTCACTAGACATCAGCTATGCATGGTAATCATGAACAGATGTGGTTTCAGTAAAATAAATAAATAAATAAATAAAAAATAACTATTTTACAAGACAATTTTAACCTTTGAACAAAAGTGTCTACGTTCTCTTGTCGGTGAATCGGCACACAAATGTTTGTTTGTTTTTTAATTGCCACTGCTGTCTACATTCTCTTGACGGTAAACTCGAGATCTCCTATTCAATATATTGAAAAGTGTACCACCACAAAAATGAAAATTTTCAGAAAAAAAAATCTGACATTTTTCGAATTTCTGCTTGCAACATAGATTGTCCGTATTCGTTAGAACCGCCTCTGCAAAGATATCTGTCTACATTCCCTTGACGGTATATTCTCTTGTCGGTATTTATTTCAAAGAGAAGTTCCGTTACCAAATGTTAGCTATGTATCATGACCAAATGTAAGGCTCATAAGGGCAAAGGAGTGTCAAAGAATGCTTCTAGTTAGCTTCAGAGGCATATATCGGTCAATTCTCGTGTCGGTATTTACCAACACGAAGAATTTCGTTTTAACATGAAAATAAATAAATACGATAGACATCGTGAGTTAACTATTGTGGATATAACTTGTTCCATTTTGATTGTTTGAATTGAGGTTTTACGTCATCATCAACACTATTTAGGTCATTTTGATCACGATGCATCTAGGCGTGTTTTCTTGATGTAACATTCATCATTTAATTGGCCCCCGCCCATCGGGGCTTGAAGAAATATATGGGCTGCATGATGCTTCCACGCAGAGCTGAAACCGACCCGCACACGAGTACTGGTAAACAGCTTAGAGGATCTAAGCCTGCCCAGGCAAAGCGGTGCGAGTCGGCCCGTCCATGCTTATAAACCCTATTGGTTTCATTGGGCGGCAGGTCTTGAGATGTCATTTCATCTCAATGTTGGGTAAAAGTCCCACAAAATTGGAAGCAACGTCTCCAAAATGATCTTTACAGTGTTGACGGGGACGTTAAACCTCAAATCAAACAATCATCATTTAATGATGCCAATCCTTATTCCCTTGTCGGTTAATTCGTCCGTCGTGGTATGCGAGCATTACGCAAATGTTTTTTTCGCAACAGAGAGGGAGAGAGAGAGAGAGAGAGAGAGAGAGAGAGAGAGAGAGAGAGAGAGAGAGAGAGAGAGAGAGAGAGAGAGAGAGAGAGAGATTTTAAAAATCACGCCTATATAACTGTTACCCCTTACGATATTTCGTTTGGGTCTACACTGTTTGCCATCCCGTTAATGATTTTTTTATTTGTAACATCACCGACCGCTAAGGATATTCCAGCAAACAGTGTAAATCCTGATAAGACGGCTCATAACTTCTAGATCTTCACTGTTTGACTTTGGCGTTTGTGTAAAGTGTGACTCGGTGTTATAATGTTCGTAAAAGGACAAAGGGAAGTAATTCAATTAGATATCTATGAAGAGTATTGAAACAGTAACTTCCCGGAATATTTATAACATTGCAATATCCCAGAGTGCAAAATGTGGGTAAAGTGTTACTTTACAACGAGAACACAATTTACGTTTTAGAGAATGTCATTTATGCACAATATCGCCTCTCTCCTTGTCGGTAAATACCGACAAAAGATTCATTACGTTCACAAGTCTGTACAATGAGGCGGTTCTAACGAGCACCTACATTCTATGTTTTAGATTATAATATATCTGCATGATACCGTCCCTCTTCTTGTCAGTAAATACCGACAAAAGATTCATTACGTTCACAAGTCTGTACAATGAGGCGTTTCTAACGGGTACCCACAATCTACGTTTTAAAGAATACCATTTATGCATAGGATCGCTTTTCTCCCTGTCAGTTAATACCGACAAGAGATTCATTACGTTCACAAGTCTGTACAATGAGGCGTTTCTAACGGGTACCCACATTCTATGTTTTAGATCATAATATATCTGCATGATATCGCTCCTCTTCTTGTCAGTAAATACCGACAAGAGATTCATTACACTCACAAGTCTGTACAATGAGGCGGTTCTAACGGGTACCCACATTTTATGTTTTAGATCATCATATATATGCATGATATCGCTCCTCTTCTTGTCAGTAAATACCGACAAGAGATTCATTACACTCACAAGTCTGTACAATGAGGCGGTTCTAACGGGTACCCACAATCTATGTTTTAGAGAATACCATTTATGCATAATATCGCTTCTCTCCTTCTCGGTAAATACCGACAAGAGCTTCATTACGTTCACAAGTCTGTACAATGAGGTGGTTCTAACGGGTACCCACAATCTATGTTTCTCCTTGTCAATGAATACCAACAAGAAAATCACTCAGTTATTTGATGAGAAAGTGTTCTTATCGGAAATACCGTCAAGAGCAATTTACCGACAAGAGACTATTGGCGGCCCCTAGCTAGAATAATATTTCAATCAATGTTATGCTCAACTGCTTGTTTGGACTATAAGTTTCAAAGAAACAAAAGCTAACAAACGCTGTCAAGCCATTTTTCTTGTCGGTAAATACTGGTAAATGAAATTCTCTATGTTATAGCATAAATGTTATTTGCAAAGTTTTTAAACTTACATTATCCCATTATCCTGATGTATAAGTAGTAAATCACATATGATATTCGCAAAAAAAAAATTAAAAAAAAAATTAGATATTCTCATAATTTAAAGTATAGTTATAAGCTTCATCTAGTGCCAAAATTGACGTTTTCTATAAATACCGACATGAGAATTTACCGACACGAGAATTTACCATCAAGAGAATAATGTGGACAACTTTATGCCTCCCATGCATGTATAAAAAGGTATATTTTTTAAATAATTAATCACGTTTGTTCATGATTAACATGCATAGCTGTCATTTAGTGACAAAATTGACTTTTGCTATAAATACCGACACGAGAATTTACCGACATGAGAATTTACCGTCAAGAGAATTTTTTGTTGTTGTTGTTGTTTTGTTCATAAATCATATCCACGATGCACGTTCGTAGCCAACATCTAATGATGGAACTGTTGTTTGCTAGGTATATTTTTTTAATAATCAATCAAGTTTGTACATGGTGAACATACATATCTGTCATCTAGAGACAAAATTGACGTTTGCTATAAATACCGACACGAGAATTTACCGACACGAGAATTTACCGTCAAGAGAATAATGTGGACCACTTTATGCCGGTAACTGGTCAACTCGTACCTAAGTCAACTCGTACCTGAGTCAACTCGTACCTGTTTTTGGTCAACTCGTACCCGTTCTTTGGTCAACTCGTACCCCCTAGTCAACTGGTACCTATTTTGGTCAACTCGTACCCCGGGGGTAGGTGGGGTACTCTATTTTTTTGCCGAACAATAGTTGAAATGGGTTATAACTTGCCCCGAGACATGTCTTGAGTTCACCGGAGGCCAGAAAGAAGTACTTTGGGTCCTTTTATTGTAACATGGTTTTCGCAGCGCGGGGATTTGCGATCGCGCGCCATCAACCTGCTCTAATTATTATTATTTTTATTCTCATTATTATTATTATTATTATTTTATTAGTATTATTCACTTTAAACCCATTCCGTCCCTGAAACCCACAAAGGGGTACCTTGTTAAACACTGCAGGCCAAGATCCGACGCCGCAGAACGCGGGGATATGCGATGGCGCGCCATCAACCTGCTCTAGTTATTATTATTTTTATTATTGTTATTATTATTATCATTAATATTATTATTTTATTAGTATTCACTTTTAACCCATTCAGTATCAGAATCTAACAAAGGGATGCCTTGTCAAACACTACAGGCCCAGATCAGACGCTGCAGAACGCGGCGTCGTATGATCAGGGCCTACGCTGTTTGAAAAAGTTTAGCCACTTCCCGAATAAATTTTGAAGAAAACACAACCTGACACCCCTAAATTTCGAAATATATAAGATGGCAAATTCCATTTGGGTAGTCAAACACTGAATGCCCAGGTCAGACGCCGCAGAACGCGGCGTCGTCTGATCAGGGCGGACGCTGTTTGAAAAAGTATGGCCACTTCCCGAATAAATTTTGAAGAAAACACAACCTGACACCCTTAAATTTCGAAAATATATAAGATGGAGGATTCCATTTGGGTTAATTTAATTAACACTTTAGTTAATCGTGTACCGATTAATGTGGGTGTAAAAAAACGATTATAGGTACTAGTTTAATCTATTCGTCCTTCATTAAAGACTGTTTTTAATTGCTTTAATTTTGCCGGCGAGCGGCTGTTTTTGTGCTGACAAAACTTAAAACTAAATCCCAGTTTTACTATTTATATATAAAAGTGGGTTTTAAGAGGGACAAATTTATATAGGCTTGCATTCGTTATGATTGTTTTTATTTAAGAGTTTGTTAGTTAAACGGTATAACAAATGTTTATAATTTAAGCAATAAAATTATATAAATAACTGAATTTATTTTTATTGTGCTACCTGTACATCCCGCTGTGTTTATACTCGCCGACATGTAACCAGTTTTGTCCGCGCAATGTACCAATCACATCCCTCTGAAGCATAGATTGTTGGCACTCGTTAGAGCTGCCCCACAGGGATAATTCCAACGAGCGCCCATAAATTATGTCTGGCTAAAGGGATATGGGGGTCATACACATGGCAGGCGCCATTTTGGCGCACGTGCGTAATGGCGTCATGCACACACTATGTATCGTCTTCATCGTCGGGAAAAGGATCAGGAGTCTGCATAGACCATAAAGTTGACCTGTTTATATATATATATATGTGTACTTAAGCCAAACTTACCCCAAAACAAAATTTATTTTTACTAAGGTACGAGTTGACGTAGGTACGAGTTGACTAAGGTACGAGTTGACCAAATTCGGGTACGAGTTGACTAAGGTACGAGTTGACTTAGGTACGAGTTGACCAGAAACCCTTTATGCCTCTCATACATGTATAAAAATGATATTATATCATTGAAATATATCAGAATTGGTTTAAAATATCATTTTAAATTGTATTTTATGATAAATAGGCCAAAAAAGGGTTCTTGTCGGTTCTTGACGGTTCTTGACGGTTCTTGTCTGCAAATAGGGGGACCCGTTTGCATTGTTTCCCTTTGCCTGGTGTAGCTGTATTACACTTTACCATGAAAGGAATAACTCTCTCCTATCTGAACAAAAGTTTTCTGACGTCTGAATAAACATGGTTGAGCCAGTTTACTGCTGTAAGTCACTAAGGCTTACATTTATTAAAAATGGTCAGAACTTAGGATGAAAAATCTTAGTGGTTGCAGACAGCAAGATAAACAGCCACAACAACAACATCATATCCAAGCGCCTGACTGACACAGAGGACGTCCTTCACCTCTAATGTTGTTGAAATGAATCTGGACAAGTGAGGCAGATGCGCACATGTACTTTTCACGCCCTCTTCAAAGACACGAATTCAACAAGAAGGCACGAATCAAGAAGAAAGAGGCATATAGGAGAAAAAAAAAAGTATCAGTAGATAGAAAGAAGACAGGCTCCTGGTGTATGAATGTCATTTGACGTTTCACCAATAACAATTCTAATTTTGAACAGCCTCTGATTTCAAGACTACGAACAATTCTAAAGGTGTCTAAGCTCCAGAGTAACAACACTGTTTCGTTTCGTTTCATTTCATTGGACCATTTTCTTTCTCGTTCTTGATTCAAATTATCCTGTATACGCCGTTCTGATTGCTAAACAAG
Organism: Lucinisca nassula; assembly: GCA_963580285.1. Taxonomy (NCBI): domain Eukaryota; kingdom Metazoa; phylum Mollusca; class Bivalvia; order Lucinida; family Lucinidae; genus Lucinisca; species Lucinisca nassula. Next base: position 102,643,753 of record OY757023.1, on the reverse strand, counting down.
CGGTGCGTAAATTTACCGGAACCGACCGGAAACGACCTAATTGCCGGAAGGTACCAAAACGGACCCATTTTCCCCCATATTTTTTAAATTTTCATTAATACTTTTTTCACCTGCATATTGAGTTGATCTTTAAAAGAATACCATTTTTGAAAGTCCTTTGATTTCCTTGTACAATATTATAAAACTTAAATAGTTATATTGCAGTATGATCATATAGCGATATAGAATTGTTTAAGATTATTTTATACGAGATTAATCAAACTTATATTCTTGTAAACCCCACTTTTCTCTACAAAAATATGGTTTTCCAGGGTGTTTATTACATGCACTTGATAATGTGATTATCTTGTTTATTTCTCCTGTTGGTAGGTTTGTCACCCCTTAGAACTCCTTTGTGGGATATACATTTTTCTCATTTCTGCTGTTGATCATATATTGTGGATGCTCACTAGATCCTTCTCATTTGGGCTTTCCTATCGAACAATGTGTTTAAAGAAGAAATATGAAACGCATCCCAAAATCACATCTGAATTGCCTATAGCCATGTTGTGGCTTTTTTCTTTTCTTTCCTTTTTAATGTCAACTTTATTTATTTATTTATTTATTTATTTATTTATTTATTTATTTATTTATTTATTTACATGATTTTTCCTGTTAAGCTGACATGCGTGATTTCGACCAAGATGACGTGCGTTAGTTCGACCATTTACACCTTCTTCACACCTAAGATAATTAAGACCTAAGATAATTAGATTATCCACACCTACTCAGGCACATTTTCAGGATTATAGGTTTGTTTTACAGAGATTATCACTGTAATATACCTCAATTCTTTGAACTGGCGGAATTTAAATCGACTGACAAATTATTGTGTGCCTTTCAATTTTATTTCGTTCTTCTTCTTCTTCTTCTTCTTCTTCTTCTTCTTCTTCTTCTTATTATTATTATTATTATTATTATTATTATTATTATTTTTATTATTATTATCATTATTAATATTATTATTATTATTTTCGAGATAATTATTATATTATCAAACTCCAAGGGAAAGAAATTTTGATTTGAAATAAAAGTAGTTTGAGATGAAAGGATTTGAAGTCTAATAAAAAAAAAACAACAGAAGAAATGAAAAGTGTCCAAAATCTAGTTTCCTTAAGCAATAGTTTGAGATATCAGTCTAACGAGATTCAACTGTAACATAACTCAAAATAGCAAATAACATTAAGTAAACAAGTCCGTGAAATGAAAAAAAAAAAAAAAAAAAAAACCCAAACCCCACTTATTTTGAGAAAACTGGGGTCCACGGGAGTATTCATTATTTTCCTTACTTTTGGTCAAAAACATAGATAATATTTTTAATAATCATTTAGGATGTAGCTTAAAGTAGAGGTAAAACAAAGATCAGGAATCGATACAATTAACTTACTCCACCCATCAAAGACACCAAAGGGTGAAGAAACACAAACATTAAGCGACCAGACCATAATGGAAACTAAAACAAAGGAAGGCCATAAGGACAGTTACTTTCCCACAAAATGACCATATGGCCATCCAAAATAAAAAGACACAAGTGATACACACAGTAAGTAACAAACAACAACAAAAATAAATCGCCACAGAAGAACCGCCTTGGAACGGTCAGTGGAAAGATTTCCACAGGGGTGGGGGGGGGGGGGTGCTTAAATAGATTTTACGTGGCCACAATCCTCGCCCTTACTTCCGTCGCGATTTAGACAAATAATTTGTTCAGTCCACATGAAGGCCTCCTAACTCATCCGTGCAACATCTCCGTGATCACAAATAATCAAAGAACCACAGAGGTGAGACAACGGTGAGGACTCGACAGCAAGAAACCACTGAAATGCTGGAGCAAAAGAAAACCAACAGTTAGACTCCGATTGGCCCGACCAGAGACAGAACATCAGGCACCAACCAACATTACCTTGAATTAGATCTCTCTAATTCTCAATAAGCCTTAACGTTGGAACCGTCATAAAATCTAAGGCCTGACCCACCGACGTGCAATTAAAGAGGGAAGCAAAGTTACCAAGTAGAAGTAAAACAAAGATCAGGAATCGATACACTTAACTTACTCCACCCAACAAAGACACCAAAGGGAAAGAAATACAAACATTAAACGACCAGACCATAATGGAAACTTTAACAAAGGAAGGCCATAAGGACAGTTACTTTACCACAAAATGGCCATATTAAAAGACACAAGTGATACACACAGTAAGTAACAAACAACAACATAAATAAATCGCCACAGAAGAACCAACCCTGATTGGGTTAACCACCATGCATGCAGTCTGTCGTATAATATCCATGTTGTACCCAATCTTTTTATATCGAAGAATGATTTTACTAAATTGGGTGCTAAAGTCATTGCGGTTATATATTTTTCTGAATTTATATACTAAGTTACAATAAAATTCGGGTTCCGATAGACCTTGTTGCAGAAGAGATTTAAGTCCAATATTGAATTTTGAAATTAAATCAGAATGGCGTCTATAAAATTTTGAAAAGGCTGTGCGTAGTTGATGGTACCGATAACCCTGATTAAGAAGTTTAGCCGTTAATAATGTATTACGAGTGTTGAAGTCAGTTACATGACTACACACTCTAGCAAATCGAATTAATTGCGAAATATAAACGCCATAGGATGGCGCACGAGGAACATCACCATCCAAAAAAGGAAAATTTACAATCTCAAAATCAAAGTCATCGCGTTTATCATAAATTTTGCACGAAACAAACCCATCTACAATAGATAGATGGAAATCCAAAAACGGGGCCTCGGTATCAGAAGAATTTGCTGTATTTAAATGAAGTTCTGGGGGGTAAATCTGACTGATCAAACCATCGAAATAGGTATTATCAATATTTAATAAATCATCTAAATATCTAGAAGTGGAGCTAAAAGCTTCAATAATTTCAGATTGGTTATCAATTGAAAGCGCCAACATGAATTCTCTTTCATAACAATACAAGAATAGATCAGCCACAAGAGGTGCGCAATTCGTACCCATCGGAATGCCCACAATTCGTCTAAATAACTTAGTAACGAATCATTTGTTTGTGATACCTTCTGTACCATCATATTTCATATCTGGAAGCAGACATCTTTCGATTATTCATGCACGAATACGCAACAAATGTAGCGAGCCCATCGGAGTCTAACTGTTGGTTTTCTTTTGCTCCAGCATTTCAGTGGTTTCTTGCTGTCGAGTCCTCACCGTTGTCTCACCTCTGTGGTTCTTTGATTATTTGTGTTCACGGAGATGTTGCACTGATGAGTTAGGAGGCCTTCATGCGGACTGAACAAATTATTTGTCTAAATCGCGACGGAAGTAAGGGCGAGGATTGTGGCCACGTAAAATCGATTTAAGCCCCCCCCCCCCCCCCAGTGGAAATCTTTCCACTGACCGTTCCAAGGCGGTTCTTCTGTGGCGATTTATTTATGTTGTTGTTTGTTACTTACTGTGTGTATCACTTGTGTCTTTTAATTTTGGATGGCCATATGGCCATTTTGTGGGAAAGTAACTGTCCTTATGGCCTTCCTTTGTTTAAGTTTCCATTATGGTCTGGTCGCTTAATGTTTGTATTTCTTTCCCTTTGGTGTCTTTGATGGGTGGAGTAAGTTAATTGTATCGATTCCTGATCTTTGTTTTACTTCTACTTTTAATTATGACCGTTACAATAATCATTTAATAGAAGATGCCGATTGTGATTGTGGACATGTAGCATCAGATGCAGAACACTTTTTCTTTCAATGCCTAAAGTATGCCAATGCACGAGTTCAATTTTTTTCAGGCAACCAGAATTTTTCATCCTCTGAATTGTCAAATTGTACTTTATGGTAAGGCAAATGATACTGAAAGCGAAAACAAAGACTTGTTCAAAAGTGTACAATGTTATATCAAGGAAACATGTCGTTTTGCACATTGTTCACAGGGAAAACCGGTATATTTATGATTTAATAACTCTTTAAACAATATCTCGTTTGGTAGCCGGTACTCTCTTTTTCCTAATCTCTCTCTCTCTCTCTCTCTCTCTCTCTCTCTCTCTCTCTCTCTCTCTCTCTCTCTCTCTCTCTCTCTCTCTCTCTCTCTCTCTCTCTCTCTGTCTCTCATTGTTTGAAAAATTAGAAAAAATCTATTTTGCGATTGTGTTAAAACATTCATTGTCATCTGTTATTGTTTGTAATTGTGTAGTTTGTACGGGGCGGGCCGTAATTAATGTTGTTAGAACTTGTGGCCCAACCTATTTGCTTGTAACTTGCATGTATATAAGCAATAAAATATGTTTAAACCAAACCATTTTTACTAATCATTTAGGATGGAGCTTAAAATCTTATTTGATTCTATTTGATACTAATTTTATTAATTTCTGACCACCGAAGTGGACATATTAGGGATAACGCACCACTGCACCCCCCCCCACCACAAAAAAAACTTCGAGGATTGTGGCCACGCAAAATCGATTTAAGCACACCCCCCCCCCCCTCCCAGTGGAATTCGTTTCACTGATCGTTCAAGTGCGGCTCTTCTGTCGCAGTTTATTTGTGTTATGGCTTGTCTTTGAGTGTGTGTATTGCTTATATTATTTGTTTTGGATAGGCAATTGGACATTTTTGTGGGAAAGTAACTGTCCTTTTGGCTTTCCGCTATTGATGTTGCTATTAGGGCTAGTTGTTTCATGTTTGAGTTTCTTTCCCTTTGGTATCTCTGATTGGAGCTGTGGGTTAATTATATCGATTCCTGATCATTACATTCACTTCTATATTCTATATATTAAAACACATATCTCCGAGTTCCAATCTACACCAAACGGGTTTCGACATTTAAAGATTGGGTACAACATAAATGTTGTACGACAGACTGCTTGCATGGTAGTTAACCCAATCACGGTTGACAACTTTGCTTCCGTCATTAATTGCACCCCGGTGGGTCTGGCCTCAGATTCTATGACGGATCCAGCGTAAAGGCTAATTGCGAATTAGAGAGAATTTAAAATTATGTAATGCTGGTTGGTGCCTGGTCGGGTCCATCGGAGTCTAGCTCTTGGTTTCCTTTTGTTGCAGCATTTCAGTGGTTTCTTGCTGTCGATTCCTCAACGTTGTTTCATTTCTGTGGCTGTTTGATTTTGAGTTCTCGGGGATATTGCACTGATGAGTTAGGAGGCCTTCATGCAGACTGAACAAATTATTTGTCTAAATCGAGAAGGAAGTGAGGACGAGGATTGCAGCTACGTAAAATCGATTTAAGCCCCCAGCGGAATTCGTTTTACTGGCCGTTCCAAGGCGATTCTTCTGTCATGGTTTATTTTTGTTATGGCTTGTCTTTTGAGTGTGTATATCGCTATTATCATATTGTTTTGAATAGCCAATCGGCCATTTTGTGGGAAAGTACTTGTCATTTTGGCTTTCCGCTTTTGGTGTTTCCATTGGGGTCTGGTTGTCTCATGTTTGTGTTTCTTTCCCTTTGGTGTCACTGATAGGAGCTGTGGGTTAATCGTATCGATTCCTGATCATTGCCTTCGCTTCTATTTTGAACTCCTCCGCAGTTTTGGCATCTACCACAGAGGAAGAAAGATATACCATGGAGGAATAGTTCTAGGGAAGATGGTGTCATTCAGCCCCTCACTATAGGCCTTGTACCTACGATATTGACTGTTGTCTAATTTTAATACTCTCGTTTTGGCCCATTTAGCCATGGGGATCAAGTATTTATCTTTATTAATAAGAGACACTGCGTCACAGAGTGCCTCAGAAAATGTGAGAAATAGATCTGCCTTCCTTTCGTAGAAAAATCTTCCTTTCGCGAAAGGATGCTTCCTTCCGCTTCCTTTCGATATTTAGCTATACCGTGAAACCTCTCAAAAACAAACTAAATGTTCAAATTTCACCATGAAACTTGGCTCATAAATGATTAACAACATTCTTAATAATATGCACCAATATGTTTTATTCTGTTTTGTGAATAAGGTATTTTATACATTCATTTCGCTAAAATGAGCTGATTTCGCACATGCGATTGCCAGCGAAATCAAGTGACAGAATAGAATTTCCTATCAAATACATACTAAATATTCAAATTTTGTCATGAAACTTGGCTCATAAATGTATAATAACATTCTAGATAACATGGAATAATAATCGTTTGCCTGTTTTTAAAAATGTTGATTTTATAGCAAACACACGAAGTGTTTGCTTTACTGTAGAGAGGCTGGAACAACATACTTAGGCACCCAAATCTCGCCTGGAATCTCGTTCAAATTCTCGCGATAATCCGCCATCTTTACAGAGTTCATGAGAATTGTATTCACATCCAGAAAATGCTTCTCAAAACCAAAAGGAGTCAAGTCCCATAATAACCGAAACACAAAAATCGTCGAAATAATTTTAAGAGGCTCTTTTCGAAGACCGTTCCCTCAAACGCTGAAGTTTGATCGCGGGAAAGTTTCGAAATTGCGTCACGCGTTTAAATTAACTGAAACGTACCGCACTGAGCCGAAAATGTTAGCCGGTAAAACCCAGCACCGCGCTTGGACCAACGAGTTACCGGAGCATTCACCGAAGCATTTACCGGAACTTCTCGATAGAATGGAAAGCGCTTCTCGTCTGGTCAAGCAATTAAAACTTTTCACAAACTATTACTCAGGGACATAAAATAAAGCCATGGGCATAGTAAGAGGCACAATGAGCTTACAAAGTGATATGAGCCCCAAATCCAAACATATCGCTAGTGCTCCAGGATACTTTAGAGTGTCCATGCTAGAAATTAACTGAGTCACCCTATGTAATTTTCTGCCCATGAAATACACACAGGACCAACACTGGAGCATCGTCATACAAAGGCTATGTGCAAAGCGGCGGTGAAGCTCAAACAATTATTTTGGGTTTAACGACGCGTCAGCCCTGGTCGGTCATTTTGTGTTATCTCCCAGAGAAAGGGACAAAAGAGATAGAAGAGGCAGAGAAGAGAGAGAGAGAGAGAGAGAGAGAGAGAGAGAGAGAGAGAGAGAGAGAGAGAGAGAGAGAGAGAGAGAGAGAGAGAGAGAGAGAGAGAGTGGGGGGGGGTGGCAGGGGAGAAAGGGGAAAATGAACAAAAGTATACACATAGAAGAAGTAACAATGCTCCCTCTGTACCCTTACCTGCTGCAAGGACAGCAGGCCTTGCCCAATTGTAAGTCAATATCAGTTTGACTCCCGACACCTTTGCCTCACAACAGAACAAATTAAAAACTTTGAAAAATAGTTTTTAAGTAGTTAAGGGAAGATCCCTCTTGAAGCCCACAAGGATCCCTGAAGTGACAATATTCTTTGGAAATTTGCCCCTAACTCTGATGCCCGTACCGATGAAGGAGAGCTGATAGCAGATGTCGGTCCATATACTCCGGGGAGTATCCTCTACTGTTCGCTGCTTTCGGGTCGGAGAGCCTGCAAGCATGGTTGTCTACTTAGCCCAGAGAAAGATCATGCCCAGGATTGACATCTTGATGTCAATGCTGGTGAGTTTGCCGGCCAAGGTGTTGTATCACTCGGGAGGTAATGCTGGTTGTGTGGTAGTCACCTCTGACAAACCGAGCTGCTCACTGTTGCACCGTCTCGAGCTGCTGGATGCTATATGCGGTCCCGTGGTGATGTGGCATAATCCAGGATAAGTCTAATCATGGTCTCTACCTGGCATCATGCTTTAACATTCTTACTTACTGTTCTTACTGTTGTCGAAGTCGATATCAGGCATTTCTGCCTCTTCCAGACGCATTTGGATACTGGTTTCTTGTGTTTAGTCCTGGAACGTAACATGCTGGTTCAAACTTGGATGGGTGGTGATGCCACCAGCTATTTAGCCTACTTTTGAAGCTGTTCAGGGAGGGTGCTTGCACAACTGATTCTGATAGACTGTTCCAAATGTCAACGACTCTATTGCTGAAACTGTTTGCTCGAATTCCTAGTCGAGATCATCGTTTAAATAGTTAAAGTGAATGGCCTCGGGTGGCGGTGTATTCGGATAACGTAAAGAGTTTGCCTTTATCAACCTTATCTATATCATGTAAGATCTTGTAGACTTGGATTACATCAGCTCTCTCGCGTCGATATTCAAGACTTGGCAGACCCAAAACACGGAGTCTCTCTTGATATGGCAGGTTGGAAACACTTTTTACTAATTTCGTGGCACGTCTTTGGACATTTTCCAATGCAATTTTGTCTTTTTTGTACAAGGGCGACCATACCGATGAGGCATATTCTAAGTGTGAACGTACTAGAGATTTGTATAGGTTCAAGAATATATCCTTGTCTATATATGTAAATGTCCTAAAGATTAGTCCCAGATTTCGATTTGCAGTTTTGATTTTGGAGCTGATGTGTTCAGTGAATTTTAATGATTTATCTACTATGACCCCAAGGTCTTTTTCAGAGTTAACCTGTTCAATAGGTATCCTTTCTATTCCCTTTTTCATTGTATAGATCTGGCCCAGGTCATGATTACCTAGATGCATGTGTTTACATTTTTTGTAGTTATATGTCATGCGCCAGTTGTCTGCCCATTCCATCGATTTATCAAGGGCGTCTTGGAAATGGGTGATTTCTGCCATTGTTGATACTGTGTGGTAAACTTTAGCGTCGTCAGCAAAGAGCTTTTTGAATACATGAATCACTGTTAGTAAGTCATTAATGAACAGCAGGAACAGAATAGGGCCTAGGACGCAACCCTGAGGGATTCCACTTGTAACTTTAGCTGTCGTAGACCTTTTCCCATCCACAATTACCCTCCGTGTTCTATCTGAGAGGATCTTCAGACCAGCTCGTTATTTTCCTTCCAAAGAAACTCCAAGTTGCTGTTTGCCTTGTAACAGTTGCATCAAAATGGGATTCCCATGATCTGCCTACCCTATCCTTGCCCCTACACTACCCCTACCCAGGACAAACGCCTACGTGTTAATCATGACATTACGGTAAGGATAGATTTCATTCTTCCCCGGCAGGTGGGGGCGGGGGCTCCAGTTAATATTCCGATCCAAAGGACCGTGCAATTTGTGGAATTCATCCATACAAATGATGCCATTGGAACATGTTCGGATACCAAACTTTATTGTCGCTGCCGGGAATCGAAGCGGGTATTTTGATGTTCTACCCCACTAATCTGTTTTTCTATATATACTGCAACAACCCCAACGAGGATTACCTGGAGGTGTAAATTACATACACGCAAGGTTTTCAGGATGAAAGCCTACACAGTAATCATGTAATTAAGGTGGGGGTCATTTGCTTGCCTAGCGGATGGTTCTCCCTGCACGGGGGGGGGGGGGGGGGGGGCTCCAGCTAACGTCCCGATCCGAAGCACTTTGTGGCATTCATCCCTGCAGATGATGCCAGTGGAGCGTGTTCGGACACCTCGATTTTATTACCGCTGCCTGGAATTGTACCGGGGGTCTCTAGTACACTAACCACAGAGCTACCATGCTCCTATATTTGGATACCAAACTTTTTATTTTCGCTGCCGGCAATCGGACCAGGGTCTCTAGAATCAGAGACCAATAGCTATTAATGACGTAATGAGTGTGTTTGCTCAAAAGGCAGTGCCTTTATTTCATATTAAGTTGATTTCGCTAAATCGGGCTGATTTCCCGAAATCAACTTGATTTCGCATATTATACCTACCGTGAAACGACTGTCTCGGACTCAACAAACAAGTGCAACAGTGACTTAGGAAGGTCAAGGTCGATTCAATCCAAAATGTCAGCCTCCAGTTCTAAAGCCGCTCCTCCGGCAACCATCCCGAAACCTGTAAGGTTTCTTTTCGGTGGATCCGCGGGGTAAGTGGGAAAATGACAGTGCGTCATTTTAATATCTCCCGCAGGCTATATGTTTTCTTTTTGTTAGAAATAGAGTAGTTGCCGAAATATGGTAACCTTGGGTTCCCCACCCATGGTTTCACGATGACAATGGGCTGTGAACATGCTAATTGTCACGTTAGTGTTTGAGTAACAAAAATAATGCATGGCAATTCCTGGTTATGAATGTCATTTGATGTGTCACCAGTAACAGTTCTGATCCTTATTCCGTTGTGAGGGAAAATAAAATCCCCAGAAGGCAGAACTTCCAAGATTTTTACCTATTCATCTTCCCAAAACCATGATATACATGTATGCACCTGTTGAGCTCCCTCCTATAGGACGATCACTGTAATGGTTATATCTTCCACGATCACAGAGGAAAATCGTGGAAGCTTATGAGGTTTAGAAGTATCGGAAGAAAGAATGAAAGAAAGAATTTTGCATTGGGAAGTTATGTGGGTTTTGCGTGTAGATTGCGTTGAGCATGGTAGCTCAGTTGTTAGTGCACTTGCCTCTGATGGTTGAGGTCCCGGTTCAGTCCCCGGCAACAGCGATAAAATTTTGGTCTCCAAACACGCACCATTGGCATCATTTGCAGGGATGAATGTCATAAAGTGCACCGTCCTTCGGATCAGGAAGTCAACTGGAGGCCCCCTGTGCTGGGAGTCATGCCCTGTGTAGGTTAAAGGGTAGCGGGACAACTCGGCACATAACCAACTCGGCCCATACAAACTTGGCACACAACAAACTCGGCCCTCAATAGTTATAAAGCTTATTAAGCCAACATTAATACTTTATTTTCCTGTTTTATTAGGTTTCTGGTCAACTCGTACCTAAGTCAACTCGTACCTTAGTAAAAATAAAATTTGTTTTGGGGTAAGTTTGGCTTAAGTACACATATATACAGGTCAACTTTATGGTCTATACAGACTTCTGATCCTTTTCCCGACGACAAAGACGATACACAGTGGGTGCATGACACCATTACGCACGTGCGCCAAAATGGCGCCTTTCATGTGTATAACCCCCATATCCCTTTAGCCAGACATAATTTATGGATGCTCGTTAGAACTATCCCTGTGGGGCAGCTGTAATGAGTGCCAACAATCTATGCTCCAGAGGGATGTGATTGGTACATAACACCATGCTCAACATGAGACGAGCTTCATATGTAAATATGTAAATGAAAATAACAAGAAAAATATAATTGTAGAACTTACATTTCATGCTTATTTGCAAATAAAATGTAGTTATTCAATCATAATTTGTTCTCATATATGCTCAAAACATAAATGTTGGCTAACATAAATGTTGCATATTCCTTATTACTGTTACTTTACGATAACACAGCCGTGCAATATAGTGCGTTTTTCACATCTCCAAAATGGCAACTTTTCTTTCGAAAGTCCATGTTTTTTGTGTGTGTGTGTTTTTTTTTTCTTTTTTCCTTATTTATACTTCAAACATAGGCTGTGATCTTTAGTTGGAACGACTTCGTTGAGGCTGTTCTAACGAGTACCCTCAACCTATAAGGACTCGCTAGGAGCGGCATCTTCAAGCGACCTGAAACATTATCATAGCATACACATTCTATATAAAACAAATCGTCGATTTTACCTCACAATTTGCATAATTATTATTATTATTATCATCATCGGTAATAACGGCTAAAGAGTATCCACAACTGAAGAATTGTTCGTTATAATTGAATAGGCGTGTTTTCGTAATGCCAGGATAATTTTCCCCTTTAATGGAAATAAATAGATAAATAAAATGAATAACGGGCCTCCGTGGCCTAGTGGATAAGAGCGCTGACTCTTAGTCATTAGGTCTCTCACCGCCGTAGGTTCGAGCCTCGCTCGGGCCACGTGTGAGACGCCAAGTTCTGCAACGGAAGGTCAGGTGGTTTTTCTCCGGGTACTCCGGTTTTCGCCCACCTCTGATTAACGATCGGCTCGATATGAGTGAAATAATCTTGAAAGGGCCGTAAAACCCAAACCAAAAAAAAAAAAAAAAAAAAAAAAAAAAAAATAAAATGAATAGATAAATGAATTGATCACTAGTCTAAAATATCTAATAAATTCAATTTGTATTACCTGTCCCATAAAGACGATGCTGCCAACGGTCGCAGACATCGCAACTTACAGCATGCTGACGTCCACCAACAACCTTACAACAAGCAATGCACAAATCAGACATTTTGATGAAAGTTTTAAGCTTTGATTCTTAGTAAGAGATTTCAAAGATGAATGCTACTACAAGGATTCTGTACTTCTTATATATCCAGTAATCAGCAATTCAAAAGAAAATAATACACAAAAGATAATTGACCTTAAATTCCTGCGTGTCATTAAGTTTTGTCAGAACAAAAACAGCCGCTCGCCGGCAAAATTAAAGCAATTAAAAACAGTCTTTAATGAAGGACGATTAGATTAAACTAGTACCGATAATCATTTTTACACCCACATTAATCGGTACACAATTAACTTAAGGACGTTAAGGTGTTAATTAAATTAACCCAAATGGAATCTTCCATCTTATGTATTTCAAAATTTAGGGGTGTCAGGTTGTGTTTTCTTCAAAATTTATTCGGGAAGTGGCTAAACTTTTTCAAACAGCGTCCGCCCTGATCAGACGACGCCCTGTTCTGCGGCGTCTGATCTGGGGCTGAAGTGTTTGACAACCCAAATGGAATCTTCCATCTTATATATTTCGAAATTTAGGGGTGTCAGTTGGTGTTTTCTTCAAAATTTATTCGGGAAGTGGCTAAACTTTTTCAAACAGCGTAGGCCCTGATTATACGACGCCGCGTTCTGTGGCGCCTGATCTGGGCCTGCAGTGTTTGACAAGGTATCCCTTTGTGGGTTTCTGGCACTGAATGGGTTAAAAGTGAATAATAATAAAAATAATAATAACTAGAGCAGGTTGATGGCGCGTCATCGCATATCCCCGCGTTCTGCGGCGTCGGATCTGGGCCTGCAGTGTTTGACAAGGTATCCCTTTGTGGGTTTCTGATACTGAATGGGTTAAAAGTGAATAATAATAATAATAACAATAATAAAAAATAATAATAACTAGAGCAGGTTGATGGCATGCCATCGCATATCCCCGCGCTGTGAAAACCATGTTACAATAAAAGGACCCAAAGTACTTCTCTCTGGCCTCCGGTGAACTCAAGACATGACTCGGGGCAAGTTATGACCCTTTTCAGCTATTGTTCGACAAAAAAAGAGTACCCCACCTACCCCTGGTGTACGAGTTGACCAAAGTAGGTACGAGTTGACTAGGGGGTACGAGTTGATCAAAGAATGGGTACGAGTTGACCAAAAACAGGTACAAGTTGATTAGGTATGAGTTGACCAGTTACCTTTTATTATACCCGCTTTTTCGAAGAAAAATCGGGTATATTGTTTTCGTACCACAGTTCACTCCAGCGTCAGTCCGTCTGTCTGTCTGCCCGCACCAACAAATGTATAGTTAGGTGGCTATGTAAATGGACAGAATCAATGTAAGTCTATGGGATTTATTCCGTTAGACACAAAAATACTTCTTTTCAGTGGCTAAAAGTAGCCACTTAAGTATCAATCCTGCCCAAAATAGCCCCATAAGTATACATCCGTGAGAACATCCGTCTGTCCGTCCGTCACGTTTCTTGTGATTGGATCTCCTCTGCAACCACTGAAGTTACACTTTTGAAACTTTGCATGTGGATAGTACATTGAATGTAGATGGCAGTGAGCAACTTTTTTGTGACCTTGACCTCAACATGACCCCAAGATCAAAGGTCAAAAATTATGATTTGCCATATCTCCTAAACTATTGGAGTTACACTTCTGAAACTTTGCTTATTGGATCGTCCTTGGAATATACATGTAGAATATGTTGGGCTACTTTTGGTGTGACCTCGACCCCAAGGTCAAAGGTCAAAAAGTATGACTTTGCCATATCTTCTAAACTATTGGAGTTACACTTCTGAAACTTGGTTATTGGATGGCTGTTGGAATATAGAATAAATTGGGATACTTTAGGTGGACCTCAACATAACCCCAAGGTCAAAGGTAAAAAAAGTATGACTTTGGCATATCTTCTAAACTATAAGAGTTACACTTCTGAAACTTTGCTTATCAGTTAGAATGTTCTTTGCAACTTTTTTTAACTTACATGTAGTTTTGGCTAGCTAATACATAGTCATTAGTGTAAGTCATAGAAAAAGCGGGTATTTGCGATGGTATACCATCGACTGCAGATCTAGTTATTGTTATAATTTTATAATATTTATATATGCATATTAAATAAAATAGTTTCTAGTTTATTTTTTGCATTTTTTTTCTTAAAAAATCATCTTAATAGGCTCTGAATTTGACTTAATTGCTACACTAATTATCTGATTAATCAGTTGATGATTGGCAGTTAATTCAGAAAAGCTGTGAACATGATGTTTGGGACTCATTGCCACCCGTGATTGCCCAGCCGAGCTGAACTCACATTATTGCATTGGTGTCTCAACGTAATGTGAAACCGGTCCCAATAGCTCAGTTGGTAGAGTGTCCACTCTGGGGAACGGGAGGCCACGGGTTCGATGGCGGGCCGTGACATACCAAAGACATTAAGAATGGTACTAGCTGCTCCTCCCTTGGCACTCAGATTTACGGGGTAGAGCTGGGACTGGTAGACCCAGTGTCAGGATAATGTGACTGGGTGTGGTATCATGTAATGTGTTTGGGACATGCTACTTCAGTGAGGCAGCACTATAAAAGTGAGCATTGAGCTCCATGTCACACCCAGGCACCGTCGTGATATGACTGAAAAATTGTTGAAAGCGACGTTAAACCCGAATTCACACACACACACGCTCGCGCTTAATGTGAAGCTGCAGTAGGCACGCCACAACGGACCAACCCGGAAACAAAAACGGTTGCATATTCTGGCTGATACAACAAACTAGAAAAAACAAAACAAAAAAATCCGTCGGTGTCGTATTCTCCAGAAACAGGAACATGCTGATTAATTAATTAGACTTTTTTATTTCGAAGATTTATTCACTGGTCTATTTAAGAAACAACTTGAATAGATGAAATTTTATTGAAAAAAAATAAGCTTCATATTTTTTTTAGATATACTCCATTAAATAGTGATATAAAATTTGTTTTGTTTGAATTGGTGTTTAACATCCTCGTCAACACTATTTAGGTCATCTTGGAGACGTTGCTACCAGTTTTGTTGGACTTTTACCCGACATTGAGGTGAAATGACATCTCAAGCCCTGCCATCCAATGATACCAGAAGGCTTATATGCGTTGGACGATCTGACTCACACCGCTTTGCCTGGGCAGGCTTAGTCCTTCCAAGCGGTTTACCAGTACTAGTGTGTGGTCAGCTTCAGCTCTGTGTGGAAGCAACAACCAGTCCAATCTATTTCTCCAAGTCCCGATGGGCGGGGGCGAAAATTTGTCTTATTAAGTCTTATAACCCTATTTAGTTGGTCCCTATTTCACAGGTAACTTTAATTTGATTGTTTGTTTGGTTATTTAATTGTCATACCCAAGTGACCAATAGATGATTTGCCCAGCCCCTGTCAGCTAATTGTATGTGCCAAGGATGTACAGGCCGAGTTTATCATGTGCCGAGTTTGCTATGTGCCGAGTTGTCCCAGAACAGGTTGAAGACCCCTACCATAGTAACATGATTACTGTGTAGGCTTTCATCCTGCAAATCTGATGTGTATGCAATGTACACCTGTGCGTAATGGTCAGATGTGACCGATCCTGCGCAGTATAAACTTGTAGAAAGAAAGAATATTGAGCAGGCGACAATAGCATGGAAAGGATTAACTGCTTCAGCTTGGAAGGGATTAACAGGCGTGAGAAAGGCCAAATCACGGAATGTCCAGGTCTCATATTTTTCAGGCATATGCAGGATTTCAGGCTTTTAGGGCTTGATTGTTTTTTTTTATTTTTTCTTGATTTCAGGCTTTTTAGATTTTGATTTTTCCTCCTATATTCTGTTTAAAATGACTATTTAACACTTATCCTCTGATTAAAATTTTTTTGCTACACCCATTTCTGCCTATTCACCAATCAAATTATTTGATATAATGTATTCAAGTCACAAACTTCATTACAAACAGTGTAGATCCTGATCAGATGGCTTCTTCAGAAGCCATCTGATCTGGGTCTACACTGTTTGCAAAGGTAATGCTTGTCATGTACAGCAGGATGAGGGTTAAGATTGCAAAATCAGGTCTTTCAGGCTTTGAAAAACTTGGTCAGTATGAGGCCTGAATGTTTTGTGTGGAACGGGTTAACAACCATTTCTGTCGAATTGTAAATACAATGCTGACATTGTACACAAATAATATGTGTATGTTGATTGAAGACTGGAGACATGATAAGGCAGTGCATGTACACTGTCTAATCAGTGTTGCTTTCCACATGATGAAACCATGTTAACAGTACTTTATCTGACTGCAATAGAGCAGGCTGATCTTAATTTTTCCTGTAGATGCATGTGCATTCAGTGCATTTCTTGAGTGGCAACATTTCTTATCAAAAAAGAGCTGATCACATCATTCAACAGTGAACAAAATTTGTTGTGCACAAAAAGACCTCATATAAAAGAGGTTGAATTGCACTCTATCCTCATTCCTTATATTTTTTTTTGTTACATGTAAATGAATTTCACAGAAATGTCTTCGTCCTTTTAGACATTTTAGATACAGTAGCACGCAGGACATCTCCACGCAGTGCCAATGCTGATGTCACACTGCAGATTTTAAGAAATGTCTTCTTTTTAACATTTTGCATACGGTAGCATCCAGGGTACCTAGATGTCGTCTCTGCATCTCCACACAATACCAACGCCCTCGCTACTTATAAAACAAAAACCAATGTAATTACCTCACACCTTCCATCTAAGACAGCAAAGGTGCCCATTGCCTATGATTATATGATACGGCGAGTAAGGCTGACACGATTAATCGTAAAATCGATAAATCGATCGATAAATTCCAGAAAAATGATTATCATTTCTGATTTGCTTGTAATCGATCACTTGACAGGTACACGGGCCTCCGTGGTCTAGTGGATAAGAGTGCTGACTCTTAGTCATTAGGTCTCTCACCGCCGTAGGTTCGAGCCTCGCTCGGGCCATGTGTGAGACACCAAGTTCTGCAACGGAAGGTCAGGTGGTTTTTCTCCGGGTACTCCGGTTTTCGCCCACCTCTGATTAACGATCGGCTCGATATGAGTGAAATAATATTGAAAGGGCCATAAAACCCAAAACAAAAAAAAAAAAAACTTGACAGGTACAATTCACTAACCAAAGTTATGCCTAAAATAGCTGGGTAAGTGGCAAACAGTGCAGACCCTGATGGGACGCCGCATTCTGCGGCGTCTCATCTGGGTCTACACTGTTTGCTCAGGCCTGTCTGTTCAAATATACATATAGTAAAGTACAACATATGGTAAAGAGACATGCTCAGACAAGTAAAATTATGACAAAAACCTTAACGATTACTAATCGATTATCAATCCCAATGATACGTCTGATGATCGATTATCATTTCAGCTCCGATTAGCCAGCCATAACGGCGAGCAACAAAAACTGATATAATACTTTTGGGACCAGCGAACACACATCAGAGCTAATCAAAGTTGAAAAGATAATCGATTATCAGTGATGCCATTGCGATCGATAATGGATTAATAATCACTGGAGATTGGATCATAATTTTACATATCTGGCTTTCTGTCTAAGCATGACTCTTACCATATGTTATACTGTACAGTATATTTTTGGACATTCTGGCCTGAGCAAACAGTGTAGCCCCAGATGAGACGCCACAGAATGCGGCGTCTCATCAGGGTCTGCACTACTTGCCACTCATCCAGCTGTTTTAGACACAACATTGGTTAGTAAAGTGCACCTATCAAATAATCGATTACTAGCAAAATCTTGATAATACCGGTAACTTTGACTATGATGTGGAGCAGTGCATATTTTTTTTTTTTATAATTTATTCTGAAGACATACATAGACATACACAGCAAATTACGTGTATAACACATTAATGAATATTTCCCAAGTATCAAGTTCATATATAAATACATAGACCTGTACACATATACATGTACATGCATACACATACATATACTACACATTTACACACGCCTATCGGTGTGTGTATATATACACCCGCAAATATAAGTGCAATATGACATAGGCACGTCACATACACACACATACATATATTCATGCGCATATGATCCTATATATACTCATATACACGTATACATGGACTTGTGTTGCAGTAATTAAGCTCAATTATTCACAATGGCTTTTAAGACGACATTTTTACTATCATAGTTAAAGGTTCTTAATTACGGTCAGACTACTTTTTGTCAGGCTTAATATAAGTCAGTTCGAATCTTCAAATATTGTTATCCATTTGCCCCAATATTTTTGAAATTTTGTGTAGCGATAGTTTTTAATAGCGATCATTTTTTCTGACGCCAAAGCATTTTTAATTTCAAATTTCCATATGTTAAAATTTAAGGGTTTATTATTGATTCTACACTTATAAATAAAGTATTTTGTCAAAATAATGATAAAGTTGAATGGCTTATTGCAATCTTGGTTGTTGGAAATACCAAAAAAGACACAAAACATAGCTATACTAATAGACCCATTAATCTTTTCATTAATCCATTTTTCAATTTGATCCCAAAAATCAGAAACTATTCTACAATTCCAAAATAAATGAACTAAAGTCTCGGGCTGTACGTGGCAAAAACTGCAGAGATTATCATTTTTTATATTAATCTTATGGAGAAAGTCGTTGGTTGCTAAAATCCTGTGGAGAATCCTATATTGAAACCAATGCAATTTTGTGTTAGTACAAGATTTTGCAGGTATGTTATATATAGTTTTCCAATCTAGTTCTCTGTTAAAAATTTCATTCCATTTCCGTTGACTTTTTAACGTAATTACTTTTTCATTAATAAGATTATAAATATGTTTGCTTCCTTTTTTGTGTTTCATTATTTCTTTTATACTTAATGGAAGATAGCAATTACTCAATGGTATAGGCGTTAATCTGATATTAACATTTCTGACATAATTTCGCACAGATGAAATTATGCCAAAATAATCAAGATACTTAGTATTTATATGAAATTTCTGTACAAACTGATCATAATTTAAGAAAGATCCATCTTCGCTTATAAGATCTCTTATAAAGCATATATTTTTTTCAAACCATCTTTGATAAAAAATCGATTTATTATTTATTTAAATATTGTTATTGTCCCATAGATTTACTGATAATATATCTTCAACAACGGAAATTTCGGTATGTTTATTTACTTCGACCCAGGCCTCTAAAACATCATTCCAAAATAGATTTGTGTTATTAGATCTTATTTGTTTTATAAATTCTGTTCCTCGTTTCATTAACTGGTCTAAAGGAGCATATTTAGATTCGAAAAGTGTCTTATATTTAGTGTCTTTTACAATTAATCTCCGTATCCATGTGGATTTAAGAGCTACTATATAATTTACTAAATTAATCATCTTTAAGCCGCCGTATTCATAGTCTTGCACGAGTACATCTCTTTTCACTCTATCTACTCCGGATTGCCAGATAAAATTAAAAAATTTCTTATGGAGGCTATTAATAGTATCCATTGATGGGTTTGGTAATGCTATGAATAAGTGATTTAACTTAGATATTATCAAGGTTTTGAGAATTGTTATCCGGCCAAATGGCGTTAAAATCCTTTTAGACCATTGTTTAAGCTCTTTCTCAATCTGCGTTATCTTATCTTTATAGTTCAACTCTAATATATCATCTAGGTTACAAGAAAAATTAATTCCTAATATTGTAAAATTTCGCTCTGTCCAATCTAATTTGAACCTATGGTTAAAGGTTTCTCCACAGAATTTTCTGCTCCCAATCCAAACCGCTTTGGTTTTAGAAGAATTCATTTTTAAGCCTGACATATGAGCAAACATATTAAGAGTATCAAGCGCCTCTGTTAGTGACTGCTCAGATCCATCTAAGAGTATTGTGGTGTCATCTGCATACTGCGATAGTGTATACTCTACTCCACCAATGTTGATTCCATTAAGGTTAGTGTTATTTTTTAACATAAGTGACAAGATCTCTGCACATAGAAGAAAAATATAGGGAGACAGGGGGTCGCCTTGGCGACAGCCTCTTTGTATTGAGAAAAATTCTGACAGAAATCCGTTTTGTATAACCGAAGATGTTATTCCATTATAAAATGTATTAATCCATTTCTTTATTGAATTACCAAAATTAAAAAAAAGTAAGACTTTTTGAATAAAGTCCCATGAAATTGAATCAAATGCTTTTTCAAAATCCACGATCAAAAGCAAACCTGGTATATCTTCGTCATCGACATATTTTAAAATATCATAAATAAATCTAGTATTTTCACCTATGTATCTTCCGGATATGAAACCGGTTTGATCATGGGAAATAAGTTTTGAAAGTTTTGATTTAATTCTTTCAGCGATACATCCCGATGCTATTTTATATATAACATTTAACAAGGTAATTGGTCTCCAGTTTTTAATGAAATGCCTTGCTTTTTCTCCCTTTGGGAGACATGTGATTAAACCCTGTCGCTGGGTAACCGATAACATCCCTAATCTATAGCCCTCATTTATTGCCTTAACAATGAAATATTTTAAATCTGAATAGAAAAATTTAAAAAATTCTGCTGAAAAACCGTCAGAGCCCGGGCTTTTATTGTTTTTCATTTTGCTCAGTACAAAAGCGACCTCCTGTTCCCTTATTTCACCTTCTAACTCATTTTTCTCCTCTTCTGATAAAACGGGGTAATCTATGTTTAAAATTTCGTTGATGTTTAAATCATTTATATCCCTATGTTTGTATAGATCTGCATAAAATTGTTGTACCGTCTTTAAAATATCGTCTTGTTTCGTAATAAAAATTCCGTCATCTGTTAAAACCTTAGGTATTGTTTTATTAGTATAATTTCTTGACTCTAAAGCACAAAAATACTTTGTAGGTTTTTCACCTTCTTCGGCCCATCTTAATCTTGCTCGTACCATAATACCTTGTATTTTTTCTTTACGTAAAGTTTGCAGTTCTGTTTTCTTTTCCTCTAATAAAGGTAGATTTAAAGTATCGGATTCTTCAAGATGTTTTATTTCTTTTTCTAATTATTTTTCTTTAAGATCTTTTTGTTTCTTTTTATAGGCAGCATAGGAAATAGTTTTACCCCGGATTTCAATAAGGAGAGTTTCTAAAAATAACTGGTCTGAAATAGTAAATTGTAAATCATTACAGTTTCTGTTTTCTATGTAATCTAGGTTATATACTGGTAACATATATTGCTCTTTAACTTTTTTAATGCATTTTTGAACAGTTTCTACATATTCCCTATCTTTTAAAAGGCTATTATTGAATTTCCATAAACCTTTACCTTTTTTAAACTTAAAACTCATTTAGTAAAATTGATAGTACTACAATAGAATGATCGGACCTATATCCCGGTAAAATTTCAGTATTGTGTATACTACTCATAAAATTATCAGAGACTAAAAAAAAATCCAGCCTAGCTTGTTTTAGAGGGTTAGGATTACGCCATGTGTATTTCTGTGTATGGTCGTTTACTTCCCTGTATGGGTCAACAAGATTTAACTCCTCTTTCATAGAAAGTATGTATGCTTTTGCCCTCGGGTTATTAATACACATATGTACATAATTATAAGTACATGTATCTAAGTCTTGATCTTGGACTAAGTTGAAGTCACCGCAAATAATACATGTATCATTCTCGAAATCTTCAATACCTTCTACCAAAGCTTGGTAAAATTCGGGCGAGTCTTCATTGGGTCCATATAAATTTATAAGTGTTACCCTTTTCCCTTCTATTTCCATATCTAGTATCAAGCTATTACCCCCCATATCTCTTTTAACTTTATGTACCTTATATTCAAAGTCATTGTTAAATAGAATGCAAACCCCTCTGGCGTTTGAAGTAAAAGAATTAAATATCACTTCCCCTCCCCATTCTGCCCGAATATAAGGTTCTAATTTATCAGTAAAGTGAGTATCTTGTAAACAGTACATTTGGAATTGTTTACTTCTCATATGACAAAACATGTCCCTACGTTTTTGCTGATCATGCAGTCCTCTAACGTTGGCGCTTGAAATCTTAACTACGTTTGGTATATCTGTTTTTGCACCGTATAATTATTTTAAATTTAGACCATTGTAAAGTAGCCGAAAGCGGTATTCGGCTAAAATGAAACGACAAGTCTATATGAAAGTACAAAACCGGGAACAATTTTTTTTCCATGCACACACTGTATATGTCTTCGGAGAAAAACGAAATAACAATAAAAAATGAAAAAAATATAGAGATTAAGATAACCAGCACCTCCAGCTCAATGTATGGACAGTGTAATGACGTGACTGAATCCATTCCGACGGACAGATCAGTCGCGACTAACACTGTCAATGACATACATTTGGTCTCAGTCCTTTGCTACCTTTCCCGTTTTTTTGTGTGTATGTTCTTTTAACTTACTATATATAAGCAATGCAATCAAATGCGTCTTATTAAAGTGAGCTGAAAATAAGACACAAGTGGCCTAAAAAGAATGTAATTATATTATTATGGTGATATACCTGTGCGCATTTTTGGTGGTTCTAGAACTAACTTATTTATGAAAATGTCCGATTTTTACCCTTTTCTAATAAAAAACAACCAAACAAACAACAACAACAAAAAAATAACTTATATTGCTGGTGATTACAGGAAACCACGAGCAGTGCATATGGTTTAGAGAGGATGGTCCACCAAATATTTATATAAGTATAACACTTCGAAAATATATGCAGACATTTTCATTTCTGGCTAACTTCTCCTACGATTTAGATCCAATCAAGCTGAAACTTAACCCTTCTCTTGCTGAATATTCAGTTTTGCCATGCCAATTTCTGACTTTGAACCAATGAGATTACTTGATAAAATTTATTTCTACAAATTCATAAATTGAATGTCAAACAGTGTAGATCCTGATCAGATGGCTTCTCCAGAAGCCAAAACAGTGTAGATCCTGATCAGATGGCTTCTTCAGAAGCCATCTGATCTGGATTTACACTGTTTCCATAGATAGGGGTTGTCTTGAACAGCAGGATAAGAGTTAATATGTAGTTAGACCATGATATAGAGCAGTTCAAGGTTTATATATAACAAATATTCACTTGCTACAGGTGTATAATGCTCCGCTTTTCCTCATAATTCCTCATTTCTGGCTTAGAAGTACACCGCAACCTCGTTATAACATGGTTCATTATAACACGGTTTTGGATATAACACGCTTTCAAGATGGATCCCAAATATGTATAGATTATATAAATGGTCATTTTTCTATATAATCTATACATTTTTGTTTGGGTATAACACAGTTGTTTATGCTAGGTTCCCACTGTCGTGCGATCCGTTACGAACGCCACGATTGGTCATTCGTAGCTGGTCGTGGAATATTCTCTGAAAGTTCAGGTTTGGATACGAGGTGATGAGAGTCGATACGTTCTGGTACGATTCGTTGCGCTCAGATGCAATCCAATCACGATTTGTCAATTTCAGGTATCACGATCAGCCACGGTCTGCTCTCACGTTCAGATACGACCAAATGCGTTCCGATAGGATTGTTGCGATCCAGTCTTCGACTTGGTCTTGATCTGAAACGATCATCACGATCGAGTACCCCGAATTGGGACGATCTGATACGTGCAGATACGTTCTTATACGCTCATCACGAGCCGATTCGCTCCGTTACGATAGCATACGACTGTCGTCTCGATGTTTTTCACGATCATGATCGAGGGCGATCACGATTTGGGCTATGACTTGACCCCGACTGGTATATATACAGCCGGGCTGACCATGCACTTAATTGTTTCTTGATTTTTACAGCATAAACACTGACCCTCAACCATTGATGATGGTAGGAGTTGCGGATTGATGACAATGTGGCAATTTCTCTGGCTGGAATGGTTCAGGCTTGCTGTTTCCATTCTTAGCTTCCATTGCCCTTGGGTGGCATCTTTCAAAGGGTTTAAAAATACTAGCAAAGGCCTGTATAAACCAGGGATTGCAGGATCGATCTCGGGCTTCTCCAGACATTCGGATGAGTCTAGAAACAGAGGTTCCGTCTCCGTATGACCTTAGTTATTGGTGGGACGTAAAACTGAAAAACACTCACTCACTCATGAGCAGATCGCTGAATGAGTCGCATTTAATCTTGAGAACTCGAAATAGATCGTGGACGTTCGTATAAAAACATAGCCTACTCGTATCTAATCGCATTTACTCGTATCATCTCGTATCTGATCACGAGCCATTCGTGACAGGTCTTGAGCAATGGGACCCGACAGAGCGTAACAAATTGTGACAGATCTTGTGAGATCGCAACACATCTCAACAGAACGCGGTGTTTGTTTTGTCCAAGATTGGCCCCGATCACCGCGATTTGGAAGCATGATTAGATGCAATCCGTCGCGCTTTGTTACGATGCAACACGATGTGATACGATGATCCCGATTTGAAATCGATCGTGTTGATCGTGGAAAAATTTTGAACCGTTCAAAAATTTTCTACGATTAACACGATTACCACGACTGACCTCAAGATCTGATAAGATCTGATAGGATCACCACGATTAGTCCACGATTAAGAACACGATTGCAATCGTGGCGCGAATCATGATAGTGGGAACATGGCATTAACTAACACGGTTTCTGCTTTGGACCCCATTAATAGTGTTGTAAAGAGGTTGTGGTGTATATTTTGTGCCCATTATTATCAAATCTTTTTGGACCAAATGGAATCTTCCTCCTAAAATAAAGCAGGAGTCCATTTCAAAATTTAGGGGTGTCAGGTTGTGTTTTCTTCAAAATTGATTTGGAAAATGGCTGATCTTAAGCAAACAGTGGAGGCCCTGATCAGACCCTGCATTCTGCGGCATCTGATCAGGGCCTGCACTGTTTGTCAGGGTACCCATTTTGGGTTTTCTGGTATACAATGGGTTAAATTTATTTTCATTGTCAAACTTTAATTACCTTTTTCAGGATGGCTGCCACATTATTTGTCCAGCCACTGGATCTTGTGAAGAATCGAATGCAGCTCAGTGGTATGTATATAGCTGACATGATTAATAAGATAATCTATTAATCGATCAATAAATTCCACAAAAAATTATTATCGTTACTGATTTGCTATTAATTGATATTTGATTTGTTGCATAACTGTATTTACCCTAAGTATTCGGACACCTCAGTTCTTTACCATACTTGTTCTGAACTTTAATCAATTTACTACCCATTGTTGTGTCTTAAAATACCTGGATGAGTGACAAATAATGTAGACCCTGATGAGATGCCGTATTCAATGGTGTCTCATGTGGGTTTTTTGTTTGATTTGAGGTTTAACGTCCCCGTCAACACTGTAAAGGTCATTTTGGAGACGTTGCTTCCAATTTTGTGGGACTTTTACCCGACATTGAGATGAAATGACATCTCAAGCCCTGCCGCCCAATGAAACCAATAGGGTTTATTAGCATGGACGGTCCGCCTCTCACCGCGTTTCCTGGACAGACTTAGATCCTCTAAGCTGTTTACCAGTACTAGTGTGCGGGCCAGATTCAGCTCTGCGTGGACTCATGTGGGTCTACACTTTGTAACAAATGCATGTAGTAAAGTATTGTATAGAGGATCTTACATGAGCATTCATGTATTATTGAATTTATTAAATGAGTTGAGGGAAAGGGATAAAAATTTGAGGCTTTGCTGAGCATTTTATCCCTTTTCCTCAACGAGTTTAATAAATTCAATAATACATGAATATAAATGCAAGATTCTATTTATCATATGATATTAAAAAATGCATTTTATTCATGATTGTTTTACAAAAATGTAAATATTCCCCCATTAATAAACACAACGTTGAGGACGTCATACTTGTAACATTACAGGGTGTATCTAACTAATTTGCATATTTAATCCACTAGTGGATTATCAAATTTATTACAGGGCCTTATTTTTCTCTCAGACACGAGGTCATTTGATAAAATATGTGGCAAGAGTCTTGCTTAGTAAGCCAGAACAGGCAGACAGAAAGCCAGAACAGGCAGACAGAAAGCCAGAACAGGCAAAAAATCTTCAGTGTCAGGATCCTAAGTGTCAAATTACCAACTGATTATCGATCACAATGGCAGAGTTGATAAACTATTATCTTTCCAGCTCTGATTAGCCAGCCCTATATGTAGTCTTAAGTTTCCCATGGCCACAAGATAACTGTCACATAGGAACAGATAAGGTGGGTATTTTATGATAATTGAAGGATAGGTTTCCTTATTTCTCCATATAAACCTATGAGAATTCACACAACAAAAAAAACTCTCCTTCCGTTATCACAAAATACCCACCTTATGATGGGGTTTTCAGTTGATAATAAGGCAAACTTCAATGGCTCAAATACGTTTGGGCCCATGCACAGGATTGAACTTACATAGCAAAAGATAAAGTTGTTATTTTGAGATAGTTTTTGTCAATTCTCCATAAAAAAACCTATGTTGTGGGTATTCATCTAAGAACCGCCTCTACAAGGTGGTTCTAATGAATACCCACAGCATAGGGTTGTATGCAGAAATAAGGAAAACTATCCTTCAATTATCACAAAATATGCACCTTATCTGTTGCTATTACTTACCATCAGCATTCCCCTTTAATGTTCAAGTCCATTTCTCAAGAAATACCGTATTCGCCCTAATTAACGCACAGTGCGCTTAGTTTTTTCAAAATCGTGTCAAAAAATCACAGTGAAAAGTCTTCCCAATTAGCGCACACTCGATGCGAAAACAATAGCTTCCGAGATGATGCATACTGATCTTTAATGGGATGGAAAAGGATACTAAAGCATTGCCTTCACTGTTGAAGAAATAACAGTAAGTTTTTATAGAGTTACTGTGAGAGTTTCCATGGGGAGGTTACTGTAAAGTGTGCGCTTATGCATTTCCTTTTCAAAAATAGCTTTGGTGTGCGCTTATAGGAGCATGTACGGTAATTAGGGCGAATACGGTATAAGAGCTCAGCCTCCAGTGATGATACTTGGTACAAATTTGTTTTTATGGTTGGCAACATTAATGCAAGCCTCCATATGTGTATTTGACCCAGACCTACATTTCAGGGCTCACTGACTTTGTGAACCATTGCATCCACCCTAGCATTACCCCTAATGTTCAAGTCCATATCTCAAGAACTGTAAGGGCTTAATTATTGATACTTGCATCTAGGATGGCAGCTTTAATGCAAGCATCCATATTTGACCCTGGCCTACATTTCAGGGTTCACTGACTTTGTGAACCATTGCAACAACCCTAGCATTCACCCCGCATATTCAAGTCCATTCCTCAAGAACTATAAGAGCTTCATTATTGATACTTGGTACAGAATTGCATCTAGGATGGCAACTTAAATGCAAGCATCCATATTTGACCTTAACCTACATTGTCTTCTTCAAACAGACCACCTTGGCCTAGATGGTAAGAGGGCTTTCCCTTAATCATTAGGTCTCTCTCTCTGATGTGGGTTCAAGCCTGGCTCAGCTTACATGTATGTTTGAGATGCCAAGTTCTGCAATGGAAAGTCAGATGTTCCAGTTTTCGCCCACCTCAGAGGTTTAAGTGACCTCTTGATTAACAGTCAAATGAAAATTAGTGAAATAATCATGAAAGGATTGTATGTACTCCCCCCCCCCACCACCAACACACACACTCCCAGCCCCACCCCTCACACACATACAGACACAGTATGATTCAGCATTTGCATCCACTCAGGCTAGTCACAACCTTTGCTATGTGCTTTGTGGATGCCTTTTTGTCCAAAAGCTAATTCATGCGAACACGAATGAGTAGGTATGCTGCCAAGTTTTTTCAACAACAAGAATAACAATAATGGTACCTTGCCTATCATTAGAGGTCTACTGACAAAGGAAAGAACCATTTTCAGAGCGTCTCGGTTTAATAGCTAAAGAAAGGTCTGAGAGTTGTATCCCTTCTAATGTTTTAATAAATATTAGACATAGCCCCAGATAAGAGGGGCTGTCCACATTATTTTTTTTTTATTTCTGCACGAAAACATACGTAATGGATACTCATTAGAAGTGCCTCACTGCGTACATGTATGTTCATGCAGGAATAAGCAAAATATCTATTTTTTTCTGATGAAAAAGCACCTTACATGTATCTGTAGCTATGGTAGACCAGGTCTGACCTGTTTATCCATTCACCTGAAAATACTGAATACCTGATTTGTATTGTATATTAGTACATGTATATTGGGCATTCCTAAGCTTGTTGCTGTCATTTTTCACTGGTTGCAAGTTGCACTTTCACGGCAGCAAATTTGCTACTTGTTACTGGTAATTTTAAATGCTGTATGCAGGCTGATGTGGAGTCCTTATTGAGCACACACAGTTGAAAAGACGCACTTAATTTGCCTGTAAACAACCGTAGACTGAGAGTAGCTCACATATTTGAAAGATAACATGAGTTGGGATGATTTCTTGTGACAGGTCTTACCGCATTCAAGAATTTATCTTTTTCTGGTGAACAACAAACTCGTGGCTCTTTTTTTCTGATTTCACTATATATTGCCAAAGAAATGGCAGTATCATAGCCCAAGATGAGAGGGGGTGTCCAAATATTATTTTTCTTATTTCTGCACAAAAACATATGCTGTGGGTACTCATTAGAAGCGCCTCGGTGAGGCGCTTCTAATGAGTACCCACAACATATGTTTTCGTGCAAAAATAAGAAAAGTATCAGTACAATTGATGTTTTCGGATGAAAAAAAAACACCTTATCTGGAGCTATGTTTAAACAGTATACTGCCCTAGGAAGCAATTTAGTCTGGTTTACCTTTGTATGTTTCATTTCAGGGGAGGGAGGAGGTGCAAGAGCACACAAAACCAGTCTGCATGCCATCAGACATATCATAAAGAATGAAGGCCTCTTTGCTCTTTATACAGGGTAAGTACATGTACCTTTCAGGGGAATGGATACACTTTCAGGTTGTGTGTGAGTATGGGGGTGGGGAGGGGGGGGAGGGTCAAAAAATAATTTTGTCTCCCATATCAATATGGGCCTACCGGCCCCGATAGCTCAGTTGGTAGTGTCCGCTCCGGGGAACGGGAGATCTCGGGTTTGATCCCGGGCCGCGACATACCAAAGTCATTAAAAATGGTACTAGCTGCTCCTCGCTTGGCACTCAGCTTTACTGGGTAGAGCTAGGACTGGTCGATCCAGTGTCAGGATAATGTGACTGGATAATGTGACACACACACACACACACACACACACACACACAATATGGGCCTCTGGCCCCCATCCATTGGTGCTTGGTTTAAACAGTATTTAATTGTCAAAAGTAATGTACATGTACAGTCAATTACAACAGCAACTAACAGGATCTGACAGTAAGCTTTTGCTTATATCAAAGTCATCAGGGTTTGGAGAAATAGATTGGACTGCCTGATGCTTCCATGCAGAGCTGAAACTGACCACACATGAGAACTTGTAAACCACTTAGACGGACTATGCCTGTCCAGGCAAAGTGGTGCGAGTCAGACTGTCCAGTGCATATAAGCCCTATTGGTTTCATTGGGAAGCTTCTGCTTCTGAGCAAATTCTTTCCTTAAAGCCTATACATGTACCTCCTTTTTCAGATGCTGTCTATGAGGGCAAGATTTAGTAATAATAGTCTTATTAAACTTCCAAGAAATCCAGCCAGGGATTAAGACCATAAAAATATCTGTGCATTCACTCTATTCTGGTATGTTTTGAACAGTACACAGGTTTTCATGTTTTGTTTGTTTGATTTGAGGTTTAACGTCCCCGTCAACACTGTAAAGGTCATTTCGAAGATGTTGCTTCATATTTTGTGGGACTTTTACCCAACATTGAGATGAAATGACATCTCAAGCCCTGCCGCCCAATGAAACCAATAGGGTTTATTAGCATGGACGGTCCGCCTCGCACAGCGGTTCCTGGACAGGCTTAGATCACCATTACTAGTGTGCGGGCTGGATTCAGCTCTGCTTGGAAGCATCATGCAGCCCATATATTTCTTCAAGCCCCTATGGGCGGGGGCCAACAGGTTTTCATGTGGAATATCTTACATAACGCTAACATTTTTGCAATGTTGATGCAATGTATGTTACCATGACTATACATTTTTGTTTGGATATAACACAGTTGTTTAACTAACACGGTTTCTGCTTTGGACCCCATGAATAGTGTTAAAAAGAGGTTCTGGTCTATTTGTTTGAAAGCTAAATCCAAATTGTATCCATCATTTGTTCTCAATAAGTACTATACACATGTAGGTACTGTTGTTCAATTGCACGGCAACAAAGTAACAATGATTAACCTTTTTTTGTACCAAATGGAATATTCCTCCTTATATATAGCAGCAGTCCATTTCAATATTTAGGGGTATCAGGTTATGTTTTCTTCAAAAACTATTTGGAAATTGGCTGAAAATTTTGCAAACAGTGTAGGCCCTGATCAGACACCACGTTCTGTGGCATCTGATCTGGTCCTGCACTGTTTGCCAGGGTACCCGTTTTGGGGTTTTTGGTACTAAATGAGTTAACTGTCTCTCGCCATGTAGATTTTTCCGTCATTTGATTAATACATATACATGTTTGTTTACAGGTTGTCAGCAGGTTTGTTGAGACAGGCTTTGTATACAACAACGAGACTTGGGATCTATACCAATCTGTTTGAATATGTTCAAAGGTATGTGTGCAATTTTGAGCTTGAAAACTTCGCTCGAGAACCTTTTTGTCGCTCCTGCTTTGAGCATGGCACGACGTAGGAATTGAACTTTCTGTCCGTTTGTCAAGCCGTCAACATCTGCGATCACCCTAACTTTCACCCTAATGTAAGATTCCCCCACAGGCGCAACATAGCCTTTGGTGAAATTCTTGTTGATAGATTGTTTTAAAAAACAATGCATATGCCTTTGAGGGCAATCTTGGTTAAATATTCCAACCAATTTTACTCCAGAGTCCTGCCTCCTTTATCAAGGGTTCTGTAAACTTTTTTTCAGGACCCTGCCTTCTTTATCAAGGGGCCTATCTTCTTTATCAAGGGTCCTATCTTATTTATCAAGGGTCCTATCTTCTTTATCAAGGGTCCTATCTTCTTTATCAAGGGGCCTATCTTCTTTATCAAGGGGCCTATCTTCTTTCTCAAAGGCATCAGGTTAATTAGTCCATGCAATGTACACCACTTTAAATCCCACATTATAGAGAGAAAATGTGGTTCACAGGGGCGTGTATTTTTTCCTTATTTTTGCTTATGTGTGTTTGATTTTTTATGTCCCACTAACAACAAAGGTCATAGGGAGACGGGACCTTGATTTAGAGACTCATCCGAAAGTCTGGAGGAGCCCAGGATCGATCCCATGATCCCCACTTTATGAGGCGAGTAGCATAATCACAACACCATGGAGGCTTCTCTTATTTTTGCATAGAAACATAGATTGTGACCTAAGTAATGGGATAGATAGGCCTTAGCAAACAGTGCAGACCCAGATCAGACTGCTCCTGAAGGAGCAGTCTGATCAGGGTCTACACTGTTTACCATTCCGTCTGCACCTTTTGGACTCCTTGCTGGATGATGAAACAAATTTGTTAAAATTTTAGATGAATTACAGTCAGTCCAAATTTTTACGGTATGTTTGGACTAGAAATGAGAAAAATATTAAAAGTTTAAAAAAAAAAATACTGGTCCAGAGATACATGTATTAGCAAATGGATGTGTTATTGTTATTGGGAGACCTCTGAAATGGAAAAGAATTTACAAAATATAGATGATATCTAGGTGGTACATGAATTAGTTTCCAATCAAACAGTGTCTGCCATTGTCTGAATTTTTACAGTATAATATTTAAATGGAAAATACTAATGTTAAGGTGACTTCTCTGTGTCGCAAATGGTATACCTTGCAAACATGTAATAAAGGGACACCACAACCTCTTTATAACACTATTAATGGTGTCCAAAGCATAAACTGTGTTACTTAAACAATCATGTTATATCAAAACAAAAATGTATAGATTATATAGAAAAATGACCATTTATGGTCATTTTTCTATATAATCTATACATTTTTTGATCCATCTTGAAACCATGTTATATCCATAACCGTGTTATAATGAACAGTGTTATAATGAGGCTGTGGTGTAGTTGGTGCTATGCATGTGTACAGAACAAACTGCAAACAGACTATGTATCAAAAACTGTGTATATTTCAGGGATGGTAAACCACCAGGCTTTGCAATGAAGGCCAGTATTGGTTTGGCTGCTGGGGCTACTGGTGCTTTTGTAGGGACTCCAGCAGAAATATCACTCATCAGAATGACAGCTGATGGCAGGTAAGATATGGTGGACGAGGCTCAAGGAAAGGAGCCATGAGCTTATTCAGGGATTATTTTCCCCTTATTTTATAAGAAATATACAGTTGAACCTCTGGGAGAGTCCACCTGTGAACAAAGACGACCCGTCTACAAAGACCACTTGATTCCTCCCATCCAAACAGACTATATATTGCATGCACCTGTGAACAGAGACCACCTGTGCACTAGGACCAGAGGACAGCCAAAATCCTTCCTAAATGCATATTTTCACCCTGAACAAACATCACTTTTACTTTGAATACCATTGACCAAAGTTTTAAATTGGGCAATTAGTTGTTTGTGAAAAACTTTAAATGAGCTAAATTAAAATTTGAAGTGAGTCATTATTAAAACCTGAACATAATGTTGTCTTTTGGGGTTTTAATTAGTTAATCTATCAGGTCTGACTGGGGTTATCCAATGTATATCTGAATTAATGCTATGAAATATCCCTTGTCTTCTTGAAGTACAGCAGTTGATGCAAAACTGACCCCCTGAATGAAGGCCACCTGTGAATAAAGACCATATTTCCTCTTTCCCATGAGTGGTCTTTGTAGACAGGTTTGACTGTACATTGAAATATCAGTGACTCGAACATTGATGGCTTATTTACCCTGGTTCATTTGAACTCATTCTTTAGTTCATATGGAATTCAAGACAGCAAATATGTAGGGATAATTTAGGGAGATTTTTCCTAATTTATCGAGGAAATGTACCGGTATGTTGTGTGTATCCGTTAGAATCAGCTCACCAAGGCAGTTCTAATGATGGCACACACAAAAAAAAATACTATTATTTTATAAGAGATTAAAGTTCATCCCCATTATGCTTCTTTACATGGTGTTATGGTTAGCTCCCAGAGGCTCAAACTCATTACATTAACATCTCATAGTGCATTATTTCATTTCGTATCTGTGATACTTACATACAAAACATTGTTTGTAGGTGCTCATTTGAGGTGGTTCTAACGAGTACCCACAGCCTATGTCTTGGAGCAGCCGCCCCCGCCCGTAGGGGCTTCAAGAAATATATGGGCTGCATGGTGCTTCCATGCAGAGCTGAATCCGGCCCGCACACTAGTACTGGTAAACCGCTTAGAGGATCTAAGCCTTCCAGGAACTGCGGTGTGAGGCGGACCGTCCATGTTAATAAACCCTATTGGTTTCATTGGGCGACAGGGCTTGAGATTTCATTTCATCTCAATGTCGGGTAAAAGTCCCACAAAATTGGAAGCAACGTCTCCAAAATGACCTTTACAGTGTTGACGGGGACGTTAAACCTCAAATCAAACAAAAACAAAATGTCTTGGAGCAGAAATTTAAGAAATTATGTATACCCCCGTAAACCCCAGTTTTCTCTATATAAAGTGTGGTTTATGGGGGTGTGAATTTCATGGATTTGTTAATGCGATGTACTCATTTCGAACAAAGTTCATGACCCCAAAGGTGTTCGAGTCCTTGAAGTTTAACTGTATGTTGTGGGTAGTTAAATTTCCACAACCCATAGCTCAACACCTGCCAAGCCCACAAGGGTTTACGTGGGTACATGTATATAGCAATGTCAAGTATGATCATGGCATCAGTAGTATGAGAAGACATAAATGGGTCTTTAGCTATTCTTCTGCTATTCAAGTTCCTTCAGTTGGGAGTCAGGGTCAGCTACAAACTCCATCCCACCTACGCACCCCCACGTCATAACTAGGAGACTTAACCTCAAATTGGCACTTTTTCAGAATATGTATGCATGTATAATAAATTTTCTGCATGACGTCATTGCCGTTAGATATCAGATGCAGTATAGCCCAATGGTAAGATTTGATGGTACCCAAATAATCATGCAATATCAAGCAAACATGCTGATATTGTGTAATATCATCGTGATTTCTCGAATTTTATTGTTAATTTCTACTGTAATGATTCTTAGTAATGGGACAGACAGGCCTAAGCAAACAGGGCAGACCCAGATCAGACTGCTCCTGAAGGAGCAGTCTGATCAGGGTCTACACTGTTTGCTGTTCCATCTGTACATGTTTGACTCCTTGCTGGATCGTGAAACAAATTTGTGTAAAATTTTAGGAGAATTACAGCAAGTCTTCAAGGTGTCTGAATTTTTAGGATTTTTACGGTAATCTTCCAATATTTATAGCTGCATGTACAGTCCAACCTGTATTAAGCAAACACCTAAGGGATAATCAAAATTTGCTTGCTTCAGACAGGTGCTTGCTTAATACAGGTGGATTTTAATGCATTTTGCTTTTTTGGGAACCAAATACATGCTTGTTTAAGACAGTTTGCTTGCTTATTAGAGGTGGCCATTAAAACAGGTTTTACTGTATATAATAATTTAACCATTTTTGTACCAAATGGAATCTTCCTTTTTGTCGCACCTGCTTTAGCAGGAAGACATAGGCGTGCAAGTTTCCGTCCGTCCGTCCGTCCGTCCGTTCGTCCGTCCGTCCGTCCGTCCGTCCGTCAACATTTTACACTGGATGTCTTGTCATCGCAACTCCTCCTACACATTTAGACCGATCATTTGGAAACTTTGCATGTGCTTTCGCCATGGTATGAGGATGCGCATGTGGTTTGGACTTAATCTTCAAATCAATTTTTGTCACTTTTTCCATATTGTGAACTTAGTCATTTTTAGGTATGCGATACGTACCTCTTGTCATCGCAACTCCTCTTACAGTTTCATACCGATTATTTTCAAACTTTGCGTGTGTTTTTGCCATGGTATGAGGATGCGCATGTGGTTTGGACTTTATCGTCGGATCATTTTTTGTCACTTTTTCCACATTGTGAACTTAGTCATTTTTAACCTTCAATTGATATATGATAGGTACCTCTTGTCATCGCAACTCCTCATGCAGTTTTATACCGATCATTTTGAAACTTTGCATGTGCTTTTGCCATGGTATGAGGATGTGCATGTGGTTTCGACATAATTTTCAGAATATATTTTTCCACTTTTTGCACATTATGAACTTAGCCATTTTTAAGCTTCATTTGATATACGATAGGTACCTCTTGTCATCGCAACTCCTCCTACAGTTTTATACCGATTATTTTGAAACTTTGTGTGTGATTCTGCCATGGTATGAGGATGCGCATATGGTTTGGACTTTATCTTCGGTTAAATTTTTGTCACTTTTATCACATTGTGAACTTAGTCATTTTTAACCTTCAATTGATATATGATAGGTACCTCTTGTCATCGCAACTTCTCTTGCAGTTTTATACCGATAATTTTGAAACTTTGCGTGTTCTTTTGCCATGGTATGAGGATGCGCATGTGGTTTGGACTTTATCGTCGGATCATTTTTTGTCACTTTTTCCACATTGTGAACTTAGTCATTTTTAACCTTCAATTGATATATGATAGGTACCTCTTGTCATCGCAACTCCTCTTGCAGTTTTATACTGATCAGTTTGAAACTTTGCATGTGCTTTCGCCATGGTATGAGGTTGTGCATGTGGTTTCGACATAATTCTCAGAATTTTTTTTTTTCACTTTTTGCACATTGTGAACTTAGCCAATTTTAAGCTTCAAGTGATATACAATAGGTACCTCTTGTCATCGCAACTTCTCTTACAGTTTTATATTGATCATTTTAAAACTTTGTGTGTGTTTTTGCTATGGTATGAGGATGTGCATGTGGTTTTGACTTTATCTTGGGATCAATTTTTATCACTTTTTCCACATTGTGAACTTAGTCTGTTTTTACCTCACATATATAGGCTATGGATTCTTCTCAAAGCCCTATATTCATTTCTTCTGCCTTAAATAAACTTATATTTTTTGTGTGGGGCAGGTGGGGAGCAGGTGCGACATCAACTTCACCGAAGTTGAATTTCTGGTTATATATAGCAGGAGTCCATTTCAAAATTTAAGGGAGTCAGGTTGTGTTTTCTTCAAAATCTATTTGGAAAATGGCTGAGCATTTTCACAAACAGTGTAGGCCCTGATCAGACGCCGCATTCTGCGGCGTCTGATCTGGGCCTGCACTGTTTGCCAACTATCCGTTCTGGGGTTTCTGGTACAAAGTGGGTTAATGTTCTTCATCTGGGGCCAGTTGTTCAAAGCATCGTTAGCTTAACGAGCTCGTTAGTGGTCAAATTGTTAACTGTTCTAGCAAGTTTAATATTTATAATTTTGGTATTTTTGCTGAAAAAATGTGAGCAGCTTTTGCGTCAGCAAAAGCTGCTCACATTTTTTCAGCAAAAATATTAGCATATTTGCCAAAAAAAATGATCAAAGTTTTAACGATACATTAACTAACGATGTCGTCAGTTTTGAACAACTGGCCCCAGAACTGTAATTCTTTACAGGCTACCAATAGCAGAACGTAGAGGCTACACTAGTGTATTTAACGCTCTCAGCAGAATGGCAAAAGAAGAGGGTGTACTAACTCTATGGAGGGTAAGCCGTTATGACATTGCCTGAAGAATTTAACCATTGTCCTGCTGAACAAATTAATTTTGCCACACCCATTCTTAGTATTAACCAACCAAATAGCTTGAGATAATGTTTTTGTTCAATTCACAAACTGTATGACAGTGTAGATTTTAATCAGAAGCAATCTGATCTGATCTACACTATTTGCAAAGATAGGAGCTGTCATGTTCAGCGCGACAAGGGTTAACCCACTGAGTACCGGAAACCCCAGAATTGGTAATTGGCAAACTGTGCAGACCCAGAGCAGATGCTGCAGAACAGCCGCAGAACATGGTGTCTGATCAGGGCCTACACTGTTTGGAAAAAGTTCAGCCATTTTCCAAATAAATTTTGAAAAAAACACGACCTGACAGCCTAAACTTTTGAAATAGAACTGTCTATATATAAGGTGGAAGATTCCATTCAGTACAAAATGGGTTTAATCCCCCACCCATAGGGGCTTGAAGAAATATATGGGCTGCATGATGCTTCCACGCAGAGCTGAATCCGGCCCGCACACTAGTACTGGTAAACCGCTTAGAGGATCTAAGCATGTCCAGGAACAGCGGTGTGAGGTGGACCGTCCATGCAAATAAACCCTATTGGTTTCATTGGGCGACAGGGCTTGAGATGTCATTAGGGCCCCGCACTGAAAGTGTGGGTGCCCTATAGTTATCACTCTGTCTGTCTGTCTGTCCATCCGTCTGTCCGTCCACAAATTTCTGATAGCGCTGCCGGGGCCCTAGTCAGTTTCACTGACAGCTCTAGTTTCATCTCAATGTCGTGTAAAAGTCCCACAAAATTGGAAGCAACGTCTCCAAAATGACCTTTACAGTGTTGACGGGGACGTTAAACCTCAAATCAAACAAACAAAAACAAAATGGGTTAAATTGGCATTGCCAGATTAGCTCCATCATAAAAAAACCCTATCTTTGGGGTTTGCAACAAAGCATTACATTAACAAGTCTGTCCTTTGTCCCTTAACTACTCTCAAGAAACAAATGTTGTGGACATACATTAGAATAACCTTTCTTTAAAGGCACTTCTGACAAATATCCATAACATTAGTTTAGGAATACTATTCTACAGATTTCTCGTTCTTGTTTTATTTTAGGGATGTATACCAACTATTGGCCGAGCCATGGTTGTCAACGCAGCCCAGTTAGCATCATATTCACAAGCTAAAGAGGGTCTTAAGTCAACAGGTAATACATTTAAACCTTTTTATAACACTGTTTACTATAGCATGGTTTTGGACATGTGCGTGAGTGTTTGAGCTTGATTCTCTCCAACCGCGAAGGTCAAACGGAGACGGAACCTCAGTTTAAAGACTCATCCGAAAGTCTGGAGAAGCCTGGGATCGATCCTGCGACCCCTGGTTTACAAGGCGAGTAGCATAACCACTACACCATGAAGGCTTCTGGTTTTGGATGTATCAAGGTTCAAAAATGGATGTTAAAATGTACAGATTATATAGAAAAATGACCATAAATGGTTGGTTGCCTGTATGTAAACTTATTCTCGTCCAAGTCATCCTTACTGACAGACATACAGCGGAGACCAGTCACAGCAACGGATAAGGTTGGTATTTTGTGATAATTGAAGGATGGTTTTTGTCATTTCTTCATAAAAACCTATGTTGTGGGTATTCATTAGAACCACCTCTATGAGGTGGTTCTAATGAATACCCACAACATAAGTTTATATTATTATGAAGAAATAAGGAAAACCATCATTCAATTAATGCAAAATACCAACCTTATATGTTGCGAGGGACCTTGCGGTAGCTTCATGTAAGAAGGCATGCATCTATCACGATGAGCAGCACAATTATGAAGATTGTAATTGCTAAGGGCCCTTTGCTCATGTTTTGGCTTTTTTAGGGGAACGGATACACCTTCAGGGGAGGCAACTCCTGCAAAAGTATTTTGTCTCCCATGTCAATAGGGTCAACTCTTAAAGGAAAGAATTTGCTCTTTCCTTTAAGAGTAGACACCCTTTTTAGCTCACCTGTCACGTAGTGACAAGGTGAGCTTTTGTGATCACTTTTTGTCCGTCGTGCGTCCGTGCGTGCGTCCATAAACAATTTCAAATAAGTATATCTCTAAAACCAGATGG
Organism: Lucinisca nassula; assembly: GCA_963580285.1. Classification (NCBI taxonomy): domain Eukaryota; kingdom Metazoa; phylum Mollusca; class Bivalvia; order Lucinida; family Lucinidae; genus Lucinisca; species Lucinisca nassula. The sequence continues at coordinate 102,604,830 of OY757023.1, read as the reverse complement.
CCAATCTTGATCAAATTTCATGTGAAGCATCATCAGGTAGGGGGAAAGGCTGCATAAGGTTTTTGGGCTGATCAGATTGGAATTCTGGTTTCCATGGCAACATATAGCTCCCATAGACTTATAATGGGAAAAATTTAAAAAATCTTCTTCTCTGAAACCACAGGGCCCAGAGCTTAGATATTTAGCTTGTAACAATGTTACGTGGTCAGCTATGAAAATCCTGCCAATCATGCCCCTGGGGTCCAAATTGGCCACACCCCGGGGCCCCTTAGCTCCTATAGACTCATAATGGAAAAAAAGCTTCAAAAATCTTCTTCTCTGAAACCACAGGGCCCAGAGCTTAGATATTTAGCATGTAGCAACAGCAAGTGGTCACCTACATAATTCCTGCCAATCATGCCCCTGGGTTCCAAATGGGCCACGCCCCGGGGCCCCTTCGCTCCCATAGACTCATAATGGAAAAAAGCTTCAAAAATCTTCTTCTCTGTAACCACAGGAGCCAGAGCTTAGGTATACAGCATGTAGCAACGGCAAGTGGTCACCTACATAATTCCTGCCAATCATGCCCCTGGGGTCCAAATTGGCCACACCCCGGGGCCCCTTAGCTCCCATAGACTCATAATGGAAAAAAAGCTTCAAAAATCTTCTTCTTTGAAACCACAGGGCCCAGAGCTTAGATATTTAGCATGTAGCAACGGCCAGTGGTCACCTACATAATTCCTGCCAATCATGCCCGTGGGTTTCAAATGGGCTACCCCCGGGGCCCCTTCGCTCCCATAGACTCATAATGGAAAAAAAGCTTCAAAAATCTTCTTCTCTGAAACCACAGGGCCCTGAGCTTAGATATTTAGCATGTAGCAATGGCAAGTGGTCACCTACAAAATTCCTGCCAATCATGCCCCTGGGGTCCAAACGGGTCACACTCCAGGGCCCCTTAGTTCCTATAGATTCATAATTGAAAAAAAGCTCCAAAAACCTTATTCTCTGAAACCACAGGGCCCAGAGCTGAGATATCTAGTATGTAGCAAAGGCAAGTGGTCACCTACATAAATCCGGCCAATCATGCTCCTGGGGTCCAAATGGGCCACACCCTGGGGCCCTTAGCTCCCATACACTCATAATGGGAAAAAAAGTTTCAAAAATCTTCTTCTCTGAAACCACAGGGCCCAGAGCTTAGATATTTAGCATGTAGCAACGGCAAGTGGTCATCTACATAATTCCTGCCAATCATGCCCCTGGGTTTCAAATCGGCCACGCCCCGTGGCCCCTTAGCTCCCATAGACTCCTAATGAAAAAAAGCTTCAAAAATCTTCTCCTCTGAAACCACAGGGCCCAGAGATTAGATATTTAGCAGGTAGCAACGGCAAGTGGTCACCTACATAAATCCTGCCAATCATGCCCCTGGGGTCCAAATGGACCACGCCCCGGGGCCCCTAAGCTCCCTTGACTCCTAATGGAAAAAAGCTTCAAAAATCTTCTCCTCTGAAACCACAGGGCCCAGAGCTTAGATATTTAGCAGGTAGCAACAGCAAATGGTCACCTACATAAATCCTAGCCAATCATGCCCCTGGGGTCCAAATGGGCTACGCCCCGGGGGCCCTTACCTCCCATAGACTCCGGATGGAAAAAGCTTCAAAAATCTTCTCCTCTGAAACCACAGGGCCCAGAGCTGAGATATTTAGCAGGTAGCAACGGCAAGTGTTCACCTACATAAATCCTGCTAATCATGCCCCTGGGGTCCAAATGGGCCACGCCCCGGGGGCCCTTAGTTCTCATAGACTCCTAATGGAAAAAAGCTTCAGAAATCTTCTTCTCTGAAACCAAAGGGCCCAGAGCTTAGATATTTAGCATGTAGCAACGGCAAGTGGTCACCTACATATTACCTGATAATCATGCCCCTGTGGTCCAAATGGGCCACGCTCTGGGGCCCCTTAACTCCCATAGACGCTTAATGGAAAAAAGCTTTAAAAATCTTCTTCTCTTAAACCACAGGGCCCAGAGCTTATTAATATAGCATGTAGCAACGGCAAGTGGTTATCTACATAAATCCTGCCAATCATGCCCCTTTGGTCCAAATGGGCCACGCCCTGGGGCCCCTTAGCTCCCATAGACTCCTAATGAAAAAAAAGCTTCAAAAATCTTCTTCTCTGGAACCACAGGGCCCAGAGCTTAGATATTTGGCATATAGCAACGGCAAGTGGTCACCTACATAAATCCTGCCAATCATGCCCCTTGGGTCCAAATGGGCCACGCCCCGGGGCCCCTTAGTTCCCATTGACTCTTAATGGAAAAAAGCTTAAAAATCTTCCTTTCTGAAACCACAGGGCCCAGAGCTTAGATATTTAGCATGTAGCAAGGGCAAGTGGTCACCTACATAAATCCTGCCAATCATGCCCCAGGGGTCCAAATGGGCCGGGGCCCCTTAGCTCCCATAGACTCCTAATGAAAAAAAGCTTCAAAAATCTTCTCCTCTGAAACCACAGGGCCCAGAGCTTAGATATTTAGCAGGTAGCAACGGCAAGTGGTCACCTACATAAATCCTGCCAATCATGCCCCTGGGATCCAAATGGGCCCCGCCCCGGGGCCCCTTAGCTCCCATAGACTCCTAATGGAAAAAAAAGCTTCATAAATCTTCTTCTCTAAAACCACAGGGCCCAGAGCTTAGATATTTAGCATGTAGCAACGGTAAGTGGTCACCTACATAAATCCTGCCAGTCATGCCCCTGGGGTCCAAATGGGCCACGCCCTGGGGCCCCTTAACTCCCATAGACTCCTAATGGAAAAAAGCTTCAAAAATCTTCTTCTCTGAAACCACAGGGCCCAGGTCACCTACATAAATCCTGCCAATCATGCCCCTTGGGCCAGAATTGGCCACACCCATGGCCCATTAGCTAATATGGATGACTTAAAGTGGAAAAAAAAACTTAAAATGGAAAAAAAAACTTGAAAAATATTCTTCTGTGAAACCATAAGGCCAAGAGCTCAGGTATTTAGCATGTAGCAACATGGAGTTGTTGCCTACATGAATCCTGCCTTAGTCTTGCCCCTTGGGTTCAAATTGGCCAAATCATGTGGCTTCTTAACTCCAATAAACTTATAATGAAAAAAAAAAACAGCTTTAAAAATCTTCTTCTCTGAAACCATGAAGTACGGACCTAAGATATTTAGTATAAAGCAACATAAAATGGTCGCCTATATAAATCCTGCCAACCATGCCCTTTGGGTCAAAATTGACCTATGGACTTATACTGGGAAAAAAATCTTCTTCTCCAAAGCCATAAGGCCCAGAGCTCAGATATTTAGTATGTAGCAATGTCAAATGGTCTCCTACACTTATGATTTTCTGGTACACAGGTGAGCGATATAGGGCCATTGGGCCCTCTTGTTTCAATTGGACAGGGCATAAAGAAAAGCGAACAGGAAGCCCCCAAAAATTGTTTCCATTTGAAAAATGGTGGAAAAATCTGCCAGCTGTTCCCATTCCCCTTAATTGTTGTAATCTAGTTTTCTTCCAGAAACAGGCCCCTAATTTTCAGTTATTATTGTCCCCCGCCTTTTCGAAGAAAAGCGAGGAGATAGTATTCGCTTTCCGTGGTGCGTGATGCGTGGTGCGTGGTTCCGAGCTTGTAGTAGGTACCTTGTGAGCGCAACTCCTCCTACAGTTTTAAACCGATTGTTCTGAAATTTTACAGGTGTCTTTATCATGGTTTGAAGTTGTGCATGTGCTTTTTTCAGAATCCTTGAATTAATTTTTTTCACTTTTTTCACATTTTTAACTTAGACTTTTTTGCATGCTTCCGAATTCATAGTAGGTACCTTGTGAGCGCAACTCCTCCTACAGTTTTATACCGATCGTTCTGAAATTTTACAGTTGTCTTTATTATGGTTTCAAGTTGTGCATATACTTTTTTCAGAATTCTTTAATTAATTTTTTTCACTTTTTTACATTTTAACTTGGACTTTTTTCATGCATCAATTCTATGAAAGAGTATAATGTAGTAGGTACCTTGTGAGCGCAACTCCTCCTACAGTTTTATACCGATCCTTCTGAAATTTTACAGGCGTCTTTATCATGGTTTGAAGTTGTGCATAATGCTTTTTTCAGAATTCTTTAATTAATTTTTTTCCACTTTTTTTACATTTTTAACTTGGACTTTTTTCATGCATCAATTCTATGAAAGAGTATAATGTAGTAGGTACCTTGTGAGCGCAACTCCTCCTACAGTTTTATACCGATCCTTCTGAAATTTTACAGGCGTCTTTATCATGGTTTGAAGTTGTGCATATGCTTTTTTCAGAATTCTTTAATTATTTTTTTTTACTTTATTCACATTTTTAACTTAGACTTTTTTCATGCATCAATTCTATGAAAGAGTATAATGTAGTAGGTACCTTGTGAGTGCAACTCCTCCTACAGTTTAATGCCACTCCTTCCAAAACTTAAAAGTTGGTTGAATTATGGTCTAAAGATATGCATTTGATTTTTACAGCATCTTAAAATAATTCTTTTCACTTTTTTCACATTTTTAACTTAGAGTTTTTTTGCTTATCTATAATATGAAACTTGATATATAGTAGGTACATTGTGAGTGCAACTCCTCCTACAGTTTAACACTGATCCTTCAGAATCTTTACAGGTGTTTTGATATGGACTGAAATGTGCATGTGCCTTTCACAGAATCCTTTAATTATTGTTTTTCACTTTCCACATTAAGTGATACCAATGGTTGCCTGGTTAACTTACTTATTTTTTAACCTCACAAATGAAAATAAGGCGGGGGACATAAATTCTCTTTGGAATTTGCTTGTTTTGACATTGTGTCAGACCCATCACGTTTGAAGCCTCTGTGGTGTAGTGGTGCGCAGACATTTGATCACAAGATAATTGCCCACAAGACAATTGCTCACAAGAAAATTGCCCACAACCTTAATGGAAAATAGGACAATTGCTCACAACAAATTTTTAACATAATTTTATTTTATTTTTATGCCCCCGCATCGGATGATGCCGGGGGCATAGAGTTTTTCGGTTTTCCGTACATGCGTCCGTGGGTACGTGCGTACGGTGTCCGAATGTACGTCCTTCTGTACGAAAGTGTGTACGTACGTACGTACGTACGTAATCCTGTTAGACTCGGTTAAGGTTTTTGTACAAGGTGGAACTTGAGCTCATATTTTCTAAACCATAAAATAGATTTGGTTTATATTTAGTATGATGATAGATATAGGTCCAAAGTTTTATACAGCAATACCCCCACCCATACCCATGACCTCAAGGTCAAGGTCACGAACTTTGAAATTTTTAATGTTTAAGACCCAGGTTAAGGTATTTGTACCAGGTTGAACTTGAGCTCATACTTTCATAACCATACAATGGATTTGGTTTATATTTACTATGATGATATATATAGGTCCAATGGTTTATTCAGCAATAGCTGAATACACACTTTATTCAGCAATAGCTGAATACACACATACGCACGTTTCCACGGACGCATGTACGGAAACCGAAAAACTCTATGCCCCCGGCATCATCCGATGCGGGGGCATAAAAATAAAATAAAATTATGTTAAAAATTTGTTGTGATAGCCCCACCCATACCCATGGCCTCAAGGTCAAGGTCACAGAATTAGAAAATTTTTAATGTTTAAGACTGGTTAAGGTATTTGTTCCACCAATTTCAATATAACTTCACACAAATGTTCCTATAAAAATGTCTCGTGCAAGTTCGGCTTTTAAGGTCATGGCCTCAAGGTCAAGGTCACAGTGGCTATTTTTAGAAAAACTTTGCCATTGCTCTAGCGCCTACTTTTCTTCACTGATTTCAATATAACTTCACACAAATGTTCGATATGACAATATCTTGAGCGAGTTCGACTTTCAAGGTCATCACGTCAAGGTCAAGGTCACTGTGGCTATTTTTAGAAAAACTTTGTCATCGCTCTAGCGCCTACATTTCTTCACCAATTTCAATAGAACTTCACACAAACCTTCCTTATGACAATATCTCAAGCTAGTTTGACTTTCAAGGTCAAGGTCACTGTGGCTATTTTTAGAAAAACTTTGTCATCACTCTAGCGCCTACATTTCTTCACCAATTTCAATATAACTTCACACAAATGTTCCTTATGACAATATCTCTAGCGAGTTCCACTTTCAAGGTCAAGGTCACTGTGGCTATTTTTAGAAAAACTTTGTCATCCCTCTAGCGCTTACATTTCTTCACCGATTTCAATATAATTCACACAAATGTTCCTTATGGCAATATCTCGAGCCATTTCGACTTTCAAGGTCAAGGTCACTATGGCTATTTTTAGAAAAACTTTGTCATCGCTCTAGTTTATATTATATTTTTTGAGAGCTCATATTTCTTTAACCATGTGATGGCTTTGCTACATATTTGGAATGATGATAGATACATGTCAGAAGTTTCATTCAGCCATCACCCAGCCCCTGCCGCATGACCTTAAGGTGATTGGGGGGGGGTGAGGTAGGTCCCTGGGCGGGGGCATTTGTGTTGTATTGACACATTTCTAGTTTATGTGTATTATAGTTTATGGGAACTATTTCTTCTTTAAAGTATTATGTAACAATAACAGTTGATCAGCTGGATTACAATTATTTAGTGATAATTAAAACATCAGTAGTTGGATAAAATGATAGCCAACTAAGGTTATTGATGTTCAAAGCTCACAAGATCAAATGTTATGGATTCTCATGAAATTTTGGAAACAAAACATAATAAATGATGATTATATTTATCAAGCAGCTTAGCATATTTTGTTTGTTTGTATTGGAGTTTAACGGCCCAGTCAACACTATTTAGATCATTTTTGAGCCGGTCAGTTTACCATTCCACACTTTTCCTATGCAGGCTTATTAGTTACTAGATGACTATCATTTCATCCAACTACTGAAGTTTTAATTAGGGCCCTGCAGTGAAAGTGTGGGTGCCCTATAGTAATCACTCTGTCCGTCCGTCTGTCTGTCTGCCTGTCCATCCATCTGTCCATCCACAAATTTCTGATAGCGCTGCCGGGGCCCTAGTCAGTTTCACTGACAGCTCTAGTTATCACTAATTAGTTGCATAATACTTTGAGGAAGAAATAGTTCCAATAAACTACAGATAATATAGCTAAAAAACTTTCAAACTAAAAAAAATAAAATCATGAAAAATGTGTTGTGAGCAATTTTCCTATTTTCCATTAAGGTTGTGGGCAATCGTCATGTGAGCAACTGTCTTGTGAGCAATTGTCTTGTGAGCAAATGTCATGGAATCGGTGTAGTGGTTATGCTTCTGGCCTTATAAACGAGGGGTCATGGGTTTGATTCCGGGCTTCTCTAGACTTTCGGATGAGGCTTTAAACTGAAGTCCCATCTCCGTATGATCTTAGCTGTTGGTGGGATGTAAAACTCAAATACACTCACTCAGACCCATCATGAGAAAACCTGAGCTTCATTCAACAGCTCAGGCACTCGTTTTAAAGACCATTTTTGAACAGAACCAAAGTTAGCCTTCATGTAGGAATTTTACTGTAGTTTATCACCTTAAAACTGTATTTCAGGTTGGTTCCACGAGGGAATATTTCTCCATTTCTGTGCTAGTATGATCAGCGGGCTGGTCACTACTGCCGCCTCAATGCCAGTGGATATAGCCAAGACCAGGTATGTATAGTTTTATCCCATGACCTGCCGAACCAAGTTAATCCTACTTTTGCAAGTAGTGTAGACCTAGATCAGACGGCTCCTGAAGAAGAAGCCATCTGATCAGGATCTACACTGTCATACAGTTTGCTAGATTGAATGAACACTTTTTTTTGCTCATTGCTCACCAGATAAAGAAACCCATAGTTAAAGCTTGGGATAGAAATTCTGTCCTAAACCTGGTGTTTATAACCAAAATCCAACATTCTCGCGTGTTTGATAAATGCACTGGTTGAATACGACCTCATATGTGCTGTCGTTAAGGTTGACTTCACAGCACGCAACATGACGTCATTAAACATCGATGTAGTGTCATCACAATATGGTGGACGCCAGCAACCGAAGTGACTGCAGTATTAAAAATCCACGCACAGAAATGGAAGGTATGCAAGAAAAAGAATCATACATTGGTGTGAGTGGTGGATAGAAAAATCTGTCCCTCGGGATCATTGTCCGGCATCACATGGCAAGCCTCGTGATGCCAGACAGTGTCCCTTGGGATGGATTTTCCCATCCACCCCTCACACCCATGTAAGATTGTTATACATGTAGTATTATTAAGTATTTTCAGAAATGAGTGTGGTAAAATTAATTTGTTTGGCAGGACAAGTGTTAACATGTGACTGGTTTTAAACAATGTCGTAAGTCAATTACATAAAATTGAATAATCATTAGTTGCTCATCACTCCTCTATTTATGTTATGTGTGTGTGTGTGTGTGTGTGAATTCGGGTTTAACGTCGCTTTCAACAATTTTTCAGTCATATCACGACGGTGTCTGGTTGCGACAGGGAGCTCAATGCTCACGTTTATAGTGCTGCCTCACTGAAGTATCATGTCCCAGACACATTACATGATACCACACCCAGTCACATTATCCTGACACTGGATCGACCAGTCCTAGCTCTACCCCGTAAATCTGAGTGCCAAACGAGGAGCAACTAGTACCATTTTTAACGACTTTGGTATGTCGCGGCCCGGGATCGAACCCGAGACCTCCCGTTCCCCGGAGCAGACACTCTACCAACTGAGCTATCGGGGCCGGTATATTTATGTTATGGTATGAAGTTTTGGGTGACATGTTGATTTCTTTAAGAAACGAATGTAATCAATGAACTCAGTAAATTATTTTATACTTATAATTACATTATTTTCCATCCATTATGTGACGAAAAATTCTGGTTTGAGGGCTATATTTGAAACAAGAAAGCAATTGCATGCAGTTCTTATGTAAGCAGTGGGAGAGCCTGTTAATGTCGAGATGCAGCTATCATCTTATCATATTGGAGAGAACCATGGTTTGTTTTGACATCACTGAATGATTATGTAACTTTATTTGTTTGTTTGATTCCTGTCAACACAGGCCTATTATTTTGTTTTTATTCCGTTTTTGACGGAAAATTCTGTTAACAAATAGTGCAGGCCCTGATCAGATGCCGCATTCCGAGGCATCTGATCTGGGCCTGCACGGTTGCCAAGGTTACATACAACATACCTTTTCAGGATAAAACAAGAAAAAAAATCAAATTATACTAAATTTATAGATGTCTGACGCCATGTGAAGAATTCTCTTGGGACATAAAAAGCAAGTTCAAATTAGCCATTTTAATGCTTTTTATACCAAATGGAATCTTCCACCCTATATATAGCAGGAGTCCGTTTAAAAAATTAGGGGTGTCAGGTTGTGTTTTCTTCAATTTTATTTGGAAAATGGCTTAACTTTGTGCAAACAGTGGAGGCCCTGATCAGACGCCGCATTCTGCGGCGTCTGATCTGGGCCTGCACTGTTTGCCAGGGTACCCGTTTTGGGGTTTCCGGTACAAAATGGGTTAACCGAGCCATCCATGTTTGAGGCATTGAAGTTTCACTGTATATATGTTAATTAATGTTTCAGGATACAAAACATGAAGATTATTGATGGCAAACCAGAATACAAAGGAGCTTTGGTAAGTACTGTCATTATCGTAAGAGAATAGGACGAAAATGTTTTCGTTTGAAGGGAGGTTTTACACCCCAGTCAACACTATTTTGGTCATTTTGGAGACATTGCTTCCAATTTTGTGGGACATTTACCCAACATTGAAATGGAATGACATCTCAAGCCCTAGGCCCCCGCCCCTAGGGGCTTGAAGAAATATATGGGCTGCATGATGCTTCCACACAGAGCTGAATCCAGCCCACACACTAGTTCTGGTAAACCGCTAAGAGGATCTAAGCCTGTCCAGGAACTCGGTGGGAGGCGGACCGGCCATGCTAATAAACCCAGGCGACAGGGCTTGAGATGTAATTTCATTTCAATGTCGGGTAAAAGTCCCACAAAATTGGAAGCAACGTCTCCAAAATGACCTTTACAGTGTTGACGGGGACGTTAAACCTCAATTCAAACAAACAAAAACCGTCCAGTAAACCAATAGGTAGGTTTATATGCAGAGATGGTCCTGCTCGCACCACTTTGCCAGGGCAGGCTTAGACCTTCTAAGCGGTTTTCCAGTACTCATGGGCGGTCGGTTTCAGCTCAGCATCATGCAGCCCAATCTATTTCTCCCATCAGGGCAGTCGCGAGGAAGACAATGTATGCTTAGAATTTGACAAGAACACTCTCGAGTACACCACAACCTCTTTATAACACTATTCTTGTGATCCAAAGCGAACAGCTGTGTTATGTTCAAACAAAAATGCACAGATTTGTAGAAAAAAAGACCATTTATGGTCAGTTTCTAGTTTATGTAATTTATAGATTTGTGATATTTTTTCCATATAATCTATACATTTTTGGGATCCATTTTCTAACCATGTTATATCCAAAATCATGCTATAATGAACCATGTAATAATGTGATTGTGGTGTATTGCCTTATTCCTCTTACATAGCCACCCACACCACTTGGCAAAAAGTGAGCCGTGTCATGCGAAGTGTTGTCTTTAGACATGTGCACAGCATGATGGTAAACAGCAAGATTATCCACACAGAATTCCGCATTCCCTGTTTCCATGGTGAAGCTGGCCTTAGTAGCTTAGTCAGATGCCAGTCTGGCTGGTGATCAGGAGGTCAGGGTCAGATACCTGCCCAGGTCGGCAACATTTTTTCATGGAGATTGATCATGAAGTCTTTTCTCCAGTCATTCTCTCCCTTATACTGATTCAAGAAGGGCATGTGTCAGCTTCTGGCAGAAGAATGTGCACTGCTGGTTAACTGCTCATGTATAAGCCTGGCCAGGGAGAGTATGACTTTGTAAACAGACCCGCTGGATATGATCTAAATAGTGTTGTGTTACGAGCCAGGCGTAGCAGAAAGAAAAAGCAAACAAGCCTTTTGGAAAAATTTAACAAAGTTTATTTATAAGTTATCTTTAACCTGTAGAAGTAAGAAAATTAAATGTACTTAGCTCTGTTATGAAATATCCTTGAATGAATCTATTTTCCTTGATCCCACAGAATTCACAGTCCGAAATGAAATATAATATCCTTTAACAATCCAACACAGAATTATAAACCCAAACTTCAAACTCCAAAGTCTGACTCAAAGAGAAAAATCAAGCTCTTTTATAGACCGTAAGAGTTCTCTAGAACCTTCTAGAGTGCTGTGGAATAAGAGAAGGTAATTTTCTAAAAATAATGCAAACCTGAACTTTCTGGAAGTTTCCAAAGTACTATTCCTTGTAAACAAGTTGTTTTCAAATACAGTCGAACTTCAATGGCTCGAACACCTTTGGGAACACGAAAATCTGTTCGAGACAAGGGTAGTTCGAGCCTCTGAGGGTTACTGTCAGGAGGCATAATGGGGTTAGTTTTGGGACATCTTTTTGGTATTCTATAATAAAAACGTATGCTGTGTGTACTCATTAGAATTGCCTCAGAGGTGACCCCAATGAGTGCACACAGCATACATTTACAAGAGAATAGGAGAACATTTCCTTAATTACCCTCACTTTTTCTTATGCGGAGAAATTCCCTCGGGACACAAGAACGGGTTTGAGACATCCATGGTAAACGAGCCATCGGTGTTCGAGCCATCAAAGTTTTACTGTAAAATTAATCTCCGACTCATTTCTTTTCAGAAGGTTCTTAGCACTATTAGGTCACCCAGTGGGGTGAAAGTGGGAATCAGAAAAATAAATTCTTATGCATGACTGTTGCCTAGGCTGTTCAGCTCGAAAAACAAAGGAACAAAAGACATGAAGAAGCCTGGCTGGATAGACTGTATTTGAAGACAGAATATTTCACCATTGTATTTGTACCCACTCACTTCCAATTAAAGCAGAGTCTGTTATTTTTTAGCTCGCCTTACGAAAGTAAGGGGGAGCTATTGCCATACCCCCGGGCGTCCGGCGTCGGCGTCAGCGTCAGCGTCGGCATCCGCATTTGGTTAAAGTTTACCTGCAAGCTCTTATATGTGATGTTTTACAACTTTATTTTGAATATATAATTAATAATTGCTAAAAAACAATATTTAACATTATCATTGTACTTCATTTTACAGGTTTTTTGGCTTAAATTGGACTTTTTGAGAAGTTAATATTTTCCTCTGTATTACCTCCCTTACTTCTCTGTGTTAAAGTTTACCTGCAAGCTGCGTGAGTTCAAATCCCGGGGGAGGAACATTTTTTTTTTTTTCTTTTTTCTTTTTAGCTCGTCTGTTTTTTGAAAAAAAACTTTCGAGCTATTGTCATCACTCCGGCGTCTGCGTTGTCGTCCTGCGTCGTTCCAAAAAACTTAACCTTGGCTATAACTTAAAAAGTATTAGACCTAGCCTCATGAAACTTCATACACACACTCATCATCACAAGAGCTACATTTTGACCAAGGACCATAACAACATTGTTGATTTTGGCTGAATTATCTCCCCTTTTCCAATTTTTTTCTGAAACATATTTTTTGCTCTCATTTTAATACTATTCACAACAGAGCCTTCAAACTTCACATGAATGTTCCTTGGGACAAGACCTTTCCAGTGATACCACACTTTTTGATCTGTGACCTTGACCTTTGAACTTTGACCTATTTTTCGAAAATTTAACCGAAAACCTTAACCTTGACCATATTTCCAAAAGTATTTGGCCTACCTTCATGAAACTTCATACACATACTCACCATCACAAGAGCTACATTCCCTACAAGTTTTATAACTCCATCTTGCAATTTGATTGAATTATCTCCCCTTTTCTCTCCGTTTTATTAAAATTGTTTTTGTCTCTTATTTCAATACTATTCACAACAGAGCCTTCCAACTTCACATGAATGTTCCTTGGGACAAGACCTTTTCAGTCATACCACGCTTTTTGACCTGTGACCTTGACCTTTGAACTTTGACCTATTTTTCGAAAAATTAACCAAAAAACTTAACCTTGACCATATTTCCAAAAGTATTTGGCCTACCTTCATGAAACTTCATACACATACTCACCATCACAAGAGCTACATTCCCTACAAGTTTTATAACTCCATCTTGCAATTCGATTTGACTTAGAACTTTTGTTTTCTAAAAGAAACTGCAGACGAGCGTTGGCACCCGCTTGCGGTGCTCTTGTTTTTTTTTTTCTTTTTAAAAACATAGCGGGGTCTGGGGCTCAAGGTCAAGGTCACTGTGGCTATTTTTAGAAAAACATTGTCATCGCTCTAGCACCTTCATTTATTGATGGATTTTAATATAACTTCACCCAAATGTTGGGTATAATGATATCTCCAGTGACTTTGACTTTCAGGGTCCGGGCCTAAGGTCAAGGTCACTACTTTCAGGGTCACAGGGTCAAGGTCACTGTGGCTATTTTTAGAAAAAACATTGTCATCGTTCTTGCACCTTAATTTATTGATGGATTTTAATATAACTTCACACATATGTTGGGTATGATGATATCTCTAGCAAGTTCGACTTTCAGGTTCCGGGGCTGAAGGTCAAGGTCACTGTGGCTATTTTTAGAAAAAACTTTGCGATCGCTCTAGTGCCTACAATTATGGATGGATTTTAATATAACTTCACAAAAATGTAGGCAATGATGATATCTTGAGCGAGTTTGACTTTCAGGGTCTGGGGCTGAAGGTCAAGGTCACTGTGGCTATTTTTAGAAAAACTTTGTCATCGCTCTTGCGCCTTCATTTATTGATGGATTTTAATATACCTTGATACAAATGTTTGGTATGATGATATCTTGAGTGACTTTGACTTTCCGGGTCAGGGGTTGAAGGTCAAGGTCACTGTGGCTATTTTTTAAGAAAAACGTGATCATTGCTCTAGTGTCCAGATTTATTGATGGATTTTAAGATAACTTCATACAAATGTTGGGTATGAAGTTCAACTTTCAGGGTCTGGGGCTCAAAGTCAAAGTCACTGTGGCTATTTTTAGAAAACCTTTGTCATCACTCTTAAGTACCTACATTTATTGATGGATATAATGTAATTTTACACAAATGCTAGGCTAGGCTTTTTTTAATTTGTCTTGCTCGAGGGGATTTGTATCGTCTGTGATGCCTTGTTATTACTTGGTATTTTGTGGAATTTTTTTTTTTATCAAATAAAGATTTCTTTTTCATTTTTTTTTTTGCAGTGGAAAGGCTTGAAAACAGGATGATTAGGGGTACATTTTGGTTCTCTTTCATTTGCTGCAGTCTATTGGGCTGTTTTACAGAAGAAAATTTTTTTGATAACTTGCCCTCATCCATCTTAGGCCCCCAAAGGCGAGCTATGTTGTCTTCTGACAACTCTTGTTATTGATTTATGTTATACAACAAGTCTATGTACTTTAAGCAAAATCTGTAGCTCATTAAGTCACCTATCTGACTGGTGGTCAGGCAGTGGTGGTCAGGCAGTCATATGTTTGATCTCTGCCAAAACTGGTAACACCTTTTTGTGAAGACCGATCAAGAAATATTTTCTATGATAGTTCTCTTTCTTCTGCCTATTCAAGAAGGGCATTTATTTCCTTCAGTTGAACGTACACCACAACCTCTTTATAACACTATTGTTGGGGTTCAAAGCAGAAATCCTGCTAGTTAAACAATTGTATAATATCCAAACAAAAATGTGTAGATTATATAGAAAAATGACCATAAATGGTCATTTTTCTATATAATCTACACATTTTTGGGATGCATCTTGAAACCTTGTTATATCCAGCCATGTTATAATGAACCGTATTATAATGAAGTTGCAGTGTATTCGTATTGTACTCGTTATTCACTACGGTAAGTTGTAAGCTTGCCAAGGAAAATGTGTGGTTAGGCAGAGCAACAGATAAGGTGGTAGTTTGGTGATAATTGAATGATAATTTTTCTTTTTTCTCCACGTAAACCTATGTTATGGGTATTACAGTAAAATTCAGCTAGTAAGACCACCTAAAATTAAGACTTATTCTGCTTTAAACAGCTTATTTAGAATGGTTCAATTGCTCTTTCTTTGTGCTTTCTGCACACGGTGTCCCCTGGTCAGGTACCACCTTTGGGACTGGTCTTAATATAGGAATTTTACTGTAATTTGCAACCCTCTCCAAGGTGGCTCTAATGTACCCACAGCATAGGTTTTTATGGAGAACTGACAAAAATTATTCTTGAATGATCATCAAACACCCTTCTTATCTGTTTCTATGGAACTTAGATATACAGATTAGCTTGACATGACCTAAACAGTGTTGACTGGTCCATTAAAAACTCCAAAACAAAAAATCCAAAACATAAAAACCATGTGTTTCTCTTTACAGGATGTGTTGTACAATGTGATAAGAAAGGAAGGATTCTTCAGCTTATGGAAAGGATTCACACCATACTACGCTCGACTTGGCCCCCACACTGTCCTCACTTTTATCTTCTTAGAACAGTTGAACAAATTCTACAAAGTTTATGTGCTTAAAGACACTAGCGGAGGTGGAGGTGGCTTATAATGCTGGCTTGTTATATTGCCGTAGGAACAGAATTTCTCAAAATCACAGTAACTGTCGAAAACTAGGTACCCAGTAAACCCACAATGCAACTCCTTGTTGATATCACCACTAATGTATACACAGTAATAATGTTGGTCAATATTTCGTAGTTCTTGGTCGAAAATAGACAATTTTATTGACATACTAGAGTGATCTTAAGCACTGCTACAACTTAAGCAGGATGCAATATCTTGCATTCTAAATTGCTGGCAACTCTTATGTCTTGAACATCATGTTAACAGGTCTGTGTAATGAACACCCCAATAAACTCCACTTTATACAGAGAAAATCGGGGTTTACACCCCTGTAATGATTTAATTATTTCTGTTCCAAGACATAAGTTGTGGGTACTCGTTAGAACAATGAGGCAGATCTAATGATCACCGGCAATCTATATTATATTACGTGCATAAAAAAATATGACCAATTTCCATCAGAAAACCATTTTGGAGATGTGAGAGAATGCACAATATGTCATGTAGATGTTTTATCATAATGAAAAGTATTGGTGTGCTATTAGAGTATGTGTGCTCATTGTGGTGAATATGGTAATAAAGGGAACGTTAACCAAAATGATACAATCACTGTTGAAATTAAAAGAAAAAATTAAAGCATATCCCTGTTGACATGCCTTCATGTTGATATGGGATACACATGTACATGTAATTGATTGTATTTTTTTGCTCTAGGTTGGTGAGTTATCAGGACCTTATGGTCCTTATGAGAACCTTATGGTCCTCTTGTTAACTTTCATGGTGCAAGTACCACATAATACCATGAAAGCTGGAATAATAAAATATATTTGTATTCAGTATGATGTATTGCTGAGGGTCGAGTATAAAGGCCAAACCTGGGCTGAACCAAAAATACCAAGCTTGATCTGTTTGTTTCAGTGCTTCTTTGTTGTTTTATTTTTTGTTGTTTTTCTAAAAATAGATATATAATATGTACTTTATAATTGTACATTTTTTCCCAAACATTATATTGAATTATCAACAGCCATATTATTGGACTGCTGTAAAGTTTTTAAAAAATTTTTTTTTTACGTTGTTGGATTTATTACCCCTTCAATGAGAAAGAAACATTTATAAGTCATATTATGGAAATACAGTTCAATAATACCGTTGTTAATAATGTGATATTTAGAATAGAAAGGATATAATATACCTCTAGTGCTAAACTACTTAAAATTCAAGCTTGGCCTTTCCAGCTTAGCTGCTCGACCCTGCCTCAGTGTTTACACTGAGACAATATAGAAATAATGCTATAATGTTGTGGGTGTTCTGGTTAGAGTGCTTAATGCACAGAAAAAATGCTTTTAGTATATTTATATTAGATAGTGCCATGTGGAAGCATATTTTTGTAAATCAATAGAAGATTCCAAAGATTAAGTTTATGGATCATGTATCCCATTAGAGATGACACATGTTCAATAAGTACTTTCTACAGAAGCAAACAGGGATGGTTCACACAAGTCTGTGCATGTGTGAACCATCCCAGTTTGCACACATCTGATACACACTGAGACAAAGCTTTTAGGTTGCTGGGATATTAATCGTACAGCTGACACCTGCAATCTGAAACACTGCTTTCTCAAACCACAGCTTATGCCAAGCTTAATTATGGTGATGTTGTTTTAGTGTTGCTACATGTTCCTAGAGTTTTGACTTCTTTTGTCTCAAGCTTTAGTTTATATATCATTTGAGTCCTTTAGAGTTTAGATAACGATGATCATGATTTCGTGTTTTAACATTTTGATAACGAGAGTTGACTGTAGTCGCACATGCAAGATAGGCAGATTTCACTTCACACACAGTTTTTAGTGTTTATTGCTTTCCTCTCATGAATTTAGAAGCCTCTGTGGTGCAGTGGTTACGCTACTCGCCTTGTAAACCAGGGATCGCAGGATCGATCCCGAGCTTCTCCAGACTTTCGGATGAGTCTTTAAACCGAGGTCCCATCTCCGTATGACCTTAGCTGTTAGTGGGACGTAAAACTAAAACTCACTCACTCACTCCTCTCATGCATGATTTTTTTCCCCAAGCTAAAGATATATATGTTTGAAAATGTCGCAAAGAGTCTTTACCCATTCTTACCTGGAAACCCATAAAACAGGACATAGGCCAACAGTGAAGACCTGGACCGGATACCATATAATGTGGCATCTGATCAGGGTCACTGCTAACAAGATCTTTCGTCAAAAATAGAATAAAAACAAAAACAAACAAAAAAATAAATAAATAAAAATAGAACTGATACACCTGTCCTCAAATGACAAATGGACTTGTCCAAAATGGAAGGGTTCATCATACACTGGGTTCAAGTTGAAGACACGAATGTTATATTTTTTTTTATGTTTTTAACTTACATGGGGCATTTACTTATTGATACTGCCTATTGATGGATACTGAAAATAACCACTACCTCAATCATTGTCCCTAAAAGAGTGGGCTGCAAACAGAAGTGACCCAGGTCTGTTCACGCATCGATATCTATATTGATACCAAGGATAGACTTTGCAGACACTCCTTCATCTTTTATCATCATGATAACAAGACCGTGAAATAAAGACCCCTCTAAACCCCACTTTATATAGAGAAAAGTGGGGTTTACAGGGTATACATTATCTGCCTTATTTTTGCTAAAAAAAATAGATTGTGGGTACTTGTTAGAACCGCCTCATTGAGGCGGTTCTAACGAGCACCCACAAGCTATGTGGGAAGCAGAAATATGAAAGATGTTTCCATTTTTACCGAAAATTTGTCATTTCTCCCATGTCAATAGGGGTCAACTCTTAACCCTTGTCCTGCTGAATATTTAAATATGTCACACCCACTACTGATTATCAGCCAATCAGATTACTTGATGCAAATTATTGCAACAGATTCATATACTGGATGGCAAACAATGAAGATCCTGATCAGATGGCTTCTTCAGAAGCCATCTGATCTGGATCTAAATTGTTCCAAAGATAAGGCATATCCGGGCTCAGCAGGACAAGGGTTAAAGGAAAGAATTTGCTCCTAAGGAGCAAATTCTTTCCTTTAAGAGTAGACCCCTTTTTCAGTGGCAATGAGTCTATAAAAAAGCGAACAGGAAATCCCGAAAGTTGTCTTCCTTTGAAAATGGCAGAAAAACCACTGTCCATAAATCCCAATATTATGCAAACAGTGTAGACCCTGATCAGATGCAGTGTTTTGCCGCATCTTATCCAGGTCTATACTGTTTGACAATGACCCAGTACAAGAGCCCAGTGCAGATTTAACTTTTTACACAGCACACCTAACGTCACAGGGAGAGGCCTATCACTGCTATAATTAACCGGTACCTGGATTTTGTATGTGGCGGGAAGCTTCTGTAGTTAGTAGCGTGTCGATTGATTAACCCATTGCATGCCGGAAACCCCTAAAGGGGTACATTGGCAAACAGTGCAGGCCCAAATCAGACGCCGCAGAACGCGGCGTCTGATCTGGACCTGCACTATTTGCTTACAGAATTTTCCTTCAAAAATAGAACAAAAAGGAAAAATAGGCCTGGCACCCCTTATATGACAAATGGACTTGTCCAACATATTGCAATGGAAGAGTCCACTAGTATACAATGGGTTAAAAGTCAAATTGGCGCAAAAATCATGCCAGAATTATTCTTATTAATCCTTCTTAACTTGTGTTATGGATTATGGGTGTCAAAAGAAAAATCGAAGTCTGAGGAGGGCTAAGTTGTCATACATGTATAGTGTGACATTCTTCATAAGTTGGGTGACATTTGTCCTTTGCCCATTAGCTTTCATTATTCTTTATCAATATAGTCATATCATACACTCACCTGCAAAATGAACGCAAAGGCTGTCAAGTGCTATGAAACCAGGGCCCAGTTGTTCAAAGGATCATTAGCTTAATGAGCTCGTTAGCGGTGATATTGTTAACTGTTCTAGCAAGTCCAATTCCTAATTTAGTATTATGTTTTGCTGAAAAAATGAGAGTAGCTTTTGCATTTGCAAAAGCTGCTCACATTTTTTCAGCAGAAATAGCATATTCTCCAAGTTAAAAGATCAATGTTTCAATGATACATTAACTAACGTTATCATTAGTTTTGAACAACTGGCCCCAGTGCTATATGTAGTTTAATATCATTAGTTGTATTGGCATTGCTTCTTTTTTTTCCATTCTACTTTATCATGTATTTATTGTCTATCAAGGGGAATAGGATACTTTCTGGGGAGGTAACTCTTTTAAAATAATTCTTTCCATTATGAGTGGCCCAACCTTGATCTGGGTCCAGTTGTTCAAAACTAGTTATGTCATTAGTTAACATATTGTTCAAATTTCAGTCATTCACTTTGGCAAACATACTGGTATGGTACTTTTGCTGAAAATAAATGTGCGTAGCTTTTGCAAATTAAAATGCTACTCACATTTTTCAGCAATAATGCTACTACTTGCTAAAACATTGAACATTTCGACCCATAATGAGCTTGTTAAGCTAACAATGCTTTGAACACTTGGGCCCTGGTCGCAAAAATATTTTTAAAAGAATTACTTCCCATGGATAAATATCCGTTCCCCTCAATATCATGGCTACCTTTGTCTCAATTATTTATAGTTAAAATAATATTGATAATCATTTTTAACTGTGGCTTGTTAAAATGTTTTATTACCCAGGTACTTCCGTATTTTCATAGTACACCCCAACCTCTTTATAACACTATTGTTGGGGTTCAAACCAGGAACCTTGTTTATTATACTTAAACAGCCGATCTTCATCCAAACAAAAATATTTTTCTAGAAAAATGAACATTTATTCATAAATAGCCATTTATACATTTTTGGGAACTATTAGTAAAACAACAGCATGTTTCAATGAATAGTGCTATAAACAGGTGGTGTATGTATATTTATTTGGATATAACACAGTCACTTTACTATTAAATCGGTTTTTGCTTTGGCTCCCTTTAATAGTGTTATAAAGACGTTGTGGTGTACTTGCATAATAAGCCTTGGAGAAGAAATACAGAAAACCTGTATGCCCTGGTAAAACCCAGTTTCCACCATATAAAGTGGGGTTTAGAAGGGTGTTCATTTCAACAAAGTTGTTAGTGTGAATTGTTTGTTTGGAGTTTGATGGCCCAGTCAACACTACCGTATTTAGGTCATATCAAACTGGTCAGTTTAACTTAACTACACCTTACCTGGACAGGCTTATACATAAGCCATTGAAGAGTACAGTGAACACTTTTTTTTCACCAGAAAATAACCATAGAAAAGATTCCAAAATCATGTTCATAATCTGTCTCTGTGAAAGCAGGTTTCCGACTCGGCAGGTAGTGAACCTGCAACCTCCGGATAACAATCCATATTTGCATCTGACTAAGCCAGCAAGGCTGAACACAACATTTACCATATGATATACATTTATCATACAGTAGAGGCTGTATGGGCAAGCTTCCCGAGGGCATTTGGTGTTTGTGATACATATCCCTTTAAGGCTAGTATACATGTACCCTAAGTTTTTAAGCACCTCATACACTTATCATACTTGTTCTAAAATTTGAGCATGTACAATTTACTCCCTGATGCTGTGTCTTAAAATAGCTACATGACTGACGAACAGTGTAGACCCTGATGAGATGCCACAATCTGTGGCATCTCATTAGGGTCTACACTATTCGATCGGGCCTGTCCGTCTGAATACATACAGTAAGTAGGGTAACTTACATTTAGATTGTATTTTTGTTGCTTGTATATTTGTCACTATTTATATATAGTTCCTTTCATAATTGCTAAACTCTTTGAATCCTGGGCACACAAGGGAGCTTAGGCAGCCGCCTTGGCTCCAGCCTATTTTCAGGATTTCAGATTTTGGATACTTTCCCCCATGTATTTCCTTTCTAGAAACATACAACATACTAGTTTAAGTTATTTCAACAAGTATGCACAAATGAGAAATGAAAAAGTTTATCCCAAATAATCCTCATTACTTTTCCTTTTTCCATCGAGGCTTGGAAACATAGATTGGGCTGCATGATGCTTCCATGTAGAGCTGAAACTAGTATAGGTCGTAGCACCAAAGCGTTAATCCAAAATCATTAATCCATAGACAAATGGCAAATATTGATGTTCAGACGAACAGACATGGACTCAGAAGAGTGTAATCAGAGGGTAAACTGACAGAACAATTGAGTACTGGTAAACTGCATAGAAGTTCTATGCCTGCCCAGGTGCATGTCAAACTGTCACTTAAATCCTAGCAGTGTCTTTGGGTGGAAGGGCTTGAGATGTCGTTCCATCTCAATATCAGGTAAAATGCTCACAAAATTGGAAGCAAAGTCTCCAAAATGATCTAAATAATGTTGTTAGCGATGTAAAATCTCTAGACAAACAAGCCTCCTTTTCTGGAGCTACGAATCTTTAATGCTGGTGCCAAGCTTCTTCAGGTAAACATCAAAAGTTGTGTAAGGGGACCAGGCTTATCCCATTTTAGATGTGGGAACTCATTAAAAGATTCTAGCAAACAATGCAGGTCCAGCTTTTTCTGGTCTCACATTTTATTGGACATTTTCCCATGATGCAACTGAAGCCAGCTTCTGTGGTGTTATCTCTGAGCCTTGATTGTTTGCAAAAGGCTTGGTCCATATCTTAACCCTTATCCTGCTGTTCTCGACAACCCCTAGCTTTGCAAACAGTATAGATCCAAATCAGATGGCTTCTGAAGAAGCCATCAGATCAGGATCTACACTGTTTGATATTCAGTTTGTGAATTTGTAGGAATAAAATACATCAAGACATCTGATTGGTTCAAAGTCAGAAATGGGTGTGGCTAACTTAACTATTCATGGGGATAAGGGTTAAAAAAATCTATAAATAACTCAGTCACACACCCATAAAATTGAAAATGGACCTTTTCAATATATACCGTAAAAATACTAAAAATTCTGACACCTTGAGGACTTGCTATAATTCTCCTAAAATTTTAACAAAGGGGGAGTTCCAGCCTATAGTAAATTTCCATAGGGTTCTGCCCACGCACAGATGTCCATGATATTGTGCATAATTAATACCTGGTAAATGACTGTTCATTATTTAGCTATTTCACTCTCATATCTGTGTTCATTATAAATCTACAATGTTTTGTTTATTTCTGCATCTGAAAATAGGGGTACCCCCAAAACAATTATACATACACACAACAGCTTCTTATGTTTTTAAGTTATTTTGTTCTCGGGCATCACTGTAGTCATTTGTTATTATTTTTGTATCACATTTACTATTGTTCAGGTAAAGTTCTATAGACCATGCTCAATTTCATATGGAGGAGACCCTAGACTTCAGAACCATAAAATCTTTTGAAGTATGTTTGACTTTTGATTTCATACTGTTGCAGTTCTTGTCACCTCATCATTTTAATATGAAAATTGCCCGTATATGTGTAGAACATTTTATCAAATTTTCTTGAAAATCTGAGACCGGTAACATACTGCATTTGAACATTGAATAGTCATGGTCAGATTTTTTATTTTTTTCAAACCATTTGTAGATATGGTATAACATTTTCAATCGAGAAATTGCTCGCAAATAATATATATAAACATGAATATATGTATGTTAAAACCATGCTGTGTATAGTATGAGCTCATATAATCAGCAGCTGTATCAGGTATGGTACCCTGGGGGACACCAATAACACAATTTATTTTGACACTTCAATAACAATATATTTCATTATATAACAAGAGTTTTTGTAATCTTAAAGCTTGCTGATGCTTATTATGACAAAGACTGTTGAATTGGCAAGTAAAATGAAAGGTTCTGTAAACCAGACAATTTTCTTGATTCTGTATTAAGTATGTATTATGCAGTATTATAAGTATGATGCAGTCAACTTAAAATGTTTGAAAAGTATGTCATGCCGGAATGATACATATTGCTTGAATAGCCAAGATTTATGATGTTTTTATTATGGTGTGCCAGGTAGTTCATAATACCACAGTGTTTTGGCCCACTGTATACACAGATTACCGTAGACAAAATGGAAACACTGTTGTTTTGGCTCTTTTGCCACTCTGACAATGTCCCCTCAAAATCTGAACTAAGCTACAGTCTACTTAAAACGTAACAAATGTCGCCTGCTGTGCAAATCTGTGTTAGAAAGTTATATTCTTAAATATGATCTGGAAAACAACCAGTTATTTTTTGAGTAACATGATTTAATATAATAGAGAAGACTATTCATACTTTCAAACGATTTCATCAGAGGAAGAAAAGAGCCAACAGTATATTTGCTATCAGTGCTATAGAAATATAAAACCAACTGCAGAGTTTGGCTCCGCAAATATGCTAGTAGTACAGCTAACAGCTGATTCACCCCATTTGTAGAACTGATGAATACAGAGCTAGAAAGCTTAACATTGATGGCAGGTACTGCATACATATGACTAAATATGTGAATGGTATAACTACATCTAAATATAATATCAGCTATATATAGCTTGTAAAATAAATTTGTTACAGCAACTTGCCTTCCACCTATTTCATTTAGGGAAGTGTATGCCAAATGAAAATTCTACAACTAGCTCCAGTGTGACTAGCTCTGCATTTAATTTGAAGACTAAAACATTGTACCTTACACTTTTGCAGATGTTATAATGAACATAGAAAAAAATGCAGAAAATTCTTTCCATGATCTCACAAAACTTTTGGTGGGGGAGCGGAGTGTGAGTCTCTTTGACCAAGTGATGTAAGAAAACATCAACAATACAAGGACCAATAAATCATAAGAACAAAGCAGAAAATCAGTCTGTCCCTTCAAGTTTGCAAATGATTGAGTGCTGTTTTATTTTAAAGAAGAAAATGACAACAACAAAAATAATTAAGGAAAAATAGGATTATGAAAGTAATTAATTAAGCAAATCCATAATGTCATTGAGTATTACTGACATCAAGTGGCTTTGTATTGCAGGGTTTAAAATGTACACGAAGGCCAAATAAAATAGGGTACAAAGATCCACCATGTCTCATTCCTATTGTGTCATAATGTGTTTTTTTTCAGCAATATTGTCAACCCTAACATTCATTATGGACAGTGCATGAATGCATTTTATTTTTCTCTTTAAAATGTTTGGATAAAACTTGACTTGTATACGTTGATATGTATATTTTCATTTACATTTTATTTATTTTTTGGGGGGTGGGGGCGAGTTTTTATTATATACATGCCTATGCTAAGCTTTGTATGATAAGGTGGCCCTAAATGGACATAAAACACAATAAAAATACACTTTAAGGAAATCTTGTCCCCTGGTACTGAAACTGATTTTGGCACAAAAATTGACCTAAACCCATATCTAGCTTTCAAAAACATTGTTACCGGTTTCTGATTTTATTGAAATTTTTTCGCTATATAGAGCACATATGTGGCGAATTTTATATGCAATATCTTGGGGTGACAATATCAGTAACACATCTAATACTTACGATGAACATCTTAATCTTTGCAAATTTTCATGAAAAGTAGAAGAAATGTTGTAAGTAAATTTATCAGGAAGTTTAAAAGACATAGACACATTTACTTTTTTTGTATTAGATTAATCCATATGGAGTCCTGTTGCCAATCAAAGCAACAAAATTTGAAAATAATCATACCTATTGATTTAAGACTGAAAAGTTCACAGGTGTGTATGACCTCTACAGGGAATTACCTCAGGGACCATTCCTGGGACCTATAGTAATTTATCAAATGAAACAAAGTTATATATATAGTTGATAGACCTCAAGTGAACAACAACTGAAGTTTCAATAAAATCTATGCGTGGGCAGATTTGGAACTCCCCCTTTGTTTCACAGTCCAGCAAGGGTTCAAAAAGGTACAGACAGAATGGCAAACAGTGGAGACCCTGATCAGACTGCTCCTTCCTTCGGGAGCAGTCCGATCTGGGACTCCACTGTTTGCTTAGGCCTGTCTGTCCCAATACTTAGGATCATTACGGTAAAGTTGCAGAGTTCATTCCAGATAAAATAGGTTATATAAGCTTTTTCTGGTCGCATCAGCTTTATGGAACATTTTCCCATGATGCAGCTGAAATGTATGTTGTAAACAGCTGTTTGAGAGTAAATAAACATTGTTTACACTAGTAAACTGGCGTCGTTTCTCTCTCTGTTGTCCGTATGTACTGGCCTTGTTTTTCTACAAATCAACACGAGTTGAAAGAATCCAAGAATTATCCCCCAGAAAATTTCATATATCAAACATTCTTGGTACTACTATATTTACCCTCGGTATTCAGACTCAGAATAAGAAAACAAGCCTATACAAATACATGTACATTGTAAACTTTACCGCCGAAAAAACTAAGATTTTAAGATGAAAAATTGTGATACTTTTCTTATTTCTGCTCAAAATATAGATTGTGGGTACTCGTTAGAACCGCCTCATCAAGACGGTTCTAATGAGTACCCACAACCTATTGTCTTGAAGCAGAAATAAGCAAATACTGTATACCCCTGTAAACCCCAGTTTTCTCTATATAAAGTGGGGTTTAGCGGGGTTTTCATTTCACGGACTTGTTACCATGATGCGATGTTAGTACCCAATTTTGTAAAATCATTTTTCGATATAAAAAGATTGGGTATTACATTAATTTTATATACTGTTCACAAAAAGTAGGGGATATACGGGTTCCTTCGAGCCCATCAGCCTAAACATTAGGAATAATTAAAAAACGGGTATACCATGTCTATTGGCTATCATGTGTGTGTATTCTATCGTTGAGCAGTATGATATTTATGCTCGTGTGGCGTAGCACGGGGGCATAAATTGTACATGGGGTAGCAGGTGAATTTTAACATTAGTGACAAACTGGTTTATTGATGCGAGATTTTGATAAAACTTTCTGTATCGACTGTTGAAGTGTAGTATGAAACTATTTCATAAACAAATTTGTTATTAGAGCCATGATTCGGAAAATGGAGGCTCAACGTTGGAGCGCCTTTGTCTTGCTCCAGACCGGAAGTACGCAGTTGCAGACGGCAAATGTTATGAATTCGTCAAAGTCAGTTGTCAGTCGACTATAGACACATTATCGTAGGACAGGAGCAGTAGCGGATTTGCAGAGAAGTGGATGCCCGAAGAGTACTAATGGACGCGATGACTGCCTTGTTGTCAATCAAGCGTTACGCAGCCGGAGACTAACGTCAACAGATCTTCAGCAGTTCCTGAGCTGAGTAAGAGGGGTTAATGTCTTTAGACAGACGATCTGAAATTTCCTTCACTCGAGTGTTCTTACTGCGCGTCGTCCGCAAGTTGTGCTGCCATTGAAAGCTAGGCACCGTAGACCTGGTTTTGCATGGGGTACACAGGGCAGACGTCGGAAAATTAATCAGTGGTCTCACGTTATGTTCAGTGACGAATCCCGGTTTAACTTGGACTTTTCTGATGGTCGTAGAACAGTCTGGCGTTGTACTGGTGAACGTTATACAAACCCGGCTAGAGTTGCTCATGACCGATATGGACCTGGGTCTGTTATGTTATGGGGTTGGCTCACCATGACTGGAAAAAAAAGAGACTTACATGTGTGCCGTGGCAAAGTTACAGGACTGTACTATCGTGAAGAGTTGGCTCCTCACGTGATACCTTTTTCTCGACGCCACGGTCGTGGATCTATCTTTCAGGACGATAACGCTAGGGCTCATCCGACACGCGTCATCACTGAGTACCCTCAACGACAAAATATTCAAACAATACCATCATGACCTGCGATGAGTCCAGACTCATCTCCCATTGATCAAGTTTGGGACATCCTCGGGAAACGAGTCCGAAGCGGCGCTCCGCCTCCAAGGACCATGGTTGAGCTTGGGGCAGCACTTCAAGAAGAGTGGCGAAGGATCCCTTAGTTCATGATTCGTAGACTAATTGGAAGTATGCGGTGTCGATGCATTGCCTGCTGTACAATCGAGGCAGTCCAACATGTTATTGAAGGCTTGTGAAAAATGACGTTGACACTTAGAAGATAGGTCGCCATGTCGCTACATAATGACGTGATCATTGGAATTAATGTGTGGTTCAGTTTATGGATATTTGATAGTCCTTTGAATTATATACATCTTGGTCAGGTAACGTTTGATTTATTTCCTAATATTCAGTCTGAAAGTAAAATTTCCCCTATTTTTTGTGAACAGTATATGACTGAGTGCATGCATGGTAGTTAACCCAATCACAGTTGATAGCTTTAAAATTTGCTTCCTCTTTAAGTGCACGCCGGCGGGTCAGGCCTCAGACTCTATGACTGTTCCAGCATAAAGGCTTGCTTAAAATTTAATTTTAGGTAATGTTGGTACCTGATGCTTTGCCTCTGGTCGGGCCCATCAGAGTCCAACTGTTGGTTTTCTTTTGCTCCAGAATTTCAGTCATTCCATGCTGTGGAGTCCTCACCATTATTTCATCTCTCTAATTATTTGATTTTTATGTTGTCGGAAATGTTGCACTGATGAGTTAGAAAGCCTTCATATAGACTGAACAAATAATTTGTCTGAACCACGACAGAAGGGCGAGGATTGCAGCCACGTAAAATCAATTTAACTCTTATCCTGCTGTTCACGACAACCCCTATCTTTGGAAACAGTGTAGATTCAGATCAGATGGCTTCTGAAGAAGCCATCTGATCAGGATCTACACTGTTTGACATTAAATTAATGAATTTGTAAGAATAAATTACATCAAGTAATAAGCTGATTGGTTCAAAGTCAGAAATGGGTGTGGCTTAAATGAATATTCAGCAAGATAAGGGTTAAGCATCCCCATCACCTCCCCCAGTGAAATACTTTTCACTGACTGTTCCTAGGCAGTTCTTCTGTCATGGTTTATTTTTGTTATAGTTCCTCTTTGAATGTGTGTATAGCTTATGTTTTTGTTTTGGATAACCAATTGGCCATTTTGTGGGAAACTAATTGTCCTTTTTAGTTTATACTAATTTATTTTAGTTCGATTGCGATGAAAGCTTCAAGCTTATTGAATCGCTCTCGAACACTCATTCCGGGTGTTTTCACGCGCGCGAGAGAGAGGCAGTGGCTTTTACACCACTGCTACCCATTTACACCTCGGTGGAGTGGGGCAGTGTCATTACGTGTCTTGCCCAAGGACACACCTCGATACCGGTGGCCGGATTCGAACTCACAACCTTTCGATCATAAGTCGAACGCGCTAACCACTGCGCTATCGAGGCTGACAAATTGTCTTTTTTGCTTTCCACTACTGATGTTTCTATTAGGGTTTAGTCGTATTTCATGTTGGTGTTTCTTTCTCTTCGGTGTCTCTGATGGGAGGTGCGAGTTAATTGTATTGATTCCTGATCATTGCCTTCACATTTTTTGTGTCTAAAAATAGCTGGATGAGATCCATCTGGGTCAGCACTATTTGTTTAGGCTACAGTAAATGAGATATCTTATGGAGAAGATATTTGAAGTCTATACCATAGCAAGAGCTTATTATCCACTATTATCTCTATACAGACAGCTGTTTAAGGGGATTTATGTCTGATTGGTCTCAATGCAACCAGTTAAATGTTTCTCCAAACTACTTCTAAAGGGTCATTAGTGGCAGATCCTGAAACAACAGTGTTTTATTGTCCAGTTATCTTAAACAAAACATTGAAGTTCATACCACGGTCAGTGGTTCAGACCATTATCTATGTATTTCAAATGTGTTAATGAAATGCTTTCGAGTTATGCATTTAAGGGTCAATTCTTCAGATGTCTTTAGTTTTCTCAAGTAATGACTCATAATTTTTATTAAATGCACTCGTAATAGTTTTACCTGACAAAACTTCACCTGAACTCATTTTATACCAGAAACCCCAAAACGGGTACCTTGGCAAACAGTGCAGGCCCAGATCAGATGCCGCATAATGCAGCGTCTGATCTGGGCCTGCACTATTTGCTAAAAGTTCAGTCATTTTCCAAATAAATTTTGATGAAAACACAACCTGACACCCTTAAATTTTGAAATGGACTCTGGCTATACATAAGCAGGAAGATTCCATTGGTACAAAAAGGGTTAAAGTAAACAGTGATATAGATAAGTTGGGTATTTGATGATAATTCAAAGATAAATTTTCGTCAGTTCTCCATACTTGGATAGAGAGGCGACTTTAAGGAGTATTTTAAATAAAATATAAGTGAAGGCAATGATCAGGAATCGATACAATTAACCCACAGCTCCCATCAGAGACACCAAAGGGAGAGAAACATGAAACAGCTAGACCCTAATGGAAACATCAATAGCGGAAAGCCAAAGGACAGTTACTTTCCCACAAAATATGACCAACTTGCTATCCCGAACAAAATAATGTAAGAGATGCACACACTCAAAGACAAGCCATAACAAAAATAAACCACAACAGAAGAACCACCTTGGAACGATCAGCAGAAACGAATTCAAATGAGGGCTTAAATCGATTTTACGTGGCCACAATCCTCGCCCTTACTTCATCGCGATTTAGACAAGTAATTTGTTCAGTCTGCATGAAGGCCTCCTAAATAGAAGTGAAGGCAATGATCAGGAATCGATACAATTAACCCACAGCTCCCATCAGAGACACCAAAGGGAAAGAAACACAAACATGAAACAACAGACCCTAATGGAAACATCAATAGCAGAAAGCCAAAAGGACAGTTACTTTCCCACAAAATGGCCAATTGGCTATCCAAAACAAAATATAAGCGATACAAACACTCAAAGACAAACCATAACAAAAATAAACTGCGACAGAAAAACCGCCTTAGATAGGTCTGAAACGAATTCCACTGGGGGCTTAAATCGATATTACGCAGCCACAATCCTCGCCCTTCCGTCGTGATTTAGACAAAAAATTTGTTCAGTCGACATGAATAAACCTTTTTTATTGAGAAATAAGGACAATTATCCCATTTACCAAATACCTTTTCTTTTAGTGAAAAAGTATAGGGACAATGATTCAGATAAGGCTGATAGCTCTCAAGAAAATGTTGCTTCAATTCGTTTGCAAAATGTTAATTTTTTTTCATTCCTTCAGTTAATTATTTGGTTTTATTTGTCAAGATATTTCAACTTTTTCTTCTATTCTGAAGACGTCCTTAACTAACAAAGAATGTGTAAATTCAAGAAAGCATAGCCTATCTGCAGCTCAGTTTCAAATGTTACAGCTCGTTAACAGATTCCTGATATTCAATTCTCTTCCCCAATGTTTTGATAACTATAGATACGGTCTGAACTCTTCTGCCTGAAACTAACAAGTCAGATGATTTTCTCTGAAAACAGCTGTCTGTAGAGTTAACCCTTTACCAGTCAGGGATTTTGTGAATTTCGCTGATTTTCACAGTGTTGCACCTGACAGCAACTTCAACCAGCCATTGTTTCATAATGGATGGTCTGTTTTACACAAAACTTGGTATGAATGTTCATTGGGCAGTAGCCTTTCAAATGCAATCTTTCATGACTTGATCATTGTTGTCATGGTAAAGAGGGGGCATCTCAAAGTTGGCAAAAAGTGTTTTTTCACATGAATTTTTGACCACATTTTAATCTTCACACAGCTGTCAAGGCAACGATTAAGGTGTTTGGCACTGGCCATTTTCACTGTTTGCAGCATGTTTTATCAGCATAATTTTTCAGGCATTTTTGACCCCAGACACCCTCAGATATAAATTTAAGCGGCTGGTTGGGCCATACACCCAAAATTTTCGGGTTGTGAGGGGGGGGGGGTGGGGGGGGGATATTTTTAGTGCGAAAAAACGGGTCACTTTTTTGTCCAACAAATCCGAAAGCAAACATAACTCTCCAGGGATAGAAATGCAGATTTTAGGTGCTTCTGGGGCTTAAAATGGGGGGGCGGGGTACTGACACGTAAAAACACGTATCTGAGTGGGAAAGGGTTAACTGAAATCTGGGAACATGCTGAATTTTAGTCTAAAATGCATTAATTATATCTGAAATATAGTTTCTTGCAATAAAATGATGAAAAAACATTATTTTGGTCAGTTGGGATTTTCTTCATTAACCCTTTACCACTCAGGGATTTTGTGAATTTCGCTGATTTTCACAATGTTGCACCGGACAGCAACTTCAACTAGCCATTGTTTCATAACGGATGGTCTGTTTTTCAAAGTTGGCAAAAAGTGTGTCTTCACAAGAATTTTTGATCACATTTCAATCTTCACACAGCTGTCAAGGCAACAATTAAGGTGTTTGGCACTAGCCATTTTCACTGTTTGCAGTATGTTTAATCAGCATAAATTTTCAGGCATTTTTGACCCCAGACACCCTCAGATATAAATTTTAGCGGCTGGTTGGGCCATACACCCCCCCCCCCCCCCCCTTCAATCCCCCAGAATATTTTTAGTGGAGAGGCGCGTGAAAAACAGGTCACTTTTTTGCCCAACATATCCTAAAGTAAACATAACTATCCAGGGGTAGAAATACAGATTTTAGGTGCTTCTGGGGCTTAAAATGGGGGGTGGGGGCGGGGATGCAGACACGTAAAAACACGTATCTGAGTGGGAAAGGGTTAATAGATCTGGTTTTATGCGCTACATGGCTAAGCTATCCAAGGCAAAAACTCATTCCCAACGGTGTTCAATGGATCGGTACGAGTTGATTGAACCTAATAGCACAAGAACAACCGTGTAAAATTCATGAAACATACTCTGAAAAGCATCAGCTATAGTCAGCCACATACGAGACAATAAGCCAAGCCACTGGTGGCCATGTTTTTTTAACCAAACAACAGGATTTATAGAAAGCTGATATAGAGTCGCTCAAAGAACATCTCTATACAAATTCATTGAAATCCTTTGAACAGATTTTGATAAGATTTTTTAAACATTGCCTTATTGCCTTGGCAACCAAAGTTCTGCATGGAATCTGCAAAAGTGCACTGAAAGGATCAATGAGGAGATGGTTTAAAGAAAACTTGATAGACAAGAAGTGGTTTTAAAGATAAGCTGACAGAAGACAAATGACTTACAGGTGGCAATCACAACAACTCAACTCAGTGGCTAGGTGGGCTAAAAGGAAATACAAAGCAATAAGAATCAAATGAAAAACAATAACAACAGCATCTCATAGTACAAAGAAAAAGAAATTAAAGAAAAGAAAAACAAAACATTTTACACTTATTTACAGGCCAGATGTCATAGTGTTGATTTTTTAGCTCACCAGAGCCGAAGGCTCCGGGGGAGCTTATAGGATAGGCAGTTGTCCGTCGTCGTCTGTGTCGTCGTCGTGTGACGTCAACACTTTCAAACGACATCTCCCCTGAAGCCGCTTGGCCGATTGGG
Organism: Lucinisca nassula; assembly: GCA_963580285.1. Taxonomy (NCBI): domain Eukaryota; kingdom Metazoa; phylum Mollusca; class Bivalvia; order Lucinida; family Lucinidae; genus Lucinisca; species Lucinisca nassula. Next base: position 102,571,914 of record OY757023.1, on the reverse strand, counting down.
CCCAAATTTCATCTGTAGCACCCTTAGGTTGGGGGATTGAAAGTATGTGTTTTTTATGAAATTCGGCTCATTAGTTTGGTTGCTATGGCAACTTAGATTTTCCAGACTTATAATGGGGAAAATTGAAAAATGGCATTTACTGCCTAGCCTCTGCAGATTTTTTGACAAAACTTTGATAGAAATGTTCTTTAGACAATCTACTTTCTGCCATATGGTTTTAAGCCTACTGCTCATTTTCGTTGGTTGCCATGGAAACCAAAATGCAAAAAAGAGAAAAAAAAAAAACTTAAAAATCATCTCCTCAGAAACCGTATGCTCTATGAGGCTGAGAGTTTATGGAAATATTCACCATATTTGCCTTGACAGGTTTTGTGGTTTTTATGACATTTGGCTTTTAGTTTGGTTGCTATGGCAACTTAGATTTTCAATAGACTTATAATGGGGAAAATTGAAAAATGGCATTAACTGCCAAGCCTTTGCAGATATTTTGACAAAACTTTCATAGAAATGTTCCTCGAGTAAGCTTCTCTGAGCCATACGCTTTCATGTCAACCTGGGGGTCCCGTAGGTTGTGCCGGGGCCATGCCCCGCCCCCTCCATTTCATAAAATGCCTTATATCTCAGAAACCTTACAGATCCCCACCCCTAAACCATATATATTCTTGTTCCTTATGATAAGATGCATTAAGTGACACCAACCTGGGGGTCCCCCCGGATGTGCTGGGGACATGCCCACCCCCTCCACTTCATAAAATGCCATTTATCTCGGAAACCATTCAGATCCCCACCCCTAAAATATATATATTCTTGTTCCTTATGATAAGACGCACTCAGTGACACCAACCTGGGGGTCCCCCGGGATGTGCCGGGGTCATGCCCCACCCCCTCCATTTTATAAAAGGCCCAATATCCCAGAAACCTTACAGATCCCCACCCCTAAACCATATATATTCTTGTTCCTTTTGATAAGTCACATTCAGTGACACCAACCTGGGGGACAACCGGGATGTACCGGGGCCATGCCCAACCCCTCCACTTCATAAAAGGCCAAATATTCGAGAAAACTTACAGATCCCCACCCTACCGGCCCCGATAGCTCAGTTGGTAGAGTGTCCGCTCCGGGGAACGGGAGGTCTCGTGGTCGATCCCGGGCCGCGACATACCAAAGTCGTTAAAAATGGTACTAGCTGCTCCTCACTTGGCACTCAGATTTACGGGGTAGAGCTAGGACTGGTCGATCCAGTGTCAGGATAATGTGACTGGGTGTGGTATCATGTAATGTGTCTGGGACATGATACTTCAGTGAGGCAGCACTATAAACGTGAGCATTGAGCTCCCTGTCGCAACCAGACACCGTCTTGATATGACTGAAAAATTGTTGAAAGCGACGTTAAACCCGAATTCACACACACACAAACACACACAGATCCCCACCCCTAAACCATATATATTCTTGTTCCTTATGATAAGATGCATTAAGTGATACCAACCTGGGGGTCCCCCCAGATGTGCCGGGGACATGCCCCACCCCCTCCACTTCATAAAAGGCCCAATATCCCATAAACCTTACAGATCCCCACCTTTAAACCATATATATTCTTGTTCCTTATGATAAGTTGCATTCAGTGACACCAACTTGGGGGGACACCCGGGATGTGTCAGGGCCATGCCCAACCTCTTCCACTTCATAAAAGGCCAAATATTCCAGAAACTTTACAGATCCCCACCTTTAAACCATATTGCCACCGCCCACCGGGGCTTGAAGAAATAGATTGGGCTGCATGATGCTTCCACGCAGAGCTGAAACTGGCTGCACAAGAGTACTGGTATACCGCTCAGGGGTCTAAGCCTGCCCAGGCAAGTGGTGCTAGTCGGACCATCCTTACATATTAACCCTTTTGGTTTGTTTGGGTGGTAGGGATTGAGATGTCATTTCATCTCAATTTTGGGTAAAAGTCCCACAAAATTGGAAGCAACGTCTCAATAGTGTTGAACGTAAAACTTCAATTCAAACAAACAAACAAAACCTTTAAACCATATGTATTCTTGTTCCTTATGATAAGATGCATTAAGTGACACCAACCTGGTCCCCCCGGATGTGCTGGGGAAATGCCCCACTCACTCCACTTCATAAAATGCCATTTTCTCAGAAACCATTCAGATCCCCACCACTAAACCATATATATTCTTGTTCCTTATGATAAGATGCATGCAGTGACACCAACCTGCGGGTCCCTCGGGATGTGCCGGGGTCATGCCCAACGCCCTCCACTTCATAAAAGGCCAAATATTCCAGAAACCTTACAGATCCACACCCCTAAACCATATATATTATTGTTCCTTATGATAAGACACATTCAGTGACACCCCCCCCTAGGGGTCACCCAGGGCATGCCGGGCCATGCTCCACCCCTCAACTTCACAAAAGACCATTTATCTTAGAAACTGTTCGGAGCCCTACCCCTAAACCATATATATTCTTGTTCCTTATGATAAGACGCAATCAGTGACACCAGTATGCCCCCAGGGGTGCCAAGGGCCATGCCCCACCCCTTTACTTCATTAATAGCCATATATCCCAGAAACCGTTCAGATCCCCGCCCCTTAACCATATATATTCTTGTTCCTTATGATAAGACCTTACTTCATAATAGTCCATATATCTCAGAAACCATTCAAATCCCCACCCCATAATCACATATATTCTTGTTCATTGTTATTAGACACATTCAGTCACCCACATCTTCGGGGGTCCACAGGGGCCATTTCTCTCCCATCCACTTCATAAAAGGGCCTCATATCTCAGAAACTGTTCAGCATTCAGTGACAACAATCTTGGGCTTTTCTGGGATCCGCCATGCCTGAATCCCTCCACTGCTTTAAAGGCTTGCATCTCAGGAGCCATCCATATCCCCACCACGAAACCATTATATATGTCTCTGTTCCTTTTGATAAGACACATTTAGTGACCCCAACCAGGGCCCCATTGGGTTCATGCCCCACCCTCTATACTTTATAAAACACCTAATATTTCAGATACAGATTTCACATGAGTGCTCATTTGGATATGGGGCCTGTTTGGGAGACTATAATTAGTAGATTAAAATCATATCATGTTAAAATATACTACTCAAAGTTTTATAGGGATCACTTTTCATATACCAAATTTTGCACTGAAAATTTAAAATTTCTTGACAGAATTTGTACTCAGTATATTGATAAATATCTTAAGCAGAAACTCGTGTGCAGTTCAGTACTCATAAAAGTGCACACTTCTCACACTTCGCAAATGAAGTCATGCACCCCCAAAATCATGCGAAGCACTGCTTTCCAACAGACCAATCAAACTTGCCAGTGTTCCTTGACCAAGCCTTAAAAAGGACTTCATTTGATTTGTGAAACACTAAAATGCCTAGGGGACAATTAAGAAACCGTCTGAGCCCCGAAGAAATGAATCGTGGCGTCGGAATGTTGGAATCAGGCGTCTCTCAACGTCGTGTTGCTGGGACTCTGAATGTGTCTCATGGCGTGGTTTACCAAATGTGGAGTCGGCATCTTACCCACGGAAATCCTTTACACAGACACGGCGGGTCGAGAAAGGGCTACAACTCAACGTCAGGGTCGTTTCATGTTGATTCAGTCTCGACGTCAACGGTTCCTGAACGCTACGCGTTTGCATAACGAGCTTAGGAACGGAACTGGAGTACGAATTTCTACACAAACTGTCAGAAACGGGCTCCACGAATGCCATGAGGCCTGCTGTTCATGTTCCGTTGACGAGACAGCACGTGCTACACCAGTTTTACTTTGCCAGAACTCACGCCAGGTGGAGGGTTCGTGACTTGACGCCAGTACTGTTTTCTGAGGAGTCCAGATTCTGTCTAGACTTCACTTATAAACGTCAATTAGTGTGGCGAATGTCTAAAGAGCGATTCGATGACTTGAATGTGGCAGAGCATGATCGCTATGGAAAGGGGTCAGTCATTGTTTGGGCTGGGATAAGCGTGAACGGCAAAACTGACTTGTACGTCGTTGAAAACGGAACGTTAATGGCAGCGAGGTACTGTAATGGTATTCTTGATGAGTTTGTGAGACCATATGCAGATGCGATGGGCCCGGACTTTATTCTGATGGACGATAATGCCCGTCCCAGCCCTGCCAACGTCACTGATTCCTACCTGGAACGTGAGAAAATCGTTCGTATGGACTGGCCTGCTCGGTCACCGGACGTAAATCCGACTGCGCATGCGCGGAACATGCTACAGCGTGCTGTTTCAGCCCGACTTGTGCATCCGAGGACTTTACAGAAGCTCAAAGATGCATTGGTTGCTGAATGAAAGCCGATTCCAAAAAACCGGATACAGACTCTGATTACGAGCATGCGCAGGCGATGTCGTATTGTAATTGATGCCCGTGGACGCCAAACACGTTATTAGGCACGTTTTTCTAAACAGATTTGGAAATTTGCGAAAAATCAGTTGTCCAAATCCCTTCGTGTTACGGCAAATTTTGGGGGTGCCAAGACGGTTGCTGTTGTCACGCTTGAATGCAGTACCAGTTGACAAAATTAATCACTAGGTTTTGTGAAGGATACGTTTTCTATCATTATGTATCAAATCTGGATTCAGCTGATTAATTCATCCAAAAATTATTTTGCATTAAAAAAGTGATCCCTATCAAACTTTGAGTAGTATACATGGCTGCCATTGGGCAGTGCCCACTTGAGCTCTGGTTTATGAGATTTGGCTCTATGGTTTATTTGCTTTGGCAAGTTAAGAGTTTTCATTGACTTATAGTGGGGAAAACTGAAAAATGACATTTATGCCTTTCAAGATATTTTGTCAAACTTTCATAGAAATGTTCCTTTAATAATGTTTTTTATGTCTATTGGTTGCCACAGATGGGAACTTGTCAATTGTCATCTGTTGTCCTGCAACAACACATTCAAGCGACATCAGACCTTTGAAGCCACTAGGCTGATTGGGTCCAAATTTTATCTGTAGAATCATTGGGGGGACAGGGCTTCCATGGTTAATTAAAAGTGCCCCCTGAGCTCTGCTGAGCATAGTTGCCCATGGGCCTCTTGTTTCATAGCCATCTTGTGAGTCATCATTAAGTTGGCCTTTTTATAACAAAACTTGGCCTTTGTATAACTAAACTATCAGCTTGATTACAAAAAAAACCGCTTAAGTTCAATGCACAAATACCATATTGGATTTTTTTTTTGTTTTACGTTCTTCGAGCTTATTTTATTTATAGTTTAATTCCATAAATGTCTGACGAAAATATCTTAGCAACTACACACTTGGCATCCATTATGCTGCCATCTTGATATTGCTGAAATGTCCAAATGTGTCATGGTGGCATCATTCAGATTCTGGTGTCGCCATCAAAATCAATCAAAACAATTTGAATATACCATAAATCCAGGTCCAGCTCGGGTTCTGCAGGTCTGTCAAATAGGGTCTTTAATGCAAAGTTTGTTTGATTTGATGTTTAACGTCCCCCTCAACACTGTATAGGTCATATTTGAGATGTTGCTTCCAATTTTGTTGGACTTTTACCCGACATTGAGATGGATTGTCATCTCAAGCCCTGTCACCCAATGAAACCAATAGGGTTTATAAGCATGGGCAGTCCAACTCGCACCGCTTTGCCTGGGCAGGCTTAGATCCGTTTATCAGTACTCCTGTGTGGTCGGTTTCAGCTGTGCATGGAATCATCATGCCGCCCATCTATTTCTTCAAGCCCCGATGGGCGGGGGCTGTTAATGCAGATTGGTTTGTGTAATATTGCAATGCAGGGAACATTCTCATCATCTAACAAAAATCACACCTGTTGAATCAAAAGTATGCATACTTTTATGGGCCTGACTTCATTTTGATTCGAATTACCATTCAATATAATCTAACACTGTCAGTCAACTACTAGACAGACTGCCCCCGCCCATCGGGACTTGAAGAAATATATGGGTTGAATGATGCTTCCACGTAGAGCTGAAACCAACACCACACGAGTCCTGGTAGACCGCTTAGAGGATCTAAGCCTACTCAGGCAAAGCAGTGCGAGTCAGGCCGTCCATGCTTATAAGCCCTTTTGATTTCATTGGGTGATCAGGCTTGATATGTCATTTCATCCCAGTGTCGTATAAAAGTCCCACAAAAATGGAAGCAACGTCTCTAAAATGATCTATACAGTGTTGACGGAGATGTTAAACCTCGAATCAAACAAACAAACTACTAGACAGGCAGTTCTTCTGTCGCGGTTTATTTTTGTTACTGTTTGTCTTTGAGTGTGTGTATCGCATGAAGTGTGAAGTTCTGGGGGTGTGTGTGTGTGGGGGGGGGGGGGAGGGGGAGTAAATTTGACTGATCAAACCATCAAAATAGGTATTGTCACTATTTAATAAATCATCCAAATATCTAGAAGTCGAGCTAAAGGCTTCAATGATTTCAGAATGGTTTTCAATGTAAAGTGACATATTTTTATGTTCTTCAGAAGTGAAAAAAGCATTTCTTACATTACACGCAAGATAAAGGGAGTCTTCCCTATGCAATGTCCATTCTATTATATCATTAAGTTTTTCGTTATAAGATTGTGAGGAAGTGTAGTGTAAAGGGTGGAAAAATCATAAGTAGACAGACTTGAAGCACGAAAACGTCTGGATTTCAATTTATTTAAAACTTCATTAGAATTTTTTGACTATGACTTAGCATTTGATAGCTGTATCTCTAAGAAACATAGAACAATTCAAAGTGAACTATGGCTTAGCATCTGATAAATATATCATCGAGAAACATGCAACATTTTCTAATAAACTATGTCTTAACATCTGATAAACATGCATCCGCCCATTGGGGCTTGAAGAAATAAATCAGGCTTCGAGGTGCTTCTCTGCGGAGGAAAATCTGACTAAACATGAGCACTACTGGTAAGCCACTTAGGAGGTCTAAGCCTCTCCAGGCAAAGTGGAACAGGTCAGAATATCCCTGGTTATAAATATCTAGCAGTTTCTTTGGGCAAAAGGGCTTGGTATCTCATTTCAACTCAATGTCGGGGTATTAGTCCCACAACAGTGAAGGCAACGTCTCCAAAATGACCTCAATAGTGTTTATGGGGACGTAAAACCTCAGCACCAATAAACAAACAAAATCTGATAAATATACACCTGAGAAACATATAACATTTCTTAATTAACTATGGCTTAGCATCTGATAAATATACCCCTGAGAAATATAACACAATGTATTGCAAACTATGGCTTAGCATCTGATAAATGTATCCCTGAGAATTCATCCAATTATGGCCTAGCACCCCTGAGACACAAAACAATTCATAATGCAAACCATGAATTAGCATCTGATACTGTACCCATGAGAAACATAAAACACTTCTTGATACAAACTGTGGCTTAGCATTTGATAAATGTACCCATGAAAACATACTTTTGTAATGTAAACTATGGCATAACATTTGATAAATCTACCCATGAGGAACATTAAACAATTCTCAATGAAAACTATGACCTAGCATCTGATAAATGTACCCGTGAGGAACACAGCACAATTCTTAATGCACACTATGGTTAAGCATCAGATAAATAGTACCGATGAGAAACAAAAAAAAAATCATAATGCAATTCTCAATGCAAACTATCACTTAGCATCTGATAATTGTACCAGTGAGGAACGTAAAACAATTCTCAATGTAAACTATCACTTAGCATCTGATAAAAGTACCAGTGAGGAACATAAAACAATTCTCAATGCAAACTATCACTTAGCATCTGATAAATGTACCCACGAGAAACAAACAATTCTTAATGCAAATTATGGTTTAGCATCTTATAAATTGTGCGACTGAGAAAAAAAAAAACACAAAAAAATTTATAATGCAGTCCTTAATGCAAGTAACCATGGTTTAGCATCTGATAAATATACCCATAACAAACATAAAGCAAATCGCAATGCAAACTATGACTTAGCATGAGAGAACTTTACCGGTAAGAAGCATAAAACAATTCATAATGCTTACTACTTAGAATCTGATAAATATACCCATGAGAAACATAGAAGAATTCTTAATACATATTAAGGCTTAGCATATGATAATATATCCTTAAGAAACATAAACCAATTCATTATTTATTACGACTTGTGGCTTAGAACCTGATAAAAGTATCCGTGAATAACATAGTTCAAAATGAGTTCGCTTAGCGTCTTATAAATGTACACATGAGAACCATAGAAATATGACTTAGCATGTGTGAAATATACCCTTAAGAAACATTTAACAATTCTTAATGAACTACGGCTTAACATCTAATAAATGTACCCCTGCGAATCATTAAACAATTCATAACGAACTATGACTTAACACCGGATAAACCTACTCCTGAGACACATAAAACTTGTCTTGCGAACTATGGCCTAGCATCTAATAAACGTACCTCAGAGAAACATAAAACAAAAGAAATGTTGCTTCTTATTAGTGTACCCTGAGAATCATAAAACAATACATTTGGAAGTATGGCTTGGTGTCTGATAAATGTCCTCCCGGGAAATGTAAAACAATTCTAAACCAGCTATCGCTTAGCATCTGATTAATGTACCCTAAGGATGATAAAACAATTCATTTAGAACTGTGGCTTGGTGTGTGATAAACGTACTCATGAAAAAGGTAAAACAATTCATAACGAACTATGACCTAGCATCTCATAAATGTACCCATCGAAACAGACAAATCTTAATAAATTATGGCTTAGCATCAGATAAATGTATTCCTGAGAATTCAGTAGCTTTAATTAGCATCTGATAAAAATGTAACAGTACATTGCGAACTATTGCTTAGCATATGATAAATGTACAACTGAGAAACATAAATCAATTCATAGCGAACTATGTCTTTGGGTTAGAATCTGACTAATGTGCTCCTTGGAAAAGTGTGTGTTCAAAGCGAAATATGGTTTAGAGTCTGATTAATGTATATGTACCTCTGAGAAAGATGAAACAATTCATTGCAAACTATGGCAGTGTCTGACAAGTATAGACCACAAAACTGTGTCCACGTGAAATCGATTTAAGCACCCACCTCAACCCCCACAAACATGATTTTTTTTTTTTTTTTTTTTTTTTTTTACCTTTCCACGGCAGTTCGTCTGTTGTGGTTTATTATTGTTATAGTTTTGTCTTTTCATGTATGTATTGCTAATATAATTTTATTTTAGATAGGCGTTTGGCCATTATGTTGGAAAGTAAAGTTCTGTCCTTTTGGCTTTCCAGTTGTGTTTGTTTTTGTTTGTTTGATTTGAGGTTTAACGTCCCCGTCAACACTCTAAAAGTTCATTTTGGAGACGTTGCTTCCAATTTTGTGGGACTTTCACCCGACAATGAGATAAAATGACATCTCGAGCTCTGTCGCCCAAATGAAACCAATAGGGTTTATATGCATGGACGGTCCGACTCGCACCGCTTTGCCTGGGCAGGCTTAGATCCTCTAAGCGGTTTACCAGTACTCGTGTGCGGTCGGATTCAGCTCTGCGTGGAAGCATCATGCAGCCCATCTATTTCTTCAGTCGCCGATGGGCGGGGCCGGATTTCCACTTGTAACTTTATCATTATGGTGAATCTGTTTTATGTTGGTGTTTCTTTCCGATTAGTGTCTTGGGTGGGAGGCGTGAGGTAATTGTATCGATTCCTGGCCCCGAGGTTATAAAACTTTTTTTTTCATGCTCAACTCATTTGAGAATACAATTTGCCCTGCTGATAAATATTAAAATGCCAACAATTGTTATTTTAATATTTATCAGCAGGACATATACCATCCTCTACGGATATAAATAAGATAAAATCCTCAAATGAGGGTATTTCAATAATTATTAACACTAAACATTTCATGTTCAAGTGAGTTGAGCACGAAAAAATGTTTTATAGCCTCGGGGCCTGGTCATTGTCTGCCCTTCTGTTTTAGAAACATAAAACAATTCAAACCGCACTTTGGATATGAAGGGTGGATAAAAAATCCGTCCCGAGGGTCACAGGCTTGCCGAGTGATGCCGGACCGTGATCCCGAGGGACGGATTTTAAATCTTCCCCTCACACCATATAAGATTCTTTTTCTTGCATAACTTTCATTTCTGGGTTTTTAATAAAGCAGTGACTGCAGTTGCCGTCGTCCGTCAAATTCTGATGACAATGGTTTGATGGGGTGTGACGTCAACCTTAACGACGGTGCATATGGAGTCGCATTCAACCAGTGCATACCAAACAAGTGAGAATATTATATTTTACCCTGTCTGTGGGTAAGAACACTGGGTAAGAACAGAATTTCTATCCCATACTAAAACTACGGATTTCCTTATCTGGTATGCAAGAAATGACCACCCATACAGTAGCCTACAAACCAAAGACTGATTAGACTGTGCATATGGGTGGGCTCATGTGAGCAATCACTGGGCGCATAATTATGACAGTAGACACTCTTTTACTTGGCGCAAACCAACTGAAGGTTAGTATCTAATTACAGAGGGCCTTCAGTATAACGACATTAGGCCTAACTGCTACCTTACTTTTTGTCATTATAAAGAAATTGCCCAGTAAGGAGGAGTAAAATATAGGGATCAACCATGGTTTTCATGCATTAACATTCGCCGGGTCCCGAGGAAGTTGTTTGAACATGAGGCCGCCAGGCCGAATGTTCAAATATCTTCCGAGGGATCCGGCAAATGTTAATGCAATGAAATAACCATGGATGGTCGTTGTTCTTGCATAACTTACGATTCCGACAGCAACTTTTGACGAAAACGCCCAAAAGCTCCATATAAACTCCATATAAAAAGTAGAAGTAAAACAAAGATCAGGAATTGATACAATTAACTTACTCCACCCATAAAAGACACCAAAGGGAAAGAAATACAAACATTAAGCGACCAGACCATAATGGAAACCTAAACAAAGGAAGGCCATAAGGACAGTTACTTTCCCACAAAATGGCCATATGGCCATCCAAAACCAAAAGACACAAGTGATACACACAGCAAGTAACAAACAATAACATAAATAAATCTCTTCAAATGCGACCGGCGAACCAACATGGCGGCCAGTTCAGAATGTTGTTTACAATGACGTTGTTACGCAGTAACCATCTGATGTCATCATAGAACCATAAAACGCTACGTCTAGGACGATAACGTTACGTCGTTCAACGTAACGTAAACAAAGCCAGGCCAGTCTTGTGATGTAAAAGCTCAAGACCATGTTCAAACAGCACGCGAATTTCATGATTTGAACATGGTTTTTGCTGTTTGAGCACGGCTTTCGGTCCATTTGACATTGGCTTCAAACAGCCATGCGCATAGATATTTATGCAAGAATATGTATTTAAGGGCGTTTTCCACTCAATTACTGCTTTCGGACATTTGTACGAATCGCCTTTCTAACAAGTATCCACAACATTTGTTTTGGGAGTAACATGTAATAGGTATTTAGGGCGTTTTCCCGTCAGTTATTCCAAGAAACAAATGTTGTGGACATTTGTTAGAATCACCTCGTCGAGGCAATTCTAACAAATATCCTCATATGCACAACATTTTTTTTTTTGGTTGGGGGAGGGCAGGGAGTAACATATACAATGTCTCAATTAGCCCGTTCCATTTTGCCCTTGAAATTGTCGCTGGTGTTTTGTTGATATAACAAATGTTGGTATAAAGAGAATAATTTGTAATTTTTCCCTGGAAAATAATACAACTCTTAGTTGATAAATATCTCATCACGTCAACAAGTCCATGTAATGAACACCCCTGTAAATCCAACTTTATATAGAGAAAACTGGGGTTCACAGGGATATACAATATTCAAAGCTAAGTTCATAAGTTCATATTCCTGCTGTAAATCAAAGTTTGTGTGTACTCTTCAGAGCAGTCTCATTTTGGCGGTTCTAAAGAGTACCTACAACTTATGTTTCGGGAAGAAATAAGAAAAGTATCACAGATTATCTGTTTTGGAGATGTAACAGAATGCACAATGTCACACAGTTGTGTTATCGAAATGTCCCTGAGAGGCATAGATTTTTATGTCCCCGCATCATATGATGCCGGGGGCATATAGTTTTTCGGTTTTCCGTACGTGCGTACGTGCGTACTTGCGTACGTGCGTACATGTGTACGTCCGTCTGTACGTGTGTGTGTACGTACGTACGTACGTACGTGATCCTGTAACCTCAGGTTAAAGTTTTTGTAACAGGTAGAGCCTGAACTTTTAGAAATCATATTTTCCTAACCATTTGATGGAACAGGTTCATCTTTGGTATGATGATAGATAACGGTCCAAAGTTTTATGAAGCAATACCCCCACCCATGCCTGTGACCTCAAGGTCAAGGTCACAGACTTAGAAATTTTCAATGTTAAAGACTCAGGTTAAGGTTTTTGTAACAGGTAGACCTGAACATTTTATAACTAATATTTTCCAAACCATTTGATGGAATTGGTTCATATTTGGTATGATTATAGATATAGGTCCAAAGTTTTATTCAGCGATACCCCCACCCATGCCCATGGCATCAAGGTCAAGGTCATAGACTTAGAAATTTTTCATGTTAAAGACTCCAGTTAAGGTATTTGTACCTAGTAGAACCTGAACTTTTATGATGGCTTTGCTTCATATGATGATAGATATAGGTACAATGTTTTATTCAGCAATACCCCCACCCATGCCTATCACCTCAAGGTCAAGGTCACAGACTAAGACAATTTTAATGTGAAAGATTTTAAAGAGCTCAAATTTTCCAAACTTTATTATGGATTTGGCTTATCATGATACATACAGGTGCTTGTGACCTAAAGGTCAAGGTCACAGACTTAGAAATTTTTATTTATGAATGGCATTTGGCGGGGGCATCCGTGTCCTATGGACACTTTTTCTAGTTTTTTCATAAAATTAGGTTTTTATTATACTGAAAAAGCATACTAATATGTAACTATGTAGACAAGGTTGGCAGGGCTGAGCTATCGTTTGCATCTGCTTTTGGAATATTCTATATAAAAAAGGTAAGACTCTCCGCCCCGCCAATCTTATCTGCGACTAGGCAGATAAAACTGGCAAGGCTGAGCTATCGTTTGCACCAGTCCTGCTTTCGGAATATTCTATCAAAAAAGGTAAAACGCTCCGCCCTGTCAATCGTACTGCGTTGTGTATTTGCGACTGCGCAGATATAATTGGCACGGTTGAACTATCATTTGCACCTGCCTTCGGGATATTCTATTAACAAAAAGGAGATTATGTGATTTCAGCTGTAACACAAACAAAGGTATGGTGTATACTGCCATTTGGTCCGCTTGCAGAAACATCAGAAAGGCACTTCACCGAAACTTCTTCTGGACTGCGAGTTTGACATATATTGGCAACACCCGAACTGCTCCGCCCTGCCAATCTTATATACTACCACTTTACATTTTCATCACTAACAAGAGTATGTCCTTTTACAACAACGCAAGTAGCATCTTAGCAATACGACAAGTAAGTGAATAAAGAGAAACAAAAACACTTCTAGACTATGCTAAAGATACCAGAGGGACACAACTTTCTTGTATCATAGATTTAGGAACATCAGAAAAGACAGATTTTGCTGGTTGGCAACTGGGTCCATATTAAAGTGAAAATACGTCAAAACACGATGACAAGCTGATCAAGAAAGTACGTCTCAAGTGACATGTTTGTCAACCTTAATCTATAGTAAGTATATTGAACAAAGATATTCCGTTTCTCACAGAAAGTGGGGTGGAGCATAGCGATTGTCAAAAAATCTAAAATACTACAATCCTGCCTTCTTTAGATATTCAAAAATGGTTATTATCGATATGTAAGTCATCTGAAAGTTTTGGCCAATCAACTGCGAAGGACTGAAGTAGTTCCGTCGTCTCTAATACCTGTTAGAAAGTTCAACACGATGCAACAAAGCTTTTGGCAGGCATAACTATTGGTTGCGTGGTTGTAAATATAATGTAAGTAAATTTATTTCTACTTTAACCATAACATGGTCATGTGTAGCTTAAATATATATATACACACATCATATACATATGATCATAGAAATACAGAATGGGTTAAATGGCAAAATTATGAAAAACTGGCAATATCATTTCCAGACCCTAAAGCACTAGCTTTTGGGAGAAACACAATATATGATATACACCAACACAGTAGAACAGAAGTATGTAATTTGTGCCTAAACATTCATTTGACCATATCTAATCTTGAAGGCTTATTCGATACAAAATGCGGTATTCTTAATGATAGATTTATTATTTGTTGACATACATTCCTTTAGTTTAATCATATTTGGTCTAGTTCAAAAATACTTTTTGATATACTTTTTCCTCAAATCTGCGTAAAATGAACATTCTAAGAAAAAATGAAACTCGTCCTCTAATTATTACAGTGTCTACATTTCCTTTCGTTTATTGGTGTACTACTTGGTCTAATCCATCTTCGTACTTCAATGTCTAACCTATGTGAAGAAACCCTCAATTTTGTCATCGCAATTCTGAATTTCGTCAAACCAACAAACTCTAGATATAACTGATATTCGAAATTAGAAAAAAAAGTGAATAAAAATTTGCCCTACTTGAGTCTGCAATTCTACCATTCCAGTCCAGTATGAAATTAATACCATATTTAATAAATTCGTTCAAAAATAAATCTGGTCCAGAACTTTTACCATTTTTTGACTGAACACCTTTTCTTATTTCGCTTACACTTATTTCTGAATCTAGCTCCTGAAACATTATTTGTAGCTCTCCTTTCACATATCTCTCATTATAAAGTAAAATATCATTATCGGCCTGAAAAAAAAACAACCTACTGTCAGGGTTGTTAATGGCTTTAAAATACTCTGCAAAGTGCTGTGAAGAAAGTTTATTAGAAGAATTTAAGGTACATAAGTTTTTTAACAGTTTCCAGTAACACTTTGCATTTTCAAAACGCGCTTTTTTCCAGTTTTTGAGTTTTAGATTTCCTATGTTCATACCTGCTCTGCCTTAAAACTCTCTTGTAATCTAATCTGCCCTGTACCATAGTTTCTCTGCTGGTGGCATCATGTTATTTTAGACGATAATTACTAAGACAATCATAGAATACATTGCGTTTTAACTTACAATCTTCATTCTACAAAGGTCGCTTACTTTCAGTATTGGAATAGTGTTCTGATTTACCAATTGTTTTTTTTTTTTTAAATAAAGGAGTGCAGACAGATTCCAGTGTATTTTGAAACAACTTTTAAACTTGTATTTAATACATCTTCAGTTTCAGCGGCCAGCTTTGGAATTAAGTTTTTGATAAGTTTACGTCTAGCGTGACGTAGCGTCTGAGGAAAAGTAGTCCAGGCTCAAGTCACCCGCCACCTACTGTGCAGTCTGATAAAGGTCTATATTATTCGCTTACAATATATGATTTTCCGTCAACAGCGGAAAACCAAAAACAGATTAGACAACCCCTAACGTTGAAATGAACCTGTTCTTAGCTATTATAATTTCATCCAGCACACAACGGAACCTACAATGAGATTTGTGTCACCAGCGAAAACTTAGATCAGCCTGCGGATCTCTGTAGTCTGATCAGTCATATGCGTTCTACATTTACTGGTCAACCCAAGAGAAATAAGCGGAAATTCTTGATAAAATGGGTCGATGTGCAGGCTGATCTATGTCTTTGTTGATCGCACAGGTCTTATCGTATATTGTGTCTTGCGCTGGCTCATTATCAGAATAGTCCGTTCTGATTTACTATGTTTGGGGTCTGTCAATCCCAAAACGATATTTTAACAGGGAAGAAATGCGCTTATTATAAACGAATGAAAGGCACAGAAACAAACCTTGAAACGCACTGAAAATAACGAACAAATAAGATAACTCATCTAGCCCTGACCATGCCAATATAAAATAGAAAATCCAAGTAAACCCAGTAAGGATTGACAGCTTTGTTAGAATGATTATATCCCGTTGTTGAGTTTTAGTATTACTCCTTAAATTGGGCAATGTTTTCACTTTCCATGTGCAGTTCAGGAACAATGTCAAATTAGTCAGAAGCACTAACAGTATAGGCAAGATAAGTGTAAATCCTGTCATCTTGGTAGAGGTAATGTTGCAAGAAACGGTTCCATAGCCAATGTGATTGAAATTAGATCTGAGTACTGATACTAAAATATTTGTTAGAACAAACATGGATGCAAATGATACAGCGGAACACACATAGATCGTGAATTTATTCCGATCTCCTCTTTGCGAGGACCCCAATAAAGTTGTGATCATTCTGGACACGTGGAAAGTGCAAATGGCCATCCAAAATATGTTGGCAAGCCAAAGGAAATGTGTTAAGATGCCTGTTATTTTGCATGTAGCTGATTCCTTCTCCAGACCCCCATACGTTCCGATCAGATAAAATATCTGGGCAAGAGCAAGACTGGAAATTAGGACCATGCTGTTCTGCCCAGGCAAAGGAGTTCTTAGTTCTGGTAGAATAATATAGATGGACAGCGAAACCACCTGACAGGTTAATGATAGTGAAATGCATACCAAGGCCAGAATATGTTCTGTTGTGAATTTTGTAGAGGATGCTTGTTCTAAAATTAAATATGAGTGTTCAATGAATTTCTCGTAACAGACATACGCGTTGGACAAGTCTGTTGTCAGGTAAAAGTGAGAAGCATCTACTTTCATATTAAGACCACGTACAAACAACTTGAATTCCTTTTCATACCAATCATACTCTCCAGTATTCATATGGACCAAAGGACATGATTTCTGCTGCCCTGTCGTTATGACAGAAAAACTTTTGTTGCACGATGTACTAATTAACTCGGTGTTATTTGATACAGATTGCCAGGTTTTCTCGCTTTTCGAATGCATTTCTAAGCTGAATTCCTCTAATCGAAACGAAAGCACCTTATAACGAACTTTATCTAAAAATTGAATCATTTCGAATGTTTTTGTTTTTATCTCTGAGAGGGCTTTCTGAACAGCATGAGCGTTGTGCCAACCTTTCACCTGGAACTGGATTACGAACATTAAATATTCTAAACTGCCAGTTTTGTCACATGCATTGCCATGCTGTGAGCACATTTGCTTAAGACTATAACGATATTTTGTGCTGCAAATGTCTATTGAATAAAATGACGGGTACGATTGCGCCAGTCCCATAATGCCAGAGTACCATTTAAGGAAGTTCTCGTTGACGGAGGAGATCAAAGCATCAACAGCAGATAACTCCTCCTCTGGTACAGCCAGTACGGTGTCTGTGTAAATAGTATCAAACGCGTCTATATTTGTCAGGACACATCTGTCATCTGTGAGTGTCCTCCCTGGCGGACAGTGTAGCGGCTGGCAATCTTTCTGTGAATAAAAATACAGTCACATCACGAAAACACGCCTGTAATTCTGGCCCAATTGAACCCCACTTTAATATAGTACACTGGGGTTTACAGGGCTTAACCTTATTTTTCTTAACTTTTGCTCTAAAATATAGACAATCGATATTTTGAGCAGAAATAAGAAAAATGTTTTCAAGATAGAGGTGGTTCAAGCCACTGAGGCTATTCATAACATTGCTCCTGACCTCAGAAGAGACAGTGGGGATCACAGATGTTTGGGGTAAGGTCCGGTGAGCTTTCTGACGCAGTAGAAAAGACCTAGTACTGATACAGGGTGTTTCAAGATTTACTACCCATTTTGTGTTAGCTGCAATACTCTGTTCCTGGTACTGCTAACAACTGTATCTTTTCTATGTCAAGTTTCTTTTATCTGAGAGTGTTTGACAATCAGAGGACTCAGAGCACACCGACTTGTCAGTGATGACCACTGATTGGTCAATGTATTTACCAACAACACCAAAAATATCGTATCATGTTGAATTTTATATCTTTTTGAGGTCACAGGTGCAAAGTTGGCACACTTTATTGACTTGTCTTTTTACGTTGCTTTGTGACAAATGGAGTGCATTCTTGCCATCAATGATATAAAAGTAAATCAAAACCTTTTGATCTGACAATTTGGAAATCTTTTTTTTTTTTTTTTTTAGTTGAATGAAGAGGGTGTTGCAGCTGAAACAAAATGGGTAGTGAAGACAATGTTCCAAAAATAAAGGTCCCCATCAATGATATGCTCTAAAATCCACACTTCTGTTGTTGTTGTTGTTGTTGTTGTGTGTGTGTGTGTGTGTGTGTGTGTGTGTGTGTGTGTATGTGTGAGTCTTCGCTGCCTGGAGGGAATAGCACTGTGTCAACAGGCACCAGAATGGCGCACTGCGAAGACTCCTGCGAAAACGCCTATTCAAATATACTGCAAGTTTTACCACAAAACATGACCACGGGGGTAATACCATATTCTATACCTGTGTTGTCAACCGAGCCGGTGCTGTGTAAAGCTATGTACTGTCGACCGAGAAATACGGTTTTCGAGCAGTATGGATGTCGACAGAGGAACATCATGAATTTGACGCCCTTGGGGAGGCCAATCGTAAGTTGAACGTTTACAAACGATGCCGATCTTTTAAGGAGACAAGGTGTTAATTGTCTGATCACTTATAGAGAGTTCTGAAGCTGAAGAACACTATAAAATACCGGTTCTTTCGAAAAAAATCGGTTTTCATAGAATGTCATTAATCTAATGCCTTATGAAAAGGACGAAAGCAATAAAACGCCTTATATATTGCACGACCCCCAGAAAAAGCGACCGGCTGAAGTCGGTTGATTTTCTAGAGTGCCCTAAAATCACTGTGTCATTCTGTCATTCTGTCAATCTGTCAGTCTGTCAGTCTGTCTGCCCGTCCGTAACCCGTTTGTGAAAATTGGTGATAGTGACTTAACCGCTTGGAATATTTAAACAATTTTTGGCATACTGATAGATATCAATGAGATCTAACCAATGAACTTGCGAAATATAACATTCCATTTAGTATAGCCTCGCCGAGGCGAAAAATGTGAAAATTTTCGAACTGCTTCTCCTCGGAAACCGTTGGGCCGATTGAAGTCAAATTTCATATGGAGCCTCTATGGGAAGGGGGAAACCAAAATTTGCTCATTGGGTCCAGGTCACATGACCAAAATGGCCGCCAAGCCATATATGGTCTGTCTGTCTGTCCGTCCGTAACCCGTTTGTGAACATTGGTGATAGTGACTTAACCGCTTGGAATATTTAAACACTTTTTGGCATACTGATAGATAGCAATGAGATCTAACCAATGAACTTGCGAAATATTACATTCCATTTAGTAAAGCCTCGCCGAGGCGAAATATGAAAATTTTCGAACTGCTTCTCCTCGGAAACCGTTGGGCCGATTGAAGTCAAATTTCATATGGAGCCTCTATGGGAAGTGGGAAACCAAAATTTGCTCATGGGTGTCTAGGTCACATGACCAAAATGGCCGCCAAGCCATATATGGAAAAAACGTTTCAAAAATAGTCTTCTTCAGAACCACTGGGCAGATTTCCACGAAACTTGATAAATAGCATCTGGGACGTAGGCCCATCATAAATTGCTAAAATGGTGACCCAGGGTTGACCTTGACCTTCTTTGTGCCTAGGTCAAACTTTGACACATATGCTTTTGTATTGGAAAAGTGAGAATTCATTTTATCCTGCAAACGATTCAGAATACAGTACTAAAGTAATGAGATCTAACCAATGAACTTGCGAAATATTACATTCCATTTAGTATAGCCTCGCCGAGGCGAAAAATGTGAAAATTTTCGAACTGCTTCTCCTCGGAAACCGTTGGGCCGATTGAAGTCAAATTTCATATGGAGCCTCTATGGGATGGGAGAAACCCAATTTTTCTCATGGGGTCCAGGTCACATGTCCAAAATGGCCGCCAAGCCATATATGGTCTGTCTGTCTGTCCGTCCGTAACCCGTTTGTGAAAATTGGTGATAGTGACTTAACCGCTTGGAATATTGAAACAATTTTTGGCATACTGATAGATATCATTAAGATCTAACCAATGAACTTGCGAAATATTACAGTCCATTTAGTATAGCCTCGCCGAGGCGAAAAATGTGAAAATTTTCGAACTGCTTCTCCTCGGATACCGTTGGGCCGATTGTAGTCAAATTTCATATGGAGCCTCTATGGGATTGGGGAAACCAAAATTTGCTCATGGGGTCTAGGTCACGTGACCAAAATGGCCGCCAACGCATATATGGTAAAAACCCTTCAAAAATAGTCTTGTCCAGAACCACTGGGCAGATTTCCACGAAACTTGATAAATAGCATCTGGGACGTAGGCCCATCATAAATCGCTAAAATGGTGACCCTGGGTTGACCTTGACCTTCTTTGTGCCTAGGTCAAACTTTGACACATATGCTTTTGTATTGGAAAAGTGAGAAGTCAAACGATTCAGAATACAGTACTAAAGTATAAGATATATTTTTGCTCCTTACGATAAGGCGCATTTATTGGGGGAACCGTTTTAGGTCCAGGTCACATGACCAAAATGGCCGCCTTACCCATAAATGGTAACACTCATAAAGCTAAAAGCATCCGGCGGGTCGTGCACTTCAGCTGAAGCACTGGTTTTATCTACCATTTACACTTCAACAACAACGTGAGTTTGACATAATTCATGCACCCTGGTATGTTTTATAGACCTCTAAAAAATGTCGGGATACGGGTGTCGATTATTACCGATACGACCGTCGATGGCATCGTATTCTGATTGATACGGCTGTCGACGAAATATAAAAACTACACATTCAGACACCAGGACCTGTAATCGGAAGTAAGTCCCTATAGCCCTCATCAAAGAGGTAAACTTAGCTACACAATCATCAGCGCCTTCAACTGTTGTAATAATCGAATCGGGAAGGGCATTCCAATCTCTGATGGTTCGGTTGGGGGTGGGGGGGGGGGCGGAGAGAGAGAGAATGATTCTTTATTAATTTCAGTTCTTGCAGTAAGGATCTAAAACGTCAATGAATGATGATTTCTACAGTGCCTAGCTGGGGGAACAATGTCATCTGTTTGGATACTGAGAACAGCCTTTAGACCTTTGTATATAAAAAATATGAGCCTACTGTCTTTTCTCCTTTTCTTGAGAGACTCCAATCTTAATTTTCCTAGTATTCCAGTCATTCTCTCAGTTTCAAGGTAGTAATTGCACGACCCGCAGAAAAAACGACCGACTGAAGTCGGTTGATTTTCTAAAAGTGCCCTAAAATCACCGTGTCATTCTGTCATTCGGTCAATCGGTCATTCTGTCAGTCTGTCAGTCTGTCTGTCCGTCCGTAACCCGTTTGTGAAAATTGGTGATAGTGACTTAACCGCTTGGAATATTTAAACAATTTTTGGCATACTGATAGATATCAATGAGATCTAACCAATGAACTTGCGAAATATTACATTCCATTTAGTATAGCCTCGCCGAGGCGAAATATGTGAACATTTTCGAACTGCTTCTCCTCGGAAACCGTTGGGACGATTGAAGTCAAATTTCATATGGAGCCTCTATTGGATGGGAGAAACCAACATTTGCTCATGGGGTACAGGTCACATGACCAAAATGGCCGCCAAGCCATATATGGTCTGTCTGTCTGTCCGTCCGTAACCCGTTTGTGAAAATTGGTGATAGTGACTTAACCGCTTGGAATATTGAAACAATTTTTGGCATACGGATAGATATCAATGAGATCTAACCACTGAAGGTGCGAAATATTACAGTCCGTTTAGTATAGCCTCGCCGAGGCGAAAAATCCGTAACCCGTTTGTGAAAATTGGTGATAGTGACTTTACCGCTTGGAATATTTAAACAATTTTTGGCATACTGATAGATATCAATGAGATCTAACCAATTAACTTGCGAAATATTACATTCCATTTAGTATAGCCTCGCCGAGGCGAAAAATCCATAACCCGTTTGTGAAAATTGGTGATATTGACTTAACCGCTCGGACTATTTAAACAATTGTTAGCATACTGATAGATATCAATGAGATCTAACCAATTAACTTGCGAAATATTACATTCCATTTAGTATAGCCTCGCAGAGGCAAAAAGTGTGAAATTTTTTTGAACTTCTTCTCCTCGGAAACCGTTGGGCCGATTGAAGTCAAATTTCATATGTAGCCTCTATGGGATGGGGCTAACCAAAATTTGCTCATGGGGTCCAGCTCACATGACCAAAATGGCCGCCAAGCCATATATGGTCTGTCTGTCTGTCCGTCCGTAACCCGTTTGTGAAAATTGGTGACTTAACCGCCTGGAATATTTAAACAATTTTAGGCATACTGATAGATATCAATGAGATCTAACCAATGAACTTGCGAAATATTACATTCCATTTAGTATAGCCTCGCAGAGGCGAAAAATGTGAAAATTTTGAACTGCTTCTCCTCGGAAACCGTTGGGCCGATTGAAGTCAAATTTCATATGGAGCTTCTATGGGATGGGGGAAACCAAAATTTGCTGATGGGGTCCAGGTCACATGATTAAAATGGCTGCCAAGTCATTTATGGTAAAAACCCTTCAAAAATAGTCTTCGCCAGAACCACTGGGCAGATTTCCACGAAACTTAATAAATGGCATCTGGTTTGTAGGCCCGTCATAAAATGCTAAAATGGTGACCCTGGGTTGACCTTGACCTTCTTTGTGCCTAGGTCAAACTTTGACACATATGCTTTTGTATTGGAAAATGTGAGAATGCATTTTATCCTGCAAACGATTCAGAATACAGGACTAAAGTATAAGATATATTTTTACTCCTTACAATAAGGCGCATTTATTGGAGGAACCTTTTTAGGTCCAGGTCACATGACCAAAATGGCCGCCATACCCATATATGGTTACACTCATAAAGACAAAAGCATCCGGCGGGTCGTGCACTTCAGCTGAAGCACTGGTTGCTTGTTACAAATCTAACAGCTCTATTCTGAACTTTTTCAATTTCTTCATTTAAGACCACTCCGCTGGGGTCCCAGATACAACTACCATATAGCAAGTACTTTATATGCTGCCACTTTTACACCCTGAGAACACTGATTAAGATTTCGCTTCAGAAAACCATGCGTTCTGTTTGCCTTAGTACACCTGTTGCTAATATGTGTATTCAATCTCAAATTGTGTGTGTAACACCAAGGTATTTAATGGAATCCACGTTCAGGAGGACGGTCCCCTCTAAGGTGTAAGAAGCCTTCATTTGTTCTCTTCCTAGTAATCTGTATAATATTGCATTTAACGGGCTGAAATCTCATGCCCCATTTTCGTACCCAACATCCTAATCTATCTATATCCTTCTGAAGTTTCAGTGAGTCCTCTGTATCTCCAATTTCCAGGTAGCAAACACAGTCATCTGCGAACAGTCTTATTTCAGAGTTGATTTCAGTGGAAATATCATTGATGTACAGGGACAATAACAGTGGACCAAGAACAGTCCCTTGTGAGTCTCCAGACAAAACTGGTGCCCACTCTGAAGATTCACCATCAACAACAACGCGCTGTTTTCTATAGGAAAGAAAGGAACATATCCATTTGAGATTACTGTAACTGAAATCTGGACTATAAGGCAGGTTTCACTGTGAGCCATGAAAAAAATGTATGTTTTGTGCGGACTGGTGTTTTTTGCTTATTTCTGCTCTAAGACGTAGGTTGTGAGTAGTCGTTAGAACCGGTTCTATCGAGCACCCTCATAAGTTGAGGCGGTTCTATCGAACACCCACAACCTATATTTGGAGTATTGATAAGAAAAAATCACACATTTTCATTCTAAATGTAGCCATATTGGAGGCATGAAAGAATGCACTATGTCACGGTTGTGTAATCGTAATTGTCTCAGTGTGCATACTCAGCCATAACATGAGCTTGAACACTGGTTCTTTGGCAGAAGGTTCCCTTGCTCTACAGTTTAGTTGGGCAAGCAGCGAAGATTCAGACGAGACTGTGCGGATGCGTAGGATCGCCTTAACCTTTACTGTTCGAGTATGCAATAACTGCCATTTTCCTGGCATCACAGGATAACAACAAATTAATAGTTCCTTAGCCTGCCCAGGCAAAGCGGTGCGAGTCGGACCGTCCATGCTTATAAACCTACTGGTTTCAATGGGCGACAGGGCTTGAGGTGTCATTTCATCTCCATTTCATCACCCCCATTTCATCTCACAAAATTGGAAGCAGCGTCTCCAAAATGGAGTAGGGTATATTTGCAACACACAACATGATGTCGCTCGTGGGAACAGTCGTTCGCCGGAACAAAGTGTCCGTGGTGGGGACACTGGAAATTAGCAGTTGTAGATACAGAAAACCGTAAAATTTGGCTTATCTTTGCATATTAATTTAAATGTATCGTGTTCTATTCTCTTCATTTGGGTCAAGCGAATAACAGTCGTCGTTTATTAAAAGTTATTTATTTTTATGACTGTTATGAAATTTGATAAAGCCTCGCATTTTTGTTGAATAGTTGGCGTGTCATACTAAGTTATTTATAAGACTTTCAAGGGGCGTAACAAATCAAAACAAACAAAAAAATCAACACTCTGCATATTTTGCAATAGCTTGGTTAATCACTTTAATTTTGATTAAAGGATTTCAATTAAAAAATACATAAAAATATGCCTAATATAAAGTTTTATGAATCTATTCTAGTTTGTATTGGTGACAAAATATTTGCTGGTAATAAACCTTTTCATAGTTGAAATTATTTTGATACTAATAGTAAGTTGCGGTCGTCCGCGAACGGCCCCGCTAGGAGGGAACTAAAACTGACAGCACTAGGATACCAAGGGGAGATAAACGCAATTTCTTTGCTCAATCTAAGGTTACAGGAAATGAGGGATGCGGTTTTCAATTTCTTTGAGAAAACAAACTACCTGGACAAAATATAGGGGGAAGCTAAGGGCGCAGACTAAATTTATTGCACTGTTACGAGAGACACACCCCGTACGAGGTTACACACAAGCATGCCTGAAACCAAAACCGTTACAGACCCGATTTCAGAAACAATAAATGATTTAACCGCACCTTAGACGCAACCAACCAAAAAGGAGCGTAGTGATCAAAGGGCGGCCGTCTCACGGCAAAAAGGGGAACAAAGTCAACGGTAGGCACTGTGGTTTGCGGCCTCGGCTTTGCACTTAGGAGTGCCTAACGGTGACAGCGATCCCTGGATCACTGTGAGAAGACCATAACAGAACGGGGCATGGACCCACCACAAGGAAAATCCATAGCCCCGACCCACCCTCCAAAGGGGTGTGGCAAGCGAGAGGTTAAGACGAGATGTAGCGTTGTGGTTGCGGCCCACTGGCTTTGTACTTATGAGCGCTGCACCAAAATCCTAGCTGATCGGGAGCCACACTGCCCGAAATAGGATCACACGAGAACACGCCGGAACTGGGCATGGATCCATCACAAGAAAAATCCATCGCCCGGCCTCTCCGGAGGGGGGGAAGGCAAACGGGAAATCAGGACGAGATGTAACGCTGGGGTTTGCGGTCTTAGGACTTTGGGACTGAGCAGCGTTGCGTCAAAATCCTGGCTGATCGAGAGCCACACAACCCAAAGGAGAACGGCACACCAACACACTAGCAAACAAAAGGCTCTCCTTCAGGAATGCACATAGATTAGTGGGACAGAAATAAGAAACAATAGGCCTTATCACATCTCTTTGTTTTTCTTTTTTTTTTCGCTTTCGAATAAAGGATGTACATTATAAGGTTACCCAAACGGAATGATCTGGGGGCCACAAAAGGACCCTTTTATAAACACCTGACTAGCAGAAAAATCACATGAAGGTTCTCTCTAAGCACACATGGTATTGCTTCTGTCCCTCTCTTGACAAATGAATACGGTCCCTATAATAGTGCCTGCGGAGGCGGCCATCGCTGTCCCAACTTTGCCTTCGGAAAATATGAAACGCTGTCCCACAAGTCAACATCATAGCTCGCCACGCGCATACCACCATGGCCGAAAAACCGAACCTCGCCTGGTACATCAAACAGCCCTCGGTACTGCCCTTGTCGTTTAACATAAGAATCACCAAAAAACAGCAAATCGCGCCATGACCGTAATTAAAACGGACGGTCAAGACGACCATATATTTATACAGATAAGGGAAATAAACTAACTAGGGCATGACTTAGCGCGACCCTGAAGGAGGGCATCAACACACAACCACCCACGCAAAACTAAAACAACATACATCCACCCACGCAATGCTCAATTAGGTAGATAAAGCGATAGTTGTAGAATAGTTGTAGAGTAGGAATCCCGTAGAGAGGATAGTATAGGAAAAGAGAGATCAAAAATCTGGAGATAGAAGAAGAAGAAGAAGAGTTTAGTTCCCAAAAAGCGATTTCAAACATTGTTAACTGTAAATATGACACATAAAAACAAGATCGCATAGGAGTGCTCGACTGCGCACATGCACAGACGGACGCTTGTAAGCGACCTATGAATTTGTACTAACCGCATTGCTAACGAGATCGGCACATGATATCTCGGGCCCTCAAACGACTAGGTAGGAATACAATTCCTCCTATGGTGCCTTCCTTCAAGTAGGATTTGATAATGACATGTAAACATGGCGACTCAGAATGACCCACTTACGGTCCCACAGAATATGACATCCTACGTGGAGGAGGGCACCACATTTTCCTAACTTTAACAAAAAAATGCAGAAAAGGAGATTGACCTACTTCCACATCCTCCGCGATAGAGGTCACCCACAAACTAAAATAAACACGAACTTGGGCCCGAGACGGCGGAGGCCGTCACACTATACTATATGTTGTATGTACAGAATAAACAAAAATCACAAAATATAATCTACAAGCACAACCTTGCAGGTACAAAAACTGTCCTACCCAGCATATGAGAGCGGGTGGGCTTGCCCCAAAACGGACAACACCATCTTTAAAGCACAAGAAAAACAAACACGACAGGTCCGTGGCGGGGCGAGCACATCCGCCCGCATATATACTCAATAAGCTGGGGGCACAGACCAAATAATGTAAAAATGTACATACGTTACAACAATATGCAAAAATCAAACAAAAAAAAAATAAAAAAAAAAATACCAATATCAAAATTGATACAAAAAGCGTAGACGACATCCATAGACATGGTGCTGGCGTGAGGGTGTAGATGCGGCTGAAGCTACAAGCTAGAAGAAAGAAATGGATGGACTCTATTATTTTGTGGTGCAAATAAGCACCACAAAATGGCTAAAAAACTTTGTCTCGAATCCCCTGATTGAATATAAGGTGCATAACACGTAACATGGAAACGTGTATAGCAATCTTTAGAAACGTCTTCCAAATCGCAATGAAACTTTCAAACAAAATTAACTGCTAAACGATCCCCTTAATGATAAGTTCAAACTCGGAGCCTACCCTGTTACACAAAACAACCCACACCCCTTTGCGGCAAACCGCAAAAACCCAAGGCACAGCACTGCTATAACTTAAACGCAGTGCAATCACGCAGCCAAACCTTTAGAATGGAGTTCCAAATTACTACAACTAAACTATGTTGCACAAAAACAAAGGCTCACATTGGAACTGTGCAACATATCCACAGCCCTTGAAATATGAAGCACGCCTAGCCCAGAAACTCCTACATTTAAAGATGCCCTTTAGCGACAGGACACATGTACTCCTGAAGCAAACGGGAAGACAAAATATAAGCCCCACCGAGACCTGGAAAGGTCACGGCACCGTTTCACAAACCTCTCAGGACGGAGCTCGGCGATTGGCTACAGGGCAAGGGGATGCCCGTGGGCTCGGAGACACCTGAGACGTGAGACGACAAACAGGGACGGACGGGACTGGAGCCGAGCGATGGTCTCCCTGTTCACCGGCAACGGGGAATAGGGGTACCACCGAACGGCTACGGTGTAGTGCCAGCATGGATTCGTTCCCTGGGACCCCACCAGCTGACGACCCGCGACACGGGGAAACTGGAAAACAACAACAATCCGCGAATGAAGTCACCTAACTCCCAATCGGCTAGCTGATAACTGTCAAGCAGACAGGAGTCAGCATATTGGCAGCCTAGGGAAAAGAGCAGTACCTCCAACCAATCCCAGCTGGCGAACTGGGGGTAGCCCCTATGTGCCCTTGGCGCCCGGTTACCTTAAAAACATCCGTCAGTCATCTATTTATTTTGCATCAGGACAAAGAAGAAGAACAACGTTGAATTCGAAGGGATGTTTTTTATTGTATCGTGATCCCAAATGAATATCAAAGGAGTCATTAAAATGTCCATTTAAAGAAGCATTTAACCCAGCTAATTAAAAATCAATTAGTCCTTACAAAACAAACATTCTGACTAAAAGACAAAAAATATTCTATTGTGGAAGCAGGCTACAAACCGCATACAAATCCATGCACTTTCCACTTGTCTGGAGCAAAATAATCCGTAAACAAAATTTGCCGCATGACGTTAAATTAAACTGGAAATTTCTTCTGACGTAACGTCAACTTTCAACGTCATTTTCCACGTTTTACGCTGATACTCGTAACCGCTGATACTCGTTTTCAGCATTTCTTTTAGGGCTACTGATGAGGCCTTGATGGCCGAAACAAGCTTGTCTGGCCCAAACAACAAATGGATTCTGCTATTTTCGTTTTTAAATGCGTTCATGGTTCATGGTTCTCAAAGGGCATCCCTTTTAGCCTTATTTAATACACATGATTTAAAGCAAACTAGACATTTGAACAATTTCCTGCAATTGTTTTTAGCGATTGGAGGATTCCATACATGGACTCCTTTAATAGATTGTTCCCAGCAAGGACAATTTATATAGGTATGTTTAATAGACTGTTCCCACCAAGAACACTTTCTGTAGGTATGTTTTATAGACTGTTCCAAGCACAGACACTTCTGTAGGTATGTTTATAGACTGTTCCCAGCCCGAACAATTATATAGGTATGTTAATTAGACTGTTCCCACCAAGGACACTTTTCGTAGTTATGGTTAGTAGACATTTTCCAGCACGGACACTTTCTAAAGCTATCATTAAAAGACTGGTCCTAGCATGGACACTTTCTGTAGGTATATTAAAAGACTGTTCCCACCACGGACACTTTCTGTAGTACGCTTCATAGTCTGTTCTCAGCAAGGTCACTTTCTGTAGCTATGTTTAATAGACTGTTCCCACCAAGGACACTTTCTGTAGGTATGTTTAATATATTGTTCCCAGCACGGATACCTCTGTTGGTATGTTTAATAGACTGTTTCCAACAAGGACACTTTCTATAAGTATGTTTTATAAAAAGTTCCCACCAAGCACACTTTCTGTAGCTATGTTTAATTGACTGTTCCCAGCATGGACACTTTTTGTAGCTATGTTTAATAGGCTGTTTCCAGCACGGACACTTCTGTATATATGTTTAATAGACTGTTTCCAACAAGGTCTCTTTCTATACGTATGTTTAATAAACTGTTCCCATCAAGGACACTTTCTGTAGCTATGTTTAATAGAATGTTCCCACCAAGGACACTTTCTGTAGCCATTTTTAACAGACTGTTCCCACTAAGGACACTTTTTGTAGCTATGTTTAATAGGCTGTTTCCAGCACGGACACTTCTGTATATATGTTTAATAGACTGTTTCCATCAAGGACTCTTTCTATACGTATGTTTAATAAACTGTTCCCACCAAGGACACTTTCTGTAGCTATGTTTAATAGAATGTTCCCACCAAGGACACTTTCTGTAGACATTTTTAACAGACTGTTCCCACCAAGGACACTTCATGTAGCTATGTTTAATAGACTGTTCCCGGCATGGACACTTCATGTAGCTATGTTTAATAGACTGTTCCCAGCATGGACACTTTTTGTAGCTATGTTTAATAGAATGTTCCCACCAAGGACACTTTCTGTAGCCGTTTTTAACAGACTGTTCCGAACCAAGGACACTCCATGTAGCTATGTTTAATAGACTGTTCCCAGCATGGACACTTTTTGTAGCTATGTTTAATAGAATGTTCCCACCAAGGACACTTTCTGTAGCCATTTTTAACAGACTGTTCCCACCAAGGACACTTCATGTAGCTATGTTTAATAGACTGTTCCCAGCATGGACACTTTTTGTAGCTATGTTTAATAGGCTGTTACCAGCACGGACACTTCTGTATATATGTTAAATAGACTGTTTCCAACAAGGACTCTTTCTATACGTATGTTAAATAAACTGTTCCCACCAAGGACACTTTCTGTAGCTATGTTTAATAGAATGTCCCCACCAAGGACACTTTCTGTAGCCGTTTTTAACAGACTGTTCCCACCAAGGACACTTCATGTAGCTATTTTTAATAGACTGTTCCCAGCATGGACACTTTTTGTAGTTATGTTTAATAGAATGTTCCCACCAAAGACACTTTCTGTAGACATTTTTAACATACGTATGTTTAATAAACTGTTCCCACCAAGGACACTTTCTGTAGCTATGTTTAATAGAATGTCCCCACCAAGGACACTTTCTGTAGCCGTTTTTAACAGACTGTTCCCACCAAGGACACTTCATGTAGCTATGTTTAATAGACTGTTCCTAGCATGGACACTTTTTGTAGTTATGTTTAATAGAATGTTCCCACCAAGAACACTTTCTGTAGACATTTTTAACAGACTGTTCCCACCAAGGACACTTCATGTAGCTTTGTTAAATAGACTGTTCCCAGCATGGACACTTCATGTAGCTATGTTTAATAGACTGTTCCCAGCATGGACACTTTTTGTAGCTATGTTTAATAGAATGTTCCCACCAAGGACACTTTCTGTAGCCGTTTTTAACAGACTGTTCCCACCAAGGACACTTCATGTAGCTATGTTTAATAAACTGTTCCCAGCATGGACACTTTTTGTAGCTATGTTTAATAGAATGTTCCTACCAAGGACACTTTCTGTAGCCATTTTTAACAGACTGTTCCCACCAAGGACACTTCAAGTAGCTATGTTTAATAGACTGTTCCCAGCATGGACACTGTTTGTAGCTATGTTTAATAGGCTGTTTCCAGCACGGACACTCCTGTATATATGTTTAATAGACTGTTTCCAACAAGGACTCTTTCTATACGTATGTTAAATAAACTGTTCCCACCAAGGACACTTTCTGTAGCTATGTTTAATAGAATGTCCCCACCAAGGACACTTTCTGTAGCCGTTTTTAACAGACTGTTCCCACCAAGGACACTTCATGTAGCTATGTTTAATAGACTGTTCCCAGCATGGACACTTTTTATAACTATGTTTAATAGAATGTGCCCACCAAGGACACTTTCTGTAGCCATTTTTAACAGACTGTTCCCACCAAGGACACTTCATGTAGCTATGTTTAATAGACTGTTCCCAGCATGGACCCTTTTTGTAGCTATGTTTAATAGGCTGTTTCCAGCACGGACACTTCTGTATATATGTTTAATAGACTGTTTCCAACAAGGTCTCTTTCTAAACATATGTTTAATAAACTGTTCCCACCAAGGACACTTTCTGTAGCTATGTTTAATAGAATGTTTCCACCAAGGACACTTTCTGTAGCCGTTTTTAACAGACTGTTCCCACCAAGGACACTTCATGTAGCTATGTTTAATAGACTGTTCCCAGCATGGACACTTTTTGTAGTTATGTTTAATAGAATGTTCCCACCAAAGACACTTTCTGTAGACATTTTTAACAGACTGTTCCCACCAAGGACACTTCATGTAGCTATGTTTAATAGACTGTTCCCAGCATGGACACTTCATGTAGCTATGTTTAATAGACTGTTCCCAGCATGGACACTTTTTGTAGCTATGTTTAATAGAATGTTCCCACTAAGGACACTTTCTGTAGCCGTTTTTAACAGACTGTTCCCACCAAGGACACTTCATGTAGCTATGTTTAATAAACTATTCACAGCATGGACACTTTTTGTAGCTATGTTTAATAGAATGTTCCCACCAAGGACACTTTCTGTAGCCATTTTTAACAGACTGTTCCCACCAAGGACACTTCATGTAGCTATGTTTAATAGACTGTTCCCAGCATGGACACTTTTTGTAGCTATGTTTAATAGGCTGTTTCCAGCACGGACACTTCTGTATATATGTTTAATAGACTGTTTCCAACAAGGTCTCTTTGTAAACATATGTTTAATAAACTGTTCCCACCAAGGACACTTTCTGTAGCTATGTTTAATAGAATGTTTCCACCAAGGACACTTTCTGTAGCCATTTTTAATAGACTGTTCCCAGCATGGACACTTTTTGTAGCTATGTTTAATAGGCTGTTTCCAGCACGGACACTTCTGTATATATGTTAAATAGACTGTTTCCAACAAGGACTCTTTCTATACGTATGTTTAATAAACTGTTTCCACCAAGGATACTTTCTGTAGCTATGTTTAATAGAATGTCCCCACCAAGGACACTTTCTGTAGCCGTTTTTAACAGACTGTTCCCACCAAGGACACTTCATGTAGCTATGTTTAATAGACTGTTCCCAGCATGGACACTTTTTGTAGTTATGTTTAATAGAATGTTCCCACCAAGGACACTTTCTGAAGATATTTTTAACAGACTGTTCCCACCAAGGACACTTTATGTAGCTATGTTTAATAGGCTGTTTCCAGCACGGACACTTCTGTATATATGTTTAATAGACTGTTTCCACCAAGGACACTTCATGTAGCTATGTTTAATAGACTGTTCCCAGCATGGACACTTTTTGTAGTTATGTTTAATAGAATGTTCCCACCAAGGACACTTTCTGTAGCCATTTTTAACAGACTGTTCCCACCAAGGACACTTCATGTAGCTATGTAAAATAGACTGTTCCCAGCATGGACACTTCATGTAGCTATGTTTAATAGACTGTTCCCAGCATGGACACTTTTTGTAGCTATGTTTAATAGAATGTTCCCACCAAGGACACTTTCTGTAGCCGTTTTTAACAGACTGTTCCCACCAAGGACACTTCATGTAGCTATGTTTAATAAACTGTTCCCAGCAAGGACACTTTTTGTAGCTATGTTTAATAGAATGTTCCCACCAAGGACACTTTCTGTAGCCATTTTTAACAGACTGTTCCCACCAAGGAAATTTCATGTAGCTATGTTTAATAGACTGTTCCCAGCATAGACACTTTTTGTAGCTATGTTTAATAGGCTGTTTCCAGCACGGACACTTCTGTATATATGTTTAATAGACTGTTTCCAACAAGGACTCTTTCTATACGTATGTTTAATAAACTGTTCCCACCAAGGACACTTTCTGTAGCTATGTTTAATAGAATGTCCCCACCAAGGACACTTTCTGTAGCCGTTTTTAACAGACTGTTCCCACCAAGGACACTTCATGTAGCTATGTTTAATAGACTGTTCCCAGCATGGACACTTTTTGTAGTTATGTTTAATAGAATGTTCCCACCAAAGACACTTTCTGTAGACATTTTTAACAGACTGTTCCCACCAAGGACACTTCATGTAGCTATGTTTAATAGACTGTTCCCAGCATGGACACTTCATGTAGCTATGTTTAATAGACTGTTCCCAGCATGGACACTTTTTGTAGCTATGTTTAATAGAATGTTCCCACTAAGGACACTTTCTGTAGCCGTTTTTAACAGACTGTTCCCACCAAGGACACTTCATGTAGCTATGTTTAATAAACTATTCACAGCATGGACACTTTTTGTAGCTATGTTTAATAGAATGTTCCCACCAAGGACACTTTCTGTAGCCATTTTTAACAGACTGTTCCCACCAAAGACACTTCATGTAGCTATGTTTAATAGACTGTTCCCAGCATGGACACTTTTTGTAGCTATGTTTAATAGGCTGTTTCCAGCACGGACACTTCTGTATATATGTTTAATAGACTGTTTCCAACAAGGACTCTTTCTATATGTATGTTTAATAAACTGTTCCCACCAAGGACACTTTCTGTAGCTATGTTTAATAGAATGTGCCCACCAAGGACACTTTCTGTAGCCGTTTTTAACAGACTGTTCCCACCAAGGACACTTCATCTAGCTATGTTTAATAGACTGTTCCCAGCATGGACACTTTTTGTAGCTATGTTTAATAGGCTGTTTCCAGCACGGACACTTCTGTATATATGTTTAATAGACTGTTTCCAACAAGGACTCTTTCTATACGTATGTTTAATAAACTGTTCCCACCAAGGACACTTTTTGTAGCTATGTTTAATAGAATGGTCCCACCAAGGACACTTTCTGTAGCCGTTTTTAACAATCTGTTCCCACCAAGGACACTTCATGTAGCTATGTTTAATAGACTGTTCCCAGCATGGACACTTTTTGTAACAATGTTTAATAGAATGTTCCCACCAAGGACACTTTCTGTAGCCATTTTTAACAGATTGTTCCCACCAAGGACACTTCATGTAGCTATGTTTAATAGACTGTTCCCAGCATGGACACTTTTTGTAGCTATGTTTAATAGGCTGTTTCCAGCACGGACACTTATGTATATATGTTTAATAGACTGTTTCCAACAAGGTCTCTTTTTATACGTATTTTTTATAAACTGTTCCCACCAAGGACACTTTCTGTAGCTATGTTTAATAGAATGTTCCCACCAAGGACACTTTCTGTAGCCATTTTTAACAGACTGTTCCCACTAAGGACACTTTTTGTAGCTATGTTTAATAGGCTGTTTCCAGCACGGACACTTCTGTATATATGTTTAATAGACTGTTTCCAACAATGACTCTTTCTATACGTATGTTTAATAAACTGTTCCCACCAAGGACACTTTCTGTAGCTATGTTTAATAAAATGTCCCCACCAAGGACACTTTCTGTAGCCGTTTTTAACAGACTGTTCCCACCAAGGACACTTCATGTAGCTATGTTTAATAGACTGTTCCCAGCATGGACACATTTTGTAGCTATGTTTAATAGGCTGTTTCCAGCACGGACACTTCTGTATATATGTTTAATAGACTGTTTCCAACAAGGACTCTTTCTATACGTATGTTTAATAAACTGTTCCCACCAAGGACACTTTCTGTAGCTATGTTTAATAGAATGTCCCCACCAAGGACTCTTTCTGTAGCCGTTTTTAACAGACTGTTCCCACCAAGGACACTTCATGTAGCTATGTTTAATAGACTGTTCCCAGCATGGACACCTTTTGTAGCTATGTTTAATAGGCTGTTTCCAGCTAGGACACTTCTGTATATATGTTTAATAGACTATTTCCAACAAGGACTCTTTCAATACGTATGTTTAATAAACTGTTCCCACCAAGGACACTTTCTGTAGCTATGTTTAATAGAATGTCCCCACCAAGGACACTTTCTGTAGCCATGTTTAATATACTGTTGGCACCAAGGACACTTTCTGTAATTATGTTTAATAGACTGTTCCCGACAAGGATACTTTCTGTAGCTATGAATATTAGTCTCTTCGCAGCACGGACACTTCTGAAGGTATGTTCAATAGACGGACGGACACTCCTGTAGGTATGTTTAATAGACTGTTCCCACCAAGGACACTGTCTGAACCTATGTCAGGTAGACTGTTCCCATCACGGAAACTCACTGGAGCTATGATTTATAGACTGTTCCCACCACGTACACTTCTGTAGGTATGTTTAATAGACTGTTCCCAGCACGGACGGTTTCTGAAGCTATGTTCAATACACTGTTCCCACCAAAGACACTTGTTTCATATGTCGGGGGCTGGCAAAACGTATATGTGACGGGACAACACGAGGGAACCTCGAATCTATGTCCACTTGTGGGGCACTAACGCAAAGGAAATTCTAAGATACTTAGAATCCTTTACAATATTTATATGGAACAAGTCTAATATTTATAAACAGCACTGGTTACATAATTTTACAAAGACAAACTTAAAGGGACAGTTGACTCGCAATCTATTCCACTTAGGTTAAGACAGAATGAAAATTAGTCTGGGCCCAATTAAATTTCTGTCTTAATACAAGTGGAATACACTTGAATCACACTTGAATTACACATGAAGTACACACACTCATTCACACCATCACATACTTAACATAATGTTCTTTCTCCCTTCCTGTTGATGATAAGGACCTGATGAGTGTTTATGGCACCATAATGTTTTATATAAACTTTATATTAACCAGTATATTCACAGTAATGACTGTTTCACCAACCAGTTTTTGCCTCTGTGTTATACCATGGCGATTACATCTATAGCTGCTCACCGCCGAATAAAATGTAGTAACAGGGGTGGGGGACACATAAACCCCTTTACATCATTCTATACTCATCATCCATATCATCACTGCCTCATATCACTGATGCCTTATGTCACTGATGCCTCGTATCACCGTTGTCTAATATCAACGATGCCTCATATTAACGATGCCTTATATCAACAATGCCTCATATCAATGATTGACGTCAGGTGAGCGATTCAGGACCAATGGTCCTGTTGTGTTTAATAGACTATTCCCAGCACGGACACTTCTTAAAGTATGTTTAATAGACTGTTCCCAACACGGACACTTATTTAAGTATGTATAATAGACTGTTCCCACCACAGACACTTCTTTAGGTATGTTTAATAGACTGTTCCCAGCACAGACACTTCTTTATGTATGTTTAATAGACTGTTCCTACCAAGGACACTTTCTGTAGTTATGTTTAATAGACTTTTCCCAGCACGGACACTTCTTTAGGTATGTTTAATAGACTGTTCCCACCAAGGACACTTTCTGTAGTTATGTTTAATAGACTGTTCCCAACACGGACACTTCTTTAGGTATTTTTAATGGACTGTTCCCACCAAGGACACTTCTTTAGGTATGCTTTAATAGACTGTTCCCAGCACAGACACTTCTTTAGGTATGTTTAATAGACTTCCTACTAAGGACACTTTCTGTAGTTATGTTTAATAGACTGTTCCCAGCATGGACACTTCTTTAGGTATGTTAAATAGACTGTTCCCACCAAGGACACTTTCTGTAGTTATGTTTAATAGACTGTTCCCACCAAGGACACTTCTGTAGGTATGCTTTATAGACTGTTCCCAGCACGGACACTTCTTTAGGTCTGTTTAATAGACTGTTCCCACCAAGGACACTTTCTGTAGTTATGTTTAATAGACTGTTCCCGACAAGGACACTTTCTCTTCCTACGACGGACACTGCTGTAGCTATGTTTAATAGACGGTTCCCATCACAGACACTGCTGTAGTTATGTGTAGGAGAAAGTCCAAATAAGTGTACATTCCTGAAAACGGAGCTGAGGCCATCCATAAAAAAATGTTTGCTTGCTGTCCCCCGAACAACCCACTATTTTTCACCCAGACTCCAAAAATTTTATTGAGATCTGGTAAGATTATTTTTTGGAGCACAAACTTTTTTACTTAGAAAAATCTTAAGGATTCAATGTTTATGTTCCCACCAAGGACACTTTCTGCAGCTCTGTTTAATAGACTGTTCCAAGCATGGACACTTACTGTTGCTATGTTTAATAGACTGTTCCCACCAAGAACACTTTCTGTAGCTATGTTTGATAGAATGTTCCCACCAAGGACACTTTTTGTAGTTATTATCTCACCTGAGCCGAAAGCTCATTGGTGAACTTAAAGGGTGGTCAGAGTTTGTCTGTCGTGTGTCTGTGTGTCCACATTTTTAAATGTCTTCTCCTCTGGAACCGCTGGGCTGATTGACGTCAGGTGAGCGATTCAGGACCAATGGTCCTGTGGTGTTTAATAGACTATTCCCAGCATGGACACTTCTTAAAGTATGTTTAATAGACTGTTCCCAGCACAGACACTTATTTAGGTATGTTTAATAGACTGTTTCCAGCACAGACACTTCTTTAGGTATGTTTTATAGACTGTTCCTACCAAGGACACTTTCTGTAGTTATGTTTAATAGACTTTTCCCAGCACGGACACTTCTTTAGGTATGTTTAATAGACTGTTCCCACCAAGGACACTTTCTGTAGTTATGTTTGATAGACTGTTCCCAACACGGACACTTCTTTAGGTATTTTTAATGGACTGTTCCCACCAAGGACACTTCTTTAGGTATGCTTTATAGACTGTTCCCAGCACGGACACTTCTTTAGGTCTGTTTAATAGACTGTTCCCACCAAGGACACTTTCTGTAGTTATGTTTAATAGACTGTTCCCGACCAGGACACTTTCTCTTCCTACGACGGACACTGCTGTAGGTATGTTTAATAGACGGTTCCCATCACAGACACTGCTGTAGTTATGTGTAGGAGAAAGTCCAAATAAGTGTACATTCCTGAAAACGGAGCTGAGGCCATCCATAAAAAAATGTTTGCTTGCTGTCCCCCGAACAACCCACTATTTTTCACCCAGACTCCAAAAATTTTATTGAGATCTGGTAAGATTATCTTTTGGAGCACAAACTTTTTTACTTAGAAAAATCTTAAGGATTCAATGTTTATGTTCCCACCAAGGACACTTTCTGCAGCTCTGTTTAATAGACTGTTCCAAGCATGGACACTTACTGTTGCTATGTTTAATAGACTATTCCCACCAAGAACATTTTCTGTAGCTATGTTTGATAGAATGTTCCCACCAAGGACACTTTTTGTAGTTATTATCTCACCTGAGCCGAAAGCTCATTGGTGAACTTAAAGGGTGGTCAGAGTTTGTCTGTCGTGTGCCTGTATGTCCACATTTTTAAATGTCTTCTCCTCTGGAACCGCTGGGCTGATTGACGTCAGGTGAGCGATTCAGGACCAATGGTCCTGTGGTGTTTAATAGACTATTCCCAGCATGGACACTTCTTAAAGTATGTTTAATAGACTGTTCCCAGCACGGACACTTATTTAGGTATGTTTAATAGACTGTTTCCAGCACAGACACTTCTTAAGGTATGTTTTATAAACTGTTCCTACCAAGGACACTTTCTGTAGTTATGTTTAATAGACTTTTCCCAGCATGGACACTTCTCAAGGTATGTTTAATAGACTGTTCCCACCAAGGACACTTTCTGTAGTTATTTTTGATAGACTGTTCCCAACACGGACACTTCTTTAGGTATTTTTAATGGACTGTTCCCACCAAGGACACTTCTGTAGGTATGCTTTATAGACTGTTCCCAGCACGGACACTTCTTTAGGTCTGTTTAATAGACTGTTCCCACCAAGGACACTTTCTGTAGTTATGTTTAATAGACTGTTCCCGACAAGGACACTTTCTCTTCCTACGACGGACACTGCTGTAGGTATGTTTAATAGACGGTTCCCATCACAGACACTGCTGTAGTTATGTGTAGGAGAAAGTCCAAATAAGTGTACATTCCTGAAAACGGTGCTGAGGCCATCCATAAAAAAATGTTTGCTTGCTGTCCCCCGAACAACCCACTATTTTTCACCCAGACTCCAAAAATTTTATTGAGATCTGGTAAGATTATTTTTTTGAGCACAAACTTTTTTACTTAGAAAAATCTTAAGGATTCATGTTTATGTTCCCACCAAGGACACTTTCTGTAGCTATGTTTAATAGACTGTTCCAAGCATGGACACTTACTGTTGCTATGTTTAATAGACTGTTCCCACCAAGGACACTTTCTGTAGCTATGTTTAATAGAATGTTCCCACCAAGGACACTTTCTGTAGCCATGTTTAATAGACTGTTGCCACCAAGGACACTTTTTGTAGTTATTAGCTCACCTGAGCCGAAGGCTCATTGGTGATCTTATAGGGTGGTCAGAGTTTGTCTGTCGTGTGTCTGTGTGTCAACATTTTTAAATGTCTTCTCCTCTGGAACCGCTGGGCTGACTGACGTTAGGTGAGCGATTCAGGACCAATGGTCCTGTGGTGTTTAATAGACTATTCCCAGCACGGACACTTCTTAAAGTATGTTTAATAGACTGTTCCCACCATAGACACTTCTTTAGGTATGTTTAATAGACTGTTCCCACCATAGACACTTCTTTAGGTATGTTTAATAGACTGTTCCTACCAAGGACACTTTCTGTAGTTATGTTTAATAGACTGCTCCCAACACGGACACTTCTTTAGGTATTTTTAATGGACTGTTCCCACCAAGGACACTTCTTTAGGTATGCTTTATAGACTGTTCCCAGCACGGACACTTCTTTAGGTCTGTTTAATAGACTGTTCCCACCAAGGGCACTTTCTGTAGTTATGTTTAATAGACTGTTTCCGACAAGGACACTTTCTCTTCCTACGACGGACACTGCTGTAGGTATGTTTAATAGACGGTTCCAAGTTTGATCCAATTCTGTTCATCCATTAAAGAGAATCAGCAGTTTAAAATTTTTTATGATGTCGGCCATTATCACCTAGTTATGCATTGGAGTGGAACCATTTGAATAAATCTGATACAGGTTGATGTAAGGATCTTTCTGACCAAGTTTGATCAAATTCCGTTCAGCCATTAATGAGAATCAGCAATTTGATGTTTTTCACGATGTCAGCCATTATGACCTACTTATGCATCGGAGTGGAACCATTCGAATAAATCTGATACAGGTTGATGTAAGGATGCTTCTGACCATGTTTAATCAAATTCTGTTCATCCATTCACGAGAATCAGCGGTTTGAAGTTTTCCCGATATCGACCATTTTGACCTACTTATGCATCGGAGTGGAACCATTTGAATATATCTAATACTGGTTGATGCATGGATGCTTCTGACCATGTCTGATCAAATCCCTTTCACCAGTTCACGAGAATTAGCAGTTTGAAGTTTTTCCATTATGACCTACTTATGCATCGAGGCGGAACCATTTGAACAAATCTGAGAAATGCTGATATCAGAATGCTTCAGATCAAGTTTGGTCAAAATCTGAGCATCTGTTTTCGAGGAGATGCCATTTGAACAAACCATATGTCGTAAATATAAAGTAGGTCACCGTGACCTAATTCCACTAAAGAGTTTTTGTATATAAATTTGAGAACCTAGTGCCCATCGAAGCTCAATACCAAAAATTAGCCAATTATACCATGCGGTTCTAGAGAAAAGTCGATTTAGTTGTTTTGGCTATTTTTAGTAACGGCGGCCATCTTGGATTGTCGACCCGGGTAATTTTCGCAAACATTTAAGTCTCGAGTCTGATCATGCTGCATATAAGTTTTGAGAGTCGTAGGTGCAGTGGTTTCGGAGAAGAAGTCGTTTGAACAAGTGTTTACGGACGACGGACTGACGGACGGACAGACAAAAAGTGATCACAATAGCTACACTGAGACTTCGTCTCGTCTCAGTGAGCTAAAATAGCAAAACAACTAAATTGACTTAGTATCCAAAAAAGCTTGGTATAGTTGACTCAAAATTGGTATGAGACATCGTTGGGACCTTGGTTCTCAAGATTATTCATATCATCCAAATCTGTAGTGAAATTAGGTCACAGTGACATAGTTTGTATTTACGAAGTGTATTTTGTTCAAACAACAGCTCTTCAAAAACTAATGTCCAAACTTGACCTGAAGCATCCTGGCATCAACCTTTCTCAGTTTTATTCAAATGAGCCCTCTCCAATTAATAAGTAGGTCATTATGGCCGCCATCTTGAAATAACTTTACATGGCTTTTTCTCATGAACAGATCAAACTTGGTCAGAAGCATCCTTATTTGGACCAGTCTCAAATTTATGCAAATGGTTCACTTTACTGCATAAGTAGGTCAAAATGGCTGTCATCTTGAAAAAAATAAAATGGTTTTTTCTCATGAACAGATAAACAGAATTTGATGAAACTTGGTCAGAAGCATCCATATAATTATGGACCAGTCTCAAATTTATGCAAATTTATCCAGTGCATAAGTAGGTCAAAATGGCTGACATCATAAAAAACTTCAAACAACTTCTCATGAACCTTTGATTGGAATTTGATCAAACTTGGTCATTAGCATCCTGACATTGATCTTTCTCAGATTTGTTCAAATGTTTCTGCTCCAGTTCATAAGCAGGTCATATTATGGCTGACATGGTGGAAATTTTCAAACGGATTTTTCTCACGGATTTTGATCACACTCGGTCAGATACATCCTGACATCGATCTTGTTCAGATTCGTTCACCTGGTTCCACTATGTAGGTCATAATGGCCAATTGTGGAAAACTTCAAATTGTTTATTCTGAGGAAGTGTTGAACAGACTTGTACTCAGGTTAGCGATACAGGACCATAATGGTCCTCTTGTTGTTTTTTATTGCACCCCTTACTCTTTTAGTGCAGTATGGTCACGAAACAGTGACAGAATTAATGGAACACTCTATAGACTATATTATATTCTTGTTCCTTATGATAAACCACATATACTGACATAGATCTTGGTTCCCAATGGGTCACCCGTGGGCATGTCCTACCCCTTCATTTCATAAAATGTGCAATAACTCGGAAACTGCTTATGATCCCCACCCATAAACAATGTATTCTTGTTTCTTATGGTAAGATGCATTTAACGACATTGACCTTGGATACACCGGGGTCCCCTTGGGCATGACCCACCCCTCTTATCATGAAAGTCCTTATATAAGAAACCGTTCGGAACCTCAACCTTAAATCATATATTCTCCTGTTCCTTAAGACGCATTCATTGACACGGACCTTAGGTCCCTCTGGGCTCTTCCGAGCCTGATCAGCCTGGCAGAGGGCATGCCTATCCTTTCTTCAAACAATGCGTTCTCTCGGAGTCAGAAAATGTTGCGATATTGTGGGCGGGATTTAGCCCGTTGTTTTATTGTTTTACAACTTCATGTCCATACGTGCTAACATGAAGCACAAAAAAGCAAAACTACAAATGGCATTTGCACTCTGTCAATGTTAAACGTCGAATAGCACGTAATACAGGCTACAGTATATAATTGCAACACGCAACACTATGACCTTGTCCGGAACAGTCCTTCGTGGGCGCCCACTGTCCGTGTTGGAGACATTGCAGTTACACTTATAGAATATCAACATTGCAGCCTGAATCGCTCACCTGACGTCAATCATTGATATGAGGCATTGTTGATATAAGGCATCGTTAATATGAGGCATCGTTGATATAAGACAACGGTGATACGAGGCATCAGTGATATGAGGCATCAGTGATATGAGGCAGTGATGATATGGATGATGAGTATAGAATGATGTAAAGGGGTTTATGTGTCCCCCACCCCTGTTACTA
The DNA here is from genome assembly GCA_963580285.1 of Lucinisca nassula. Classification (NCBI taxonomy): domain Eukaryota; kingdom Metazoa; phylum Mollusca; class Bivalvia; order Lucinida; family Lucinidae; genus Lucinisca; species Lucinisca nassula. The sequence goes on along the minus strand of OY757023.1, from coordinate 102,528,828 downwards.
CATTTTATTCGGCGTTGAGCAGCTATAGATGTAATCGCCACGGTATAACAGAGGCAAAAACTGGTTGGTGAAACAGTCATTACTGTGAATATACTGGTTAATATAAAAAGTAGAAGTAAAACAAAGATCAGGAATTGATACAATTAACTTACTCCATCCATAAAAGACACCAAAGGGAAAGAAATACAAACATTAAGCGACCAGACCATAATGGAAACCTAAACAAAGGAAGGCCATATGGACAGTTACTTTCCCACAAAATGGCCATATGGCCATCCAAAATTAAAAGACACAAGTTATACACACAGTAAGTAACAAACAACAACATAAATAAATCGCCACAGAAGAGCCGCCTTGGAACGGTCAGTGGAAGATTTCCACTGGGGGGCTTAAATCGATTTTACGTGGCCACAATCCTCGCCCTTACTTCCGTCGCGATTTGGACAAATAATTTGTTCAGTCCGCATGAAGGCCTCCTAACTCATCAGTGCAACATCTCCGTGAACACAGAAATCAAAGAACCACAGAGGTGAGACAACGGTGAGGACTCGACAGCAAGAAACCACTGAAATGCTGGAGCAAAAGAAAACCAACAGTTAGACTCCGATGAGCCCGAAAAAGTTTATATATATAAAGTTTATATAAAACATTATGGTGCCATAAACACTCATCAGGTCCTTATCATCAACAGGAAGGGAGAAAGAACATTATGTTAAGTATGTGAGGGTGTGAATGAGTGTGTGTACTTCATGTGTAATTCAAGTGTGATTCAAGTGTATTCCACTTGTATTAAGACAGAAATTTAATTGGGCCCAGACTAATTTTCATTCTGTCTTAACCTAAGTGGAATAGATTGCGAGTCAACTGTCCCTTTAAGTTTGTCTTTGTAAAATTATGTAACCAGTGCTGTTTATAAATATTAGACTTATTCCATATAAATATTGTAAAGGATTCTAAGTATCTTAGAATTTCCTTTGCGTTAGTGCCCCACAAGTGGACATAGATTCGAGGTTCCCTCGTGTTGTCCCGTCACATATACGTTTTGCCAGCCCCCGACATATGAAACAAGTGTCTTTGGTGGGAACAGTGTATTGAACATAGCTTCAGAAACCGTCCGTGCTGGGAACAGTCTATTAAACATACCTACAGAAGTGTACGTGATGGGAACAGTCTATAAATCATAGCTCCAGTGAGTTTCCGTGATGGGAACAGTCTACCTGACATAGGTTCAGACAGTGTCCTTGGTGGGAACAGTCTATTAAACATACCTACAGGAGTGTCCGTCCGTCTATTGAACATACCTTCAGAAGTGTCCGTGCTGCGAAGAGACTAATATTCATAGCTACAGAAAGTATGCTTGTCGGGAACAGTCTATTAAACATAATAACAGAAAGTGTCCTTGGTGCCAACAGTCTATTAAACATGGCTACAGAAAGTATCCTTGGTGGGGACATTCTATTAAACATAGCTACAGAAAGTGTCCTTGGTGGGAACAGTTTATTAAACATACGTATTGAAAGAGTCCTTGTTGGAAATAGTCTATTAAACATATATACAGAAGTGTCCTAGCTGGAAACAGCCTATTAAACATAGCTACAAAAGGTGTCCATGCTGGGAACAGTCTATTAAACATAGCTACATGAAGTGTCCTTGGTGGAAACAGTCTGTTAAAAACGGCTACAGAAAGAGTCCTTGGTGGGGACATTCTATTAAACATAGCTACAGAAAGTGTCCTTGGTGGGAACAGTTTATTAAACATACGTATAGAAAGAGTCCTTGTTGGAAACAGTCTATTAAACATATATACAGAAGTGTCCGTGCTGGAAACAGCCTATTAAACATAGCTACAAAAAGTGTCCATGCTGGGAACAGTCTATTAAACATAGCTACATGAAGTGTCCTTGGTGGGAACAATCTGTTAAAAATGGCTACAGAAAGTGTCCTTGGTGGGAACATTCTATTAAACATAGTTACAAAAAGTGTCCATGCTGGGAACAGTCTATTAAACATAGCTACATGAAGTGTCCTTGGTGGGAACAGATTGTTAAAAACGGCTACAGAAAGTGTCCTTGGTGGGGACATTCTATTAAACATAGCTACAGAAAGTGTCCTTGGTGGGAACAGTTTATTAAACATACGTATAGAAAGAGTCCTTGTTGGAAACAGTCTATTAAACATATATACAGAAGTGTCCGTGCTGGAAACAGCCTATTAAACATAGCTACAAAAAGTGTCCATGCTGGGAACAGTCTATTAAACATAGCTACATGAAGTGTCCTTGGTGGGAACAGTCTGTTAAAAATGGCTACAGAAAGTGTCCTTGGTGGGAACATTCTATTAAACATAGCTACAAAACGTGTCCATGCTGGGAACAGTTTATTAAACATAGCTACATGAAGTGTCCTTGGTGGGAACAGTCTGTTAAAAACGGCTACAGAAAGTGTCTTTGGTGGGAACATTCTATTAAACATAGCAACAAAAAGTGTCCATGTTGGGAACAGTCTATTAAACATAGCTACATGAAGTGTCCATGCTGGGAACAGTCTATTAAACATAGCTACATGAAGTGTCCTTGGTGGGAACAGTCTGTTAAAAATGTCTACAGAAAGTGTCCTTGGTGGGAACATTCTATTAAACATAACTACAAAAAGTGTCCATGCTGGGAACAGTCTATTAAACATAGCTACATGAAGTGTCCTTGGTGGGAACAGTCTGTTAAAAACGGCTACAGAAAGTGTCCTTGGTGGGGACATTCTATTAAACATAGCTACAGAGAGTGTCCTTGGTGGGAACAGTTTATTAAACATACGTATAGAAAGAGTCCTTGTTGGAAACAGTCTATTAAACATATATACAGAAGTGTCCGTGCTGGAAACAGCCTATTAAACATAGCTACAAAAAGTGTCCATGCTGGGAACATTCTATTAAACATAGCTACATGAAGTGTCCTTGTTGGGAACAGTCTGTTAAAAACGGCTACAGAAAGTGTCCTTGGTGGGGACATTCTATTAAACATAGCTACAGAAAGTGTCCTTGGTGGGAACAGTTTATTAAACATACGTATAGAAAGAGTCCTTGTTGGAAACAGTCTATTAAACATGTATACAGAAGTGTCCGTGCTGGAAACAGCCTATTAAACATAGCTAGAAAAAGTGTCCATGCTGGGAACAGTCTATTAAACATAGCTACAAGAAGTGTCGTTTGTTGGAACTGTCTGTTAAAACCGGCTACAGAAAGTGTCCTTGGTGGGGACATTCTATTAAACATAGCTAGAGAAAGTGTCCTTGGTGGGAACAGTTTATTAAACATACGTATAGAAAGAGTCCTTGTTGGAAACAGTCTATTAAACATATATACAGAAGTGTCCGTACTGGAAACAGCCTATTAAAATAGCTACAAAAAGTGTCCATGCTGGGAACAGTCTATTAAACATAGCTACATGAAGTGTCCTTGGTGGGAACAGTCTGTTTAAAAATGGCTACAGAAAGTGTCCTTGGTGGGAACATTCTATTAAACATAGCTACAAAAAGTGTCCATGCTGGGAACATTCTATTAAACATAGCTACATGAAGTGTCCTTGGGGGGAACAGTCTGTTAAAAACGGCTACAGAAAGTGTCCTTTGTAGGGACATTCTATTAAACATAGCTACAGAAAGTGTCCTTGATGGGAACAGTTTATTAAACATACATATAGAAAAAGTCCTTGTTAGAAACAGTCTATTAACCATATATACAGAAGTGTCCGTGCTGGAAACAGCCTATTAAACATAGCTACAAAAAGTGACCATGCTGGGAACAGTCTATTAAACATAGCTACATGAAGTGTCCTTGGTGGGAACAGTCTGTTAAAAATGGCTACAGAAAGTGTCCTTGGTGGGAACATTCTATTAAACATAGCTCCATAGCTACAGTTTATTAAACATACGTATAGAAAGAGTCCTTGTTGGAAACAGTCTATTAAACATATATACAGAAGTGTCCGTGCTGGAAACAGCCTATTAAACATAGCTACAAAAAGTGTCCATGCTGGGAACAGTTTATTAAACATAGCTACATGAAGTGTCCTTGGTGGGAACAGTATGTTAAAAACGGCTACAGAAAGTGTCCTTGGTGGGGACATTCTATTAAACATAGCTACAGAAAGTGTCCTTGGTGGGAACAGTTTATTAAACATACGTATAGAAAGAGTCCTTGTTGGAAACAGTCTATTAAACATATATACAGATTTGTCCGTACTGGAAACAGCCTATTAAACATAGCTACAAAAAGTGTCCATGCTGGGAACAGTCTATTAAACATAGCTACATGAAGTGTCTTTGGTGGGAACAGTCTGTTAAAAATGGCTACAGAAAGTGTCCTTGGTGGGAACATACTATTAAACATAGCTACAAAAAGTGTCCATGCTGGGAACATTCTATTAAACATAGCTACATGAAGTGTCCTTGGTGGGAACAGTCTGTTAAAAACGGCTACAGAAAGTGTCCTTGGTGGGGACATTCTATTAAACATAGCTACAGAAAGTGTCCTTGGTGGGAACAGTTTATTAAACATACGTATAGAAAGAGTCCTTGTTGGAAACAGTCTATTAAACATATATACAGAAGTGTCCGTGCTGGAAACAGCCTATTAAACATAGCTACAAAAAGTGTCCATGCTGGGAACAGTTTATTAAACATAGCTACATGAAGTGTCCTTGGTGGGAACAGTCTGTTAAAAACGGCTACAGAAAGTGTCCTTGGTGGGGACATTCTATTAAACATAGCTACAGAAAGTGTCCTTGGTGGGAACAGTTTATTAAACATACGTATAGAAAGAGTCCTTGTTGGAAACAGTCTATTAAACATATACACAGAAGTGTCCGTGCTGGAAACAGCCTATTTAACATAGCTACAAAAAGTGTCCATGCTGGGAACAGTCTATTAAACATAGCTACATGAAGTGTCCTTTGTGGGAACAGTCTGTTAAAAATGGCTACAGAAAGTGTCCTTGGTGGGAACATTCTATTAAACATAGCTACAAAAAGTGTCCATGCTGGGAACATTCTATTAAACATAGCTACATGAAGTGTCCTTGGTGGGAACAGTCTGTTAAAAACGGCTACAGAAAGTGTCCTTGGTGGGGGCATTCTATTAAACATAGCTACAGAAAGTGTCCTTGGTGGGAACAGTTTATTAAACATACGTATAGAAAGAGTCCTTGTTGGAAACAGTCTATTAATCATATATACAGAAGTGTCCGTGCTGGAAACAGCCTATTAAACATAGCTACAAAAAGTGTCCATGCTGGGAACAGTCTATTAAACATAGCTACATGAAGTGTCCTTGGTGGGAACAATCTGTTACAAATGGCTTCAGAAAGTGTCCTTGGTGGGAACATTCTATTAAACATAGCTACAAAAAGTGTCAATGCCGGGAGCAGTCTATTAAACATAGCTACATGAAGTGTCCTTGGTTGGAACAGTCTGTTAAAAACGGCTACAGAAAGTGTCCTTGGTGGGGACATTCTATTAAACATAGCTACAGAAAGTGTCCTTGGTGAGAACAGTTTATTAAACATACGTATAGAAAGATTCCATGTTGGAAACAGTCTATTAAACATATATACAGAAGTGTCAGTGCTGGAAACAGCCTATTAAACATAGCTACAAGAAGTGTCCATGCTGGGAACAGTCTATTAAACATAGCTACATGAAGTGTCCTTGGTTGGAACAGTCAGTTAAAAACGGCTACAGAAAGTGTCCTTGGTGGGATTATTCTATTAAACATAGCTACAAAAAGTGTCCATGCTGGGAACATTCTATTAAACATAGCTACATGAAGTGTCCTTGGTGGGAACAGTCTGTTACAAACGACTACAGAAAGTGTCCTTGGTGGGGACATTCTATTTAACATAGCTATAGAAAGTGTCCTAGGTGGGAACAGTTTATTAAACATACGTATAGAAAGAGTCCTTGTTGGAAACAGTCTATTAAACATATATACAGAAGTGTCCGTGCTGGAAACAGACTATTAAACATAGCTACAAAAAGTGTCCATGCTGGGAACAGTCTATTAAACATAGCTACATGAAGTGTCCTTGGTGGGAACAGTCTGTTAAAAACGGCTACAGAAAGTGTCCTTGGTGGGGACATTCTATTAAACATAGCTACAGAAAGTGTCCTTGGTGGGAACAGTTTATTAAACATACGTATAGAAAGAGTCCTTGTTGGAAACAGTCTATTAAACATATATACAGAAGGGTCTGTGCTGGAAACAGCCTATTAAACATACCTACAAAAAGTGTCCATGCTGGGAACAGTCTATTAAACATAGCTACTTGAAGAGTCCTTGGTGGGAACAGTCTGTTAAAAACGGCTACAGAAAGTGTCCTTGGTGGGGACATTCTATTAAACATAGCTACAGAAAGTGTCCTTGGTGGGAACAGTTTATTAAACATATGTATAGAAAGAGTCCTTGTTGGAAACAGTCTATTAAACATATATACAGACGTGTCCGTGCTGGAAACAGCCTATTAAACATAGCTACAAAAAGTGTCCATGCTGGGAACAGTCTATTAAACATAGCTACATGAAGTGTCCTTGGTGGGAACAGTCTGTAAAAAACGGCTACAGAAAGTGTCCTTGGTGGGGACATTCTATTAAACATAGCTACAGAAAGTGTCCTTGGTGGGAACAGTTTATTAAACATACGTATAGAAAGAGTCCTTGTTGGAAACAGTCTATTAAACATATATACAGAAGTGTCCGTACTGGAAACAGCCTATTAAACATAGCTACAAAAAGTGTCCATGCTGGGAACAGTCTATTAAACATAGCTACATGAAGTGTCTTTGGTGGGAACAGTCTGTTAAAAATGGCTACAGAAAGTGTCCTTGGTGGGAACATTCTATTAAACATAGCTACAAAAAGTGTCCATGCTGGGAACATTCTATTAAACATAGCTACATGAAGTGTCCTTGGTGGGAACAGTCTGTTAAAAACGGCTACAGAAAGTGTCCTTGGTGGGGACATTCTATTAAACATAGCTACAGAAAGTGTCCTTGGTGGGAACAGTTTATTAAACATACGTATAGAAAGAGTCCTTGTTGGAAACAGTCTATTAAACATATATACAGAAGTGTCCGTGCTGGAAACAGCCTATTAAACATAGCTACAAGAAGTGTCCCTGCTGGGAACAGTCTATTAAACATAGCTACATGAAGTGTCCTTTGTGGGAACAGTCTGTTAAAAACGGCTACAGAAAGTGTCCTTGGTGGGGACATTCTATTAAACATAGCTACAGAAAGTGTCCATAGTGGGAACAGTTTATTTAACATACATATAGAAAGAGTCCTTGTTGGAAACAGTCTATTAAACATATACACAGAAGTGTCCGTGCTGGAAACAGCCTATTTAACATAGCTACAAAAAGTGTCCATGCTGGGAACAGTCTATTAAACATAGCTACATGAAGTGTCCTTGGTGGGAACAATTTGTTAAAAATGGCTTCAGAAAGTGTCCTTGGTGGGAACATTCTATTAAACATAGCTACAAAAAGTGTCCATGCTGGGAACAGTCTATTAAACATAGCTACTTGAAGTGTCCTTTGTGGGAACAGTCTGTTAAAAATGGCTACAGAAAGTGTCCTTGGTGGGAACATTCTATTAAACATAGCTACAAAAAGTGTCCATGCTGGGAACATTCTATTAAACATAGCTACATGAAGTGTCCTTGGTGGGAACAGTCTGTTAAAAACGGCTACAGAAAGTGTCCTTGGTGGGGGCATTCTATTAAACATAGCTACAGAAAGTGTCCTTGGTGGGAACAGTATATTAAACATACGTATAGAAAGAGTCCTTGTTGGAAACAGTCTATTAATCATATATACAGAAGTGTCCGTGCTGGAAACAGCCTATTAAACATAGCTACAAAAAGTGTCCATGCTGGGAACAGTCTATTAAACATAGCTACATGAAGTGTCCTTGGTGGGAACAATCTGTTACAAATGGCTTCAGAAAGTGTCCTTGGTGGGAACATTCTATTAAACATAGCTACAAAAAGTGTCAATGCCGGGAGCAGTCTATTAAACATAGCTACATGAAGTGTCCTTGGTTGGAACAGTCTGTTAAAAACGGCTACAGAAAGTGTCCTTGGTGGGGACATTCTATTAAACATAGCTACAGAAAGTGTCCTTGGTGAGAACAGTTTATTAAACATACGTATAGAAAGATTCCATGTTGGAAACAGTCTATTAAACATATATACAGAAGTGTCAGTGCTGGAAACAGCCTATTAAACATAGCTACAAGAAGTGTCCATGCTGGGAACAGTCTATTAAACATAGCTACATGAAGTGTCCTTGGTTGGAACAGTCAGTTAAAAACGGCTACAGAAAGTGTCCTTGGTGGGATTATTCTATTAAACATAGCTACAAAAAGTGTCCATGCTGGGAACATTCTATTAAACATAGCTACATGAAGTGTCCTTGGTGGGAACAGTCTGTTACAAACGACTACAGAAAGTGTCCTTGGTGGGGACATTCTATTTAACATAGCTATAGAAAGTGTCCTAGGTGGGAACAGTTTATTAAACATACGTATAGAAAGAGTCCTTGTTGGAAACAGTCTATTAAACATATATACAGAAGTGTCCGTGCTGGAAACAGACTATTAAACATAGCTACAAAAAGTGTCCATGCTGGGAACAGTCTATTAAACATAGCTACATGAAGTGTCCTTGGTGGGAACAGTCTGTTAAAAACGGCTACAGAAAGTGTCCTTGGTGGGGACATTCTATTAAACATAGCTACAGAAAGTGTCCTTGGTGGGAACAGTTTATTAAACATACGTATAGAAAGAGTCCTTGTTGGAAACAGTCTATTAAACATATATACAGAAGGGTCTGTGCTGGAAACAGCCTATTAAACATACCTACAAAAAGTGTCCATGCTGGGAACAGTCTATTAAACATAGCTACTTGAAGAGTCCTTGGTGGGAACAGTCTGTTAAAAACGGCTACAGAAAGTGTCCTTGGTGGGGACATTCTATTAAACATAGCTACAGAAAGTGTCCTTGGTGGGAACAGTTTATTAAACATATGTATAGAAAGAGTCCTTGTTGGAAACAGTCTATTAAACATATATACAGACGTGTCCGTGCTGGAAACAGCCTATTAAACATAGCTACAAAAAGTGTCCATGCTGGGAACAGTCTATTAAACATAGCTACATGAAGTGTCCTTGGTGGGAACAGTCTGTAAAAAACGGCTACAGAAAGTGTCCTTGGTGGGGACATTCTATTAAACATAGCTACAGAAAGTGTCCTTGGTGGGAACAGTTTATTAAACATACGTATAGAAAGAGTCCTTGTTGGAAACAGTCTATTAAACATATATACAGAAGTGTCCGTACTGGAAACAGCCTATTAAACATAGCTACAAAAAGTGTCCATGCTGGGAACAGTCTATTAAACATAGCTACATGAAGTGTCTTTGGTGGGAACAGTCTGTTAAAAATGGCTACAGAAAGTGTCCTTGGTGGGAACATTCTATTAAACATAGCTACAAAAAGTGTCCATGCTGGGAACATTCTATTAAACATAGCTACATGAAGTGTCCTTGGTGGGAACAGTCTGTTAAAAACGGCTACAGAAAGTGTCCTTGGTGGGGACATTCTATTAAACATAGCTACAGAAAGTGTCCTTGGTGGGAACAGTCTATTAAACATATATACAGAAGTGTCCGTGCTGGAAACAGCCTATTAAACATAGCTACAAGAAGTGTCCCTGCTGGGAACAGTCTATTAAACATAGCTACATGAAGTGTCCTTTGTGGGAACAGTCTGTTAAAAACGGCTACAGAAAGTGTCCTTGGTGGGGACATTCTATTAAACATAGCTACAGAAAGTGTCCATAGTGGGAACAGTTTATTTAACATACATATAGAAAGAGTCCTTGTTGGAAACAGTCTATTAAACATATACACAGAAGTGTCCGTGCTGGAAACAGCCTATTTAACATAGCTACAAAAAGTGTCCATGCTGGGAACAGTCTATTAAACATAGCTACATGAAGTGTCCTTGGTGGGAACAATTTGTTAAAAATGGCTTCAGAAAGTGTCCTTGGTGGGAACATTCTATTAAACATAGCTACAAAAAGTGTCCATGCTGGGAGCAGTCTATTAAACATAGCTACATGAAGTGTCCTTGGTGGGAACAGTCTGTTAATAACGGCTACAGAAAGTGTCCTTGGTGGGGACATTCTATTAAACATAGCTACAGAAAGTGTCCTTGGTGGGAACAGTTAATTAAACATACGTATAGAAAGAGTCCTTGTTGGAAACAGTCTATTAAACATATATACAGAAGTGTCAGTGCTGGAAACAGCCTATTAAACATAGCTACAAGAAGTGTCCCTGCTGGGAACAGTCTATTAAACATAGCTACATGAAGTGTCCTTGGTTGGAACAGTCAGTTAAAAATGGCTACAGAAAGTGTCCTTGGTGGGATTATTCTATTAAACATAGCTACAAAAAGTGTCCATGCTGGGAACAGTCTATTAAACATCGCTACATGAAGTGTCCTTGGTGGGAACAGTCTGTTAAAAACGGCTACAGAAAGTGTCCTTGGTGGGGACATTCTATTAAACATAGCTACAGAAAGTGTCCTTGGTGGGAACAGTTTATTAAACATACGTATAGAAAGAGTCCTTGTTGGAAACAGTCTATTAAACATATATACAGAAGTGTCCGTGCTGGAAACAGCCTATTAAACATACCTACAAAAAGTGTCCATGCTGGGAACAGTCTATTAAACATAGCTACATGAAGTGTCCTTGGTGGGAACAATTTGTTAAAAATGGCTTCAGAAAGTGTCCTTGGTGGGAACATTCTCTTAAACATAGCTACAAAAAGTGTCCATGCTGGGAGCAGTCTATTAAACATAGCTACATGAAGTGTCCTTGGTGGGAACAGTCTGTTAAAAACGGCTACAGAAAGTGTCCTTGGTGGGGACATTCTATTAAACATAGCTACAGAAAGTGTCCTTGGTGGGAACAGTTAATTAAACATACGTATAGAAAGAGTCCTTGTTGGAAACAGTCTATTAAACATATATACAGAAGTGTCAGTGCTGGAAACAGCCTATTAAACATAGCTACAAGAAGTGTCCCTGCTGGGAACAGTCTATTAAACAGAAAGTGTCCTTGGTGGGATTATTCTATTAAACATAGCTACAAAAAGTGTCCATGCTGGGAACATTCTATTAAACATAGCTACATGAAGTGTCTTTGGTGGGAACAGTCTGTTAAAAACGGCTACAGAAAGTGTCCTTGGTGGGGACATTCTATTAAACATAGCTACAAAAAGTGTCCATGCTGGGAACAGTTTATTAAACATACGTATAGAAAGAGTCCTTGTTGGAAACAGTCTATTAAACATATATACAGAAGTGCACGTGCTGGAAACAGACTATTAAACATAGCTACAAAAAGTGTCCATGCTGGGAACAGTCTATTAAACATAGCTACATGAAGTGTCCTTGGTGGGAACAGTCTGTTAAAAACGGCTACAGAAAGTGTCCTTGGTGGGGACATTCTATTAAACATAGCTACAGAAAGTGTCCTTGGTGGGAACAGTTTATTAAACATACGTATAGAAAGAGTCCTTGTTGGAAACAGTCTATTAAACATATATACAGAAGTGTCCGTGCTGGAAACAGCCTATTAAACATACCTACAAAAAGTGTCCATGCTGGGAACAGTCTATTAAACATAGCTACATGAAGTGTCCTTGGTGGGAACAGTCTGTTAAAAACGGCTACAGAAAGTGTCCTTGTTGGGGACATTCTATTAAACATAGCTACAGAAAGTGTCCTTGGTGGGAACAGTTTATTAAACATATGTATAGAAAGAGTCCTTGTTGGAAACAGTCTATTAAACATATATTGCAGGGTCAAAGGGGTCAAGGTCACTGAACCCTGGCCGCTTTCAACCAAGCAAGACTGGACATACGCATTGGCCGACGGACAGGCAGAGCGACACACCCTTAAAACTTATGGCATTAAATAGACCTCTCACATAGAGTGTAATTAATTAAGCTACTTTAAAATCGGAGAGACTGAAGAGGAGGAAGGACAACTAAGGCAGATTTCTGCTGAATAAAATATAGTATAATCTAGTATAAAACACTTAATGTCAAAAGGCAATCTTGTCTCTCTCTCGTTAGATCTGTACTGTAACCCTCTCATAGGTTAGCTACGGTATCTCTCACTGGTACCCTCTTTCTCTACCAGGTTAGTCTGTATCTAGGTTAAGGTCATCTCAGGTCATAGGAATTAAGGTCAAGGTCACATCAGTGAGACAAACTCATCCTAAGTGAAGGGCATGACCCAACAATAAAGAACAGTTATCTCCCCTTTACATCATGGACAGCGGCATAGTCTTATTAAACACGTAATATTACTCATTGAAATTTAGACAAGGGCAGGCACAGCATAACTGATGCATACGCCCTAATTAACGTATTTAATTATTCAAGAACTTTAGGATGACTTGTATATAGACTTAAGGTGCTAGCATAACTAACACTTCTCCAGAGAGCATCAGCATAACTGGTGCATGTTCCGGAATGTTAAACTTTAATTAAGAAATGCTTAATAGCCAATTAAGAACTTCAGATTTAATGAAAAATCATTAATGCATAAGTAATCTAATGTCTGATGCACTATTAGCAAAGTTATTACTTGGTTTAAGAAAATAAAACCAAGTTAAGTGTCGAAGTAAATCCAAAAAGTTAAACTCTAACAGTAATAAGAAAAAGAAAACATTATCTTTAGTTCTCCCAGGCTCTTTCCTTTCAAGGCTGTAAATACGGTATCTTGGCTGACGTATCTAAAAATAGCACAGACTCATTCCTGCATTGCTGAGGGAAACCCTTTGCACTGTATACATGTATCTATAAATAGCACCAAGGTCACAAGGTCGCTGTCGTCGAATGGGGTACTGGAACGAGCCTGCAAGTCTAAGACATGTGGAAATTCAACAAAACAATATTAAATCAACAACAAATTGTAAATCCAAACCAAGAACTCTTCATAACTGTAACTGTAACCAGACATCAGCCTCCATCCTTACTTCTTCAACTGTCAGTATCTACACAAATCAAAACTCGGTGAATTATATAATGCGGCTTCTGCTGCTTCTCAGAGGATCAGCGCACAGAATGCCAGAGAAAGGATACGATCTTCTTTATATATGGGCCCGGACCGATAGCGTTGTGCGGATTTGGTGGAGATCTTGGCGGTTTGGGTTGAAATCGTGGCTAATTTGCATAGAGCCGGCAATTCTCGAGTCGGGTGGACTAAGATTCCCCCGATCAATACACCTAAAACTGAAAAGTTATTCGTATTTCCTGTTAGAGACTATCTGTAATAGAAACAAACTTTCATCTGATTAATCTATCTTTGACGAAATCATAGAATTCGCAAGCTCAGTCGCTCATTCTAGCGCATTGCCGCAAGCGCGTCAAGTTCGCGGAACAGCCATTGGAAGAGCCATAAACATAAGGACGCCTGTGCAGTCATTCTGTTCATTCGGTTCAACTCGGCTTTGTCCATGCAGCTAGTACTAAAAGCACAAGGAAAAGTTCGCGAAAAGATGTCAAAATTTCTGTCAAGTTTACTCCTTGTTCGAGTCGTGTCACAAGTCGTCATTAGGACTTTCTATCACTGTCGGTAATAGATTAATCAGTCAAACAGGTAAAATTATCGTAACCGTCGTAGTTGGCTTGTTCTGAGTCGAAGTTTCTGTCGTCATGCGTTTTCGTGGTACGTTTGGTGAATCACAGAATGAGGTCACTAGGTGAATGTCTTTTTGGTGTACAACTTGATCTTGACAGCCTGTGATCACCCATCATCAGTCGTCATCGATCACCACCAGTCATCATCATTCATCATCATCATCATCCACCAATCATCATCAACATCATTATTATCATCCTCATTCACCAATCATCATCATCATTCACCAATCATCACCATCATCATCATCCTGGTATATGAATGTCGTTTGACGTGTCACCAGTAACAGTTCAGTTCTAATCATCAGCCTGGCAAATGAATGTTATTTGACGTATCTCAACCAACAGTAGCTTCCATCACTGATCACTCACCATCATCACATCATCATCATCAGCAGCAGACTCTGATCAATCACTTGATAGATCACTCGATACTTTATCTTCTAGGTGAAAGAATGTCACATGACGCATCTCCGGTGAAACATCTGATGCCTACTTATGACTGCCAACTGCACTTCTTTCTTATTATTAAGCTTATAAGGAGCCGCAGGCTGACCCCTACAATATACAGACGTGTCCGTGCTGGAAACAGCCTATTAAACATAGCTACAAAAAGTGTCCATGCTGGGAACAGTCTATTAAACATAGCTACATGAAGTGTCCTTGGTGGGAACAGTCTGTTAAAAACGGCTACAGAAAGTGTCCTTGGTGGGGACATTCTATTAAACATAGCTACAGAAAGTGTCCTTGGTGGGAACAGTTTATTAAACATACGTATAGAAAGAGTCCTTGTTGGAAACAGTCTATCAAACATATATACAGAAGTGTCCGTACTGGAAACAGCCTATTAAACATAGCTACAAAAAGTGTCCATGCTGGGAACAGTCTATTAAACATAGCTACATGAAGTGTCTTTGGTGGGAACAGTCTGTTAAAAACGGCTACAGAAAGTGTCCTTGGTGGGAACATTCTATTAAACATAGCTACAAAAAGTGTCCATGCTGGGAACATTCTATTAAACATAGCTACATGAAGTGTCCTTGGTGGGAACAGTCTGTTAAAAACGGCTACAGAAAGTGTCCTTGGTGGGGACATTCTATTAAACATAGCTACAGAAAGGGTCCTTGGTGGGAACAGTTTATTAAACATACGTATAGAAAGAGTCCTTGTTGGAAACAGTCTATTAAACATATATACAGAAGTGTCCGTGCTGGAAACAGCCTATTAAACATAGCTACAAAAAGTGTCCATGCTGGGAACAGTTTATTAAACATAGCTACATGAAGTGTCCTTGGTGGGAACAGTCTGTTAAAAACGGCTACAGAAAGTGTCCTTGGTGGGGACATTCTATTAAACATAGCTACAGAAAGTGTCCTTGGTGGGAACAGTTTATTAAACATACGTATAGAAAGAGTCCTTGTTGGAAACAGTCTATTAAACATATATACAGAAGTGTCCGTGCTGGAAACAGCCTATTTAACATAGCTACAAAAAGTGTCCATGCTGGGAACAGTCTATTAAACATAGCTACATGAAGTGTCCTTTGTGGGAACAGTCTGTTAAAAATGGCTACAGAAAGTGTCCTTGGTGGGAACATTCTATTAAACATAGCTACAAAAAGTGTCCATGCTGGGAACATTCTATTAAACATAGCTACATGAAGTGTCCTTGGTGGGAACAGTCTGTTAAAAACGGCTACAGAAAGTGTCCTTGGTGGGGACATTCTATTAAACATAGCTACAGAAAGTGTCCTTGGTGGGAACAGTTTATTAAACATACGTATAGAAAGAGTCCTTGTTGGAAACAGTCTATTAAACATATATACAGAAGTGTCCGTGCTGGAAACAGCCTATTAAACATAGCTACAAAAAGTGTCCATGCTGGGAACAGTCTATTAAACATAGCTACATGAAGTGTCCTTGGTGGGAACAATCTGTTACAAATGGCTTCAGAAAGTGTCCTTGGTGGGAACATTCTATTAAACATAGCTACAAAAAGTGTCAATGCTGGGAGCAGTCTATTAAACATAGCTACATGAAGTGTCCTTGGTGGGAACAGTCTGTTAAAAACGGCTACAGAAAGTGTCCTTGGTTGGGACATTCTATTAAACATAGCTACAGAAAGTGTCCTTGGTGAGAACAGTTTATTAAACATACGTATAGAAAGAGTCCTTGTTGGAAACAGTCTATTAAACATATATACAGAAGTGTCAGTGCTGGAAACAGCCTATTAAACATAGCTACAAGAAGTGTCCATGCTGGGAACAGTCTATTAAACATAGCTTCATAAAGTGTCCTTTGTGGGAACAGTCTGCTAAAAACGGCTACAGAAAGTGTCCTTGGTGGGAACAGTTTATTAAACATACGTATAGAAAGAGTCCTTGTTGGAAACAGTCTATTAAACATATATACAGAAGTGTCCGTACTGGAAACAGCCTATTAAACATAGCTACAAAAAGTGTCCATGCTGGGAACAGTCTATTAAACATAGCTACATGAAGTGTCTTTGGTGGGAACAGTCTGTTAAAAATGGCTACAGAAAGTGTCCTTGGTGGGAACATTCTATTAAACATAGCTACAAAAAGTGTCCATGCTGGGAACATTCTATTAAACATAGCTACATGAAGTGTCCTTGGTGGGAACAGTCTGTTAAAAACGGCTACAGAAAGTGTCCTTGGTGGGGACATTCTATTAAACATAGCTACAGAAAGGGTCCTTGGTGGGAACAGTTTATTAAACAAACGTATAGAAAGAGTCCTTGTTGGAAACAGTCTATTAAACATATATACAGAAGTGTCCGTGCTGGAAACAGCCTATTAAACATAGCTACAAAAAGTGTCCATGCTGAGAACAGTCTATTAAACATAGCTACATAAAGTGTCCTTTGTGGGAACAGTCTGTTAAAAACGGCTACAGAAAGTGTCCTTGGTGGGGACATTCTATTAAACATAGCTACAGAAAGTGTCCTTGGTGGGAACAGTTTATTTAACATACATATAGAAAGAGTCCTTGTTGGAAACAGTCTATTAAACATATACACAGAAGTGTCCGTGCTGGAAACAGCCTATTTAACATAGCTACAAAAAGTGTCCATGCTGGGAACAGTCTATTAAACATAGCTACATGAAGTAACCTTGGTGGGAACAATTTGTTAAAAATGGCTTCAGAAAGTGTCCTTGGTGGGAACATTCTATTAAACATAGCTACAAAAAGTGTCCATGCTGGGAGCAGTCTATTAAACATAGCTACATGAAGTGTCCTTGGTGGGAACAGTCTGTTAAAAACGGCTACAGAAAGTGTCCTTGGTGGGGACATTCTATTAAACATAGCTACAGAAAGTGTCCTTGGTGGGAACAGTTAATTAAACATACGTATAGAAAGAGTCCTTGTTGGAAACAGTCTATTAAACATATATACAGAAGTGTCAGCGCTGGAAACAGCCTATTAAACATAGCTACAAGAAGTGTCCATGCTGGGAACAGTCTATTAAACATAGCTACATGAAGTGTCCTTGGTTGGAACAGTCAGTTAAAAATGGCTACAGAAAGTGTCCTTGGTGGGATTATTCTATTAAACATAGCTACAAAAAGTGTCCATGCTGGGAACAGTCTATTAAACATAGCTACATGAAGTGTCCTTGGTGGGAACAGTCTGTTAAAAACGGCTACAGAAAGTGTCCTTGGTGGGGACATTCTATTAAACATAGCTACAGAAAGTGTCCTTGGTGGGAACAGTTTATTAAACATACGTATAGAAAGAGTCCTTGTTGGAAACAGTCTATTAAACATATATACAGAAGTGTCCGTGCTGGAAACAGCCTATTAAACATACCTACAAAAAGTGTCCATGCTGGGAACAGTCTATTAAACATAGCTACATGAAGTGTCCTTGGTGGGAACAGTCTGTTAAAAACGGCTACAGAAAGTGTCCTTGGTGGGGACATTCTATTAAACATAGCTACAGAAAGTGTCCTTGGTGGGAACAGTTTATTAAACATACGTATAGAAAGAGTCCTTGTTGGAAACAGTCTATTAAACATATATACAGAAGTGTCCGTGCTGGAAACAGCCTATTAAACATAGCTAAGAAAAGTGTCCATGCTGGGAACAGTCTATTAAACATAGCTACATGAAGTGTCCTTGGTGGGAACAATCTGTTATAAATGGCTACAGAAAGTGTCCTTGGTGGGAACATTCTATTAAACATAGCTACAGAAAGTGTCCTTGGTGAGAATAGTCTATTAAACATAGCAACAGTAAGTGTCCATGCTTGGAACAGTCTATTAAACATAGCTACAGAAAGTGTGCTTGGTGGGAACTTCTTATTAAACATACTTATAGAAAGTGTCCTTGTTGGAAACAGTCTATTAAACATACCAACAGAAGTATCCGTGCTGCAAACAATCTATTAAAATACCTTCAGAAAGTGTCCTTGGTGTGAACAGTCTATTAACCATATCTACAGAAATGTCCGTGCTGGGAACAATCTATCAAACATACCTACAGAAAGTGTCCTTGATGGGAACAGTCTATTAAACATAGCTTCAGAAAGTGTCCGTGCTGGGAACAGACTATGAAGCGTACTACAGAAAGTGTCCGTGGTGGGAACAGTCTTTTAAATATACCTACAGAAAGTGTCCATGCTGGGACCGGTCTTTTAATGAAAGCTTTAGAAAGTGTCCGTGCTGGAAAATGTCTACTAACCATAACTACGAAAAGTGTCCTTGGTGGGAACAGTCTATTTAACATACCTATTTAATTGTCCGGGCTGGGAACAGTCTATAAACATACCTACAGAAGTGTCTGTGCTTGGAACAGTCTATAAAACATACCTACAGAAAGTGTCTTGGTGGGAACAGTCTATTAAACATACCTATATAAATTGTCCTTGCTGGGAACAATCTATTAAAGGAGTCCATGTATAGAATCCACCAATCGCTAAAAACAATTGCAGGAAATTGTTCAAATGTCTAGTTTGCTTTAAATCATGTGTATTAAATAAGGCTAAAAGGGATGCCCTTTGAGAACCATGAACGCATTCAAAAACGAAAATAGCAGAATCCATTTGTTGTTTGGGCCAGACAAGCTTGTTTCGGCCATCAAGGCCTCATCAGTAGCCCTAAAAGAAATGCTGAAAACGAGTATCAGCGGTTACGAGTATCAGCGTAAAACGTGGAAAATGACGTTGAAAGTTGACGTTTCGTCAGAAGAAATTTCCAGTTTAATTTAACGTCATGCGGCAAATTTTGATTACGGATTATTTTGCTCCAGACAAGTGGAAAGTGTATGGATTTGTATGCGGTTTGTAGCCTGCTTCCACAATAGAATAATTTTTGTCTTTTAGTCAGAATGTTTCTTTTGTAAGGACTAATTGATTCTTAATTAGCTGGGTTAAATGCTTCTTTAAATGGACATTTTACTGACTCCTTTGATATTCATTTGGGAACACGATACAATAAAAACATCCCTTCGAATTCAACGTTGTTCTTCTTCTTTGTCCTGATGCAAAATAAATAGATGACTTGACGGATGTTTAAGGTAACCGGGCGCCAAGGGCACATAGGGGCTACCCCCAGTTCGCCAGCTGGGATTAGTTGTAGGTCTTTTCCCTAGGCTGCCAATATGCTGACTCCTGTATGCTTGACAATTATCAGCTAGGCGATTGGGAGTTAGGTGACTTCTTTCGCGGAGGACCGCAACTTACTATTAGTATCAAAATAATTTCAACTATGAAAAGGTTTATTACCAGCAAATATTTTGTTACCAATACAAACTGGAATAGATTCATAAAACTTTATGTTAGGCATATTTTTATGTATTTTTTAATTGAAATCCTTTAATCAAAATTAAAGTGATTAACCGGCCAAACTATTGCAAAATATGCAGAGTGTTGATTTTTTTGTTTGTTTTGATTTGTTACGCCCCTTGAAAGTCTTATAAATAACTTAGTATGACACGCCAACTATTCAACAGAAATGCAATGTCCCCAACACGGACATTGTGTGCCCACGAAGGACTGTTCCGGACAAGGTCATAGTGTTGCGTGTTGCAATTATATACTGTAGCCAAAATGACCTATATAGTGTTGACGGGGACGTTAAACATCAAATCAAACAAACCAAACATGCTGGTGATCCAAATTGTCGACCTAAAATCCCATACAATCACTAAACACTGTCATCTGTTCAACTGTTCGCGACGAGTTCACAAACAACAAGAATTGTTTATTATATATGAGTACATGAACCAAAAAGAATTGATATACATTATCAGAACGTAAAAACTGCATACATCCATTTTATTAGTTTAAATCGGCCCTATACAAATGAATCATAACTTTAGTAGCGACACAGTCGTCTCGACTGACACGTGAACCCTAGCTGTAACCCTTTCAACGAACACAATGGACGACGAAGAGCGCCCCTGCTCATCGAGGCTTGGAGAAATAGATTGACCTGTATGGTGCTTCCATGCAGAGATAAAACTGACCACACGAGTACTGGTGAATCGCTTAGAAAGACTAAGCCTGCCCAGGCAAATTGGTGTGAGTCAGACCTTCCAATGCATATTTTTATATTTTTATAACAACGGACCAAGAACAGTCCCTTGTGGGACTCCAGACACTCTAAAGATTCACCATTAACAACAACGCAGGACGGCCGGGCTTAAGATTCCATTTCATCTGAATGTCTAATAAAAGCCCCACAAAATTGGAAGCAACGTCCCCAAAATGACCTAAAAGTGTTGATGGGGATGCTAAACCTCATTTCAAACAAATAAACAAAGCCTGACGAAGAAAGTAACGGTTATTTTATTGTTTAACTGGGGTTCATTTCCAGTAAATCTGTCCGTTACATTCTCGTTGAATCATCGACATCCGTATCCACTAACGTCGACAACTGTACTCAGCAAACGTTCACTTCATCGACAGCCGTATCAGCGAAACTATAAATAGTTCCACAGATGCAAACTAGAATACTGTCGATGGCGCGCCATCGCAAATCCCCACGCTTTCTACAGAGGGGCCAAGTACCGAAAACCCCTCACCCTGGGTCCTAATTTGACTCCATGGTCAAAATATTACCTGTATTATATTCTACTAATCATGCCCTTCAATTTCATATGCCACATGACTATGTTCCAAAAAACTTAAATTTTGACCCTTTGACCCCTCTCCCAGGGCCCCAATCAGACCCCAGGGTCAAAATTTTACTTGTAGTTTATTCTACCCATTATCCCCTTCGCATAGATATGCAACATGACTATGTTCTGAAAAACTTTAATTTTGACCCCCCGCCCCCCCCCCCCCAAGTCCGACCCCAAGGGCGTGACCTAGGGGTCACAGCCAAAATCCCGTTCAATATGTTTTACTTTTTTCATAACTAAGTACATGTGCAAAGTTTGGCATCAAAATCTTCAAAATTGACTTTGTAATTGAATTTTATTGATATTTGACCTTTTGACCCCTCCCCAGGGCCCCTGGGGGCGGGGACAAAAAAAATGTGCTCTTGCGCAAGCCATTCATGTAAGCAACTCGCATACCAAATTTGGTTGAATTCCGGCTAACGGTTTAGGAGGAGATAGCCGGACAGACAGACGGACAGACAGACAGACGGACGGAGGCGATTGCAATATCCCCACTTTTTTTTAAAAAACGTGGGGATAATAAACACATATGCACACACAAATAAAAGGTAATCGTGTATACTTATGATATGTCTGCATCATTTCGCCCTCGATATTCCATGACACTGAATAAGAGCCACGCTTTTCCCCGGACGTACTTACCTTATATATTTTCCCGTTTAATTCCGCTCAGCGTCAAAACAGGCTATTAGTCAGACTTCCAAAACACTTAAAGCAACAGCAAACTCTTTAACAAACGGTTGAACCCACAAAAATGGACAGACATGCAAAAAAATAACACACTTACAGCGAATTTATCGAAGACCCTTCTCTGTCGACATCCGTACTGTTCGGTCGAAAACCGTATTTCTCGGTCGACAGCAGCTTTACACAGTACCGGCTCGGTCGACAACACAGGTATAGAATTTGGTATTACCCCCGTGATGACAGTTTTCAGATAACAATTCTGATATTATTCACACTTCTACTCAATATAAAGATTGTAGGTACACGTAAGAACCGCCTCACCGAGGCGATTCTAACGAGTACCCACCATGTATATTTTAGAGCAAAAATAGAAAAAAACTAAGGTTTACCCCTGCAGATCCAAGTTTTACTATATAACAAGTGGGGTTCAAAGGGGTCAGAATTATATAGACTTCTTTCGTGATAAAACAGTCAATCAGAATAAAGCCTTCTCTGCCCGCCCCATCCAATCGGGGCTTGAAGAAATATATGGGCTGCATGATACTTCCACGAAGGCCGCTGAAACCGATCGCACACGAGTACTGGTAAACCGCTTAGAGGATCAAAGGCTGCAAAGGCAAAGGGTTGTGAGTCGGACCGTCCATGCTTATAAACCCTATCGGTTTCCTTGGGCGACAGGGCTTGAGATGTCATTTCATCTCAATGTCGGGTAAAAGTCCCACAAAATTGGAAGCAGCGTCTCCAAAATGACCTAATACAGTGTTGACAGGGACGTTAAACCTCAAATCAAACAAACTCTGTCTACATAGGGAAGCATTGTGTCAACATGCATCTGAATGGTGCACAGTGAATACTCATTACGAAAACACGGCTATTCAAATGTAAATTGAAAGTTTTACCACCAAAAATGACAATTTTCAGATAAGAATGCTGATATTTTTCACATTTCTGCTGAAAACTTATATTGTGGGAATTCGTTAGAAACGACTCGCCGAGGCGGTTCTAACGAGTACCCACAGTCTATGTTTTTCACAAGAAATAATAATAAACAAGAGTTGTAAGAAGACAACATAGCTCGCCTTTGGGGGCCTAAGATGGATGAGGGCAAATTATCAACAAAAAAAATTCTTCTGTAAAACAGCCCAATAGACTGCAGCAAATGAAAGAGAACCAAAATGTACCCCTAATCATCCTGTTTTCAAGCCTTCCCACTGCAAAAAAAAAAAAAAAAAAAAAAAAAAAAAAAAAAAAGAAATCTATATTTGATAAAAAAATTCTACAAACTATCAAGTAATAACAAGGCATCACAGACGATACAAATCCCCTCGAGCAAGACAAATAAAAAAAAAAGGCTAGCATTTGTGTAAAATCCATCAATAAATGTAGGTACTTAGGAGTGATGACAAAGTTTTTCTAAAAATAGCCACAGTGACCTTGACTTTGAGCCCCAGACCCTGAAAGTTGAGCTTCATACCCAACATTTGTATGAAGTTATCTTAAAATCCATCAATAAATCTTGACACTAGAGCAATGATCAAGTTTTTTTTCTAAAAAATAGCCACAGTGACCTTGACCTTCAGCCCCTGACCCGGAAAGTCAAAGTCACTCAAGATATCATCATACCAAACATTTGTGTCATGGTATATTAAAATCCATCAATAAATGAAGGCGCAAGAGCGATGACAAGGTTTTTCTAAAAATAGCTGCAGTGACATTGACCTTCAGCCCCAGACCCTGAAAGTCGAACTCGCTCAAGATATCATCATTGCCAACATTTTTGTGAAGTTATATTAAAATCCTACCATAAATGTAGGCACTAGAGCGATCACAAAGTTTTTTTTCTAAAAATAGCCACAGTGACCTTGACCTTCAGCCCCGGAACCTGAAAGTCGAACTTGCTAGAGATATCATCATACCCAACATTTGAGTGAAGTTATATTAAAATCCATCAATAAATTATGGTGCAAGAACGATGACAATGGTTTTTCTAAAAATAGCCACAGTGACCTTGACCCCGTGACCCTGAAAGTAGTGACCTTGACCTGAGGCCCCGGACCCTGAAAGTCAAAGTCACTCGAGATATCATTATACCGGACATTTGGGCGAAGTTATATTAAAATCCATCAATAAATGAAGGCGCTAGAGCGATGACAAAGTTTTTCTAAAAATAATCAGTGACCTTGACCTTGAGCCCAAGACCCCGCTATGTTTTTAAAACGAAAAAAAAAAAAAAAAAAAAAAAAAACCTTCCTCCCCCGGGATTTGAACTCGCACAGCTTGCAGGTAAACTTTAACACAGAGAAGTAAGGGAAGTAATGCAGAGGAAAATATTAACTTCTCAAAAAGTCCAATTTAAGCCAAAAGACCTGTAAAATGAAGTACAATGATAATGTTAAATATTGTTTTTTAGCAATTATTAATTATATATTCAAAATAAAGTTGTTAAACATCACATATAAGAGCTTGCAGGTAAACTTTAACCAAATGCGGACGCCGACGCTGACGCTGACACCGACGCTGACGCCGACGCCGGACGCCCGGGGGTATGGCAATAGCTCCCCCTTACTTTCGTAAGGCGAGCTAAAAATAATGTATAACTCTGTAAACCCAAGTTTTACTGCAGTAAAACTTCTATGGCTCGAACAGGGATGGCTCGTTTACCGTGGCTGTGTCGAACCCATTCTTGAGCCCCTAGCGAAATCTTCTACATAAGAAACAGTAGGGGATATTTAAGGAGATTTAGTCTTTTTTCTTGCAAATCTATGCTGTGTGTACTCATTAGAATCGCCTCGATGAGGCGATTCTAATGAGTACACACAGCATACATTTTCATTATAGAACACCGAAAAGATGTCTAAAAGTATCTCGTTATGCCCCTCTGGCAGTAACCTCAGTGGCTCGAACTACCCCTGTCTAGAACATATTTTCGAGGTCCCAAAGGTGTTCGAGCCATTGAAGTTCGACTGTATAAAAATTATATAAAAGTGGGGTTCAAGGGGTCAGAATTATATAGGCGTGTGTTCTTTGTTATAAAACAGTCAATCAGAATAAAGCCTTCTCTGCAAGCATTGACAAACACTGTGCCAACATGTACCTGAACGGCGCACAGCAAAGACTCTGATCAGGCTGCGAGATTGCGCAGACTAAATTGAGTATTGCTGGATGCTCACGTTCTCGAAAACCCCTTTTCTCTTAGGGCTGCCCACGCTTGCAGTTGAAAACAAAATACGAGCAAGTCTACAGTCATACACGAGATTTTGTATATTGATTTTTGTGGATAACGTCCCCGTCAACCAGCACTTTTCAGGTCTTTTTGGAGACGCTGCTTCCAATTTTATGGGAATTTTATCCGAAATGAGGTGGTATGACATCTCAAGCCCTGCCGCCCAATGAAACCAATAGTGCATTGACAGCAATAAGTGTGACCAGGTTCAAGCCCTGCCACCGCCCAATGAAATCAAAGGGGTTTATATGCATGGGCCGACTCGCACCACTTTGCCTGGGCAGGCTTAGACCTCCTAAGCGGTTTACCCGTACTCATGTGCGGTTGGTTTCAACTCTGCATGGAAGCATCATGCAGCCCGAATTATTTCTTCAAGCTCTGATGAGCTGGGCCCTAGATTTTGTAGATCTATGCCCGGCTGTTCAAACCTATTGATGTCGTTAGTTTGCGTGAACATTAAATATTAGCATATATGCTAATATTTTTGCCAGTAAAGTGTGAGTAGCTTTTCATCAACATACCCGTGTTTTTAGCATACTTAAGGGGAATGGGAACACCTTGCAGATTTTTCCGCAATTTTTCAAAGGGAAACAACTTTCGGGACTTCCTGTTCACTTTTCTATAAGCCCTGTCGCACTGAAAAAGGGGTTTACTCTTAAAGGAAATAATTTGCTCTTCTGGAGCAAATTCTTTCCTTTAAGAGTTGGCCCCTATTGACATGGGAGACAAAATACTTTGGCAGGTGTTGCCTCCCCTGAATGTGTTCCCATTCCCCTTAATTGACCACAAACGACGCTGCTGAGGAAATGCGCACATGTCCTATGGCACAATTTGCTAGGCGAGGCTTAGCCATTATCCTGCTGAATATATTAATTAGGTCATACCCATTAACAACTATCAGCAAATCAGAGTACCAATTCAAATCACAAACTGCACGATAGTGTAGATCCTAATCAGAAGCCATCATATCTGGATCTACACTGCAAAGGTTTGGTAGGGGCTGTCGTGAACAGCAGGATAAGGGTCAAGAGCCGGTAACTTTGCGTTCCGGCAATTTGTTTTACCTGTAATGGCTTGAAAAACAGTCTCGCTCAACCTGACCGCACTACACGTCAAATATGCCAATGCAACGTCATGACGTTTGAGCAACTTTGCAACCCGACGGCTCAAACGCCATGAGACCAGGCGAGGTTATTTGTATTACGTACCTGCAATGGATTGAAAAACTGGTCGTCTTCGCAGTGTCGATCAACCACACTAGGGCGTTGACCCATTTCGAATGCTAGCAGGCCTGAGAATGAGTATTGGTAGCCACCCCCACCAGCGCATTGCCTAAAGGTTAGGATTGTAAATTTAGGTTGAAAGCCGTTGCATAAGGCACAAAATACATTCCTGAAATACATGTACAGATGACTTAGACATTGCAAAAAAAAAAACTGAAAAAGAAATTGCAGATAACGTACACTTAACATATATGTATCGCGCATGTGCAAAAATTATACGCGCATGAATACTTGCGTAGATATTTTTTGGGCATTAGAATCAATACTTGTTAATTTTGAGCCCAAGTTTCCGCGGAGCTTATATGATGGACACATATCCGTCATCAGTCGTTGCCGGTTTCAAGCGACTTCCTTGAAATGACTGATAATGGAAGAACGCAAATTCGTTCGAATGGTCTTGGTTGCATGACCAAGATGGCCGCCATGCTAATCACAGTAAATAACAGCAATATGCTGGCAATGACAGCGGTCTTGTATATTTCGTGGTGGCTAAACAAGAACCGTAGCTCTTTTAGAGTAGTTTGCTCGTTTGTTTGTTTGTTTGTTTGTTTGAGGTTTATCGTCCCCGTCATCACTATTTACGTCCTTTTGGAGATGTTGCTTCCAATTTCGTGGAATTTTAACTGACATTGAGATGAAATGTCATCTCATGTCTTGCCACCCAATGAAAGCAATAGTGTATTGATAGCGGTTCACCATGGGGTACCACTGAATGGCAAAGAAAAACAGAACAATAACGAAAAAAAAAAAAAAAAAAAACAATATCATCGATCAAAGGCTGTAATCGTAGTGTAGAATATTCAAGGAACATAATAGCTCAAATCTGGCGGTTCTATCGAGCACCAACAACCTATCTTTGGAGTATAAATATGAAAAATGACACAATTTTTATCAGAAAGGTAGGCATTTTGGAGTTAAGAAAGATTCTAACACTGGTCGCCTATATAGGCGCTAATAAAATCAAGTGATATATTGAGTGATAAATCACTGACGTCATTCATTGTTACCTTGGCGTTAGATAGTGTAACGTCGTTTTTTTTTTTTTTTTTTTTTTCTATCAGATATTTTATGAAAACAGTTTAGCGCATGTAATACAGTCAGTTAAATTGGCGGGATTCCTCTAAACAATGGCGGAAGATAGGGAGAATATGAAGGAATCAATAACATTTTCGTCGACTTTTAGTGTGTTCGAATCTAAATAGATCAACTCTAATGCCAAGATTTATTGAGTGTTAAATCACTGTTTGTTGGTCTGTTCACTCACGCTATGTACTCGTGATTCTGTCTATTTAACAACTGACCTCAAAACAGTAATATATCACCAATAAATCACTTACAGAGCTGATCTATTTTTTAAAAGCACTACATCACACGGGTGGGTTGTTGTAATGGATTAAGTCGTATTACATATTGCGTCGTCTTTGGAGACGACTATGAAACTTTATTCAAATTACTTTTGTTTGATTGTTTGTTTCGAGTTTAACGGCCCTCTGAACACTATTTATTTCATATCGAGCCAGTCAGTTTATCTAACTTCACGTTTCCTGGGCAGGCTTTTACATTAACGGTCAATCAGAACTGTATATATTCTTTCAACAACTGCCCTTCTTGACTCAGAGGAAGGGAAACAATGACCGTAGAAAAGCTTTTATGATCAGTTTCCATGACAGAATGTTGCCGACCCTGTAGATGTCGAACCTGCGACCTCCTGATCCCTAGTCAGACGCGCATCCGACTGTTCTACCGACCCGGCGATTTTAGATGGCCAAGATGGCTACCATGCCCATATATGGTTTTCTAAAGTTCCACTGTGCAATTGCCTTGAATCTTGTCATATGGCATCTTGGCGCAGGTAACTTGGTACCCACCATTAAGTTTTTGGAATGATAGCCCAAGGTTAACCTTGACCCTGCGTAAGTAGGAACTTCTTTTTCATTCAAACGACAAGGCCAATTAAAGTCATACTGCACATGGGACCTGCGAAAGTATACTCAAATGGTGCAGGTCATCGCTGCCATGTCATTATAGGATAGGAACGCCGGTTAAAAAGTCTTCTCAAGAACCAACAGGTCAATTAAGTTGAAACGTGGTATGCAGCATTAGGTATTCTAACACAGTACGCCTATTCACAATATTTGCATTATTTGCTGGCTCTCAGCTTGCGCAATGTCAATATTGGAAAAACAGGTAACCAGACCCCCCTGACCTTGAAAGGTCAGGGGGGTCTGGTTACCTGTTTTTCCAACACTGATAACCTTCAGACTAGGAACCAGCAGATAATGCAAATAAGGTGAATACAGGCAAGGAAAAGTAACTGTGACTTATTCTGCAATAAATCACGAGAAAGAAAGGCGTGGCACGAAAAGCCTCTGACTTTAGACGACACTCGAAGATTCTATGATGTTGATCGGTGAAACATCATTTTCTCGCATCAATAACTTTACAAAAAGGACTTTAATGCATCTGATACAGTCCGTATTTTTGGTGAAACTTTTTCCTAAAGGAAGGTCAAAAATTGGGAGAATTTGAATAAAAGAACACAATTATTGTCAGGAATTTGAATAAATAAACACAATTATTGTCAAGTTTGAGTGTGTTAGAATCGAAATAGATCAATTCTAGTGTGTGATTAATGAGTAATAAATCACTTTGTCGGTCAGTTGTAAGCAGACAAATCACTCGCGCTACACGCTTGCGATTTGATCTACTTTACAACTGTCCTCCATGGCCCCTGCCCATCGGGGCTTGACGAAATAGATGGGCTGCATGATGCTTCCACGTAGAGCTGAAACCGACCGCGCAAGAGTACTGGTAAACCGCTTAGAGAAACTAAGCCTGCCCAGGCAAAGCGGTGCGAGTCGGTCCGTCCATGCTTATAAACCCTATTGGTTTCTTTGGGCGACAGGGCTTGAGATGTCATTTCATCTCAATATCGGGTAAAAGTCCCACGAAATTGGAAGCAGCGTCTCCAAAGTGACCTATACAGTGTTGACGGGGACGTTAAACCTAAAAATAAACGAAAAGAAAAAAAAACAACAAAAACAACTGTTCTCCAAACTGTGATTTAATGCTAAAATATTTCACTGCTAGAGCAGATCTATTTCTTAAGTAAAGCCCAGATGATGACCTTTTTATGGCAGTGTCAAATGTAAATTTGGTCCCTTTTGTTTTCGGGTCGATTGTTTATCAGTCGACCCAAAGTTAATAACTAAAGAAGTTTCCCGCCTGCTTTCCCACGTTACTATAGCTGACTTATTTCAGCGCAAGTCTTCTCCTTGTGACGTCACAGCGCTTAGCAAAAAGCAAATTCTGGACTGCATGGGCTCGTGTTCTGGGACGTTGGCAAATAGTGTAGACCCATATCAGACGCCACAGAAAGCGGCGTCTGATCAGGCTCTACGCCGTTTGCTTAAAGTACAGGAATTTAAATTTTAAGCCTCCCCTTCAGGCCCATTTTCCCATTCTACACTAAAAGTCAATCGACCCAGCAGTGCTGTCAGAGTTTTGAATTTACGGAGGTGGTGACACTGAATTTTACAGAATACAGAATTTATTTTAAGATGCCGCGGTTGATTCTGCCAGTTAAAAAGAGTACATGACCTTCAAAAGCAACAATGATCAAGGTCACTAAGAGTGAGTGAGTGTTTGAGGTTTACGTCCCACCAACAGCTAAGGTCATACGGAGACGGGATCTCGGTTTAAAGACTCATCCGAAAGTCGGGACAAACCCGAGATCGAACCCATGACCCTTGTTTTATGAGGTGAGTACTTATCCATTACACCACGGAGGCTTCTATTGTCACTCAGCATCACGTGAGCAAGTTCGTGAAATAAAGACCCCCCCCCACAACCCCACCTTAGGTAGAGAAAACGGGGGTTTACAGGGGTAACCATTATTTTCCTTATTTCTTCTCCATGACATAGGTTGTGGATACTCGTTAGAACCGCCTCAATGAGGCGGTTCTAACGAGCACCCAATACATATGTTTGGAGTATAAATAAGAAAAATAATGTAAATTTTCATCAGAAAAAAAAAATGCTTTTTTTTTTAGGTTCGAAAAATGTACTATATCACACGGATGTGTTATCGTAATGGAGACCAAATAATGTTCAGGGCTCAGGGGAGTGATCAGGACCTCATGGTTCTCTTGTTTCTTTGCGGTTTTTTTTTCTTCGGCAGTTTAAAGGAGTAACAAGAAGACGTATATTCTCATTGTTTTATGATTCGACTATATATCAGTTTAGTGAGGTATCATATATTTCAAGACTCGATATCATGATCATTTGTGTTTCAGGTTTCAAGACTCATCATGCTCAAAACCCGATAAAAATATATATTTGTCTAATGATGACTTTTGCTCCGGAAGCAAAGTTGTCAACCGTGATTGGATTAACTACCATGTATGCAGTGTGTCGTATAACTTTTATGTTGTACCCAATCTTTTTATATCGAAGAATGATTTTACGAAATTGGGTGCTGAAGTCATTGCGGTTATATATTTTTCTGAATTTATATACTGTCACCATAAAATTCGGTTTCCGATAGACCTTGTTGCAAAAGAGATTTGAGTCCAATATTGAATTTTGAAATTAAATCAGAATGACGTCTATAAAATTTTGAAAAGTTTATGGTACCGATAACCCTGATGAAGAAGTTTAGCCGTTAACAATTTATTATGAGTGTTGAAGTCAGTTACATGACTACACACTCCGGCAAATCGAATTAACTGCGAAATATAAACGCCATAGCATGGCGAACGAGGAACATCACCATCCAAAAAAGGAAAATTTACAATCTCAAAATCATCGCGTTTATCATAAAGTTTGCAAGAAACAAACCCATCTACAATAGATAGATGTAAATCCAAAACGGGGCCTCGGTATCAGAAGAATTTGCTTTATTTAACTAAAGTTCTGGGGGGTAAATCTGACTGATCAAACCATCGAAAAAGGTACTATCAATATGTAATAAATCATCAAATATCTAAAAGTGGAGCTGAAAGCTTCAATGATTTCAGACTGGTTTTCAGCAGAAAGGGACATCATGAAGTCTCTCTCATAACAAAACAAAATCAGATCAGCCACAAGTGGTGCGCAATTAGTACCCATCGGAATACCCACAACTTGTGTCTAAATAACTTAGTACCGAATCTTATGTAAACATTGTCAAGTAGAAAGGTGAGAGCTTCACACACTTTCTGACATGACCATAAAGTATAATTTTTTATGCTCTTCAGAAATGAAAATCGGTAGTTGTAATCGGTAATTTTGTTTTTATGTCCGACTGGAGAGAACATTTTGGAAATCCTTATTTGTAATCTGTGACTGTTATACACGTACATATAAAACATACACGTGATAAGTTTTGTCATTTTACTTTTAAGTCCAGGTACTACACAAATTAGTGTGTGCTGAGCGTAGACTCAAGCTTTTGTAAAAGCTAATACTTGTTTATATTATATCCGCTGATTTACGATGCCTGCTCCTTGTATTTAGGTGAAATATTTGGACCCTTACTCTGTATTGCAAACCAAAGGTAGCTTGCACGTATGTTTTGTTGTCAAGTTTTACCCCAAAATGACCTAAAACAAAGGATAGACTTGATAGACACTGTATCCATGTCATATATTCAGGGTCTATCAATCCTATGTCAACTCTTCGGCCATTTTAACCCCTACGTGCCGCCCCCTATGTTGCGCAGAGCTGCGTAAAGAATCAAATTAATGAACAGGGTCTACACTGTTTGTTTACAGTACAGGAGCATAAGGATTAAACGAAGAAGGTCTAAGTCCCCATTCAGGACTATTTTTCTAGTCTACACTCAAAGACAATCATTACAAAAACACGCCTATACAAATACATTGTAAACTCTACGGCCAAAAAAACCCGAACATTTTAAGATGAAAAATTGTGATATTTTCTTTATATCTGCTCAAAATATAGAGTGTGGGTACTCGTTAGAACCGCCTCGTCGAAGTGGTTCGAACGACTACCCACACTCTATATTTTAGAGCAGAAATAACAAAACTAAAGTATACCCCTGTAAACCCCTGTTTTAGTGTATAAAATTGGGGTTCAAGGGGTCAAAATTATATACATGTAGGCATGTTTTCGTGATGCAACCCACCAGTACTGTCAGTGCTAAATGATGACAGCGCTGCGCACTGCACAGCTTACCAGAAATTGTCCCGCACTCTACCCCTGGGCCCAAAATGTACTTTTCCAAACTTTGTATGATACCTTGTCGTACTCAATGATGTTTTAGGTATCACTTTTTTGGCATACTGTAAGCTCGTAAATAACTGGAAAAGAAGACAGTGGTTCGTGTTTCTCAACTCAAGGCTTTCCGCAAAAGGCCCACGGTCACCACATGTCATGTGCTTTTTACCACATACAGGCATAGCATCCATCATGGTCATGTGACTACAATCCCACTAATAACATTTCATTGCCTCATCCTACAGCGACTCTTCATGTAATTTGGTTTCAATAAGCCCAGCAGTTTAAGTGGAGAAAGAAAATAAAAATGCTGAATCTAAGTCATCCAGGACAAAGGTCAGTAAATGACATTGACCTTTGGAATCGATAAACTTCTAATTAGCTGGTTGCAAATAAATTCTGATGCCACGGGTACAATAAAATCAGAAAAACCCACCGTTTTACCTTTTTTCCATACAAATGTCTAAGTGACCAAATTTGACCTTGACGTAAAAGAGGTCAAGGTCAACCAAAGTTAATCATTTGAAAAAACTTAGTAGGCCCAAGTCCCTTATTCTATATACCAAGTCTGAAGTTCATTGGTCAATGGGTTCCGGAGGAGAATATTTTTAACTGTTTGCTATATAAGGGCATGGTGGCCTGGTCATGTGACTCAGTCCTTACGAACACACTTTCGTTCCCCCTTCTCATAGAGGCTCCACATGTAATTTGGTTTCATTCAATCCAGCAGTTTAAGTTGAGAAGAAGATAAAAAATACTGAATCTGATCCATCCAAGCCAAAGTTCAGTAAATGACCTTGACCTTTGGAATTGATAAGCTTCCATTCGGCTGATTGCAAACATAATTTCTGATGTCACAGGCTACCATGCAATCAAATAAAGCCACTGTTTTGCCTTTTCCATACAAATGTTTAAGTGAACAAACTTAACCTTGACGTAAAACAGGTCCAGATCAACCAAAGGTCATCATTTGAACAAACTCTGTAGGGCCTGAGTCTCCGAAGCTACATACCGGGGTTCAACGTCATCGGTTATTTGGTTCGTGAGAGATAGATTTTTAAAGGTTTTTTTTTTTTTAATCATATATGGGCATGGTGGCCATATTGGTCATGTGAAACAGTCCTTACGAACAAACTTTCATTCCACCTTCCCATAGAGGCGCCACATTTAATTTGGTTTCAACCAACCAAGCAGTTTAAGTGGAGAAGATAAAAATAATACATAATCTGAGCCATCCTGGACAAAGGTCAGTAAATGAACCTGAATATTTTTATTGATAAACTTCAGTTAAGCTGATTGCAAATATCATTTCTGATTTCACAGGCTATCACGCAATCAGAAAAAAAATCCACTGTTTTTCCTTTCTCCAAGCTAATGTTTGAGTGACCAAATTTGACCTTGACGTAAAACAAGTCAATGTCAACCAAAGGTCATCATTTATATAAACTCGGTAGGGCCCGAGTCCCTGATGCTCCATACCAAATTTCAATGTCATCCGCCGTTTGGTTCCCGAGAAGAAGATTTTTAAATGCTTTACCAAAAATGGGCGTGGTGGCCATATTGGTCATGTGACCCAGTCCTTACGAACACACTTTCATTACCAACTTCCATAGAAGCTCCGCATGTAATTTGGTTTCAATCAACCAAGCAGTTTCAGTGGAAACGAATATAAAAACATTGAATCTGAGCCATCCAGGGCAAAGGTCAGTAAATGACCTGATAAACTTGCATTATATCATTTCTGATGTCACAGGGGGACATGATAGACTTATGTCACAAAAACGACGCGATGCCATATCATTTCCACCGCATTTATAAACTAGCTGGTATCCATCGCTTGGTCGTGTGTTAGGTTTCACAAACTTACTTAAGCATGCGCTGGTCGGTGTTGGTTCATTTTTGTTCTTTCTTTTCCATTTAGCGTAATCTAGAATGTCTGGACAGCAGTCCCCTCGTTTCTTGCAGCCAGTCTCACAAGAACACGGGGAACAAATTGGCGTGTCAAACTGTTCGTTCATATATAAGTTAAAGGAGAACTTACAGAGAGAAACGTGTGGACAGTAATACAGCTGTTGACGGATGATCTCTCTATGTTCCTCATCCTGAAAACTATCCAGAAACTCTTTTGTTTCCTTGTACAGGAATAGTGTTTCTACCTCACTGAATTTTGAAAATATTAAACCGTCTTCGTAAGCGGCTTTCTTGTTGGTTTCATAGTCGGGCAACCGGTCATACTCCTTTCCGGGACTGGCTTCAGTAATCAACACGAAAATCACAATGCATGCGATGAGAACTTTTTGTGTACGGTACATTTTGAAATAGGTGACGCTGCACTACCCCATATATCTATATAAGAGTTGCTGTCAGGAGAATATTTTTCTTATTTCTCGACAGAAACATACGTTGTGGGTACTTATTAGAAGCGCCTCGTCGAGGCGCTTCTAATGAGTACCCACAACATATGCTATCATAGAGAAATAAGAAGACCATATGTACATTTTGGTTGGGAAAAAAACACATTTTCTACTCTTACACACCTGAAATTCTGAAAACGCAACCAACAAAGACTGCCAGACCAACAGCGAACCGACATCGATACGACGTTTTGGCTGCGTAGTATCTATGCCGGGCGCACGTGTGTTGGCTGTTTGAAATTGAACAGATCTTTAATTGCAAATATGGTATAGTAAAGGACCATTAACAAAACAGCAGAAGATCACGATCGCGATGAGGTTGCCCATCAAGACCCAACTCAACAAGAGCTACACCGTTTAAGTGGGTACCTGTATCATATGTCTGCAGGATACAGGGAGTCCACATGAGTAAAAAGCTGCCTGCCATTGCCGTACATAAATTAACTTCCACTAGCGTGAACCATCATTTTTTTTATGTTTGATCCGAAATAAACTTGTGAACCATATTATCCATATGAAACTGGTTTTACCAGAGAACGTTGTTAGTGTACAATATAAATTTCAATATATACTGAACGCCAAAAGAAACGCCCACAAGTTCAACGGCTGATTATTTCTGCAATCGGTTAAAATTTCGTTTCAAAGGGCTAGGGTCGATAAGGGCCATTTTTGGCCTCATCTTCAAAATCATTCAAATTTTGCCGAATGACAAAATACTAGTTGTGATTTAGAAAAATGTAAATATTTGTCACATTCGAAGTCTGTTGCCATGGCAACACGTGTGAAAGAAAGACACCGTTTTCCGTAGCAAAAGATGGTGCTGCCTTCTTTATGATTGTTAAACTGGCATATATCATCAAGCTTTTTATTCAAAGTTGTAATGGTATATGCAAAACGAGGCTTTTAGTTAAGAAAAGTCATATTATCCAATAAGAATATCCGCTTGAATGGCCAACTTACCGTAGCAACAATGAAAAAAATATGCAAAAACTGCTAGTGAGTTGGTACAAAATTTCACTGTGACCAACCAAAGATTTTATTAGACTTTCGTGAACTATACCTTAATTTCAAGGTCACAGGCTCACGAAAACTGTCATTTTTTTTAACAAAAAAAGATTGACTGAACATAAACGCTTTTATGAATATTGTTCAAACTTGGTACCAATGTTGCATCTTACTGAAGATTTGTTCAGATTTTGGTGACGATGACTTAGTTTCAAGGTATCAGTATCCCAAAAACAGTCAAAACAATGCTAGTAGTGAAGATAGGAAAATGCTTTTTTTTATACCACAAACTACACTTGCCAGCAGAATGGGTCACATCACAGGCTGAAAATGCCACTGAGCTATTTTCAGTAATCTTAGTTCTAGGGCATGGTATATAGTATACTTACAGGTTTGAGATCATAGATAACGTTATATCAAGCAGAGCTTTCAGTGCGTCCATTTTGGCAAAAGACTACCAATGTGATCTAGTTTTCTAAACGGAGACATAAAGGCATTTATTTCAAGAATTAGTAACGTTCTGCAAGTCCTTATGCATACAGAACATAATACGAGTAGCCATATAAGGAGCCTACCCTTGAAAACCTGACATATTCACAGTTTGGCAAATGGTTAGTAAATGTGCCTGGTGTAGCTTGATTGCACATATTCATTTCTGCAGAAGTTGGTCACTGTCTCCTACTTTATTCAGAGTGGCACATATTAGCAGTAATTAATATTCTGCTTTTGCATATGAGATAAAATGTTTGTGTATGGATGGACCGACGAACAAACAAATATATTCGCTGACACATGTACTTGAACAGAGGCAACATCATCAAATGACTGTATCTATGGGTTTCCTTACCACAAGTAGACTCACCCTCTATATCAAAAGGTATATAAGTCACCGTGATTCAGGCTCATGAAGGACCAATGCTTTCGGAAAGACCGACTTGCAATTACAGGGCAGAATAGTGGGTTCCATGTAACATGTTGCTTTGTTGTCCATGTCACCGAGACATTAAAAGCAAGCCGCTGATATCGCACAAACCCACATTGGGTAAAAAATGAGCTGCTTCTATTACACCAAAATGACAGTTAAAAGATCCAGCAGAGAGAGAGAGAGAGAGATACTTCAATCATACGTGCGACTAGAGACAATGCAGGTATGGGAGAGAGAGAGAGGGAGAGAGAGATACTTTAATCATACGTGCGACTAGAGACGATGCAGGTATGAGAGAAAGAGAGGGGGAGACGTGCGATTAGAGGATTAGAGTCGATGCAGGTATGCTTGGGCAACCATAAAATTTGACCAGAATCTTGACTGTTTTAGCTGAATAATACTAAGAGCTGTAATGTACACCTGCACGTAATCCACATGAGAGGGTGTTGCAGTATATAAGGAAAGCTTGCATGAGAAACTAGCAGCCGATTAGAATTCATATGCAAATGAGGAACCGATCTTGTTTGAAACATGATTCAATGCAGAGGCGCAGAAAAAATGAAAACCAGGCGGAGTCCTGCACCTCTACTTGATCAGTCCACATATTGAAATCGATAGCCCTTGAAGTCTGTATTTCAGAAAAAAAAACAACTCTTAAATCGTCTGCTATGAAACAACATGTATAACTTCAAATGCGCAACCATGATCCCTGGCACTAGTTTGGAGTTGTCAGTTTTATACCGTTATGCCAAAAACTAAGAATGCCATTAAAATATGTGCACTGAAGATGGAACGTTAGTGCACTTGCGTCTTTCTTTCTTCTGATACTGCGTCTGTCACATTTGACATTACAGCAGGTGTACATTACATACAATCCAGGTTTTGCAGGATGAAAGCCAACACAGTAATCGTGTAATTACGGTAGGGTTCTTTAACCTGCACAGGGGATGGTTCTCCCTGCACAGGGGCATTCTAGTAAACTTCCCGATCCGAAGGACGGTGCACTTTATGTCATTCATCCCTGCAAATGATGCCAATGGAGCGTGTTCAGACACCGAAATTTTATTGCCGCTGCCGGGGATCGAACCCGGGACCTCTAGCATCAAAGGCAAGTGCACTAACCACTGAGCTATCACGCGTCTGATGTTATTTTGTTTGATTTGAGGTTTAACGTCCACGTCAACACTGTATAGGTTATTTTGGAGACGTTGCTTCCAATTTTGTGGGACTTTTACCCGACATTGAGATGAAATGGCATCTCAGTCCCTGCCACCCAGTGAAACCAATATGGTTTATAAGAATGGGCGGTCCGACACTCGCGCCGCTTTGCCTTGGCAGGCTTAGATCATGTAAGCAGTTTACCAGTAGGGCCTACTCGTGTGCGTATCGGTTTCAGCTCTGCGTGGAAGCATCATGCAGCCCATCTATTTCTTCAAGCCCCGATTGGTATGTGTGTGTGTGGGGGGGGGGCGTCTGATGTTAGAGGTCCCGGGTTCGATCCCAGGCAGCCGAGTTAATGGCATAATTTGCAGCGATGAGTCCACAAAGTGCACTCTCCGCTGGATCCGGGGCGTTTACTGGAGGTCATATAACACAAGAAAAATAATGTTTACTCCTGTAAACCCGAGTTTTCGCAAAGAATGTCGGGACAAATCATATGGCAGTCGGCCCGATGCTGGTTCGCTGCTTGTTGCTGCCTGGGCTGTGCCAGGAGAATCATCCCCCTGTGCAAGTTAATGATTTCAACTATACACCACGGCCCCGCCGATAGGGGCTTAAGAAATATGTGGGCTGCATGATGCTTCCACGCAGAGCTGAATCCGGCCCGCACACTAGTACTTGTAAACCGCTTAGAGGATCTAAGCCTTTCCAGGAACCGCGGTGCGAGGCAGACCGTCCATGCTAATAAACCCTATTGGTTTCATTGGGCGACAGGGCTTGAGATGTTATTTCATCTCAATGTCTGGTAAAAGTCCCACAAAATTGGAAGCAACGTCTCCAAAATGACCTTTACAGTGTTGACGGGGACGTTAAACCTCAAATCAAACAAACAAATCAACTAGGCTATACACCAGGATCTCTAACGAACGTCAAAAATGGCCACTCCGTATCCGGTTGAATACCGTGAATTGCAAGGGAGGCTATTCATGCACAGAAACGAGTACTCAGTAGCCAAAATAAAACGATAAAACAATAACAAAAGCAACATTATCAGAGAGATGTCAGTTTGATTTGTTGTAACTTAAATTAATTTTATATTTTACTTCCATGAGAAGGCGTATAGAAGTAAATATATTCGCACCCAGATTTTTGAAAATGCAAAAAGATAGAGCTAGACAGTTTTATGCAAATTTATCCTTGATCTAGTTTGAAATATAATTCAATTCCGTGGCAAAACATCTCAACAAAGCAGGAAGAAAGAAAACAAACAAAATAAATACTTCATTCATGTCAAAAATGTCTCAAAGGTCGATAAAATGTACGCTTCGCCAAGGCGAATTGCTGTTGTCGAAGGGTCTTTAATTGTAATTTTAACTATCGCACCACCCCTCAACCAACACCAAACTTTGGTGATAAGATGAACTGGACGTTATCTTTCTTTTGCGACATTTTTCATGTTGGTTGAGGGGTGGTGCTGTACTTAATTTTCCGTGAGAACCTGACAAAACAGCTAAAACGTTCAGGAAAATGGCGTTTCAACCTTCCTTAGTGACGTCACCATAGCAATACACGCGCACGATCCGACGTTCTAACAGCATTTCTTGAAACTTTATATGGTGTTCTGATTTAACAGGTATAAACCCATGTAAACATGCAAATTTGATTTTTCTGGAAAATCGAGGCCAAAAATGCACCTTATCGACCCTAGCCCTTTCCTTTAATGAACTTCCCAGTCGTCTAACTGTGGCCAGTCACTGCATTGGCCGCTTTACGTTACAGTCTCCTCAAGCGTAGCTACACGTGTGTGGTAAACAGGTTTTCCACGTGCACTGACCTTGTGTCGCCACATGTTAAAACAAATCCAACATGAAACAACAGCAATTTGGGCATGTGGCAGGAATCCGAATTAAAACCCCAAATTTTGCACTGACGTCAGATGCCATGGCTGAATGTAAACCAGCGCCACCGATCACTTGGACAACTAGACGCTGGAGTTGACGCTTCGTGCTGTCGCTTCCAATTTTGGAGTGGATAATAGAACCATCAGCCGAACGGTATCTCGTTACCACCAGACACAGCATTAACGACCGTCCATGAAACGGCTGGCCGAGAGTGATGAACGTCAACCATGATAGGCATCCGAGGGCAAGAGGCACATCTCCGCCAACCATCACAATATAGGATAAATACGTTAACCAGATCCATGCAAAGACGCTGTCTGGAGGCCATATTCGATACCGAGTATATCCACTGTGTATCTGTGAACTTTTGTTTTGATGGTTGTGCCACATGGGAGAACATTACAGAATAACAACAGTGGATAAACTCATTTTTCTTTGACAGGCGTGAAATTAAGGAAGTTTTCTACCAAGCCGATGGTGAATTTTTTATTGTTCTGTTTGGGAATAAATTTACTGTGATTAATTTGTTGTGAGAATTTCTTTTGGCGTTCAGTATATAAACTCATTCATACACTCAGACAAAAGTTACAATGTTGAGCATCACCTCGTTTAACAAGGTCAAAAACAGGCATTTTCTGCAATCAAAGGGACGTAACTCTTTATGATAAATAGACTGACCTCATCAGTTTTCGAATTCATCCGAGCTCAAATCCCTGACTTACTGTTTCCAGATCGGACAAAAACTGAAGAGGCTATGGTGATGGCAAGGTTGAAAATAGGTATTTTCTGGAATCAAAGGGACGTAACTCTATGATAAATAGGCCGACCTCACCAGTTTTCGAACTCATCCGAGCTTTTATCCCTGACTTACCTGTTTGTAAGTTTCAAGAAGAGCCAACCAAAACTGAAGGGGCTACGGTGATGACAATGTCAAAAATAAGCGTTTTACGCAAAGTAGGGGATATAACTCCGTGAGCAATCCCCCGACATCGCCAGTTTTCTAACTCATTCAAGCTTTAAATCCTGATTTCTCATGTGTAAGTTTCAGGAAGATCCGATCAAAACTGAAGGTGCTACGGTGATGACAAGATCATAAATAGACATTTTCAGCAATCAAGGTGGTGACGTAGGGCCGACTTAGCCAGTTTTCGAACATATCTGAGCTTTTATCCCCAACCACCTTACATATTTATAAATTTCAGAAGTTCAGAAAGATCAGATCAAAACTTAAGGCGCTACAGTGATGACAAGCATTTTCCCATTGCAAGCCTATGATATATCTGGTCAAAAGTGTGGACGGACGGACGACGGACCACAAACTATACTATAAGCTCCCCTGGAGCCTCCGGCCCAGGTGAGCTAAAAGTCAGCGTTTAATGGTCGGCAATTAGTTCTATCGCTGTGAGTGTGTAGGGGGCGTTTACAAACAGACTCAATGCTTAATTGTAATGCCCAGAAATTTCGGTAAAAACGAAATACATGTACTCCGCTTTCCTTGCTTTATAATTTATTTTCGATGTGTACGTAAAGCAATCCCCACCCCCCCACACACACACACTCGGACCCATCAATACCGGTATTGATGGGTCCGAGACACACACACACAAGAAATACAGTTTCTATAAACACATGTAAGCTTGAGTTTTGAAAATAGGCTTTAAGGAAAGAGACATTGATAATGGGGATATCATTGGTGCCTTATTTGTCGACTTTCGAAAGGCATTCGATGTAGTTGACCATCAAATTTTGTTACGTAAACTCGCATGTTACAAATTCAGTGATAAATCTGTCGACTGGTTTGTTTCCTACTTGAGTGATCGGAAACAAGCTATCGAAAGCTGTAAAGGCTTGTCAGAATTTACAAATGTCAATTTTGGGGTCCCACAAGGCTCTATTCTAGGGCCTACACTTTTCTTACTTTTTATAAATGATTTGCCACTTTTTATGAAACACTGTTATTCAGATTTCTTCGCAGACGATGCAACGTTTCACGCTCATGACAAAAACACAGTAACAGTCGAAAAGAAATTACAATGTGCCGCTGACACAGCAAGTGACTGGTATAGACGGAACAAAATGCGTATCAATTATGATAAAACCAAATATATGGTTCTAGGCACAACGCATAAATTAACAAAGGCCAACCCATTAAATCTTGAAATTGATAATACTCAAGTTGAACATACACGAAACCAAAAATTACTTGGCGTACATATTGATCAAAGACTTACTTGGTCTACTCATATTGACCACTTATGCTCTGCAATCTCATCAAAGATATTATTGTTGCAGGAATTGTCAAAATACGTCCCTACCAATATCCAAAAGAAATTTTATCAAGGGTACATCCTGCCATTAATTGATTATGGGTCAGTAGTATGGGGAGCTACTTCCTTATCTAACCTAGACAGAATAACAAAACTGCAGAAACGCGCAGCCCGCATAATATTACGTACCGATTTCACTACACCATCTAATGAAATGTTCAATGAATTAGGTTGGCTCCCAGTTAACAAACGATTGAAATACAATAAGGCCGTCTTTATATACAAAGCAATAAATGATTTAACCCCACAGTATATCACGGATTTGTTGAGACCAGTGTCTGAAGCTTGCGCACGCACATTGAGGTCATCGGTTAATGGCGCATTATCTGTTCCTGTCGTTGTTCGACAGGTCGTTTTCGTATTCAGCACCAAAACTGTGGAATTCGATTCCAATTTCAGTTAGAAACTCACCGAGCTTGGCAAGTTTTAAAATCAATGTTAAACCATTACTTTAATCCCATTACCTGTGATAACGACATTCGTTCACCATGTCGCATATTTTACCACATACACATAGTAATTTAAATTGCAGTATCATTTTTATGGTACCCTCTATCCGCCCTGTATTTTAGTGATAAAGTTTAACGTTTTCCGATGATAAAACTTTTAGATTTTTTTTTTTTTTAAATATGATTTTTATACAATTTCCATTCATCAATTTGGCTGTAGATGTCTTTTTTTTTGCCTGGCTATTGGTTGGATCGTGCAAAGTTTCAACTAGGAATTTTTACGCTTGCCTCGCTGGGTGCGGATGTGTATGAGCTGCCTGGACATTGGTTTCCGCCACACGTAACTTGCCCATCCGTATCCCGTGAGGCGGTTTTCTGTGACTTTTTAGTTCCGCTTGGATCGATGCGCGACCCGACCCATAGATCATTATGCATCAGCGTTATTATTGCCTGTGTGATAACAATAATTTAAAAAAGTACATTCTGTCATCCATTTTATACATGTATTTTACAATGTACATTTAAGCTTGTAGCTGTATATATGTTGCATGTACATATTGTTTTAACTTTTATAGAGGGCCACATGGTAGATAAGCTTTTAGCTAAATGTGCTTACCCTCTTTAAATAATGTATAAATAAAAAAATAAATAAATAAATAAATAAAATAAAAATAAATAAACA
The DNA here is from genome assembly GCA_963580285.1 of Lucinisca nassula. NCBI lineage: Eukaryota > Metazoa > Mollusca > Bivalvia > Lucinida > Lucinidae > Lucinisca > Lucinisca nassula. Next base: position 102,485,640 of record OY757023.1, on the reverse strand, counting down.
AATTACAAGAATTGCAGAGATGCTTAACATTTCTCCTGGTGTATATATTGTCTTTGGTTTGGAAAAAGTCTGCCACATCAAAGAAAGATATTGATGCCTTGTGAAAAGAAACTCCGTCTATTACATCTTGAGGCGTTTTTTTTTTTTGCGCGCCATAATCCATATTCGTAGCAGAAAACAAAACCAAAGCACAGTTGATTGTCTCCGAGTGTGGTCTGCAAAAATGGTTCTTAGCCTGTTTCGTTCAACCCTTAAGGGGAATGGGAACACCTTCAGGGGAGGCAACTTTGTAAAAGTATTTTTGTCTCCCATGTCAACTGGGGGTCAACTCTTAAAGGAAAGAATTTGCTCCTGCGGAGCAAATTCTTTCCTTTAAGAGTAGACCCCCTTTTCAGTGGGACAGGTCTTATAGAAAAGCGAACAGGAAGTCCCGAAAGTTGTCTCCCTTTGATAAATGGCGGAAAAAATATATCAGGTGTTCCCATTCCCCTTAAATTCCTATACTGTAAGCATATAGTGTAGGCTCGTAGCAGACGCTGCCTTCTGTGGCGTCTGATCAGGGTCTACACTGTTTTCCAAACCCTCTTACGCAACACGCTGGCCCTCACAGCGATAAGAATAACGCAGCTATTTTTTATGATAACAGTTACCAGGATTTCCTCGGCACCCGCCCATCGGGGCTTGAAGAAATAGACTGGGCTGTATGATGCTTCCTCGCAGAGCTGAAACCGACCGCACACGAGTGCTGGTAAACCGCTTAGAGGCCCTAAGCCTGCTCAGGCAAAGTGGTGCGATTGGGACCGTCCATTAATATATATAAACATTATTGCATGGTTTCATCGGACGGCAGGGCTTGAGATGGCATTTCATCTCAATGTCGGGGAAAAGTCCCATAAACTCGGAAGCGACGTCTCCAAAATGACCTATTTAGTGTTGACGAGGACGCTAAACCTCAATTCAAACAAAAGCCTGGATTTCCTACAAATCAATGATAGCTACGTGGACGTAAAGAAAGAAATGCGCTGTGCTTCGTAACTTTGAGTCTCTGGACAAACGATCGACTATTACATTACGCAAACACGCCTATTCAAATACATTGCCACCTTTATCGCCGAAAAATGAAAATTTTATGATGAAAATTTGTGATATTTTTCTTATTTCTGCTCAAAATATAGATTGTGGGCACTCGTTAGAACCGCCTCATCGAGGCAGTTCTGACGAGTACCCACAATCTATATTTTAGAATAGATTGTGGGCACTCGTTAGAACCGCCTCATCGAGGCGGTTCTGACGAGTACCCACAATCTATATTTTAGAGCAGTAATAAGAAAAATAAGGAATACCCCCGGAAACCCCAGTTTTACTATATAAAAGTGGGGTTCAAGGGGGTCGAAATTATATAGGCGTGTTCTCGTGATGATCACAAAATTTCACATCTGAGAAATACACTGACACAAGGGTTTACATTTGTTTTCTTTTTTCTGTTTAAACATATAGTTTGTGGGTACTTGTTAGAACCGCCTCGCCGAGGCGGTTCTAACGAGTAACCAGTGCAGAAATATAAAAAATATCAGAATTTTTGGCTGTTTATTTTTATTTTTTTATTGGGGGTGGGGGGAGGTGTGTGTGTGTAAAATTTTCAATGTATTTGAATAGGCGTGTTTTCGTAATGGAAGTCATATGAGCTATGCCATGGGAAAATCTGTTTTGCCCTTTGCGACAACAAAGTACAGGGCAGCCTGCGCATCCCTGCAGTCTGATCGTCTGTGCATCATTGCCGTCTGGTCAGCAATTTTGGGTTGGTTACTTGGATAGTTCAATACATGCTTTTGTATCTAAAATGTCAAGACTTTTAATTGCTCTGTGCATCTGAGCAGGTCGGTTTCATTCGTACCTAGCCACAAACCCCAAAGGTAGCTGTTCTCATGAAGGACTAGGGTCATTTAAAGGTAGCCAGCGCACGGCGAATCCTACAATAAGACGTGCGATCAGCGAAGACTCAGAACAACCTATGGCGAAGAAAGAAAACTTTCCGTTGTTTGCGTGTGTGTGTATGTGTGTGTGTGCGTGTGTGTGTGTGTTTTACGTCCCAACAAGTAAAATCTGTACAAGTGTAGACCCAGATATGAGGTGTCTAATCAGGGTCTACAACTGTGTGCTTAAAATACTCAAAAGTAATGGTTAAACGACATTTTAGGACTATTTCCCAGTCTACCGTGACTCAGTCACAATCGACCAACCAATGTTCTCAGTGTTTTGTTTCATTTCATTACGCAAACACGCCTATACAAATACATTGCCACCTTTATCGCCGAAAAAAAAAAGAAAATTTTATGATGAAAAATTGATATTTTTCTTATTTCTGCTCAAGATATAGATTGTGGGTACTCGTTAACGAGTACCCACAATCTATATTTTAGAGCAGAAATTAGAAAAATAAGGTATACCCCCGGAAACCCCAGTTTTACTCTTTAAAAGTGGGGTTCAAGGGGGTCAAATTATATAGGCGTGTTTTCGTGATGGTTTCATTTGAATCAAGCTTCAGCTTAGTTTCCAGATCGACCTACATGTAGCACAGTGCTTTTGGCCATTTTTTTCAATATGTTGACTTCTTTCTGTCTTTTTATTAGGCGATAATCACAAATTCAAACAATTTGAAACTAACTCATTGTGGCTATATCAAGGAGTCAGCAGTTTGCCTTTGGCAGAACATTTTAATCAGTCATTCATTTATATTTTGCCTTTATATTAATGAACCTCAGAACCTACAAGCCAGCTCATGAGAAAAGTACACTTATCGCATTTACAAGTCACCACAATAAGAAAACACGCGTATTCAAATATATTGTAAGTTTTACCGCCGAAAAACTGAAAAAAAAAAACAAACGAAAAATTGTGATATTGTTTCTTAGCTCAATTCCAGCTTAAAACGTACACCTTAGAACCGCCTCATCGAAGGGGTTCTAACGAGTACCCACAATCTATATTTTAGAGCCGAAAGAAGAAAAATAAGGTTTACGCCTGTATACAGGTGTTTTGCTATATAAAAGTGGGGTTCAAGGGAGTCAGAATTATATAGGCGTGTTTCAGTGATGACAAAATGCAACAAGCCTGCGCAGCCAGCTAATGAGCTTCGATGCACGACTTCTTGTATCAGAGGCTCTGGCGATGTGCAGTTTCGCCAAAACCGTTTCTCACACTCAGCTTATGATGGGGCCGAGTTGACTGGGCACGATCTAGGTATCTAGGGGACGACCTGTCTAGCTGTTTTTTCCTAAGCAGGGCCAATGTGTCATTGGACCAAGGTGTCTAAGGGGCCGTGTGTACAGCTCGTGTTCGGAGCGCAATGCTTCATGCCAGTGAGACTTGGTCATTGACAAAAGCCAAACCTCCAGCGTCTGCAGCGGAATGACAGGACAATGATCAGACAGATCTGCAATGTCAAGCCACAGGACACTGTCATCATCAGGTCCAGTGAGCCACGTGCACGGCTTGTATTGAGGACCTGGACCTCATCCTGAAAGAGAGAAGGCTCCGCTGGTATGGACATGTGGAACGCTGCAATGGTGCAGTCAAGACTGCCTGTGACATACAGGTACATGGAAGGCATGGGCCTGGGAGCCCCAAGATGACCTGGGAGTCCCAAGATGACCTGGAAGCAGCTGACAGAGATCGCGAAGAGTGGAAGCTCTCTGCCATCGACCCTCATGATAGACAAACCTGGAGATCTTGTGTGATAACTGCCATGCGTGCAGCAAGCCAGCTACCTGGAAGGGGTCCCATTTATGTGGATGTTACCCCTGTACCTACACGTTAATCGAAACTCCGATGATGATGATGATGATTAACCTACTTTTGGAGGAGTTACGGCATGTACATGTATTCAAAATAGCCATTTATAGCAAACACACGAAGTGTTTGCTTTACTGTAGAGAGGCTGGAACAACATACTTAGGCACCCAAATCTCGCCTGGAATCTCGTTTAAATTCTCGCGATAATCCGCCATCTTTATAGAGTTCATGAGAATTGTATTCGCATCCAAAAAAATGCTTTTCAAAGCCAAAAGGAGTCAAGTCCCATTACAACCGAAACACAAAAAAGCATCGAAATAATTTTAAAAGGCTCTTTTCGAAGACCGTTCCATCAAACGCTGAAGTTTGATCGCGGGAAAGTTACGAAACTGCGTCACGCATTTAAATTAACTGAAACGTACCGCAATGAGCCGAAAAGGTTAGCCGGTAAAACCCAGCACCGCGCTTGGACCAACGATATACCGGAGCATTTACCGAAGCATTTACCGGAGCTTCTCGGTAGCGTGGAAAGCGCCATTCGTCTGGCCAAGCAATTAAATTCCTTTCACAAACTATTACTCAGGGACATAAAATAAAGCCCCGGGCATAGTAAGAGGCACAATGAGCTATCTGACTACCTCTGGATTTCTACCTTCTCAAGATTTACAAAATGATGATGAGGCCCAAATCCATAGCATATCGCTAGTGCTTCAGGATACTTTAAAGTGTCCATGCTGCAAACTAACCGAGTCACCCGGTCTAATTTTCTTCCCATGACGTGCACACAGGACCAAAACTGGAGCATCGACATACTAAGGCTATGTGCAAAACTGCGGTGAAGCTCAAACAATTGTTTTGGGTTTAACGACACGTCAATCCTGGTCGGTCATTTTGTGTCAGCTCCCAGAGAAAGGGACTAAAGAGATAAAGAGGTAGAGAAGAAAGGGAGGGACAGGGGAGAAAGGGGAAAATGAACAAAAGTGTACAAATAGAAGAAGTAACAACACTCCCTCTGTATCCCTACCTACTGCAAGGACAGCAGGCCTTGCCCAACTGTAAGTCAATATCAGTTTGACTCCAGACACCTTTGCCTCACAACAGAACAAATTAAAAACTTTGAAGAACAGTTTTTATGTAGTTAAAGGAAGATCCCCCTTGAAGCCCACAATGATCCCTGAAGTGACAATATTCTTTGGAAATTGGCCCTTAAGTCTGATGCCCGTGTCGATTAAGGACAGCTGATAGTAGAACCTGCAAACATGGTTGTCTGCTTAACCCAGAGATAGATCATGCCCAGGATTGACATCTTGATGTCAATGCTGGTGAGTTTGCCGGCAAAGGTGTTGTATCACTCGGGAGGTAATGCTGGTCGTGTGGTAGTCAACTCTGACAAACCGAGCTGCTCACCGTTGCACCGACTCGAGCTGCTGGATACTATATGCGGGTCCCGTGGTGATGTGGCATAATCCAGGATAAGCCTAATCATGCTCTCTACCATCATGCTTTAACATCTTCAGACCAGCTGGTTATCTTCCAAAGAAACTCCAGGCTGCTGTTTGCTTTGTAACAGTTGCATCAAAATGGGATTCCCATGACCTGCCTACACTACCCTACCCCTACCCTACCCAGGACAAACGCCTACGTGGTACTCATGGCATTACAGTAAGGGTGGAGATCATTCTTCCACGGCAGGGGGTGGGGTGGGGTGTTGGGGGGGGGGGGGGCTCCAGTAAACGTCCCGATCCGAAGGACGGTGCACTTTGTGGCATTCATCCATACAAACGATGCATGCCAGTGGAACATGTTCGGATACCAAACTTTATTGTCGCTGCCGGGCATCGAAGCGGGTATTTTTGATGTTTTAACCACTATTCTTTTTTTCTATATATACTGCAACAACCTCAACGAGGATTACATGCAGGTGTACATAACATACACGCCAGGTTTTCAGGATAAAAGCCTACACAGTAATCATTTAATTACGGTAGGGATCATTTGCTTGCGGAGGGGATGATTCTCACTGCACCGGGGGGGGGGGGGGGGAGGGGAGGGGTGGTCCAGTTAACGTTCCGATCCGAACGACGGTGCACTTTGTGGCATTCATCCCTGCAAATGATGCCAGTGGTGCGTGTTCGGACACCTCGATTTTATTACCGCTGCCTGGAATCGTACCGGGGGCCTCTAGTACACTAACCACTGAGCTACCACGCTCCTATATTCGGATACCAAACTTTATTTTCGCTGCCGGGAATCGAACCGGGAGTCTCTAGCATCAGAGACCAATAGCTATTAACTACCTAAGGGGTGTAAATGAGTGTGTTTGCTCAAAAGGCAGTGCCTTTATTTCATATTACCCTGTACAGGTGTCTGCTCTATAAGGTAGAACCGTATCAGATGTTTTAATGAAACTTACTGCAAATGTAAAGCATCATAAACAAAGGTGCACAATCTGTAATTCTGGTTAACCTACCTTCGAAGTTATGGCCCTTTGAATATTGAAGATAGAGATTTCTGCAATACATTTGTGTCCCCTCTATTTTTTGAAAACAGATATTTTCTTTATGCAAATGTATTCACCATGATATGATGTGCAGAACACAGGGGCTTGTAACGATGTCTACAGTGTATGCTATATTAATGTATTCTATTGAATAGTAGATTAATATACGGTCCCCACCCATCGGGACTCGAAGAAATAGATTGGGCTTCCATGCAGAGCTGAAACTGACTACACATGAGTACTGGTAAACCGCTTAGAAGGACTAGGCCTGCCCAGGCAAAGTGGTGTGAGTCAGACCGTCCAATGCACATAGACCTTTTGGTTTTATTGGGCAACAGGGCTTGGGATGTCATTTCATCTCAATGTCAGGCAAAAGTTCCACAAAAATGGAAGCAGCATCTCCAAAATGACCTAAATAGTGTTGAAGGGAATGGTAAACCTCAATTGTACGGTTAATATATATTTATATATACACTAATAGAAGACATTGTTACAATCCCTTAGCCCCCGACCATCGGGGCTTGAAGAAATATATGGGCTGCATGATGCTTCCACGCAGAGCTGAAACCGACCCTCACACGAGTACTGGTAAACAGCTTAGAGGATCTAAGCCTGCCCAGGCAAAGTGGTGTGAGTCGGCCCGTCCATGCTTATAAACCCTATTGGTTTCATTGGGCTGCAGGGCTTGAGAGGTCATTTCATCTCAATGTCGGGTAAAAGTCCCACAAAATTGGAAGCAATGTCTCCAAAATGACCTTTACAGTGTTGACAGGGACGTTAAACCTCAAATCAAACAAACACAACAAACAATTGTTACAATCCCCTGTGGTGCAGAACACAAGAGCCATAACTCGTTAATTTCCTGCTTTTGGAGTTCCCACCTTTTGAACAATGTAAAAAGTGACCCTAGTCATACAATGTAAATTGTGCTCTTTCTGTAAGTTTAAAACAGTTGGGGATGCTAAACCTCGAATCAATCAAATATCTGGGCCCTGTGGTTTCAGGGAAGAAGATTTTTGAAGTTAATCCATTATAAGTCTATGGGAGCTAAGGAGCCCTGGGGCATGGCCAATTCGGACTCAAGGGGCATGGTTGGCAGGATTTATGTAGGAGTCCACTTTACATTGTTACACACTAATTATCTAAGCTCTGGGCCTTATGGTTTCGAAGAAGAGGAGTTTTGAAGATTTTTCCAGTATTAGTCTTTAGGAGCTAATGAGCCCTGGGGTATAAGAAATATATCACAAACTTTAATCGGAAAAGTAGCCAATTTGGAGATAGAAAAATGCACTATGTGACACAGGTGTGTTATCGTAATGGCTGCACAGACGAGCTATAGTGTTGAACTTTGAGATCCCATTCAGTCTTTGGGGTTATCTTTGGGTTTTGGTTTTATGGCCCTTTCAAGATTACCACGTATTTCACTTATATCGAGCAGATCATTAATCAGAGGTGGGCAAGAAATGGAGTACCCGGAGAAAACCACACAATCTTCCTTTGCAGAACTTGATGTCTCACAGGTGACCAGAGCCAGGCTCGATACACAGCTGTGAGAGACCTATTGATTAAGTCAGCACTCTTATCCACTAGGTCACGGAGGCCCATCTTGGGATTTTCTACCAAGATACAAACCGGCCTGGTCAGCATGGGCAAGGCCAATTTTGACCCAAAGGTCATGGTTGGCAGGATTTATGTAGGCGATCATCTTATGTTGCTATATACTAAATATCTAAGGTCTATACTTCATGGTTTCAGAGAAAAAGATTTTTGAAGTTTTTTTTTTTACATTTTAAGTTTATTGGAGCTAAGGGGCCACAGGATTTTGCCAATTTGGACCCCAGGGGCATGATTGGCTGGATTTATGTAGGAGACCACTCGAAGTTGCTACATGCTTAATATCTAAGCTCTGGGCCCTGTGGTTTCAGAGAAGAAGATTTTTGAAGTTTTTCTCCTTATAAGTCTATGGGAGCTGATGAGCCTCGGGGCGTGGCCAATTTTGGACCCAGGGGTATGGTTCACAGGATTTATGTAGGTGACTGTTTTATGTTGTTACATACTAAATACCCAAGCACTGTGCTTTATGATTTCAGCACAGATTTTTGAAGTTTTTTTCCCATTATAAGTCTATGGCAGCTAAGGGGCCCCAGGGTGTGGCCAATTTGGACCCCAGGGGCACGATTAGCAGGACTTATGTAGGTGACCACTTGGCATTGCTGCACCCTAAATATCTAAGCTCTGCACCCTGCGGTTTCAGAGAAGATTGTTGAAACTTTTTTCCATTATAAGTCTATGGAAGCTATATGTTGCCATGGCAACCAGAATTCCAATCCGATCAGCCCAAATGCCTTACGCAGCCTTTCCCCCGACATGATAATGCTTCTCATGAAATTTGATCAAGATTGGCCATGGGGTATTAGAGGTATACTTATTTGAAATTGTTTACCGATGGCCGCACACACGGATGCATGCACACACCGACGCACGACGGACAAAATGTGATCACAAAATACGTGAGAGGTGAGCTAATAACGTATACCCCTGTAAACACCCGATTTCACTTTATAAAGTTGGGTCTAGGGGGTGGGGGGGGGGTGTTCATTTCAAGGACTTGTTCAGGTGATGGCTGAGCAGGTTGGGTTGTATCTTACTTGGTAGAAACCCCCAAAACACAGGTTTTCTCGTGAATGGGATCTCAAGGGAGATTATCACTGGGATTAAACTTGATAAAACACAAAATCATGAGCAACTTCATTAGTTTACTTAGTTAACAACAACGGAAAATAGATTAGCCGTCAACTCTTCTATTCACGAACAAACAGTTGCATTTTGAATAACACACTAGGATCAAACAAACAAACAAAATAAGTAATTTGATTGGTTGATATTTAGAAAAGGGTGTTGCTAAATAAATTTATTCAGAAGGATAAGGGTTTCTCCTGTAATGATCCTAAGTATCGGGACAGGCATGCCTAAGCAAACAGTGTAGACCCAGATCAGACTGCTCCTGAAGGAGCAGTCTGATCAGTGTCTACACTGTTCGCCATTCTGTCTCCACTTTTTTGGATTCCTTCCTAGATCGCAAAACAAACCCGTTAAAATTTTAGGAGAATTATACCAAATCATCAGGATGTCCAAATTTTTCGGATTTTTATGGTATTTAGAAGAATATAAGAATCTTATATGGGTGTGAGGGGTGGATTGAAAAATCCATCCCAAGGGTCACTGTCCGGCATCACGAGGCTTGCCGAGTGATGCCGGACAGTGATCCCGAGGGACGGACTTTTCTATCCACCCCTCACACCCATATAGGATTCTTTTTCTTGCATACCTTCCATTTCTAAGCGTAGATTTTTAATGCTGCAGTCAATTCGGTTAACAACGTCCACCATATTGTGATGACACTACAGGAATGTTTAGTGATGTCAGGTAACGTGCATGACGTCAACCTTAACGATGACGCATACGAGGTTGTAATCAACCAGTGCATTTATCAAACGCATTTATATTCATCTTTGGGTCGGAACATAAATTTCTATCCCAGGGTAAATTGCGGATTTGCTTGTCTGGTGTGCAAGAACAAAATGTCTCTCTGCTGAACAGAGCGGGAATAAAGTCTTGTATGTTCAAAGCTTCAGATAAGAAGGCTTATCTTTTTATCTTATTAAACAAAACCCATATTAAGTTGTCATCACGAAAACACGCCTATATAATTTTGACCCCCTTGAACCCCACTTTTATATAGTAAAACTGGGGTTTACAGGGGTAAACCTTATTTTTCTTATTTCTGCTCTAAAGTATAGATTGTAGGTACTTGTTAGAACCGCCTCACCGAGGCGGTTCTAACGAGTGCCCACAATCTATATTTTGAGCAGATATAAGAAAAATATCAAAATTTTTCATCTTTAAATTTCATGATTTGAACATGGTTTTTATTGTTTGAGCATGGCATTTGACAATGGCTTCAAACAGCCATGCACATATATATTTAGGCAAGCTGTTGAATATGATGAGTAGTTCAAACATTCATGTTTAACATGCTTTTGAATATAACACCATTTAAAGAGGGATCAAAACATGTGACAAAAATATAGATAAAGGAAACATAAAATGGTCATTTTCCTATATAGTTTACACATTTCAGTTTTAATATAACATTATATAGTTATATTAACTTCAGACAATAGAAATGATGTGATGTCGATCAAATAAGACCAATATTGACCTTGGCTTTGCCGAGGTCAATATTGGTAATCTTTGGTCGACATCACATCAAGTCCAATGACTCAATAGGCAACAACTGGTCTATAAAAACCATTGTTTTATTATACAATCGCAAAATTAAATAACTGATATGGGCATTTATTTTTTGCTATTGTACCACTATTGCCATTGTACCAATCTATGTGTAATGGGATAAGGATATGTTAGCCCTCAGAAAACTGCATTATGATAACTCACCCGTCTGACATTATATAATGACAGTACACCCCAACCTCTTTATAACACTATGGTTGGGGTCCAAAGCAGAAACCGTGTCAGTTTAACAACCGTGTTATATCGAAACAAAAATGTATAGATTATATAGAAAAATGACCATTTACGGTCATTTTTATATATAATCTATACATTTTTGGGATCGATCTTGATAAGTGCACTTGCTTCTGATGCTAGAGGTCCCGGGTTCGATTCCTGGCAGCGGCGATAAAATTTTGGTGTCCAAACACGCTCCATTGGCATTGTTTGCAGGGATGAATGTCATAAAGTGTACCGTCCTTCAGATCGGGACATTAACTGGAGGCCCCCTGTGCAGGCAGAACTATCCCCTGTGCAGGTTAAAGAACCCTACCATAATTACCTGATTACTGAGTAGGCTTTCATCTTGCAAAACCTGGAGGGTATGTAATGTACACTTGCGAGTAATGGTCAAATGTGACCGATCGCAGTATCAGTAGAAAGAAAGAAACCGTGTTATATCCATAACCGTGTTATAATGAACCATGTAATAATGAGGTTGTGGTGTATCATTATCAGTTTGTCCCTATCTTTTTGCTCTGTTGCATTCCGACATTACATAGTATAATTCCACAGTCTAATTTAAGAAAGCGATGCAGACACTGTAATTAATGTATGGAAATATTTTTAGTCACTATTGTCTCATGACAAGGTGGACAATTACATATTTCAGGTGTCACAGATTGCACTTTAAACCAATGAAAGATGAATCTAAAAATGTATAGATCATGTAGAAAATTACCAAAATGGTCATTTTTCTAAATGATCCAAATACATGTATTTTAATTTGGTTGTAACATGTGTGTTTAACTACTTATCAATAAATGTAAGAGAGTTTTAGAGAAAACTAACTTCAAAGCATGTTGTAAGCAATACTACCATGTATCCAATACAATGGCCAAACTGCAAGCACTTTTCCTAAGTGTGGCATGGCAAAAAAGGCATATGGCACTGTCAGAGATTAACAAAGTCTTTGCATGATATTCAAAGCTTCAATACCATCGGAGCAACAATTTTCTCTACCATCTCTGCACCCTGAAGGTTTTTTACAATTTCTAAAGCAAATTCAAATGTAGTTCCTGGTCCCTGGCTTGTTATTAGTTTGCCATCTTGTACAACTCTGTCTTCTGAATACTGGTAGCCAGCTGAAAACCCAGAAACAATACTATAATGCTATTAGCGAAGTAATTTGGTATTAGCCAAATGACAGGTCTAAGGTCTTCTGTCCTGGCTCAAGGCCAAGGTCGAATGCAGCAAACCGAGGTCCTGTTATTGGTCCAATATAAAACAAGAGGACCATGATGGTCCTATATCGCTCATCTGAGCGAACAGATTCAAAGTTACAGGCAGTTCAAAACTTTACTGAAGGATAAATGCTGATGACAGGGTAAAAAACGGGCATTTCCGCATTCAAGGGGACTTAACACTATGCGAGACAGGCAGACATCAACAGTTTTAAACTCAACCGAACATTAATTTCCAGCCTACCATTATATGCTTGATCAAAACTATAGGCATTATGGTACAAAATAGGCATTTTCAGCAAAGAAGAGGGCTTTGCTCTATGAGTAATGTGCCAACAATGTTAGTTTTCAAACTTATTCAAGCTGTTATCCCTAACTTACTAATAGGATCCATTAAAAACATAGGGACTTATGCTGATGAGAATGTCAAAAATGGGCATTTTCAGCAATCAAAGGAACATAACTCTATGATAAATAGGCCGACCCCACCAGTTTTTGAACTCCAACAAGAAATAGGGAAAATCATCCCCTGACTGTCTTCATTACACCTCGATGACTGGGGCCCAGTTGTTCAAAGCATCGTTAGCTTAACAAGCTCGTTAGTGGTCATATTGTTAACTGTTCTAGCAAGTTTATTATTTAAATTTTGGGTATTTTTGCTGAAAAAATGTCAGCTTTTGCAAATGCAAAAGCTGCTCACATTTTTTCAGCAAAAATATTAGCTTATTTGCTACAATAAATGATCAACTTTTAACGATACGTTAACTAACGACGTCGTAAGAGTTGAAAAACTGGCCCAGAGTCACTAGCTTCAGAGGAACCAGTAATTACAGTCCAGGGTTATTAGGCGAAAACTGAAATGAAGCCAATGGCTTGAGAAGAGATGCTGTTCAGATTTTGTTTCTATCTTTTAGCTCTGGCAGTGACCTTATTCAGTGCAGTGAACCATTTTTCAATGTTAGTACAAGGCCATGAGAGGAATATTTGGAAATAGATCCACTGGCTTGAAAGAAGTTGTCATTAGAAGATTTTTTAGCTCCGGCAGCTATCTTGTCAATGGAGGTCATCTTGACTGATTGATTTGTGATTAATGACACAGAAACCCTTGTGGGTCATTTTGTGTTGTCTCCCAGAGAAAGGGAGAAAAGAGCTAAAAGATAGTAGAGGAGATGAAAGAGAGGGACAGGAAAGAAAGAGGAAAATTAATGGAAGTTAGAAACAGAAAAAACTAGATCTGCAGTCGATGGTATACCATTGCAAATACCAGCTTTTTCTATTAATAACACTAATGACTATGTATTAGCTAGCCAAAACTACATGTAAGTTAAAAAAAGTTGCAAAGAACATTCTAACTGATAAGCAAAGTTTGAGAAGTGTAACTCTTATAGTTTAGAAGATTTGGCAAAGTCATACTTTTTGACCTTTGACCTTGGGGTTATGTTGAGGTCCACCTAAAGTATCCCAATTTATTCTATATTCCAACAGCCATCCAATAACCAAGTTTCAGAAGTGTAACTCCGATAGTTTAGAAGATATGGCAAAGTCATACTTTTTTACCTTTGACCTTGGGGTTGAGGTCACACCAAAAGTAGCCCAACATATTCTATATTCCAAGGGCCATCCAATAAGCAAAGCTTCAGAAGTGTAACTCCAATAGTTTAGGAGATATGGCAAATCATAATTTTTGACCTTTGACCTTGGGGTCATGTTGAGGTCAAGGTCACACCAAAAGTATCCAAATTTATTCTATATTCCAAGAGCCATACAATAACCAAAGTTTCAGAAGTGTAACTCTAATAGTTTAGAAGATATGGCAAAATCATACTTTTTGACCTTTGACCTTGGGGTCAAGGTCACACAAAAAGTAACCTGACATATTCTATATTCCAAGGACCATCCAATAAGCAAAGTTTCAGAAGTGTAACTTCAATAGTTTAGGAGATATGGCAAATCATAATTTTTGACCTTTGACCTTGGGGTCATGTTGAGGTCAAGGTCACACCAAAAGTATCCAAATTTATTCTATATTCCAAGAGCCATCCAATAACCAAAGTTTCAGAAGTGTAACTCTAACAGTTTAGAAGATATGGCAAAATCATACTTTTTGACCTTTGACCTTGGAGTCAAGGTCACACAAAAAGTAACCTGACATATTCTATATTCCAAGGACCATCAAATAAGCAAAGTTTCAGAATTGTAACTGCAATAGTTTAGGAGATATGGCAAATCATAATTTTTGACCTTTGACCTTGGGGTCATGTTGAGGTCAAGGTCACAAAAAAGTTGCCCACTGCCATCTACATTCCATGTACTATCCACATGCAAAGTTTCAAAAGTGTAACTTCAGTGGTTGCAGAGGAGATCCAATCACAAGAAACGTGACGGACGGACAGACGGACGGACTGACGCCGGAGTGAACTGTGGTACGAAAACAATATACCCGATTTTTCTTCGAAAAAGCAGGTATAATAACAACACACCCACTCTAGCTTTACCTGCTGCTAGGACAGCAGGCCTTGCCCAATTGTAAGTCAATATCAGTTAGATGCCCCATTTCTGAAGCTATTGTAGCTTATCACATGAATGCAATTGTAGCTTATCACACGAATGATTAATCATACAATCATCTAGATGTAGCTTTATGCATATAAATGGTCAAGGTCCTTTACTGACCTTGGTCCCGTATCCCTCAGAACCAGTATTTTTAACTTCTTCATAATTAAATCTGCTTGGCAGATTGAAACCAAATTTAATATAGAGCTTCAATGGGGTTGGGAAACATTGTTTGAGGGACCTGGGTCACATCGATGAACAAGTTGGCTGATATGCAAAAAGAATTTGGAATTCTTCATTTTAAAGGCCCATGACTTCGAAAATTAGTATCTATCATATCATGCATTCTCAATTAGGGACTCTTGCCCTACCAAATTTGTTAAAGTGATGACCCTTGGTTGACCTTGAGTCTCGATCAAATTCTGTCACGTTGACATATTTATGAGAACCAGGAATTCAACTTCGGTGAAGTTGATGTCGCACCTGCTCCCCGCCCAACACAAAAAAATAAAAAATTATTTAAGGCAGAAGAAGTGAATATAGGGCTTTGAGACGAATCCATAGCCTATATATGTGAGGTAAAAAACTGACTAAGTTCACAATGTGATAAAATGAACTAAAACAAGAATTCCGCCGAAGGCTATGTCGCGCCTGTGGGGGCACAAAGTCAGCGAACCATGACATCTAGGCCAACATCAAACACAGTTGCTTACATAGAAGTTGTCATTCTTAAATGCAAGCTTGTACTAAGTATCATTGATTTAGCTGTAATAATTCTTGAGAAATGATCTTAACCATTAGGGTGAACGCTAGGGTGATTGCAATATTTTACAAAGTAAGTGAACCATAAAATGTAGGTCAAGGTCAAATATGGATGCTTGCATTTATGTTTCCATCTCCAGATAAAAGTACCAAGTATCATTAATGAAGCTCTTAAAGTTCTTCAGAAATAAACTTGAACCTTAGGGTGAACGCTAGGGTAGTCGCAATATTTTACGAAGTCAGTGACCCATGAAATGTAGGTCAAGGTCAAATATGGTTGCTTGCATGTAAGTTGTCATCCCGTGATACAAGTTTGTACCAAGTATCATAAATGAAGCTCTTATAGTTCTTGAGAAATAAACTTGAACCTTAGGGTGAACGCTATGGTGGTCGCAATATTTTACAAAGTCAGTGACCCAAAAAATATGATTGCTTGCATGTAAGTTGTCATCCCCTGATACAAGTTTGTACCAAGTATCATAAATGAAGCTCTTATAGTTCTTGAGAAATAAACTTGAACCTCAGGGTGAACGCTAGGGTGGTCGCAAATGTTGACGCCTTGACAAACGGACGGACGGACGGAAAACCGGGCGCCTATATCGCGCCATGCTAATAGCTGGCGCGACAATGATCCAAGAATTATATCCAAAGGACATGAACATCCTCATATCATGGAGAAACACATGCTTAGTTTAAAAATGATTAGTTTAAAACTGTAAGAGGAGTTTGGATGACGAGGTACCTACTGTATAGCAATTGGAGGTTAAAAATGTGAGTTAACAATGTGGAAAAAGTGAGAAAAATTGTTTGTTTGTTTGATTTGATTTGAGGTTAAACGTCCCCGTCAACACTGTAAATGTCATTTTGGAGACGTTGCTTCCAATTTTGTGGAACGTTTACCCGACATTGAGATGAAATGACTTCTCAAGCCCTGCCGCCGAATGAAACCAACAGGGTGTATAAGCATGGATGGGCCGACTCTCACCGCTTTGCCTGGGCAGGCTTAGATCCTCTAAGCGGTTTACCAGTACTCGTGTGCTGGTCGGTTTCAGCTCTGCGTGGCAGCATCATGCAGCCCATATACTTCTTCAAGCCTTGATGGGCGCACGGCCAGGACAAAAATTGATCCGAAGATTAAGTCCAAACCACATGCATGGCCTCATGCCATGGTAAAAACACAAGCAAAATTTCAAAATGATTAGTATAAAACTGTAAGAGGAGTTGCGGTGACAATGAGGTACCTCCTGTATATCAATTGAAGGTTAAAAATGACTAAGTTCACTATGTGCAAAAAGTATAAAAAAATTTCCGAGAATTATGTCCAAACCACATGCACATCTTCATACCAAGGTGAAAGCACATGCAAAGTTTCAAAATGATCGGTATAAAACTGTAAGAGGAGTTGGGATGACATGAGGTACCTATCGTATGTCAATTTAAGCTTAAAAATGATCGTATATCAATTGAAGCTTAAAAATGACTATGTTCACAATGCACAAAAAGTGAAAAAAATATTCTGAGAATTATGTCGAAACCATATGCACATCCTCATACCATGGTAAAAGCGCATGCAAAGTTTCAAAGTGATCAGTATAAAACTGTAAGAGGAGTTGCGATGACATGAGGTACCTATGGTATATCAATTGAAGCTTAAAAATGACTCAGTTCACAATGCACAAAAAGTGAAAAAAATATTCTGAGAATTATGTCGAAACCATATGCACATCCTCATACCATGGTAAAAGCACAGGCAAAGTTTCAAATTGATCAGTATAAAACTGTAAGACGAGTTGCGATGACAAGAGGAATCTATCATATATATATCAATTGAAGGTTAAAAACAAGAATTCCGCCGAAGGCTTTGTCGCGCCTGTGGGGGTGCAAAGTCATCGAACCATGACATCTGGGCCAAGGTCAAACATAGATGCTTGCATAAAAGTTGCCATTCTTAAATGCAAGCTTGTACTAAGTATCATTAATGAAGCTAATAGTTCTTGAGAAATGAACTTAGCCATTCGGGTGAACAATAGGGTGGTTGCAATATTTAACAAAGTCAGTGAACCATAAAATGTAGGTCAAGGTCAAATATGGGTGCTTGCATTTAATTTTCCAACTCCAGATACAAATTTGTACCAAGTATCATTAATGAAGGCCTTATAGTTCTTGAGAAACAAACTTGAACCATTAGGGTGAAGGCTAGGGTGGTCGCAATATTTTACAAAGTCAGTGAACCATGAAATTTAGGTCAAGGTCAAATATGGATGCTTGCATTTCAGTTGCCATGTGCAGATTCAAGTTTGTACCAAATATCATTAATGAAGCTCATATAGTTCTTGAGAAATAAACTTGACCATTAGGGTGAATGCTAGGGTGGTCGCAATATTTTTCAAAGTCAATGAAACATAAAATGTAGGTCAAGGTCAAATATGGATGCTTGCATTTAAGTTGCCATGCGCGGATTCAAGTTTGTACCAAATATCATTAATAAAGCTCTTATAGTTCTTGAGAAATAAACTTGACCATTAGGGTGAACGCTAGGGTGGTCGCAAATGTTGACGCCTTGACAAACGGACGGACGGAAAACCGGGCGCCTATATCGGGTCATGCTAATAGCAGGCGCTACAATAAATTAAGCTCTTATAATTCTTGAGAAATAAACTTGAACCTTAGGGTGAATGCTAGGGTGGTCGCAATATCTTATGAAGTCAGTGACCCATGAAATTTAGGTGAAGTCAAATATGGTTGCTTGCATTTAAGTTGTCATCCCATGATACAAGTTTGTACCAAGTATCATAAATGAAGCTGTTGAACTTCTTGAGAAATAAACTTGAACCTAAGGGTGAACGCTAGGGTGGTCGCAATATCTTACTAAGTCAGTGACCCATGAAATATAGGTCAAAGTCAAATATGGTTGCTTGCATGTAAGTTGTCATCCCGTGATACAAGTTTGTACCAAGTATCATAAATGAAGCTGTTATAGTTCTTGAGAAATAAACTTGAACCATTGGGTGAACGCTAGGGTGGTCGCAATTTCTTTCGAAGTCAGTGACCCATGAAATGTAGGTCAAGGTCAAACATGGTTGCTTCCATGTAAGTTGTCATCCCGTGATACAAGTTTGTACGAAGTATCATAAATGAAGCTCTTATAGTTCTTGAGAAATAAACTTGAACCTTAGGGTGAACGCTAGGGTGGTCGAAATATCTTACGTAGTCAGTGACCCATGAAATGTAGGTCAAGGTCAAATATGGTTGCTTGCAGGTAAGTTGTCATACCGTGATACAAGTTTGTACCAAGTATCATAAATGAAGCTCTTATAGTTCTTGAGAAATAAACTTAAACCTTAGGGTGAACGCTAGGGTGGTCGCAAATGTTGACGCCTTGACAAATGGACAGACGGACGGACGAACGAACGGACGGAAAACCGGGCGCCTATATCGCACCATGCTAATAGCAAGCGCGACAATAACTAAGTTCACAATGTGGAAAAAGTGATAAAAATTGATCCGAAGATAAAGACCAAACAACATGCACATCCTCATACCATAGCAAAAATACACACAAATTTCAAAATGATCGATATAAAACTGTAAGAGGAGTTGCGATGACAAGAAGTACCTATCGAATATCAACTGAAGCTTAAAAATGGCTAAGTTCACAATGTGCAAAAAGTGAAAAAAAAACACTCTGAGAATTATGTCGAAACCACTTGCACATCCTCATACCATGGCAAAAGCACACACAAAGTTTGAAAATGATTGGTATAAAACTGCAAGAGGAGTTGGGATGACAAGATGTATAGTAGTCGCAGATAAGATTGACTAGGCGGAGCTGTCGTTTGCACCTGCCTTTGGAATGTTCTATTAACAAGAAGGTAAACCATGTCACCCGGTTGTGTGAATTCAACTATAACACAAACAAAGCTCTGGCGTATATGGTCAGTTGGTCCGCTTGCAGAAAGCATGCGAAAGGCACTCTACCGAATCTTCTGGTGGACTCAGCGAATTTGACATATGTTGACAACACCTGAATAGCTCCGCCTAGTCAATTTTACATGCGACTACTCTACCAATCATATATCAATTGAAGGTTAA
This sequence comes from Lucinisca nassula, assembly GCA_963580285.1. NCBI lineage: Eukaryota > Metazoa > Mollusca > Bivalvia > Lucinida > Lucinidae > Lucinisca > Lucinisca nassula. The sequence continues at coordinate 102,466,185 of OY757023.1, read as the reverse complement.
AAATGACTAAGTTCACAATGTGGAAAAAGTGAAAAAAATTGATCCAAAGATAAAGTCCAAACCACATGCGCATCCTCATATCATGGCAAAAACACACATAAAGTTTCAAAATAATGGGTATAACAGTGTAGGAGGAGTTGCGATGACAAGACACCCAGCATAAAATGTTGACGGAAAGACGGACGGACAACTGGACAGATGGATGGAAAGTTGCACGCCTCTGACTCTTCCTGCTAAAGCAGGTGCGACAAAAATGGACTTGTCCAACATATAGCAATGAAAGAGCCAGCCTCAGTAGCTCAGTCGGATGTGTGTCTGACTGGCGATCAGGAGGATGCGGGTTCGATACCTGCCGGTGTTGACAACATTCTTTCGTGGAGATTGATCATGAAATCTTTTCTACGGTCATTCTCTCCCTTCCGCTGATTCAAGAAGGGCAGTTGTCAGTTTTGGCGAAAGAATGTGCACTGTACTAGTTAACCGCTTAGTATAAGCCTGCCCAGGAAAAGTGTGGATAGGTAAACTGACCTGCTCAAACATGACCTAAATAGTGTTGACTGGGCCATTGAACTCCAATACAAACAAAGCAATGAAAGAGACCACAGCATACACTCGGTTAATTTGAAAAAATACATTATGCAAAGTAATTTGATAGTCAGAAATGGGTGTGGCAAAATTAATTATTCAGCAGGATAAGGGTTAATAGCCTAAGCAACATACCAGCAACCATTTTGTCTTTAACACTGGGATGAGATGTGACTTTCTTTCCCTGGCCTATCTTGTGCTTTGCTAAAGCTGTTGGTGCTGCAAAATATAAATGTGCTGTTCTTTAACAAAATGTTGCAAGTGAAAGCAAAACTTACTATCCAAAGAACCAAAAGTCAGGCAGTATCTTTTCAAATATTTGGTTTGCATCACACCTACCCACCCTGCCATGCCCTGCCTTGCATAATTAGTAAACACCATATCCTTACAGAAATATAGAGCTTCTGGCTTTGTACCGGAACCCCAAAACGGGTGCCCTGGCAAACGGTGTAGGCCAAGATCAGACGTCGCAGAAAGCAGCGTCTGATCATGGCCTACACTGTTTGCAAAAAGTTTGGCCATGTTTCAAATAAATTTTGAAGAAAACACAACCCGACACCCCTTAATTTTGAAATGGACTCCTGCTATATATACTTAGTCAAAAAAGTAGCTATACCAACTTCCGGGTGAAACTCACTAAATATCTGGAAGCTATTGAGCTAAATTTGGCTGTAGACATGTAAATCGGACGTTTAGCTAGAGAATGCTGAAACTTGGATTTACCCATACCTTTCCGCTCACGAGTTGTCTTGCAATATGTGCCTATAAAGATTTTGGCAGAAAATGAACATTGCGCATGCGCAGATGACTCTTTCTGTCTAAGATGGAAAGCAATATCCCCTGAACATCGGACAACACTTTACTTTTACAATATCACATGATCTCGCATTATAAGCGAGGTTTTAATTAGTAAAATTCTCAAATTATCTCCCTTGCAATTAAAAATATAGCAATTTTCGAACTGCTATAATTTTTATTCCTGTCAATCAATGTTTGCCATTTTTTCAAAATAACGCTTTGTTTAAACCATTGCTGTTCATCATCATGATAAAACATACAGAAAAATCATTAGCATGTAGCACTATCGATTGCGATTTTCTATGGAGTTCCCATTGAAAAGTAGAAGTAAAACAAAGATCAGGAATTGATACAATTAACTTACTCCATCCATAAAAGACACCAAAGGGAAAGAAATACAAACATTAAGCGACCAGACTATAATGGAAACCTAAACAAAGGAAGGCCATATGGACAGTTACTTTCCCACAAAATGGCCATATGGCCATCCAAAATTAAAAGACACAAGTGATACACACAGTAAGTAACAAACAACAACATAAATAAATCGCCACAGAAGAGCCGCCTTGGAACGGTCAGTGGAAGATTTCCACTGGGGGGCTTAAATCGATTTTACGTGGCCACAATCCTCGCCCTTACTTCCGTCGCGATTTAGACAAAAAAGCAGGATTTGCACACAACTTCTAAGATAGCCTATTTCTCGTAGCTTATGCAACTAAGTTCCAAATCTTTTGTGAATAGACGCAAATGGTATCTCAAGAACTGCAACATGTATCAAATTTTAGAAATGTAGGGTACAGGGAAATTTTGTGATGTTAAATCATAGCATGTTTTAATGATTTTCTCTGCGAAAGTGACCCAGTGACCCCTTGGGTGTTTAAAGCAATAGTCTACAATGAAATGTTTACGAAAACAAAAACTAATGGGGCTTCTTACCAAAACATAACAAACTTTGTGTAGTTTTTATCTGTAGTAGGTGTGGTAACAGAAGCAATTTTACGTGTATGAAGTTTTTGACTAAGTATATAAGAAGGAAGATTCTATTTGGTACATCGTTAACGGATTTTTTATTAACGTGCAGGTACAGGGGCAACGTCCACATAAGTGGGTCCCTTTCCAGGTAGCTGGCTTGCTGCACGCATGGCAGATCTTACATCAGATCTCCAGGTTTGTCTATTATGAGGATCGATAGCAGAGAGCTTCCATTCTCTGAAACTCTTTCTGTTAGCTGCTTCCAGGTCATCTTGGGCCTTCCAGACCCCCGCTTTCCACCTACCTGTATGTCACAGGCAGTCTTGACTGCACAATCGGAGCGTTCTACATGTCCATACCAGTGCAGCCTTCTCTCTTTCAGGATACGGTCCAGATCCTCAATGCCAAGACGCTCAAGTAACTCACTGGACCTGATGGTGACAGTGTCCTGTGGCTTGACAATGCAGATGTTCGGATCATTGCCCTGTCATTCCGCTGTAGACGTTGGCGGTTTGGCTTTGTCAATGGCCATGTCTCACTGGCATGGAGCATTGCGCTCTGCACACAAGAGCTATACACACGGCCACGTGTTTTGAACGAGAGGTGGCGTGAAGAGAGGACTGGTAGCAACTCCTTGAATTTCTTCCAGGCTGTTTTCACACGTGATGTAGATGAAAGGTCGCAACCACCCACTGCAGAGAGCATATCACCTAGGTAGCAAAAGGAAGCTACAACTTCCAGCTTGTCGGATCCGACTTGAACTTCCCTCTGTGGTCTGCCATCTAAGGGGCGTGCAATTCCTTGGCACCGTGTACACCTGTAATCAGGGTCCTATATCAGGCGTTTGAGTCCACTGCATTTCTTGCGCACCCAGAACTTGCAGCCATTACAAAAGATACTGATGCTGCCCACTCCAGTGCGACATACAGCGCATGGGAACTGGCCTGTACTCTGCAAGAGGTCCAGACCTGTACATTTATGAACAATTTTAAAGAGATTTGCATCTATGGCGAATCTTTAGTGACTGGAACTCCAATGGCGCATTTACCATGGCTGATGTGAGCTCTTTGTTGAGACCTGTTATAGATCAGCTCCCTCAGTGAATAATTGAGTAATAAAAAACCTCAGTTTGGAGGTCAGTTGTAAAGTAGATCAAATCACGAGCATTTAGCGCAAATGATTTGTCTAGTTACAGCTAACTGACAAACTGTGATATATTGCTCTGCAATCCACACTCTATAGAGCTGATCTGTTTCAATTTTAATACACTGAAAATCGACAATAACTGAGTTTGTCTCCTTCAAATTCACCCAACCATTGGCCATTGTTGGTTGAAATCCCACCAAACATTACGGAGTATACCCCCCCCCCCCCAAAAAAAAAAAATACGGATTGTAACACATGCATTTAAGCCTTTTTGTTTTGATTTTGATGCAGGAAAATGATGTTTTCTGTCTATAATGTCAAAGATTCTTCGAGTGACATCTCAAAAATGGTTGCTTTTTGCATAGCGCTCTTCTTCTGATTGATTTTTGTTGTGCCTACTATTAGCATGGCGCAATAAAGGAGTCAAACATCCCCTTGTCAAGCCATCAACATTTGCAACCACGCTAGCATTCACCCAAATGGCCAAGTTGGTGGATGATGATGATGATGATTTCGTGTTTAACGAAGCGTCAAGTGGTTACCCAAGTTGGTGGAATTCTTATTTATAGAATAAATAACAGTTCCTTTTCATTGCTTATATTCATTACGCAAACACGCCTATACAAATACATTGCCACCTTTATCACCGAAAAAAGGAAAATTTTATGATGAAAAAAAGTGATATTTTTTCTTATTTCCGCTCAAAATATAGATTGTGGGCACTCGTTAGAACCGCCTCATCCAGGCGGTTCTAACAAGTACCCACAATCTATATTTTAGAGCAGAAATAAGAAAGATAAGGTATACCCCCAGAAACCCCAGTTTTACTAATCTATATTTTAGAGCAGAAATAAGAAAAATAAGGTATACCCCCAGAAACCCCAGTTTTACTATATAAAAGTGGGGTTCAAGGGGGTTTAAATTATATAGGCGTGTTTTCGTGATGTGGTGTGCTATGTTAGCATTAGGGATAAGTTAGGTAGATGAGTTTCATAGTTTATCTGTTTGTTGACTGTACCTTGTGTCATCTCAATGAGGCAAAGTAGAAGTAAAACAAAGATCAGGAATCGATACAATTAACTTACTCCAACCATCAAAGACACCAAAGGGAAAGAAATACAAACATTAAGCGACCAGACCATAATGGAAACCTAAACAAAGGAAGGCCATAAGGACAGTTACTTTCCCACAAAATGGCCATATGGCCATCCAAAATTAAAAGACACAAGTGATACACACAGTAAGTAACAAACAACAACATAAATAAATCGCCACAGAAGAACCGCCTTGGAACAGTCAGTGGAAAGATTTCCACTGGGGGGCTTAAATCGATTTTACGTGGACACAATCCTCGCCCTTATTTCCGTCGGGATTTAGACAAATAATTTGTTCAGTCCGCATGAAGGCCTCCTAACTCATCAGTGCAACATCTCCGTGAACACAAAAAATCAAAGAACCACAGAGGTGAGACAACGGTGAGGACTCGACAGCAAGAATCCACTGAAATGCTGGAGCAAAAGAAAACCAACAGTTAGACTCCGATGGGCCCGACCAGAGACAGAGAACATCAGGCACCAACCAACATTACCAAGAATTAGATCTCTCTAATTCTCAATAAGCCTTTACGTTGGAGCCGTCATAGAACCTGAGGCCTGACCCACCGGCGTGCAATTAAAGAGGGAAGCAAAGTTGCCAACCGTGATTGGGTTAACTACCATGCATGCAGTCTGTCGCATAACATCCATGTTGTACCCAATCTTTTTATATCGAAGAATGGTTTTACGAAATTGGGTGCTGAAGTCATTGCGGTTATATATTTTTCTGAATTTATATACTAAGTCACCATAAAATTCGGGTTCCGATAGACCTTGTTGCAGAAGAGATTTAAGTCCAATATTGAATTTTGAAATTAAATCAGAATGGCGCCTATAAAATTTTGAAAATGCTTTGCGTAGTTTATGGTACCGATAACCCTGATTAAGGAGTTTAGCCGCTAATAATTTATTACGAGTGTTGAAGTCAGTTACATGACTACACACTCTAGCAAATCAAATTAATTGCGAAATATAAACGCCATAGGATGGCGCACGAGGAACATCACCATCCAAAAAAGGAAAATTTACAATCTCAAAATCAAAGTCATCGCATTTATCATAAATTTTGCACGAAACAAACCCATCTACAATAGATAGATGTAAATCCAAAAACGGGGCCTCGGTATCAGAAGAATTTGCTTTATTTAATTGAAGTTCTGGGGGGTAAATCTGACTGATCAAACCATCGAAATAGGTATTATCAATATTTAATAAATCATCTAAATATCTAGAAGTGGAGCTAAAAGCTTCAATAATTTCAGATTGGTTATCAATGGAAAGCGACAACATGAAGTCTCTTTCATAACAATACAAGAACAGATCAGCCACAAGAGGTGCGCAATTCGTACCCATCGGAATACCCACAATTTGTCTAAATAACTTAGTACCGAATCTAATATAAATATTGTCAAGTAGAAAGGTGAGGGCATCACACACTTTCTGACATGACCAAAGTGTATAATTCTTATGCTCTTTAGAAGTGAAAAATGCATTTCTGACATTACATGCAAGATAGAGTGAATCTTCTCTGTGAAAAGCCCATTCAATTAAATCATTAAGCTTTTCTTTTATAAGATTATGAGGAAGTGTAGTGTAAAGAGTGGAAAAAAATCGTAAGTAGACAGACCTGAAGCACAAAAATGTCTGGATTTCAATTTATTTAAAACCTCATTCGAATTTTTTATAGACCAAAACAGATTTCTTCCTGATCTTTCAAAGACTTTATCACAATATTTAATCACATGCATTTTAATAGCAGTAAGACAGGAAGTTAATAATTTAGAAAGTTCAGTGGTAGTGCAAGTCTAATGAGTACATGCAACATACCATTATTCTATAGAATATCAGAAAGATGGTAATCGGAAAGAAAGTATCAGGAAAAAAGTATCAGAAAAAAGTATCAGTTTTAGGTAGTAAAAAAAGTATCAGGAAAAAAAAGTATCAGTTTTATCCATATTCGCTTCTGATGTTACAATATGATGATTGGGATACTTTTGTATGTTTTGATTTGTTTTTCAGTTCAATAATCAATTTTGCAAGCTATCTCTGTAATCCTTGCTTTAAAAGGGATGAGAGGTCACTACATCTCAATGTCTGGAAAAAGTCCCACAAATGGAAGCAACATCTCCAAAATGACCTATATAGGGTAGAGGGGGATGTTAAATCTCCAGTTAAACAAACTATAAAGTGTGCTAGTTGGACTTCCATGCTCATAAACCCTATTTGGTTTCACTGGGCGGCAGGGCTTGAGATGAAATTTCATATCATTGTCTGGTAAAAGTCCTACAAATTGGAAGCAATAGCTCCAAAATAACCTATATAGTGTAGACGGGCACTTTAAACATCAAATCGAACAAACAAAAGTGATGAACTCTATTTGGTTTCATTGGGTGGCAGGGCGTGAGATGTCACCTCATCTCAATGTCAGGCAAAAGTCCCACAACATGATCTGAGATGCTACATGCATCAGATACACTAAAATTTACCCTATTTAAAGATGGCAACTGCATTAAAATCTTAATTCTATATCTATAAACTATCCTTTTTACACGAAACTGATACTTTCTTCCTGGTATTTTTTTTTCTTTTTCTTGATACTTTTTTTTTCTGATACTTTTTTTCCGATACATGTACTTTTTTCCTGATACTTTTTTTCCTGATACTTTCTTTCCTACATTCTAGAAAGATATCCCTTAATTATCCCCATTACGGTATCCTTCCTGACCTGGCATTATTATAAACCCTCAGTGGTTCTAACTAACACAGTCTAGATATAACAATCTTACATGGGTGTGAGAGGTGGATGGAAGGGTTACTGTCTGGCATCAGGAGGCTTGCCGAGTCATGCCAGACAGTGATCCTTAGGGACTGATTTTCTAGTCATCCCTCACACAAATGTAGGATACTTTTTCTTGCATACATTCCACTTCTGAGTGTGGATTTTAATAATGCAGTCACTTCGGTTGCCGACGTCCGCCATTTTGTGATGACACTACAGTGATGTTTAGTGACGTCATGAAATGTGCTGTGAAGTCAACCTTAATGACGGCACATATGAGGTCGTATTCAACCAGTGCATTTATCAAACACTAGGGAATATTCGATTCTGGGTAAGAACACCAGGGTTAGAACAGAATTTCTATCCCAAGCTAGAACTATTGATTTCCTTTTCTGGTGTGCAAGAACAAAGTTTCTCAGTACTGACAGCGAAGAAATGTTATTGGACATGTTGCCAGTAACAACTGTGATTCTGATTCTGTTTTGGGGGTTGGTTGTTTATTAACTGACCCCAAAGTTATTAACTACAGAAATTTCCTAGCTGCTACTGTCCACGGGACTATTACTGACCATTTACAAAATCCAGGTCACAATTTTTTTAGCAGCGCTATTCTCCTTAGATGTCAGAGCACTGTGGAAAAAAAAAGGTTGGTTAACTGTAAGATCTGGTTTGGGCCCGTGTACTTGGACATTGGCAATTTTAAACAGTAGACCCATATCAGATGCCGCAGAGTGGTATCGGATCAGGATCTGCACTGTTTGTTTAAAGTACAGGGGCCAGTTGTTCAAAACTAACAACATCATTAGTAAATATATCATTAAAACTTTGATCAGTTAATATGGCAAATATGCTAATATTTTTGCTGAAAAAATGTGAGAAGCTTTTGCAGATGCAAAAGCTGCTCACATTTTATCAACAAAAATATCAAAATTTTAGACATTATACTTGCTAGAACACAACGATTTGATCACTAACAAGTTTGTTAAGCTAATGTTGCTTTGAACAACTGGACCCAGATATTTAAGGGTTAAAAGAAACAGTCCAGGACCATTTTCCCAGCCTACACTCAGAGACAATCAATCCACCATGCTGTCAGTGTTTTGATTTTCTTAGTTAATCAAGTTCGCATGTACTTTACCTGCACAGATTGCTCCAATGAGTCGGTCATTTTTCTCCTGATCTTGCAGTATTGACCCAACCAAAGAACTCTGAAATACATGATTATGTTGTACTTGTGAAAGCATTTGTACACCATACACACTTCTATAACAGAACAAATACTTGCTTGAGATATCATATGCAACATTTGTGTGAATTTATATAACAAGAGGCTCAATGAGCCTAACCACTCACCTGAGGAACATTTTAGTTAGCTTTTTGACTCATGAACTTTGAGCATAATTTTTTTTTGAAGTTCTTCCTAATGGAACACGGCATTGTCAATTTGGACCCTAGGGCAGGTTTGTTAGGATTAATGTAGGGGACAACTTGACATTGCTACATGCTTAATATGTAAGCGCTGGGCCTAGTGGTTTCAGAGAAGAAGATTTATGAAGTTTTTTTTTTTCATTATAAGTCTATGGGGGCTAAGGGGCCCCGGGCGTGGCCAGTTTAGATCCCAGGGGCATGATTGGCACAATTTATGTAGGGGACCACTTGACATTGCTACATGCTTAATATGTAAGCTCTGGGCCTAGTGGTTTCAGAGAAGAAAATCTTTTAAGTTTGTCCCATTGTAAGTCTATGGGAGCTAAATGTTGCCATGGCAACACCAGTTTCAATCTGAATTACCCCAAAACATACTGCATCTTCTCTTCCAATCTGATATGCTTCTCATGAAATTTAATCATGATTGGCCAAGTGGCTTTAAAGATATACTTATTTGAAAATGTGAACGGACGCCGGACCATTGGTATACCAATACCTCACATGAGCCTTCGGCTCAAGTGACCTAATAATACTAGCGGTTTCAGAGAAGAAGATTTTTTAAGCTTTTATTTCCATTATAAGTCTAGAGTATGGGGACTAAGGGGCCCCAAGGGCGTGGCCAGTTTAGCTCGCAGGGGCATGACTGGCACAATTTATGTAGGGGACCACTTGACATTGCTACATGCTTAATATGTAAGCTCTGGGCCTAGTGGTTTCAGAGAAGATGATGTTTTAAGCTTTTTTTCCATTATAAGTCTATGGGGGCTAAGGGGCCCCGGGGCGTGGCCAGGTTAGACCCCAGAGGCATGATTGGCACAATTTATGTAGAGGACCACTTGACATTGCTACATGCTTAATATATAAGCTCTGTGCCTAGCGGTCTTAGAGAAGAAGATTTTTTAAGCTTTTATTTCCATTATAAGTCTATGGGGGTTAAGGGACCCCAGGGCGTGGCAAGTTTAGACCCCAGGGGCATGATTGGCACAATTTATGTAGGGGACCACTTGACATTGCTACATGCTTCATATGTAAGCTCTGGGCCTAGTGGTTTCAGAGAAGAAGTTTTTTTAGCTTTTTTTCATTATAAGTCTATGGGGGCTAAGGGGCGATTGGGCGTGGCCAGTTTAGACCCCAGGGGCATGATTGGCACAATTTATGTAGAGGACCACTTGACATTGCTACATGCTTAAAATGTAAGCTCTGTGCCTAGTGGTTTCAGAGAAGAAGATTTTTAAAGCTTTTTTTCAATTTTAAGTCTATGGGGGCTAAGGGGCCCCAGGGCATAGCCAGTTTAGATCCCAGGGGCATGATTGGCACAATATATGTAGGGGACCACTTGACATTGCTGCATGCTTAATGTGTAAGCTCTGGGCCTAGTGGTTTCAGAGAAGAAGATTTTTTAAGCTTTTTTTCCATTATAAGTCTATGGGAGCTAAGGGGCCCCGTGGCGTGGCCAGTTTAGACCCCAGGGGAATGATTGGCACAATTTATGTAGAGGACCACTTGACATTGCTAAATGCTTAATATGTAAGCTCTGTGCCTAGCGGTTTCAGAGAAGAAGATTTTTTAAGCTTTTATTTCCATTATAAGTCTATGGGGACTAAGGGGCCCCAGGGTGTGGCCAGTTTAGATGCCAGAGGCATGATTGGCACATTTATGTAGGGGACCACTTGACATTGCTACAAGTTAAATATGTAAGCTCTTGGCCTAGTGGTTTCAGAGAAGAATATCTTTTAAGCTTTTTTTCCATTATAAGTCAATGGGAGCTAAGGGGCCCAGGGGCGTGGCCAGTTTAGACCCGAGGGGCATGATTGGCACAATTTATGTAGATTTTGTTTGTTTGTATTGGAGTTTAACGGCCCAGTCAACACTATTTAGGTCATTTTTGAGCCGGTCAGTTTACCTATCCACACTTTCCTGGGCAGGCTTATACGTAAGCGGTTAACCAGTACAGTGCACATTCTTTCGCCAGAAACTGACAACTGCCCTTCTTGAATCAGCGGAAGGGAGAGAATGACCGTAGAAAAGATTTCATGATCAATCTCCACGAAAGAATGTTGCCGACCCCGGCGGGAGTCGAACCCGCGTCCTCCTGATCACCAGTCAGACGCGCATCCGACTGAGCCAACGAGGCCGGCTCCAATTTATGTAGAGGACCACTTGACAATGCTACATGCTTAAAATGTAAGCTCTGTGCCTAGCGGTTTCAGAGAAGAAGATTTTTAAAGCTTTTTTTCAATTTTAAGTCTATGGGGGCTAAGGGGCCCCAGGGCGTGGCCAGTTTAGATCCCAGGGGCATGATTGGCACAATATATGTAGGGGACCACTTGACATTGCTACATGCTTAATGTGTAAGCTCTGGGCCTAGTGGTTTCAGAGAAGAAGATTTTTTAAGCTTTTTTTCCATTATAAGTCTATGGGAGCTAAGGGGCCCCGTGGCGTGGCCAGTTTAGACCCCAGGGGAATGATTGGCACAATTTATGTAGAGGACCACTTGACATTGCTAAATGCTTAATATGTAAGCTCTGTGCCTAGCGGTTTCAGAGAAGAAGATTTTTTAAGCTTTTATTTCCATTATAAGTCTATCGGGGCTAAGGGACCCATGGGCGTGGCCAGTTTAGACTCCAGGGGCATGATTGGCACAATTTATGTAGGGGACCACTTGACATTGCTACATGCTTCATATGTAAGCTCTGGGCCTAGTGGTTTCAGAGAAGAAGATTTTTTTTAGCTTTTTTTCCATTATAAGTCTATGGGAGCTAAGGGGCCCCGGGGCGTGGCCAGTTTAGACCCCAGGGGCATGATTGGCACAATTTATGTAGAGGACCACTTGACAGTGCGACATGCTTAATATGTAAGCTCTGTGCCTAGCGGTTTCAGAGAAGAAGATTTTTTAAGCTTTTATTTCCATTATAAGTATATTGGGGTTAAGGGACCCCGGGGCGTGGCCAGTTTAGACCCCAGGGGCATGATTGGCACAATTTATGAAGGGGACCACTTGACATTGCTACATGCTTCATATGTAAGCTCACGGCCTAGTGGTTTCAGTGAAGAAGATTTTTTTAGCTTTTTTTTCCATTATAATTCTATGGGGGCTAAGGGGCGATTGGGCGTGGCCAGTTTAGACCCCAGGGGCATGATTGGCACAATTTATGTAGCGGACCACTTGACGTTGCTACATGCTTAATATGTAAGCTGTGTGTCTAGCGGTTTCAGAGAAGAAGATTTTTTAAGCTTTTAGTTCTATGGGGGGTTAAGGGACCCCGGGGCGTGGCCAGTTTAGGCCCCAGGGGCATGATTGGCACAATTTATGTAGGGGACCACTTGACATTGCTACATGCTTCATATGTAAGCTCTGGGCCTATTGGTTTCAGAGAAGAAGATTTTTTAAGTTTTTCCCATTGTAAGTCTATGGGAGCTATATGTTGCCATGGCAACAAGAGTTTCCATCTGATCTGCCCCAAAACATAATGCATCTTTTCCCCCAACCTGATAATGCTTCTCATGAAATTTAATCATGATTGGCCAACTGGCTTTAAAGATATACTTAGTTGAAAATGTGAACGGACAACGGATGACGGACGCCGGATCATTGGCATACTAATACCTCACATGAGCCTTCGGCTCAGGTGAGCTAAAAATCCATCTATAAAAGTAGGCCCTGGAGTGATGATAAAAATAGCCATAGTGACCTTGACATTGAGTACATGACCTTGAAAGTAAAACTTGCTGGAGATATTAGCATAAGCAACATTTGTGTGAAGTTATATTAAAATCTGTCAATAAATATAGGCGCTAGAGCAATGACAAAGTTTTTCTTAAGATAGCCATAGTGACCTTGACATTGAGGTCATGACCTTGAAAGTCGAACTCACTCAAAAAATGTAAAGCAGTATCTATCACCATTCCAAGTCTCAAGTAAATTTGTTCGAAGGCAACCAAGTAATGATCTTAAATCTTCAGTGCAAAAACATAAAAGTCCTTAGTCTGTGACCTTGATCCAAAGGTCACGGTCATGTATTGTGATGCTGCTGATAAAAACTTTTGACTAGTACCTATCACCAGCCCAAGTATGAACTTAATCTATCAAAAGGTAAATAAATAATGAGCTCCTAATAACTTTAACATAAGAATTCTAAGTCAGTGATCTTGACCCCAAGGTTATGGTCATGAGTGCTGATGCTGCTGCTAAAAAATTGAGACAAGTATATATAACCATACTGAGTTATAACTAAATCCATCCAAAGATAAAGAAGTAATGAGCTCCTAAAAACTTTAATACAAAAACTTTAACATTAAAATTCTAAGTCTGTGAGCTTGACCTTTAGGTCATGGTCATGGGTGCTGATACTGCAGATAAAAACTTTAGCCCAGTATGTATCACAATACCAAATATGAACTTAATCCATGTTCACATTATGAGCAACTAAAAAGCTGATCATTTGTGGATGCCGATGCCGGGGGTAGTAGAATACAGTCAAACTTCAATGGCTCGAACACCTTTGGGACCATGCGTATCTGTTCGAGACAGGGGTAGTTCGAGCCACTGAGGGCTACTGTTAGGAGGAATAATAAGATTCTTTTGGACATTTTTCCGGTGTTATATAATGCAAATGTATGCTGTGTAAACTCATTAGGATCGCCTCATTGAGGCGATTCTAATGAGTACACACAGCATACATTAACAAAATAAAAGACTAAAATCTCCTAAATTATTCCCCGCTATTTCTTATATAGAGGATTTCCCAAGGGGCTCAAGAAAGGGTTCGACTCATCCATAGTAAACGAGCCATCGATGTTCGAGCGACCGAAGTTCTACTGTCGCTTACCGGAATGTGAGCTAACAAGAGGACCTTGTTGGTTCTCAGCGTTCAACAATGCTGAAAAGTAGGTCAAGGTCAATGTAACTCCATGTCCACAACATTCACATATCTAGAGAATGTAATTCTTAACATACAGTCGAACTTCAATGGCTCGAACACCTTCGGGAACTCGAAAATCTGTTCGAGACAGTGGTAGTTCGAGCCACTGAGGTTACTGTCAGGAGGCATAACGAGATACTTTTTGACATCTTTTCGGGTTTCTATAATGAATATGTATGCTGTGTGTACTCATTAGAATCGCCTCATCGAGGCGATTCTAATGAGTACACACGGCATACATTTGCAAGATAAAAGACTTAAATCTCCTTAATTACCCCCCACTTATTCTTATGTAGAGGATTTCGCTAGGGGCTCAAGAATGTGTTCGACTCAGCCATGGTAAACGAGTCATCGGTGTTCGAGCCATCGAAGTTCTACTGTATCAATGTCTCCTTTATCTGCAAGTTTCAAGAAAGTCCAAAACCACTGGAACTAAGCAGCATAAAGCATGTTACTTACAGGTATCTTTAGCAATCAAGGGACACAACTACGTATCAGCTGTGGGGAAGAGAAATCAGGATACTGAAGGGGAAGGAATACATCTTCGGGGGAGGCAACTCCTGCAAAAGTATTTTTGTCTCCCATATCAATAGGGGTCAACTCTTAAAGGAAAGAATTTGCTCCTGACGAACGAATTCTTTCCTTAATAGGAGTAGATTCCTTTTTCAGTGGGACAGGGCTTAAAGAAAAGTGAACAGAAAGTCCCAAGAGTTGTATCCCTTTGAAAAATGGCAGAAGAATCTGCCAGGTGTTCACATTCCCCTTAAGAAGATGCCACTGTGGATACTGGGGTAAAGTTTGCAGACAATCCACTGGGGCTATTCTTATGAACTGGCCACAAGCCTCAAGTTTTTGAAAAAATTGTAAGAAAAGTGACTGAGGGCTACCCTAATTAATCCCACTTTTCTCTCTATACAAAGGGTATCCAGGCATACTCAAAACACCAACTTTTAACATGACGTTGAATGTAGATTGTTGGAAGATAAATAAAACCTTCTCATAGAGATAGTTCTATTAAATGGGTACGGTCCACAACCTGGTATTTAGGACAATGTATATATCCAAGTGTACACACCATTTGTCAATATCTGCTTATGTATAATAAAATCATCATATTTTGTCTCAGGCTATCAATTTATCTGCAGTGAAATTACTTGCCGATATATATATTACGAGAAGAACTTTAAAATGTATATGCTACCATCCTGTCATTGTTTCATGTCTATATAGTGATGTTGGTTGGTTGGTTGATTTGAGGTTTAACGTCCTGAAGAATGAAATGAAAATGATTAAATTACACCCCACTTTTCTCTATATACAATGGGGTTTACCAGACTGTTCATGATAGATTTTCCAGCAAGATGTAATACTTTACCAGAAAAACATCATAAAAATGTGCCTATTTTATTCTGACCCCCTTGAACCACAATTTGTTACGTAGTAAAACTTGGAATTACAGGGGTAAACCTTATTATGTCCCTGGTAGCGATAGCAGGGACATATTGTTTATGCCCTGTCTGTTTGTTGGTTTGTTTGTTGGTTTGTATGTGGACAACTTTAACGTTGGTCATAACTTTTGAACAGATGGAGGTAGAGTATCCATATTTGGCATGAAGGTTCCTTGTGACAAGAGCTTCACATTCATGCAAAGAAAATTTGACCTGTGACCTTGACCTTTGACCTACATAAAAGAAAAACATAACATTGGTCATAACTTTTGAACCGCTTGGGATACAGCCTTCATTTTTGACATGTATGTTCCTTGTGACAAAAGCTTTACATTCATGCAAAAATTTTGACCTGTGACCGTGGCCTTTGACCTACTTAAAATAAAAAATAACATTATTCATGCAAAAAAAATTTGGACTGTGACCTTACCTTTGACCTACTTAAAAGAAGAAAATAACATTGTCATAACTTTTAAACTGCTTGAGATACAGCCTTCATATTTGGCAAGTTTGTTTCTTATGACAAAAGCTTAACATTCATGCAAAAAATATGACCTTGACCTTTAACCGACTTAAAATAAAAAAATAATATTTCGGTCATCACTTTTGAACCATTTGAGATACTACCTTCATATTTTGCATGTAAGTTCCTTGTGACAAGAGCTTTACATTCACACAAAAAGTTGACCTCTGACCTTGACCTTTGACCTACATAAAAGAAAAAGTTAACATTGGTCATCACTTTTGAACCATTTGAGATACAGCCTTCATATTTGGCATGTAGGTTCATTGTAACAAGAGCTTTACATTCATGCAAAATATTTTGGCCTGTGACCTTGACCTTTGTCCAACTTAAAAGAAAAACAACATTTTGGTCATAACTTTCGAACCATTTGGGATAGAGCCATCATATTTGGCATGCATGTTCCTTGTGATAATAGCTTTACATTCATGCAAAATATTTTGACCATGACCTTTACCTTTGACCTGCTTTAAAGAACAAATAAAATTGATCATAACTTTCGAACAGTTTAAGATAGAGCCATCATATTTGGCATGTAAGTTCCTTTTGCCAAGGGCTTCCTACCCAAACCAAAAGATTTGACATGTGACCTTGACTTTGAACTGTGACCAACTTTGAAAAAAAAAATGACCATGCCCGGGGACATGTTCATGTTTCACAAACACATCTTGTTTTTTTTTGCTTCTGCTCTAAAATATAGATTGTGTGTACTCGTTAGAACCGTCTACAGGAGGCGGTTCTAAAGTGTAATCACAATCTGTATTTCCAGAAATAAGAAAAATATCACAATTTTTCATCTGAAAATTTTCGTTGTTATTTTTTTGGTACTTGCAATTGAAAAGTCAATGGAATCAGATAGCTGATATTTTTTTAACATCAAAAATGTGGTTATAAAAATAAGACTCTTACCTCAGCCATATTCTGTGCCCCTTTAAGCCCTCCTGGGCAGACAACTACATCATATGGTCCTGCTTTCTGGGCTTGATCAAGTGGGGCATCCGGTACCAGTTTCACATTTCGACTACACAGTACTGGAGAATCACCTTCTAGACCTGCCACTGTGACTTCTACCTGAACATGCAGAAAGTAACCATTAAGATAACACATCCATGGGCCACCCCAGCCCATTGGAGCTTGGAAAAATAGATTGGGCTGCATGATGCTTTCATGCAGAGCCTATACTGGCCGCACGAGTACTGATAATCCACTTAGAACGTCTAAGGCTGCACAGGAAAATTGCTGTAAGTTGGCCCGTCCATGCTTATAAACCCTATTGGTTTCATTGGGGGGCAGGGATTGAGATGTCATTTCATCTCAATGTCGGGTAAAAGTCCCACAAAATTGGATGCAACGTCTCCAAAATGACCTTAACAGTGTTGACGGGGATGTTAAATCTCAAATCAAACAAACAAACACACCCATGGGCGATGATGCTTTCCTTCCATTCCCCTTGGTAGTTTTCTTATTTCTGCTTGGAACGCAGTCTCTTGGTACACCACAATCTCATTACAACACAGTTCGTTATAACACAGTTTTTGATATAACATGGTTTCAAGATGGATCCCAAAAATGTGTAGATTAAGTAGAACAAGAGCTCCGCAAGCGGGGCATTATACACCCGTGGCAATTGGTAAGATGGAGCATATACATGTGTATATACTGACTGTTGTACAAGTTTGGGTTTGTGGAATGTAACCAAGGAACAATATGTGCTCCATATATTCATACCTGGCACTATTAATAACCCTCAATGGCTCAAACTACCTGCCTCCAACAAATTTTCATGGTGGGTAATATTTGGTGGACCACAACCTCAAAATAATATAGGCATAACTCTGGCAATAAGTGGGTGGACTGTAACCTTGAAATAATATGCGCTGCTCCACATCATAGTCTAACTATATGTAAAGTTTCAGCTTCATTAGATGTAAAATGTGGGAGGCATTACCCAGAACAAAATATGTTTAGAAAAATATGTAAACATGGTGAAAGGGAATAACTCTGGTAATATTTGGCGGACTGTACCTCAAAATAATATGAACTGTTCCACATCATGGTCTTATTATATATGTAAAGTTTCAGCTTCATCAGATGTAAAATGTGAGAGGAAATATCTGGAAATGGAATGTTTAGAAAAATCTGTGAAACTGGTATAACTCTGGATTGGTAATATTTGGCAGACCATAACCTCAAAATGATATGCGCCATTCCATATCATGGCCTTATTGTATGTAAAATTTCAACATCATCAGATCTAAAATGTAGGAGTTATCCGGAAACAAAATTGTTTACAGAATTTTTCAAAGGGGCATTATGAGCGAACTCTATTATTATTTGGTGGACAATAACCTCGAAACAATATGTGCTGCCCCACATCATGGTCTAATTATATATGTAGTTTCAGCTAAATCAAATGTAAAATGTAGGAGGAGTCATCCAAAAACCGAAATGTTTACAAAAAAATTCAAAGGGGTATCACTCTTTTAAGATCTGGTGGACCATAACCTTGAACCAATATGCACTGCCCCACATCATGGTCTAACAATGGATGAAGTATCAACTTGATCGGATGTAACCTGTAGGATGAGTTATCCGGAAACGAAATGTTTCCAAAAAAATTCAAAGGGGGCATAACTCTATTAATATTTGGTGAACCATAACCTCGAAACAATAAGCGCTGCCCCACATCATGGTTTATGTTTGAAGTTTCAGCTTGATTGGATGTAAACTGTAGGTGGAGTTATCTGGAAACAAAACGTTTACAAAAAAATTCAAAGGGACATAACTCTGTTATTATTCGGTGGACTGTAACCTCGAAACAATATCCACTGCCCCACATCATGGTCTAACTATGTATGAAATTTCAGCTTGATCGGATGTAAACTGTAGGGGGAGTTATCTGGTAATGAAAAGTTTACAGACGGATGGACAGACTGCGGGGGACATAACATAATACGACTGTTTTTCAAACGGGCGTATAAACATGACCATTTTTTCCTATATAATCTATACAGTTGTGTTTGGATATATACCATTATGATCTGAAGTATTGGGAGAGATAGGCCTATGCAAATAGTGTAGACCCAGATCAGACTGCTCCTGAAGGTCTGATCAGGATCTACACTGTTTGCCATTCTGTCTGCACCTTTTTGGACTCCTTATAGGATCGTGAAACAAATTTGTCAGAATTTTAGAAGTCCTTACGGTGTCCGAATTTTTACAGTACTTGTCCACAGCACCGATACAAAGCTAATTACAGGAAAACTTTCAATGTTTTTTTTTTTGGCGGAAATATATGTTAACGTCCCTGTCAACACTGTATAGGTCATTTTTGGAGACATTGCAAGCGAGTGTTTGAGTTTTACATCTCACCAACAGCTAAGGACATACGGAGACGGGACCTCGATTTAAAGACTCATCCGAAAGTCTGCAGAAGCCCAGGATAGATCCTGTGACCCCTGATTTACAAGGGGAGTAGCATAACCACTACACCATGGAGGCTTCTGTTGGAGACGTTGCTTCCAATTTTGTGGGACTTTTACCAGACATTGAGATGGAATGACATCTCAAGCCCTGTCACCCAATGAAACCAATAGGGTTTACTAGCATGGACGGGGCGACTTGCACTGCTTTGCCTGGGCAGGCTTAGATCCTCTAAGCAGTTTACCAGTACTCGTGTGCGGTCGGTTTCAGCTCTGCGTGGAAGCATCATGCAGCCCATCTATTTCTTTAAGCCACGATGGGCGGGGACCGCGAAATTTGTTGTGGGTATACTTGTTAGAATCTCCTCACTACATGTTTTTATGAAAAAAAAGAAAAAAAAAGAAAAACTAGAGCTGTCAGTGGAACTGACTAGGGCCCCGGCAGCGCTATCAGAGAAGTAGGAAAAAATTTGTGGACGGACAGACGGACAGACAGACAGACAGACGGACGAACAGAGTGATTACTATAGGGCACCCACACTTTCAGTGCGGGGCCCTAATAAGACAGTTATGGAGGATAAAAAAATTTGTGGACGGACAGACGGACGGACAGACGGGCGGACAGACAGACGGACGGACAGAGTGATTACTATAGGGCACCCACACTTTCAGTGCGGGGCCACATTATGGTTAACATTTCTGCCAAGTAATATTTAAATCCATCCAGGAATAATAACAAAGTTATTAATTGGACACAGGAAAGACCCTTTTCTGACCTTTAACCTCTAAGTATGACCTTGACCTTTGAGGTACGGACCTGAGTCTTGCGCGCAACACTCCATCACATTATGGTTAACATTTCTGCCATCCAGGAATAATAATAAAAAGTTATTAATTGGACACAGGAAAGACCCTTTTTTGACCTTTAACCTCTAAGTATGGCCTTGACCTTTGAGGTACGGACCTGAGTCTTGCGCGCAACACTCCATCACATTATGGTTAACATTTCTGCCAAGTAATATTTAAATCCATCCAGGAATAAGAAAGTTATGGAGGATAAAAAAATTTGTGGACGGACAGACGGACAGACAGACAGACAGATGGACGGACGGGCGGACGGACGGACGGACAGAGTGATTACTATAGGGCACCCACACTTTCAGTGTGGGGCCCTAACAAGCTTTCGTAGGATGCATATATAGTAGAGGTACCTTGTGGGGTTACTAATGTAAAGTCTATGGAGACTTTAACCCCATAACGCACCACTGTACAGAGTTTTAACCCCACATACGAAATTTTTAACCCCACTAACTGAAAAGTTACTGTGCCTTACGGAATAAACCCCATTAAGTTGAATTGGGCAGAATCCTAACCCCACTAGGTACCTCTCGTCTGCCCGGACGGACGGACGGACGGATGGACGGATGGACGGACGTTCTCACGAACGGAAACTTAAGTGGCTAGGCGTCGGCATATTGACTACTTAAGCGGCAAATTCTCTTAAGCGGCAAGCCACCTAAGAGCGAATTTTTGCCACTTAAGTACCCAAATAACGGAATAAACCCCATTTGGACTCACGAATATATACTTAAGTGTCAAAATGTCCAAATTTTTTGCCCCCTAAATGTCGTTTCGTTGGTGCGGACGGACGGACGGACGGACGGACGGACAGAGTGATTACTATAGGGCACCCAACCTTTCAGTGCGGGGCCCTAACAAGCTTTCGTAGGATGCATATATAATAATCAGCACAGCTCGTCTGCCTGCTTAATTGGCACTATTCAGATATTAAAGGTGCATTAGGCCAAAAAAAAAATAGGTGTGTTTCAGGTTTCAGCTTGAAAAAAATTAGGTGGGGAAGGTCGATTTAATTTTTTTTTTTATCTTAATTTTTTATTTTGTTTATACACTGTATAGAGCATTTCTGCGGAACTACATGTATTTAAAGATGCATAAACTTTGATGTAAAGGTACAATCAAATAAAAACTGAAACATGAATTATATTCTATGTATTTATTTTTTCCATTACAATTGAGCCAGGGCAAAGCAAATCTTAGAATTCTTTGCGTTTGGCTTTACGGCCCTTTCAAGATTATTTTGCTCATATCGAAAAATGGTGTTAATTCATGGATAATTTTCCTCATGTCTCAAGGACATCATGTGGGTACTCATTTGAACCATCTCACCAAGACAGTTAAAATGAATACCTGCAACATGTTTTCGTTGAGAAATAAGGAAAATTATTCTACAATTATCATCATTTACAGTCTACTGTGGGCTTGCACTGTTTGCTTATGCCATGTCTGAGGAAAGCCATTCTTATATAAGTCAACTCTAGAAACATTTTCCTAAAGGTGAAATGTGATTTCTGATGCACATGCAATTGTATATCAAAAAATTTGTTATGACCATCCTTGAGGGGTATTTGGGTGAAATATTCTCCCTAAGCAAGCTGACTTCTCACAATCTTGAGCTAAGGGAGAAGTGAAAATGTATAGATTATGTAGGAGAATCTAAAATTTGGACCAAAACTTCGCCTTGAAATCCAGAAATTATGGCAAACTTCTCCCCGTCGGCAACCTCTAGGATGGTCCCTACACATGTACATCCTACGATATACTGCAGGAGGCCTGACATCCTTATATAAGCCATGATGTAGGAAAAGAGGTTATTAAACATCTATTCAAATACATTGTAATTTTTAAAAAAAAAAAAACATGAAAATTTTGATATGAAGAATTGTGATATTTTTCTTATTTCTGCTCAAAACATAGATTGTGTGTATTCATTAGAACTGCCTCCATGAGGTGGTTCTAACAAGTACCAACAATCTCTGGTTAAGAAAGGAAATATGATAAATTTGTATACCCAGTAATATAGAGATTAATACATCTTTAGTTTAAAATACGGGAATATTTCCCGAGAGACTTGCAAAGCAAGTAAACAAACGAGTGCGATAGCACGAGTTTTTTTTATAAGATTTGCAGGTCTCCAGGGATATACTTCTCATATTTTAAACTAAAGATACATTAATTTATATATTACATTTATCAAATTAGCCGTTTGTTTTCTTTCAAACGTCTAAAACCGACGTAATTTGCGTTATGACGTTACGTTATTTGTCCAAATTTTGGCGCGTCACTGTGCTTGATAACGTTCGAAAGGAAATAAATCCCTGTTGTAAGTCATATTTTCCTCTAGGGAAATATCATTTGAGCCAGCACATGAGATTTTGGTACTTATCGCATGTGCGATCCTCGAAGGCTCAGGCGGGACTGGGCATCCGCCCAGTCCCGCCAGAGCCTTCGCTGCTCGCACACATGTAGTATAGAACTACACGAAGGTTCAGACCAAAAATTAGACATTTAGCTCCACTAGATGGCTTAGCATGCGCATTTGAATTGGTACTTATCGCATATGCGATCCGCGAAGGCTCAGGCATGACTGGGCTGGATGCCCAGTCCCGCCAGAGCCTTCGCTGCTCGCACACATGTAGTATAGAACTAGACAAAGGTTAAGACCAAAAATTAGACATTTAGCTCCACTAGATGGCTGAACATGCGAATGTGAAGAATGCAATTACGGAGGACGATAAGGACCAAAATGTCGTGCCATGGCTCATTTCTAGTTCCTTCGAACATTACTAAAAAAAGCACCAAAAATGTAATATACCTAGTTATTAGTCACATAGGTATGTTATCTGGATGTGGATGTGCTGGTTTATTGTAGAAGTTGCTGTGCTTCAGCAGAATTAATCTCAATTGTATGGTTCATGAAACATATTTGAATCAAAGCACTGAGAGTACTGGTGGGTCGATTGTCTTCAAATGTAAGTAGGGCAACTAATCCTGAACTTAGGTTTAAATTGTTTCATTTAACTCTTTTATTCTAGTTTTAAGTTTTAAGCAAAATTTAAGCAAAAAGTTTTAAGCAAAATTTTATATTGTAGATATTGATCAGCCTCCTCATTCTGGGTCTACACTGTTTGCCGAAACCACCCTATGATTCCATAATAACCCTCTTTAGTCTAACGCAACACTCTGAGATTACTGTGGCTATTTTCGATACAAAAGGTTGGAATAAAAGCATATGGCTGAAAGAAGTTTACTCAAGGAACTTTTGTATAAAAAAAATTGTCTAAATATCTGCAAAGGCTTGGCAGTTAATGTCATTATTCATTTTTATTCATTTTTCCCCACTAGAAGTCAATGGAATCTCTTAAGTTGCCATAGCAACCAATCTAAAAAGCCGAATTTCATATAAAAAACAAAACCTGTTGAGGCTTATATGGAGAATTTTTTCAGTAAGTCCCAGCCTCATAGAGTATATGATGATACGTCGTGCGAACATACCTCTTACAGCCGCATTACTGTTGCAATTTTTAACGTACCCGGTAGATCAGCTAAATAAGCGTGCGCTAAAGCTCAATTTTATTTGCTTCTTCATACATGCCACGCCATGCGAAAAATCGTTTTCAAACATTTTCCCACAACGAAGACTCGACTCAGCATGTGCGTCTGCGGAGTCTGATTAGAGTTGTTGTTGAGTGCTACAGGGCTGCACCTTGAACGAAAACATTTAAGGCTATGAATAGCACTAACTTAGCGGGCTGGTTGTTGCCTAGATTGCTTAAGGAACACTTCTATAAAAGTTCTGTCCCAATATCTGCAAAGGCTTGGCAGTTAATGCAATTGTTCCCAATATAAGTTTATGGGAGCTCTAAGTTACCATAGCAACCAAACTAAACAGCCGATTTTCATAAAAAAAACACAAACTTTCAATCCCCCAGCCCAAGCATGCTACAGATAATATTGGACCCAATCGGCGCAGTGGTTTCAGAGGAGATGTCGTTTGAAAGTGTTGACGAAGACGACGGACAACTGCCTATCCTATAAGCTCCCCCGGAGCCTTCTGCTCTGATGAGCTAAAAAAAATGGTGGCCCCATCAGGGATACAGACTAACAGGCGCCCAGTCGCCCAAATTTTTGCCTGGGCGCCTAAATTTTGAATAAAAATGCCTATTAACTTAATGTAAAATTTGAATTTATGGCAGTTTGGGCGCCTAAAGCAAAATGCTTAGTCTGTATCCCTGCCCATATTTTTCCATATAAAGCTAAACAAAAAAAGTCAATTACGTGAATTTTGGTTACAATCAATCAACATTATTGCATGGTAAATTAGCGTGAAATGTTGCTAATCATTCAATCATCTCAACGATCCTGGCACCGACAAACCAGCCGTAATGGTAACCCAGAAACCCTGAGCGCCAAGGGGGTAAGCTATTTGCTACCAATGTCTCGGCAGAGTATCAAACCCACAACCTCCCTATCTGCAGGCAGATGCTCAACCATAGCTGAGCTATTGCGGGCGGTTTAATACCTCCATTACGAAATGATAAATGCTATATGATCATGTAATCTGATTAGGGTCTAAATTGCTAAAATCTGACCATATAGGTTCAGTCTGATCTAATAGGCCTGCTCTGCTTCGCTGACAGTGACAGTCACGTGAGTGGTAGGTTCAAATCTTGATTCAGCCTCACCACAGTATGGGAGCGGATGTGAACTGGTATTTGCGATTGAAAAAAAATCCCAGATCAAACAAAAAAAATGCCCAAAGTACCATGTTGGAGTTAGCGCTATCACATTGTTATAGGGAGATAAATCAAATACCATGACATCTAGAATCGTGGTTCTTGCGAATCACATGCTACACCATCCTCCCAATAACGCAAGTGACTGATTGTCCACTGTACAAATCGCAAGTCCTGTTCAATCGCAAATGTTTGTTCACTTCTGATCTGATCTGATCTGATCTGAATTATTACTGGTGACACGTCAAATGACATCCATTCACCAGGACCTGTGAAAAGGGAAGTTAGTCCCTAGCTCTCACCAAAGAAGTAAACTGAGCTACACTGTCCTTTGCACCTTCGGCGGATGAAACAATTGAATCCGGAAGGGCATTCCAATCTCTTCCGCTCCCATACTGTGCTCACAGAGCCGGGTGATGCTTGGTCGTTGCAGGACTAGACGCTCCCCCTAGCTTGACAAGGTACTGATTGAAAACATACTTTACCTCAAAGGATTCTGAATTCTTCAGGTCAATACTACAATGGGCAACCATAACGCTACCATCCTTTCCAGTGGGTGGATGGTGTAGCTCGAAAACTTGATTTATCGCTTTCTTGTGAGGAACGAGCTCAAAACAAGTTTTAGGTGCCGACAAATGCTCACATTTCTTATATTTCAATGCAAGAAGTGAAATCGCGCCCAACTGAGCTGCCATTTTGAGAGTAGTAAACACCGAAACGCTTGGAAACTGACCGAATTAGAACAAATAAACCGCAACCGCTCGCGTAGTTCCGAGTCGTTTCGCCCCGCAATTTTTTTTACGTGTCGTTTCGCCCCGCGATTTTTTTTTTTTTGGCAATAAAAAATTTAGGGTCGGGCCTAAAACTTAGGTAGGGTCGGGAAACCGGAAACACACCTATTTTTTTTTTGGCCTTAATTTGAGCTATCCAGAAAAAATGCTTCCAAAAATAAAATACATATAGCCTGTATTTTTCTTTATAACAATACAAATGAATGCATTTTATGCAAAAATGCGAACAACTATGATGACAGGTTGGTCCAACTTGGATTACCAACTTTGGCCCGACGAACTTGTCAACATTGCGCCCATGTAGGCCCAACATATCAATGGCCATATTCGACTGGAAAGTTTCGTGAAATTTCCATGAAATTCCACACAGGAGTTGTAACATCCGATAACACAAATAAAAGATTTGATTGCTTCCAATTTTGTGGGACTTTTACCAGACATTCAGATGAAATGACATCTCAATCCTTGTCGCCCAATGAAACCGCTTTTGCTGGGCAGGCTCAGATCCACTAAACTATTTACCAGTACTCATGTTCGGTCAGTTTCAGCTCTGCGTGGAAGCATCATGATGCTGCAGCCCATCTATTTCTTCAAGCCCCGATGGCGGGGGACGAAAAGATTTGACTGGACCATGTGACCGGCTATTAAAAGAAAGGCACCACACTCCTACGTGGAATTTCACGAAACCTACCAGTCAAATACCCAGTGCTATCTGGGTAACAAATGTTTAAAAGCTGTACACGTCTATACTCAGCTTCAACGTAACAAAGAAATATCCTCTTCATATGACCTTAGCTGTTGGTGGGACGTAAATCCCAGACACACAACACAGGGTCCGGCAAATGGTACCGGGTTTTAGTAAATAACCTAAACAAAATGACATTCACCCCTCCTCTTCTGAGGACGTCTACGCTGATGACAGTCTCCATTTCCTCTGCACCTTCCGACAGAATAACGAGTGCTTTTGTCATTGTAGAATGAAACCGAGGATATTTCGCTAAATTAGGGAAAACCTTGAGCAAATTGACAAATTGCATTGACCGCCGGAACTAGAAACCAATAATTAATTTTTCAATACTGGTTCAGACAGTAGCTGGTAAACGACGTCGAACCAGTCTAAAACTTAATCTCCAGACTTTCACGATTTAATTTTTTAATAAATGCATTGATATACAGGAGATAATATATTTTTTGGTCAAACTATTCAAATAAAAGAATATCATACAATAAATCTCAAGACATCATCGATTAGAAAACGGTTTAATGCACAAACTGCGAAAGTACGCATCACTAGGTTTGAGATTATTGTTGTTTGGTTGTTATGCTGTGACCTGTCGCGGGTGTAAATTGATATTTTGACAAGAATGAAA
This sequence comes from Lucinisca nassula, assembly GCA_963580285.1. NCBI lineage: Eukaryota > Metazoa > Mollusca > Bivalvia > Lucinida > Lucinidae > Lucinisca > Lucinisca nassula. Next base: position 102,439,313 of record OY757023.1, on the reverse strand, counting down.
CTACTTTGGCACAATCCTTTTGTTCTATAAGCATATAATGAACATAATTCTTAAGTGACATAATTCTGCTCCTTTATCTGGCAGTATAATTGGGAGGATTATACAGTTATCTCATCAATTATCAAACGGGCACCTGCTGAAGTTACTAATTGGGCAAGATATGTGATCAAGATGAGCAGAAACATGAAAGCTTATTTGAAATCCACAGATGGAACATTTTCTCCTCTTGCCCCCAAAGTTACCACTGTCGGAAAAGATGGCTGTGATGTTTTGATACAGGTATATGTTGATTATAGCATGCTAGTACGTGAGGGATATAAATTAAGCTGTTAATGGTTGCATGGTAAGTTGCTTCTGATGCTGGTCAAGGTACTGGGTTTGAGCCTTAGGAATAGAGAACAATACCCGGCAGCGGGGATAAAATTTCGGTGTCCGAAAACGCTCCATTGGCATCATTTGCTGGGATGAATGCCATAAAGTGCACGGTCCTTCGGATCGAAACGTTATCGGGAGGCCCCCTGTGCAGGGAGAGTCCTGACCTGTACAGGTTAAAGACCCGGGCCCCTACCGTAATTACATGATTACTGTGTAGGCTTTCATCTTGCATACCTGGTGTGCATGTAATGTACACCTGCGAGTAATGGTCAGATGTGAGAGATTGAAGTATAAGTAGAAAGAAAGAAAATACCTGCTTTATAAGTAACATTTACAGGCATTCAGGGGTGTAAAATTCCACTCACCCACTCGCATTTGCGAGTAAGTTTTAAGGCAGGGCGAGTAAGGTTTTCAAAACTGACCTTACTTTTTCTTCATATTTGGCACCTAAATGAAAAGTTTAGACGATAAGGGCGAGTAAGTTAGAGGGAAATTTTACACCTCTGGCATTGGTATCAAAACAGCACTGTGCCCCAAGCAAGAGGGGAGAGCCATCTCCTGTGCAGGTCAAAGACCCTAACGTAATTACATGATTACTGTGTTACTAAGGCTTTTATCCTGCAGCAACATCACATTAACAAGTCTGGGAAATGGACACCCCCTAAACCCCACATAATTATTTTATAGAGAGAAAACTGGGGTTTAAGGGGGGTATACATTATTTTTCTTGATTCTGTTCGAAGACATACGTTGTGTGTACTCATTAGAACCGCCTTATTGAGGCGGTTTTAACCGCCTTGTTGAGGCAGTTTTAAAGAGCCCCAACAACCTATGTTTTGAGTTGGAATAAGAAAAATATCACAAAGTTTCATCAGAAAATTAACACTTTTGGAGATCTGAAAGAATGCACTGTGGTGCAGAGGTGTGTTGCCGTAATGAAAAATGTAATATACACCCTCTGTATCCCCTCTTGAGGTTAAGGCGAAAGCGGAAGAAAGAAATGAAAGAAAGTGAACGGTATGGACTAAATTGCTAGAATGTAAGTGACAGCTAATTTGTAAATAATGGTACAAATCCCTGCTGTTGTTTGGTATACAAAATTTCTGTATAGTGCCGTCATCTTGCAGTTCTGTTGTGCATCTTACATACATGTGGCAGAACACTACTTAGTGATCAGATCTGCATCCAATCATCATCATGTAGTGTTTCCCCCAGCTCCTAAAAAGGGCATGGTGCTGGTCAGGTAAAAGGGCACTTTCAGCATGCAAAAGTTTGTAAAAAGGGCACTTTAAATACGTACAGCTGTATAAAAAGGGCACATTCACATGCAGCACCTTGTTAAAAGGGCACATCTAACATGAAGTTTTTTTTTTTTTGGTTTGGGTTTTACGGCCCTTTCAAGATTATTTCACTCATATCGAGCCGATCATTAATCATAGGTGGGTGAAAACCGGAGTACCCGGAGAAAAACCACTTGACCTTCCGTTGCAGAACTTGGCGTCTCACATGTGACCCGAGCGAGGCTCGAACCCACGGCGGTGAGAGACCTAATGACTAAAATTCAGCGCTCATCCATTAGGCCACGGAGGCCCGTTCTCACATGAAATAAAAAGATCCTTCTCTTACCCTTTGTCTTCAATGCTGAATTATACTGCCTGCAATCTTTACTTGCGTAGAAGAGATACATGCATGTTGCATTAACCATTGGTGCAAGAAGTTCTAGTTTTGCATGCAAGCTGATCACTGATACTAACAAGATAGGTTTGGAACCTATTTGGGCCACAGATCCCATTCTCTAATACACGCACACACTGACCTGACACTGGTCAGGCACACTTTCACAGTTCATTTGTTTAATTGATGTCATTCACACCTGTTTTCAAAACATAGTAATGGCTTCTTAAATTGACATAATTAAGTACAATAAACAGGTCTGGAGGATTAACAGTCAACCATAAATGTGTCTAAAACAGTCCTTATTTAAACAGGCATAACTTTGTTATTTTTTGGTCAATTTCAGTAATTTTTATACCAAAATGTAGGGCATCATTTACACTATCTGAAAAAGGGCATGGTGCTGGAAAAAGGGGCATGGTGCTAGAGAAGGGTATGGCGCTGCCCCATGCTAAATAGGGCTGGGGGAAACACTTCAATGCAACAGGATACATGACCTACATCACAGTGGGTAGAAAAGAAAATGTAAGAAAATATATTCCAAGCCAACAGCAGCCTCAGCCCTTTTAGCTGCTCATGAGTGCAGGCTCTTAATTTTTGTTTAGGCACCAAAAAATGTTGGTAGGAAAATAAATTATTTATTGATGTCTATATTGGAATTACTGTATATTATTTCAGGAATTCTGCAGCATCACACAAAGAAACCCTTTGTATTTCTATTGTTTTTTTTTCTTAAAAATAAAAGCATCAAGACTGAGAAGTCTTTGTCAAGACTTTACTTAAGTTCACAAAATTTTAAGTGTTGTAATGTATTGTCATATCCATAATAAGCTAGACACTCAGGAATTCTGTCATACTGCTCACGTAACTTAATGGTTAAATTGTCATTGTATTTCCAGACACCTGGAGTTGACCAGCAACATGCAATAGTAGAATACAGTGAGCAGGAAGATTGCTATGTCCTGCAGGATCTCAATACAGCACAGGGTACCTATGTCAATGATGTTCGTGTTCAAAATGCTGCTGTTCGCCTTGCCCCTGGGGATATTGTGAGATTTGGCTATGGCGGAACACCTTATGAACTCAACATAGAAAATCCACCACCTGTAAGTACATGTATTACCATTAATTTTAACCCATTTTGTACTGGAAACCCCAAAACGGGTACCCTGGAAAACAGTGCAGGCCCAGATTGTATGCCGCAGGACGCGGCTCCTGATCAGGATCTACCATGTTTGCAAAAAGTTCAGCCATTTTCCAAATAAAATTTGAAGAAAACACAACCTGACACCCCTAAATTTTTAAATGGACTACTGCTGTATATAAGGAGGAAGATTCCATTTGGTACAAAAAGGGCTAACGAATTTTGTCCTGAAATGAATCTCCTGCCTTATACATGTAAATCCATTACGAAAACATGCCTACATGTATATTCAAACATTGAAAATTTTACCAGGAAAAAAAATGAACATTTTTGGATAAAAAAATTCTAATATTTTTTTATATTCCTGCTTGAAACATAAGATTGTGGATGCTCAGTTAAACGGCTTCAGCTAGATTAGGGATACTCATTAGAACTGCCTTGCTGAGGCGGTTCAAACGAGGACCCACAATCTATGTTTCTGAGCAGAAATAAGAAACATAATGTATACCCCGGTAAAAGTGGGATTTAAGGGGGTCAAAATTACAATGTGTATAGGCGTGTTTTAATGATGTAGAGCAAAAGTCTGCAGTATCTGGTCGGGGACTGCAAAGATATATAGCTATAGTGACCTGGGGAAAAGAATAAAAAAATAAATAAAAATCTTGTCAAGGTTCGTAGGTGTACAATATTCTTCTTTCCAGCAAAAATTAATGTGAAGACTTACTGTATAAGGTTCAAGAGGGTCAAAATTATATAGACGTGTTTTTGTGATGAAAAGTGGTGAGCAACATTAGAAGGAAATTAATTACCGTATTCGCCCTAATTACCGCCCATGCTCCTATAAGCGCACACCAAAGATATTTTTGAAAAGGAAATGCATAAGCACACACTTTACAGTAACCTCATCTTGAGGCACTCACGGTAAATCTATAAAAACTTACCGTTATTTCTTCAACAGGGAAGGCAATGCTTAAGTATCCCTTTCCGTCCCATTAAATATCAGTATACATCATCTCGGAAGCTATTGTTTTCGTATCAAGTGTGCGCTAATTAGGTAGATTTTTCACTACGATTTTTTGACACGATTTTGAAAAAACTAAGCGCACGGTGCGTTAATTAGGGCAAATACGGTAGTTTTGTTTAATTGGCTTATTTTATGGATTTAAAAGATGAAAACTATATATATATATATATATATATATATTTGTGGCCCCCACCCATCAGGGCTTGAAGAAATATATGGACTGCATGATGCTTCCACGCAGAGCTGAATCCGACCCACACACGAGTAATGGTAAACCATTTAGAGGATCTAAGCCTGCCCAGGCAAAGCGGTGTGAGTGTCGGACTATCCATGCTTATAAACCCTATTGGTTTCATTGGGCGACAGGGTTTGAGATGTCATTTCATGTCAATGTCGGGTAAAAGTCCCACAAAATTGGAAGCAACGTCTCCAAAATGACCTTTACAGTGTTGACAGGAACATTAAATATCAAATCAAACGAACAAACTATATATATTTTTTCTTTTATATCCATCTCATATGAAACAAAACAGTTTCGAGTTAAATCAGCTGCGTCTAGCTGCATATGATGTTGATTTTTGAAGCATGCACAAGTTTAAAAACAGCATCTGGGAAAGTGTAGGTTTAGTTTGGGGAATGGGGATTACGAGCACTTGCCAAGATAGGCATGTATGAATTGTTCCCAGCTTTTTCCATTACACCTGTCTAATGATTATTAAATGTTTGGGTGCTGACTGAAAAAAAAGTTTGGAAAAAATATTTGACACACAGCAGGAAATAGTCATTTGCGTTAGTCATTAGTTTTAAATAATTTCCTTGCAAGTGGACCTCAATATATAGCTCAGTTGGATGTGCATCTAACTGGTGATCAGGAGGATGCAGGTTTGATACCGGCTAAGTCAGCAACTTTTTTTTTTTGTGGAGATTGAACATAAAATCTTTTATACCATCATTCTCCCCCTTCCACTGATTCAAGAAGAGCAGTTGTCAGTTTCTGGCAAAAGAATGTGCTCTGTAGTGGTAAACTGCTTACATATAAGCTGGCACGGGCCTCCGTGGCCTAATGGATAAGAGCGCTGACTCTTAGTCATTAGGTCTCTCACCGCCGTGGGTTCGAGCCTCGCTCGGGTCACGTGTGAGACGCCAAGTTCTGCAACGGAAGGTCAGGTGGTTTTTCTCCGGGTACTCCGGTTTTCGCCCACCTATGATTAACGATCGGCTCGATATGAGTGAAATAATCTTGAAAGGGCCGTAAAACCCAAACCAAAAAAAAAAAAAAAAAAAAAAATATAAGCTGGCCCAGGAATTTCCCCAATGTGGATAGGTAAAGTGGCCAACTCGATATGTCCTACATAGTGTTGACTGGGTCATTTAACTCCAAAACAAACAAATGCTAATGCTGTTTACATGTATCTGACCCACTGTTGTTTAGATCAAAATATGTATTGAGTGCTCTTCTGAAGGTTTCAAATTTTTTTTTTTTTTCAAGTTTAATTTCATTTACATTGTATATTCAACTCATGTATACATAACTGCATGTTCATTGTTAGCCTCAACTAGCACCTAAAGGCAGGGTAAGATTAGTACATTCATTTTATATTGGTTTCAGTTTGTAGCTCAAGATTAGGGGTTGGGGGTTACAGTAACAATTAAAGATATTATTTTATTCCTTTATAAATACATGTATCTATGTTGTGTATGGGCTACACGATTCTAACAGGCAACCACAGCATAGTACATATCATTTGCTAAAGAGTCCTTTATTTATTTTCCTTTATCCTGCTGAATGCAACAACTCCTACCTTTGCAAATAGTGTATATCCAGATCAGATGGCTGATCAGGATCTGCTTTGTCATTCAGTTTGCAACTTAGAATGAATGCATTAATTATATCAAGTAATTTGATTGGTTGACAGTCAGAAATGGGTGTGGCTGAATACATTTATTCAGCAAGATAATTTTAAGAGTTAATTATAATTGTTACCTCTTATCTGGAACTGAGTGAGTGAGTGTTTGAGTTTTACGTCCCACGAACAGCTAAGGTCATACGGAGACGGGACCTCAGTTTAGAGACTCATCTGAAAGTCTGGAGAAGCTCGGGATTGATCCTGCGATCCCTGGTTTACAAGGCGAGTAGCGTAACCAATACACCACGGAGGCTTCTTTATCTGGAACTTGCTACCATATAAAGTTTTTGGATTTGGACAGACATATGACTGGGCAAACAGTGTAGACCCAGATGAGAAGCCGCAGAATGCGGCATCTCATCTGGGTCTTCACCATTTGCCTCCCATTCAGCTATTTTTAGACACAACATTGGGTAGTAAATAGAACTTGTTTGATGTTAGTATAGTAGGGTAAGAGTGCTGCATGCATGTCTCTTAATCATTAAGTCTCACTCTCATCACTGTGGTTCAAGTCTCGCTGGGGTCACATGTGAGACGCCAAGTTCTGCAAAGGGAGTTAAGGTGGTTTACCTCCAGGTACTCCGGTTTTTGCCCATCTCTGATTAATGAGCAGCTCAAAATAATTGAAATAATCTTAAAAGGGCTGTAAAACCAAAACCAAATGAAAAAAATGTACTTATTATGATTATTATTTTTTTCTCACAGTTTTACATTTATTGCAATTTTCATTTACAGACTACCATAAAAGTGCTTAACCCATTTAGTACCGGAAACCCCTAAAGGGGTACTTGGCAAACAGTACAGGCCCAGATCAGTCTGATCAGGGCCTACACTGTTTGCAAAAAGTTCAGCCATTTTCCTAATCAATTTTGAAGAAAACATAACCTGACCCCCCTAAATTTTGAAATGGACTCCTGCTATATATAAGGAGGAAGATTCCATTTGGTACAAAAAGGGTTAAAGTTCAGAAGCCTTGCGAACTTGCTGCAATTCTCCAAAAAATTCAACAAATTTGTTTCATGATCCAGCAAGGAGTCCAAAAGGTGCAGAGGGAATGGCAAATAGTGTAGATCCTGATCAGACTGCTTCAGTGAAGGAGCAGTCTGATCAGGGTTTGCACTGTTTGTTTGGCTTATGATCAATAGTTATTTATGGTAGTTCAAATTCATATATTGAATCCATGGGCATTTGGCATATTGCACACACTTACATTTTTTGTATCCTGGTAAAGGGTTATTATAAAGTATAGCTTCCACAAAGTGTACATGGGCCAGGCCTAGCTGTTTTCACATAAATTTGTTTCTTAATTCATCTCTGTCCTTCTAAAAAGTATTGCAGGTTTTTGTTTTCATTTGATAACGGGAGATTCTAAATACATGTAGCAATAAACCTCTTTGCAATGCCCCCCCCACCCCCGCTCCTCTGTATGAAGTACTGTTTTTACATTGTCATTTTCTATCAGTATCTTGAAAACAAATCTATGGATTTTGATCAAATTTTACACATGAATTGATATTAACAACCTCTAGTTTGAGATTGTTACATAGCTTTTTGTGTCAATTTTCAAGAGTTATGGCCCTTGCCTGATGTCAGAAAGTCGTTTCCGCACAATATGTTAAGAAACATATGATTAATTTAGATCATATTTAGTATGTAAATTTATTTTGACAAGATCTAGCTTGGGAGATTATTACCCGGCTTTTTGCATCTATTTTCAGCAGAGTTATGGCTCTTGAATGTCGTTAAAAATTTGTTTCTGCTCAATATCTTGAGAAAGAATTGATGGATTTTGATCAACTTTGGTGAATTTATGTTGACAGGATATAGCTTGGCATTATTACACAGTATTTTGTTTCAATTTTCAGCAGAGTTATGGCCCTTGAATGATGTCGAAAATTTGTTTCCGCTCAAAGCCCCTGCCCATTGGGGCTTGAAGAAATAGATGAGCAGCAAGATGCTTCTGCACAGAGCTGAAACCGACCGCACATGGGTACTGGTAAACCGCTTAGAGGATCTAAGCCTGCCCAGGCAAAGCGGTGTTAGTCGGACCGTCCATGCTTATAAACTCTTTAGGTTTCATTGGGTGACAGGGCTTGAGATGTCATCTCATCTCAATGTCGGGTAAAAGTCCCTCAGAATTGGAAGCAACATCTCCAAAATGATCTATACAGTGTTGGTGGGACCATTAAACCTCAAATGAAAGCAAACCAAACCCGCTCAGTATCTTGAGATTTTGATCAAATTTTGTATGTGAATTTATTTTGGCAAGATGTGTCTTGGGACTGTTGCGCAGCTTTTTGCATCAATTTTCTGCAGAGTTATGGCCCTTGAATGACTCAAAAATTTGTTTTTGTCCAATATCTTCATGAAGAAACCATGGATTTTGATCAAATTTGGATATGAATTTATGTTGGCAAGAAATGGCTTGGGCTGTAACACAGCTTTTTGTATCAATTTTCAGGAGAGTTATATAGCCCTTAATGGCCGTCAAAATTCATCATTGCTCAATATCTTCAGAAATAAATGATGGATTTTGACAAAATTTGGTATGTGAATTTATTTTGCTAAGATATAGATTAGGATTGTTTTCAGCAGTTTTGGCCCTTGATTGATGTCAAAAATTTTGTTTCCGATCTGTAGCTTGGTACGTGAATTTATGTTGGCAAGATATTTCCTGGGACTTGCATCAATTTTCAGCAGAATTATTATACTGTTACAAGGGGGACGGGGGTGTATTTAGTAAGCCCTACTTACTGACATCCAGTTTTCTCTATTGTTGCTCAAAAACATATAGTGGATGTTGTAAGAACAACCTCTGTATGGTATTTTGATGAGCACCCACATAATATGTTTGGACTATAGAAATAAGAAAACTATATATTCAGAAAAATATCTGAAAAAAAAAATGCCTGTACTGGTCTGTTTAACCCTTTTTGTACCAAATGGGATCTTCCTCCTTATATATAGCATGAATCCATTTCAAAATTTAGGGGTGTCAGGTTGTGTTTTCTTAAAAATTTATTAGGAAAATGGCTAAACTTTTTGCAAACAGTGTAGGCCCTGATCAGACGCCGTGTTGTGTGGCGTCTGAACTCGGCCTGCACTGTTTGCCAGGGTACCCGTTTTGGGGTTTCTGGTACTAAATGGGTTAAAGATGGCATTTTAGTGCACATGGGTGTCTTGCCCACTCAGGATCACTCAGTGGAGCTGTGGTGGTGGTAAAATGGGAGAGGTGAAGGTGTCAATTTTGTATCTTGTGTCACGGGGGTGTCCAACTGATATTGGCTTACAGTTGGGCATTATATTAGGCCTGCTGTCCATGCAGCAGTAAGGGTACAGGAGGTTGTTATTTCTTCAGTTTTGGATTATATAGCCAATTGGCCATTTTGTGGGAAAGTAACACTGTCCTTTTGGCTTTCCGCTATTGATGTTTCCATAAGGGTCTGGTTGTTTCATCTTTGTGTTTCTTTCCCGTTGGTGTCTCTGATGGGAGCTGTGGGTTAATTGTATTGATTCCTGATCATTGCCTTCACTTCTATTTTTCTATACTTCCATGCATTTTCCTCTTTCTGCCCAGTCCTTCACTTTCATCTTCTCTTCTGCCTCTTTTCTCCCTTCCTCTGGGAGACGCTTTTCTCCTTTCCTCTGGGAGACAACACAAAATGACCCACTGGGATTGACGTGTCTTTAAATATCCAGTTAACCTTTACCACTCCTAGGCTTATTCAGCAGATGACAAATTGTTGATATGTCTTATGTTTTCCCAGAAAACAGGATTTAACATCTCATGCAAATTGTCTCCTGTGGAGACAATTTGCATGAGATGTCAAAACCTGTTTTCTCACACCGGCCCAGATAGCTCAGTTGGTAGAGTGTCCGCTCCGGGGAATGGGAGGTCACAGGTTCGATCCCAGGCTGCGACATACCAAAGTCGATAAAAATGGTACTAGCTGCTCCTCGCTTGGCACTCAGATTTACGGGGTAGAGCTAGGACTGGTCGACCCAGTGTCAGAATAATGTGACTGGTCGTGGTATCATGTAATGTGTCTGGGACATGATACTTCAGTGAGGCAGCACTATAAACGTGAGCGTTGAGCTCCCTGTCGCAACCAGACACCGTCGTGATATGACTGAAAAATTGTTGAAAGCGACGTTAAACCCGAATTCACACACACACACTGTTTTCTGATGCAAATTGTCTCCTGTGGATACAATTTCCATGAGATGTCAAATCCTGTTTTCTGGATAATAGTTCAAAATGTAATCTGCTGAAATAATACCCAGCATGCAGAGCGTTAATCAATCAATGGAGCTGAGTTAGAGACCCATAATTGTGAATTTTCTGTTGATATATCAGATTAATCGCTTGGCCAACACTCAATTTAATCTGTTGTGCATATAATATGATGAAATAATAATTATGCATCCAAATGAAACTTATTTTCTCCCTTTTATTTGCATTTCATTCAGTCTGCCATATACTGGCAGTATAAATTTCACTTGTACTTTAAACCAATTCACTATTACTGAATTATAATGCCAAATGTGTGCCCAGTGAAATAATAAATATGTGCCCAGTGAAAACAGCTAACCCTTAACCCTTCTTTTGCTGAATATTCATCTAAGCCACACCCATTTCTGTCTATCAACCAATCAAATTACTTGATGTAATTTATTGCTACAAATTCATAAACTGAATGTCAAACAGTGTAGATCCTGATCAGATGGTTTCTTCAGAAGCCATCTGATCTGGATCTACACTGTTTGCAAAGATAGGGGTTGTCGTGAACAGCAAGATAAGGGTTAAGATATCATGCCATGAAAAACTGCATTGGAAAATGTCATCTGTTTATGTCGTCTGCTGCGTCTCAAAAATATTTTTGCATACAGGCAAACAGTGTGGACCCTGATCAGAGGAGCAGTCAGATCTTGGTCCAAGCTGTTTGCGAAAATGACTGTCAAAGTTACCAGCAGACCACAAAGCAGATTGCAATTGTTGTGATTCATTGGCATCTTGTGGGTAAGACTGATATCATCCTATCTGATCGGTGTCTGATCAGGCTTTTCTTTAAATTTACATCAAGAAAACACCAGTGTTGACGGGGATGTTACACCTCATTTCAAACAAACAAACAAACTAGATGAGTTGGTTCAAGATGAGAGTCATGCAGGGAATCACACAAACATGCCTGTAAAATTTTGACCCCCTTGAACCCCACTTTTATATAGTAAAACTGGGGTTTCCGGGGGTATACCTTATTTTTCTTATTTCTGCTCGTAAATATAGATTGTGGGTACTCGTTAGAACCGCCTCGATGAGGCGGTTCTAACAAGTGTCCACAATCTGTATTTTGAGCAGAAATAAGAAAAATATCACAATTTTTCATCATAAAATTTTCATTTTTTCGGCAGTGAAGGTGGCAATGTATTTGTATAGGCGTGTTTGCGTAATGCAGAATTACATGTACATATGCTTGTCATTCTGTGTTTGGTTAAAAATAAACCCATGGATGTTTTCAGAAATGGGCGTGTCCAAATTCAAAGATGGAAGTGTCCACTTCAGAGACACAGGGGTGAAAGGGTTAACTTGTAATCAGGTCTATGTGGAAGCACCATCCAGCTCACTCTATTTCTCAAAGCCCGATGGGTGGGGTCCCAATAGGAAACCATGCTATGCAAACAGTGAAGATCCAGATGAGATGGCTCATATTGAGCCATCTCATCAGGATCTTCACTGTTTGCATAATGAGCCATCTCATCAGGATCTTCACTGTTTGCATAATGAGCCATCTCATCAGGATCTTCACTGTTTGCATAATGAGCCATCTCATCAGGATCTTCACTGTTTGCATAATGAGCCATCTCATCAGGATCTTCACTGTTTGCATAATGAGCCATCTCATCAGGATCTTCACTGTTTGCATAATGAGCCATCTCATCAGGATCTTCACTGTTTGCATAAAGAGCCATCTCATCAGGATCTTCACTGTTTGCCATTCTGTTAATGAGTAAGACTAAAAACTCCAGTTGGAAACAATGCCCCATTTGGAAACAATGGATGTGCTTATTAATTGCTTTGAAGAATATTCAGGGATGTAAGGGTTACTGTAATCATTTTCTCTGGCCCATGTCTGATAACTTCTGATCAGCATATTCAGGTATTAAGCCCTGTATGATAATATGCAGTAAGATAAATCCCTCACCAATGACAAATGAGCCAACTTATTATGTCGATATTTGCTGATGTCTGTCAAATCTTACTTATCTGTTATAATTTAAGCACTTACAGTTTACTGCGATGTCAGGCATAATCCTGCATGCCTTTCAACAGACACATGGTAATTGTTGACGTCAATTTCAGAAATACAGTAAAATTCCTATATTAAGACCACTTTTGGGGCTGTCCAAAAATGGTCTTTAAGACCACAAAGACGGGTCACATGTGAGACGCCAAGTTCTGCAACGGAAGGTCAGGTGTTTTTAGCTCACCTGAGCCGTAGGCTCATTGGTGAGCGTTATAGGGTGGTCATGCTGTCTGTATGTATGTATGTCAACATTTTCAAACATCTTCTCCTCTGGAACCGCTGGGCGGACTGAAGCCAAATTTCATGTGGGGCCTCAGTGGGATTGGGGAACGAAAGTTTGTTCGCGGGGTCCAGGTCACATGACCAAGATGGCCGCCATGCCCAAATATTGTAAAAACCCTTCAAAAATCTTCTTCTCCGGAACCGCTGGTCCGATTTTCACCAAACTTGGTATGTGGCCTTGGGTACTCGGGCCTATCATAGTTTCTTCAAATAATGGCCCTTGGATGACCTTGACCTATTTTATGCCAAGGTCAAATTTGGTAATATAGGCTTTTGAATGGCAAAAAGTGAAAACGGTGGATTTTTCGAAAACTGTTGCAGCCTTTGGCCTGAAAGTTGGTAGATGACATCAGCTAAATGAGTTAATAAGTATATATGAGATTTATAGGTCAAGGTCATTCCCTGGCATTGGGTCAAGTTTTTTTAATATGTCAAACTTTAAACTTATTTTTCAGGGAAACTACTTGGTCAATTTTGACCAAATTTCATATGCAAGCTTTATGAGAGAAGGACATGTAAATTAAGTTGATGATGTTGGGTCACATAACCAAGATGGCCGCCATGCCCATATATGGTTAAAACCCTTCAAAAATCTTCTTCTCTGAAACTACTGGACGGATTTTCATGAAACTTGGTATGTAGCATCTGGGACGCGGGCCCATCATAAATTCTTAAAATGGTGACCCTCGGATGACCTTAACCTATTTTATGCCAGGGTAAAATTTAGTCACATATGCATTTTTATGGGAAAAAGTGAAAATGCATTATATCTAACAAACCGTTCAATATTCCACCACTAAATCTAAATATTCTTGTTCCTTAAGATAGGGCGCATTTATTGACATGGGGTCCACCAGGTCCCTTAAAAAAAAACTTCAAAAATCTTCTTCTCCGGAACCGCTGGGCCGATTTCCACCAAACTTGGTATGTAGCCTCGGGACTCGGGGCCCATCATAGTTTGTTCAAATAATTGCCCTGGGATGACCTTGACCTATTTTATGCCAAGGTCAAATTTGGTCACATTGGCATTTGTATGGGAAAAAGTCTAAATGGCTGATATCTTGCAAATGGTTGAGAATACCACCCCTAAACCATATGTATATTCTTGTTCCTTGTGATTAAGCATGTTAAATGACATGGACCTTTGGAGTCTAGGGGGTCCCCCGGGGACATTCCCCACCCCCTTCATTTCAAAAAGTGCCCAATATCTTGGAAACTGTCCAGATCCCCACCCATAAACAATATATATTCTAAGGGGCTTTAAGTGACATGCATCTTGAGACCCTGGGGGCATGCCCCACCCCTGCATTACATAAAATGCATCAAATCTCAGAAACTGTTCAGATCTCCTCCCATAAATCATATATTTTCTTGTTTCTTGTGAAAAGGGGCATTTAGTTACATGGATCTTTGAACACCATAGGTTAAATTGGGGGCCGACACCCCCTTCAGAAATGGTTAAGCTCTCCACCCATTAACCATATATTTTCTTGTTCCTGACCTTTTAGCTCATCTAAGGCTTTATCTTGGCTAAATATAACTGAAAATTCAATCTCAAAAGTTTTCAAACTGATCTTCAAGAGTCAGGAATGTGATTAAGGACCACTTGGTCATACAGCCAGATGCATTTAGTGACATGGACCTTAATTTGGGCCCCTGGGGGCATGCCCTACCCACATCATTTAATAAAATGCGTAATACTTCCCCACCCATTAACCATATATATTCTTTCTCTATATACTAATGTGGACATTTTCTCTTTTGATAATGGGTTTTCAGAAAAAAACTCAATAAAAATTACATCAGGATAAAGAACAAGGTTTAAAACAACTAGCGTTGCAATAATTTAGAAAATCTGTTGACAAATAAGGATTTTATAACCAAAAACACATTTGAATAGGGAAATTTCCTTTGTTAAATTGCTAGCAAGGGAGGTAAATATTTCCCCGCAAACTTTCAATTTCTTCATACACTGTTACTAAATAACTGAAATAATCATAAATGATGCAAAACACATCATGAAGTTCAAAACATTTAAATCGAGGCCAAAAAGATTCCAGAATCAAAACTTTATGATCATGGATTATCTCCCCTTTCAATGTAGAATCTCTATTCAAATCTTATTTTGGTCATAATTTTTTAAATAGTGAACCGATTTTCAAAATTTTTGTGGCACATGTTTCAAGAAATTTATAAGCAACTTTTGCTAAAGAAATCATCAATCCTTGTCTTTGTTTACTATAACGAATCTCCGAAATATCATTATCAGAGGACAAAAACAGAACATTAAAACACGTTTGGTGACATGGATCTTAGATCATAAGAGGTCTAGAGGGACCTTGGGTGCATGTCCCTTAGCCCTTTAGACCTAAGGCTGTCAGGTGAGCGTCTTCAGGACCAATGGTCCTCTGGTTTCTCTGGGTACTCCGGTTTTTCGCCCACCTTTGATTAACGATCGGCTCGATATGAGTGAAATAATCTTGAAAGGGCCGTAAAACCCAAACCAAAAAAACAAAACAAAACAAAAAAAAAACCCAAAGACCACAAAGAAAGGACAGCTGAAACCTTGAAATAAATATGCTTTTAAAAGCAGAATTGCGGTAGTCCTTACTTGAGCTGGCTTTTGTTAATAGCAGAACTCCGCTGTATTCCTTCAGTTTTAATAGGACCATTTTTATGGGAAGCCATTTTACTTTTTATTATCAGATATTTTATAAAGGATATAAAATATCTAATATAGGATATAAGATATCAGAATTAGGATATCAAATATCTTTGTTTGTTTGTTTGATTTGTGGTTTAACATCCCCGTCAACACTGTATATGTCATTTTGGAGACGTTGCTTCCAATTTTGTGGGACTTAAACCTGGCACTGAGATGAAATGACATCTCAAGCCCTGTTGCCCAATGAAACCAATAGGGTTCATAAGCATGGACTGTCAGACTCACACCCCTTTGCGAGGACAGGCTAAGTTCCTCTAAACATTTTAACAGTACTCGTGTGTGGTCAGTTTCAGCTCAGCATGGAAGCATCATGCAGCACATCTTTTTCTTCAAGCCCTGATGGAGGGGCCGGCCTAATATATCAAATATCTTATATCATATATTAGATACCTTATATTCTACATAAGATATCTGATTTAATATATATCATATCTTATTTAATTCCAAATATCAGATATCTTATATATCATAAAAGATAGCATATTTGTTAAATAAGATATATTTTAATATAGATATCTGATGAGCTAAGTAAGATATCTGATATACTTAATGATATATCTTATTTAATTGAATAAATAAGATATTTTCTTTATAAAATAAGATATCTTATATTCTGTATAAGGTATCTTATATACTAAATAAGATATCCAATATATCAAACAAGATACCTTCTATCCTAAATCTAATACATAGAGATTATCATGTGGCATTTTTCATATCATACCCCATATCAGCCCGAGGGCCGAAGGCCCGAGGGCTGATATGGGTCGAGGGCTGATATGGGGTATGATATGAAAAATGCCATATCATAATCTATTTATCATACATTTCACTTTTAACAAAATTTGTTAAAAAAAAATTGTATTAATTGCATCTGCCTAATACAATTCTGGATTCTGCATTCACGTTTTGGCCTTTGTTTACAGAATCACTAGAGTTTCTTTGCTCGATAATATTATCAAGATCCAAAAGTCTGTCAGCAATCCCCCTGCATCGTTCTTTCGCCCATTTTCCTCTCGTATTCGCAGCGCCGTGCCATGTTTTTTTTTCTGTTTTTTTTTCCAAACAGTTCGAACAGACGAAAATATTGCAAATTGCAAATGGCGTCCTGAACAACAAATGGGAAATGCCGCAAAAGGAAGAACGTCGCGTGTTCTGAATAGGGTGACATCAGAGGTATGATAAAGGCTTAGGGGTGCGATAAAGGGCTGTGATATGGATTTTTGGGGTATGATAAAGCCCATGCCATATGGCAGCACGTGCAAGCGTGATACGTGCATTGGTGTCACGTTCGTATCGCATATACAAAAACTAAGTATTTAATACTAAATGTATGATAAAGTATAATATTTAAGATTTCTTATTTTTTTATCAGATTTCTAATATGAAATATAAGACATCTATATACTATATAGATATTTATCATACACTTAGTATATATAAGAAATTCAGGTATCCTCAATTGTAAATCAGATATCTTATATAAATTGGATAGAATAGGGAGATAATTCCATGTAATTCAGTTTGTTGAACATATATCTTACATAGTATATATTTTATGTAGAAATCTAAAGGAGATATATACAATATTAGATATACTATATAATATATAAGATATCTTATATGTTGAATAAGATGTATGATTTTGGGAATGAGATATCTTATATGCATATGGTAATAAGATAACACATGTGTTGTATTAGATATCTTATATACATTAATAAACTATCTCATATGCTTTATTAGATATCTAATATACAATATGAGATATATGATATATTTTAATAAATCAGATATCTTATTCATTAATTGAGATATCTTATATTTGATCTTATTTGCTGTACTAAATATCTAATATGTCAGTTTAGGTATCTTATATACCATATAAGAGTATCATAAATTATTTTATATAAGATATATAACTTAATTGCCATATAAGATACTTCAATTATAAGATATCTAATATTATATATCAGATATCTTATATCTGATATTTTATAAATAAGGTACCTGATTTTATCGAATATTAAAATAGTAAAATGGCTTGCCATCCATTTTTCTGACATGAAAAAAGATACATGTATATATCCCTTTAATTATCCTCATTTAATATATTTGCCCCCTGATACATTTTTCTTCTTGGTCCTTTTAACCCATTTCGTACCGGAAACCCCAAAAAGGGTTCCCTGGCAAACAGTGCAGGCCCAGATCAGACGCCGCAGAATGCAGCGTATGATCAGGACCTAATCTGTTTGCAAAAAGTTCAGCTATTTTTCAGATAAATTTTAAAGATAACACAACCTGACACCCCTAAATTTTGACATGGACCCCTGCCATAAATAAGGAGGAAGATTCCATTTTGGTACAAATAGGGTTAATAATGATTAAATTATAGTGAGTATTTTTGTATGGATATAGCATGATATTCAAATGGACTTTGTGTTTTTAAAGGTATATTATTTTTTTTCAGATTGCTTATCCCCCTGTTCAGCAGCGACCAGCCTGGACACAGCCACTGGCACTGCTCACAGATGACAATGTTTTTACAGTCACAGCCAGCCAGGCACCCTCAGGACTTCCATACATCACTACACCCACCCTCACAATACCCTCAGCTCACTGGCAACCTGTGGCAGCTGGTATTCCTCGACCGCCACTACGCAGTCGACCTCTTAGTGCAGGGTCCCGAAGAACACAGACTTTTGACAGGTAAATAGAGCTTGACTGAATTATCAAGACACCCGAGAGGCCAGTTGTTCGAAGCATCCTCAGCTTAAGGAGCTTCTAAGTGGTCTAATTGTTAACTGTTCTAACAAGTACAGTATCTAATATAGACTGTTATCTTTGCTAAAAATGAAAAAATGGGACAGCTTTTGCATTTTGCTGCCCACATTTTTCAGCCAAAAATATTAGCATATATATATTAAATGTTCAGAGGTTTAACAATATGTTAACTAAAGATAGCATTAGTTTTTAACAACAGGCCTGAGGCATGTTTAAACAGCCTCACATAGATCAATCATGACATCTATCCTGACAACAGTTACTGGATTTTCAGTTTATAAGCATTTATAGTCAAGTGTGATGTAACAAGCAATGAGTCAAGCATAATGTCACAAGTTAATAAGCATTCCTTGTCTGATGTGATGTCACATGCTCATATGCAATTATTCCAGGTGATATATCACAAGCTAATAAAGAATTAGTCAAGTGTGACGTCACAAAGTAATTAAGAATTTGTCTAGTGTGATGTCAAAAGGTGATAAGCAATAGGTAAAGTGTGATGTCAGAAACTCATAGGCAATCTATTCATGATGTCATGAAACAAGAAACACTTCTTAGCCTTAAGTGTTAGGTTTGCTTCTCTTAAACGCTGAAAAATCAGCTCAAGGTTTTCCAAAGCTTCCTCAGTTGTCCTGCCAAGTACAATAATGTCATCAAGGTAGCAGAGACATCTTATGGATGAAACGTGGCCAGAGCGTTCATGAGCCCGAAGGCATTACATTAATGTGTCATAGCCCTCAATGTGGAGTGATAAAAGCAGTTTTCTTTTTGCTCCTTTCTGATATCTTAATCTGCCAATAATCACTAGCAAGATCTAGGGTACTAAACCACATTGGTTCTGCTAGAAAGTCAAGTGTATTGTTGATTTGGGGAATCGGATATGCATCCTTAATAGTTACAGCATTGAGTTGTCTGAAATCGATACAAAAGTGGCAAGTCCCGTCCTTCTTTTTGATAAGGCATATTGGAGCTGGCCACGGACTCTGACCAAGGACTATCACTTGGTTCTACAATCTTTTGTTCCATCATCTTATTTAATTCCTCATTGACCTGATGACACTTAAATATTGGAATTCTTGTGAGAGGGATCTTGATTGGCATACAGTTCGTTGTTTCTGTTTCATGTGCGACTAAGTCAGTGTGGCCTAATGTACCGTCTGGGGACATGAAAACATCTTGATACTGTGCAAGAAGATGTGATAATTTCAAAAAATTAAAACCTGACATAATGTTGCCTTTAGGGGATTTAATCAGTGAATCATTCAGGTGTAACTGGGATTATCCAATACATGTCTGCTTAAATGCTGTGAAGTAATCCTTTTTCTTCTAAAGAGGTAGAGCAGTTGATGCAAAACTGACCCTCTGAATAAAGTCCACCTGTGGACAAAGACCATATTTCTTCTTTCCCTTCAGTGGTCTTTGTAGACAGGTAAGACTGTATATAGCAACACAAATGGTCGACTACATAAAGTAGAAGTAAAACAAAGATCAGGAATCGATACAATTAGCTTACTCCACCCATCAAAGACACCAAAGGGAAAGAAACACGAACATGAAGCGACCTGTCCCAGACCATAATGGAAACCTAAACAAAGGAAGGCCATAAGGACAGTTACTTTCCCACAAAATGGCCAAATGGTCCTGCCAACCATGCCCTTTGGATCAAAATTGGCCACGCCTCCCAGCTCATTATCTCCTGTAGACTTAAACTGGAAAAAAACTTCAAAAATCTTCTTCTCCAAAACCATAAGGCCCAGAGCTTAGATATTTAGTATGTAGCAATATCAAGTGGTCTCCTAAATAAAATCTGCCAACCATGACCCTGGAGTCCAAATTGGCCATGCCTCAGGGCTCCTTAGCTCAAATAGACTTTCTACAACTATATTAACACACTTATCAGGCTTGAAGAAATAGATGGGCTGCATGATGCTTCCACGCAGAGCTGAAATCCGACTGCACACAAGTACTGGTAAACTGCTTAGATGATCTATGCCTACCCAGGCAAAACGGTGCAAGTCGGAGCGTCCATGCTTATAAGTTCTATAAAAGGGTTATCCTTTGGAAGCAAGGAATACACCAGTGAACTGGAAAATATGAAGTGTACATGTTTTCTGGGCCAGACAAGCTAGTTTCGGCCAATTAGGCCTTATCAGTGACCCTCAAATATTTTCAAAATTCCACAATGGAATCAACCTATTGGTTTCATTGGGAGACAAGGCTTGAGATTTCATTTCATCTCAATGTCGGGTAAAAGTCCCACAAAATTGGAAGCACCATCTCTAAAATGTTGGCGGGGACGTTAAACCTCAAATCAAACAAACAAACAAACAAATATTGACAACCCTGGATCTAGAAGATATTTATATCAATCAGGTAAACAAACATAACTCGCCATTCTTCACAGTTTTTTTTTCTAAACATCACTTATGATTGCCTGGTGAGTGATAAAGGGCCATTTTGCCCTCTTGTTGTTTGTTGCCAACAGTTAAAAGGCCCAATTCAGGACTATTTGCCCAGCCTACAGTCAGATACAGTCAACCATGGTTGCCAGTGCTCTGTTTATAGGGGTGGAGCTGGCACGGTAGCTGATCGAGTTGGATGTGTATCTGACTGGTGATCAGGAGGTCATGCGTTCGATACCTGATGGGTCTGCAACATTTGTGGAGATATTCTTTTCCGCTGATTCCAAAAGGGCAATTGGCAATTTCTGGTGGGGGAATGTACTCTGTAATTTTTAACTGCTTATGTATAGGCCTGCACAGAAAGTGTGTTTAGCAGCTGGATATACCTAGTGTTGACTGAGCCATTAAACTAGAGCTTAGGGCCCTCCTTCCCAACACATCAGGTCTTGGAGTTATGGACTGGGCTGCATGGTGCTTCCATGCATAACTGAAACTGACTGCACATGAGTACTGGTAAACCGCTTAGAAGGTTTAAACCTGCCCAGGCAAAGTGGTGTGAGTCAGACTGGTTGTGTATATAAACCCTTTTGGTTTCATTGGGCAAAAGGGCTTGAGGTGTCATTTCATTTCAGTGTAGAGTAAAATCCCATAAAATTGGAAGCAACATCTCCAAAATGACCTAAATAGTGTTGACGAGGATGTTAAATCTAAAATCAAACGAGCAAACAAACTCAAACAAAACAAAACAAATAAATGTAGTAGATAAAGGAATTCTGTATGTTAAAAAATTCTCAAAGGAAAAGGAAATGTATGCACAATACACTGGAGCGCTGTGGTGCAGTGGTAAAGCATCAGATTTAAGAGGTAGCGGGTTCGATCCTCGCATGACCATGTGTTGTTTCCTTTAGCATGAGACTTTATGCAAATTGCTAAGTACTGGTTCCTACCCAGGAAAAGAGGGCCACATGAAAGATTAGTACTAGAACTAAATGTGTTAACCTCTATAAATAAGGTTGATTATTATTATTTTTATTAATATGTCTTTAAATGAATATTGTTCACTGTGTTTATAGGTTACAGACAATGGGAAGCAATATGCAGACTTCTACAACAGCTGGTATACTTTCACCCATGGCCAGAAGTATGTATCATTTAATTTTAGCTGTCTCAAGCAAAATAATGACACTTTAGACCTGTGTCCTCAGCAAAGATTGGAACCAGCAAAAACGAACCAGCCAAAATTGGAACCAGAAAAAAACTGGTACCAGCTAAGACTGGAACCCTGCACTCAATCTATAAACAGCCTTCTCTGTCTGCTTGATGAAGCATTTGCTCAATAGGGATTCATTTAAGGGGTATGGGAACACCTGGTAGATTTTTCTGCCATTTTTCAAGGGAGACAACTTTTGGTTCGATCCTTTTCGCCTTCTTTAAACTCATGGAAAAAAGGTCAACTCTTAAAGGAAAGAATTTGCTCCTTAGGAGCAAGTTCTTTCCTTTAAGAGTTGACCAAAATTGACATGGGAGACAAAAATAGTTTTGAAGGAGTTGCCTCCCCTGAAAGTGTTTCCATTCCCCTTAACATAGTGAAGACTCCGATCAGACTGTGCAGATCCATCTGCATCTGAACAGTCTGACCAGTCTTTACTATGTGCTCATGTTTAAAGACATTTTTTTTGTTTGTTGCAGCTTAGTTTTTTGAGTTCATTGTCTGTGAATAAATAAAGAGGTTATAAATATGTTGAAACAATATATTATGACTGGTACAGTGTTACTACACCAGATTCTCTCTATAACACTATTGTTGGGGTCCAAAACAGAAAACATATAAGTTAAACAACTG
Source organism: Lucinisca nassula (assembly GCA_963580285.1). Lineage (NCBI taxonomy): Eukaryota > Metazoa > Mollusca > Bivalvia > Lucinida > Lucinidae > Lucinisca > Lucinisca nassula. Next base: position 102,416,848 of record OY757023.1, on the reverse strand, counting down.
TGTTATATCCAAATGAAATAAAATCTGTACATTTTGGGATTCATCTTTAAATATATAGTGCTGTATCCGAAACTGAGTTACAGTCAGCATGTGTTATAGAGAGGTTATTGTGTATCTATAAATCTGACTTTTCAGTCATTGACGTGTCAGAATATAAATTCAAGGGAGGTTATTTTCGCACAAATAATTTGCCTCCCTTCTTTAATATAAAGGTTAACAGTCAGGAGTAAGTATTTTCTTTTAGAGAAGTTCCCATATTATGGACAGGTTACTTCGAAAGCAGGAAGTATCCACGGTGCAGTGGTCAAGCTTTACTCGGCTCATAAGTTAAGGGTTGATTCCAGACTTCTCAATATCGTAATGATCCTAAGTATTGGGACAGACAGGCCTAAGCAGACAGTGCAGACCCAGATCAGACTGCTACCAAAGGAGCAGTCTGATCAGGGACTACACTGTTAACCATTCTGTCTGCACTTCTTGGAGTCCTTACTGGAACAAATTTGTTGAAATTGTAGGAGAATTGTGTCCGATTTTTTAGGATTTTTATGGTAATTTTGGTTGAGTCTTTAAACGGAGGTCCCATATGACCTTAGTCAGGGGCTGACAAATCCATTGCGTGGCTGCCTGGGACAAGTCCAAATTTTAGCTGAGCAAGTGATTTTTCATTTCACTTGCCCAGTAAAATCTATAGAATATATAATGAAATATTGTAATTTCAAGATGCTGTGGACTGCCGGGCAAGTCTTCAGGCCTTGTCTTAGTTGTTGGTGGGACACAAAATTCAAAGACATGCACATACACATCTTGAAAGCTATGTCCAGCTTTTGTATTAAATTCACTATAGGTGCAATTTTGAAAAAGTCAAGTGCTCTGTGCGGTAAATGAAAGACAATAGTGCTGCAAATCTGTCCACCTTAAAAGAAAGGTTAATGATCTGGGTCCACTTGTTCAAAACTAACAAAGTCATTACTCATTAGTAAACATATTGTTAAAACTTTGATCATTATCCCCCGACCGAATAGGTTCGGGGAATATAGCGATCAGCCTGGCGTCCGTCCGTCCGTCAGACCGTCCGTAGACGCAACCTTGTGATGGCCATAACTCCTATACCCTTTGAGATTCATTGATAGTTCTTGGCACAATTGTTCACAAGGCTGAGACGGTGTGTCATGTGCAAGAACCAGAACTCTGTATGCCATACTTTTTTAGTTATCTCCCCTTTTAATAGAAGCCTCCGTGGTGCAGTGGTTACGCTACTCGCCTTGTAAACCAGGGGTCGCAGGATCGATCCCGGGCTTCTCCAGACTTTCGGATGAGTCTTTAAACCGAGGTCCCGTCTCCGTATGACCTTAGCTGTTGGTGGGACGTAAAACTCAAATACTCACTCACTCATCTCCCCTTTTAATAAAATAGAATGACTACTTTGTGATGGCCATAACTCCAATACCCTTTCAGATATATTGATGGTACCTGGCACAGTTGTTCACAAGGCTGAGACAGCGTGTCATGCACAAGAACCACAACTCTGGCTGCCATGGTTTTTTAGTTATCTCCCCTTACAATAAAATAGAGTGACTACCTTGTGATGGCTATAACTCCAATACCCTTTAAGATATATTGATGATACCTGGCACAGTTGTTCACAAGGCCGAGAGGGTGTGTCATGCGCAAGAACCAGAACTCTGGATGCCATACTTATTTAGTTATCTCCCCTTTTAATAAAATAGAATGACTACTTTGTGATGGCCATAACTCCAATGCCCTTTGAGATATATTGATGGTACCTGGCACAGTTGTTCACAAGGCTGAGACAGCGTGTCATGCATAAGGACCACCACTCTGGCTGCCATGGTTTTTGAGTTATCTCCCCTTCCAATAAAATAGAGTGACTACCTTGTGATGGCCATAACTCCAATACCCTTTAAGATATATTGATGATACCTGGCACAGTTGTTCACAAGGCCGAGACAGTGTGTCATGCACAAGAACCACAACTCTGGCTGCACTGGTTTTTGAGTTATCTCCCCTTCCAATAAAATATAGTGACTACCTTGTGATGGCCATAACTCCAATACCCTTTAAAATATATTGGTGATACCTGGCACAGTTGTTTACAAGGCCGAGATGGTGTGTCATGTACAAGAACCACAACTCTGGGTACCATGGTTTTTGAGTTATTTCCCCTTCCAATAATATAGAATCAATACCTTGTGATGGCCACATCTCCAATACTCTTTGAGATATATTGATGGTACTTGGTACAGTTGTACATGAGGTTAAGCAGGTGTGTCACGTGCAAGAACCACAACTCTGGGTGCCCTGGTTTTTTAATTATCTCCCCTGACAATATAACCTTTTGATGGCCATAACTCCAATACCCTTTGAGATATATTGATGGTACTTGGCACAATTGTATACAAGGTTGAGATTGCACTTCATGCCAAAGAACCACAATTCTGGGTACTATGATAAATATTTGAGTTATCTACCCTTCCAATATAACAGTATGACCAGCTTGTGATCTCCAAACCCTTTGAGACATATTGATGGTACTTTGTACAGAAATGCATGAGCTTAAGCAGGCATGTCATGCGCAAGAACCACAGTTCTGAGTACCCTGGTTTTTTAGTTACCTCTCCTGAAGTATAATCTTGTGATGGCCATAACTGCAATACTTTTGTGATATATTGCTGGTTTAATTCTGGTGCACTTTCTATTGGTGAACAATCTTCTGAAGGCCATATTGGCTTTTGGTCGGGGGATTTGCCATCTCTTCTGATGGCTATTTTTTAATATGGCAAATACACTAATATTTTTGCTGAAAAATGTGAGTAGCTTTTGCATATTTTTCCAGCAAAAATACCTGAGCGTTAAAGATTGTACTTGCTAGAACAGTTAACATTTTGACCACTGATGAGCTTGTTAAGCTAACAGTGCTTTGAACAAATGGGTACTGAAGTAACTATAATGTGGGTCTCTTTAAGACCACTGTTGAACAGTCCCAAGGGTGGTCCCTGACCAGAGGACATTGTGTGCATAAAACACGAAGAAAGAATAACTGCACCCTTCTAAATAAGCTTTTTAAATCAGAATTAGTCTTTTAGGTGGTCTTTATAGCGGAATTTCACTGTATTTGCCACATCACCTTATCATATCATATAAAGTTATAGTCCAGTGAGTGTTCTGGTTTTATACTGAATGTGTTTTGTGTTAATATTTGTGACTTTCTAACAGCTATAACGACCAGGGCTTGGACAACTCAAGGTATAACACTGTAGTATAGTCAGAATGGAGTTTGTTTCACTTAATTATATTGTAAATCACTATAGGCATACATGCACTAACTATCATACCATATTACTAAAACAGCATGAAGCTTTGCAAGAAAAACGTGTATACGTTACTACAATTTTGGATAACATTGCAACATTGTGTATTTTCTTGACATACCATATCCCAGCAGGCATTCAGTGTGTCAGTGTGCTGGTAATGTGTTAGCGTCAAGGCAACATGTTATAACCAAGGCAACATATTATAACATGTTGCATTGACATTGATACAGCATTGCATATATAAATCTCATAATTGCCGAGTGTGAAGGTTGCACACAGAGTAGCTACATGATTCTGTGGCCACATGGTGTTTTGGCCTTGTTTGGGTTGGTAGTAAGAATCAATAAAAGTATAATGTAAAAGTTTACAAAAATAACGTTAATGCCTTGATGCCGTGAGCTTCAGCTCACTTCATGTACTCTGTTGGTGGTTTGGTCTATACAAATTTCTGTTTTGAAGAAGACTTGGTTTGATGTTTCACGAGAAGAGACTGAATTTTCTTTCTCTCTGAAAATGCCTTCTTTAACCCTTTTAGTACTGGAAACACGAAAACGGGTTGTTGGCAAACACTGCAGGCCCAGATCAGACGCCGCAGAACACGGCGTCTGATCAGGGCCAACACTGTTTGCAAAAAGTTCAGCAATTTTCCAAACAAATTTTGAAGAAAACACCACCTGTCACCCCTAAATTTCGAAATGGACTCCTGCCATATATAAAAGAGGAAGATTCCGTTTGGTACAAAAAGGGTTATGTAGAAGCTGGTTCCACTCACTCTTCTCTTTTTGTTTTACTGAGGTGTGACTGTTTCCTCAGAGCTGTGTACAAAAGCCACCTGTTACTTTTCTGAAACTATTTGTTTTACTTTCTTGAAAGTCTAAGGCTCAGATACGGTATCTTTTTTATCTGCTCTTAACCCATTGTATACTAGTGGACTCTTCTATTATTATATGTCGGACAATTCCATTTGTCATATAAGGGTGGTAAGCCTATTTTTTCGTTCTTATTCTACTTTTGATGGAAAATTTTGTTAGCAAATAGTGCAGGCCCTGATCAGATGCCGCGTTCTGCGGCGTCTGATCTGGCTCTGCACTGTTTGCTAAGCTACCCCTTTAGGGGTTTCCCGCTACAATGGGTTAAGATTTAATCTCTTTGAGGTTGTGGAAGATAATCAGCTTTTAAAAAGAATGGCTTCATCTTGAATATTTTCTGCCATTTTTTTAAGGAAGACAACTTTCGTGACTTCCTGTTTGTCTTCCTCTGAACTAAATCCTTCTGAAAAAGAGTCTAAACTCTTTGCGGAAAGAACATGCTCCTGAGGAGTAAATTCTTTCCATTAATAGAGTTGAGTTGAGTGTTTAACGTCTCACCAACAGCTAAGGTCATACAGAGACGGGACCTCGGTTTAAAGACTCATCCGAAAGTCTGGAGAAGCCTGGGATCGATCCTGCAACCCCTGGTTTACAAGGCGAGAAGCATAACCACTACACCACGGAGGCTTCTTTCCATTAATAGAATTAACCCTTAAGACGCTGAGAAAAACTGCATCTGAAAATGTCGTCTGCTTATGTCGTCTGCTGAATTTTTTTACAAACTTTTCAAAAATATTTTTTGCATACAGGGAAACAGTGAGGGCCCAGATCAGACTGCTCCTACAGAGTTGCCTCCCCAGGAGCTGTATCCTGTGACTACTTCATTAGAGTTGCATATGAGACACATGCTACTTTTTGAAACTATTAATCCTATTTCTTGAAAATCAAGTTCAGATTCAGTCTCCATTTATCTACTCCGGAGATCTCAGCTACCAGCGGTGGGGGAGGTGGAAGATAAACAGAGGAGAAATTTTTATGTCTCTTATTCAGAGAAGTCAGGTCCACACAATAGGTGTAATGTTTCTTTCTTTGTCTATCCTTATTAGGGTAGTATCATTTGGACACTCAACCACAAACCATTATGCTTACCTTTGTGGGTTTTTTTTTGACAGTCAGGGGCCAGTTGTTCAAAACTAACGACGTCGTTAGTTAACGTATCGTTAAAACTTTAATCATTAAATATGGCAAATATGATAAAATTTTTGCTGAAAAATGTGAGCAGCTTTTGCGGATGCAAAAGCTGCTCACTTTTTTCAGCAAAAATACCAAAATTTTCGATATTGTACTTGCTAGAAGAGTTAACAATTTGACCACTAACGAGCTCGTTAAGCTAACGATGCTTTGAACAACTGGCCCCAGAATGGTAGATACCATAAGTGAATTTTGTAAATTGCAATGGAAATAAACTTTCGAAAGGAAAAAACATGTCTCAACCCAAAAAGTGTGTTTAACATGGAGAAGACTTTGGCCCAAGTTGTATGCATATTAGGACCACCTCATTTTAGATAAATAAGAACAATAATGTTTCTGCTTGTTTTATGTAGAGGTAATTGTTGTGGGTTTAGGCAGCTTTTTATTACAATTAAAGACATGTTAAATGAGACACAACACAGTCATGGGACTTTAAGTTAGTGTTTGGTGGCTATATGATTTTTATTGTAGAAGTGAGCAATTTTCTATTACCTTTGGCTCACATGCAGTTTAACAAAACACATTTATGAAATGTTTCGTGTACAAGATATAGTTTTTCCAGCTTTCCATACATTATGATAACCCACCCATGTGATATAGTGTGTTACTTTGTATCTCCAATAGGTTGATTTGTTTGTTTGTTTGTTTGAATTGAGGTTTAACGTCCCCGTCAACACTGTATAGGTCATTTTGGAGACGTTGCTTCCAATTTTGTGGGACTTTTACCCGACATTGAGATGAAATGACATTGAATTTTCTGATGAAAATCTGTGATATTTCCTTGTTTACCATATAGACTCCAGTCATAGGTTACACCCAGTGCCCATCTCAGCAACATCGTATCAACATCGATGCAACGTCATGACGTTGCATCGATGTTGATACGACGTTGCATTCACCATGTGTGCCCAGTGGGTAGGTACTTGTTAGAACAGCCTCATTCCATGAGAAGCCACATCCTATGTTTTGGAGCAGAAATAAAAAGCAAAGTGTGTACCACTGTCCTTTAAAACCAAGTTTTTTTCTATATTAAGTGGGGTTAAGAGGGATATTCATTTTACTGACTTGTTACATGATGATTGCTTTAGAAATGCATGTATGGGTTACCATGGTATTATAGTCTTCACATAACCACATTCTTATCCATTTTGTAAGATCAAAATATAGCAACATACAGTGTACAGTCCAACCTGTATTAAGCAAGCACCTAAGGGATAACCAAAATATGCTTGCTTAAGACAGGTGCTTGATTAATACAGGTGAAATTTAACATATTTGCCCTTTTTGGGAACTGAGTGCCTGCTTGCTTAAGACAGGTTGCTTGCTTATAAGGTGTGGCCACTAAGACAGGTTTTACTGTATGTTGAGGCACTTAGAGAGGTAATAAGAATTAGAGGATAATTTTTCTTGTGTCTTCACAAAAGCATAACATATGGTGCACTTTAATTAGAATAGCCTCAAATACCCACAAAATACAAATGTATGTTTTTTATCAAGAAGTAAAGAAAACCAGCTTTTGTAACTATGCATGACCAACAACCAATGAAAAACAGAGATTTTCTAAAGAACATAGAATTGACCAATAAAAGGATGTCTTTTCAAAAGCCTGCTTTATTATAGAACACTAATCATGCCCAACATTGACAATGCAGTTTTCCCTTTATTGTCATCACAATTCTTCATCTGGAGTCGGGCGACACTTTACTTACACACATACTGTTGTTGGAGGATAAGTTGAAAGTGACATCAGCAAATGTTTTTGTTGTTTAGCACTGTCCACTGTTGCCAAAAGGTAACGACATTTCGGTTACGATAATTATAATGGTACAATTTGTCTTGCCAACCAATGAAGGGTGTGATAATGATAACGGTACAACCTGTCATACCTACCTGTGATTAGGGCTGGCTAATCGTAGTGAAAAGATAATCGATTATTAGTCCTGTCATTGCCATCGATAATCAAATAGTAATCGCTGAGGTTTTTGTCATAATTTTACCTGTCTGGCTTTCTATCTGAGCATGACTCTTACCATATGTTGCACTTTACCATATGTATATTTGAACAGACATGACTGAGCAAACCGTGTAGACCCAGATGAGGCGCCGCAGAATGTGGCGTCTCATCAGGGTCTGCACTGTTTGCCACTCATCCAGCTATTTTAGGCATAACTTTGGGTAGTAAATTGTACCTTACAAGTAATCGATTATCATCAAATCAGAAATGATAATCATTTCAGTGGAATTTATCGAGCGATTAATTGATTATACTGTTAATTGTGTCAGCCTTACCTGTGATGGTTTACTCTTTTACGTCACTGTCAATTTACCTTCCGACAACAGTACATGGATCATTATAGTTTAGTTTGCTTTCAATAGTTAGCCCTTATCCTGTTGAACACAACAATCCCATCCTTTTCAAACACATTGTCACCAAGTTTGCGAATTTGAACGAATACATTATTTCAAGCTTTTTGATTAGTCAGAAATGGGTGTGGCAAATTATATAGGGAAAATCTTTAAAAATCTTCTTCTCTGAAACTGCAAGGCCCAGGTCTTTGATATTTGGTGGAAAGCTTCAACTGGTGGACCTCTATCAAGATTGTTCAAATAATAGCCCTAGAGTCAAAAATGCCCCCACCCCGGGCCCTTTGGTTTTACATAGGCTTATATAGGAAATATCTTTTAAAATCTTCTTCCCTGAAACCAGAAGGCTGAGATCTTTGATATTTGGTATGAAGCTTTGTCTACTAGACCTCTAGCAACATTGTTCAAATTATAACGTTAGGGCCAAAAATGGGCCTACCCAGGGGCCCACTGGTTTTACATAGACTTATATTGGTAAAAAGTCTTAAACCAGAAGGACAAGGTTTTTGTTATTTGTTATGAAGTTCCGTCTGGTGGATTTCTACCGGTATTGTTCAAATTATAGCCCTGGGGCCAAAAATGCCCCGCCCCGTTACCCACAGGTTATATATAGACTTATATAAGGAAAACCTTTCAAATTTTAAATCTTCTTGTCTGAAACCAGAAGGCTCTGGTCATTGATATCTGATAGGAAGCTTAACCTTTAAGACCTCCCTCAAGATTATGCAAATTATAGCCCTTGGGTCAATAATGGCCCTCCCCGTGGCCCACTTGTTTCACTATAGATCAGGTGAGGGATTCAGGGCTATCATGGCCCTCTTGTTATAAGATTTGTATCAGTGTCATTCACAGGAGATCAAGGGGGAAATTACAAAAGATGGCTTCCTTGTATACCTTTAATATTGCGTAAAAGTCTCCAACATTAAATGTATACATAAACCTCTGAATAAGACATCATAACACTATTTTGGAAATAACCTGTTTTAACAGGGATAAAAAATGTGTAGATTATATGGAAAATGACCACATAATTATGGTCATTGTCATTTTAAAAATGTATTGATTTTTATGCCCTCCCCCCCCCCACTGAGAATCTTTGATTCGGGGGTGGGGGGGGGGGCATGTAGTATTTGCCATGTTTGTTTGTTTGTCTGTCTGTCCATTGTCTGTTTGTTTGTCTGTCCATCACAAAAACTTTAACCTTGATCATAACTTCAAAAGTATTTGACCTAGCCCCATGAAACTTCACACACTTATACACCATCACAAGGGCTACATTCTGACCAAGGGCCATAACTCTGTTGTCATTTTTGGCTGAATTATCTCCCCTTGAAATTTTGCAAAAACTCAGAAATTGGCTCCCACGGGGGCATTGGTCACCTATAGTGACAGCTCTTGTTAAAAATATATAGATTATGTAGAAAAAAGACCATTTATGGTCATTTTTCTGTATAATCTGCACATTTTTATTTGGAAATAACACAGTACTTTTTTACCCCCACAACAATAATATTATAAAGAGGATGTGTTGTATATCTATTCAGCTTAAGCTTTTAGTAATGAAATGATTTAAAAAATGTGATCTTCTATTTATAGGTGGAGGCTGGGTAAACACCAACACTGGAAGAAGTGCAGTCACTAGTCAGATGGTACCACCTCCTTCACCTATAGCAGCAAATGGAGGAGGAGCAGATTTTTACCCCATGCAAGAAAAGGTATATCCTAACTATATTTTTTAAAGCTTCATTGCATGTAGTTTTACCAAGTCCATTACGATAACACACCCTTGCGTATAGTGCATTTTTTACATTTCCTAAATGGCTACTTTTCGGATGAAAATCCCTGATATTTTTAGCTCACCTGGGCCGAAGGCTCCAGGGGAACTTATAGTATAGTGGGTCCTCCGTCGTCCGTCGTCCGTCCACACTTTTGAGCAGCTATATCTCTGTATCCTGCAGGCTGATCTCAATCATTTCTCATCTGTAGCATGCCTCTGGTGGGGCATTGATGTCATAAACTTTTTTTCGAAATCGCTCTAAAACTTTGGTTCCTATGGTAACCACAAGGTCCCATAGACTTACTATGGGAAAATGCTTGTCATCACCGTAGGGCCTTCAGTTTTGATCGGATCTTTCTGAAACTTATATGTAAGGTGACTGGGGATAAAAACTCGGATGAGTTCGAAAACTGGCCAAGTCGGCCCAATTATCATAGAGTTACGTCCCTTTGATTGCTGAAAATACCAATTTTCGACCTTGTCATCACCGTAGCCCCTTCAGTTTTGATCGGATCTTTTTGAAACTTATATGTAATGTGGCTGGGGATAAAACTTTGGATGAGTTCGAAAACCGGCCAAGTCCGCCAATTAATCATAGAGTTACGTCCCTTTAATTGCTGAAATTGCCGATTTTCGACCTTGTCATCACCGTAGCCCCTTCAGTTTTGATCAGATCTTTCTGAAACTTATATGTAAGGTGGCTGGGGATAAAATCTCGGATGAGTTCGAAAACTGAACAAGTCGGCCCATTTATCGTAGAGTAACGTCCCTTTGATTGCTGAAAATGCTGATTTTTAGCTCACCTGAGCCGAAAGCTCATGTGAGGTATTAGTATACCACGAGCCAGCGTCCTTCGTCGTCCGTCGTCCACACTTTCAAAGAAGTATATCTCCGGAACCAGTGGGCCAATCTTGATCAAATTTCATGTGAAGCATTATCAGGTAAGGGGAAAGGCTGCATACTGTTTTCGGGCAGATCGGATTGGAACTCTGGTTGCCATGGCAACAAATAGCTCCCATAGACTTAACATAGGAAAAAGTTTGTCATCACTCTAGCTCCGTCAATTTTTTTCTGATTGTCTTCATTCTTGCAGATAACGAGGACAGGCATGAAATCTCGATCAAGTTCGATTTTGGGCTGAATCGGATTATTCACTCAGGAGTTACGTGCCCTTGAGTGTTAGGAAAAAGCTTGTCATCACTCTAGCTCCGTCAATTTTTTTCTGATCGACTTCATTCTTGCAGATAACGAGGACAGGCATGAAATCTCGATCAAGTTCGATTTTGGGCTGAATCGGATTATTCACTCAGGAGTTACGTGCCCTTGAGCGTTGAAAAATTGCCTATTGACTTAACATGGGGAGAATGTTGTCATCACCGTAGCTGCTTCAATTATTTTCAGATTGGCTTTATTCTTGCAGATAACCAGCACAGCCATGAAATCTCAGTCAAGTTCGATAACTGGCAGAATCGGATCATTCACTTAGGAGTTACCTGCCCTTGTGTTGTGTGTTTTTGCATTAGGGTTAATGGGAATTTCAAAAATGTATATCTTAAAGACTACTTGGCCAACTTTGATCAAATTTCATGTGTCACATTATTGGGCAAGTGGAAAGGCTTCATTAGGTTTTCAGGCAGATCTGAGTGGAACTCTGGTTGCCATGGCTACATCTAGCTCCCATAGACTTCACATAGGAAAAAGCTTGTCATCACTCTAGCTCCGTCAATTTTTTTCTGATCGACTTCATTCTTGCAGATAACCAGTACAGGCATAAAATCTCGGTCAAGTTCGATTTTGGGCCGAATCAGATAATTCACTCAAGAGTTACGTCCCCTTGAGCGCCCGAAAAATTGCCTATCGACTTAACATGGGGAAAATGTTGTCATCCTTGTAGCTAGTAACGAGGACAGGCATAAAATCTCGGTTAAGTTTGATTTTGGGCAGAATCAGAATATTGACCTCGGAGTTACGTGACCTTGAGCGACAAAAAATTTGCCCATAGACTTAACATAGGGAAAATGTTGTGACTACGATAGCGACCTGAATTTTTTTCAGATCAGCTTCAAACTTGCAGGTAACGAGTACAGACATAAAATTATGGTTAAGTTCGATTTTGGGCCGAATCGGATTATTTGCCTTGGAGTTACCTGCCCTTGAGCATGAAAAAATACGTTGTGACCACGATAGCAACTTTATTTTTATTCAGATCAGCTTCAAACTTGCAGGTAACGAGGACAGGCATAAAATCCCGGTTAAATTTGATTTTGGGCCGAATCGGAATACTGACCTCGGAGTTACGTGACCTTGAGCGACAAAAAATTTGCCCATAGACTTAACATAGGGAAAATGTTGTGACTACGATAGCGACTTGAATTTTTTTCAGATCAGCTTCAAACTTGCAGGTAACGAGGACAGACATAAAATCTCGGTTAAGTTAGATTTTGGGCCAAATCGGATTATTTGCCTTGGAGTTACCTGCCCTTGAGCATAAAAAAATACGTTGTGACCACGATAGCAACTTTATTTTTATTCAGATCAGCTTCAAACTTGCAGGTAACGTGGACAGGCATAAAATCTCAGTTAAGTTCGAATCGGAATATTGACCTCGGAGTTACATGACCTTGAGCGACAAAAAATTTGCCCATAGACTTTACATAGGGAAAATGTTGTGACTATGATAGCGACTTGAATTTTTTTCAGATCAGCTTCAAACTTGCAGGTAACGAGGACAGACATAAAATCTCGTTTAAGATAGATTTTGGGCCGAATCGGATTATTTGCCTTGGAGTTACCTGCCCTTGAGCATGAAAAAATACATTGTGACCACGATAGCAACTTTATTTTTATTCAGATCAGCTTCAAACTTGCAGGTAACGAGGACAGGCATAAAATCCCGGTTAAGTTTGATTTTGGGCCGAATCGGAATACTGACCTCGGAGTTACGTGACCTTGAGCGACAAAAAATTTGCCCATAGACTTAACATAGGGAAAATGTTGTGACTACGATAGCGACTTGAATTTTTTTCAGATCAGCTTCAAACTTGCAGGTAACGAGGACAGACATAAAATCTCGGTTAAGTTAGATTTTGGGCCGAATCGGATTATTTGCCTTGGAGTTACCTGCCCTTGAGCATAAAAAAATACGTTGTGACCACGATAGCAACTTTATTAGCTCACCTGAGCCGAAGGCTCATGTGAGGTATTAGTATACCACGAGCCGGCGTCCGTCGTCCGTCGTCGTCCGTCGTCGTCGTCCACACTTTCAAAGAAGTATATCTCCGGAACCAGTGGGCCAATCTTGATCAAATTTCATGTGAAGCATTATCAGGTAGGGGGAAAGGCTGCATACAGTTTTCGGGCAGATCGGATTGGAACTCTGGTTGCCATGGCAACAAATAGCTCCCATAGACTTAACATAGGAAAAAGTTTGTCATCACTCTAGCTCCGTCAATTTTTTTCTGATCGTCTTCATTCTTGCAGATAACGAGGACAGGCATGAAATCTCGATCAAGTTCGATTTTGGGCTGAATCGGAATATTCACTCAGGAGTTACGTGCCCTTGAGCGTTAGGAAAAAGCTTGTCATCACTCTAGCTCCGTCAATTTTTTTCTGATCGACTTCATTCTTGCAGATAACGAGGACAGGCATGAAATCTCGATCAAGTTCGATTTTGGGCTGAATCGGATTATTCACTCAGGAGTTATGTGCCCTTGAGCGTTGAAAAAATTGCCTATTGACTTAACATGGGGAGAATGTTGTCATCACCGTAGCTGCTTCAATTATTTTCAGATTGGCTTTATTCTTGCAGATAACCAGCACAGCCATGAAATCTCAGTCAAGTTCGATAACTGGCAGAATCGGATCATTCACTTAGGAGTTACCTGCCCTTGTGTGTTTTTGCATTAGGGTTAATGGGAATTTCAAAAATGTATATCTTAAAGACTACTTGGCCAACTTTGATCAAATTTCATGTGTCACATTATTGGGCAAGTGGAAAGGCTTCATTAGGTTTTCAGGCAGATCTGAGTGGAACTCTGGTTGCCATGGCAACATCTAGCTCCCATAGACTTCACATAGGAAAAAGCTTGTCATCACTCTAGCTCCGTCAATTTTTTTCTGATCGACTTCATTCTTGCAGATAACCAGTACAGGCATAAAATCTCGGTCAAGTTTGATTTTGGGCCGAATCGGATTATTTGCCTTGGAGTTACCTGCCCTTGAGCATAAAAAAATACATTGTGACCACGATAGCAACTTTATTTTTATTCAGATCAGCTTCAAACTTGCAGGTAACGTGGACAGGCATAAAATCTCAGTTAAGTTCGAATCGGAATATTGACCTCGGAGTTACATGACCTTGAGCGACAAAAAATTTGCCCATAGACTTTACATAGGGAAAATGTTGTGACTACGATAGCGACTTGAATTTTTTTCAGATCAGCTTCAAACTTGCAGGTAAGGAGGACAGACATAAAATCTCGGTTAAGTTTGATTTTGGGCCGAATCGGATTATTTGCCTTGGAGTTACCTGCCCTTGAGCATAAAAATATACGTTGTGACCACGATAGCAACTTTATTTTTATTCATATTAGCTTCAAACTTGCAGGTAACGAGGACAGGCATAAAATCTCGGTTAAGTTCAATTTTGGGCCGAATCGGAATATTGACCTCGGAGTTACGTGACCTTGAGCGACAAAAAATTTGCCCATAGACTTAATTAGGGAAAATGTTGCGACTACGATAGCGACTTGAATTTTTTTCAGATCAGCTTCAAAATTGCAGGTAACGAGGACAGACATAAAATCTCGGTTAAGTTCGATTTTGGGCCGAATCGGAATATTTGCCTTGGAGTTACCTGCCCTTGAGCATAAAAAAATACGTTGTGACCACGATAGCAACTTTATTTTTATTCATATCAGCTTCAAACTTGCAGGTAACGAGGACAGGCATAAAATCTCGGTTAAGTTCGATTTTGGGCCGAATCGGAATATTGACATGGAGTTACGTGACCTTGAGAGACAAAAAAATTTGCCCATAGACTTAACGTAGGGAAAATGTTGTGACAGAAATAGCGACTTCAATTTTTAGCTCACCTGAGCCAAAGGCTCCAGTGAGCTGATAGTATACCAAGGCTCCGGAGTCCGTCGTCTGTCGTCCGTCCATCCGTCGTCCACACTTTCAATGAAGCATATCTCAGAAGGCAGTCGACCAATCTTGTTTAAATTTTATGTGTAGTACCATTGGGCAAGGGGAAAGGCTGCATTAGGTTTTGGAGCTAGTCTGGTTCATTTGTTCCTTCATTCTTCTTTCTCTCCATATAGAGATAATAGACCAATGTTAAATTTTTAATCAAAGATTTCTCAGGAACTATAAAAGCTAGAAGCATCAAATTTGGTATTCAATAGAATAATGATGACTTATTTTGTGTAAGAGACATTGGGCTTTCTCAGCTTATGTGTTCATCTGTTCTTTCATTCTTCTTTCTCTCCATTTTGACCAATGTTAAATTTTCGTCAAAGATTTCTCAGGAACTATAGAAGCTAGAAGTCTCAAACTTGGAATGCAATGCAATAATGATGACTTATATCCTGTAAGGGTCAATGGGCTGGATTCTATTAGCCGATTTAGTAGTCAAGTCTGTGAATTGTTAAAACTTAAGTTCCTCAGGTGAGCGGTTTAGGCTCATTGAGCCTCTTGTTTTTATTCAGATCAGCTTCAAACTTGCAGGTAACGTGGACAGGCATAAAATCTCAGTTAAGTTCGAATCGGAATATTGACCTCGGAGTTACATGACCTTGAGCGACAAAAAATTTGCCCATAGACTTTACATAGGGAAAATGTTGTGACTACGATAGCGACTTGAATTTTTTTCAGATCAGCTTCAAACTTGCAGGTAACGAGGACAGACATAAAATCTCGTTTAAGATAGATTTTGGGCCGAATCGGATTATTTGCCTTTGAGTTACCTGTCCTTGAGCATAAAAAAATACGTTGTGACCACGATAGCAACTTTATTTTTATTCATATCAGCTTCAAACTTGCAGGTAACGAGGACAGGCATAAAATCTCGGTTAAGTTCAATTTTGGGCTGAATCGGAATATTGACCTCGGAGTTACGTGACCTTGAGCGACAAAAAATTTGCCCATAGACTTAATTAGGGAAAATGTTGCGACTACCATAGCGACTTGAATTTTTTTCAGATCAGCTTCAAACTTGCAGGTAACGAGGACAGACATAAAATCTCGGTTAAGTTCGATTTTGGGCCGAATCCGAATATTTGCCTTGGAGTTACCTGCCCTTGAGCATAAAAAAATAGGTTGTGACCACGATAGCAACTTTATTTTTATTCATATCAGCTTCAAACTTGCAGGTAACGAGGACAGGCATAAAATCTCGGTTAAGTTCGATTTTGGGCCGAATCGGAATATTGACATCGGAGTTACGTGACCTTGAGAGAAAAAAAATTTGCCCATAGACTTAACGTAGGGAAAATGTTGTGACAGAAATAGCGACTTGAATTTTCAGCTCACCTGAGCCAAAGGCTCCAGTGAGCCGATAGTATACCAAAGCTCCGGAGTCTGTCGTCTGTCGTCCGTCCATCCGTCGTCCACACTTTCAATGAAGCATATCTCAGAAGGCAGTCGACCAATCTTGTTTAAATTTTATGTGTAGCACCATTGGGCAAAGGGAAAGGCTGCATTAGGTTTTGGAGCTAGTCTGGTTCATTTGTTCCTTCATTCTTCTTTCTCTCCATATAGAGATAATAGACCAATGTTAAATTTTTAATCAAAGATTTCTCAGGAACTATAAAAGCTAGAAGCATCAAATTTGGTATTCAATAGAATAATGATGACTTATTTTGTGTAAGAGACATTGGGCTTTCTCAGCTTATTTGTTCATCTGTTCTTTCATTCTTCTTTCTCTCCATTTTGACCAATGTTAAATTTTCGTCAAAGATTTCTCAGGAACTATAGAAGCTAGAAGTCTCAAACTTGGAATGCAATGCAATAATCATGACTTATATCCTGTAAGGGTCAATGGGCTGGATTCTATTAGCAGATTTAGTAGTCAAGTCTGTGAATTGTTAAAACTTAAGTTCCTCAGGTGAGCGGTTTAGGCTCATTGAGCCTCTTGTTGACCTTGTCATCACTGTAGCCCTTTCAGTTTTGATCGAATCTTTCTGAAACTTATATGTAAAGTGGCTGAGGATAAAATCTCGGATGAGTTTGAAAACCAGCAAAGTTGGTCCACTTATCACAGAGTAACGTCCCTTTGATTGCTGAAAATGCCGATTTTTGACCTTGTCATCACCGTAGCCCTTTGAGTTTTGAATGGATCTTTCTGAAACTTATATGTAAGGTGACTGGGGATAAAAACTCGGATGAGTTCAAAAACTGGCCAAGTCGGCCCAATTATCATAGAGTTACATCCCTTTGATTGCTGAAAATACCAATTTTCGACCTTGTCATCACCGTAGCCCCTTCAGTTTTGATCGGATCTTTTTGAAACTTATATGTAATGTGGCTGGGGATAAAACCTCGGATGAGTTCGAAAACCGGCCAAGTCCGCCAATTAATCATAGTTACGTCCCTTTGATTGCTGAAATTGCCGATTTTCGACCTTGTCATCACCGTAGCCCCTTCAGTTTTGATCGGATCTTTCTGAAACTTATATGTAAGGTGGCTGGGGATAAAATCTCGGATGAGTTCGAAAACTGAACAAGTCGGCCCATTTATCTTAGAGTAACGTCCCTTTGATTGCTGAAAATGCTGATTTTTGACCTTGTCATCACTGTAGCCCTTTCAGTTTTGATCGAATCTTTCTGAAACTTATATGTAAAGTGGCTGAGGATAAAATCTCGGATGAGTTTGAAAACCAGCAAAGTTGGTCCACTTATCACAGAGTAATGTCCCTTTGATTGCTGAAAATGCCGATTTTTGACCTTGTCATCACCGTAGCCCTTTCAGTTTTGATCGGATCTTTCTGAAACTTATATGCAAGGTGGCTGGGGATAAAACCTCGGATGAGTTCGCATACCAGCAAAGGTGGCCTATTTATCATAGAGTAAGGTCCCTTTGATTGCTGAAAATGTTGATTTTTGACCTTGTCATCACTGTAGCCCCTTCAGTTTTGATCGGATCTTTCTGAAACTTATATGTAAGGTGGCTGGTGATAAAATCTTGGATGAGTTCGAAAACAGGCCAAGTCAGCCCATTTATCGTAGAGTTATGTCCCTTTGTTGCTGAAAATGTTGATTTTTGACCTTGTCATTACCGTAGCCCCTTCAGTTTTGATCAGATTTTTCTGAAACTTATATGTAAGGTGGCTGGGGATGAAACCTCGGATGAGTTCGAAAACTGGCCAAGTCGGCTCATTTATTTTAGAGTAACATCCCTTTGATTGCTAAAAATGCCAAATTTTGACCTTGTCATCACTGTAGCCCCTTCAGTTTTGATCAGATTTTTCTGAAACTTATATGTGAGGTTGCTGGGAATAAAATCTTGGATGAGTTTGAATACTGGCCAAGTCTGATCGGATCTTTCTGAAACTTACATGTAAGGTGGCTGGGAATAAAACCTCAGGTGAGTTCGAATACCGGCCAAGTCGGCACATTTATCATAGAGTGACGTGCCTTTGATTGCTGAAAATGCCTATTTTCGACATTGTCATCACTGCTGCCCCTTTAGTTTTGAACGGATCTTGATGAAACTTACAAACAAGGAAGTCAGGCAGAAAGCTTGGAGGAGTTTGAAAACTTGTTTTTGAACTTGTCATCACCATAGCCACTTCAGTTCAGATCGGATCTTCTTAGCAAGTCAGGAATAAAAGCTTGAATGAGTTTGAAAACCGGTGAGGTCAGCCTGTTTATCATAGAGTTACATTCTACTTGATTTTCAGAAAATGCTTACCCTGTCATCACCATGTCCTCCTATAAAGCCTTCAGTAAAGGTTGGCACTTCCTTAAACTTTGAATCTGTTAGCTCAGGTGAGCGATACAGGACCAAGCTAGCTTGGTCCTCTTGTTTAATTTATTTTGCAAACATAGGTTGTGGGTGCTCGTTAGAACCACCTCAATCAGGTGGTTCTAACGAGTGCCCACAACCTATGTCTTGGAGCAGAAATAAGAGAAATAATATATATACCCCCGTAAACTCCAGTTTTTTCTCTATATAAAGTGGGGTGTAGGGGTTGTTCATTTCATGGACTTGTTCGCATGATGATTAGTGGTCAAATTGTTACCTAATCTAGCAATACAATATTGAATACTGTGGTATTTTGGCTGAAAAAAGGAGAGCAGAAACTATTCAGTTTTTTTAGCGAAAATACATGGTCTTTTGCTAGTACTGCCACACTGAATAATTGAAGTTCTAAACTACTTTCTTCATTAGCGTTGCACAGGGCACAGGTGGGCCGTCTGGCCCTGGTTGAGTGCAGAGTTTGAAAGTTGAGTTGGTTTGAAGGCTGCAGTGAAGGCCCCGATCAGATTATATATTTTGTGGTGTCTAATCTGTGACTGCACTTTATGCCAATGGATTTTTAGCTCACCTGTCACGTAGTGACAAGGTGAGCTTTTGTGATCACTTTTTGTCCGTCGTGCGTCCGTGCGTGCGTCCGTGCATCCGTCCGTCCGTCCGTCCGTCCGTCCGTGCGTCCGTAAACAATTTCAAATAAGTATCTCTAATACCCCATGGTCAATCTTGATCAAATTTCATGAGAAGCATCATCAGGTAGGGGGAAAGGCTGCATAAGGTTTTTGGGCTGATCAGATTGGAATTCTGGTTGCCATGGCAACATATAGCTCCCATAGACTTACAATGGGAAAAAATTAAAATAGATATTTAGCATGTATTAACAGCCAGTGGTCACCTACATAATTCCTGCCATTCATGCCCCTGGGGTCCAAATTGGCCACGCCCCGGGGCCCCTTCACTCCCATAGACTCATAATGGAACAAAAAGTTTCAAAAATCTTCTTCTCAGAAACCACAGGGCCCAGAGTTTAGATATTTAGCATGTAGCAATGGCAAGTGGTCACCTACATAATTCCTGCCAATCATGCCCCTGGGGTCCAAACGGGCCACGCCCCGGGGCCCTTTAGCTCCTATAGACTCATAATGGAGAAAAGCTTCAAAAATCTTCTTCTTTGAAACCACAGGGCGCAGAGCTGAGATATTTGGCATGTAGCAACAGAAAGTTGTCACCTACATTTAATTCCTGCCAATCATGCCCCTGGGTTCCAAATGGGCGATGCCCCGGGGCCCCTTCGCTTCCATAGACTCATAATGGAACAGAAAGCTTCAAAAATCTTCTTCTCTGAAACCACAGGGCCCAGAGCTTAGATATTTAGCAGGTAGCAACGGCAAGTGGTCACCTAAATAATTCCTGCAAATCATGCCCCGTGGGCCCAAACGGGCCACGCCCCGGGGCCCTTTAGCTCCTATAGACTCATAATGGAAAAAAGCTTATAAAATTTCTTCTTTTCTTAAACCACAGGGCCCAGAGCTGAGGTATTTGGCATGTAGCAACGGCAAGTGGTCACCTACATAAATCCTGCCAATCATGTCCCTAGGGTCCAAATGGGCCATGCCGCGTGGCCCTTTATCTCCTATAGACTCATAATGGAAAAAAGCTTCAAAAATCTTCTTCTCTGAAACCAGGGGGCCCAGAGCTTAGATGTTTAGCATGTAGCAACGGCCAGTGGTCACCTACATAATTCCTGCCAATCATGCCCCTGGTTTCCAAATTGGCCACACCCCGGGGCCCCTTAGCTCCCAAAGACGCATAATGGAAAAAAAGCTTCTAAAATCTTCTTCTCTGAAACCACTGGGCCCAGAGCTTAGATATTTAGCATGTAGCAACGGCCAGTGGTCACCTACATAAATCATGCCCCTGGGTTCCAAATGGGCGACGCCCCTGGGCCCCTTCGCTCCCATAGACTCATAATGGAACAAAAAGCTTCAAAAATCTTCTTCTCGGAAACCACAGGGCCCAGAGCTTAGATATTTAGCATGTAGCAACGGCAAGTGGTCACCTACATAATTCCTGCCAATCATGCCACTGGGGTCCAAACGGGCCACACCCCGGGGCCCTTTAGCTCCTATAGACTCATAATGGAAAAAAGCTTCAAAAATCGTCTTCTCTGAAACCACGGGGCCCAGAGCTGAGATATTTGGCATGTAGCAACGGCAAGTGGTCACCTACATAATTCCTGCCAATCATGCCCCTGGGGTCCAAATTGGCCACACCCCGGGGCCCCTTAGCTCCTATAGGCTCTTAATGGAAAAAAAGCTTCAAAAATCTTCTTCTCTGAAACCACAGGGCCCAGAGCTTAGATATTTAGCATGTAGCAACGGCCAGTGCTCACCTACATAATTCCTGCCAAACATGCCCCTTGGTTCCAAATGGGCGACGCCCCGGGGACCCTTCGCTCCCATAGACTCATAATGGAACAGAAAGCTTCAAAAATCTTCTTCTCGGAAACCACAGGGCCCAGAGCTGAGGTATTTGGCATGTAGCAACGGCAAGTGGTCACCTACATAATTCCTGCCAATCATGCCCCTAGGGTCCAAATGGGCCACACCCAGGGGCCCCTTAGCTCACATAGACTCATAATTAAAAAAAAAAAAGCTTCAAAAATCTTCTTCTCTGAAACCACAGGGCCCAGAGTTTAGATATTTAGCATGTACCAACCGCAAGTTGTCACCTACACAATTCCTGCCAATCATGCCCCTGGGGTCCAAATGGGCCACGTGCCGGGGCCCCTTTGCTCCCATAGACTCAAATTAAAAAAAAAGCTTAAAAAATCTTCTTCTCTGAAACCACAGCACCCAGAGCTTAGATATTTAGCAGGTAGCAGCGGCAAGTGGTCACATACATAATTCCTGCCAATCATGCCCCTTGGGTCCAAAAGGGCCATGCCCTGGGGCCCCTTAGCTCCTATAGGCTCAAAATGGAAAAAAAAAAATAAAAAATCTTCTTCTCTGAAACCACAGGGCCCAGAGTTTAGATATTTAGCATGTAGTAATGGCAAGTGGTCACCTACATAAATCCTGCCAATCATGCCCGTGGGGTCCAAATTGGCCACGCCCCGCGGCCCCTTAGCTCCCATAGACTCATAATGGAAAAAGCTTTAAAATCTTCTTCACTGAAACCACAGGGCCCAGAGCTTAGATATTTACCATGTAGCAATGACAAGTGGTCACCTACATAAATCCTGCCAATCATGCCCCTGGGGTCCAAATGGGCCACACCCTGGGACCCCCTTAGCTCCCATAGACTTGTAATGGAAAAAAAAAACTTCAAAAATCTTCTTCTCTGAAACCACAGGGCCCAGAGCTTAGATATTTAGCATGTAGCAATGGCAAATGGTCACCTTCATATTTTCTGCTAATCATGCCCATGGGGTCCAAATGGGCCACGCCCCGGGGTCCTTTAGCTCCCATAGACTCATAATGGAGAAAAGCTTCAAAAATCTTCTTCTCAGAAACTGTGAAGCACAGAACTTAGATATTTAGTATCTAGCAACATAAAATAGCCATCTACATAAATCCTGCTAACCCTGCCCCTGGGGTCAAAATTGGCCACGCCCGAGCTCATCACCTCCAATAGACTTATAATGGAAAAAAAATTAAAAAATCTTCTATGAAACCATAAGGCTCAGCGCTTAGATTTTTAGTATGTAGCAAAGTCAAGTGGCCACCTACATAAATCCTGCCAGTTATGCCCCTGGGATCCAAATTGGCCCCACCCCAGGGTTCTTTAGCTTCCTTAGACTTACAATTGGAGAAACTTCAAAAATCTTCTTCTCTGAAACCACAGGGCCCTTATAATGAAAAAAACAAAAAAAAACAGAAAAAAAAAAACACTTAAAATGGGGAAAAAAAATCTTCAAAAATCTTCTCTGACTCTGAAACAATAAGTCCCAGAGCTTAGGTATTTAGCATGTAGCAATGTCGAGTGGTCGCCTACATGAATCCTGCCAATCATGCCCCTGGGGTCCAAATCCTGTGGCCCCTTAACTCCAACAAACTTATAATGGAAAAAGCTTCAAACATCTTCTTTGAAACCATGAAGTACAGACCTTAGATATTTAGTATATAGCAACACAAAATGGTCGCCTACATAAATCCTGCCAACCGTGCCCTTTGGGTCAAAATTGGGCAAGCCCCAGGGCTCATAAGCTTCTATAGACTTATACTGGAAAAAAATTTAAAAAATCTTTTTCTCCAAAACCATAAGGCACAGATTTTGTTTGATTTGTGGTTTTACATCCCAGACAACACTGTATAGGTCATTTTGGAGATGTCTCTTCCAATTTTGTGGGGCTTTTACCAGACATTGAGATGAAATTACATCTCAAGCCCTGTCGCCCAATGAAACCAGTAGGGTTTATAAGCATGGACACCGCTTTGCCTAGATAGCTTAGATATTTAGTATGTAGCAATTTCAAGTGGTCTCCTACACTAATGATTTTCTTGTACACAGGTGAGCGATATAGGGCCATTGGGCCCTCTTGTTTTTGTTTTCCCATATACAATGGTTTTAATTGGCATTTACAAGGGTCTTCATTTCACAAACTTGTTAACCCTTATCCCACGGCATAAATTAATTTAGCCACACCCATTTACATTTCAACCAATCAAATTATTTGATGTTATTTATTCTTTCAAATTCGCTTACTGAATGATAAACATTGTAGATCCTGATCAGCTGGCTTCTTCAGAAGCCATCTGATCTGGATCTACACTGTTTGCAGTGGTAGGGGTTGTTGTGAACAGCAGGATAAGACTTCTTCAGAAGCCATCTGATCTGGATCTACACTGTTTACAAAGGTAGGGGTTGTTGTGAATGGCAGGATAAGGGGTTAATATAATGTAAATGAATTAGAGTGAAGAAACAAAACTTACAAATCATTCATGAAAACTAACAGGTCTCCGTGGCCTAGTGGGCAAGATCGAGTGATGTCTCTTAATCATTAGGTCTCTCACTGCAGTTGGATTGAGCCTCACTCAGCTCACATGTGAGACACCAGTTTTTGCAACTGTAGGTCAGGTGTTTTTTTTTTTTTTTTATCTTTTTTTTTAACTTATCTCTGATTAACAGTTGGCTTGAAATAAGTGTATAACAATCTTGAAAAGACCATGAAACCAGAACAAACAAAAAATGATGAACAATTTTATTTTTAGGATCAGAAAATCTCCCAGCTGTCAGAAGAAATAACCAGATTAAGAACCATTGAAATGGACTCATTCAGAAAAGACCAGCAGATGCAACAGCTACAACAAAAACTAAAAGAACTTGAGACACGTGTCAGCCAACAACAACCTATGTTTGGTGGCAATGCTGATACATCAGCAAGGGTCTTCAAAAGAGTTGAGTCACCATACGTATCCCAGCAGTCACCAGTTGCAAGTGGTTCCCAGCATCAGGAACAGCTATCCCAGAAGTCTCCAGTCATCATGGGAGGTGACCCAGAAATGACAGCCAGACTACTGCAGCTGGAGCAGGAAGTGTCTGCAAAGAAACAGGAAATTGAGCAGCTAAAAGAACAGGTATGCTGGGTTGTGTTTCAGGGGATTGGTTACACATTTAGGAGCAGTAACGTGTTCAAAAATATTTTTCATCACAATAACACGCCTATATAAGTTTGACCCCCTTGAACCGCACTTTTATATAGTGAAACTGGGGTTTGCAGAGGTAAACCTTATTTTTCTTATGTCTGCTCTAAAGTATGGATTGTGGGTACTCGTTAGAACCGCCTCGATGAGGAAGCTCTAACGTGTACCCACAATCTATATTTTGAGGAGAAATAAGAAAAATATCACCATTTTTCATCTTAACATTTTCGTTTTTTGGCGGTAAAATTTTTGCAATGTATTTGTATAGGCGTGTTTTCTTAATATGTCATCTTTTCTATAGGGATCTTCTCTTAAAGGAAAGGAGTTGCTCATGAGGACTTTTTGCACTGCACTTCTGAAAAGAAAGAATTGTTTTAGCTCAACTTTAGCAAAAGAAATGGAAGAGCTGGGGCAAAACAGACACTGTCAGCATTTAACTTCCATACCTGTGTCACACCAAGTGTTTTTTTTTTTCCGTTAAAGATTTGGATATGTTCTTCACAGTGTCTGGCAACACTTCCTGGTTACCCCATTTTGTACCAGAAACTCCAAAACGGGTAATTGGCAAACAGTGCAGGCCCAGATCAGACGCCACAAAACGCGGCATCTGATCAGGGCCTACACTGTTTGCTAAAAGTTAAGCAATTTCCCAAATAAATTTTGAAAAAAAAAACAAAATAAAAACCTGACACCCCGAAATTTTGAAATGGACTCCAGCTATTTGTAAGGAGGAAGATTCCAGTTCATATAAAAAGGGTTAAACTAGATGTTTTAAGAGATAATCCTGGCCCAGTTGTTCAATGTCTGGTAAGCTTAACCCTTTCAGTACCAAATGGAATCTTCCTCCTTATATATAGCAGGAGTCCATTTCAAAATTTAGGGGTGTCAGGTTGTGTGTTTCTCAAATTTATGGAAAATGGCTGAAATTTTTGCAAACAGTGTAGGCCCTGATCAGACGACGCATTCTACGGCATCTGATCTGGGTCTGCACTGTTTGCCAATTCCCATTTGAGGGTTTCTGGTTCAAAATGGGTTAACAAACGCTGCTCTTGCAAGTTCATTATCAAATAGAGTGGTATTTCTGCTGAAAAAAATTGAGTAACTTTGGCAATACTCAATTTTTTTTTTCACCAAAAATGTGAGTTTTGTACTGTACTGAATGGTTGAGGATTTAACGTTATGCTAACCGTGGACTTCATAAGCTTTGAACAACTAGGCCCCTTTCTTCTATATTGACGGAAAATTCTGTAAGCAAATAGTGCAGGCCCTGATCAGATGCCGCTTTCTGCGGCATCTGATCTGGGCCTGCACTGTTTGCCAAGGTACCCCTTTAGTGTTTTCCCTCTTGCAATGGGTTGATAACATGTCAACCCGTGTTGGTCATTTTGTGTCATCTCCCAGCAGAGAAAGGGAGAATTGAGATAGAAGAGATAATAGAAGAGATAAATGTGACTGGCAGGGGAGAAAGATAAATGAATAGAAGTGTAGAAACAGAAGAAATATCAACACTGCCCCTTTACCCTTACCTGCCACGAGGACAGCAGGCCTTGCCCATCTGTAAGTCAGAATTAGTTGGACACCCCAGTGTTGCAAGATACACAACACCTGCGCCATACCCAACCACCCCACATGGTTGCATGTGCATATACAAAAGGTGTCTTTAATAGTTTTAGTAAAATACACAACAACCTCAAAATGACACTATTTTTGGGGAACAAAGCAGGAACAATGTTAGTCAAACGACCATGTTACATCCAAACAAATATGTATAGATCATATTGAAAAATGACCATTTATGGTCATGGAAAATGGCCATTTATGGTCATTTTTCTGTTATAATCTATACATCTTTGGATTCACCTTTTTTGGGTAGCACCTGTGTACTTCTTGTCCCTGATTACCATAGAAATCATTACAAAAACACGCCTATTCCAAAACATTGTAATCTTATCGCCGAAAAAATGAAATTTTTGAGATGAAAAATTGTGATATTTTTCTTATTTCAGCTCAAAATATAGATTGTAGGTACTCGTTAGAACCGCCTCGCTGAGGCGGTTCTAACGAGTACCCACAATCTATACCTTAGAGTAGAAATAAGAAAAATAAGGTTTACCCCTACAAACCCCAGTTTTACTATATAAAAGTGGGGTTGGAGGGGGTCAAAATTATATAGGCATGTTTTCGTGATGCTTGTCCAGCTCAGCTCGACTCAGCTAAGCTCTATCTTTAAACTATGTTATACCCAAAACGGTGTTAAAATAAACAGTGTTTAAGGGGAATGGGAACACCTAGCAGATTTTACCGCCATTTTTCAAAGGGAGATAACTTTTGGGACTTCTGTTTGCTTTTCTATATGCCTTGTCCCGCTGAAAAAGGGTCTACTCTGAAAGGAAAGAATTTGCTCTTTAGGATCAAATTCTTTCCTTTAAGAGTTGACCCCTATTGACATGGGAGACAAAAATACTTTTGCAGGAGTTCCCTCCCCTGAAGGTGTTCCCATTCCTCTGAAGAGTAGTATACAGTGTTATAAAGAGGTTTAATTGTGTGTGTCACAAAATGTTTGTATTGATACTGTTCAGGGGCCAGTTTTTTAAAGCATCATTAGCTTAACAAGCTCGTTAGTGGTCATATTGTTAACTGTTTTAGCAAGTACAATATCAAAAATTGTGGTATTTTTGCTGAAAAAATGTGAGCAGCTTTTGCAAATGCTCACATTTTTTTCAGCAAAACTATTACCATACCTGTATTTGCCATATTAAATGCTCAAAGATTTAACGATATGTTAACTAACAACATCGTTAGTTTTGAACAACTGGCCCCAGGTTTCTAAAACCCACAGTCGAAGAGCATGTGTATAGCATGAGTCCAGGTAGAAATATATTGTAGATATATGACTGAAAGAGGCTCTGTTGCAGCTGCAGTAAAACCTGTCATAGTGGCCACCTCCATTGAGCAATGAGCAAGCAAACTGTCTTAAGCAAGCATGCATTTGACTACCAGAAAAGGCAAATGCATATCAATAAACCTGTATTAAAAGTAAAAAGAGAAACGAGGACCTGTCTTTAGCAAGCACAGTTATTGTCTCCTTGGTGTATTATTTCATGTTTCATGATGCAGCCCATTTATTTCTTCAAGCCCAAATGGTCGGGGGCCGAGACAGTTTGTACATATGCAGCTGAACAGTACTCTTCCTTTTCAGAAACATGGAATTTTAGAATTTTATAAGCATGGATTTTTAGATATATTTTAAGTGAAAAAAAACAAGAATTTTATTTTATTTTTATTTATTTTTTTTTTGTTGATATTATGTCAGATATGAAGTTTTAGTGTCCACAAAAGTGAGAATGTATTTGAATGTTTTAGGCATGTCTTGAAGTTTGTTTGTAGAAGTTCACTGATGCATGAGAGCATGTATTTTATTTCATTGTTTTCAGCTGGTATCTTTACAATGTCAGTCTCAGAATGATACCGAAAGTCCGACGGCACTACGTACTGAGTTGAATAATAAACTTAAGGAATTAAATAACGTTAGAAATGAACTGGAAAGGACCAAGAAGGATAAGAACATAACTTCTGGTTTGGTTACTCAAATGCAAAGGGATATGTCAAATAAAGTAAGCCCATCTCATGACAATGGTTTGCACCCCATGTAATCTCATCCTAAAGCTCTTGCACCATGTTGTTTGCTATGTAACCCTGTCAGAACCTCAGAGCTCTGAGGCTATAAAACTTGTCATGCTTAACCTTTGTCCTGCTGAATGAATTAATTTAGCCACACCCATTGCAGATTATCAGTCAGTCAAATTACTTGATATTATGTATTCATTCAGTTCACAAACCGCATTACAAACAGAGTAGATCCTGATAAGATGCTTCTAGAAGCCATCTAATTTGGATCTACACTGCCAAGGTAGGGGATATCATGTTCAGCAGGATACGGGTTAACTCATTTAAGCAGTTCATTACAGCAGAGAATAGAATTAATGTTCTTACAAATACACCACAAACTCTTTATATCGCTGTTCACTTCGGGTCTAAAGGAGTTAATCTAACAAAAAATGTATAGATTATGTAGAAAAATGATCATTTATGACGATTTTTCTATTTAAACTATACATTTTTGGGATCCAGTCTTTATGATGAAGCTTCATACCAAATATCAAAACTTTTTGCCTTCTGGTTTCAGACAAGAAGATCTGAAGGTGTATCCAATATAAGTCCAAAAATCAATGGAAAGTGTGCGAGCCTTGATAGCTCAGTCTTCCGACTGGTGATCAGGTCTCTGGTTCAATATCAGCCGGGTCTGCAACCTTCTTTTGTGGAGAATGATCATGAAATCTTTTATGCATCTATTCTCTTCCGCTGACACAAGAAGGGAAGCTGTCAGTTTCTGGCAAAAGAATGTGCACTGTTCTAGTTATAACCACAGTATGCATAAGCCTGCCCAGAAAAAGTATGATTAGGTAAACTATTGACTAAGTATGACATAAATAGTGTTGAATGGGCTGGAAAACTCAAAATAAACTAACAATGAACAGTGTTATAAAGAAGCTAAGGTACATATATACTTAAATACAGATATGAAGGAAAATATTCTGCTCAAATGAGTTAGCATGAAAAAAAAAGTTTATACCTTCAGGTCTTGCAGTAGATTAACCAGTCAACACACTAATAAAATAACTCCTTTTATCTCCCATTGTCACTTTTTAACAGTTCCATGGTTTTGGAATGATATGTTTAATCAGATAATCTTTACTCTGTTCTCTAGCATGTTGTGTTTCACTAAATTTTGTTTTACATGTACTTTTATTGTTCTTTACCTTTTCTCTGTATAGTATCTATAGTGTAGTCAGTCCTCTTTATTATGACATGTACCAACATTCGATATAACAGCAAAACTGTTTAAAACAACTGTTTCAACAAACAAAATTTTAGCTCAAGATGAGTAGGATTCATGGAGATATCCAATTATATTGTGGTTAGGCGATTCTAGCAAATGTCCACAACACTTATTCCTTGGAGTAATTAACCCTTTTTGTACCGGAAACCCCAAAACAGTAGTTGGAAAACAGTGCAGGCCCAGATCAGGGCCTACACTGTCTTGCAAAATGTTCAGCCAATTTCCAAATAGATTTTGAAGAAAACACAACCTGACACCCCTCAATTTTGAAATGGACCCCTGCTATATATACTACTCAAAGTTTGATAGGGATCACTTTTTTAATGCAAAATAAGTTTTGGATGAATTAATCACTTGAATCCAAATTCGATACATAATGATAGAAAACGTATCCTTCACAAAACATAGTGATTAATTTTGTCAACTGGTACTCCATTCAAGCGTGACAACAACAACTGTCTTGGCACCCCCAAAATTTGCCGTAACACGAAGTGATTTGGACAACTGATTTTTCACAAATTACCAAATTTGTTTAGACAAACATGCCTAATAACGTGTATGGCGTCCACGGGCGTCAATTACAGTACGACATCGCCTGCGCATGCTCGTAATCCGAGTCTGTATCCGGTTTTGTGGAATAAGCTTTCATCCAGCAACAAATGCATCTTTGAGCTCCTGTAAAGTCCTTGGATGCACAGGTCGAGCTGAAACAGCACCCTGTAGCATGTCCCGCGCATGCTCAATCGGATTTAAGTCCGGCGACCGAGCAGGCAAGTCCATACGAACGATTGTCTCACGTTCCAGATAGGAATAAAGGACGTTGGCACGGTTGGGACGGGCATTATCGCCCATCAGAATAAAGTCCGGGCCGATAGCATCTGCATATGGTCTCACAAACACATCAAGAATATCATTACAGTACCTCACTGCCATTAACGTTCCGTTTTCAACGACGTACAAGTCAGTTTTACCGTACACGCTTATCCCAGCCCAAACCATGACTGACCCCTTTCCATAGTGATCATGCTCTGCCACATTCAAGTCATCGAATCTCTCTTTAGACATTCGCCGCACTAATTGACGTTTATAAGTGAAGTCTAGACAGAAGCTGGACTCCTCAGTAAACAGTACTGGCGTCAAGTCACGAACCGTCCACCTGACGTGAGTTCTGGCAAAGTCCTACCCGTCTAGCACGTGCTGTCTTGTTAATGGAACACATACAGCAGGCCTCATGGCATTAAGTCCAAACTTGTGGAGCCCGTTTCTGACAGTTTGTATAGAAATTCTTACTCCAGTTCCGTTCCTAAGCTCGTTATGCAAACGCGTAGCGTTCAGGAACCGTTGACGTCGAGACTGAATCAATAAGAAACGGCCCTGACGTTGAGTTGTAGCCCTTTCTCGACCCCGCCGTGTCTGTGTGAAGGATTTCCGTGGGTAAGATGCCGACTCCACATTGGGAAACCACGCTCTGAGAAACATTCAGAATCCCAGCAACACGACGTTGAGAGATGCCAGATTCAAACATTCCGATGCCACGATTCATTTCTTCGGGGCTCAGATGGTTTCTTAATTGTCCCCTAGGCTTTCTAGTGTTTCACAAATCAAATGAAGTCCTTTTTTACGTTTGGTAAACGAACACTGACAAGTTTGATTGGTCTGTTGGAAAGCAGTGCTACACAAGATTTTGGGGGTGCATGAATTCATTTGCGAAGTGTGAGAAGTGTGTACTTTTATGAGTACTGAACTGCACACGAGTTTCTGCTTAAGATATTTATCAATATACCTAGTACAAATTCTGTCAAGAAATATTAAATTTTCAGTACAAAATTTTGTATATAAAAAGTGATCCCTATCAAACTTTGAGTAGTATATAAGGAGGAAGATTCCATTTAGTACAAAAAGGGTTTTGGTAAAAATTCTCTTTGTTACTCATTAAACTATTATACTTCTGAATTTGGATTCTTTATACCAGTAAATTATTGGTCAACAAATACACCACAACCTCTTTATAACACTATTGTTGGGTCCAAACCAAACAAAAATGTAGAGATTATATAGAAAAATGACCATTTATGGTCATTTTTCTATATAATCTATACATTTTTCGGATCCATCTTGAAACTGTGTTACATCCAAAACCATGTTATAATGAACCATGTTATAACAAGCTTGTGGTGTACTATCATTATAAAGAGGTTCCTCTGTAGCCTTACCTTTGCATGATCAGATTAACAGTACCATATTTTCCCAATTAGATCACTTCCCTTAACCCATTCGTAGATGTTGTCTGACACTGGTATCTTGTAAAAATAATTTTGCTCCTTCTAGATCAATTGAAAAGAAATAGCTTAATAATCCACTTGATTCTTGTATATGTATTTGTTGCTTGCACCATATACAGTCCAACTTCGATGGCTTGAACCACTTTGGGACCATGAAAATTTGTTCGAGATAGCGGTAGTTCGAGCCACAGAGGGATACTGTTAGTACTTACCAGATGGCATAATGGAGATAATTGTGGATATCTTTTTGGTGTTCTGTATTATAAATGTATGTTGTGTGTACTCATTAGAATCGCCTCATCGAGGCGATTCTAATGAGTACACACAACATACATTTGCAAGGTAAATGGAGAAAATCTTCCTAAATTGCCCCTATATCGTATTCGGAGTAACTCCCTGCGGACTCAAGAACGGGTTCAACTCATCCATGGTAAATGAGCCATCGGAGATCGAGCCATCGAAGTTTTACTGTATCTTTAAGTAATTTTAGAACTCTGGCAAAACTCGTTACAGTATCATCATGGAAGCATATTGAATACTTGTTTTTACTTTGGTGACCTTGACCTTATTTTCAAAGTCAAATAGGTTTGGGGTCATATATATGGTGTGGTGACATTATAATTATTATATTTCTAATGAAAACATTTCTAGTTAGCAATGATAAGTTCTGAATAGAGTTTTCTTGATTTTTTTTTTTTTTTTTCATTCACAAATAATATTATAGCTTTAATTTATCACATATAAGTCTGTTGTCACATATAAGGCACTTAAAATGGGAAGTAGTGTGGATCCAGATAATCAACTGTTGTTAAAGTGGTCAGATCATGTTAATTTCAAAGTTTTGTCAAACTTAGAGAGAATGAAATTAACCAGACACCCCATATGTTGGTACTAATAGACATGCCACAAGTGTTAATGTAGAGGATTCTATGTGTCATATATTGGTTACTAATAATATGTTATAACAGCATAATAATGTACATTTATTGGTCCAACCTTCAGACATACTAAAATTAATGTCATTCAACAGTTACCATCTTAACCACCCTTGCTAATAATGTAACTTTTGCTATTAATGGAAATTCATAATAAATTTCTGATTCTTGCAGCAGAACTTACCAGCATTTGCAACAAACTATTGCCCAGGGTCAGGCTAAAAGTAGTATTAAAGTTAGTTTATTTCACAAAGGACTTCTTTTGACTCCTTTTGTTTAATGTATTGGCAGCTTGTCAAACCCAATAAGCAGTGAAATATTGAATGTTTTCATTAACTTGTTATGTATGTCAAAAACAATGATACTTTTTTGTCGAAAAACTGAGAGTAGCTGGCTCATCTACTCAGCAAAAATTGTCAATATTTTGTAATAAGTCATACTTTGACTAGCTTGGGTTTGGATCACCCAGATCTGAAGTCAAAGGCTCAGTTTATTTAAAGTAGTTTATTAACAGTGCTTATTAATGGTCAAAATGTTGACTTTCTAGTTAGTCCAATATCTAATCAGTAGGTGTTATTTTGCTGACAAAATGTGAGTACGAGGACTGTTCAAATATGAATGCAACTAAGCACATAAAAATGATTCTGTGATAGATTTCGATGAAAAATTTATTTTGTCCCCTCAAAGTATTCCCCTTCAACAGATATACAAACTTTCAGTCTTCTGATCCAATCATTGAATGCATTTTGGTAGTCCATCACGTGAACAAGTCCGTGAAATGAACACCCCCTTAAACCCCACTTTATATAGAGAAAACTGGGGTTTACGGGGGTATATATTATTAGTCTTATTTCAGATCCAAGACATAGGTTGTGGGTACTCGTTAGAACCGCCTCAATGAGGCGGTTCTCACGAGCACCCACAACTTATGTTCGCAGTATAAATAAAAAGAATATTACGAATTTTCGTCAGAAAAGTAGCCATTTTGGAGATATGAAAACTGCACTATGTCGCACGGGTGTGTTTTCGTAATGCTTTTCAAGGTATACTATGAAGGCACTGGAATATTGCAGAACCGGGGTGTTTGCACTGTACAAATTTTTGACCAGAAAGGTATTTTTCAGCCGCGGGAACAAAAAAAAGTCACACGGGGCAAGGTCAGGGGAATATGGGGGGTGAGGGAGTTCAACAACCTTTTCCTGCTTCAGATAGTCTTGCACAATGAACGCCTTGTGCGATGACGCATTGTCATGTAGCAATCTGACATTGGCCAAACCAGTTGCGGGTCTTCGTTCTTTGAAATATTTCTTCAATTTTCAAAGAACTTTATTCTTGTAAAACTTCGCATTTACAGATTTGCCTTTAGGCACAGCAACTTGAATAGCAGGGCCCTGATTTGAAAAGAATATGGCATACATTACCTTCTTGATGCTAATGGTCCGCTTTGCAATGCATGGTCTTTTACAATACTTAGTTGCCCATATTTTGTTCTGAATCTTTCGGTTTGGCTCAAAAAAGTGAACCCATGTCTCGTCACCTGTGACGACATTAGCGAAAGACCGTGCATTGTAATTTGGAAACTTTTTAAGCAACTTCTTGGCGCACTGAACGTGTGTCTTTTTCTGCTCATCTGTCAACAGATGGGGAATCCATCTAGCACAGATCTTTCTCATTTTCAAATCCCGTTTCAGAATTGTATGAGCTGCTCCTAATGAGATGCCAACCATACTAGCTATTTGCCTAGTGGTGCATCGTGCATCGGTAGCAACTATTTCTTTCACTCTAGCAACCATCTTGGCAGATGTTGCTCTTTCAGCCGACGATCATGTGGTGCATCTTCTGTTGAGCCTAGCTCACAGCTGAATTTCTTAAACCAACGAAAAACTGTCGGAAAAGACATATCATTATGCCCATAAACCGAACATATTTCATCAAAAATGTCTTTGCACCGTATACCAAGAATACATCGATCCTTAATATAGGACCGTATTTCAACGGCGTACTCTGACCTTCTTCCAACCATGTTTTATATTAGTATACAAGAGTAGACAGTGTTTATTGAACGATATACATGGTTAAAGTGATTTTAACAGGTTTGGTATCAATGTATAGGTAAAATGTTTTTCTATGCTGTGATATCTATTTCCAGGTGATTTTCGCATTAGTGCATGAGAAAACGCTCTACTTGCATTCATATTTGAACAGTCCTCGAAGCTTTTGCATACCCATTTTGGGTACTCATTAGAACTGCTTCACTAGGGCGGTTCTAACGAGTACTTACAATCTATATTTTTGAGCACAAATAAGAAAAATAATTTATAACCCTGTAATTCTCAGCTTTACTACATAAAAAGGGTGTTTAAAGGTATCAACATTATATAGACTTTTTTTCATGATGAATAAATACATATGCTTTATCACAAACATCTCGTCAAACATTCACAATAAATTAAAGAAATAAATTGTCCAGCTCAGATTTTATCAGGACTCCACTCTTTTCTAACCTGTTTCAAATGTCTGGTCAGATTTTGATAGGGCAGATCATTATCACACGAGCCAATCAGACAATCATGAAAGAATACATCTCCATAGATGTATTTTGACGTTTTCTTTTCCAGGATTCTTCCATATCAAAATTAACAAGGGAGATAGAAGCCCTGAAGAAAGAACTGAGAGAAAAAGACTCAGAACTTAATACTATGACAGCAAAGGTTTGTTTCTGATGCATTATTTTTAGCTAGCTTCTTGAACATTATTACACAATCTTCTAATACAGTCATGTTCATGTTTTGTTTGTTTGTTTGTGTCGAGGTTTTACATTCCTGTCACCACTACTTTGGTCATTTTGGAGACATTGCTTCTGATTTTGTGGGACTTTTACCTGACATCATGATGAAATGACTTCTAAATAAGGCTGACACAATTAATCGTATAATAGATTAATCAATCGATAAATTCCACAAAAATGATTATCATTTCTGATTTGCTTTTAATCGATTAGTTGATAGGTACAATTTACTACCCAAAGTTATGCCTAAAATAGCTGGATGAGTGGCAAACAGTGCAGACCCTGATGAGATGCCGCATTCTGCGGCGTCTCATCTGGGTCTACACTGTTTGCACAGGCCTGACTGTTCAAATATACATATGGCAAGAGTCACACTCAGATAGAAAGCCAGACAGGTAAAATTATAACAACAACCATAGCGATTACTAATCGATTATCGATCGCAATGACATTACTGATAATCGATTATCTTGTCAGCTCCGATTAGCCAGCCCTACTTCTCAAGCCCTACCGCCCAAAGAAAATGCTAGGGTTTAAGGAGCGGTCTTATTTGCACCACTTTTCTTGGGCAGGCTTATACATTCTAGGCCGTTTACCAGTACTCAAGTTTATTCGGCTTCTGCTCTGCCCTGACCCACCATGCAGCCCAATCTATTTTTGCAAGCCCCAAGGGGTGGGAATGCAATCATGTTCTTGTGACATTATTGCATGTGTTACGGCTTGCAACTCCTACGTACCTTTAATTATCTACCTGGATAAATTATGTATAGCACATAGATAATACCCAGCCTCTGACATATGCATCAGGGAGTGGGCTCTTTGGTTCAGTGGTTAGAGCATTGGAATTTCACCTGAGTGGCCCAGGTTTGAAATTAAGCAACGATTTTTATGCCCCCGAGAATCTTTGATTCGGGGGGCATATAGTTTTTGCCCTGTCTGTCTGTTTGTTTGTTTGTTTGTCTGTTGTCACAAAAACTTTAACCTTGATCATAACTTCAAAAGTATTTGACCTAGCCTGATGAAACTTCACACACGCTTATTCACCATCATAAGGGCTACATCCTGACCAAGGGCCATATCTCTGTTGTCATTTTTGGCTGAATTATCTCCCCTTGAATTTTTTTAAAACTTTAACATTGGCCATAACTTTCGATTTATATGTGATAGGGCTTTCACATTTCACATGTGCATTCCTTGTCACAAGACCTTTCAAGTGGTACCATAATTTTTGACCTCGTGACCTTGACCTTGACATTTGACCTACTTTTTAAAAACTTCAACATTGGCATAACTTTCAATTGGTAAGTGATAGGGCTTTCATATTTCACATGTGTATTCTATGTCACATGACCTTTCCAACAATCCCATAATTTTTGACCTTGTGACCTTTACCTACTTTTTTAAGACTTGAACATTGGCCATACTTTTCGATTGCTTAGTGATACTGCTTTCATATTTAACATGTGCTGTCCGGCAGCATCAGTGTTTCACAAACACATCTTGTTTTTATCAGTTATTCTTTGATCATTCTCTGTTACATTTGGGCTCATCGGCCCTCAGTCGCTCAAACTACCCCTAGCTCAAACAAATTTTCACAGTCCCAAAGGTGTTTGAGCCATTGAAGTTCAAATGTATAGTGAAATAGATTCTATTCAGCTCAAGGCATATAGGTAGAACTGGGGCATAGGTTCTAACGCACACATATTCTTGTTACTTTTATAGGTAAATAAATTGAAAGAGCCTCGGACTGAAGAAAGAGATGCTAGAGAAAGAGAACTTGTCAGTCTTAGACAGGTAATTACCTTCAAATCATAACCTTAACCCATTGCATGTGGGAAACCCTTGAAGGGGTACCTTGGCAAACAGTGCAGGCCCAGATCAGACGCCGCAGAGCGCGGCGTCTGATCAGGGCCTGCACTATTTGCTAACAGAATTTTCCATAAAAAATAGAATAAAACCTAAAAAATAGGCCTGACAGCCTTTAATTATGACTTGTCCAACATATAGCAATGGAAGTGTCCACTAGTATACAATTGGTTAAGGGGAATGAATACACCTTCATGGAAGGCAACTCTTTCAAAAATGTTCTTGTCTCCCTTGTTTACAAGGGTCTACTCTTTTAGAAAAGAATTTTCTCCAGGGGAGCGAATACATGTACTTTTCTATGAGAGTAGATCCCTTTATAATGGAGAGGCAAGCTGTACAGGAAATAAAACAGGAGGTCCCAAAAGTTTTCCCCCTTTTAATATGGTGGGGAGTACACTTTTCTTGTGTATACCCATTCTACTAAATGTTATGAATGGCTCACACCTGCAGGAAGACCATACTCCCACAAATATAGTTCTGCTCTTTTATATGCCATAGGAATTCTCATAAAAGCAGGATGGGGGGATGGATCACATCTCAAAGGGTAAACATCATATGCCTCGAAATATAGTCCTGCCATTTAATTCATAATTTAAGTCCTCGGAGTTCAAATATAGGTCATGCAGAGCCCTCTCACTTAGCTATTGGAGCACCATTCTTGCCTTAACGAGGAGTCTGCTGTTGAGAATGGAAATGGAAGCCATGTCATTAGAAAACCATACCTGTGATACCTCCCTCATCAAGAGGGAGACTCCCTCATTTTGATGCCAATTT
This sequence comes from Lucinisca nassula, assembly GCA_963580285.1. Taxonomy (NCBI): domain Eukaryota; kingdom Metazoa; phylum Mollusca; class Bivalvia; order Lucinida; family Lucinidae; genus Lucinisca; species Lucinisca nassula. The sequence goes on along the minus strand of OY757023.1, from coordinate 102,379,152 downwards.
TTGCCCAATTTATGCTAAATTTTAGTAAAACTTTGGAGTCTCCCTCATTTGAACTGAGAATTTCCCTATATATTCTTTACATCTCCCTCATCACAATGGCAAATCTCCCTCATACAGTTCAGAAAATTATCACAGGTATGGAAAACTTGTTTTTGCCATTTGAAAACACTAATCATGCAAATCAGCCTGCATGTTTGTGCAGTCTGATCAGCATCATAGTGATCACTTTTTGAACACTTTGGCAAATAGTGCAATATCTCTTTTTATGACTATTGCTAGTCTGTGTAGCTGAGTAGGCTGGCTTTTGTGCTAAATTCCAGTGGCCAGTTGTTCAAAGCATTGTTAGTTTATCAAGCTCGTAAGTGGTCAAATGGTTAATTGTTCTATTAAGTCCAATATTTAATACAGTGGTATTTTTGCTGAAAAAATGTGAGCAGCTTTTGCAGATGCAAAAGCTGCTCACAGTTTTTCAGCAAAAATATTAGCATATTTGCCATATTAAATGATCAATCATTTGATGATATGTTAACTAACGACGTCGTTAGTTTTGAACAACTGGGCCCTGGTCACAAACCCATATATCAGGTTTTCTCAGGATAGGGTTCATCTATTTTTAAGCATCATAATGATGCAATTATGATAAATTTTTGCTCATTATCACAACTTTGTAGGACTGTTCTAGCGACACTGTGTATGCACAGGCTGGCTGAACATTCTTCAAGTATTTTTTATGGTCACAGAACCATAAATGTAACAAGTGCTTTGATTGCTGAAATCCAAAAAGTTTATCCACATAGGATTTAAAATCATTGCCTGATTGGTCAGTAATATAATGTTTTATTTCCAAGCTTGATTAAATTTTGATGCAAAAATAACTTAATTAATTATATTTATACTCATATTGTTGTTTATTTAATCCATTTGTTGTTTTTTCATATGGCTGAGAAAACAGCAGTAGTACATGGGATCAATGTGTGTACATTTTCTATATAGGCTTCAATATTGCGTATGACCCTGCAGCTTTGGTATTCTTGAGTAGGCCTGAGACTTTTCTTTATTTAGATGGTAGAATCAAGGGCCTTTGAAAGTTGCCAAAATCATGCTTAGCACATTGTAATTGTTTTTATAGAAGTCTATGGAAGAACAATCAACAATGTATAATAGGTTTCGGGTTTAAAGGGATGTAAGTGCAGTGTTTAATTTTCAGACTACATGTATAATGTTCCATTTTTCAGAAATTTAAGACAACAGAGAGCAAGGTTCAGGAGCAACAAACTTTGATAGACAGTTTACGGGAAGAACTTGAGAAAACAAAAGTATCTTTGTTTGATGAGAAAGATATTCAGCGTAAACTTCAGCTGGCACTAGATCAAGCCAAGACTGAAGCTCAGGACTTGGAAAGAGCAGAGAGAGTAGTCAGGGTAGATCTAGAACAGTCTTCTAAGAAGGTGAGTCTTATTTGAACCTTACAGCAAGAAAACCTGTCTTACGAGTTTTTGATCGGGAGCCAGTTGTTCAAAACTAGCAACATCGTTAAACTCCGTTCAGAAAATCTGAATCATCGATTTTTTCGTTTCTTCCTTTTAATACTTACTTTAGCCCATACATCACTATAGGAAAGTTGTAGACCTCACCCTCCGTCAATTTCTCCAACAAGTCGTATGCTTCTGCGACAGCCAGGAAAGGCTGTGATAATTTGGAGAAAATTGCAAAATCTAAATTTTCTTTCACAGACTAAGACATTCTGACAGGTTCGACACCCTTTTAAACCATATATAGAAGTGGTTACTGCTCTTGTAAGTTACAAGGGCATCTATATTTTATTTGCACGATCACTTCATGGAAAATCATTAGCTGTGACACCACATCTGATATCGGTATAATTATAGCCCCGCTTGAAAAGTGGGGCTATATTGGATTTGCCCTGTCATTCCGTAATTCTGTAATTCCGTAATTCTGTAATTCTGTAATTCCGTAATTCCGTTATTCCGTTATTTTTTCTTCACAGTTTTCCCCGAAACTAAGAGAGCTAGAAAACTAAAACTTTGTATACACGTGGACAATGGGTGCCTCCACGGACCTTACCGAAATTATGACCAAGGGCCCATAACTCTTGGAGTTATCTCCCCTGATAGGTTTTTTTAAATGAAAATGTTTGGTCACAGTTTTCTCAGGAACGAAAGAAGCTAGAAAGCTCAAACTTTGCATAAATTTGGACAATGGGTGGATATAGGGAGCTTACCAAAATAATGGCCAAGGGCCCATAACTGTTGGAGTTATCTCTCCTGATAGGTTTTTTAAATAAATGAAAATATAGGTTTTTTTTAAATGAAAATGTTTGGTCACAGTTTTCTCAGGAACTAAAGAAGCTAGAAACCTCAAACTTTGCATAAATGTGGACAATGGGTGGATATAGGGAGCTAACCAAAATAATGGCCGAGGGCCCATTACTTTTGGAGTTATCTCCCCTGATAGTATAGTTTTTTTTAATAAATGAAAAGGTTTGGTGACAGTTTTCTCAGGAACTAAGAAAGCTAGAATACTGAAACTTTGTATGAACATGAAAAGTGGGTGGATGTATGGCCCTTACCAAAATAATGGCCAAAGGCCCATAACTCTTGGAGTTATCTCCCCTGATAGGATATTTTCTGCAAGTAAAAAAATCATTTCACTTTTCTAACCATCAAACCATGAAAAATATTTTCGATACAGTTTTCTCAGGTACTAAGAAAGCTAGAAAGCTGAAACTTTGTATAAACATGAACATTAGGTGGATGTAAGTAAATAATGGCCAACAACATTACTCTTGGGGTTATCTCCCCAGCAAAGAAAAAAAAAATATTAAAGTTTTCTCTGGAACTAAGAAAGCTCCCCTGATAGGTTAAAAGCTTTTAGAGTCAATGTGTCTTACTCCTCTGATAGCGCTATAGCGGGGCTATAGTCAGATCCTCTGACAGCTCTAGTTCATTTTGACCACAGTTGACAGCACATCGCGCTAGTGGCTTCCCTATCCTAGTGAGCTTCTATCTAGCCATTCGAACGTAAGGTGTGTCGTAATAGCATACCTATTTATAAAGTGCATCACATGGATTTGAATATTTTTTATTTTACCTGACAATCATCATCAAATGGACTTAGTCTGTGGTCTCATTTCTTTGTTTTACACTTTTCTCCAAATAATCACAGCCTTTCCTGACTGTCACAGAGGCATACGACTTGCTGGAGAAGTTGGCGGAGAGTCAGGTCAAAAACTTTCCCATAGTGATGTATGGGCTAAAATGAGTATTAAAAGGAAGAAACGAAAAAATCGATGATTCAGATTTTCTGAACGGAGTTTAGTTAACAAATCGTTAAAACTTTGAGCATTTAATATGGCAAATATGCTAATATTTTTGCTGAAAAAATGTGAGCCACTTTTGCAGATGCAAAAGCTGCTCACATTTTTTTTTCAGCAAAAATACCACTATTTTCGATATTGTACTTGCTAGAACAGTTAACAATTTGATCACTAACCAGCTAACGAGGCTTTGAACAACTGGCCCCATGTAGAAGACACACTGACCTCCTCAACTTCACAGACTAGCAGCAGTCTTGAAATTTTAGATATAGAAACTAGAGGCATTATACAATTCTAGCAGTGACAACAAAGGTGCTGATCAGACTGCACAGATGCCCTAAAACAAGGGTTCTCTTAATGCTACTTATTTGTCTGTTGTGAGTGATATGTTCAGGCCTCCTAGCAAAACCTATGAAACCTATAATAATATATATAATTTTGTGCCAAACCTATAAAACCTTTATTTTGTTCATAAAACCTATAAAAAGCCTGTATTTTCATGAAAAAAAAAACATTATTTTTCACTTTTTGAACCTTCTTGCGATTCAACCCTAACTTTTCTTCAAAAGGCATTACTATTTTTTACTATTTAGTCCTATAAAAAGTGATGAAAACTGTCAAGAAATTGTAATTTTTTTCCTTGCTCGCTCGGACTTTGTAAAATTCAGATCAACTTTAACTCAGTAATTGTGGCACAAAAATTCATCAAATATTTTTCTTCAGTTTTAAACCTTTATGTAAGTTTGGAAGACTCATTTTTTAACCTGTATTTTTATTGAAAAACCTGTAAATAACCTATATTTTGAGTAAGAAGAACGTATATAAAAACCTATATTTTCAAAGTGGGCCACTAGGAGGCCTGTATGTTGCTTTTAGTGTCACAGTGTGGATAATTTGTTTGTTTGTTTGATTTGAGGTTTAACGTCCGCGTCAACATTGTAAAGGTCATTTTGGAGACGTTGCTTCCAATTTTGTGGGACTTTAACCCGACACTGAGATGAAATGACATCTCAAGCCCTATCGCCCAATGAAACCAATAGGGTTTATTAGCATGGACGGTCCGCCTCGCACCGCGGTTCCATGAGAGGCTTAGATCCTCTAAGCGGTTTACCAGTACTAGTGTGCGAGCCGGATTAAGCTCTGCGTGGAAGCATCGTGCAGCCCATATATTTCTCCAAGCCCCTATGGGCGGGGGCGGCACAGTGTGAATAAACCTTCACATAGAAAAGTCCTACATGAAGAAGTGTAAGATCTGCAACACTTACAAAAAAATCATCAAACAAAGTTAACTCTTAGAAGAGAGAAATTGCCCCTGCCCATTTGGGGCTTGGAGAAATAGATTGGGCTGCATGATGCTTCCACGCAGAGCTGAAACTGACCGCACATGGTTACTGGTTAGAAGGCCTATGCCTGTTCAGGCAAAGTGGTGTGAGTAGAACCAGCCATGCATATAAACTCCTGGTTTCATTGGGTGGCAGTGACTGAGATGTCATTTCATCCCAGTGTCGGGTAAAAGTCCCACAAAATTGGAAGCAACATCTCCAAAATGACCTAAATAGTGTTGATGGGGACATAAAGAAGAAGTAAAACAAAGATCAGGAATCGATACAATTAACTTACTCAACCCATCAAAGACACCAAAGGGAAAGAAACACAAACATGAAGCGACCAGACCATAATGGAAATGTAAACAAAGGATGGCCATAAGGACAGTCACTTTCCCACAAAATGGCCAAATGGCCATCCAAAATAAAAAGACTCAAGTGATACACACAGTAAGTAACAAACAACAACATAAATAAACCCCCACAGAAGAACCGCCTTGGAATGGTCAGTGGAAAGAATTCCACTGGGGGGCTTAAATCGATTTTACATGGCCATAATCCTCGCCCTTACCTCTGTCCCGGTATACACTAATTTTGTTTAGTCTGCATGAAGGCTTCCTATCTCATCAGTGTGACATCTCCGAGAACATACAAATCAAAAAACTACAGAGATGAAACGAGGTTGAGGACTCGACAGCATACAACAACAGAATAGCTGGAGCAAAAGAAAACCAACAGTTAGACGCCGAGGGGCCCGACCAAAGAGGGAGCATCAGGCGCCAACCAACATAAAGGATACTAAAATAAAATGAAATTCCATTTATGCTTTTACGCTGGAACCGTCATATAATATTAAGCCAGACCCATCTCAATTCATACATAGGAGAGAGAATATGTTCCCCTGAAGCATATTCCATCTTCTAAGAGTAGAACATCTTTTTTGTAAGGAATCACTGCACAGGAAGTGGCAACATTTGTCTATCTTGTGAAAAATGGTAGAAAATATGTTAAGTGTCCATTCACTTTAACTCTTTGCATGATGAGTAATTTTTTACATGCTTTTTTGTCATCTGTAATTCTTTTAATATCAACTTTTAAAAAAAAATCTTTCAGGAATACCATCAGTTTGTCAAACAGTTTGGATCCAGACCAGGTCCAACATTTTGTCAGGGCCTGATCTAGATTTCTAGATGGGAGCTGTGTGTTATTTGTATCGATTCCTTTTTCTAACTATTTGCAAAGATTGTCAGCAGGTGACAATAGGTCCTGTTTATTTTCAAAGGTTTTTAGCAGGTGACAATAGGTCCAAGCTATTTGCAAGGTGACAATAGATCCAAATTATTTGCAAATGTCAGCAGGTGAAAATAAATCCAAACTATTTGCAAAGGTTGTCAGCAGGTAACAATAAGTCCAAACTGTGTGCAAAGATTGTCAGCAGGTGACAGTAGGTCCAAACTATTTGCAAAGGTTGTTAGCAGGTGACAATAAATCCAAACTATTTGCAAAGGTTGTCAGCAGGTGACAGTAGGTCCAAAATATTTGCAAAGGTTGTTAGCAGGTGACAATAGATCAAAATTATTTGCAAACATCAGCAGGGGATAATAAGTCCAAACTATTTGCAAAAATTGTCAGCAGGCTTCAAAGATAGTGGGGAGAGAGTTAAGGAACTATGTACAGTTGAAATTCCATAACTCAAATATCTCTAGGACAGTGAAATTTGTTTAAGAAAGGGACAGTTCTAACTACTGAGGGTCAGTTGTAGCCTCAAATCATGAAGCATAATAGGGATTGATGACTGAGGGATATCGTTTTGATATTCTATGTAATTAAAGGAATGTTGTGTGTACTCAATAGAATCGCTTCATTAAGGTGATTCTAATGGGTACACACAACATACCTTTTCAATATAAAAACAGAAACAAGAATATGAATTATTCTAAATATGTGGAGAGAGGAATTCTTCAGGGTCTTCAGAGAGAATTTGAATTTGCGGGGTAAACAAGCCATCCGTGTTCAATTTATTGTATTTATTAACCTGTAAAATGCCAATCACGAACATTGTCGTCTGCTTTGCTATCTGTCGGTTAACTTAAAAGTATTTTTTTTTTGCAAACAGTGTGGGGCCAGATCAGACTGCTCCTGTAGGAGCAGTCTGATCTGGGCCCACACTGTTTGCCTGTATCCAAAAATATTTAAGAAATTGCAAAAAAAAATCAGCAGATGACATAAGCAGACGACATTTCCAGATCTAGTTTTTCTCGGCGTCTAAGGGTTAAAGGTGTCTTTTACAGATGGAGCGGTTCAGGAATCGTGTTGTCCAGGTGACATTTTCAACCCCTGGTATAAAAGCCCCTGACTCCGAGATCAGTGACGACCAGCTGTTGGACACACTGAAGAAACTGATCAATGAACGAACAGAACTACAGCAGAAGATAAAAGATCTGGAGGGACAGTTGAAGGTTTCTGACACAAGCAGCAAAGATTTTCAGAAAAACATATCAGATATACGCAAGGCTTTGTTGAATGCAAAGGTATTTCATCTAAAAAGCAAAACTTTTCCTTTGCAATTACTGAATGAGCTAGTGCACAACAAAACTACGTTAATGCTTGTGCAACCAGTAAAGACTCAGATCAGCCTGTGCATTCATGCAGTCTGTTCAGTGATCAGAGCCTTTGCTGATCTCATGTACCTTCTATAGCCTGTGTGCTATTCAAAGAGAGATACACAGCATCTCTTGTCTTAGTGAGTAAATGAGCAGACTGATCTGGGTATTTGAAGTTATCACATCTTTATGTAGGTTTTGTCTCGTGCTGGCTCAAATTTCAGAAGTAGTGTACATATCTTTAAGACAAAACTTACACAAGCAGACAGCATTTCACATTGTACCAGCCACCCATAGTCAAATGCTTCAATGCATTTTATTTTCATTCATGTTCATCATTGTGGTAGCAGTTAAAGTGATTGAAGGTTGCACTACAGTAAATAATTGGTCTTTATGAAAGCTGCACTTGCTTTGGGGAGAGCTTTCAGTACAGAATTGAATATTCTGCTGCTTCTGATTGGCTTTGGTGCTAAGCCATTATTTTTCTGAGAAGTATTATTGTTTATTAGAAGAAATATTAGTAGGTATTTGCTATTGTAAAATGCAGCTGATTTAAATTGAACCATAAAATTGTGCTGACTGGCCACTGGAAATGCCTGGATTTATTCGCTGCGGTATGGGTTTGTTGACACTGGCTGCCAAAAAGGCCAAAATATGCCGCACAGCATACATATTTTTTAGCTTCTTCTGGAAGGTAAATGGTCAGCCTGTCAAATTATATGCCTCATAATGGAAGCATTAGACTTGCTGAAATGTGGTAGAACATGGAATATGCCCCAATTTACATTGTGAGTAAGGGGATTTTTTTTACTGTAGTGCCACCTAAACCGAAAGTAGAAAAATCAGCTCCCCTCTAATGTTTTCATTCATTACATAATATTTTCACACATAATAGGTTCCCTCCAATTCTGTATCTTAAAGTGGATCTTCCTGGCATGTATTTTGTCACAGAAACTGTACAAATTGTAAGTTTAGTGCTAATTTAGGACTAACTGGGTGTATTTTATAAGTTTTTGCTTCTGTTCCATGTATTTGGAGGGGGGGGGGGGTACTTAAAAGCCATGTAAGTCAGTTGTCATTGGTCTGTTTGGTAAGCAGACCTGCAGTAAATGTCTAAACAGGAACACAAGAAAAAGAAAATACTCAATATTGAATATAACACTGGGGTTACTTGGCATTAGACAAGGGTCTCAAGCCAATGCAAAATTTCAAAATTGTCTCTCCGAACAGCCCGCTGCAATATTGCAATGAGTTTTCTCAGCCGTTGTAAGTTCTTACTGGTTGGGTTCATGTTACAAGATTTGAAAAGATATATTCAGACATTTCTCATGGCATTAAGGCATTTTTAATCATTTTCATCAAGGTTTTTATCCCCAAAATATCCTCAAAATGCCAATTTTTACTGAAATTAGGGGGTATAGGTGTGAGAACAGCCAAAATTTCTAGCATGGCTGCTAATAGGACATGATTTAGTGCATTTTAGGATTAAAGTATTCCAAAGACATCTGAGAAGAAGCACTGATGCAAGCCGGTTTCTGGGTTCCATTCTGGAAAGAGGTAAACTTTGCGCTTTTTCACAAAACATGGTTTGTCCGGCTTTCATCGTAGAATCTGGAAGCGATAACTTTTTCGCAAAGTTTAAAGATTCTTTGTCACTGAACATTAATTATGCATGACTATATTATTAGATATGGTCTAAACTTGTGTTTGGCAATTCTTTTGGTGGATCATAAAGAAATTAGGGTTTGGTATAGGTTGCACTACAGTAAATAATTGGTCTTTATGAAAGCTGCACTTGCTTTGGGGAGAGCTTTCAGTACAGAATTGAATATTCTGCTGCTTCTGATTGGCTTTGGTGCTAAGCCATTATTTTTCTGAGAAGTATTATTGTTTATTAGAAGAAATATTAGTAGGTATTTGCTATTGTAAAATGCAGCTGATTTAAATTGAACCATAAAATTGTGCTGACTGGCCACTGGAAATGCCTGGATTTATTCGCTGCGGTATGGGTTTGTTGACACTGGCTGCCAAAAAGGCCAAAATATGCCGCACAGCATACATATTTTTTAGCTTCTTCTGGAAGGTAAATGGTCAGCCTGTCAAATTATATGCCTCATAATGGAAGCATTAGACTTGCTGAAATGTGGTAGAACATGGAATATGCCCCAATTTACATTGTGAGTAAGGGGATTTTTTTTACTGTAGTGCCACCTAAACCGAAAGTAGAAAAATCAGCTCCCCTCTAATGTTTTCATTCATTACATAATATTTTCACACATAATAGGTTCCCTCCAATTCTGTATCTTAAAGTGGATCTTCCTGGCATGTATTTTGTCACAGAAACTGTACAAATTGTAAGTTTAGTGCTAATTTAGGACTAACTGGGTGTATTTTATAAGTTTTTGCTTCTGTTCCATGTATTTGGAGGGGGGGGGGGGTACTTAAAAGCCATGTAAGTCAGTTGTCATTGGTCTGTTTGGTAAGCAGACCTGCAGTAAATGTCTAAACAGGAACACAAGAAAAAGAAAATACTCAATATTGAATATAACACTGGGGTTACTTGGCATTAGACAAGGGTCTCAAGCCAATGCAAAATTTCAAAATTGTCTCTCCGAACAGCCCGCTGCAATATTGCAATGAATTTTCTCAGCCGTTGTAAGTTCTTACTGGTTGGGTTCATGTTACAAGATTTGAAAAGATATATTCAGACATTTCTCATGGCATTAAGGCATTTTTAATCATTTTCATCAAGGTTTTTATCCCCAAAATATCCTCAAAATGCCAATTTTTACTGAAATTAGGGGGTATAGGTGTGAGAACAGCCAAAATTTCTAGCATGGCTGCTAATAGGACATGATTTAGTGCATTTTAGGATTAAAGTATTCCAAAGACATCTTAGAAGAAGCACTTATGCAAGCCGGTTTCTGGGTTCCATTCTGGAAAGAGGTAAACTTTGCGCTTTTTCACAAAACATGGTTTGTCCGGCTTTCATCGTAGAATCTGGAAGCGATAACTTTTTCGCAAAGTTTAAAGATTCTTTGTCACTGAACATTAATTATGCATGACTATATTATTAGATATGGTCTAAACCTGTGTTTGGCAATTCTTTTGGTGGATCATAAAGAAATTAGGGTTTGGTATAGGTTGCACTACAGTAAATAATTGGTCTTTATGAAAGCTGCACTTGCTTTGGGGAGAGCTTTCAGTACAGAATTGAATATTCTGCTGCTTCTGATTGGCTTTGGTGCTAAGCCATTATTTTTCTGAGAAGTATTATTGTTTATTAGAAGAAATATTAGTAGGTATTTGCTATTGTAAAATGCAGCTGATTTAAATTGAACCATAAAATTGTGCTGACTGGCCACTGGAAATGCCTGGATTTATTCGCTGCGGTATGGGTTTGTTGACACTGGCTGCCAAAAAGGCCAAAATATGCCGCACAGCATACATATTTTTTAGCTTCTTCTGGAAGGTAAATGGTCAGCCTGTCAAATTATATGCCTCATAATGGAAGCATTAGACTTGCTGAAATGTGGTAGAACATGGAATATGCCCCAATTTACATTGTGAGTAAGGGGATTTTTTTTACTGTAGTGCCACCTAAACCGAAAGTAGAAAAATCAGCTCCCCTCTAATGTTTTCATTCATTACATAATATTTTCACACATAATAGGTTCCCTCCAATTCTGTATCTTAAAGTGGATCTTCCTGGCATGTATTTTGTCACAGAAACTGTACAAATTGTAAGTTTAGTGCTAATTTAGGACTAACTGGGTGTATTTTATAAGTTTTTGCTTCTGTTCCATGTATTTGGAGGGGGGGGGGTACTTAAAAGCCATGTAAGTCAGTTGTCATTGGTCTGTTTGGTAAGCAGACCTGCAGTAAATGTCTAAACAGGAACACAAGAAAAAGAAAATACTCAATATTGAATATAACACTGGGGTTACTTGGCATTAGACAAGGGTCTCAAGCCAATGCAAAATTTCAAAATTGTCTCTCCGAACAGCCCGCTGCAATATTGCAATGAGTTTTCTCAGCCGTTGTAAGTTCTTACTGGTTGGGTTCATGTTACAAGATTTGAAAAGATATATTCAGACATTTCTCATGGCATTAAGGCATTTTTAATCATTTTCATCAAGGTTTTTATCCCCAAAATATCCTCAAAATGCCAATTTTTACTGAAATTAGGGGGTATAGGTGTGAGAACAGCCAAAATTTCTAGCATGGCTGCTAATAGGACATGATTTAGTGCATTTTAGGATTAAAGTATTCCAAAGACATCTGAGAAGAAGCACTGATGCAAGCCGGTTTCTGGGTTCCATTCTGGAAAGAGGTAAACTTTGCGCTTTTTCACAAAACATGGTTTGTCCGGCTTTCATCGTAGAATCTGGAAGCGATAACTTTTTCGCAAAGTTTAAAGATTCTTTGTCACTGAACATTAATTATGCATGACTATATTATTAGATATGGTCTAAACTTGTGTTTGGCAATTCTTTTGGTGGATCATAAAGAAATTAGGGTTTGGTATAGGTTGCACTACAGTAAATAATTGGTCTTTATGAAAGCTGCACTTGCTTTGGGGAGAGCTTTCAGTACAGAATTGAATATTCTGCTGCTTCTGATTGGCTTTGGTGCTAAGCCATTATTTTTCTGAGAAGTATTATTGTTTATTAGAAGAAATATTAGTAGGTATTTGCTATTGTAAAATGCAGCTGATTTAAATTGAACCATAAAATTGTGCTGACTGGCCACTGGAAATGCCTGGATTTATTCGCTGCGGTATGGGTTTGTTGACACTGGCTGCCAAAAAGGCCAAAATATGCCGCACAGCATACATATTTTTTAGCTTCTTCTGGAAGGTAAATGGTCAGCCTGTCAAATTATATGCCTCATAATGGAAGCATTAGACTTGCTGAAATGTGGTAGAACATGGAATATGCCCCAATTTACATTGTGAGTAAGGGGATTTTTTTTACTGTAGTGCCACCTGAAGGCAGTGCAAATTCGTTCGGCAGTAAAATGGTTAAATCCTAGAAAACATATTCATCATCTTTCATCTTAGATCATGAAGTAAACCAAGACTGGGTCCATGTGCTCCAACACAAAAATGATAACAAAGCAGTTATTCAAGGATCGTCAGCTTAACGAGCTCTTTAATGTTCAAAATGTTAACTGTTCTAGTAAGAAGATTATCCAATATTAGGATATTTTTGCTGAAAAACAAAATGTAAGAAGCTTTGCAGCTTTTTATGTACAAAGATTTAAAATATGTTGTTTTTTTTTTTGTTTTTTTTTTTTGGTCAGCGCCTCCTCCCCAATCCAACCCCATCTTTTTTTACATACCGTGTAATTTATATACATTATGTTTGGTCTCCATCATCGGTGCTTGAAGAAACGGATGGGCTGTTTGATGGGTCCGCGCAGAGCTGAAATCCGACCACGCACGAGTACTGAAAAACGCTTAGGGGATCTTAAGTCTGTCCAGGCAAAGAAGCGCGAGTCAGATCGCCCATGCCCATAAACTCCATCGACCCCATTGGGAGACAGGGGCTGAGATGCCAACCCACCTCAATGTCGGATAAAAGTCCACAAAAATGGAAGCAATGTCTCCACAAAATATGTTAACTGTCAAAAGACATCATTAGTTTTGAGCCTCTGGCCATTGGTCATTGCAAAACATTATTCCAGGTGCTGTCTTCTACCATAAATTTTCTAAAACGAAAATACACCAAAACATAACAGCATTGTTTTGGATATAACAATTTCAAGACAGATCCCAAAAAGATATATATTAAGAAAAAATGATCATTTGTGGTCATTTTTCTATATAATCTATACGTTTTTATTTGGATATAACACAGTTGATTAACTAATATGGTTTCTTCTTTGGACCTCAACAAAAGTGTTCTTTAGAGGTTGTTGTTTACAAACCTCTTAATAATTATATATACAGTAGAACTTCGATGGCTCGAACACCGATGGCTCGTTTACCATTGATGTGTCGGACCCATTCTTGAGCCCCTAGCGAAATCCTCTACATATGAAATAGTGGGGGATAATTAAGGAGATTATAGTCTTTTATCTTCCAAATGTATGCTGGGTATACTCATTAGAATCGCAAAAGTATGCTGTGTATACTCATTAGAATCGCCTCGATGAGGTGATTCTAATGAGTACACACAGCATACATTTTAATTATAGAACACCGAAAAGATGTCTAAAAGTATCTCGTTATGCCTCCTGACAGTAACCTCAGTAACCCCTGTCTCGAACATATTTTCGAGGTCCCAAAGGTGTTCTAGCCATTGAAGTTTGACTGTAGTAAGATGAATATAATTTCAACCTCCAGGCTCATCTGAAACAAAATGGCCGACTATCTGGTTCCCTGAGGGATGAAATCAGTCTACTACAGTCCGTGACAGTGGATGAGTCTCTGGCCTGGATGAAAGATTTTGCTGTTGGTTTGTTACAAGCTGAACTCTCTTGGGAAACAGAGATCGAAAATGCCCTAGAAAAATGTGGTGTAAACACAAAGCTTACAAATGATGGTAGGTATCCAAAATACTGTAAAAATGTCTAAAGAAATGATGAAGCCATTCTATTTAGCAACCACAAAATTTGTTATACTGCAAAGAAATTTCCAAAATTTTGACTGGACACAAGGACAATTATTTTTGATATACCCCATGAGCAAAAAAATATTACCCTCTTGTGCTTTCATGCACCACAACAATTTCTAGCCAATAAATATACAATAAAAAGTTGACTGTTTTTCATTCATTTGATACTTTATTCCATTGTTTTCCGTTATAAAACTCTCATTCTAACATGATAAAATAATTTCTCAGGGGCCAGTTGTTCAAAACTAACGATGTGAATTTACAGGTATACACATTATTTTTTTTATATTTTTTTTAGAAGCCTCAGTGGTGTAGTGGTTACGCTACTTGCCTTGTAAACCAGGGGTCGCAGGATCGATCCCAGGCTTCTCCAGACTTTCGGATGAATCTTTCAACCGAGGTCCCGTCTCCGTATGACCTTAGCTGTTGGTGGGACGTAAAACTCAAACACTCACTGACACATTATTTTCCATATTTTTGTTTGAAAACAGAGATTGTGGGTACTTGTTATAATGGCATCATTTAGGCTGTTCTATTGAGCACCAACAGCCTATGTTTGAAGTATAAATAAGAAAATTACCACAAATTTTTCATCAGAAAAATAACTTTTTTATTTTTGGAAATGACAGAATCCACTATTTCACATGGGTTTGTTATCGTAATGATCCATTTTTATACCCCGCCACACTATAGTGGCGGGGTATTATGTTATACCCTTCGGTGTCAGTCCGTATGTTTGTCCGCACCAACGAAACGACATTTAGGGGGCAAAAAATTTGGACAGTTTGACACTTAAGTATATATTCTTGAGTCCAAATGGACTTTATTCCGTTATTTTGGTACTTAAGTGGCAAAAATTGTCTCTTAGGTGGCTTGCTGCTTAAGAGAATTTGCCGCTTAAGTAGTCAATATGCCGACGCCTAGCCACTTAAGTATCCATTCGTGAGAACGTCCGTCCGTCCCTACTTCATTTCCGATCGATAACTTGAGTATTTTTTTACGGATTTTGTTCAAATTTTGCATTCATATTGGTATCGGGGATGAGTGGTTTGGGATTGTTAATGGACAAAATCCGTTAATTTTTAGCAGAGTTATTGCCCTTTTCAGTATCTGAAAAATGGTTTTTGGCCTCTAATTCCCTTACTATATGGAATATCTGGATGAAACTTCACAGATATATAGAGGACTAAACGGTTCATATTGTGGCCAAGGACTGCTACTCTGGCTGTTCCAGTTCTTGAGTTATCTGCCCTTGACGTATTTAAAAAATGCATTTTAGACTGTAGTTCGTTTATCATTTACAATATCTTGCTGATACTTCATAGATATGTAGTAGATGAATTGTTATATACTGTGGCAAAGGAACATGACTCTGGCTTTCCCAGCGATTGAGTTATCTGCCTTTGAAATATCTGAAAAATGGTTTTTGGCCTCTAGTTCCCTTACTATATGGAATATAGTAAAACTAAGACTAATTCTGCTTTAAAAAGCTTATTTAGTAGCTTGTAGTCATTCTTTCTATGTGTTTTCTGCATTCCATGTCATGTGGTCAGAGACCACCTTTGGGACTGTTAAAAATGGTCTTTAAGACCACTTTTGAACAATCCCAAAGACATAACATAACATAACTTTACTGGAGATAAACTCAGGCTTATCCTGCTGTTCGTGACAACCGCGACCTTTGCAAAACAATGAAGATCCAGATCAGGCTTCTGAACAAGCCATCTGATCAGGATCTACACTGTCATACACTTCATGATCAGTCTTCACGAAAGAATATAGTCAGACAGGCAGTACATCGAAAAACATGAAATTCTTACATGTACCACATAAAGATACATGTTCCACAGCCATTTAAGGTAAATACTTGCCTCCATAATTTTCTAATAATGTCAACTTATTGAGTTGCCTTCCCATCAAATGTCTGAAAAATGGATTTTTACATATGCTTCCTACATCTTCTAACAACTTCATCCACTCACATTAAGACATTACACTTGCGGATCATATCTCTGCTATCCCCTTTCTAGTTGTTTAGCCTTGATATATTTTCAAATAAGTTACATTGCTTAGCAATGGCGGGGTATTATGCAGTGTCTGCGGTGCTTTTATTACTTACAGAACCAGGAAAACATATCGCACTGTTGTATGCCAAGTGGGAGAGTGCTTTAGGAGAGAAAGATCGACTGGTGAAACAGATTAGCGAGATGGAGACACGGTTCAAGGAAGATCTTCACCAACAGCTAGAGGTACAGAAGGCAGATGCTGAAGGCAGTATTACAGATGCTGTGGAGAAGGCCAAACTTGAAGGTACATTGGAACTTCCATAGCTTGAGCATCGATGGCTTGTTTATACCACAGCTGTTTCGAACTCTTTCATGAGTTCATTTGTTTGTTTGATTTGAGGTTGGGCGGACCGACTCGCACTGCTTTGCCTGGGCAGGCTTAGATCCCCCAAGCGGTTTACCAGTACTCGTGTGCGGTCGGTTTCAACTTTGCATGGAAGCCTCATGCAGCCCATCTATTTTTTCAAGCCCCGATGGGCGGGGGCTGTTCATGAGTCCATAGTAAATAAGTTCCCATAATATACACCCCAGTCTCTTTGTAACACAAAGCAGAAACCATCATTGTTAAACAAATGTGTTATATACAAACAAAAATGTATAGATTATATAGAAAAATAACCATTTATAGTCATTTTTCTATATAATCTATTCATTTTTGGGATCCATCTTGAAACTGTGTTATATCCAAATTGTGTTATATTGAACAGTGTTATAATGAGTTTGTGGTGTTTGGGGGATATTTAGGGAGATTTTTCTTATTTTATCTGAAAATGTATGTTGTATGCACTTATTAGAATCGCGTCCATGAAGCGATTCTAATGAGCTAGCACAACATGCCTACATTTTTAAAGAAAATCAAGAAAGATATCCCTATTATGCCTCCTGATCAGGCACTATGATCAACCCTCATTGACTTAAACAAGCCTGGACGCCCCCGCCCATTGGGTCTTGGAGAAATAGATTTGCTGCACGGTGCTTCCACAGATAGCTGAAAATGACCTCACACGTAAGTACTGGTAAACTGCTTAGACCGTCTAAGCCAGCCGAGGCAAAATAAATTATTGTGCAAGTCAGACCGTCCATGCATTTGTTTTCATTGGATAGCAAGGTTTGAAAAGTCATTTCATCTCAGTGTTGGGTAAAAGTCTCACAAAATTGGAAGCAATGTCTCCAAAATGACCTAAATAGTGTTGATGGGAATGTTAAACCCAAAATCAAACAAACAAATCAAACAAACCTGGTCTTGAACAAATTTTCATGGTCCCAAATTTGTTCAACTGTATGTTTAACTAAACCAATAAACATTTAAACCGGCCCCCGTCCATTGGAGCTTGAAGAAATAGATAGGCTGCATGATGCTTCCAGGCAGAGCTGAAACCGACTGCACACGAGTACTGGTAAACCGTTTAGAGGATCTAAGCCTGCCCAGGCAAAGCGGTGCGAGTCGGACCGTCCATGCTTATAAACCCTATTGGTTTCATTGGGCAGCAGGTCTTGAGATGTCATTTCATCTCAATGTTGGGTAAAAGGCCCACAAAATTGGAAGCAGCACCTCCAAAATGACCTATACAGTGTTGATGGGGATGTTAAACCTCAAATCAAACAGACAAAACAAACAAACATTTAAACCAAGTTGCAACTGTAACAAATGACATTTTCATTTTTTTTTCTTATTATTTAGAGGAAGGCATAACATAAAGTAAAATTCCGCTGTTAAAACCACCTAAAATTAAGACTCAATCTGCTTTTAAAAGCTTACTGAGAAGGTTTCAGTTATTCTTCCTTTGCGTTTTCTACAGCCAGTGTCTCCTATAAAGAGACGACTGTGGGACTGTTGAAAAGTTGTCTTAAAGACCACTTTTGAACAGTACCAAAGGTGGTCTTAAACTAGGAGTTTTACTGTACATAATCATAACACATCTTTGTGCTGAAATGGCATTTTTACTCCATAATTATCATTTTTCTGTTGAGAAATTGAAAGTTTCTAGTCCAAACACAGGTTGTGAGTGCTCATTAGACTGCCTGATTGAGATAGTTCCAATGTGTACATACAATCCATGTCTGTGTGTGAAAATGCAAAAGCTACTCACATTTTTCCAGCTAGAAAATGGCATGATTACATATAGCACTTGCTAAAACTGTTAACAATTTGACAGCTATCGAGCTTGTTAAGTTAATGATGGATTGAACAACTGGACCTATGTCAGCAACATTCTTTCCTGGAGATTGAACATGGAAGTTTTTCTTTGGTCACATTACGATAACACCTGTGTGAAATAGTCATTACGCAAACACGCCTATACAAATACATTGCCACCTTTATCGCCGAAAAAAATGAAAATTTTATGATGAAAAATTGTGATATTTTTCTTATTTCTGCTCCAAATATAGGTTGTGGGCACTCGTTAGAACCGCCTCATCGAGGCGGTTCTAACGAGTACACACAATCTATTTTTTAGAGCAGAAATAAGGTATACCCCCGGAAACCCCAGTTTTACTATATAAAAGTGGGGTTCAAGGGGGTCAAAATTATATAGGCGTGTTTTCGTGATGGCATTTTTTCACATCACCAAAATGGCTACTTTTCTGATGAAAACCTTTAATATTTTTCTTATTTATACCGTAAACATGGTTTGTGGGTGCTTGTTAGAAACACCTCATTGAGGCAGTTCTAATAAGTACCCACAACCTATGTCTTGGAGCTGAAATAATAAAAAAATAAAGTATAACCACATAAACCCAATTTTTTTATAAATAAAGTGGGGTTTAGAGGATGTTCATTTTATGGACTTGTTCACGTGATGATGATCTCCTTCTCGCTGATTCAAGAAGTGCGGTAACTGTTGTCAGTTTCTTGTGAAAGATTATGCACTGTTCTTGTTAAGCACTTATGTATGAGCCTGCCGAGAAAAAGGGTGGTTAGGTAAACCAACTGACTTCATGCAACCTAAATAGTGTTTACTGGACTATTAAACTCTAAACGAAACAAATGAACAAAATGCCATACTGTTAATCATTAACCGACTATCCGGTATTGTTCCAAGGTCATCTTTATTAACACCAGGTCAACCAATATTAACCGGGGGTCAGTTGATATTAGGCTGCGGTCAAAAATTAATAATCATGTTTTTAATTGTGTCAATTAATAAAATTGTCATTTGGCCTTGGGCCAATACAGCAGACCTCGGACCTGTAACTGGACCAATACGAAATCACTTGATTAATACCATCATTAATTGACTATAATGTATTGTTTGGAGGTCATCCGTATTAACACTGAGGTGAAAAATCAATAATCATATTTTTAATGGTGTCAATTAATAAAATTGCTATTAATCAAATAATTTCATATTGTCGCAGTCACAGGTCCTTGGTCATCTGTATTGGCCATCGGCCTTAGGCCTCGGGCTAATACAGCACACCCAGAACCTGTAACTGGGCCAATACAAAATTACTTGATTAATAGCATTATATTATCATATGACGCTATGTAATATTTTCGATAATCCACTAGTGGATTAAATATGCAAATTAGCTTGATACGTCCATGTACGACGCCCTTAACGACTTCGCATTTACTAATGGCGGAATATTGATATTTTTGTAAACAGTTGCGAATAAAATGCATTTTAAATGTCATATGATAAATAGAATCTTGAATTCGTGCTCATACATTATTAAATTTATTAAACTCATTGAGGGAAAGGTATAAAATGCTCGGTAAAGCCTCACATTTTTTCCCTTTTCCTCAACTCGCTTAATACATTCAATAATTCATGAACTTTTATGTAAGATCCTCTATTTACAGTGGAGACAAGACTAAACAGAGCAATAGATGAGATCCGGGCAGTGGAGGATGAGAAGAGAGAGAATGCATTAGCAGAGGAGAGAAAAATTAGTGCTGAATTAAGAGTTACGATAGATGAACTAAGAGCTGTAAGTGTTTTGTACATTGGCAGGGCTTGCAAATTCTTCAAAAGTTTGCTTGTTTTGCATGACATAGGACAGGTAAATTTGACAGGGACTGGACAAAATTTAAATTTGTCCTCCAAAACTTTTACTCGCCACGTAGTTTTTTTATGGCCTAAATTTGATACACAGCCTTTAACCCATTGTATACTAGTGGACTGTTCCATTGCCATATGTTGCCCAAGTCCATTTGTCATATAAGGGGTGTCAGGCATATTTTTTCGTTTTCATTCAATTTTTGGCAGAAAACTCTTTAAGCAGGTAGTACAGGCCCAGATCAGATGCGGCGTCCTGGCGCATCTGATCTGGGCCGGCACTGTTTGACAAGGTACCTCTTCATGGGTTTCTTGCATGCAAAGGGTTAAGTTTTTATTCATCTGCATGAAAATACAGGCAAGGTTCCAGCAAGCCTGCTTGTTTTGTAAATGCAATGTTAACTCTAAATTTTTAAGCTGGACTGAAGGGGCTTTGAGTTGCAGTTATTTGTTTTTAGCTCACCGGACCGATAGGTCAGGTAAGCTATTCTACTACCCCCGGCGTCGGCGTCGGCGTCGGCGTCGGTGTCGGCGTCGGCGTCGGTGTCGGCGTCGGCGTCGGCGTCCACAAATGTTAAAGTTTTGTGTTAAAGTTTTTTAGAAGCTCATTTCTTTTTTATGCCTACATGGATTGAGTTTATATTTGGTATCATGATAGATACTGGTGTATAGTTTTTATTTGCAATATCAGTAGCCATATCCGTGACCTTGGGTCAAGGTCACAGACTTAGAATTCTAATTTTCAAGTTTTTGTGTTAAAGGTTTTAGGAGTTCATTACTACTTTACCTTCTGATGGATTTAGTTTATACTTAATCTCAATTATTAAGCAGCAGCATCAGCTTTCATGACCGTAACCTTGGGTCAAGGTCACATACTTTGAATTTTATGGTAATTATGGTAATTTCTTTGTTTTAACATAACTATGGAGCCGTTTGAGATAGAGCCTTCATATTTGGCATGTGGGTTCCTTGTGACATTGCCTTCCCACACATACAAACAATTTTGACCTGTAACCTTGACCGTAACCATGGGTTCAAGGCCACATACTTTGAATTATTATGGTAATTATGGTATTTTTTTTGTTTTATCATAACTTTAGAACCGTTAGAGATATAGCCTTTATATTTGGCATGTATGTTCCTTGTCACATTGTCTTCCCACTCGCACAAAAAAAATTGACCTGTCACCTTGACCCTTGACCATTTGACCTACTTATCATAACTTTTTAACCATTTGAGATAGAGCCTTCATATTTGGCATGTATGTTCCTTTAGGCATTCCCTTTCCACTCATACAAAAAATTTTGACCTGTGACCTTGACACTGGACCTTTGACCTACTTTGTCATAATTTTTTAACTATTTGAGATAGAGACTTCATATTTGGCATGTAGGTACTTGTGACATTGCCTTAGCACTCATACAAAAAAAAAATACCGATGACCTTGACCTTTGACCTACTTGATCATAACTTTGTAACCATTTGAGATAGAGCCTTCATATTTGGCATGTAGGTTCCTTGTTACATTGCCTTAACACTCATACAAAAAATTTTGACCTGTGACCTTGACCTGTGACCTTTGACCTTCTTTATTATAAATTTCTTACGGTTTGAGATAGAGCCTTCATATTTGGCATGTAGGTTCCTTGTGACATTCACTTTTCACTCATACAAAAAAATTTGACCTGTGACCTTGACCATAGACTTTTGACCTACTTCATATTTGGCATGTAGGTTCCTTGTGACATTGCCTTACCGCTCATGCAAAAAAAATACCTGTGACCTACTTTATTATAACTCGTGACCTTGACCCTGGACCTTTGACCTACTTTGTCATAATTTTTTAACTATTTGAGATAGAGACTTCATATTTGGCATGTAGGTTCCTTGTGACATTGCCTTAGCACTCATACAAAAAAAATATCTGTGACCTTGACCTTTGACCTACTTTGTCATAACTTCATAACCATTTGAGATAGAGCCTTCATATTTGGCTTATAAGTTCCTTGTGATATCACCTTTCCACTCATACAATTTTTTTTATCTTTGACCTACTTTATCATAACTTCGTAACCATTTGAGGTAGTACCTTCATACTTGGTATATAAATTCCTATATTTTCAACAGATTTTAATAGAACTTCACACAAATGTTGCTCATGATAATATCTCGAGCAGGTCATGGCCTCAAGGTCAAGGTCACTGTGGCTATTTTTAGAAAAACTTTGTTATCGCTCCAGAGCATGAATGTTCCTAGTGTCATTGCCTTACCACTTATACAAATTGTTTTTACCTGTGACCTTGACCTTTGACCTTTTGACCTACTTATCATTATTTTCTAATCTTTTGAGGTAGAGCCTTCATATTTGCCATGTAGGTTCCTTGTGACTTTGCCTTAACACTAGCTTTCTTACTTGATATGTAGGTTCCATGTCACATTGCCTTCCCATTCTTTTATAAAATTTTGACCTGTAACCTTGATCCTGGTCCTGTGATCTTCTTTTTTGATAACTTCTTGACCATTTGAAATAGAGCCTTTATATTTGGCAAGTTTTGATTCGTTGATTCATGTCTAAGGGTTAAATGGAATTAAAAGTGATAATAATGAGTCAAACTTGAATCATACGTGAGCCCCAAATATTGATATAGCACTGGTTTCTTTCCTAGTGACTTTGTTTCTATTATGAGTCTGAAAATTTGACTTTGCACGACTAGTCTAAGCGCGACTTCCGGTGAGCTATCCTGTCCGGCGACAGGTCTTGTTCTTGTGGAGGTCTGATTACTGTTAGGTGAAGTGGTGTATTTTTCTCCATTGAAAATTGCTCTGAAAACTGACATCCTGGAATTTTTTAACCACTGCAAAGCACACTTCTAGTTGTATAATGAGTACCCTTATGCATTTGTATAAAGAAAAATAGGGTTGTAGGGATATATATTATTCTTCTAAAAAACATAGATTGCAAATACTTGTTAGAACTGCCTTGTTCCATCAAGCAACTGCATCCTATAGATGGTAGATGCTCATTAGAACTGCCTTGCAACTACAACCTAAGTATGAATCAAAAATAAGGAAAGTAGAAAAAATCATTTGAAAAAGATGCCATTGTAGCACATGCATTACGAAAATAGGACTATTCAAGTACCGTATACTGAACATTTTACCGAAAAAGGATGAAAATTTTCGGATGAAAATTCTGACATTTTTCATATTTCTGCTCAAAACATAGGTATGGGTACTTGTTAGAACCACCTCGGTGAGGCGGTTCTAATGAGTACCACAATCTATGTTTTAGGCAGAAATAAGAACAAAAGTATACCCAATAAACCCCAGTTTTACTATATAAAAGTGGGGTTTAAAGGGATAAAAATGATATAGGCGTGTTTTTGTGATGTATTATGTGTTTTGGGGGTTTTCTGACTCAAGAGAATTCACTGTGATGTGTGGTAATTGCCTTATAAACCAGGGTCATGGGTTTGATTCCAGCCTTCTCTAGACATTTGGATGAGTCTTTCAACCAAGGTCTCAGTTCCATATGACCTTAGTTGTTTGTTGGATGTAAAAAAGAAACAAACAGACTCCTGGCTCCAGAGATTGTCTTTTTGGACTTGTAAACTTAACCCTTGTCCTGCTGAATATTCATATATGCCACACCCACTACCGATTTTCAACCAATCAGATTATTTGATGCAAATTATTGCAACAAATTCACAATCTGAATGGCAAACAATGTAGATCCTGATCAGATGGCTTCGTCAGAAGCCATCTGATCTGGATCTTCATTGTTTGGAAAATAATGCATATCCGGGTTCACCAGGACAAGGATTAATGTTTAGGAGATATGAGTGTGCATTTTAGATTATTCATACGGATAACGTAAGAGAGTATTATTTTTATTAAATTTCAGAATCTAGCAGAAAAATCGGAAGACCAACAGATGAGGTTAGAAGAAGGTGCACAAGCCTTAAGTTCTTTAGAAGAATATAGACAATTAGAAGTGCAGTTACGAGAAGAAATAACTAGATTAGAATCTGCTCGAATTGAAGAGACAACTAAATTACAAACTGAACTAGTTGAGAAAGATAAGAAATCAGACAGTGATGTGATAGGATATAAAGAACAAATTAAGCAACATTCAGTGACTATTTGTGCAATGGAAGAAAGAATAACTAAAGTTATGAAGAAGAATAAAGAATACCAGGAAGAAATGGAGTGTAATAAGAAAATAATTCAGGGTAAGTTGTTCCACACAGCCATATTGCTTAAGAGGATCCAGAGCCCTGTTGTTCAAAGCATAGTTTGCTAACGGGCTCGTTAGTGTTCAAAATGTTTACTTTTGTAGCAAGTATAATATGTAATAAATGGGTATTTTTGCTGAAAAAATGTGAACAGCTATACTTGCCATATTAAAATTTTTAGCAATATATTAACCAACAATAGCATTAGTTTTGATAGTTAAATCTGTAAGTTAAACTTTGATTCTTTGATATGGCAAATATGATTATATTTTTTGCTGAAAAAGGTGGGTACCTTTTGCAATCTGATCAGGGTCTATACTGTTTGCTTAAAATAGGACCATTTTCCCAGCTATCCTCAGAGACAGTCAACCCACGAGTACTATCAGTACTTTGATTGTGAGAGTTGTCTCCATTGGTGTTTCACCTCTGAACTTATTTATTGTATATGCACAGTTGCATATAATAATCAAAGCACTGTGTGTATTGGTGGGTTGATTGTCTATGGGTAGGCTGGGAAAATCGTCCTGGACCAAGACTTAAACTGTTTCATTTAACCCTTAAATTCCTGTACTGTAAAGAAACAGTAGAGACCCTGATCAAACACTGCATTTTGCAACATCTGACCCTTAAATTCCTGTACTATAAGCATTTAGTGTAGACCCTGATCACACACTCCAACTCACACTCTGATCTTGGTCTACACTGTTTGCCAAGCCCAACCCATGATTCCAGCCCAGGTTCTATCGATAACAATTAAAGTTAATGCTGCTATTTTCTATAAATATGTTACCTGGATCTCCTACCATTACGAAAACACGCCTATATGAAAAATTATGATATTTGTCTTATTTTAGAGCAGAAATAAGAAAAATAAGGTTTACCCCTGTAAACCCCAGTTTTACTATATAAAAGTGAGGTTCGAGGGGATCAAAATTATATAGACTTGTTTTCATGATGAAATTAGTGATAGTCACATGGACTTCAGCACCGAAGCTTAGTAACGTTGGGTCTATTGATAAACATTCAACCCAAAAAAAGGGTCTTACACAAGTGGTCATTTCATAAATTTGATATAAAATGACAACGAGTGATGAATTCTGTTTATCATATAACGATTTTAAATCATATTTTAATGCCGAAAAGGTCAAAAAGGATTTCAGTGGAAAACATGTGCTTGTCACAAACAGCATAATAACTTACATGTCAGTAACCATGTCATTACAAGTGCAGTCATGTGATTTTTATGACATGAGTTATCCCTTAAATAACCACAAGTTCACGCCTCATATTTTTCAGGCATTTGCAGGATTTAAGGCTTTCAGAGCTTGATGTCTTTCTTGATTTCAGGCTTACAGATTTTGAATTTTTTCCCTCTACATGTATTTCTGTTTAAATTTTTTGCCCTTATCCTGCTAAAAAAAATCGTTTAGCCACACCCATTTCTGACTATTCACCAATTAAATTACTTGATATAATGTATTTGTTCAATTCACAAGCTGCTTTACAAACAGTGTAGATCCTGATCAGATGGCTTCTTCAGAAGCCATCTGATCTGGATCTACACTGTTTGCAAAGGTAATGGTTGTCGTGTTCAGCAGGATAAGGTTTTTTCAGAAGCCAGCTGATCTGGATCTACATTGTTTGCAAAGGTAATGGTTGTGATGTTCAGCAGGATAAGGGTTAAGGCTGCAAAATCGGGCCTTTCAGGCATGGAAAAACTTGGTCAGAATGAGGCCTGGGCAACATAATATGATGATTGTTTTTTATGTGATTTGGTTGATGTTTCAGAATTAAAGGCCCAGTTGGCAGTAAAGGAGAAAGAAAAACCAGTTCCACCTCCCAAACCAAAAATTGTCCCAGTTGTTCAGAAACCTTCACATGATATTGTTGCTATGGAACAACTTATTGTTGTACTCAGGTAAGAATTTACCTGTTACTGTCAAATATGGAACAACTTATTGTTGTACTCAAGTGAGAATTTACCTGTTACTGTCAAATATGGAACAACTTATTGTTGTACTCAGGTGAGAATTTACCTGTTACTGTCAAATATGGAACAACTTATTGTTGTACTCAGGTGAGAATTTACCTGTTACTGTCAAATAGTGAACAACTTATTGTTGTACTCAGGTGAGAATTTACCTGTTACTGTCAAATATGGAACAACTTATTGTTGTACTCAGGTGAGAATTTACCTGTTACTGTCAAATAGTGAACAACTTATTGTTGTACTCAGGTGAGAATTTACCTGTTACTGTCAAATATGGAACAACTTATTGTTGTACTCAAGTGAGAATTTACCTGTTACTGTCAAATATGAGATACTGTAAAAATTCTAAAAATCGGGGCATCTTGATAACGTGCTGTAATTCTCCTAACATTTTTACAAATTTGTTTTTTGATCCAGCAAGGAGTCCAAAAGGTGCAGATGGGGTGAGTGAGTGTTTGGGTTTTACGTCTCACCAACAGCTAAGGTCAAACAGAGACGGGACCTCGGTTTAAAGACTCATCTGAAAGTCTGTAGAAGCCCTGGATTGATCCTGCGACCCCTGGTTTACAAGGCGAGTAGCATAACCACTACACCATGAAGGCTTCTAGGTGCAAATTGAATGGCAAACAGTGTAGACTCTGATCAGACTGCTCCTTCACGAGCAGTCTGATCTGGGTCTGCACTCTATGCTTAGGCCTATCTGTCTCAATACTTAGGACCATTAATGTAGCAAAATTGAGCTGGGGCACAGCATTTCCTACAATTAACATGTGTACCTAGTGAAGAATCAGGTCACCCTATCATCCATAATATAATCTGACCATAGACTTCTCCTGATGCATGGAGGAGCATTGGGCCCTTAGATATCTTTAGAGTGCACAATGAAGACTCTGATCAGAGTGTGTGGATGTGCAGGCTGATCTGAATCTTTGTTGGGGCACATGTAAATTGTAGGAAATGCTGTGCCCCAGTTCAGATATGAGAATGATGTTACATTTAATCCTAAGAAACAAAAAGAAGCCTTCTTGTTATAGTGATAAACCCATTGTATGTGGGAACCCCTAAAGGGGTACCTTGACAAACAGTGCAGGCCCAGATCAGATGCCGCAGAATGCAGTGTCTGATCAGGACCTGCACTATTTGCTAACAGAATTTTCCATCAAAAATAGAATCAAAATGAAAAAAATAGGCCTGAAACCCCTTATATGACAAATGGACTTGTCAAACATATAGCAGTGGAAGAGTCCAGCCATATACAACGGGTTAACCTACTTGCCTCACACACCAGAGGTCATTGGCTCAATTACAGGCTTCTCCAGACTTTCGTATGAGTCTTCAAACCAAGGTCCCATCTCCATATGACCTTGCTATCCTTTTGTTGGGACGTAAACTCAAACAAATAAAAAAGAAACATATAAACATCTTTATGACAATATTGTTTACATTACGAAAACACGCCAATACAAATACATTGTAAACTTTATCGCCGAAGAAACCAAAATTTTAAGATGAAAAATTGTGATACATTCTTATTTCTGCTCAAAATATAGATTTTGGGTACACGGTAGAACCGCCTGGTTGAGGCGGTTCTAATGAGTACCAACAATCTATATTTTAGAGCAGAAATAAAAAAATAAGGTTTACTCCTGTAAACCTCAGTTTTACTATATAAAAGTGGGGTTCAAGGGTGTCAAAATAATATAGGCGTGTTTTCCAGAAGAGGTCCAAAGCGAAATCAGTGCTGATAAAACAACCATGTTTTTTGTCCAAGGAAAAATGAAAAGATTATATGAGCCCTGCATAGGCGATAAGTACCAAAATCGCTTGACGGGGCCCATATAGAAAAATGGCCATAATAATACATTCCTAGGATCCATCTATATGTTATATTCAATTGTATTATAAAGAACAGTCTTATAAAGAGGTTGTTGTATAGTGCATCCATATGTAAAACCTGATAAACTAGACTAGTCTAGAATCAGTCAGACTGGATATAGGGGCTTGGAGAAATAGATTAGTTTGCATGATGCTTCCACGCAGAGCTGAAACTGACAGCACATGAGTACTGGTAAATCGCTTAGACGAGGCAAAGTGGTGCGAGTCGGACCATCCCTGCATATAAATCCTATTGGTTTGTTTGGACAGTAGGGCTTGAGATGTCATTTCATCTCAATGTTGGGTAAATGTCCCACAAAATTGGAAGCAACATCTCAAAAATGACCTAAAATGTGTTGACAGGGACATAAAACCTGCAAAAATTAGACTGAATATAGGTGCAAATAGAACACTGCAGACTTACTGTCTAAAACATATAAGCAGTCTTAGTAAGGTTTATGAACTAAGGTTAATATTGTATACTGCCAAATCAGTTTTATATAAAATTGGATTTGGTGCAGTAATCATTCACTGGACTTGTTAAGATAATGATATTTTGTTTTATATTTTCTTTGTTTTATATTTTTCTTATTTCTGCTACAAACATAGATTGGGGTGCTAGTTCTAACGAATACCCACAAGCTATGTTTTAAAGCAAAAATCTGGGAAATAATGTATAGCCCCTCTTAACCCTACTTTTCTCTACATAAAGTTGCGGTTTAAAGGGGTATCCATTACACGGACTTGTTAACCCTTATCTTGCTGTTCACGACAACCCCTATCTTTGCAATCAGTGTAGATCCAGATCAAATGGCTTCTGAAGAAGCCATCTGATCAGGATCTACACTGTTTGGCATTCAATTTATGAATTTGTAGCAATAAATTACATCAAGTAATTTGATTGGTAGATAGACAGAAATGGGTGTGGCTTAAATGAATATTCAGCAAGATAAGGGTTAACATGATGGATTTTAACGGTAACACAAGTAGTGTTTGTGTATTACAGGAAAGAGAATGCAGAGGTGAAGGGCCATATTCAAGAACAAGATGATGTTATATTAGGTTTACGCAAAGATCTCGCCGGTGCTTCAGCTCGATTGTCGGATATCACAGGTACATTGAAACTTCAGTGACTCAAACAATGATGGCTCATTTACCACTGCTATTTAGAACTCACTTTTGAGTCCAAAGAATATTTCCCTATAGCTCTAAATATTAGTATCTTTGAGATACTCGTAATTCAGGGAGGTCTCCTCTACATTTCAGCGGGCAGCAAAAAAAAAACTCTGGTCCGCGCCGTGCATATGTACAGACTTTTCTGAGCATTTGCAGATGGGCTATGCAATAAGTACCTTTTTAATGAGTTGTTATCCCCCGCCGAAGGCGGAGGGATATAGTTTTGGCGTTGTCCGTCCGTCCGTCCTTCCGCACCAACGAAACGACATTTAGGGGGCAAAAAATTTGGACAGTTTGACACTTAAGTATATATTCGTGAGTCCAAATGCGGTTTATTCCGTTATTTGGGTACTTAAGTGGCAAAAATTCGCTCTTAGGTGGCTTGCCGGTTAAGAGAATTTGCCGCTTAAGTAGTCAATATGCCGACACCTAGCCACTTAAGTATCCGTTCGTGAGAACGTCCGTCCGTCCGTCCGTCCTTCTGTCTGTCCGTCACACTTTTTTGTCCGGAACCGTTTCTCAGCAACTATTGCATGGAATTAAATGAAACTTGAAATAAATATGTATTATTATGCTGTGGTGATACACGTGCAATTTTTTTTCGGATTGACTTTTTACATCCAGAGTTATGGCCCCTTGAATGATTGAAATTCTGGATTTTTCGTCGTCTCACTTTGTCCGGAACCGTTTCTCAGCAACTATTGCATGGAATTAAATGAAAATTGAAATAAATATTATTATTATGCTGCAGTGATGCACGCGCATTTTTTTTTCGGATTGACTTTTTACATCCAGAGTTATGGCCCCTTAAATGATTGAAATTCTGGATTTTTTCGTCATCTCACTTTGTCCGGAACTGTTTCTCAGCAACTATTGCATGGAATTAAATGAAACGTGAAATAAATATGTATTATTATGCTGCGGTGATGCACGCGCAATTTTTTTCTGGATTGACTTTTTACATCCAGAGATATGGCCCCTTAAATGATTGAAATTCTGGATTTTTCGTCGTCTCAGTTTGTCCGGAACGGTTTCTCAGCAACTATTGCATGGAATTAAATGAAACTTGAAATAAATGTATTATTATGCTGTGGTGATGCACGCGCATTTTTTTTCCGGATTTACTTTTTACATCCAGAGTTATGGCCCCTTAAATGATTGTAATCCTGGATTTTTCGTCGTCTCACTTTTTTGTCGGGAACTGTTTCTCAGCAACTATTGCATAGAATTATATGAAACTTGAAATAAATATGTATTATTATGCTGTGGTGATGCACGCACAAATTTTTTTCGGATTGACTATTTACACCCAGAGTTATGGCCCCTTAAATGATTAAAATTCTGGATTTTTCGTCGTCTCACTTTGTCTGGAACCGCTTCTCAGCAACTATTGCATGGAATAAAATGAAACTTGAAATAAATATGTATTATTATGCTGCCGTGATGCACGCGCAATTTTTTTTTTCGGACTTACCTGGATTGACTTTTTTATCCAGAGTTATTTCCCCTTAAATGATTGAAATTGAGGAATTTTGTCTATTCGGTGATTATATCGGGTTTTTTTAATATTCGCGAATTAATTTTGGTATCCTTGAAACCACATAACAGGTAAATAAACCTCAACTTTGACAGACAAGTTAATCTCTACTGATAATTAGGTCAGTAGGTCAGGGTACAGCCTCTCATCCAGGGAGTAAATGTTCAGCGGGGCCCTTCCTCATTGTCTCTAGTTTGCTTCTTAGAACCATCCTCAATTTTGGCCAGATATATTTTCTTGCCATTCTACACGAAAAACCCATTCGGCGGGGGATATCAATTCAACGAATTTGCTTGTTTGTGTTGCTATAAACATGCTTTTCAGTAGCCTGCAAATGCTGAAAGTTAAACCATATACAGGGGTCCCCGCCCATTTGGCATGGAGAAATAGTTTTGGCTGCATGGTGCTTCCTTGCAGAGCTGAAACCGACCCCACATGAGTACTGGTAAACTGCTTAGAGGTTCAACGTTTGCCCAGGCAAAGTTCTGTGAGTCGGACCATCCATGCATATAATCCCTATTGGTTTCATTTGGTGACAGGGCTTGAGATGTCATTTCATCTCAGTGTCAGGTAAATGTCCCACAGAATTGGAAGCAACATCTCCAAAATGACCTATATAGTGTTGATGGGGACGTTGAACCTCAAATCAAATAAACAAATCAAACAAATCATATACAGGGAGAGTTTGATTGCTCCAACACCAGTTGTTGGTTTACTTGTTTTTCATTCCCTACAAATTTTCCATAACTGCAGATGTAAATATATTTTGGATACTTTAGGAAGAACTTTCTTGATTCATCTTGAAAATGTATCTTGTGTGTACTCATTAGAATAGCCTCCATGATGTGGTCCTAATGAGTACACACAACATACTTTCATTTTGAAAATATTGAAAAAGATACCCCTCTTATGCCTACTGACCTGGTACTATGATAAACACTCAGTTGCTCATACTACCCCTGTCTCAAACAAATTTTCATGGTCCCATAGGTGTTGGAGACATGACGTTTGACTATAGGACAATTTTCTGCAGCTTAACCCGTCCCTGCAGTTCATGACAATCCCTATCTTTGCAAACAGTGTAGATCCAGATCAGATGGCTTCTTAAGAAGCCATCTGATCAGGATCTACACTGTCATTCAGTTTGGGAATTTGAATGAAAACATTATATCATGTAATCAGATTGGCTGATAGTCAGAAATGGGTGTGGTTAATAAATTTTTTAGCAGGACAATTAGAAGCCTCGGTGTTGTAGTGGATTAGCTACTAGCCTCATAAACCAGGGGTTGTCGGTTTGATCCCAGGCTTTTCCAAACTTTCAGATGAGTCTTTAAATCGAGGTCCCGTTTCTGTATGACCTTAGCTGTTGGTGGGACACAAAACTCAAACACTCACTCTGCAGGATAATGGTTAAAACATATTCATTACCAAATCAGCTTGTTGTCATAATCATACTTGAACCCATTTTGTGCGGGAACCACCCAAAAGGGGGCATTCGCAAACAAACTTTACTGTGAATCCCATTTGTATTGTGATTGTATTAATAATAGTATTGGAGGCAATGATCAGGAGTCAATACAATCAACCCACAGCTCCCATCAGGGACACCAAATGGAAAGAAACACAAACATGAAACAACAGACCCTAATGGAAACATCAATAGCGGAAAGCCAAAAGGACAGTTACTTTCCCACAAAATGGCCCATAGGCTATCCAAAATAAAATAACATAAGCGACACAAAGACGAACCATAACAAAAACAAACCGCGACAGAAGATCATTATTTCTATATTTTTGCATGCATTTAAATAAATAAAAATAAAGTTTAAACTAAATACATGTAGTGAAGGTCCAGGTCAAATACAGGCCCTCACTGTTTGAAAAACCTTCAGCTGTTTTCTAAATGAATTTCAAAATAATAATTGGACCTGACACAGTTAATTTTAGAAATGGACTCCTTCTGTAGTAATAAAGTCAAAGCCTTGACCTGCTGAATATTTATATATGCCACACCCACCACTGCTTATCAACCAATCAGATTTCTTGATGCAAATCATTGCATCAATGACAAACAATGAAGATCCTGATCAGATGGCTTCTTCAGAAGCCATCTGATCTGGATCTACATTGTTTGAAAGATAAGACATATCCGGGCTCAGCAGGACAAGGGTTAAGATTCCATTCAGTAAAAAAATGGGTCAACCACTAATTGAGCTGTTGCATTTGCAGGTGAATTGAGTGAGGGTCAGAAGCAAGAGATGGAAAAATACAAAGAAATGATGAGCCACAAAGAAAGAGAGGTGATAGAAATGAGACAGCAGCTCGCGAAACTCTCACGTATCATTGATAAACAGAAAGAAGAACTTAAGACAGTGGAATCAGAATTGAGGTAACAGACATTAAGTACCATAGTTACCCCAAGTATTCAGACACCTCATCTCCTTTAATATCATATTTGTTCTAAAATTTGAACAAGTACAGTCAGCCCTCTTTATACTGACATTTGTTACCGGCTCTGATAGCTCAGTTGGTAGAGTGTCCGCTCCGGGGAACGGGAGGTCACGTGTTCGATCCCGGGGCGAGACATACCAAAGTCGTTAAGAATGGTACTAGCTGCTCCTCGCTTGGCACTCAGATTTACGGGGTAGAGCTAGGACTGGTGACTGAAAAATTGTTGAAAGCGATTTTAAACCTGAATTCACACACACACACACACATACTGACATTTGTTATAATAGCAAAACTCGTTATAACGGCATTTTGAATGTAATGACTTCTTAAGAAAAGGCTTAGCCTTGGTTCCAAGGGGCTTGGGCTTCCCTTGGGTTGGAAGCACAAATCGAGTCCGTAGCATGAAAGAGCTTGCAATCTAATACTCCAAGAAACAAATGTGATAGATATTTGTTAGAATCGTCTCACTGAGGTGATTCTAAAAAATGCCTATCGCATTTGTTTCTTGGAGTAATAATGTGGAAAAGGCCTTTTATTATCTAACATACTCCTAACTGGAATTCTTTATAACGGCAAATTCTTTATAACAGCACACTAATAGGGAACAAATACTGCTGTTATAAAGAGGGTCCTCTATAAAATTTAATTCTGGATGTTGTGTCTAAAAATAGCTCGATGAGTGGCAAATTGTGTAGACCCTGATAAGATGCCACTGAATACGGCACCACTTACCAAACTTTGCTTAGGTCTATCTGTCCCTATACTTAGGCTCATTACTGCCAGATGTTGTGTCTAAAAATAGTTCGATGAGTAGCAAATTGTGTAGACCCTGATAAGATGCCACAGAATACGGCATCACTTACCAAACTTTGCTTAGGTCTATCTGTCCCTATACTTAGGCTCATTACTGCCAGAAGTTATGTTGAAAATAGCTCGATGAGTGGCAAATTGTGTAGACCCTGATAAGATGCCACAGAATATGGCATCACTTACCAAACTTTGCTAAGGTCTATCTGTCCCTATACTTATAGGCTAATTACTGCCAGATGTTGTGTTGAAAATAGCTAGATGAGTGTCAAATAGTATAGAGCCTGATGAGATGCTGCAGTCAGGTCTGTCTGTCTGAATACATACAGTAAATAAAGTATATCTTCTATTGACTGTTTCAGTAAGGAGAAATCTATCACAGTTCGTTATAAGTCACAGATGGAGAGAGAGGCAGAAAAGATACGAAGTCTTGAATCTGCCTTGCATTCTGAGAAGACAGAACAGGCCAAACAACTGGAGCTGCTGGACCAAGAGGGTCGTATTACATCAGAGTTAACTTCCCTTGGTGCCCAGTGTCGTGGAGAGCGACATGAACAAGTGATAGTACGACAGAGGGAGGCACTGTCAGAACTGAGAGGCAGGGTGAAGACACTAGAAACAAAAACACCGCCATGTAAGTTCCCTCATATTTAACCTTTACCCTGCTGTAGGCGACAAGCCCTATCTTTGCAAACAGTGTAGATCCAGATCAGATGGCTTCTGAAGAAGCCATCTGATCTGGATCTACACTGTTTGGCATTTAGTTTATGAATTTGTAGCAGTAAATTACATCAAGTAATTTGATTGGTTGATAGACAGAAATGGGTGTGGCTTAAATGAATATTCAGCAGGTTAAAGGTTAATATATGATTCAGTGTCATTGGAATGGGCATTGAGCAGCAGATGATTCACATGTGATATCAGTCCTTGTTTTATGTGAAAAATAAGAAAAAACGTAGATTGTCATATGTTAACCCTTATCTTGCTGAATATTCATTTAAGCCACACCCATATCTGTCTATCAACCAATCAAATTACTTGATTTAATTTATTGCTACAAATTCATAAACTGAATGCCAAACAGTGTAGATCCTGATCAGGTGGCTTCTTCAGAAGCCACCTGATCTGGATCTACACTGTTTGCAAAAATAGGGGTTGTTGTGAACAGCAAGATAAGGGTTAACGAATTGAAATTTTAAGTAATATTTAGTATTGATCCAATTGACTCAATCAAATTAAGACAGAAACCGATTTCAGGTTTGTTTTTATTGACTATTTCTATTAAACTGATTGATGAAATGGACCATGGAAAACAAGTTTGTCCTCCAGCCATGGCACGACTAACCATTACTGGTCCCAGTCCAAAATAGCTCGTCTCTGACCAAAGGACAGGTTGCTTCAATCCTTTATCAACCCATTTTGTACTGAATGGAATCTTCTACACATATCTTAATTATATATAGTAGAAGTCCATTTCAAAATTTAGGAGCGTCACGTTGTGTGATCTTCAGTATTTATCTGGAAAATGGCTGAACATTTGCAAACAGTGTAGGCCCGGATCAGGTATGTTTGTCCAGTATCACGTTTTGGGGTTTCCCCCATACAAAATGGGTAAATGTCATGTTAGCATATATCATGAGTTTTGGTCCTGTTCTGTTTTTAGTACCTACACAAGATCAAGCACTTCAGCAGGTGATCGTGTTGAAGAAGGAGCTTGCAGAAATGAGAGCCAATCAGGCACTGTCAGAAGACAAGAACATACAGAGTATCACCTCCCTGGATCGTGAAGTTGGCCGCGCTCGAGGTCTGATGAGCAACACTAACGCTGAAGCTGATATGGAAAGAAGTGCCCACAGGGAAACTATGGAAGCCTTAGATGCCAGTGAAAACTCAGTAAGACATCTATGATTTCACCTATTCCAAAATGAAATGCAGAAATAAATTAGGTATTCATAAGGTTGATAAAGTTAAGAACTAAAGTTTTAAGCAGTTTTTTTTCCAGAGGTTTTGATGGACTTTGTTCATACTTATCTTGATGTTATCTTAAGATGCCAAGAAAAAAATCATCCGAAAATGTCATCTGTTTTTAGCTCACCTGTCACGTAGTGACAAGGTGAGCTTTTGTGATCACATTTTGTCCGTCGTCCGTCGTGCGTGCGTGCGTCCGTGCGTAAACAATTTCTTGTCCGCACGATAGCATCTTCATTTATAATTTGATTTTAAACAGACTTGCACACAACTTGTACCACCATGAGATCTGGGTTCCTTTCTTGAACCAGCCATATCCCATCATGTGTTACAGAGTTACGGCCCCTGAAATGGCAAAAATTGCCTATTTTGGTCTTGTCCGCACGATAGCATCTTCATTTATGATTTGATTTTAACCAGACTTGCACACAACTTGTACCACCATGAGATCTAGATTCCTTTCTTGAACCAGCCATATCCCATCATGTGTTACTGAGTTACGGCCCCTGAAATGGCAAAAATTGCCTATTTTGGTCTTGTCCGCACGATAGCAACTTCTTTTATGATTTGATTTTAAACAGACCTGCACACAACTTGTACCACCATGAGATCTGGATTCCTTTCTTGAACCAGCCATATCCCATCATGTGTTACAGAGTTACGGCCCCTGAAAGGGCAAAAATTGCCTATTTTGGTCTTGTCCGCACGATAGCATCTTCATTTATGATTTGATTTTAACCAGACTTGCACACAACTTGTACCACCATGAGATCTGGGTTCCTTTCTTGAACCAGCCATATCCCATCATGTGTTACGGACTTACGGCCCCTGAAATGGCAGAAATTGCCTATTTTGGTCTTGTCCGCACGATAGCATCTTCATTTATGATTTGATTTTAACCAGACTTGCACACAACTTGTACCACCATGAGATCTGGGTTCCTTTCTTGAACCAGCCATATCCCATCATGTGTTACGGAGTTACGGCCCCTGATATGGCAAAAATTGCCTATTTTGGTCTTGTCCGCACGATAGCATCTTCATTTATGATTTGATTTTAACCAGACTTACACACAACTTGTACCACCATTAGATCTGGGTTCCTTTCTTGAACCAGCCATATCCCATCATGCGTTATGGAGTTACGGCCCCTGAAATGGCAAAAATTGCCTATTTTGATCTTGTCTGCATGATAGCAGTTTCATTTATGATTTGATTTTAACTAAACTTGCACACATTTTGTTCCACCACAAAATTTTTCGGTCAAGTTCGAATATGGGTCATGTTGGGTCAAAAAGTAGGTCAGTAGGTCAAATCAGAAAAAACCTTGTGAAGACACTAGAGGCCATAGTTTTGGTCCGATCATCATCAAACTAGCCCAGAATGATCATCTTGACAATATCTCAGTCAAGTTAGAATATGGGTGTTGTCGGGTCAAAAAATAGGTCAGTAGGTCAAATCATAGAAAAACCTTCTGAACACACCAGAGGCTACAATTTATGTCCAATCATCATCAAGCTTGCCCAGAATGATCATCTTGACAATATCTGAGTCAAGTTAGAATATGGGTCATGTTGGTTCAAAAAGTAGGTCAGTAGTTCAAATCAGAGAAAAACCTTGTGAACACACTAGAGGCCACAGTTCTGGTTCGATCATCATCAAACTTGCTCAGAATGATCATCTTGATAATATCTTGGTCACATTCGAATATGGGTCATGGCAGGTCAAAAAGTAGGTCAGTAGGTCAAATCAGAGAAAAACCTTGTGAACACACTAGAGGCCACAGATTAGGTCCAATCATCATCAAACTTGCTCAGAATGATAGTCTTGACAATCTCTCGGTCAAGTTTGAATATGGGTCATTTCAGGTCAAAAAGTAGGTCAGTACGTCAAATCATAGAAAGCCTTGTGAACTCACTAGAGGCCACAGATTGGGTCCGATCATCATCACACATGCCCAGAATGATCATCTTGACAAATCTGAGTCAAGTTCGAATATGGGTCATGTCGGTCCAAAAAGTAGGTCAGTAGATAAAATCATAGAAAAAACCCTCTGCACACACTAGAGGCCACAGTTTTGGTCTGATCATCATCAAACTTGCTAAAAATGATCATTTGACAATATCTCAGTTAATTTCGAATATAGGTCATATCTGGCCAGTAAGTAGGTCAGTAGGTCAGATTATTGAAAAACCTTGTGGACACACTAGAGACTCTAGTTTTGGTCTGATCATCATCAAACTTGCTCAGAATGATCATCTTGACAATATCTGGGTCAAGTTTGAATATGAGTCATGTCGGGTCAAAAAGTAGGTCAGCAGGTCAAATCATAGAAAAACGTTTTGAACACTCTAAGAGGCCACAGTTGTAGGTAAATCATCATAAAACTTGCTCAGAATGATCATCTGGACAATATCTCAGTTAAGTTCGAATATGGGTCATGTCAAATCAAAAAGTAGATCAGTAGGTCATTTTGTCATGACTTTTAAACTGTTTGAGATAGAGCCTTCATATTTGGCATGTAGGTTCCTTGTGACGAGGACTTCCCACTCATATAAAGATTTGACCTGTGACGTTGATCTGTGACCTACTTTAACATAACTTTTGAACCATATGAGATAGAGCCTTCATATTAGGCATGTATGTTCCTTGTGACAAAGTTTTCCCAATCATTCAAAACTTTTGAGCCATGACCTTGACCTTTGACTTACTTTGTCATAACTTTTGGAGCATTTAAGATACAGCCTTCATATTTGGCATATAGGTTCCTTCATAGGAGTGAGTGTTTAAGTTGAAGTCTCACCAACAGCTAAGGTCATACAGTGATGGGACCTCTGTTTAAAGACCAATCTGAAAGTCTGGAGAAGCCTGGGATTGATCCTGCTACCCCTGGTTTACAAGGCAAGTAGCATGACCACTTCACCATGAAGGCTTCTAAACTTCATTGGAATGTTGTGTAGATGACCCTCTAGGAAAATAGCATAACAAATGGTCACAAGAGCTAAAAG
The DNA here is from genome assembly GCA_963580285.1 of Lucinisca nassula. NCBI lineage: Eukaryota > Metazoa > Mollusca > Bivalvia > Lucinida > Lucinidae > Lucinisca > Lucinisca nassula. The sequence continues at coordinate 102,340,151 of OY757023.1, read as the reverse complement.
TAGAAAAACATTGTAAATTTGCTTCAAATGCGAACTCCTTCTAAACCATTGGGCCAATTGGATTTGAAACTTCACAGGAATGTTGCCTAGGTGACTCCCTACCAAAATAGTTAAAACTCATTCCACTCCAATGAACAAGATTGCTGCCAGAGCTGAAAATAAAAAAAATCTTCAAACGACAATTCCTTCTGTACTCTTGGGCCAATTTCATTCAAACTTCGAAGTAATGTTGCTTAGACGACCCTCTACCAAAAAGGCTAAAACAATCCCGCTCTGATGAAAAAAATGGCCACCGGAGCTAAAAATAGAAAAATATTGTAAATCTGATTCAAACGTGAACCCCTCCTAAACCCTAAGGCCAATTTGATTCAAACTTCACTGGAATGTTGCTTAGGTTACTCCCTACCAAATAAGCTAAAATCACTCTGCTGATGAACAAGATGGCCACTATAGCTAAAATTAGAATGTACTCGAGACAGTGACACACAGGTGAGCGAACCAGGGCCCTGTGGGCCCTCTTGTTTTTCTTACAAACATTCAAACTTATTTTTGCATACAGACAAACAATGTGGACCCTGATCAGACTGCTCCTAGAGGAGCAGCCTGATCTGGGTCCACATGTTGCACCAGTGACTTTTAAAGTAACCAGCAGACAACAAAGCAGATGCCAGTTGTTGTGATTGGCATTTGTTTGATTAGCTATGTGTATTGTTGCTTGCATTAGTTTTTATCAGCAGTATCTCCAACCCTGCCTATGACCTTGTGGCTCGTCACAGGCTGGGACTGTTATGTTTTGAAGTCCAGCATATCAATATAGCCAGCCAGATCTGATTTTCTTTGTCAGGTCTTGTTTTTCTTTAAAATATACACATAAACCTCTTCATAGCACCATTCACTACAGCATGGTTTTGGAAACTATTTGGTTTAACCCATTGTATACCAGTGCACTCTTTTATTGCTATATGTTAGACAAGTCCATATATCATATAAGGGGTTTCAGCACTGTTTCTCCATTTTTAGCTCACCGTCACGTAGTGACGAGGTGAGCTTTTGGGATCACTTTTTGTCTGTCGTCAGTGCATCCGTGCATAAACAATTTTTTCAAATGACATCTCCTCCGAAACCACTGATCGGATTTTTGATCAAACTTCACAGGAACGATCCTTAGGTGGTCCCCTTTCAAAGTTGTTCAAATGGTTCTGGTCCATTTCACATCTAGGTCACAGGAGCCAAAAATAGATTTTTGTCACCGAAAACTTAAAACATCTTCTTCTCTGAAACCACAAGGCCCAGGTCTTTGATATTTGGTTTGAAGCTTCATCTAGTGGACCCCTACCAAGATTGTTCAAATTATAGTGCTGGGGCCAAAAATGCCCCCGCCCCGGATCCCTTTGGTTTACCATAGGATTATATAGGGAAAATCTTTAAAAATGTACTTCTCTGAAACCACAAAGCCCAGGTCTTTGATATTGGGTATGAAGCTTCATCTAGTGGACCCCTACCAAGATTGTTCAAATTATAGTGCTGGGGCCAAAAATGCCCCCATCCCAGGACCCTTTGGTTTTACATGGGCTTATATAGGGAAAATCTTTAAAAATCTTCATCTCTGAAAATGCAAGGCCCAGGTCTTTGATATTTGGTATGAAGCTTCATCTAGTGGACCCCTACCAAGATTGTTCAAATTATAGTGCAGGGACCTTTGGTTTTACATGGGCTTATATAGGGAAAATCTTCTTCTCTGACACCACAAGGCCCAGGTCTTTGCTATTTGGTATGAAGCTTCATCTAGTGGACCCCTACCAAGATTGTTCAAATTATAGTGCTGGGGCCAAAAATGCCTACACCCCAGGGCCCTTTGGTTTTACATGGGCTTATATAGGGAAAATCTTTAAAAATGTTTTCTGAAACCACAAGGTCCAGGTCTTAGCTATTTGGTATGAAGCTTCATCTAGTGGACCCCTACCAAGATTGTTCAAATTATAGTGCTGGGGCCAAAAATGCCCCCACCCCAGTGCCCTTTGGTTTTACATGGGCTTGTATAGGGAAAATCTTTAAAAATCTTCTTCTCTGAAACTGCAAGGCCTAGGTCTTTGATATTTGGTATGAAGCTTCATCTTGTGGACCTCTACCAAGATTGTTCAAATTATAGTCCTTGGGCCAAAAATGCCCCTGCTCTGGGGCCCTTTGGTTTTACATAGACTTATGTAGGGAAAATCTTGAAAAATCTTCTTCTCTGACACCACAAGGCCTAGGTCTTTGATATTTGGTATGAAGCTTCATCTAGTGGACCTCTACCAAGATTGTTCAAATTATAGCCCTGAGACCAAAAATGACCCCGCCTCAGGGCCCTTTGGTTTTACATAGACTTATATAGGGAAATCTTTAAAAATCTTCTTCTGTGAAACCACAAGGCCTAGGTCTTTGATATTTGGTGTGTAGCTTCATCTAGTGGACCTTTGCCAAGATTGTTCAAATTATAGCCTTTGTTGATATTTGGTATGAAGCTTTGCCTTTTGAGACCTCCTTCAACATTATGCACATTATAGCCCTGGGATCAGTAATGGCCCTCCCCGGGGCCCACTTGTTACTCTATGGATCAGGTGAGCAATCCAGTGCCATCATGGCCCTCTTGTTATTCCATTTTCGACAGAAAATCATGTTAGCAAACAAGCAGACCCTGATCAGACGCCGCATTCTGTGGCATCTGATCTGGGTTTGCGCTGTTTGCCAAGGTACCCCTTTAGGGATTTTCCCCATGCAATGGGTTAACGATGTATCGTGGACATGTTTAAATTACATAAAATCAAAGCACAGACCGCACTGGTGGGTCAGTTGTCTCTGAGAGTAAGCTGAGAAAATGTTTGTGACGGTCTTCTTGGACTGTTTCATTTAACCCTTTAAGCAAACAGTGTCATCTCTGATCAGGCACATTCTGCAGCATCTGATCTGGATCTACCAACACGAAATGATTCCAGTTCTGATTTTATAGATAACCCTCTTACTCAACATTCTGACCTCACAGCAATTTCATCTTGAATAGTGCAGCTTTTTTCTATAAATACCCCACAACCTCATTATAACACTGTTTAACACATTTTGGATATAACAGGGTTTCAAGATGGACCCCAAAAATGTATAGATTATATAGAAAAATGACCATAAATGGTCATTTTTCTATATTATCTATACATTTGTGTTTGGATATAACACGGTTGTTTAACTAATGTTATAAAGAGGTTGTGGTGTAACCATTTCCTGGATTTCCAACAAATCAGTGAGAGTCATATGGACAGCAACAATGGAAAGCTACTGTGCTTTTGGTCGACTGATAAACAGTTTACCCAAAAATGACCACAAATGGTCTTTTTGCTGTATAATCTATATATTTTTGTTTTTGGTATAAAACAGTTGTTTAACTAACTCTGTTTCTGCTTTGAACTCCAGCAGTCATAAAGAGATTGTGGTGTATCTCAAGTCAAAGTTAACTCAAGATTAATTCATATTATTTCAGTATCTGGTCTTACTGGGTTCTATGTCAGCTACCCTTGACCTTGAGGGTATAGAGGGACTGAGGACTCTCGGGCATATCCCCAAGGATGAGAGGGAGAGGTTACTGAGGGAGAGGGAGAAGGCCACTGAGAAACTGGTGGGACAGATCAGGGCATATAAGGAAAGGATAGCCAGAAAAGATGAATTACTTCAAGGATATGAGAGAGATTTGGCTAAATTAAGGTGGGTACATGTATATAGATAAAGGTGGATTTCCCATTCATAGAACATATGTATGGTGGCCGTAAAAATCTACCTGCACTTCACCATAGTGGTAGTTATATTTTCGAGTCCTATGGGATCATCAATTACGTTTTGAAAATATTTGAGGGTCACTGATGAGACACTAGCTACCACAGTGTACCTAAGTATTGGGACAGACAGCCCTAAGCAAAGAGGGCAGACCCTGATCAGACTGCTCCTGAAGGAGCAGTCTGATCAGGCTCTACACTGTTTGCCATTGTCTCTGCCCTTTTTGGACTCCTTGCTGAAACTTGAAATGAATTTCTTAAAATTTTACGAGAGTCACAACAAGTCTTCAGGGTGTTCTAATTTTAACCCTTGTCCTGCTGAACCCAGATATACCTTTTCTTTGAAACAATGTAGATCCAGATCAGATGGCTTCTGAAGAAGCCATCTGATCAGGATCTACATTGTTTGTCATTCTGATTGTGAATTTGTTGCAATAATTTGCATCAAGTAATCTGATTGGTTGTTAATCAGTGGTGGGTGTGGCATATTTAAATATTCAGCAGAATAAGGGTTAAGGATTTTTACGGTAGTCTGGCACAGAGAAAAAATTGTACACACTTCTGTTTTCAGTTCTGTGTTGTATTCCTTGCTTCCAAAGGATTACCTATTTAAGGCACATAGTATGTGAACATTCTTTCAGTTTTTGGTTGATTTATTTTGAATGTTGCTATACCTTTAATTAGTATTTGGTTAAACTGTGAGCCATGTGATGGGGAAACCTTTGTTTGCCATTTGGGAAAAACAAAGGTGCTGAACAGTCTGCACATCTATACAGTCGGATCAGCATCTATAATGTTCTCTGCTTGAACTCTAGCTTTTTGGCTAGTCTATTTAGCAGAGCAGACCAGGGGCCTTTTGTTCAAAACTAACAACGTCCTTAGTTAACAAATCGTTAAAACTTTTATCATAAAGTATGGCATACCAACAAATATTTTTGTTGAAAAAATGTGAGTAGCTTTTGCATATGCAAAAGCTTCTCACATTTTTACACAAAAATACCACTGTATTAGGTATTGTACTTACTTGACCACTAACAAGCATGTTAAGCTAACAATGCTTTGAACAACTGGCCCAAGTTTGTTTCCGTGCACAGAATTCCTAAGGACAGATAGATACAGATACAGATACAAATTTTATTTAAAGTCGGAAGTTTTCAACAAATGTAACATTAGCTATGTATAGCTATTAACTGACTAACACATAGGACATATAAACAGACATACAATTACAAACAACACAACACATGTAGAAACACAATTAAAACAATAATAGCGACATTTAAAATTTCTTATATGTTGCGAGCAATAAAGTATATAATCATCATGGGTTTCTCATGAAGGTGCTTTCGTATGTAATGCGATGTCTGACTAGATAACGTCAAACATTTACGGCAGTATATTCTAGCATATATTGTTGAAAACCTGACATCATCATGTTGCCTCATTTTAAAGTGGCTGGTATTTGGTTTAATGCAGCTCGCTGCGCTTGCTGTTTTGGAAAAAAAGAGCATTTTTAAAACAAAACAAGTGAATAATTGCATTAAAATGGGGATAATGTATTGAAAATTGTCATTTTGGGAGGTAATTCATCGGTTTTAAGGTAACAAACACCATTTTACGGCGACGCGTCAGCGCCCTGATGCGTCGCGGGAAAACAGTATTTGCTCTGTGAAAATGCTGATTTACTTCCCCAAATGAAAATTTTGAATACAATTATCCCCTAAATAGCTGGAATGGTTTAAGATAGTGTTTTCTTGACTCAATGAGGGTTAATCACAGGACTAGATCAGGAGGCAAATTTGGGATAATATCTATATCTTCTAGATAAAATAAATGTACATAATATTGTGTTTATTACTCTCTAGAATTGCCTCATGAAGGGGATTCTAATGAGTACACAGAACATACTTTTTTAAGATGAAATAAGTGAAACATCCTTCAATTATTCTAAATATATAGATATCTGGAGCTGTTGGAAGAATTTGCTTGGATTTAAAGGGAATGGATACAACTTCTGGGGAGGCAAATCCTTCTAAAGTAATTTTTTCTCCTGTATCGATTGGGGTCAACTCTTAAAGGAAAGAATTTGCTCCAGGGGAGCAAATTCCTTCATTTAAGAGTTGACCCCTTTTTCCAAGGACACAGCTTATAGGAAAGTGAATAGGAAGTACCAAAAGTTGTCTTTCTTTGAAAAATGGTTATAAAATCTGTCAGGTGTTCCCATCCCCCTTAAGAGCAAGATCAAAGATTTTATGATTAATCTTAATGAAAGAATGTTGCGGTCCCGGCTGGTATTGATCCCGCGACCTCCTGATCAGAAGTCAGACCCGCATCTGACCAAGCTCCAAGTTTGGTAATTGAGTGAATTCACCGGCTGATTGGGCCTTCACTGAGCACACTTACTTGAAGGTTCTTAATTCACTTGACATGTTCTACATGTTCTATCTGTTTTTCAGGCAAGCTCAGGAACTAGCAGACAGAAAAGCAGTACAGGTGGACAGTTTAGCAGTAAGTGGACTACAGTCCCTTCGAAGTGGACTGGATACACCCAACATATTTATAACCCAAATTTAGATATAAAAGTGCAGTTATATTGCTAAACCCTGCTGTTCAAAACTAGCATTGTCCTTATATAATATACTGTTGAAACTTCAATCATTTTATATGGCTAGTATTTTTGCTGAAAAAAGTGAGTAGCTTTTGCATTTGCAAAAGCTACTCACATTTTTCCAGCAAAAATACCAAAGTATTAGCTATTGTAACTTGGTAGTTAACAATTTGACGACTAACGAGCTCGTTAAGTTAACGATGCTTTGAGCAACTGGGACCCAATGTTTATGTGACTACCACTGTGACCAGTATAGTTAAACCTTGTCCTGCTGAACCGGATATGTCTTATCTTTCAAACAATGAAGATCCAGATCAGATGAAGAAGCCATCTCATCAGGATCTTCATTGTTTGTCATTCAGTTTATGAATTTATCGCAATAATTTGCATCAAGTAATCTGATTGGTTGATAATCGGTAGTGGGTGTGGCATATTTAAATATTCAGCAGGTCAAGGGTTAACATGTATATGTCTAGGGTCAAACGCAAATAATGCGGCATCTGATTTGGGTTTACACTGTTTGCTTAAAATACAGAAATTTAAGGGTATCAGTCCAGCCCTAGGACAGTTTAACCAGCCTGCACTTAATCAGTGCTGTCAGTGCGGAAGCCTCCGTGGTGTAGTTGATAAGCTACTCGCCTCATAAACCAGGGGTCCTGGGTTCACTTCAGGGCTTCGCCAGACTTTCGGATGAATCTTTAAACCGAGGTTATTTCTCCGTATGACCTTAGTTGTTGGTGGGACGTTAAACTCAAAACACAGTGCTATCAGTCCTTTGATTCGAACAAGGGAGACAACCTTTTACTGAAGCTCTGGAAAAGGAATCAGCCCTTAAGGGGAATGGGAACACCTGGCAGATTTTTCTGCCATTTCTCAGATGGAGACAACTTTCGGGTCTTCCTGTTTGCTTTTCTACAAGCCCTGTCCCACTGAAAAAGGGGTCTACTCTTTAAGGAAAGAATTTGCACCTCAGGAGCAAATTCTTTCCTTTGAGTGTTGACCCCTATTGACATGGGAGACAAAAATACTTTTTGCACGAGTTGCCTCCCCTGAAGGTGTATCCATTCCCCTTAAAGGAAAGAACATATATGCTCCTTAGGAGCAATTTCTATCAAGAATAGACCCATATTCACAAGGGAGACAAAAATATTTTTGAAAGAGTTGCCTCTCCTGAAGGGGAATGGATACACTTTCAGGGGAGGCAACTCCTGCGAAAGTATTTTTGTCTCCTATGTCAATAGGGGTCAACTCTTAAAGGATCATGAGGAGCAAATTCTTTCCTTTAAGAGTAGACCCCTTCTTCAGTGAGACAGGGCTTATAGAAAGGGGAACAGGAAGTCCCTTTGAAAAATGGCGGAACAATCTGCCAGGTGTTCCCATTCCCCTTGAAATGGTAAAAATATGAATATAAGAATCTTATATGGGTGTGAGGGGTGGATTGATAAATCCGTCCCGAGGGTCACTGTCCGGCATCACGAGGCTTGCCGAGTGATGCCGGACAGTGATCCCGAGGGACGGATTTTTCTATCAAGCCCTCACACCCATATAGGATTCTTTTTCTTGCATACCTTCCATTTCTATTGCGAATTTTAATGCTCTTGTCACTTCGGTTACCGACGTCCGCCATTTTGTGATAACACAACTGGAATGTTTAGTGACGTCACGCATGACGCCGCCGCGCGTGGGGTTGTAATCAACCAGTGCATTTAACAAACACGCGATTATATTCGATTTGGGGTCGGAACACCAGGGTCAGAACATGAATTTCTATCCCAGGGTAAAATCATGGATTTTCTTGTCTGGTGTGCAAGAATGTCTATTCTCCTAAAAATGGTATAAGGGAAAATTGTCACAAATTTTCATTCAGAAAAAAAGTCAGTTTTATAACCATGAACGAATACACACGAGTGCGTTTACCTTTTACAATTAAATTGTACATCATAATGTTAACAAGCCTTTATAATGAACATCCCTCTAAACCCCACTTTATGGGGTCGGCAACATTCTTTCACAGAGATTGATCATGAAATCTTTTCTATGGTCATTCTCGTCAAGAAGGGCAATTGTCAGTTTCTAGCAAAAGAAGGTGCACTGTACTGGTTAAACGCTTAGGTATAGCCTGCCCAGGAAAAGTGTAGATAGGTAAACTGACTGGCTCAAAAATGACCTAAAATAGTGTTGACTGGTCCGTTAAACTTCAATACAAACAAACAAAGAAAACCCCACTTTATATAGAGAAACTTTAGATTATAAGGGTATACATTATTTTAACATATTTCGGTAAAAGTTGTGGGTACTTGTTAGAACTGCAACTAGTGTTCACAACATGTGTTTAAATTTGGAGTATGAATATGAAAAATATTGCAAATTTTCATCAGAATATTAACCATTTTAGAGATAAGAAAAAATTAACTTCTTCACATAGGTGTGTTATCCTGATGTTATAAAGTGAATTGACACACAGAATGAATCTCTACTGTATACCGTAATGATCCTAAGTATTGGGACAGACAGGCCTAAGCAAACAGTGCAGACCCAGATCAGACTGCTCCAGAAGGAGCAGTCTGATCAGGGTCTACACTGTTTGCCATTCAGTCTGCACCTTTTGGACTCCTTGCTGGATCATGAAACAAACTTGTCAAAATTTTAGGACAATTACAGCAAGTTCTCAAGGTGTCCGAACTTTAAGGATTTTTAGGGTGGACACCAGTCTATCTTCATATCCTGAGTAGGTCATAATTGGCCATTACCTAGAATGAATCTATACTGTTTATGTTTATCTTATTTCCAGAATGACATAAGAACAAAATCAGAAGAGTCCCAGTACCTAAGGGAGTCCCTGCACAGAACAAGAGACAAGCTGGACCAGGAGAAGAGGCTGAACACTGCCATTAAACAAAGAAAGGTACAGCTCACACTTCCAGGACTGGTTGTTACTTTATCAGTTTTCAGCAATAATATATAACACATCTTGTTAAAAAGGTCATGTAACGGGTCTCCGTGGCCTAGTGGATAAGAGTGCTGACTCTTAATCATTAGGTCTCTCACCACTGTGGGTTTGAGCCTGGCTCGGGTCACATGTGAGACGCCAAGTTCTGCAACGGAAGGTCAGGTGGTTTTTCTCGGGTACTCCGTTTTTCACCCACCTCTGATTAACAAGCGGCTCGATATGAGAGAAATAATTTTTGAAAGGTCTGTAAAACCACCCCCCCCCCAAAAAAAAAAAACAACATCAAAAAACAAGGTCATGTGATGAACACCCCTGTAAAATAGAAGTGAAGGCAATGATCAGGGATCGATACAATTAACCCACACCTCCCATCAGAGACACCAAAGGGAACGAAACACAAACATGAAATGATTGGACCCTAATAGAAACATTTGTATCAGAAAGCTAAAAGGACAGTCACTTTCCCACAAAATGTCCAACTGGCTATCCAAAACAAAATGATATATGCGATACACACATCCAAAGACAAACTATAGCAAAAATAAATCACTTTTATACAGAGAAAATCGGGGTTTACAGGGTATACATTATTTAGTTTATTTTTGCTCCAAAACATAGGTTGTAGGTTCTCGTTAGAACAGCCTCAATGAGGTAGTTTTAACAAGCACCTACAATCTATGTTTTAGAATAAGTAAGAAAAATATCACCTGCAACCTATGTTTTAGTACGGAATAAATAAGAACATTATCACAAATTTCATCAGCCTGGATATGCAGGCTGATCTTGGTCTATGCGGCACACACATGCTTGAAGAAGTACACATTTTTGCATAGCCCATTATACCACAACAAACAAATTGGTGTATAAATACCTGAGAAAATTATCAGTATTGTCACGCCGGTGGGTCAGGCCTCAGATTCTATGACGGCTCCAACGTAAAGGCTTATTGAAAATTAAAGAGATAATGTTGGTTGGTGCCTGATGCTCTGTCTCTGGTCGGGCTCATCGGAGTCTAACTGTTGGTTTTCTTTTGCTCCAGCATTTCAGTGGTTTCTTGCTGTCGAGTCCTCACCGTTGTCTCACCTCTGTGGTTCTTTGATTTCTGTGTTCACGGAGATGTTGCACTGATGAGTTAGGAGGCCTTCATGCGGACTGAACAAATTATTTGTCTAAATCGCGACGGAAGTAAGGGCGAGGATTGTGGCCACGTAAAATCGATTTAAGCCCCCCAGTGGAAATCTTCCACTGACCGTTCCAAGGCGGCTCTTCTGTGGCGATTTATTTATGTTGTTGTTTGTTACTTACTGTGTGTATCACTTGTGTCTTTTAATTTTGGATGGCCATATGGCCATTTTGTGGGAAAGTAACTGTCCATATGGCCTTCCTTTGTTTAGGTTTCCATTATGGTCTGGTCGCTTAATGTTTGTATTTCTTTCCCTTTGGTGTCTTTTATGGATGGAGTAAGTTAATTGTATCAATTCCTGATCTTTGTTTTACTTCTACTTTGTGTAATTATGTCTCCCCAGAAAAGTTTTTTTTTCGGAGAGACATATTGTTTTTCCCCCGGGCGTCTGTCTGTCCGTCTGTCACACATTCGTGTCAGCTCTATAACTTGAAAACCGTTAGAGCTATCTTCACGAAACTTCGTATAAATATTAATTATCATTAGACGACGTGCAGTGCGCAAGAACTATAACTCTCGCATTTATACTTTTTGAATTATCTCCCTTGGAAGTTTGTCTGTATGTTTATATGTATGGAAAAATCGTGTCCGGTCAATAACTTTCTTATTTTGAGATGGATTTTAAAATTACTTGGCAGAAATATTAACAACCATAAAAAGATGTGTGGTGCGCATGAGGCAGGTCGGTACCTCAAAGGTCAAGGTCATACTTAGAGGTCAAAGGTCAAAAAAGGGGCCTTTTTTTCGTGTTTGGTCAATAACTTTCTTATTTTGAGATGGATTTTGAAATCACTTGGCAGAAATGGTAACCAATATAAGACAATGTGTTGCGTGCATGACCCAGGTTGGTACCTCAAAGGTCAAGGTCATACTTAGCGGACAAAGGTAAAAAAGGGGCCTTTTTTTCGGGTTTTGTCAATAACTTGCTTATTTTTAGATAGCATTTGAAGTTACTAGGCAAACATGTTAACTATCATGAGACAATGTGTTGCATGCATGATTCAGTTTGGTACCTAAAATGTCAAGGTCATACATAGAGTTCAAAGGTAAAAAAGGGGCCTTTTTTGTGTTTGGACAATAACTTTCTTATTTTTAGATGGATTTTGAAATTGCTTTGCAGAAATGTTAACCACCATGAGATGATGTGTTGCACACATGACCCAGTTTGGTACCTGAAAGGTCAAGGTCATACATAGAGGTTAAAGATAAAATAAGGGGCCTTTTTTGTGTTCTGTCAATAACTTTCTTATTTTTAGATGGATTTTGAAATTACTTGGCGGAAATGTTAACCACCATGAGACCATGTGTTGTGTGCATGACCAAAGTTGGTACCTCAAATGTCAAGGTTGTACTAAGAGGTCAGAGAACAAAAAGGGGCCTTTTTTAGTGTTCAGTCAATAACTTTCTTATTCCTGGATAGATTGTGAAAATACTAGGCAGAAATGTTAACCAACATGAAACGATGTGGTGCACGCTAGGCCCTGGTCTGTACCTCCAAGATCAAGGTCATACTAATAGGTCAGAGGTAAAAAAAGTTTTTTTTTGTGTGTTCAGTTATTAACTTTTTTATTTCTGGATGGACTTTATAAAGTAACCATGCAGAAATGTTCACCGTCATTAGACCATGAGTCATGTGCAAGACCAAGGTCCATGCCTCCAATGTCAAGGTCATACCTAGAGGTCAAAGGTAAAAAAAAGGACAGTCAATAACTTCCTTATTCTTTTGATGGATTATGAAATTACTTGGCAGAAATGTTAACCATCATGAGACAATGTGTTGTACCTCAAAGGTCAAGGTCATACTTAGAGGTCAAAGGTAAAAAAGTGCTTTTTGTGTACGGCCAATAACTTTTTTATTTTTCTATGAACATTTTTAAAGTTACTTTGCAGAAATGTGTATCTTCATTAGATGATGTGTTGCACACAAGACCCAGCTCAATACCTCCAATGTCAAGGTTATACTTAGCAGTCAAAAACGGGGGAGACATCTGTGTTTTTGTAGAAAAACAAATTCTAGTTGTGCTTTGGATTTTAACAGCAGGCTAATCAGAGTTTTCATATTTCATCCATAGATCCTGGTATATCCAATTAGAATTATACATGAAGATACTGATCAGCCAGCATGGATGAACAGGCTGATCTAAATTGTCACAAGTTGCCTTTCCCATATACATTACACTAAAGTCTTTTTGCCGTGCACGCGATCATGTGAGCAAACAATGAACATCATGAAACATTTCAGTCTATATCAAGCAAAGTAAGGTATAGTAGTACTGTATGTGTTTGGACAGACAGGCATGAGCAAACAATGAAGACCCAGATGAGATGCCGCATTCTGCGGCATCTCATCAGGGTCTACAATATTTGCCACCCATCCAGCTATTTTAGACACAATATCGGGTTGTATGTTATACATGTTCAAGTGTTAGAACAAGTATGGTAAGGGGTCGAAATTATAGGAGTTTTCTGTAAATGCACTGAGAATGTAAATATTTTTCAGACTTTCCACCTTGAGAATGAGAATGTCCACCTGGCTCCCAGCTCCCACCGTTGTAGACCGGAGGATCCTAGAGCGGTCTTGAAAAAGAAGAACCAGCGAGAAGTGCTCAAGAGAAAAAATTATGAGATTAAAACCCTGAAGACTGAGCTCACAGATAAAGAGAGACACCTGTTTGATACACAGAATAAACTGTATACTATGGAACATAACCAGGTTGGTTGATTTTGAAAACCCGTTTTGCAGATAACCCTCTTTACACTGACATTTGGGCCCGTCAAGAGATTTTGGTACTAATCGCCTATGCGAGCAGCGAAGGTTCAGGCGAGCCTGCGCATCCGCGCAGTCTCGCCAGACCCTTCGCTGCTCGCTCATACAAGCAGAGAATCAAGAGGAACCTTCAGACAGAAAGCCATATCCCAGGCCCCTCTGAATAGCTGGGCATGCGCAGTTAAAATTTGTCATGACGGAATGCTCGAAGACACAAATTCGCTTGGCAGGGCTCATTTGATATAATGACAAAACTTGCTACAACGATAATTTGAGTGGATGAATCCTTAGCTCAATATGGGTTAATGGAGAAATATAGAGAATACCAGGTTCATGTCATTTGATAACAAGTTTATCAGGCAAGGCTTTGAGAATGCTTGTAGAATCTCGAGGCTTGCTGAGCGATTCTACATGTGTTATTGAGCCTGAGAAACTCAATATCAAATGACACTAATCTGGTATTCTTTTTATCAGTTAATCCCTTTGTACTCCCCTACATTTTAGCCATTTTTCCAGTTCAAAGAAGTGCAATATCACTTTGACCTGATCAAGTTCACTTGTCCTGAGATAGCATATCTTTATCAGGTCAGTATGTTACAATGCAATTATTATATGGGATAACTGATAAATAGAGAACACCAGGTTGGTGTCTTTTGATATCAAGTTTATCAGGCAAGGCTTCGAGAACCCTTGTAGAATCGTGAGGCTTGCCGAGCAATTCTACATGCGTTCTCGAAGCCGAGCCTGATAAGCTTGATATCAAATGACACAAATCTGGTATTCTGTTTATCATTTTACCCCCTTGTTCACTCTTAAATTAGCAATTTACTATCAGTTATCGATGGTCCTCAGTGCGTCCGAACATTCTGCAGGTCCACATATTTTGAGTCAGCTAACCATATTTTTTCCTATCATATTTTTTTCAAGTAATTTTTCCATTTTATCCAGGAATAATAAATTTTTGCCATATTTTCTTGTAGTCTGGTTCATTCATAAAAGTGCAATGTCACGTTGACGTGTTAAAGCTCACTTGTCCTGAGATAGCATATCTTTATCAGGTCAATGCATTACAATGCAGTATATACAGGAGGTAATTGATAATCATCAATATCGTATTTGTTACTAAAAAAAACAACAACAACTGTTGTGGATATTTGTCACCTTGGCTAGGTGATTCTAACATGTCCACAACATGGAATGTGTGGTGGCCATAAAAAGTCACTCTGCCCCTCATCATGGTATAGTTTATATTTTTTTGTCGTTTGGGATCATTGATTCTATTAAGGAATTTTAAAAATATTTGCAGGTCTCTGATGAGGCCTAATTGGCCAAAACAAGCTAGTCTGGCCCAGAAAACATGTACATTCTGTACTTTTCAGTTCTTTGGTGTAATTCTTGCTTCCAAGGGATAATCATTTTATAGAACATACAGATTTTTGAGCAATTGAGGGGAAAGGCCCTTTATTACGTATTATACAACTCCTTATTAAGATTCTTTATAGTGGCCAATTCTTTATAGCGGTAATGTTTTGGGAAACAAATATTGTCGTTATAACAAGGGTCCTGTTGATTATGTACCACATGCATATCAGGATACATTGGATTGCTTAGTTGCTAATAGTCCCATGGAGGTTTAAGGCTGAAAATAAAATCATTGTTTGCCCTTACCCTTACAATTCAGTATATACTTGCCTATTGTTGTTTCTCAAGAGAAATTGAGTCTATGCATAACAAAACCTACCATATCATAAAGCCTCTCTGTAGGGATAATTTAGGGAGATTTTTTTAAGTTTATCATGGTATGTTGAATATACACATTAGAATTGCCTCATTGAGGCAATTCTAATGTGCACACACAACATACATGTACATTTATTTTAACCCATTGCATGCAGGAAACCTCTAAAGGGGTGGGTACCTTGGCAAACAGTACAGACCCAGATCAGATGCGGCGTCTGATCAGGGCCTGCACTATTTGCTAACAGAATTTTCCATCAAAAATAGAATAAAAACAAAAAATAGGCCTATCCCTCCTTAGAGGTCAAATGGACTTGTCCAACTAATAGCAATGGAAGAGCCCACAAGCAAACAATGGGTTAAGGATTACCATTTTGCCTTCTGAGTGTGTGTGATTTGAGGTTTAACAACCCCGTCAACACTATATAGGTCATTTTAAAGACATTGCTTCCAATTTTGTGGGACTTTTACCCAACATTGATATGAAATGACATCTCAATCCCTGCCGCCCAATGAAACCAATAAGGTTTATATGCATTGACGGTCCAACTTGCACAACTTCTCCTGAGCAGGCTTAGCACCTGTGAGCAGTTTACCAGTACTCATGTGCGGTCGGTTTCAGCTCTGCGTGGAAGCATCATGCAGCTCAAGCTATTTCTTCAACCCCCCCATGGGTGGGGGACAGTTTCTTTTCCTGCATCTATGATTAACCCTCAATGGCCCAAACTACCCTCAGTGGCTCAAACTACCCTTATCCGGAACAAATTTTCATGGTCCCAAAGGCTGCATGATGCTTCCACACCGAGCTGAATCCGGCCCGCACACTAGTACTGGTAAACTGCTTAGAGGATCTAAGCCTGTCCAGGAACCACGGTGCTAGGCGGACTGTCCATGCTAGTAAACCCTATTGGTTTCATTGGGCAACAGGGCTTGAGATGTCATTTCATCTCAATGTCGGGTAAAAGTCCCACAAAATTGGAAGCAACATCTGCAAAACGACCTTTACAGTGTGGACGGGGACGTTAAACCTCAAATCAAACAAACAAAATCATGGTCCCAAAATGTGTTTGAGTCAGCAAAGACTGACTGTACCGTTTGACAGCTTGGGTTTTGTACAAGTTTTTTTTTTCACAAAAATTTACCCTAACTTCTATAGTGTGTGTCAATTTGGTAATGTGTAGAAATTGTCTTCAATACCGGTACATCAATGAGAAACTTTGCATTTTGTAGGGTCAGAAAAAATGTGATATTACTGAGATTATTATGTCACTAAATTGAATAATTATAAATTTGATCAAATAAATTTAAATTTTACTATTTCCTTTTTAGCATAGATGATAGAGTCCTTGTATTATATAGTGGTAAGGAATTTGTTTCCTTGTTCATTAATCAAGTGTGATTTATTCCTTAACAAATGAAATGCATATAACATTATATTTAATTGTAAAAATGCCTGACTGGAGTGCAGCTACTGTGTGACTAATTACATGTTCCTTTGAACTTTCTTACATCACAAGTTAACAAATCTGTGTATTGAATGCCCTCGTAAACCCCAGTTTATATTGGGAAAGGTAGGGTTTATATGGGTAAACATTATTTTCCTTATTTTTACTCAAAACATAGATTATGGATACTTGTTAGAACTGCCTCATTGAGGCAGTTCTAACAAGTACCCATAATCTATGTTTAAATGATGCAGTTCTAACAAGTACCCATAATATATGTTTAAATGATGCAGTTCTAACAAGTACCCATAATCTATGTTTAAATGATGCAGTTCTAACAAGTACCCATAATCTATGTTTAAATGATCCAGTTCTAACAAGTACCCATAATCTATGTTTTCAGCAGAAATAAGAAAAGTACATAAAAAAGATTTTTTTCTGAAAAGTTCCAGTTCTACAAATATGACTGACACCCTTGTAGGATACAGGGAATGCTTGTCTGACTAGTGACCAGGAGGTTCCACGGGTTTGATACCTGCCAGGTCATCATCATTCTCTCATGAAGATTGATCATGACATCTTTTCTATGGACATTCCCTCTCCTCTCCTGATTCAAGAAGAGTTGTCAGTTTCAGGCAAAAGCGTATACACTGTACTAGTTAATTGCTTATGTACAGTAAAATTCCTATGCTAAGACCACCTTTGGGAGTGTTCAAAAGTGGTCTTTAAGACCACTTTTGAACAGTCCCAAAGATGGTCTCTGAGCAGAGGACATGGCATGCAGAAAACACTAGGAAAGAATAACTGTAACCTACTAAATAAGCCTTTTTAAGCAGAATTAGTTTTAATTTTAGGTGGTCTTAAATAGTGGAATTTCACTGTATAAAGTAGAAGTAAAACAAAGATCAGGAATTGATACAATTAACTTACTCCATCCATAAAAGACACCAAAGGGAAAGAAATACAAACATTAAGCGACCAGACCATAATGGAAACCTAAACAAAGGAAGGCCATAAGGACAGTTACTTTCCCACAAAATGGCCATATGGCCAACCAAAATTAAAAGACACAAGTGATACACACAGTAAGTAACAAACAACAACATAAATAAATCGCCACAGAAGAGCCGCCTTGGAACGGTCAGTGGAAGATTTCCACTGGGGGGCTTAAATTGATTTTAGTGGCCACAATCCTCGCCCTTACTTCCGTCGCGATTTAGACAAATAATTTGTTCAGTCCGCATGAAGGCCTCCTAACTCATCAGTGCAACATCTCCGTGAACACAAAAATCAAAGGTGAGACAACGGTGAACCTGCCTAGAAAAAGTGTGTCCAGGTAAACTGACAAGCTTCACTTGACCTTGATAATGCTACTGGGCCATTAAACATAGAAAAATGTGTGTGCCTTCCTGTAGCTTAATGTTCTTTGGTGGCTTGAGAAGGCTGTGTTTCTTGTTTGTGTCTTTTCCTGAGTGACCGTATTTGAACTAATATTGTAACCCACAAATACCCTTTTTACCTTAAATATTCTGACACCTCACCTCCTTGCCATACTTGTTCTAAAATTTGAACAAGTACAATATACCACCAAATGTCATGTCTAAAAATAACTGGATGAATGACAGACAGTGTAGAACCTGATGAGACTGTGGTGTCTTATCTGGGTCTTCACTGTCTGCTCAGGCCTGCCTGTCTGTCCGAATACTTATACATCAAGAAAACACACCTGTATAATTTTGACCCCCTTTAACCCCACTTTTATATAGTAAAACTGGGGTTTACAGGGGTAAACCCTATTTTTCTTATTTCTGCTCTAAAATATAGATTGTGGGTACTCGTTAGAACCGCCTCTAAGAGGTGCTCTAAAATATAGATTGTGGGTACTCGTTAGAACCGCCTCTAAGAGGCGGTTCTAACGAATACCCACAATCTATATTTTGAGCAGAAATAAGTAAAACTATCAAAATTTTTCATCTTAAAATTTCCATTTTTTTGGTGATAAAGGTCACAATGTATTTGTATAGGCGTGTTTTCGTAATGAGTAAATACAGTGACTGTTTTTGAAGTAAAATTCTAACCCACAAATAAACATAACTGGATGAATGGCAAACAAATTTCTAACCCACAAATAATCATCTTTATCATATGACGTCGCGTCTGAGAGTGTAATAACGCCATGTAATATTTTCGATAATCCACTAGTGGATTGAATATGCAAATCAGCTAGATACGTCCCGTAACGTTACATGTACAACGTCCTTAACGATGTAGCATTTACTAATGGAGGACCATTGATATTTTTGTAAACAATCGTGAATTAAATCCGTTTTAAATGTCATATGATAAATAGAATCTTGCATTCCTGCTCATGTATTATTGACTTTATTAAACTTGTTGAGGAAAAGGGATAAAATGCTCGGCAAAGCCTCGCATTTGAGCCCTTTTCCTCAACTTGTTTTATAAATTCAATAATACATGAACACTCATGTAAGATCCTCTATTTATCATATCTGAGAGTTTAAGAATCCCATTCACAAATCTAAGCATCCTGACTGGCCTCGGCAGCTCAGTCTGATGCGCATCTGACTGATGGTCGGGAGGATGCGGGTTCGATACCTGCCGGGGTCAGCAACATTCTTTCATGGAGATTGATTATGAAATCTTTTCTACGACCATTCTCTTCCATTCCCCGACTTACTTACATGTAATTTTCATCCCTTCTGCTGATTCAAGAAGGGAAGTTGTCAGTTTCTGGGGAAAGAATGTGCTCTGTACTGGTTAACTGCACAAGTATAAGACTGCCCAGGAAAAGTGTCGATTGGTAAACTGACCGACTCAAAAATGACAAAATAGTGTTGACTGGGCCATTAAATTCCAACATCGGCACTATGATTTAACCCTCAGTGTACTGTAATGATCCCAAGTACTGGGACAGACAGGCCTAAGCAAACAGTGCTGACTCAGATCAGACTGCTCCTGATCAAGCAGTCTGATCAAGGTCTACACTGTTTGCCACACCGTCTGCACTTTCTGGACTCCTTGATGGACGGTGAAACAATTTGTTGCACTTTTAGGAGAATTACACCAAGTCATCAAGGTGTCCAAATTTTTAGGATTTTTACAGCATCTCAAACAAATCTTCATGATCTAATTAGTGTTTGAACCATGGAAGTTTGGAGATATACATAAATAACCAAAGTACTGACAGCACTGAGTGTTTGTTTGAATATAGGTTTAACGTCCCCATCAACACTATTTTTGGCATTTTGGAGACTCTAATGTTGTGGGACTTGTACCTGACACTGAGATGAAATGGGTAGACATTATTTTCATTATTTTGCCTCAGTAACATCCCAGCAGACATTTGACGTCATATAGACGTCAGGTTGACGTCAGACTCCAACGTCAGAATGACGTCGGATTGACGTTGATTTTGAAAGTTTTTCAGACGTCAGAAAACAGACGTCAATCTGACGTCTTAAAACCAATGTTGATTTAACGTCGGGTTTCTGACGTCTATTAACTCTTTCAAACTGACGTCACATGGACGTCTTTACGACGTCCTTTGACGTCTTCCTGACGTTAAACTGACGTCTGTATCTGACCCCCACCCGTCAGGCCCAGCAGGCACACGTCGCTACGGCAATGTAAAATCAACGTCGGTGCAACATCATGACCTTGCACCGACTGAGATGTGACATTGGATAAACGTCATGACGCTGCACCGATGTTAATATGACTTCAAAATTAAGTCATGTATCAGTGTCTGCTGGGGGGCTCTGAGAAATAGATTGGGATGCATGATGCTTCCACTGAAACCGACCCCATATAAGTACTGGTAAAACCCTTGGGTCTAAGCCTGCCCAGGTATAATGGTGCGAGCTGGCCCAACCATGCATATAAATATGTTCTAGAAAGGGTTGTCCTTTGGGACCCTATTGGTTTCATTGGGCGGCAGGGACTGACATGTCATTTCAGCTCAATATTGGTCAAAAATCCCACAAAATTGGAAGCAGCGTCTCCAAAATGACCTTTATAGTGTTGACTGGGACGTTAAACCTCAAATCAAACAAACAAATCTGACCAGGGTTGGACAAGAACATATCGATTACATATGCATGTTTTAATTACAAATGCTGGAAGATCAAAAAGTACAACAAATCATGCACTTTCGTTTAATAAAATAAAGAATTGATATACATTCAATCCATCAGGTCTTGAAGAAATACATTGCACTGCATTTTTTTTTTTTTTTTTTTGGTTTGGGTTTTACGGCCCTTTCAAGATTATTTCACTCATATCGAGCCGATCGTTAATCAGAGGTGGGCGAAAACCGGAGTACCCGGAGAAAAACCACCTGACCTTCCGTTGCAGGACTTGGCGTCTCACACGTGGCCCGAGCGAGGCTCGAACCTACGGCGGTTAGAGACCTAATGACTAAGAGTCAGTGCTCTTATCCACTAGGCCACGGAGGCCCGTTCATTGCACTGCATGAGGCTTCCACACTGCTCAAGCTGAAACAGACTGCACGAGTACTGGTAAACTGCTCAGAGGATCTAAGCATGCCCAGGCAAAGTGTTGCAAGTCTGACCGTTCATGCTTATATACCCTTTTGGTTCCATCAGGCAGCAGGGCTTGAGATGTTATTTCCTGTTAATGTTGGGTAAATTTGTTTGATTTGATGTTTAATGTCCCTGTCAACACTGTATAGGTCACTTCGGAGACTTTGCTTCCAATTTTGTGGGATTTTTACTGGACATTGAGATGAAATCAAATCTCAAGCCCTGTCGAGCAATGACACGAATAGGGTTTATAAGCATGGACGGTCAGACTCGCACCGCTTTGCAGGGAAACAGACTGAGAATTTGCTTTGGGCACCCAAAAAGACATAAATCCAAATTTTACATTAAGTTGATAGGCATTTTTATTTAAAACTTAAGCGCCCAGGCAAAAATTTAGACGCCTTTGGCGACTGTGCACCTGTTAATCTGTATCCTTGCTTTGCCTGTGCAGACTTAGATCCTCTAAGTGGTTTACCAGTACTCGTGTGCGGTTGGATTCAGCTCTGCCTGGAAGCATCACACAGCCCATTTATTTCTTCAAGCCCCAATGGGCAGGGGCCGAAATGTTGGGTAAAAACCCTACAAAATTGGAGTAACGTCTCCAAAATGAAGGGAACGTTTAAACATACATTCAGAGAAAAAAAAACTTCTAACAATTCATGACCTATCCATTTAAATCAATACCTTTCCAGCAAGTTTTTAAAACACCTGCCAAACAAGAGACCTATGGGCCAAAACGCCCACCTAAGTTAACAACTACAAAAGCTAAGTTCAGCATTTCAGCTTAACAATGAAAGGCAAATGTGTATGTATCTCTCAATTAACAGTGTCAATAAAACAGAATCTGGTATAATGGTATAATTTTCCTTGCTGCCAAAGGATTGTCCTCCTTTTTCCGAATTTATTATGCTACATGTACATGATCATGGTTTGAAATCTGTACCACTCCACCATGAATGTTGGGCTTTAAGATTATTCAGAGAACTCACTCCGCCACAACAAACTGGCCAGAAGATGACAGAATACACAATAAAAAAGGCTTTCAATTTCTATGCTATGTACTTAAGATTTAACGGTAATGTTCCTGAATTTTTGGATACATACATGTCGATGACTCGATAGGCTTGGGTAAACAGTAAAGACTCAGCCTGCTTCTGAATTGGATCTTCACCATTTGCCATTTTGTCTGCATCCTTCGCCGTTATTACTACATGTTGAAATTTTAGGGTTCTAAAAGGCAATATTTAGGTGTTGATTTTTACATGTATAATTTTTCTGCAAAAAGTGATCTTTGGCAAATACAGCATACAAAGTTTGAAAACAGCAGACTCGGTTTTATTTAGTCTATTCATGAGAGATAATGAATGATAGATGCGACAGACATGTACTTCGTCCAAAGCCAGACGACATTTTAAGATGCAACTTTTCTTGGCAGCTAAAGGGTTAAATTGGTTATCATAGTTGTATGATAACCAATTTAACCCTTTAGCTGCCAAGAAACTGTTGTATAACATGATTAATCTATGATTGACTGTTAATAGTAACATCATGCAACCATTAAAATGTTCCTGTTCTCCACGCATTTCATCCCATCCATTCCATTCCCAGAATCAATATGGCAGCCCAACCGCCACACTTTTTGTTGTGGTTTTTATTTTAATATGTCTTCTGGGCAATTGGATGATATTGAAGTCCAGCTCAACTGGGAAAAACACAGCATGCATACACTGTCTGATGTATAACTTGCCTTCAAATCAACTTATGTAATGAAATACGACGAATAAATCGGTCGATTTCAAAAACATAAATTAAAAGTAATGGCTTTTGCTTTCAGGTAGCAAACTGTATTAATATTGAATTATCAGATGCATCTAAATTTATCTTCGAAACAAGCTGTCAGTTGAATATTTTAACATCTGGAGTTTTTGCAGAAGTTCTGTAGTTGAATTTTACTACAGAGCCAGTGCATCACAAGTTCACACCATATGCACAGATATGACCTGCTGAAAAAACATTAAATTAAGAAAATTGTATATCCATATATTATTCCATGTGTATACAGCATGTACATGTCAGTCCTGTTGTTACTCTATCCAGTTCTTAAGAATATGCCTCAAATGCCCAAATTTTCCCTTCTGACAGTGGAAAAAGGCTCTCTTTTGAATCTTTTCTGACAGTGGAAAAAGGCTATCTTTTTCAAATTCAGTATTTCAAATTCTAAGTCTCCTAGTTTATTGTTTCTTATGTGTTTAATTCTGAAATGGTTTGCTTTGTACCTTTTTCACAGGGTTTTATGTGACAAACAATGCGCTGGTGAATCTTGGGAGTACAAATTAGTCTATTCAGCAGGACAACGGTTCAATGTGCAAACAAGCCGCAAAATTATCCTTAAATAGGTCCATACATATAAAGCACCTCTAATATACATACCGGTACTTTCTGTTTCATCTGATCATGTAACGTACACGTACCAGGTAAAATGAATATTTAAGACTGTTTCTGACATGAGAATAGTAAAAGATCAGGCAACCAGTCAGCTAAAGGTGTGTGGCATCCCTAAAATTGTCCTGTATTTATTTCATTCACATGTTGAATAAATCAAAAAGGCAAAAATGTCAAAAGGTCTTCTTCTTTCAGTGTCACAGGGGTGGAAAAAGAACATGACTGGGACTCAAACCCAGGGCCTCTTGCATACCATGTGAACTATCCACTGATTGAGCTACCGAGCCACACGGTCAACCCGTCCCTAATCTCTGTCCTATCCAATCCGGCTGCGCCACTTAATTTTCATACTATTTCATCCCCTCTGACGCAGTGCTGGACCCACACTGGCCACCAAATGTCACAGGGAGGGCTGGATCATCGGAGCTGAAAAGAAAATCAATTATAAGTCCTGCCATTGTGATTGATAATCGATTACCGGTAGTAATCACTGAAGATTTGGTCATAATTTTACCTCTGTATGTGTTTACCTGCCATATGTTGAACTGTACAATATATATGTTTGTTTGTTTGATTTGAGGTTTAACGTCCCCGTCAACACTGTAAAGGTCATTTTGGAGATGTTGCTTCCAATTTTGTGGGACTTTTACCCGACATTGAGATGAAATGACATCTCAAGCCCTGTCGGCTGTCGCCCAATGAAACCAATAGCGTTTATTAGTATGGACGGTCCGCCTCGCACCGCGGTTCCTGGACAGGCTTAGATCTTCTGAGCGGTTTACCAGTACTAGTGCAGGGCCGGATTCAGCTCTGCAAGGAAGCATCATGCAGCCCATATATTCCTTCAAGCCCCTATGGGTGGGGGCTGAACTGTACAAAATGCATTTGAATAGACAAACCTGAGCAAAAAGTGTAGACCCAGATGAGACGCCACAGAATGTGGCACCTCATCAGGGTCTGCATTGTTTGCCAGTCATCCAGGTATTTAAGACACAGCTTTGGGTAGTAAAATTGTACATGTTCCTATCAAATAATCGACTGCAAACAAATCAGTAATGATAATCATTTTGTGGAATTTATTGATCAATTAATTGATTATCCAATTAATCGTGCCAACCTTAGTCACAGGGGTGGCAAAAGAACATGGCTCGACCGGGACTCGAGCCCAGGGCCTCTCCATACAAAGAACCTACAGAGTGAGCCGTAACACAAGTATGTCTTGATTCTTAGTGTTGGACGTCGGTAGACTATCTAACTTTCTACTTATACTGTCTGCGGTCGGTCATATTTGATCATTACTCACTTGTGTACACACATGGTTTGCAGGATGGAAGCCTATGCATAGATGTATATACAGAGTGACAGAGATCATGTAATTATGGGTAGGGGTCTTTAACCTTCACAAGGGATGACTCCTTGGGGGGGGGGGGGGGGGGGGGGGGGGCTGCAAATGATGCTAATGGAGCGCATTCGGACAACGAAATAATCAATCACAGCTGTCAGGTTTGCATGATGGAAGCCTACACAGTAATCATGTAATTACGGTAGGAATCTTCAACCTGCACAAGGGATTTTTTTCTCCTATGGTTGAGATGGTTCTCCCTGCACAGGGGGGGGCCTTCAGTTAAAGCCTCGATCCGAAGGACGGTACACTTTATGACATTTATCCCTGCAAATGATGCGAATGGAGCGTGTTTAGAAACCGAAATTTTATCGCCGCTGCTGGGGATCAACCCGGGACCTCTAGCATCAGAGGCAAGTGCACTAACCACAGAGCTATCATGCTCCTCTGCAGATGAAAGAAAATCATTGACATTTTTCCTCATTATCAGATATAGACTTTCAGTGTTTCAAAACTATATCTGTCTATTCTGTAGATTTGGTTAAAAGAATGGCAGTGGCTAGCCATCCGGTACCGGATGACCATCCTACGAGTCTGCCTGTCGGGTACCGGAAGACCAGACAATGAGTCTGTTCGTACGGTACTGAACGGCTAGCCAACCCACATAGTAATGCCTAGTTGTCCGGTTCTTAATTTAAGTCTCTCATTTTATATATGGTATGCATTCCAAATAATATTACCCACTTTATGATGTAATAAAAATATTTCTAATTTACTCTAACTGTATTCTTATCCCCTGAGTGTCGCCATTTCAGTAAGGGACGTAACTGTACTTGACCCTAATGCAATAGAATGTTGTACTTAAAGCTTTGTCCGGGCACTATGACAGATATTATTATTACTATCATTATTATTATTATTTTAATATTATTATTTCTATCTTTATATTATTATTATTGTTGTTATTATTGAAATCTACAAAATATGCAAATGTTTACCGGCCCCGATAGCTCAGTGGTAGAGCGTACACTTTGGGAATTGGAGGACGCGGGTTTGATCCCAGGCCGCGTCATACCAAAGGCCTGAAAAATGGTACTAGGAACCAAAGGCCTGAAAAATGGTACTAGGAGCTCCCTTGGCTGACGCTCGCATTATCAGGGGTAGTCCTAGGAAGATAAATGAAGGCAGGTAAGTATTTGTTAGAGAATACTTTGTGGCAATAAAAGCTCTACAGAGCTTATGTTATTTGTTTCGAATATGCGACGTTAAATAAAGCTTCTTTATCTTCATCTTTGTACAATGTTGGCCTGTTATTAATCGTGATAGATCAATTAACATTAAATTTGTTGAGCATATTTATTTTACTTATCAGTTCAACCACGTGATAGGCAACAAGAAATATCAATTGGGGTAATTATCTTGTTAGCAGGGTGCATATAAAGGCAATTATTCTTTCAATGATGAGTAGAGCAATTACCCTAATGGTCATATTTATTGGAAAATATAGGCTTCAGCAAACAATGCAGTCCCAGATCAGACTGCTCCTTAAGCAGGGTCTACACTGTTTGCCATTCCATCTGCACCTTCTGGACTCTTTGCTGGATCGTGAAAAACAAATTTGTTTAAACTTTAGGAGAATAACTGAAAGTCACCAAGAACCATTTTTTTTATTTTTTTTTTACGGTACTGCTCAATTTTCACGACGCTAGGATCAAATGTTTAAGTACCTTCAAGCCCCAAATACATAAAGAAAGGAAAGGTACATGTAAAATATATAAATTTATAAGAAATATTAAGTTATATCACCCAATGGTAATTACGGATGAGGAAAATCTCACACCATTTACAAAGTCTCAAAGTAAAATTTATCATCCAGTTACAAACTTGTGTTATTTAACGCTCATGGAGCGTGATAGCTCAGTGGTTAGTGCACTTGCCTCTGATGCTAGAGGTCCAGGGTTCGATCCCCGGCAGCGGCGATAAAATTTCGGTGTCCGAACACGCTCCACTGACATCATTTGCAGGGATGAATGTCATAAAAAGCACCGTCCTTCGGATCGGGATGTAAACTGGAGGCCCCCTGTGCAGGGAGAACTATCCCCTGTGCAGGTTAAAGAACCCTACCATAATTACATGATTACTGTGTAGGCTTTCATCCTGCAAAAACTGGAGTGTATGTAAAATACACCTGCCTAGAATGGCCGGGAGGGCGTATGGCAGTATATATAGAAAAAAAAAAAAGAAAAAACCTTTGACAGCCCTTCATACCCTATCTGAAATGAGAGACTAAAATTAACTACCAGACGGCTAGCCATTCCTTTGTGGGTTGGCTTGCTGTCCGGTACGAGCAGACTTGTAGGCTGGTCGCCCTGTACCGGACGGGCCGACTCTTACGCTGGTCGTCCGGTACCGGCCGGCTAGCCACTGCCTAAAAGAATTTGCTCCTTCGGAGCAAATTCTTTCCTTTTAGAACAAGCCCCCCAAAACAAACAAAAACAAGTTTATGTAAAATATATGTGATATATAATATGCAAATAACTAGTTAACATATTATGGTGTTACTCTGACGTCAACTTTAGAGTCTGACAGAACAAATATTTTGAATATGGTCGCGAAAACATATGTCAATGTAGCAAATCTGCAACTGTGCCATTCATACGACATACTTTTAAAAAGATTACATACTGGTTGATTTTGAGATTACTTTGTCTTTTTTTTCTGATGCGTCATATTTACTAAAACACTCACAATGTGACATTATACGCCCGTTTTGCAGGTTTTAATGTATTTTTGATAGCCCGTATGTGGGACCAGGACTGGGGACAGGACAGGGAAGAAGTCTTACCTGGGTAAATGGTTGATAATGTCCCTGGCAGAGGCACTGGTCTGGTTGGTTAGAGTGGCTCAGCTAGACTGAGAAGCGTGGTCTCTTCTGCATGCTTTTCTCGCTTCCCAGGTACCATTGTTTATGCAAGTGGGTAAAACCCATCACCTTCCGGTCGGCGTTTCTGGAAAGCTCACGACACAACACTCCTCCCCACTTTATCTTGAAGGCCTTGTCACCAGCTGCCAGGTTCATCCTTGAGTGGGACTGATGTCCCACTGTCACTTCGGGCTTGGACGAGACTAGAAGTCTCAGTCTATTGTCTGGCTTGAAGGAGACGAAGAAGCCTCACTTGCAAGCTGCTGTGTTGAGTCTAGCTTGTTTTTTGATAGCTTGAGCGGACAAAGAAGACACACTCAATTTGCTGTCTGGCCATCTCGTTAAGTCCAACAGATTTCGAACTAGAAGTCCAGAAATCGTGACAGAACTAGAAGCTCAATGTCATTTAGTGGACTATTACAGAAATCCGCGGATAGACTGCCGTCTAGAAGACACATTTCTGGATTTGTGCGATCTAGAAAATCAATCTTTCCTTCATTCTTAGTGGATACTTCCAAAACATCAGCACAGTTTGTTAACCAGTGAACTTAAGTAATCAGTAAACCTAATGGTTACCGGGTAATTCTTTATCCGTGTGCATCTCCTAGTAACAATTTGTCTTTCATCTCTGTGGTTGTCTCCTTATGGCATATCCCATTATTTTTCCTCCCTGCCCAGCTAATTGTACCTGAATGGAGCCACCCACATTTACCGTGAACCTGACCCATTAAACATCTGGCCTGGTGCAGTTATGACAACCACAGCAGGGCAAAACTACAGCTTGTGTGTCAGATATTCATTTTCTGTTTACCTGACCCCGAGACCCAACGTCCCAATCAACACCGCCTAGGCCATCCCGGAGACGCCGCCCCTAACCCTGCGCGATCCTTACCAGAGATAAAATGACATCTCCATTCCTGCCGCCCAAGGAAACCAGCATAGCCTATATGCATGGACAGTCAGACTTGCACTACCCCGTCCGGGCAGGCCCGGACCCACTAAGTAGATTACTAGTACTCATGTGCGGTATGCTGCACATGGCATCAGAGGATCTGAATTCCTTAACTGTCTGTATTTTAATATTAAGCTTTATTGGGATAATCCCTCAACCCATTGAGCTAGCTGACCCTTGAAGCTCCCTGAACAATAAAAACCATGTTAAACTTGAATGAGCCTTTTCAAAATCTTGCCTAGAAGATAGTACCCAAGATAACTGGTAAACAATACTGTGGCTAATTTACAGAGTTCTAGTTAATTCCAAATTAGGAGTAATTTACTCCAACTTTTTCATTTCTGACTCCCAACTTTTTGAAAAGTATGGTAAAACTCCAACTTTTTCTGGAGGACTGCATTTTTACTCCAATTTTCAAAACCCTAGGGAGAACTCTGCTAAAATCTCATTCCTGTTCATTCAAATGTGTTTTCCATGGAGGCAAAGAGAAACTGCTATTATAAGCCTATACTCTTCCTACCCCAGCAAAAATCTATTTTTGTTCATTCAACTATCTTTCTTATGGAGGCGAAGAGAAACTGCTATGTATAAGCCTATACTCTTTCTACTCCATTTTAAAATCTTTTATTCATTCATATGTGTCTATCTTTAATATGGAGGCAAAGAGAAACTGCTATTTTATAAGCCTATACTCTTTCTACTCCATTTTAAACTTTCAAACGTTTGGAAGCATTCACATATCAAAATAAAGGGACCTGTATCATTAGGTTTGGACACATTTTCTTTGTTGTTTTAGAAGCCTTATTTGCCATCATTATTTTGACTAGTTTTGCCTGTCATAGTTTGCATTTGTCAAATTACTTGCTATTTCCTTGCCTTGCACTTAAGTAAAAGCTTTTCCTAGTGGCTAGAAGCCTTCTTAAGAAACTGTTTTCATCAAGCCATTTCAAAATTTAGTGTAGAAGACAGACAGCTGGTTCTTCCACCGATGATCTGTAAATACCAACGTGGATCATTCCATTTGATGTTTCATTCTTCTGTCGTTCAGATCTTGTCCATCAATCCCATTAGCAGTCAGTCGTTGTACCCGGGATTCTGTTAGTGAGCTGACTGTTAACGGAAAACATCTTTTCTTTCCCCATTGGAATGTCTCTTTCCTTCCACAGCTTGGGATTTGCACTGGTGTTGTACTCTATTAAGAACAGCTTTCATACTGAAACATGCTTGGCTGTCTATCAGCATATCCCTAGCAGTATTTTGAAATAGCTTCCCAAATCCGATGCTTTTCAGGCAGGTCTCTAAATGTGGCAGTGGCAAGGGTCAGAACTTGGTCAGCTTGTCTTCCAAAGATCTTTCCTGTCTTGAAATGATTGCTGGAATTTCATTCTTGCTGTTTTCCAATCTATCCTCAAATCTCTTCCCAGTCGTGTGCACAGTGATTGCGAAGAAATCCAAAGCTTTGCCCTCTAAAGACCAATTAAGGTAATCATAACATTCTCTGTCGAACCATTTTAAAACTGACCAGCAGCTTTCAAACTTGTGTCTGTTTAAAAAACATCCAGCACACATTTCCATCAAATCCACTTTCTTTGGAAGCTGTTTTCGGATCACCACTCCTCTCTCCCGAGTGTCTAGAAGACTCCTCAGGATGTGGTATGTTATCATAACTCGCTTTTTCCCACATCAATAGCGGTATGCCATGGTGACCTTGACCTAGAAGTACTAGCATTAGTGTCTTGACACGCTCGACCTTGAATATGTCCTTGGTGACCTTGACATCCGATGTCGAGCGTATGATCTTGTATGCGACCCTGACCTTGCATATCTGGAGCATGACCTTGGCTTCTCATGCTTTCTTGGTGACCTTGACCCGTCATACTTTCTTGATGGTGACCTTGGCCTGCCATGCCTTCTTGAAGAGTCCACCTGTCATGCCTTCTATGTGTCCTTGACATGTTATGCCTTCTAGATGTCCTTGACATGTTATGCCTTCTAGATGTCCTTGACATTCCATGCCTTCTTGAAGGGGACCTTGACGCTTCACGTCCTCTTGAAGGTGACTGACCTTCCTTACCCTCCTGAAGGTGACCTTGACATCATAACCTTGAAGGTGATTTCCTCATATCATGTCATCTTGAAGGCGTTCTTGACCTTTCTTGCCCTCTAGAAGGTGACCTTGACAATTCCTGTCTGCTTGAAGGAGAGCTTAACCTTCCATGCCTCCTAGGTGTTCTTGACAATTCCTGTCCTCCTAAAGGTGAGCTTGACCTTCCCTCCTAGGTGACCTTGACAATTTCTGTCTTCCTGAAGGTGAGCTGGACTTTCTATGCCTTCTAGAAGGTGTCTCCAATCTTGGCTTAATATGCCGTCCTGTGGGTAGTTTTGACCTTTAACCCCTGGAGTTCAACCTTGGTCTGGTTGGCCTTCTTGACGATGACAATAAACTGCTGGACTCTTCGCACTTCCTACCATGTGATCTTGACCCTGAATGTCTTTTACGGCTGTAGGAATCATATTCACTGGCATGAGGCCTATCTTTTTTCTTATCCAGTCCATTTTCATATCTGCTTTCGGAGAGACCAAAGACTATTTTTTCACGTGAAACTATTTTTTCATTCTTGTCTGATGATGTCAACCAAAGCGCATGTGTCTAGAAGACTCCAAGCACTAAGGTGAACCATCTGGCTGATCAGTCACTTTCTGTTAATTCTTAAACTCTTTCTGAAATCCAATGCATGTCCTCTTCTGTTCCTTCCTAGCCATGAGGATTAGAAATCAACTCCATGACTGCTCTACTGTTCTTGGCAATGGGGATTAGAAATCAACCCAATTAGCTCTACTCTTCCTAGCCATGAGGATTAGAAATCAACTGCATGACTGCTCTACTACTGTTCTTGGTCATGGGGATTAGAAATCAACGCCATGCCCACTACATTCTTCTATCAATTCTGTTCACGTGAAAGCATTTCTTCATCCTTTGACTGATGGTGTCGTCCGGCGCCTGTGTATCTAGAAGACGACTAATGCTCCATCAAGCCATCTGTCTGGTCAATAATCTTTGCCTCAACATTTGCTATCTTATTTGTGCAAGGAGTGACAAATACAAACTTCTGTAAAGTGTAATATAAATATTTCAAGAATAACCTCTGTGTATAGAATACTCCAGAGATTCTTTCCCAAAATATTTATCCTTTTTTTTCTGGCTTTTCGACAGGCAGAACACTTTTCAATAATTTTCGCGTATAGAATACTGCGAAAACCCTAGAAAAGTCTGTCTTTTAAGTGATAAGCAGTTATTTACTAATAATTTTGAGAATATATTAGTCGAGTCCGGTAACTTTGCATGGCCGTTTATTTTGCGCACCCTGCATTCGCATTTTCACAAACTGTATCCCTAATTATCAATTCCACTATATTCAGTGCATCGGCATTAAGTTTAACTTTAACCCGAAAAAGATGTCCTGCACATGCAGATGAAATAGCCTCGCGGAACCCCCCAATTTTTCTCAAAATACGAACTCTTAAAAGTCAAGACTGAGTTTAAAACTAGCCAAAGTCGCTATTCCCTTGATTCTAAACTTACTGCTTCTGACAACATTGCAGAAGAACGAATCAACAACTTATGAGTCAACCCTCATGTTCAAACTGTTCAACAAACATATTGTGCGCAATGTTAGGCGACAAAATTGGTAGTTCAATTTCAAGGGGGCATCCCTTTTCATAGTATTCTTTGTCCTGTATATTAATAACTTCAGAGGCCAATTTTCATTGCAGCTGGTCGATAGGGAAATGCTGCAATGTTGTTGACTGAAAATTGAGTGGTGACTTGAACAAAGTCACACGTAGCTATCAAAACTTTATGTGCGCAATGTTACCGGACTGCACCGTACTTCTAAAACGTTAGAACAATGCTTTTTAATAGATGGCTGGCTTCTTTTAAGTAATAAGCAGTTCTTTTTAACTATTTTGGGTATAGAATACTCCTAAAATGTAAGAACTTTGCTTTTTCAATATATGGCTGTTTGCCAATACTTTTCAATACAACAAATTTAAGAAAAAGGACTATTTTCGGTTTAGAAAACTCAAGAAAATAACCCTTTCTCGTCTGCAACCAACCAACCAACCCCTTCTTCAAAAATGCAGACAGCTATTTGTCACCAATTTTATTCAAGAAAGTACTTTGTGTATAGAATACGCCAAAGATTTTACGTAGGTTTCTTGAATTAATACCACAATGATACAGGTTAGGGATTTCTTTTATAATAATTGTCGCGTATGAAATACAGCGAACAATCGAAGAAAAGTACATGTAAATCTTGGTTTAGAAAACACAGAGATTACCTTTTCTTCTTTCTTGACAACCAGGTATTCCTCTGCCATTCCACGGAGAAAATCAGCCACCCAACCAGGCAAAACTAAACCCCAACTGGCAAGGGACAATTTAGAATTTTTCCAAACTGAAAATTACCCCAAGAAAAACTGGCAGAAGACAAGCCAAAATCAATCCAATTAGCTAATTTTAAATTAATTTAAGACTGCCTTAAGAATTGGTTCATTCAGCTAAATGCCAAACTCACCGGTTGTCCCCAAAACTGACTGGCTCCACGTTGTTGAAAAAATAAACAGGCCAAACCAAAAAGCTAAATGCCTCTGAACTTCCCCTGCCCACAATTTCAACCCGTCAGGCTATCAAGAGTTGAACCCTTCACAGTTCCCTCTGTAAACAAAAGGAACCGCGTATCATGTTCACCGTCCCTCACGTCCGAAAACGTGAAGTAAATCTGAACCCTTCACAATCCCCAACGTTAAAAAAAATAACGAAGTGGACCGCGTATCATGTTCACCGTCCCTCACGAATCCGAGGAAAACTCGTGAAGTAGTAATACACCTCTAACGAAATGACCGGAGAATTCCCCCTTCCGTTTTATCGCTCGTCGCCAAATAATGTATTTTTGATAGCCCGTATGTGGGACCAGGACTGGGGACAGGACAGGGAAGAAGTCTTACCTGGGTAAATGGTTGATAATGTCCCTGGCAGAGGCACTGGTCTGGTTGGTTAGAGTGGCTCAGCTAGACTGAGAAGCGTGGTCTCTTCTGCATGCTTTTCTCGCTTCCCAGGTACCATTGTTTATGCAAGTGGGTAAAACCCATCACCTTCCGGTCGGCGTTTCTGGAAAGCTCACGACACAACAGTTTCTTCAATCTTGACCTTCTACCGGAAATCGAACATGGCGCCTGATTTCAAATATGTAAATACATGTACACAACTATTAGCTTTCAAAAAAAGCTTGAGTCAGTTGCGAATAATGTCTAATTACTTTATTACCAACCAATTGTTTTTAATTTAATAATTAATAACATCATGTAGAAGTGACAGGTATAAAGTAGGTGTACTACGCCTAGAGGCTCGAGCCGGCGGTAGAGTGCCTGTCACTCCGGTCGGTACATATGATGCAAGCAAACTCGCATATAGGTTGCAAAAAAGAACAAAAATGCAACGTAAAACGACGTTTAGATTAAGACGTCTAATTGACGTTTGTTCTGACGTCTGTTCAACGTCTAATCAGTACGTCTGGCTGACGTCAGGATATGACGTCTAATCGACGTTGTTTTTTGGTTATAAGACGTCGTGACCAAAATCCAACCAAGATCTGACGTCAAACGGACGTCATGTGCCTGCTGGGATAGGGTTTGAGTACTGGTTAGAACCATCTCAATAGGCAGCTCTAACAACCCTCAATTGGCCATTCTAACGAGCACCCACCAACTATGTTTTACTAGAAGTAAGAAAAAAAAATCTTCTGAAAAATGCTACTTCTGCAGATATGAAAGTCACCATTTTAGATGCCAAGAAAAACTGCTTCTCAAAATGTTGTCAGTGTATGTCGTCTACTGCATCTTCTTGTGATCAAAAATATTTTTGCAAACAGGTAAAAAGTATGGACCCTGCTCAGACAGCTCCTAGAAGAGTAATCTGATCTGGTTCAATGCAGTTTGCAACATTGGCTTTTAAAGTATTCAGCAGATGGCAAAGCAGAGTACATTTGTTGTGATTGGCATCTTAGGGTTAGCACAAAGGAGGGCTATCGTAATCTACGTTCACACAGGTTTTGCAAGTTTTTTTCATGCACCAATTAATATTCAATTTTGTGTTTCAGGACCTAGATAGGCAGAAACGAGGTGAAATATTGGTAGAAGATTAGACTGCTGGACTAGTCAGAAACTGTGATAGACTTCTTCTCACAATAGTGACATTAGGTCGTTTTAGGTTAAACGTTTTGACAAATTCATGCCTGCTATACCATAGAAGCATCTATTCATGATAGAATATACACCAGAAACTCTTTATAACACTATTGATGGGTTGACAACCGTGTTATATCCAAACAAAAATGTATAGATTATATAGAAAAAATGAACATTTATGGGCATTTTTCTATATAATCTATACATTTTTGGAATCCATCTTGAAACCGTGTTATATCCAAAACCATGTTATGATGAACCGTGTTATAACGAGGTTGCGGTGTACTTCCAAGAGACCACAGCTACCATTTATATGGTTGGAGATGGATATTGGTTCTGGAATGACATTGTAAGGAATTCCTGAATGTTTGGATGATGAAAAAACATAACCCTTACCCTGCTGGACACACCAGCCCCTACCTTTGCAAACAGTGCAGATCCAGATCAGCTGGCTTCTGAAGAAGCCATCTGATCAGGATCTACACTGTTTGTCATGCAGTTTTACGAATTGAACAAATACAGTATATCAAGTAATTTGATTGGGTGGATTGTCAGGAATGGGTGTGGCTAAATTAACTTATTCAGCAGGATAAGGGTTAAAATGTGTAGCATAAAATTTTGTCACAGCTTCAGTTAAGGACTACATGAAGTAAAAAGGAATATATTATGGGGCAGTTTTTTTCTTTATTCAGATTCAGAAAAATATGTTATGGGTACATTTGTACTTGTTAGACATTACGAAAACATGCCTATACAAATACGTTGTAAATTTTACCAGCGAAAAAACTAAAATTTAAGATGAAAAATTGTAATATTTTTCTTACTCCTGTTCAAAATATAGATTGTGGGTATTCGTTAGAACCGCCTCAATGAGGCCTCATTGAGGCGGTTCTAACGAGTACCCACAAACTATATTTTAGAGCAGAAATAAGAAAAATAAGGTTTACCCCTGTAAACCCCAGTTTTACTACATAAAAGGGGGTCAAAATTATATAGGCTTGTTTTATGATGATTGCCTAATCATGTCCAGGTTTTATCTTTGATTCCTTATTAGTATAAACAGAACTATGACTCAGCTTCATTTAGTTAGATTTTTGTAAAAAGTCTCTGTCCATTTGTTGTAGACTAACACTGCCTGATTTTATCTCATGTTATTATTGGTTAAGTCATTAATTTCCTAATTTTCTCTCTTTCGTGATAGTTACTTGCATTTATTTAGCTTTTGAATGTTTAAACTGTGACAGTGACATTCAAGCTTGTAGAAAATTCAACGTTTTTAACATTTTCAACCCTGTAGACAGGTACAAACAGTGTAGATCCAGATGAGATGACACATCATCAGGATCTACATGGCTCGCAGTCCTGTTGTTTGTTATTGATTAAACACCCTATTTAATACAGAGGACCCACGTTATAACGGCAGTATTTGTTTCCTAATATTGTGCCATTATAATGAATTTGCCGTTGTAAAGAATCCCAGTTAGGAGTATGCATGGTAGGTTATAAAAGGTCTTTTCCACATCATTACTCCGAGAAACAAATGTTATAGACATTTGTTAGAATCGCCGAGCTCTATAACATCTGTAACTTGGAGTATTAAATTACAAGAATCTTTCATGACTATGGATTTGATTTGGGCATTTCCAACCCGAGGGAAGCCCACATCGCACGGAATCGAGGCTAAGCCTTGAGCTAAAAATTCATTAGAAATTGTCGTTATAGCGAGTTTTGCTGTTATAACGAATGTCGGTATAAAGAGGGTTGATTGTAGAATGGACATGCCAAAATTCAAAAATGGAAGAGTCTGCTTCAGAAACTCTGGGGTGAAAGGGTTAAAACAGTAATGTTCCTGACACTTTGATTTTTGTAGTACAGTTGTGTTAAAAGGCTCCAGTAAGGTACAATACATTTACAATATTGTTATGTTCTGCCTTCTAACCAACCGTCAGCATCTTTGCATCACTTTAACCCATTGCATACTAGTGGAGTCTTCCATTGCTATATGTTAGACAAGCCCATTTGTCTTATAAGGGGTGTCAGGCATATTTTCTCCATTTTTGACAGAAAATTCTGTTAGCAGATAATGCAGGCCCTGATCAGACGCCCAATTCTGCGGCATCTGATCTGGGCCTGCACTGTCATTATGCTAACACATCTGTGTGATATATAGCACATTTTTTACATCTCCAAAATGGCTACTTTTCTTTTGTGAAAATCCGTGATATTTCCTTATTTATACTGCAAGCATAGGTTGTCAGTGCTCATAACAACCGCCTCATTATCGAGTACCCACAACCTATGTCCTGGAGCAGAAATAAGAAAGATAATGAATACCCCTTAAACCCCAGTTGTCTCTATATAAAGTAGGGTTTAGGGGATATTCATATCACAGACTTGTTCACATGATAGTTTGCCAAGGTACCTCTTTAGGGGTTTATGGGTTAATGAAACCATTTCAATAACACAGCCATGTGACATAGTGCATTTTTTCATATCTCCAAAATGCCTATTCTACTGATGAAAATTTGTGACATTTTTCTTATTTATACTCCAAATATAGGTTGTGGGTGCTGGTTAGTTTGTTTGATTTGAGGTTTAACGTCCCCGTCAACACTGTAAAGGTCATTTTGGAGACGTTGATTCCAATTTTGTGGGACTTTTACCTGACATTGAGATGAAATGACTTCTCAAGCCCTGTTGCCCAAGGGTGCTGGTTAGAACTGCCTCATCAAGGTGGTTCTAATGATTACTCACAACCTCTGTCTTGGAGCAGAAATAAGGAAAATAATGAATACCCCTGTAAACCCAAGTTTTCTATATATACAAAGTAGGATTTAGAGGGGTGTTCATTTCACAGACTTGTTAACATGCTGTTGTGTAAATGAACATCCTTTTATAAAGAGAATGGAGACTTTACAAGGGTTTCCGTTGTTTTTGTGATTTTTGCTCAAAAACATAGATTGTGGAGACTTGTGTACCAGCAGTCTTTGCTTGCCACAGAAATAGGAAAAATATTGCCAATTTTCATTAGAAACATCATTTTTGTAACATTGAAGGAATTTACCTTGTCACATGGGTGTGTTAATTGCATGTCACCCTTAACCCATTTTGCACTGAAAACCCCAAAATGGGTAGTTGGCAAACAGTGCAGACCCAGATCAGAATGGAGCATCTGATCAGGGCCTACACAGTTTGCAAAATTTTCAGCCAATTTCCAAATAGATTTTGAAGAAAACACAAGCTGATACTCCTAAATTTTGAAATGAACTCCTGCTATATATAAGGTGGAAGATTCCATTTGGTACAAAAAAGGGTTATAGCATCATGGGAATAGAAGCTGATGATTTTACGCAAATCATTTGTCAGGTATAGGCAGTAGGAAAGGCAATCCCTGAATGATATTAGGTGAAAGTTTGCTGGCAGCCATTCATATCACTATACATATGTATATGATGTAGTGCATTCTTTCATACAGTCAACCCTCTTATTCCAATATTTGTAATAATGGCAAAACTCGTTATAACAGCAATTTCAATGGAATGACTACTTAGCTAAAGACTTAGCCTCGGTTCTGAGCAGCGTGGGCTTCCCATGAATCTGAAATGCACAAATCGAGTCCATAGTCATGAAAGGGTCTTGTAATCTAATACTCCAAGAAACAAATGTTACAGATATTTGTTAGAATCGCCTCAAATGTCTAAAACATTTGTTTCTTGGAGTAATAATGGGGGAAAAGGCTGTTTATTACCTATCATACTCCTAATTGGGATTCTTTATAACGGCAAATTCTTTATTACGGCAAAATAACAGGGAACAAATACTGTTGTTATAATGAGGGTCCTCTGTATCTCCAGTAGGGTTATTTTGCTGATGACAATTTGTGATAATTTTCTTATTTATTTGTTAAACGTAGGTTGCTGCTGCTTGTTAGAACGAGTATACACAACCTATAAGAAAAAGAAAGATACTGTATACCCCATGTAGTCCCCAGTTTTCTTGATATAAATGAGGGTTATAGGGGTGTTCATTACACAGACTGAAAATGTGATGTTTGGTTCTGATGAGTACCCACACTTTGTGTTTTGGGGCCAAACTTATTAAAATAAGGTATTCCCATGTAAACAGTACTTTTTCTGTATGCTATTCATTTTCACTGCAATGAACTTGTAAACATGATTAGAAATTTGTCCAACCTCCTGTCATAATAAGGCTGTGTATATGTGTAAAATCATGCCATTTTTGACATTTACATGTACACCTTTACTCAGGGGAGTGACACAGGACCAGTATTGTATCCTTATTTACTGTCTAAAATAATCTATGTTTAAGTTTTATTTGATATAGCCTTCAATTCATACAGTTATATAATTAGAAAAAAATGTAATGCAATGCAAATTAAATGATTGATAATAATTATTTACTTGCTAGAGAAAGAAAATGATACTACATGTTAATTTTGTATGATAAAATTTATTATTGTCTTCTATTTTGCATTACCATCATGATTCTTAGTATCAGGACAGACAGGCCTAAGCAAAGAGTGCAGACCCAGATCAAGGTCTACACTGCTTGCCATTCGGTCTGTACTTTTTTGACTCCTTGCTGGACCTTGAAGCCAATTTGTCAAAATTTTAGGAGAATTACAAGATGTCCTCAAGATGTCTGAATTTTTAAGATTTTTATGGTAATAGCTCAAAATAGAAAACATTAGTGTCAGAACATTAGTTATTTATGTTAATTTCATTCAGAATCATACTATGTTTAGAGGGTAAATATTTATTTTTTGTTCATTATTCATGCACTGTGATAACATTAGGCTGTATATTTTTAAACTTTCTTTAAAATCAACCATTAACGCACCAATCACAATCATGCTAGCAGATTGCATTTTTATTTGTTTTTTTCTTTCTTTTTTTCAGAAGAAAATAAGGCTTGACATTTCATGTGAATCATCTTCCTGCAGATGATTCACATGAAATGTCAAGCCTTATTAAATTAGGCAGGTGATTCACATGAAATGGCAAGCCTTATTAAATTTTGCAGATGATTCACATGAAATGTCAAACCTTATTAAATTAGGCAGGTGATTCACATGAAATGTCAAGCCTTATTAAATTAGGCAGGTGATTCACATGAAATGTCAAGCCTTATTAAATTAGGCAGATGATTCACATGAAATGTCAAGCCTTATTAAATTAGGCAGATGATTCACATGAAATGTCAAGCCTTATTAAATTAGGCAGATGATTCACATGAAATGTCAAGCCTTATTAAATTAGGCAGATGATTCACATGAAATGTCAAGCCTTATTAAATTTTGCTTCTGAAATTTTTGAAAAAATACAGTAGATGTAGATTTTCTGCTTTGGAACTTTTATTGGTGCTTTTACCTTCAAGCCTTCAAGTGTTAAGCAGCTTTTTTAGCTCACCTGGGCCGAAGGCTCCAGGGGAGCTTTTAGTATAACTGGTCATCCGGCGTCCGTCGTCCGTCGTCTGTCCGTCACCACCTTTGACCAGTTATATCTCTGCAGCCTGCAGGCTGATCTCAATCATTTCTTATCTGTAGCATGCCTTGGGTGGGGCAACGAAGAATTTAGCTTTTTATCAAAATTGAATGAAAACTTTGGTTGCTATGGCAATTCAAATTTTCCCATAGACTTACAATGGAAAATGCTTGTCATCACTGTAGCACCTTCAGTTTTGATCGTATCTTTCTGAAACTTATATGTAAGGTGGCTGAGGATAAAAGCTCGGATAAGTTCAAAAACCGGCCAAGTCGGCCCATTAATGATAGAGTTACGTCCCTTTGATTGCTGAAAATGCCGATTTTTGACCTTGTCATCACAATAGCCCCTTCAGTTTTGATCGGATCTTTCTGAAACTTATATGTAAGGTGACTGGGGATAAAAGCTCGAATGAGTTCGAAAACCGGCCAAGTCGGCCTATTTATAATAGAGTTACGTCCCTTTGATTGCTGAAAATGCAGATATTTGACGTTGTCATCACCGTAGCCCCTTCAGTTTTGTTTGGATCTTTCCGAAACTTAGATGTAAGGTGGCTGGGGATAAAACCTTGGATGAGTTCGAAAACCGGCCAAGTTGGTTGATTTATCACAGAGTAACGTCCCTTTGATTGCTGAAAATGACGATTTTTGACCTTGTCATCACCGCAGCCCTTTCAGTTTTGATCGGATCTTTCTGAAACTTATATGTAAGGTGGCTTGGGATAAAACCTTGGATGAGTTCGAATACCGGCCAAGGTGGCCTATTTATCATAGAGTTAGGTCCCTTTGATTGCTGAAAATGTTGATAATTGACGTTGTCATCACTGTAGCGCTTTCAGATTTGATCGGATCTTTCTGAAATTTATATGTAAGGTGGCTGGGGATAAAACCTTAGAGGAGTTCGAAAACTGGCCAAGTCGCCCCATTTACTATATAGTTATGTCCCTTTTATGGCTGAAAATGTCTATTTTTGACCTTGTCATCACCGTAGCCCATTCAGTTTTGATTGGATCTTTCTGAAACTTATATGTAAGGTGGCTGGGGATAAAATCTCAGATGAGTTCGAAAACCGACCAAGTCGGCCCATTTATCTTAGAGTAACGTCCCTTTGATTGCTGAAAATGCTGATTTTTGACCTTGTCATCACCGTAGCCCTTTCAGTTTTGATCGAATTTTTCTGAAACTTATACGAAACGTGGCTGGGGATAAAATCTTGGATGAGTTTGAAAACTGGCCAAGTTGGTCCATTTATCACAGAGTAACGTCCCTTTGATTGCTGAAAATGACGATTTTTGACCTTGTCATCACAGTAGCCCTTTCAGTTTTGATTGGATCTTTCTGAAACTTATATGTAAGTTGGCTGGGGATAATACCTTTGATGAGTTCGAATACCGGCCAAGGTGGCCTATTTATCATAGAGTTAGGTCCCTTAGATTGCTGAAAATATTGAATTTTGACCTTGTTATCACTGTAGCCCCTTCAGTTTTGATCGGATCTTTCGGAAACTTATATGTAAGGTGGCTGGGGATAAAACCTCGGATGAGTTCGAAAACCGGCCAAAACGCCCAATTTACTATAAAGTTATGTCCCTTTGATGGCTGAAAATGTCAATTTTTGACCTTGTCATCAAAGTAGCCCCTTCAGTTTCGATCAGATCTTTCAGAAACTTATATGTAAGGTGGCTGGGGTTAAATTCTTGGATGAGTTCGAAAACCGGCCAAGTTGGTCTATTTATCACAGAGTAACATCCCTTTGATTGCTGAAAATGACGATTTTTGACCTTGTCATCACCTTAGCCCTTTCAGTTTTGATAGGATCTTTCTGAAACTTATATGTAAGGTGGCTGGGGATAAAACCCATGATGAGTTTGAATACCGGCCAAGGTGGCCTATTTATCATAGAGTTAGGTCCCTTTGATTGCTGAAAATGTTGATTTTTTACCTTATTATCACTGTAGCCCCTTCAGTTTTGATCGGATCTTTCTGAAACTTATATATAAGGTGGCTGGGGATAAAACCTTGGATGAGTTCGAAAACCGGCCAAGTCGGCCCATTAATGATAGAGTTACGTCCTTTGATTGCTGAAAATGACGATTTTTGACCGTGTCATCACAATTGCCCCTTCAGTTTTGATCGGATCTTTCTGAAACTTATATGTATGGTGACTGGGGATAAAACCTAGGATGAGTTCGAATACCAGCCAAGTTGGCCTATTTATCATAGATTTTCGTCCCTTTGATTGCTGAAAATGCCGATTTTTGACCTTGTCATCACCATAGCCCCTTCAGTTTTGATTGGATCTTTCTGAAACTTATATGTAAGGTGGCTGGGGATAAAATCTCGGATGAGTTCGAAAATAGACCAAGTCAGCCCATTTATCGTAGAGTTATGTCCCTTTGATGGCTGAAAATGGTGATTTTTGACCTTGTCATCACCGTAGCCCCTTCAGTTTAGATCAGATTTTCTGAAACTTATATGTAAGGTGGCTGGGGATAAAACCTCGGATGAGTTCAAAAACTGGCCAAGTCGGCCCATTTATCTTAGAGTAACATCCCTTTGATTGCTAAAAATACCAAATTTTGACATTGTCATCACTGTAGCCCCTGCAGTTTTGATCGGATCGTTCTGAAACTTACATGTAAGGTGGCTGGAAATAAATCCTTGGATGAGTTTGAATACTGGCCAAGTCGGCACATTTATCATAGAGTTACATGCCTTTGATTGCTTAAAATGCCTATTTTCGACCTTGTTAGCACTGCTGCCCCCTTCAGTTTTGATCAGATCTTCATGAAACTTACAAACAAATAAGTCAGGCAGAAAAGCTCGGAGGAGTTTGAAAACTCGTGAGGTTTGCCTATTTGTCACAGAGTAACATCCCTTTGATTGCAGCAGTTAATTGCTTATTTTTGAACTTGTCATCACCATAACCCCATCAGTTTATATCGGATCTTCTTAGCAAGTCAGGAATAAAAGCTTGAATGAGTTTGAAAACTGGTGAGGTCAGCCTATTTATCATAGAGTTACATTCTACTTGATTTGCAGAAATTGCTTACCCTTTCATCACCATGTCCTTCCATTAATCCTTCAGTAAAGGTTGGCACTTCCTGAAACTTTGAATCTGTTAGCTCAGGTGAGCGATACAGGACCAGCTTGGTCCTCTTGTTTTATTAAAGTAGACAAATAGGCAGTTCAACACTGTTTTTGTCAATTTGAGTTTCTCTTCTGCAGTTTGTATTATATGTAGATTACAAAATAAGACAGTGAGAATCCATTATTATCCTTGTAAACAGAGCTTTATCTACAGAAAGTGGGTTTTACAAGGGTGGTTGTATCATGCATTTTCCTAGCATGTTTCATGAGCTGGATTTATGAGTATTTTAAAATTAATTAAGAAATGAATTTTATTTTTCTGCTGTTCATGATAGTATGAATGTAGTGGGTTGTGTGCAAAGTAAACGAACCCCAAAGGTGTTCATGTAAACTTTGCTAGTGACCCCCTGTCATTCATACTTTCATAAAAAGCAGAAAAATTAAGTTTATTTTTTTTATATTTACATTC
This sequence comes from Lucinisca nassula, assembly GCA_963580285.1. Classification (NCBI taxonomy): domain Eukaryota; kingdom Metazoa; phylum Mollusca; class Bivalvia; order Lucinida; family Lucinidae; genus Lucinisca; species Lucinisca nassula. The sequence goes on along the minus strand of OY757023.1, from coordinate 102,296,133 downwards.
TTTGCCCCTCATTACTGGGCAAAAAAATGCTTATAGGGAAAACTTTTGAAGCTGAAAAACATTTACACGCTGTTTTTTCTACAAAGAGCGGAATACCGTTGACATCGCCAATGCCCAATCAGATCATAGAGAACCATGGTTTTGGCTGATGTCACTTGACAGCACAGAAAATCATGTAACTCAATGCCTTCATGGAAGTATTAGCTACATTGTTTTCTATAGGTGTACATTAGACTTTACACTGGAAGTGTAAATCTTGAATATTGATTTGTGTTTATTTATGTCTCGTGTTAGGCATTGATAGAATAATTAACTTTATGCCTGTGCATTGTCTGTGATACATTATAACAGGGAGTTGGGTCATATGAAAGTCCTGCTCAAACTTAGGTTCCATAAACTGCAATCTTTTTGTGACATCTTAACTTTAACCAGTTTTCATATAACTTGTAAATGGACTGAAGTTTGTTTATATATCTAGACACATTGTAATAAATGCTGATCTTTTAAGTCTGTATAGTCTGCATCAGAAAACAACAAAAGGCTGTGGTGCTTTTTCTGAAGTCAGAGGAGCTGATTTTATCAGTTACCCCCTATATATATTGCATTGTGATGCATTGACCTGATAAAGATATGCTATCTCAGGACAAGTGGGCTTTATCACGTCAACGTGACATTGCACTTTCATGAATGAACCAGACTACTAGAAAAATGACAAAAAAGTTATTGTTAATGGGAAAAATATAAAAATTGCTTGAAAAAAAAAATCATAGGAAAAATATGGTCAGCTGATACTAAATATATCGACCGCCAGAATGCTGGGACGCACTGAGGACAAGCAATAACTGATCGTAAATTGCTAATTTAAGAGTGTACAAGGGGATAAACTGATAAATAGAGTACCAGATTCGTGTCGTTTGATATCAAGTTTATCAGGCTCGGCTTCGAGAATGCATGTAGAATCGCTCGGCTTCTACAAGTGTTCTAGAAGCCTTGCCTGATAAACATGATATCAAAAGACACTCATCTGGTATTCTGTATTTTTTAGAATAATTTTTTTTTTCAGAGAAAAAATTTACATGTACGACTCGTACATTTCCTTAACCCTTACACTGCTGTTCACAACAACCCCAAACTTTGCAAACAGTGTAGATCCAGATCAGATGGCTTCTGCCATCTGATCAGGATCTACACTGTTAGTCATGCAGTTTGTGAATTTAGAAAATATATTATATCAAGTAATTTGATTGATTGATAATCAGAAATGAGAGTGGAGCTGTTTAACATGTGCATGAAATCACCAATGGGCATTACTTAACCCTTGTTCTGCTGAGCCCAGATATGCCTTTTCTTTGAAACAATGTAGATCCAGATCAGATGGCTTCTGAAGAAGCCATCTGATCAGGATCTACGTTGTTTGTCATTCAGATTGTGAATTTGTTGTAATAATTTGCTACAGATAATCTGATTGGTTGATAATCGGTAGTGGGTGTGGCATATATGAATATTCAGCAGGACAAGAGTCAAGTCAAATTTAAGATATAGTGCAGCTAACTTTAAGTGGTCTTATACATTAGTTTTATGTGAAATTACATTTTCATTGACTGTATACGCCAGTTTCAAGTGATTCAACTTCTGTGTTATTCTTATAATGAGTAAATGTAGCGATAGGAACAATCTTTATTATAATTCTGTTGTAACATCATTGTTGATGTTATCGTTTCTTGTAGTAAATCCTCATTGCAGAGCCTTTAGGATAATAAATTGTCTTTTTAGGCTAAATTTAGACTTATGTTGTTATTTGCTCTCCCTATGTTGAGAAAGACATCACGAAAACACGCCTATATAATTTTGACCCTCTTGAACCCCGCTGTTATGTAGTAAAACTGGGGTTTACAGGGGTAAATATGTTCTATAAAAGGGTTATCCCTTTGAAGCAAGGAATACACAACAGAACTGGATAATATGAAGTGTACATGTTTTCTGGGCCAGACTAGCTAGTTTCGGCCAATTAGGCCTCATCAGTGACCCTCAAACATTTTCAAAATTCCACAATGGAATGTAAACCTTTTCTTATTTCTGCTTTAAAATATAGATTGTGGGTTCGATGAGGCGGTTCTAATGTGTAGCTACAATCTATATTTTGAGCAGAAATAAGAAATATATCACAATTTTGCTGCGAGGGAGATACTAAAAAAATGTCATCCATGATCCTCAGGAAAATGAATATCAATGAAGGCGCAGCCTAGCTTGATATTCATATTCTGAAGGGTGAAATTTTTCACTGTCACCCTCTCAGGAATGTAATATTTATTTTATTATACCAAGCAAAACTAATTATTAGACTAGAGGTTTTTTAATACAGCTCAGAGCTCACACTCGACTTTTGACGTCATGACGTTCCAAATTATTGAGTGGCATTGGCTTCTAAAGTACCTGGTGAAACAGAAATTCAGAAGTTCAAACGTCTATAACTTCATTATCTCTCTCTCTCACTCTCTCGCTCTCTCTCTCTCTCTCTCTCTCTCTCTCTCTCTCTCTCTCTCTCTCTCTCAGCTCTTTGAAAGTGGCCACCTAATGACCCATAAAGATTGCCATTTCAACATCATCAGGACCAAGTGAAGTTGTCTAATTTCATTTTTCCATTTTGCCCAATGGGCTTCATCCCCCTAGTCCACACACAAGGGTGATATCCTTTACCCCAAAAAAGGAGCCTGAGCAAACCTTGACCCCACCCCGCCTATTTTCTCTTTTTTCCGTAATCTGCTGCTCTCTCATCCCTGTTGAGCTGCTGATGGTTATAATTTAGTAGGACAAAACATTCATATTCTTGCTGAAAAACAATCTCTAACTTTTTCAGCTAAAACACCACAGTACCTGTACTGGATATTATACTTCCTAGAACAGTTAACATTTTCCTCACCAGCAACAAGTTTGTCAAGCTAATGTGACAACCGGATCCAGTTAAACCCCGCAAGTGTTTTTCAAAGGAAAACAAATGTTTTTGACATTATATTTTGGGAAGACAAAATGATTTTGACACTGTATTTTGGTAATTATGAGCTTCATGATGATAAACTGAACCATACAGTAACAAACTCGGCCTCGCTGATCTTTTGGTCATCTGAAAAAAAGAATACATTTGTAATCATATGAACTACGCTAAGAGAAATCGAGAAAATATTTGCGTGTCAATGATTGGGTCTAACTGGCCAAAACTAGCTAGTCTGGCCCAGAAAATTTTGTGCACATGATGGGTCTCAGTCCTGTGATGTAATCCTTGCTTCCAAAGAATTTCTTTTTCAGCTCACGTGAGCCTGAGGCTCATAGGTGAGCTAAAGGTATGGCAAGGGTCCTTGTCTGTCATCTGTCTGTCGTCTGTCAACATTTTCAAACATCTTCTCCGAAACCACTGGGCCAATTGAAGTCAAATTTCATGTGGAGCATCCATGGGATAGGGGAGCGAAAGTTTGTTCGCGAAGTCCAGGTCACATGACCAAGATGGCTGCCATGCCCATATACCCGGTAAGTTAAAACCCTTCAAAAATCTTCTACTCATGAACTATTGGGCCAATTGTCATGAAACTTGGTTTGTAACATTGGGGACTCGGGCCCATCATAGTGTTCAAATGATGACCCTTGGATGACCTTGACCTATTTTACGCCATGGTCAAATTTGGTCACATAGTCTTTTGTTTGGGAAAAAGGCAAAACTGAGCATTTTTTTTAAACTGTTGCAGCATGTCATCTGATAATTGGTAGATGCAGAAAGCTAAATGAGTGGATGAAGCTTCAGGAATATTTAAGATCAAGATCAGTCCTTGACCTTGTCCCAAGGTCATTCAGATATGAAAATAAAAACTTGTTTTTCACAGAAACAACTGGGCCATTAACGAAATGATAATAAAGTAAAATGAACTTGGTCACATGACCAAGGTGGCCGCCATGCCCATATAACTAGGTAAAAACCCTTAAAAATCTTCTGAACCAGAGGGCAGATTATCATGAAACTTGGTATGTAGCATTGGGGACTTGAGCTCATTATAATTTGTTCAAATAATGGCACTCGGATGATGAACTTGACTTATTTTATGCCAAGGTGAAGTCTGGTCACAGAGTATTGTATGGATAAACTTCAAAACCGTGTATTTTTCGGAAACTATTACAGTCTGAAAATTGGTAGATACAGTTATCTAAATGAGTGAATGAAACAACAGAAGTGTTCAGGGTCAAAGTCATTCTTGGACCTCGTCCCAAGGTCATTTAGATATGAAAATGAAAACTTATATTCTGTAGTAGCCACTCAGCCATTGTAATTAAATTTCATATAAAAGTTTTTGGGAACAAGGAAATGAAAACCAATAAATATCAGTTTGGTCACATGACCAATATGGCCGCCTTGCCTACATAAGGTGAAACCCCTTCAAAAACCTTCTCCGGAACCAAGGGGCCAATTATCATGAAACTTGCTCTGTAGGATTGGGTACTTGAACCAGTCCAAGTTTGCAGTCACATGACCAATATGGCCACCATGTCCATGTAAGGTAAACAACATTCAGAAATCATTTTCTTCAGGTCTGGTTGGTTTATTTTCCTGAAGCTTGGTATGTAGCATTGGAGACTGGTGCCAGTCAGTTTGTTCAAATGATGATCCCTTGATGACCTTGACATATTTTAGGCCAAGGTCAAAGTTCGTCACATAGGCGTTTGTATACGGGCCTCCGTGGCCTAGTGGTTAAGAGCGCTGACTCTTGATCATTAGGTCTCTCACCGCTGTGGTTCGAGCCTCGCTCGGGTCACATGTGAGACGCCAAGTTCTGCAACGGAAGGTCAGGTGGTTTTTCTCCGGGTACTCCGGTTTTCGCCCACCTCTGATTAACGATCGGCTCGATATGAGTGAAATAATCTTGAAAGGGCCGTAAAACCAAAACCAAAAAAAAAAAAAAAAAAGGCGTTTGTATGCGGAAAAAGTCAAAACTGTATTTTCTGCCATGGTGAAATCTGAAAACCATTCAAAAAAACTTCTCAGAAACCAAATGGCTTCACATACATTCAGCACTCAGGTGCGTGGTACAGGACCATTGGTCCCCTTGGTTTTATAGAACTTTTAACTTCACCTAAGCTTGAGTTAAGGGAATGCTTGGCAGCCGTAAACAGGTAAAAAGTCTCCCTGCACTTCTTCATACTGCGGGTTATATTTTTTGTCTTTCAGGAACGTTGATTCCACTGTGGAATTGTAAAAATATTTTGGGCTCACTGATGAAGACTTGCAGGCAAAATTAGCTAGTCTGACCCAGAAAAGACTTGTACGGGTATCAGTTCTGTGCTGTAGGCCTTGCTTCCAAAAGATCATCTTTTTATAGGACATTCAGGCATGCACAGTAGACAAAGTTTCAGATCAGCCTTCGTATTCACACAGTCTGATCAGTCTTCCATCATGTGAACAAGCTGTGATGTGTACAAACATGTAAACCCAATTTATTCAGAGAAAACTTCGGTATACAAGAGTACATGTATATCCAGTAAAATTCCATTGTTAAGACCAACTTTAAGACCACTGTTGGACTGCCCCAAAGGTGTTCTCTTACCAGAGGACGCTGTGGTGGAAAGCACAAAGCAGGAAAACTGCAATCTTTTTGAATACATGTAGTCTGTCTTTAAAGGAAGCATTTGTCGGTCCTAATAGCCGAATTTCACTGTATTATTTTCTTGTTTTCTTTCAAAATAAAAAAAATGCGCCTGGTACTCGTTAGAAATACTTAAATGAATTACAATATCATTTATCATCACAAAGATGTCAATTTTCCTTACAAAAAGACTCCTATTCAAATATATTGAAAATTTTACCACCAAAAATGAAAATTTTCACATAAAAGTTCTGATATTTTTTTCTATTTCTGCACAAAACATAGATTGTGGGCAGTCCTTATAACCGCCTTGCTGAGGCGGTTCTAACAAGTACCCACAATGTATGTTTTTGAGCAGAAATAACCTTTCAGAAAATGCCATGACTTTCCGATTTCGGGTACAATTTGTCCATCCTGAAAAGGGGACTTACCACATCAAAGAAATATACTAACACAGACCGCCTATATTGGCAATGGAAAATAACTGTGTTTTATTCTACAATAAATCCGGCAAGGAAAAGCGTGACGAATGACGTCATTAAAAACTGCCAATTTATGACGTCATATAAATGCATGCGTTTCAGTCGATAATTTTAGTGGGATTTCTTCTAACAATGGCGAACAGTTGTGAGATTTTGAAGGAAACAACAACATTATTGCCGATTTTCAGCGTGTTAGAATCGAAATAGATCAGCTCTAGTCTGTGATTGATTTGTTGAGCAATAAATCACCGTTTGTCGGTCAGTTGTAAGCAGACAAATCACGCTCGTTACGCGTTCGTGATTTGTCTACTTTACCGTTAAAGTGTAACTATACCAAATTTAGTGACACAGAGGCCTTTCTGATATTTAATCTTCATCAGTGTGTCTAAACCCCAAAGTGTTTGAAACCTAAACGGATGATGGACAAGACCTGGCAAACACAGCACATCCCCCTCCAAGCACACACCGACCGACGTAGCTCCTAAGACATGTCAGCTGGAGGCATCAGGCAAGAGACGCCCGATCCAGATAGGCGTCCCCCACCGAGCCAACATCAGCAAACATGGCCCACGCTCCACGGAAGTCCCGGGCATCAGGAAGGAGATGTTCAAAGTAGCGAGACTTGCAATATTTAAGATATAACAAAACGTGGTAACCAAATCCGCAAAGATACATGTCTCACCTGACATGTCAGTCTTAGTTTAGAAAAGTTAGAATTTTATACTGCAAAAGTTAAAGATATAATATAGTTATTTAAATCAGCACTTGAGTGCTGACGTCAATACGGCGGTATCAGCCTCAGCGCTAAGGACCTGATACTGAGCTGATGATACCCTTGGGGCGAACGAATCATCCACCGGCAGAGATACCGACCCAGTGGTTGCACTTAAGGTGTAACTATACCAAATTTAATGACACAGTGGCCTTTCTGATATTTAATCTTCTTCAGTGTGTCTAAACCCCAAAGTTTTGAAACCTAAACGGATGATGGACAAGACCCGGCAAACACAGCACATCCCCTCCGAGCACACACCGACCGATGTAGCTCATGAGGCATGTCAGCTGGAGGCTTCAGGCAAGAGACGCCCGATCCGGATAGTCGTCCCCACCGAGCCAACATCAGCAAACATGGCCCACGCTCCACGGAAGTCCCGGGCTTCAGGAAGGAGATGTCCAAAGTAGCGAGACTTGCAATATTTAAAATATAACAAATAGTGGTAACCGAATCCGCTAAGATACATGTCTCACCTGACATGTCAGTCTTAGTTTAGACAAGAGGCTCAATGAGCCTAAACCGCTCACCTGAGGAACTTAAGTTTTAACAATTCACAGACTTGACTACTAAATCTGCTAATAGAATCCAGCCCATTGACCCATACAGGATATAAGTCATCATTATTGCATTGCATTCCAAGTTTGAGACTTCTAGCTTCTATAGTTCCTGAGAAATCTTTGACGAAAATTTAACATTGGTCAAAATGGAGAGAAAGAAGAATGAAAGAACAGATGAACAAATAAGCTGAGAAAGCCCAATGTCTCTTACACAAAATAAGTCATCATTATTCTATTGAATACCAAATTTGATGCTTCTAGCTTTTATAGTTCCTAAGAAATCTTTGATTAAAAATTTAACATTGGTCTATTATCTCTATATGGAGAGAAAGAAGAATGAAGGAACAAATGAACCAGACTAGCTCCAAAACCTAATGCAGCCTTTCCCCTTGCCCAATGGTGCTACACATAAAATTTAAACAAGATTGGTCGACTGCCTTCTGAGATATGCTTCATTGAAAGTGTGGACGACGGATGACAGACGACGGACTCCGGAGCCTTGGTATACTATCAGCTCACTGGAGCCTTTGGCTCAGGTGAGCTAAAAATTCAAGTCGCTATTTCTGTCACAACATTTTCCCTACGTTAAGTCTATGGGCAAATTTTTTTGTCTCTCAAGGTCACGTAACTCCGAGGTCAATATTCCGATTCGGCCCAAAATCGAACTTAACCGAGATGTTATGCCTGTCCTCGTTACCTGCAAGTTTGAAGCTGATATGAATAAAAATAAAGTTGCTATCGTGGTCACAACGTATTTTTTTATGCTCAAGGGCAGGTAACTCCAAGGCAAATATTCCGATTCGTCCCAAAATCGAACTTAACCGAGATTTTATGTCTGTCCTCGTTACCTGCAAGTTTGAAGCTGATCTGAAAAAAATTCAAGTCGCTATCGTAGTCGCAACATTTTCCCTAATTAAGTCTATGGGCAAATTTTTTGTCGCTCAAGGTCACGTAACTCCGAGGTCAATATTCCGATTCGGCCCAAAATTTATCTTAACCGAGATTTTATGCCTGTCCTCGTTACCTGCAAGTTTGAAGCTGATATGAATAAAAATAAAGTTGCTTTCGTGGTCACAACGTATTTTTTTATGCTCAAGGGCAGGTAACTCCAAGGCAAATAATCCGATTCGGCCCAAACTCGAACTTAACCGAGATTTTATGTCTGTCCTCGTTACCTGCAAGTTTGAAGCTGATCTGAAAAAAATTAAAGTCGCTATCGTAGTCACAATATTTTCCCTATGTAAAGTCTATGGGCAAATTTTTTGTCGCTCAAGGTCATGTAACTCCGAGGTCAATATTCCGATTCGAACTTAACTGAGATTTTATGCCTGTCCACATTACCTGCAAGTTTGAAGCTGATCTGAATAAAAATAAAGTTGTTATCGTGGTCACAACGTATTTTTTTATGCTCAAGGGCAGGTAACTCCAAGGCAAATAATCCGATTCGGCCCAAAATCGAACTTGACCGAGATTTTATGCCTGTACTGGTTATCTGCCAGAATGAAGTCGATCAGAAAAAAATTGACGGAGCTAGAGTGATGACAAGCTTTTTCCTATGTGAAGTCTATGGGAGCTAGATGTTGCCATGGCAACCAGAGTTCCACTCAGATCTGCCTGAAAACCTAATGAAGCCTTTCCACTTGCCCAATAATGCGACACATGAAATTTGATCAAAGTTGGCCAAGTAGTCTTTAAGATATACATTTTTGAAATTCCCATTAACCCTAATGCAAAAACACACAAGGGCAGGTAACTCCTAAGTGAATGATCCGATTCTGCCAGTTATCGAACTTGACCGAGATTTCATGGCTGTGCTGGTTATCTGCAAGAATAAAGCCAATCTGAAAATAATTGAAGCAGCTACGGTGATGACAACATTCTCCCCATGTTAAGTCAATAGGCAACTTTTTCAATGCTCACGGGCACGTAACTCCTGAGTGAATAATCCGATTCAGCCCAAAATCGAACTTGATCGAGATTTCATGCCTGTCCTCGTTATCTGCAAGAATGAAGTCGATCAGAAAAAAATTGACGGAGCTAGAGTGATGACAAGCTTTTTCCTATGTTAAGAACGCTCAAGGGCACGTAACTCCTGAGTGAATAATCCGATTCAGCCCAAAATCGAACTTGATCGAGATTTCATGCCTGTCCTCGTTATCTGCAAGAATGAAGTCGATCAGAAAAAAATTGACGGAGCTAGAGTGATGACAAGCTTTTTCCTATGTTAAGTCTATGGGAGCTATTTGTTGCCATGGCAACCAGAGTTCCAATCCGATCTGCCCGAAAACAGTATGCAGCCTTTCCCCCTACCTGATAATGCTTCACATGAAATTTGATCAAGATTGGCCCACTGGTTCCGGAGATATACTTCTTTGAAAGTGTGGACGACGACGACGGACGACGACGACGGACGACGACGGACGACGGACGCCGGCTCGTGGTATACTAATACCTCACATGAGCCTTCGGCTCAGGTGAGCTAAAAAGTTAGAATTTTATACTGCAAACGTTAAAGATATAATATAGTTATTTAAATCAGCACTTGAGTGCTGACGTCAACACCGCAGTATCAACCTCAGCACTAAGGAACTGATACTGAGCTGATGATCCCCTCGGGGACGAACGAATCATCCACAAACATGGCTCACGCTCCACGGAAGTCCACGGGCATCAGGAAGAAGATGTCCAAAGTAGCGAGACTTGCAATATTTAAAATATAACAAAACGTGGTAACCAAATCCGCTAAGATACATGTCTCACCTGACAAGTCAGTCTTAGTTTAAGAAAAGTTAGAATTTTATACTGCAAAAGTTAAACATATAATATAGTTATATAAATCAGTACTTGAGTGTTGACGTCAACTGACCTCCAGACTGTGATTTATTACTCAACAAATCACAGCTAGAGCTGACCTATTTCTTAAATAAAACACACTCACTATTTCTGTCAAAGTAGTAGAAGAGTCTTGAGAAATCTGGTACCCTTGAGATCTGCCCATTCTTGTCTGTGTCTGCCCGATGGAAGAGAGTGATAGCATGTTCAAGGTCACCTAGGTTTAGTGAGGTCCAGTGGGCAACAAATTCTGTCTCGTCTATCGCCCCATCCGCTAGTGGTAAAGAGATAAACAAGCAATATTCATTAATTTAGTCCATTGCAACAGATAAGGTGGGTACAGTAGAACTTCGATGGCTCGAACACCGATGGCTCGTTTACCATGGATGGGCTGAACCCGTTCTTGAGCCCCTAGCGAAATCCTCTACATAAGAAATAGTGGGGCATAATTAAGGAGATTTTAGTCTTTTATCTTGCAAATGTATGCTGTGTGAACTCATTAGAATCGCCTCGATGAGGCGATTCTAATGAGTACACACATCATACATTTTTCATTATAGAACACAGAAAAGGATGTCCTAAAGTATGTCGTTATGACTCCTGGCATTAGCTCTCAGTGGCTCGAACTACCCCTGTCTCGAACAGATTTTCATGGTCCCAAAGGTGTTCGAGCCATTGAAGTTCGACTGTATTTTGTGACAGCTGAAGGATAACTTTGGCCATCCTCCATACAAAACTACGTTGTGGGTATTCATTAGAACTGTCTCGGGGAGGTGGTTCTAATGAGTACCTGCAACAGTTTCTTTTAGAGAAATAAGTATAAAATTATCCTTAAATTATCACGAAATACCCACATTATCTGTTGCTATAAAATTGTGTTTGTTTGTGTGTGTGCGCTTTACGTCCCATCAACAGCTAAGGTCATGTGGGGGCGGGACCTCGGTTTAAAGACTCATCCGAAAGTCTGGAGAAGTCCGGGATCGAACCCACGACCCCTGGTGTCGGGATCAGTATTTTGTGGATAAAATTATATTCGGTTTGACGGTCGGAATGTCCTAGGCGGTTTAAAATAAGAACCCAAATCTACGCTTTGAGCAGAAATAAGAACACTTGAGTACTAGTAAACCACTCTTAAGGTCTAAGCCTGCCCAGACAAAGTGGTGCGACTTGGGCCGTCCCGGCTTATAAACTCTATGGTCTAGCACTGACTTTTAACCATTAGGTCTCTCACCGCTGAGGTTCGAGCCTCGCTCGGGTCACATATGAGACGCCAAGTTCTGCAACGAAAGGTTCGGGTACTCCGGTTTTCGCCCACCTCTGATTAATGATTGGCTTGTAATATGTGAAATAATCTTGAAGGGCCGTAAAACCGAAACAAAAAATAAATAAATAACATATAGTTTGCTTGGGCGGTAGGGATTGAGATTCATTTCATCTTAATGTCGGGTAGACGTCCACAAAATTGGAAGCAACGTCTCCCAATTGATCCAAATAGTGTTTCAAACAGGCATACAAACGACTCCGACCTGCCTTCACAATCTCCAAGTATGGCATGTTTTGTTTTCACGTTTAGATAGCGCGGATGCTGTAGAAGGTTCAAGTGATCAGCGAAGACGCAGGATCAGACTGCCCATGCATGTTTGATACAAATGCATAAGGATGTAATTGTTGGGTGTGTGTGTTTTGGGATTTTACGACCAACAACTTAGGTCATATGGAGACGGGACCTCGGTTTTAACACTCATCCAAAATTCTGGAGAAGCCAGGGATTCTGTAGGATCCTGGTTAATTAGGCGAGTAGCTACGGAACCCGGGAGGGACATTTTCTGTTCCAGCAACTAGCAGAACCAGAACTTAAAACAATAAAATTAGCTGTGAAAAAAAAAACAAACAAACAAACGAAAACAAGAAATATGTCGTTGAAACGACATGTTTCTTGTTTTTTTTTTCCACTCTGAAAAAAGTAGCGTGGAATTTAAAACAATAAAATTAGAAAGGAACAGAAAACAAAAATATGTCGTTTAAACGACATACGAGGACTGTTCAAATATGAATGCAACATGCAACTAAGCACATAAAAATGATTCCGTGATAGATTTCGATGAAAAATTTATTTTGTCCCCTCAAAGTATTCCCCTTTAACAGATATACAAACTTTCAGTCTTCTGATCCAATCATTGAATGCATTTTGGTAGTCTTTTCGAGGTATACTATGAAGGGCACTGGAATATTGCAGAACCGAGGTGTTTGCGCTGTACAAATTTTCGACCAAAAAGGTATTTTTTCAGCCGCGGGAACAAAAAAAGGCACACGGGGCAAGGTCAGGGGAATACGGGGGGGGGGGGGGGGGGGGGGGGGGTGAGGGAGTTCAACAACCTTTTCCTGCTTCAGATAGTCTTGCACAATGAACGCCTTGTGCGATGACGCATTGTCATGTAGCAATCTGACATTGGCCAAACCAGTTGCGGGTCTTCGTTCTTTGAATATTTCTTCAATTTTCGAAGAACTTTTTTCTTGGAAAACTTCGCATTTACAGAGTTTGCCTTTAGCACAGCAACCTGAATAGCAGGGCCCTGATTTAATAAAGAATATGGCATACATTACCTTCTTGACGCTCATGGTCCGCTTTGCAATGCATGGTCTTTTGCAATACTTTGTTGCCCATATTTTGTTCTGAATCTTTCGTTTTGGCTCAAAAAAGTGAACCCATGTCTCGTCACCTGTGACGACATTAGCGAAAGACCGTGCATTGTAATTTGGAAACTTTTTAAGCAACTTCTTGGCGCACTGAACGCGTGTCTTTTTCTGCTCATCTGTCAACAGATGGGGAATCCATCTAGCACAGATCTTTCTCATTTTCAAATCCCGTTTCAGAATTGTATGAGCTGCTCCTAATGAGATGCCAACCATACTAGCTATTTGCCTAGTGGTGTATCGTGCATCGGTAGCAACTATTTCTTTCACTCTAGCAACCATCTTGGCAGATGTTGCTCTTTTCGGTCGACGATCATGTGGTGCATCTTCTGTTGAGCCTAGCCCACAGCTGAATTTCTTACACCAACGAAAAACTGTCGGGAAAGACATTTCATTATGCCCATAAACAGAACATATTTCATCAAAAATGTCTTTGCACCGTATACCAAGAATACAACGATTCTTAGTATAGGACCGTATTTCAATGGCGTACTCTGACCTTCTTCAAACCATGTTTTGTATTAGTATACAAGAGTAGATAGTGTTTATCGAACGATATACATGGCTAAAGTGCACGGATTTTAACAGGTTTGGTATCAATGTATAGGTAAAATGTTTTTCTACGCTCTGATATTTATTTCCAGGTGATTTTCGCATTAGTGCATGAGAAAACGTTCTACTTGCATCCATATTTGAACAGTCCTCGTATTTCTTGTTTTCTGTTCCACTCTGAAGAAAGGCATTCTGGCAACATGGCCTGTACATGTTAGCTGTGCTAAATCAGACGAGTATGTACACTTTGCATCCTTTCCCTGTTCAGGACTTCCGTGTCTGGAATTCTGTCTTGTCACTTAATCTTTAAGAGTTTTCTAAGACAGATTGTATGTTGCATGGAAGTGATTCAGTCATTTGGCTTGCAGTTGGTAAACTGTCCCTGTTTCACATGCAAACAATAGTGTTGGCAGCACCACAGCTCTGTAGACGTTCAGTTTTGTGTCAAGTCTGATTCCACTTCAATCCCAAACATTACCACGAGGTCGGCCAAATGCTGCACCAGCTTTGCCAATCCAGGCATTGACTTATAATCAACGTGCACGGCTCTTGACAGTGTGCTCCCAAGGTTGGTGAACTTGTCTACCACTTGCAATCTTTGACCTGTCACTGTGATGATGGGCTCTTTGTAAGGCTTGCCAGGTGCTGGATGATAGACTACTTCAGTCTTTTTGATGCTGATTGTGAGATCATAGCTATCACACGAGTGGGATACTTGATCTATACCTTTTTGCATCTTCTCTTGTGTTGGAGAAACTTTTGCCATGTCATCAGCAAAGAGGAATTCAACTAGCACCTTGGATTTGGCTTGCAAACTTCTGAGATTGAAAAGCTTCTCATCAAAGCGATACCTAATAGGTATACCATTGTCACCATCTTAGAAAGTATCTGTGAACATGTCAGAAAACATCATGCTGAACAGTGTTGGAGCTAACACACAGCCTTGCTTGACTCCGTTTGTCACAGGGGATGGATTTGTAAATTCACCATCGTTTTGGATCCGTGCAAGCATACCATCGTGAAACTGTCTCACCATTGCCATGAACTTGGTTGGACTTCCAAACTTCACCATGATCTTCCAAAGCCCCTCACGACTGACTGTGTCAAATGCTTTGGTGAGGTCAATAAAGGTCATGTATAGGTCCATGTTCTGTTCCTGGAATTTCTCTTGCAGCTGCCCTGCTGTGAAGATCATGACAATTGTTCCTCTGCCCTTCCTAAACCCACACTGACTTTCAGGTATAAACCCTGAATATTCAAGGTGTTCATTCAGTCGGTTAAGTAAAACTCTTGCAAGGACTTACTCAGCATTGACAATAAAGAGATGCCGCGGTGATCGTCACGTATCTGAGGGTTCCCTTTCCGTTTGAATAGGTGGATAATTTACGCATCCTTGAATTCTTGAGGGATTGCTTTTTTTCTCCACATAACTCAGTCAACTACTTTGCAAATAGAGTACCTCCTGCTTTGTAAATCTCAGCAGGTATTGCATCTGGTCTTAGTGCCTTACTAGATGACAGAAGCTTTATTGCTTTCGCTGTTTCAGTAACGGTTGGGAACTTGTCAAGCAGCTGATTACATTCAACCTGTGTTAAGTTGTTGAAAGCATCATCATTGATAGGTGATGGCCGATTAAGAACACTATCAAAGCGCTCAGCCCATCTTTTGAAGCTAGCCTCTTTGGCAGTCAGAACACTAGTTCCATCTGCACTGAGGAGAAGAGTGGTTCCTGAGCTCTGCAGACCATAAACTGCCTTGAGTGCTTCAAAGAACTTCTTCACATCCTTTCTGGATTTCATCAGCCTGGTTGCTTAGCCAGGAGTCTTGCATGTCTCTGAGTCTTGTTTGGACTGTCTTGCATATATCGGAATAGGCCGCCTTGTTAGATACTGAGCTGGCATCACTGAGGCATGCCCTGTGTTTTTGGTGCTTCTCTTCAAGGAATCCCCTGGATTTCTTCATCATTCTCGTCAAACCAGTTTTGATATTTGCGAGATACTGGGCCTAAGGAATCCAATGCTGAAGAGTGGGCAGTGTCTCTGAAGACTTTCCAGTTTTCTTCTGGATCATCTGAAGTGATTTCCATTTGCATCTAGTTTGCTGCAGATGTCATGGGTGAAGGCTTGCCTCTTGTCGTCTTGTTTCAGCACAGGGACATCCAGTCTCTTGGGCACTTGATACGTAGCTTGAGTTTGCTGACATCAAGCCTGTGATCTGCCTAGCAGACAGCACCACACAGTCTTTGTCACTCTGTCATCCTGTCTTCCTTCCTTCTAACTATGACATAATCAATGAAGCGAGTCGCTTAACCACTACACCGCATATGCTTCTATTGGTGCAATGGATATCAGATCTTTAATCCAAAACTCATTTTACAAAATAACCATGGGATGCTTAAATTATCACCAGGGTAAGGCAGGCATGCCAGATAACTCTTCTTTGAAAAATGGCATTTATGCCAATGGAAATACCATTTGCATTAATTCTACATGACATTAATTCCGATGAAAGCTTTTTATATTTTCCTTATCTCTTAATGTTCCAAATAGATTTCTGTTTGATGGTGACAATGCTAGCAGGTAACTTAATGAATAGCTACAATCGGTAGTATGATTGTGAGCATTGAACTGCCGGGCAAGAAAAGTTGCATAAGAAACAATGGACTTTGCAAAAATAAAATATCCCAAAACATGCTTCAGAAAATAAACCAAACAAAATGAGTGTGACATCGAGGATTCGAACCAGGTACCACCCCCCCCCCTCACCCCGCCCCCACACGACCAAAAAAAGAAAAAAAAAAGAAGAAAGATTACGATTTTAATCGGATTTCATTGCTTAAGAATTTCGAATGAAACGGACGGCGTCATGGCGTAACGCGCAAGTAACCACGTGTTATTGCACGTGTTGACCGTTGATTTTCATGACATGACTTTTTTCCACTAAATAATAGACCCCGCCCATCGGGGCTTGAAGAAATAGATGAGCTGCATAATGCTTCCAAGCAGAGCTGAAACCGACCCGCACACGAGTACTGGTAAACCGCTTAGAGGATCTAAGCCTGCCCAGGCAATGCGGTGTGAGTCGGCGGCCCGTCCATACTTATAAACCTATTGGTTTCATTGGGCAGCAGGGCTTTAGATGTCATTTCATCTCAAAGTTGGGTAAAAGTCCCACAAAATTGGAAGCAACGTCTCCAAAATGACCTTTACAGTGTTGACGGCGACGTTAACTTTCAAATCATTATCCACTAAATAAAAACCACGCATTGTGATAACTCTGTTTGTCCTGGCGTCGTGGACTCCTCGACTCAATTCAGTCATTAACCCTTATCTTGCTGAATATTCATTTAAGCCCCACCCATTTCTGTCTATCAACCAATCAAATTACTTGATGTAATTTATTGTTACAAATTCATAAACTGAATGCCAAACAGTGTAGTTCCTGATCAGATGGCTTCTTCAGAAGCCATCTGATCTGGATATAAACTGTTTCCAAAGATTGGGGTTGTCGTGAACAGCAGGATAAGGGTTAAAATACTCAGTTTCATTGGGCGACAGGGCTTGAGATGTCATTGCATCTCAATGTCGGGTAAAAGTCCCATTAAATTGGAAGCAAAATAACCCATACAGTGTTGACGGGGCCGTTAAACCCCAAATCAAACAAACAAACAAATTAATTTGCGTTCGGACCGACAACAATAGCAGACATAGTCGTTAAATCTCACTGTTCTTGACTACTAGATCACGGCGGTCCGAAAACTCAGCCAGAACCAAATTTCATCGGCAGTGTCATATCAGTGTGTGGGCCGTGTGCATTATCTTTGTTTCAAAATCATTCAAACATCCACCATTCACAATATTGAATATCTAAAGAAAATTAACCACTCCTTGTGACTTTGACTATCGATGTTGTACGGCATTCATATGATGTACATGTACCATTCCTGCCACCGCCCATCGGAGCTTGGACCGACCGCACATGAGTACGGGTAAATCGCCTAGAGGGTCTAAGCCTGTCATGGGAAAGTGGTGCGTGTCGGACTGTCCATATAACCCCAATGGTTGCATTGGGCTTGAGATGTCATTTCAGCTCATGCAATGTCGGGTAAAAGCCCCACAAAAGTGAAAGTAACGTCTCCAAAATGACCTATATAGTGTTGAGGGTGACGTTAAACCTCAAACAAACAAACAAAAACATGTACCATTCATATCGAATTTAGAGAAGATATCCGCCATCTCGTCCAACGTGAGAACCCCATCTGGTGTTCTGTTTGCTTCGGCTACCTGGAAGATTAGACGGGCCTTTGGATCATCAGGTATTGCAGGTCGACCAGGATGGCTGTCAGCAAAACTGAAACAGGCACAGAACGTCGAACTTTCATCAGGAAAACATGTCCGTAAGAAATTATGGCGTCCAACATGGTGTCAGAAAATGATAAATATTAGGTAAAACTGATAACATCTTTATTATTTCTGCTTCCAACATAGATTGAGGGTGCTCGTTAGAACCGCCTCAATGAGGCGGTTCTAACGAGTACCCACAATCTATGTTTTTGAGCAAACATAAGGCAGATAATGTATACCCCCGTAAACCCCAATTTTCTCTATATAAAGTGGGGTTTAAGGGGGGGGCTTCGTTTCACGGACTTGTTATCGTAATGACTCTTAAATTATGAAACTGAGCCGGGACACAGAATTTTCTACAAATTACATGTGAAGAATCAGATCTGCCTGCGCATCCAAATTGTCTGACTAGAGACCTCTGTTGCTGCATGAATGAGCATTGGGCCCATAGCTATCCTTAGAGCACACAACGAAGACTCTGATCAGACTGCGCGAATGCGCAGGCTGATCTGAGACTTCGCTGGGCGCACATGTAAATTGTAGGAAATGTTGTGCCCAGGCTCAAATGTGTCACAGGGGTAGTTCGAGATATTGAGGGTTACATAAAGTGGTAAGCCAGACGGCACAATGATGCTTCCACGCAGAGCTGAATCTGGCCCGCACACTAGTACTGGTAAACCACTTAGAGGATCTAAGCTTGTCCAGGAACAGCGGTGCGAGGCGGACCGTCCATGTTAATAAACCCTATTGGTTTCATTGGGCGACAGGGCTTGAGGTGTCATTTAATCTCAATGTCGGGTAAAAGTCCCACAAAACTGGAAGCAACGTCTCCAAAATGACCTTTACAGTGTTGACGGGGACGTTAAACCTCAAATCAAACAAACAGACGGCACAATGGGGATAATTCGACGGTCTAATAAACAATGGAATGTTGTGGATACTTACCGTGCGCACTTGTAGGAAACACGTTTTTGCTTGCAATGACCATGTAGCAGGCAAAAAAAATGTATACTGCTAAATGTCCACGTTGCACAAATGCCTCCCAGCAAATTTCGACTCAATGGGACTGACCGTTCGGGAGTAGATGTGGTTTGAAAATTTTCAAGACCGACCCCATGGCGGCCATCTTGGATTTGTAGGAACGGAAAGATTGGAGCAATTCTGAATCTAAAAATTGGCCCAAAGGCCTTCCACCAATCAGACGTACCGTTAGGGAGCAGATGTCCATTAAAATACAAGATGGCCGCCAGGGCGGACATTTTGGATCAAGTTTCAGCTCAATCCGACTTACGGTCCGTAAGGAAACGTCGTTAAAGACAAATGCTACTAATTACCCATTTTTGTATGATCATCTACAATGAAATTTATGCCAGAGCCAACATTTTACCGTTCTTGGCTAAGGAAATGGTTGAAATTAGTGGAACAGGTATTGTTTTCGGGTCATTTCATTATTAAACATGTTCAGCTTAGCTATAAACTTCACGAAAACAGTAACATTGCGACTTATGAAAATTTTATTTTTCGGCATTTACTCAAGATCAGATCAACCTAAATGGTTACAGACTTACTTAAACGATTTGCTGTAGTGCATATTATGGCCAGGTACTATTTACAAGTAAAATCCAAGTTATCTTGTGTGATTCATCTTTTCCCCGCCCTTAGGGGCTTGAAGAAATATATGGGCTGCATGATGCTTCCACGCAGAGCTGAATCCGGCCCGCACACTAGTACTGGTAAACCGCTTAGAGGATCTAAGCCTGTCCAGGAACCGCGGTGCGAGGCGGACCGTCCATGCTAATAAACCCTATTGGTTTCATTGGGCGATAGGGCTTGAGATGTCATTTCATCTCAATGTCGGGTAAAAGTCCCACAAAATTGGAAGCAACGTCTCCAAAATGACCTTTACAGTGTTGACGGGGACGTTAAACCTCAAATCAAACAAACAAACAATTTTCATAGATTTACCATGTATACCATCTGAGGGTAGGGGAACGGTTTGTTTAATAAAACTGAAATTACCACGGTGACCCCTAGTTTTCTTTTAATTTTCTATTCTCTGAAAACATCCCCTAGAGAAAAAACCTTATTTTATGTAACATTCAACGTAGCATTTTTCTGTATGGTCCAAAATATTGTAGATAATGAATTATTTTTATTAAAGATATTTTGGTTGATGAAAAAATTGGTCTTGTAGAAAAATGTCTGAGCTTGAAAAATAGGCTAAAGATAGGCAGCAGTATCTTTTGCAATTTCATTCTGACTAAGATAAATGTTTAAAAGCTAGGCAAAAGTCATTTTGGCATGCTATTTAATAACATGGTTGTCTTCTGATATTTCTAGGAAAAAAGTTTGGGATGATTTCCTTCTTGTTCAGATTACTTAAGATTAAGCACGATGACATATGGTTTTTATTTCAAACGTGGTGAGCCACTATTTGATGCTGAACATAAACAGACTTCTTTAACAGTTTTCAATGTAGAAAGTATTTCCCAGCATATTCCCTTAAAACAAATTCAAGATGGATGCCATTGCGGCCATCCTGAACATCGAAACGCAACGATTTTAGTAATTACATCGAAATCCACCCAGGCGGTAAACGGAATGGTTAGGCCAAAAATAAAAGCTGTGTTTCCGCTAACCCGACCTATCCTGACTGTATGTGCCGACCCTGCAATTGTTATTGCCATGAAGGAAAATATAAAAATAAAAAAAAAATGTTATCTTCCGATCTAATATTTTCTATCACTTTTGATAACAAGAGGACCATGATGGCCCTGGATCGCTCAGCTCACCTGATCCATATTTTACAAATGAAATGGCAAGTAATCTATGGCGCAGTAGAGAGTTTGGGCAATTTTTGTTGACGGTGACCAAAGGAACAGCTCTGTGAAATTATTTCAAAATCAGGCTGTTTAGGAGTATAAGTCATTTTAAGATTTGTATATCTCTGGTGGCCATTATATTTAGTGGAGCAAAATATTTCGAGTAATTCTGGTAGAGGGTCCCCATGAACATTCTTAAAAAAGATGCTTCCTTTTAGACATTTTTTTTTAAATCTATTTTCAGTTCTTGCGACCATCTTGTTCAGCAGAGTCGAACAATTTGAACAAATTTGACAGATGGTCACCAAAAACGCATTCCTTTGAAATCACTTATCAGAGCAGAACAGTTTAAGCAACTGTGGAAGAGGGTCACCCAAGGAACACGCCTAAGAAATTATTTTAAAATCCACCCACTGGCTAAGGAGGAGAAGTTGTTGAAATATTTTTCTTTTTATAAACCTGTTCATCCAAGCGTAACGGTTTGCCCAATTTTGGTAAATAGTCACAAAAGGGATATTCAAAATGTTTCCTAGAAGCCTCCGTGCTGTAGTGGTTATGCTACTCGCCTTGTAAACCAGGGGTCGCAGGATCGATCCCGGGCTTAATCAGACTTTCTGATGAGTCTTTAAACCGAGGTACCGTCTCCGTATGACCTTAGCTGTTAGTGAGACGTAAAACTCAAACACTCACTCACTCAAACTGCATCCACTGGAGAAATCGCTCAAAGGTTTTTTTATTTCTATTTTTAACTCTGGCGGCCATGTTCACCCGAGCGGAACAGTTTGAACAATTTTGGTAGAGTGTCATCCAAGGAACATTCCTATAAAATTATTTCGAAATCCATCGACTGATTAAGCAGGAGAAGTCATTTAAAGGTTTTTCTATTTTTAATTCCGACGGTCATTTTGTTCATCCCAGTGGAACAGTTTGTGCAATAGTGGTCGAGGGTCTTCCAAGAAACATTCCTGTGAAATAATTTTCAAAATCCACCCACTGGTTAAGAGGAAGAAATCATTTCCTATTTTAGCTCTGGTGGCCAACTTGTTTATCCGAGCATAACGGTTTGTGTAATTATGGTACAGGGTCATCCAAATAACATTCATGTGAAATTATTTCGAAATTCATCGATGGGTTAGGAGAAGTCGTCTACAGGTTTTTCTATTTTAGCTCTGGTGGCCATCTTGTTCACCTGAGCGGAACGGTTTGAGCAGTTTGGGAAGAGAGTCACCCAAGGGACATTCTTCTGAATTAATTTCGAACCCCATCCTCTGGTTAAAGAGGAGAAGTCGTTTTTCTATTTTAAGCACGGGCAGCCATCTTGTTCACCCGCGTGCGCGTAATCTGATCAAAGGCTTTATTGTGCACCATATGGATGGACCTCGACACAAAGATTCTTTAAACAGTCGGGTGACAGATAACTTAAACAATAGGCCCATGGGCCACTATGCTCACCAGAGCTCAGTTGGCCCACTGGAAGCCATGTATTTTACCACTATATGATTTAAATCTACCGGTTATTATGTCTCCCAAATGAAACTCCATAACCAAATGAGCACGACTTGGGGACTCTGTATCTGAAATATGAGGCCTTTTATGAAGTGGAAGGGGTGGAGCATGGCCCCAACGGAGCCCTGGTTGGTATCAGTGAATGCGGCTTATTCTAAGGAACAAGAATATATATGATTAATGGGTGGGGATCTATACGGTTGCAGAGATATGAGCTCTTTTAAGCAGTGGTGAGGTTGCGGCATGACCTCGGCGGTCCCCAGGAAAGCCCGAGATTGTTGTCACTGAATGCGTCTTTCATAAGGACCAAGTTAGGGATGGGGATCTGAACGGTTTCTGAGATATGATGCCCTTTTATGAAGCGGAGACAACCCAGGGCCCATTCCTCTCGGAGATGAATGGCCCTTGTAAACCCCACAAGTTGGTGTAATGGAATGTGTCTAATCAAAAGGAACAAAAATATATAAGATTATGGGGTGGGGATCTGAATGTTTTCTGAGATATATGGCCTTTTATGAAGTGGAGGGTCGGGGCATTACCACAGCACATTGCCCAAACACAAAGAGACTCCTAGGTTGGTGTGACTGAATGAGTCTTATCATAAGGAACAAGAATATATAAAGTTTAGGGACCGAGAACGGTTTCTGAGATATATGGCTTTTTATGAAGTAGAGGGGTGTGGCATCATCCGCATGGGACGGGATATGACCCGGAGCACCCTTTGGGCCCCAGGTAGGTGTCACTGAATGTGTCTCATCAAAAGGGACATGAATATGTAAGGTTTAAGGGAGGGGCTATGAACAGTTCAGTTTCTCAGATAAATGGCCTTTTGTGAGGGATGGGGCATGGCCCTGGCGGATCCCGGGAGAACCATAAAGTGGTATCACTGAATGCGTATTCTCATAAAAAACAAGAATATATAAGGTTTAGGGGTGGGGATCTGAATGGGTTCTCAGCTATATGGTCTTTTATGAAGTGGAGGGGGTGGGGCATGGCCCCGGCACACACTGGGGGCCCAGGTTGGCATAAAAACACATGGCTGAAAGAAGTTTGCTCAAGGAACATTTCTGTAAAGTTTTTGTCAAAAAATCTGCAAAAGCTTGGCAGTAAATGCAATTTTTCTATTTTACCCATTATATGTCAAGACGTCTTGTAGATTTTGACATGCGCTGGCTCATTTATTATAATATATAATATATCGATCCTTTTTTTATTCTATCTTGTAATATATGTTGTGTGCACTCATTAGTATCGTCTCAATGAGGCGATTCTAATGAGTACATATACCTTTAACTTATAGAAGATCGTAAAAATATCCGAAAGTACTCTCCATTTTTCCTCATAATCCGGTTCTACGACTAAGACTACCCATACCGCGAACACATTTTCATGGTCCCAAAGGTGTTCGAGTTATTGAAATTCGACTTTGTGTACAGAATGACTCGAGACTTCACTGGGCACACCTGCTCCCCCGTTTCGCTTCTGGTGGCCTTATTGTATGATCTAGTAAACAGGGAACTTATAGAATAGGCGAAAATGTATGAAGTCTCGCAGTAACATTCAGTGTTCGCAGACATGCAGTATCCCGGTTGACACAGCGGGTCAACGTTAGGCCGACAGCGATACGACGTTGCTACGCTGTCGCCCCATCGTTGGCCCAATTTTCTTCATTGGCTAGTTTGGGCGTAGACAAAACTTCCAGTATTAAACCATAGTAGCAATGTATTGGAAGAAAGCACTATCAATGTTTTCTCGGAGGAACGGAGCCTCGAGATAGGAGCGATGTGCATACCCTGGGAATGAGACAGACGAAACTTGGTCATAAAACAAAGATCTTATCCTTTCTCTGGGTGGAATGTTTGAATATGTTTGTTTGAATTGAGGTTTAACGTCCCCGTCAACACTATTTAGGTCATTTTGGAGACGTTGCTTTCAATGACATATCAAGCCCTGCCGCCCAATGAAACCAACATGGCGACTGATTTTCAAACTAAACCACGTCTCCTGAAATCATGCCCTGACTAGAACAATTTTGGTTTAAAATCATAATGGTTGAAAAAGCAAGGGTGAAACATGAATGGGAATGTAATAAACAGTTTATTGTGTTGTTTTAATTGGTTACAGAGATATTATTCACTCATTTTCTAAGGCTTTCGTGTTAACAAATCTCATTCGCTATCGGTCACTCGTTTTTTACTCGGAAACCTTAGAACACTTGTGAATTATTTCACCGTAATCGAAAAAAAAAAACAAACAAACAAATAAACTCTATATACGTCTAACTTTGTCAACGAAATGGTAAAAAAGCCATACAAATGGTAAATTTTAAGAATTCTTTCGAAAGCGTAACAATGAACTTACCAACGCACACGGTGGAATAATTATTCAATTAGAAGCTGCCATCTTTGAAATAAACCCAAGCAAAAAAAAAAAAAAAAAAAAAAAAAAAAAGTCGTAATATAAATTAAGTTTATTTGTCTTCTAACATTTACATTTAATAGTTCCTCATCTTTTAATCGAACGCTGTTGACGTCGCTTCATATACATGCGGGTCAAGATGGCCCTGAATCGCCCACCTGATTTCAAGATGTAGCATAGCTTCTGAAAGTTATATGCATAACTGACAGCCATCTTATTCCGGGAAGCATTTCTGTTGCACTTCCATAGATGGTCATCTTGGTAACAATCTTGCAAAGTTTGAAAGAAGCCAGTTGTTGACGTTTTTTTATCATTAGCTCTGGCAACCATTTTGCCCATCAGTGCGGAACTGTTTGAGCTACTTTGGTAGAGGCTCACCTAAGCAACATTTCTACGACGTTTGGATCTTACTGGCCCAGGGGTATACGAGGAGTAGTCATTTAAAAGTTTTTTATTTGTTTGTTTCTTCAGCTCTGGCGGTATCTTGTTCATCGGAGTGGAACCATTTAGCTTCTTTTGTTAGAGAGGCACCTAGGCACCATTTCTGTGAAGTTTGAATCAAAGTGGCCCAAGGGTTTAGTAGACTTATGAGTTGGTGGTTTCCCTTGACAATACAAAGCTTACTTGTATTTCACTATCTGGGCACCTTGTGGACATTGAGGGCCAGGTCCTAGTGCACTAGACGGAGATGAACGGACTCACTCTAACTAACAATGTCTCAACTCTATACAAATCAAGGTCAGGACAGGTCCAATTTTGCCCCCGGGGCTATAATTTGAACAATCTTGTTAGAGGGCCACTAGATGAAGCTTCATTCCAAATATCGAAGACTTGGACCTTCTGGTTTCAGACAAAAATATATTTTAAAGGTCTTCCCTATATAAGTCTATGTAAAACCGGTGGGCCAAGGGGTGGGGTCATTTTTGGCCCCGGGGCTACAACTTGAATAATCTTGGTAGAGGTCCCCTACATAAAGCATCATGCCAAATATCAAAGTCCTGGACATTGTGGTTTCAGAGAAGAAGACCCGAAATGATCCTAAAAGTCTATGGAAGTGCTTTATTCATTTCTCCTCGTTTAAATATGGGGTTTATAAACCTCGGGAGGTAAAAATGAACATATAAAGTAACTTTTTTTCCCTCTCGGTTCAAAATAGGAGAATTTTATAATAGGAGAATGAATTAATTCTTTATACCAGAGAAACTATATGGCATAGATATGGGCTTTTTATATACAGTAGAATTCCGCTACACCTAAAATTAAGTCTAATTCTGCCTTAAAAAGCTTATTTAGCAAGTTACAGTTATTTTTACTTTGTATTTTCTGCATGAAGTGTCCTCTGGTCATAGACCACCTTTGGGACTGTTCAAAAGTGGTCTTAAAGACCACTTTTGAACAGTCACAAAGGTGGTTTTAATATTGGAATTTTACTGTATATTAAGAACTTACCAGGCGAGAGAGACCAAACAAGCAGCAAGAACGAGCCACATTTTCTGTCTTGCTCCTCTAAAACTGTAATTAAATGGATTAAGCATCAAGATGTTCGTAGAAACATTACGGCGATCAAAATACAACATTTGCAGACAAGGGATTTGGCGGTTAGTATGCAACATAAATGAGTTATTTATTTATTTTTCAAAAAAAAAAAAAAAAAAAAAAAATGTTTTTCACTGAAAAGAAGCCCCAGTAGTGTACTGAGATGAAATGACATCTGAAGCCCTACCGCTAGGGGAGCGGCCCGACTCGCATCACTTTTCCTGGACAGGCTTAGACCTTAGCGGTTTACCATGGTCAAGTATCAGTAATAGCTATTTAGCATCAGACAGGCGGACAGACGATTCTCTCATTCTAATGAGTACACACAACATTTGTTGTTTGAGTTGAGGTTTTACGTCCCCGTCAACACTATTAAGGTCATTTTGGAGACGTTGCTTCCGATTTTGTGGGACTTTTACCCGACATTGAGATAAATAACATTTCAAGCCCTACCGCCCATAAAAACCGCTAGGGTTTAAGGAGCGGTCCGACTCGCATCAGTTTTCCTCGGTAGGCTTAGACCTAAGCTGTTTACAAGTACTCAAGTTTGGTCGGTTTCAGCTCTGCGTGCAGCCCAATCTATTTCTCCAGGCCCCGATGGGCGGTGGCGCAATACACACAGCATACATATGCTAAAAGTTTAAAGGAGATCGCAAAAGTAATCCAAGATTATTCTTATTATGTCTCCCGGCCCGAACTACTCCTGCTTCGAACACAGTTTCATGGTCACAAACTTGGCTTTTGAGCCATATTAGTGCGACAGTAAAATTTTCAAAAATACCAACGATTACCTCTTGTTCAAAAGAAAGGCAAATTCCAGTCTCAAAGATAGCCTTATCTATGTGTGTGAAACACACACGTGACAGTCTGTAGTCTAGCTGGGCCAAGCTAGTCTGAAGCCAACAAAATGATTTAGTGCGAACAGCGCCTTAGTGAAACGAAAATCTGTTCACATTATTTTGTGGGCATGACAATGTGCAAGTTAAATACATGGTGTATAACCTGAGGTGCGTTCAACAAAGCGGGCGACCGCCCAAAGAATGTAGGCAACAAAGTGAGCACTCGGCGAGCGCCCGTTTGTGGCACCAATCTCTGATATAAGCGCATACTGGTTTAACCCATTTAGTACCAGAAACCCCAAAACGGGTACCCTGACAAACAGTGCAGGCCCAGATCAGTCGCCGCAGAAGGCGACATCTGCTCAGGGCCTACATTGTTTGCAAAACGTTCAGCCATTTTCCTAATCAATTTTGAAGAAAACACAACTTGACACCGCTAAATTTTGAAATGGACTCCTGCTATGAGAAGGAAGAAGATTCCATTCGGAACAAAAAGGGTTAAAATCGGTTGTTTCCTCTGTCACAGTCCATCCATGTTCTTTAACGCTCAGTCATCTTACATCTTAGGTATAACAGACTTCAAGAGCAATTAAACTTTGCACGACAAACTAATGCATCACTTTTGCCCCGACTTCGAGGAAGTTCTAAGGGCGTTATTGCTTCGGCCTTGTCCGTCCTGCCGTCCGTACGCCACTTTTAACTATGCTGGTAATGACATGTCATTTATGCATTGCGTATGACAAGGATTGTCAATCAACCCAAAGTTACTAAGCGCAGAAGCTTAATGTACCTGATGTCTACCTGATATCACTGGTTTGTAATAATCATATATACAGCCACAATATTCTTATCGTTGGTAAGCCCCCGCCCGCAGGGGCTTGAAGAAATATATGGGCTGCATGATGCTTCCACGCAGAGCTGAATCCGGCCCGCACACTAGTACTGGTAAACAGCTTAGAGGATCTAAGCCTGCCCAGGAACCGCGGTGCGAGGCGGACCGTCCATGCTAATAAACCCTATTGGTTTCATTGGGCGACAGGGCTTGAGATGTCATTTCATCTCAATGTCGGGTAAAAGTCCCACACAATTGGAAGCGTCTCCAAAATGACCTTTACAGTGTTGACGGGGACGTTAAACCTCAAATCAAACAAATAAACTTATCGTTGGTAGGTAGGAATGTAGTGCAAAGAGGGTAAGCTGTGAATCGATATGGACCCGACTTGTGTGTTGGGTATGGCAAGCAGTGTGGACCTAGATCAGCAACTGGCTCTCACCCGGGTCTGCACTTTGCTTAAACTACGGGAATCTAAACGTAAAATGAAAAAATCTAAGTACCCGCCCAGGACTATTTCCCAGACTACACTCCCAGCAGTGCTGTCAGTTCTCCCTCACACCTTTCATTCCCCGGTTATGCCCCTTTTGGGACTCAGACATAGGTACATGTATATATAGGCAAATCTTGAAAACAATATTTAGCTAGGCCCGTGGAATGAAACCAAGGTTAACTGTTGTTATTCATGAATTGGACGAAATGATGCCCATTTCCTGACTAAGGCACAAGAAAATAATTAAGCTAGGTTCATGTTTTACATAAGTTATTATCTGCTGCAGACAAACAAAAATGAGTGATAACGGTAACTGAAGGCACAACGTGGATGTAGGACAAGAAAAATAAATGATGGAGAGGTGTCAGATGAGTGTACTCCATCATTTATTTTTCTGTTTATTTACTTACCAATTGCATAGCTAACTAGATCTGAGAAACATCAAAATCATAAGAAAAAACAACAACAAAACAAAACAAAACAAACACACACATCCACTAAACCCCACCCCCCCCCCCCCCCCCACACACACACACAAACACAAAACAACATCATGTTAACATATCCGTGAGATGAACACCTCTGTAAATCCCATTATTTTAGGGAAAAGTGGAGTTCGTATGGGTATATATTACTTTTCCTTATTTTGCATAAAACATAGATTGTGGGTACTCGTTTGAACCGCCTCAAACAACGAGTACCCACAATCTATACTTGCTAAACTATGGGGCAATGTTTAATTTTTTAATCCGTATTAATAGATATCCATAAATCGAATTATGGATATCCATAAATCGAATTATGTATATCCATAATTCGATTAATGAATATCATTAATTCAGATCGATTTATGGATAGCCATAATTCGATTTATGAATATCCATAATTCGAATTATGGATATCCATTAATCGATTTATGTATATCCATTATTCCTCTGATTTATGGATATCCATAATTTGATTTATGGATATCTATAATTGAGATCGATTTATGGATATCCATAATTCGAATTATTGATATCCAGAAATCAGCCGAATAATGGATATCCATAAGTCAGCCGAATAATGGATATCCATAATTCGAATTAAGGATGACCATTTATGGATATCCATAGTTCGCACTAAATTAATGATATCCATAAATCGATTTCTGGATATCCATAATTCGATTTATGGATATCCATAATTTGATATGTGGATATCCATAAATCAGCCGAATAATGGATATCCATAATTCGATTTTTGATATCACCAAATCGGATATCCATTATTCGATTTATGGATATCATTATTTCAAGCCCCCGCCCATAGGGGCTTGAAGAAATATATGGGCTGCATGATGCTTCCACGCAGAGCTGAATCCGGCCCGCACACTAGTACTGGTAAACCGCTTAGAGGATCTAAGCCTGTCCAGGAACCGAGGTGCGAGGCGGACCGTCCATGCTAATAAACCCTATTGGTTTCATTGGGCGACAGGGCTTGAGATGTCATTTCATCTCAGTGTTGGGTAAAAGTCCCTCAAAATTGGAAGCAATGTATCCAAAATGACCTTTACAGTGTTGACGGGGACGTTAAACCTCAAATCAAACAAAAACAAATATCATTATTTCAGTTTGATTTATTGACATCTCCTGAACCAAAGGTCAAATTGATCTGAAACTTGCCTGGAGGCATCAGGGTGACATGGAGATTCAGTTTTGCTAAAATCGTTCCTTTCCTGTATCCAAAATGGCCGCCATGGCAGCCATCTTGAAATTTTTCGAACGTCATCTCCTCCGAGAATCAGAATTGCTTAAGGCAATGTGATCTGATAGACAAAATGGTCACCAAGGCGCAATGTATTACATGTATATTATCCGGCTCATCCAGGTGAGCGATTCTGGCCCCCTTGGTCCTCCAGTTTTTTTTTATCTTATATTTTGTAGAAATGCAGGTTTTAATATTGATCGCCTCGATATATATTTATTTACGGAAACCCATCTAATTCAGGCGTCTTTTAACCCTTATCTTGCTGTTCACGACAACCCCTATCTTTGAAAAAAGTGTAGATCCAGATCAGATGGCTTCTCAGGATCTACACTGTTTGACATTCAGTTTATGAATTTGTAGGAATAAATTACATGAAGAAATCTGATTGGTTCCAAGTCAGAAAATGTCTATAGATATTTTCGTAGTGTTATACTTATATAAATATTTGGTGGACCATCCTCTCTAAACCATATGCACTGCTCCACATCATAGTCAAACTTAATATCAAGATATTGCTAGATCGAATGTAACCTGCAGGAGAAGTTAGCCACAAACGAAATATGTACAGAAACTTTCGAAGGGGCATAACTTGATTAATTTTGGTGGACTGTAATCTCAAAACAATAAGCACTGCGCCACATAATGGTCTAACTATATTTGAAGTTTCAGCTTCATCGGATTTTAATTGTAGGAGAAGTTAGCCACAAACAAAATACTTACAGAAAACTGCAAAGGGGAATAACTTTATTTATATCTGGTAAGCATAGCCCCCGCCCATGGGGG
This sequence comes from Lucinisca nassula, assembly GCA_963580285.1. Classification (NCBI taxonomy): domain Eukaryota; kingdom Metazoa; phylum Mollusca; class Bivalvia; order Lucinida; family Lucinidae; genus Lucinisca; species Lucinisca nassula. Next base: position 102,265,296 of record OY757023.1, on the reverse strand, counting down.
CTTGAAAAAATAGATTGGCTGCATGATGCTTCCACGCAGATCTGAAACCGACCCGCACACGAGTACTGGTAAACCACTTAGAGGATCTAAGCCTGCCCAGGCACTGCGGTGCGAGTCGGCCTGTCCATACTTATAAACCCTATTGCTTTCATTGGGCGGCAAGGCTTGAGATGCCATTTGTTACAACGCATAATGAAGTAATGTAGTAATTTCTTAATTTAGATTTTTTACGGCGTAGCCGTTATAGTTTTGCTTTTGTCCTACATTTTTCGTTATTCCATTGGTCAATAAAACCACATGTCCAAGGAGATGACCATTTCATTGGTCAATGATTTGCATAAATAAATCTACTAAAAAAACACGACAGTTTACCGAAGTTTTAAACAAGGAAATGTTTCATTTTTTTATGTGAGACATGAATGAAAAATATATACAGTTTCGGCTTGCTCACCGTCTTGTCCTTTGATGACCATACGTCATATGTATAATTGTGTAATTCTGAAACTGCTGCGGTGAATAGCTATTTTGACCTAATTTCACGTGGTTTGTCTATATAGCGAAAGGAACCATTTGGCGAAAGGAAGGTTCCTTTCGCGAAAGGAAGAATTTTCTGCGAAAGCAATTGTTTGTTTGATTTGAGGTTTAACGTTCCCATCAACACTGTGTAGGTCATTTTGGAGACGTTGCTTCCAAGTTTGTGGAACTTTTACCCGACATTGAGATAAAATGACACCTCAAGCCCTGTTGCCCAATGAAACCAATAAAGAGATATAGCATGACAAAAACATGTAATAATCGCATTACAAATTGACAGATGTTTAATTTACAATATATGCCCAATAAAAGTTGCAGTGTATCATTTGTCTTCAGCATACTTTATGTCCTCCACTTTAACACAAAATGGACATTTTCGAATATCATTAATGTTATATTAATTCTGAAAAGGAATAAGTGTAATTTGAGTTTTAGTTCGGTGCACATAAGATCAAGTTTCCATCCGTTTGTCTGCTCGTCCGTTTGTTCGTCCGTCTATCCGTTTACGTTCACCATGGCGACAACCCTAAATGTTAACCCTAGAATTTGTGTTCAAAAACAGTAAATGATAAAGTTTTCTTATTTGTTGTGCATATACTTGAGATCATAAATGAAATGAGGCCATGTTTTTAACCTTGACCTTTTACATTGACCTTAGCTCAAACAGGCGGGACACCGCCCTCTGCAAAGCTATTTTACCTCGCGTGACATTTGAATTGTTTGAATACAGTAAACCAGTTCATAGCTAGACAACTGTTGCTGTCACTATTGTAGCTCATATTTCTAAACAACTTTCCAATTAAATCTACGCCGCATATCTTTTTTAAAGATATTTCTTGTTTATTTCAGTATGCGTTGCCGTAGTCGACGCGAAATGAAGTAAAAAAAAAAATATTTCATTTCGCGTTGATATGCACCATATCGACGCAAAATGAAGTAATGATGGAAGAACATAGCTGTCTACAAAAGGACACAAACGACTTAGGAAGCAATACAGGTAAATTCCAATATAAAGACCACATATGAGACAGTTCAAAAGTGGTCTTTAAGACCACATTTGAACAGTCCCAAAGATAGTCTTCCACAAGAGCACACTGAATGTCGCAATCACAAAGAAAATGTAACTTTAACCTTCAAAATATGCTTTAAACAAAATTTGTCTTAATTTTAGGTGGTCTTAATAGCGGAATTTCACTGTATTTGATTATGTTCGTAGAGTTAAAACTGAACGCCTTACGGTATTTTGGTCTCATGTATGATGTTTTTCCCTCATTTGTGTTTTAAGGCTCAACACATGATCATGTAGTGCACACAATAGTTGGGGTGGGGGACCATATTGGCTTGGACCAGTCCATAGCCCAGTTGTTTGTCCATCTATGCATCTTAAAAGGAGTGCGAGTGTGTTTCAGTTTCCGTCCCACCAACAGCTAAGGTCATACAATGTAGCGAACTTGGTTTCAAGACTCATTCATACGGAAACGGGATCTCGATTTCAAGACTGGGATCGATCCTGCTACCCCGGTTTTGTCAGGCGAGTAGCTATAGAATAACTTCATTATGCGTTGTATCAAACATCTCCAAAATGACCTAAATAGTGTTGATGGTGACGTTAAACCCCAAATCAAACAAACAAACTGTCGACGCATAATGAAGTAAAATTAAGTATGCCACCTATCACCGCAAAATGAAATAAGTCTTTCATTTTGCGCAAACCTCTTAGTATCGACGCATAATGAAGTAAAAACTACTTTTTATTTCATTTCGCATCGACTATGCCAAGGCATAATGAAGTAAAAATTTCAAAATGAAGAAATTACTACATTACTTCATTATGCGTTGTAACAGTCATTTCATCGCATTGTCGGGTAAAAGACCCACACAATTGGAAGCAACGTCTCCAAAATGACCTTTACAGTGTTGACGGGGACGATAAACTTCAAATCAAACAGACAAATATCTGGTAAGCCATAACATCGAAACAATATGCGCTGCTCCACATTGTGGTCAAACTATATATCAATTTTCAACTTGATTAAATGTTCATTGTAGGAAGAATTAGCCATGAACAAATTGTTCACAGGACTTTTCAAGGGGGCATAACTCTATAAATATTTGGTGGACTGTAACTTTGAAATAATATGCGCTGCTCCATACCTTGGTCTAACTAGCTTTATCGGTTCTAAATTGCAGGTAAAATTGCTTACGGAAACTTTCAAAGGGGCATAACTTTGTTTTTATTTGTTGGACCATAACCTCAAAACCAGATAAATAACTGCGTAAGAAAGGGTCCCACAAAGAGCTATCAAAGAGGTGTGGTTCAAGTTTTTGTCAGAATTTAGGTCTTGTGATGGTAAGTATTAATGTGAATTTTCATGGGAGAAAGGCAAATACATTGAAGTTATGACCAAGGTTAAGTTTTTTGGTTAAGACAAGACAAATACATGAACAAAAGCAATATAGGTATGGTCCTTTGTCAGAATATAGGTCTTGTGATGGTGAGTATGCGTGTGAAGTTTCATAAGTATGGCAAATCCTTTTGAAGTTATGACTGACGTAATGTTTTTTTGGTTAAGGCGTTACAAACCCATTGGCAATAGCAATATAGCTGTAGCCAGTGTGAGGCCCTAACAATATGCACTGCTCCACATCATGGTCCAACTATATATCAAGGTTCAGCTTGATCGAATGTTAATTGTAGGAGGAGTTATCCGGAAACGAAACAGTTACAGAAATACTCAAAGGGGCATAACTTGTTTGTATTAGAGTTTAACGGCCCAGTAAACACTATTTTAGGTCAGTTTTGAGCCGGTCAGTTTACCATTCCACACTTTTCCTGGACAGGCTTATACGTAAGCGTTTAACCAGTACAGTGCACATTCTTTCGCCAGAAACTGACAACTGCCCTTCTTGAATCAGCGGATGGGAGATAATGACCGTAGAAAAGATTTCCTGATCAATATCCACGAAAGAATGTTGCCGACCCCGGCAGGTATCGACCCCGCGTCTTCCTGATCACCAGTTAGATGCGCAGCTGACTGCGCTACCGAGGCCGGCTGTAAATATTTGGTGGAACATGACATCGGGTCATGGTCTTATTGCCTACTAAGTTTCAGACGAAAACTGTAAGAGGGGGTAGGTATTCCGGAAACGAAAAAGTTTACAAAAACTTTCAAAGGGGCATAACTCTGTGAACATTTGGTGGACCGTAACCTCGAAATGATGCGCTACAACAGGTCATGATCCTACTATCTACCAAGATTCAGCTTGATCTGATGAAAAATGTAGGAGGAGTTATCCGGAAACGAAAGTTTTCAAAAATGTTCAAAGGGGCATAACTCGGTAAATATTCTGTGGACAATAACCTCGAAACGATATGCGCTACATCAGGTCATGGTCTTACTTTTCCAAGTTTTAGCTTGATCGGATGAAAACGGTAGGAGGAGTTATCCGATAACGAAAAAGTTTACAAAAATTTTCAAAGGGGCATAACTCTGTAAATATTTGGTGGACTATAACCTCGAAACAATATGCGCTACACCAGGCCATGATCTTAATACCTACCAAGTTTCAGCTTGATTGGATGGAAAATGTAGGAGGAGTTATCCGGAAATGAAAAGTTTACAGACGGACGGACAGACAGACGGACGCTGACCCCATACCATAATACAACCGTTTTTACAAAACGGGCGTATAAAAAAGTGAATTAAATTACTTGTTATATCAAAGTTAAAGTTACACGGGGAGGTAATAAACAAAGTAAGAATGGAGGATTTCTAAACGTTGTTTATCATCTGTTTGCGTTCAAATTGTTTCAAATTCTAATGCCAGATGCTCTGTCTCTGGTTGGGCCCATCGGAATTGGTTTTCTTTTGCTCCAGCATTTCAGAGGTTTCTTGCTGTCGAGTCCTCACACCGTTGTTTCATCTCTGTGGTCGTTTGATTTTTGTGTTCTCGGAGATGTTTCACTGATGAGTTAGGAGGCCTTCATGCGGACTGAACAAACTCTTTGTCTAAATCGCGACGGAAGTAAGGGCGGGGATTGCAGCTCGATTTAAGCGCTCTCCCCAATACCACCTCCGCCCCCCCCCCCCCTCCCCCGATACACATACCGGTGGAATTCGTTTCACTGACCGTTCCAATCGCGGTTGTGGAAAAGTAACTGTCCTTTTGGTTTTCCGCTATTGATGTTTCCATTAGGGTCTAGCTATTTCATGTTTGTGTTATATGCTAGTCAAATTGTAAACTGAAGTTAAATAAAATATTGTATAAACCTGATGTACCGTTTCGAGCTTCCTTTGCGCCTTGAGATAACAAACGTGCAAAAAGGCTAACAGTTGCACTTTTAGGTCGATTGTTAATCAATCGACCCCAAGTTACTAACTACAGATGCATCCCGATGCTCTTGTCCACGCGACTTACGATGACCAAACGCAAAGTCCAGGTAACGGTTATTTATAGCCTCAATATTCTTGTCTCTGTGACGTCACAGTGCTGTGTAACTATAAAATCTGTATCTATAGGAGACTGTTCATGCGAATAACGAAGACTTCATCGGTCGCACAAGTGTTTTACTGTAGATTTTATCGAGCACTGGCTCATGTCTTTCAAATTCATGCAACCCATAATTGTTGCAAATAATGAACTCTCTCTTGACCATCGAAATATCAATAATGTACTTGTTCGAAACGGAAATCAAGAAACTTATAAACATGACCCCGAGGATACTGTTCATGCGTCAATGGCATTTTCCAAAATAAAATTTGCCAGTTTCTCCTATTCTTAGCAAATACTGTAAATTAAAATGACCTTAAACGTAATTTGACCAGCCCACAAAAAAAATCCTATAATGCCTGTGCGATCGGCGGCGACCCAGATCAGCCTGCGCTTGTGCAGGCTGATCTGGGTCGTCGCTTATCCAATGTGTCCTCTACCGCATAAGGGCTATTCCTTAACAGAAAAACGATATCTCTTGTTAGCTTGGGTGGATGTACATTCTGCTCCGAGTCTTTGATTGTCGCACATGTTATGTTGCAGTTTTGTGAATTTGCCTATTAAAATAAGCACTCTGTCATGCGCATACTAAATACGCGTTCAGTTTGTCTGGTCACAAATATCACACTCCTCCTCAAACGGATATCGTTACACGTAAAGCGCCCCAAAGTACATTGTATGACCGATCGGACTGCATGCATGTGCAGACTCCAAAGACGCGGTTTCGTTTGTCCGGATCAATTGATGTTAGCTAATTGCCTCAATACGTTGGTCAGTCTCTTTAGGTGTTAAATATTATTCTGAAAACGATTTGTTTTTACAGTTAATAATAACAAATTTAACAATTTCCGGTATTTGTCCGGCTTGAAATAATTTAGACCGGTACATGGCAAACTCTATAACAAGACTTGTGCGACCAGCAAAGACTGCCATCAGACTGCGTATCGGCACAGTTTGATCAGTGTTTTCGCTGATCGCATTAGCCTTCTGTAGCCTGGTTTCACGGCCCTTCCAAGACTATTTCACGTATTTTGCGCCTATCGTTGATCACAGGTAGGCGAAAACCGCAGTGCCCAGAGAAAAACCACCTAACCTTCCGTTGCAGAGCTTCGAGTCATACATGTGACCTGAGCCAGGCTCGAACCCACAGCGTCGAGAGACTTAATGATTAAGAGTCAACGCTCTTACCCATTTCGCCACGGAGGTCCGCTCAATCAACATACTGATAACACAAACACTGGATAGACAGGTCGATATCTGACTCTTCGGAGATTGCACCAGTCTTATCGTAGGTTTTGTCGTGCGCTGACTCATTTAAGAGTTCAATCCTTTTCTTTTTCATATTCCGTTCACTTCGATAACGAATCTCCTGTATCGAAAACATGCTTGGAAGCTGCAATAGCACTAATTTGTGAATTGTACGGGATTTTAGATTTTTTTCTTAAAATGCATCTGCAGATATGGTGCTTATACTTCATAATCGCATGGATCTTCTGGTACTGTTCAGGTAAAACATGACATAATATGCATTTTTGGATAACACACATTTTAAGCATACATTCAAATACATATAAATGATAATTTTTCTGTAAAAATCTATGAAATTATATTCTCGTTGGGATATAAGGTAATCTGAGACTTCTCTGATGAAAAACGCCTCTTTTATATTCTGACCAGGTGACTTTCACCAGTACCTACAAATATACCGTATGTTTCCAAAACGATATAGATTAAGAAAATAATTAATGATGCATTAATTATCCTCGTTTAATAATACAGTAAAATTTCTATAATAAGACCACCTTTGGGACTGTTCAAAAGTGAACTTTAAGACCACTTTTGAACAGTCCCAAAGTGGTCTCTGACCGGAGGATAATGCATGCAGAAAACACAAAGAAAGAATAACTATAACCTACTAAATAAGCTTTTTATAGCAGCCACGACAAAAAAAAACAAACAAACAAAAAAAAAAACACATTAGTGCGGACTCATACACCAAAACGACGCGGTTTTTTTAATGTTTTTTTTTTTTTTTTTTTCGTGGCTGAGACGCAGGAACAATATTCAGGTAATGGGGTCCCTGGTTCAAATCTTTTAAAGATAACAGTATTGTGCTTCTTCAGGGGCGTAATTTGTACGCAAACCAACCTTTTGGGAGCAAATTCTTTCATGTAAGTGTGGTCCCCGCGGCAAGGAAGGAAGCTATGTTGGCTAATAAATTGTGTTGTGTAAATCCTGGATTAATACAGATTTTTGCTATTTCTTCTTCTACTTCTTCTGCTTCTTATTTGTAAGGTCGGCAGGTAAGAATTTTTCTATATATATTTTTTTTTTCTGGAGGGCCATAAAAATGCAGGGTCGACACAAAAAAATCATGGTCGGTAGGATCAGCGGAAACGCAGATATTTTGACTGGACCTATTTATATAATTTCAGATGCCTTCCACACCCTCGATTCTGGGACTGATATCCATGCGTATGTAGAGTCTTCGGTTTTTTACAGACCGTTAGGAACAGGTGAGCTAAGCACTTAGTGGACTATACTGTTATCCTTAGGCAAATTGAATTGTATGATTATTTTTGTCCTTGTCCGTTCGCCCCCGCACATAGGGCTTGGAGAAATAGATCGGGCTGCATGATGCTTCCGCGCGGAGGTGAAGCCAGCCAAACATGAGTACTGGTAAACCGCTAAGAAGGCCCAAGCCTGCCCAGGCAAGTGGTGCGAATCGGACCGACCTTTGTCAAGTTATAAACCCTAGCTGTATCTTTAGGCGATAGGGTTTAAGATGACGTTTCATTTCAATATCGGGTAAAAGTTCCGCAAAACTAGAAGCAACGTCTCCAAATGACATTAATAGTGTTGATGGGGACGTAAAAACCTCATCACAAATAAAATAAAATAATTACCCTCGTCCGTACATATACGCCTGTATTAACATACATAAGACTGTCCATCACACGTAAGTCTCCGCCGGTCTTCCTACAGAATACGAATATAGCTACGTCTGTCCTCCCCGCTTTTGTCTACAGTTTTCAAGAGTATACGAAAACACGCCTATACAAATACATTGTAAACTTTACCGCCGAAAAATCGAAAATTTTAAGATGAAAAAGTGTGATATTTTTATTATTTCTGCTCAAAATATAGATTGTGCATACTCGTTAGAACCGCCTCGTAATAAGAAAAATAAGGTATACCCCTGTAAACCAGTTTTACTTTATATTAGTGGGGTTCAAGGGGGTCAAAATTGTATAGGCATGTTTTCTTGATGTGCACGATAACTTGTTTAGGCCCCTGTGGTTTGGGCATGTACTTAAATGACTGAGAACTGATTGGTCTATAAATGGAAACGTATGGTCGCCTTTATTATCTTAACATCAGGTTATCAAGTCCACGTAATGTACACCCCATAAAACCCACGTTATACGAAGAAAAGTGGGGTTTACGGGGTTTTTATTATTTTCCTTACTTGTGCTAAAAACATGTTCGTAGTTTGTGTGAAAATGAGAATACGGGAGCAATAGTCTACACTCTGTTGAAGCCCCACCCCACCCACCAGCTGTTTTGCCTCATAATTACCACACACCTGCGCCACATAGTGTATTTTTCACATCTTCAAAATGGCTACTTTTCTGGTGAAAACCCGTGATATTTTTTCTTATCTATACTGCAAACATAGATTGTGGGCGCTCATGAGGCGGTTCTAACTAGTACCCACAACCTATGTCTTGGAGCAGAAATAAGAAAAATAATGTTTACCGCCGTAAACCCCAGTTTTCTCTATATAAAGTGGTGCTGATGGGGTGTTAATTTCACGAACTTGCTAATGTGATGTGCTGACCGTCGGCAAGGCAGTCGTTTCTTCCGAGTTTCTCATGTAACAGGTTGACCGTGTGGCTCTATAGCTCATTTGGTAGAGTGTTGAGAGGTACTGAGTTCGAGTCCCGGTCGAGCCATGATCATTTTCCTTCTCTGTGAAATTTGGTGGCTCAGTGTGGGTCCAGCACGGCGTCAATGGGTTTGAAAGGGTATGGAAAATAAGTCTCGCAGCCGGACTGGATAGGACAGGCAGGGAATAAATTTAACAGGTTTACCGTGTGGCTCGATAGCTAAGTTAGTAGAGTGTTCGACTGGTATGCGAGACGCCCTATGTTAGAGTCCCGGTCGAGCCATGTTCCTTTTACTCCCCTGTGACATTTCAAAAGACATTCGCTCGACCGGGTCTCGGACCGTGGGCTTCTCGCATACCATGCGAACGCTCTACCGACTGAGCTACCGAGCCACACGGTCGACATTGAACAGTAACATGTTATTTGGCACTATACGTTGGTTTCTTTCGGTGGCGCAAGAAGGTTATGTTCTATATCCGTTAGTTTTCTTGAGTAAGGCTCTTTCTTTCAATTTTACATGATAGCTAGTACATGTATATACATGTACATTGGTCATATGCATTTATGAAAGGGTTACACCTAATTGCAAATTTCTGGCCCCAAATCGCATTTTCAAACTTAAAGCGGTGCCCTTCGAAAACAATACCTCAAACAAAACGGCATCCTTTCATGCTGCACCCAGTAACACGAATCGCTGTACGCAAAAGGTTCGACTCAGCCAATCTGATAACAGCAAGTCTTAGCACCACCCATCACGTGTACGTGACAAACATCATATTAACTGGCAGGCTAAACTTACTTGACGTTCAAGATGACCGGCCAGCGTAGCCACTAAAAATAACAATAAATAAATAAATAAAAATGGAATGAAACGGAAATCAATCGAGCGATTACCGCCTTTTCTTGAATCAGAATATTTAGCGTCGTAAATTGCAGTAATCGGGAGACAAAATTTAATTTAATCTTTCTGCGCCAGGCCACAGCGATGTAATTCTGTCTAATTAGGTAAATATCTAGCCTAAATGCGCTTCATGTTTTAAGATTTTACAGATGAATTTTACAACGAATAGTGGAGACTTAGATCGTTCGGTGCACCCATATAATTAATTTATACATGTAAATCAGTGTTTGTTTACTGTCGTTGGCAAATAACCTGCTACCTTTTTGGTACATGTACACCATATCATGTTCCGTTAACTCGACAAGTCAACGGGACAATGAATGTTACCTGCCGTCGTCATGATTTATGGCTGCTTGACATTTGAGCAATAACGACTGCCATGCAAACGTATTGACTTGACTTATCCCGCCATCCAGTTCAATCAACAGTTTTCAATAGTAAGAAAGAATATGGCGTGTTTCATTAGGATAACGTACCTAAGGAATACACTGCTTCGTTCCATGGCTCTAGGAATGGCATTTATCGGATGACAATGTTCTTATTTATCCTCCACACATAGATTGTTGGTGCCCGTTAGGACCTCCGTTAGAACCGCCTCAGTGAGAATGAGGCGGTTCTAACGAGCACCCACATGAGGCGGTTCTAACGAGCACCCACATCGGAGTAGAATCATTACGTTAACAAGTCCATGAAATCTATACTCTGGTAAACCCCACTTAATATAGGGAAAAGTGTGGTTTACAGAAGTATACATCATTGTCTTATGTCTGCTCCAAAACAGAGATTGTACATGCTCGTCGATATCGCATTTATAAAGGAGTATCCACGATCTATGTTTTGGGCGGACAATGAGGCGGTTATAACGAGTACCCACAATTCATGTTTTGGGCAGAAATAAGAAAACTATTACAAATTATCACTTGATGCATGCCATTTTCTTGACCTTATCTCATAAAGGCAAGTTATCCTAATGATAAGAAAAGTAATGTATACCCGTGTTAACTCCATTTTTTCCCAATATAAAGTGGGGTTTGCCGGGGGTGTTGTTAATGTGGTGTGTGGGTCACGTACTCCTCAGGAAATGGTAAAATTACGTCACTCGGTTGGGGTATTTCCGGCCAACCTTTTCCATCCCCTGCTTATATGAGCATGAAATTTGAAATGCTGACCTAATCTAGACTGTGTAAAAATATCCTGATAAGTCGAGTTCAAAATCAAAGACCTGAGGCAGTAATGGCAACTTGCGCACCTTTGATCAATGGCGCATATCAAAGATATTACAATAGGTAGCAGTAAAATGACAAAAGAAATGATAACGCGGATCAGCATCAAAACCGGGTGTGCAAGTGGTCATATGCGTTTGATTTATTTCCCAACATTTTTAAACTTCATGCTCAGGTGAGATGGGCACAAAAAAAACATAACGTTTTAGCCTCGCGGCCTTTTAAGTTTGGCAGTGGCTATTCGTACGGCCCCGTACGAATAGCCTGCATTGGCTAATCGTACGGTCCCGTACGATTAGCCTGTATTGGCTAATCGTATGGCCCCGTACGTTTAGCCAATATATGCTATATTGGCTAATCGTACGGCTATCATTCGGTACCAAGGAATAGGTTAAAATATATTTTGCGAATCAGAAGTATATTATTTATGTATATATACTTATAAGTATTGTTAAATATTAATATCGATGGTATATACATGTCAACAGAAAAAAATTTAATTGTTTAATAGTACTATCGATTATAAGTTTGTTTAGGATGGTAAGTTAATGAAATTACTTGCTTCAATTATCGTTTTCCAGAATGGAGATATCATTGAGTGTTGGTGAAAAATTTACAAGTTATAGTGCGTTGGAAAGCAAAATTGAACATTATCAGCGTTCTAACTGCGTTCAATTTTATAAGCGCAGTTCACGCACAACTCGGCTGCTAAAAGCAGATGTCCTAAAAACACTATCAATGAGGCTCTTAAAGTGTCGGAAATAACGTTTAGCTGTATCCATGGCGGGAAGACCTCCTTCAAAACTGAATGCACAGGGAAACGTAATCCAAGGTTATTGTTATGATGTTTCCTAACATATTTTATAATTCTTCAGTTTCCTTTACTTACTTAAATGTTAAGCTACTTGCATTTCTCTCAACATTTTCATCCTATTTAAGCGTTGACAGTATGCATAGCAGACGAGTTTATAGAACTCATCATATATGCGACCGCTGAAGGATCATATTTCTGCCCAGAACATGGATTTGGGTACCGCCATCGGCGAGGCGGTTCTAACGAGTATCTAAGATTTTAATTATCAACAGAAATAAGAAAAATAATGTGTACCCCTGTAAAGTTTTACAATAAAAGGTGGGGTTTAAGTGGATCAAACTTATAAAGGCCTGTTTCCGTGAACGGTTGTGCGGATGCACAGGCTGATCTCCCTGGGGGATGGAGCGGCGCAAATAATATCATTATTAAAACTTTGTATTTAGCCTGTATCAATACAAAACTGCCATGCTCGTTGTGAACAACAAATATATTGATAAGATTGGGTAGAATCTAAGATGCACAGACTTATTATCACACCGGTTACCGCAGTACAACGAACGCGACAGAGTACAACGAACGCTACAGAAATCATGACGTCACAGCAGTATTTTCGTTAAGAAAAAGGTTTATTTTAGCCCAGATCCTAATCTTTTTGGGTGGTTATTTTGCAAAGCTGCAGAATAATGGTATTACCATTTACTGATACAGTTGCAGAGAATTCTGTCTATTATAAACGAAACCGCAAACATTTTTCTTTCGTCTAGTGTGTTTTCACCAACCCCAGCGTACTTCTGTCAATGTTTTTTGACAGTAACACATCTTTTGAGCACATGATTTTGTGATTTATATGTTATTGCGATTTCAGAGCTTCCATTGATGCATTTGCTTGAGCCCCAGTTCATGTCAATACCCACTGAATCCGTGGATGGTTCAATGGTTGATTTTTTGTTAGGGTACACCTTACCACGGGTTATGATACACCATAACGCGGTTAGTCAGCACAATTTGGGTACAACAAACACGGATTATAATCTTCATAAATTGAAATATTTGTTTGAATTGGGGTTTAACGTCCCCGTCAACACTATTTAGGTCAATATGGAGACGTTGCTTCCAATTTTGTGGGATTTTTACCCGACATTGAGATGAAATGACATCTCAAGCCCTGCCGCCCAATGAAACCAGAAGGCTTATATGCATTGGACGATCTGGCTCACACCGCTTTGCCTGGGTAGGCTTAGTCCTTCTAAGCGGTTTACCAGTACTCGTTTGTGATCAGATTCAGCTCTGCGTTGAAGCACCATGCATCCCAATTTATTTCCCCAAGCCCCGATGGGCGGGGACGAAATAAATTGAAATAAAACTCTTTAATCTGCCAGCGAAGGCATGATACACGATGCTGTTTTTAATTTAAAACGATCCATTTTGCTGTTACATACTCTTTAATGCCTTTTTGATTCTCATTATGATCTCCGAACTTATACACGTACGAATTTAAAGGGTTGGTTAAAAATCTTGGACAAAGGGGACGGGTGAACAGAATTCTGACTTTCCAGAACTTTTTTACCACATTCCCAACTTATGAACAACTGAAACCCAACTTATTTAGTTTCGGCATTGGTGGGGAGGGGAGACACTTGAGTTTATAGATCCCTTTCTTTGCTACTGAAAATCGTAAGTTTTTGTAAATGGCATTGACCCACTATGAGTTAATGGCGAGTATATGGAGTGTGTTCCAGTTTTGTCTGTGTCCCGAATGGGACTGTTCTTATTCCACTGTTATACTCCCTGTATATTAATAAAATTTCCACCGACATTGACTCAGAAATAAGTTCGCAGACGACTGGGTGTGCTGCCGGGAAATTAGAGTTACAGAGGACTAAAATACACCTCGGAACCAAATGGATAGACTAGGATGTTGGGCATGAAAATGTGGCATGACACCATGCGAACAAGTCCGTGAAATTAACACCCCTTACTTTATATAGAGAAAACTGGGATTTAAGGGGATATACATACTTTTTATTATATCTGCTATAAGCCATGGGTTGTGGGTACACGTTAGAACCGCCTCCTTGATACGGTTCTAACGAGCAACCACAACCGATGTGAAAAAATGCACTATGTCGCATTGGTGTGTTACCGGAATGAGTTTTCAGGCCGTTTAGTGCAATACATTAAGCAGATAACTAGGCAGAGAACCAATAAGATTGAGGGTTCGTGCATTAAAACTCCTTGAGTATCATTTCACATGATTCTCGGACTCCCAGAAATTCGAGGGCGAATTTCAGTGTGTAGGGGGAGAATGTCATAGGGTATAGGTATATAGCACACTTTTACTGCCTTTCGGTACAAGCCGGCTTTTATAGCAACGTGATAGATTTGCTTATCAATCCGGCGGCCCGGGTTCGAACCCCGGCCGGGCAAAAGTTGTGTAGCATTTTTGTCACCTGTTACACAATGTCAGTAAAAATGTCATTAATGTCCATGAAGAACAAAACTGTACCGAAAACGGCACCTTGTGAGACACCAGACAAAACTTGAGCCCAATCCTAAGTTTCACTGTTAGGTTCGGCAATAGTATACATGGTGTTGGAGTCATCTGGATGATCAGCATCGCTAAACTGAAACTCAGCCATAATATATCTTTCTGAAATAAAGAATATAAGACTCTTACTTGGGTATTCTTACGACAAGAATGTCGTAACAATGGAGAGTAGCATAGTTGTAAAAAAGGGGAAAATCGCATATGGTGAGATTCGAACCTGGGACGATCGTGTAAAATCAACTACTCAAAACACCAAGCCAACTGTCTTCCTCAGTTGTCTTACGCATAATCAACCAAGGCAGGCATAATGTAGGTTAGGTACACCTCACCCCCTTTCTTCAAGTCCGTATGTTGACGCGAGGTCATTTTTGCGAAGAAAGTCAAATCCCGGGCGAGCCACCATCTTCTGACATGACAGCCATATTGAAGGAATGGAGCATAGCTGAAAAAAAGTAATCGACTCTGTGCCAAAGAGTCGTACCCATGACGCAGTTGTCATTGGTTATAAACCTGTAGACCAAGGAAGGTAATTCAGGATAAGAAGTTGTCGGCCGTAATAGTACCAGGGGCGTAGCTGGAAGAAAATCATTTGTACGAAATAAAAAAAAAAAAAAAAAGGAAAATACTAAAAAGAAATATTTTTCTTCTTCCTCTTCTTCTCTCTGCTTCTTTTTTTCTTCCTCTTCTTCTTTTTCTACTTTTTAGCTCACCTGAGCACAACGTGCTCATAGTGAGCTATTGTGATCGGCCAATGTCCGTCGTGCGTCGTACGTCGTCAACAATTGCTTTAAAAGACTACTCCTCCTAAACCCTTGGACCAATTTAATTTAAACTTCACAGGAATGTTGCCTAGGTGAATCTCTACCAAAATAGCTAAAATGGTTCCGCTCTGATGAACAAGATGGCTGCCAGAGCTAAAAATAGAAAAAATCTTTAAACTCCTCGGCCAATTTCATTCAAACTTCATAGGAAAATTGCCTAGGTGACCCTCTACCAAAATAGCTACAATCGTTCTGCTCCGCTGTACAAGATGGCCGCCAAAGCTAAAAATAGAAAAATCTTTAAACGACTACTCCTCCAAAACCCCTGGGCCAATTTTATTCAAACTTTAAAATAACGATGCTTAGGTGACCCTCTACCAAAATAGTTAAAATTTTTCTGGTCTGATTAATGATATGGCCGCCAGAGCTAAAAAGAGAAAAACGCCGTAAATTTGCTTCAAATACGAACTCCTCCTAAACCCTTGGGCCAATTTTATTCAAACTTCACAGGAATGTTGCCCAGGTGACGCACTACCAAAAAAGCTAAAATCGTTATGCTCTGTCAAACAAGATGGCCACCAGAGCTAAAAATAGAAAATAATCTTTAAACGACGACTCCTCTTGTACCCTTTGGCCAATTTCATTCAAAATTCATAGGTATGTTGCTTAGGTGACGATCTAGCAAAATAGCTAAAACGGTTCTGCTCTGATGAGCAAAATGGCTGCCATAGCTAAAATAGAAAAAAAAAGCATTGTAAATTTGCTTCAAACGACAATTCCTTCTGAACCCTTTGGCCAGTTTCATTCAAACTTCATAGGAATGTTGCTTAGATGACTGAAATGCTAAAATAGCTAAAACGATCTCGCTCTGATGAACAAAATGGCCACCAAAGCTAATAATAGAAAAACGTTAATTTGCTTCAAATGCGAACTTCTCCAAAACTGATTTAAACTTCACAGAAATGTTGCCCAGGTGACTCCCTACAAAGTAGCTAAAATCATTCCGCACTGATGAACAAGATGGCCACCAGAGCTAAAAATAGAAAAAAAATCTTCAAACGACAACTCCTCCTGTACCGTTGGGCCAACTTCATTCAAACTTATGGCAATGTTGCTTAGATGACCCTCTACCAAAATGGCTAAAATGATCCCGCTCCGATTAACAATATGGCCGCCTGAGAGTTAAAAATAGAAAAACATTGTAAATATTCTTCAAATGCGAACTCTTTTTAAACCCTAGTTTGATTCGAACTTGGCTGCGTGACACCCTTCCAAAATAGCTAAAATTGTTCCACTCTGACAAACACGATGGCCACCAGAGCTAAAAATAGAATGTACTAGAGACAGTGACATTCAGGTGAGCGAATCAGGGGGGCCTCTTGGTTCTTCTTCTTTTTCATCTTCTCCTTCTTCTTCTTTTTCTTCTTATTTTTCTTCTTCTTCTCCTTTCTCTTCTTTTTCTTCTTCTTTTTTCTTCTACGTCTATTTTTACGTTTGTAATATGTGCGTATCAGCGTACAGGTAGCTACGCCCCTGAGTGTGATGGACAAACTTTCCTATCTATCCCTCACACCGATTTCTTTGGCTGGCTTGTTTCTTCGCTTGGTTGGGAGTTTAACAGCCCAGCAAACACTATTTAGGTCACATCGAGCCAGTTAGTTTACCTTGAAGGCTTATAAAACCAGCACAGTGCATATTCTTACGCCAGAATTTGACAACCGCCCTTCTTGAGCCAGTGAAAGGCAGAGAATGACCGTGTGTGTATTTTGAGTTATACGTCCCAGCAGCCCACTAAGGTTATACATAGAGGGGACCTCAGTTTATCGACTCGCCAGAAAGTTTGGAGAAGCCGAAAATCGAACCCAGGACCCCTGGTTTATGAGGTGAGTAAAACAGAATGATTACCAAAGAGAACATTTCATGACACACCCATTTCAGATTCTTTTTCTTGCATTACTTAAATCTGAAAACGTAGATTTTGACTGCTGACGTCTATTGTGACGTTTAGTGACGTCGCATTACGGGTAGCAACCACGACTTTCCATACAAGTAGCGCACATCAGACACCCTTTGAGTTTAACACCTCAGAATTCTCGACTTTCTGTACTACGTAACAAATTATTTTGCAGATTCTTGTGGTTGCACTGTGAGTGTTGTCTCATTGAAGTTGGATTTGCTCAGTATAGCTCATTGTTGGCTATTTGAACGGTTCCTCTGTAGTTTTATATTGTTTACATGTTTATGTACAGGTTATTCTTGGGCCCCATCCACCGCTGCTTGGGGAAATAAATGGGCTACATTATACTTCCTCACAGAGCTGAAACCCGTCGCACAGGACTACTGGTTAACCACTTAGAAGGTCTTAGTCTTCCCAGGCAAAGTGGTGCGAGTCCGACCGTTCCTTCATATACATGTGAACCCTATTATTCCCCTTGGGCGGTAGGTTTGAGTTGTCGTTAAAACTCAATGACGGATAGAAAGACTTGCAAAATTGGAAACAATTCCAAAATGACCTTAATAGTGTTGACGGGGACGTAAAAGCTCAATTTCAACAAACAAACAGGTTATTTTGTATGTGGCATTTTTTGATGGATTATAGCGACTGTTTATTGTGCATCTGTTGTAAAAAGTTGTCTCCATGTCATAAACACACACACAACCAAAACACTTTTCTGTTTTAGGAATGGCCAAGCGCATAGTGTACATATTGTAATTGTTCAACTTAAGGGCAAATATGTATCGTTCATCTTGGCTATTTCTTGAAAAAAAAAATGGCGCTTATAATGGGTAAAAACGTCCAGAGTCGGTTTTCCATATCCGTGTTTGTTGTTTCATTTGTTCCGTGTTTAGTGTACTCAAACACAACACATGATCCGTGGTAAGGTGTACCCGTGTTTCAAGGTAGTGGGCCAAGAAAAATCGGTACGATTCTGATTTAAAATAATTTTATGAATTATTAAAAATAGTATACTTACTTCGATGCCTAGAGACATGGAAAACCTAAGAATGCCCGTGTATATGTCATTTGTTTTTGACTGATAGACCCTTAAAACTTGAAGTTTTGTTTTTCTACCTATTTTGGCCTAATTTATGGCTTTGATTTCTCTTCTCTGACCGTGTCATAACTTAAAATTTGGACAAAACAACAAAAAACACAATCTGTTGTCATCGCAAAAACAACAGAAAAACGTAAATCGCGATATGTTCGACAAAATAAAGAAAACATTGTACTCCCACTTTTCTCCCGTCAACAAAAACGGTAGCGTTTGTTGTACTCAGTCGCGTCACGTTGTACCGCGGTAACCGGTGTGATTATTGTGTCATCAATATTTCCACATCGTATGAACAATTTAGTCTGCAGCATTACGATAACACACCCGTGCGACATAGTGCATTTTGTCACATCTCCGAAATGGCTACGCGCCTATACAAATACATTGTAACCTTTATCGCCGAAAAAAAAAATGAAAATTTTTAAATGAAAAATTGTGATATTTTTTATTTCTGCTCAAAATATAGATTGTGGGTACCCGATTATGGCGGTTTTAACGAGTACCCACAATATATAATTATTTTAGAGCAGAAATAAGAAAAATAAGGTTTACCCCACACTATATAAAAGTGGGGTTCAAGGGGGTCATTCTATTATTTAGGTATATTTTCGTGGTGTTTCCTGAAAAATAAATCCGTGATATCTTTCTTATTTAAACTGCCAACACAAATTGTGGGTGCCCGTTTGAACCGCCTCAATGAGGTGGTAGAGGCGGTTCGAACGAGTACCCACAACATATGCATTGGAGCAGAAATAAGAAAATGTATACCCCGTAAACCTAATTATTTTTCTATATAAATTAGGACTTAGAGGGTTCTTCTTTTTTAATAGAAGGGTAACACGAGCAGGTAAGAGTATGATCAGAATGCGCCTTCGCGGGCAGAATTTGTGTGTTCGTAGGTCGCACGTCTTTTCACCCTTAAAGTGTTCCAAGTGTCTCGCTTCTACGATAGTCAAGTTTGTATTGTTTGTTTGTTTTGGAGTTTAAAAGCCCGGTCAACACTATTGACCTATCCATACTTTTCCTGGGCAGGCTTTCACATAAGCGTTTAACCTGTGCAGTGTACATTCTTTCGCCAGAAACTGACAACTGCCCTCCTTGAATCAGCGGAAGGGAGAAAATGACCGTAGAAAAGATTTAACGTCCCCGTCAACACTGTACAGGCAAGAGCTCATTATGATGAGCTACTTGGAACAGGTCATTTTGGAGACGTTGCTTTCAATTTCGTGGGACTTTTACCCGACATTGAGATGAAAAGACAACTCAAGCCCTGTCACCCAATGAATAAGCGAGTGCATGTCGGACCGTCAATGCATATAAACCCTTCCAAAATTGGAAGCAACGTCTCCAGAATGATATACACAGTGTTGACGGGGACGTTAAACCTCAAATCAAACAAAACAAAACCAGTACTCATGTGCGGTCGGTTTCAGCTCTGCGCGAAAGCATCATGCAGCGCATCTATTTTTCAAGTCCCGATGAAATATTTTGTGGGTGCCCTAAGTAACCGCCCTGTCTTTCCGTCTGTCCGTCACGCTGCCTGTCCGTCTACATTTGTCATGTTTTTTTTTTGTTTTTTTTTTTTTCAATTTTTTTCAAGGCTCCCACGACAAGGGTTAGTTGACGTATCGTTAAATCCAAACAACCGAATAAATAAAAAGCCGGCTGATGTAAAGCTATGATCATATGACATGAAATATTTTCTTAGTTTGTGGGGAGGGGCATGTAGTTTGGCCATTATCCGAACGTCTGTCTTTCTGTACGACAGATAAAAATGTTTGATATTTTTCTTAATTATTGTCCACATATAGATTGTGGGTGCTCGTTAGAACCCGACTCAATTAGGCGGCTCTCACGAGTACCCACATTTTATTTTTTATAGCAAAAATAAGGCAAATAATGAATTCCCCCGTAAACCTTACTTTTTCTGTGTATAATGGAAGGTTTAGAGGGGTGTTCATTACATGGACTTGTAATCTGATGAATACACCTTCTAGAAGAAGTACGGTTCCATAGCTTAAACTTGTCTGGCTTGTGCCGCGTGTCGTCCGTCGTGCGCCGTCAACAGTTTCTTTAAATGCGAACTCCTCCTAAACAACTAGGTCAATTTGAAACAAACTTCACGGCCCGTGCATTAATATCCTTTATGTTTTGGGTTTCAGCACGTTTCACATAGGGGCTAGGAATGGCTAGTCTTTCAATGTCGTACTATCAGCTGATTTGTCTTACCACCAGCAGTATCACTTTCTTGGTACCGAACTAGAATAGCCGTGCGATTAGCCAATATAGCCTATATTGGCTAAAAGTACGGGGCCGTACGATTAGCCAATATAGCCTATATTGGCTAAAAGTACGGGGCCGTACGATTAGCCAATACAGGCTAATCGTACGAGGCCGTACGATTAGCCAATGCAGGCTATTCGTACGGGGCCGTACGAATAGCCACTGCCTTTAAGTTTAGTTAGGTTGTTGGATCACGCTGCGATCTTATAGCCTGAAACGACAAGCGTGCGCTTTCAATAGTTCTTTGAATCATAAATGATAAAATCGTCAAATAAAGTCAGTTAAACAAGTGATTTAGTTTTATTTGTAATAATACTATTGTCAGAAAAAAATAAGTTATTTTCTTTCTAAAAAAAAAACAAAAACAAAACGAAAACATATTAATTTAGGTACAATATAATATAGACAATCGATCATTAAAGCAATCGATCATCCTAAAAAGTTTGATAGGCGCTTCAGAGGGAAATTATTCTAGACGACATTTACCCTGAGCAGACATAATAGACAGAGTGAATCTTTGATGAGACTTAGTAGGTTGGCAGGCTTATCGGAGACTTTGCTGGTCGCAATATCACTTGGATGAAATTATCATCATTTGGTGTGGTTCATGGTACACATGTCCCAAGTTGGATCTACCTTTTAGTTTGTCTTTCTTCTACTGTAGAAAATTGCTAACGCAAAAGTAAATGCGATTGCACATTTTCTTATCCGGTCACGTGCTTAGTTTTTTTGAAGGCGGTGCTTTGTCGTGTCAGTCAAACTGTGGCGAAATGGTTGGCTAGGCGGCGGTTCTTTCATGTAGATAAGAGGTATAGATAACGCTATTTTAGGAACATCTTGACAGCTGCGATGTGTTTTGTTTCTTTGAAGTCTCTTGACATCATCTGACCGTTGTGAAGGAAACCGTACTGGTGGGCTTCTAAATTGCTTTTGGGTGTACATGCTTTCGATTAACTGAAATTTTGACGATGGGTGCATTAATTCCTAGGGTTGGCTAATCAGAGCTTAAATGATAATCGATTATCAGTCCTTTCGTAGTGATCGATAATCGATTAGTAATCACTGAATATTTGATCATAATTTTATCTTTTGTCTTTGTTATTATACAAATTATCGTATGGATTAAGACAGACAGGACTGAGCCAGATAAGACGCACAGAACGCGGCGTCTCATCTGCACAGTTTGCCACTATTTTAGACACAACATTGGATAGTAAATTATACTTATCAAATAATCGATCATTATTAAATAAGCAATGATAATCATTTTAGTGGAATGTATCGATAGATTATCCGATTAATCGTACCAGCCTTATAAATTCGTTAAAGGGAGTGTTTAGTCTCGCAAATGCAACAGTTTTAAAGAGAAGAACCGTTTGTAGAAAATTCTTATGCAATGGAAAAGGTAAAAATAATTGCGACAGTATATTCTGCGATGTCAGCATTTGGTTTAACACAGCTCACAACGTTTGTAATTTGTGCAAGTAGAACAATTTCTGAAGAAAAAAAATGAATAAGTCCTTTAGAGATGGACGGTCAATTTACATGTACCTCCCCAAATGGCATTTTCAATACAACTATAGTAAAATTCCTATAATAAGACCACCTTTGGGACTGTTCAAAAGTGGTCTTAAAGACCACTTTTGAACAGTCCTAAAGGTGGTCCATAACCAAGGAACACTGTTCGCAGAAAGCACAAAGAAAGGTTAATTGCACCCTTCAAAATAAGCTTTTTAGTTTTAGGTGGTCTTAATAGCGGAATTTTACTGCATACCTAAATAACGAGTAATCCGCACAAGTTGTGTAACCGCTGGTTGCGTTGCACGACTCCGCTATGTCGTCGAGTAGTTGATTGCATTCCCCAAATAAGAATTTTAAAAACGCTTATTCTGTGTGTTTACTTAAAGGGAACGGGAACACATTCAGGGGAGACAACTCCTGCGAAAGTATTTTTATCTCCCATATCAATAGGGTCATCTTTTAATTTGTTCCTAGTAGACCCCTTTTTCAGTGGGACAGGGCTTACAGAAAAGCGTACAGGAAGTCCCGAAAGTTGTCACCCTTTGAAAAATGGCTGAATAATCTGCCAGGTGTTCCCGTTCCCCTTAAACATTTTTTTAACTTTTGTAGCTGAGCTGCTCCTAAAGTCTCCAGGACAAGAAACTCTTATCACCAACGAGGTATTTGTACTTTTACTAGGCGGAGAGTCGGACTATGGTGCCCGCTGGACAAACAGTAAGTGGACTGATGACTCGTGTTAACAAGTCCATGTAATGAACTACCTTTTAAACTTCATTTTAGACATCATTGTAACAAGTCGGTGTAATGAACACCTTGGACAAACTCACTTTATGCATTAAGGTTTGTATAGGGCATATGGGCAGCTTTTCTTATTTCTGTTCCAAAACATAGGTGGGTATTCGTTAGAACCGCCTCAGTTCTAATGAGTCCCAACAATATACATTGTATGTTTAGATCAGGAACAAGAGAAAAATGACAAAATATCATCCAACGAAGCGATTTTAAGACCATCAATGAATGTATGATAATTCTCCGGCGTATTATACAAATGGTTGAAGTTGTATGCTTTAACGTTCCTGGTTTAATGAAGGCATTGGGCCAAACTAAAATTCCATACAGCGCATTTACATGGCCAACTATATCTGACATTAGCCCGATACCTTTCAACCGTGACAGTCGCACAGAAAGTCAATATTGGGTTGTCTCCCTTTGACTGAGGCCTACGATAGCTACCTATCGTGTACCTATCGTGTAATCAATATTGTGTTTTAATCCGGCTGTGTGTGAAAATGACCCCGTGGATATTGAACGATAGATACGTCTAGTAGATACGTCTAGTTAATTTAGAACTGCGTGTTTTGGTACTTTAAGCGAGAAAAATTCTCTTTTTGTCAAACGATTAAAATTGAGCCTTTTTGTACTTAAAATATTATCGGTTCTCATAAAATCGATTCTTTCTGGAATGTGATATTCCACATTATTTTTTTGAAAAAAAAAAAAAAAAAAACAACAAAAAACATTTACAGTTAATGGATGTCAGATTGCATTATTTAAAATTACATTGTTTAGAAAAGCAACATGTTCATAAGTCCATGTAATAAAAACCCCTGTAAACCCCACTTTACATTATATACAGAAAAGAGAGGTTTAGAGGGGTTACAACATCAAGTGAACAAGTCCGTTAAATGAACACCCCATTAAACCCCTGTTTATATAGAGAATATTTGGGTTTACTGGGGTATACATTACTTTTCTTATTTCGGATCCAAGACATAGGTTGTGGGTACTCGTTAGAACCGCCTCAATGAGGCGGTTCTAACGAGCACCCATAACCTATATTTAGAGTATAAATAAGAAAAATATCACAAATTTTCATCGGAAAAGTAGCCGTTTTGGAGATATGTAAAATGCACTATGTCGCACGGGTGTGTTATCGTAATGATGTGTGTGTTATCCGCACCAAGACATTGTATTGTTCATCATAAAAATAATGTGTTTTTTTGTTTTATTTTTTTTTTTAGATATAAATTAACATTTCGAAGATAAGAAAGAAAACATTATCACAAGGATATGTTTTCTTAATGGGTTGACAGTTTTGTTTGATTGGAGGCTTAACGTCCCCGTCATAAATGTATAGGTCATTTTGCGGACACTGAGATGACATCTCAAGCCCTGCCACCCAATGAAACCAGTAGGGTTTATCTGCATGGACGGCCCAACTCGCACCACTTTTCATGGGCAGCCTTAGAGCCCCCATGCAGTTTACTAGTACTCATGTGCTGTGCAGTCAGTTTCAGCTCTGCGTGGAAGCATCATGCAGCCAAATCTATTTCTTCACATCACGATAACACACCCGTGTGATATAGTGCATTTTTTCATACCTCAAAAAAGGTCATCTTTCTGATGAAAATTTGTGATATTTTTCTTATTTATACTCAAAACATAGGTCGTGGGTGCTAGTTAGAACCGCCGCAATGATGCGGTTCTAACGAGTACCCACAACTTATGTCTAGGAGCAGAAATAAGAGACATAATGTATACCCCCGTAAACCTCAGTTTTCTCTATTTAAATTGGGGTTTAATGGGGTGTTCATTTCACGGACTCGTTCATGTGATGAAGCCCCGTTGGGCGGAGGCCGTAATGGGTTGGCAGCAAAGGCCCTGATCTAAGCTCGACGTCTGATCTGGGGCTTGAAGAAATAGATAGGCTGCATGATGCTTCCACACAGAGCTGAAACCGACCCGCACACGAGTGCTGGTAAACCGCTTAGTAGATCTAAGCCTGTCGAGGCAAAGCGGTGCGCACGAGTCGGCCCGTCTATGCTTATAAACCCTATTGGTTTCATTGGGTGGCTGGGCTTGAGATGCCATTTAATCTCAGTGTCGGGTAAAAGTCCCACAAAATTGGAAGCAACGTCTCCAAAATGACCTGTACAGTATTGACGGGGACGTTAAACCTCAAATCAAACAAACAAACAAAGATAATAATAATAATAATAATAATAATAATAATAATAATAATAATAGTAATGATAACAACATCAACAATTGGTACTCATTATCTAAATAGCACCAATACCAATAAAGAATGCACAATAGTACCTATGACACAATCTTTCCGGAAATAAGGTAATCCATTATACGTGCACGCGTGTCCATTGATCTTCGGACTTCCTGACGGTCGGTAGCCGGAACGCAATAAACAATCCACGTGTCATAAAAGCGATAATTGTCTTCTGCTTAAATACCCGTGATATTTTCTCCTGAGGATTGACCTACTTCCACATCCTCCGCGATAGAGGTCACCCACTAACTTAAATAAACACAAACTTGGGCCCGAGACGGCGGAGGCCATCATACTATACTATATGTTGTATGTACAGAATAAACAAAATCACAAAATATAATCTACAAGCACAACCTTGCAGGTACAAAAACTGTCCTACCCAGCAATAGAGAGCGGGTGGGCTTGCCCCAAAACGGACAACACCATCTTTAAAGCACAAGAAAAACAAACATGACAGGTCCGTGGCGGGGCGAGCACATCCGCCCACATATATACTCAATAAGCTGGGGGCACAGACCAAATAATGTAAAAATGTACATACGTTACAAAAATATGCAAAAATCAAACAAAAAAAATAAAAAAACAAAATACCAATATCAAAATTGATACAAAAAGCGTAGACGACATCCATAGACATGGTGCTGGCGTGAGGGTGTAGATGCGGCTGAAGCTACAAGCTAGAAGAAAGAAATGGATGGACTCTACAATTTTGTTGTGCAAATAAGCACCACAAAATGGCTAAAAACTTTGTCCCGAATCCCCTGATTGGATATAAGGTGCATAACACGTAGCATGGAAACGTGTATAGCAATCTTTAGAAACGTCTTCCAAATTGCAATGAAACTTTCAAACAAAATTAACTGCTAAACGATCCCCTTTATGATAAGGTCAAACTCGGAGCCTACCCTGTTACACAAACAACCCACACCCCTTTGCGGCAAACCGCAAAAACCCAAGGCACAGCACTGCTATAACTTAAACGCAGGCAATCACGTAGCCAAACATTTAGAATGGAGTTCCAAATTACTACAACTAAACTATGTTGCACCAAAACAAAGGCTCACATTGGAACTGTGCAACACATCCACAGCCCTTAAAAAATGAAGCACGCCTAGCCCAGAAACTCCAATCAATAAAGATGCCCTTTAGCGACAGGACACATGCACTCCTGAAGCAAAGGGGAAGACAAAATATAAGCCCCACCGAGACCTGGAAAGGTCACGGCACCGTTTCACAAACCTCTCAGGACGGAGCTCGGCGATTGGCTACAGGGTAAGGGGATGCCCGTGGGCTCGGAGACACCTGAGACGTGAGACGACAAACATGAGACGGACGGGGCTGGAGCCGAGCGATGGTCTCCCTGTTCACCGGCAACGGGGAATGGGGGTACCACCGAACGGCTACGGTGTAGTGCCAGCATGGATTCGTTCCCTGGGACCCCACCAGCTGACGACCCGCGACACGGGGAAACTGGAAAACAACAACAAATCCTGAGTGTAATAAAACGTTGATTATGGGCACAGAAGCGCCAAATTGAAATCTTTCTACCTATGATTTTGTGTTTATTAAGTCAAAATCATGCTCAAAACATAGGTTGTGTGTGCTCGTTAGAACTGCCTCATTAAGGCGGTCGTAACGAGTACCCACAACCTATGTCTTGGAGCAGAAATAAGAAAAATAATGAATACCCCCGTAAATCCCTTTTTTCTCTATATAAACTGGGGTTTAAGGGGGTCTTCATTTCACGGACATGTTCACGTGATGCATAAATAAATTAAAAAACAAATCAGAATGAGCTGGTTCTAAATAGTACCATCAATCAACGTATTGAGCAATAAATAAATTTTAAATAAATAAATCCGTGCGGCATAGTAGGGTATTCTTGATATCTCAAAAACAGTTAATTTGTTAATGAAAACTTATCGATACTCAAAACCGGTTTTGTATTCTCGTTAGAACCGCCTCACTGAGGTGGCTCTAACGAGCACACACAACCTATGTGGAGAAGAAATAAAAAAATGAATACCACAGTAAACCCCAGTTTCCTCTATATAAAGCATTGTTTAAGGGGGTGTTCATTACACGGCTTGTTGCCGTGATGAAAAAACAACAGTGACTAAAATAATATAGAAGAATAAGAAGCAAGTACTTTCGAACTATGATTTTGTGTAATGTTAAAATCATGCTGATCCCTGATTATCCGACTGTTCAATATATAAAGTTGGGTTTACATGCAAATTCTTTTCCCCGGTATGATGGAAGGAACACCAGAAAAGGTGTACACTCTGATCTTAATAAATCATTTAACAGTTGAAAAAAATACATACATATAAAAATAAATAAATCGGAACGAGCTGGTTCTAAATATAACCAACAATCCACGCATTGACCAAAAATATAAACAAATAAATAAACAAATTACGATAACACATCCGTGCGGCTCAGTCAATTCTTGATAATTTGTTTTTCATCACGTGAACAAGTCCGTGAAATGAAGACCCCCTTTACCCCACTGCATATAGAGAAAACTGGGGTTTACGAGGGTTTACATTATTTTTCTTATTTGTATTCCAAAACATAGGTTGTGGGTACCCGTTAGAACCGCCTCGATGAGGCGGTTCTAACGATCGAGGCGGTTCTAACGAGCACCCACAACCCATGTTTGCTGTATTTATAAGAAAAAGATCACTGATTTTCATCAGAAAAGTAGCCATTTTGGAGATGTGAAAAATGTACTTTATCGCATGGTTGTGTTATCGTAATGGAAACCTAAACACATAAGTTTTGTATTATTGTTAGAACCGCCTCATTGAGGTGGCTCTACCGAGTACCCACCACCTATGTCTTTGATAAGAAATAAAAAAACGAATACCACGGTAAACCCCAGTTTTTAGCTCACCTGAGCACGAAGTGCTCAAGGTGAGCTTTTGGGATCAGTCTTTGTCCGTCGTCCGTCGTCCGTGCGTGCGTGCGTCCGTCCGTCGTCAACTTTTGCTTTAAACAACATCTCCCTCAAAACTGCTGGACAGATTTTGATCTAATTTCACAGGAATGCTCCTTGGGTGATCCTCTACCAAAATTGCTCAAACTGTTCCGCTCGGGTAAACAAGATGGCCGCCAGAGCTAAAAATAGAAAATTCTTTAAATGACTTCTCCTGCTTAACAAGTGGATGTATTTTGAAATTGTTTCACAGGAATGTTCCTTGGATGACCCTCTACCAAAATTGCTCAAACCGTTCAGCTCTGGTGAACAAAATGGCCGCCAGAGCTAAAAATAGAAAAACCTTTAAACAACTTCTTCTCCTTAACCAGTGGATGGATTTTGAAATTATTGCACAGGAAGGTTTCTTGGGTGCCCATCTACAAAAATTGCTCAAACCAATCCGCTCGGATGAACAAAATGGCCACCAGAGCTAAAAATAGAAAAACCTTTAAAGGACTTCTTCTCCTTAACCAGTGGATGGATTTCGAAATTACTTGACAGGAATGTTCCTTGGGTGACCCTCTACCAAAATTGTTCAAACCGTTCCGCTCGGGTGAACAAAATGGCCACCAGAGCTAAAAATAGAAAAAGCTTTAAACGACTTTTTCTCCTTAACTAGTGGATGGATTTTGAAATTACTTCACAGGAATGTTCCTTCGGTGACCCTCTACCAAAATTGCCCAACCGTTCTGCTCGGGTGAACAAAATGGCCGCCAGAGCTAAAAATAGAAAAAGCTTTAAACGACTTTTTCTCCTTAACCAGTGGATGGATTTTAAAATTATTTCACTGGAAGGTTCCTTGGGGGATCCTCTACCAAAATTGCTCAAACTGTTCAGTTTTAAACCCCATTGGTTTCATTGGGCGGCAGGGCTTGAGATGTCATTTCATCAAAAATGACTTTTACTTCTCAAAATGACTTCTACTCGTAAACAGGCAGACTGATTTTGAATTAATTTCACAGAAATGGTCTTTGGGTCCAACCAAAATTGCTCAAACCCTCCACTCCACCATATATTACCCACAATTCCGTTTGTACAATAGGATCAGGTGAGCAATCCAGGGCCATCATGGCCCTCTTGTTTTCTATTAAAAATCTTTCTTTCTTTCTTTCTTTCAATTGTAATCTTATTACTAGCAATGTTTGTTTAAACTGCTTAGTAAGTATAAAAAATCTAATCGGGTCATGAAAAAATAAATAAATAAATAAGACACAGATCAGACACCGCATTTAAGATTGATGAATAAATAAATAAATAAATAAATAAATAAATAAATAAATAAATAAATAAATAAGACGCAGATCAGACACCGCATTTTAGATTGATTTACATTCCAAGGAGATGCCCAGGCGAAGATGTGTTCATTTCACGGTCGACGGAGAATGACACGCTTTGAGAAAACACACGCGTGTAGACGATAAAGCTTTTTCTGAATAAGCTCCAAATTTAATCGCAAAATGCCGCTATTAAGTATAATTTTGAAATATTTTAATTGCTATCAAAGTACACAATATTGTAACCACATTGCGCCTGATACGGGCGATTGTTTGCAATATAAAGAGAAAGTGGAGAATTTAGCCGTTAAAGTATGTTACCGTCGTTGTTTTTCCACAGTTTTGTATGCTTCATATAAGGATTAAGGGTTGTTAATTTGAAAATAAAAATGCCGGCAGCTAATCTAATAAAAGTTCCACTTATTTGATATGTTTTTGAAGGTATTTAAACGGACAATTAGATTAAATCGGAACTTGTTTGTCAAATTGAAAAATAAATAAGTTATTTTTGTTTAAAAAATAGTTTCCATTAAAGCGCCTTCTATTTCCAACAAGACATTCTGTACAGGTAAGCCGAGAAGGTCAGCGCACAGTAAAAGGCTTAATCCTTTGCGCCAACGGCATACATGTCAATAATAGTTGCGGATGCATGTATTCTGAAATTGGGTTTGTTTTCAATTGAAGATCAGACAGCCTCATTAGGAACGTAGTGTGTTCCCTCATGTCTCCAAAGGGGACATTTGATTCTGACAAAAGTTGAGATTGTTTAATTTTGTTTTATTTTGTTGCCATGTATCTAAGATGTTTCAAAAGATCTTTTAAGGGAATATACATCTTCATGGGGAGGCACCGCTTTAAAACATATGTTCGCCCCACGTGTTAATCTGAAAGAACATGGCCCTTTTGAGAGGGACTGAGTTTGTTGGAAAATGCTCAGGAACATCGCCTAGGACTCGTAAAATAGCGAAATATATGCCAAGAATCTGACAAAGACAACAACCAAAAAAAATATATATGTTATTTTGCGAACCCAATTGTCTTAATCACTGTGAGTTCACGAAACATCCATTCCAAGGACAGGTTTACCCAAACACGACACATAGAAACCTCCATCTTATTGGTTTGGGATTGTCCTTTGTCAGTTAAAGGGGTGTCTGGTAAGTTTCATCTGTTGTAATGTTTACACAACTTCTTGTACTCAAATCAGACGCCGCATTCTACGACAGCTAATCTGGGTCTTCACTATTTGCGAAAGTCATTGGTCTGTATCACCACGTCGTAAAAACCTGCGAACAACAAAGGTGCAGATCAGCCTTCGCATCAATATCTCTTGCTTTTAGATCGACACTATGATACTCTTGCTAGAAGATCGATTTGTTTGTTTGTTTGAGTTGAGTTTTACGTCCCCGTCAGCACTATCTACGTCATTTTGGAGACGTTTGTTCCGAATTTGTGGGGCTTTTACTCGACATTGTCGGCTTTTACTCGACAATGAGATGAAATGACAACTCAAGCCCAGTCTCCTAAAAAACTGCTAGAGTTAAAGGAGCATCACCTTTCCTGGGCAGGATTAGACCTAAGCGGTTTACCAGTTCTCAAGTTCGATCGGTTTCAGCTGTGGTGGAAGCACCGTGCAGCCCAATCTATTTCTCCAAGCCCCGATGGGCGGGGCGCCAGACCGGTTTGTGTCATACCTGATCACAAACCTAAAGGCAGATGTGGCTCATAATATGTTGGTAACGATTGTGTTACAGGACTTTTGTGCCAGGGGATGAATGTCACTGTCGATTCCTATGACAAGTTGTTTGGCGGGGCTTTCACGTTTGGAGGAGATTTTCAGCAGAAAGTCGAAACCTGTCTTGTCACCGTACATAACGACGTCCATGAAGAGACGTTTGAATTTAATGAGACGCTAACCTCTTCCTGTGTCTCAGTGCACAATGTTAGCGAGCCGGGTGTTTATTTTGTGGATGCCTTGTGTGTCTTAGTCTACAATGCGACGACCACTCCCTCTCTTCAGTCAACAGTCGGTTGGATAGCCGCTCCTAACGTCACATTCAATGAGTCACGATGTCCTGAACAACGAGCGTCATGCCTAGATAGTTTCAGCTTGTTTGATAAAAGCTATAAGAACCAGAGTTCAGCTTTGATACTATACGCCAGCCGGAGACTGTCGGTAAGTTTTAACCCTTATCCTTCTGTTCACGACAACGCCTGCCTTTGCAAACAGTGTGGATCAGATCAGATTGCTTCTGACCAACATTGTTTACCATTCAGGTTTCGAATTCGAATGAATAGATTACATCAAGTAATTTGATTGGTTGAAATGTAAATGGGTGTTAATTTATGCAGCGGGAAAAGGGTTAAAATGTCGAATTGAAATTTATCATATGACTATAGTCGTACTGTGTTATACAATGGGGTCTTTCAGGACTGTAGAACTGTCATTTATCAAATGAGCCAGCGCACGACAAAACCTACAATCAGACATGTTCGTCCATCGAAGACTTAGATCAGCCAGCGCATCCATATAGTCAACCCAGAGACTCCTCTTGCTGCATGAAGGAGTATTAGGCCTTTAGTTATCATTGGAGCGCTCACCGAAGACTCTGATCAGACTGCGCGGATGTTTCCTCTTTCTGCTCCAAACAAAGATTGTGCGTGCTCATAAGAACCGCTGATAAAAGTAATCACAATCTATGGATTTTAGCACAAAATGAAGAAAATAATTAATACCCTCATAATAAAAGTGGAGGCAATGATCAGGAATCGATACAATTAACCCACACCTCCTATCAGAGACACCAAAGGCAAAGAAACACAAACATGAAACAACAGACCCTAATGGAAACATCAATAGCGGAAAGCCAAAAGGACAGTTACTTTCCCACAAAGTGGCCAATAGGCTATCCAAAATAAAATAATATAAGCGACACAAACACCCAAAGCCGCCTTGGAACGGTCAGCGGAAACAAATTCCATTGGGGGGGGGGGGGGGGGGGGGTCGGGGGGGGGGGGGCTAATATCGATTTTACGTGGCCACAATCCTCGCCCTTACTTCCGTCGCGATTAAGACAAATAATTTGTTCAGTCCGCATTAAGGCCTCCTAAACCCAATTTTCCCTATCTGAACGGGGGTTTACAATGTTATTCATTTCACGGACTAGTTAACGTGACGTGACTATGGGCTCCATTGTTAACCCCTGGGTCATTATATATACGGAAAAGTGTAATCCTAGCCTTCTCTGATGAAAACAAAAACAAACCGTTTTATTTTCTGATTTGGCGGCTCAGTCAAAGAAAAAAAGCGCTGACCAACCAGAGAAGACTCGGGTTAGGACACGCGTGGGGCTTAAAAAGTACACATTAGTTACTTTACCTTACTCGACGATCCTCGTTAGACCCGTTTCTAACGAGTGTACACATTTTATGTTTTAAGCTTTAGTTAGGAAAATATCGCAAAATTTCATCGAAAAAATGCATCTTTTAGAGATTTGCACGAAACGATAATTACACGCATGTATCACAGTATGTCAACGTATGTTGCATCCCTAAACGTCCGACATCCCTAAGTGTCCGACAAAATTTTAATTGCTCGCAAAATTGTTGGAAACGGTGGGGAATGTTCAATTATGACATTTTAAGTGAAAATTTCGAAAAAAAATTTTTTTGAAATATTCGAAATTTAACTTCAATTTTTTCTTGTCGGACATTTCGGGGTGCCCCATGCATCCCTAAGTGTCCGCCATCCCTAAATGTCCGACAACATGAAAATTGACTAAGAAAGCATTTTTATTGTTAATAATCAATCAATGATAAATAAAAAGACAAATTTAACGTTAAACCTATGTTAAAAATGTTCACCTTTGGAAATAAGCATTGCAATATATGGATCCGAATATACCGGCATCCTTAGATGTCCGCCAGCATGACAAAATCTTAGTTTCTCGGGAAGATGTCCGAAACGGTGGGGAATGATCAATTGTGACATTTTAAGTGAAAACTTCGCTTTTTTTCTCGAAAATATTCGAAATTTAACTTCATTTTTTTTTCTTGTCGGACACTTAGGGATGACCCATGCATCCCTTAGTGTCCGCCATCCCTAAATGTCCGACAACATGAAAATTGACTAAGAAAGCATTTTTATTGTTAATAATCAATCAATGATAAATAAAAAGACAAATTCAACGTTAAACCTATGTTAAAAATGTTCACCTTTGGAAATAAGTGGGGATAGAGGGGGTTAATTTATTAACAAAAAAATGCTTTCTTAGTCAATTTTCATGTTGTCGGACATTTAGGGATGGCGGACACAAAGGTGAACATTTTTAACATAGGTTTAACGTTGAATTTGTCTTTTTATTTATCATTGATTGATTATTAACAACAAAAACGCTTTCTTAGTCAATGTTCATGTTGTCGGACATTTAGGGATGGCGGACACTTAGGGATGCATGGGTCATCCCTAAGTGTCCGACAAGAAAAAAAAATGAAGTTAAATTTCGAATATTTTCGAGAAAAAAAGCGAAGTTTTCACTTAAAATGTCACAATTGATCATTCTCCACCGTTTCGGACATCTTCCCGACAAAATAAGATCTTGTCATGCTGGCGGACATCTAAGGATGACGGTATATTCGGATCCATATATTGCAATGCTTATTTCCAAAGGTGAACATTTTTAACATAGGTTTCATAGGGAACAATCCTCGTAGTTTCACAAAAATTTCCGATATCGATTTGCGACAGTCGCCGCAGATTTACCTGTAAACATCACCAACTAAATTATATAGAAATTAATAGGAAAGCCGTATTAAATTGATTAAATTACGATTTTAGAAGAATGCGACAAAAAATTATAAGTTATTTTCAAAAAGTTCTGTTATTAATGAGGAATTAGATATAAAATTTGTAAAAATAAATTAACGACTTAGTTCTTCCATTTTACTTTGAAGAGTGGAAGTCGTATTCCTATTCATCTTATATATCTTTTGGCAAAATGCTCCTGAACCTTCATTCCAATGCTAATTTAAAACTTATTACTTTCTCATTGATTTTTTTATAAGTCATGACTAGGAAGAAAATTTCTCAAAGTTTGCAATGATATATACAATTTTATACTCAATTAAAAACATAGTTCTTCCATTTTGATTTGAAAATAAGGAAGTCAGCTTTTCGGCACCTGCATTTTCTCTCGTGAAAATGGCTAAGTCCACGAGCGCCAGCAGGACAAGCTAGTCATGGGTAGAAATTTACTTTAGCGCAGTCTCATAATGTTTATTTATTTATTTATTTATTTTGTAGATTTATCAATTTACTAATTAATTTATTCCATCTGAAGGAAGAACTCGGGATCTGCATGATAATATGTGACGTAAAGCTGTAAAACTTAGGAAAGAAAGAAATGAATGAATGCGTGATTTTCCTTAATTCTTGGTAATGCATGGTATCATGTCTTAAATATAAAATAAGATCGAAGGACTGACTGTGAGACAGACAGGCGCACAGACGAACGGAAAGAAGAAAGGACGGATGAAAGAAGACTCTAAGTTATATATAAAGGCTGAATATAATACGTAGAAAAGCTACAATTGGCTACAATTATGTAGAATTTAAATTAAAAGGCATTGAGAAAAAATTATAATTAGATGTTTGGCGTGATAATTAGGAGCGTGATAGCTCAGTGGTTAGTACTCTTGCCTCTGATGCTAGAGGCCCCCGGTTCGATCCCCGGAAGCGTGGGTTATTTCGGTGTCCGAACACGCTCCATTGGCATCATTTGCAGGGATGAATGCCAAAAAGTGCGCCGTCCTTCGGATCGGGACGTTAACTGGAGGCCCCCTGTGCCATCTCTTGTGCAGGTTAACCCATTCAGTACCAGAAACCAGATCAGACGCCACAGAATGCGGCGTCTGATCAGAGCCTACACTGTTTGCAAAAAATTAAGCCATTTCCCGAATCAATTTTGAAGAAAACACAACCTGACATCCCTAAATTTCGAAATGGACTCCTGCATTATATATAAGGTGGGAGATTCCATTTGCTACAAAAGGGGTTAACGGGAACAAGACAATTCATCGACAAGACAATTCATCGACACGGGTTTTGGAGACAATTCATCGACACAATTGAAGACAACTCATCGACACTTTTTTGAAGACAATTCATCGACACATTATTATGTTGAAATTATACACTAGTTGATAGAATGAAGACACTGTTTTGAAAATAAAATTATCTTTTATCACGTTTATGATCAAAATAACGAATTTAGAAACATTTAATTCAATAGTTTGGCTTATAGACCCTTTTAACCGCATAAAAGAAAATGTATACGGAATTTGGTCAAATATTATTCAAAACTTTCATAATCAAAATAAAAAAGATGGCAAGTGAAGCTTGATTGTGAGTTACATGTATGTTTGCATTTTTCCCCTAAATTTTCAGCATTAAATAAGATTCTGCTCAAATCGAAACGATTCCAACGATAACGCCTAACGTTTATAGGCAGAAATATGAAAAGTAAACATAATCCCATTCAATACCATATACCCCAAAACGTGTACCCTGGCAAACAGTGTAGGCTCAGCTCAGACGCCGCAGAACGCGGCGTCTGATCAGGGCCTACACTGTTTGCAAAAAGTTCAGCTATTTTCCAAAACAAATTTAGTTGAAAGCACAACCTGACAACCCTACATTTTTAAATGGACTCATGCTATATATAAGGAGGAGGATTCCATTTGGTACAAAAATGGTTAAACTGAACTTTTACCCCTAAAGTGGGATTAATCAAGGTCCATCGCATAGGCTTATTATCTAGATGATAATTCACCGACACGGTTTATATCTCATGATCAGAATTATGTATCTAAATGCGAATTGTACAAATCTCGAGGCTAAATTATCCTTCAACTCCAGTGGTCGTACTATCAATACTGCCACTACATAGCACTCAGCACCCTAAAAGCTACATGCTATCCTCAACTACTTTGAGACAGCTCCCCGACAGTCACTGTTTTGCGACATCAAATCAGACGAGGCAAACTAATGCGGTTAAAATGGTCAATAAGCCAAAAGATTGAATTAATTTTTTCTAAATTCGTAATTTTGATCATAAATGTGATAAAAGATAATTTTATTTTCAAAACATTGTCTTCATTTTATCAGCTTGTGTATAATTTCAACATAATAATGTGTCGATGAATTGTCTTCAAAAAGTGTCGATGAGTTGTCTTCAATTGTGTCGATGAATTGTCTCCAAAAACCGTGTCGATGAATTGTCTTGTCGATGAATTGTCTCGATTCCGGGTTAACGACCCCTACCGTAATTACATGATTACTGTGTAGACTTTCAATCCTGCAAACCTGGTGTGTATGTAATGTACAACTGCGAGTGATGGTCAAATGTGACCGATTGCAGTTTTGGTAAAAAGAAAGAAAAAGAAAGAAAGACAGTTTTATTGCAATCATTTTTAGTAGGCCTTCGCAGAGCCGAACTTTGTTTGCCGCTTTGCCCGGCGGGCGGACTTATCACATGAAGAACATCATTAATTGACATATTGGCTCATTAACAATTTGTTGACCCAAAGTTGCAGACATGAATTCAAAAACTTTAACATAATGAAAACACACCTATACAAACACATTGTAAATTTTACCGCCGAAAAAGGAAAAATTTAAGATGAAAAATTGTAATATTTTTCTAATTTTCAAAATATAAATTGTGCGTACATGAGTACCCACAATCTATATTTTAGAGTAGAATTAAGAAAAATAAGGTTACCCCTATAAACTCCAGTTTTACTATAAAAAGTGTGTTTAAAAAGGGGTAAAACTTATTTTTTCTCATTTCTTCTCTAAACTAGAACAGATTGTGGATATTCGTTACAACCAGTTCTAACAAGTAAACACAGTCTACATTTTGAGCAGTAATAAGAAAATAATAACCAAATTTATCATCCTAAATTTTTCTCTTTTTTTTTTTTTTTTGGGTTTAATCTGCAAAAGAAATTTCAGACTTTTGGGAGAAAGAAAAGGCTAAAAATCAAAACTGAAAAAAAAAGAAAGAAAAGGCTGAAAATCAAAACTGAAAAAAAAAAGCAGAATAACAAATGAAATAAATACTGCACACCACAAATATCAGCAATTACTATAAGAAAATGAGAAATCTAAAGATATGACAATTTCAGAATTAAAAGAAAAAAATAAGACTCTTGGGATTGTAACAAAATTAAGAATACGCGAAAAATTGATTTCACTGATTAAGGTAACCTTGAAAGAGAACCAATAGGGTTCGCCGGTCATCCGGGTACTTTCGTTTGTCACGTGATAGCAACGAGCACGCGGGTGAATACAAACGCCATTTTGAATAAGCAAATAGTGTAAATAAAACCCAAGTCACTAGCATATTTCTTACAATTTTGATAAAACATGCCAAAAATCTGTAGTGCAGGTGGTTGTACAAATCATAATTTACAACTGGATAAAAAGCTATCGTTCTATCAGTTCCCAAATGGAGAAAAACATCCAGAGAGACGGTCTCGGTGGATAAGGGCCTGCAGTCGCCAGAACGCTTATGGTTCAGACTGGATTCCTACATCAAAATATGTTTACATGTGCAGTGAACATTTTATAACAGGTAATTGATTCACAATACATTATTCTTTGGGCCATGCTTTGTTGATAATGAACTGAAATTGTCCTTTCTATTGGTAAAATTGTCTGTTGATTTCTCTCTAGTGCTCGTATTTCTCCCTTTCAACAACATTTCTGCACTTACCGAGGCGATCCCTTGGAACATCACCACAGGTGTTGGATGGGTGACTAAATTTAGAAATTGATTGTAATTAACTTTAAAGTGTAGAAAAAAAAACTCCTTACTGGGGGTGCTAAAGAAGATGAACAGGAGTCCTAAAATGAATGCCTCTGATCTAAAGGTCAAAACAACAACAATGTCTTTAGACTGTGTGCCTTGTAAATGAACTAACAAACTAGCCTGTCCCCCTAGCCTTGGCATAACCTCGGATCTGGGTTCACACTATTTGCAGAAATGACATATGACATGCAAACAGTATGGACCCAGATCAGATGAGCAGTCTGATCTGGGTCCACACTGTTTGCAGAAATGACTTAAATCTACCGGCAGTCAACGATTTTTTACAGACAAACAGTGTGGACTCAGATCAGACAGCTCCTCTTAGCAATCTGATCTGTGTTATTTTGACAATAAACAGAATGTCAAACCTACCTTGACACTTGGATAGAGTATATTTCCCGAGTCCATGACACCTCCGAATACACAACACTTGACACTAGTCCGTAGACATCGGTTATCAAGCAGCTGTTATTTCACTAAATGGAAATTTCCCGCCTCGTTATTCTTTACTTTTAATCATTTTTACTTACAGTCACATGCATTTTCAGGTTAAAAAAAACGATTTTATTCAATGTAATTGATAGCGATCTAAAGGGTAATTGCCGGTCGCTCTGTTATTGTTTTCACCTCAAAAATGGCGGCCTATCGGTTGCTACGGGCAGTGACGTCACGCCGGCGAACCCTATACGAGTCCCACAATAAACACAGTTTATGGTCAGGCGACCGAATATCTTAACCCATCAATGGCAAAGGAATCCATCCAGGTATAAAGTTTATAGTGGTCCATTTCCAATGTTTGGAGTGTTAAAACTATTTCTTATCTTTGTCAAAAGTTTCACAAAAATATGTAGAATAAGCAACCAGTGTAGACCTTGATCAGACACCAATTTCTGTGGAGCATTATATCGCTTACACTGCTTGCGAATGCCTCCCAAAAGGGACGCTTGGCATATATGGGTCAAAACTTGTTAGTTAAATAGCTTACAGCAAATAAGACAGTAGACGACTCAGTCATAAAATATCACTAATAGGGATAACATACCCATGTTAGATTATAGACCATTTTTCAGGATTTGCCTGATGGTAATTTGGGACGTTTTCCTAATTCTTTTCAAAAAGTATATTGTGGGCACTCGTTATCCAGCAAAAACGATTTTTTTTTTTCAGATAAAAATCGTGATATTTTTCATATTTGTGATCAAAATATACATTGTGGGTAAGCGTTAGAACTGCCTCGGCAAGGCAGTTTTAACGAGTACCCACAATCTGTTTTGAAGCAGAAATAAGAAAAATAACGTATACCCTGTATACCCCAGTTTTACTATATTATTGTGGTCAAAATTATATAGGCATGATTGCGTGATGTGTGCCCATTTTAACCCTGGTCCTGCAGAACACGACAGCCCCAACATTTACAAACAATGCATGTCCCGATTAATCTGATCAGGATCTACACTGTTTACTAGTACACATATTCGATCGGTTTTAGCTCTGCAAGTACGCTCTGTCTGGACAGGCTTAGACCCTCTAAGAGGTTTACCTGTACTCGTGTGCGGTTGGTTTCAGCTCTGCATGGAAGACTCATGCAGCCCATCTATTTCTTCAAGTCCTGATGGGCGGGGCCCAATTGTGCTGTGATTCTTCTCTAAAATGCTAAAGGAATACGTGCAGACACAGACTAGACAATATAGCAGTCCGATCAAAGTCTACAAGAATGATGAAAATACTAGGTGGTTGAATCGGCCGCTGATGATTGTTTGAATATTGAGATAATAATAATTGTCATATAATAATCAATAATTGCCCTTCTTAACTTCTGACCTGAGCTTATGACACTTTTTCATGTTCGACTCATCTGAGCATGAAATTAATAGTGTTTATAAATGCTTAAGTTTTGTATGGGCTGAAGCTGTCTATCCTCCCATTACGAAAACACCCCTATTCATATATTATTGATATTTCTCAACTTTTTGGATAAAAGATTGATATTTTTCACACATCTACTTAAAACATAGATTGTGGGAACTCGTTAGAACTGCTTCATCGAGGCAGTTCCAATGAGTACTATACCCGTAAACTTTTTTTGTGTGTGTGTGGCGGGCGATGGGGGCTGCGCAGAATAAGAAAAATAATGTATACCCCGGTAAACCCAAGTTTTACTCTCTAAAAATGGGGTTTAATGGGGTCAAAATTACAAAGGGGTGTTTTCGTAATGCAAAATAATGTTGAAATGTTGAAATTGTTGGTATCTTTACATTTAGTAACGGGATAAATTACATGCCCATGGCAGTTGAGTAATGCAAAAATACGTTTCAATATCACGACCCACGATTTTGGGTAAATGCATGTATTTTGCACCCTGAAATGAAGTTTGTCACTAAATTAAACCATAGGGGCTTGAGTCATGAAAAAAAAAATTTTTTTTTTTTTTTGGTACTATATTAGAGAAAATTTTTGTTTTTCATTTTTTTTTATGAATCAAGCCCCTATGATTAAACCGAAGGCAAGGCACCCCTGAACATTAACGAACAAATAATCAGTTGGTGATTATAGGATTATATCCTACGCTGGACAGGTAGGAGATAGAGAGAATCCGATAACTGCGAAAGTGACTCTAAGGGAAATAACTTCATTTTTTTGCCAGCGGCTTATTGCGGCTTAATGCATATTTGTCTCCCATACTTATCTGACGAAGATTGTTCCAGATGAACGTTAAATTTGTCTTTTTATTTATCATTGATTGATTATTAACAATAAAAATGCTTTTTTAGTCAATTTTCATGTTGTCGGACATTTAGGGATGGCGGACACTTAGGGATGCATGGGGCACCCCGAAATGTCCGACAAGAAAAAAATTGAAGTTAAATTTCGAATATTTTCAAAACAAATTTTTTCGAAATTTTCACTTAAAATGTCATAATTGAACATTCCCCACCGTTTCCAACAATTCTGCGAGAAATTAAAATTTTGTCGGACACTTAGGGATGTCGGACGTTTAGGGATGCAACAAACGTACGCCGCATATAGCGATAAGTGACGCGATCGAACACGAACGTGATAGCAGGTCAGTATTTCTCCAGTTTTTTTTTTATCGAAGTGTATGATAATTCAGTGAAAGCATGTCGTCACTGATACATTCATGTATATTTCTAACTAAAACAAATGGTCAAAAACAAATCTACCAGGGCTACGAACTCTGTCAAAGGAAAAAGGAGTTAAATCTCCGACTACCTACATGCGAACGCCGAATTTTGTAAAAGTTTGAAACTTTGCAGTATAAACATTAACGGTATAAGAGGAAAAATACTTGACTTTTCATCTTTCCTCGATGCTCCCCAACCACATATTGTGGCTAATCAGGAAACAATGATTGACAGTTCAGTTATGACTTCGGAGCTTTTCCCTGAAACTTGTGATGGGAGTTTTGGGTTAATTGTATCGATTCATGATCATTGCCTTCACTTCCATTTTGTGAATACAATGTCTACAGAAAGGATAGAAACACACATGGCGGCGGGCAGATGTTGCTCGTTCAAAGAGACATCTCGCATATGTCATTCATGGAACTGGAA
This sequence comes from Lucinisca nassula, assembly GCA_963580285.1. Classification (NCBI taxonomy): domain Eukaryota; kingdom Metazoa; phylum Mollusca; class Bivalvia; order Lucinida; family Lucinidae; genus Lucinisca; species Lucinisca nassula. Next base: position 102,223,508 of record OY757023.1, on the reverse strand, counting down.
ATTGACTCAGAATCTGTTTGGGTCCCATCTTCTAGTCCTTTCCGCGACAACGCCTTTTTAAAGAAGTCACAATTTATTTCAAGTTGGGAAAAGTAAGACCAGCATTTGCCAGCCAGATAACAGGCTGAACATTAATTTATTCTTCACACTCTTAGGTTGGGTCCAAATCTGTAATTGCCCCATGATTTGCATGAGTTTTAAGAACGGTTCTAGGTTGCAATAATTGAGGTTTAATCAATAACTTTTCCTGAATTCCGTGTATTATAAAACAAAAAGAGTAAAAGGCTTATTGGCAGATAAGATAACAGTATTTCTCCGGTATCAACTTTTTATAGACCCAATTTTAGACAACATTCCCTTTTTCCTCAGTAAAACTACTTTCCGTCTTAGCTGTAGTCCGTTCACTGTTTTTGCTATAATTCGTACACTCATTTGGCAACAGCTCATATAGACCGTACACTAAGGTTTTTTTTTTGTTTTACCTAAATATCGATAGAACCAAGAGCAGTTGTGAAGTAATACTTGGTTTGCAAGTACTTATGCAATATAATTGATATAACAAAGCAAATATTGATCCTAAATAGTTTCATTTTTGTTTAAAATACAAATTTCGAGGCAGAAATGTGAAGTTCTTGAAAATTATCGGTGATTCGACAGGTCATACTGGTAAATCGTAATATATACATTATTTTCCTGATTATTTCACATAGTCAGATATGCAGCAATGCACAAAGAATTTCACCGATATAACCTATTAATCAAATCTCATATAATGCGAAAAATAACAGGAGAAATACTGACATTAAACATTCCCACGCTTCACTAATCGCTATAACCGGTGTACGTTAAAACACGGTGTTTCTAATCCGACAGTTAAACCTGGTCGTGCAGTAATGCTATGCCTAGCAAATCCTATTCATTTCCTGTATATTAACTGAATGGTATTTTTTTCTTCTTTTGTATTTCAGCTGCAACCAAACAGCAGTGCTATAGAAACTTGCAGTGGTATAGAGACATACAAATGGCGAATGTTTCAAATAAACGGAAGTGCCGTCATGCCAGTTAACATCAGCCAATCAGATTCTTGGTCGCTGTCGATTCCAGCAATGACACTTTCTCCTGGTCTGTACGTTATTGTGCTTGAAATTGAATTCGCAATCTCCACTACTAGTTTCACTTACGACGAAGATTATATGTACTTGCGTGTCATGCTGCCTGAGTTAGTAGCAACCATAAAAGGAGCCACGGTGAGAGAGTCAAATGGCAGTGAAGTCATAGTTTATGACGCCAGTGGATCACGTGATCCGGTAACAGGAACTGTCGTCACCAATGACACAATAACAACGTTGTGGTCGGTATTGAGCATCTCGGGGCTTAGCTACATCGACACTATCAATTGTATAGCGTCGTTTCCATGCTGTTCATTGCTAGAATCTGGTTCCGTCGCTTGGCACAATATTTCAGATCATTACGCGTCGAAATATTTGTATCTGGATACAAGTGAGTTTCCTAGCAATACTACAGTATTTGTAATGTTCACTATTTCAAGAGGATTTCGAGTATCATCTGCTATACAGTCTCTCTACATCAGCTCCAGCGCCAGGCCGATGTCGCTCAGGTAAGTCGACAATATACAGTTAATAAGTGGTAGTGGTCTTTAAGACCACTTTTGAACATTCCTAAACTTAGGTGGGCCTTTAATAGAGGCCACTGGGCATAGAAAACACAAAGAAAGAAGAACTGAAAACTGAAGATATGTTTTTAAAACAAAATTAGTCTTGATTTTAGCTGGTCTTAAAAGGGGGCGTTTTCTGTTGTATCATATTATATGCTTGGCCAAGCATATGTGCTGCCGGGAGAAAGGAGTGTGACTATTTGTGGATTTCTCCAATTATGTGGCAAAGTCACAGATACGATAGTCACACCCCGTTGTCCCGGCAACATATATGTTTGGCCGATGCATGGCGAAGCATATATGTTACAATGGTGTCAGAAGTGGGCTATTGTCTGCCGATTTTTAGATAAGAAATTGCGGTTTGTGAGGCAATATCACATTATGTTACGATCTAGGCATATTCCGCAGTACCTTTGAAGGGTTTCATTTTGCATCTAAGTTTTATGACTTAATCTTAAGGGCTACACATTGTAAATATGGGGTGGCTTATATAGAGGATCTTACACGAGTGGTCATTTCATATGATATTTATGAAACGAATCTTAGGCGAGTTTCATAAATATCATACGAAATGACCACGATTGTAAGATTCTGTTTATCATATGGCCACTTTAAATTGGATTTTATGGCCTTAGAGTTTTACAATTTTTCCACAGAAAATGCATTGTTGACATGGAGGTCGTCATGACGTTACTTAATCCCGCCAAAGTGTTATTACACGCGTGATTTTTATTACACGACGCTATCCACTGCTTATCAATGACGTCATGTGATAAGTAAACTTATTAATTTCAAAGCTTTGAAACTTTCCTAATTAAGTTGTCAACCTATGATTTATACAGTTCATACATGATACCTGAGTACGTTCAAGAAGTCGTTAATTCGGGGTTCTTAATTCTTGCGTTGATGAGCTGCGAGATCCGTATATCATGCATTTTCCATGATTAAAAAAAACAGGTTCTACATTAAGGTTTCAAACCCCAAATTAACAAAATCGCGAATAACATTAATATCAGTTTTGATTATCATACTTTGAAATTTGTCATAAAATTTCATAACGCCCAATAGGTTCTCTCGTAAGTTCTGATGCCGTAACATAAATCATATATCATGTAACGTGTGATATTAATGTCAAATGAGCCAACGCACTACAAAACTTACAATAAGACATGAGTGCCCAACGAAGACTCAGATCAGCCTGCGCATCCTTGTTGTCTAACCAGAGACTTCTCTTGCTGCATGAAGGAACATTGGGCCCTTGGCTATCCTAAGAGCGCACAACGAAGACTCTGATCAGACTGCGCGGATGCGCAGGCTGATCTGTGTCTTCGTTGGGCGCACATGTCTTATTGTAGGTTTTGTCATCTGCTGGCTCAAATTAGTAATTCAAATTGCTGTCAATGAATTGATCTATAATGTACAATTATACCTGGTTTTGACAAATGATCGGAACATTTCGTTAACGTCCGGTACGTTAAGTTCCATACGTTAAGTTTGGTGAATATTAAACATAGATTAATCGCGCTAGTTTAGTGGTGTGAAACACTTGATTACTATTCTTTTAAATACTTAACGTCATGCTTGACGTCCTGTTGTGAAGTTATTTGGTCTATTTAACGTAACTTGTAGACCTCAATATATATGAACTAACGTTTTAGTTAGTGTTAAATTAATAGTGGAATAGTTTTGTCTATTCAACATCAGAGTTTACGTTAAGGATCATGGATAAGTCGATAGAGCAAGGGCGCGCGTTAGGCTACGGAGATAAGGAATTACAATAATGGGCTAAGGACCAGTAAAATAAAAGTGAAGGCAATGATCAGGAATTGATATAATTAACCCACAGTTCCCATCAGAGACACCAAAGGGAAAGAAACACAAACATGAACTAACTAGACCCTAATGGAAACATCGATAGCGGAAAGCAACAAGAAGAGTTACTCTCCCACAAAATGGCCAGTTGGCTATCGGAAAACAAAACGATAAAAGCGATACACACACCCAAAGACTAATTTGTGTTGAGAATTAACGACACGTCTTTGAAGATCATTTTGTGTTGGAGCAAATTCATTCCTTTAAGAGTTGATCCCTTTTTACGGAGGTCATAGCTTAGATATAGGGGACAGGGAGTCCCGAAAGTTGTCTCCCTTTGAAATATGGTGAAAAATATGGTGGGGTCATATATTGTATTCAAACAAGACAACATCACACATAGAATAATTAGTCGATGTTTGCAAAATAAAACATACTCGCGAAATTTACGGCCCCCGCCCATCGGGGCTTGAAGAAATATATGGGCTGCATGATGCTTCCACGCAGAGCTGAATCTGACCCACACACGAGTACTGGTAAACCGCTTAGAGGATCTAAGCCTGCCTAGGTAAAGCGGTGTGAGTGTCGGACCGTCCATGCTTATAAACCCGATTGGTTTCATTGGGTGACAGGGCTTTAGATGTCATTTCATCTCATTGTCGGGTAAAAGTCCCACAAAATTAGAAGAAACGTCTCCAAAATGACCTTTACAGTGTTGACGGGGACGTTAAACCTCAAATCAAACAAACAAACAAACTCGCCAAATTTAAGTGAGTTACGGTACAAGTGTATTTATGCTTGTTTCAGTTGCCTGTACAACTGCCCAGCATCCACCTATGGCAAGATGGCATACGATAAACTGGAACTAGATCTTTCAGAAGAAGGTCTCAATGCCAAATACAAATGGTCGGCAATGAGGCTAGAAAACAACAGCTTTTCGGTTGACGGTGGTCTTGCGGAAGAACTAGGTAAGTCTTTACATTTCAGTATATGCTACATGTATTAAGAAACATATAAATTAGATCCAAGTTTTTGTTCTTTTTAAATACTTCGTTAATGATACTATCGGGCCCATGTTGCTGTTGTGCACATGACTACCGCTAACCAGTTAACCCATTTTGTACCGGAAACTCCAAAACGAGAACCCATGGCAAACAGTGCAGGCCCAGATCAGACGCCACAAAACGCGGCGTCTGATCAGGGCCTACACTATTTGCAAAAAGTCCAGCCATTTTCGAAATAAATTTTGAAGAAAACACAACCTGTCACCCCTAAATATCGAAATGGACTCCAGCCATATATAAGTAGGAAGATTCCACTTGGTACAAAAAGGGTAAAAGTAAACCGCGCGAAAATAAAGGAATTTGTGTACTGTTTAATAAACTGGGCGCAAAATAAAAATGTTTTGTATACTGTTAAATGAGCTGGACGCAATGAAAATAAACGATCTGAATGTACAAGATAATGTGTTTTAATACTGAATTGGTTAATTATACATCATATGTGCCTATGGTCCCCAAAATAGGTCAATTAAAAACAGTGTAAACCCAGATTAGAGGTCACAGAACGCGGCGCGTCTGATCAGGTTCTACAGTGTTTGCTTCAAGTAAAAGGGTTTAACTGTTAAATAAACAGTCTAAGTCTTAGTTCTTCTTGTAGGACTTAAAATCTTCCTGCTCATCTGTGATTCGCGTGCATCACGTGACCAAGCCTGTGCAATTGACAACCCTGTAAACCTCACCTTTATAACCATGTAAATCTCACTTTATGACGGGAAACGTAGACTTACAAACAAAGTCAATATTTTCCATAGTTTTGTCTAAACCAAATTGTGGGTGCTCGTTAGAAACGCCTCATTGAGGTGGTTCTAATGAGCACCCACAGTCTGTATTTGAAACAGAAATAAGAATAAATATACTACTTATTTTCATAAGAAATGCAATAAAATTCCTTTTTATTACCGCCTTTAGGACTGTTCTACAGTGGAGTTTAAGACCATTTTTGAACAGTCCCAAATGTGGTCTCTTATTAGGAGACACTGACTGTAGAAAATACAAAGAAAGAATATTAACTGGAACCTTCTCAATAAGCCATTAAAATCAGATTTAGTCTTAATTTTAGATGGTCTTTATAGCGGAATTTTATTGTATGCTATATCAGCCCCCACCCAAAGGGGCTTGAAGAAATATATGGGCGGCATGGTGCTTCCACGCAGAGCTGAATCTGGCCCGCACACTAGTACTGGTAAACCGCTTAGAGGATCTTAGACTGTCCAGGAACCGCGGTGCGAGGCGGACCGTCCATGCTAATAAACCCTATTGTTTTTATTGGGTGACAGGGCTTGAGATGTCATTTCATCTCAATGTCGGGTAAAAGTCCCACAAAATTGGAAGCAACGTCTCCAAAATGAGCTTTTACATTGTTGACGGGGACGTTAAACCTCAAATCAAACAAACAAATACTGTATGCTATTTTAGAGACATGAATCCTAAGCATGATACGGCACCACATGGATGTTTTTTTTTTTTTTTTTGTGTGTGTTTTTTTTCAGCTACCAGCAACAGGACAATGTATGTATCCAAAAGCGACATCAGTGAAGGCGCTACCTATATGTTCAGTGTGCTGATGACCGTGGTCCTAGATGGGGACAAGTATGAGACCCGGGCCGGGTACATGAGAACTGTGAATTACCGCCCGTATGGTGGTACATGCAGTATAAACAAACTTTCAGGTATCACAATAACAAGACCCGGTTATGATCACTATTGAAAACCCCACTATCCTGCCAGGCACATGACGTAATTGTGAAGTCACACCAACGTCAGTATAACGTAATGACATTTATGCAACGTCACATCTACGTCGTCATGACGTTGCACCGACGTTGATTTGACATTGCCTTAGCGACGTGTGCCTGCTGGGTATATTTACGTTGTGATTTGCTGGTGTATATTCTTTTCTTCAAGAAGGGCAGTTGTCAATTTCTGACGAGGGCATGTGCAGTGTAATGAATATGCCCATCACGAAAACACGTCAGTATAATTTTGACCCCTTTGAACCCCACTTTTATATAGTAAAACTGGGGTTTCCGGAAGTATACCTTATTTTTTCCTATTTCTGCTCTAAAATATAGATTGTGGGTACTCGATGAGGCGGTTCTAACGAGTGCCCATAATCTATATTTTGAGCAGAAATAAGAAATATATCACAATTTTTCATCATAAAATTTTCATTTTTTCGGCGATAAAGGTGGCAATGTATTTGTATAGGCGTGTTTGCGTAATGAGCTCCCGAATGATGGTGCTTCGGATTGTCAGAAACAAGTCTACTAGGGAAATCTTGGAAGACCCCAACTTCAGAGTATATGATATCTCAAACCTCGCCCTTAGTTCCGATGTTGTTGCATTATACGGCGATTCTAATGATTACACACAACATACCTTTTCAAGTTGACATATATATGGATATCGGGAGCTATTGGCATATACATGTATTCCTATAGTTTTTTCCTTCTTATTGTAGATCGAACAGATCAGTCCTCACTATTGTTACTTATGTTCTTGGGCTGATAGTAACCTCAGTGGTTGAAACTAACCCTCTCTCGAACAAATTGTATTTGTCGCAAAGGTTTTTGAGTTACTGAAGTTCGACGGTAATTGAGCAGGGGAATGACAAAATCAATAAGAAGACATGCGATCAGCGAAGACACCGATCAGCGCGATTGCACTGTAAGATCAGAGTCTGCGCTGTTCGTAACCTTGGTTAGTCTCTCTGGCCTATCCAAAGAGTGGTAAGGGAAACCTCTGGCCTTACTTTGTGGTTGCACAGCCTGATCAGAGCCTTTACTGTTCTGACAAAATTTTGTTGTAGGTTTTCTTATGTCATGGCTAGTATTGGTGCCTGGGTAGTCTAGCTCCTAGACCTTGATGTCATATTTACCAATGACCAACCTTCCTGGTGTTATTATCAAATATCTTTAATCTTGTCTCAGACATCAAGGATACTGATAAAACATATTGCTACCAGAGAGGGAAAAAGATGAAAAAAAAAAAATTTAGAAGAATATTACTGATTACTTTTAAAATATGATATCCGACTAGTAGCTAGTCTAGTGCCTTGGTTGTTCATTTTCTTTAACCCGGTAAGATGCCTGGAATATTACACTAGGAAATGTCGTCTTCTGAATCTTCTTGCAAACTTTTCTTGCAAACACATTTATGCATAAATATTCAAACAGTGTGGTCCCTAATCAGACTGCAGGAGCAGTCTGATCTGGGTCCACACTGTTTGCAACTTTTGAAGTAACCAGCAGACAACAAAACAGACGGCAATTGTCGTGACTGGCATCTTAAGGGTTAAGAAACGTTTTTGTTTTCACATAGGGTATGCAACAGTAGAACGTTTCAAAGTATTATGTGAAGGTTGGAAGGACGAAGGGGAGAGGACAAGCCCTGACCCGATGATAGACACTGGTAGCTCGTTATTGTATGCCATAGTCCAGTCTACAAGAGATGCTTACATTGAAGAAGAAACGCTACTCGTTTCAGGTAAACAGCTTTATACATAGAATAAAAACTTTTGTAAGCCTACCCAGGAAGAGGGATGCGAGCGGACCACTCCTTAAACCCTATCGATGTCTATGAGCGGAAGGGCTTGAGATGTCATTTGAGCCCCGCCAAGCGAATTTGTGTCTTCGAGCATTCCGTCATGACAAATTTTAACTGCGCATGCCAAAGCATTCAGAGGGGCCAGGGATATGGCTTTCTGTCTGAAGGTTCCTCTTGATTCACTGCTTGTATGAGCGAGCAGCGAAGGTTCTTGCGAGACTGCGCGGATGCGCAGGCTCGCCTGAACCTTCGCTGCTCGCATAGGCGATAAGTACCAAAATCGCTTGACGGGGCCCTTTTCATCTCAATGTCTGGTAAAAGTCCCACAAAGTCGGAAGCATCGTCTCCAAAATTACCTAAATAGTCCTGACGGGGACGTTAAACCTCAAACCAAACAAACAAATACATAGATGAAAGGTTTTATTTTTATTTTCTTATTTTATTTGGCGATCATTTTTGCAGTTTTGATTGTCAAACAAGTTCAGCAACGGTTTAGGTGAGAAGCTCTGCCAACTTCTCAAGAAGGGTTCATACCTCAGGGGTACACGGGAAGAGCTGTAATTAGATTTCAAGTTTTCAAATTTATGCAAAGTTTACCATTTTCGCAAGTTCCACCTTGATGTTTTGAGTTTTGATTTGACGATTTGTCGTCTGTTCAGTGTTTGCCTGAAGGATATAAAGTAAAATTCCGCTATTAAGACCACCTAAAATTAAAACTAAACCTGCTTTTAGAAGCTTATTTGGTAGGTAACAGTTATTCTTTCTTTGTCTTTTCTGCATACAGTGTCCTCTGGTCAGAGACCACCTTTTGGACTGTTCAAAAGTGGTCTTAAAGACCACTTTTGAACAGTGCCAAAAGTGGTCTTAATATAGGAATTGTTTTGTATATGTGGTTCATTCAAATATATGTGCACCTTCGGAAGTGAAACAAAAAAATAACGTCGACTAATGTTGTATATTTACATTTCCAGTGCAAAGTCTAATGTAAACCTATAGAAAACAATTGCGTTCATACTTCCATGAACGCATCGAATCACATGATTTTCAGTGACGTTAAATGACGTCATTCTATACCATTGTTCTCTACGGGCGTTGATGACGTCAACGCTGATCCATTGTTTGTAGAAAAACAGCGTGTAAATGTTTTTCAGCTTTAAAAGTTTGCCCTACAAGCATGTTTTCGCCCAGTGATGAGGGGCAAATAATGTAAATATAAAAAATAAACTTAATTTTTCTGCTTTTCATAAAAGTATGAACGACAGTGGGTCGCTAGCAAAGTTTACATGAACCCCTTCGGGGTTCATTTACTTTGCACGCGACCCACTGCGTTCATACTTCCATGAACTGCAGAAAAATAAATTTCATTTCTTAAATGATTAAGATTTTGATAATTAGAATATTGTCTCCACTAAAGGAACCGGCCCCGATAGCTCAGTTGGTAGAGTGTCCGCTCCGGGGAACGGGAGGTCACGGGTTCGATCACGGGCCGCGACATACCAAAGTCGTTAAAAATGGTACTAGCTGCTCCTCGCTTGGCACTCAGATTTACGGGGAAGAGCTAGGACTGGTCGACCCAGTGTCAGGATAATGTGACTGGGTGTAGTATCATGTAATGTGTCTGGGACATGATACTTCAGTGAGGCAGCACTATAAAAAGTGAGCATTGAGCTCCCTGTCGCAACCAGACACGTCGTGATATGACTGAAAAATTGTTGACAGCGACGTTTAACCCGAACACACACACACACACACACACACAGTCTCCACTAAAGGTTTGCTGACTGAAACCACAACTTTTGAACGCCAACACTCTAATGCTTTGTACAACGCGCTTCGTTGGATGCAAGGATTCATTATCTCAAAAACTCTAGCATAAGTGACAGAAATATTTAGTTTTTACCAAAATTGAAACATCTGAGTAGAGCAAAACGTATATAAGCCTAGAGGCTGGCTCCTTTTCGAGAAGCGGGCGGAGGTTCTTCTCCAGAATTTACTCGTTGGATGTGCTCATCAAAAATGAAAAAAAAAAAAAAAATGTCGTCAAAAACGCGGCACATCACGAAAACACGCCTATATAATTTTGACCCCCTTGAACCCCACTTTTATATAGTAAAACTGGGGTTTCCGGGGGTATACCTTATTTTTCTTATTTCTGCTCTAAAATATAGATTGTGGGTACTCGTTAGAACCGCCTCATCGAGGCGGTTCTAACGAGTGCCCACAATCTATATTTTGAGCAGAATTAAGAAAAATATCACACTTTTTCATTATAAAATTTCGATTTTTTTCAGCGATAAAGGTGGCAATGTATTTATATAGGCGTGTTTTCGTAATGAGTGCGTAGATTGTCTGAGTAAAATAGGCCTAACCGGAGACTAAGTCTGTTTCATTTAACCTTTAGGGAAATGGGAACACCTGGCAGATTTATCCGCCATTTTTCAAAGGGAGACAACGTTCGGGACTTCCTGTTCGCTGTTCCATAAGCCATGTCCCACTGAAAAAGGGGTCTACTCTTAAAGGAAAGAATTTTTTCCTTAGGAGCAAATCCCCCTTAAGAGTTGACCCCTATTGATATGGGAGACAAAAATACTTTTGCAGGAGTTGCCTCCCCTGAAGGCGTTTCCATTCCCCTTGAAGCAAAGAGTGAAGACCCAGATCAGACGCAGCGTGATATATTATGAAATATAACCAAACGTTTTTTATCTCAGTTCTTCAAACTTCATTATGTTTAATCTTTTGGTACAAGTTTGTTCGTAAAGGAAAACAAATGAATCTTTGCCAAGGGTTTATTTTGAGCTGTTATCTTGTGATGATGACATTTTTTGTCAATGCAATTAATTAATTGCGGCGTATGTAAACATATTATAACACGGGTCATTGGATTTAACAAAGGCGCAGCATTTTTTGCCCTACGTACTTTGTGCATACGCGAGAACACTGCCTGAATGGATTGCGTTCCTTTGTTATCCGATGGCGCCGTGAAAGTCATTGATATATTTAGTTTGAATTGAAAATCACGAGTCTATAAATGAAAGAGAGAAATAGAAATTGATTGATTGATTAGATTTACGGACACGTTAACCCTTGTGTACCATTTTGTGTCATCTCCCAGAGAAAGGGAGAAAGAGTTAGAAGAGCTTGTAGAGGAGATGAAAATGATGGAGAGAAATAGAAAGGAGCACCGATAGTTAATGACAGTAATTAATTTTTATCCAGATCGTTTTAAGATATAGAAACAAGAGGCTCAGTATACTATTAAGGGGAATGGATAGAGCTTCAGGGGAGGCAACTCCTTCAAAAGTATTTCTTGTCTCCCATGTCAATAGATGTCAACTTTTAAAGGAAGGCTGAGGAGCAAATTCTTTTCTTTAAAAGTAGACCTTTTTATCCGTCGGACGGAGCCTATAGAAAAGTAAACAGGAAGTCTGAAAAATGGTATCCCTTTAAAATGGCAGGAAAATATGCCGGGTGTTCCAGTTCCCCTTAAGGGGAATGGGAACACCTGGCAGCTTTTTCCGCCATTTTTCCACTGCTCGCATAGGCGATAAGTACCAAAATCGCTTGACGGGACCCATTTAGTCTGAATTTATTTTTTAACTTTTAGTCACACTTTCAATTTATTCTGGAAATTTTTATACCCCCTCACAGAAATTTTCTTAACGTTATTATGCTAATTTTATAATTTATTTATTTATTTTGGTCCAATCATCATCAGCCTTGCTCAGAATGATCATCATAACAATATCTAGGTTAGGTTCGAATATGGGTCCTGTTGGGTCAAAACGTAGGTCAGTATATCAAATCATAGAAAAACCTTGTTAACACTCTAGAGGCCACAGTCTTGGTCCAATTATCATTCGACTTGCCCAGAATGATCATCGTAATAATATCTAAGTCAAGTCCGAATATGAGTCATGTCGGATCAAAAAATAGGTCAGTAGGTCAAATCATAGAAAAACCTTGTTAACACTCTAGAGGCCACAGTTTTGGTCCACTCATCATCAACCTTTCACAAAATGATCGTCTCGACAATATGTTCGAATATGGGTCATGTGGGTCAAAAGTAGGTCAGTAGGTCAAATCACAGAAAAAAACTTTGTTAACACTCTAGAGGCCGCAATTTTATTCTAATCATCATCAACCTTGCTCAGAATGATCGTCTTGAAAATATCTAGGTCAGTTTCGAATATGGGTCATGTGGGGTCAAAAAGTAGGTCAGTAGGTAAAATCATAGAAAAACCTTGTTAGAACTCTAGAGGCCACAGTCTTTGGTCCAATCATCATCAAACTTGCTCAGAATTGTAATACCTTGGTCAGGAGGGGTATTTTATGAATAGAGTGGTACCTTTTACAAAGGGCCACCCCTTGTCAACATTGTTGGTTAGACTGAGTCTGTTCATCTCCGTCTGGTGCACTAGGACCTGACCCTCAATGTCCACAAGGTGCCCAGATAGTGACATACAGGCCAGCTCTTTATCGTCAAAGGGTTACACACCCCATCCCCCCAACACACACACCATGCGTCATTGTAAGTAAGACTGAGCCCGTTCATTTCCGTCTGGTGCAGTAGGACCTGACCCTCAATGTCACAAGGTGCCCAGATAGTGACATACAAGTCAGCTCTGTATTGTCACAGGGATCGCCCCCACCACGCCTACACACACACACCATGGGTCATTGTTAGTTAGACCGAACCCGTGCATCTCCGTCTGGTGCACTAGGCCCTGACCCTCAATGTCTACAAGGTGCCCTGATAGTGACATACAAGTCAGCTCTGTATTGTCAAAGTGATCCACCCCCCCCCCCCCCCCCACACACACACACCAAGAGTCATTGTTTGTTAGACTGAGCCTGTTACTAGGACCTGACCTTGAATGTGTCCACAAGATACCCAGATAGTGACATACAAAGTCAGCTCTGTATCGTCTAAGGGATCAACCCCATCCCCATTTCACCTTCACCATGAGGCATTGTAAGTTAGACTGAGCTTTTCATCTCCGTCTGGTGCACTAGGATCTGACCCTCAATTTCCACAAGGTGCCCAGATAGTGACATACAAGTCAGCTCTGTATTATCAAATGGATGGATACCGCCCCCCGCCTCCTTTTCACTCTGAGTTATTGTTAGGTAGTTAGAATGAGCCCGTTCATTTCCGTCTGGTGCACTAGGTCTTGACAGGTGCCCAGATAGTGGGATCTTATATTACATGCCATAAGGATCAGCTGAGCGATCCAGGGCCATCATGGCCCTCTTATTTGAATGAAGATCATGTATATTTTCCTTATTTCTAGTCTAAACAGAGATTGAATGTGCTCGTTAGAACAGACTCAATGAGGCGGTTCTAACGTGTACCCACAATCTATGTGTTTGCACCAAAATAAGGAATGGTAATAATTGCCCCTTAAACACCGCTTTTCTTCGTATAAAGTGGGATTTAGAGAAGCTATAATTTCATGGACTTGTTAACCTGATGCGAAGAGCACACAACGAAGACTATGAATAGAAAGCGCGGATGCGTAGACTGATCTGAATTTCAATGGGCGCACGTGTAAATGGCAGGAATATAAAATGACTGCAAATAGCCATTTTAACGTTTTTTGGCTATTTGCAGTTGACTGCAAATAGCCATTTTAACGTTTTTTTGGCAATCTGCAGTTGAATGCAAATAGCCATTTTAACGTTTTTTTGGCAATCTGCAGTTGAATGCAAATAGCCATTTTAACGTTTTTTTGGCAATCTGCAGTTGAATGCAAATAGCCATTTTAACGTTTTTTTGGCAATCTGCAGTTGAATGCAAATAGCCATTTTAACGTTTTTTTGGCAATCTGCAGTTGAATGCAAATAGCCATTTTAACGTTTTTTAGCTGTCTGCAGTTGACTGCAAATAGCCATTTTAACGTTTTTTGGCTATTTGCAGTTGACTGCAAATAGACACTTCCATTTATTTATTTTTATTTTTTGTGGGGTGTGGGGACTGGGGTGTCCAACTGATATTAGCTTACAGTTGGGCAGGCCTGTTGTCCTTGCAAAAGGTAAGGATAGAGGGGAAATGTTGTTTTTCAGTTTCAACACTTCCAATCATTTTCTTCTTGCTCATGTGTCCGTCGCTTTTCCCTCCTCTACTGTCTCTTCTTTTTTTTTCTACCTTTCTTTTGGAGGCACAAGGGTTGACATGGCGTTAAATATGTTCTAGAAAGGGTTATCCTTTGGAAGCAAGGAATACGTTACAGAACAGAAAAATATGGAGTGTACATTTTTTTCTTGGCCAGACTAGCTAGTTTCGGCCATTTAGGCCTCATCAATGACCTTCAAATATTTTCAAAATTCCACAATGGAATCAATGATTCCAAAGGACGAGAAAATATAAGCCCTACTAAAATCAATCAGTCTCAATTTATTTGTTTCATGTTTACAAGACAAGAGACGGATGTACATTTACATAAAACCGGGTGATCGTTTCGATGATGACAACACCAACCTTACTGTTCGAATCATTGATATCTTTGGAGATGCCGCAACAGTTACCTTTCATATGAGGGTAGGTATCTATTTATTTAATTTGATCACTTCATAGAGGATCTACAATGAGTGTTCATGTATTATTGAATTTATTAAACGAGTTGAGGAAAAGGAATAAAATGCGAGGCTTTGCCGATCATTTTATCCCTTTTCCTCAACGAGTTTAATAAAGTAAATAATACATGAGCACGAATGCAAGAATCTATTTATCACATGACATTTAAAATGTATTTTATTGACGATTGTTTACAGAAATGTCAATATTCCACCATTAGTAAATGCGACGTCGTTAAGGACGTCGTACATGTAACGTTGCGGGACGCATCTAGCTAATTTGCATATTAACTCCACTAGTGGATTGTCGAAAATATTACATGGCGTTATTACACTCTCAGACGCGACGTCATATGATAAAACATGTTCATGTAGTGACCTTATACACCCAACTTCTTGAGGTCGAAATTGGCTAGTCCATCACCAAAACACGCCTATATAAGGTTGACCCCCTTGAACCCCACTTTTATTGAGTAAAATTGGGGTTTACAAGAGTAAACCTTATTTTTCTTATTTTTGCTCTAAAATATAGATTGTAGGTACCCGCCAGAACCGCCTCGATGAGGCGAGTCTAAGGAGTACCTACAATCTGTATTTTGATCAGAAATAAGAAAAAATATCACAATTGTTCATCGTAAAATGTTCGTTTTTCGGCGGTAAAGTTTACAATGCACTTGTATAGGCGTGTTTTCGTGAGCCTGCAACCCCCACATATACAGAAAACGTGTACACTCTATAATTTTTAGTTACACGGTGTAGGCCTTATTTCCAGAGGATAACCCGTTTATAGTACTTCACTACAGCTGATGTCAATGGAATGCGTGACGGTTGTAAAAAGAAGTGAAGTTAATGATCAAGAATCGATGCAATCAACCTACACTCCCATCAGAGACACCAAAGGAAAGAAACACAAACATGAAACAACAAGATCCTAATGGAAGCACCAACAGCGGAAAGCCAAAGGACAGTTACTTTATCACAAAATGGGCAATTGGCTATCCATAAGAAAAAGATATAAGAGATACACACACTCAAACAAACCATATAAAAATAAATAGCGACAGAAGAACCGCATTGGAGCAGTCAGTGAAAAGAATGGGCTGTGAATGTGTGTGTGTGTGGGGGGGGGGGGGGCTTAAATCGATTTTACGCGGCCGAAAACCTCGCAAAAAGTGTTCCTGCCTTTCATAATACTGTAGATTATTTCCTTGTCCTATGGAGTCGTTGATTCCATTGTAAGATTTTGAAAATATTTTATATATAAATTAATTGCCAAGCCTAAAATAGACATATTTCGATGTAAACATCCATGCCATTCTCATTGCTATTAGTTAAACCAACGCTTTTGCAACATGGGTGAGCCTTTTTTTTGTTATAATTGCAATAATTATTTACTTCAGAATCAAAGTAACTTTACAGTCCGTTTGAAAACTAGTAAGAAAAGGTCACTCGGGAAAGCGGGAAAGGTCACAATCTAAGAACCATTGTTTTCTTTTAAAACTGAAATCAATGTGGACAAGTACTTTCCAGGCCAGACTAGCTAGTCTCGGCATATAATGCCTCATCAATGACACTTGGTTATTCCCAAAGTCCTAGATAATATAACCCTCACTACGACGAAGGGCAGTGAGACTTTTTACTGTCGCTACATTTATCTGTGTCCATTTCAAGCAGCCCGACAAATTATATATAAATTAATACGACATAAAGACACATCTAACAAATAACGCGCTGGTAACATTTCTTCAACTTCGAAGTTTTATAAACTTAGTAAATAAACAGCACTAGTGATGAAGTACGGGGGATCCTTTTACAGGCGCCACAACTGCACTTATCACCCGGCTGTCGCAAATAAATACACGAATCTTTAAAAATGAAGTAGCCTGCTTCCAAGAGGTTGTCTCATAAGAGGTACTCCTTCATTAAACACAACAGTCCTGTAACTGCGTCAGTCACCAAAATTTGGTTCGGTAATAGCATTTTTGTACATATGTGCTAATTTCCAAGAAATTTTTTTGCTAACCTGTTTCCAAAATGCTATACTTCTACATTTTCCAGAGGATCGTTGCACAAGTTGCAGGTTTAGTGGCTCAGCCTCTACGCGTGTTTCAGTACAGTTTTGGAGCCTGTCAAACGGCACCAAAAGATGCGTCCATAATCCGCTAGCATTGTTCTTGTTTTAATGTACTTCAACAGAAATGAGCAAACACAAGGAAGAGTATACGAATTTAAACTGACGAAATTAAGTTATTCATTATACTATGCATATTGTACATACAAATCGAGAAAAGAAAATGAGTTTTCTTTCCTGCAATATCCAGGTTTTGAAGATCAAAGTATAAGTAGAGGCAATGATCAGGAATCGATAAATTAACCCAAAGCTCCCATCAGAGACACCAAAGGGATAGAAACACAAACACGAAACAACAGACTCCAAAGGAAACATAAATAGCGGAAAGCCAAAAGGACAGTTACTTTCCCGCAAAATGGCCAATAGGCTATCCAAAATAAAAAAAATATAAGCGACACAAACACCCAAAGACAAACCATAACAAAAATAAACCGCGACAGAAGAACCGCCTTGGAACGGTCAGTGGAAACGAATTCCACTGGGGGGGGGGGGGGGAGGGCTTATATCAATTTTACGTGGCCACAATCCTCGCACTTACTTCCGTCGCGATTAAGACAAATAATTTGGTCAGTCCGCAATAAGGCCTCCTAAGGTTATTTCCATCTTATTACGGCTACGCATTTTGTTCGCCTGTTTCTTTTGACGACCAGGATAATTTACAGGGACATAAACCGAACCGCATATTAAGTGGGAAGAACTAGACTCGAAACATTTCAAAAAAGAAGTGAAGGCAATGATCAGGAATCGATACAATTAATCCACAGCTCCCATCAGAGACACCAAGGGAAAGAAACACACACATTAAAAAAATTACTAGACACTAATGGAAACATCAATAGCGGAAAGCCAAAAGGACAGTTACAAAACTAGACTAATATAAGGTAGTATGTTCATCATGTGATATAGTAGCAAGTCATGTCGTAAAATGTCTCCCTGCCCTACACCATAGTGTAGATTATCTAATTACTCTACTTGAAATTGTGTTCGATACCATTGTAACTCAGAGGTAACACACTCAATTTTGAGTTTTCTTTTGGAAAGGTTAACAACTTATCTGTTGATTATCATCAATTTTTCTGGCTGTCTGAGCATTACCATGTCCCATGATTACATTAAACAGCCAGGGGGCATTTTGTTATTTTTCGCATAGGAAGAAAAATAAATGCCACATTTGAAAGAATGATATAACATGATTTCTGCAATGTTACACGTTTAGCCTTTTAGTAGACACTTCAAGTGCATACCCTCAAAAAGTAGGAGCATCAAACTTAGGGACTGGGAGTAGCAGGATGTTAAAATTGAAATCGTTAGAAAATTTAGCGTCATGGTTTTTTATCGATGAAA
Organism: Lucinisca nassula; assembly: GCA_963580285.1. Taxonomy (NCBI): domain Eukaryota; kingdom Metazoa; phylum Mollusca; class Bivalvia; order Lucinida; family Lucinidae; genus Lucinisca; species Lucinisca nassula. The sequence goes on along the minus strand of OY757023.1, from coordinate 102,205,366 downwards.
TGGTTATTTAAATAGCAAAGCAATAACGACATGTATTGAAACATTGACTTTTCAAATATTGCTATGTTTCTTATTCAAAGAAGATAATTGGATCATTTAACAAATTCCATTCCCCATCATTAAACCTGGATGTAAGATTTTCGAAAAGCTTTATTAAGATTCATGGCTAATGGTCGGCTGCATGAAATGTTTATCTACGCATGTGGAGTGAGGACTTATATGCAGATCCTTTCTAGGTAACCCTGGAATAAAAAGCTGAACAAATTTCTGTTTTGCGATTGTGCAGCTGAATATTTGTTCAGAATGTCAAAAGTAACCTTATTGGGAAATATTAACCTGGAAACTATAACGTTTTTCTTTAGGTTTTCTAGCCGTTTTGTATCTTTGATGGAATGTTGAAAACAATTTAGGGTCGCTGAAGAGACCGAAATGATCGAAACAAGCTTGCCTGGCACATGCAGGCTTATACTTTATGGTCATGCCAGAAAGTGTGTGAAGCTCTCACCTTTCTTCTTGACAATATTTACATAAGATTTGGTACTAAGTCATTTAGGCAAGTTGTGGGTATTCCGATTGGTACGAATTGTGGAGGGTCTGTTTGTAGATTGTTAAGACTTCATAATGTCTCTTTCCGCTGCAAACCAATCTGAAATCATTGAAGCCTTTAGCTCGACTTCTAGATATTTGGATGATTTATTAAATATTGGCAATACTTATTTCGTTGGTTTGATTAGTCAAATTTACCACTCCCCCCAGAATTTCAGTTAAATAAAGCAAATTCTTCTGATACCGAGCCCCCGATTTTGGATTTACATCTATTGTAGATGAGTTTGTCTCCTGCAAAATTTATGATAAACGCGATGATTTTGGTTTTGAAATTGTAAATTTTCCCTTCTTGGATGGTGATGTTCGTGCGGCATCCTATGGCTTTTATATTTCGCAATAGATTCGATTTGCCAGAGTGTCTAGTCTATATTTTCAACACTCGTATTAAATTGTAAATTGCTAAACTTCTTTATCAGGGTTATCGGTAGCATAAATTACGCAAAGCCTTTTCAAAATTTTATAATTTTATAGACGTCCTTCCGATTTAATTTCAAAATTCAATGTTGGACCTACATCTCTTCTGCAACAAGGTCTATCGGAACCCGAATTGTATGGTGACTTAGTATATAAATTCAGAAAAATATATAATTGCAGTGACTTCAGCACCCAATTTCGTAAAGTCATTCTTCGATGTAAAAAGATTGGGTACAACATAGATGTTATACGACAGACTGCATGCATGGTAGTTAATCCAATCACGGTTGACAACTTTGCTTCCCTCTTTAATTGCACGCCGGTGGGTCAGACCTCATATTCTATGACGGTTCCAACGTAAACGCTTACTGAGAATAAGAGCGAATTTAGTTTTAGGTAATGATGGTTGGATGTGTGATTGTCTGACTCTGGTCGGGCCTATCGGAGTCTAACTGTTGGTTTTCTTTTGCTCCAGCATTTCAGTGGGTTCTTGCTGTCGAGTCATCTCTGTGGTTGTTGGATTTTTGTGTTCTCGGAGATGTTGCACTGATGAGTTAGGAGGCCTTCATGCGGACTGAACAAATTATTTTTCTAAATCGCGACAGATGTAAGGGCGAGAATAGCGGCCGCGTAAAATCGATTTAAGCCGCCCCCCCCCCCCAGTGGAAATCCTTTCACTGAACGTTCAAAGACGGTTCTTCTGTCGCGGTTTATTGTTGTTATGGTTTGTCTTTGCGTGCGTGTATCGCTTATACTTTTTGTTTTGGATAGTCAATTGACCATTTTGTGGGAAAGTGACTGTCCCTTTTGCTAACCGCTATTGATGTTTCCATTTGGGTCTAGTTGTTTCATGTTTGTGCTTCTTTCCCTATGGTGTCTCTGATGGGAGCTGTGGGTTGTTTGTATCGATTTCTTATCATTGCCTTCACTTCTATTTTAATGAGTCCACAATTTTCAGTTCTATGGTGCAATGAGGGATTTTTATACAGCATATTGCTATGCAAATTTTGTATATACGCACGGCAGAGCTGTGTGTCTCTAGTGGTCAGGGTTTATTCCCCGCCTTCCCAAAATGACCGGATGTTGTGAGTATAGTTGTCAACTTAAGGGGAATGGGAACACCTTCAGGGGAGGTAACACATGCAAAAGTATTTTTATGTCCCATGTCAACTCTTAAAGGACAGAATTTGCTGCTGAGGAGCAAATTCTTTCCTTTAGGAGTAGACCCCTTTTTCAATGGGACAGGGCTTATATGAAAGTGAACAGGAAGTCCCGAAATTAATTTCTCTTTGAAAAATGGCGGAAAAAATCTGCCAGTGTTACCATTCCCCTTAAAATGGAGTGATAGCAATACTCAGGAATCGATACAATTACCAGATACCTCCAGTCGAAGACACCGATCGGACAGAAGCACCAACATAAATGAACTTCATCGAAATAAAACCACCAAAAGCAGAAAACCAAAAGGACAGTTACTTTCTCCCAAAATGGCATAACGGCTGTACATAATTATTAGAATTAGACATTGGCATTTCACACCTGTAACGAATAACAATGAGAGTAATAAAAAGAAAACAGAAGCACCGCCTTGGCATGGTCAGTTTTATTTTTTATTCTGTGTATGTGTGTGGGGGCTGAGTGTGGGGAGGGGTCGTGATTAAATCGATTTTGCGTGGCCACAATCCTCGCACTATAGTCGTGTCATGTTTAACACTGTGAGGTATAAATGAAGAGCGCTATAACGGTTTTCTTTGGAAATGCCCCCGCCCATCGGGTCTTGGAGAAATAGATGGGATTGCATGGTGCTTCTGTGCAGAGCTGAATCCAACCAAATACTGGAAAGCCGCTAAGAAGCTCTTATTAAATAAGTTAAGATACTTCGAATCAGAACACAAAGCCTATCCAGATCATGAAAAATAGAGGTAAAGGCAATCATCAGGGATCGATACAATTAACCCACAGCACCCAGCCGTGACACCAAAGGGAAAGAAACACAAACATGAAATGACTAGACCCTAATGGAAACATCAATAGCGGAAAGCCAAAAAGGCAGTTACTTTTCCACAAAATGGCCAACTAGCTATCCAAAGCGAAACACACACTCAAAGACAAACCAAAAGAAAAATAAACCGCGACAGAAGAACCGCCTTGGATCGGTCAGTGAAACGAATTCCACTGGAGGGCTTATATCGATTTTACGTAGCTGATTTTATGAAGCCTGCCCAGGCAAAGACCGTTCCTAACGGTTTCGTTGGGCGTTAGGGCTTTCCTCGTCGTCGTTTTGTTTTTGATGTTTATGTTCTGGGTTATGTTGCACTGATGAGTTAGACAGCCTTCATGCGGACTGGGGGCGAGGTTGTGTCCACGTAAAATTAATTTAAGTCCCACATTAATATCTTTCTACTGACTGTTCAAAGGCGGTTCTTCTGTTGTGTTTTTGTTTTGTTATAGTTCTTTTTTGCATACATGTATTGCTAATATATTTTATTTTGTATAGCCGTTTGAGTATTTTGAGGGAATTTAACAGTTTTCTGTCCTTTTGGCTTTCCGCTTGTGACGTTTTCATTATGGTTGACTTGCCTTATATTTGTGTTTCTTTTCCTTTGGTCTCGTTGTTGAGAGGTATGGGTTAAATGTATCTATTCAGTATCATTGACTTTACTTCTTTTTATGCCCCCGCCATTCGAAGAATGGTGGAAAGGGCATATAGCGTTGCCTCTGTACATCCGGCCGTTCGTCCGCACTAACAAATGTATAGTTAGGTGGCTATGCAAATGGACAGAATCAATGTAAGTCTATGGGATTTATTCCGTTAGACACCGAAAATACTTCTTTTCTGTGGCTAAAAGTAGCCACTTAAGTATCAATCCTGCCAAAAATAGCCACATAAGTATACATCCGTGAGAATGTCCGTCCGTGCGTCCGTGCATCTGAAACTTAAACGCGGTCAATAACTTCCTTATTTATCGATGGATTTTAAAATTACTTGGCAGAAATGTTAACCATCATGAGACGACATGTCATGTGCAAAACAGAGGTCCGTACCTCCAAGGTCAAGGTCATACTTAGAGGTCAAAGGTCAAAAAAGGGTCGGAAACTTAAACGCGTCAATAACTTTCTTATTTCTCGATGGGTTTTGAAATTACTTTGTAGAAATGTTAACCATCATGAAAAAATGTGTCGCTTGCAAAACCCAGGTCCGTACCTCCAAGGTTAAGGTCATACATGTACTTAGAGGTCAAAGTCAAAAAGGGTCCGAAACTTAAACGCAGTCAATTACTTACTTATTTCTGGATTGATTTTGCAATTACCTTGAAGAGATGTTAACCATCATGAGACGATGTGTCACGTGCAAACCCAGATCCGTACCTCCAAGGTCAAGGTCATACTTAGCGGTCAAAGGTAAAATAAAATGGTCCTAAACTTAAACGCAGTCAATAACTTTCTTATCTCTGGATGGATTTTGAAATTACTTGGCAGAAATGTTGGCCATCATGAGACAATCTGCCTCCTTACCTCCAAGGTCAAGGTCATACTTAGATGTCAAATGTGAAAAAAGGGTCCAAAACCTACACGGTCAAGAACTTTTCATGGACGAATACGAACATAGACATATTTTCAGGCGGGGGCATCCGTGTCCTATGGACGCATTTCTAGTTTCAGACTGCTTCCTCCCTTTAGTGAGCACCTGAATGGTATTCATGCTTCCTATGTACTTATGTGCAAGTCCTATGCAATTTCAGTGATCCCAATATGAAATAAAAAAAATATAAATTGCACGATGAAACATAGATTGATGTTCTACCGCCACTTCATCATACTTTTTCTCCCACTGCTGTGATTGGAAACAGCTGTTAAAGGTCCTACCCAGAATAAGTCATTGACATAAACCTCATGTTTAACCTGTAGTCGTTTCTTCATTCAAAGTTCAATTCAAAACTGAGTCGAAGCATATAAAAACCGCCAAACTATTCCTATGCGACCAGCCAACAAACAGATCGTCCGCAAAATCTTCTTTATTGATGTGAATCGGCACTCATTGTAAGGGTTCTTCTAGTTGGTTGTAAAAAGTTTAGCTGTTAACTTGATCTTTTCAGTCTATACCTATCATTGACGTCACACGTATATCAGCGGACGAAACAGGAGCCCAGCTGGTTCGGGACTACATGGCAGAGGTGATGGATTTAACAAACGCACAAAGAAGCTACAAACAGAACATCATCTTGCCTATAATATCCTCCGCAGCGGAGCAGCTCCTTCAGATCCCGGTACATTTCACGCTTAATCTAATGCACTTGCGTTTGTAGCGCGATCTCCGATTGGATAAAAAACCAACGTCATCCTGTAAGGTCGCTTTCATTGGATGTTTTAGTGCTCAAAGCTCAAGATGAGCTTATGCCGTGGCCTGTTGTCCGTCGTCTGTCGCCCTGAAGTCATATTAAGCTGATATCTAGTGTGAGGCATCCTGGTGACATGGAGATTCAGATTTGCTAAAATGGTTCAGTTGGGATTTCCAAGATTGCTGCCATGGCGGCAAACTTGAAATTCTTCCAAATACATCACTTTCGGAACCAAATGTCGAATTGAGCTGTAACTAGATGGGAGGCAGAGGGGTGACATGGAGATTCAGATTTGCTAAAATCATTCCGTTCCGATATCCAAGATGGCCGCCATGGCGGCTATCTTGAAATTCTTCAAACGACATCTCCTCCCGAACCAAAGATCGAATAGTGCTGAAACTTGCTGGGCGGCATCGGGGTGACATGGAGATTCAGATTTGCCAAATCGTTCCAATCCGATATCCAAGATGGCCGCCATGGCGGTCATACTGAAATTCTTCCAACAAAGCTCTTTCTGAACCAAAGGTCGAATTGAGCTGAAACTTGATGGGAGGCATCGGGGTGACATGGAGATTTAGATTTGCAAAAATGGTTCCTTTCGGATTTCCAAGATATCCCCCATATTAAAATTCGTCAAACGACATCTCTTCCCGAAGCAAAGGTCGAATTAAGCTGAAACTTAATGGGAGTCATTGTCAGGGGGAACAACCTACGTTAGAGCAGTGACGTCATAACCATTCTTAGGTTTGCCGGCGTTTACTACACAAAAGGCATTTGTTACAACAAGTAGGCGCAGTCGGTGCATTAGATCATAAAAGAATCCAACATACTGAAATCTGTCCCAGAAATGTGGCCTTTTGTTTAAATAATTCGACACAAGCTGATTTGGCAATGATGTCGGAACTATCATTGTTTACAGCGCCGAATCAAATCATGTGGCGAAGCTATCGAAGCCTTTTCAATGTTTCTAGGTGGAATAAGCTCACTGATTCGATGCAAATATTGTTCGTTACCAGCTGAAGTATGTTTTCTGAAGACTCGTAATGTACATATCTAGTTTGAAGCATTTTATTTACCCTATTTACACCAATGTGGCCGCTTCTGAAATAGGTACGACATCTCTGCTATGACGTAGGTTGTTACCCCTGATTGTGGTGTCATGGAGATTCAGATTAGCTAAAATTGTTCCATTCCGCTATCCAAGATATGACGGCCATATTGAAATTCTTCAAACGACATCTTCTCCAGAACCGAAGGCCGAAATGAACTGAAACTTGATGGGATGCATCGGGGTGACATGGAGATTCAGATTTTTTAAAATCAGTCAACACCGATATCCAAGATTGTCGCTATGGGGGCCATTTAGAAACTCTTCAGACTACATCTCCCGAACCAAAAGTCGAATTCAGCTGAAATTTGATGGCCATGGCGGCCATCTTGAAATTCTTCAAACGACATCTCCTGTTGCAGCTGAAACCGATCGCACATGAGTACTGGTAAACAACTTACAGGATGTAAGCCTGTCCAGGCAAAGTGGTGCGAGTTAAACTGTCCATGCATATTAACCCTATTGGTTTCATTTGGCGGCAGGGCTTGAGATATTTCTTCTCATTATCGGGTAAAAGTCCCACAAAACTGGAGGCTACGTCTCCAAAATGACCTTTGTAGTGTTGACGGGGACATTAATCCCCAAATAAAACAAACCAATACGAAACATAATAACAATAACAAATTGATCCGCATGGATGCTTCCTAGCTCAACAACGATTTATAATAAAATAAAGAGTAAACGACCATGTATAGATTAATATAATCATGAATCAGGGTGCCATTGGTTAGACTTAATCTTTGATTGTGGCTATAATTTTGAGGACTCAACAGCAATCCGACGTGAGAGCAGAAGAAAACCACCAGTTAGATCACTAAGGGTAGAATCTACGAACTATCATGCTCCACCCCCCCCCTTGAATTCAAAAGATTTAGGTTGGGGCCGTCACAGAGTTCGAAGTCCGGCACACCGCCGTGCAAGGTTGTTCGTCTGTCTGACCGTCCAGCTAACGAGTGTCCACAATCTACGTTAAGGGTAGAAATAATAATAACAAAACAGACAAGATAACATCCTCAAATGTCTTTTCTAGGGTCATGAATAAATTGTGCGAAAGGGCTTGAGATGCCATGTCATCTCAATGTTGGGTATGAGTCCAACAAAATTGGAAAGAGCTCCTCCAAAATGGGAACGTTAAACCTCCAATCAAACAAGCAAACAAAACATGAATACAGGCATGTTTCTTCTTGTGTGTCATTTATACATCTAGAATTGATTCATTTATTCTTTGTATCTGTATTTTATCATTGCATTTATGGTTGTATGTTGGCGTTCTGCAGTTACCAAGGATGCCTTCTCAGATCGCTAAGACGGTTGACGGCCAGGAAGGTGTACTCCTAGACATCGATCTGACTGACACGAATTCAAGCAAGTCCATAACATTTCGAGAGTACTACGAAACTTCTATAAGCTCGGAACTCGATCCTGCCACTTATGAGATACAACAGGTGATGTTCAGAATTTATGTAACAATTAATTAACAATTAAATGTTAAGAATATACTTTTTCCAAGGGTTTTGATTATCTGATTGTAACTGTGGACATATGTACGTAGACCTATTATAAAACTGGACTTACATGACCTCCTATACAACATGTGCACATCTGCCAAACGAGTAGTCTTGATTTTTAAATTATATCAATTAAGGATAATTAGGATAGGCTAAGAATTAGTATCAGATCGTAAAATCCAGATGTTTTTCTGGTGTGCAAGAAAATCCATTGTGTTACTTCTCAAGTTCTGCTCAGACCATGCATTAAATGAAGGCGATCGAATAGGTTTCATTGCCTTCACGTCTGTTTAACAGGACTTCCTGCCTTCAGAGACTGCATACGAGAATATACCATTTTTGTGTGAAGCGTGTCATAAATATTTCAAATATCCTGTTGGAGCAGATTCCATTTGGGGAGTTTTTTTACATATCGCAGTTCTCAGTTGCTCGAGCAAATTTGCATAATACTCACCTGTTAATGTACTTTTCCTCCCTAGAAAGTCCAACATAATGAAGCCTTGCGCATCTCAAAATACAATTGCCATCACCTTTCCAGCAGAGGGTTGCGTTTTAAACTTTTTTGGTCTCTGAGACCCCAACCCTAGCTACTGGTGACTTTGAATTTTATCCTCTGGCTCATAATAATGGACCCAGGTGTCATCTACAGTTACCAGAGGTGAAAGAAAATCATCTTCCTTTGACCTAAACCGCTTCAACAGTGCGCTGCATATTGATGCTCTGGTTAACATTTGCTCGTCGCTAAGGGATTTTGGGACCGAACGGGCTGTTAACAAAATGGCCAATAGGCTATCCAAACTAAAATAATATAAGCGACACAAACACCCAAAGACAAACCATAACGAAAATAAAACGCGACAGAAGAACCACCTTGGAACGGTCAGCGAAATGAATTTCACTAGGGGCTTATATCGATTTTACGTGGCCACAATCCATGGCCTTACTTCCGTTGTGATTTAGTCAAATAATTTGTTCAGTCCGCATGAATGCCTCCTAACTCATCTGTGCAACATCTCCGTGAACATAAATAATCAAACAACCACAGAGATGAAACAAAGGTGAGGACTCGACACTAAGAAACCACTGAAATGCTGGAGCAAAAGAAGACAAACAGTTAGACTCCGATTTATTCATGACCCTGACGATCATGTAAATTGTTGAAACGCTACCATGTGCAATGTGTAATGCATTCGCTATATCTTCCACCTTAATTCACCTATTAGCGTACACCAGATCCCATACTTTGCTACACATTGCTTTATCGGTGGCATCAGATGGGCGTCCAGGCCGGGTTTCGTCTTCTAAAGACGTTCTACCCCGTTTGAATTCCCCAATCAGAATTAACTTGTGCATACGATGCTAAACTTCGGTCAACTCGCAATATATTTCCTGACCCGTTTTCCCTTTCAAATACAAGTACCGAAATACAGCACGGTACTCAACTTTTGATGAAAAGCTCGCTTTTGCATCGCTAGCCATGTTTGACGTTCAATAGCTTATCAGTGAATGACACGATAAGGGTGGAATGTTGCCATCATGCCTAAAACATGTATTGAAACAAGACATGGACATCTTGGTTGTTTCGGTATAGGCTGGTTACTTATTGACTTGCCCTCGTATTCTTTACATACCTTTTCATTTTACAAGGATGGGGATCTTAGGTGAAGTGTACTTATCGCTTTATTTCAGGCATTTCAGTATTTGTCCGGGAAAGCATATGACGTTTTATTACAAACAGTTGTGCAGGGTCACCGATCTGATGATCAACACTTCCTAAATCAGTTGACCCAATGTTTTACCAACCTTATTGCCGTCAGAGAGTATGCTAATACAATCACCAAGGTAATACAAAATATCAGTCGCCACAAATTAAAATGTGTATTTTGGCATGTGTATTCATCATTACGAAAATACGCATATACAAATCCATTGTAAATTTTACCGCCGAAAAATGAAAATTTTCAGATATATTTCTTATTTCTGCTTAAAAATATATATTATGCGCACACGTTAGAACCGTCTCAACAAGTACCCACAATTTATATAATAGAGCAGAAATGAGAAAAAATAATTTAACCCATGTAAACCTAAGTTTTACTATGTAAAAGTGGGGTTGAAGGGGATCAGAATCATACGGGTGTGCTTAAGTGATGAAGCGCTTATGCCCAAGGTGCTCAAAACCAATGATGTCATTTGGAACATAAAGTTCAAACTTTATCATATAGTATTGCACATAATTGCTATTAGGTCTGATACAAATATGAGTAGCTTTGGCAAATGTAAAACCTTCTCATATTGTGTTATCTAAACTATCTGAGTATCAGATATAACAGTTAACATTTTGAGCACTGGCGAGTTTGTTAAGCTAGCGAGGCTTCCAACATCTGATCCCAGGTTGTTAAGCTAGCGTGGATCCAAACAACTGGCCCATGCCATTCGTTGTACCCAGACTGGTCAGACTATATCCTTACCTGTTTGCAGGAAGACGCTTTATCCTATAGGACAATTATAAAGCTCATATGGCAGATTCTGATCAGTCTGCGCAGTTGCACAGGCCAATAGAACTATCTATCGTAGATAATACTTGTGAGCTTGACACATTCGATATCTAACAAGTCCGTTAAACGAACATCCCCATAAGCCCACCTTATATAGTGAGAATCGGGGTTTACGGAGGTATGCATTATTTGTCTTATTTCAGCCCCAAGACATAGGTTGTAGGTACTCGTTAGAGCCGCCTCAATAATGTTTTTTTAAAATAAATAAGAAAAATGTTCACGGATTTTCATCAGAAAGGTAGGCATTTTGAAGATGTGAAAAAATGCAATGTTTTGCACTGCACTGCCTCTGTGTCACTAAATTAGGTATAGTTACGCCTTAATTGTAATGGTGATTTATATTAAGAAATAGTTCTTAAATATGTCTTTTCATGAAAGTACAAACAAAGTTGCATGATAAGTGTGACGACATAAAATTGACAATGGCGAACTTTTCTTTCACTTGCAGTACTGTTCCGTGGTCTGCCGCATATGGTGTATATGTTCAGCGCAAAGTAAGAATCGGTACAATTCTAGAATTGTCCTGCGCAAAGTAGGAATTCCTACTTTGTTGCGCAATTCTAGAATTGTACCGGTACAATTCTAGAATTGCGCAAGGGATTCGAATGTTATATGAAACAGGTAAATCTCTCTGCGCAAAGTGGGAATCTTTTGAACAAAGTGAGAACCCAATGTTTATTCGTATGGACAAAGTGGGAATATTTGGGACAAAGTAAGAATCGATTTTTCATCTGTGGGAATAGCATTTTTCATCTGTACAGTCTGGGTAACATTACTTTGATGGGTTTTTAGTAGAAAATTATTTGCGATTGTAGGAGCTGAATGTTTTGTATCTCGGGGTACTTATCATTTTTACAGTAATTTGCCTAAAAATGTGGGAAACCTTGGTCTTTTCCTTTCCTTTTCCAGACATTGATATTTCGCGCATAAAGGTCATAGTGCAGGCTGTATGATAACTACTGTACACCCTGATCAGAATGCATGCTCATCTGAGTGTACACTGTTTGCTCACTCACGTACTTGGTTGTCCCAGATTTTAGAATCATTACGATTTATAAGATGATGTGTTTGTATTTTGTGGTTCATTTCTGAGTCTGAGGTCATCCACAAGAACAGCGGAGACTCGCTAATATAATGAACATTTTAATTTCATATGTGTTTTCATATGTTCGTTCATCATGTGCTAACAGTTTTGTTTTATCACTATAATAAAAGTAAATTGAGCATGTCTTTTTTTTTTATACAACCCATTGCCGCAACAACTACTTTCAACTTGACTGAAATGTGTCTGCTTTACCGATATCTTGCTGTCGTAAGTAAAAAAATGATTTTACTGATGAAGTTGGAAATTTTCAAAAGCAACAGCAGTAAAATTAAAAAATAATAATGATAACGGCAAAAATAAAATGCATTTCAAAACAAATTCAAGTGTGCCCAGCCATCAAGAATCATTACGAACACTGGACTAATGAGCATCTGCCTATGATATCAGCGGCGTCACGCATAAAAGGTACTTAGCATATATCGGTAAATTGATCACATAAATGCACATGCGCAAAGTCTCACTGAGGCCAGATATTTGATTCTTTGTCTGAACCTTCCTCTAGTCCCATATATTCTTCATGCATACAGCGAAGGCGCTAAGGACCTTTTATGCGTGATGCCGCTCATATTCTTTTAAGAAAATTAAAATGGAATGTCCATAAGACAGAAGCGAAGTTTGGACTAGATTCCCATTTTGTGGGAAAGTAACTGTCCATATGGCCTTCCTTTGTTTAGGTTTCCATTATGGTCTGGTCGCTTAATGTTTGTATTTCTTTCCCTTTGGTGTCTTTTATGGATGGAGTAAGTTAATTGTATCAATTCCTGATCTTTGTTTTACTTCTACTTTATAGAGTGATTTTTACCGGCAGGGATCGGTTTCCATATGAATGTGATAAAACCCCGTAATAATATTTTACTATTCTCACTTTGTCCCGATTCCCACTTTGCGCAGAGGCAATTCTGATACTGTAATTAAAGAAAGGTAGGAATTCTCACTTTGTCCCAATTCCCACTTTGCGCAGAGACAATTCCGGAATTGTATTGCGCAAGATAGGAATTCTCACTTTGCGCAACAAAGTGAGAATTCTTACTTTGCGCAGGACAATTCTAGAATTGTACCGATTCTTACTTTGCGCAGAACATATACACTTCGCAGCTAGTCCGATATGCAAAATATGTTCTAGAAAGGGTTTTCCTTTGGAAGCAAGGAATACACCACAGAACTGGAACATATGGAGTGTACATATTTTGTGGGCCAGACTAGCTAGTTTCGGCCAATTAGGCCTCATCAGTGACCCTGAGATATTTTCATAATTCCACAATGGAATCAATGATCCCAGAGGACAAGAAAATATAAACTACACTATAATGTAGGGCAGAGAGACGTTTTACGGCCGCCACACATTCCGAGATTATTAAACATATTTATTGCTTATATTTGCAAGCAAAGGGCCACAAGTTATCTCAACTTTAGTTACGGCCCTTCCCCATTCCCAGACCCCAGCTGTAGAGACGTTAAATATGTTCTAGAAATGGTTATCCTTTGGAAGCTATTCTTTATATCAGGATAACGCGGTGGGATTTCAACAACTTACCGCATAGCTACTGACACAAAGCTATGTAAAGAGAAAGCTTGTGTCATTCGTGAAGTGATAGACATCTTTTCGTGCACAACAATGCTGAGAAACTGCCCTTAAACGTATTGATGATATGCTCGATTCTTGAGTGTTTAACAGTAGGAGTTTTTACCTAATAGATGCGAACCGGTCCATTTCCATTTATCGAGATCTCAGCTTTGTTTCGTTTGTGATACAAAAATGTCTTGTCATTTTGCAACCAGTAAAGAACCTGATAAGACGCCGTATTCTGTGGCTCTGATCATGATGGACGCTTTATGTAGGACATATAATGTTTACTATTACTGATAGATCCGGGTATGTCTTCAGTCGATATCTTCATTCAGTATCCCGAATTTCGCCTTTTTTCTTAACCCTTAACCCCTACATTTAAAGGCTATTTTCTATTAATTACCGTTAACTGGATTTCCTACGAATCAATGATAGTCAAGAAAATCACACAGGTCCTGTGAACGACAAACGATCGGCCAAATTAGGATGTGCATTCTTGGCAAGAAACAACTGGCTGACATGTCGGTCAATAGTAGGACAACTGATTCAGTGATATGAAGGCGCACACAATACAGAGTCTCGCTGTGACTAAGTCTATCCATTAGAAGCAATGGCAGAGCTGACATCTCCCGAGCCGCTGGCAGATCCGACAATTTAAACATAGCCTAGCCCGGAGCAAACTACAAACTCGCTGTATCAGAGGGATTTAAATGTCCAGCTGTAATCTGTAGTAATCTAAAATAAAACTGCTTTGTAGAAACCCTAAAAATGATACTTTGGAAACATAGCATCCCGGCTGGAAAACAGACACTATTGAAGAATCAGTTGATGTGGTTTATGGTAAAGCATGGTGGTGCAGTGGTTGTGTGTCCGACTCAAGATCTGCTGGTTTTGATTTAGCCACTTGTACCAAGTGTTCTTGCCTTGAGAGTTGAACTTCATTCACGTTGCTCAGCACTAGTTCCATCGAAGAATACCTGCTCATAAAACTCAAAGAGAGTGCAGCAATAAATATAAACATACACGACAGGTACCAGCCTGTACAAAACAGTGGGCAAACGCCGCCCAGACATCGGTATGACGTTGGTCTAGTATTTTTGCCAAATCGTTGTATGTATGTTTAAAGGTTTGTAGTTGTCATGTATGTCCAGTAGTTAAACAATTATTCTTATGTCTTTTTGTCTACCAGGGTTATGTTGTGGTTGGTCTACAAATCTTGTCAAGTGCCTCGGGTACTGTGTGGGTTGAGATGGATGGACTATCTGCAGAAGAAGAACAGAGTGAAAATGGTAACGCATATAAGCTGTTTGGTTTTCAGTGCCCTATGTTCTTTGTAGATCTGTATTTTAAAAATCCTGGCCTGGAAGTGAAACACCTGCACTGTGGTGAAAAATGTCAATCTTCGGGGGCATGGACACAGTGGGCGTACAGTGAAGCTTCGACAAGTCGAAACCCTGGGGACTATTTTTGTTCGAGACATATGTAGCTCGAACCACGGTTTATCCATCGCGCAAGGTCATGGGGTATTTTGGAGATCACTTCAAGATATTTTACAGTCTTCATTTACAAAATGTCTGTTTTATATACCCATCTGAATCACCTGACTGAGGTGCTTCTAATGTGTACATACAGCATACCTGTTAAAGGTACAATCAGGAGATCGCGCACATGTTTAAGTGGGTTCCTTAATGCCATCTATTGAAAATCTAGGAACAATGGTCTACTGACTGACGAGAAGGCCCCGAGGTTATAAGAAGTAGAAGTAAAACAATGATCAGGAATTGATACAATTAACTTACTCCACCCATAAAAGACACTAAAGGGAAAGAAATACAAACATTAAGCGACCAGACCATAATGGAAACCTAAACAAAGGAAGGCCATAAGGACAGTTACTTTCCCACAAAATGGCCATATGGCCATCCAAAATTAAAAGACACAAGTGATACACACAGTAAGTAACAAACAACAACATAAATAAATCGCCACAGAAGAGCCGCCTTGGAACGGTCAGTGGAAGATTTCCACTGGGGGGCTTAAATCGATTTTACGTGGCCACAATCCTCGCCCTTACTTTCGTTGCGATTTAGACAAATAATTTGTTCAGTCCGCGTAAAACTGTTTAATGCTGATCTCAGCTGAGCATAAAATTTGTTCTGCTCGACACAAAGATCAAGGGCATAAAAAACGCAAACCCTCAACATATCAACTTACACTAAAAAAGAATAAAAAGTCACTAGCAGACTAGCAGTACAAGCACAACAAATCGGATACAGACAATCAATAAAATTAAAACGAACAAACAAACAAATAAAAAATGACGCCCATCAATCCACGATGCCGCCAAGAGCAAGAGCAATGTTTAAAATACGTATGCATTACAGGCTTGAAAGTCTTCTAATCTGCACACCATCCCTCTCCTCACTCCACAAAAAGTTCACTGTCATACTTTTCAGTTCTATGACTTACAGACCAGCCAACAGTAAAAGCACATATTTTGTTTTGTTTCGCGGAGAAACCGACGTACGCGAAATCGGCTATTTTCTCCGCGAAACCGCGAGACAAAACAAAAATAAAATAAAATGAGCGAGAAATGTTCTCCCGATCTCGCGGCGAAAATTCGCGTAGATTTTCGGTGAAAATTTGACCGATTGCTTTCATTGAAAATGAATTTATTCGCGTTTCGCTGAGAAAAAAAAAAACCTGGGCTTACGGGAAAGTAAAATAGAAGTAAAACAAAGATCAGGAATTGATACAATTAACTTACTCCACCCATAAAAGACACCAAAGGGAAAGAAATACAAACATTAAGCGACCAGACCATAATGGAAACCTTAACAAAGGAAGGCCATAAGGACAGTTACTTTCCCACAAAATGGCCATATGGCCATCCAAAACCAAAAGACACAAGTGATACACACAGTAAGTAACAAACAATAGACTAAATAAATCGCCACAGAAGAGCCGCCTTGGAACGGTCAGTGGAAGATTTCCACTGGGGGGCTTAAATCGATTTTACGTGGCCACAATCCTCGCCCTTACTTCCGTCGCGATTTAGACAAATAATTTGTTCAGTCCGCATGAAGGCCTCCTAATTCATCAGTTACATTTTCGTCTCATTATTATTTCTTCATTTCCGTAAACGAAGGCAAATGGTAGTCATTTTTTCTCCATTGTATACTCCCTTGCAAAAGTGTCATGACAACATTTGTTTACATCACGAAAACACGCCTATTTATTTTTACCCCCTTAAACTCCACTTTTATATAGTAAAACTCGGGTTTACAGGGGTATACATTATTGATCTTATTTCTGCTAGAAACATAGATTGTAGGTACTCGTAAGAACCGACTTGACGATCTTGGGCAGAAATATGAAAAATGTCAGAATTTTATGTGAAAATTTTCCGCTTTTAGTGGTAAAATTTTTAATATATTTGAATAGGCGAATTTTCATAGGAGTCGTACATGTAGGTAATTAACACCATAATGATGTGCGAAATTTACCTAAAGATCAGATTCGATTCAATAACTTATGATTACAAACTGTCTTGCCGGCCTTGGTAGCTCAGTCGGGAGCCCGTGTGACTGGTGATCAGGAGGACGCGGGTTCGATACCTGCCGGGGTCGGCAACATACTTTCGTGGAGATTGATCATGAAATCTTTTCGACGGTTATTTCTCTCCCTTCCGCTGATTCAAGAAGGGCAGTTGTCAGTTTCTGGCGAAAGAATGGCACTGTACTGGTTAACCGCTTACGTATAAGCCTGCCAAGGAAAAGTGTGGATAGTAAACTGACCGGCTCAAAAATGATCTAAAATAGTGTTGACTGGGCCTTGAAACTCCAGTTCAAACAAACAAAACAAAAGAAACTGTCTAACTGGTACAGCAAGCGGTGCTTTGAATGCAAAGTTAGTGAACAGTTTACGAGGAACACAAGAATTCCACCACAGACTAGGCCTATGTCGCGGACGAACGGACGGAAAACCGGACTCTTATATCGCGTCATGCTTCTTGCAGGTGCGTGAAAAAGGACATGCTGCTTTGCATTCGCATGCATTTATGAACACGCATTGTTTGTGCTACCAAGTCTCCTCCCCCTAACTAATAAATTCTCCCAGCTGGAGCAAACAGATGGGGCATCAGCATGTTAATAAAGCCCATGTAACGAACAACCTACTATTGCCAATTTTACATGTATATAGAGAGAACTGGAGTTTACAAGGTATACATTATTTTTCCTTATTCTGTTCCTAAACAAACAATGTAGGAAGTGGATACCCTTTACAACTACTCCGGTGAGAGGATTCTAATGAGAACTCGCACGTTACTTATGGAGAAAATAGGAAAAATATCACATATTTTCATCAGGACCTGACCGTTTTCAGGTATGAAGGATTGCATATGGGTGTGTTATCGTGATGTGTACTAAGAATATTCCTTTTTAAAATGATATAAACAGTAAACGAACAGAGAATACTGTGATTTATAGCTTATACCTACAGTAAAGAGTCACGAGCGAACCCCGAATACCTTACAAAGCACGGTTTATTGCAAATTCTAGCTCTTGCACTACCACTGAACTTTCTAAATTATTAACTTCCTGTCTTACTGCTATTAAAACACATGTAATTAAATATTATGATAAAGTCTTTGAAAGATCAGGAAGAAATCTGTTTTGGTCTATAAAAAATTCGAATGAGGTTTTAAATAAATTGAAATCCAGACATTTTCGTGCTTCTAGTCTGTCTACTTACGATTTTTCCACTCTTTACACTACACGTCCTCATAATCTTATAAAAGAAAAGCTTAATGATTTAATTGAATGGGCTTTTCACAGAGAAGATTCTCTCTATCTTGCATGTAATGTCAGAAATGCATTTTTCACTTCTAAAGAGCATAAGAATTATACACTTTGGTCATGTCAGAAAGTGTGTGATGCCCTCACCTTTCTACTTGACAATATTTATATTAGATTCGGTACTAAGTTATTTAGACAAATTGTGGGTATTCCGATGGGTACTAATTGCGCACCTCTTGTGGCTGATCTGTTCTTGTATTGTTATGAAAGAGACTTCATTTTGTCGCTTTCCATTGATAACCAATCTGAAATTATTGAAGCTTTCAGCTCCACTTCTAGATATTTAGATGGTTTATTAAATATTGATAATACCTATTTTGATGGTTTGATCAGTCAGATTTACCCCCTAGAACTTCAGTTAAATAAAGCAAATTCTTCTGATACCGAGGCCCCGGTTTTGGATTTACATCTATCTATTGTAGATGGATTTGTTTCGAGCAAAATTTATGATAAACGCGATGACTTTGATTTTGAGATTGTAAATTTTCCTTTTTTGGATGGTGATGTTCCTCGTGCGCCATCCTTTGGCGTTTATATTTCGCAATTAATTCGATTTGCTAGAGTGTGTAGTCATGTAACTGACTTCAACACTCGTAATAAATTATTAACGGCTCAACTCCTTAATCAGGGTTATCGGTAGCATAAACTACGCAAAGCCTTTTCAAAATTTTATAGACGCCATTCTGATTTAATTTCAAAATTTCATTATTGGACTTAAATCTCTTCTGCAACAAGGTCTATCGGAACCCGAATTTTATGGTGACTTAGTATATAAATTCAGAAAAATATATAACCGCAATGACTTCAGCACCCAATTTCGTAAAATCATTCTTCGATATAAAAAGATTGGGTACAACATGGATGTAATACGACAGACTGCATGCATGGTAGTTAACCCAATCACGGTTACCCTCTTTAATTGCACGCAGGTGGGTCAGGCCTCAGATTCTATGACGGCTCCAACGTAAAGGCTTATTGAGAATTAGAGAGATCTAATTTAAGGTAATGTTGGTTGGTGCCTGATGCTCTGTCTCTGGTCGGGCCCATCGGAGTCTAACTGTTGGTTTTCTTTTGCGCCAGCATTTCAGTGGTTTCTTGTTGTCGAGTCCTCACCGTTGTCTCACCTCTGTGGTTCTTTGATTTTTGTGTTCACGGAGATGTTGCACTGATGAGTTAGGAGGCCTTCATGCGGACTGAACAAATTATTTGTCTTAATCGCGACGGAAGTAAGGGCGAGGATTGTGGCCACGTAAAATCGATTTAAGCCCCCCCCCCCCAGTAGAATTCTTCCGCTGATCGTTCCAAGGCGGCTCTTCTGTGGCGATATATTTATGTTGTTGTTTGTTACTTACTGTGTGTATCACTTGTGTCTTTTAATTTTGGATGGCCATATGGCCATTTTGTGGGAAAGTAACTGTCCTTATGGCCTTCCTTTGTTTAGGTTTCCATTATGGTCTGGTCGCTTAATGTTTGTATTTCTTTCCCTTTGGTGTCTTTGATGGGTGGAGTAAGTTAATTGTATCAATTCCTGATCTTTGTTTTACTTCTACTTTACATGTACATGTGCTCCCATGTAGCGCCGTTTGAAACCAGGACCCTTTGAAACCGCCAAATTAAAATGTGTTACCTCTGTTTGTTTGTTTGATTCTAGGATTAGCTTCCCTTTCGACATTATTTATGTCATTTTGGAGGCGTTGCTTCCAATTGTTTGCGACTCTAACCCGACACTGAGCTGAAATGACATCTCAAGCCCTAACGCCCAATGAACCCAATAGGGTTTATATGCATGGACGGTACAACTCGCACCACTTGTCTGGACAGGCATATAAACCTCCTAAATGGATTATATGTAAGCGGTTGACCAGCAGAGTGCACATTCTTTCGCTAAAAACTGACAACTGCCCTTCTTGAATCAGCACAAGGGAGGGAATTACCAGAGGAAAGATTTCATGATCAATCTGCACGAAAGAATGTTGCCGACCCCGGCAGGTATCAAAATGGAAGTGGAGGCAATGATCAGGAATCGATTCAATCAACCCACAGCTCCCATCAGAGACAGCAAAGGGAAAGAAACACAAACATGAAACAACAGAACTAACGGAAACATCCATAGCGGAAAGCCAAAAGGGCAGTTACTTTCCCACAAAATGGCCAACAGGCTATCCAAAATAAAATATAAGCGACTCAAACACCCAAAGACAAACCATAACAAAATAAACCGCGACAGAGGAACTGCCTTGGAACGGTCAGTGAAAACGAATTCCACTCGGGGGCTTAAATCGATTTTAGGTGGCCACAATCCTCGCCCTTACTTCCGTCGCGATTTAGACAAATAATTTGTGCAGTCCGCATGAAGGCCTCCTATCTCATCATTGCAACATCTCCATGAACACAAATAATCAAACAACCACAAAGATGAAATAACGGTGAGGACTCGACAGCAAGAAACCACTGAAATGCTTGAGCAAAAGAAAACTAACAGTTAGACTCCGATGCGCGGGACCAGAGATAGAAAACCCGTTTCCTCCTGGTTACCAGTATGACGCACATCCGACATAATCGCACATGAGTACTGGTGAATCGCTTAGAAAGTAATCCTGCCCTTACACAGTGGTGTCCCTGCAAATAAAACCTGTTCGTTTCGTTGGGCGGCAGGGCTTGAGATGTCATTTCTTCCCAATGTCGGGTAAAACTCTCACAATATTGGAAGCAACGCCACCTATGTGACAAATAATGTTGATGTTAAACCTCAGATCGAACAACTTGAGCGCGGTCCGAATCCCAGTGGAAGGACTAACTAGCAGTACTCCTAGGCTAGCAAGATTTTTTCGAGAGTATTGTATGATTTAATCTCAGTTCCATAAACTTGGAGGCCATTGGGGCACGATAGATTATTTTGTAATAACATCTTCCCATCTGTTTGCCCTCGCTGCCTCAAGGGAATCCTCAAACATCGTGCATTCCTTGATGCTGCTCTTTTTGCACTCCATCTTGCATCATCCTCGTCTTTTTCCTCGGTTTGATTGGTGATTTGGTTTAACAGTCCTTTCAAAAATTATTTCTCCTATTACAAGCTGGTCGTTAATAAAAGATGGACTAAAACCGGAGAAAGTGTTTCAGGTGCATACTGTTGTGAGAGGCTAATGATTAAGTGTCAGCTTTCTTTCCTTTAGAACACGGAGGTCCGTTATCGTCGGTCTGTATAGTGGATTGACAGCCCCTTTTAATAAAAATTCACTTATTTCGAGTCGACAGTGCTCACCTCGCACCGTTGCAGGACTTGTACCGAGCGAAGTACGAATCACAACGGTGAGAGTCCCAATGATTAAGTGTCAGCGCTTTTTTCCCATCAGTACAAGGATGCCCGTAATCCTCGGAGTGTTTAGTGGATTTACGGCACTTTCTAGATAATTCCACCTATTTCGAGCGGACCGCTAATCAGAGTTGAGCTAAAACCGGAGTAAGACCATCTTCCTTTTGCAGATCTTGACGTCTCAAATGTGGCTCGAGCGATGCGTAAACCACAGCGGAGAGACCTAATGTCCTAATGATTAAGAGTCAGCACTCTTGCCCATTAGGACTTCGTTACATCGGGGTATCAGTTGACTTAACAAGATACATAGATTGCATGTCTGTACCACCTTCGCTGATTATCTGGAGTATTTTGTAGTTCTTCTCCATGTTAGTTATGACTTATAAGCAGCTCCGTAATATCCCCATATTAATGCACATGTATTGTAAAGGCAAGAAACACAAAGGACCGCTGTGGCCTACACTTAATCATTAGAGCTCTCATTCGGGCCACCTGTGAGCTTAAGTGTAAGCTTCAGTGATGTTTAATTACTCGCAGTGTAAGAAAAAGAAAAACTAAAATGTAGAGTGAGATCAGCGCCCACACATACATCTGTATAAGCGGATTGATAGTAAGTGTTCTCTGTGATTACATACATTGAGTTTGATTTTTCTAAAGTCTTTACTTGAGAAAAAATAAAGTAATGCCAATACGGATGAACCGATAGAAAATCAACAGTTTTCAGTTTATGAGGCGTTTACACAAGAATAAAAAGAAACACAGAAAACATTTATCATGTTCATACTGCGTTGAAAAGTACATAAGTTGCAAATCATTATGATTCCAGCCGGATCAAAACATCATGCTTTATGATCGTTAGAGTTGTCTCTCAGAATAAGAATTGTTACTGGTGACACGTCAAATGACATTCATACACGGAGACAAAGAACATGCATTTCGTCATATGCTTCAAATTTTGTGTGCAAAATTTGAATGATTTTGTGTACAAAATCTGAATGCATGAAAAAATATGCACATGAACAAATATACATGCAGGTATAGGCAGATTTCGCAGAGAAACGTCGTGAACGTCTTCACCTGTATAATTTTCTTTAACCGGGAAAAAGAGACTTTCGCGGAGAAATTTTACGGCGTTCGCGGAAAAATTAACCGCTTTGAAAGGCGAAATGTTTTTCTTCTCGGAGAAATTTCTCGCTTGTTCTCCGAGAACTAAAGTATGTTCTATAAAAGGGTTATCCTTTGGAAGCAAGGAATACACCACAGAAGTGAAAAATATGGAATGTACATGTTTTCTGGGCCAGACTAGCTAGTTTCGGCCAATTAGGCCTCATCAGTGACCCTCAGATATTTTCAAAATTCCACAATGGAATCAATAATCCCAAAGGACAAGAAAATATAATCTACACTATGATGTAAAAGCCTTTTACCGCGGAGAAAAAAGAGAAAAATGGGGTTTTACCGCTGGCTGGTCTGTACCCTTGCTTTGAAAGAAACGATATTTATCTTTACTGCAGCTGCTATCATGAGAATGTGTGGTGGCAGCAGAAAGGGGGGCTCTCGTGGTGTGGATTTTTGTTAGTCCTTTGAGATAATCATTCTATTGTGGAATTTCAAACATATTTGAGAAAACCTACCTTAGAAAAGCACTCCATATTTTTCAGTTCTGTTGTGTACTGTTTATACCATTCTTTTCACTTAGTTAACTAGAAGTCGACTGTGAGCAAACTATAAAATCAAGAGCTAACTATGCTCAAATGTTTTAATAAACAAAAGCTAACGCCACAGTTGACTAGAAATTAACACCTTGCCAAATTGTATTCGACTCTTAGTTAACAAGAATAGTTTGAACGGTAGTGTATGAAGTGGGTGTTTTTTTTCCACGACCGATTGTTGAACTGATCGACATAAATCTGTAGATAAAGTTGTAGATTCTATTCGATTATATTTAAGCTTAAGTTTTTAGTGTTTTTCTTTCAGCTTTAGTAGATATGACAGGTGATACAGTGAACAGCGTTGTACCAAATGATTTGCATGAAGTGCGTATAGTTAACAACTTGGATGTTGCAAGACATCAGATAGATGATATGACCATCATAGCCGGCGACAACATGACTAAAGCTATTTCTGAAGCACATATATCACCCAGCGAGAGAGCTTACCTGTATTTAAAAGTTCAGGAGAAACTGAGATACGATCTAAACAAAGTAAAAAGCTTGGTATGTGTCCAAATGGCGAGTATTATTGCCATATAAAAGTCCAACCCCTAGGGCATTAAGCCCTCCACCCCCAGTAAAATACTTTTTGCTGACCGTTCCAGGGTGGTTCTTCTGTCATGATTTATTATTTATTAAAGTTTGACCTTGCATGCATGTAAATCTTTTTATTTTGGGTAGCAGTTTGGCCATTTCGTGGGAAAGTAACTTTCCTTTCGGCTGTCCGCCTGTGATGTTTTCATTAACTTCCGTTACTGTTTGTTCGTGTTTCTTTTTCTATGGTGCCTCTTGGGTGGGAGGAGTGAGGTAATTGTACTGATTCCTGATCATTACCTTCGCCTTTATTTTGGAGTGCTTCTAAAGCATGAGTTTTGTCTGTGGTAAGAAGTAATATTCGAAACCTACGTTGTGCCTACGTTAATGATAGCGAGTTTAAAATTTCCAGTAGAATATAAAAATCGCTGCCATTACATATCTAGATAATGTGGAAACCACTCGATGCTCGGATAATCAGAAACAAAACATATACCGACTCTTTGCAAGTTTTGTTTATGTCTGTCCTAGTGCATGTGGTTTCTCATCAATATAGATCTGTAATAACAGACATTCTACATTCTAAAATCGAACTATCTATACGGAGCACCAAACGCATCGAAAATAATCTAAATATAAACAATACGTAAAAGACATAAAATTCACTAGTTATTTCAGATAGTTTTACTTTGAATTCTTCAAAACAAACCTACCATACAGCTTATAGGGAACTTACCTTGGATTCGGCCTTAACTGCTAACGTTTTTGTTGACCTTGTGGTCGCCTCGATCTTCATGGAGGGCGTTTCTCCAAATGTTCTGTTTTCCATTTCATTTATAATTTGCTAGCTATTGTGACGAAATGATATCTGTTAATAAGAGTAGTAACAATTGCAAAATAGTGATCACCCATGTTTGCTACCATGCGTTTGCATTAGTCTATCTCTAGGAAATTGACTGAATGATAAAATAAGGGGATGAACATAAAGTGCAGAAACCATACGTCATCCCTGCATGATCAGGCTTTTACCAAGTATACAGGGGACAAATAAATGTCAGCAGGACACACAATCTACGCAACAACATTAGAAGCACTGTCTGAGAGCAGTCATTATGAAAACATGTATTTTCTCGTCCAATGGGATCATTGATCCCACTAAGGAAAATGATTGAGGTTTATTGATGAGGACTACTTAGCCGAAACTAGCTAAACTGGCCCATAAAAAACTTCGGTCCCCACACATTGGGGCTTAAAGAAATAAATGGGCTGTATGATGTTCCACGCAGAGCTGGAACCAGGTAAACCCCTTAGAGGATCTAAGCCGGTGTGAGTAGGACCATCCAGCACACGAGTACTGGTAAACCGCTTAGAGGATCTAAGCCTGCCCAGGTAAAGCGGTGCGAGGTGGACCGTCCATGTTTATAAACCCTATTGGTTTCATTGGTCGACAGGGCTTGAGAAGTCATGTCATCTCAATGTCGGGTAATAGTCTCACAAAATTGGAAGTCAAGTCTCCAAAATGACCTATACAGTGTTGACGGGGACGTTAAACCTCAAATCATCAAACAAACAAACCATAAAAAACTTGTACGCTCCGGATTTCTAGTTCTGTGTTCAAGTCTTTGCATTTTATAAAACATCAAAATCGGGGATGTACCAAGGTAGTCCGACTTTTATATATCCATGGCACAAGCTTGTCTATGCCGGCCTCTTAGCTCAGTCAGATGCGCGTCTGACTGGTGATCAGGAGGACGCGGGTTTCGCTACCTGCCGGAGTCGGCAAAATTCTTCCGTGGAGATTGATCATGAAATCTTTTCTACGGTCATTCTGTCCCTTTCGCTTTTTCAAGAAGGGCAGTTGTCAGTTTCTGGCGAAAGAATGTGCACTGTTCTGGTTAACCGCTTACGCCTGCCCAGAAAAAGTGTGGATTGGTAAACTGACCGGCTCAAAAATGACCTAAAATAGTGTTGACTGGGTCGTTAAACTCCAAAGCAACAAACAAAACAAGCTTGTTTGCCTTTATATGCTTGTTCGCTATTATGTAGTTTGGGATTGCTGTTTTCTGTTTGGGCCCCTATCCATAGGGATTTGGAGAAATAGACTGGGTTGCATGATGCTTGTACACAGAAGTGAAACCAACCGCACATGGGTACTGGTTAACCGTTTAGGAGGTCCAAGCCTCCCAAGTCAAAGTGGTGCGAGCATATAAACCATATTGGTTTCATTGGACGGCAGGACTTGAGATGTCATTTCATCTCAATGTCGGGTAAAAGTCTCACAAAATCGGATCGTCTCTAAAATGACCTAAATAGTGTTGACGGGGACGGTAAACCTAAAATCAAACAAAGAAAGGCTGTGCTTTCTTTGTTGTTGTCTTTACCTGAGTTCCATTTTCTTCTACTTGATGTTCTACCGTGGCTAGAGATGATTTGTTTTGCCTGAGTAAGATTTCCTTTTTGAATTTTAGCAAAATTGGAGAATATAATATAGACACATTTAAAAGCCACCTTTATCTCTGTAACTTTAATTTACAAAGGCATTCGTTGCACTGACCTATTTACATGAATACATGCATGATGTAACTTAACGATGCGTCTGATTTCAGGCTAAATCTTCTGCTGCCTCGATAGTTAATGTTTCGAGAAGTATTCTTGACACTACTGACGTGTGTTTGTCATGTATTAAGACAGTCGGCAGTGGAATGAACCAACAGAAATTGGTTTCCATGACATCTTCCGACTTAGGCTCAACTACCCTAACACTAAATACGGCTTCGATTCGCCTAAATAGCTTACAGAGTGGTGGCGAAAGCGTACAGAAAGTATTGGTACGTATGTTAAGTGACATGGAATCACATTAGTGACATGGAATCACATTAGATGTCTGGGGATTAACATACAAAAAAACAAACAAAGAAAAATTCTCAGAAAAAAAAATCAGCCATCTCAAGTCACCGAATGTCTCTCCGCCTTTTCTTGAGAGACTCCCATCCTAAGTTTTTCAGTATATAAGTCATACCTCCATTTTCAAACCTCGATGATCCCAGTAGACCAGAAAATACAATATGCACTATAATGATATACAGGTGACTTTTCACGGCCGCCACACGACACAACACCAGCTGCAGTGAAGATAAATAAGTTCTGAATAGTAAGATCCTTTTGAAGCAAAGAATACACCAGTTAAACGAAAATAGCAGACTCGGTTTTATTGAGTCTGGTTATGACCAGTACTGAAATGTGCAACATCGGCTACGCATTCTAGCACTATATAACCATATGAAGACGTGTCTGAGTATGTTATAACATCGTGTATTAAATTCGGTAATACACTAATGGAATAAATACGCAAATTAGTTAGATACGCCCCGTAGCTTTACACGTACGACGTCCTTAATGACGTCGCGTTTACTAATGGCGGAATATTGACATTTTTATTTATACAGTCGTGAATAAAATGCGTTTTAAATGGCATTTATATAGAATCTTGCTTTCGTATTCATGTACTTTTAAATTTATTAAACTCCTGGAGTAAAAGGGATGAAATGCTCTACAAAGCATCGCCTTTTATCCCTTTTCCTCAATTCATTTAATAAATTCAATCATGCGTGTATTTTCTTGCAAGATACTTTATACAGTCAGAGCTCTTACTTGTATGCCTGATTTTGTAATTGACTGTGTAATGTTTTTTCTTCCTTTTCTTTAAAATATTTGAGTTTTTCCCCTTGATCAGAAAATGAATATCACTGCATTCACTGATTTAACTATATCGAGTTGTGCCCCTTCCTACTGCGTTTCATTTTCAAATGGTTACTTGACACATTCATCAACCAATATTTTATGGCGCTGATAGGTGATTATTGTTTTGGGATATCCTTCAACTTTTAACCCATAGTCGTACATATAATTCGAGTGCGCATGCCATATTTTCTTACCTTTCTTTAATGAATAAAACACCTAACTTAACATTAAATGTTTCCAAACTCCTGAACAATTATAAATCGAAGCAAAATGTCATCAAATATCACGTAAAATTCACTTCTTTTTCGCGATTTTCTGGACGAACTAACCTTTTAGACAGTCTCCGACGATGTGACTCAGTGGCGCGTCTTTAGCATTAACCTGTGGGATAGCGTCTGTTACGGACAGCTACGCGAAATTCAAAATAAAACCAATCAAAATTAAAAAAATGCTGCTTCCTCTTGGACAGAAAAAACAACAACACGAGACCACGTGATTTCTGTCATCGGATTTTAAAGTAAGGGCTCTGACTGTTATATATGTCTAAAATTCTAGGCTCTTACTGGTCTGTGCCGCTGTGCAAGCCGGTTTGCATCTTACCTGGTCGCAACACCGAAAGCAGATATCGTGGTTAACTGTATTATAAATTGTCATTTGGGGTGTTGAATCGGAGGTTTTACGGTCGGATACTTCGTTTTACGGCGACGTTACAACGTTACCGGAGACGTAAAACATAATTTGCGACCATAGAACCGTCGGTTTACGCCACCATCCCACCCCCAACCGCATTGACATGTTTCAATACAGTTATCCCATTCTTATGTACCTATTCGGTAGTTTTGCTAAAATGATACAGTTTTGCGGCAAGCGCTGTGAGCCAAATACGAGTTAGTAGAAAGCGACGTTACGTCATGACGTCGGGTTTCCAACAGTATATCGCAGGATATAGTTTATAAAATAGAAGTGGGTGCAATGTTTGACATTATCAAATCAAACGTCGCATTACAACGCAAGTGCAATAGAATTTTCTTGTAACCGGGTTGATCCATCTGGGGTAAACCGTTTTTATTTATAGATGATGCAGATGGAGAAAAATATCTTCATGTATGATTCTGATGGAACATCATCACAGATAGTCCATGGTGTCACTCATCTCGAGCTCAGTGACAGCTCTATCTTACTTGACACTGTAACTTACGAGCAGATTGTAGATCACGTTGAGCCAAAGATAATAGATCCAGTCATATATGAAGAAGATGCCTCCAAGTTCTCATTTCACAAGTTTATATACAGAAACAGTAAAGATGATTTGTGTATTCGGGTACAGCCATGCAGTAATATTGTTGAAAAATATAATCTGTATATAAGTTTCTCTGAATCACCAAGTATCTTAGAGTATAATATAAAGACACAGGTGTCAAAGGCTACGAAGTGGATTAATTGTATCAAAGCATCCACCATGAATGGACACACTGGAATGACATATTTGGGGGTAGAGACAAAGTTGAAAATCGCTATAAGGTAAGAATGTACATTTTTGCACATACAGTCTGCAAAAGCTGCGTTTCAATAAATACCTTTAAAATTCATAAGTTGGTATGTTCCTGCTTTATGCAGCCGAATTTGATTTATCTGACAAAACTGGCATTTAAGAAAGGTGACTGCTTAATTAAGGTAGCCTTTATTGCAAACATATTGCGTTTCAAGTAAATCACATGTCCTTTAGTGAGCACAGGAATATGTCCATTTTAACATCACAAATTCTAGCCTAGTTTGGGTCACATGTGGGGCGCAAAGTTCTGCAACCGGTGGTAAGTAGTTTTGTTGGGGTACTCCGGTGTTTCGACGACCTCTGATTAACGAGCGATAACGATAAGTGAAATCGAAAAGGCCGTAAACCCGTAAACCAGCCAAAAGAAAAGAAAAAAACTGAATAAGCTTTTAGCTTCCATTCTAATCCTTTATTTGCCATGTTTGGTCTGTAATGTTTATGCATTTTAGATAAATAAAAAGTGTTTAAACTAAAAGCAAATTAAACAAATAATACCCCTTTAAACCCAAGTTTATCTTAATCGCGACGAAGTTTGTCTTAATCGCGACGGAGGTAAGGGCATGGGTTGTGGCCACGTAAAGTCGATTTAAGCACCCCGGTGGAATTCGTTTTCGCAGACCGTTCCAAGGCACTTCTTCTGTGGCGGTTTGTTTTTGTTGTGTTATTTTGTTTTGGATGGCCTTTGGGCCATTTTGTGGAAAAGTGAGTGTCAGTTTGGCTTTCCGCTGTTGGTGTTTTCGTTGGGGTCTGTTGCTTCATGTTTGTGTTTCTTTCCCGTTGGTGTCTCTGATGGGAGCTCTGGGTTAATTGGATCGATTCCTGATCATTGCCTCTACTTCTATTTTATATAGTTATAGACAAAAGCGATATTTACAGGGTTATGCGCTATTTGTTTTGGTTATTCGTGAACAAAAACCCAGCATAACTTCATCTAGGCGGTTCTAAAGATCATCCACATCTTTATGTATAGCGGAAATAAGATAATAAAAAAACATAAATTTTCACTCAAGAGTATATACGAGTTTTTGTAACGTGAAAGCATGCTTCATGTCACGCCATTACGGTATCACACCCGTACGACATAGTCCATAAATGGCTAGTTTTCTGGTGAAAATCCCAGATATTTTTCTTATTTATTCTGCAAATATACGAATGTGTGTGCTGGGTAGAACCGCCTAATTGAGACGGTTCTAACGAGTACCCACAACCTATCTGTTAAAGCAGAATTAAAAACAATGATGTTTACCCATGTAATATAGAAAATAGAAGTGAAGACAATGATCAGGAATCGATGCGATTAACCCTAGCTCCCTTCAGACACAAAAGGAAAGAAACACAAACATGGAACAACTTGACCATAATGAAAACATCAATAGCGGAAAGCCCAAAGGACATTTACTTTCCCACAAAATGGTCAACTGGCTATCCAAAACAATATGATATAAGCAATACACACACACTCAAAGACAAGTCAAAGCAAAAATTAACCACGACAGAAGAACCACCTTGGAACGGTCAGTGAAACGAATTCCACTGGGGGTCTTTAATCGATTTTATGTGGCCACAATCCTCGCCCTTACTTCCGTCTTGATTTAGACAAATTATTGGTTCAGTCCGCAACCCATTTTCTCTATATAACCTGAAGTTTAGGGGTGTTCATTTCACGGACTTGTTCGTGTGATTGGTGTGTGTTATCTACTCTTTAGTCTGTTTGAATATTCGGACACCAAAAAGCTATCAAATGAGCCCCGCCAAGCGAATTTGTGTCTTCGAGCATTCCGTCATGACAAATTTTAACTGCACATGCCCAGCCATTCAGAGGAGCCAGGGATATGGCTTTCTGTCTGACGGTTCCTCTTGATTCATTGCTTGTATGAGCGAGCAGCGAAGGTTCTGGCGAGACTGCGCGCAGGCACGCCTGAACCTTCGCTGCTCGCATAGGCGATAAGTACCAAAATCGCTTGAAGGGGCCCAAATGATCTTGACAGTGTAGAAATAGACAAGACTGCTCCTAAAGAGGTTTACACTATTTGCAACAGAGCAAACGTAGCCAAAATATGTCATGAAAAATTTAGGAAAATATACGGCTCATTACAATGTCCGAACAATGTCTATTAATTTGGAACCAAAAGTACATGCAAACATATACAATGTTTTACGACCATCGCGTGACCCGACAATAGCAATCATTTGCACGACCCGCAGAAAAAGACACCGACTGAAGTCGGTTGATTTTCTAAGAGTGCCCTAAAATCGCCGTGTCATTCTGTCAGTCTGTCTGTCCGTCCGTAACCCGTTTGTGAAAATTGTCGATAGTGACTTAACCGATTGGAATATTTAAATAATTTTTGGCATACTGATAGTTAACAATGAGATCTAACCAATGATCTTGACAAATATTACATTTCATTTAGTATAGCCTCGCCGAGGCGAAAAATGTGAAAATTTTCGAACTGCTTCTCCTCGGAAACCGTTGGGCCGATTGAAGTCAAATTTCATATGGAGCCTCTATGGGATGGGTAAAAACAAAATTTGCTCCTGTGGTCCAGATCACAAGACCAAAATGGCCGCCAAGCCATATATGGTAAAAACCACTGGGCATATTTCCACGAAACTTGATTAATAGCATCTGGGACGTAGACCCATCATAAAGTGCTAAAATGGTGACCCTGGGTTGACCTTGACATTTTTTGTGCCTAGGTCAATTTTGACACATATGCTTTTGTATTGGAAAAGTAAGAATGCATTTTATCCTGCAAACGATTCAGAATACAGTACTAAAGTATAAGATATATTTTTGCTTCTTACGATAAGGCGCATTTATTGGGGGAACCGTTTTAGGTCCAGGTCACATGACCAAAATGGCCGCCATACCCATATATGGTAACACTCATAAAGCTAAAAGCATCCGGCGGGTCGTGCACTTCAGCTGAAGCACTGGTTGTTGTTAGATATTCAAAACGTTCAGACGCTGACAGTAGAATATACTCAAGACTTTGCATCGTATTGTAAATACGTCTGTTTTATGCTTTTGGGGCACGGTTTGTTTTGTTTTTGTCTTTTTAAATGACTTGGGCAATTTATTCTCTCAGTGGATTGAGATGCCTGGGGTGTGATTGTCGTTTATCTTGAATGGTTTGTTTTTCTTTTTATTTTACACACCTCTTCTGATCTTGCAGCAATTCAGGACAATCCGAAGAATCCACAACTTATCCTTGTTTTGAGTTTTCTCTTGTGACTGTTGCTTGTTTAAATTGGGAGGAAGACACTGAGACTTGGAGAAATGATCAGTGCAAGGTACAAATATGTTTTTTGTGGTGCGTCTACCATCTATTAGTCATGAGCCCAGTAGTTTAAAATTAATGATAGGGATCGTAAAAATATTGTTAAAATGTGAGTTATTTCGTATAGCTTATACACTTATATTTATGTTGAAACAAATGATAGTAGTTTCTGCATTTTCAACAGTATTAATTTCACATTTGCTCAGTTAATTTGCTCACATATTTTCTAGCACATATGCATGAGTATCGGATATTGTATTGGCTAGGAGGGATAGCATTTTTCCTTTTAGTTAACGACGTTTTAAACAACTGAATCCTGGACAGATCAAGCTACAATTTGAGGGATGTCACGTTTGGTCTAACCATTATGTGACGACATATTCTGGTTTGAGAACTAAAATTGAAACAAGAGAACAGTTGCACACAATTATTCTATGAAATGGAGGTGTGCCGTTCAAGTCTTAACGTCGCCATCGTCCAAACATAATATGGTAAGCCGTGGCTCATTTTGACGACACTGATCCTGTGACGTTGCGTGAGTCAATCTGTTCAATTAGGTATGAACAACTGTGCCTCTCTATGGATAAGTAAAGGTGTTTCCGTAAAGGCACTTTGTAATTATGAGAACATGGATATTAAGTTTTGTAGCACTTTTTGATCCAAATGCTAGGTCGATGAATCGCTGATAAACAGGAAACATTACTTACATTAATTTATCCTCAAAATAAGTAATTAATTCTAAGTAAGTCGAATTATTTTTCAAAGCGAAGCACAGATTTTATGCACGGTACGCAACTTGATGTACGCTCAGCCGTTACCGTGTGTCATTGCGCATGTTTCAGCTTGAATGGAAGCCAGATCGAGACAAGGTGAAATGTATTTGTAACGAGATAAAGGACCATCCTCGCTCCTAATACAATAGACTTTTCAACAGTTTTCCTCAAGTTTTCGCCACTTAATCAAGCAGCTGTGATTGCAACGCTTTGTATCTTTTTCCTTCTTTATATTTTGGTTGTTGTATGGGCAAGGAGACACGATCGAACAGATATCTGTATGGTACGTTCATTTTAGTCAATACAATATCATCAGTGCTTGAATCATGTTGACCACTCATACCTGGTGGTTTCACTGCAATTATATCCAAGTATAATTATCAAAATCTAAAAAAAAGAGATTTTCAGATTTTAACATGTGATGCATAATTGTTTTTTATATGTGTCATGTGTATACCTGGATTGGATTGCGATACAAATTATCCATAACTTTTTCTTATGATGGTACTAAGATTGAGAATGTAAGATAGAGACTGTATGATTTTTTTTCCAATTTATAACACACCAGGACAGACTATGGTCTAAGGGACATTTATGTAAGGGAGGCCAGTGGAATCTTAAAAAGTCTTTAAGAACTTTTCTAGAACATATTTATGTAAAACATTTTGTTCAGATATGTTGCATTTTATTATTTCGAAGCCTAGACCTGACAATGTTGATCATACATATTCATATAGATAATTGTACATGTAATTAGCAAAAGTAAACCATGGCCTAATTTTGTAAGCATTTAATGAAATATAATGCGTTGTTTCTTTGAAGTGGGGTATCCAGCCACTAGTGGACAATTATCCAAGTGACCGATACTTCTTCCTTATGAAAGTATACACTGGATTGCGGTTACGAGCTGGAACAGAATCTAGGATAGGCTTCCGACTGAGCGGAGATCGTCACGACACAGGTGTTCGGCTACTCAGCGATGGGATCAGGAAGGTTATGTCTGTTTTAACTACTTTTTGCATCACTGCTTAGTTATCAAAATTATCCTCTCCAAATAGGGTTAGAGACCGCATACAAGAACAAAAACCACGAGTCAAGCTTTCAGTGCCAGATTTGTAAGGCCTCATCAGTAATATTTGCATTACTTTGTATTACTCAGAATAAACATCTATCAACTGCACTATGATGAAGTATTGGGAGACATTCTCCTGCCACCTCACAGTACTTAGTATCAACTGTATAGAATAAAGTTTAGGTCGTAGTACCAAAGCGTTAATTTTGTATAGAAATGAAATACACCTAGAAAGATTGCCTCACAGACAAGAATACAAGCTGCCTGTGTCAGACTAGACAGTTAGTATCAGTGTCCCTCGTATTAATGTTCCCAATTAAGCTTTACCACTCTATAGGCTAATTCAGCAGACGAGAAATTAAAGAGGGAAGCAAAGTTGTCAACCTTGATTGGATTAACTACCATGCATGCAGTCTGTCCTTAGAACATTAATGTTATACCCAATCTTTTATAATCGAAGAACAATTTTACGAAATTAGGTGCTGAAGTCATTGCGGTTATATATTTTTCTGAATTTATATACTAAGTCATCATAAAATTCGGGTTCCGATAGACCTTGTTGCAGATGAGATTTAAGTCCAATACTGAATTTTACTATATAAATGTGGGGTTCAAGGGGATCAAAATTATATTGGCGTGTTTTCGAGATGCTTTCTCACAAAATGGCAACGAATACAGATCCAAAAATACCAGTATCAAAGAAAGATTTAATACGGTAATAATGGGGTATATGCGATATTGGAGGCATATTTTCTAAGTACTTTGTTGGACTTAAAACACTTCTGCTTCAAGGCCTATCGGAACCCGAATTCTATGGTGACTTAGTATATAAATTTAGAAAAATACATGCCTGTAATGACTTTAGTACCCAATTTCGTAAATCGTTCGTCGATATATAAAGATTGGGTACAACATCAGTATTATAAAACAGACTGCATGCATGGTGGTTAACCCAATCACGGTTGGCAACATTGCTTCCCTCTTTGATTGCACACCGGTGGGTCGGGCTTAAGATTATATGACGGTTCCAGCCTAAAAACATAAATGGAAATTTATTTTATTTTAGTATTCTTTAAGTTGGTTGGCGCCTGGTGCTCCGTCTTTGGTCGGGCCCTTCGGAGTCTAACTGTTGGTTTTCTTTTGTTCCAGCAATTCTGTTGTTGTATGCTGTCGAGTCCTCAACCTTGTTTCATCTCTGTAGTTTTTTTTGTATGTTCCCGCTCGGAGATGTTACACTGGTGAGTTAGGAAGCCTTCATGCGGACTAAACAAAATTTATGTATACCGCGCCAGAGGTAAGGGCGAGGATTATGGCCATGTAAATCGATTTAAGCCCCCAGTGGAATTCTTTCCACTGACCGTTCTAAGGCGGTTTATTTATGTTGTTGTTTGTTACTACTTACTGTGTGTATCACTTTTGTCTTTTTATTTTGGATGGCCATCTGGCCATTTTGTGGGAAAGTAACTGTCCTTATGGCCTTCCTTTGTTTAGGTTTCCATTATGGTCTGGTCGCTTCATGTTTGTCTTTCTTTCCCTTTGGTGTCTTTGATGGGTGGAGTTAGTTAATTGGGTTTTAAAAATGATATCAGTCCACAGATTTCATAAGCAAATTATTAGTGATGATGAAAAATAGAAGTGAACTACTTTTACTTTTGTGATTTAATTTTTCTAGAACCAAACACCTCTTAATTGTTTAGTACCATAACATTAAAAGTCGGATATCTGTCTCTGGTCGGGCCCAC
The DNA here is from genome assembly GCA_963580285.1 of Lucinisca nassula. Classification (NCBI taxonomy): domain Eukaryota; kingdom Metazoa; phylum Mollusca; class Bivalvia; order Lucinida; family Lucinidae; genus Lucinisca; species Lucinisca nassula. The sequence continues at coordinate 102,169,578 of OY757023.1, read as the reverse complement.
CGGGGTCTAAAAATTGGTTTTCTATTGCGCCAGCATTTCTGTTATTTCATGCTGTCGAGCATTCATCGTAATTTCGTTCTAATTCCAGCATGTAACATTACTTGTCTTGAATCGCAATGCTATTATTACTGTAAAAAATATGTTTAAACTAAAAAAAATGTCAAAACCACGACTGAACCAAGGGCGAGGATAGTGGCCACATAAAATCGAGTAAAGACCCCCACCAACTAGAAAAACTTTCTACTGGCCTTTTTCCAACGCGGTTCTTCTGTTGCGGTTTATCATTGTTGTAGTTCGTCTTTGCATGTACATTACGAAAACACGCCTATACAAATGCATTGTAAACATAACCATCCCAAAAAGAACATGTTATACGACAGACTGCATGCATGGTAGTTAACCCAATCACGGTCGACAACTTTGTTTCCCTCTTTAATTGCACGCCGGTGGGTCAGGCCTCAGCTTCCATGACGGTTCCAGCGTAAAGGCTTATTGAGAATTAGAGCGATCTAATTCAATGTAACGTTGGTTGGTGCATGATACTCTGTCTCTGGTTGGGGCCATTGGAGTCTAACTTTGCTCCAACGTAAAGGCTTATTGAGAATTAGAGAGATCTAATTCTTGGTAATGTTGGTTGGTGCCCGATGCTCTGTCTCTGGTCGGGCCCATCGGAGTCTAACTGTTGGTTTTCTTTTGCTCCAGCATTTCAGTGGTTTCTTGCTGTCGAGTCCTCACCGTTGTCTCACCTCTGTGGTTCTTTGATTTTTTGTGTTCACGGAGATGTTACACTGATGAGTTAGGAGGCCTTCATGCGGACTGAACAAATTATTTGTCTAAATCGCGACGGAAGTAAGGGCGAGGATTGTGGCCACGTAAAATCGATTTAAGCCCCCCAGTGGAAATCTTTCCACTGACCGTTCCAAGGCGGTTCTTCTGTGGCGGTTTATTTATGTTGCTGTTACTTACTGTGTGTATCACTTGTGTCTTTTTATTTTGGATGGCCATATGGCCATTTTGTGTGAAAGTAACTGTCCTTATGGCCTTCCTTTGTTTAGGTTTCCATTATGGTCTGGTCGCTTAATGTTTGTGTTTCTTTCCCTTTGGTGTCTTTGATGGGTGGAGTAAATTAATTGTATCGATTCCTGATCTTTGTTTTACTTCTTTGCATATCAGGGTTGTTTTGTTTGTGCCGTGTGGCGGCTGTAAAAGGTCTCCCCGTACATACATTTAATGCTCTTATTTTTCCAATCCACAGGGATTGCTTATGCAATTGCTTTTCACTGTTCCATCAATTGACATCCTTTAGATACCTGTTGAAGGTCATTATTAAACCGATGTTCGTTCCTCGTTGTATAACAACTGCTTGTTTGACATCCCTTGACTTTAAGTAGACTAAGATGTTTTGTGGGCTTTTGTTGTACCTTCCTTCTATTCGAAGGAATTATCTTCAGTAATTTTATATGCTGTTTTACATAATGACCGGTTTTACACTGATGAGTTAGGAGGCCTTCATGCGGACTGAAAAAAATATTTGTCTAAATCGCGACGGAAGTAAGGGCGAGGATTGTGGCCACGTAAAATCGATTTAATCCCCCCAGTGGAAATCTTTCCACTGACCGTTCCAAGGCGGTTCTTCTGTGGCGGTTTATTTATGTTGCTGTTTGTTACTTACTGTGTGTATCACTTGTGTCTTTTAATTTTGGATGGCCATATGGCCATTTTATGGGAAAGTAACTGTCCTTATGGCCTTCCTTTGTTTAGGTTTCCATTATGGTCTGGTCGCTTTATGTTTGTGTTTCTTTCCCTTTGGTGTCTTTGATGGGTGGAGTAAGTTAATTGTATCGATTCCTGATCTTTGTTTTACTTCTACTTCATGTGAAGACTGAACAAAGTGTTTGTCTAAATCGCAGCGGAAGTAAGGGCGAGGATTGTGGCCGCGTAAAATCGATTTAAGCCCCCTAGTGGAATTCGTTTCCGGTTACCGTTCCAAGGCGGTTCTTCTGTCATGATTTATTATGTTATGGTTTGTCCTTGGGTGTTTGTGTCGCTTATATTATTTTATTTTGGATAACCTTTTTGCCATCATGTGGGAAAGTAACTGTCCGTTTGGCTTTCCGCTGTTGATGTTTCCATTGGAGTCTGTTGTTTCATGTTTATGTTTCTTTCCCTTTGGTTCTCTGGTGGGAGCTGTGGGTTCATTGTATCAAATCCTGATCATAGCCTCCACTTCTATTTAGATGAAAAATCGTGATATTTTTCTCATTTCTGCTCAAAATATAGATTGTGGGTACTCTTTAGAACCGCCTCGATCGGTTCGAACGAGTACCACAATTTATATTTTAGAGCAGAAATAAGAAAAAAAGGTTTACCCTTGTAAACCCCAGTTTTACAATATAAAAGTGGTTAACCCTTTTATAGAACATATCTAAGGGGGTCAGAATCATAAAGGCGTGTTTTGGTGATGTGTATTGCTTATGTCTTTTTATTTTACATAGCCGTTTGACCATTTTGTGGGAAAGTACATGTCCTTTGGCTTTCCGCTTATGACGTTTTCACTATAATGAAGTTATTCTATTTTCGTGTTTTTTTTTGTTTTTTTATACCCCACCACACGATAGTGGCGGGGTATTATGATATACCCTCCGGTGTCCGTCCGTCCGTCCGCACCATTTCCGATCGATAACTTGAGTAATTTTTAACGAATTTTTTTCAAATTTTGCATACATGTATATATCGGTAATGAGTGGTATGGGATTGTTAATGGGCAAAATCCGTTAACATTTGACAGAGTTATGGCCCTTTTTAGTTCAAAATAAGGGGTTTTGGGGCGTTTCCGATCAATAACTTGAATATTTTTTCAAGGATTTTCTTCAAATTTTGTATACACATTGGCATTGGGTATGAGTGGTTTGGGATTGTAAATGGGAAAAATACATTAACATTTAATGGAATTATGGTCGTTAAAAATTCCGATTAAATGGTTTTTGGGGACTTATTCCTTTACTATATGGAATATTTGGATGAAACTGCACTGATGTATAAACGACCATAATAAGCAGGTTTTGTGTTGTGAATACACAAAATGCGTTAACATTTAACGAAAAATTGGTCGTTAACAATTCCCATTAAATAGTTTCTGCGCATTTATTCCTTTAATTTATGAAATATATATTGATTATCACTGCCAGTGTAGTGGTTAGAGTGCTGGACTACAAATCCTATTGTTGACTATGAATCTGAGGGGCGTCAGTTCAAATCTCCGTCGAGGAATGGATTTTTTTTTTTTTTTTCGTTTTCTCTTTTTTTTTTTTGTGTGTTCTTTTTTCTTTTTTTCTTTTTCTTTCTTTTTCATTTTGGCAATGAATTTATTTATTTATTTATTTTTTTTTAATTTTCCTCATTTTTGGTTTTTCATTCCTTTTTTTTCCCCTTTTTTCACACTTTTCTTCTTTTTGTTATACCCCATCACACGATAGTGCTGGGATATTACAATATACCCTCCGGTGTCTGTCCGTCCGTCCCCACCATTTCCGACCAATAACTGGATTAATTTGTGCTATCAATCTGAGGGTGCGTGAGTTCAAACCCCCGTGGAGGAATGGAATTTTCTTTTTTTTTTTCCTTTTTTTCTCGTTTTTTCTTTTCTTTTTTTCCCGTTTATTTTTCTTTTCTTTCTTTTTGGAATGAATTTTTTTTTTTCTTTTTTTTTTCTCATTTTTTGTTTTTCATTCCTTTTTTTTTACCTTTTTTTTTCCTTTTCTTCTTTTTGTTATACCCATTACACGATAGTGCTGGGATATTATAATATACCCTCCGGTGTCTGTCCGTCCGTCCGTCCGTCCGTCTGTCCGTCCGTCCATCCCCACCATTTCCGACCGATAACTTGATTAATTTTTCACATTTTTTTTTTCAATTTGTGCCTACATGTTTATATCGGGAATGCCTTTTTTTCTTTTCTTCTTTTTGTTATACCCCATCACGATAGTGCTGGGGTATTATAATATACCCTCCGATGTCTGTCCGTTCGTCCGTCCATCCAGACCATTTCCGACCGATAACTTGATTAATTTCTCACAATTTTTTATTTTGGAGTTTGCGATCAATAACTTAAGAATCTTTTCATGGATTTTCTTCAAATTTTAAAACACTAAAGGACACATATTATTGCCAAGGACAGTCACTCTGCTTTTCTGGTTATTGTATTATCTGCCCTTTTGATATACATGTATGTAGTTCCTTTACTATACTGAATGCCTTAGTGAAGTTTTACAGATAACTATAACACTTAAAAGTACCACTATTATGGGCAAGGCTATAACCATATTATCTTGCAGTGGTGGGGTATCATGCAGTGTTAGCGTGCTTTTATTTTTCATTTGGTGTCTTGTATGGGAGGGTTATTGTATCAAGTCATTATTGCCTTCGCTTCTATTTTACCCATATACTGCTTAACATGACAAATCCTACCTTTTGTTAATAGTGTAGATCCAGACCAAGATCGACACTGTTTCTTGCACACCAGACAAGGAAATCCGTGATTTTACCCTGGGATAGAAATTTATGTTCTGACCCTGGTGTTCCGACCCAGGCAATTAACATAAATGCGCTTCAATTCTATTCAACTGCCGGAACTACTTCCGCACTACTTTTATTTTGTAAACAATATACATGTGCGAGCTGTCAAAACTAACCGGAGGTGTTGTGCAAGAAAAATAATCCAATATGGTGTTCTGTTGTAGATGGGCGTTTCCAACCCTCGGGATGACCGTGCTGAGCGGAACCTCGGCGTAGCCTCGGTTCCGCTCAGCACGGTCATCCCTCGGGTTGGAAACGCTCATCTACAACAGAACCCCATATCAGATTCACTGTTTATCCTTCAGTTTGCGAATTGAACGAATACACTATATCAAGTCATTTGATTGGTGGATAGTCAGGAATGGGTATGGTTGAACATGATAAGGTTAATGTAAAAGCAAATTATACTAAAGATTTTCAGTGTAACTACCGCCTTGTGACAGCTAGCCAGAAAGCTAAGGTGAACTTGACTTGAATCCTTAGTTATCGAACTATGAACGCTTGGTCTAAAATACAGTGCAGTGTCAAACACAAAGTCCTAAATTCAAACATGATTGTCAACACTGACACGCTTTTGTTAATTGGAATGGGTTCTCAAGGACAAATTCTGTCCTTTAGAATAGCGATGTCCGTGCGGGCGGGCGGCCGGGCGTCCGCGTCTCAGTTTACCTTTTGGTTAACCCTGGAAAACACCGTTCATAATGCCATTTTGGCATTTTTAGCTCACCTGTCACGTAGTGACGAGGTGAGCTTTTGGGATCACTTTTTGTCCGTCGTCCGTCGTGCGTGCGTGCGTCCGTCCGTAAACAATTTCAAATAAGTATATCTCTAATAGCCCATGGCCAATCTTGATCAAATTTCATGTGAAGCATCATCAGGTAGGGGGAAAGGCTGCATAAGGTTTATGGGCTGATCAGATTGAAATTCTGGTTGCCATGGCAACATATAGCTCCCATAGACTTATAAAGGGAATTTTTTTAAAGATCTTCTTCTCTGAAACCACAGGGCCCAGAGCTAAGGTATTTAGCATGTAGCAACCGCAAGTGGTCAACTACATAATTCCTGCCAATCATGCCCCTGGGTGCCAAATGGGCCACGCCCCGGGGCCCCTTCGCTCCCATAGACTCATAATGGAAAAAAAGCTTCAAAAATTTTCTTCTCTGAAATCACAGGGCCCAGAGCTTAGATATTTAGCATGTAGCAATGGCAAGTGGTCACCTACATAATTCCTGCCATTCATGCCCCTGGGTTCCAAATGGGTGACGCCCCGGGGCCCCTTCGCTCCCATAGACTCATAATGGAAAAAAGCTTCAAAAATCTTCTTCTCTGAAACCACAGGGCCCAGAGCTTATATATTTAGCATGTATCATTGGGAAGTGGTCATCTACATAATTCCTGCCAATCATGCCCCGGGGTTCAAAACTGGCCACGCCCCGGGGCCCCTTCGCTCCCATAGACTCATAATGGAAAAAAAAACTTCAAAAATCTTCTTCTCTGAAATCACAGGGCCCAGAGCTTATATATTTAGCATGTAGTAACGGCAAGTGGTCACCTACATAATTCCTGCCAATCATGCCCCTGGGGTCCAAATGGACCATGCCCCGGGGCCCTTAGCTCCTATAGACTCATAATGGAAAAAAGCTTTAAAAATATTCTTCTCTGAAACCACAGGGCCCAGAGCTTAGATATTTAAAATGTAGCAACAGCAAGTGGTCACCTACATAATTCCTGCCAGTCATGCCCCTGGGGTCCAAATGGGCCACACCCCGGGTTCCACTTTGCTCCCATAGACTCATAATGGAAAAAAAAGCTTCAAAAATCTTTATCCCTGAAACCACAGGGCCCAGAGTGTATATATTTAGCATGTAGTAACGGAAAGTGGTCACCTACATAATTCCTGCCATTCATGCCCCTGGGGTCCAAACGGACCACGCCTTGGGGCCCCTTAGCTACTATAGACTTATGATGGGAAAAATTTAAAAAATCTTCTTCTCTGAAACCACAGGGCCCAGAGCTTAGATATTTAGCATGTAGCAACGGTAGGTGGTCAACTAAATAATTCCTGCCAATCATGCCCCTGGGTTCCAAATGGGCCACGCCCCGGGGCCCCTTCGCTCCCATAGACTCATAATTAGAAAAAAATTTAAAAAATCTTCTTCTCTGAAACCACAGGCCCAGTGCTTAGACATTTAGCATTTAGCAACAGTAAGTGGTCACCTACATAATTCCTGCCAATCATGCCCCTGGGTTCCAAATGGGCCACGCCCCGGGGCCCCTTTGCTCCCATAGACTCATAATGGAAAAAAGCTTCAAAAATCTTCTTCTCTGAAACCACAGGGCCCAGAGCTTAGATATTTACCATGTAGCAACTGCAAGTGGTAACCTACATAAATCCTGTCAATCATGCCCCTGGGTTCCAAATTGGCCACACCCCAGGGCCCCTTAAATCCTAAAGACTCATAATTGAAAAAAAAAAGCTTCAAAAATCTTCTTCTCTGAAACCACAGGGCCCAGAGCTAAGATATTTTGCATGTAGCAACGGTAAGTGATTACCTACATAATTCCAGCCAATCATGCCCTTGGGTTCCAAAAGGGCCACGCCCCGGGGCCCCTTCGCTCCCATAGACTCATAATGGAAAAAAAAGCTTCAAAAATCTTCTTCTTTGAAACCACAGGGCCCAGAGCTTAGATATTTAGCATGTAGCAACGGCTAGTGGTCACCTACATAATTCCTGCCAATCATGCCCCCGGGGTCCAAACGGGCCACGCCCCGGGCCCCTTAGCTCCTAGAGACTCATAATGGAAAAAAGCTTCTTCTCTGAAACCACAGAGCCCAGAGCTCAGATATTTAGCATGTAACAATGGCAAGTGGTAACCTACATAAATCCTGCCAATCATGCCCCTGGGGTCCAAATGGGCCACGCCACAGAGCCCCTTAGCTCCAATAGACACATAATGGAAAAAAAAAGCTTCAAAAATCATTTTCTCTGAAACCACAGGGCCCAGAGCTTAGATATTTAGCATGTAGCAACAGCAAGTGGTCACCTACATAATTCCTGCCAATCATGCCCCTGGGTTTCAAATGGGCCACACCCCGGGGCCCCTTTGCTCCCAAAGACTCATAATGGAAAAAAAGCTTCAAAAATCTTCTTCCCTGAAAGCACAGGGCCCATAGCTTAGATATTTAGAGCTTAGACATTTAGCAGGTAGCAACGGCAAGTGGTTACATGCATAATCCCTGCCAATCATGCCCTTGGGGTCCAAACGGGCCACGCCCCGGGGCCCCTTAGCTCCTATAGACTCATATTGGAAAAAGCTTCAAAAATCTTCTTCTCTGAAACCACAGGGCCCAGAGCTTAGATTTTTAGCATGTGACAATGACAACTGTTCACCTACATAAATCCTGCCAATCATGGCCCTGGGATCCGAATGGGCCAAACCCTGGGACCCTCTTAGCTCCCATAGACTCACAATGGAAAAAAGCTTCAAAAATATTCTTCTCTGAAACCACAGGGCCCATAGCTTAGATAGTTAGCTTGTAACAATATCAAGTGTTCACCTACATAAATCCTGCCAATCATGCCCCTGGGGTCCAAATTGGTCACACCCTGGGGCCCCTTAGCTCCCATAGACTTGTAATGGGGAAAAAAAGCATCAAAAATCATCTTCTCTGAAACCACAGGGTCCAGAGCTTAGATATATAGCTGGTAGCAACAGCAAGTGGTCACCTACATAATTCCTGCCAATCATGCCCCTGGGATCCAAATGGGCCACGCCTAGGGGCCCCTCAGCTCCCATAGACTCATAATGGAAAAAAAGCTTCAAAAATCTTCTTCTCTGACACCACAGGGCCCAGAGCTTAGATATTTAGCATGTAGCAACGGCAAATGGTCACCTACATCAATCCTGCCAATCATGCGCCTTGGGTCAAAATGGTCAACGCCCTGGGGCCCCTTAGCTCCCATAGACTCCTAATGGAAAAAAGCTTCAAAAATCTTCTTCTCTGAAACAACAGGGCCCAGAGCTTAGTATTTAGCATATAGCAACGGCAAGTGGTCACCTACATAAATCCTGCCAATCATGTCCTTGGGGTCCAAATGGGTCAAGCCTTGCGGCCCCTTAGCTCCCATTGACTCATAATGGAAAAAAGCTTCAAAAATCTTCTTCTCTGAAACCACAGGGCCCAGAGCTTAGATATTTACCATGTTGCAACGGCAAGTGGTCACCTACATAAATCCTGCCAATCATGCCCTTGGGGTCCAAATGGGCCACGCCCTGTGGCCCCTTAGCTCCCAAAGACTCATAATGGAAAAATCTTCTTCTCTGAAACCACAGGGCCCAGAGCTTAGATATTTACCATGTAGCAACGGCAAGTGGTCACCTACACAAATCCTGCCAAGCATGCCCCTTGGGCCGGAATTGACCATGCCCATGGCCCATTAGCTACCATGGACTTAAAATGGAAAAAAAAAAACTTAAAATGAAAAAAAAAACTTCAAAAATATTCTTCTCTGAAACCATAAGGCCCAGAGCTTTGGTATTTAGCATGTAGCAATGTGGAGTGGTTGCCTACATGAATCCTGTCTGAGTCTTGCACCTGGGGTTCAAATTGGCCAAATCCTTAACTCCAATAAACTTATAATGGAAAAGAAAAAGCTTCAGAAATATTCTTCTCTGAAACCATGAAGTACGGACCTTAGATATTTAGTATATATCAACATAAAATGGTCGCGTACATAAATCCTGCCAGCCATGCCTTTTGGGTCAAAATTGACCTATGGACTTATACTGGAAAAAATTTCTAAAATCTTCTTCTCCAAAGCCATAAGGTCCAGAGCTCAGATATTTAGTATGTAGCAATGTCAAGTGGTCTCCTACACTTTTTTTCTGGTACACAGGTGAGCGATATAGGGCCATTGGGCCCTCTTGTTCTTGTGTTCACTTAAAAAAGTTGTTCATATATTTATCGTTATTATTTCTTGTCTATTGTAGAAGTTTGAGAAGGGCAGTGTTATGCAGTTTTTAATGAGCACTCACTTGTCTCTTGGTGTTTTGACTCATCTGAGAATATGGCATGATAACAAGGGAACGGGTGAGCTCGCCTCTTGGTACCTTAGCAAGATAGTTGTAACAGATCTACAAGACAACTTCAGGTACGTAAAGCTGCATTGACTTTACATATTGGTCTAAAATAGAATCCCACTGTAGGACAGCAAGCACACATTTATGCAATTAGTTCGTTTCTTGACCAGAGTGTAAACGATAAATGTTCAACTAGTCAAACATAGACCGTTTACGTTTATTTTTTTTTGTCTTTTGCAGAGTTGTTTTCTTTCATACTTTCGATATGGTGTTGCTAAAAAATCATTACGCATACTTCTGATTATTATCATTATATTTATTAATACTATTATTTATATTGTCCTTCTTATGAGATGGTACTGCCTTAAGTTGCTAAGAGTTTGATAAGCATTTGCATCATTTTCCTTATATCCGTTTCATTTAAGGTGCACACTATAGCGATTCTATATTTTGACCATAATTTATACTAAGAGTAATACTATATACAATTATCACTGCACCGTACCATAAGTGTGATTTTAGGAATATTCATTCATGATTTATCATATGACGTCGTTGATAAGCAGTGGATAACGTCGTGTAATAAAAATCATATGACCACACGTGTAATAACACTTTGGCGGGATTCAGTTACGTCATGACGACGTCCATATCAACAATGCATTTTTTTCGTAAAATAATCGTCAAATTAAAAAGCGATAAAATCCAATTTAAAGTAGTCATATGGTAAAGGGAATCTTACACTCGTGGTCATTTCATATGAAATTTATGAAACTCGCCGCAGGCTCGTTTCAAATATTTCATATGAAATGACCACTCATGTAAGATCCTCTATATATTTGTTGTTTCAGCTACACATTTTTATGCGAAGACTGGATATCTGTTGAGACATCTGACATTTCAATGGACAAGTTGCTATTTGTTGCTGACCAAGAGTATCTGCAGTCATTTAACCATAGATTTTCCGTCAGGACGAAAGATCGACTTGTTGATGGCCATTTATGGGCATCGATTTTGTACCGACCTACATTCAGTAACTTCACGCGCGTGCAGCGTGCTACTTGTGCATACATGGCCTTAATGATCACAATGTTAGCGAATGCGATGTACTTTAACCCAGAAGCCAATTATGAAACACCAACATCTCTAGAAATTGGACCATTTAGATTTTCTTTGCAGCAGGTATTTCAATAATATACTTGGAAAGATCCAAAATTTAAATTGTAATTTATTATTTATGATGCAAATCTTGACAGAAATCTTTACTACTTTATTTCATACTTTTCGATTGCTTACATGAGAGTAATAGCATCTCAGTGTCAAGACATATAGAACATATAGCGTATGTATTTTATTCTATAAATATTCTGTGGAAATTTCACATTTGCACATCTTTTACATATTTCATTTCTAAAATGTTCTTTGATTAAAGCCACACGGATACTGTTGTGAGATACATGAACACATTTCAATTAATATAAGAGATTTGATAGAATTACCTTGCCCAAACTATCATTCTGCTATATGCTGATGAACACAACCACGCATTATGCTGAAATCAAGTAAATGTACAGTGCGTCAAAAAGCTTCCTGTCACCCCTACAACATGAAGTATATGATATTGTGTGATTGTATTTGCTACTGCATTTAAATATGTTTAATACCTCCTCTTTTCAGGTTATTATCGCATTGATTTGTGCCGCCATTTGCACGGTACCAACTCTACTTGTTATCACAGTTTTCAAAAGATCTATGCGCAGAATACCACTATTCAGTGATACGAGTCAAGTATTACATGACAATCTCACACTGGATAACGATGTCACAAATGATGTCAGGCCTAGAAGATCGTTTCTATCACTATGTTTATGCAGGTCATCGCAACAAACTGAGCTGATGGAAAGGGAATACATTTTTCTTACAGGCACTTATGATTCAACATTCCAGTTACCGTTCTGGTTTTCTTATTTTGGATGGTTTCTTGCTATTGGTAAGCTTCTTTTAGCATTTTTTCACACAGAAACTGCGTAAATGTGTCAAGACGTGATCTCCCTTCAAATATTTATTCAAACATCGGCTGCGTAAGTGTATCTAGAAGAAGAATCGATTAACAATTAGTTTTCCATAATTTGGATAAACTCGAATTCTCTTTACAAAATAAAAAGTCGGGCTAGTTGTTCCGTGCTTGTGTATAGTTACGATGTTAATCCTGAATTTCAACTTAAAGACGTACATATCTGCAGTAGCGCTGATGTATGTACCGTCTGACCATGCTACAACAATTCAGTATGTTGTTGTCAACATGTTTATTTCCCTCCCATGGCTGATTTTATGCATCGGAGTCTTAGATTCTCTGTCACGTCAGTATCAGTCTGTCTGTCCCTGTTTGTCCGTCATTCTATGACAAAAATTCTAACATTGACAAAAGCTTTTGAACCATTTGTGATACACCATTCATGTTTGACATGTGTATTGCCTTTGAAAAGGTTTTGTCTTTTCTTACCAAATTGACTCCGTGCGCTTGCTTATGACTTGTTTGTGATTAATCTTATTTGAAAACCGATATAAGGGACTATTTGACTATTCATTAAGATAACACATCCTTGTGATATAGTGCAATCTTTCATATCTCCACAACGGTTATTTTTCTGATAAAAAACTAATATTTTAGGTGTTAACTTGATGTGATCTAAACCAAATTGTTATCCATTTCCTATCTGCTTGTAGCAGGGTCATTATTTTAATTTGTATTTTGTATTCTTGGGCTTCTTGTATTCTTTTTGCATCGAAAACTAAGTAATCGTATAGATCAGACATTGATTCTGAGTCGATTCTGAAAAGCTAGCTTGAATAGTGTTTTGAAGATGACTGCTTCTCGTACAAATTTTATTAAACTTCATATATGCCATGCAGAGAACATGTTTGTTAACATATCATTTGCTTCAATCTATTTATTTTATATCACATATGGCCAGAAGCTTTGACGGTTGTCTGTTTTGAACAATAGTCTATAATACTGCCAGAAAGTATCAGTCTTCGTGTTTCAAGAGTAGTGCTGTTTACTTAAACGTTTTGACACCGCCCATTTGGGCTTGAAGATATAGATGGGCTGCATGATTCTTCCACACAGAGCTGACACTGACCGCACACGAGTACTGGTAAAACGCTTAGAGGATCTAAGTCATTTCATCTCAATGTCGGGTAAAAGCCCCACCAAATAGGCAGTAATGTCTCCAAAATGACCTATACAGTGTTGAAGGGGTCGTTAAACCTCAGATCAAACAAATGTTACGAGCCAGGCGTAGCAGAAAGAAAAAGCAAACAAGCCTTTTGGAAAAATTTAACAAAATTTATTTACAAGTTAACTTAAACCTGTAGAAGTAAGAAAATTAAATGTACTTAGCTCTGTTATGAAATATCCTGAATGAATCTATTTTCCTTGATCCCACAGAATTCACAGTCCAAAATGAAAAGTAATATCCTTTAACAATCCAACACAGAATTTAGAAATAACTTTTCTTAAATGCCCAAACATCAAACTCCAAAGTCTGACTCAATGAGAAAAATCAAGCTCTTTTATAGACCCTAAGATTTCTCTAGAACATTCCAGAGGGCTGTAGAATTAGATGAGGTAATTCTCTAAAAATAATGCAACCCAGAACTTTCTGGAAGGTTCTGAAGTACTTTTCCTTGTAAACATGTTGTTTACAAAAATTAAATTAATCTGTGACTCAGTTTTCTAGAATCTTCTGTAAGAAGATTAACAAGATATTTATAGCACTATTAGGTCAACACTGGGGTGAAAGTGGGAATCAGATAAATAAATTCTTATGCATAACACTCCCCCTCTTCGAGGAAAAGAAAGATTTATGTAATAAAGCTTTCTTTTGCTTTAAGAATAATAAAATATTGAGCATAGCATATAAAATTACATGTATCTACAATCCACTTTAGTAGGAAAGAAAAACACAACTCCTGACACTGCTCAAACTCTTGAAAGGGCATCAGGGATAATGTTATCTCTCCCTCTGATATGTCTTATGTCTAAATTATACTCATGTAGCATAAGACTCCACCTGAGCAACCGCTGATTTTTGTTTTTCATCTTATGTATGAAAGTCAGTGGATTGTGATCACTGAAAACAACAATCGGTGCAGTAGTAGGGGTAAGATAAACTTCAAAATGTTGCAGAGCAAGAATCAGAGACAAGCACTCTTTCTCTATGGTAGAGTAATTTCTCTGATGCTTATTAAACTTTTTGGAAAAGTAGCAAACTGGATGATCCACACCATTTTCATCTTCCTGCAACAAAACACTACCTGCACCTACGTCACTAGCATCTACAGCTAGCTTAAACTCCTTTTCAAAGTTTGGTGCTAAGAGAACTGGTTCACTCTTGAGTATGGCTTTAAGTTTATCAAAAGCATTTTGGCATATTGCATTCCAATGGAATTTTGTTCTTTTGCTGAGCAAATTTGTCAAAGGCTCAGCAATGACAGAGAAATTATTACAGAACTTTCTGTAATAACCAGCCATACCAAGAAATCGCATCAGCTGTCTGTTGCACGTGGGTACGGGAAAATTTGAGATAGCCACAACTTTAGCATCAATGGGTTTCACATGACCTTGACCTACAACATGACCTAGAAATGTCAAACATGCATGGCAGAATTCACTTTTAGCAAGATTGATTGTCAATTTGGCATTACTCAGTCTATCAAAGAATGCTCGAATAGTCCCAAGATGTTGATTCCACTGGTCGTTGTATATGATAGCATCATCTATATAAGCACTATAAGCACTGCAGCCTTCCAGCCCCGCAATTACCATGTTTATTAAGCGCTGAAATGTTGCCGGAGAGTTTTTCGTTCCAAATGGCATGACTTTATAGTTAAATAATCCGTCTGGTGTTGTGAATGCCAAAACCTCCTTTGCTCTATCTGTAAGTGGAATTTGCCAAAATCCTTTCAGAAGGTCGAATTTCGTTATGTATTTTGCATTCCCGATGTTATCAATGCAGTCATCCATTCTTGGAATAGGAAAGCTATCTGTTTTACTTAAGGAATTAACTTTCCTAAAATCTGTACACATACGATATGTCCCATCAGGTTTTGGTACTAGAATACAAGGAGAACTCCAGTCACTTTGGCTTGGTTCAATAAAGTCATTGTCTAATAGATACTGAACTACTTCTTTAAGATATTTTTGTTTCACAGGATTCATCCTGTATGGGTGTTGTTTTACAGATTTAGACCCATTTATGTCCACATCGTGAAATATTTTGTCTGTCCGTGTTGGAATGTCAGGAAATAAGTGTTCATATTAAAAAATCAGCTGTTTCAGTTCATTCCGCTGATTTGGCTCTAGATGTGACAGTTTCTGGTCAAGATTCCGTAGAATGTCAGAATTCTGAAGTTTTGATGATGTGGGATCCGACTTCACTGAATTAATATCCTCACAGTCATTGTCACATGAATTAAGTGGAACAGAGCTAACTAGATTGACTGATGTTAAAGATGTATTGTCCCTATCTATGTATTCCTTAAGCATGTTAATATGACATAGCTGCTTTAGCTTGCGCCTCCCAGGAGTGTTTATTATGTAATTTACGTCACTGATCTTTTTGTCTACAGTGTATGGACCATAATATCTGGCCTGCAATGATTTTCCTGGAACAGGCAAAAGAGCTAGTACCTTATCACCTGGTTTAAAATTCCTTTGTTTTGTCCCTATGTCATATAGCTGTTTCATTTTCCTTTGGGCTGACTGAAGATTGGTCCGAGCAGCCTCACAAGCTTTTGAAAGTCTAGTTTTGAAATCGGACACATACTGAAGTAAATTCAGGGAGGTGTCATAATTGGAGAGAAATTTCTCTTTGAGAAGTTTCAAAGGACCACGAACAGTATGGCCAAATACTAATTCAAATGGACTGAAGCCAAGAGATTCTTGCACAGATTCTCTAACAGCAAATATAAGGAGATGGATGCCTTCATCCCAATCCTTCTCTGTGTCAAAACAATATGATCTTATCATGTTTTTCAATGTTTGGTGGAATCTTTCAAGGGCACCTTGACTTTCAGGATGATAGGCCGATGACTTATACTGTACAATGCCAAGTTCATGCATTACTTGTTGAAATATTCCAGACATAAAATTTGAGCCTTGGTCTGACTGAATAGATTTAGGAAGCCCAACAAATGTGAAAAACTTCACTAAGGCCTTGACGATTGTCTTTGTTTTGATATTTCTTAAAGGAATGGCTTCAGGAAAGCGTGTGGAAGCACACATAATAGTCAAAAGATATTCACAGCCAGACTTAGTTCTGGGCAAGGGACCCACACAGTCTATAATTATTCGACTGAAAGGTTCATCAAAAGCAGGTATAGGCTGCAAGTGAGCCTAAGGTATAGTCTGATTGGGTTTTCCTACCATTTGGCATGTATGACAGGACCTACAATGCTGAGAAACATCTGATTTTAACCCAGGCCAGTAAAAATGATTAAGAATCTTGTGATAGGTTTTATTTACACCTAAATGTCCTGACATGGGAGTTTCATGTGCCAAGTTTAATATTTGGGAACGGTAAACCCGTGGAACCACTATCTGGTGGTTGACAGTCCACTCGTCTTCTGCTGAGACGTCTGGTGGACGCCATTTTCTCATAAGAATGTCATTTTTGACATAATAACAGACTGGGACATCAGATACTTCCTGCTCATCTAAAGCCCTTTCAAACAAAGGCGAAATTTCAGGATCCTTGTGCTGCTCTATAGCTAGTTGAGACCCGGACATTTTGTCTTGGCCTAGATCGACAGATGAGTTATTCTCATGAAAAGCTGTCTGCTTATCAGGCAGGCTTGAAGACAGAGACCTTGTTATCTCGTCATTAAAAGACTGACCCAAAAAGGTATCAGTTAAATCAAAATCCTGTTTCCCATCAGTTTGCTTGACCTTACGTGCCATAGCCCTTGTTACTGCACAAGACGGATAAAGATCAGGAATTTCCTGCTCAATGGGATCAGGCGGTTGGTCTATGCAAGGATTAGTAGTCAAAAGTGGGTTTACCACAACCTTATCTCCAGCTAAGTCATTGCCTAGCAACAAATGAACACCTTTAAAAGGTAAAGAAGGTCTAATACCAACAGCCACTGAACCAGATACCAAGTCTGATGACAAATAAACGTTATGAAGCGGAACATTAACAAATCCACATTCCACACCCTGAATAAGGACACTTTGGCCCATAGAAGTCTTCTCAGAAAAAGGCAGAGTATCTGCTAGAATAAGAGATTGAGAAGCTCCGGTATCTCGTAAGATTTTAATAGGGGTAGGATGGGCATAACTGTCACCATTTAGTGACACAAAACCATCTGATAAGAATGGTTCATAACACTCCATAACTGTATCAGTCTCAGATAATTTGGTATCAGAAAGAGTTTCCTCCCTTACACAAGACTGTGGTTTTGGCCTTATAGAAGTCAAGCCTGTAGGCTTAAGTTCCTCTTGTCTTTCTCTTTCTTTCCTTCGCTTTAATTTTAAACACTCAGAGATCAAATGGCCTGTATTTTTTACAATAATAACAAACTACTTGAGATTGAGATAAGGGATTCTGGTCTTTGTTTTCACCAGAAGGTTTGGAAAAATTCTGGCTTCTGTTTTCACCAGAAGGTTTGGAAGGATTCTGGCTTTTATTTTCACCAGAAAGTTTGGGCATAGTACTAGATGTATGGCTATAACTACCAGAAGGATTACTGGGATAGAATCTTGGGCCTGTCTGTGGATTATAAGGTTTTCGAGGATAAGGCCTGTTCACAAATGAGACTTTATGAGTCAAAGCATAATCATCTGCCAAACGAGAAGCTTCCTCCAAAGTTTCAACCTGTCTCTCATCGAGAAAAGATTTAATGTCTGAATTTATGCACCGTTTGAACTCTTCAACAAGGACAAGCTGTCTAAGTTTGTCATGATCAGAGCCTACTTTTTTAGAAGAACACCACCTATCAAATAGCTGTTCTTTGGTTCGAGCAAATTCTACATGGGTCTGGGAAATTTCTTTTTTGCAATTCCTAAATTTCTGCCTGTAAGCCTCAGGGACCAACTCATATGCCTTAAGAATAAGCTCCTTGACCAGATCATAGTCTGAGCTTTGCTCGACAGTCAGCTGAGTGTAAATGTCTCGAGCCTTTCCGACAACAACGCTTTGCAAAAGTAAGGTCCAATGCTCTTTTGGCCATTTTAAATTTTCTGCAACTTTTTCAAAATGCAAAAAATACTTATCTACCTCTTTTTCCTGAAATGGCGGAACTAATCTGATGTGCTTTGTGGCATCAAAATAACTACCAGAGTCAAAAACAGGGGTAGGTTTCACCCTATCTTGACCCTGGAGTTCCAATTCCTTCATCTTTAATTGAAAATGCCATTTTTCTCTTTCTATTTCTAGTCGCTCTTCTTTTTCGAATTTTTCTTTCTGAAGACGTTCCTCCATTTCTAATCTTTCCATCTGCATTTGTCTCTGTATTTCTCTTTCCTTTTCCTTCTCTCTTTCTTCCATTTCTCTTTGCTTTTCCTTCTCTCTTTCTTCCATTTCTAACCTTAACTTCTCTAATTCAATTTGCCTTCCTATTTCAATTTGTCTCATTTGCAATTCAGTATGTGAAACCATAATGAGAGACAAAGCAGATGGATCGAAAAGTTCTTCATCAACAAAAAACTGTACCAAAATATTCTTAATTTCATGCTTCTTCATGCTGGTTTTGACAGCAGTGACCCTATAATGGGAAGCAATTTCTAACAAATCTGTCCTTTTGGCCAGATTAAACAACTCCTGAGTAGGCTGAGCCAAAAAGCTTCTCAAATCAAACGACATGTTTGCTTTTTGTTTGTTCTATAAAGTATTTATGGAAATACAGATTGAGGTTAATTTGACAAAGTTTTTTTTTTTTTGAAATGACAAGCCCAACGAGAATTTCACATGAAATGACAAGTACTATTTCACCTGAAATGACAGTTCACATGAAATGACAATCCCCTATATGCCTATAGGGAAAGACCAATCCTGTGAAGCAACTGCAAAGTCTATTTGATAAGAAATGACAATTACCTGCGTCACATGAAATGTCGGTTTTAAAATGCTTAAAATGGTTTTATCCCGGACGAGCCCCCAATTTCTGTTACGAGCCAGGCGTAGCAGAAAGAAAAAGCAAACAAGCCTTTTGGAAAAATTTAACAAAATTTATTTACAAGTTAACTTAAACCTGTAGAAGTAAGAAAATTAAATGTACTTAGCTCTGTTATGAAATATCCTGAATGAATCTATTTTCCTTGATCCCACAGAATTCACAGTCCAAAATGAAAAGTAATATCCTTTAACAATCCAACACAGAATTTAGAAATAACTTTTCTTAAATGCCCAAACATCAAACTCCAAAGTCTGACTCAATGAGAAAAATCAAGCTCTTTTATAGACCCTAAGATTTCTCTAGAACATTCCAGAGGGCTGTAGAATTAGATGAGGTAATTCTCTAAAAATAATGCAACCCAGAACTTTCTGGAAGGTTCTGAAGTACTTTTCCTTGTAAACATGTTGTTTACAAAAATTAAATTAATCTGTGACTCAGTTTTCTAGAATCTTCTGTAAGAAGATTAACAAGATATTTATAGCACTATTAGGTCAACACTGGGGTGAAAGTGGGAATCAGAAAAAGAAATTCTTATGCATAACACAAATACTTAACAGTTTTCGCTATTTGTTGTGCACTAGACCAAATAAGTCATTACGAAATATGTTTTATATATTGGAAAAATGTTTCCCCACAAAATGAAATATTTTCCAATAAAATATTTGATCTTTTTTCGTATTTCTGCTCCAGACATAGATTGTGGGAACTTGTTAGAACCTCCTCGGGTAGACGGTTCTAACGAGTACCCACACTCTTTGTTTTACAGCAGAAATAAGAAACATAATGTATACCCTGTAAACCCCAGTATTCAGACTTTCGGCTGAGTCTTTTACCGAGGTCCCGTCTCCATACGACCTTAGCTGTTGGTGGGATGTAAAACTGTCTCTCTCACACACACACACACACACACAAACCCCAGTTTTACTGTATAAAAGTGGAGTTTAAATTATATAGGCGTGTTTTCGTGGTGATATTCAACATATGTAAATGAGATGATTAGAATGAAATGTGACAAAGAGATGGAAATGGTCTTCCATCACCACAAGGCATCAGCTGCAGCCTAGTAAAGCAATGCAGGTTTTCAAAAAAAAAATACATTGACGTCAACAAGTATAAAAGATATATACTCGTATTTATGTAAACTGTCAATTGTTTGTTTCAGGTGCTGTTGTGAGTTCCGCGTTCATTATTCTTCTTTACAGCATGGAGTGGGGAAAACAAAAATCGGAAGAATGGTTGTCAACTTTTTTACTGTCAGTGGTGCAGTCAGTTATCGCCATAGACCCATTTCTGGTATGTCAATGAAAAGTAGAGCATGTGCCCTGATTGTAATAATGTAATAGAGGATCTTACATGAGTGTTCATGTATTATTGAAATTTATTAAACGAGATGAGGAAAAGGGGTTAAAGTGCGAGGCTTTGCCGAGTTTCATAAATTTAATAGTACATGAATACGAATACAAGATTCTATTTATCATATGGCATTTAAAACTCATTTTTATCACGATTTTTAACAAAAATGTCAATATTTCATCATTAGTAAACGCGACATCGTTAAGTACGCTGTACAGGTAACACTTCGGACCGTATCATTCGAATTTGCATATTTAATCCACTAGTGTATTATCGAATTTATTACATGGCATTATTACACTTTCAGGCGCGACGTCATATGATAAAATATGATATAACTTGATAACTTGCAATATTATGATCAGTGAAGGAAGACAGTAAAGGCATTTTGCAAATATCCAGTTGTATAGTCCAAACAAATATAAATACATTAGCATATCGAAGGGTGTTGTGATCTCCTTTCACGATTGCAAAGTTACTTTATTCTGATGAGAAATAAGATATTGGTCTAATGGTGCAGGCATTGATTGTTTCGAGGCGATTCTTAAATATGACCAGAATCCATGTCTTTGACCTTCTTGGCATAGTGAGTAAGAGCGCTGACTCTTAATCATAAGGTCTATCACAGCTGTCTCGCTCGGGTGACATGTGAGAAGCCAAGTTATGCAGCGGAAGGTCAAGTGTTTTATACCGGGTACTCCGGTTTGTGCCCATCTCTGATTAATGATCCTCTCGAAATAAGTAGGGCCGTAAACACATATCAAAATGCCTTAAAACTTATATAAAATAAATAATAAATTCCCTTTTAAACCGAACTTGCTTCTGTGTCAAGCGGCGTTTAATGGCTGGTCAGAAGCCAGACAATCCTGTAAACGTGGTTGTTGTATCTTTGCAATCTTTCTTGCTTCTATGTTACCTTTTTATATTTTTTACTTTAAAATTGTGAGTGTTTATGGTATGAAATAAAATTTCATGATAATACTAAAATAGAATATACAATAGCATGTTGAAAAAATACGCATTTGCCTTGTCTGTAACCTCAACATAGTCTTTCGATACTGACTCAGAATGCAAACATGGAAATAATATAAATGTCCGTCACCGGAAGTACTACATCTCGGCGTGTTTTATCTTCTTGCGATGTTGCCCGATGTTGTTGCTGCCATTGATATTTCGATTAAATACTTCCCTGATAGTTATGTTCTTTACTTAATACTATTCGAACAGTGACGCTGGTTTACATAGCTTCAGTCTTCGGCTCGGAAAGCCCCACTGGAACAAACTAGGTTGGGAATCTAACTTTTGCTATGCCCATTAAGTTGTCTGTCGCAAGAACCTTGCTCGGTAGTAACTTCCAAAAACACACTTCATACAACACCTCACATGTATGACGTTTTGGTGTTGATTACAGTAAAACGTATAGTTGAATTCAGTATTGACACATATCAAGTTTAAAATTCATAGGGTCATTCAATGTTTTCACGGCACTGGTGTTATCTGCCACTGGTAGGACTTCCGTAGATGTCTATTGCTGGTCATGAATTTTACAGACTCTCTGTCAAGTACGGTCTGCAGAAAATTCATTAGTATTACCTTCAGAAAGTCAATCTGCTGATTAGGGTCTGTATGCGTCGAGTTGTTTACAGTAAAACCTTTGGTCTGCATATTTAATGCTCGTTGGCGCGATGTAGCATATTTAAGAATTTATGCAGAAGTAGAGCCTTGTGTTAGAAAGATATTACACTAATCTCAACGGAATCAGGCGGTTGTTGCAGCATTTCATGCTGTATAGTCCTTATCGTTGTTTTGTCTTTGAATTTGTTTGATACGTATGTTCTCGGACATAATGCGGACTTAAAAAATTATATGTGTAAACCATAGCAGTAATAAGGGCGAGAGTTGTGACCATGTAAAACTGATTTAAGCTTCTCAAATCAGAACAGACTTAACTTGACCTGTTGCTACCAGCGCGACCCGAACCAACGCAGCATGAATATGCTACTCAGTTAATAAATAAAGTGAGAGACCTAAATTCTATGCACAACGCTAACCCTAGAAGCATACGACCGTCCTTATGGACATGTAATGCTATTAATAGTTCTTGGATATTTTATTACAATGCATTCATTTCGACGACCTGGTGATGGCATGTTTTTGGCATAGCTTAAACTTAACTTCAGAAACTGTAATATTGTTGAGTGTGCCTGTGGTTTTGTTGTTTGTTAAGATTTGTTTGTCGTTTTCTCGTCGATGCTTGGAAAAGGCGTTGGGTTCTGATTCGTTCGGTTCCTGAAGTATCTTTTCTCATTTATTCGAAATGTAATTTTTTATCCTCTGACGATACGAATATGTTGTAACGATTGTTAGTTGAAAAGCATCTGGTAAGGCGCCAATTTAACCGCTATTATTGCACCGCGCTGTAGCAAATATTAGTTGCTGTTTCCGGAATCGTGCTGTTGATATTTGTTTGCTTCAGCATTTCAGTCATTTCATGATGTTTTGTCTTTGAATTTGTTTCATTCGTATATTCTTGCACACGATTCGCATTTAACATATTATGTTAGCCACATTCGTACCAATTCCAAAAGCAGGGAAAGATCATGCAGAACCTACAAATTATCGTCCGATACCTTTGACAAGTTACTTGTGTAAAACAGTGGGGTAATGATAAACAAAAAATTAGTCTGGTACTTAGAGTCCAACAACCTCATTCCAGAATATCAGTCAGGTTTTCGTTCGGAACGTAGTACCAACGGCAATTTAATAACACTAAAAACATTTATACGAAATGCATTTATTAACAAAGAACACGTAGTAGCTTCTTTTTCGACTTGGAGAAAGCATATGATATAACATGGCGTTATGGAATATTGAAAGATCTCCATAGCGTTGGCTTTAGAGGAAAACTTCCCAGTTTTATTGAAAGCTTTTTAGTGGAAAGCATGTTTCAGGTGCGTGTGAGATCTGCCCTCTCAGCTGTCTATGATCAAAAACAGGGTGTCCCACAAGGTAGTATTCTTTCAACTACGCTATTTAACTTCAAAATAAACAATATTGCACAATGGTTGGACGACAAAACAGATTGGTCATTGTATGTTGATGATTTTTGTATCAACCGGCCCCGATAGCTCAGTTGGTAGAGTGTCCGCTCCGGGGAACGGGAGGTCACGGGTTCGATCCCGGGCCGCGACATACCAAAGTCGTTAAAAATGGTACAAGCTGCTCCTCGCTTGGCACTCAGATTTACGGGTAGAGCTAGGACTGGTCGACCCAGTGTCAGGATATTGTGACTGGGTGTGGTATTATGTAATGTGTCTGGGACATGATACTTCAGTGAGGCAGCACTATAAAAGTGAGCATTGAGCTCCCTGTCGCAACCAGACACCGTCGTGATATGACTGAAAAATTGTTGAAAGCGACGTTAAACCCGAATTCACACACACACACACACACACACACACACACACACACGCACGCACGCACGCACGCACACACACACACACACATGATTTTTTTATATGTTACCGTTCAAGGAATATGAAAACAACTGAACGAGCATTACAACAAAATTTAAAAGAATAGAAGAATTGGCTGATAAAAACGGTTTCAAGTTCTCCAAGTCGAAAACGCAGTGTTTTCTTTTTTGTAAGGATCGGAAGAAACTCGAACACCCTTCCCTGTTTTTATACGGATCACAAATTCCTGTTGTTGAAGAAACCAAATTTCTAGGGGTCATATTTGATCAAAAGTTATCTTTTATTCCCCACATTAAATATCTTTAAGCGAAATGCTTAAAAGCTTTGAATCTTCTGAAGGTTTTAGCTCATACAAAATAGAAGTAGAGGCAATGATCAAGAATCGATACAATCAACCCATAGTTCCCATCAGAGACACCAAAGGAAAAGAAACACAAACATGCAACAACAGACCTAATAGAAACACCAACAGCGGAAAGCCAAAAGGACAGTTACTTTCCCACAAAATGGGAGCAGATCGGTATACCTTATTACATCTTTAATACGAGCATGGACAAAGTTGCCGAAGGCAACGTTGGCGCCGGCGAAGCCGGTGTCAACGGCAGCAGGCAGCTTTGGCCTGCCCGCCTATAGTTAACATGCGCGTGCATTTCAACAGCCCATGTCTCTCAACTGATCCGTCCCAAAGTTACGGGATCTCGCGAATTGAAAACTGGCGAGAAACGCTTACTTTTTGGTGGGATATTTTCCTCTTTCCGTAAATGTTCAAGATCTTTCCAAATTTCAGGAACTGTAACGTATCCTTTTTAATAAATAAATGCGTTTTAAAAAATAAAATGCGTTTTCCGGGCGTTTGTTCGAAAAATGCGTGACCGGTTCTATATCATTGATCAATGTTATCCAGGCGCTTATCATAATTATATTGGCGTAAACGTTAAAGATTCAACAAAATGTTAGAATCAGTCTTTTATTTATCTTCCGTCTGCGCGTTACAGTTTTTCGCCAGTCAACAACAATATTGTTTTGACAGTTCATTTGTGTCTTTTGCCGCTGCGTACGCTTATACTCTGATTCTATGATAGAAAGACATTGAAAGGCACAGGGAAGTATTTGTAAAAGTAGAAGTAAAACAAAGATCAGGAATCGATACAATTAACTTACTCCACCCATCAAAGACACCAAAGGGAAAGAAACACAAACATGAAGCGACCAGACCATAATGGAAACAAAAACAAAGGAAGGCCATAAGGACAGTTACTTTCCCACAAAATGGCCATATGGTCATCCAAAATAAAAAGACATAAGTGATACACACAGTAAGTAACAAACAACAACATAAATAAACCGCCACAGAAGAACCGCCTTGGAACGGTCAGTGGAAAGATTTCCACTCGGGGGGGTGGGGGGTGGGGGGGGGGGGGCTTAAATCCATTTTTCGTGGCCACAATCCTCGCCCTTACTTCCGTCGCGATTTGGACAAATAAATTGTTCAGTCCGCATGAAGGCCTCCTAACTCATCAGTGCAACATCTCCGTGAACACAAATAATCAAAGAAGGTGAGACAACGGTGAGGACTCGACATCAAGAAACCAATGAAATGCTGGAGCAAAAGAAAACCAACAGTTAGACTCCGATGGGCCCGACCAGAGACAGAGCATCAGGCACCAACCAACATAGCTTTTTTGTAAAAAATTCTATATTTCCATGACTATGCTGCATTCTTCACAGATTTGGGTGTGTAAAACACACACATACACTGGTATTTCCTAAACTGATCCTGATTCAGACCATACATCATGACAAATTGCCTGGCAAGTTCGTATGGTGTTAGGTATCTATCTATCTATCTATCTATCTATCTATCTATCTATCTATCTATCTATCTATCTATCTATCTATCTATCTATCTATCTATCTATACTGTGATCGGTCACATTTGATCATTACTCGCAGGTGTACATTATGTATACACACAAGGTTTGTAGGATGAAAGCCTACACAGTAATCTGAACGACGGTGCTCTTTTTGCCATTCATCCAGCAGATGATGCCAATGGAGCGTGTTCGTATCCAGAAATAATCACTGCCACCAGGAATCAAACCGGGAGAGGGGGGAGTGCACTAACCACTGATCTATCTATCTATCTATCTATCTATCTATCTATCTATCTATCTATCTATCTATCTATCTATCTTTCTATCTATTGCACTGAGGAGTTCTGTACCTCACAACATGACATTATTTAAAGTTCCCAACCTTAGACTTCCATCCTGTAGATAGATAGAAAGATATATATATAGATAGATAGATAGATCTGCATTCTGCGACATCTGAATTAGGACAGCAGGCACTCTTTGCCAATTTGGTATTCTTTTTGGGGATTTTCTGTACAGAAAGGGTTAGTCATCCACAGGCTAACATGACAGGTCGACTTAAACACTGTTAAACTGATATGATATTGGGCAAACTGCCTGAGTGGTTGGATATACAATGTATATTCTAAATAGTGTTCAATGGATCGTTAAACTATAAACAAATTAACATATTCAGCCAAATTCATTCAGATTTCATGTCACTGCTAGGATACAGGATATAGGTATCGAGCACACTAGTATTATGACTGCCTTGCGGTATAAACCAGATTTCATGGGGGCATGGTAGGGTCTTTGCTCGTCACTCAGGCAAACAGATTCCGTTCTAAAACAAGTAGAGGCAATGATCAGGAATTGATACAATTAACCACATCTCCAATCAGAAACACCGAAGGGAAAGAAACACGAAATAACTAGACCCCAAATGGAAACATCAATAGCGGAAAGCCAATATGACAGTTACTTTCCCACAAAATGGCCAATTGGCTATCCAAAACAAAAAGCAATAAGCGATACACAAACTCAAAGACAAACCATAGGAAATATATAGCGCAACAGAAGAACCGCATTGGAATGGTCAGTGAAAAGAATTTTACTGGGCGACAGAAGTACCGCATTGGAATGGTCAGTGAAAAGAATTATACTGGGGTGGTGGCTTGATTCCACTTTACGTGGCCGCAATCTTTGCCCTTACTTCTGTCGTGATTTAACATAATTTGTTCAGTCCACATGAAGGTCTCCTAACTCATCAGTGCACCATCTCCGAGAACACAAACAATAAAACAAACACAGAGATGAAACATTTGTGAGGAACTCGATATTAAGAAACCACTGAAATGCTAGAGCAAAAGAAAACCAACAGTTACACTCGGATGGCCCCAACCTTCCCTTCATCATTTCTCCTCAATATCTTGTAAAAAAATTTATGGTTTGATAAGAAATTTTGCATGTGAATTGGTATTGACAACCTCTAGTTTGGGATTGTTTTACAGCTTTTTGCATTACAATAACACATCCACGCGGCATTTTTTCACATCTCCAAAATGGCTACTTTTCTGATGAAAATCAGTACTATTTTTCTTTTTTACACAGGCGGTTCTAACGAGTACCCACAACCTATGTCTAGGAGCAGAAATCAGAAAAATAATCTATACCCCCCCCCCCAAAAAAACCCAGTTTCCACTATATAAAGTGGGGTTTAAGAGGGTGTTCATTTCACTGACTTGTTCACGTGATGTGCATCAGTTTTGCCATATATCTTGAGAAGAAAACAATTGATTTTCATAAAATTTGGCGTGTGAATTTATGTTGGCAAGATATAGCTTAATTGGGACTGTTTTGTGTTTTCTTTTCTTTTTTTACATCATTTCATTTTCAGCAGAGTTATAGCCCTTTCAAAATTGATTGCTCAAAGTGATATTCTGAATTGTGCTGTGTTGGTGGTGGTGGTGGTAGTGTGTGTGTGGGGGGGGGGGGGGTGTTTAAGTAACTTTAAGCCAAGCATTAAATAAGAGTTATAACTATAATATAGAGATTAATATTCCCACGAGTTTAATTGTTTCAGAGTGTTATTCAATCACTATTTATTTTATTAATTTTTGTACAAATGGTTTTGTAGAGAGATTTTTTTGGTTAATTTCAAATTGAAAATCCTTGACCATAGTGTTGATTGATTGTTGAAATGGATACATCTTGTCGGAAAGGCAAGGCGAATGGGACCGTGCAATAGATAACAAATTCCATGCCATTAAACCTGGCGTTGGAATAAAATGCTCTTCTGTACAGTTTTCCAGGAAAGAGCATGTAGCATTAACGCAACTGCGCATTGGCCATACTGAGTTACTCATTCTTATATTTTAAATGGTGATGGTCAGCCTACTTGTGTAGACTGTGATCAGCCTTTCACTGTTCAACATATCTTAATTGAATGTGTTGACTTTTCACCGCCACGTAACTTATATTTCAAATTCTAACACAGCGCGCCTATATAGGCAATGGAAAATAAATGTGTTTATTCTGCAACAAATCACAGCTCGGAAAAGCGTGACAAATGACGTCATTGAAAACTGCCAATTTATGACGTCACTAGTCGATTTACTTGACGTTGGACGGTATAACGTCATTTTCTCGCATCGAAAACGTTAGAAAAGTATATAAATGCATGTGTTTCAGTCGATAATTTTAGCGGGATTTCTTCTAACAATGGCGAAAAGTTCTGAGATTTTGAAGGAAACTACAGCATTATTACCGATTATCAGCGTGTTAGAATCGAAATAGATCAGCTCTAGTTTGTGATTTGTTGAGTAATAAATCACAGTTTGTCGGTCAGTTGTAAGTAGACAAATCACGCGCGCTCGTGATTTGATCTACTTTACAACTGACCTCCAAACTGTGATTTCGCGCGTGTGATTTGTCTACTTACAACTGACTGACAAACTGTGATTTATTACTTAACAAATCACAGTTAGAGTTGATCTATTTCTTAAGCCAACACTTTGCAACAATTGTTTCAAGATGCACCTGTTGATAATATTATTTTATTCTTAAAAGAAATTTGACTTTTTCATAAGATTTAACTGTTTCAGATTTTTATACATTATCATTCCGACTTTTTACTTTTAATATCCTCATAATTCTTTATACCGTTTGATCATTAGCCGATTGACGCTTATGACCCACAAAGAGGGTTGACGCGTCGTTAAACACGAAACCATCATCATCATCTTAACATATTATATGTGTAAACCACAGCAGCAATAAGGGCGAGAGTTGTTGCCATGTACCACGTTTTTAAGCTCCCCAAATAAGGATAGACTACACAATTTTTGACAATATAAATGAACTTTTCAAAACGCGCACGTTCATTCAACTTTACAATTCAACTCTTTCGGTGTTACACAGAAGTTTTGGCAGTGCGGATATCAATAAGCGGAAAATTTGAAAAAATTTAATACATTTTTCACAGTCAGTAAAGTCTCATCACAGAGCCACATTTCATAGGCCATAAATTGTCTGTGCTGTGCATGCAGTTGAGCTTTATCATAAAGTATACTTATTACTGGCCTTCATAGTTCTTCAGAATTGATGTTCCGTTAATAAACAAGAGACATTGTACTATCAGGATTAAAATTTGAAGGCTTTCATTGGGTGAAATGCATATTGTGTTTTTATGCCCCCGCCATGGTGGAAAGGGCATATAGCGTTGCCCCTGTCTGTCCGTCCGTCCGTTCGCCGTCCGTGCGTCCGAAACTTAAACGCAGTCAATAACTTCCTTATTTCTTGATGTATTTTAAAATTACTCGGCAGAAATGTTAACCATCATGGGACGACGTGTCACGTGCGAAACCCAGGTCCGTACCTCCAAGGTCAAGGTCATACTTAGAGGTAAAAGGTCAGAAAAAGGGTCCGAAACTTAAACGCAGTCAATAACTTACTTGTTTCTGTATGGATTTTGAAATTACTTTGTAGAAATTTTAACCATCATGAGACGATGTGTAACATGCAAAACCCAGGTCCGTACCTCCAAGGTCAAGGTCATACTTAGAGGTCAAAGTTCAAAAAAGGGTCCGAAACTTAAACGCAGTCAATAACTTACTTATTTCTGTATGGATTTTGAAATTATTTTTTTCTCCAATTCCGTTTGACTAAAATGGACCAAAATGTAAATTAATTAAGAATTCACATTGCTTATTGGTCCTAAGTAGTAGTTATTGGGGGCATTCCTCTTATTCAGGAGAAAAAAAAACAACAACAGCCTTTATTTGTTGAAACCAATTTCAGTCTTCATGGAAAGTCATCTTTAAATTTGAAGTGATGCACATCTTTAATTTATCGGCTAAATTATTTATTTTTGGCATTTAGGTTTCTTGAAGGCTGGGCTTGAATATTGTATCATACATGTCTCTTGTTCGGTTTCTGTTTGCCGGCATATGAAGATTTTGTTCAGTATGTCCAATTACGTTTGGTACAGAAAATTAAATTCGTAATACCTTTCTTTCCAGAAGTTTTTAATGAAATTCCTGATCAGTATTGAAAGGGCCTATCTTGTTGATTGCTTTCTGGAGGGAAAACGGACCTATTCGAGCTTCATGATAAAAATATATAGACAAGCAAACCAGTACTGAAATACTTTTTCATGTAGGAGAAAATTATCATTCAAACAAATACACACCTAATAAACCCGTTAAACGTCAATATCTAGCCTTGTTTGTTTGTTTGTTGCGGACTTCAATGGCCCAGTCAACAGTATTTAGGTCATTTCAGCCGGTCAATTTACCTATACACCTTTTCCTGGGCAGGCTTACACGTAAGCGGTTACAGTGAACATTCTTTGGCCAGAACTGACAACTGCCCTTCTTGAATCAGCGGAAGGGAGAGAATCACCGTAGAAAGATTTCATAATCAATCTCCACAAAAGACTGTTGCCGACCAAGGCAGGTATCGAATCCGCGTCCTCATGATCACCAGTCAGACGCACATACGACCGAGCTACCGAGGCCAGATCAATGTCTAACTTATAATCTGATGTAACGATTTAGAAAATACACCAAGTAACATTAGAGAAAATGGCAATTTAAGATGCCGTACGTTGTATCCTATCCTTAAAGGAGTTTATACCAACCGTTCCAAAGGGTACTTCTGTTGTCTTATATTATTCCTTTTGCATGTCTTCGCGCTTCTGTTAGACTGGGAATGTTTCAATTAAAACGGTGTTTTTTTACATGCATAAATCCCACCCGCAGGTATCTAAGGCGAGGTAACCCAATCGATTACTGGTCATTGCCTTGCTTCTATTTTATTATGTGACTCCTGGCCTTTCAGATATGCGCAACCATGCCTCTTGACTTCTACATGAACATTTAGTATGTCTTGGAGTCGTAAAGGGAATGAAAACATCTTCAAAGGATGCATCTTTGTCAAAATATTTTGTTATAAACCTTTGAGGTAAGAAACCTTCCTTTGATAAAAAAACCTCTACTTCAAATGTTTAGAAACATACAGTCCAGTGAGATATCCTCCTTGAATAAACATGCCAAATGTTTTCATGTAACATGTATGAGGACCTAATATTTTCTTGATATAGGTTGTTGCTGTGGCGTTTTGTATAGCTGTAATGTGTAAATCTTTGAAAAATGACGATAATGCGAAGAAATATGCCGACCTAAACCAACGAAACACTCTTACTGTAAACGAAGGTGAGTTTGGCATTGTCGAAATCTGCTTAAATCATGCCATTCAGTATTGGTATACACTTTTTTTATTTTGTATGTTATATTCAGCGAAAAACAAGTTCAACCCTCAAAGTCAGTTTCGCCAAAATGCATACGTTAACAAGTCTATTCAGTGACTTCAAAAGAACCATAGAATTGATATAAAGACGGCCCAGTGGTCTATTAAGTGACTTTTTATGACTTACGATGCTTAATTATGAGCGCATGTGACAAACGTCTCATTGAGGCAGGTCTAACGAGTTTAAAGTAGAAGTAAAACAAAGATCAGGAATTGATACAATTAACTAACTCCATCCATAAAAGACACCAAAGGGAAAGAAATACAAACATTAAGCGACCAGACCATAATGGAAACAAAAACAAAGGAAGGCCATATGGACAGTTACTTTCCCACAAAATGGCCATATGGCCATCCAAAATTAAAAGACACAAGTGATACACACAGTAAGTAACAAACAACAACATAAATAAATCGCCACAGAAGAGCCGCCTTGGAACGGTCAGTGGAAGATTTCCACTGGGGGGCTTAAACCGATTTTACGTGGCCACAATCCTCGCCCTTACTTCCGTCGCGATTTAGACAAATAATTTGTTCAGTCCGCATGAAGGCCTCCTAACTCATCAGTGCAACATCTCCGTGAACACAGAAATCAAAGAACCACAGAGGTGAGACAACGGCGAGGACTCGACAGCAAGAAACCACTGAAATGCTGGAGCAAAAGAAAACCAACAGTTAGACTCCGATGAGCCCGACCAGAGACAGAGCATCAGGCGCCAACCAACATTATCTCTTTAATTTTCCATAAGCCTTTACGTTGGAGCCGTCATAGAATCTGAGGCCTGACCCACCGGCGTGCAATTAAAGAGGGAAGCAAAGTTGCCAACCGTGATTGGGTTAACTACCATGCATGCAGTCTGTCGTATAATATCCATGTTGTACCCAATCTTTTTATATCGAAGAATGATTTTACGAAATTGGGTGCTGAAGTCATTGCGGTTATATATTTTTCTGAATTTATATACTAAGTCACCATAAAATTCGGGTTCCGATAGACCTTGTTGCAGAAGAGATTTAAGTCCAATATTGAATTTTGAAATTAAATCAGAATGGCGTCTATAAAATTTTGAAAAGGCTTTGCGTAGTTTATGGTACCGATAACCCTGATTAAGAAGTTTAGCCGTTAATAATTTATTACGAGTGTTGAAGTCAGTTACATGACTACACACTCTAGCAAATCGAATTAATTGCGAAATATAAACGCCATAGGATGGCGCACGAGGAACATCGCCATCCAAAAAAGGAAAATTTACAATCTCAAAATCAAAGTCATCGCGTTTATCATAAATTTTGCACGAAACAAATCCATCTACAATAGATAGATGTAAATCCAAAAACGGGGCCTCGGTATCAGAAGAATTTGCTTTATTTAACTGAAGTTCTAGGGGGTAAATCTGACTGATCAAACCATCAAAATAGGTATTATCAATATTTAATAAATCATCTAAATATCTAGAAGTAGAGCTAAAAGCTTCAATAATTTCAGATTGGTTATCAATGGAAAGCGACAAAATGAAGTCTCTTTCATAACAATACAAGAACAGATCAGCCACAAGAGGTGCGCAATTAGTACCCATCGGAATACCCACAATTTGTCTAAATAACTTAGTACCGAATCTAATATAAATATTGTCAAGTAGAAAGGTGAGGGCATCACACACTTTCTGACATGACCAAAGTGTATAATTCTTATGCTCTTTAGAAGTGAAAAATGCATTTCTGATATTACATGCAAGATAGAGAGAATCTTCTCTGTGAAAAGCCCATTCAATTAAATCATTAAGCTTTTCTTTTATAAGATTATGAGGAAGTGTAGTGTAAAGAGTGGAAAAATCGTAGGTAGACAGAATAGAAGCACGAAACTGTCTAGAATTCAATTTATTTAAAACCTCATTCGAATTTTTTATAGACCAAAACAGATTTCTTCCTGATCTTTCAAAGACTTTATCACAATATTTAATTACATGCGTTTTAATAGCAGTAAGACAGGAAGTTAATAATTTAGAAAGTTCAGTGGTAGTGCAAGAACTAGAATTTGCAATAAACCGTGCTTTGTAAGGTTTTTTATGAAGTTTTGGTAACCAGTATAGCGTAGGAAGCTTGTCTTGGCCTTCGTTAACACACACAGCAAACTTGGTGGCTGAAAGACAAACATGTTTATCTACTATAGCTCTCTCTTCAGCCAAAGGCTGAAGTTCATAGGCCTTAGTACCACCAAGCTCCTGCTTAAGCGTGTTAACATAGTGGAGCCGTCACACAACGACGACGTTGTTAGCGGCCTTGTCTGCAGGGGCCAAAACAAACTTCTTATGAAATTCTTGAATACCTAGTTTAAGATGACGTAAAGACGTCTTGGGCTTAGGAGGTAATAAGTTAGTATTTTGAGAATAGAAAGAAATGCGTTTATTCACTAGTCTTAAAATGCTAAGTTTCCAGTCCTTTAGGGCTTTATACTCAACATACTCTCGCTTACACCATCGATTACCGAATTCATTCAAGGAAGCAGCGATTTCATCTCTACATTTACTGAAATCAATTTTAGAAGGAAACCGATATTTCGGTCCTTTAGAAATTATATTCCTTATCATAGAATCAGGAATAATTTTCAAATTGCCAGTAATTACATGACCAGCAGCAGGATAGCAATTCAGAAAGTCTGAATTTTAGCGAACAAATTAAATTAATGGATTCTTTGTGAACCCCACTTTTTCCAACTATAGAGTGGAGTTTGTAAGGGTTTTCGTGTCGCGAGTCGTAAACGTAAGGTTTGAGAACTATTTTTACCTCGGCTGTTTTCGAAGCAAATGACGAGGTATTGTCATAGCTCTGGCGTCGTCATTACTGAACATATTTACCTGAAACTCGGACTTGTTGTTCATTATGAAACGGGGAACTCATACCAAGAGGTCAAGTAACCCTCAAAATATTTTTGCCACAGTTATGCCCCTTTTTCGACTTAGAATTTTTGTTTTCTAAATGAAACTGCAGCCGAGCGTTGGCACCCGCATGCGGTGCTCTTGTTTTAATTTTGCTATGCTTGAGTATGAGTATTTTTCTGTGGTTAACTTCGACGCAGTATACAAACTAAAGAACATTATTTACATAAATAATGGCGGTTGTAGTTTGAATGGCTATTTGGACTTTAAAAGGCTTTTAGACTTTAGGGCCCATCAGAGTCTAACTGTTAGTTTTCTTTTGCTCCAGCATTTTAATGGTTTCTTGCTGTCGAGTCCTCACCGTTGTTTCATCTCTGCGGTTGTTTGATTTTTTGTGTTCACGGAGATGTTACACTGATGTGTTAGGAGGCCTCCATGCGGACTGAACATATTATTTGTCTAAATCGCGACGGAAGTAAGGGCGAGGATTGTGGCCACGTAAAATCGATTTAAGCCTCCCAGGAGAATTCGGTTCACTGGCCGTTCCAAGGCTGTTCATCTGTCGTGGTTTGTTTTTGTTATGGCTTGATTTTGAGTGTGTGTATCGCTTATATTGTTTTGTTTTGGATAGCCAATTGGCCAATTTGTGGGAAAGTGGCTGTCCTTTTGGCTTTCCGCTGTTTGTGTTTCCATTGGGGCTAGTTGTTTCATGTTTGTGTTTCTTTCCCTTTGGTGTCTCTGCTGGGAGCTGTGGGTTAATTGCATCGATTCCTGATCATTGCCCTTCACTTCTATTTTGAAGCGAACACATTTTTCAGCTCTCCTAGATGAAGTCCAGGAAGAACTATTGCACAACCATGCACTACAACGGCGTCGCCGATGGCGTTGGAGTCGGCGTCCGCATTTACTTTAAAGTTTTTAAGCCTCATATTTTCAAAACCATAGGATGGATTTGGTTCATGTTTAGTATGATGAAATATATAGGTCAGTTTTTTTCAGGACATCCCCTGCTTAATCCCAGGGCTTTAAGGTCAAGGTCATGGACATAGAATTTTTATGTTAATGTTTTTTTTTGTTCGAAATTTTAGAACAAAGATTTTTAATTGCTCATCTTTTCCAAACTATAGGATGAATTCGCTTCATATTTGGTATGACTAAAGATATAGGTCAAGAGTTAAATTCAGTAATTCCCCCGCTCATAACATCAAGGTCAAGGCATGGATTTAGAATTTGTATGTTAATAGTTTATTTTAAAGCTCATATTTTCAAAACCATACTTTGGATTTGGTCTCTGTCTCTGGTCGGGCTCATCGGAGTCTAACTGATGGTTTTCTTTTGCTCCAGCATTTCAGTGGTTTCTTGCTGTCGAGTCCTCACCGTTGTCTCACCTCTGTGGTTCTTTGATTTTTGTGTTCACGGAGATGTTGCACTGATGAGTTAGGAGGCCTTCATGCGGACTGAACAAATTATTTGTCTAAATCGCGACGGAAGTAAGAGCGATGATTGTGGCCACGTAAAATCGATTTAAGCCCCCCAGTGGAAATCTTCCATTGACCGTTCCAAGGCGGCTCTTCTGTGGCGATTTATTTATGTTATTGTTTGTTACTTACTGTGTGTATCACTTGTGTCTTTTAATTTTGGATGGCCATATGGCCATTTTGTGGGAAAGTAACTGTCCTTATGGCCTTCCTTTGTTTAGGTTTCCATTATGGTCTGGTCGCTGAATGTTTGTATTTCTTTCCCTTTGGTGTCTTTTATGGGTGGAGTAAGTTAATTGTATCAATTCCTGATCTTTGTTTTACTTCTACTTTGGTTCATATTTGGTATGATGAGTGATATAGGTTTATACGTATATGCCCATGACTTCAAGATCAAGGACACATACTTAAATAACTTTTATGTTGAAGTTTTTAAAGAGCTCATATTTTCCAAACCACATGATGGTTATGGTTCATATTTGGTATTATGATGTAGATCCAAAGTTTTATTCAGCAATTCCACGCCCATGACCTCAAGGTCAAAGTCATAGACTTTAAATAATGTTGAGCTCATATTTTCCTAACAACTCAATGGATTTGATTCGTATCTAGTATGGTGATAGATAAAGGTGCAAATATTTATTAGGCAACATCCCACCTATGCTCGAATACACTTTCCCAGGCGAGCTTTGCTGAAAGATACTACGATGTCTTAAACGATACTGGAATGGCCTAAATTATTTCAAATGACATAAAATATTAATTTAACTAAGACTTTGTTAGACGTTCTATGATCACCACAACACGATACTGAACACCAGCTGTACTCAAATGAAAGAAAATAAATTAACAACATTTCGTTGGAAGAAAAGCACGTTTGGAGATAGACGCATTATTGCATATGTCGTGTCACTCGATATAGACGGCAAGATGACTACACACATGTCTTCTGCAAAAGGAATATAGGAATCTGATATGGGGTTCAGTTGTAGATGGATGTTCCTTACACCCCTGATAAGGATATCCGTGGAAATCAGTGGTTTCAGGCTGGGATAAAATTCTGTTCTTACCCCGGTGTTCATACCCAGGGACAGGGTAAAATTCGAATATTCTTATGTGTTTGATATGTACCGGATTAAGACCTCATATTCGCCGTCGTTAATGTTGACGTCGCAGCACGTTACGTGACGTCACTGTACATCAAATCATTATCATCACAATATGACGGAAGACGGCAACCTAAGTGATAGCATTTCTTAATCCGCACTCAGAAATTATAAAAGGTATGCAAAAAAAAAGAATCAAGCATGGATGTGAGGGTTGGATACAAAAATCCGTCGCTCGGGATCACTAATCGGCATCACTCGGCATGCCTCGTGACGCCGGAGTGTGATCCTGGGAACTTTTTTTCTGTCCATTCCTCACACCCATGTAAGATTCTTATATATTCCAACCAAAGTGCTGACCGTGCTGAACGGAACCGAGTCTGTGCCGAGGTTCCGCTCAGCAATGTCATCCCGATGGTTGGAATCGCCCACCTACAACATAACACCATATAAGATTCTTTTTCCTTCACAAACGTTTTATTTTGCTTTAACTGACATTTAATTTTTCGCACACTAGCACACTATACTTATGCAGTTTGCCTCGGTAAGAACACCAGGGTTAGAACATTTCTTTCCCAGGCTAAAACCACGGATTTCCTAATCTGATGTGCCAGAAAAATGTTCAAACACTTCTGCTTCGAATGAACATATTTATCAAGGTGCAATTTGCACTTGCATTTGAATGTACTTGTAGTATGTAAAATTATATTGAGAATAAAAAGGACTATTTGTTCGATTATATCTGTATTGATTGAACTCTCAGTGTAAATATATATTTACTTCTTTTACTTCTACGCTAGAATGTTCGGAGCCCCCATTAAGACAAATCGCACTCGAAGAAGCCAAGAAGAAACGGGTTACTGAAATGCGGAAGAGAACAACAGTCATAGAACTAATTTCGAACTTTATCTGGCTGTTACTTCTCTTCTCAATCAGTTATAGCAACAGGGATGATAGGGCATACGGGTTACATGAGACAGTTATCAATATGATGAACAGAAACAGCTCGGAAATGTTCATCAAGGTAATTAGCCAGTTTTATTCTAGAGACATAAAACCGTTCATTGACAAACAGAGCATGCAAAGATCAGACGGCGCACACCTCATCTGATAAGGTTTTGCCTGTTTGCAGAAAGTTGGACCATTTGCTAAATAATTTCTGAAAATAACAGAACCTGGTAAAGTTAAATTTTGGGATGGACTTCTTCTGTATACAACTGTGAATATTCCATTCAGTACAAAATTGGTTAACCCTTATCCTGTAGCTCACAACATCCCTACCTTTGCAAACAATGTATATCCAGATCAGACAGTTTGCGAACTTGAGGTAATAAATTATATCAAGTATTCTGATTGGTTCAAAGTCAGAAATTGATATGGCTAAATAAAATATGCAGCAGGATAAGGGTTAAACGAAATAGTAGAAAACGATAAGTGCGACAAGCGTAGACGAGGACCCACGAGTATTATACTGCTAGGCGACTGTCGTCGCTTATCGCCGAGAGAATGGCCCAAAGACTTACAGCCTAACATCGAAGACACTGATAAGTCAGCGAAAGCGCATGCTGTTCGACGTTAGAGTTTAACGACCCAGTCAACACTATTTTAGGTCATTTTTTAGCCATTCAGTTTATCTAGCCACACTTTCCTGGGCAGGCTTATACGTGCCTGATGCTCTGTCTCTGGTTGGGCCCATCGGAATCTAACTGTTGGTTTTCTCTTGGTCCAGCATTTCAGTGGTTTCTTGCTGTCGAGTCCTCACCGTTGTTTCATCTCTGTTTTTTTTTTTTATTATTATTTTTTTGTGTTCATGGAGATGTTGGCCTGATGAGTTAAGGGCCTTCATGAGGACGGAACAAATTATCTGTCTAATAAATCGCGACGGAAGTAAGGGCACGTAAAATCGATTTAAGCCCCCCAGTGGAATTCGTTTCACTGGCCGTTCCAAGGCGGTTCTTCTGTCGCTGTTTATGTTTGATATGGTTTGTCTTTGGGTGTTTGTGTCGCTTATATTCTTTTGTTTTGGATAGCCAATTGCCCATTTTTTAGGAAACTAACTGTCCTTTTGGCTTCTCGCTATTGATGTTTCCATTAGGGTCGGTTGTTTCATATTTGTGTTTGTTTCCCTTTGGTGTCTCTGATGGGAGCTGTGGGTTAAGTGTATCGATTCGTGATCATTGGCTCCACTTCTATTTTTATACGTAAGCGGTTAACCAGTACAATGCACAGTCTTTTGCCAGAAACTGACAACTGTCCTTCTTTAATCAGTGGAAGGGAGAGAATGACCGTAGAAAAGATTCCACGATCAATCTCTACGAAAGAATGTTGCCAACCCCGGCAGGTATCGAACCCGCGTCTTCCTGATCACCACTCAGACGCGCATCCGACCAAGCTATCGAGGCTGGCTAGATCTTCGTGTAAGTTTTGCAATGGCCAACGTCAAAACTATTTTAAGTAAAGTTGCCTTAACAACAGACAAAACTGGAAAGTGGTTTTGAAAGCATTTACATTTTGTAGTATCATGCGTATATATCTGTAATATTAACAAATTATCCCAACATTTGTTTTTATATACATAGGAGATGCTCCATTAATTAGGCCTGATGCAATATTTATAATAGGAATAGAACAAAATTACACGTTTTGATACAGTCAATATGAATAACCTTAAATTGCTGCATTTGAAAATACTGCGGCGTAATAGTTCAGTGGCTGGTGAACTTGTCTCTGATGCTAGTGGTCCAGTATTCGATGACAAGCACCGGCGATAACATTTCAGTGTCCAAACATGCTCCAGAGGCATCAAATATGGATGTTCATTGGAGCCCCAATGTGTATGGAGAGTCATCCTATATGCAGGTAAAAGGTCCCTATTGTATTTACATGATTTCTTTATAGGCATTCATCCTGCAAATCTAGAGTGTAATGTATGTAATGTACGATGGTCAAATGTGTTATGGTGGCACGATGGGTAACCGTAAAAATGTGATCGAAAATGAGATCGATTGCAGTATAAGCAGAACGAAAAAAGACAGAAAGAGACAGAGGAAAGTCATTTAATGTTAAAATGCTTGTGCATAAAAGGGAGCATGTTCATAAAGGGACAATTAACCAAACCAAAGTTAACTCTAATAACTTCAAAAGTTTGCCTTTCAAATCCGGTCCTATCAGTTTCTTTTCTTCAGATAAACACCACCGCTGGATTCTTTAGGTGGTTGGATCACACGGCTATTCCTGTTATACACCCTACTAAACATTTCAACGGTGATCCGTTACACTGGACTGACCAACAATTTCTACACGATCTAAGTACCTTTAAGTTAGGCCCACCAAGACTGAGGCAGCTCAGAGTTAAATCAGGTAAGGAGCAATACCTTGCTCTCTCTTTTATTTTAATTGTTACGTACGCACGGTTACAATTTTCAAAAATGTTCAATAGCCGGAAGGAGATATTTATAGTGTTATCATTAAGCAAAATTACGAATAAACAAACAAATTGATTGGCATTTGTTACACTCTTTATACGTCAGGTCGTGGCGATGATATTCATAGTGAAGCTGTTATTATTAAGCATATGTATTAGCTTTTACAAAAAGCTTGAGTCTACGCTTAGCACACATTAATTTGTGTAGTCATAGGATTGGAATGTCAAATGACCAAGCTACTCATGTGTATTCTGTATAAGTGCCCCAGTAAATACTGAAACTTGTATAATAGCCAAAGATTCCAAAAGTTGACTCCAGTTTCATATATAAACAAAACTACCAATCTTTTACTATAACAACCACTCGTACAAAGGAAACGAAAAATCTGTAGAACAGATGCATGTGCCTTTTTTTAAGTGAAAAAAGATGTACTGTATCATCGGAGAGAAGTCAACACCATGTGAACCCAGAAAACAGAGGGTGTGATAAACTTTCGAAAGTGTTCCGGTCAGTCCCGGTTTTTAATCATAATAACAAAAACACTGCTGACCAGTCAATAGAATATGGCATTCAGTCAGTAATGGCCTTTTCTTTAATGCTTCTGCAGCAAAAGTAAACCTTAGGTATTGTACACTCACAGGCGTAGACAATAACACGGATGACATGCTAGTAGAAAATAACAGTCAACTAGTCATGACGTTTTCTTAAATGCTTCCGGAGCAAAGGTCATCCTTAAGATTGTCTACGCCCACGGGATTGTCTACGCCCGTGGGCATAGACAAAAATTACGAATAAACAAACAGATTGATTGACAAATGTTACATTCCTTTTACGTCAGTTCGTGGCGACGGCTGTTCAATGTTATGCATCACGAAAACTCGCCTGCATAATGTTGACCCCCTTGAACCCCACTTTTATATGGTAAAACTTGGCTTTACAGGGGTAAAGCGTTTTCCTTATTTCTGCCCCTAATTGGAGTTTACAGGGTAACATCTTATTTTCCTTATTTCGGCTCCAAAGTAAAGATTGCGGGTACCCGTTAGAACTGCCTCATCGAGGGTGTTCTAACGACTCCAAAATATAGATCGTCGGTACCCGTTAGAACTGCCTCATCGAGGCAGTTCTAACGAGTACCCGCAATCTATATTTTGAGACGAAATAACAAACATGTTCATCTTAAAAGTTTCGTTTTTTTTGTGTGTTTTTTTTTTGCGATAAATTTTACAATGTAATGTATATGCATGTTTTTGTAATGCACAGAGCCAGATAATGTGGGTTTTTGTGTTATTTGCAGGAATTTTTAGCTCGCCAGAGCCGAAGGCTCTGTGGGAGCTTATAGGATAGGCAGTTGTCCGTGGTCGTCGTCGTCTGCGTCGTCTGGCGTCAACACTTTCAAACGACATCTCCTCTAAAGCCACTGGGCCGATTCAGCCCAAATTTCATCTGTAGCATCCTTGGGTTAGGTGATTGAAAGTTTGTGTTTTCAATGAAAATCGGCTCATTAGTTTGGTTGCTATGGCAACTTAGAGTTTCCATAGACTTATAATGGGGAAAACAGAAAAATGGCATTTACTGCCAAACCTTTGCAGATATTTTGACAAAACTTTTATAGAAATATTCCTTGAGTGAAATTCTTTTAGCCACATGCTTTTATGCCAAACTGGGGTCCCCCCAGGGTGTGCGGGGGACATGCCCCACCCCCTCCAGTGCATAAAGGGCCATATATCTCAGAAACCATTCAGATACCCACCACTAAATCATATATTTTCTTTATGTCCCCGCCATTCGAAGAATGGTGGAAAGGGCATATAGCGTTGCCCCTGTCCGTCCGTGCGTCTGTTCGACCGTGCGTCCGAAACTTAAAAGCGGTCAATAACTTCATTATTTCTTGATGGATTTTAAAATTACTCATCAGAAATGTTAACCGCCATGAGACGACGTGTCACGTGCAAAACCTAGGTCCGTACCTCCAAGGTTAAGGTCATACTTAGACGTCAAAGGCCAAAAAAGGGTCCGAAACTTAACGTCAATAACTTTCTTATTTCTGGATGGATTTTGAAATTACTTTGCAGAAATGTTAACCATCATAAGACGATGTGTCACATGTAAAACCCAGGTCCGTACCTCCAAGGTGAAGGT
Source organism: Lucinisca nassula (assembly GCA_963580285.1). Taxonomy (NCBI): domain Eukaryota; kingdom Metazoa; phylum Mollusca; class Bivalvia; order Lucinida; family Lucinidae; genus Lucinisca; species Lucinisca nassula. The sequence continues at coordinate 102,127,227 of OY757023.1, read as the reverse complement.
CATACTTAGAGGTCAAAGGTAAAAAAAGAGCCCGAAACTTAAACGCAGTCAATAACTTACTTATTTCGGGATGGATTTTGAAATTACTTTGAAGAAATGTTAACCATCATGAGACTATGTGTCACGTGCAAACCAAGATCTGTACCTCCAAGGTCAAGGTCATACTTAGAGGTCAAAGGCAAAAAATGGTCCGAAACTTAATTTTTCTATGGATGAATACGAACATAGACACATTTTCAGGGGGGGGGGCATCCGTGTCCTATGGACGCATTTCAAGCTTTTCTTATGATAAGACGCATTCAGTGACACCAACCTGGGGGTCCCCTGAGATGTTCCCGGGCCATGGCCCAACCCTTCCACTTTGTAAAAAGCCCAATATCTCAGAAACCATTCAGATCCCCCCCCATAAACCATATACATTCTCGTTTCTTATGATAAGACGCATTCAGTTATACCAACCTAGGGGTCTCCCAGGGTGTGCCAGGGCCTTGTCCCATCCCTCCACTTCATAAAAGGCGATATATCTCAGAAACACTCCAGATCCACACCCCAAAAGCATATATATTCTTGTTTCTTATGATAAGACGCATTCAGTGACACCAACCTGGGGGTCCCCTTGGATGTGCAAGGGCCTTGCCCCACCCCTACATCCAATAAAAGGCCCAATATCTCAGAAACCCTTCAGATCCCCACCCATAAACCATATATATTCTTGTAACTTATGATAAACGCATCCAGTGATTTCAACCTAGGGGTCACCCGGGGTGCGCCGGGGCCATGCCAAACCCCTCCACTTCATAAAAGGCGTTATATCCTAGAAACCTTTCAGATCTCCACTCCAAATCCATATATATTCTTGTTTCTTATGACAACACGCATTCAGTGATACCAACCTGGGGGTCCCCTGGGATGTGCCCGGGGCCATGCCCCACCCCCTCCACTTTGTAAAAGGCCCAATATCTCAGAAACCATTTAGATCCCCATCCCTAAACCATAATTTACTCTTGTTCCTTTTGATAAGACACATTTAGTGATACCAACCTAGGGGTCTCCCAGGGTGCGCTTGGGCCATGCCCCAACCCTCCACTTCATAAAATGCCATATATCTCAGAAACTGTTCAGATCCCCACCCCTAAGGCATGTATATCGTTGTTCCTTTTGATAATACCCACCCAGTCACATCAACCTTCGGTGTATTTGTGCTAGGGCAATATGTCGATGCCATGGCCCACCCCTTTACTTCATAAAAGGCCATATATCTCAGACACCATTAAGATCCCCATCTCATTATCATATATATTCTTGTTCCTTGTGATTAGACACATTCAGTTACACCAACTTGGCGGTCCACAGGGGCCATCCCTCTCCTCTTCACTACATAAGAAGGCCTCATATCTCAGAAACAGTTCAGATCCCCATTCATAAACAATATATTTTCGTGGTCCTAATGATAAGACACATTCAAGGACAACAATCTTTGAAATCCTGGTGTCTGCCAGGGCCATGCTCCAACCGCTCCACAGCTTAAAAGGCCTTATATCTCTGCAACTGTACACATCCCCACCCTTAAACCACAAATATTTTTTTTCCTTATGATAAGACACATTCAGTGATACCAACCTGGGCTCTGTTGGATCCATGTCCCACCCCTCCACTTCATAAAAGTCCTAATATTTCAGATACAAAGTCTGGTTCGTTTGGGAGACTTGATATTCGATAAATTGAAACCATACATGGCTGCCAGTGGGCAGTGCCCTCCTAAACTCTAGTGAGCATAGTGGCCCATGGGACTCTTGTTTGTCAATTCTCCACAAAGAAGGTGAGGCGGTCCAAACAAATACCAACAGCGTAGGTTTTGTTTTGATATAGTTTGTCATTGCATGTATGTATTGCTTATATATTTTGTTTTATTTCGGATGGCCGTTTGACGGGTTTGTGGGAGGTTGGTTTTCCTTTTGGCTTGCCGCCTGTGATATTTTCATTGGGGTTTAGTTATTTTATCATATGACGTCGCGTCTGGGAATAAAATAACGCCATGTAATAAATTCGATAATCCACTAGTGGATTCAGTATGCAAATTACATACTACCCTCCATGTACGCCGCCCTTAACGACGTCGCGTTTACTAATGGCGGACTATTGACATTTTTGTTAAACAATCGTGAATAAAATGCGTTTTAAATGTCATATGATAAAGAGAATCTTGTATTCGTGCTCATGTATTATTGAATTTATTAAACGCGCCGAGGAAAAGATATTAAATGCTCGACAAAGCCTCGCATTTTATCCCTTTTCCTAAATTCGTTTAATAAATTCAATAATACATGAACACTCATGTAAGATCATGTTTATGTCCGTGTTTCTTCGACTTGATGCCTCTGATGGTAGGTGTTGGGAAGTTGTATCGATTTCCAATTATTGTCTTTTCACTTCTGTTTACTGGGGAGAAATAAGGAAAGTTATTTTCAATTTTCGCCAATTACCAACATGATATGTTTGTGTCATGGTTAAGTATGTCAGTTTAAACACATTTGCTACTCATATTTCATATAACTATTACCTTGACTTCATGAATAGTACCAAAACTTTACGAAACTAGCTAGTCTGGTCCAGAAACAATCTTGAAATCTGTACAATTGTCAGTCCTATTGTGTATTCCATGCTTCCAAGGGATTACCTTTCTTAAACATTAAACTTCGCTGAAGCTTGTGTTAAAGGGATGTGTGGCATCAAACATTCTCCCAGTCCTTCATCATGGTGTAGATGCTATTTTCTATTGCTATGTTATCATCGATTTTATTGTGGACTTTTAGGAGGCCTTCATGCGGACTGAACAAATTATTTGTCTAAATCGCGACGGAAGTAAGGGCGGGGATTGTGGCCACGTAAAATCGATTTACGTACCCCAAGTGGAATTCATTTCCGCTGACCGTTCCAATGCGGTTCTTCTGTCGCGGTTTATTTTTGTTATGGTTTGTCTTTGGGTGTTTGTGACGCTTATATTATATTATTTTATTTTGGATAGCCTATTGGCCATTTTGTTGGAAAGTAACTGTCCTTTTGGCTTACCGCTGTTGATGTTTCCATAGGGATCTGTTGTTTCATGTTTGTGTTTCTTTCCCTTTGGCGTCTCTGATGGGAGCTGTGGGTTAATTGTATCGATTCCCGACATTGCCTCCACTTCTATTTTAAAAATATTTCAAGATCACTGATGAGGCCTATTTGGCCGAAACTATATATTTTGGCGCAGAAACAACTTTAACTCTATATTTTATTTATTTCTTTTGTGTACTGCATCCTTCCAATGGATTACCTTTTATAACTTCTTACTCAGACTTTACTAGGGCAGGATATACAAGTTAGTCTGGCTCAGATAGAAAACTTGCATACTGTATAGTTTTCTGTTCTGTGCCGCAGTCTATCCATGCAAATGATTACGCTTTCATAGAGCATATTTGCGTTACGTCTAGGCACTGTCGCAACAATTTAAACGTTCACTTCATTTCAGAGCCGTGCAACCTTCCGTGGATAGACACCGACGTCTGCTTAAGAGAGTACTCGTACTGGTCAAAGGAAACGGGCGACTTTTGTCTGCATTGGCAAGATCCACCGTGTGCAGAAGAAGAGGCGGTGTATAACCATTCATCAGAAGCATGGAAATATTCCGATTCTGACGCATTCTCTGGTATACCCTTATTTGGTTACGTGGGTTCATATGAAAATGGAGGCTACAAAGCAGATTTGGATATCAATAGAAACATAAGCAATTTAATTATAAATGAGTTGTATGCAAGTACATGGATTGACAGAAGAACAAGAGCCGTCATTCTTGAATTCACTGTTTATTGCGTTAATGTAAATATGTTTGCTTTTACCATGTTTATGGTGGAGTTTCCAGAAACAGGCGGAGCTCTGTCGTCCTTTTCTATTTCTCCTATTCGTGTTTATCAACATATCGGGCATGTCGGCACGTATATTCTCATTTGTGAAGTGCTAGCATTGTTTTATATATTATCTACTTTCATTCGAATCGGCCTTGGGATATTTGAACATAAATATCAGTTTGTTAAACAATTCTGGCTTCTGTTTGACATTGGTACAGCTATAGTTTCTGTTCACGCAGTTGTCTTCTATGCTATCAGGTTATATACAGCCACAGTCGCTATATCAAGATTTCAAGAAGATAAAAGGTTGTTTGTTGATTTTTATCAAGTTGCTTTTTATGATAAACTTTTTGTAGTATTTCTTGGATTTCTGGTATTCTTATCCACCGTCCGGTGTTTACGAATTCTAGAAGGCAATAAACATGTGTACATCGTTGCGAATATCTTCTATAAGTTAGCAAATGATTTACTTTGGCTAGGGGTATTGCTAGTGTTTGTCTTTGTCGTGTTTGCCTTACTCGGTTCACTGCTGTTTGGTACAAAGATTCTGTCGTACATGAATCTTTATAAAGCACTCACAACTTTGTTTCTCACTGTGATTGGCAAAAGTAAATTTACAGAGATAAATGAATCAGATCCAGTTCTGGCAAAGATCTATTTCACGTTCTTTGTTTTCGTTGTCTCCTTGTTGATGCTGTCCGTTTTTCTGTCTTCGTTATCAGCTTGTATTCAAGAAATTTCCCTTGGGCAGACGGATGTTGACGACGTCTTTTTGATTGCAATTGAGAAACTACTAACTCTTCTCAGAGGAAAGCCAGCAGCAGCTGCAACTAAAAAGTACACGGAAGGTGGTTCGTACACAAGTTATTCTGTGACTGACGCAAGCACTGTGTCTGATCTGACGATTGAAGATCTGGATGAAACAGGTGTAACAGATGCACAAACTGATAGCAAATATTGACTTCCTAGAAGGAAATTATGTTAGTAATATGTTGAATGTACACGGTTATAAATATAACTATATAAATATAATATTTTCCAGTTATGTGGTGTATTCCTTGCATGCAAAGGATAACCCTTTTATAGAAAATAGAAGTGGAGGTGATAATCAGGAATCGATACAATCAACCAACAGCTCCCATCAGAGACACCAAAGGGACAGAAACACAAACATGAAACAATAGACTCTAATGGAAACCTTACTAGCGGAAAGCCAAAACGACAGTTACTTTACCACAAAATAGCCAATAGGATATCCAAAATAAAATAATATAAGCGACACAAACACCCAAAGACAAACCATAACAAAAATAAACCGCGACAGACGAACCGCCTTGGAACGGTCCGCGGAAACGAATTCCACTGGTGGGGGGGCTTAAATCGATTTTACGTGGCCACCTTCCTCGGCCTTACTTACGTCTCGATTTAGACAAATAATTTGTTCAGTCCGCATGAAGGCCTCCTAACTCATCAGAACAGCATCTATAGAACATAGTTAACGTCACTACAGCTGGTGTCTGGGAATGTGTGGCGGCCGTAAAAAGTCTCCCTGCCCTACATCATAGTGTAGTTTATATTTTCTTGTCCTTGTCCTTTGGGATCATTGATTCAATTGTGGAATATTGAAAATATTTGAGGGGCACTGATGAGGCCTAATTGGCTGAAACTAGCTAGTCTGGTCCGAAAACGTGTACACTTCATATTTTCCAGTTCTGTGGTGTATTCCTTGCTTCCAAAGGATAACCCTTTTATAGAACATATTTATAGAAAGAAAATTTGGATGCCCTTGCCAACCCAATTTTTCTTTATATAGGGGGATGTACAAGGGTGTGCGGTGCATAGAGTTGTTAACGCAACGTAATACATAAAGGAGCTTACACTCATGGCCATTTCGTGTGGAATTTATGAAAAAAGCCTACGGCGCGTTTCCAAAATTTCATATGAAATGACCAGGAGTGTGCGATTCTGTTTTTATCATATGACGTCGCGTCTGAGAATGTAATAACGCCATGTAATAAATTCGATAATCCACTAGTGGATTAAATATGCAAATTAGTTAGTTACGTCCCGTAACGTTACACGTACAGCGTCCTTAACGACGTCGCATTTACTTATGGCGGAATATTAATATTTTTGTAAAGTAAACGTAAATGAAAAGCGTTTTAAATGTCATATGATAAATAGAATCTTGCATTCGTGCTCATGTATCATTGAATGTATTAAACTCGTTGAGGAAAAGGAATAAAATGCTCGGCAAAGCCTCGCATTTTGTCCCTTTTCCTCAACTCGTTTAATAAATTCAATAATACATGAGCACTCATGTAAGATCCTCTATATCATACAATGATTTCAAAGCAGCTATTTATTATTTATTTGATCTGCATTATCTGTTCCTGATGCACCGTGAACGCCTCTTGTGTGGAAGAGGGAGCTGGTTTATATATGTGTGTGGTTCGTTTATTTCCAATTTGGTTTTCTTCATTGTTAGGTACTCTTCCTCTTAATATCATTGGCATGCTGGAATCTTTGATTAAGGAAGTTCAAACGATTTGTTTGTTTGTTTGTTTGATTTGAGGTTTAACGTCGCAGTCAACACTGTACAGGTCATTTTGGAGACGTTGCTTCCAATTTTGTGGGACTTTTACCGACATTGAGATGAAATGACATCTCAAGCCCTGTCGCCCAATGAAACCAATAGGGTTTATAAGCATGGAAGGTCCGTCACTCGCACCGCTTTGCCTGGGCAGGCTTAGATCCTCTAAGCGGTTTACCAGTACTCCTGTGTAGGTCGGATTCAGCTCGGCGTGGAAGCATCGTGCAGCCCATATATTTCTTCAAGCCCTGATGGGCGGGGGCAGCAATCGACATAATGTATTTCAAGGATGGTAGCATTTGGAATGAGATCATAAAACACTAAGCACATACAGAAAATATTTTATTTACAACAGCGCACCCAGCAAGTTAGCAATACGTCATATCCCGTCGGTTCATTAAAGAGCAGATACGTCAAAAACACTGACACGCTACACCAGAATTGGTGTTACAAGTGACAAGTACGTCAAAGTGACCGTAATCAATACTTAACATCACAATCCAATACCGTTTAACCCACAGGAGAGGGCGGAGCTAAGCGATTGTCAAAAATCTACTGCATCCCGCCTTCAGATTACGCCACGGGTCATGTAAAAAGTCAATCACCAATTAGCGTATATGATTTCAGTAGAGAATGTTCGCTGTGAGGGGCTTGGCAAGCAATGGAGACTCAGATCAGGCGCCACAGAACGCGGCGTTTGATCGGGGTTTACACTGTTTAAATAGAAAGTGGAATTTAGGGCTTGAACGAAAGTTTGGATCTCAGTTCGGGACTATTTTGCCAGCCTACACTCCGTGGCAGTCGGGGACGCTTCCCCTTTCCGCTGGTCGCCTGTGTCGTCCGCTCGCGACTGCCTACGACTGTCCGGTCTGATTACAAACATGTGCATACCTTTATCTATAATGGTCGAGTTTAGTCCTTTGCATCTCGCCTTGATTTAGTGTCGCTTATCATACATCAGCTTGTTGAGAACTGATAATTACTATTGCCTAATATTTTAAACCTCCATGAAATAATTAACCCTTTGTCCCACATTTTGCTTTAGACTTCTTTATACACAATGTATTTTGACACGAATCCTTGTAATTTATCCTCCTTGTGTAATTCAAATGCATACAGAAACCAGTGCTTCAGCTGAAGTGCACGACCCGCCGGATGCTTTAAGCTTTATGAGTGTTACCATATATGGGTATGGCGGCCATTTTGGTCATGTGACCTGGATCTAAAACGGTTCCCCCAATAAATGCGCCTTATCGTAAGGAGCAAAAATATATCTTATACTTTAGTACTGTATTCTGAATCGTTTGGAGGATAAAATGCATTCTCACTTTTCCAATACAAAAGCATATGTGTCAAAGTTTGACCTAGGCACAAAGACGGTCAAGGTTAACCCAGGGTCACCATTTTAGCAATTTATGATGGGCCTACGTCCCAGATGCTATTTATCAAGTCTCGTGGAAATCTGCCCAGTGGTTCTGGAGAAGACTATTTTTGAAGGGTTTTTACCATATATGGCTTGGCGGCCTTTTTCGTCATGTGACCTGGACCCCATGAGCAAATTTTGGATTCCCCTATCCCATAGAGGCTCCATTTGAAATTTGACTTCAATCGGCCCAACGGTTTCCGAGGAGAAGCAGTTCGAAATTTTTCATATTTTTCGCCTCGGCGAGGCTATACTAAATGGAATGGAATATTTCGCAAGTTCATTGGTTAGATCTCAATGATATCTATCAGTATGCCAAAAATTGTTTAAATATTCCAAGCGGTTAAGTCACTATAACCAATTTTCACAAACGGGTTACGGACGGACAGACAGACAGACCATATATGGCTTGGCGGCCATTCTGGTCATGTGACCTGGACCCCATGAACAATTTTTGGTTTCTCCCATCCCATAGAGGCTCCATATGAAATTTGACTTCAATCGGCCCAACGGTTTCCGAGGAGAAGCAGTTCGAAAATTTTCACATTTTTCGCCTCGGCGAGGCTATACTAAATGGAATGTAATATTTCGCAAGTTCATTGGTTAGATCTGATTGATATCTATCAGTATGCCAAAAATTGTTTAAATTTCCAAGTGGTTAAGTCACTATCACCAATTTTCACAAACGGGTTACGGACGGACAGACAGACTGACAGAATGACACGGTGATTTTAGGGCACTCTTAGAAAATCAGCCGACTTCAGTCGGTCGCTTTTTCTGCGGGTCGTGCAATTGTGGCCCCCGCCCATGGGGGGGGGCTTGAATAAATAGGTAGGCTGCATGAGGCTACCACGCAGACTACACGAGTACTGGTAAAGCGCTTAGAGGATCTAAGCCTGCCCATGCAAAGCGATTCGAGGCAGCCCGCCCATACTTATAATCCCTATTGGTTTCATTGGGTGACAGGGCTTGAGATGTCATTTAATCTCAATGACGGGTAAAAGTCAAACAAAATTGGAAGCAACGTCTCCAAAATGACCTATACAGTGTTGAAGGGGACGTTAAACCTCAAATCAAACAAATAAACAGAAATGGGCACAACAGGAGGCTCAGTTATAAAGTGGCTTTAGTGTATATTTAACCCATAACAACCACTACGTTTGCAAACAGAGATGAGGTCCTACACTGTTTGCCATGCAGCTTGTGAATAATGTTAAGAAATTTTAATGTTTGGCAGTCGGCAATGGCTGTGGCTAAATTTATTTATTCAGTAGGATAAGGGTTAAGACATTGTTTTTTCTGGGTTTCTTCTCTTTTTTCCCGACCATGTTTTGTCCAGTTGTGAGGAAGGTTTCAAAATTTAAATGGGTGGGCCCATAAAATCACGAGAAAGCACGCAAAAATCCACCCAATTTTTTTACTAACCATAGAGTCGAGCAATTAAGTATCAAATATTTTTTCAGACTTTAAGTGGAATGCATACACCTTCAGGGGAGGTAACTCTTTCAAGCGTATTTTAGTCTCCCATGTCAATAAGGGTTAACTCTTAAAGGAAAGAATTTGCTCCTAAGGAGTAAATTCTTTCCTTTAAGAGTAGACCTCTTTTTCGTGGGACAAAGCTTATAGAAAAGCAAACATGAAGTTCCGAAAGTTGTCCCCTTTTGAAAAATGTGGAAAATCTGCCAAGTCATTCCCCTCAGATTTCATGTGACCAATAACAGACTTTAATTGACCAATATTTCTGCTTTTCTGTTAGATTGTTTGTTTACTTGATTTGAGGTTTAACATCCCCATTAACATTATTTAGGTCATTTTGGAGACATTACTTCCAGTTTTGTGTGAAATTTTACCAGACATTTAGATAAAATCACGTTTCAATCCCTGCCGCCCAGTGAAACCGATATGGTTTATATGCTCGGAAGGTCCGACTCGCCAGGACAGGCTTTGGGAGTTTATGGCTAAAGTTTACAGACATCTGAAGCGTTGCGTGCTGTGCCAGTATTATTGGCCGTTGTGTTAGGCAGCACCATGAACATGTGTCTCGTAAGGATCCGAAAGACTTTGGGGCTTGAACCATATGTAATTCGGGTTATTCTCCGGTCAGTCGCAATGGCGAACTTCCACATAAAAATTGTTTATTTTCGAATCAATTTTTAAACTATACATCTGATAAAATAAACTTCAGTTATGATAAGTTTGGTTATTCTATTTTTAAAGTTTAATAGCCAAAAATTGATTTTATTTGCCAGTTTAACGCATTTTGTTATTTGTTGATGATATGGATAATGGTGTTAGATAGGGATAGGGTTCTTTTATCATAATATAGGTAATGATCGCTTTCTTTAATTATGCCCCGACATTTTCTCAACAATCAAATTACCGATAATCCAAGTGTGTGTACAAAAATCTGGGAAGCAAAACATTCAATAAGTGTTAATCAGCCACATGCTTGATTTGTCACAGCACACCCGAGTGTCGCAAGATGGACCTGTCAATTTTTTCCGCAGTCGCGATTGGCAATAAACACCAGCCTGCAGACCTGAGACTGTTAAATCCTTTGATCAATGACTCGCTGTCATTTACAAAGACAAACGCGACAGGAGAAAAAACACTGGCCACGACTGGAAACTTTACGCATACAAAAGCAAAATCTGGCGTAAAAATACGCCGGATTCGGCATTTCCCATCATTGATGCTCAATAATGTTCTGTCCCAACACTGATTAAAAGTAAGAAATCGGACCACCCTGCACATTTTCATAGTCTCGTAGTTGATACATACCATAAAAACACACCTATTTAATTTTGACCCCTACCACTCAACGTTGGAATTTCCCACTGTTTCTGTGAGTAGCCCCGCTCATCATGGCTTGCAGAAATAGATTGGGCTGCATGATGTTTTCACGCAGAGCTGACCGAACACGAGTACTGGTAAACAGCTTAGAGGTTCTGAGCCTGCCCAGGAAATGTGCGAGTCAGACCGTACATGAATATAAACCCTATAGGTTTCATTGGGCGACAGGGCTTGAGATGTCATTTCATCTCAATGACTGGTAAAAGTCCCACGAAATTGGAAGCGACGTCTCCAAAATGACCTTAACAGTATTGCGGCCCCCGCCAATCGGGGCTTGAAGAAACACATGGGCTGCATGATGCTTTGATAGTCAGCAATGGGTGTGGCTAAATTGATTTATTCCTCAGGATAAGGGTTAAGTCTCCAAAACGAGACTTATTAGTTTTTCTGGGTTTCTTCTTTTTTCCGCCCAATTTTTGTCCAGATAAGATCTCAGTAACCACTAGACAGATGTGCAGGAAGATTTCAAAATTTAAAAGTGTGGACCCAACAGGTCTCCTGGGGGGCACGCAAAAATCCACCCAAATCTTTTACGGATGAGTTTTCAGTAACCGTCGAGTCGAGCAATTAAGTGACATTTTTTTTTTATTTATTTATTTTCTGTCAACAGGGGCCAACTCTTAAAGGAAAGAATTTGCTCCTCTTCAATTCATTCTTTCTACTATTTCTATCTATGATCGGTCTAATCAACATTGGAGCGTTTTCAATTCTAGTGTGATCGATATTGCCGATCCAGGTTTGCAAGATGATAACATACACAGTAATCATGTAATAACGATAGAGATCTTTAACCTGCACAGAATGGGCCTCCCTGCACGTGCAGGGGGTCCCAGTTAACGTCCCGATGCGGAGGACGATGCACTTTGTGGCATTCACCCGGAGCATGTTCGGACACCGCAGTTTTATTACCGCTGCCGGGAATCAAACCGGGGGCCTCTAGCATCATAGGCAGGTGCACTATACCATTGAGCTACCACGCTTGATTCAATATCGAGTGCCGGCTCGGCCACTTTAATACATGTATATACAGGTGTTCATTCATTGTTCTTTCTTGTTTCTGCTACAGCGTCGGGGTTTTAACGAGTATCCAGTCTGTTTCGCCTGTTGGTACTGCTAGTTAGAACCGCCTCGGAGGTTTTTTTTGCTTTGTTTGATTTGAGGTTTAACGTCCCCGTCAACACTGTATAGGTCATTTTGGAGACGTTGCTTCCAATTTTGTGGGACTTTTACCCAACATTGAGATGAAATGACATCTCAAGCCCTGTCGCCACCTAGAGGTTTTAACGAGTATCCACAATCTCTGTTTTGAGCAGACTGATTGTGGATACTGCTGGTTAGAACCGCTTCGAGGTTTTAACGAGTATCCACAATCTTCTTTTGAGCAGTATTAAAATCGATTGTAACATAAACTGACAGCGCTATTGTCCCGCCCACGCTTAAAACGTTCAAAGACGGTTGTCAATCATCTCAAATACCGGTTCAGAAGCACGTGATGGAAAGTTCGAAACGGTGCTACAAAGCTTTCGGCACGTAGTTGATATTCGTCTCAAACAACATCAAAAGTGCGTCTGGGAGAAGACCGATTGCTAACTTGCCGATTGCGCTGTTGTAATGAACAATTTAAAGCTTAAATAGAAGATAAATAATATTTTATACAGATGAAATTATTTTTTAATTCAGTATAGTCTATGACCTATTTTTGGCGGGAAATCTCAAACCGGGACATTAGGAAACAGTGCAGGCCAGATGAGACGCCGCGGAACGCGTTTTCTCATCAGAACATTCACCGTTTCGTAAGTGTTCAGCCATGTTTTAAAAAAAAACAAAAACAAAAAAAAACAACAACAAAAAAAAAAACCCAACCTGATACTCCTAAATTTCGGAATGACTCCTACCTCCTACTACATATATATAGGAACGCGTTTTGCGCCTACAATGTGTAAAAAATGCGTTCAATCCTGTAGCCCAATGCAGATCTACAGTGTGCCATTCTGGTTTAATGACCAGTGTGAAACACCTTTTCGCAGCCATGAATCCATTCCAAAATCGAAGATGAAAGAGCCCTCTAAAAACATCATACAGAGGTATACATTATTCTTCTTTTTTTCTGTTAAAAATTTAGATTGTTGGTACTTGTTAGAACCGCCTCGCCGAGGCGGTTCTAACGAGTACCAACAACCTATATTTTGAGCAAAATTTAGAAAAATATCACAATATTTCATCCTACAATTTTCGTTTTTTAAGCGGTAAAGTTTACAATGTATTTGTATAGGCGTCTTTTGGTAATGGATCAGGAGTGACAGAGTTAACTGCGCGTGTGTTGTCAATCGTTCACCAAGCGTAGGTTGTTCGGCAGATATAAGTCCCATGATACTTGCTTTCAAAGTAGCGGTCAACATTTTTAAAATGATTGTTTACAGAAGTCGGGCATTTCAGCAGAGATTAATTTCTGAATAATTAATAGATATTACTGATACAACAAATGGAAACCATTATTCAATAATTATCTTGCATACAATCAGTAAATGTATTTCGATTGCGAATTTGATAGCTATGCGTAATTTCTAGGCGAAATATGTTGCAGTTGTCAATTTTTATATAACCCACTTTGTACTGGAGATCCCGAAAAGCGTATCTGGCAAACGCCGCATGCCCAGATCGCGGCGTCTTATGAGGACCTTCACTGTGTACAAAAAAGATCAGCCATGTTCTATATATTTTTTACGAAAACACAACCTGACACCCTAACTTTTAAAATTGACCCAGGGATTTCATTTACAATTGCATTTCACCATTCCTTAATTTGACACCTGTTGAAGGTCTTTATATGACCGACGTTCGTACCTCGTTGTATAACAATTGCTTGTTTGATATCTATGGGCTTTTTGTAGGCACAGCTGTTTTGTGGGCTTTTGTTATACCATCCTTCCCCATTCTATTAATAACTTTACAGCTATGTTGCCGTCGGTATTGGTCAGACCTATAAATTTGTTTTCTGCCGCTTACGTTAATTTCAGTGGAGCAGGCAATACCAATACCATCGGAGTCTAACTGTTGGTTTTCTTTTGCTCCAGCATTTCAGTGGTTTCTTGCTGTCGAGTCCTCACCGTTTTCTCACCTCTGTGGTTCTTTAATTATTTGTGTACACGGAGATGTTGCACTGATGAGTTAGGAGGCCTTCATGCGGACTGAACAAATTATTTGTCTAAATCGCGGCGGAAGTAAGGGCGAGGATTGTGGCCACGTAAAATCGATTTAAGCCCCCCCCCCCCCCTTTCCACTGACCGTTCCAAGGCGGTTCTTCTGTGGCGATTTATTTATGCTGTTGTTTGTTACTTACTGTGTGTATCACTTGTGTCTTTTTATTTTGGATGGCCATATGGCCACTTTGTGGGAAAGTAACTGTCCTTATGGCCTTCCTTTGTTCAGGTTTCCATTATGGTCTGGTCGCTTAATGTTTGTGTTTCTTTCCCTTTGGTGTCTTTGATGGGTGGAATAATTTAATTGTATCGATTCCTGATCTTTGTTTTACTTCTACTTTATTTAAAAATAATCTAAGAGTTAGATTATCTCCTATCGAATCGCCCACTCTACGAAAATATACCAATCCTTTCAAAAGAAGTGGATTTTCACCATTATCCGATTGACGCTTATGACCCACAAAGAGGGTTGACACGAAATTATCATCATCATCAAAAACGTTGAATGTATCCTGGTATTTCTAAGTGCAATGCTAATAGGTGCAGGTGTTTATCGCATTTATGCACTACGTCTACCGTTTCTTCATTTGTAAACGGGAGACGCTTTTCTGTAGTTAACATGACCGATTTGACATGTACGTCTATTTGATATATGTGATAACCTGACTTACTGCAAATTGTAAAATGCAGTACGTCGGGCAAACTAGTCGCATGTTAACAACAAGATTTAATGAACACTATCGTAATGAGTAAGCCTGAAATACTGACACTTTCATGTACCGTTATTTCAAACGTAAATGTCATTCTGTAAATGATATTTCTATACAGCCAGTGGAAAATATTTACTACGATGTAAAGTCTACAGCTAGGTTTAAAATTATAAAATGACATGAAACTGAATTAAAACGGATTTAATTATTACTGACACCTTTTTCCATTGGGCTTTAATGACAACATTTATCATGAGGGTAATATATCTAAAATGGCCGAGTTTGATATTTGCTCGTTTTTCGCTTCTGGACTGTCGAACGCGTAAAAGAACCAGACAAAATGGCAATTATAAACGTAAATTACGTGCTTTTAAAAGAAACAATACCAGTCTGAAGTGACTGTCCATATTGAGTGGTAAACTCAATACTTGCATTTCTAAGTTCATTAACCATTTCTGTATTACGTATTCTTGACACCGACGCGAATAAATTCTACGGTAGTTTAATCAGTTATACGATTCTGCTCTTTACACTAGAGGTTTATACTCAGCATGTTCTTCGTCCTTTCATCGATTCTGAAATTAATCAGAAACGTCATTACATCAAAATATCCTTCTTTAATAAGGGTTTGGATTTTATAGATTTACCTAGTATCTTCCGGGACAGTTCGGTGATTTCATCCGTTCCTGCTTATTTCGAAAATACTGAAACACCCATAATTTGCTATAAATACAATAAACCTGTTAGATCTATCATTTGTAATTTCAATAAACTTGTTTCTGATCTTATTATTGACACTAACACTCCTGATACATGTGATGGTAAAATTTCAGTGTAGTGTTATTCTGCAGCTGGTCATATTAATACTCGCAATTTTAAAAATTATTCCTGATTATCGGATATGAAATATAATTTCTAAACGACCGAAATATCGATTTCCCTTCTGAAATTGTTTTCAATAAGTGTAGAGATGAAATCGCTGCTGCCTTGAATGAATTTGGTAATCGATGGTGTAAACGAAAGTATGTTGAGCATAAAGCTCTCAAAGAATGAAAACTTAGCATTCTGAGACTAATGAAGAAACGCATTTCTTTCTACTCTCAAAATACGAACTTATTACCTCCTAAACCTAAGACATCTTTACTAGGTATTCAAGAATTTCATAAGACGTTTGTTTTGGCTCCAGCAGATAAGGTCGCTAACAATGTGATCGGTGTTCGACGGCTCCGCTATGTTAATTAAAATCAAAAACGAGTTCCTTTAAGAGCAATGAAAACATTCATAAGAACATTCATAACACTCTTCAGCAAGAACTTGGTTGTACTAAGGCCTATGAACTGCAGTATTTGGCTGTAGAGAGGGCTTAAGTTGATGAACACATTTCTCATTCAGCCACCAAGTTTGCTGTATGCATTACAGAACGTCAAGACAAGATTCCTACGTTATATTGGTTACCTTAACTTCATGAAAGACCATACAAAGTACGGTTTATTGCAAATTCAAGCTCTTGTTCCACCACTGAACTCTCCAAAATATTAACTTCATGTTTTACTGCCATCAAAACATGTGATTAAATATTGCGACAAAGAGTTTGAACGGTCAGGGCGAAATCTGTTTTGGTCTATAAAAAATTCTAATGAATTCTTTCCACTGACCGTTCCAAGGCGGTTGTTCTGTGGCGGTTTATTTGTATTGTTGTTTGTTACTTAGCACTTACTGTATGTAACGCTTGTGTCTTTTTATTTTGGATGGCCATTTGGCCATTTTGTGGGAAAGTAACTGTCCTTATGGCCTTCCTTTGTTTAGGTTTCCATTATGGTCTAGTCGCTTCATGTTTGTGTTTCTTTCCCTTTGGTGTCTTGATGGGTGGAGTAAGTTAATTGTATCGATTCCTGATCTTTGTTTTACTTCTACTTTAAAAAATTGTAATTCAGACGTGTTCTTGCTTCAATATGTTCTAGAAAGG
The DNA here is from genome assembly GCA_963580285.1 of Lucinisca nassula. NCBI lineage: Eukaryota > Metazoa > Mollusca > Bivalvia > Lucinida > Lucinidae > Lucinisca > Lucinisca nassula. The sequence continues at coordinate 102,110,598 of OY757023.1, read as the reverse complement.
GTTCCGGTTTTGCATTTACATCTATCTATTGTGGATGGATTTGTTTGTTGCAAAATGTATAATAAACGCGCTGATTTTGATTTTGAGATTGTAAATTTTCCTTTCTTTGATGGTCATGTTCCTCGTGTGGAATTATATGGCGTTAATAATTCGCAATTAATTCGATTTGCTAGAGAGTCTAGTTATGTAACTGACTTCAACACTCGCAATAAATTGTTTACTGCTAAACTTCTTAATCAGGGTTATCTGTATAATAAACTACGCAAAGCCTTTTCAAAATATTATAGACGCCATTCCGGTTTAATTTCAAAATTCAATGTTGGACTTAAATATCTTCTGCAACAAGGTCTATCGGAACCCGAATTTTATGGGAACTTAGTATTTAAATTATATAAAAATATATAGTATAGCAAAAATATATAATTGCAATGACAACAACATCTGATTTCATAAAATCATTCTTCGATATAAAAAGATTGGTTACACAACAAATGTTATACGACAGACCGCATGCAAGGTAGTTAACCCAATCAGGGCTGACAACTTTGCTTCCCTCTTTAATTGCACGCCGTTGGGCAGGCCTCGGGTTCTATGACGGTTCCAGCGTAAACACTTACTGAGAATTAGAGAGAATCTAATTTTATGTAATGTTGGATGGTGCCTGATGCTGTGCCTCTGGTCGGGCCAGTCGGAGTCTAACCGTTGGTTTTCTTTTGCTCCATCATTTCAGTGGTTTCTTGCTGTCGAGTCCTCACCGTTGTTTCATCTCTGTGGTTTTTTTATTTTTGTGTTCTCGAGGATGTTGCACTGATGAGTTAGGAGGCTTTCATGCGGACTGAACAAATTATTTGTCTAAATCGCGATGGAAGTAAGCCCCCCCCCCCCCCCCCGCCCGATTGGAATGTTTTTTACCTATATTATTTTATTTTGGATAACCAATTGACCATTTTGTGGGAAAGTAACTGTCCTTTTAACTTTCCGTTATCGATGTTTCCATTAGGGTCTAGTCGTTTCCTGTTTGCGTTTCTTTTCCTTTGATGTCTCTGATGGGAGCTGTGGGTTAATTGTGTCGATTCCTATTCATTGCCTTCACTTCTATTTTGTACTATGTATAAAATGGAAGATAACATTATGTACAAAACTGGTTAAGCTCATAAAATAACAATTCTCAATGGCTTTATCCTCGTTCTTTTCCACCTTTTCACTTGTAATGTTTAAAGTTTCTAGTTAGTTGTCAAAGACATAAATGACTTGCTGTGTTTAAAACCAAATATCTGCCATTAAAAATAGAAGTGAAGGCGACGACAAGTGATGACGTCATAATTCTGAACTGCTATTGCAACCTAAATCGCGCAAATGATTGACGTCAACACTTCTTAGACCTCACGATCCATGTACAGGGCGTTGTGTTTATATGCTAAGCTATTAAAAATAATGCAGGACAGAAACAGAACAAGTGTACTGAAAACATATCTACCAACTCTGTAAGAAGAAATGTGGAAATACTACAATGATTAATTAATAAGGTTAGGTACTTGCAAAACACATAACGAAAACGTAAACAAGAAGACCAAGCTCCTGTATCGCTCACCTGAGCTAACAGATTCAAAGTTTAAGGAAGTGCCAACCTTTACTGAAGGCTTTATAGGAGGACATGGTGATGACAGGGTAAGCATTTTCTGAAAATCAAGTAGAATGTAACTCTATGATAAACAGGCTGACCTCACCGGTTTTCAAACTCATTCAAGCTTTTATTCCTGACTTGCTAAGAAGATCCGATCTAAACTGAAGTGGCTATGGTGATGACAAGTTCAAAAACAAGTTTTCAAACTCCTCCAAGCTTTCTGCCTGACTTCCTTGTTTGTAAGTTTCATCAAGATCCGATCAAAACTGAAGGGGCTACAGTGATGACAAGGTCAAAAATCAACATTTTCAGCAATCAAAGGGACCTTACTCTATGATAAATAGGCCACCTTTGCTGGTATGCGAACTCATCCGAGGTTTTCCCCAGCCACCTTGCATATAAGTTTCAGAAAGATCCGATCAAAACTGAAAGGGCTACGGTGATGACAAGGTCAAAAATCGGCATTTTCAGCAATCAAAGGGACTTTACTCTGTGATAAATGGACCAACTTTGCTGGTTTTCGAACTCATCCAAGGTTTTATCCTCAGCCACTTTACCTATAAGTTTCAGAAAAATTCGATCAAAACTGAAAGGGCTACAGTGATGACAAGGTCAAAAATCAGCATTTTCAGCAATCAAAGGGACGTTTCTCTACGATAAATGGGCCGACTTGGTCAGTTTTCGAACTCATCCGAGATTTTATCCCCAGCCACCTTACATATAAGTTTCAGAAAGATCCGATCAAAACTGAAGGGGCTACGGTGATGACAAGGTCGAAAATCGGCATTTTCAGCAATCAAAGGGACGTAACTCTATGATAAATCGGCGGACTTGGCCGGTTTTCGAACTCATACGAGGTGTTATCCCCAGCCACATTACATATAAGTTTCAAAAAGATCCGATCAAAACTGAAGGGGCTACGGTGATGACAAGGTCGAAAATTGGTATTTTCAGCAATCAAAGGGACGTAACTCTATGATAATTGGGCCGACTTGGCCGGTTTTCAAACTCATCCGAGTTTTTATCCCCAGTCACCTTACATATAAGTTTCAGAAAGATCCGATCAAAACTGAAGGCGCTACGGTGATGACAAGCATTTTCCCATAGTAAGTCTATGGGACCTTGTGGTTACCATAGGAACCAAAGTTTTAGAGCGATTTCGAAAAAAAGTTTATGTCATCAATGCCCCACCAGAGGCATGCTACAGATGAGAAATGATTGAGATCAGCCTGCAGGATACAGAGATATAGCTGCTCAAAAGTGTGGACGGACGACGGACGACGGAGGACCCACTATACTATAAGCTCCCCTGGAGCCTTCGGCCCAGGTGAGCTAAAAACCCGGGCTAATATACATCGATAAGACATTATGCATCGATACGACATTATTATGACAAATCAAAAGTTCGACATTCTTTGCGTGCATGGTATGCTAAGACTATCAAAGCGAAATCGACTCATAGGTTTTCTTCGTTGCATCCGGAGATGAATTAAACGTCTTATTGGATTTTATATCCGGAACATTCGACCTGGTATTGTAGTTAACGTGGCAAATTGTTGCAAAAGTCTCTCTGAACGTGCTCGACATTGTGCAATAAAAAATGAAAATCAGAAAATAACTTAAATACAGTACGATATCGAACGCAATCGCTGCTGCCTGTAGTGTTGTATGTGGAAATACCGCCGACCCAACTGATAATTCCCAGGCTTTAAAGGAAAGAAACAAAGCATTCGAGAGTTCTACACACACAACAATAGAACTCAAAATTATTACAAAACTGCTCAGATGTCGCCTATCCGACTGTTGTTTTGTCAAAGTCAGGTGACTATGTTTTGTAGCAATGTTTACGCCAAGTAAAGCCTTCGACATCAGAATCACAAATACTACTATCAAGCAACAGGGTAGTAACTGAGTAACCACGATTCTTATCCAAGCAAACATACTTTCATATAGAACTGCATCGTATATCCAAGAGGCATAGTTTATTCGACATGTTTTAGTACGAATACCAGGATTATTATGACTTTCAATATTCACTGGAATAAATGTTGTGTCAAAGAATTTACAAGCATGCAAAGCAATTGACAATGCACTCACTATTACAACACATAGTGATGACTGTTTTATGTTGATATAGTTCCCAGCCTTGAAAGGAAAGGCGACACAAATAAATCTGTGCACTGCTAACATCACTGTAAACCACGTGGAAGCTGCATGTGGAACTGCTGAAAGTCGCTCCAAAATCAGCATGGTATTGCAAGAACTGAAGGGAAGTATCATTTCATTTCCAAGCGCTTGACTATAGAGATAGCTAATCTCTGATATAGCAAAGATTAGTGTTAGTCCATCAGCACAAGCGATATACAGGAGTAGCAAACATGAAGCTCTACTCATAGACGATCCCCTTCTGATCCTTTTACTCAATATTACGGCAAAAACAATGGTGGTAAGTAAGCAGAATCCAAGAACTACTGGAACAATGTACTTATAATCTCTGACGGCAAATTGTTTATCGCCATACACGCGACCATTATAAATTGATTCAGATAGATTATAGGTCACATCTTCTATTCCATGCATTCTTGGCTCGAGGTCAGCGAAATGTGATGGTACTTGCACTAGAAGACCTTGGTTGATTGGATGGCGTACAGATTCTGTTGTTCGTTGTGTCTCAAGTGAGGGAGGGTAGGCCTTTCGTGTCGTGAGTTGTAGTGGCGATATGGTCCTTGGCTGTGTCCACAGTTTTGTAGTAGACTGAGTTGTCATTGTCCATGTAACCTCCAAAATACCTTTGTCGATCTCAATGCTGCCTATCACTTAATAATATTTCAGTTTAAAAGTTCCGTCGACTCACCCAGAACGAAGGCAAATATTGACTCTTTCCTAAAAGAATAATAGCATGAACTTTAAAAAGGTAATCTTGAACAGTTGGATGAAAATATCAACACATGAAAAGTTTTTTAACCCTTATCTTGCTGTTCACGACAATCCTTTTCATTGCAAACAGTGTAGATCCAGATCAGATGGCTTCTGAAGAAGCCATCTGATCAGGATCTACACTGTTTGGCATTCATTTTATGAATTTGTAGCAATAAATTACATCAAGTAATTTGATTGGTTGATAGACAGAAATGGGTGTGGCTTAAATGAATATTCAGCAAGATAAGGGTTAATACTCAGGCAATGCCAGTCATGATATAGAAGATAATTTGAAAACGTTTATGTGACATAATACTAATTGTGGCACCATGAATGATATAGAGGATCTTACATGAGTGCTCATGTATTATTGAATTTATTAAACGAGTTGAGGAAAAGGGATAAAATGCGAGGCTTTGCCGAGCATTTTATCCCTTTTCCTCAACGAGTTTAATAAATTTAATAATACATGAGCACGAATGCAAGATTCTATTTATCATATGACGTTTAAAACGCATTTATTCACGATTTGTTCACAATAATGTCAATATTTCGCCGTTAGTAAACGCGACGTCGTTAAGGACGTCGTACATGTAACGTTACGGGACGTATCTAGCTAATTTGCATATTTAATCCACTAGTGGATTATCGAAAATAATACATGACGTTATTACACTCTCAGACGCGACGTCATATGATAAACTTTCTATAACGTTTCTCTTATTTCACCTCCACTCCAAAAAAGATTGTATGAGCGCGTAAGAACCGGCTAAATACACAGCGGCGGCTTATAGATACGTCTGTAAAATTCCAAAAACAATTTGATATGCATCTTGAGGTAAATCTGAAGGTATCCTACGAGTTTCCATGGTCCGCAATGAGGAGTATCGATTCCTGATCATTGCCTTCACTTCTAATTTATTATTGTCATAGTTTGTCCTTGCATGTATGCACTGCCATCGGGGCTTAAAGAAATAGATGGACTGCATGATTCTTCCACGCAGAACTGAAACCGATCGCACATGAGAACTGGCAAACCGCTTAGAGGATCTAAGCCTGCCCAAGCGAAGCGGTGTGACTCGGACCGTCCGTGCTTATAAATCCTATTGGTTTCTTTGCACGAGAGGGCTTGATGTGTCATTTAATCTCAGTGTCGGGTAAAAGTCCAACAAAATTGGAAGCAACGTCTCAAAAATGACCTATAAAGTGTTGATGGGGATGTTAAACCCCAAATCAACCAACCAACCATGTATGCACTGCTTATTTTATTTTTTATTTTTTTTTTTGCATAGCCGTTTGGTCATTTTATTTTTCCAATCCTCAGGGATTGCATTTACAATTCCTTTTTTTTTATTTTTGTTATGGCTTGTCTTTGAGTGCGTGTTTATCGCTTATAATATTTTGCTTTGGATAGCCAATTGGCCATTTTGCGGGAAAGTAACTGTCCTTTTGGCTTTTCGCTAGTGATGTTTCCATTAGTGTCTAGTTATTTCATGTTTGTGTTTCTTTCCCTTGGTCATTACGCAAACACGCCTATACAAATACATTGCCACCTTTATCGCCGAAAAAATGAAAATTTTATGTTGAAAAATTGTGATATTTTTTCTTATTTCTGCTCAAACTATAGATTATGGGCACTCGTTAGAACCGCCCCATCGAGGCGGTTCTAACGAGTACCCACAATCTATATTTTAGAGCAGAAATAAGAAAAATAAGGTCTACCCCCGGAAACCCAAGTTTTACTGCATAAAAGTGGGGTTTAAGGGGGTCAAAATTATATAAGCGTGTTTTCGTGATGGTCTCTGATGGAAGCTACGGGTTAATTGTATCGATTCCTGATCATTGCCTTCGCTTCTGTTTTGTGGGAAAGTAACTGTCAGTCTCGCTTTCTGCTTGTGATGTCTTCATTAGGTCTTGGTTATCGCATGTTCGCGTCGACTCTGGTGGGAGGTGGAAGGGAATTGTATCGAGTCCTGATCATTGCCGTCACTTCTATACATCACGTGAACAAGTCCGTGAAATGAACACCCCCTTAAACCCCACTTTATATAAAGAAAACTGGGGTTTATGGGGGGAATCAATTATTTTTCTTATTCCTGCTCCAAAATATAGTTTGTGGGTACTCGTTAGAACCACCTCAATGAGGCGGTTCTAACCAGCACCCACGACCTATATTTGCAGTATAAATAAGAAAAGTATCACGGATTTTTACCAGAAAAGTAGCCATTTTGGAGAAAAGAAAAATGCACTATGCCGCACGGCTGTGTTATCGTAATGATTTCTCAGGTAGCATAATATCAATTAAACAATTAAATAACGCATAACTGTCAGTATTTATTTGACAAGTTGAGTTAAAATTGGCATCAATGTAGAAAATAAATTTCACAGAATTACAGGAACCGGAACAGTCAAAAGTTCATCAACATTGCGACAACATGCCTATTCGAATATATTGAAAATTTTATCGCCAGAAAATGAAAAGTTTTAGATTTTTCATATTTTTTCTCAAAACATAGCTTGTTGGTACTCGTAAGAACCCCCTCGCTGAATTTATGTTTTGAGCACAAATAAGAAAAATGTATACCCCTGTAAACCTCAGCTTTACTACATAATAGTGGGGTTTAAGAGGTTCAAAATAACACAGACGTGCTAGCGTGATGAAATTACGCTAATATAGTCAAATACGGTATGGGGTGCTTATCTGAGATAAGGGGTGATGTTTCATTCTGTTGAGCAGCTCCGATGCGGTCCTTATATGTAAATACACGTTTTTTAATTTTTTATTTTTTTTATTTTTTCTTTTCAAAATGAGAATTCTTATTTCTTTCTCCCGTGACAGTGATGTCAAGGCTGCAAGAGCGCCTTAACTTTTCGAGATCCAACCGCAGTGCTTGTAGCAGAAACAAGTTAGCTAATTATAATCAACATTGTTATTTCGTACCATTACGAAAACACGCCTATGTAAATACATTGTAACCTTTATCGCCAAAAAAATGTAAATTTTAGGATAAAATTGTGATTATCTTTCTTATTTCTGTTTAAAATATAGATTGTGGGTACTCGTTAGAACCGCCTCATCGAGGCGGTTCTAAAGAGTACCCACAATCTATATTTTAGAACAAAAATAAGAAAAATTAGGTTTACCCCTGCACACCAGTTTTACTATATAAAAGTGGGGTTCAAGGGGGTCAAAATTTAATAGGCGTGTTTTCGTGATGGCAGTATAAAGTAAACTATATGTATCATGATATTCATTACATTAGGAAATATATGATATTTTTATGGTCATGAAAACAATATTAAAACTCAGGGAGCGTGGTAACTTACTTGGTAAAATACTCGAAATGTTCGAAAAGACATACTATCACATTTATTTTACATAAAAATAAATTATCAAAGTCCGTGAGCCTGATAACGAGGCCACATTCGAAACAAAATAAGGGCAAACCGTTTCACTAAATTCTATGATGTTAGATACCTGAGGTTTTCCTTTTTTATGTTTTCCCCAGTTTGTACATTACTGAACTTTCAGGGAAATCAACAAAACAAGCACACCATCCTTTATTCAGCATTAAACGAATAACACAATTCAAGGGGGATGAATATACCTCAAGGGGAGGCAACTCTTTTAAAAGATATGTGTCCTTCTTCCTATCAACCGGGGTATTTTCTTCAAAGGAAAAATGCAACAAAGAATCATATTTTACTTGCAGATTAAGAGAAAATGAAGCGTTTTTAAAGCTAATGGAAAAAATAAAAAATTTTGAGCCAGCGCACGACAAAACCTACAACAAGACATGTGCACCCAGCGGAGACTCAGATCAGCCTGCGCATCCGCGCAGTCTGATCAGAGTTTTCGCTGTGCGCTTTAAGGCTTGCTAAGGGCCCAATCCTCCTTTATGCAGCAAAAGTCTCTAGTCAGACTATATGGATACACAGGTTGATCTGATTCTTCGCTAGGCCCACATGTAAATAGTAGGAAATGCTGTACCCCGGCTCATTAAGGAAGTGACGAAAGTTGTCTCCCATATACACCATCGCGTTTAACAAGTCCGTGTAATGAATACCACGCTAAATGTCACTTTATATTGAGAAAACTGGGAATTACAGGGGCAAACTTTATTTTATTTCAGCTCCAAGACTTAAATTGTAGGTACTCGTTAGAACCGTCTATATGAGGCGTTTCTCACGAGCACCCACAATCTATATTTGGGGCTTGAATAAGAGACATATAATATATTTTCACCGGAAAACCCGCTTCAGACATATGAAAAAATGGACTTTACCACACGCATGTTTTATGCCAGGTGTATCCAGTCGCATTTTTGTTATTTCCGATGTGCTTCTATAAAAGGCGTTAATGGATTATAAAGGGAGATTGTTTATACTTGCTTGAATAATTTATGAGCCAGTGCAGTACAAAATCTACAAAAAATGACCCCTGCGATCAGCGAATGCTTAAATCAGTCTGTGCAACCAGTCAATCTTGTCAGAGTCTTCGCTTGTTTGGGACTGTAGAAGACTCGCGCGCACAGAAAAGACTCAGATCTCCCTGCGCGGATGCGCAAACAGATTTGAGTTTTCGTGGTCGCAACAATATTAGTGCAGGCATTGATGTGCGCTGGCTCATATCAATGTATAATCAAGTAAATGTTTCCCTGTAAAAGTGATTCAGAAATGATCTTTAATTTTGGTGTTCATACGAAATAAATACGTCCGTGAGAAATAGTGTATTCTTTTATGTCTCATAAATGAGCCCCGCCAAGCGAATTTGTGTCTTCGAGCATTCCGTCATGACAAATTTTAACTGCGCATGCCCAGCCATTCAGAGGGGCCAGGGATATGGCTTTCTGTCTGAAGGTTCCTCTTGATTCACTGCTTGTATGAGCGAACAGCGAAGGTTCTGGCGAGACTGCGCGGATGCGCAGGCTCGCCTGAACCTTCGCTGCTCGCATAGGCGATAAGTACCAAAATCGCTTGACGGGGCCCAAATGGTTAGTTTTCTGATATTTTCTTATTCATTACGAAAACACGCCTATACAAATACATTGTAAATTTCACCGCCGAAAAACCGAAACTTTTATCATGAACATTTGTGATATTTTTCTAGTTTCTGCTCAAAATATGGATTGTAGGTACTCGTTAGAACCGCCTCATCGAGACGGTTCTAACGAGTACCCACAATCTATACTTTAGAGCAGAAATAAGAAAAATAAGGTTTACCCCTGTAAACCCCAGTTTTACTGTATAAAAGTGGGATTCAAGGGGGTCAAAATTATATAGACGTGTTTTCGTGATCTACACGCCAAACATAGATTGTGGGTGCTCGTTAGAACCACCTCATTGAGACACAAACTGTCTTAGAGCAGAAATAAGTAAAGTGTTCCATATACCTGTAAACCCCAGTTTTCTCTGTATAAAGTGGGGTTTTGAGGGTTGTTAAATAAATTGTTAACTGATAAACTTCTTAACCCTTGTCATGCTGAATATTCATATATGCCACACCCACTACCGATTATCAACCAATCAGATTACTTGATCCAAATTATTGCAACAAATTCACAATCTGAATGGCAAACAATGTAGATCCTGATCAGATGGCTTCGTAAAGTATATAAAGTATATAAATGCAATGACTTCGGTACCCAATTTCGTAAAATCATTATACGATATAAAAAGATAGGGTACAACATAAATGCTATACGACAGACTGCATGCATGATATAGTTAACCCAATCACGGTTGACAATTTTGCTTCCCTCTTTTAATTGCACGTCGGTGGGTCAGGCCTCAGATTCTATGACGGTTCCGGCGTAAAGGCTTACTCACCATTGTTTCATCTCTGTGGTTGTTTTGTTTGTTTGATTGATTTGAGGTTTAACGTCCCCGTCAACACTGTACAGGTCATTTTGGAGACGTTGTTTCCAATTTTGTGGGACATTTATCCGACATTGAGATGGAATGACATCTCAAGCCCTCCCGCACAATGAAACCAATAGGGTTTATAAGCATGGACGGTCCGACTCGCACCGGTGTGCCTTTCAGTTTTAATTAAATAACATAAAAATTTCATTAGCAAAATAACTGAAAATGTATTTGAGCCAGAGCCTTGCATTACGATAACACACCCGTGCGACATAGTGCATTTTTCACATCTCCAAAATGGCCATTTTTTTCTGATGAAAATCCGTGATATTTTTCTTATAAATACTGCAAACATAGGTTGTGGGTACTCGTTAGAACCGCCTCACTGAGGCGGTTCTAACGAGTACCCACAACCTATGTCTCGAAGCAAAAATAAGAAAATAATGTATACCCCCGTAATCCCCAGTTTTCTCTATAAAAAGTGGGGTTTAGGGGGGTCTTCATTTCACGGACTTGTTCACATGATGATATTTGGTATACTGATTGGGACTGAGGAGGAGATTACCTGTTTAAATCAGAATATACACAAGAACAGTCCAGCTCCTTTCCAAGTAAAGGTCCCAGTCGATATAAAGCTATACCAAGAAATAAGATTTGTGTAAGTGGAATCATCAAGCTACTGAAAGACTTAAATCCACATAAAGCTGCTGGACCCGACTCTAAACCGACTTAAGCTCGTATACTCAAAGTTGCAGCAGAATAATTAGCACCGCGCTTTAGCTCCAAGATCTTTCAGATATCTTTGGACACCAGTGAAATTCCAGATGATTGGAGAGAAGAAAACATTGTACCTTTGTTCAAGAAGGGAGATAAACATTTGGCATCAAATTATCGCCCTGTATCTCTTACATCAGTGACCTGCAAGATTCTTGAACGTATAGGGCACAAAACATATAGTGCACAGACCACTTTCTGGAAAATAACATTCTTTGTGATAATCAACATAGTTTCAGGGCCAAGCGCTCGTGCGAGACTCAGCTTATAACTGCACATCGGGGGAGATCAGGTAGATGTCATTCTACCTGATTTCTCAAAAGCTTTCGACAAAGTTCCTCACCGAGACTCCTGCATAAGCTAGATTTCTATGGTGTACGAGGCAAAACCCTTACCTGGATCCAGACTTTTCTAAGCCAAAGTAAACAACGAGTCCTACTGGATGGAGCCACCTCCTTACAAGCCGACGTCATATTAGGAGTGCCACAAGGCACAGTGCTAGGTCCACTTTTGTTCCTAGCTTTCATTAATTACCTCCCTGAATTTATAGCTAGTGACACCAGACTCTTTGCTGATGATGCACTTCACAACAGACCAATTAGAAGTTCGGAGTGGGAATTTCTTCTACAGCAGCTAAGGTCTCAAGTACACTTGGTTTTCTGAGACGAAATCTTACCAACTGCACCAAGGACGTCAAAGAGAGGACCTACAACACATTTGTTCTCCCTATCCTTGAATGTGCTGCCACTGTATGACACCCTTTCCTCGGCTCAGATATAAACAGACTGGAACAAGTCCAGCAAAGAGGAGTCCGTTATGTCCGCAACAACCAATGAGACAGAACACCCGACTGCATCACAAAATCATCACGAAAACACGCCTATATAATTTTGACCCCCTTGAACCCCACTTTTATATAGTGAAACTGGGGCTTACAGGGGTTACCTTATTTTACTTATTTCTGATCTAAAATATAGAATGTGGGTACTCGTTAGAACCGCCTCGATGAGGCGGTTCTCACGAGTACCCACAATCTATATTTTGAGCAGAAATAAGAAAAATATCACAATTTTTCATCTTAAAATTTTCATTTTTTCGGCAATAAATGTTACAATGTGTTGGTATAGGCGTGTTTTATTAATGATGATCAGGGATCTTGGCTCGACGCTCGAAGACAGAAGATGCAACCTTCGACATCTGATGCTCTACATGATACAGCATGCCGGCCTCGGTAGCTCAGTCGGATGCGCGTCTGACTGGTGATCAGGAGGACGCGGATTCGATTCCTGCCGGTAGAAGCCTCCGTGGTGTAGTGGTTACGCTACTCGCCTTGTAAACCAGGGGTCGCAGGCTCGATACCGGGCTACTCCAGACTTTCGGATGAGCCTTTAAACCGAGGTACCGTCTTCGTATGACCTTAGCTGTTGGTGGGACGTAAAACTCAAACACTCACGCACTCACTCGATACCTTCCGGTGCCGGCAACATTCTCTCATGGAGATTGATCATGAAATTTTTTCTACGGTCATTCTCTCCCTTACGCTGATTCAAGAAGGGCAGTTGTCAGTTTCTGGCGCAAGCATGTGCACTGTACTGGTTAACCGCTTACGTATAAGCCTGCCCAGGAAAAGTGTGGATAGGTGAACTGACCGACTCAAAAATGACCTAAAATAGTGTTGACTGGGCCGTTTAACTCCAATACAAACAAACAAATAAACATGGTACAGCATGGCCTTGTAGACATGGTGCCAGTAGATGTTCTACGACGCAGTCATCGATCGAAGAACCAGAGGTGCTCAACGATTATACCAACCAGCAGCCTCCCAGAATGTCTACAAGTTTTCATTCTATCCCAGAACCATAAGCCAGCGGAATGTACTGCCGACACTCGTCACTGGCATCGACAACTTTGATGCATTCAAGGGTGCTCTGAATGATCTCATGACACCCTCATCCGTCCATCATTAAACTGCTGGCCAAGTATATAATTTTAAATTGTAAATAACGGAATTTTAAACTTTGGAAGATTATGGTTGTCTCAACCCTCCTAAAGGTCAATTGTCAGTCTGAGAAGACTCTTGACCTCGACCGGGAAGAAGAAGAGAAACATTTTTCAATCAATTTAATGAAATATTGTTAGAGTTACGGCCCTTTGCAATTTCTGGCCATTTATTTTTTGCTTTCTTGTGCATAGCAAAAGTGTAGAACCATGTATGCTAGTGCTTTGAAATTTCTTACATGGATTCCCCATGAAAACAATAGTTGACCTGTATTATTGTCTTAGCCGAATTGTCTCACCTTTCCAAGTTATTTCCCTTTTAATAAAATACCATAGAAATCTCTATAGCACGATATCTGAAAAAAGTATTTGAGCTAGGGTCTTGATATTTCGTATACTGAATGGGACTGAGTAGAAGGTCACCTGCTTGAATTTTCAACCAATTTAATGGATTTTTGTTGGAGTTATGGTCCTTTGCGATTTCGAACCAATTAATTGTGTTGCTTTCTTGTGCATAAGCCTTAATGTTACTTTATAACCATGTATGCTAGTATTTTTGAAATTAAACATATGTATTCCTCATAAAAAATTGTTGACCTGTATTTTTACCTTATTCGAATTATCGCCCCTTTTTCGTGTTATAGTCCTTTTAATTAGATAACACAGAAATCTCGTTAGCAAGATCTGAAAAAAGTGTTTGAGCTAGAGCTTTGTATTTTGTATACTGGTTGGGACAGAGGAGATCACCTTATTAAAGTTTCAACCAATTAAATGGAACTTTGACAGAGTTATGGCCCTTCGCAATTTGTGTTGCTTTCCTGTACATAGCATAACTATAGAACCATGTATGCTAGTATTTTGAAATTTCATATGGATTTCTAATGGAAAAGTAGTTTCCCATATTTTCATCTTTTCGAGATACAGTAAAATTCCTATATTAAGACCACCTTTGGGACTGTTCAAAAGTGGTCTTTAAGACCACTTTTGAACAGTTCCAAAGGTGGTCCATAACCAGGGGACACTGTATGCAGAAAACACAACGAACGAATAACTGCAACCCATTAAGGCCGCCCCCGCCAATCGGGGCTTTAAGAAATAGGTGGGCTGCATGATGCTTCCACGCAGAGCTGAAACCGTCCACACACAAGTACTGCTAAACCGCTTTGAGGATCTAAGCCTGTCCAGGAACCGCGGTGCAAGTCGGCCCGTCCTTGCTTATAAACCCTATTGATTTCATTGGGCTTGAGAAGTCATTTCATCTCAATGTCGGGTAAAAAGTCCCACAAAATTGGAAGCAACGTCTCCAAAATGACCTTTACAGTGTTGACGGGGACGTTAAACCTCAAATCAAACAAACAAACAAAAGCAACCCATTAAATAAGCTTTTCAAAGCAGAATTAGTCTTACTTTTAGGTGGTCTTTATAGCGGAATTTTACTGTATTTCCCTTTTAATTGAGTAACTTAAAAACTTCGCTCACAAGATACAGTCGAACTTCAATGGCTCGAACACCTTTGGGACCATGAAAATCTGTTCGAGACAGGGGTAGTTCGAGCCACTGAGGGTTAATGCCAGGAGGCATAACGACATACTTTATGACATCTTTTTCTGTATTCTATAATGAAAAATGTATGCTGTGTGTACTCATTAGAATCGCCTCATCGAGGCGATTCTAATGAGTACACACAGCATACATTTGCAAGATAAAAGACAAAAATCTCCTAAGTTATCCCCCGCTATTTCTTACGTAGAGAAATTCCCTAGGGACTCAATAACGGGTTCGACTCAGCCATGGTAAACGAACCATCGGTGTTGGAGCCATCGAAGTTCTAATGTATCAGAAAAAGTATTTGAGCTGGAGCCTTGATATTTGGCATACTGATTGGGACTCGGAGGAGGAGATCACCTGATTAATTTTTCAATCAATTTTAATAAAATTTTGTTTCAGATTTGGCACTTTGCGTGTAGCCGGCCTCGGTAGCTCAGGCGGATGCGCGTCTGACTGGCGATCAGGAGGACGCGGGTTCGATACCTGCTGGGGTCGGCAACATTCTTTCGTGGAGAGTGTTGCTCATGAAATCTTTTCTACGATCATTCTCTCCCTTCCGCTGATTCAAGAAGGGCAGTTGTCAGTTTCTTGCGAAAGAAAGTGCGCTCTGCTGGTTAACCGCTTACGTATAAGCCTGCCCAAGAAAAGTGACCGGCTTGTTTAAAAAACGACCTAAAATAGTGCTGACTGGGCCGTTAAACTCCAATACAAACAATTATCAACAGATACATCTTGTCGGAATGGCAAGGCGAATGGGACCGTACAATAAATAACAAACTCCATGCCATTAAACCTGTCGTTGGAACAAAATGCTCTCCTCCACAGTTCTCCAGGAAAGAGGATGTAGTATTAATGCGACTGCGCATTGGCCTTACTAGAGTTACCCATTCTTATATTTTAAATGGTGATGATCAGCCTTCTTGTGTAGGATGTGATCAGCCATTCACTGTTAAACATGTCTTAATTGAATGTGTAGACTTTTCACAGTCACGTAACTTATACTTTGCAACAATTGTTTCAAGATGTACCTGTTGATAATATTATCTTATTCTCAAAAGAAATGTGACTTTTTCATAAGAGTTAATTTTGTTTCAGATTTTTATACATTATCATCCTGACTTTTTTAACTTTTAATATCCTCATAATTCTACATAGTTTTTAAACATTAACCGATTGACACTTATGACCCACAAAAAGGGTTGGCGCGTCGTTAAACTCGAAATCATCATCATCATCATCATCATCATCCAATACAAGCAAACAAAAATTGGCATTTTGCAATTTCGGGCCAATTAATCGTATTACTTTCTTGTGCATAGCATGACTTTCGAACCATGTATGCAAGTCACGGTTTTGAAATTTCTTTCATGGATTCCAGATGTGTTTTTTTATTTATTTTAGTTTAACGGCCCTTTCAAGATTATTTCACTCATATCGAGCTGATCGTTAATCAGAGTTGGGCGAAAACCGGAGTACCCGGACAAAAACCACCTGACCATCCGTTGCAGAACTTGGCGTCTCACATGACCCGAGCGATGCTCGAACCCACAGCGGTGAGAGACCTAATGATTAAGGATCAGCGCTCTTATCCACTAGGCCACGGAGGCCCGTAGGATTCCTGATGAAAAAAATAGTTGACCTATATTTTTTCTTATCCGAATTACCTCCTATTTTTGGAGTTATTTCCCTTTCGAAAAATAAACAAATCTTATCTTGTGCCTTTAAATTTGGTATACTGAGGGTCATGACTGTAAATTTGGAACTGTCGAGGAGATCTTAATAAAATTTCAACCAATTTAATGGATTTTCGTTGGAGTTATAGCCCTTTGCAATTTCTGGTCATTTGATTATGTTACTTTCTAGGGCGTAGCATTACTTTAAAATCAGGTGTGAGCTATTGTTTTGAAATTTAATATACGGACTGCTCATGAAAAAGTAGTTGACCTGTATGTTTTCCTATCCAAATTATCTCCATATTACCAGATATTATTGGCCAGACTGATTCGGTCTCTACGGATATCAAAATAATCGCCCCGTTGTTGCCTTTGCCCTTTTTTGAGTAGGCACCCATCACGAAGACACGCCTATATAATTCTGACCCCTTCAACCCCATTTTTACATAGTAAAACTGGGGTTTACAGGGGTAAACCATATTTTTCTTATTTCTGCTCCAAAATATAGATTGTGGGTACTCGTTAGAACCGCCTCAGTGAGGCGGTTCTAACGAGTACCCACATTTTATATTTTGAGCAGAAATAAGAAAAATATCACAATTTTTTTATCTAGAAAAATCGATTTTTCTGAGGCAAAGTTTACAATGTATTTGTATAGGCGTATTCTCGTAATGTATGCTCTGGCCTTTTGTTGCATCTCTGTGATGGGTGCATCCTAAATCTTTATGTCTGCTCTGATTCAATCAGAGTTCTTGTGCGACTGACAACACCCTTTGTTGATGACCTTTATTTTCTTACAGCAGGAAACTTTACTTTGCTCTTTCGTTGCAAAGAACCGATTTTAGGGCTCTGTGACGGCTCCATCCTATATCGTTTTAACCTATTGAATACTGGTGGACTTTTGCATTGTTATATTTTGGACAAGTCCATTTGTCATTTCATGGGTGTCAGTCCCGGTCTATTTTGTTTTGTATCTCATCTATTTTTGATTGAAAATCATGGTAGCAAAGAAACGCGTCTGACCTCGGTCTACGCTGTTTGCCTATGTTCCTTTCACAGATGTCCAGGTAAAAGTGCAATCCTGTGTTTATTGTTCTGAGATATTATGAAATGATCAAATTCGTAGCCATTGACATAAAATATTCATGTGATGTGACAACATTTTTTTCCTGGCTGTAAAAAAGAGTTTTTCTTGATGAAAATTAAAGATTCATCGCTACCCACAACCTATGTCTGGGTACAGATTTTCGACATTATATACAATAAAATTTCTTTATTAAGTCCACCTTTGGGACTGTTCAAAGTGGTCTTACAGAAACCTTAAATAACTGAAACCGTTTCAATAAGCTTATAAAAGCAAATTTAGTCGTACTTTTAGGTGGTCCTAAAATAACGGAATTAAATTTTACTGTATATCCCTATAAACCAAATATTTTTATCTTTCTACACAAAATAGGCTTTATCGGAGTGAAAGGTCAGGGGGTCTGGTTACCTGTTTTACCAACACTGATAACCTTCAGACTAGGAACCAGCAGATAATGCAAATAAGGTGAATATATAAGGAGGAAGATTCCATTTGGTACCAAAAGGGTTAAGACCAACTAAAATAAATATCAACTCTGCTTTTTAAAGCATATTTAAAAAAACAGCTGTTCCTTGTTTGTGTTTTCTACACCCAAAAACTTCAAAAATAAGACAACCTTGGAACTGATAAGAAGTGGTCTTAAAGACCACTTTTGAACAAAGGTGGTCTTAAGATAGGAATTCTACGCGATTAAGACCACTTAAATTAAGACTTATCCTGCTTTTAAAAAGCTCATTTAGTTGGTTGCAGTTATTCTTTCTTTGTGTTTTCTTCAGCCGTGTCCTCTGGTCAGAGACCACCTTTCTGACTGTTCAAAGTGACCTGACAGACCACCTTTGAACATTCCCAAAAGTGGTTTTAATACTTGAATTTTACTGTTGTTGCGGTTGCTCTGAATGCTGCTGTCATAACTCAAAGTTGAGCTAGGACTCCTACGTGCGCGTACGTCTGTTCTTTTGAAGGTGCATATGAAGTGAGGTCGATGGTTCCCCCTCCACCCAAACCTTTTCATGTATTTAAACTCTGTGTAACCAACGCCTTTCCTGTTGAGTGTTTGTCAATCGACCAAAAGTTACTAAGCAAACTGGCTTTACGTTGCTGATGCCCACGTGACTATCACTCCAGGTAATAGTTATTTATAGTCTCTCTATTCTTATCGTTAAGAAATCCGAGTGTTTTGTATAGAGGATTCTTTGTAGAATCTGGACTGGATTCATATGTTGGGTTTTGCTAACAATGTAGACACAGGTCAAACGCCAAAAGCGTAGCGTCTGATCAGCGTCTGCACTGTTTGCTTAAGAGTGTAGGAAGGTTTAAACGAAACAGTTCAGGATATTTACCCATATTCTCAGAGAAAATCGACCCACAGTCATCAGAAAAACACGCCTATATAATTTTGACCCCCTTGTACCCCACTTTTATAAAGTAAAACTGGAGTTTAAAGGGGTATACCTTATTTTCTTATTTCTGCTCTAAAATAAAGATTGTGGGTACTCGTTAGAACCGCCTCGATGAGGCGGTTCTAACGAGTGCCCACAATCTATATTTTGAGCAGAAATAAGAAAAATATCACAATTTTTCTTCATAAAATTTTCATTTTTTCGGCGATAAAGGTGGCAATGTATTTGTATAGGCGTGTTTGCCTAATGATTGTGAAAACTTTGTTTTGTTAGGTGGCTAACGATTATTGAGTTACCATTTCTGTTTTGACATTTACATCAAAACACAAAGTTTACCCGGCCCCCGCCCATCGGGGCTTGAAGAAATAGATGGGCTGCATGATGCTTCCACGCAGAGCACTGGTAAACCGCTTAGAGGATCTAAGCTTGCCCAGGCAAAGCAGTGCGAGTCGGACCGCCCATGCTTATAAACACTATTGGTTTCATTGGACGACAGGGCTTGAGATATCATTTCTTCTCGGTGTCGGGTAAAGGTCCCACAAAATTGGAAGCAACGTCTCCAAAATGACCTATATAGTGTTGACGGGGATCCCAAATAAAACGAACAAACAAAACAAAATATACCACAGAATTGTGCTAACCGTTGGTTCATGTTATTCTTCTGTTTACAATCAACACTATTCAGGTCCTCGTTATGTCCCCCACCAAGAGTGAGGGGGGGGGGGGGATATTATCTTTGGTGCTAATCCCGTTTGCGTCGAAACCGGCGATGGCATAGCCTGTTTGAAGCACTTTTTTGCGTATTCTGGCCAAACTTGCATGGTTATATGACTAGGATGAGGGAAAAACAGTCATTAGGTTCGCATGGCTTTGACCTTATTTTCAAAGGTGCACGCCCCCAAAACTGTCGATTTGGGGTCAAAAAATGGCTTTTCGGCACTACATTTTACGAAAGAATCAATGAAATCTGGTCAAACATGGTACAATATAACTTTTCAAACTATCAAAGATTTGATTAGTTTTGGGTGACTGTTACCTTAATTCGAAAAGCACCGTATCACCTCAAAACTGTCAATTTTGGCTAGACGTCATCCTATCTCGTGAACGAATTCATTAAATTTGGTCAAACATGGTACAATATAACATTGCACCCCTGCCCCCCCCCCCCCCCCCCCCCCCCCCCCCAAAAAAAAAAAAAAAAAAAAAAAAAAAAAAATTGGTGGCTTTTTATGCACCCTATTGCTGCGTGAACGAGAAGTAAAATTTGGTCAAACTTGGTACAATATATCATTGCAACCTACCAAAGATTTGTTTAGTTGTTGGTAATCTTGACCCTATATTCAAGGTCACAGCGCCACCATCTCCGCCCCCGCAACAACAACAACAACAACAAAAACAATTTTGGCGGCTTTATGCACCCTATTGCGTCAACGAGAAGCAAAAGTCTGGTCTAACTTGGTACAATATGTCATTGCAACCTACCAACGATTTGTTCAGATTTTGGTGACCTTGACCTTATTTTCAAAGTCACAGCACCCCCCCCCCCCCCAAACTGCCATTTTTGACTCCACTCCACCCTATCTTATGAACGAGTCAAAGAAATATGGTCAAACTTTGTACAATATATCATGCTACCAACCTAGATTATGGTGACGGTCACAGGCACCCGAAAATAGTTCGTTTTGGGCAAATAATGGTTTGTCAGCATCCTATCTTATTTAAGAATTGATGAGTGTTGGTCAAACTTGGTACAATATAGATTGCAAAGCTGGCAAAGATTTGATTTGAATTTGCTGATCTTTACCTTTTAAGGTCACAGCCTCCCGAAGACTCGGTTTTTTGCCCAAAATGGCATGTATGCACCTTAGACCGCGTTTTCAAGGCCAAATGGGTGTTTAAATTATATATATGGTGGGGGACATTGTTTTCCATTTAAAAAACATTTCTAGTTTTGGAGACATTTCTTCCAATTTTGTGGGACTTTTATCCGACATTGAGATAAAACGACATCTCAGGCCCTACCGCCCAAACAAACCAATAGGGTTTATATGCCGGGACGGTCCGATTCGCACCGCTTTGCCTGGACAAGCTTAGATCTTTTATGCGCTTGTACGGTTGGCTTCAGCTCTGCGTGGAAGCATCATGCAAACTAACCTATTTCTTTAAGCCCCGACGGGCGGGGGCCTTCTTGTTATTTTATCTGATAACAACATACATAGCCCATCAGTCATATAGACCAGCTGTGCTCAGATAAGCAATGCAGAGTCATCGTTGTCCTCTTGTTTCTTATTGCTGATTTGAAAATATATAACGGACACTCGTAACTTTCGCCTCACTGAGGCAGATTTGAAAATGTCACACAGCATATACAGTGTTCCTTAGCGGGCATTTAAAATTAAAGTGATTCAAATTTTCGTCTATGAAATCTCTCTCTCTCTCTCTCTCTCTCTCTCTCTCTCTTCTCTCTCTCTCTCTCTCTCTCTCTCTCTCTCTCTCTCTCTTCTCTCTCTCTCTCTCTCTCTCTCTCTCTCTCTCTCTCTCTCTCTCTCTCTCTCCTTACGTACCAGTGTCATGCGAAAATATCCCATTCATGCATGGTTATCGTGAGAACTGGAAAATGACATTTTTCGAATGAAGGACAAACGAATAAACACCACGTTTTATTTAAGGAAATGACACTTAAAAACCAGGAAATTAAGGTAGGCGGTCCAACAGTTCCAGCCCACAGTTTCAGCAAATCACTTTCGCATAATGTTCTTCAAATACGCATGCGCAGCTACCTCTATATGTCCGCTAGCAGTAAAGAGTCTGGCGAGCGTGTCTTTGCTTACGCACAAGCTAGTCCGAGTCTCTGCTTGTCGCACAAGCGGTAAATAACCTTCTCTCATGGGCTAGATGAAATATTGTGAGTCTGGGCATTAACCCTTAAGGTGAATGGATACACCTGGCAGATGTTTCCGCCATTGTTCAAATGGAGACAACTTTCGGGACTTCCTGTTCCCTTTTCCATAAGCCCTGTCCCACTAAAAAAGGGGTCTACTCTTAATGGAAAGAATTTGCTCCGGAGGAGCAAATTCTTTCCTTTAAGAGTTGACCCCTATTGACATGGGAGACAAAAATACTTTTGCATGAGTTGCCTCCCCTGGAAGAGTAACTGCCCATCACAACAATTGTCGTCGGCTTCGTTGTCTGATGGTTTCTGTATGAGTCATTGTTACAAACAATGTAGCTCCGGATATGACTCCTGTTTGCGATGGTTCTTGCGAGACAAAATATGGGAAATAATGTTTACCCAAATAAAACCCACTTTCCCATATAAAAAGGTTAACACGTTTTTTATTATCATTATTTTTAATTTTCGGCCTTCAAAGATTGTTTCACTTATTTTGAGCTGATTGCTAACCAGAGGTGGACGAAAACTGGAGTACCCGGAAGAAAAACCATCCGTCCTTCCACAGCAGAACTTACCGCCTCACATGTGTTAAGCATGTTAAATGCATGAATTTATTTTAACCCCCGCCCATCGGGGCTTGAAGAAATAGATGGGCTTCCACGCAAAGCTGAAACCGACCCGACTTACCTAAAACACGGACTAGTCCAAAATTAAAAGTGCAGTCGCGTCTCACTGCGTTTTGAAAGACTATAATCGGCTCATAAAAAGCGGTCAGCGCTAATTTTGTCTACTTGCAAGAAGGATGTAAACAAATTTCAAGGACAACTCACATGTTTTAGGTCAGAACGGTTAATTTGATCTTTTACTTATTAGTAAATTAAGGCGAAACTATACCTAATTTAGCGACACAGAGGCCTTTCTGATATTTAATCTTCATCAGTGTGTCTCAACCCCAAAGTTCTGAAACCGAAACGGATGATGGACAAGGCCCGGCAAACACAGCACATCCCCCTCCGAGCACACACCGACCGACGTAGCTCGTGAGAAAATTGAAAACAATATTTTTAGCCCGAAGGCAGTTGTTGCTTCCATCGTGTAAAGAAGTCCGTGTAATGAACACGGTAATAACCACCCCCTTAAACCCCACTTTATATATAAAAAACTGGGGTTTACATTTTCTTATTTTTGCTCCAAGATATGTCGTTGGTACTCGTTAGAACCGCCTCAATGAGGCGGCTCTAACGAGCACCCACACCCTATGTTTTGAGTATAAATAAGCCTTAGGGTAATTTTACAATCTTTCATCAGAAAATTGACCGTTTTCATGGTTTTGGAGATATAAAATAATGTACTACGTCGCACCATTATTAAAACACGCCCATACGAATAATTGTAAATTTTACCACCGAAAAAAAATTCTGATGAAAAGTGTGATATTTTGCTTATTTCTTCTACATATATAGATTGTGGGTACACGTTAGAAACGCTTCATCGAAGCGGTTCTAACGAGTACCCACAATCTATATTCTAGAGCAGAATAAAGAAAATTAAGGTTTACCCCTGTAAATCCCGAGCCCCGGGGTAAGTTGGACCGACTGGGATTCAATGAGAAAATCGGGAAGTAATGATGGGTCGATAAATGCCACCTTCTGACAAAAGATCTGAGGAATTACGTGGCTTCAGTAACAATGCAGTAAACTGTCGGGCGGTAATCGTAACACAAATTTCTCAGATGATCAGCCAACTGTGCATTTTGTTAATTAATTTTCTCAAAGACCGCCGATTTGATTGTAAAACCCCATTTAAAAGTCTTACCGTAGAATAGACCGGGGCTAGTTGGTGCTAAGATTATGATTTGTCGTCTTCAACAGCTTGGGCTAATATTTATTTCTCACAACGATTTTGGTACTATATAACTTGTTCAATAATTTGCTGCTGTTTTTCAGGTTCTGATAAATACAAATGTTTTTTCGACGGACCAACTTACCCGTCGCGAATGGACCAACTTACCCCAGCGCCTGGTAGATCTTCACAAATGACAGGAACGTAAATGAATTTAGAAACACCAAATACACTCGATAATGAGCTTTCAGGAAAAGTATAACATTTGCATGTTATTTGTTGCACACAAAAAAGACAAGCAAATGATTCCAAGTGTGATAAAGTCACTTTTGTGGTACAAAATCAGTTTTTGTTCTCTAAAAGTTTTACGCCTTTTTCATCGCCATCTAATTTTCTTCAGAAAGTGTGCCAAGATCAAGCATTCCATTGAGCCAAATCATTTTGCCATGACCCTTCTCAGTTCAGAGAAATTGCGCTCGGACCAACTTGCCCCACGGACCAACTAGCCCCGGTCTCCCCTATATAGGCATTTGTGCGAAACGTACGATAACCAGTAATATTACACCCCTCCCCCGCAAAAATATTAATCCAATGCATTAATATTTTCAAATGATGTTGAATGGAAAACCATTTACGGGTGGGACGAGGAAGTCGGAAAAGGGCCAAAACTCCTAGGAAAACATGTCCGTGTGAAATAATGGCGTCCAACATGGTGTCAGAAGTGACACATTTGAGGTAAAATTGATAACATCTTTCTTATTTCTGCTTTCTACATAGATTGTGGGTGCTCAATGAGGCGGTTCTAACGAGTACCCACAACCTATGTACTGAAGCAAAAATAAGATAAATAATGTATACCCCCGTAAACCCCAGTTTTCTCGATATAAAGTGGGGTATAAGGGGGTCTTCATTTCACGGACTTGTTCACGTGATTGTAAATACGTTTGCAACATAAAGAAACGTGGCCCGTTGACAGGGTTAAAATATTAATATAGAGGAAAGTTGGAAAAGGGCCAAAACTCCTATAATAATTGATTTGATTTTACCCAGAATCGAATTTTACCCACGCCCCTAACAACCTACGTCAAAGTTACGTCACGTATTGTGTGGGTTTCAACCGTTCAGCGTTGCAATAGAAGGTGTATTAAAAATATTATCAGTGCACTAAACAGGTGAACATCTGGGTGACATGTTATCATGTAGAAAAAAATCACAAGTTTTCTTTTCATTTCTGACACCTCTACCAAAGTCGTAATTGTGTTACGCTTACCTATTTCTTCAGTAAGGGTGGTCATGATATTGATAAGTATTAGCCTTTACAAAAGGCTTGAGTCTACGCTTTGCACACATTAGTTTGTGTAGTCATATGATTAGAAAGTCGAATGACAAAGCTGTTAGGCAGCAGGCCCAGAGAATTTTTTTTTCGAAAATAGTTAACTGGAAAGTAGGACAGTTTTTTATGATTTACCTTTGAAGTTGAATCTATGCTGTATATGAAACCACTGTATGGACAACTTCGCTGAATTGCATAACGTCGCCATAGACAATAAAGTATGGTAGCCCGTAAATGCAATATTAGTGTATGAGTCTCAAAAATCCGATATTATCTCAATTATGCGTTAACAGATTGAAACAAAAACAGCGTTCAAGGGTTGAAATGCGCCCGTTCTATTCATTTATCATATTCCCTTATAATTTTGATGACATATGTTTTAGCAATCAAAAAAGTGTACTCTACATAACAAGAAAAAAATAAAGTTTTCTTTAGTTTCATTTGTATATGAGATGACTAAACAAGATAATTTCCCCATACACAATTGATAACTATTCTAAGATCACATTATCGCCAAAAGCGGTGAGATTTTGTTTTTCAATATGGCTGCCATTTGGATAGGGCATGTTAACATATTTGTGTCAACAATTCCGTAAACTTTTAAATTGCCGTCCTATAATTGCGTACGTTTACAGTGGCACATTCGTTCGTCAACATCATAAAGCAGTTTTTAATTCCCATGCGAAATAGAGACTTTAAGCAGCATTGAATTTGACACGACTGGCTAAAAAATGAATTCGTTTGAAAAGAGCCGGATACAGATTTGTAATAAGAACCAGTTTATGCAGTGTAGATTTTTACCAGCTGATCAATTTAAATGTAAATGCTGTAAACAAAAAAAAAAAAAAAAAAAAAAAAAACGTGAGAAAGTGGTACTATAAATGCGGAGTCCCACAGGGATCTACTTTAGGAACATTGCAATTTATTTATATTTATAAAGGGTTTAACACTGTCATTTTTCTCATGCATACGTTTCATTTGTTTATACCCATATATTGTTTGTTGATAGTTGTTGATATTGTATGATTAATGGAGGGTCTCGTGGAAGATTGGTCTAACTAAACAAGCAACCCTCTCTAAATAAAAATTGCGTTAGATTATTGAATCAAGATTAAGGAACTTACTTATTACTCACTCAGCCACTCACTCACTCAATCACTCACTCAATTCATTTTCATTAAAACTGCATGGCAAATAGTTTCAGGTATCTATTCATATAAAACAATACTATGGTTATGTAAAATTTCTGTAATCCGGTTTCTACGTTGCTTAGTTGATATTGGATTCGATGTCTTTCTTTCAAAATACCGATGCAACCAATATCCCTTTCGAAATAAAGTTCTAACACAAAACTTGTTTTTTTTTTTTTCAAATATCTCATTTAATAGTTTCACTTTCTCACAGTCATTGTTTTACGAATCAGGATTGCAAATAGATCTAAAATATATTGGTATCTCTTAAACAGAAACTTGTGTATTGTAAATTTGACGAAACGCCTATAGTAATCCAACAGAGGTATAGCTTTGCATTGTTTGAGCTACAAAGAGCAATTCCTCCAAAAGCATTCTTGCTTCCCATGTCAATAGGAGTTCGTGTATAAAGAGCAATGAATATAAAAGGCAACATATAAAGAAATACCAGTGCTTCAGCTGAAGTGCACGACCCGCCGGATGCTTTTAGCTTTATGAGTGTTACCATATATGGGTATGGTGGTCATTTTGGTCATGTGACCTGGACCTAAAACGGTTCCCCAAATAAATGCGCCTTATCGTAAGGAGCAAAACTATATCTTATTCTTTAGTACTGTATTCTGAATCGTTTGCAGGATAAAATGCATTCTCACTTTTCCAATACAAAAGCATATGTGTCAAAGTTTGACCTAGGCAAAAAGAAGGTCAAGGTCAACACAGGGTCACCATTTTAGCAATTTATGATGGGCCTACGTCCCAGATGCTATTTATCAAGTTTCGTGGAAATCTGCCCAGTGATTCTGGAGAAGACTATTTTTAAAGGGTTTTTACCATATATGGCTTGGCAGCCATTTTGGTCATGTGACCTGGACCCCATGAGCAAAACATAAAATAACATTATATATGTGAATACGCTGATAAAATACCAAACACTTTTACAATTCACATACTAAATTCTGGCATATTTTAAGCGGTCTTTCATACCAATGTATCAATAATTATATTTACACAACATCGTAATAAAGATTACAAATGTTTCTAGCATTGAATTGAATGGGCTTTTCACAGAGAAGATTCTCTCTATCTTGCATGTAATGTTAGAAATGCAAAGAATTATACACTTTGGTCATGTCAGAAAGTGTGTGATGCCCTCACCTTTCTACAATATTTATATTAGATTTGGTACTAAGTTATTTAGACAAATTGTGGGTATTCCGATGGGTACGAATTGAGCACCTCTTGTGGCTGATCTGTTCTTGTATTGTTATGAAAGAGACTTCATGTTGTCGCTTTCCATTGATTACCAATCTGAAATTATTGAAGCTTTTAGCTCCACTTCTAGATATTTAGATGATTTATTAAATATTGATAATACCTATTTCGATGGTTTAATCAGTCAGATTTAACCCCCCCAAAACTTCAATAAAATAAAGCAAATTCTTCTGATATCGAGGCCCCGTTTTTGGATTTACATCTATCTATTGTAGATGGGTTTGTTTCGAGCAAAATTTATGATAAACGCGATGACTTTGATTTTGAGATTGTAAATTTTCCTTTTTTGGATGGTGATATTCCTCGTGCGCCATCCTATGGCGTTTATATTTCGCAATTAATTCGATTTGCTAGAGTAGGTAGTCATGTAACTGACTTCAACACTCTTAATAAATTATTAACGGCTAAACTCCTTAATCAGGGTTATCGGTACCATAAACTACGCAAAGCCTTTTCCAAATTTTATAGACGCCATTCTGATTTAATTTCAAAATTCAATATTGGACTTAAATCTCTTTTGCAACAAGGTCTATCGGAGCCCGAATTTTATGGTGACTTAGTATATAAATTCAGAAAAAATGACTTCAGCACCCAATTTCGTAAAATCATTCTTCGATATAAAAAGATTGGGTACAACATGGATGTTATACGACAGACTGCATGCATGGTAGTTAACCCAATCACGGTTGGCAACTTTGCTTCCCTCTTTAATTGCACGCCGGTGGGTCAGGCCTCAGATTCTATGACGGCTCCAACGTAAAGGCTTATTGAGAATTAGAGAGATCTTATTCTTGGTAATGTTGGTTGGTGCCTGATGCTCTGTCTCTGGTCGGGCCCATCAGAGTCTAACTGTTGGTTTTCTTTTGCTCTAGCATTTCAGTGGTTTCTTGCTGTCGAGTCCTCACCGTTGTCTCACCTCTGTGGTTCTTTGATTTTTTTTTGTGTTCACGGAGATGTTGCACTGATGAGTTAGGAGGCCTCCATGCGGACTGAACAAATTATTTGTCTAAATCGCGACGGAAGTAAGGGCGAGGATTGTGGCCACGTAAAATCGATTTAAGACCCCCCCCCCCACCCCCCAGTGGAAATCTTTCCACTGACCGTTCCAAGGCGGTTCTTCTGTGGCGGTTTATTTATGTTGTTGTTTGTTACTTACTGTGTGTATCACTTGTGTCTTTTTATTTTGGATGGCCATATGGCCATTTTGTGGGAAAGTAACTGTCCTTATGGCCTTCCTTTGTTTAGGTTTCCATTATGGTCTGGTCGCTTAATGTTTGTGTTTCTTTCCCTTTGGTGTCTTTGATGGGTGGAGTAAGCTAATTGTATCGATTCCTGATCTTTTTTTTTACTTCTACTTAGCAGAACATACAATAGTAATTATTAAGCAGAATTTATAATCCTGTTTGCGTTATTTACAACACGTTGAAGTCACTTTAGTTATTCTAATAACAAAACGGCTTTCCATACAAAAAAGCCTTTTAATGCAAATTCGCAATCCGCAACGGATGTCCATACATTGGTTTTGAATTACCTATACTTTTAACATTTTATATGCAAAAAATCAGCTGTCCTACTTTCTAGGTAAGAATCAGTGGCTTTTTATCGAGATAGGCAAAATGGGGTCACAGCCTATGTTCATGTGTATCCTGTATAAGTGTGCCAGTAAATACGGAAACTTGTATAAAAGCCAAAGACTCCAAAAGTT
The DNA here is from genome assembly GCA_963580285.1 of Lucinisca nassula. Lineage (NCBI taxonomy): Eukaryota > Metazoa > Mollusca > Bivalvia > Lucinida > Lucinidae > Lucinisca > Lucinisca nassula. The sequence goes on along the minus strand of OY757023.1, from coordinate 102,081,478 downwards.
GACTCCAGTTTCCTATATAAACAAAACTACCAATTTTTTATAATGGCAACTACTCGTACTAAGGAAATGAAAAATCAGTAGAACAGTTGCATCTCCCTTCTTTTAGTGAAAACAAACAAAACTAGATGTACTGTATCATCGGAGGGCGGTCAACATCATGTGAACCCAGAAAATGTTAATGTGTGTGATAAACGTACGAAAGTGTTCCGGCCAATCCCGGTTTTTAATCATTATGACAAATAACACTGACAACCAGTCAATAGAATATAGCATTTAAACAGTAATTACCTTTTCTTTAATGCGTCTCGAGCAAAGGTAAACCTTTGATAGTCTACGTTGGCCCCTGCCCATCGGGCTGGTAGAAATAGATGGGCTGCATGATGCTTCCATGCAGAGCTGAACCCGACGGCACACGAGTACTGGTAAACCGCCTAGAGGATCTAAGCCTGCCCTGGCAAAGCGGTGTGAGTCGGACCGTCCATGCATATAAACTCTATTGGTTTCATTGACGACAGGGCTTGAGATGTCAATTCATCTCAATGTCGGGTGAAAGTCCCACAAAATTGGAAGTAACGTCTCCAAAATGACCTATACAGTGTTGACTGGGACGTTAAACCTCAAATCAAACAAACAAAAGATAGTCTACGTCCACAGGCATAGACAATAACACGGATGACATGCTAATAGAAAATAATATTCAACAAGTCATGACCTTTTCTTAAATGCTTCCGGGGCAAACGTCTTCCCGTAAAGTGTCATCGCTGTGTGTTTTTGAATAATCTACTGGTTTATCAATTACTTGTTTAAATACTGTGTATTTTATGTACCAGATATCATTTTGAAAGCGTGTCATTCAGGGATTTTGAGAAACAAATTCAAATGTCCGAACATTTGTGCCAGCCGAATAACAAAACTCCACAAAAGTCTACGTCATCATGACGTAGGTTGTAGACATTGTACCTACACATGTGAACCCAATTCACTTACCCTAAGTTTTGAAGATATTGAAAAGAAGCCATTGTTTTCGTATACACAGGACGGACGGGAAGTACCTACGGACGGACAGCGGTCACATTGTATGCCCCCATTAAAAATGGCGGATACATAAAACGACTTGAAATAGCATTATCGTCTTCTATCAAAAGTCATGCAAATATTCTCCCATCGTCCAAGACATGTCGATTGTCCCTTTACTTATTTGCTTGAGAAAATTATTTGCGGTGTAGAGCGCTTGCTGTGGGAGGCTCTGTATAAATCTGTGCTGGAATGGTGTCTTAGATTTGTTATGATAAACCAGGTAAAACACACCCTCTGACATTCCGTACTGTAACTCATTGTCAATAGTGAGGGTTACAGGGGCGATCCAGTCTTTCTGAACAAATACAGGAACTATAGCACCGTTCGGACTTTTATATTCGTATACTTCATATTTCTGTGACATGTCTCCTCCTAGTCCAAGAAAGCTACCCTGTTTCCATTCTATCTGGATCTGTTGAACAAAGCGTTTTTTCTTCAGTTCCATACCCATGAGGCAAGCCATTGCAACCTAAATAAAAATACAAACAGCTCATGACGCCCCCGCCCATCGGGGCTTGAAGAAATAGATGGGCTGCATGATGCTCCCACGCAGAGCTGAAACCGACCGCACACGAGTAGGAGGATCTATGCCTGCCCAGGCAAAGCGGTGCGTGTCGGACCGTTCATGCTTATAAACCTAATTGGTTTCATTGAGCGACAGGGTTTGAGATGGCAATTTCATCTCAATGTCGGGTTAAAGTCCCACAAAATTGGAAGCAACGTCTCCAAAATCAAGGGGGGAAACCTACGTCACGATGACGTCACAATTTTACACCAAGGCGGTCGCCATCTTGAAAGGAACTCTCGCTTCGGTAAGTATTTCTGTGTTAAACATATATTTTACGCACAATCTTGACATAGCTATTATCGCAGAGTACGGGCAAAATTACAATGTTTTGTCAGCAAAAAGAAATTTAGGCAAGCTTTAAGTAGTATGGATGAACACGTCGGATTTAGTTAATTTCAGCGATCCATTTGTCAACACTCTGGATATGAAAATCATTTATATGAAGCAGCGCAGTGTTTTCATTTATCCTCAAGTAACGAGTACACGACTATTTCAGAAGAAAATACCATAGAAGTGTTTATTTGTATTAAAATTAAAAATTTTGAACTTTATAAGACGTTTTCAGTAAATGGTATCGTTAACACTCGATCTGAAAAGAGATACGTACACACTCTGAAAATCAGCATATAGTTGTTTCTCGTGACAACCTGAAAAGCAGGGTAAAAGGCGCCAAATTCTCTAAAGGTTACAAGTATCTTGGACAATAATGGTGACCAGATGAACAGGCAGTTGTAATGTCCGCTCCCTTGTCACTTAAGAAGATATAGCCCACTCTGGAGAATTGTCGTACTTGCGTTGAGGTATAAAACAACAGAATTAGGTTTATATTTATCCTTGAAAATAAAAAGAGTCATACAGGCTAACGAAGAATAGGCAGACATCTCTTGAAGTCCTCAATGGTCTCTTACATGAGCGGAAAAATACTGTCGTGGCTGAGAACTAAACTTTTTGCAATGATCTGCTCGTTATAAAAAGGCATTATCTTACTTTATTTAAGCCGGCCTCGGTTGCTCAGTTGGATGCGCGTCTGACGGGTGATCAGGAGGACGCGGCTTCGTTACCTGCCAGGGACGGCAACATTCTTTCGTGGAGATTGATCATGGAATCTTTTCTATGGTCAGTCCCTCCCTTCCGCTGATTCAAGAAGGGCAGTTGTCAGTTTCTGGCGATAGAATTTGCGCTGTACTGGTGAACGTATAAGCCTGCACAGAAAAAGTGTGGTTAACTGACCGGGATAAAATGACCTTAATATTGTTGACTGGGCCCTTAAACTCCAATACAAACAAACAAACTTACTTTAATGAAAGTAGTAATAGAACCGGTGGGCCAGCTGTCTCTTGGGTGGGTTTGAAAAATACACGGTGACTTAGACTGTAAACATTTGTTTATTCCTTACATCCGTGTACAAAAAGCAAACAGTGTAGACCTTGATCAGATGCCGCGCTCTGTCGCGTCTTGTTAGGGCTTACACTGTTTGCTAAACCCAACACACGATTTTAGTCCAGATTCTATTGTTAACCATATTATTGAATACACAGTTATAAGAATAAGGCGGCTATTTTCTATAAATAACAGCTACCTTTAATGATGGTCAGGTGGACTTAAGCACTATTTTAAAAAAAGCTCCATTGCTTAGTAACTTTTGTCGACCAAAAAACAATATTGTACACTGTAGCACAGTTTTAATGAAAAGTGAAACACTTTTTGTAACGTTAATTTGACATTTAACTCACTCGATGCAGTATTTGGCATAACACCCACAAAAGTAGGCATTTAAAATTTGTGTAGTTTCAACGTTATTTATTTTAATTAATGAGCCGGTGCAAGAAAAAAACTACAATAAGGCAATTTATGTGAGACGGTAGACTACCAAGATCAGCTTGCATACCCGGGCAGTCTGATCGGTGTATTCTTGCGTTTTAAAAACAGTAGTAATATTTGACACTTCCCACACCTGCTTGTTACTTAAAACCGATCCTTATCGAGGCCCCAATGACATTTTTTCTCGTTACGCTGTTCAGGATCTGCTGTTGGACTTGTGCGGTTGGTTAGGATTAAGAATCGTCCGTACAACGAGCAGGTGTGAGTAGTGTAATAGCTCACTATTGTTTCAAAAGCGAAATATTACACCGATCAGATGCATGGAATGGTCTAGGTATTCACTAGTCGCACATGTCATATTTTAGCATTTGTCTTGCACCGGCTGATATAATGACAAAAACAAAACAAATAACGTCTCAACTACAAAGATAAAAGAAAAACGTCTACTATTTTCGCGCGATACGCAAAAAACTACGAACGGCATAAACATATGAAATGATGATGCCTGTTTGGTTGAAATTGAGGTTGAACGGCCCCGTCAACAGCACTTAGGTCATTTTCGAGACGTTACTTCCAATCTTTTCGGAACTTCTATCCAACATTAAGATGAACTGACATCTCAAGCAATGCCTTCAGTGAAACAAATAGGGATTCCTGACCATTGCATTTACTTCTATTTTAAACACATGCACGGTCCAACTCGCACCACTTTTCCTGGGCAGGCTTGGGGTCTTTGGGTGTTTGTGTCGCTTGTATTATTTTATTTTGGATAGCCTTTTGGCCATTTTGTGAGAAAGTAACGGTCCTTTTGGCTTTCCGCTGTTGGTGTTTCCGTTTGGGTATGTTGTTTCATGTTTGTGTTTCTTTTCCTTTGGTGTCTCTGATGGGAGCTGTGGGTTAATTGTATCGATTCCTGATCATTGCCTCTACTTCTAATTTGGACCCTCTAAGTGATTACCATATCCTTTTGTTTTGGACAGCCAACTGGCCATTTTGTTGGAAAGAAACTGTCCTTTTGGGTTTCCGCTAGTGATGTTTAGAGTCTAGTTATTTCATGCTTGTGTTTCTTTCCCTTTGGTGTCTCTGATGGGAGCAGTGGGTTAATTGTATCGATTCCTAATCATTGCCTTCACTTCTATTTTTCATATGCAGTTGGGATGATAACTTACATAGTGTAAGAGGCAGTGTTTTTCTTGACATCCCATTTCATTTTTACTTTAATTCTTTCTCTCTATCATAGGTCTAAGTTAAATTTCATCAAAAATTTCCTAGGAACTATAAAATGTTGAAACTTCAATCTTTATCATAGTGTTCCTTTATTTTTATTTTTTGTTGCCCTTGCTTCCAAAGGATTACATTTTTCTAGAAAGTAATATATTTCACCGTAGTTGGTGTTATGGGAATATTTGGCGTCCGTAAAATGTTTATCTGCTCTTCATCAAAGTGTGGATTTATTTTCATTGGATCATTGATGCCACTGCAGGGGTTCGTAAATGTTTGAGTGTTAGTGATGCGGCCTAACTGGCCGAAACTAGCTAGTCTGGTCCATAAAAAATCCTGTACACTCCACAGTTTTCAGTTATGTCGTGTAGTCCTTTTTCTAGAACATTTGTATGCAATGCAATAATGATGGCTTATATTGTATAAAAGGCAATAAGCAACTTCAGCTTATTTGTTCATCTATTCTTTAAATCTTCTCCCAAAAACTAGGTCAATATTAATATTTTGTCAACGTTTTCACAAGAACAAGAAAAGCTAGAAATCTAATTTCGCAGCATTGTCCTTGGGTGGGCCTCTACTTAGATTTTTCTAGCCTTAATAGCTTAATGAAACGCATGTCTTCCATGGGGCAGAACCCAACTGAACTATGGTGAGTACAGTGGCCCAAGGGCCTCTTGTTTTTACAGATATTTTAAATCTGAACCATTTGTTTTATCGTCATTTTTTCGCAACTCGGCGCAACATTGTAAATAGTTAAAGTGCGACAATGTTCTAGACTGGGCAATGTCTTCTTAAGTGACATGAGAGCGGAAATTGTGATCGGCTGTTAATCTGGCCACCACTATTGTCAAAAATACTTGTTACCCTGCTTTTCAGGTTGTCACGAGAAACAACTATATGTGGCCTAGTGGTTAAGAGCGCTGACTCTTGATCATTAGGTCTCTCACCGCTGTGGTTCGAGCCTCGCTCGGGTCATATGTGAGACGCCAAGTTCTGCGACGGAACGTCATGTGGTTTTTCTCCGGGTACTCCGGTTTTCGCCCACTTCTGATTAGCGATCGGCTCGATATGAGTGAAATAATCTTGAAAGGGCCGTAAGACCAAAAAAAAACAAACAAAAAAAAAACAGAAAACAAAACAAACAACTATATGCTGGTTTTCAGAGTGTGTACGTATCTCATTTCTGATCGAGTGTTAACGATACCATTTACTGAAAACGTCTTATAAAGTTCAAAAAATTTAATTTCAATACTAATAAACACTTCTATGGTATTTTCTTCTGAAAAAGTCGTGTACTCGTTATGAGAGGATTAATGAACACACTGCGCTGCTTCATATGAATGATTTTCATATCCAGAGTGTTGACGAATGGATCGCTGAAATGAACTAAATCCAACGTGTTTATCCATACTACTGAAAGCCTGCACAAATATCTTTTTGCAGACAAAACATTGTTATTTCGCCCGTACTCTGCGATAAAAGCTGTGTCAAGATTGTGCTTAAATCATCTGTTTAACACAAAAACACTTACCGAAGCGAGAGGTACTTTCAAGATGGCGGCTGCCATTGTCTTTCTGTGTGACGTCATCGTGACGTAGGTTTCTCCCCTTGAAAATGACCTTTACAATGTTCATAGGGACGTTAAACCTAAAATCAAACAAAAAAACAAACAAACAGCTCATGAGAAACGGTAATTTATCGCATAGGCGAACAGCAAAGGCTCTGGTAAGACTGCGCATGCGCAGTCTCGCCAGAGCCTTTGCTTTTCGCGCATGTGCAGTTTTGCCAGAGCCTTTGCTATTCGCGCATGTGCAGTCTCGCCAGTCTATGCTGTTCGCGCATGCGCAGTCTTGCGAGAGCCTTTGCTGTTCGCGCATGCGCAGTCTTGCCAGAGCCGTTGCTGTTCGCGCATGCGCATTCTCGCTAGAGCCTTTGCTGTTCGCGCATGCGCAGTCCTGCCAGAGCCTTTGCTGTTCGCGCATGCGCAGTCTCGACAGAGTCTTTGCTGTTCAATGTTATGTAGGGGGCATAAGTTTAATTTGTAGGTCCAATGTGGTCTTCGTACCTTTATAGTGGTCCAAAGAAGATAAAATTGGTATCAAAATAAACATGGACATCTTATCTCCACAATGAGACCAATTATCCTTTTCTAAACCATGTACTTTCTACACCAGGGCAACTCAAATACCACTAGGGTCAGTCACATTTTGATCTATCTGAATCGCGATATATTTTAGCGGTTTTTGACTTCGTTCACTGTGCCACAGATACGGAGAGTGAAAACCCGGCTTCAGTTATGAGGAGTAATCATTTGAATGTCATAAAATTGCTTTCTTATAAACATACATTGCAAACTCATATCATAAAACTGTGGTTTCCAGACTTCAGTACAACGACAGCCATTTTCACGCACTTGGTGACTTGTTTACATAAAGCGCCTCAATGACGTGGAATGACGTGCCAAAATTAAAGCGACCTCTGATAATGGCGCGAAAATTAAGGGACGTAACTACGTAAAACGATGTTTTTTGTTCTTCATTCTATTCTAGAGAAGACTGTAAAATCTTCTGAATGCGCGAGATTAGAGCATCGAAATTATTTCCGTCACTTTTTATAGTAAATTGTTATTAGCTTCCGATGAATACAGATTTTTTTACCTCAGCAGGATTGTCAGGATCGACTGGTTTTTGGTCGATTGTAAGAAGGGCGGCGGTGTATCATTTTGAGAATGCTTACAGTAACTTACTCATTTGCATACCGCATGCTAAAATTATATTCATCCAAGAAATTCCACGAACGTTCATTTTTCTGTTTAATATTTTGTATTTGTATTTTTCAAACATTAACTTAGGAGTTATTCTTTAGTTGCATCTTACATCTTAATTTTAATAAATAACCAATGGTAAATCACGAGGAAGACAGCAACAAAAAAGAGGCTCCATTGGGGGTAATTGGATACTGTTTGGAGTGTGTAAAAATATTACTACATGCGATTTATTCCGTTAATGCTCTCTAATGGACCTATGTCTATAAAGTGACAAAAATGCGGCCTAAAATGCAAAAATATCCAATTTAGCCCAGGCTGAAAGAATGACAGAATAACAGCTTGCTGGAAGACTGGTCTCATCTGTGAATAGGGTTGAAACCACATTATTTAGGAAAATGGTAAATTCATGGCAAATCTAAAAAATGTGGTCTCACTCATATATAGAGAAGAAAATCTGGTCTCACCTCAAATAACATACTAAAAGTCTGGGCTGAAGGAATGTGGTCTCATCTCTATATAGGGATGATACCACATTATTAAGGAAAATGATAAATTCATGGCAAATCTAAAAAATGTGGCCTCACTCCTATATAGAGAAGAAAATCTGGTCTCACCTCAAATAACATACTAAAAGTCTGGGCTGAAGGAATGTGGTCTCATCTCTATATAGGGATGAGACCACATTATTAAGGAAAATGATAAATTCATGGCAAATCTAAAAAATATGGTCTCACTTCTATATAGAGAAGAAAATGTGGTCTCACCTTAAATCACATACTAAAATCCTGGGCTGAAGGAATGTGGTCTCATCTCTTTATAGAGAGGAGATGAGACCACATTATTTAAGAAAATGATAAATTCATGGCAAATCTAAAAAATGTGGTCTCACTCCCTATATAGAACAGAAAATGTGGTCTCACCCTAAATAACATACAAAAAGCCTGGGCTGGGACGAGACCACAATATTTAGGAAAATGATAAATTCATGGAGAAGAAAAAAGCCTGTGCTGAAGGATTGTGGTCTTAATAATTTGGTCACCCATTAAAACAAACTTAAGTTGATCCCTATTATTATTAGAAACGCTACATACACGGAATGAATCTAATTTTGATAATGATTAGGGCCCAATTATTCTGTATGTTAATTAGGATATAACTGCGCATCCCTCTAAAATGAATCCAGAAATCCAATTGGTGGAAGCTAAAAGTCTTGTTGTGCTTTAGAATGCTTACAGCACCCTTCAAAAATTTATGAATGAATGGTCACGTTGTCTCTTTGATCCAAGTTAGTGGACGCTTGCATGTTCTTAGCGCACAGAGAGCTAAATTTTGCATTAGATTGTAAAATGTAGACATTTTAAAGAATTTACCGTCATCATCAGATGAACAGTATCTCTAGTTAAGTATTTGGTTAAAGATAAATTGGAAATCACAATGAAATATAGTTCCCAAGTCATGCAAATTAGAGAAAAACAGTTGCTACCCCCTTGCACTAGAAAGCAAAATGGCGGAGCAGAAGCGGAAAAATTTCCATACCCTACCTCAGTTCATCCGCTCCTAGCCAACCATACTTCTGCCTAGGCTATCATTTTTCTTTGTGATATTAGAGATGAGATATTGAAGTTTGTTTTAAGACCTTATTTGGTGTGATTCACCTTCTTATAAGGCAGGGGACCACATTGGACCTACAAATTAAACTTTTACCATGTAGGGGAGCATTTGACGCAGCTTCACAAAAGAAGTCATACGTCTAGCCTGATAAGTTGGCCGACCATGAAGAAGACAACATAGCTCGCCTTTGGGGGCCTAAGATGGACGAGGGCAAGTTATCAAAAGGTTTTCTTCTGTAAAAAAGCCTAACAGACTGCAGCAAATGAAAGAGAACCAAAAAAGTACCCCTAATCATCCTGTTTTCAAGCATTTCCACTGTAAAAAAAAAGATGAAAAAGAAATCTATGTAAAATAAAAAAAAATACAAACTTCCAAGTAATAACAGACGATACAAATCCCCTCATGAAAGACAAATTAAAAAAAGCCTAGCCTAGCATTTGTGTAAAATTACATTATATCCATCAATAAATGTAGGTACTTAAGAGTGATGACAAAGTTTTTCTAAAAATTGCCACAGTGACATTGACTTTGAGCCCCAGGCCCTGAAAGTTGAACTGACTCGAGATATTATCATACCCAACATTTGTATGAAGTTATCTTGAAATTCATCAATAAATGTGGACACTAGAGCAATGATCAAGTTTTTCTAAAAAAAAAGCCACAGTGACCTTGACCTTCAGTCTCTGACCCGGAAACTCAAAGTCACTCAAGATATCATCATACCAAACATTTGTGTCAAGTTATATTAAAATCCATCAATAAATGAAGGTGCAAGAGCGATGACAAAGTTTTAAAAAAAAAATGGCCACAGTGACCTAGACCTTCAGCCACAGACCCTGCAAGTCGAACTCGCTCGAGATATCATCATACCCAACATTTGTGTAAAGTTATATTAAAATCCATCCATAAATGTAGGCACTAGGGCGATCACAATTTTTTTCGAACAATAGCCACAGTGACCTTGACCTTCAGACCCAGACCCTGAAAGTCGAACTCGCTCGAGATATCATCATACCCAACATTAGAGTGATCACAAAGTTTTTCGAAAAACAGCCACAGTGACCTTGACCTTCAGCCCTAGACCCTGAAAGTTGAACTAGCTCTAGATATCATCATACCTAACATTTGTGTAAAGTCATATTAAAATCCATCCATAAATGTAGGCACTAGGGCGATCACAATTTTTTTTCGAACAATAGCCACAGTGACCTTGACCTTCAGACCCAGACCCTGAAAGTCGAACTCGCTCGAGATATCATCATACCCAACATATGTGTGAAGTTATATTGTAATCCATCAGAAAATGTAGGCACTAGAGCGATCACAAAGTTTTTTTCTAAAAATAGCCACAGTGACCTTGACCTTCAGTCTCTGACCCGGAAACTCAAAGTCACTCAAGATATCATCATACCAAACATTTGTGTCAAGTTATATTAAAATCCATCAATAAATGAAGGTGCAAGAGCGATGACAAAGTTTTAAAAAAAAAATGGCCACAGTGACCTAGACCTTCAGCCACAGACCCTGCAAGTCGAACTCGCTCGAGATATCATCATACCCAACATTTGTGTAAAGTTATATTAAAATCCATCCATAAATGTAGGCACTAGGGCGATCACAATTTTTTTCGAACAATAGCCACAGTGACCTTGACCTTCAGACCCAGACCCTGAAAGTCGAACTCGCTCGAGATATCATCATACCCAACATTAGAGTGATCACAAAGTTTTTCGAAAAACAGCCACAGTGACCTTGACCTTCAGCCCTAGACCCTGAAAGTCGAACTCGCTCTAGATATCATCATACCTAACATTTGTGTAAAGTCATATTAAAATCCATCCATAAATGTAGGCACTAGGGCGATCACAATTTTTTTTCGAACAATAGCCACAGTGACCTTGACCTTCAGACCCAGACCCTGAAAGTCGAACTCGCTCGAGATATCATCATACCCAACATTTGTGTGAAGTTATATTGTAATCCATCCAAAAATGTAGGCACTAGAGCGATCACAAAGTTTTTTCTAAAAATAGCCACAGTGACCTTGACCTTCAGCCCCGGAACCTGAAAGTCAAAGTCAATCGAGATATCATCATACCCAATATTTCTGTGGAGTTATATTAAAATCCATATAAAGGCGCAAGAGCGATGAAAAAGATTTTCTAAAAATAGCCACAGTGACCTTGACCTTCAGCCCCAGACCCTGAAAGTCGAACTTGCTAGAGATATCATCATACCCAACATTTGTGTGAAGTTATATTAAAATCCATCAATAAATTAAGGTGCAAGAGCGATGACAATGTTTTTTCTAAAAATAGCCACAGTGACCTTGACCTTGAGCCCGAGACCCGCTATGTTTTTAAAAAGAAAAAAAGAAAAATAAAAAAAACATGCCATCCCCGGGTTTGGAACTCACGCAGCTTGCAGGTAAACTTTAAAACAGGGAAATATGGGAGGTAATACAGAGAAAAATATTAACTTCTCAAAAAGTCCAATTTAAGCCAAAAAACCTGAATAATGAAGTACAATGATAATGTTAAATATATTTTTTTTACCAATTGTTAATTATATATTCGAAATAAACTTGTAAAACATCACATTTAACAGCTTGCAGGTAAACTTTAACAAAATGCGTAAGGCGAGCTAATCAAACAAACAAAAACAAACAGCTCATGAGAAACGGTAATTTATCGCATAGGCGAACAGCAAAGGCTCTGGCAAGACTGCGCATGCGCAGTCTCGCCAGAGCCTTTGCTTTTCGCGCATGTGCAGTTTTGCCAGAGCCTTTGTTGTTCGCGCATGTGCAGTCTCGCCAGAGTCTTTGCTGTTCGCGTATGCGCAGTCTTGCGAGAGCCTTGCCGTTCGAGCATGCACAGTCTTGCCAGAGCCGTTGCTGTTCGCGCATGCGCATTCTCGCTAGAGCCGTTGCTGTTCGCGCATGCGCAGTCCTGCCAGAGCCTTTGCTGTTCGCGCATGCGCAGTCTCGCCAGAGCCTTTGTTGTTCAATGTTATGTAGGGGAGCATTTGACGCAGCTTCACAAAAGAAGTCTTACGTCTAGCCTGATAAGTTGGCTGACCATGCGCATTTGTAGAACATTAATCGGGGGCTCCTGCCCATCGAGGCTTGGACAAATAGATCGGGCTGCATGGTGATTCCTCGGAGAGCTGAAACCGACCGAACTTGAGTACTGATAAACAGTTCAGAAGGTCTAAGCCTGCCCAGGAAAAGTGGTGCGAGTCGAACCGTCTATGCATATAAACCCTTTTGGTTTCATTAGGCGACAAGTCTTGGTCATCTTGAGATGTCATTTCGTCTCAATGTCGGGTGAGTGAAAGTCCAGCAAAATTGGGAGCAGCGTCTCCATAATGACCTAAATAGTGTTGACGGGGACGTTAAACATCAATCAATCAATCAATCAATTCCCTTTGTTGTGACTCTTCATTGCCTACATGTAACCATCTAGCATACTTTACACAGCAATTCTTAAGACGTTTGATACAGAACATTTAAAGGTAAACCACTGAGGAGGTCTAAGCTTGCCCAGGCAAAGAGGTGCAAGTCGGCCCGTCCATGCATATAAACCCTATTGGTTTCATTGCTCGTCAGGGATGGAGATGTCATTTCATCTCGGGTAAAAGTCCCACAAAATTGGAAGCAGCATCTCCAAAATGACCTAAATAGTGTTGGCGGGGACTTTAAACCCCAAATCAAACAAAACAAACATAAAGTCTGTGGATATTTTCATGCGACATATTAAAATCAATTCTGTTCATTTTGCAAACAAAATTAAATCTAATCAATTTTGACGGATAGTGTATTATATTTCGTTGTATAAGAAATTGTGTGTATCAAACTTTCCAACTTGTAACTAATGATATTGTGTATCATAGCAATAGATTCACCGGCCCCGATAGCTCAGTTGGTAGAGTGTCCGCTCCAGGGAACGGGAGGTCACGGATTCGATCCCGGGCCGCGACATACCAAAGTCGTGAAGAATGGTACTAGCTGCTCCTCGCTTGGCACTCAGATTTACGGGGTAGAGCTAGGACTGGTCGACCCAGTGTCAGGATAATGTGACTGGGTGTGGTATCATGTAATGTGTCTGGGACATGATACTTCAGTGAGGCAGCACTATAAAAGTGAGCATTGAGCTCCATGTCGCAACCAGACTCCGCCGTGATATGACTGAAAAATTGTTGAAAGCGACGTTAAACCCGAATTCACACACACATCATAGCAATAGATAAAGTATTAAGTATTTTGTGATAATTAAAGAATAGTTTTTGTCAACCTATGTTTTGGGTATTTATTAGAACCGCCTCGACAAGGCGGTTCTAATGAGTACCCACAACATAGGGTTATATGGATAAAGAACGAAAACTATCCTTGAATTATCAAAAACTACTTAGCTTATCTGTTGCTATGTTTTACTGTGCACCGACTCATTTATTTCTGAAGAACCACTGCTTAGCCGACATGTTGGAAGATATCTGCAAAAGTTCCGCAGAGCCATTTTAGTTTCTTTAGCACTATAGCGCGAAAGAGCCTTCAAATCATATAGCAGTCCTCAAGGTATCGCGCGGCCCCGCTCATAGAGGCTTGAAGAAATATATGGGCTGCATGATGCTTCCACGCAGAGCTGAATCCTGCCCGCACACTAGTACTGGTAAACCGCTTAGAGTATCTAAGCCTGTCCAGGAACCACGGTGCGAGGCGGACCGTCCATACTAATAAACCCTATTGGTTTCATTGGGCGACAGGGCTTGGGCGACAGGGCTTGAGCAACGTTTCCATAATGACATAAATAGAGATGACGGGAACGTAAAACATCAATCAATCAATCAATCAATTCCCTTTGTCCATGTCCATATTGGTTTCATTGGGCGACAGGGCTTGAGATGTCATTTCATCTCAATGTCGGGTAAAAGTCCCACATAATTGGAAGCAACGTCTCCAAAATGACCTTTACAGTGTTGACGGGGACGTTAAACCTCAAATCAAACAAACAAAAATCAAGGTATCGCGCAGTAATGTTTTTTTGTAATGCCCCCGCCCATCGGGCTTAGAGAAATAGATTGGGCTGCATGATACTTCCACGCAGAGCTGAAACCGAATACACATAAGTACTAGTAAACCCTTGAGGTCATGGGCATGGGTGGGGTATCGCTGAATAAAACTTTGGTCCTATATCTATAATCATACCAAATATGAACCAATTACATCGAATGGTTTGGAAAATATGAGTTCTAAAATGTTCAGGTCTACCTTTACAAAAACCTTAACCTAAGTCTTTAAGATAATATTCACAGGCATGGAGGCATGGGTGGGGGTATTGCTTAATAAAACTGTGGACCTATATCTATCATCATATTAAAGATGAACCAGTTCCATCAAATGGTAAGTAAATATGAGTTCTAAAAGTTTAGGCTCTACCTGTTACAAAAACCTTAACCTGAGGTTACTGGATCACGTACGTACGTACGTACACACACACGTACAGACGGACGTACACATGTACGCACGTACGGAAAACCGAAAAACTATATGCCCCCGGCATCATGCCGATGCGGGCATAAAAAGCTTTCATCATAGTAGCATCAAACCTCCCACAAATGCTTCGCATGGAATGAGGATGAACCTCTTGAATTTCAAGGTCAAAGGTTAAGGGCATAATTATCTTAACATTAAAAGCCTTGTGAACAGGATAGAAGACGAAACGACCAAACCTTCCACAAATGTTTCCCAGAGAGGATGAAACCCTATCGCTTTCAAGGTCAAGGGTCAAAGGTTAAAGTCACAATGGACGTAACCTTGTGAACACGATAGAAGACAAAGATGACTGTCATCACAGAAGCATCAAACCTTCTACAAATGTTTTCCATAGAGAGTGGACGCACCCTATTTATTTTCAAGATCAATGGTCAAAGGTAAAGTTACAATGCACTTGACATTAAAAATCTTATCAACAGGATAGAAGCCAGAGCTATCATCATAGAAGCATCAAACCTTTCAAAAATGTTCCCCACGAGCACCTTGTGAACATGATAGAAGACTATAAGAATCTCATATGGGTGTGAGGGGTGGATGGAAAAATCCGTCCCGAGGGACACTGTCCGGCATCACGAGGCTTGCCGAGTGATGCCGGACAGTGATCCCGAGGGACGGCTTTTTCTATCCACCCCTCACATCCATATTGGATTCTTTTTATTGCATACCTTCCATTTCTTAGCCCGGAATTTCAATGCTGCAGTCACTTGGTTACCAACGTCCGCCATATTGTGTTGACACTGCAGGAATGTAAAGTGACGTCACGGATCGTGCATGACGTCAACCTTAACTACGGCGCACACAAGGTCGTAATCAACCAACGCATTTATCAAACACGGGATTATATTCGATTTGGGATCGGAACACCAGGGTCAGAACATAAATTTCTATCCCAGGGTAAAATCGCGGATTTCCTTGTCTGGTGTGCAAGAAAAAGCGATCAAACCTTTCATAAATGTTCCCGAAGAGGATCAACCCTATTGATTTTCAAGGTCAGGGGTCAAAGGCCAATGTCACAAGCTGGTCCCGCACTATGAATAAGATGGCCACCAGAGATAAAACTAGAAGAAACATATCTTTAAACGACATCTCCTGTCCTAGGCAAATTACCTAATTTCAAAATAATTTCACTGAATTTCACTTCATTGCCCTGTTACCAAAACTGATAAAATCGTTCCGATCGGACTAAACAAAATGGCCGCCAGATCCAAAATAAATTATAATATGAAAAAAAACAAAAACAGGACGTGTGGCCTAACTTGAAAATGGTTTCACAGATATGTTCTTCTTATGACCCTTTAACACTGAAATTGCGGGCTTCATTACGAAAACACACCTATACAAATACATTGAAATGAAAATATTCAGATGAAAAATTTCAATATTTTTCTTATTTCTGCTCAAAACAGAGATTGTGGATACTCCTTAGAACCGCCTCGATGAGGCGGTGCTACCGAGTACCCACAATCTATGTTTTTGAGCAGAAATAAGATAAATAATCCATACCCCTGCAAAATCCAGTTTTACAGTGGGATTTAAGGAGGTCAGATTAATATAGGCATGTTTTCGTGATGTGAAGAAATAGATTGGGCTGCGTGATGCTTCCACGCAGAGCTGGTGCCGACTGCACATGAGTACTGGTAAACCGCTTAGAATGTCTATGCCTGTCCAGGCAAAGTAGTACAAGTCGAACCGTCGATGCTTATAAGCCGTATTGGTTTCATTGGATGCATTACTCTAACACACTCGTGCGACATAGTGCATTTTTACATCTCCAAAATGGCTACTTTTCTTATGAAAATCTGTGATACTTTTCTTATTTGTACTTCAAACATAGGTTGTGGGTGCTCGTTAGAACCGCCTCAATGAGGCGGTTCTAACGAGTACCCACAACCTGTGTTTTGGGGCAGAAATACGACAAATAATGAATACCCCCGTAAACCCCGCTTTTCTCTATATAAACTGGGGTTTAGGGGGGGTCTTCGTTTCACGGACTTGTTATCGTGATGGGCAGGGCTTGAGATACAATTTCATCTCAATGTCGGATAAAAGTCCCAATTGGAAGTAACGTTTCCAAAATGACCATTATAGTGTTGACGGGGACGTTAAACCTCAGATCAAACAAACAAATCAAAAACACTCCACTAAACAAAAATGACCACCAGAGCTAAAATGGCTATCATACAAAAATGTGCGCCCAATTAAAAAAAACAAACAAACAAAAAAAAAAAAAAAAAAAAAAAACACACTGAAATGTCCCTTTTATGATCTTTAAACAAAATTGCTTAAATTTTTTTCGCTTCGCTAAAAATGGTCTCCAGAGGTAAAAATAGAAAATTATTTAATTAAATTTTCAAGCTAATGGCGCCATTAGAAAAAATAAACAAGAGATGTTCATGGCCCTGTACCAAAATTGCTAAAATAGTTCTACATGAAAAAACAAGATGGCTGCCAGTGTACAGAAAAAAATAGAAACAAAGATATCAAATTACATCTTCTGTCAAGGTTATGGCTCGATTTGAAAATGAAATGTACCCAAATTGTGAAAACGGTTATATTCCACTGAAAAAGATGGCTGCCTGGCCGTGTTAAAAATAGAACAAACAAAATTTTTGAACCACATATGCTGTCAAACCTATGGCATGATTTATAGGCATTTAGTCCTGTAACAGTAGCACACACCGATTGTTCATAATTGTTTAATTGCCCCTTGTGATATAAATTCTATACAGATCAAAGGCGATCCTTCAAAGGGTAATTAGTAGCTCTTGTTGAATACCTTGACAAAGCTTGCTTGTTAGGCACCTAAGGGGAAATCAATAATGCACACTTTAGTCAACAGTTATAAACTACTGATTTTCCCCAAGGTGGCCCCTTACCTGTTGAAGACAGAGGACTTCTCTTCACTTAGCACTGAGGGTAATGAACATGTAGTCCTCGATAATCAAGAATAAGTGCCTTTAAAATCAGTCGGGTTACTCCACTGAACAAGATGGCTGCCAGAGGTTAAGAAGAACAAAGAAAAAGAAAACGGTCCCACTTAACTGATTCGACACCAGTGACACAGCTTATTTTAGAAGACAATCTTAACCCAATCAGTACCAGAAACCCCAAAACGGGTACCCTGGCAAACAGTGTAGGCCCAGATCAGACGCCGCAGAACGCGGCGTCTGATCAGGGCCTCCACTATTTGCTAAAAGCTCAGTCATTTTCCAAATCAATTTTGATGAAAACACAACCTTACACCCTACATTTTGAAATGGACTCCTGCGATATATAGGGAGGAAGGTTCCACTTGGTACAAAAAGGGTTAAATAATAAGTCTTTTTAAGCGAGTTCCTCGGTTTAAAATTAATCTTCCGAACGCTAAAATGGTTCTGCTGCACTGAACAAAATAGCATAACATCAAAATACAATACACCTTGACTCAGTGACGGAGAAATAGATAGGCTGCATGATGCTTCCGCGCAGAGCTGAAACCGACCCGCACGCGACTAATGGTAAACAGCTTAGGAATCTAAGTGTGCCCAGGCAAAGCGGTGCGACTCGGCCCGTCCACGCTTATAAATCCTATTAGTTTCATTGGGCGGCAGGGCTTGAGATGTCATTTCATCTCAATGTCTGGTAAAAGTCCCACAAAATTGGAAGCAGCGTCTCCAAAATGACCGTTACAATGTTGACGGGGACGTTAAACCTCAAATCAAACAAAGAAAAGACTCAGCGACGGACCTCCTGTTTTACTGATAACGTGTTATAAAGCCGATGATTATATTTTTCACATAGAAAATTTGAAAATCCAGCAAAGGGACAGTTCACAAGTACCTACTTCAATGTGCTATTTCCTAATTTTATGTCACTTATGTATATAAACTGGTCCGTGTCACTGGTCCGTGTGCAATTTTATACTAGCCGGAAATTAATACGATACATAACGCTTTCAAACATGAATGATACGGTGCTTAGCCAAGCATGATAACCATTTAATTGTACGTTTTTACGTAAAACAACAACACGAAAAATGAAAAACTAAAACACCTACTGCCATCGACAATATAAGTATGGGGCTAAGAGCGCTGACTCTTAACTCTTATCATGCTGTTCACGACAACCCCTATCTTTGAAAACAGTGTAGATCCAGATCAGATGAAGAAGCCATCTTATCAGGATCTACACTGTTTAACATTGAGTTTATGGCTTTTTAAGAATAAATTACATCAAGTAATCTGATTGGTTCAAAGTCAGAGGTGGGTGTGGTTAAGATGAATATTCAGCAGGATAAGGGTTAATCATTAGGTCTTTCACAACTGTGGGGTCACATGTGAGACGCCACAATCTGCACGGAAGGTAAAGTGTTTTTTGGTCTCCATATACTCCGATTTCGCCTATCTCTGATTAACGATCGGCTCGAAATTAGTGAAATAATTTTGAAAGGGCCGTAAAACCAAAAAAAAAAAAAAAAAAGCACTGACGCATTACGATAACTCACCCGTGCGACACTTTTTTCAAATCTCCAAAATGGCTACTTTTCTGATGAAAATCCTTGATATTTTTCTTATAACTACTCAAAACATAGGTTGAGGGTGCTCGTTAAAACCGCCTCAGTGAGTACCCACAACCAAGTCTTGGAACAGAAATAATTAAAAATAATGTATACCCCCGTAAACCCCAGTTTTCTATATATAAAGAAGGGTTTATGGGGGTCTTCATTTCACGGACTTGTTCACGTGATTGTCACTCAAAATGCTACAATGTAACAGTCCCGTCTGCGGTCCTAAACAAAGATCGAATGTGCTCGTGCAAAACAGACTTGTTTTGTTTGATTTAAGGTTTAACGTCCCCGTCGACACTGTAAAGGTCATTTTGGAGACGTTGCTTCCAGTCTTGTGGAACTTACCCGACATTGAGATGAAATTACACCTCATGCCCTGTCGCCCAATGAAACCAATAGGACGGACATGAGGCGGTTCTAACGAGTACCCAAACCCATGTCTTTGATCAGCAATGAGAAAAATAATGTACATCCATGTGTACCTCCAGGTTTCTCAATATACAGGTGCAGTTGACTTTACAGCTGTGTTCATTTTGTTTGTATTTGGGTTTAACGGCCAATTCAACCCTACTTAGGCCATTTTTGAGCCGGTCAGTTTACCTATCCAAACTTTTCCGGGGCAGGCTTATACGTAAGTGGTTAACCAGTACAGTGCACATTCTTTCGCCAGAAACTGACAACTGCCCTTCTTGAATCAGCGGAGGGGAGAAAATGACACTAGAAAATATTTCATAACCAACCTCCACACAGTTGTGTTTATAACATAGACTTTGTAAACAAGATAATATTCGAGCCTGGCTCGGATAACATGTGAGACGCCAAGTTTGGCAACGGAAGTTCCGGTGTTTTTTTCCGGATATTCCGGCAGCGAATTTCACTCATGTCGATCGTTAATCTGAGGTTAATCTGAGCCGGATTCCGGCTTTCGCCCACCTCAGATTAACGATCGACATGAGAGAAATACATGTAATCTTGAAAATGCCGTAAAATAAAAAACAAAACAACAAAAATATATGGGCTGCATGATGCTTCCACGCAGAGCTGAATCCGGCCCGCACACTAGTACTGGTAAACCGCTTAGAGGATCTAAGCCTTTCCAGGAACCGCGGTGCGAGGGGGACCGTCCATGCTAATAAACCCTATTGGTTTCATTGGGCGACAGGGCTTAAGATGTCATTTCATCTCAATATCAGGTAAAAGTCCTACAAAATTGGAAGCAACGTCTCCAAAATGACCTTTACAGTGTTGACGGGGACGTTAAACCTCAAATAAAACAAACAAACAACAAAAAAAGATAATATAATCAAACATCCATCTCCGTACAGCTCGGGCTTTGCTGCATAGTGCTTCCATGCAGAGCTGAAACCAGCCAGTCAGGAGTTAGCCTTCCCAGGAAAAGTGATGCGAGCTGTAACGTCCGCGTATATGAACCCTATTGGTTTCTTTGGGCGTCAGGGCTTGAGATATCATTTCATCTCCGTGTTGGGTAAACTCCCGCAAAATTGGAGTAGCGTCTCCAAAATATCCAACATAGTGTTGACAGGGACTTTAAACCCCAATTAAGGCAGACACAATCTTCGTGTGTTCACAGTGTAAGAATCTGATATATATGGCATCCTTTTATAGAAGGGTGTTTTCAACACGAGTGATGATCGCACTGAGCGCAAACGAGGCTTTGCCGAGGTTCCGCTCAGCACGGCCATCCCGAAGATTGGAAACGCCCATCATAGATTATTTTCTTGCACAACACCACCGAAAATATTTAACATTTAATTTTTCATGTATTGTAGTTATGTAGTTTGTCTGAGTAAAACACCGGGATAAGAACAGGATTTCTTACCCAGGCTAAAACTGTATCTGGTGTGCAAGAGATATCTATACATGTACCCGTGGATTGGAAGCTCGGTTAAACCCTATTTTCGACTTAAATATCCGTTATATTTAACTCCCAGGGTAGGAAATCTCTGACTCCATAGAAACAGCTGGACAACAAGAATACCCGTGAGGCCGGGGAAGACACAGATCAGCCTGCGCATCCGCTCAGACTGATCAGGGTTTTCGGTGTTCGCAAGAGCCTTCTCTAATATCTAGGCTGTAGGAAGAGTAATAAGCGATGTGTCTGCCTAGGCTCGGGGTTGATGCACAGGTCGATCTGAGTCGTTGCTGATTACAGATGTCTTATTGTTAAATTTAAGTCGTAGCTGTTTGGTGACCGTGTTTCGAATAGTTTAACACTTGGATTCCTGTATTTAATGACAACAATGTAGACCCTGATCAGACACGGCTTTTTGTGGCGGCTTTTTGTGATATAGATCTGCACTGTTCGCCAAATCTTAACACATGATTCCAGTCAAGATCGATTTTCCAGGTAACCCTCATAACACAACACTGAGAATAGCGTTGCTATAAATAAACGTTATCTGGATTTCGTAAAAATCAGTAATAGTCACGTGCTTAGAAACTTTGAGTCGATTGACAAATAGTCGATCCAAAAAAGTATGGAATGTACAAGTATTTTCTTGGTCTGACTGCCTTGTTTCTGCCAATTAGGCCTCATCGCAACACGAAAACACGCCCATACAAATACAATGTAAATGTTACTGCCGAAAAAAACGAAAATTTTAAGATGAAAAATTGTGATATTTTTCTTATTTCTGCTCAAAATATAGATTTAGAACAGAATTAAGAAAAATCAGGTTTACCCCTTTAAACTCCAGTTTTACTATATATTAAAGTGGGGTTCAAGGCAGTCAGAATTATATGCGTGTTTTCGAGATGTTGACCCTAAAATACTTTCAAAGTCTACACAATGTTGCAGGGCAGGAAGACTCCTTTAAAACCAACCTATATAGGGAAAAATGAAATTTACAAGGGTAAAATTCCAGTTCTCCACCATTATGTACATTTCGAGCGATTTGATTGATTGAAATAAAAGTTTTATTCTTCGATAAATTCCATTTTTCTTCAGCTCGTTTAATACATTCAAAGATACTTGACGGCCCCCACCCATTCGGGCTTGAAGAAATAGATAGGCTGCATGATACTTCCACGCAGATCTGAAACCGACCGCACACGAGTACTGGTGAACGGCTTAGAGAATCTAAGCCTGCCTAGAATCAGACCGTCCATGCTTATAAACCCTATTGGTTTCATTGGGCGACAAAGTTCCACAAAATTGGAAGCAAGGTCTCAAAAATGACCTATACCGTGTTGACGGGGACGTTAAACTTCAAATCAAACAAACAAACAAACAGACAAACAAACACTAATACATAAACACTCATGTAAGATCCTCTACATAATTCTATCACGTGAAAAAACTGGGGTTTACGGGGGTATACATTATTGGTCTTATTTCTGCTCCAAGACATAGGTTGTGGGTACTCGTTAGAACCGCCACAATGACAATGAGGCGGTTCTAACGAGCACCCACAACCTATATTTGCGGTATTAATAAGAAAATTGTCACAGACTTTCATCAGAAAAGTAGCCATTTTGGAGATGTGAAAAAATGCACTATCGTAATGACTGAGAAATCTCAATAAGTCACTACTGAAAATGTAACACATTTTATCATATGACGTTGCGTCTGCGACTGAAACAACATTCGATAATCCAAATGTGGATTGAATATGTAAATTAGTTAGATACGCCCCATAACCTTACATGTACGACGTCCTTAACGACGTCGCGATAATGTATAACGGTATACTGCCATTTTTTTGTAAACAAATCGTGAATAAAATGCGTCATAAATGCCATATGATAAATAGACTCTTGCATTCGTGCTCATGTATTATTGAATTGAATAATAATAATAATAATAATAATAATCGACCTTATTTATAGAGGGTAACACATTTAGTACTAGTACTAATCTTCCATGTGGCCCTCTTTTCATGGGTAGTAATCATTACTGAGCAATGTGGATAAAGTCTCTTGCTCAAGGAAACAACACATGAAGCATGTGAGGATCGAACCCGGTACATCTCGATCTCTAAGCCGATGCTTTACCACTGCACCAATGCGCTCCAACAAGTTGAGGAAAAGGGATAAAATGCTCGGCGGCTTCGCCGAGCATTTTATCCCTTTTTATCAACGACTTTAATAATTCAATAATGCATGAACACTCATGTAAGATACTCTATATCTAACATTCCACAATAGCACCGTGATCAATGTAGAGCGTGCAGAAGGGCGTGTTTGATGACGTCACATAAAATATGTTCTTCTCACGACGTCCATATCAATAGAATATACCAAATGTAATGAGAAAATTTTGCTGTTTAACAAACCCCGTTACTTGTTATTTTGATTCTTGACGGGGAACACCGGCCCCGCCCATTGGGGCTTAAAGAAATAAATGGGTTGCATGATGCTTCCACGCAGAGCTGAAACCGACCGCACACGAGTACTGGTCAACCGCTTAGAGGTCTAAGCCTGCCCAAGAAAAGCAGTGCGAGTTGGACCGTCCATGCTTATAAACCTTATTGGTTTCATTGGGCGATAGGGCTTGAGATATCATTGCATCTCAGTGTCGGGTAAAAGTCCCACAAAATTGGAAGCAACGTCTCCAAAATGACCTATACTGTGCTGACGGGGACGTTAAACCTCAAATCAAACAAAAAACAAATTGACGGGGAACACGGGCTTAGAACCCCACCTAAAAGTGATATTTGCTTCACAGGCGGGGAATGTGGGAAAG
The DNA here is from genome assembly GCA_963580285.1 of Lucinisca nassula. Lineage (NCBI taxonomy): Eukaryota > Metazoa > Mollusca > Bivalvia > Lucinida > Lucinidae > Lucinisca > Lucinisca nassula. Next base: position 102,057,611 of record OY757023.1, on the reverse strand, counting down.
AATCAAAATAGCTTATAACCAGTGCTTCAGCTGAAGTGCACGACCCGCCGGATGCTTTTAGCTTTATGAGTGTTACCATATATGGGTATGGCGGCCATTTGGGTCATGTGATCTGGACCTAAAACGGTTCCCCCAATAAATGCGCCTTATCGTAAGGAGCAAAAATATATCTTATACTTTAGTACTGTATTCTGAATCGTTTGCAGGATAAAATGCATTCTCACTTTTCCAATACAAAAGCATATGTGTCAAAGTTTGACCTAGGCACAAAGAAGGTCAAGGTCAACCCAGGGTCACCATTTTAGCAATTTATGATGGGCCTACGTCCCAGATGCTATTTATCAAGTTTCGTGTAAATCTGCCCAGTGGTTCTGGAGAAGACAATTTTTGAAGGGTTTTTACCATATATGGCTTGGCGGCCATTTTGGTCATGCCACCTGGACCCCATGAGCAAATTTTGGTTTCCCTATCCCATAGAGGCTCCATTTGAAATTTGACTTCAATCGGCCAAACGGTTTCCGAGGAGAAGCAGTTCGAAAATTTTCACATTTTTCGCCTCGGCGAGGCTATACTAAATGGAATGTAATATTTCGCAAATTCATTGATATCTATCAGTATGCCAAAAATTGTTTAAATATTCCAAGCGGTTAAGTCACTATCACCAATTTTCACAAACGGGTTACGGACGGACAGACTGACAGAATGACCGAATGACACGGTGATTTTAGGGCACTCTTAGAAATCAACCGACTTCAGTCGGTTGCTTTTTCTGCGGGTCGTGCAATGTCCGACGTCTCATGTTAACCCATAACATGCCAATCACGACAATTCTCGTCTGCTTTGTCGTCTGCTGGTTACTTTAAAAGGCTTTTTTTCACACAGTGTGGACCCAAAACAGACTGCTCCTCTAAGAGCAGTCTGATTTGGGTCCACACTGTTTGCCTGTATGCAAAAAATATTTTTAAAAAGTTTGCAGATAAATTTAGCAGACGACATAAGCAGACGACATTTTCAGATGCAGTTTTTCTCGACGTCTTAAGGGTTAAGAAATTGAGTTGTTAAGCTTGTCATTTGATTTGTGACTGTTATTTATCGGATGAAGGTTCATATACTGCCGCTGAATATCGTTGTTTCTTTTCCAGCACTCGGTCGACCTCGTCGAGTCACGCCCATTCAGTTTCAGCTTGTCCCGCACTGACGAGAGTAACGTTTGAAGAGTTTCTGAACTTGGTGTTCGCCTCGCCGAGTCCGCTGGTTTCTTGTGGTGGAAGATAAAGTACATTACAGGATTGGCTACAGAATTCATATATCTCAGGCAAGTTATGACATTAATGTAGCAGACCTGTATTCCAGCGTACACTTGTAAGGCATGGAACAGCATGTACGGAGTCCAGCTCAGTACAAAACCTGAAAAAAGACCCAAAATACAAAGAAGATATTTGATTTGTTTCAGTGTACTTTACGAAAACACCCCTATTCAAATATATTCAGAATTTTGACACAAAAAAAGGATATTTATTTTCGATAAAAAAATCCGATATTTTTCATTTTTCTGTTCTAAACATAGATTGTGGGTACTCGTTAGTATTGATCATTATTTCACCGAATGAACACTAAATGACCATTACGATAACACATCCGTGTGATATAGTGCATTTTTTCATACCTCCAAAAAAGGTACTTTTTCTGATGTAAATGTGTGATATTTTTCTTATTTATACCCCAAACATAGGTTTTGGGTGCTCGTTAGAACCGCCTCATTGAGGCGGTTCTAACGAGTACCCACAACCTATGTCTTGGAGCAGAAATAAGGAAAATAATATTTACCCCCGTAAACCCCAGTTTTCTCTATATGAAGTGGGGTTCAGGGGGTCTTCATTTCACGGACTTGTTCACGTGATGCATATTTTCACTCGTGGAAAATACGGTGTTTATGAGAGAAAGAAAAAATGATCTGCACTGAGAAAAAATCCAATTTTCTATTTCTTTCACGCTTTAAACTGTATTTCCAATGTAATTTCAAAGCGCCATCCGTCACTACAGAGAGCAAACTTTTTCCATGACCATTTCGCGTCGATTTAGAGGTGTTCAGCGGGTTTATAGGGTATAATATTGGGTGCAAACTTGGAAAATATATTTATCAAATGGTTCACTTGTAATTTGCATTCATGTAATGATGCCCGCAGCTTCTGAGCTTGTGCACTGTACTAGCTAGACCGAGCCAGTTTGTTTGTCTGTCTGTGTGTGTGGAGTTTGATAGCCCAGGGCATTTTCTTTCGCGCTGTTTTGTTTGTTTGATTTGAGGTTTGACGTCCACATCAACACTGTATCGGTCATTTTGAAGACGTTGCTTCCAATCTCAAGTCCTGTCGCGGAATGAAACCTATAGGGTTTATAAGACTTGCACCGCTGTGCCTGGGCAGGCCTAGACGCTCTAAGCGGTTTACCAGTAGTCATGTGCGGTCGGTTTCAGCTCTGCGTGGAAGCATCAAGCGGCCCATCTATTTCTTCAAGCTCCGATGGGCGAGGTCGACTACTTGAATCAGCGGAGTGGGGAGTATGGCCGTAGAACATCTGTCTTCTAATTGGGTCATATTATTCTACTTCCCTCCATTGTGAGTAGTGGTCGACTCTGAAAGGAAGGAATTCCCCCTCAAAGAAGAATATTTTTTCTTCCCTCAAGGCTATCCACCTACAGAAGATCTTCGTTAGCTCGAGCACTGATAACTCGTTTGCCATGGGTGACTCCGGCCCCGTCCATCGCGGCTCTGGGAAATAGACTTACTTTCACGCAGAGCTGAAACTGGCCACACATGCGTACTGGTAAACCACTTAAAAGAACTAAGACTACCCAGGCAAAGTGATGTGAATCAGATCGCCCAATGTATATAAGCCTTTTGGTTTGATTTGATGGCAGGGCTTTATATGTCCTTTCATCTCAGTGCCACAAAATTGGAAGCAGCGTCTCCAAAATGACACCAATAGTGTTGATGGTGACGTTAAACCTCAATTCTAAAAAACGAATAAACACCATGGCCGAGTCAAACCCGTTCTTGAGTCCCTAGGGAAATCCTCTGCATAAGAAATAGTGGGGAATAATTTAGGAAATTTTCATCTTTTATCTTGCAAATCTGTGCTGTGTGTACTCATTAGAATCGCCTCGATGAGGCGATTCTAATGAGTTCATACACCATACATTTTTCATTATAGAACACCGAAAAGATGTCTTAAAGTATGTCGTTATGCCTCCTGGCAGTAACCCTCAGTGGCTCGAACTATCCCTGTCTCGAACAGAATTTCGAGATTCACGATAACACATCTGTGGTGACAGAGTAAATTCCTTCATGGTTTACGGGCCTTCCTGGCCTAGTGGTTAAGAGCGCTGACTCTTAAGCATTAGGTCTCTCAGCGGTGTGGATTCGAGCCTGGTTCGGGTCACATGTGAGACGCCAAGTTCTGCAACGGAAGGTTTTTCTCCGGGTACTCCGGTTTTCGCCCACCTCTGATTAACGATCGGCTCGATATGAGTGAAATAATCTTGAAAGGGCCGTAAAACCAACCCCCTCCCCACCCCCAAATAAAAAAAAACCTTCATGGTTTACATGTACAAAGTATTGTAATGAAAACACTTGTATGATTTGTTCTTATTTCTTCTTCAAACATAAATTGGAGGTGCTCGTTACAACCGCCTCATTGAGGCGATTCTAAAGAATACTTACAATGTATCTTTGGGGCAAAAATAAGGCAAGTAATGTACCCCTGTATATCCCAATTTTCTCTATATAAAGTGGGGTTTACAAGATTATATATTACATGGACTTGTAATCGAGATGAGGAAAGTAACAATTGGATGAGGAAAGTAACAATCTTATCATGCTGTTCACGACAACCCATATCTTTGGAAACAGTGTAGATCCAGATCAGATGGCTTCTGAAGAAGCCATCTGATCAGGATCTCCACTGTTTGACATTCAGTTTATGAATGTGTAGGAATAAATTACATCAAGTAATTAGATTGGTTCAAAGTCAGAGATGGGTGTGGCTAAAATGAATATTCAGCAAGAGAAGGGTTAATAAACTACATGGGTACTTTATTTGGAACTTACGGCCCCCGCCCATAGGGGTTTGAAGAAATATATGGGCTGCATGATGCTTCCACGCAGAGCTGAATCCGGCCCGCACACTAGTACTGGTAAACCGCTTAGAGGATCTAAGCCTGTCCAGGAACCGTGGTGCATGGCGGACCGTCCATACTAATAAACCCTATTGGTTTCATTGGGCGACAGGGCTTGATGTCATTTCATCTCAATGTCGGGTAAAAGTCCAACAAAATTGGAAGCAACGTCTCCAAAATGACCTTTACAGTGTTGACGGGGACGTTAAACCTTAAATCAAACTAAATTTGGAATTTACATCTAAATCGTTCCTTCTCGGAGTTAAATAAAAGCACGCATTACAATAACACACCCGTGCGACATAGTGCATTTTTCAACATCTCCAAATTGGCTTCTTTTCTTCATCCGTGGTCTTTTTCTTATATTTACTGCAAACGTAGGTTGTGGGTACTAGCTAGAGCCGCCTCATTGAGGCGGTTCTAACGAGTACCCACAACATATGTCTTGGAGCAGAAATGTGAAAAATAATGTACACCCCCTTCAAACCCAGTTATGGGTATTTTTTTTCAAAAATGACAGGAGGATTACATAATAGTATTGAATGTACCCTAAAAAACTTTAAAGAAATTCCCTTGCTAATTATGCAAGGTGATATGAATAGAATACAGTCAACCTTTTGGCTTTCAACACAACACCGGCAGATGCCATTTTCACATTGCTTAGATTTGTTTTTCTTTTTTAGTGAAATCCGATTTTCTTTCAAAAATAATATAAAAATAATACCTTTCTCAACTTTGCTTAGCGCTTTAAGTATTTCATTGCACACTGAACCATCCGTCATCATCCAATTTCACTCTGTTATCTGATTATATTAACTTTGTACAATATGCAATGGGACAATCCTTTTTGAAAATAATTTTTCCTCGTTCCGTTTTCTTCGCGTAGTCACTAGAAAGGTTCTCTTCGAATTTTACGGCCCCGCCCATCGGGGCTTGAAGAAAAAGATGGGCTGCATGATGCTTCCACGCAGAGCTGAAACCGACCCGCACACGAGTATTAGTAAACCGCTCAGATGATATAAGCCTGTCCAGGCAAAGCGGTGCGAGTCCGACTGACCGTCCATGCTTATAGACCATATTGGTTTCATTTGGCGGCAGGGCATGAGATGTCATTTCATCTCAGTGTCGGGTAAAAGTCCCACAAAATTAGAGCAACGTCTCCAAAATGACCTTAACATTGTTGACGGGGACGTTAAACTTCAACTCAAACAAACAAAGTCTTCGAATTTTGCGAGAGTTATAAAAACTACATACCACGAAAACACACCAATATAATACCCCTTTTGACTTTTATATTGTAAAACTGGGGTTTACAGTGGTACACATTATTTTCCTAATTTCTACTCTAAAATATAAATTGTGGGTACTCGTTAGAACCGCCTCGATGAGGCGGTTCTAACGAGTACCCACAATCTATATTTTGAGCAGAAATAAGAAAAATGCCACAATTTTTCATCTTAGAATTTTCGATTTTTCAATGGTAATGCTTACAATGCATTTGTATAAGCGAGTTTTCGTAACGAGAGGTTTCGTTCTATCAAAGGAAGACGATACTGACCAGCCAGTGCGCCTGCGCAATCTGATTTGCACCCTTGTTGTTCGCAAATGTAAATCAAAGTTTTGTTTGTTTGATTTGAGGTTTACCGTCCCCGTCAACACAGTTTAGGTCATTTTGGTGACATTGCTTCCAATTTTGTGGAACTTTTACCCGACACTGAGATGAAATGACATCTCAAGCCCTGTCGCCCAATGAAACCAATAGGGTTTATAATCATGGACGGTCCGCCTCGCACCGCTGTTCCTGGACAGGCTTAGATCCTTTAAGTGGTTTACCAGTACTAGTGTGCGGACGGTTTCAGCTCTGCATGCACTGGAAGCATCATGCAGTCCATCTATTTCTTCAAGCCCCAATGGACGGGGGCGGAAAAATCAAAGTATTGAAAGTACTGATGGATCGATTTTCTCTGAGTGTAGGGTGGGAAAATAGTCCTGGACTAAGACTGGAACTGTTTCGTTTAACCCTTTCATGTTTTAAGCAGAAAAGAGCAGACCCTGATCAGCCCTCGTGCTCTACAGCGTCTGCAGAACGCGGCATCTGCTCTGGGTCTACACTGTTTTCCAAGAACAACCCATCATGATTGCAGTCCAAATTCTATGGATAACACTCTTATGCAACACTCTGACCCCACAGCGATAAGAAAAGCGTGGCTATTTTCTACAATGTATAAATGGGCCCCGTCAAGCGATTTTGGTACTTATCGCCTATGCGAGCAGCGAAGGTTCAGGCGAGCCTGCGCATCCGCGCAGTCTCGCCAGAACCTTCGCTGCTCGCTCATACAAGCAGTGAATCAAGAGGAACCTTCAGACAGAAAGCCAGATCCCTGGCCCCTCTGAATGGCTGGGCATGCGCAGTTAAAATTTGTCATGACGGAATGCTCGAAGACCCAAATTCGCTTGGCGGGGCTCAAATAAACGTTTTCTTGTTTTCCGACAAGTCAGTGATAGTCAAGTGGACTTCAGCATTTGAAGAGCGTGCGTCCATTTGTGAACAGTCAATCCAAAAACAGGTTGTTCGTGGTGTGGCCCACTAATTACTTCAATCACGTCTTCCTGCTGGACACACAACGCTTCAGCATCGTCGCATCAACGTACATGCAATGTTACATCGACGTTGGCGCGACGTTACCTGCCAGATGGGATGCGAGCCTTATTCATTTTATTTGTGTTTTGACACTTATGTCATGTAAACTAATGCTTTTTAATAGTCAGATTAAAATGATGTCTCATATTTCCTTCTCTAACAGATATTGTAGCTACTTGACTGAACTATCGTCTCCGCCCCCTCCACCACCTTCCCATCATCATGATCACTATCATCATTATCAGCGACACTGAGCCCGCGGCAGCAGCAGCCGCCAGAACCGTCTACATCAACAGTAGCAGCAGCTGTTCACCACTAGCAACTCCACCTGCATCACTGGCACCGGCAGCGGTACTAGTAGTAGTAGCAGCAGCAGCAGTAGTAGAAGTAGTAGTAGTAGTAGTAGTAGTAGTAGTAGAAGTAGAGAGTTTGTTTGTTTGTTTGTTTGATTTGAGGTTTAACGTCCCCGTCAACACTGTATAGATCATTCTGGAGACGTTGCTTCCAATTTTGTGGGACTTTTACCCGACAAATGAGATGAAATGACATCTCAAGGCCTGTCGCCCAATGAAACCAATAGGGTTTATAAGCATGGCCGATCAATCTCGCACCCCTTTACCTCGGCAGGCTTAGATCCTCTAAGCGGTTTACCAGTACTGGTGTGCGGTCGTTTTAGCTCTGCTTGGAAGCATCATGCAGCCATTTAATTTCTTCAAGCCCCAATGGGCGGGGCCGAGTAGTAAGTAGAGAGAGAGAGAGAGAGAGAGAGAGAGAGAGAGAGAGAGAGAGAGAGAGAGAGAGAGAGAGAGAGAGAGAGAGAGAGAGAGAGAGAGAGACAGAGAGAGAGAGACAGAGACAGAGAGAGAGAGAGAGAGAGAGGGAGAGAGAGAGAGAGAGAGAGAGAGAAGCTACTTACTCATTATAATCCCAAAGGTTAACTTGATACTTTTGAGTTTCGATCTCGGAAGGCATCGGTTGAATGTTCGGCATTCAGCTGATTCAGTGCCTGAAATGGAAGATGGGGAGGTGGCTAACCCTTACAGCCCCGAGTTTCAATAGTGGACGCTTCCACCTCTGACTATGGACTCACCCATTCATGTAAATAGGGGACTTAGTCAAAATGATTGACAGGATGGCAACATTGTAGAACCAGATGACACGGCTCATTATGACACGGCTCCTTATGAACCGTCTCATCGGGTTCTACTATGTTTCATTACGCTAACACATCCGTGCGACAAAGTGCATTTTTCACATCTCCAAAATGGCTACTTTTCTGATAAAAATCAATGATATTTTTCTTATTTATACTGCAAACATAGGTTGTGAGTACCCGTTAGAACCGCCTCATTGAGGCGGTTCTAACGAGTACCCACAACCTATGTCTTGGAGTAAAAATAAGAAAAATAATGTTTACCCCCGTAAACCCCAGTTTTCCCAATACAAAGTGGGATGTAAGGGGGTGTTCATTTCACGGGCTTGTACACGTGGTGTGCTTAAGTATCTATATTGCATGATTGGTTACATGTATCTAACAAGAGCACCGCATGCGGGTGCCAACGCTCGGCTGCAAAAAATCGAAGTCGAAAAAGGGGCATAACTGTGCCAAAAAATTTTGAGGGTTACCTCACCTATAGGTATGAGTTTCCCTTTTCATAATGAACAACTAGTCCGAGTTTCAAGTACATGTAAATATGTTTAGTGCAACGGAAGGTCAGGTGGTTTTTCTCCGGGTACTCCGGTTTTCGCCCACCTCTGATTAACGAGCCGCTCGATATGAGTGAAATAATCGTGAAAGGGTTGTAAAATCAAAACCAAAGAAAAAAATGCTTAGTAATAACAGAGATATTACAAATGTCCAAGTTTTTGCACGACGACGCAGATGACCCAGACGACGACGACGCAGACGACGCCAGAGCTATGACAATACCTCGTCGGTTTCTTCGGAAACAGCCGAGCTAAAATATGAAAGAATTTCATTTGAAAAATTAGGATGATTACATACGAGGGGCATTCGAAAAGTAGCGGCAAGGTTATATCCCGCATTGTTTGATCTGATGATGCGAGTATCAGCATTGCGCATATTCATTCTTCAAGAATTAATAAATGACTGTATCTTTCAATGAAAAGTTTGAACAAGAGGGCACAGAGGGTCCTGATTCACTCACCTTTCACTGTCTCTAGTACATTCAATTTTAAGCTCTGGTGGCCATCTTGCTCATCAGAGCGGAACAAGTTTAGCTATGTTGGTACTGAGTCACCTAGGCAACATTCTTCTGAAGTTTGAGTCAAGTTTGCCCAAGGCTTTAGGAGGAATTCACGTTTGAAGCAACTTAACGTTTTTTTTTTCTATTTTCAGCTCTAGCAGCCAACTTGTTTATCAGAGCAGGACGATTTTAGCTATATTTGTAGGGAGGAACGTAGGTAACATAGGTAACATACCTGTGAAGATTGAATAAAGTTGGCCCAACGATTACATTTACAATGTTTTTTTTGTTTTACTTTGGCGGCCAGTTCGCTCATGGGAGCAGAACCATTTTAACCATTTTGGTAGAGGGTCATCAAAGCGACATTTTTATAAAGTGTAAATGAAATTGGCCCAATGGTATTTTGAGCTCTGGTGGCCATCTTGTTCATCAGAGCAGAACGATTTTAGCTATTTTGATAGGGAGTCACCTAGATGATATTCCTGTGAAGTTTGAAACAAACTGGCCAAAGGGTTTAGGAGGAGTTTGCGTTTGAAGCAAATTTACGAGGTTTTCTATTTTTAGTTTGTAGCCATTTTGCCCATTTGAGAGGACCGTTTTAGCTATTTTAGTTCAGGGTCACCTAAGAAAGATTTCTATTAATTTTGAATGAAATTGGCCCAAGGGTACATGAGAAGTTGTCATTTAAAGATTTTTTTCTTCTATTTTTAGGTCTGGCTGCCATCTTGTTCATAGGAGCGGAACGCTTTTGGCTTTTTTTTTGGTAGGAAGACACCCAGGCAACATTCCTGTGAAGTTTGAATCAAATTGGCAGAAGGGTTTAGGAGGAGTTCGTGTTTGAAGCAAATTTACGATGTTTTCTATTTTTAGCTCTTGTGGCCATTTTGCTAATCAGAGCAAAACCGTTTTAGCCCTTTTGGTAAAGCGTCACCTAAGCAACACTCCTATAAAGTTTGAATGAAATTAGCCCAATGTTACAGGAGTAGGTGTCGTTTAAAAAGTTTTTTTTAGCTCTGACAGCAGAATGTTTAGCTATTTTAGTGGGGAGTTACCTAAGCAACATTTCCATGAAGTTTGATTCAAATTGGCCCAAGGGTTTAGGAGAAGTTTGCGTTTGAAGCCAATCAAGTTACGTTTTTGTTTCTATTTTTAGCTCTGGTGGCCATTTTGCTCATCAGAACAGAATCGTTTTAGCTATTTTGATAGAGGGTCATCTAAGCAAAATTCCTATGAAGTTTAATGAATAGGCCCAAGGGTACAGCAGGAATTGTCGCTTAAAGATTTGTTTTTCTATTTTTAGCTCTGGTGGTCATCTTGTTCGTCAGGGCGGAACTATTTTAGCTATTGTGGTAGGGAGGCACCTAGGCATCATTTCTGTGGAGTTTGAATCAAATTGGCCAACAGGTTGAGGAGTTCGCGTTTGGAGCCAATTTACGATGTTTTTTTTTCTATTTTTAGCGTTGCGGCCATTTTGCTTGACGGAGCGGAACCGTTTTAGCTATAAGGGTCACTAAAGCAAGGTTTGAATGAAATTGGCCCAAGGATACAGGAGAAGTTGTCGTTTAAATATTTTCTATTTTTAGCTCTGGCGGCCTTCTTGTTCGTCGGAGCGAAATGATTTTAGCTATTGTGGTGTATGATTATTAATAATAACTTAATTTCCTCTTGGAAAAACTGTCTCAGCTTCACAGCGTGGGCACAGAAGCAATTAAAATGGTACGTGTTATACCAGAAACATTCGGAAGTCATATCTCAGACATTATGGAATCAATACATTTCAAACGATGCATTTTTAGCTCACCGTCACGTAGTGACGAGGTGAGCTTTTGGGATCACTTTTCGTCCGTCGTCCGTCGTCAGTCCGTGCGTCCGTGCGTCCGTCCGTCCGTAAACAATTTCTTCAAACGACATCTCCTCCTAAACCACTGATCGGATTTTGACCAAACTTCACAGGAATGATCCTTGGGGTAGGTCCCCTTTCAAAGTTGTTCAAATGGTTCTGGTCCGTTGCACATCGAGGTCATAGGAGCCAAAAATAGATTTTTTTCACCAAAACTTAAAAATCTTCTTCTCTGAAACCACAAGGCCCAGGTCTTTGATATTTGGTATGAAGCTTCATCTAGTGGACCCCTACCAAGATTGTTCAAATTATAGTGCTGGGGCCAAAAATGCCCCCGCTCCGGGGCCCTTTGGTTTTACATGGGCTTATATAGGGAAAATCTTTAAAAATCTTCTTCTCTGAATCGTAAGGCCCAGGTCTTTGATATTTGGTATGAAGCTTCATCTAGTGGACCCCTACCAAGATTGTTCAAATTTTAGTGCTGGGGCCAAAAATGCCCCCGCTCTGGGGCCCTTTGGTTTTACATGGGCTTATATAGGGAAAATCTGTAAAAATCTTCTTCTCTGAAACCGCAAAGCCCAGGTCTTTGATATTTGGTATGAAGCTTCATCTAGTGGACTACTACCAAGATTGTTCAAATTATAGTGCTGGGGCCAAATATGCCTCCGCTCCAGGGCACTTTGGTTTTACATGGGCTTATATAGGGAAGAGCTTTAAAAATCTTCTTCTCTGAAACCGTAAGGCCCAGGTCTTTGATATTTGGTATGAAGCTTCATCTAGGGGACCCTTACCAAGATTGTTCAAATTATAGTGCTGGGGCCAAAAATGCCCCCGCCCCGGGGCCATTTGGTTTTACATGGGCTTAAATAGGAAAAATCTTTAAAAATCTTCTTCTCTGAAACCGCAAGGCCTAGGTCTTTGATATTTGGTATGAAGCTTCACCTAGTGGACCCCTACCAAGATTGTTCATATTATAGCCCTGGGGCCAAACATGCCCCTGCTCGGGGGCCCTTTGGTTTTACATGGGCTTATATATGGGAAATCTGGTAAAATCTTCTTCTCTGAAACCCCAAGGCCCAGGTCTTTGATATTTGGTATGAGGCTTCATCTTGTGGACCCCTTCGAAGATTGTTCAAATTATAGTGCTGGGGCCAAAAATGCCCCCGCCCCGGGGCCCCTTGGTTTTTCATAGGCTTATATAGGGAAAATCTTTAAAAATTTTCTTCTCTGAAACTGTAAGGGCCATGTTTTTGATATTTGGTATGAAGCTTCATCTAGTGGACCCCTACCAAGATTGTTCAAATTATATTGCTGGGGCCAAAAATGCCCCCGCCTCGGGGCCTTTTGGTTTTACATGGGCATATATAGGGAAAATCTTTAAAAATCTTCTTCTCTGAAACCGCAAGGCCCAGGTCTTTGATATTTGGTATGAAGCTACATCTAGTGGACCCCTACCAAGATTGTTCAAATTATAGTGCTGGGGCCAAAAATGCCCACGCCCGAGACCCTTTGGTTTTACATAGGCTTATATAGGGAAATCTTAAAAAATCTTCTCTGAAACCACATGTCCCAGGTCTTTGATATTTGGTATGAAGCTTCACCTAGTGGACCCCTATCAAGATTGTTCAAATTATAGCCCACGGGCCAAAAATGCTCCCGCTCCAGGGCCATTTGGTTTTACATAGACTTATATGGGGAAAATCTTGGAAAAAATTTTTGTCTCTGAATTCACAAGGCCTAGGTCTTTGATATTTGGTATGAAGCTTCATCTAGTGGACCTCTACCAAAATTGTTCAATTATAGCCCTGAGACCAAAAATGCCCCAGCCTTGGGGCCCTTTGGTTTTACATAGACTTATATAGGAAAAATCTTTAAAAATCTTCTTCTCTGAAACCACAAGGCCTAGGTCTTTGATATTTGGTATGAAGCTTAATCTTGTGGACCTCTACCAAGATTGTTCAAATTATAGCCCTGGGGCCAAAAATGCCCCCGCTCCAGGGCCCTTTGGTATTACATAGACTTATATATAGGGAAAATCTTGAAAAATCTTCTTCTCTGAAACCAGATAGCCCTGGTCTTTGATATTTGGTATGAAGCTTCATATAGTGGACCTCTACCAAGATTGTTCAAATTATAGCCCTGAGACCAAAAACGCCCCTGTCTCGGGGGCCCTTTGGTTTTACATAGACTTATATAGGGAAAATCTTTAAAAATCTTCTTCTGTGAAACCACAAGGCCTAGGTCTTTGATATTTGGTGTGAAATTTCATCTAGTGGACCTCTATCAAGATTATTCAATTTATAGTCCTGATGCCAAAAATGCCCCCGCCCCGAGACCCTTTGGTTTTGCATAGACTTATATAGGTAAATCTTTAAAAATCTTCTTCTCTGAAACCACAAGGCCCATGTCTTTGATATTTGGTATGGAGCTTCATCTAGTGGACCTCTACCAAGATTGTTCAAATTATAGCCCCTGCCCTGGGGCCCTTTGGTTTTACATAGACTTATATATAGAGATAATCTTTGGAAATCTTCTTCTCTGAAACAGCAAGGCCTAGAATTTTGATATTTGGTGTGAAGCATCATCTAGTGGACCTCTATCAAGATTGTTTAAATTATAGCTCTGAGGCCAAAAATGTCCCCGCCCCGGGGCCATTTGGTTTTACATAGGCTATGTAGGGAATATCTTTAAAAAATCGTCTCTGAAACCCCAAGGCCCAGGTCTTTGATATTTGGTGTGTAGCTTCATCTAGTGGACCTTTGCCAAGATTGTTCAAATTATAGGCTTTGTTGATATTTGGTATGAAGCTTCACCTTTTTAGACCTCCCTCAACATTATGCACATTGTAGCCCTGGGGTCAATAATGGCCCTCCCAGAGGCCCACTTGTTACTCTATCATATGGGTCAGGTGAGCGATCCAGGGTCATCATGGCCCTCTTGTTTTGCAATAATACATTTCCGACAAAAAGATCGGATTATTATCGGAAGTTACTGTGACCTAAGTTCAAAGTCTTACAGCCTGGCACGATAGCTCAGCGGATGCGCGTCTGACATGGTGATCTGGAGGACGCGGGTTCGATACATGCCGGTGTCGGCAACATTCTTTCGTGGAGATTGATCATGAAATCTTTTCTACGGTCATTCTCTCCCTTCCGCTGATTGTCAGTTTCTGGCGAAAGAATGAACACTGTATTTGGTTAACCGCTTAAGTATAAGCCTGCCCAGGAAAAGTGTTGATAGGTAAATTGACCGGCTCAAAAATGACCTAAAATAGTGTTGACTGGGCCGTTACAAACAGACAGTCTTTTAATATGTCATGCGAAAACAACAACAAAAACGTTAAGTCCGTGTAATGAATTCCCCTGTGGACTAAATTGGGATATCGAGGGCTATGCATTTTATGGGCGTTCGCTAGAACCGCTTCAATCAGTCGGTTCCAACGAGCCCCAAAAACCTATGTTTGGAGTATAGATAAGAAAATGTTCACAAATTTTCATCAGAAACATAACCATTTTTGGAGATAAAAAAGAATGAACCTAGTCACAGGAATGTGTTATCGTATCTGGGTCGCGTCAAGCGATTTTGGTACTTATCGCCTATGCGAGCAGCGAAGGTTCAGGCGAGCCTGCGCATCCGCGCAGTCTCGCCAGAACCTTCGCTACTCGCTCATACAAGCAGTGAATCAAGAGGAACCTTCAGACAGAAAGCCATATCCCTGGCCCCTCTGAATGGCTGGGCATGCGCAGCTAAAATTTGTCATGACGGAATGCTCGAAGACACAAATTCGCTTGGCGGGGCTCATCTGATTTTGGCAACTCTTCCAAAACATGCCTTTTTTGCTCACCTGAGCACGAAGTGCTCTCATGGAGAGGTATTGTGATCAGTGAATGCCTGTCGTCCGTCGTGCGTCGTCCGTCGTGCGTCGTCAACAATTTGTTTTAAATGCGAACTCCTCCTTAACCTTTGTGCCAATTTGAGTCCAACTTCATAGGAATGTTGCCTGGGTGGCTCCCTACCAGAATAGCTAAAATCGTTCCACTCTGATGAACACTGGTATGAATTTTAGCCGGCCGCCAGAGCTAAAATAGAAACATCTGTAACCGACACCTTCTCCTATACCTTTGGCCAAAAATTACAAAAATGTTGCCCAGGTAACCCGCTACCAAATTAACTCCAATGAGCAAAATTGACACCAGAGCAAAAATAGAAAAACATCGGAAATTTGCTTCAAACGCGAACTCCTCCTAAACCCTTGGGTCAATTTGATTCAAACTTTACAGAAATGTTGCCTACGAAATTCCCTACCACAATAGCTAAAATCATTTCGCTCCGACGAACAAGAAGGCCGCCAGAGCTAAAAATAGAAAATATTTAAACGACAACTTCTCCTGTATCCTTGGGCCAATTTCATTCAAACCTTGCTTTAGTGACCCTTATCTAAATAGCTAAAACGGTTCCGCTCCGCCAAGCAAAATGGCCGCAACGCTAAAAATAGAAAAAAAAAAAACATCGTAAATTGGCTCCAAACGCGAACTCCTCAACCTGTTGGCCAATTTGATTCAAACTCCACAGAAATGATGCCTAGGTGCCTCCCTACCACAATAGCTAAAATAGTTCCGCCCTGACGAACAAGATGACCACCAGAGCTAAAAATAGAAAAACAAATCTTTAAGCGACAATTGCGCGTCCTCCAGATCACCATGTCAGACGCGCATCCGCTGAGCTATCGTGCCAGGCTGTAAGACTTTGAACTTAGGTCACAGTAACTTCCGATAATAATCCGATCTTTTTGTCGGAAATGTATTATTGCAAAACAAGAGGGCCATGATGACCCTGGATCGCTCACCTGACCCATATGATAGAGTAACAAGTGGGCCTCTGGGAGGGCCATTATTGACCCCAGGGCTACAATGTGCATAATGTTGAGGGAGGTCTAAAAAGGTGAAGCTTCATACCAAATATCAACAAAGCCTATAATTTGAACAATCTTGGCAAAGGTCCACTAGATGAAGCTACACACCAAATATCAAAGACCTGGGCCTTGGGGTTTCAGAGACGATTTTTTAAAGATATTCCCTACATAGCCTATGTAAAACCAAATGGCCCCGGGGCGGGGACATTTTTGGCCTCAGAGCTATAATTTAAACAATCTTGATAGAGGTCCACTAGATGATGCTTCACACCAAATATCAAAATTCTAGGCCTTGCTGTTTCAGAGAAGAAGATTTCCAAAGATTATCTCTATATATAAGTCTATGTAAAACCAAAGGGCCCCAGGGCAGGGGCTATAATTTGAACAATCTTGGTAGAGGTCCACTAGATGAAGCTCCATACCAAATATCAAAGACATGGGCCTTGTGGTTTCAGAGAAGAAGATTTTTAAAGATTTACCTATATAAGTCTATGCAAAACCAAAGGGTCTCGGGGCGGGGGCATTTTTGGCATCAGGACTATAAATTGAATAATCTTGATAGAGGTCCACTAGATGAAATTTCACACCAAATATCAAAGACCTAGGCCTTGTGGTTTCACAGAAGAAGATTTTTAAAGATTTTCCCTATATAAGTCTATGTAAAACCAAAGGGCCCCCGAGACAGGGGCGTTTTTGGTCTCAGGGCTATAATTTGAACAATCTTGGTAGAGGTCCACTAGATGAAGCTTCATACCAAATATCAAAGACCAGGGCTATCTGGTTTCAGAGAAGAAGATTTTTCAAGATTTTCCCTATATATAAGTCTATGTAATACCAAAGGGCCCTGGAGCGGGGGCATTTTTGGCCCCAGGGCTATAATTTGAACAATCTTGGTAGAGGTCCACAAGATTAAGCTTCATACCAAATATCAAAGACCTAGGCCTTGTGGTTTCAGAGAAGAAGATTTTTAAAGATTTTTCCTATATAAGTCTATGTAAAACCAAAGGGCCCCAAGGCTGGGGCATTTTTGGTCTCAGGGCTATAATTGAACAATTTTGGTAGAGGTCCACTAGATGAAGCTTCATACCAAATATCAAAGACCTAGGCCTTGTAATTTCAGAGACAAAAATTTTTTCCAAGATTTTCCCCATATAAGTCTATGTAAAACCAAATGGCCCTGGAGCGGGAGCATTTTTGGCCCGTGGGCTATAATTTGAACAATCTTGATAGGGGTCCACTAGGTGAAGCTTCATACCAAATATCAAAGACCTGGGACATGTGGTTTCAGAGAAGATTTTTTAAGATTTCCCTATACAAGCCTATGTAAAACCAAAGGGTCTCGGGCGTGGGCATTTTTGGCCCCAGCACTATAATTTGAACAATCTTGGTAGGGGTCCACTAGATGTAGCTTCATACCAAATATCAAAGACCTGGGCCTTGCGGTTTCAGAGAAGAAGATTTTTAAAGATTTTCCCTATATATGCCCATGTAAAACCAAAAGGCCCCGAGGCGGGGGCATTTTTGGCCCCAGCAATATAATTTGAACAATCTTGGTAGGGGTCCACTAGATGAAGCTTCATACCAAATATCAAAAACATGGCCCTTACAGTTTCAGAGAAGAAAATTTTTAAAGATTTTCCCTATATAAGCCTATGAAAAACCAAGGGGCCCCGGGGCGGGGGCATTTTTGGCCCCAGCACTATAATTTGAACAATCTTCGAAGGGGTCCACAAGATGAAGCCTCATACCAAATATCAAAGACCTGGGCCTTGGGGTTTCAGAGAAGAAGATTTTACCAGATTTCCCATATATAAGCCCATGTAAAACCAAAGGGCCCCCGAGCAGAGGCATGTTTGGCCCCAGGGCTATAATATGAACAATCTTGGTAGGGGTCCACTAGGTGAAGCTTCATACCAAATATCAAAGACCTAGGCCTTGCGGTTTCAGAGAAGAAGATTTTTAAAGATTTTTCCTATTTAAGCCCATGTAAAACCAAATGGCCCCGGGGCGGGGGCATTTTTGGCCCCAGCACTATAATTTGAACAATCTTGGTAAGGGTCCCCTAGATGAAGCTTCATACCAAATATCAAAGACCTGGGCCTTACGGTTTCAGAGAAGAAGATTTTTAAAGCTCTTCCCTATATAAGCCCATGTAAAACCAAAGGGCCCTGGAGCGGAGGCATATTTGGCCCCAGCACTATAATTTGAACAATCTTGGTAGTAGTCCACTAGATGAAGCTTCATACCAAATATCAAAGACCTGGGCTTTGCGGTTTCAGAGAAGAAGATTTTTACAGATTTTCCCTATATAAGCCCATGTAAAACCAAAGGGCCCCAGAGCGGGGGCATTTTTGGCCCCAGCACTAAAATTTGAACAATCTTGGTAGGGGTCCACTAGATGAAGCTTCATACCAAATATCAAAGACCTGGGCCTTACGATTCAGAGAAGAAGATTTTTAAAGATTTTCCCTATATAAGCCCATGTAAAACCAAAGGGCCCCGGAGCGGGGGCATTTTTGGCCCCAGCACTATAATTTGAACAATCTTGGTAGGGGTCCACTAGATGAAGCTTCATACCAAATATCAAAGACCTGGGCCTTGTGGTTTCAGAGAAGAAGATTTTTTAAGTTTTTGGTGAAAAAAATCTATTTTTGGCTCCTATGACCTCGATGTGCAACGGACCAGAACCATTTGAACAACTTTGAAAGGGGACCACCCAAGGATCATTCCTGTGAAGTTTGGTCAAAATCCGATCAGTGGTTTAGGAGGAGATGTCGTTTGAAGAAATTGTTTACGGACGGACGGACGCACGGACGCACGGACTGACGACGGACGACGGACGAAAAGTGATCCCAAAAGCTCACCTCGTCACTACGTGACGGTGAGCTAAAAATGCATCGTTTGAAATGTATTGATTCCATAATGTCTGAGATATGACTTCCGAATGTTTCTGGTATAACACGTACCATTTTAATTGCTTCTGTGCCCACGCTGTGAAGCTGAGACAGTTTTTCCAAGAGGAAATTAAGTTATTATTAATAATCATACTCCATTAATCTGTGGTATTATAGTGGGGTATCTTTGAACATTCTTTTCGATATAGATACAGAGATGTTCATATTAGCCAGTAGACCATAAAATTAGGAAATCTCAAGCAAGTCCTACTACATGAAAGAAAGAAATGAAAGCATATATCACGAAAGCACGCCCTTATAATTCTGACCCCTTGAACCCCATTTTTATATAGTAAAACAGGGGTTTGCAGGGGTAAACCTTATTTTTCTCATTTTTGCTCTAAAATATAGATTGTGGGTACTCGTAAGAAACGTCTCGATGAGGCGGTTCTAACGAGTACCCAAAATCTATATTTTGAGCCGAAATAAGAAAATTATTACAATTTTTCTTTCGAAAATTTTCGCTTTTGTGGCGGTAAACTTTACAATGTTTTTGAATAGGAGTGTTTTCGTAATGATGTAACTGAAAAAAAAAATCTCTGCCTTCGTCGGGACGTCGCACGGTCTACTGAGGCGGTTCTGCATGTAACGAGAACTCACAATCTATGTTTTGAACAAAACCAAGGAAATAATTTTATACCCTTATAATCCTAATTTTTCTCTATGTTAAGTTCGACCCCCGCCCACCGGGGCTTGAAGAAATATATGGGCTGCATGATGCTTCCACGCAGAGCTGAATCCGGCCCGCACACTATATAGTACTGGTAAACCGCTTAGAGGATCTAAGCATGTCCAGGAACAGCTGTGCGAGGCGGACCGTCCATGCTAATAATTCCTATTGGTATCATTGGGCGACAGGGCTTGAGATGTCATTTCATCTTAATGTCGGGTAAAAGTCCCACAAAATTGGAAGCAACGTCTCCAAAATGACCTTTACAGTGTTGACGGGGACGTTAAACCTCAAATCAAACAACAAAAAAATCTATGTTAAGTTAATCATTACGTGTACATGGCAGCCATCTGCGCAGGTATTTAACTTATGCAGGTTTTATTAACATCTCTTTAATTTGGTAATTCCATCGTAATATGCTTATCACCGTAATTCATTTACCAATCTCTCAGATATAATAATAATAATAATAATAATAATAATAATAATAATAATAATAATAATAATAATAATCGGGCCCGCCCATCGGGGCTTGAAGAATATATGGGCTGCACGATGCTTCCACGCACAGCTAAGTCCGACCCGCGCACGAGTACTGGTAAACCGCTTAGAGGATCTAAGCCTGCCCAGGCAAAGCGGTTAGAGTCGGACTGTCATTGCTTATAAGCCCTATTGGTTTCATTGGACAACAGGGCTGGAGATGTCATTTTATCTCAACGTCGGGTAAAAGTTCCACAAATTTGGAAGAAACGTCTCCAAAATGACCTTTACAGTCTTAACGGGAACGTTAAATCTCAAAACAAACAAACAAACCAAAATAATAATAATAATAATAATAATAATAATAATAATAATAATAATAATAATAATAATAACCATAATAATAAAACAACATTTCCTCCATAAGGATGGAGTGAGTGAGTGTTTGAGTTTTACGTCTCACCAACAGCTAAGGTCATACGGAGACGGGACCTCAGTTTAAAGACCGACCCGAAGCCTGGAGAAGCCCGGGATCGATCCTGCGATCCCGGTTTACAAGGCGAATAGCATATCACCTACTCCACGGAGGATTCTCCCTCCATAAGGAATTATAAAACATAAATTGATATGTAGTAACAAATTCATCAAACAAGCATTGAAATATTTATTCACATTTGACCGGCCCCGATAGCTCAGTTGGTAGAGTGTCCGCTTCGGGGAACGGGGGGTCACGGGTTCGATCCCGGGCCACGACATACCAAAGTCGTTAAAAATGGTACTACATGTAGCTGCTCCTAGCTTGGCACTCAGATTTATGGGGAAGAGCTAGGACTGGTCGACCCAGTGTCAGGATAATGTGACTGGGTGATGTATCATGTAATGTGTCTTGGACATGATACTTCAGTGCGGCAGCACTATAAAGTGAGCATTGAGCTCCCTGTGGCAACCAGACACCGTCGTGAGATGACTGAAAAATTGTTGAAAGCGACGTTAAACCCGAATTCACACACACACACACACACACACATTTATTCACATTTAAGTGAGTTCTCGACAGAAATAGGAAAGATAGTTTAAAAGTCCGATATTTTTTTCTATATAATTTGGATAATACAAGTGTGTCCATGTACATGGTTTTTGTGAGCGTGAAATTAACTTGTTGTGGTCATTAATTTATAACATTCCTGAAAATCGCAATTAATAAAGAGGAAAAATGGGAAATCACTGTGGTTTGTATATACTTTCCGTATTCTGCTTAACTTTCAATGCCTAGTGTCCCTTTTTGGGACGTTGGCAAACAGTGTAGACCCAGATCAGACGCCGCAAAACGCGGCGTCTGATCTGGGTCTACACTGTTTGCTCAAAGAGTACGCGTTTTTGTACAACTTACATTAAACAAAACAAACCTGATACACTTATAATTGAAAATGGACCACTCCAAAAGATTAAGGTGGAAGATTCCATTGTCATAGACGGGTTAATGAGATAGAGGATACTGGTTAGACGGTCATTTTTATTTACATCGTAAACAAAAAGTAAGTGAGCAAGATACTCATCACATATGCAACCAACTAAAAGGCCCTATGAGTTGTGCCTGTGCAAAAACGCAGTCTCACCAGAACCTTTACTACTTTCGGTGAAGCCGGCCTCAGTGGCTCAGTCGGATGCGCGTCTGACTGGTGATCAGGAGGACGCGGGTTCGACTCCCGCCGGGGTCGGCAACATTCTTTCGTGGAGATTGCTCATGAAATCTTTTGTACGGTCATTCTCTCCCTTCCGCTGATTCAAGAAGGGCAGTTGTCAGTTTCTGGCGAAAGAATGTGCACTGTACGGTTAACCGCTTACGTATAAGCCTGCCCAGGAAAGTGTTGATAGGTAAACTGGCCGGCTCAAAAATGACCAAAATAGTGTTGACTGGGCCGTTAAACTCCAATACAAACAAAACAAAACTTTCGGTGAAGTAAAAAAGATGTGAAGGCAATGATCAGGAATCGATACAATTAGCCCACAGCTCCCATCAGAGACACCAAAGAGAAAGAAACACGAACATGCTAATGGAAACACTAGTGGAAAGCTAGAAGGACAGTTACTTTCCCAAATTACGATAACATGCCTATTCAAATATATTGAAAATTTTACCTCCAAAAAAGAAAGTTTTCAGATAAAGATTCTGATATTTTTTTTATATTTCTGCTCAAAACATAGACATTGAGTGTGGGCGCCTCAATTGACTGCAAGATTGTAATTAGAAAAGTAATGTTTACCCCGCTGAGCCCAATTCTCGCTGTACAGTGTGGGTGGCAGGTGGTATTCATTAAAAGTGTCATCACGAAAACACGCCTATATCATTTTGACCCCCCCCCCCCCCTTGAACCACACTTTTATACAGTAAAACTGGGGTTTATAGGGGTAAACCTTATTTTTCTTATTTCTGCTCTAAAATATAAATCATGGGTACGCGTTAGAACCGCCTCGATGAGGCGGTTCTAACGAGTGCCCATAATTTATATTTTGAGCAGAAATGAGAAAACTATCACTTTTTTTCCTGAAAATTTTCGCTTTTGTGGCGGTAAACTTTACAAAGTACATGTATTTGTAGAGGCGCTTGACTGCGAGATTGTGATTAGAAAAGTAATGTTTATCCCTCCGAACCCAATTCTGGCTGTACATTGTGGGTGCCAGGTGGTGTTGACTTGACTGCGAGATTGTAATTAGAAAAGTAATGTTTACCCCTCCGAACCCAATTCTGGCTGTACATTGTGGGTGTCAGGTGGTGTTGACTTGACTGCGAGATTGTAATTAGAAAAGTAATGTTTACCCCTCCGAACCCAATTCTGGCTGTACATTGTGGGTGTCAGGTGGTGTTGACTTGACTGCGAGATTGTAATTAGAAAAGTAATGTTTACCCCTCCGAACCCAATTCTGGCTGTACATTGTGGGTGTCAGGTGGTGTTGACTTGACTGCGAGATTGTAATTAGAAAAGTAATGTTAAGCTCTCTGAACCCAATTCTGGCTGTACATTGTGGGTGTCAGGTGGGGTTGACTTAACTGCGAGATTGTAATTAGAAAAGTAATTTTAAGCTCTCTGAACCCAATTCTCGCTGTACATTGTGGGTGTCAGGTGATGTTGACTTGACTGCGAGATTGTAA
This sequence comes from Lucinisca nassula, assembly GCA_963580285.1. Lineage (NCBI taxonomy): Eukaryota > Metazoa > Mollusca > Bivalvia > Lucinida > Lucinidae > Lucinisca > Lucinisca nassula. The sequence continues at coordinate 102,034,582 of OY757023.1, read as the reverse complement.
TTAGAAAAGTAATGTTAAGCTCTCTGAACCCAATTCTCGCTGTACATTGTGGGTGTCAGGTGGTGTTGACTTGACTGCGAGATTGTAATTAGAAAAGTAATGTTAAGCTCTCTGAACCCAATTCTCGCTGTACATTGTGGGTGTCAGGTGGTGTTGACTTAACTGCGAGATTGTAATTAGAAAAGTAATGTTTAGCTCTCTGAACCCAATTCTCGCTGTACATTGTGGATGTCAGGTGGGTTCATTAATAGTGTGAAACACTTACTTGCAGTTGAGGATATTCCACGCCGATTAATGCCAACAAGAAGCACAGTGTAACTAAGGATAATGATTATCAGTGGAATAAGAAAGTTTACTACAAAATCATACATAAAATATGCCTGAAACAATATAAAATATGCTTTTATATTGTAAAACCGGGGTTTACAGAGGTAAACCTTATTTTTCTTATTTCTGCTCTAAAATATAGACTGTGGGTACTCGTTAGAACCGCCTCCATGAGGCGGTTCTAACGAGTGCTCACAATCTATATTTTGAGCAGAAATAAGAAAAATATCACAATTTTTCATCTTAAGATTGTCGTTTTTCGGCATGTATTTGTATAGGCGTGTTGTCGTTGTGACTTTACTAGAGAAGTAATGTTTACCCCTCTGAACCCAATTCTCGCTGTACATTGTGGGTGTTGTACATTGTAGGTGTCAGGTGGGTTTCATTAATAGTGTGAAACACTTACTTGCAGTTGAGGTTATTCCACGCTGATGAATGCCAACCAGAAGCACAGTGTAACTAACAATGATGATTATCAGTGGAATAAGAAAGTTAACCACAAAATCATACGTAAAATATGCCTGAAACAAAATCAAATATGACATTAACATACATACATGTACAATTGAATTTCATTACATGTTCGATAAAACGCCCGTGCGACATAGTGCATTTTTTCAAATCTTTAAAATGGCTACTTTTCTGCTGAAATCCGCGATGGCTTTCATATTTATACTGCAAACGAAGGAGCCGGCCTCGGTAGCTCAGTCGGATTCGCGTCTGACTGGTGATCAGGAGGACGCGGGTTCGATTCCTGCCGGAGTCGGCAACATTCTTTCGTGGAGATCAATCATGAAATCTTTTATACGGTCATTCTCTCCCTTCCGCTTATTCAAGAAGGACAGTTGCCAGTTTCTGGCAAAAGAATGTGCACTGTACTGGTTAACCGCTTACGGATAAGCCTATCAAGGAAGTGTGTAAAGATAAACTGATCGGATCAAAAATGATCTAAAATAGTGTTGAATGGGCCGTTAAACTCCAATACAAACAAACAAACTGGAAACATGGGTTGTTGGTGCTCGTTAGAACCGCTTCATTTCACGGACATGCTCACGTGATGTGTTGTCAAAACCATTTATGGTTTGAGCATACATTATAAAGCATTTTAAATCTCCACCTAAACACGAATGCAGAAACAGTAAAGAATATAAGAAACAATGTCTATTTTCATGGACCGGCCTCGATAGCTCATAGCTCATTCAACTGCGCATCTGATCGATTATAAAGAGGTCGCGGGTTCGATACCTGCCGGGTCGGCAGCATTCTTTCATGGGAACTGATAATGAAATCTGTTCTACTGTAATCCTCTCCCGACTCTCTGGTTGTCACGTTAACAAGTCCGTGTAATGTACCCCCCCCACACACACATACACACAGTAAACCTCACTGTACATAGAGACCACTGGGGTTTACCAGGTTCATTTTTTCTTTCTGCTCAAAGACATAGGATGTGGTACTCGTTAGAACTGCCTCATTTAGGCGGTTCTAACAAACACCCAGTGCCTATGGCCGCAGTGTTAATAAGAAAAAATATAACGGATTTCCATAAGAAAAGAAGCCATTTCGGTAATGTGAAACAATACACTGTGTCGTACGGGTGTGTTATCGTAGTGGTTTCTAGTACTGAGGAAAAGTATGATGAGGAAAACAGTCGGCTCGATACGACACAGATAGTGTTGATTGGGTCGTTCAACTACTAACAAACAACAATAATCTCGATTACACGAGACAAATTTGGCCCCCGCCCATTGTGGCTTGGGGAAATAGATTGGGCTGCATGATGCTTCCACGCAGAGCTGAACCCCCTCTTAGCCAGCCCAAGCAAAGTGTGTGTGTGTATGTGAGGGGTGGGAGGCGGGTGTCGGACTGTCTGCATTGTTTGTTGGGACGGTAGGTCTTGTAATGTCATTTAATCTCAAATGTCGGGTAAAAGTCCCACAAAATTGGAAGCAACGTCTCCAAAATGGCCTACATAGTGTTGGTGGGGTCGTAAAACCACAATTCAAACAAACACATCACGTAAACAAGTCCGTGAAATGAACACCCCCTTAAACCCCACTTTATATAGAGAAAACTGGGGTTTAAGGGGGTAAACATTATATTTCTTATTTCTGCTCCAAGACATAGGTTGTGGGTACTCGTTAGAACCGCCTCAATGAGGCGGTTCTAACGAGCACCCACAACCTATGTTTGAAGTATGAATAAGAAAAATATCAAGGATTTTCATCAGAAAAGTAGCCAGGTTGGAGATGTGAAAAAATGCACTATGTCGCACGGGTGTGTTATCGTAATGTGAGGCAAATTAAAGCTGTGACGGCGCTGATTAGTCGACTGTCTCTGAATGTAGGCTGGAAAAAAATCCTGGACGAGGACACGATCCTTAAATTTCTGTAATGTTAGCAACCAGTGCAGAGCCTCATCAGAACGCTGCGTCTGATCTGGCTCACACCGTTTGCCAAATTTAACAAATGATTCAAGTCCAGAGTCTACAAATAACACTCTTACACAACACTGATTTCATAGCGATAAGAATAGCGCGGCTATTTTCTATATAGAGGATCTTACATGAGTGGTAATGTATTATTGAATTTATTAAACGAGTTGAGGAAAAGGGATAAAATGCGAGGCTTTGCCGAGCATTTTATCCCTTTTCCTCGACGAGTTTAATAAATTCAATAATACATGAGCACGAATGCAAGATTCTATTTATCATATGACATTTAAAGTGCATTTCATTCACGATTGTTTACAAAAATGCCAATATTCCGCCATTATTAAACGAGACGTCGTTAAGGAGGTCGTACATGTAACGTTACGGAACGTAACTAGCTAATTTGCATATTTAATTCACTAGTGGATTATCGAAAATATTACATGACGTTATTACACTCTCAGGCGCGACATCATATGATAAAATATATATATTACCTGGATTCCGTACAAGTCAGTGATGGTCACGTGGACTTCAGCATTGAAAAGATACTGTGCTTTATATAATTTGGGTCGACTCATAAATAATCGACCCAAAGAAAGGCTCAGATCAGAATATTCTGTGCATATTATGAAGGTGTATCTTGAGTGGTCCTTGGTATAGACAAGATTGACTAGGCGGAGCTCTTCAGGTGTTGTCAATATATAGGCCTATGTAAAATTCACTGAGTCCAGTGCCATTCGCATACTTTCTGCAAGCGGACTAAATTCATATTCGCCACAACAGTTGAATTTACACAATATGGTGACTTGGTTTATCTTTTTGTCAATAGAACATTCCAAAGACAGGTGCAAACAATAGCTCCGCCCCGGCAATCATATCTGCAACTACTATACATGTAGCAGTTGTTATTATGCACTTGAAATCTTAATATTTTGGCTCAAACATTCAAAAGCTGATTCTGACCGCTTTATCTGATTAAGAATTCATCACGAAAACACACCTATATAATTTGACCCCCTTGAACCCCACTGTTATATAGTAAAACTGGGGTTTACAGGGGTAAACCTTATTTTTCTTATTTCTGCTCTAAAATATAGATTGTGGGTATTCGTTAGAACCGCCTCGATGAGGCGGCTCTAATGAGATCCAACAATCGATATTTTTAGCCGAAATAAGAAAAATATCATAATTTTTCATCTAAAAATTTCGATTGTTTGGAGGTAAAGTTTACAATGTATTTGTATAGGCGTGTTTTCGTAATGTGGATTTTACTGAAAAAAAGTTTAGATTAGTGGACCAGTTAGGGTTCCTAAATACAGTTATTTCATTTGAGGTACTGAACAAGATGTGCTTGTGAAACACTGATGCACCCGGACAGCGCATGTGAAATATGAAAACCCTATCACTAAGCAGTCGAAAGGTATGGCCAATGTTCAAATCTTAAAAAAAAGTCGGTCAAGGTCACAAGGTCAAAAATTATGGCCCCACTGAAAAGGTTTGTGACAAGGACTGTTCATGTGAAATATGAAAGCCCAATCACTTAGAATCGAAAGTTATGCCAAATGTTAAAGTTTCTAAAATGTGAGTCAAATGTCAAGGGCAAGGTCACAAGGTCAAAAATTATGATACCACTGGAAAGGTCTTGTGACATGAATGCATAAGTGAAATATGAAAGCCCGATCACTAGCCAATCAAAAGTTATGGTCAATGTTAAGATTTTTAAAAAGTAGGTCTAACGTCAGGGTCAAGGCAAAAATTATAGGATCGTTGGAAAGGTCTTGTCGCATAGAATGCACACGTGAAAATGAAAGCCATATCACTTACCAATTGAAAGTTATGGTAAATGTTAAAGTTTTTGAATAGTAGGTCAAACATCAAGGTCACAAGGTCAAACATTATGGTACCGTTGGAAAAATCTTGTGACATAGAATGCACATGTGAAATATGAAAGCCCTATCCCTTACCAATCGAAAGTTATGACCAATGTTAAAGTTTTTAAAAAGTAGGTCAAACGTCAAGTCCACAAGGTCAAACATTATGGTATCGTTAGAAAAATATTGTGACATAGAATGCACATGTTAAATATGAAAGCCCTATCCCTTACAAATCGAAAGTTATGGCCAATGTTAAAGTTTTTTTAAAAAGTAGGTCAAACGTTAAGGTCAAGGTCACGAGGACAAAAATTATGGTACCGCTGGAAAGGTCTTGTGACAAGGAATGCACATGTGATAAATGAAATCCATATCACTTACCAATGGAAAGATATGGCCAATGTTAAAGTTTTTTAAAAAGTAGGACAAACTAAAATGTCAAGGTTACAAGGTAAAAAATTATGGTACTGTTGGAAAAGACTTGTAACATACAATGCACATATAAAATATGAAAGCCCTATCATTTACCAATCGAAAGTTATGGCCAATGTTAAAGTTTTTAAAAAGTAGATCAAACGTCAAGGTCAATGTCACGGGGACAAAAATTATGGTACCATCGGAAAGGTCTTGTGACAAGGAATGCACATGTGAAATATGAAAGCCATATCAGTTACCATTTAAAAGTTATGTCCAATGTCAAGGTTTTTGTGGATAAACAGACAAACATACGGACAGACCAAAAAATTATATGCTCCCCGAATCTTTGATTCTGAGGCATTAAAATCATATTTGCCAATAATAACCCCAACAGATTTCTAATCAGATGGTAGTCCTTGTAGATGTAAGCATACTCGTATAAAAGCAAAACATTTTTATTCGAAAGTCACTGTTTTGGTAATTTATTACATTTTTCATTGGTTTTGCAAAAGAAACAATGATATCAGAATCCACAGAACCACAATTTGTAAAACACTATCATAGAATCGTGGCTCAAGGTTGTCTGTAACAAAGGAATTAAAGTAAAATACCTAAATAGTACTGAAAGTTCATGATTCCCAAAACTTGAGAGGACAAAGAAGTCAAATCATCTCATCTGGTACTATTTTTAAATTCTGTGTATGGTAGCCAAACATGACCAGTTCTACCAAATTGGCAACAAGCTCATTGATTGGCGAGATGGTGAAGTCTCTCGCATTTAGCTTTTAAAATGATTGGCCTTCTTCAGTGCTTTTGTCCATATTAAACTAAATTAGTGCTTTATTTGAATTCATTCATACATTTATAACAATCTATGCAATCACTGCACAAAGGTTTCACTGTGTTAGTCATTGTGCTTACATGATGGGTGCTTTTATGTTGATATTAAATCAAAAACAAAAAATTAAAATTAAAAAAAACAAAAAAAAACAAAAAAAACAGTTTATCCCCAGATTTGAACTGAAGGACTGAAAGAAGCCTGTTCAGCACCATTAACTTTGTCTAAAAGGCTTCTGATCTCTTTCCATAACTGCACTGGTATATAAATGACTTGTTACATTGGTTCACATGTTCACATGAGCCGATATAATCAAACAGCTGATTTTTGGACAGGTGAAGTACACAACAAAATAATGTTTAAATTTATCTAACCCAATGAATATTCTGTTGTGCCACCTTTTTACCAATGTGTAGGCTGGTCAAAACTCATAAAAGTTCAATGCGTTTACTAAGTTTTGAAGTAAAACGTTTCCATCACGAAAACACGCCTATATACTTTTGACCCCCTTGAACCCCACTTTTATATAGCAAAACTGGGGTTTACAGGGGTAAACCTTATTTTTTTTTATTTCTGCTCTAAAATATAGGTTGTGGGTACTCGTAAGAACCGCCTCGATGAGGCGGTTCTAACGAGTACCCAAAATCTATATTTTAAGCAGAAATAATAAAAAATATTGCAATATTTCATCTGAAATTTTTCATTTTTTGGAGGTAAAATTTGCAATTTATTTGTATAGGCGTGTTTCCGTTATGCAAAATGCTTCTTTCTTTTAACTTGTTTACTATTGCTGGGTCCGAACAACACAAACCGGACAATGTTACGCGTATAAAAACTAGTTCGGAAATGAAGGCAGATGCTATTCATAAATTAACGTGTGTGTGTGTGTGTGTGTGTGTGTGTGTGTGTGTGTGTGTGTGTGTGTGTGAATTCGGGTTTAACGTCGCTTTCAACAATTTTTCAGTCATATCACGACGGTGTCTGGTTGCGACAGGGAGCTCAATGCTCACGTTTATAGTGCTGCCTCACTGAAGTATCATGTCCCAGACACATTACATGATAACACACCAAGTCACATTATCCTGACACTGGAACGACCATTCCTAGCTCTACCCCGTAAATCTGAGTGCCAAGCGAGGAGCAGCTAGTACCATTTTTAACGACTTTGGTATGTCGCGGCCCGGGATCGAACCCGAGACCTCCCGTTACCCGGAGCGGACACTCTACCAACTGAGCTATCGGGGCCGGTCATAAATTAACGTACAAATTATGTTGGAAAGTACGTGACAGTTTCAAATATGAATATCACTATTTTAATTAAAAACAATAGTGAATTACTGTTATGTTTGCAAAATTTGTTCCAAGACGTATGAAATAGAGGATATTTGCTTTTTTCAGTGTAAGATCGAATTTTATTTCATCGAATGAACACCAAAACTGTTATTTTCACGAGTGGCGTAGCCACGAGTGAAAATAGCAGTTTTGGTGTTCATGAGTGAAATAAAATTTGATCTTGCACTGAAAAAATCAATTTTTCTGTTTCTTACATGCTTCAAAAGGCAATATTTAGCGTAATATTCACCTCATAATCACTTAGATAAGATAAGCCTTTGATGTGCACTATGGTCTGAAGGAAATGTTTATTAGAGATCATTAGACAGGCCACCCCTTTTATATAAGGAAAAAAATGTGTCGCTCACATTCGGAGAAAATTATCTTTGTTCCTGTTCGTTTCGCGTCAATTTAGTGGTGTCCATCGTGTTTAGTGGGTATACTATTGGGTGTAAACTGAAAGTTTGCACCTGAGAAATGGCCTGGGATGGTATTATTATGAATGATTAATGAAATAATTGAGAGAGTAGTTTTCCAAAGAAGTTGCTGGCAAGTCTAACGTCGCGCGACAAAAGACGTGACGTCAGCGTCAAAAATGACGTCAGTAACGTCCCCGTCACACATGAACGGGCTATGCGTCAATTAGAACACATTTCAGTATTGTTCAGTTATCTGACAAAGATAAATTGAAATTAGAGTTAGATTTGAAGAAAAAAGTAGTCCCAAACAGTGAAAAATAAAAAATCGTATTTTCACTGTTTGAAACAGTGAAAATATCGATTTATATTTCACTGATAAATCTCTATCATTCATTGAAAAGCATGTAAGAATACCTTATGGCTTGACAAGAGGTAAATGTCATCAATTTGACACCTATAATAATTATAAGTGATGACAGGATTCCAAGATGGGGGCGATGTGATTATGCTATATGCAGGAGAAGGCTACATCGCTGAATTTTCAAGGTATATACACTGATTACGGGTAAAATATAAACTGTGGAAGGCATATTTGATGAAATTTGAGCATTTCAGATTTATCGCAAAAAATAGGTCAGAAGGATTTTCTGGTTCTCAAATCGGGTAGGTTTTTTTGGAATAAGGATGTACCTAAGTCGCTAGTATTTGATGTGAACTAGTGATCTGCAGCTGTTTTAGGAACTTTTAAAAAGTATAGAAAGCGGTTTAATTTTTTCCTTGTAAAAGGGAAAATTATAGAATTGCATTTATTTTCAAAAGCACAGAGATCTTGCTAATAATGCTAAAAAAGAAGGTTTGGAGGTACCACCGGTTATTACAGCAAGTACTTGCAGTACCAGTGGTACCTCCAAACCTTCTTTTTCTGCGACAGGCATTTTAAAAGGAAATCTTGATCATATTTTTTGAAAAAATAACAAGAATAGCTGTCAACAATTTTTTTTCTTTTGCAAATGTTTTGAGGAACCTTAAGCTGCAGTACGAATTTTGCTGACTGGCCGGTTTTGACATCATGAAAGGTCTCCGTTTAATAAAGACCCCAATAAACCTCGTTTTATACATGTATAAGGAAAGTATGTGTGTGTGTGAATTCGGGTTTAACGTCGCTTTCAACAATTTTTCAGTCATATCACGACGGTGTCTGGTTGCGACAGGGAGCTCAATGCTCACGTTTATAGTGCTGCCTCACTGAAGTATCATGTCCCAGACACATTTATAGGATATTGGCTTTATATTGTGAAATATTCGGCACGAGTTCATATGGCGAAGGACGCACGAGCTTGCGAGTGCGTCTTCGCCATATGAACGTGTTGTGAAATATATTGTGAAATATTCGGCACGAGTTCATATGGCGAAGGACGCACGAGCTTGCGAGTGCGTCTTCGCCATATGAACGTGTGCCGAATATTTCACACTATAAAGTCAATAACCTTTTTATTATATACCCAAAACTTGAACTGTCTACAAGAATTCAGCATTGCCTGGTATAGAAATCTGATCGTAAAATCAGATTATATATATTTAAGTGGTTTGAAATGGAAAACAATGAAGGTCGTTAAGTGTCTCCCTACACGTTGAAAACCACGCCCAATGGTGCCAAAGCGAATACGACGTTAACGTTTGTGGATGTGACGTCATTAAAACATTGACGTTTCCCAAAGCAGGACGCCATTTTTTCCGAAGCGTCGGTTATATTTCTTTCGAAATACTCCTGATTTCTTAGAAGAAAGTATTGAAAATTTAAACAGATTGCAGGTAGGTCATATTGGACAGCATAAAATGCGCTTTATGCACTTTGTCAGAACCTATATTTGTTTTGTTTTGCGTTCTTTCTGTCGATGCGTACGGCAAAATGGCTGCCGATGTTTCATCTTGAATTACATAGATTTGAAAGTAGTCCTGTTATGCACGAGACTGCTTATCTCCGGGCAATATCGACTTGACTACGGGCAATATATACATATTATTACTACAGTAACTTGATCTGACGCATTGTATCACGTCGAGTGGATGTTTCCAGATCAGCGTATCACACGAGACGCGCAGCGTCGAGTGTGATGCATAAGATCTGGAAACATCCAAGAGACGTGATACTGTGCGACAGATCAAGTTATTTTAGTGATAATACGTTTATTATATACCTTTTTTCGCTTTTAATAAAGTCTTTTGTCAACGTAAATTGGCGGGAAACTTTGACGTTACATTCTGTGTGTAAGTGACGTCATCATTTCGAACGTTTGGTTCCGCGTTATCGATGGCTGTTTTCTAACGTCGCAACAAATGCCGGGACTCAGGGTTTGCAGGAGTGTGATACGGAATCGGAAAACGCGAGTGCGTGATACGGGATTCTGTATTTTTGTGTCGGAAAACTGATAGTAGACAGCAGTATTTCTTGTAGGTATATAATAAGGAAAAATATTTAAGAAATAGATCAGCTCTAGCTGTGATTTGTTGTGTAATAAATCACAGTTTGGAGGTCAGTTGTAAAGTAGACAAATCACAAGCGCGTAGCGCGCGTGATTTGTCTACTTACAACTGACCGACAAACTGTGATTTATTACCCAACAAATCACTGGCTAGAGCTGATCTATTTCGATTCTAACAGGCTGAAAATCGGCAATAATGTTGTTGTTCCCTTCAAAATCTCACAACTTTTCGCCATTGTTAGAAGAAATCCCGCTAAAATTGTCGACTGAAACACATGCATTTATATCCTTTTCTAACGTTTTCGATGCGAGAAAATGACGTTACACCGTCTAACGTCAAGGAAATCGACTAGTGACGTAATAAATTTGGAGTTTTTAATGGCGTCACCTATCACGCTCTTCTGAGGTGTGATTTGTTGCATAATAATTCACAGTTCCTTTCCATTGCCTATATAGGCGCGCTGTGTTAGAATGACCGGTAACTTCTGTAGAAAGTAAACGGGACATTTTCTGGGTATATAATAATACATGATACCACACCCAGTCACATTATCCTGACACTGGATCGACCAGTCCTAGCTCTTCTCCGTAAATCTGAGTGCAAAGCGAGGAGCAGCTAGTATCATTTTTAACGACTTTGGTATGTCGCGGCCCGGGGTCGAACCCCAGACCTCCCGTTCCCCGGAGTGGACACTCCGGGGAACGGGAGGTCTGGGGTTCGACCCCGGGCCGCGACATAAATTTGTATGAACAAGAGTATATTTGTTTTCTTTATTCTTTCTCAAAATCCTAGATTGCGGGAACTCGTTAGAACCGCTTTAATTAGGCGATTCTAACGAGCACCCGCAATCTGTTATTGCAGCAGAAAAAGTCAATAGTTACATATTTTAACAAGAAACAAATGGCAAATTGAACAATATGAAATAATGCATTCTGCAAATTGGTGTTCTTTCTTTATAGCTATTACCTGCCACCAAAACAGCGCATCTTCTTTGAAGTAAATGTCACAGCTTCCATAGCGGATCTTGTGGACAACAGTGATAGGAATGCTGCAGAGAAGTCCTAGAACCCAGCATGAGATAAGTATGCTAAACTTTAATAATAACTGTCCTGCAAACAACAATCATATTTATATTATATATATGTCACGTGACTTTCCCATACAAAACTCCGGCCTGAGGGTATCGCCCTGCGAGAATATTCGACTATCACATGCGCGAATTAGCTGCGCGTACAGTTCGGTTCTCCAGGAAAGCTCGGAGAGGGGGGGGGGGGGGGTGGGGGGGGGGGTGTGTGGAAATAATCTAAACCCAAAATTGAAACAAAGTCGAGAAATTTGGGTACCAAAATGTTTCTTTTGATTTAAGTAAGAAAACGCACACCCACGATTTAGGGTAAAATTCAGAAATAACGAAGTTATCGACGTTTGAACTTCTGAATTCCTGTTTCACCAGCTAACGCCGCTTATGTATAAAACCGACGTTATAAGATAAGTTGGAACCTCATTACGTCAAAAATCGAGTGTTAGCTGTCCTGTATTATAATGTTATGAATCAAGTAATTTCGTATTGGCCCAGTTACAGGTCCGAGGTCTGCTGCATTGGCCCGAGGCCGAAGGCCGAGGGCTAATGCAGCTGACCGAGGAGCTGTAACTGGTCGGCTTCGGGCCAATGCAGCTGACCGAGGACCTGTAACTGGGTCAATGAAAAATGACTTGGTTAATGACAATTTTATTAATTGACTCAATTAAAAACCGCTGTTGACCTCAATTAATATTGGTTGACCTGGTGTTAATACGGATGACCTCCGATCAATACAAGATAGTCAATTAATAATTTTCATTAAAACCCTCTACAATATTTATTAGTTTCGTTCGGTATAATAAAATAAATATTACATTCCTGAGAGGGTGATTGTGAAATTTCACCCTTCGGAATATGAATATCAACCTCGGCTGAGCCTCGGTTAAACAGAAATGATAATCATTTTTGTGGAATCTATCGATCGATTAATCGATTGTACGATTAATCGTGTCAGCATCGATTGTTTGTCAGTGCTGATGTCCATGTGACTACCATTGATTTGTAGAAAATCCAGGTAATGGCTATTTTTAGAAAATAGCTGTACAATTCTTATCGGTGTGAGGTCATAATGTTGCGAAAAAGGTTATCTATAGAATCTGGACTAGCGTAAGGTGTCGAGTATGACAGCGAAGACCCAGATCAGACACCACAGAACACGAAGTCTGATCAGGGTCTACACTGTTTCCTTACAGTAGCCGAAACAGGACATTTTTTCCAACCTTCGACCCACCAGGGCTGTCAGTGCTTTAATTTTCGATGTTAACAAGTCCATGTATTGAACACCACTGTAGATCCCACTCTAATACATAAGTATGATACTTAGAGCAATAAATTGCAGTCTGTTCTGATGAGCACCCACAATCAATATTTCGATCAGAAATAATAACAAATTCCGAAATGTTCTGTGGCGAAACGGCCCGTGAAATGAGCTTCAGATTTTATGTCATCTAAAGTTAATATATATTGTAGAAGCATTGTTCTCCTTGGCACAGAATAGTCCACGACATCGAATTAATGTGCGAGAACCGTCAGGGTCCATATGAGTGAGTACAATACATGCACTATTGATGGATATTTTAGGGTTTGTTTTTATTTCTCAGTTTTATCCTTAACATGTATGGTGTGTGTACTCATTAGAATCGCCTCAATGAGGCGATTCTAATGTGTTTACACAACATCCATTTATCTTAAAAACATAGAAAACATGTACATGTACATGAACTGTCCCCGTTTTGCCTCTTGACAAGGAGGTATGATGAACCCCAAATAGCTCGAAGTACCCCTAAGTAGAAAAATATTTCATGGTCCTAAAGGTTTTCGAGCCAGCGAAGTTCGACTGTATATCTATGCGATGTTATTAAAAAATAAAGGTATGTTGTGTGCACACCATTAGGTTCGCCTCTTTAGAAGCCTCTGTGGTGTAATGGTTAAGCTACTCGCCTCATAAACCTGGAGTCGTTGGTTCGTTTCCGGGCTTCTCCAGACTTTTTGATATGAGTGTTTAAATAGAGTTCCATTAGTTGTTGGTGGGACCTAAAACTAAACAAATAAAGGAATCGCCTCATCGAGACCAGCAAAATTTGTTCTAGACAGGGGTAGTTCGAGCCACTGAGAGTTACCAGCATGTAGCGGGTGATGTCACAACATCTTTTCTGATAAGCGCTATTAAGAACCCAAAAAAGAAGTGGTATAATAGGTTAAGAAAGCTTGCACCCCCACGCCCCGCCCATCGGAGCCTGGATAAATAGACTGGGCTGTCTGGTGCTACCGCACAGGGCTGAAACTGACCGAGCTTGAATACTGTTAAACCGCTTAGGTCTAAGCCTGCCCTGAAAACGTGCAGCGAGTCAGACCGCTCATTGAACCCAAGTGACTTCTTCGGGCGGGCTTAAGATGTCATTTCATCTCAATGTCGGGTGAAAATCCGACAAAGTCGGAAGCAACGTCTCCAAATTGACCTTGACAGTGTTGACCGGAACGTAAAACCGCAACACAAACAAACAAATTGGGACCCACCTCATTTACTCCAAGAAACAAATGTTGTGGATATTTTTTACAATTTTCATTTTTAAAAAATCTCCATTAACCCCTTCCATCTTAGGCTTAGGGGTCGTTCCTTTGAAAAGTGTCGTTGTAGCGAGTTTGGTCGTTATAAATTAAATGTCGGATTTCGAACACACGCCTATACAAACGTATTGGAAACTTCAACGCCGAAAAAAAAAACACACGAAACTTTTACGGTGAAAAATTGTGATATTTTTCTTATTTCTGCTCTAAAATATAGATTCTGGGTACTGTACTTGTAAGAACCGCTTCTGTTCAAAATATAAATTGTGGGTGCTCGTTAGAACCGCCTCATCGAGGCGGTTCTAATGAGCACCCACAATCTACATTTAAGAGCAGAAATAAGAAAAATAAGGTTTACCCCTGTAAACCCCAGTTTTACTATATAAAAGTGGGGTTCAAGAGGTCAAAATCATACAGGCGTGTTTTCGTGATGGTATAAAGATGGCTAACTGTACCTTTCTGAAATCTTCTCATGGGATTCGTAACTACTTGAGCCCTGTCTATACTCATGGCTGCAAGTATGAAGTTAGATGTCACCAGTGCCACGTGACCTAACAGTCTTTGTGATCTACACAAGTGGACTGCAGCGTTAGGGTATGGTAGGTACATTGAGTCAATCGAGCGTTCTAATGTTCTCGGTAGCACGTCTAACAGACCCGTGGCTAGATCTGAAAAAAGCAAAAAAAAAAAAAAAAAAAAAAAACAACATGATATTTGAGGCATCAAACGATAAATCCTACAATAAGACCATGCTCAGAGTATGGCAATAATTCTGGTATTCTTTAACGGATTAAGGATTCTGTTGAAGATTCCTGTGATCAGCTAAGACTCAGATCAGACTGCGCGGAACCGCGGGTTGACCTGAATCTTCGTCGGTCGTACATGTGCTGCCATACGAGGTCGGGTCACAGCGGCTTCTAATCAACTTGCATATGTAACGCGACGTCTGATTGGATAAGCTCAGAAATTAGCAACAGTATATTCCTTGACGCAAAAAAACGTCGCTTCGGGTATGCTATTATACTCAGATTTCCAGAAAGACCAGTTTTTAAAACACAAAACATTTAATTTTATTAAGATACTCCGTGTTTTAAGTAAGTTATTCAATATTATATGAAAGTAACCTTTTTTGACGTCGATTTCGAGAATTATGACGTTAAAGTGAAATATAGTATTTGGATTAAAAACAGGGGTAACAACCTACGTCATAGCAGAGATGTAGTACCCATTTCAGATGCGGCCATATTGGTGTAAATAGGGTAAATAAAATGCTTTAAACTAGATTTGTACATTAATAGTCTTTAGAAAACATACTCCAGCTGGTAATGAACAATATTTGGATCCCATCAGTGAGCTAATTCCACCTAGAAACATTGAAAATGCTTCGATAGCTTCGCCACAAGATTTGATTCGGCGCTCTAAGCAATGATAGTTCCGACACCATTGCCAAATCAGCTTGTGTCGAATTATTTAAACAAAAGGCCACATTTCTTGAACAGAGTTCAGTATGTTTGATTCTTTTATGACCTAATACACCGACTGCGCCTACTTGTTGTGACAAATGCCTTTTGTGTAGTAAACGCCGGCAAACCTAAGAATGGTTATGATGTCACTGCTCTGACGTAGGTTGTTCCCCCTGAAAAAGTGTTGAAAATACTAAAAACTGGCTTCAAACCATGTACAGGAAATAACAGCTCCAACCCTCGACGGCGAAATCAAATGCACGTTTTTGTTTTTGCATGTGATTTTGCGGTTGCTTTGGTGACTGCAAAATAATAGCAATATGCAAAAACACAGAGGGTAGTGTCACGTGACTGGTAATTAAGCACGTGAAAAGGATGTCTTCATGGTTTTAAATATTTTTCGGCAAAGCATAAAACCATACTTGAAAATGAAAGATTATTTGAAAAATGCTCTAGTAGCCACTTTTTCACTTTTACACCGTTTCCTGACACTGGCCTAGGACTGGCCGAATCACCCTTTTCCTATGTCGCGGCTCGTATATTTAAGAAATTAATTTTATTTTTCTGCTGTTCATGAATATATGATTGCAGTGGGCCGCCTGGAAAGTAGAAGGGATTCATGTAAACTTTGCTAGCGATCCGCTGTCGCTCATACTTTCATGAAAGCAGAAAATGTTTGGTTTAAACAGTATTTATTTGCCAAGAATAATGTACATGTACAGTCAATTACAACAGCAACTAACAGGATCTGACAGTAAGCTTTTGCTTATATCAAAGTCATCTCCTGTAAAAAGTTCATTTCATATATTTACATCACTGGCCGAAAAATGCTTCTGGGGCAAAGTTTTAAAGCTGAAAAAAAAAAACAAACATTTACACGCTGTTTTTCTACAAAGAGCGGAACAGCGCTGACGTCGCCAACAGCCATTCAGATCGTACAGAAACATTATTTAGACTGACGTCACTTGACGCCACTGAAAATCACGTGACTCGATGCGTTCTCGGAAGTATGAACTACATTGTTTTCTAAAGGCTTACATTAGGCTTTACACTGGAAGTGTAAATATTATCCGATTTACTGTCGGAAGCCCGACGCCATCGCGTAACGTCGCTTTTCATTGGGCGGCATTTGGTTTTACGCGGCTCACAGCGCTTGCCGTTTTGTACAAACATATTACAGTTTTAACAAACCAATTGAATAAGTGCAATAGAATGGGGACAACTATGTTGCAATATTGTCATATGGGGACTAAATCATCGGTTTTATTACATTTTACTGGCGCGTCGCCGTATCACGAAATTTTCGACCGTAAAACCTCCGATATACCATCCCAAATGAAAACTTTCAGTACAGTTATCCCCTAAAACATCGCCATTGTGACCAGCGCAGATTCTCAATAGGCAGCTGTGCAATCCTATCAGATGGCTGTGAAAGACCGTATCCGGCACTGAGAGCTCTACCTAGAATTATGAACTATCCAAGGCTGGTAACCCTGGGATTTAATATGGTCGGAGCCGCAAGTTAGGTCATTAGAATTGCTTCATTGGGGCGATCATTAAAGTATAATATAAGAATCTTATAAGTGTTTCTGTTGATTTGTTTGTTTGTTTGATTTGACGTTTAACGTCCACGTCAACACTGTAAAGGTCATTTTTGAGACGTTGCTTCCAATTTTTGTGGGACTTTTACCCGACATTGAGATGAAATGACATCTCAAGCCCTGTCGCCCAATGCAACCGATAGGGTTTATAAGCATGGACGGTCAGACTCGCACCGTTTTGCCTGGGCAAGCTTAGATCCACAAAGCGGTTCACCAGTACTCGTGTGCGGTCAGTTTCAGCTCTGCGTGGAAGCATCATACATAATTCGAATTATGGACATACATAGTTCGATTAATGGATATCCATTATTCCTCTGATTTATGGATATCCATAAACCGTTAAGAAGGCCTTAGCCTGTCCAAACAAAGTCGTGCGCGTCAATAGGCGACCGGGATTGCGATGTGTGTGTGTTTTTTTTTGTATTTGAGTTTAACGGCCCAGTCAACGCTAATTTAGGTCATTTTTGGGCCGGTCAGTTTACCTATCCACATTTTTTTCTGGTCAGGCTTATACGTAAGTAGATAACCAGTACAGTGCACATTCTTTCGCCAGAAACTGACAACTGCCCTTCTTGAATTAGCGAAAGGGAGAGAATGTCCGTAGAAAATATTTCATGATCAATCTCCACGAAAGAATGTTACCGACACTGGCAGGTATCGAACCCGCGTCCCGCTGATCGCCAATCAGACGCGCATCCGACTGAGCTACCGAAGGCCGGCGGGATTGAGATGTCATTCATCTCAATGAAGGCTTAATGCCCAACATAATTGGATGCAACGTCTCCAAAATGACCTGTATAGTAATAAAGGGGACGTTAAACCTCAAATCAAAAAAAAAAAAAAAAAAAAAAATATCTCTCCTACACCGTAGGCCACCACTAAGCCTACCCTACATTACCTCCACCTCCATCCCGGCTTTTATTACACACCCAAATCGTAAACAAGACGCCAATAGTTGATTTTTTTTTTTTTTTTTTGCAAAGGGAGCAGTCATTATTTATTAGGTTTATTTGCAGAGTTGAATTATGGATATCCATAAATCGATTTATGGATATCCATAAATCAGGCGAATAAGGGATATCCATGATTCGAATTAAGGATATCCATAATTCTATTTATGGATATCCATAATTCGATCTGAATTAATGATATCTATTAATCGATTTATGGATATCCATTATCGATTTATGGATATCCATAATTTGATTTATGGATATCCATAAATCAGCCGAATGATGGATATCCATAATTCGATTTATGGATATCAATTAATCGAATAATGGATATCCATTATTTGATTTATGGATATCATTAATTCAGTAAAATTTATGGATATCCATAATTCGAAATATGGATATCCATAATTCGAATTATGGATATTCATAAATAATTATGGATATCCATTAATAATAATGGATATCCATCATTCGATTTATGGATATCCATTATTCGATTTATGGATATCCATAAATAATTATGGATATCTATAAATACGGATTAAATAGTAAAACGGCGACCCATGCATGTGGACCCCAATCTGGAACAAACAGTGAGCGAGTTTTAGTTTTACGTCCCACCAACAGCTAAGGTCATACGGAGACGGGACCTCGGTTGAAAGACTCATCCGAAAGTCTGGAGAAGCTGGAACAAACAGTTATGGTCCCAAAGGTTTTCGGGCCATCGGAGTTCGAATGTGTCATACTACAATACCAAATGTATATTTTCTCAGGGTATGTGTTAATTGTTTGAAAGTGTTGACTATTGCTCCGGGGTCGACAATAAATCTCGATTTACCTTCCGGGCAACGTATTAAATTTTGTAACAGATTTTGTAATTCGTTAAATATGACAAAAGGTATCTCAGTTCATGTCATTATGTCATTGGCCATTTCATATTATGGAACTCGCTGATGGCATTTGCGAATTTTATAAATTTTAGATGATTTTGTTTGTTTGTTTGATTTGAGGTTTAACGTCCCCGTCAACACTCTAAAGGTCATTTTGGAGACGTTGCTTCCAATTTTGTGGGACTTTTACCCAACAATGAGATGAAATGACATCTCAAGCCCTGTCGCCCATTGAAACCAATAGGGTTTATTAGCATGGACGGTCTGCCTCGCACCGCGGTTCCTGGACAGGCTTAGATCCTCTAAGCGGTTTACCAGTACTAGTGTGCGGGCCGGATTCAGCTCTGCGTGGAAGCATCATGCAGCCCATGTATTTCTTCAAGCCCCTATTGGCAAATTTTAGATGAAATTGTCATTCAAACTACATGTAGACTCTACCCCGCCCCTCGATCCCCTATGTTGAAGAACTACACATCAAGGAATTTCAACCCAACAGCCGCTTCGGACAAAACAAATTACCGATTACAGGTGTTTGAGAGCTGTTTTATTATTGTAATACATGTATTTTATATCAAAGGGTAATACCGAGGATCCTTAAAAAAGTTTTCACATCTGTAGTGTTATCGTATGTATTTCTGATAACGCTTCATTGCACTTGAAGAGCCTTTCAAATAGCTTCCGACAACAGTTTATTTCGTGTAAATTTACATGGTAAAATGGAAAGAAAGGCTTTAATTCGCAGCTGCCGTGTTAAGCTTGACATATGTTCAAGTCAGATATTTGATGAATTGTGTGGCATATATGAACCTCTTGCCATTTCAATGCGCACAGTTTATTTGTTGATCAAAGCTTTTAAACCGGATAAATCATCGGTCATTGATGATTCCCGTGTTGGTAGACCCATGACCTACATCACCAAGACCACCATCGCTGCTGTAAAGGCAGTGGTCGAAGAAGATGCGCGACTGTCAGTGAAAGAGTTAGATAAATGCATTGGCATATCAGAAGGCAGCGAGCATACCATCTGACAAAGAACTTGGACTTGAGAAAGATTTGCGCTAGGTGGGTGCCCCATTTGCTCAATGAGAAGCAAAAGAAGCAACGCCTTATATGCGCCGAACATTTCTTGGTTTGCAAAAAAGAACCATTAGCGCCAAGAAGATTGTATAGAATCTTCAATTCTAGTGGGCCAGTGGTTCAAGTGGCTTGTCCTTCAAGTCATACAGTCACTGGGAGAATCTATAAGAACGCTGTACTAAAGAAAGTCAAGGCATTCTACAATAAGAAGCGTCCAAGCAAAGGTTGGTCAGAAGTGCACCTGATCCATGACAATGCCGCCTCTCACAAGTCTGAGGATGTGAGGTCGTATTTGGCTGCTGAAGAGATCGAGGTTGTAAATCTTCCTCTCTATTCTCCTGATACTTGAGACTTTGCATGTTTCCAAGGCTCAAGAAAATGCTTTCTGAAAACAAAAATAAGTCAAGAACTGCACTTGGCAGAGCGATTTAACAATGCCGCCAACATGTACCCAAAGAAGACTACTAAACAGCTTTAAGAAATTGAATCCGGAGGTTTCGGCAGAGGGGGTACTTTGAGGGCCAGCAATAGGGAAAATATTAAATGGAGCATTTAGGAAATAAAACCCCGTTGACAAACTTTTTGAAGGACCCTCGTACTTTGAAAACAAGGACATTTGCTCGTTTCCACGAATTAGGCCTCACGTTGTAGAAAAAAAAGAAAACAAAATGCTTTAAGCAAACATTCCACATCCTGATCAGACTCCACAGAACGCGGCGTCTGATCTTGGTCTACACCATTCGCCAATGCCTTTTTTGTGACGCTAGGGAGAATTATATGTACGCAAAGGAGCCGACCTCGGTAGCTCAGTCGGATGCGCGTCTGACTGGTGACCAGATCGATACTTGCCGAGGTCGACAACCTTTGTTCGTGGAGATTAATCATGAAATCTTGTCTATGGTCATTCACTCCCTTCCGCTGATTCAAGAAAGGCAGTTGTCAGTTTCTGGCGAAAGAATGTGCACTGTACTGGTTAACAACTTACGGATAAGCCTGCCCTGGAAAAGTGTGGAAAGGTAGTCTGACCGGCTAAAATGACCTAAATAGTGTTGACTGGGCCGTTAAACTCCAATTCAAACAAACAAAAACACGTAAAGGACAATACTATTTTGCCTGTCTCATCACGAAAACACGCCTATATAATATTGACCCCATTGAACCCCACTTTTATATAGTAAAACTGGGGTTTACAGGGGTAAACCTTATTTTTCTTATTTCTGCTCTAAAATATAGATTGTGGGTACTCGTTAGAACCGCCTCATCGAGGCGGTTCTAACGAGTACCCACAATCTATATTTTGAGTAGAAATAAGAAAAATATCACAATTTTTCATCTTAAAATTTTCATTATTTCGGTGATAAAGATTACAATGTATTTGTATAGGCGTGTTTTCGTAATGTTACCAGCGATTGCCAGGTTCAGCAGATAGCAGTACAGTCGAGTTACTCTCTTCCGTCTACCAATAAGGCAGATCACAATGACATTCAGAATAAGAATCGCTGCTGTGATCACTGAAGACAGGTAGATGGCCACTTTGCCGTAGTGTTTTCTCTGAAAAAAAAAGAAAGAAATAAAATGAGCCAACGCACGACAAAACCTACATAATGACGTGTGACCGTCAAATACCCGGATCAGTCTGCTCATTTACTCACTAAGACCATCACTAAAACACGCCTATATAATTTTGCCCCCCATTGAACCCCACTTTTATATAGAAAAACGGGGGTTTACAAGGGTAAACCTTATTTTTCTTATTTCTGCTCTAAAATATGGATTGTGGGTACTCTTTAGTGCCGCCTCGACTAAAATATATATTGTGGGTACTCGTTAGAGCCGCCTCGATGAAGCGGCCTAACGGGTATCCACAATCTATATTTTGAGCAGAAATAAGAAAACATATAACGATTTTTCTTCTTAAAAAATTCTTTTTTTTTCTTTTTTCGCCGGAAGGTTTATAATGTATTTGTAAAGGCGTGTTTTCGTAATGCAAGAGCTGTCGTGTATCTCTCTTTGAATATCCCACAGGCAATAGAAGGTACATACCATCACCGAAAGCTCTGATCAGACTGCGCGTATGCGCAGGCTGATCTGGGTCTTCGTTGGTTGCAAAAGCCTTAAAGCAGGTTTTGTTGTGCGCTAGTTTCTTAATTATATTATTATTTAATCTTTTGTTTTTGACAAACAGGTATCATGCCCGCATATTTGAGTAATGTCTTGTAGACATTTTGAGAATATCTCGATAGGGTGTGACCATTATGTTTAGGCCTATTTCTAGTTAGTGTCAGAGCGAATTAAAAAATTGCAACAAGGGAGTCATGATGGCCCTGAACCGCTCACCTGTTTTCGAGATGCCTAATGGCTTCGCTTCTGAAAGACATGTGGATAACTAACGGCCATCTGGTATAGGAGGAATTTTCATTTAAAGTTTTTGTTTTCCCATTTTAAGCGCCGGTTGGGCAAAACCGTTTTAGCCATTTTGGTAGAGGGTCATCTTGGCCCGGTAGTATAGGAGGAGTTGTTATTTTATAATTTTTCTATTTTTAGCACTAGCGACTAACTTGTTCATAGAGTGGTAAGATTATAGCTATTTTGGTAGAGAATCACCTAAGCAAAATTCCACGAAAGTTCGAATCAAATTGGCTCAAGCGTTTAGGAGGGGTTGACATTTAAAAAATATGTTGACGTATTTTTTTTTAGCGCTAGCGGCCATCTTGTTCATAGGAGCGGAACCATTATATTTATTTTAATAGAAGGTCGCATAAGCAACACCCCTTTGAAGTTTGACTGCAATTGGTCAAGGGGTAAAGGAGGAGTTTGTCGTTTAAAGATTTTTTTTCTATTTTTAGTTCTGGTGGCCATCTTGTTCTTTGTAACGGAAACATTTAGCCCGTTTGGTAGAAGGTCACACAAGAAACATTCTTGTGAAGTTTGATTGAAATTGGCCCAGGGGTAAAGGATGGGTTGTCACTTAAAGTGTTTTCTATTTTTTGGCTCTGGTGGTGTGTGTGAATTCGGGTTTAACGTCGCTCTTTCAACAATTTTTCAGTCATATCACGACGGTGTCTGGTTGCGACAGGGAGCTCAATGCTCACTTTTATAGTGCTGCCTCACTGATGTATCATGTCCCAGACACGTTACATGATACCACACCCAGTCACATTATCCTGAAACTGGGTCGACCAGTCTTAGCTCTACCCCGTAAATCTGAGTGCCAAGCGAGGAGCAGCTAGCACCATTTTTAAGGACTTTGGTATGTCGGGGAAAAGATATTATCTTGTTCGCACAAGATATTATCTTGTGCGGACAACATAATATTTTGTTCGCACAACATATTATCTTGTGCCCACAAGATATTAAGTTGTGCGAACAAGATATTATCTTGTCCGCACAAGATAATATCGTGTCTGCACAACATAGATCTTGTGCAGACAAGATAATATTTTGTGCGCACAAGATAATATCTTGTCCGTATAAGATATTATCTTGTTCCCACAACTTAATATTTTGTTCGCACAACTTCCCAAGATCTATGTTGTGCAAAAAAGATTATATGTTGTTCGAACAAGATAATATCATATCCGCACAAGATATTAAGTTGTGAAACAAGATATTATCTTGTCCGCACAAGATAATATGTTATCCGCAAAACATAAATTATGTTGTCCGCACAAGATAATATCTTGTCCGCACAACATATTATTTTGTGCGCACAAGATAATATCTTGTTCGCACACTTAAATATCTTGTTCGCACAACATATTAAAAAAAATATGTCCCTTCCCGGGTTCCGTACTTATGTATGTTACTGCATTAGTCTGCCAGTAGATATGGAAGTGTATAACAGCGACAGCTTTCAAATACGAATTTCCAAATGCTCCCTCCAATTTCACATATATTAATAATCAACCACTCTTTTCCGTCTAGATATGACTGAAAAATTATTGAAAGCGACGTTAAACCCGAATTCACACACACACACACACACACACACACACACACACACACACACACACACACACACACACACACACACACACACACACACACACACACACACACACACACACACACACACACACACACACACACACACACACACTACCACTTGCAACGACAACGACCCGTTCTAACAAGAACATGGACATCTGCCCATATATACGTTTTCTTTCAGTTCGCATTGCTGGTTTACCTCATGGGAAAACTCGCCAATCCAGAATTGACCTGATACTGGTGAACTCTATTAACATAATTTCATACCCGACTGAATGCATATATTTATCTTCGCCGTTTTTCGAAGATGGTGATACTGTTATACAAAACATAGAGGTCGGAAAATGGCCGCTATTCACGTATATGCCGAAAATTCACGAGAACTTTACGAAAGCCGACGTATTAGGCGATAGCATTGAATAATTTATTCCTTGCATAAGGTCAGTCTCAGTCAAATTGTTCGCACTATAGCCGTCTATCAATGGTTTTGTTTTGTTTTGTTTGATTTGAGGTTTAACGTCCCCGTCCAGACTGTAAAGGTCATTTTGGAGACGTTGCTTCCAATTTTGTGGGATTTTTACCCGACATTGAGATAAAATGACATCTCAAGCCCTGCCGCCCAATGAAACCAATAGGGTTATAAGCATGGGCGATCCGACTCGCACCGCTTTGCCTGGGCAGGCTTAGATCCTCTAAGCGGTTTACCAGTACTTATGTGCGGGTCAGTTTCGGCTCTGCGTGGAAGCATCATGCAGCCCACCTATTTCTTCAAGCCCCAATGGGCGGGGTCGCCGATGTTTTTGTAAGTGAGACAAACAAAATATAGATGTACTGAATTATGAACGCAACGTCAACATTAGAATACTTGTTTGTTTGTATTGGTGTTTAACGGCCCAGTCAACACTATTTTAGGTCATTTTTAGCCTGTCAGTTTACCTATCCACACTTATCCTGGGCATGTCTATACGTAAGCGGTTTTCCAGTACAGTGCACATTTTTTCACCAGGAACTGACAACTGCCCTTCTTGAATCAGCGGAAGGGAGAGAACGACCGTAGAAAAGATTTCATGATCAATCTCCACGAACGAATGTTGCCGACCCCGGCAGGTATCGAACCCGCGTCCTCCTGATCACCAGTCAGACGTGCATCCGACTGAGCTTTCGAGGCCGGCACGTCAACATTAGAATACCTGTTTACTCTGTAAGCATAAGAGCACGCACACGTGTGATGAACCAAAGGAAATGCTCCGGTCATTCCCGGGTTTTTATCATTGTCAGAAATAACAACAACAAAAAGTCAACGGAAGATAACATACGACCAGTCATAAGCTTTTCTTAAAATGCTACTTGATCAAAAGCAAACCTTAGATAGTCTACACTGACCCACCCATTGGGCTGTATGATGCTTCCGCGCAGAGCTGAAACCGACCGCACAGGAGTAGTGGTAAACCACTTAGAAGGTCGACCTAAGCCTACCCATGCAAAGGGGTGTAAGTCGGACCGTTTATGCATATAAACCCTATCAGTTTCATTGGGCGGCAGGGATTGAGATTTCATTTCATCTCAATGTCGGGTTAAATCCCACAAAATTGGAAGCAACGTCTCCAAAATGTCCTTTACAGTGTTGACGGGGACGTTAAACCTCAAATCAAATAAATAAATAATAAAAAAAAACATTGATAGACGGCTAACTGGATTGGCGAGTTTTCCCATGAGGTAAACCAGCAATCTCCAAAATGGCCTAAATAGTGTTGACGGGGACGCTCACCCAAGATAGTCTACGACCATAGGCGTAGAGTCATACCCGGAGGAGAAATTTCTAGCAACAATGCTAATCTGTTTAGAGTTATTGGTTGATACAGGTCACACTGCGAAAAGTAATTGTTTCCACGTTTAAATCCCTAATAGCGTGAATCACTATTTACAACTAATTGGCACCCATCGACATGCCAAAAACTGAGACAATCGTCATAATTAATTCCCTGTCTGCAGTATGTTTTACGGCATATCCAGGGGCCAGGAACTCGACTTCCAGCACGATTTCTATGGAAACCGATCATGAATTATTTTCTACATCCATTCCTCCCTGTACTGATTCAAGACAGACAGTTGTCAGTCAGGCTTGTTGAAACTAAAGTTCATGCATCACGCTAACATTACGAAAATACGCCTATACAAATACATTGTAAACTTTATCGCCGTAAAAAGGAAAAAATTAAGACAAACAATAGTGATATTTTTCTTATTTCTGCTCAAAATATAGATTATGGATACTCCTTAGAACCATCGAGGCGGTTCTGACGAGCACACACAATCTATATTTTAGAGCAGAAATAAGAAAAATAAGGTTTACCCCTGTAAACCTCAGTTTTACTTTTTAAAAGTGGGATTCAAGGGGGGTCAAATTATATAGGCATGTTTTCGTCATGACAATACAGTGAAATGAAGGCCCCACTAAACCCCAATATGCATCACGTGAACAAGTCCGTGAAATGAACACCCCCTTACACCCCACTTTGTATAGAGAAAACTGGGGTTTACGGGGGTAAACAGTATTTTTCTTATTTTTACTCCAAGACATAGGTTGTGGGTACTCGTTAGAACCGCCTCGTTGAGGCGGTTCTAACGAGCACCCATTACCTATGTTAGCAGTATAAATAACGAAAATATCATGGATTTTCATCCGAAAAGCAGCCATTTTGGACACGTGAAAAAATGCACTATGTCGCACGGGTGTGTTATCGTAATGTATAGCAAAAAACTGGGGTTTTTATCGAGGCGGCTCTAACAATAATCCGAAATCGATGTTTGGTATATAAATAAGTAAAATATGACAAAACTTCATCCGGAAAATAACCGTTTTCGGATATGAAAGAATGCACTATATCACACGGGGGCGCTATCGTAATGTTTGTCCGAGGACAGGCGCATGATCAGAATCCTTTTGCCCAACACCATATAACTGCACAAAAAGGACATACCCGTATACCCTTTTTCGACCAGTGAAATGGAGTTGCGCGAGTGGACGGTGAATGTTCGGACATAGGCTCGTAGGTGGAATATGGATCATCACGTGAACAAGTCCGTGAAATGAAGACCCCCCTATACCCCACATTATATAGAAAAAACTGGGGTTTACGGGGGTAAACATTATTTTTCTTATTTTTACTACAAGACATAGGTTGTGGGTACTCGTTAGAACCGCCTCAATGAGGCGGTTCTGACGAGCACCCACAACCTATGTTTGCAGTATTAATAAGAAAAATATCACGAATTTTCATCAGATAAATGGCCAGTTTGGAGATGTGAAAAAATGCACTATGTCGCACGGGTGTGTTATCGTAATGGGTCGAATTATCATATTAACCTGCATCTAACAGTAATTCTGAGAAACTGATGGCTTTCCTGATGGACATTTTTTTACTAGTTTGGGCAAAAACACACTTGTGAGCAGGTGCGTTGTTATGGATAAGACACAGACCGGTTACAGGTCTACGTTTTTTATAGTATGCCTTTACTTTTGATAACACACCATTCTTATAAAAATACCTGTGACTGTCTTGCTATTTGGTATGGGAATTTGAACAATGGGTATATCCCAATTGAAAAATACCGCATACAAAATATTTGCCTTGCTTTTACATTCTTTTGGCATTGATCAGCCTTGCGTGGTCTCTTGTTGTTGATGCGTCTCTGTGGCTCAAAATAATAGACCCAGATTTCATCACCTGTAAACAGCTCCGAAATTCTATACGTATGTCAAAATTGTGTACTTTTGCAAAAGATATTTCGCCATATTTCCACGGGGTCTTTTATTCTTTGGTCAAGAGATGCGAGATGCGGGACCCATTGTGCACAAGCCTTTCTAAGTTTCAACTCCTGAGTCAAAACATAGGGGCTTGAATCATGAAAAAAAAAAAAAAAAATGAAAAAAAAAATATTTTTTTTTTGGTACTATATTCTCTATTATAGTACCAAAAAAAAAAAATTTTTTTTCAATTTTTTCATGATTCAAGCCCCTATGGTCAAAATCTTAAAAACTGTCCCCTATGAAACACCAACACTATCAAAAAAATGTTTCATGGTGAACATTGCATCTTGTTTCACCATATCTGCCACAGCAGCAACATTAGCTTTTGAAATTGCTTTTCTTGGCTGGCCGGGAGGGGCTCATCTTTCATGTTTATTTTTTTTATGCCACCTGAAAATTGACGTTTTAGAGTCAACCACTGTATCATGTATCTGACACAGTTCACAATAGAGCCCCGCCAAGCGAATTTGTGTCTTCGAGCATTCCGTCATGACAAATTTTAACTGCGCATGCCCAGCCATTCAGAGGGGCCAGTGATATGGCTTTCTGTCTGAAGGTTCCTCTTGATTCACTGCTTGTATGAGCGAGCAGCGAAGGTTCTGGCGAGACTGCGCGGATGCGCAGGCTCGCCTGAACCTTCGCTGCTCGCTTAGGCGATAAGTACCCAAATCGCTTGACGGGGCCCAATATATCTGCGAAACTAACACATTCAATCCAACGCGACCTTTATTTCAAAGCTTGTTTTGTTTTTCATTTTGCATATAGCAAGGGCTGACTGAACCAACTTGAATCTTCAACAACTTTTGAAAGACCGAACGGATTAGGCCGAATTTCGTCCTGTTACAGAAGGTCACTCTTGATGTTCAATATATTGTAACTAGGCCTTTCCAAAGCTATTGGGAGGAAGAATATGGTCCCATAATGCGGCCGGCCTCGGTAGATCAGTCGGATGCGCGTCTGACTGGTGATCAGGAGGACACGGGTCGGGGTCGGCAACATTCGTTCGAAGAGTTTGATCATGAAATCTTTTCTACGGTCATTCTCTCCCTTCCACAGATTCAAGAAGGGCAGTTGTCAGTTTCTGGCGAAAGAATGTGCACTGTACTGGTTAACCGCTTACGTATAAGCCTGCCCAGGAAACGGTGGATAGGTAAACTTACCGGCTCAAAAATGACCTAAATAGTATTGACTGGGCCGTAACACTCCAATACAAACAAACAAGGATCACAAAAGCGTCAGCATTTTTTGCGATGTTTCAAGATAACACACCCGTGCGACATAGTGCATTTTTCACACCTCTAAAATGGCTGCTTTAAAGATGAAAATCCGTGACATATATATTTTTTTTAATTTATACGGCAAACATTGGTTGTCGGTGCACGTTAGAACCGCCCCGTTGATGCGGTTCTAACGAGTATCCACAAATTAAGTATTGAAACAGAAATAAGAAAACAATGTCTATTCCATAATCCCCAGTTTTCTCTGATTGGTCAGTAATAATCACGTGGACAGCAGCAGGAAAGCTTTTGAATTTTAGTACAATTTGGTCGATCGATATACAGTCGCTCTACAATGGCTCGAACACCTTTTGGACCACGAACATCTGTTCGAGACAGGGGTAGTTCGAGCCACTGATGGATACTGACAGGAGGCATAACAGTGTTAATTTTAATGTTTTCGATGTTCTACGATAAAAATGTATGCTGTGTGTACTCATTAGAATCGCCTCATCGAGGCGATTCTCATGAGTACACACCGCATACATTTGCAAGATAAAAGTTTAAAACCTCTTTCATCATCACGCACTACTTCTTATGCAGAGGAATTCCCTAGGGACTAAAACACGGGTTCGACTCAGCCATGGTAAACGAGCCGTCGGTGTTCGAGCCATCGAAGTTCTACTGCAATGATTAACATGTTCATGAAAAGAACATTCTCTTGTGTAAATGTTTATGTAAAATACCAAATTACATGTACTCAGGAAAACTTTTGTTTTATAAGTTTTTACATTAGTTGTATTTTTGTTCAAAACCATTAAAGAAGCCCCCGTGGTCTAGTGGTTAGGCTCCTCGCCTTGTAAACCAGGGGTCGCAGGATCGATCCCGGGCTTCCCCAGACTTTCGGATGAGTCTTTAAATCAAGATCATGTCTCCGTATGACCTTAGTTGTTTGTGAGACGTCAAACTCAAACACTCACGCTTAGTCTGTTCAAAGCCATTGGGTGATAGTACTCGTTCGAACAGTTTCATTGACGTGGGGTTACGATAACCCACGGTCTACATATTGATGCGGTCCTACCATTTACCCACAAGCTTTCAGAAGAAACCATCACAAACTGTCTGTTTTTTTTGTTCGAAACTATTTATTGTGGTACCCGTGAGACCCGCCTCACTGAGACGGTTCTAACGATAATCCACAGTAATGAGGTGGTTCTAACGAGTACCCACAATCTATATGACGAGTATGTTCTACCGTGTACTCAACCTTCACTTAACCCTTGTTCTGCTGAGCCCGGATATGCCTTTTCTTTGAAACAATGTAGATCCAGATCAGATGGCTTCTAAAGAAGCCATCTGATCAGGATCTACATTGTTTGTCATTCAGATTGTGAATTTGTTGTAATATTTTGCTTAAGGTAATCTGATTGGTTGATAATCGGTAGTGGGTGTGGCATATATGAATATTCAGCAGGACAATGGTTAAATAAGGAGCACACTAAAATAAGAAAACATATCACAAACTGTCCTCTCTTATGTTTATTTGTTTTGGTCGAAACCATACAATGGGGGTACTCGTGAGACCCTCTTCACTGAGGCGGTTCTAACGATAACCTACAGTCTATATAATGAGGTGTTTCTACCGTGTACTCACTATTTAAACATACAAACATATGAAAGCATATCACAAACTGTCCGTTTTTATTTATTTTCTTTTTCATTCGAAACTATAAACTCGTTTGAACCATTTCTTTGAGATGGCTTTACGGTAACCCACAGTCTATATATTGAAGACCTGGTGCACACAGACGTTAGACAACATAGCTGACAAAAATGCCATTTGTTCTGCAATAAAATATTCCATTACCTCAGATGGGCGTGGTTTGTTAATTATTCAGTCACGGGGCATCGCCAAAACATGTTTAATATATAAATGTATCATTACAGCTATTATCTTCACAGTGGCAGTTGGCACATTTTTATTTTTCTATTTTTGCTTTCCTAAAGGAATATAGATACGACATAGATACTTTTCAACTATTGTGCTTAAGTGAGATAACTTTCAAAAGTTTTCGTTTTAATTTCTGTAATGAAATCCCTTCCTGAACGAGGTCTTATTTTTAATGAAAGGTGTCTACTTGTAACATGTCGATCGTGTGACCCAATAGCTCAGTCGGTAGAATGTTCGCTCGGTATGCGAGAGGCCCTGTGTTCAAATACCGGTCGAACCATGTTCATTATCTACCCCTGTGACATTTGCCGGTCAGTGTGAGGGTACATACCCTGCTGCTGGAGACGTACTCTTTAAAGAAAGGGTCTACTCGTTAATGAAAGAATTTGCTCCTCAGGCGCAAATTATTTCCATAAATGATAGACCCCACCGATTGTTGAGGTTTAACGTTCCCGACAACATTATTTAGGTTATTTTGGAGACGTTGTTTCCAATTTTGTGGGCCTTTTTGTCGCGCCTGCTATTAGCATGGCGCGATTTAGGCGCCCGGTTTACCGTCCGTTCGTCCGTTCGTTCGTTCGTTCGTCCGTCCGTCCGTTTGTCAAGGCGTCAACATTTGCGACCACCCTAGCGTTCACCCTTATGGTCAAGTTATTTCTCAGAAACTATAAGAGCCTCATTAATGATACTTGGTACAAACTTGTATCTGGGGATGACAACTTACATGCAAGCATCCATATTTGACTTTGACCTGCATTTCATGGTTCACTGACTTTGTAAAATATTGCGACCACCCTAGCGTTCACACTAATGGTCAAGTTTATTTCTCATGAACTATAAAAGCTTCATTAATGATATGTGGTACAAACTTGTATCTGTGGATGGCAACTTGAATGTAAGCATCCATATTTGACCTTGACCTACATTTCATGGGTCACTGACTTTGTAAAATATTGCGACCACCCTAGCGTTCACCCTAATGGTCAAGTTTATTTCTTAAGAATTTTAAGAGCTTTATTAATGATACTTGGTACAAACTTGTATCTGGGGATGGTTACTTAAATGCAAACATCCATATTTAACCTTGACCTATATTTCATGGTTTGTATGTAATGTAAGCATCCATATTTACTTGAATGTAAGCATCCATATTTGACCTTGACCTACATTTCATGGGTCACTGACTTTGTAAAATATTGCGACCACCCTTGCGTTCACCCTAATGGTCAAGTTTATTTCTCAAGATTTATAAGAGCTTGCAAACTTTAATCTGGGGATGGCAACTTAAATTCAAGCATCCATATTTGACCTTGACCTAAATTTCATGGTTCACTGACTTTGTAAAATATTGCGACCACCCTAGCGTTCACCCTAATGGTTAAGTTCATTTCTCAAGAATTATTAGAGCTTCATTAATGATACTTAGTACAAGCTTGCATTTGAGAATGGAATCTTTTGACCTTGACCTACATATCATGGTTCGATGACTTTGCGCCCCCCACAGGCGCGACATATCCTTCGGCGAATTCTTGTACCTGATATTGAGATGAAATGACTTCTCAAGCCCGGTCACCCAATGAAACCACACGGACGATTAATCTATAAATGACTATTTTACGATTACTATGTACATGTGTATTTTAGTTTGATTCACTGTTCAGCTAGAAAGCCTCCATGCGGATCAAATTGTTATTGCTATTATGTTTGATACTGCATTCCAACTAAGGGCGAGGGTTGAAATTTAATAAACTACGTAGTTGAAGGCCTCGGTATAGTTTTACTACTGACCGTCCAAAGGCGGTCGTTCTTTTGCACTGTTTTATTTGTTAAAAGGCTTTGTGCTGTTGGTTCATGTTTCATGCCTCTATGTCACTTACTTTCTTTAGGTGATACGTTCTTTGATTGTGACCTTTCCTGAATGACCTTTTCTTACTAGTTCGGACCACTTTGCCTGGACAGGCTTAGACCTTCTAAGATAGGAGTCCAATCTTAAAGCAAAGAATTTGCTCCTGGGGGAGGGGGGGGGGCAAATTCTTTCCTTTAAGAGTAGACCCCTTTTTCAGTATAGAACGGGGCTTATAGAAAAGTGAACAGGAAGTCTCGAAAGTTGTCTCCTTTTCAAAAATGGCGGAAAAATTTGCCACGTGTTCCCATTCCCCTTAAAGAGTTGCCCCTCCTGAATGCGTATTTATTTCCCTGATTGACAGTTTGCTAGTTTCTGTAATCATAAATCTGCTTCTAGAACGTCAGTACACCACAATGCCAGCAAACAACAGATAGAATCTGTTTTCAGCAAATCTGAGCTATTGTTATTGCCAAAGAACACATGTTTTAGGGTAGGTGGTTTAAGGAGATAAACCCAGGAAAATACAAATCTTTATAGTAAACAAAACAGACCACTGGTAAATCGAGTCGGCAGCTATTTCCCAAACAGGTGGTGACTCAGAAAATCCGGGAACAACAAAAATCAGAATTACAAACGGACAAACGTAACAAAAATGAACAACTAAAACAAAAAAGCACCAACTTGGAACGGTCAGTAAAAAATACGGCACAAGAAAACCTGGCCTCTGTGTTGGCAAGCATGGTAGAGTTCAGGTGTTGTCAATGAATGTCAGATTACGTAAACACGCCTATACAAATGCACTGTAAACTTTGTCACTGAAAAAACGAAAATTTTAAGTTGAAACATTGTGATATTTATCTTCTTTTTTTTTTTTTTTGGGGGGGGGGGGGGTTGGTTTTACGGCCCTTTCAAGAATATTACACTCATATCGAGCCGATCGTTAATCAGAGGTGGGCGAAAACCGGAGTACCCGGAGAAAAACCACCTGACCTTCCGTTGCAGAACTTGGCGTCTCACATATGACCCGAGCGGGGCTCGAACCACAGCGGTGAGAGACCTAATGATCAAGAGTCAGCGCTCTTAACCACTAGGCCACGGAGGCCCGTTATATTTATCTTATGTCTGCTCAAAATATAATTTGTGGGTGCTCGTTAGAACCGCCTCATCGAGGCGGTTCTAACAAGTACCCACAATCAATATTTTAGAGCAGAAATAAGAAAAAATACGTTTTACCTCTGTAAACCCCAGTTTGACGATATAAAAGTGGGTTCAATGGGGTCAAAACAACGTCATGTGTGGTTTCGTGATGAGATTTGCCTAGTCTAGAAGAAGTCCGGCAAGGCTTTTTGATTTATTTGTGGGTTAACGTCCCCGTCAACACTGTATATGTCATTTTGGAGACGTTTCTTCCAATTTTGTGGGACTTTTACTCGACTTTTAGATGAAATGACTACTCAAGCCCTGTCGCCCAATGAAACCAATAAGGTTTATAAGCATAGACTGCTTTGCCTGGGCAGGCTTAGATCCTCTAAGCGGTTTACCAGTACTCATGGCGGTCAGTTTCAGCTCTGCGCGGAAGCATCATGCAGCCCATCTATTTCTTCAAGCCCCGATGGGCGGGGGCCGCAAGACTTTTGAAAAGCTGATCAAATGGCCATATACACCGGAGCTTCGTTAGTGTTATTATTGAAATCACATAAGTGCTTGGTTTACCTTTTTGCTTTGTTTGTGTCGAGGTTTTCAGTGGGGGGACATACTCTGCTCCTGAAGGAAATGTTCTACTCTTTAAGGAAAGATTTTGCTCCTCAGGAGCCAATTCTTTCCTCAAAAGAATAGAACAATTAGATTGTGTTTGTTTGAATTCCCGTCAACAATATGCATGTCAATCTGCAGACGTTGCTTCAAATTTTGTGCAACTGTTACCCGGCATTGAGATAAACTGATAGCTCAGGTCAAACCGCCAAAAGAACGCGCTAGGGTGTAAGGGAAGCTCCGACTCGCACCACTAGCAGATTTTCCGCCATTTTTCAAAGGGAGACAACTTTCGGGACTTCTTGTTCGCTTTTTTGTAAGTCCTGTCCCGAAGAAAACGGGAATACTCTTAAAGGAAAGAATTTGCTCCTGAGGAGCAAATTCTTTTCTTCAGGAGTTGACCCCTATTGACATGGGAGACAAAAATCCTTTAGCAGGAGTTGCCTCCCCTGAAGGTGTTCCCATTCGCCTTAAATGTGCAGTCAGTTTCAGCTCTGCGTAGAAGTACCAGGCAGCAAAATATATTCCTTCAACACCCGATGTGCGGGGGCGCACCGTTTTGTAATAAAGCATTCCAAAAGAAGGCGCAAACGGTAGGTCTATCTGCGACCCCGCCCCCGCCCATAGGGGCTTGAAGAAATATATGGGCTGCACGATGCTTCCACGCAGAGCTGAATCCGGCCGGCACACTAGTACTGGTAAACCGCTTAGAGGATCTAAGCCTGTCCAGGAACCGCGGTGCGAGCGGACCGTCCATGCTAATAAACCCTCTTGGTTTCATTGGGCGACAAGGCTTGAGATGTCATTTCATCTCAATGTTGGGTAAAAGTCCCACAAAATTGGAAGTAACGTCTCCAAAATGACCTTTACAGTGTTGACGGGGACGTTAAACCTCAAATCAAACAAACTATCTGCGACCACTATACTCCTATCTGAAGCCATATATACGGTGGATCATTGAATTTGACATTAATAGTTCCAGCTAGAGTGATAGGTGAAAACATTGACTTTCTGCACGTACACAGGTCACCCACGTATTACAACCATGTATGTATGGTAAAGGACTTGTATTTGGCGGTTCTGGGGGTCGATTGTTTATAAATCGACAATACGTTACTAACTACACCCAGTTCCCGCCTGCCTTTGTTTACGTGACCATTTCGCTGACCATGTAGAAAATCCAGGTACCGGTTATTTATAGCAGGTCTGATATCAGAGCGCTGTGTAAAAGTAAAACGTGGACTGGGCTCGTGTACTGGAACTTTGACAAACAGTGAAGACCCAGATCCGACCAGGGTCTTCACTGTTTGCTTAAGTCTCGAATTTAACCTTAACCACCGCCTAGGCTAATTAAGCAGACGACCAACTGACAATATTTTTTCTTATTTTTCCCAGAAAACAGGATACAACATCTCAGGCAAATTGTCTCTATAGCAGACAATTTGCATGACATGTCCGTTTCTTTTGCAGCAAAAAATACCCAGCATGCAGAGCGCTAAGAGTTTTAACCCATTTAGTACCAGAAACCCCAAAACGGGTACATTGGCAAATAGTGCAGGCCCAGATCAGACGCCGCAGAACGCGGCGTCTGATCAGGGCCTCCGCTGTTTGCTAAAAGTTCAGTCATTTTCCAAAAACACAACCTGACACCTCTAAATTTTGAAATGAATCCCTGCTATGTATATGGAGGAAGATTCCATTTGGTACAAAAAGGGTTGACGAAACACTCGGAGACAATCGGCTCATCAGTGCTGTCAGTCCTCTGATTATATTTCGCAGTGTCCATGGCCATATCCGATTATATTGCGAACAATTAGTTCTTACAAATGCATTGTACATGTAGATATGTTCTATTTGTGGACATACAGTGAAACTTCGATGGCTCGAACTCAGATGGCTCGTTTACCATGGATGAGTCGAACCCATTCTTGAGTCCGCAGGGAGTTCCTCCAAATACGATATAGGGGTAATTTAGGAAGATTTTCTTCATTTATCTTGCAAATGTATGCTGTGTGTACTCATTAGAATCGCCTCGATGAGGCGATTCTAATGAGTACACACACCGTACATTTATAATATAGAACACCGAAAAGATATCCACAATAATCTCCACTATGCTTCCTGGTATGGCACTAACAGTATCCCTCTGTGGCTCGAACTACCGCTGTCTCGAACAAATTTTTATGGTCCCAAAGTGGTTCGAGCCATCGAAGTTCGACTGTAAATCAAACAGTGTTGAACCTGATCAGACGTTTAAAACGTCTGATCTGATACTATACCATTGTCAATGTCACATAAGATAATAACAATAAAGGCCCGATAAGTACCGGAAAATGGAAAATGTTTGTTTTCAACACTTCGAATTGCTTAACCGAATGTGCAGCGGCCGTAAAAATTCTTCCTGTCCTTGAGCATAGTGCGGGTTATATTTCTAGTCCTTTTGGGATCATTGCTTCTACTTAGGAGTATTACAAACTTCTGATGGTCACTGATGAGGCCAAATTGGCCGAAACTCGGTAGCTAGACTGGTCCGGAGAAAGACTGTTCCACTACACAGTTTTCAGTATTGTGTTGGCGTCTTTGCTTTTGAAGGCTTACATTTTCATAGAACTTATTTAACATCACTGCTGGTATTAAGGGAATGTGTGGCGACCGTATAAAGTCTTCCTGTCCTTCATCATAGTGGGGGTTATATTTCTAGTATTGATTGATTGTTTTGTGGGTCATTTTTGACGTCTCCCAGAGAAAGGGAGAAAATAGAATGAAGAGATAGTAGAGGAGATAAAAGTAAAGGGCAGGGGAGAAAGAGGAAAAGAGACAGAAGAAATAACAAACTCCCCCTCTACCCTTACCTGCTGCAAGTCCAACTCTAAACCAATATCAGTTGGACGCCCCAGTGATACAAGATACACGTCACCTTTACCTCATCTAATCACCCTCCGATGTATATCGTATAAAGAACATTGTGGCTGTGAACTATAAGTATTCCTTTACTTTAGCATGTTTCATTGATCCCCCCCAGCCAAAAAAAAAAAAAATCAGAAATCAAAAATACAGTCGAACTTTAATGGCCTCTTTGGGACCTCAAAGAACAGGGGCCAGTTGTTCAAAACTATTGACGTCGTTAGTTAACGTATCGTTAAAACTTTGATCATTAAATATGGTAAATATGCTAAATTTTTTGCTGAAAAAAATGTGAGCAGATGCAAAAGCTGCTCACATTTTTTCAGCAAAAATACCAAGAATTTAAGTATTAAACTTGCTAGAACAGTAAACAATATGACCACTAACGAGCTCGTTAAGCTAACGATGCTTTGAACAACTGGCCCCTGTTCGAGACAAGGGTAGTTTGCGCCACTGGGGGTTACCGTCAGGAGGCATAGCGAAATACTGTTTTACATCATTTCGATGTTCTTTAATGCAAATGTATGCTGTGTATACTCTTTAGAATCGCCCCCGCCCATCGGGGCTTAGAGAAATAGATTGGGCTGCATGGTGCTTCCACGCAGAGCTGAATCTGACCGCACACGAGTACTGGTAAACCATTTAGAAGGACTAAGCCTGCCCAGGCAAAGCGGTGTGAGTCAAATCGTCCAGTGCATATAAGCCTTCTGGTTTCATTGGGCGGCAGGGCTTGAGATGTCATTTCACCTCAATGTCGGGTAAAAGTCTCACAAAATTGGAAGCAACGTCTCCACAAAATGACCTCAATAGTGTTGACAGGGACGTTAAACCACAATTCAAACCAATACCAATACTCATTAGAATCGCCTCATCGATAGGATTCTCTTTTGAACACACAGAATACTTACAATTGCAAGATAAAGAAGTAAAATCTCCTAAATTATGCCTCACTATTTCTTATGGAGAGGATTTCTCAATGGGCTCGAAAATGCTTTTGACACAGTCATGGTGAACGAGTCATCGGAGCTCGAGTCATCGGTTATACTGTACTTAAATTGTTTACCTCTGCAATCCCCAAATTTCTATATAATGTGAGGTTTTTCAGGATGATAATTACACGAACTTGTTATGTGATGAAAACGGTAACTTACAGGAAT
The DNA here is from genome assembly GCA_963580285.1 of Lucinisca nassula. Lineage (NCBI taxonomy): Eukaryota > Metazoa > Mollusca > Bivalvia > Lucinida > Lucinidae > Lucinisca > Lucinisca nassula. The sequence goes on along the minus strand of OY757023.1, from coordinate 101,996,196 downwards.
GGGAACACCTGGCAGATTATTTCGCCATTTTTACAAAGGGAGACAACTTTCGAGACTTACTGTTCGCTTTTCGATAAGCCCTGTCCAACTGAAAAAGGGGTCTACTCTTAAAGGAAAGAATTTGCTCCTCAGGAGCAAATTCTTTCCTTTAAGAGGTGACCCCTATTGACACGGGAAACAAACATGCTTTTGCAGGAGTTGCCTCCCCTGAAGGTGTATCCATTCCCCTTAAACTGGGTCAAGTGTCGACGACGCCATAACCATTTGGTAATAGACTGAATGTCATTTGCTGAAACCACAGAGAGAGAGAGAGAGAGAGAGAGAGAGAGAGAGAGAGAGAGAGAGAGAGAGAGAGAGAGAACATTACGATAACCCACCCGTTCGACATGGTGCACTTTTTACATCTCCAAAATGGCTACTTTTCTGATGGAAATTTGCGATATTTCTCTTATTTATACTGCCAACACATATTGTTTGTACTCGTTAGAACCGCCTCATTGAGGCGGTTCTAACGAGTACCCACAACCTATGTCTTGAAGCAGAAATAAGACAATTAATGACTACCCTCATAAACCCCACTTTTCACTATATAAAGTGGGGTTTAAGGGTTGCTCATTTCACGGACTTGTTCACGTGATGGAGAGAGAGAGAGAGAGAGAGAGAGAGAGAGAGAGAGAGAGAGAGAGAGAGCGAGAGAGAGAGAGAGAGAGAGAGAGAGAGAGAGAGAGAGAGAGAGAGAGAGAGAGAGAGAGAGAGAGAGAATAAACATTCGTGCCCTCTGTTGATGCATGTTGCATGTATTCTCAACAACTTACAAACTGGCTAACATTTAACATACACGTAAAGCTATTGATGCTAGTTGTTTCTCAAGACAAGAATATTAAATAATCATGTTCTAGCTTAGAGAGCTTCGTTTTGCCCATCTGGGGAATAGTAGAATTTCATGAAAGACAAGGAAAATAATATCAACATCAAGCGCAATTTGTAAATTTCAGAAAAAAAAAAAACAGTAGAAAATCAAATTAAAATAACCGTAGTAGTCATTTTACTAAAAGAAAGTTTATTATGACAGACAACCAAATTCTATGGCATACGAGTATACAATCTATTCTACTAAAAGAAACAATTAACCTCAACAACTAGAATACAGTTTTGTTTGTTTGATGTGAGGTTTAATGTTCCCCTCAACACTATTAAGTTGAATTTGGTGATCGTATTGTTTTTAATCCGACACTGAGATGAAACGACATCTCTGGCCCTGTCGCCCAATGCAACCAATGGAGTCTATATGCATGGACTCGTACCACAGTGTCTGGGCAGGCAACCCTCTAAGTTCTTTACCAGTACCAATGTGCAGTCGGTTACGGCTCTGCGTGTAACCCAGATCTATTTCTCCAAGTCCCGATGAGCGGGGCCCTTGAAAACGGTAAAACATGCTGCTGTTGGCTGGTTTTAATTAATAACGATATTGTCCTCATTTAAGAAAGAAGTGTAATTTATCCTTGTATTTCTAAATGCAATGCTAAGAGGTATAGGGGCTGTTCGCATTTATGCACTGCGTCTACCGTTTCTTCGTCTGTGAACGGTAGACGCTTTTCTGTAGTTAACATGTCCGATTTCACATGTAAAGTAGAAGTAGAGTCAATGATCAGGACTCGATACAATTAACCCACAGCTCCCATCAGAGACACCAAATGGAAAGAAACACAAACATGAAGCAACAGAACCCAAAGGAAACACCAACATCGGAAAGGCAAAATGACAGTTACTTTCTCACAAAATGGCCACAAGGCTATCCCAAATAAAATAACATAAGCGACACAAACACCCAAAGACAAACCATAACAAAAATAAACCGCGACAGAAGAACCGCCTTGGAACGGTCAGCGGAAACGCATTCCACTTGGGGGCTCAAATCGATTTTACGTGGCTACAATCCTCGCCCTTACCTCCGTCGCGATTAAGACAAACAGTTTGTTCAGCCCGCAGGAAGGCCTCCTAACTCATCAGTGCAACATCTCCGTGAACACAAAAATCAAACAACCACAGAGCTGAAACAACTTTGATGACTCGACAGCAAGAAACAACAGAAATGTTGGAGCAAAAGGAAACCAACAGTTAGACTCCGATGGGCCCGACCAGAGACAGAGCATCAGGTACCAACCAACATAAGCCTTTACGTTTGAACCGTCATAGAATCTGAGGCCTGACCCACCGGCGTGCAATTAAGAGGGAAACAAAGTTGTCAACCGTGATTGGGTTAACTACCATGCATGCTGTCTGTCGTATAGCATTTATGTTGTACCCAATCTGTTTATATCGAAGGATGATTTTACGAAATTGGTAGCTGAAGTCATTGCGGTTATAATTTTTTCTAAATTTATAAACTAAGTCACCATAAAATTTGGGTTCCGATAGGCTTTGTTGCAGAAGAGATTTAAGTCCAGTATTGAATTTTGAAATTAAATAAGAATAACGTCTATAAAATTTTGAAAAGGCTTTGCGTAGTTTATGGTACCGATAACCCTGATTAAGAAGTTTAGACGTTAAGAATTTATTATGAGTGTTGAAGTCAGTTACATGACTACACACTCTGGCAAATCGAATTAATTGTGAATTATAAACGTCATAGGATGGCGCACGGATTTGATATATGTGTTACCTGACATACTGCAAATTGTAAAATTCAGTACGTACGTGTGATGTTAAAAATAAGATTTAACGAACACTATCATAGAATGAGTAAGCCTAAAAAAACTGACACTTTCTATGCATCCAGTGGAAAAAAAATCTATCATGTAAATTCTACAGCTAGGTTTAAAATTATTAAACGACATGAAACTGAATTCGAATGGATTAAATTGTTACAGACACCTTTTCCATTGGGCTTTAATGATAACATTTAGCAAGTGGTTAGTATTTCTAAACTGCCCGATTTTGATACTTTTTCGAAAGCGTAAAGCTAGATCGCACGGCACCAGAAAAACTGGTAACTATAAATGTAAATTACGAGCTCTTAAAAGAAACAATACCAGCCTGAAGTGACTGTCCATAATATTTTATACCGCAATCGGGCATTCTAGTAACCTAATAAAGGGGGGTCGAAAAACTGCTCGCTATAATCGGAAGTGACCTATTATACCTTCTACTGACCTATAATACTTCTAGTGACCGTTAATGCACTGGATCTACATTTCAGGTCCCTAAACAATAACATACAACCTTTTATACACGAAAAACAACGAAACTGCAAGTTATAATCTTTTGTTGGTTGGTTATAATCTTTGAACTATTTATTTAAACAGATTTCAGCTGAATACTTACCTTCTCGGGCTTTCCGGGTTTGAATGGTGCATAGGAATGAGCGCTTGCGCCTCAACCTCGAAAATAATTTCTAAAGTTAAAATAAACTATTTATTTGTAGATACAGAATATAAAGCGCTGGGAAACTTTTATTCGAGCGTCCATGTTGTTTCCTGCGTCTCTGTGGCGCGGTGGCGTCAGAAATGTTGCGCTATTTGACGTTACGTTATACTTCGTGTGTGCGCCATGACACTGAATATCGTTTAACATGCAACACTGTCGGCTGTCTTTTTTTTTTTTTTTTTGCTTTAATTAGCTAAGTTATTGCAAAATCCTTGATTGTTTTAAATTGCGGTATAAACTAAATACAAGATTAGTGTCTTTAATAATAAAATATAATCGGGTCACAGCGACAATTTTATAGGGGCTCGCTGAAGCCTGCCCCTATAAAATTGTCTAAGGTTCACCTATTAAAGTTTATTTTTAAAGACATTAACCATGTATATACTATACTGCATCATGGACGCAATGCTTGCATTTCTAAGTTCATTACCCATTTCTGTAATACGTTTTCTGGATACCGAGGCGAATAACTTCTACGATAGGTCTAAACAGTTATACGATGCTGCTCTTTTAACTAGAGGTTGTACTCAGCATGCTCTTAGTCCTATCATCGATTCTGAAAACGTCATTACCTCAAAATATCCTTTATTAATAAAGTTTTGGATTTTATAGATTTACCTAGTATCTTCCGGGACAGTTCGGCTGTTTCATCCATCCCTGCTTATTTTCAAAATACTGAAACACCCATAATTTGCTATAAATACAATAAACGTTAGATCCATCAGTTCTAAATTCAATAAACTTGTTTCTTTCTTGATACTGACACTAATACCCCAGATATCTGAGACTGTAAAAATTCAGTGTATTGCTATCCTGCTGCTGGTCATTGTATTACTGGCAATTTAAAAATTATTCTTGATTCTAGGATACGAACTATAATTTCTAAAGGACCTAAATATCGATTTCCTTCTAAAATTGATTTCAATAAGTGTAGAGATGGAATCGCTGCTGCCTTGAATGAATCAATGGTGTAAACGAGAGTATGTTGAGCATAAAGCCCTCAAAGAATGAAAACGTAGCATTCTGAAACTAGTGAACAAACGCATTTCTTTCTACTCTCAAAATACGAATTTATTGCCCCCTAAACCTAAGACGTTTTTACGCCACCTTAAACTAGGTATTCAAGAATTTCATAAGACATTTATTTTGGCTCTAGCAGACAAGGCTAACAATGTGGTCGTTGTTTGACGGCTCCACTATATTAACACTCTTCAGCAAGAACTATGTGGTACTAAGGCCTATGAACTGCAGCCTTTTGCTGTAGAGAGGATTGTAATTGATGACCACATTTGTCATTCAGCCCCCAAGTTTGCTGTATGTGTTTCAGAAGGCCAAGACAGGCTTCCTACGTCATATTTGTTTCCTATACTTCATAAAAGACCATACAAAGCATGGTTTGTTGCAAATTCAAACTCTAATACCACCACTGAACTTTCCAATTTATTAACTTCATGTTTGCCTGCCATAAAAATCATGTGATTAAATATTGCGACAAAGTCTTTGAAATATCAGGGAGAAATCTGTTTCGGTCTATAAAAATTCTAACGAAGTTTTAAATAAATTGAAATTCAGACATTTTCGTGCTTCAAGTATGTCTGCTTACGATTTGTCCACCCTCTACACTATACTTCCTCATAATCTTATAAAAGAAAAAAAAATGGTTTAATTGAATGGACATTTCGTGGGGAAGACTCCCTCTATCCTGCATGTAAGAAATGCTTTTTCACTTCTGAGGAGCATAAAAATGATACTTTATGCGGACTAAACAAAATTAGTGTATACCGCGACAGAGGTAAGGGCGAGGATTATGGCCATGTAAAATCGATTTAAGCACCCCCCACCACGCCAGTGGAATTCTTTCCACTGACCGTTCCAAGGCGGTTCTTATGTGGCTGTTTATATATGTAGTTGTTTGTTACTTACTGTGTGTATCACTTGTGTCTTTTTATTTTGGATGGCCATTTGGCCATTTTGTGGGAAAGTAACTGTCCTTATGGTATTCCTTTGTTTAGGTTTCCATTATGGTCTGGTCGCTTCATGTTTGTGTTTCTTTCCCTTTGGAGTCTTTGATGGGTGGAGTAAGTTAATTGTATCGATTCCTGATCTTTGTTTTACTTCTACTTTATGGTCATGTCAAAACATGTATGAAGCTTTCACCTTTCTACTTGACAAAATTTACATTAGATTTGGTATTGAAGTAATTTAGACAAGTTGTGGGTATACCGATGGGTACGAATTGCACACCTCTTGTGGCTGATCTGTTCTTGTTTTGTTATGGAAGAGACTTCATGATGTCTCTTTCCGCTAAAAACAAATCTGAAACCATTGAAGCCTTTAGCTCGACTTCTAGATTTTTGGATGATTTATTAAATATTGATAATGCCTATTTCGATGGTTTGATCAGTCAAATTTACCCCCCCCCCCGAACTACAGTTAAATAAAGTAAATGCTTCTGATACCGAGGCCCCGTGTTTGGATTTACATCTCTCTATTGTATATGGGTTTGTTTCCTGCAAAATTTATGATAAACGCCATGGTTTTGATTTTGAGATTGTAAATTTTCATTTTTTGGATGGTGATGTTCCTCGTGCGGTATCCTATGGCGTTTATATTTCACAATTTATTCGATTTGCCAGATTGTTTACTGTCTAGTCACGAAACTGACTTCAAACCTCGTAATAAATTGTTAACTGCTAAACTTCTCAATCACGTTTATCTGTATCATCAACTACGTAAAGACTTTTCAAAATATTAAAGATGTCATTCCGATTTAATTTCAAAATTCAATGTTGGACTTAAATCTCTTCTAAGATAAGGTCTATCGGAACCCGAATTTTATGGTGACTTATAAATTCAGAAAAATATAAAATTGTAATGAATTCAGCACCCAATTTCGTAAAATCATTCTTCGATATTAAAAGACTGGGTACAACATAAATGCTATACGACAGACTGCATGCATGGTAGTTTACCCAATCACGGTTGACAACTTTGCTTCCCTCTTTAATTGCATGCCGATGGGTCAGGCCTCAGATTCTAAAACGGTTCCAGCGTAAAGGCTTACTGAGAATTAGAGTGATTTTAATTTTATTTTTATACCCGCTTTTTCGAAGAAAAATCGGGTATATTGTTTTCGTACCACAGTCCGATCCGGCGTCAGTCCGTCCGTCTGTCCGTCTGTCCGGGCCAACATATAAGTGTTAGGGGTTATATTTTGTCCAACCTTCTGGGTTTATTCCGTTAAGTTAACACTATAAACTCATAAACCTTACTGCTTAGGGGCTATTTTTCGGCTTAGGAGCTTAATTTCTCTATGGGAGTTTATAATGGGAAAAGCCCATAAACCGGATTTGTTAGAACGTCCGTCTGTCCGTCCGTCACGTTTCTTGTGATTGGATCTCCTCTGCAACCACTGAAGTTACACTTTTGAAACTTTGCATGTGGATAGTACATGGAATGTAGATGGCAGTGGGCAGCTTTTTTGTGACCTTGACCTCAACATGTCAGCCTCGATAGCGCAGTGGTTAGCGCGTTCGACTCATGATCGAGAGGTTGTGCGTTCGAATCCGGCCACCGGTATCGAGGTGTGTCCATGGGCAAGACACGTAATGACACTGCCCCACTCCACCCAGGTGTAAATGGGTAGCAGTGGTGTAAAAGCAACTGCCTCTCTCTCGCGCGCGCGTGAAAACACCCGGAGTGAGTGTTCGAGAGCGATTCAATAAGCTTGAAGCTTTCATCGCAATCGAACTAAAATAAATTAGTATAAACTACCTCAACATGACCCCAAGGTCAAAGGTCAAAAATTATGATTTGCCATATTTCCTAAACTATTGGAGTTACACTTCTGAAATTTTGCTTATTGGATGGTCCTTGGAATATAGAATATGTCAGGTTACTTTTGGTGTGACCTTGACCCCAAGGTCAAAGGTCAAAAAGTATGATTTTGCCATATCATCTAAACTATTAGAGTTAAACTTCTGAAACTTTGGTTATTGGATGGCCCTTGGAATATAGAATAAATTTGGATACTTTCGATGTGACCTTGACCTTAACATGACCCCAAGGTCAAAGGTCAAAAATTATGATTTGCCATATCTCCTAAACTATTTGAGTTACACTTCTGAAACTTTGCTTATTGGATGGCCCTTGGAATATAGAATATGTTGGGCTACTTTTGGTGTGACCTTGACCCCAAGGTCAAAGGTCAAAAAGTATGACTTTGCCATATCTTCTAAACTATTGGAGTTACACTTCTGAAACTTCGTTATTGGATGGCTGTTGGAATATAGAATAAATTGGGATACTTTAGGTGGATTCAACATAACCCCAAGGTCAAAGGTCAAAAAGTATGACTTTGCCATATCTTCTAAACTATAAATTACACTTCTGAAACTTTGCTTATCAGTTAGAATGTTCTTTGCAACTTTTATTTAACTTACATGTAGTTTTGGCTAGCTAATGCATAGTCATTAGTGTTATTATTAGAAAAAGCGGGTATTTGCGATGGTTTACCATCGACTGCAGATCTAGTTATTAATGATTCGATTACGGTCTAGTTATTTAATAGTTGTTTTTCTTCCCCTTTTGTGTCTCTGATAGGAGGTGTAGGTTAATTTTATCCATTCCGGATCATTGCCTTCTATTTAGCCAGAACGAAAACCTTCATTGACTGCACGAAGAGGCTTTGCGTCAATGATCATCCAAACACACTGATCAGACTGTGCGTATACACAGGCTGGTCTGAATCGGCCCTGGGCGCTAATATTCGAAGACAGTGTTTCGCTTGGCACAGCTTCATTGGTAAATAAAGTTTCTTATGATTCATACAGAATACAATGTAAAGAAGAAAAACTGAAAATTTGTAATAGATATCTCAAATAGTCCTCCAGACATAATACGTCAAAGTGGATAGAATATACAACTATTAGCTTTTACAAAAAGCTTGAGTTTACGCTCAGGTGACACACTAATTTGTGTAGTACCTGGACTGGAAATTAAAATGACAAAACTTATCACGTGTATGTTGTAATAATTTGTCAGTTAATATGTATGTGGATGACTGTCAAAGATTACAAATAATGATTTTAAAATGTTCTCTCCAATGGGACATAGAAACAAAATTACCGACTACAACTACACGTACTACATGCCTACATTTACGGGTTCTTTCATTTCGCATTCTAGGTCAACCTTTTCATTTCGCATTCTAAGTTAACCTTTCATTTCGCATTCTAGGTTAACCTTATGAAAAAAAATCCTTCCAGCTTGCCGTCTATTAGACATTTTTCACGAAGACCGAATTAGGACTTCGAAGATCGAGAACGGAGCTACACGCTGGGATGTTCTCAACGTTACATGTACCTTTAACTCTACATGTAATTTTTATCTGTAATAAAAGGCGTATCTAGCTAAACGGAGAAAGCAGTGCATTCTACACAAAACTGACAGTTTTGAATTCACATGAGACGAAAGTCCTGCCGTAGGGCTTATATGCACTGGGTGGTCCGACTCGCACCATTTTGCCTGCAGAAAGTGTGCTAAGCGGTTTACCAGTATTCATGTTCCGTCAGTTGAAGCACCATGCAGCCGAATCTATTTCTAAAAGCCCCGACGGGTGGAGCCTATTCTCTAGGGAACCCACATAAGGTGAAGTCATGGTGTAAGAAGAGCCTCTCCAGGAAAATTGTGGATAAGTAAACCGACGGGCTCAAAAACTACCTAAATAGTGTTGACTGGGCCGTTAAACTAGAATACAAACAAACAAAACAAAATTTTCCAGATTGTTCTTTAAGAAGTAGACAACTTCAAATTATTACATAGCCTTGGCCACCCAGTGGGGTGAAAATGGGGATTAGATATACAGAACATAACAATCTGAGTCAAAATGTTTCGAGGAAACATACGTAAGCCAAAGTCTCTGAAGAACGCATTTAAGGCCAAGTCCGCAGGAACTCAGCTAAGGCAAAGTTTCTCTGGAACTCAACTGAGGCAAATTGCAGGTAACTCATCTCACTTAATTTCGCCGGGGAACTGACTCAAGTAAACTCGCCTGGACACTTTACAATGGAACTCACCTGATGCGAAAACAAACAAACATGAACCTGGGTCACTTAGTCCTATTTTTCGTTTGTTTCAGTTATGCTGACTCAACATTAAACCTCTCTGTGACAACAAAATAAAGAAAGAAAATAGAAAGAAAGAAAAAAATGGAAATGGAGTGTTGTTTGTTTGATTTTAGGTTTAACGTCCCGTCAACAATTTAAAGGTCATTTTGGAGACGAGACGTTTTTTTTTTCCAATTTTGTGGGATTTTTACCCGACATTGGGATAATTTGACATCTCAACCTCTGCCGCGAAATTGAACCAATCGGGGTAATATGCATCGATGGTCCGACTCGCACCACTTTTCCTGGACAGGCTTCGAACCTCTAAGCAGTTTACCAGAAGCCAATTGCGGTCGGTTTCAGCTCTGCGTGCACATGCAGCCCAATCTATTTCTTCAAGCCCCTATGGGCGGGGGCCAAAATGGAATGAAGTAGTTTAATGTATACATGTTTTACCCTGCGTTGGTAAAACCATTGTCTATTGCGCAATAAACCAGTTTATCATATTTGCTACAAAATACCGTTATTTATTTGCTATGTTTTTAGAAAAAATCTTTAGTTGCGGTCTAGGGTTTTCCAAAAGATTTTTGTTCGCTATGAAAGGAAGCATATTCTCTCCTTTATGATTACGATCCTGGAAAACAAACAGCTAATACAAATCACAGTAAAAGTGCTGACAGCGAAGATTCTGCACATTTTATGATATTCCTCTTTTCGACCGGAAAGGTCATCATTACGAAAATACACCTGTGCAAATAAAATGTAAATTTAACCATCACGCTAACAAGTCCGTGAAATAAACACCCCCTTACACCCCACTTTATATAGAGAAAACTGGGGTTTACGGGGGTTTACGGGGGTATACAGTATTTCCTTATTTCTGCTCCTTTACATAGGTTGTGGGTACTCGTTAGAACCGCCTCGTTGAGGCGATTCCAACGAGCACCCACAACCTATGTTTTTAGTATAAATAAGAAATATATCACTGATTTTCATCAGAAAATTGACCGTTTTGGGGATGTAAAAAAAATGCACTATGACGCACGGGTGTGTTATCGTAATGGCCAAAAGCCGAGCGAGCGTTTTTCAGATGCAATAACTCAATGCACAACTTGAATACAAACTGTGAGTTCTTTTTTAAACCGCCTCTTTTTAGCGGTTCTCACGAGTACCTACAATATTTGTTTGTTTGTTTAGGAGTTAAACGGCATAGTCAATACTATTTTAGGTCATTTTTAGCCGGTCAGTCTTTTCTGGGCAGGCTTTTACGTAAGCGGTTAACCGGCCCAGTGCACATTCTTTCGCCAGAAACTGACAGCTGCCCTTCTTGAATCAGCGGAAGAGAATGATCGTAGAAAAGATTTCATGATCAATCTCTACGAAAGAATGTTGCCCACACCGGCAGGTATCGAACCCACGTCCTCCTGATCACCAGTCAGACGCGCATCCGACTGAGCTACCGAGGCCGGCGTACCTACAGCAGAATATATATACATAAAAAAAGGTTTACTCCCGTAAACCCCCAGTTTATATTTTCTTGTCAACTGGGATAATTTATTTCATTGGTGAGTTTTGAACATGCATATTTAAGGGTCACTGATGACACTTGTTTGTAGCAGTTAAGTCAAAACCATTAACCCTAAAGATGCCGGGGGCCAGCCATTTGCAAGTATATTCAGCAGATGACAAAAACAGGCGGCATATTTATATGCAGTTTTTCTCGGCATCTTAAGGATTGGTTGTTTGTTTGGTTGTTTGTATTGGAGTTTAACGGCCCAATCAACACTACTTTAGGTCATTTTGAGCCGCTCAGTTTACCTATCCATACTTTCCTGGGAAGGCTACGTAAGCGGTTCTTCTGACAACAGCTCTCTTAAGGGTTGATAGGATAGCGAACAATTTATATCCAGAAGGGCCATCTAAGTATATCTACACTGTACCAGGCTGTAGGGTTAGAAGTATTAAATCCCTATATTCTAACACAGCCCGCCTATATAGACCAAAAGGAAAGGAACTGTGATTAGTCATCCGACAACTCACTGGGCAGGGTGACGAGTGACGTCACCTAAACAGTCAGTTCATGACGTAACGCATAGATTCATTGACGTTAGATGGTGAAACGATATTTTATCTTGTCAAAAAATACACAAGGACATGAATGTGTGTGATATACATGTAGTCAATAAAATCGGCGGGGTTTCTTCAAAAAATATTGGAAGATTGGGAGAACTTCAATCGATATAGAACAGCTCTAGCAGTGATCTCTTGAGTAATAAATCGTGGTTTGTCGGCCAGTTGTAAGTAGACAAATCATTCGCGCTTCACGCTCGTGATTTGAGCTAATTTACAACTGACCTCCAAATTGTGATTTATTACTTAACACAAATCATTGCTAGAGCTGATCTATTTCTAAATCAAAATACACCCAGCGGACACACAACATATTTGCAGCATCGTTTTCGCGTCGATGTTGATGCGACATTGCTTAGACGCTGGGCAAGGATTCAGGCAAAAAGAATGGTTAGAACTCCATCTAAAATAAACTGTCGAGATAAATACAAACATAATCAAATACCATAATCAGACACCGCATTTAAGTGTGTCCTTACGTAACTACACTTGTTGACTCTCTCTCTCTCTCTCTCTCTCTCTCTCTCTCTCTCTCTCTCTCTCTCTCTCTTCATTCATTTAAATAAATAAAGATTGTGAGTGCGCTTCACAGGATGTGAGTGTGCTTCACATTAGGTTTAGGTCACAGGACTCGGCTGATACCAACTTGTGTCAAAGCTTGGTCGCCACGTAGTAGAATCCGCACTGCTCTGGCATTCGGATGTGAATGATTGTCTGCTCGATTTGGAACAACCCAACTAACACGCATTATCTGGCCAATGTCGGGCCGACAGCGAAACGACGTTGGCACGTCGTATCGCTGTCGGCCCGACGTTGGTCCGAAATGTTTTGCGGGCTGGCAACATGTCTGAAATACTAGTGAAAGCATTTCGTCCCGAATGCGATCAACGAAATAAGTTTAATCGCTATAGTTGCTGTACATTGTACGTTGTTTTCAACTTCTTATCGAATGCTTACGACTCGGTTCGTATTGCATAGATTGTGATCGATCTAATTTGGTCACAGTAAAGGGTAGAAGGCACCAGAATTCCACCGGTTAGTTTCCCAATCTGCCATTTAGTGGATTTTATTCGGGTCCGGATCGCCTTTAAGTTCGATAGTTTGACAGAATCACAATGGACCCGGGATCAAAATTGTATGACATTCGATTTTCTTTTTCTTTTTTTTTTTTGTCTCTTATAATTAACCTCAGTGAACATGTTGATAAGAGCACTGCCTCTTTATCATCAGGTGTCTTATCGCTGTAGGTCTATCACCTTTGTAGTTGAGTCTCATGTGAGACGCCAAATTCTGCAACGGATGGTCAGGCGGCTTTACTCCCGGTACTCCGGTTTTCGCCCTTCTCTGGTTGACGATCGGTTCTAAATTAGGAAAATACTCTTCAAAGGACCGTAGAAATAATAATTATAATAAATAAACAATAATTTCACTAGTGGCTTCTTTTCAACTGGATACGCATTTTAAATATAGAAACAAATAACGATGAGATGATCCCAGCTGATAAAGTCCATTTCCATCTCCTAAGTCCTTTCTCCTTCCTAGTGAAACATGTCTAATAAAAACATAAAAAAAAAAAAAAAAAAAAAAAAAAAAAAACTAGATGTGCTGAATTACGACGGCAAAGTAAACAGCATGTTATCCACGAATATATATTTATTTTGCAAGCGCGAGAGCACTCATACATGTATATGCACATCTGATAAACTTAAGGCAGCCCCGGTAATAACCGGGTTTTAATAATTGTGACAAATATCTTTGATGACCGTTCAACAGGAAAACATTCAACAAGTCGTGACATTTTCTTAAACGCTTCCGGATCAAAGGTCATCATTGGATAGTCTACGCCCGTGGGCATAGACAATTATGGTATAATGCTGAGTTGGTGGGTATATACTTGTTCGGGAAACTGGCCTATTTGATTGTTTGATTTGAGGTTTAACGTCCCCGTCATTACTGTATAGGTCATTTTGGAGACGTTGCTTCCAATTTTGTGGGACTTTTACCCAACATTGAGATGAAATGACATCTCAAGCCCTGTCGCCCAATGAAACCAATAGGGTTTATAAGCATAGGCTGTCCTACTCGCACCGCCTTACCAGGGCAGGCTTAGATCCTCTAAGCGGTTTACCAGTACTCGTGTGCGGTCCGTTTCAGCACTGCATAATGCAGCCCATCTATTTCTTCAAGCCCCGATTGGCGGGGCCCAGGAAACTAGCTTACTACAGTTATTAAATGTACTAGAATCGAACTTAGATGGGTCGGACCCCTCTGGGACCATACAAATTTGTTCGAGACAAGGGTAGTTCGAGCCACTGTGTGTTACTATTAGTGCAACTCAAGTAAGTATAATGGAATAATCAGTTTGGGATATCTGGCTTTTCAGTGTTCTATAACGTAAATGTATGTTGTGTGTACTCAATAGAATCGCCTCCTAATTCTTCCTAGCCTTTCTCTAACTATTTCGTATCTGGAGGAATTCCCTTGACTCAAGAAGGGGTTCGACTTATCGATGGTAAACGAATCATCGCATATTTGGAAATCAACATTTAAAACCGCCATATCTGCTAAACAAGATGGTTAAATGCGTGAACTTTCGGAAACGTCTATATTTCCACCGGGACTTGCAGAAATGGATGGGCTGCACTATGCTTCAACGCAGAGCTGAATGAGACCGCACGTGAGTACGGGTAAACCGCTTAGAGAATCTAAGCTTGCCCAGGCAAAGCAGTGCGAGTCAGACCGTCCATGCTTATAAACCCTTTTGGTTTCATTGGGCGACAGGGCTTGAGATGTCATTTCATCTCAAAGTCGAGTAAAAGTCCCACAAAATTGGACGCAACGTCTCCAAAATGACCTATACAGTGTTGACGGGGAGGTTAAACCACAAATCAAAGAAACAAAACAAAACGTCTATATTGCATATTCCTTTATTTCAATCAGATTACAAATTTCATAGGCAAACCCTATTATTCATCGTTTACTGCTCGCCATGTACTCGCACATAAAATTGATAGTCATATACCGAACGTCCAAAAGTTTCACATGGCAGAACACACAGGAATGTACCAGAAAAATCTTCAATATTTGCAATACGTTATCTGAACAAGTCCGTGTCAGAACGAACACCCCCAAAACCCCACTTTACACAGAGAAAACTAGGGTTTACGGATGTATACACTTTCGCATTTAGGTAACAAGACATAGGTTGTGTGTGCTCGTTAGAAACGCCACAATGAGGCGGTTCTGACGAGCACCCACAACCTATGTTTGCAGTATAAATAAAACAAATCATGGATTTTCAGCCGAAAAGTACCTCTGGGGATATGAAAGAATGCACTATGTTACACAGATGTGTTATAGTAGTGCCTTTTCCAACACATAATAAAGCGAAAGTCGATTCTGCGGTTATGACAATTACTCTCCAGGGGACGCCCGTTCTGTCGTAAATAATCTGTAACATCGAGAAAGAAACGAACCATACCGAGAGGAGTTTCTGAATAATTAACATCTCAAGATAAATGAACGTTTTACGATCGCTGTGGAGGCCCCCGCGCATCGTAGTTTAAAGAAATAGATTGAGCTGCACGATGCTTCCACACAGAGCTGAATTCCCAGTAAGCATTCTACATAAATCTACAGCGGGCCGTTAGCGGCCCGTCAGGGTAGCTGACGGGCAGCTAACGGCCCGCTGAAGATTTATGTAGAATGCTAGCAGGGAAAGTACTGGTAAACCACTTAGGAGGTCTACGCCTGCCCAAGTAAAGTGATGCGAGTTTGACCGTCCATGCATATAAACATATTGGTTTCATTGGGCGGCAGGGTTTGAGATGTCATTAATGTAATGTCGGGTAAACCTCCAACGAAATTGACGCACCGTCTCCAAAATTGCCTAAATAGTGTTGACGGGGTCGTTAAGCCCTAAATCAAACAAAAACCGCATGGCTCAAAGTACAAGTAAGTTTATGGTACAAATCTTTAATCAACTATGACAAGGCATCATGTTAACAAGCAAGTGCAACGAACGTCCTTGAACCCCCATCCCCAAAGTGTTTATATATAGCTTCTTTTTGAAAGTTGATTTTTAAAATCAAGTTTCTATGTCATTTCATTTCTATTTCCGGTACTGGACCGCGTTACTCCACTTTCGTTGTTCGTTCGCTGCATAAAATAGTCCAAATGAACTCTTGTAAATTAATTTTGCAGGCATGGAACGTCTTTCAAAAACTTTCAGTTTTCGGGACTTAATACGGATTGAATATAATAAAAATCAAAAATGAGTTCCTTTAAGAGCAATGAAAACATTCATAATAAAGAAGATGGGTCATACTACGTAGTTTCGGCTAATAAAGCCTCGTCAGTGACCCTGTAATGATCCGGCAACGAAAGCCAGAGGAAACATACTGCAATTTTGCGAATTTCGAATAGGCAGTCGATTCAAATACTGATGTAAATCAAAATGGGGTCCAAATAATTAAAAACCTGTCTAGAATATGAGTCTAAACCAATAATTTATTTCTGATTCCTCAGAATATTCACGCTGATCGAAAAGGGCCAAAAGTAAGATATAAACTGCACTATGGTTGATATACGGGGAGACGTTTTACGGCCGCCACACGGCACAACACCAGCTGCAGTGAAGGCAAATAAAAATAAAAAATTAGTTCCTTTAAGAGCAATGAAAACATTCATAAGAAAGAAGATGGGTCATACTACATAGTTTCGGCTAATAAAGCCTCGTCAGTTACCCTGTAAAGATCCGGCAACGAAAGCCAGAGGAAACATACTGCAATTTTGCGAATTTCGAATAGGCAGTCGATTCAAATACTGATGTAAATCAAAATGGGGTCCAAATAATTAAAAACCTGTCTAGAATATGAGTCTAAACCAATAATTTTAATTGGCACAGAAAGACGAATTCTGAAAAGAAAACAGTACTCTGCGATTATTTTCCTACGCGCTTTCCAATGATATTAATGTTTTACTCTTTCATCCCCGAGTTTCTAAACAGGACTCTTCTCGCTTTAAATATATTCTTATAGAAAGGGATTTCTGATTAGTTCACTGACATGATGACAAACAGTGTACATGTAGATTCTAGCGAGACGCTCTAGCTACGTGCCATCTTATCAGGACCTACAAGGTTTGCATAGATACAGCTGTATTTCTACCTCGGCGTCTGCCTACAGGGTTAAAAGGGTTAGCTTATCAGTGACCAACTAAATAACCCTTTACTGACCTACAATTTGCCTGCTTTCGAGAGCTCTAACTGTAAGCTGTGTTCCGTACTTTAGCAAATAGTGAAGACACCGATCAGACGCAACATTCTGTGGCCTCTAATCTATCTAAACTGTTTCAGAATGCCTCAGTATTGAAACAATTAATTGGCATTTATGGGTTAATGTTTAAGGACCCCATACAGGTTAAAATAAACGTATTTTAATTCGCCTTGGGTAAACGCGGCGTCTGATCAGGGTTATAATGTCTAAATCAAATGGTTTAAAAATGATCTTATTTCTCCAATACGGTTTTGTTTGTGTGAATTGGGACTGGGGACTTATGTGAATTGTAACGTCGCCGTCAACATTATTAAGGTCATTTTGGAGACGCTGCTTCCAATTTTGTGGGACTTTTACCCGACATTGAGGTGATATGATAACTCAATCCAGAACTCAATCCCAATGAAACCAGAAGGCTTATATATGCATTGGACGATCTGACTCACACCGCTTTGTCTGGGCAGGCTTAGTCCTTCTAAGCGGTTTACAAGTACTCGTGGACGGTCAGATTCAGCTCTGCGTGAATGCACCTTGCAACCCGATCTATTTCTCCAAGCCCCGATACGCGGGGGCGATTTTCAAACACGGTCAATGAAAATTTGTGATATTTATCCAATAAACGCCCAGAACAAATGTTGTGGTACCTGCCTTGGAGCAGAAATAAGAAAAATAGTCATACCCCAGTTAATCCCAGTTTTCTCTGTATGAAGTGGGGTTTAACGGGGTGTTCATTATACGGACTTGTTAACGTGATGTCGATCGCATTTACCAGACGGAACACCCCTTTATACCCCTTTTTATATAGAGAAAACGGGTTTACGGGGGTATACATTATTTTTTCTTATGTTTTGCCCAACGACATAGGCTGTGGGTGCTTGTCAGAACCGCCTCAATGAGGTGGTTGTAACGAGCACCCACAACCTATGTTTGCAGTATCAATGAGGTAAATATAATCAATTTTCATCAGAAATGTAGCCATTTTGAGGACGTGAAAAAAATGCATTATGTCGCACGGGTGAGTTTATATCGTAATACATATGTATATACGTCGAAAAGACTGTCATAGCTTTTTTCAGGATAACATCTATGTGGTAAAACTGTCCAAATCTGCGATTGACCCTTACGTTATAAATAACAGCCGCAGTAAAACTGACCTCTCAGATTTCTCCCTTTTCTGCAAAACACCTGACACTTTTGACTCCATCATATGGGTCGTCAAATATCATTTAATTTTATATGAAACCTTCGCATACGTTAAATATGGATCTACGCACATAGTTGTCTAAAACACGGGTTTTCAGACTGGGCATATGTTTGAGACTGAAGTATTTTTGGTCGGAAAAATTATACTTGAATTAGATGACATGGACTTAATATGCAAAGAAGATGAGGCGAAAATGGTTGATACATGTAGCTTGGATAAATCTTGATTAGCTAAGATCAGGTCTGTCCGTCTGTCCTTCCGTTTGTTAATCAATACAGACTTTGTGTCGTCCATTCCAACTAGGGTTGCAGTGTTCCATATACTACCGAAAAATAGGCCTAAAACTATTTTCAGACATATAACGGGGGCAGATAACTAAAAAATATAATAGCCAGAGAAGCCGTTTTCTTACGGAACCCGGGAGGGGACATGATTTTTTTTAAAATGTTGTGCGAACAAGATATTAAGTTGTGCGAACAAGATAATATCTTGTGCGGACAAGATAATATGTTGTCCGCACAAGATAGTATCTTGTGCGGACAACATAATTTATCTTGTGCGGACAAGTTAATATCTTGTCCGCACAAGATATTATCTTGTTCGCACAACATATTATCTTGTTTGCACAACATAGATCTTGGGAAGTTGTGCGAACATGATATTATCTTGTGCGGACAAGATATTATATTATCTTGTGCGCACAAGATATGCGGACAAGATAATATCTTGTGTGTACAAGATATTAAGTTGTGCGAACAAGATAATATCTTGTTCGCACAACTTAATATCTTGTGCGGACAAGATATTATCTTTTGCGGACAAGATAATATCTTGTTCGCACAACTTAATATCTTGTGCGGACATGATAATATCTTGTCTGCATAAGATAATATGTTGTGCAGACAAGATAATATGTTGTCCGCACAAGATAGTATCTTGTGCGCACAATATAATATCTTGTCCGAACAAGATAATATCTTGTCTTGTGCGCACAACTTATAAAATAAAAGAAAATCATGTCCCTTCCCGGGTTCCGAATTTTTTGCCTACTTTGTAGTAGTTTTAGTGCTAAATATATGAAGTTTCAATATAAATGAGCTACATATACGAGGCAGGCACTGGGTAATTCAAGACTTATAATGGTTAGAGTATAGTTCCTTGGCCACAATATTTGTGTTTCAGTTATATGTCCCACCAACAGGTAAGGTCATAAGGAGACGGGACCTCGGTTTAAAGACTCATCCGAAAGTCTCGAGAAGCCCGGGATCGATCCCGCAATCCCTGGTTTATCAGGCGAGTAGCATAACTGCATCCTTGGCCAAAATAGGCTTTCTTTAGTGACCAATACATCTGTAAATTTCATCAAGGTATTCCATAAAGTAGAGGAGTTATGAGCAAAAGAAAATGATTTTTACATCTATCAAGGACAGACAACCAAAAAAAAAACGAACAGGCAAAGTGACTGCCCTGGGCCATATTATGCTTACTTGTGGAGCGCTGTGGTGCAGTGGTAACGTATCGGCCTCGGGATCGAGAGGTACCGGGTTCGAACCCCACGAGCTGCAAGTGTTGTTTCCTTGAGCAAGAGACTTTATCCACATTGCTTAGTACTGGTTCTACCCAGGAAAAGAGGGCCACATGGAAGATTAGTACTAGTTTACTAAATGTGTTACCCTCTATAAATAAGGTCGATTATTATTATTATTATTTATTATTATTATTATTATTATTATTATTTACTTATTACATCTGCAAAAGTTCATCAAAATATTCCAAATACAGTAGAACTTCGATTGCTCGAACACCGATGGCTCGTTTACCATGGCTGAGTCGAACCCGTTTTTGAGTCCCTAGAGAATGCCTCTACATACAAAGAAGTGTGAAATAATTAAGGAGATTTTCTACTTTTATCTTGCAGATGTATGCTATGTGTACTCATTAGAATCGCTTCGACGAGGCGATTCTAATGAGTACACACAGCATACATGTTTTATAGAACACCGAAAAGATGTCCCAAATTAGCCCCGTTATGCCTCCTAGCAGTCCCCTCAGTGGCTCGAACTACCCCTGTCTCGAACAGATTTGCATGGTCCCAAAGGTGTTCGAGCCATTGAGGTTCGACTGTATAGCAAAGGAGAAACAGACCAAAAACCGTTTTCACACCCATTGAGGGCAGACAAATCAAGATCAAGGATGGTCAGAGTAATGGTCCTTGGCCAAAACATGTTTCCTTTAGAGGTCTATATATTTGTGAAGTTTGATCCATAAGTTCCATAAAGTAAAGGAGTAAGAGCCCAAAAACATATTGATTGGGAATTGTAAACGGCCGTAACTGCAAAATGTCGTTAACAATCCCAAATCACACACTCTCAGTACCAGTGAATATGCAACATTTTATTCCTTCTCTTGCTGAATATTCAGTTTAGCCACACCCATTTCTGACTTTGAACCAATCAGATTACTTCATGTTATTTATTCTTACAAATCCATAAACTTCATGTCAAACAGTGTAGATCCTGATCAGATGGCTTCTTCAGAAGCCATCTGATCTGGATCTACACTGTTTCCAAAGATAGGTGTTGTCGTGAACAGCATGATAAGAGTTAAGAAAATCCGCAGAAAAGTCTCAAGTAATCGAACGGAAACGTCAAACATCAACTTTTTAGGAAATGTAAAGGGCCATAACACTGTCAAGAAATGACGGCTTTAGCCCATTAACAACCCCTAACCACGCATCCTCGCGATAAATGTATATGCTAAACAACCAGTGCATACCAAACAAGTGAGAATATTCGATTTTACCCTGTCCCTGGGTAAGAACACCAGGGTAAGAACAGTATTTTTACCCCAGGCTTAAATCGTGGATTTCCTTATATGGTGTGCAAGAAATGAGAGGTAATATGTTGTCCAGACAGTGACTTTAAAGGTGTTGACCAGACTGTGTGAAGCCATTGGCTAATCTGCATCTTTGTTATTCGCATAAGTAAAACAGGTCCGTGTAAAATAATGGCGTCCAACGTTGTGTCAGAAATCAAAAATATAAGGTTTAACTCTTTCTTATTTCTCCTTTCAGCATAGATTGTGGGTGCTCGTGAGAACCGCCTCAATGAGGCGGTTCTAACAAGCACCCACATTCTATGTTCTAGCTTAAAGAAGGCAGACAATTTAAAACCCCGTAAACCCAACTTTTCTTTATATAAAGTGGGTTTTAGATTAAGTTGTAACTATACCATATTTAGTAACACATAGGCCTTTCTGATATTTAATCTTCCTCAGTGTGTCTAAACCCCAAAGTTTTGAAACCGAAACGGATGATGGACAGGACCCGGCAAACACAGCACATCCCCCTCCGAGCACACACCGACCGACGTAGCTCATAAGACATGTCAGCTAGAGGCATTAGGCAAGAGACGCCCCATCCAGATAGGCGTCCCCCATCGAGCCAACATCAGCAAACATGGCCCACGCTCCATGGAAGTCCCGGGCATCAGGAAGGAGATGTCCAAAGTAGCGAGACTTGCAATATTTAAAATATAACAAAACATGGTAACCAAATGCGCTAAGATACATGTCTCACCTGACAAGTCAGTCTTAGTTTTAGAAAAGTTATAATTTTATACTGCAAAAGTTAAAGATATAATATAGTTACAGTCGAACTTCAACGGCTCGAACATCTTTGGGACCTCGAAAATCTGTTCGAGACAGGGGTAGTTCGAGCCACTGAGGTTACTGTCAGGACGCATAACGAGATACTTTTAGACATCTTTTGGGTGTTCTATAATGAACATGTATGCTGTGTATACTCATTTGAATCGCCTCATCGAGGCGATTCTAATGAGTACACACAGCATGCATTTGCAAGATAAAAGACTAAAATCTCCTTAATTATCCCCCACTATTTCTTATGTAGAGGATTTCGCTAGGGGCTCAAGAATGGATTCGACTCATCCATGGTAAACGAGCAATCGGTGTTCGAGCCATCGAAGTTCTACTGTATTTAAATCAGTACTTGAGTGCTGACGTCAACACCGCAGTAACAACTTTGCTTCACGGACTTGTTATCATGATGGCAAATGGCAAAACACTTTTCTCACGTAGTGGCTCAGTCCAAGTTATAGATATACTGAGGAAAAGTGAGAACGTTACATAGATAATGTTTCCCGCCATCCTGCAAACGATCTGTCAAACCTCAGTCAATTTGTCACTTTTGATGTTTGAATTATGCTGTTTTATCGGATTTAAGATTTTTTGCCGAATTTTGCAAATGTGCATGCAAAGATAAATTTGTTTGTCTTAAAAGAGACTGTTGTAGCCGATCTGCAATTTAACTCAAAGAAAGGAAGGAGTATCCTTTGAAACTAGCTAAGAAATCAATGTCTGATTTGTAAATGCTGTAAATTAACTCCCCTTGAAAATTTAAAATAGGAATATCAAATGTGTGATATTCTTTGATTCCTCATGATTTTCACCCAAATTCTTTGGCAGAATTATATTAAGGTTATTTCTACGGTTGTTTTATAACAGGAATGCACCCTGAGTTCACTGTAACAATAAAGTGTTATTGTTGTTTTTTTTTTGTTTGTTTTTTTTCATGGCAATTGTATTGTACTTTGTAAAATAAAAATAAAATATGAGTTCCTTTAAGAGCAATGAAAACATTCATAAGAAAGAAGATGGGTCATACTACGTAGTTTCGGCTAATAAAGCCTCATCAGTGACCCTGTAATGATCCGGCAAAGAAAGCCAGAGGAAACATACTGCTTTTCGAAAACAACCACAAGCATCTGTGATGAGTCCTTTACATCTCGATAACACGGCTATATAATTATTACACCCTTGAACCCCACGTTTACATAGTAGAACCTGGATTTACGTGGGAAAACCTTATTTTTCTCCTTTCTGCTCTACAATATAGGTTGTAGGTACTCGTTAGAACCGCCTCGATGAGGCGGTTCTAACGTGTACCCACAAGCTATAGTTTGAGAAGACTATAGTTTGAGCAGAAATAAGAAAAATATCCCAATTGTTCATCTTAATTTATTTTTTCGGCGGAACTATTTACAATGTTAATGTATATGTGTGTTTTGGTGACTTTACCAAACGTTCGCAACGCTCTGGTAACGTGTTACTAGCGTGTTTCTATTTGAATTGTTTTTTGTTTCTTTAAATTCTGTCTTTTTTTTCGAAACGCTTGACGCACGCGTGGTTCATACACACATGTTAGGCAGTCCCATAAGTTCAAACTGAAAAATGCAATGTTGTCAATACGAATTACACCGATATCAGGCGTGATGTCACAATGATTGTTCGTGGTTTTATCGTGCATTTTCAACATGGACGCCCTAGTGTTTCAGGCGAGCAGTAACCACTTCAAAATATGGTTTAATAGGTCAGAACCAGTGCTTCAGCTGAAGTGCACGACCCGCCGGATGCTTTGAGCTTTATGAGTGTTACCATATATGGGTATGGCGGCCATTTTGGTCATGTGACCTGGACCTAAAACGGTTCCCCCAATAAATGCGCCTTATCGTAAGGAGCAAAAATATATCTTATACTTTAGTACTGTATTCTGAATCGTTTGCAGGATAAAATGCATTCTTACTTTTCCAATACAAAAGCATACGTGTCAAAGTTTGACCTAGGCACAAAGAATGTCAAGGTCAACCCAGGGTCACCATTTTAGCAATTTATGATGGGCGTACTTCCCAGATGCTATTTATCAAGTTTCGTGGAAATCTGCCCAGTGGTTCTGTAGAAGATTATTTTTGAAGGGTTTTTACCATATATGGCTTGGCGGCCATTTTGGTCATGTGACCTGGACCCCATGAGCAAATTTGGTTTTACCCATCCCATAGAGGCTCCATATGAAATTTGACTTCAATCGGCCCAACGCTTTCCGAGGAGAAGCAGTTCGAAAATTTTCACATTTTCCGCCTCGGCGAGGCTATACTAAATGGAATGTAATATTTGGCAAGTTCATTTGTTAGATCTCATTGATATCTATCAGTATGCTAAAAATTATTTAAATATTCCAATCGGTTAAGTCGCTATGACCAATTTTCACAAACGGGTTACGGACGGACAGACAGACTGACAGAATGACACGGTGATTTTAGGACACTCTTAGAAAATCAACCGGCTTCATTCGGTCGCTTTTTCTGCGGGTCGTGCAATGTCTTAGTCTGTGAAAGAAACTTTAGATTTTGCAATTTGCTCCATATAATCACAGCCTTTCCTAACTGTCGCAGAGGCAAGCAACGCACTGGAGATGTTAGCGGACGGTCATCCACTAAAATGAGTATTAAAAGCAAGACGCGAAAAATTCGATGATTCAGATTTTCTGAACGGAGGTCTTATTTATACCTAAACTGACTAACACAGTCAAACCTAAACGTCTCAGACACATTAGGGGCCATAGGAATTTGTTACAGATGTATAGTTCGAGCAAATAAGGGCTGATTATCGCGCCAGACTCGCTATTAAGGCCACCTAAAAGTAAAAATAATTTTGCTATAAAAAGCTTATTTAAAGGTTGCAATCATTCTTTCTTCGTGTTTTCTGCATACAATGTCCTCTGGTCAAGGACCACCTTTGGGACTGTTCAAAAGTAGTCTTAAAGACCTTTTTCGAACAGTCCGAAAGGTGGTCTTAATATCGGGGTTTTACTGTATATTTCTAGTTTCTATAAAATAAAGATATATTGTGTGTACTCGTGAGCACACACGGCATAGATTTTCAAGATAAATCTCA
Organism: Lucinisca nassula; assembly: GCA_963580285.1. Classification (NCBI taxonomy): domain Eukaryota; kingdom Metazoa; phylum Mollusca; class Bivalvia; order Lucinida; family Lucinidae; genus Lucinisca; species Lucinisca nassula. The sequence goes on along the minus strand of OY757023.1, from coordinate 101,971,303 downwards.
AACACACACACACACACGCGCGCACGCACGCACGCACGCACGCACGCAGACACACACAGATACACAGCAAAGCAAAGCACAGCAGAGCCAAAAACCAAAAAAAAAAAAAAAAAATATTAATATTATCCTCAATATATCCAATATCTGCAGCTGAGGGGAAAATTCTCTAGGGACTCAAGAAAGCGTTCGAATCAACCATGGTTATCAACGATTCGGTATTCGAGCCATTGAGGTTTCACTGTGTACTGAAACAACGTATCATACTGCCAAATTTCGAAAATTTTTGAGGGTCACTGATGAGGCTTATATGGCCGAAACTAGCTAGTGTGGCCCAAAAACAAACTTGTACACCCCAGTTTTCATTTTTATAATACAGTCCTTGCTTCCAAAGATACCAAGAAAGAGAAACACATATCTGAATGGGATGTCGTAGAAATTCCACGAGGTCGTACATGTATGTTATACATTACGATAACACACCCGTACGACATAGTGCATGTTTTCACATCTCGTAAACGGCTACGTACTTTTCTGATGAAAATCCTTGATAATTTTCCTATAAGTGCTCAAAACATAGGTTGTGTGTGCTCGTTAGAACCGCCTCATTGAGGCGGTTCTAACGGATACCCACAACCTATGTCTTGGAGTAAAAATAAGAAAAATAATGTTTACCCCGTAAACCCCAGTTTTCTCTATACAAAGTGGGGTGTAAGGGGGTGTTCATTTCACGGACTTGTTCTCGTGATGATTCTGTGGAGCAATTCTCTTGGCACATACATGTATCACGATATCTAGTCCGTGAAACGAAGATCCCTCTAAACCGCATTTCATATAGAGAAAAATGGGGTTTACGGGGGAAAACATTATCTGCCTTATTTTTCATCCAAAATATAGATTATGGGTACTCGTAAGAACCGCCTCATAGAGGCGGTTCTAACGAGCACCCGCAATCTATATTGAAAGTAGAAATCAGAAAGATATTACAATTTTTGCCTAATATTTGTCGTTTCCGACACCTTGTTTGACGCCATTATTTCACATGGACATGTGTTCTAAATGATGCAGTTGTATCCAACAAACCGCATCTTTGGAGTTGATGTCCAGTATAATGGGATTGCGTGTCTGAAAATAATATGACCATATTAAAGAAAGACAGCTTATCTTTAGTTTCACACGAATCAATATTCTTGTCTGACATAATTGAATCATTTCTATCCTGAAGATCGAACGCTCAGTTGGTAGAGTGTCCGCTCCGGGGAACGGGAGGTCACGGGTTCGATTCTGGGCCGCGACATACCAAAGTCATTAAAAATGGTACTAGCTGCTCCTCGCTTGGCACTCAGATTTACGGGGTAGAGCTAGGACTGGTCGACCCAGTGTCAGGATTATGTGACTGGGTGTGGTATCATGTAATGTGTCTGGGACATGAATTTCAGTAAGGCAGCACTATAAAAGTGAGCATTGAGCCCCCTGTGGCAACCAGACACCGTCGTGATATGATTGAAAAATTGTTGAAAGGGACGTTAAACCCGAATTCACACACAGACACACACACACACACACTGAAGATCGAACAAGATACAGTAAATTCCTATATTAAGACCACTTTTGAACAGTCCAAAAGGTGGTCTCCCACTAGAGCACCCATTGTGTAAAAAGCACAAAGAAAATGTACTTGAAACCTTCTAAATATGCTTTTAAAAGCATAACTTGTCTTACTTTTAGGTGGTCTTAATAGCGGAATTTCACTATACATACCCAAACAGTGTAAATCCGGATGACACGGCTCATCAGGGTCATCACTGTTTGTTATCCTGTTTTGCATTTGATGAAACCTTCTGCTCGCAACAATGCATGCATAAAGTGAACAAGTCCGTGAAAAGAACAGCCGCGGCCCCCACCCATCGGGGCTTGAAGAAATAGATGGGCTGCATGATGCTTCCACGCAGAGCTGAAACCGACCCGCACACGATTACTGGTAAACCGCTTAGAGGATCTAAGCCTGCCCAGGCAAAGCGGTGCTAGTCGGCCCGTCCATGTTTATTAACCCTATTGGTTTCATTGGGCGTCAGGGCTTGAGAAGTCATTTAATCTCAATGTGGGGAAAAATCCCACAAAATTGGAAGCAACGTCTCCAAAATGACCTTTACAGTGTTGACGGGGACGTTTAGCCTAAAATAAAACAAAAACATCCGCTAAACCCCACTTTATATAAAGAAAACTGCGGTTTACGGGTTTATACATCCGCTCTAAGACATAGGTTTTGGGTTCCCACAATCTATGTTTGCGGTACAAATAAGAAGAATATCACGGATTTTCATCAGAAAATAGTCATTTTGGAGATGTGACAAACTGCACTATATCGCACGGGCGTCCGAATTCAAAGATGGAATTGTCCACTTCAGAAATTCGTAGGCGAAAGGGTACACGGCTATGCCGTAAATGAATGGTACTTTAAAATCGATATCAAATGGTACGAGTCCGTTTTCAAATGACAAACTCAGTGGGTCACTGTCTGGAAAGAAACTCCGTGGTAGCTACCACTTGTGCATTTATGTTCGAAAAACAAGTATTTAATACCTTCCAATGGAGAAACTTGGTACGTAGCGCAGTAGGTGGCGCATAAATTTCCCATTCTTGAGCTACTCTCATTTTCTGTGTGCTAGCCCTGGTTACGGAGAACACTTGGGGGGGGGGGGGGGGAAAGAATATAAGAATCTTATAAGGGTGTGAGGGATGGATAGAAAAATCTGTCCCAAGGGTCACTGTCCAGCATCACGAGGCTTGCCGAGTGATGCCGGACAGTGATCCCGAGGGACGGATTTTTCTATCCACCCCTCACATCAATATTGGATTCTTTTTCTTGCATACCTTCCATTTCTAAGCGCGGAATTTCAATGCTGCAGTCACTTCGGTTACCAACGTCCGCCATATTGTGTTGACACTGCAGGAATGTAAAGTGACGGTAAACCGCTTAGAGGATCTAAGCCTGCCCAGGCAAAGCGGTGCTAGTCGGCCCGTCCATGTTTATAAACTCTATTGGTTTCATTGGGCGTCAGGGCTTGAGAAGTCATTACATCTCAATGTTGGGAAAATGTCCCACAAAATTGGAAGCAACGTCTCCAAAATGACCTTTACAGTGTTGACGGGGACGTTAACCCCACTTTATATAGAGAAAACTGCGGTTTACGGGGTTATACATCCGCTCCAAGACATAGGTTGTGGGTTCCCACAATCTATGTTTTCAGTACAAATAAGAATCACGGATTTTCATCAGAAAATAGCCATTTTGGAGGTGTGACAAAATGCACTATATAGCACGGGCACCCGAATTCAAAGATGGTATTTTCCACTTCAGAACTTAGGAGGCGAAAAGGTACACGGCTATGCCGTAAATGAATGATACTTTAAAAGCGATATCAAATAGTACGAGTCCGTTTACAAATGACAAACTCAGTGGGTCACTGTCTGGAAAGAAACTCCGTGGTAGCTACCACTTGTGCATTTATGTTCGAAAAAGAAGTATTTGATACCTTCCAATGGAGAAACTTGGTACGTAGCGCAGTACGTGGCGCATAAATTTCCCATTCTTGAGCTACTCTCATTTTCTGTGTGCTAGCCCTTGTTACGGAGAACACTTGGGGGGGGGGGGGAAGAATATAAGAATCTTATAAGGGTGTGAGGGATGGATAGAAAAATCTGTCCCAAGGGTCACTGTCCAGCATCACGAGGCTTGCCGAGTGATGCCGGACAGTGATCCCGAGGGACGGATTTTTCTATCCACCCCTCACATCAATATTGGATTCTTTTTCTTGCATACCTTCCATTTCTAAGCGCGGAATTTCAATGCTGCAGTCACTTCGGTTACCAACGTCCGCCATATTGTGTTGACACTGCAGGAATGTAAAGTGACGTCACGGATCGTGCATGACGTCAACCTTAACGACGGCGCACACAAGATCGTTATCAACCAGTGCATTTATCAAACACGCGATTATATTCTATTTGGGTCGGAACACCAGGGTCAGAACATAAATTTCTATCCCAGGGTAAAATCGCGGATTTACTTGTCTGGTGTGCAAGAAAAAAAAAACAAAAACAAAAAGACCGTTAACGAACACAGAAAGCTTATGTTTTTTTTTTTGTTGTTGTTTTTTTTTCGTAACACACAGAAGGAAAGTTGTGATAACAGGTTCGCTTTGAAGTACTTTCATGTCATGACTTAACAACATTCATCTGTTTGACAATAGCAGAAAATCCCACTCCGGAGATTTGGTTGAGAAACCATAAAATAATGATAGCGTGCACAAAGTTACTGTCATGAGGAAAGCATCACGAAAACACGCCTATATAATTTTGACCCCCCTTGAACACCACTTTTATAAAGTAAAACTGGGGTTTCCGAGGGTATACCTTATTTTTTCTTATTTCTGCTCTAAAATATAGATTGTGGGTACTCGTTAGAACCGCCTCGATGAGGCGGTTCTAACGAGTGCCCACAACCTATATTTTGAGCAGAAATAAGAAAAATATCACAATTTTTCATCTTAAAATTTTCATTTTTTCGGCGATAAAGGTGGCAATGTATTTGTATAGGCGTGTTTGCGTAATGGTGTGATTGCTTCCACGGAAGATTTTCCCGTTACTATAACACTCCCGTGCAACAGAGTGTATTTTTTTACATGTGTATTTACATCTCCAAAATGGCTACTTTTCTGATGAAAATCCGTAACAGTTTTTTTCATTGTCGCGCCTGCTATTGGCATGGCGCGATATAGGCGCCCGGTTTTCCGTCCTTCGTCCGTTCGTCTGTTCGTCAAGGCGTCAACATTTGCGACCACCCTAGCGTTCACCCTAAGGTTCAAGTTTATTTTTCAAGGACTATAAGAGCTTCATTAATGATACTTGGTACACACTTGTATCTGGGGATGGCAACTTAAATGCAAGCATCCATATTTGACCTTGACCTACATTTTATAGTTCACTGACTTTGTAAAATATTGCGACCACCCTTGCGTTCACCCTTAGGTTCAAGTCTATTTCTCAAGAACTATAAGAGCTTCATTTATGATACTTGGTACAAACTTGTATCTGGTGATGGCAACTTAAATGCAAGCATCCATATTTGACCTTTACCTACATTTTATGGTTCACTGACTTTGTAAAATATTGCGACCACCCTAGCGTTCACCCTGATGGTCAAGTTTATTTCTCAAGAACTATAAGAGCTTCCTTAATGATATTTGGTACAAACTTGAATCTGTGGATTGCAACTTAAATGCAAGCATCCATATTTGACCTTGACCTAAATTTCATGGTTCACTGACTTTGTAAATTATTGCGACCACCCTAGCGTTCATCCAAATGTTCAAGTTAATTTCTCAAGAACTATAAGAGCTTCATTATTGATACTTGGTACAAACTTGTATCTGGAGATGGAAACTTAAATGCAAGCATCCATATTTGACCTTGACCTACATTTTATGGATCACTGACCTTGAAAAATATTGCAACCACCCTAGCGTTCACCCTGATGGTTAAGTTCATTTCTCAAGAATTATTACAGCTTAATTAATGATACTTAGTACAAGCTTGCATTTAAGAATGGCAACTTTCATGCAAGCATCTATGTTTGACCTTGGCCTAGATATCATGGTTTACTGACTTTGAGCCCCCACAGGCGCGACATAGCCTTCGGCGGAATTCTTGTTTATACTGCAAACATAGGTTGTGGATGCTCGTTAGAAGAGGCGGTTCTCGCGAGTTCCCACAACATTTACCTTGGAGCAGAAACTAATGATAATAATCTATACCCCTTAAACCCCAGTTTTCTCTATTTAAACTGGGGTTTAGGGGTGTTCATTTCACGGACTTGTTCGCGTGGTGCCGTGAGCGTTTAGCCGCGTGAGAGTTCGTTTTCCGACTGGAGAAACTTGTTTATAGATATTTTTAAAATAGAGTAAATCGTTTGTCAAAACAAGGACTTCTTTCTATTTCTCAAACCGCAGTATATAAATTCAGAAAAATATATAATTGCAATGACTTCAGCACCCAATGTCGTAAAATCACTCTTCGATATAAAAAGATTGGGTACAACAATAAATGTTATACGACAGACTGCATGCATGGTAGTAAACCCAATCACAATTGACAACTTTGCTTCCCTCTTTAATTGCACGCCGGTGGGTCAGGCCTCCGATTCTACGACGGCTCCAGCGTAAAGGCTTACTGAGAATTAGAGGGAATTTAATTTTAAGTAATGTTGGTTGGTGCCTGATGCTCTGTCTCTTACTTTGTCTTACTGGTCGATCAGGAAGATATTGCTTTTGTTTGTTTGATTTGAGGTTTAAGGTCCCCGTCAACACTGTAAAGGTCATTTTGGAGACGTTGCTTCCAATTTTGTGGGACTTTTACCCGACATTGCCGCCCAATGAAACCAATAGGGTTTATAAGCATGGACCGGCCGACTCGCACCGATTTGCTATAATAATCACATGGGTATGGGGGAAGTATAAAAAAATCAGCCCCAAGTGTCACTGTCCGGCACCATTCGGCTTGCCAGGCTGTGATTCCGAGGGCGATTTCCGACCGTGAATTATATTAGGTTGTCACGCCGATTCATTACCTCCGCCATACGGTAATGGCATTACTTGGACGTTTAGTGACGTCGTTACATTTAGTGACTAGTTTGTGAAGTCCTATAAAACCAGTGCACAACAAACACGCGAGAATTTTCTATTCAGCCTACCCTAGGTAGGATAAAAATTTCTATCCTAGTGTAAAATCCAGTATTTCCCTATTTGCTGAACAAGAAAATTCTTTCGTTCAAGAGTTCAGTGTACATGCAGGCTAGCCGAAAGCCACGAAACCACCCCAAAAATAACTGAAATATTTCAGGAAATTACTTAACAGTAGTCCACTACGATTACTGTCAAATCTCGCCCCGTACTGCGTTTGTTTTACACGAATGCTTGTGTGTTTGTGTTGAAGTTTTACGTCCCCGACAACATTATTTAGGTCATTTTGGAGACATTGCTTCTGATTTGTGGGACATTAACATAAGTGTTAAATGATATCTCAAGCTCTACCACCCAAAGAAACCGCTAGGGTTAAAGGAGCGCTTCGATTCGCACCGCCTTTCCTGGGCAGGCTCCGACCTAAGCGATTTACAAGTACTTCAGCTCTATGCGGCAGCACCATGTAGCTCAATATATTTTCTCCAAGCCCATATGGGCGTTGTGTGCGTGTGTGTGTGGGGGGGGGGGGGGAAGGAAGGGGACGCACACGAATATTTGTGGATGAAAATGAGCTATATGATAAATACTGTGGAATCCTACGGAGTCCCGGGAAGGGACATGCAGTTTTTATTATGCCCCCGGAATCAAATATTCGGGGGGCATATAGTTTTTGGTCTGTCCGTCTGTTTCTCTGTTTGTCTGTCCACAAAAACCTTAACATTTGGCACAACTTTTGAATGGTAACTGATGTGGCTTTCATATTTCACATGTGCATTCCTTATCACAAGACCTTTGAAGAGGTACATACAATAAAGTTTGACCTCGTGATCTTGACCTTGACATTTGACCTGCTTTTGACCTCCTTTTTAAAAACTATAACATTGGCCATAACTTTCGATTGGTAAGTGGTATGGCTTTCATATTTCACACGTGCATTCCTTATTACAAGCCCTTTCTAGTGGTACCATAATTTTTAACCTCGTGACCTTAACCTTGACATTTGACCTACTTTTAAAAGCACTTTAGCATTGGCCATAACTTTCGATTGGTAAGTGATTGGGCTTTCATATTTCACATGCGCATTCTATGTCATTAGACCTTTCCAACGATCCCATAATTTTTGACCTTGTGGTCATGACCTACTTTTATAAGACTTGAACATTGGCCATACATTTCGATTGCTTAGTGATACTGCTTTCATATTTAACATGTGCTGTCCGGGGGCATCAGTGTTTCACAAACACATCTTGTTTGAATATGTTTTGCAAACAAGATATTTTAAAAGTTGTGCGAATAGGTATTATCTTGAGATAATATGTTGTGCGCACAGGATATTATTTTGTGCGGACAACATGATATATCTTATGCGGACAACATAATATCTTATGCGCACAACATAGGCCTATTATCTTGTGCGCACAAGATAATATCTTATTCGCACAACTTAATATCTTGTGCGCACAACATATTATCTATGTTGCAAACAACAACATAGATCTTGTAAGGACAACATAATATCTTATGTGTCTGATTAAATTCGCAACGAGTTAATAAATTTGATACACGAATGCAAGATTATGTTTACAAATACAAATACAAATAATTTAATGGTCTTAAATCCAACCACAGGATTGTCACCAAACACAATACAATTTCTTATTTTAACCTATATGATACTAGATCTACTATGACATTTAATATGGTCTTAGGCATTATAGTTGGTTTATTATGTAGTAGTACGGACAATAAGATTTCTGAAATAGATTCACCCCCTTGGCACCGTCAGCCGTCCCCTAGCCCGAAGACAATCAGCGCCAGTCCACAGGCCACCGGAACATCCCTGACCTTGAAAGGTCAGATGGTTCCCGTCGCCTGCCCCCCCCCCCTCCAACACCACCATGAGCAAGTCAGGAACCGGCCGACACTGCAAAAATGGTGAGTACTCTTCGTGCAGACCTGATTTCAAATCCACAAAGACGATAACTGATTTTATCATACATTTAGTATAAAATACTTAGTTTTTACGGCGTAGCCGTTATGGTTTTGCTTTTGTCCTACATTTTTCGTTATTCCATTGGTCAATAAAACCACATGTCCAAGGAGATGACCATTTCATTGGTCAATGATTTGCATAAATAAATCTACTCAAAAGCACGACAGTTTACTGAAGTTTTAACCTAGGAAATGTTTCGTTTTTTATGTGAGACATGAATGAAAAATATATACAGTTTCGGCTTGCTCACCGTCTTGTCCTTTGATGACCATACGTCATATGTATAATTGTGTTTCTAGTGAATTCTGTAACTGCTGCGGTGAATAGCTATTTTGACCTAATTTCACGTGGTTGGTCTATATAGCGAAAGGAACCATTTCGCGAAAGGAAGGTTCCTTTCGCGAAAGGAAGAATTTTCTGCGAAAGGAATTGTTTGTTTGATTTGAGGTTTAACGTCCCCATAAACACTGTGTAGGTCATTTTGGAGACGTTGCTTCCAAGTTTGTGGCACTTTTACCCGACATTGAGATGAAATAACACCCAAGCCCTGTTGCCCAATGAAACCAATAAAGAGATATAGCATGACAAAAACATGTAATAATCGCATTACAAATTGACAGATGTTTAATTTACAATATATGCTAAATAAAAGTTGCAGTGTATCATTTGTCTTCAGCATACTTTATGTCCTCCATTTTAACACAAAATGGACATTTTCGAATATCATTAATGTTATATAAATTCTGAAAAGGAATAAGTGTAATTTGAGTTTTAATTAGGTGCACATAAGATCAAGTTTACGTCCGTTTGTCTGCTCGTCCGTTTGTTCGTCCGCCTATGCGTTTACGTTCACCATAGCGACAACCCGAAATGTTAACCCTAGAATTTGTGTTCAAAAACAGTAAATGATAACGTTTTCTTATTTGTTGTGCATATACTTGAGATCATATGCTCTTGAAATGAGGTCATGTTTTTAACCTTGACCTTTTACATTGACCTTAGCTCAAACAGGCGGGACACCGCCCTTTGCAAAGCTATTTTTCCTCGCGTGACATCTGAATTGTTTGAATACAGTAAAGCAGTTCATAGCTAGACAATTGTTGCTGTCACTATTGTAGCTCATATTGCACGACCCGCAGAAAAAGCGACCGACTGAAGTCGGTTGATTTTCTAAGAGTGCCCTAAAATCACCGTGTCATTCTGTCAGTCTGTCTGTCCGTCCGTAACCCGTTTGTGAAAATTGGTGATAGTGACTTAACCGCTTGGAATGTTTAAACAGTTTTTGGCATACTGATAGATATCAATGAGATCTAACCAATGAACTTACGAAATATTATATTCCATTTAGTATAGGCTCGCCGAGGCGAAAAAATGTGAAAATTTTCGAACTGCTTCTCCCCGGAAACCGCTGGGCCGATTGAAGTCAAATTTCATATGGAGCCTCTATGGGATGGGGGAAACCAAAATTTGCTCATGGGGTCCAGGTCACATGACCCAAATGGCCGCCAAGCCATATATGGTCTGTCTGTCTGTCCGTCCGTAACCCGTTTGTTAAAATTGGTGATAGTGATTTAACCGCTTGGAATATTTAAACAATTTTTGGCATACTGATAGTATCAATGAGGTCTAACCAATGAACTTGCGAAATATTACATTCCATTTAGTATAGCATAGCCGAGGCGAAAAATGTGAAAATTTTCGAACTGCTTCTCCTCGGAAACCGTTGGGCCGATTAAGGTCAAATTTCATATGGAGCCTCTATGGGATGGAGGAAACCAAAATTTGCTCATGGGGTCCAGGTCACGTGACCAAAATGGCCGCCAAGCCATATATGGTATAAAACCCTTCAAAATAGTCTTCTCCAGAACCACTTGGCAGATTTCCACGAAACTTGATAAATAACATCTGGGACGTAGGCCCATCATAAATTGCTAAAATGGTGACCCTGGGTTGACCTTGACCTTCTTTGTGCCTAGGTCAAACTTTGACACATATGCTTTTGTATTGGAAAAGTGAGAATTCATTTTATCCTGCAAACGATTCAGAATACAGTACTAAAGTATTAGATATATTTTTGCTCCTTACGATAAGGCGCATTTATTGGGGGAACCGTTTTAGGTCCAGGTCACATGACCAAAATGGCCGCCATACCCATATATGGTAACACTCATCAAGCTAAAAGCATCCGGCGGGTCGTGCACTTCAGCTGAAGCACTGGTTTCTAAACAACCTTCCAATTAATCTACGCCGCATATCTTTTTTAAAGATATTTCTTGTTTAATATGCGATACGAACGTGACACCAATGCACGTATCACGCTTGCACGTGCTGCCATATCGCATGGGCTTTATCATACCCCAAAAATCCATATCACAACCCTTTATCGCACCCCTAAGCCTTTATCATACCTCTGACGTCACCCTATTCGGAACACGCGGCGCTCTTCCTTTTGCGGCATTTCGCATTTGTTGTTCAGGACGCCATTTGCAATTTGCAATATTTTCGTCTGTTCGAACTGTTTGGCAAAAAAAAAAAAAAAGCACGGCGCAGCGAATACGAGAGGAAAATGGGCGAAAGAACGATGCATGGGATTGCTGACAGACTTTTGGATCTGGATAATATTATCGAGCAAAGAAATTCTAGTGATTCGGTAAACAATGGAAACGTGAATGCAGCGACGAACGAATAGCCCCCGCCCATCGGGACTTGAAGAAATAGATGGGCTGCATGATGCTTCCGCGCAGAGCTGAATCCGGCCCGCACACTAGTACTGGTAAACCGCTTAGAGGATCTAAGCCTGTCCAGGAACCGCGGTGCGAGGCGGACCGTCCATGCTAATAAACTCTATTGGTTTCATTGGGCGACAGGGCTTGAGATGTAATTTCATCTCAATGTCGAGAAAAAGTCCCACAAAATTGGAAGCAACGTCTCCAAAATTACCTTTTCGGTGTTGACGGGGACGTTAAACCTCAAATCAAACAAACAAACAGCGACAAACGATTTTTTTTAAAAAGTCAATTGTATGATAAATAGATTAAGATATGGGAGCCTCGGGCTGATATGGGGTATGATATGAAAAATGTCATCTGATAATCTCTATATGTCATCCAGCATGCAGTACACCATAAAAGCACATCGCGAAATCACGTCTATACAAATGTATTGTAAGTTTTACAAACAAATGAGAAGCTTCTTCTAAAAATTCTGATATCCCCCCCATCCCCGCCCAGAACACAGACCGCGGGTTTAGAACCGTCTCGACGAGGCGGCCCCATCGAGCACCCACAATCCACACTTCCGGGCAGAAACAAGAAAAACATTATATACCCCCTAAAACCCAGTTTCGCTATATAAAAGTGGGACAGAAGGGGGTCAAAATCATACAGGCGTGCCTTCGCGATGACTTGTCTAAAATAATTACTGTTTACCCTATTACGCATATTAACAATCTCATTTCTTTCATTATATAGCTCATGTATGAATGATATGCACAGCATATTTAAGTCATAATCTTTACTAGTCATAGGAAACTTAAACTTATCTATATTAGTCATGCCACTAAATGATGGATAAATATGACAAATTTTGTCAAAAAACAATTCCCTACTATTTTCTAGTTTAGAGCATGACATAACAAAGTGTATCTCATCTTCCACCTCAGTATGGCACAACTGGCACACACTATCTCGCAGAGGTATTTTCCTGTATCTTCCTTCTTCGATATGAAGTTTACGACAACTTATTCAGTCGTATTTTGGCATAAGTGCATATTTCTTTTTTCAGATTGTTACTTGCCAATAAATATTTTTCAAGACTGTAAACTGATTTAAGTGTACGGTAGGCCCTAAGCTTGTTTCCATTAATAATATTTGAACTATCGTCAACTAAACACTTTCTCCAAAAGAGTATGTAAGAATCCTTTAATCTCGTAATAATGGCGTGTAATATTGTTTCAATATGACTTTATTCACGATTGTTTTACAAAAATATCAATATCCCACCATTAGTAAACGCGACGTCGTTAAGGACGATGTACATGTAACGTAACGGGGCGTATCTGACTAATTTGTTTCGGCCCCCGCTCGTAGGGGCTTGAAGAAATATATGGGCTGCATGATGCTTCCACGCAGAGCTGAATCCGGCCTGCACACTAGAGGATCTAAGCCTGTCCAGGAACCGCGGTGCGAGGCGGACTGTCCATGCTAATAAACCCTATTGGTTTCATTGGGCGGCAGGGCTTGAGATGTCATTTCATCTTAATGTCGGGTAAAAGTCCCACAAAATTGGAAGAAACGTCTCCAAAATGATCTTTACAGTGTTGACGGGGACGTTAAACCTCAAATCAAACAAAACAAACTGACTCGTTTGCATACTTAATCAACTAGTGGATTATCGCAATTATTACATGACGTTATTACATTCTCAGACGTGACGTCATATGATAAAAAGGTTAAAAGGAGGATTCACAGTTGAATGTTTACATTTCAGCTGAAATAAATTACTAAGTTCAACTAAGTTGAGCTTATGACGTCATCAACCCAGACACCTCGGAAAAAATGAAAGCTTCACTATTTTAAAAGTGTCTGGTTTTCTAATATATCATTTAATTACAAATCACTCAGGATAAGATGTGCGTTTAGCTCATAAATACATCAGCAGGAAGGAAACGATAAGATTCTTCGTTGTAACAAGTTTTCCCTGCATGCCGTCAGCAACAGAGGTTATAAAACGTTTTGCATGCCCGAAGCAGCTGAAAGTGAAATCTGTTATGCTAACCAAAGAGTCCCTTTTCTTGCCCATATCCTATTTATTAATCTGTGCCGTGCTCATAAATTTTAAAATGCGAATAACTGTGCCGAACTTTTTTTCATGACCCCCCCCCACCACCACCACCACCACCACACACACACACCCACCACCACCACCACCACCACCACCACCATCACCACCCAACCCCAACCCGAATCTAGATTATTTAGTGGATAACTGCATAGCAACAGATAAGGTAGGTGGGTATTTTGTGATAAATGGAGGGTACTTTCCTTATTTCTCCATACAAACCTATAGTGTGGGTATTCATGAGAACCGCCTTGAGGAGGAGGTTCGAATGAATACCAAATGCATAGGTTTTCATGGAGAATTGACAAAAACGATCCTTCATTTATCACAAAATAAAACTCTTATTTGTTGTTATGTAACTGCATATACAGTAAAATTCCGCTATTAAGACAACCTTTGGGACTGTTCAAAAGTGGTCATTAAGACCACCTTTGAACAGCCCCAAAAAGTGGTCCATGACCAGAAGACACTGTGGGCAGAAATCACAAAGAAAATTCAGTGAAGCCTTCAAAATAAGCTTTTCAGAGCAGAATTAATCTTTATTTTAGGTGGTCTTAATAGCGGAATTTCACGGTAAATTGTAAATTTGTGGAGGAAAATCGGTGGTTTTACGGTCGGAAATTTCGTTTTACGGCGACGCGTAAATCGTCGATTTACCTCCTCAGATCACAATTTTAAATACAGTTTTCCTATTCTAATGCACTTGTTCACTATTGACTTGTTGCAAAATTGCTTCCTTTGCCACAAATGGAAGGCGCAGTCAACTCCGTTAAACCACATACAAACCAATGAAAAGCGACGTTACATCATGGCCTCGGGTTTCCGATAGTACATGTATATCGCAGTTTGTAGGCCTACCGTCGCAAATGTTTGACGTTATCCAATCAGACGTCGCGTTACATACGCGAATGCGTTAGACTCAGTGCTTCTTTGCGGGATTTGAGGTTTAAAGTCCCCATCACCACTATATAGGTAATTTTAGAGACGTTGCTTCCAATTTTGCGTGACTTTTACCCGACGCTGAGATGAAATGATATCTCAATCCCTGCCGCCCAGTGAAAAATGGAAGTAAAGGCAATGATCAGGAATCGATTCAATTAACCCACAGCTCCCATCAGTGACACCAAAGGGAAATGAAACCCACAGACCTGAAATAACTAGACCCTAATGGAAACATTAATAGCGAAAAGCCAAAACTACAGTTACTTTCCCACAAATTGGCCAATAATGTTAACTCTTATCCTGCAGTTCACGACAACCCCTATCTTTGCAAACAGTGTAGATCCAGATCAGCTGGCTTCTGATCAGGATCTACACAGTTTGACATTAAGTTTATGATTTTGTATGAATAAATTATATCAAGTAATCTAATTGGTTCAAAGTCAGAAATGGGTATGGCCATACTGAATATTCAGCAGGATAAGGGTTAAACTTTATTCCATCTTCTATAAAATAATAATAACTATACTGCATGTACTCATTAGAATCGCACTGATGAGGCGGTTTTGATTCGTATACGCAACATATGCGGTGAAACTTCGATTGCTCGAACACCGTTGGCCCATTTATCATGGCTTATTCGAACAATTGAGAACAATTTTTTCAAGACTATAGATATAAATTTCTTGCACACCAGACAAGGAAATCCGCGATTTTACCCTGGGATAGAAATTTATGTTCTGACCCTGATGTTCCGACCCAAAATCGAATATAATCGCGTGTTTGATAAATGCACTAGTTGATTACAACCCCTTATGCGTCATAGTTAAGGTTGACGTCACAGCACGTTACGTGACGTCACTAAACATTCCCACAAGGCTCTATTCTTTGTCCTCTTCTTTTTCTTTTATACATTAATGATCTTGTTGAGGATAAATTCATCTATTAGGCTCTTTGCAGATGACACTAGCCTTTACGTAATAGTAGAAAAGCCGGACCAAGCTGCTCATCAGCTAAATTCCGATCTTCTCAAAATCTACCAATGGGCAACTAAATGGTTAGTCACATTTAACCCAGCAAAGTCAGAGTCCATTACTTTTTCAAGAAAGCGCCATAAACCTAATCACCCCCAGTTCTAATGAATCAAACGCAAATAAACGAAGTGACTTCACACAAACATCTTGGGTTAATCTTTACTAACGATTGTACATGGCAAGAGCACTTGGAATATATCAAGTCAAAGGCGTGGATTCGTATCAATGTAATGCGGAAACACAAGTTTACTCTTGATAGGAAATCTCTAGAGACTATCTTTATCTCTTTTATAAGACCTCTCTTGGAATATGCAGGCGTCGTCTGGGACAACTGCACCCAGTATGAAGCTAACGAACTTGAAAACATCCAAAACGAAGCTGCACGGATTGTCACAGGAGCAACAAAACTTGTCTCTATCGATGCTCTACGCTCTGAAACCGGGTGGGAAACACTGTTGTCCAGAAGGAAAAAGCACAAACTTCAAATGTTTTTAAAATGAAAAATGGTCTAGCCCCGGAGTACCTCTCTTCTCTGGTACCACCTTCTGTTGGTAATACATCGGCTTATCAACTGCATAATGCATCAAACATTAGTGCTATACACGCCAAATCACAACAATATTACAACTCTTTTCTACCATCTACTATTAGAGATTGGAACGATCTCCCAAGCGAAGTGAGTAATTCTCCTTCTAGTGAGTCCTTCAAACGCAAGTTAAATGCAAACGTAGAAATTCCTCCAAAATATTACCTTTGTGGAAACAGACTTGGGCAAATTTATCATGCAAGGCTTAGGACAAATTGTAGCTCGTTAAACCAGCATCTCTTCTCTAAAAATATTATTGATAACCCGCTGTGTGTTTGTGGCTCAATAGAAGATACATATCACTTTATGTTAATTTGCAATCTTTACACTAACCAAAGACAAGATTAATTTACTCAATACAGTATCGGAGTTTTGTCGCCCCACTCTTAATCTGCTGCTCTTTGGCAGTTCAGAGCTTTCTTTACTCCAGAATAAACAGGTTTTCCTCGCTGTGCAGGAATTTCTGCTAAAAACAAGACGCTTCAAATAAACCGACGAATTCACTTTATACATTACGTCAATTGCAGTATAAAACATCCCATTAGGAAGGCATATAAGATGGATCTCTTGTCCTGTTCTGTTCTACAAATTCCTACCTTTTTCATAGGTACCAATGCTACAATGAAAACGTTCTAGAGGTTAATAATTGGCAAATAACGCTTTGTCTTTGCTTACATGCGCAAAGTCGTTAGTTTCTTAAAACATAGTGTTGGAATAAGAACTTATCCACTCCCCGTGGAGCCTGCAACAGATTATGTAAATTCTAAGGAATGTTGACACACAAATCCATGAAATAAAATACTAAGGGTCTTGTTTACAAGCTAAATCACGTTTCACTATTGTCTTCACTATAAGCAAGATGGGATACAGATTTTTCAAAAGTCTAAAGACTTTCTTCTGAATCCCATTTGTATAATATTGTTACTTTGTAGCTTCTATGTGTTGAATGTATATGTATTAGGTATAAAAAAATGGAGGCTTCCTGAAGTGGCACTCTTATTACATCACGTGAACAAGTCCGTAAAATGAACACCCCAAATTTATATAGAGAAAACTGGGGTTTACCGGGGTATACGATACTTTTCTTATTGCTCATCCAAGACATATGTTGTGGTTACTGGTTAGAACCGCCTCATTGAGGCGGTTCTAACGAGCACCCACAACCTATGACTGAAGAATAAATAAGAAAAATATCACGGATTTTCATCCGAAAAGTAGTAATTTTGGAGATGTGAAAAAATACACTATGTGGCACGGGAGTGTTATCGTAATTAACCGTCATTGGCTCGAACTACCTTCGGCTCGGACATTGTTTTCCGCTCAGATGTGCTCAGACTGTGAAGTTCGATTGTATGTGCTCAATAAATTACGAAATATCTCCCATTAGTATCCCTAAATGTGTGTTAACTGGAGTTTTGGGGAACTCAAGAACGAGTTCGACTCAGCCGTAGTAAACGAGTCGTCGGTTTTCGAGTCACTGAAGTCTGACTAAATGAACTATACGATGAAGGGTTCTGTCTAAAACAAATGAGGAAAACAGCGGGACTTCATGCAGATTTTGTACATTCGAAATTCAATGACTCGAACACCTTTGGGACCATGTAAATGTGTTGGAGACAGGGGAAGTTTCAGCTACCGAGGGTTATTTAGAGCGCTAGGTCAGAATGTTTTAGGTATACTCTATTTATGTTCTATAATATAAATGTATATTGTGTGTCCTCATTAGAATCGCCTCATCGAGGCGATTCTAATGTGTACATGTAACAAACATTTTCCAGATAAAAAGAGTCACAAATAAGGCCTAATTTATAATCTATGGCTCTTTGATGAGTTTCCTAGGACATCACGTAAACACGCCTATATAATTTTGACCCCCCCCCCCTTTAACCCCACTTTTATATAGTAAAACTGGGGTTTACAGCGGTGCAACTTTTTTTTTATTTCTGCTCTTAAATATAGATTGTGGGTACTCGTTAGAACCGCTTCGATAAGGCGGTTCTAACGAGTACCCACTATCTACTTTATGAACAGATATAAGAAAAATGTCTCAATTTTTCGTCTTAAAATTTTCGTTTCTTACGGTGGTTAAGTTTACAATGCATTTGTATAGGCGTGTTTTCGTAATGGACTCAAATGCTAGTTCAAAACAGCCATGGTAAACGAGCCATATCAGTCCTCGAGCTACTGAATTTTTACAGCACATGGTTTCGCAATCATGCCTTATCTTAGAAACCCACTGAAACAAATTTATCTTCTATCCTGTTTTATATATTGCAGCTATCAATCATATTTACCAACAAAGATGATAACACTATCTAAAACACTTCAAATTGGCTGCAAAATGGTATTCACTGACAAAACAGTTACAGAAATACATGGCAGGTTACGTTCTCAGAAAAAAGTGCCAAAATATACCTGGCGAAAAGCATTAACTGGTTATGCAAATAAAACAACCTTTAGGCAAACTTCAGGAGCAAACATGTTTGACCCCTCTTCAACTGTCACCATGCTTAATATTTCAGTGTTCTGAACTCCTCCCCAATTTTTAGCCATTTATGCTCCATGATTTCAAATTGTACCACAGATACAACTTTTACCATCGAAAACGGCATTGATCCTCTACATGTATATGTACATCACGAAAACACACCTATATACTTTTAACCCCCCCCCCCCCCTGAAACCCGCCTTTATATCCTAGTAATACTGGGGTTTACAGGAGTAAATCTTATTTGTCTTGTTTCTGCTCTAACATATAGTTTGTGGGTACTCGTTAGAACCGCCTCGTCATATTATGTCTTCTCTTAAATCTATATTTTGAGCAGAAATAAGAAAAATATCACAATTTTTCATCTGAAAATTTTAGTTTGTTTCGGCGGTAAAATTTACAATGTATTAGTATAGGCATATTTCGTAATGCACTGTTTGACAAAAGGATACTTCCAGATTCAGCATGGCGAGGGTTAATAGCTTGAAGTAGATAGAGAAGTGAAAACAAAAAAAAAGTGAGTGAGTTTTACGTCTTACTAACAGCCAAGGTCATATGGAGACGGGTCCTCGGTTTAAAGACTCATCCGAAAGTCTGGAGAAGCCCGGGATCGATCCGGCAACCCCTGGTTTACAAGGCGAGTAGCTTAACCACTACACCACAAAGGCTTCTACAAAAAGTGGGAGACTTCAACAACTCTAATAAAAACCTTAATATTTCCGACCTTGACCAGAGATTCCACTTTCACTCTCTGGAAGGCTTAGCAAAATTAAAATGTTTATTTTCAAGATTACTGATATAAGAGATTCTTAGTAATAGTTGGCCATCCAAACCACGAAAAAATACTTCTGATGGCAAAATTGAGTAGAGTATGGCATCCATGCTAATAGTGTTCTTTAGTGTGATGCAAAAGTGATAGGGGTGGATGCCACTTCTGAAAATGCCCCCTGAGCCTCAGAATTAGGTCAAAGGTCAAATGAGTGCAAAAATACAATAAAATTTGTATATGCTGGTATTTGTACCCTTTCTCTATCTCAGCAGACCAAATAAAGTTAATTCAAACACCAGCAATGTACTAAGGACATATTGTTTATGCATCGTATGTGAGAAAAGAAGTTGTATCATAGATTTTGCCAGGGTCAAAGGTCATTTAAGTACAAATTTTCTTTAAATATGCATCAATATTTATTGTAGAAAGGGTTATCTAGTATGTCAACTGAAACAAAGCCAAATGAGTTGCCATTTCCTTATCTAGGGAGCATAAAACCCACACATTATACAAACAGCATAATGGCCAACCTAATCGACCTTAGGTCAAAGGTCATTTAAGTACATATTTGGCAAAATATGTTTATTTTGCAAAATACGTTGTTTATTCACATGTCATCCATTGTTATAAGTAACATTCCAAATCGTCTTCTGTGTTCTTATTAAACTTCACAATGGTATATCAAGGATATAGTATATGATGAAGATATATCTAATAATAACACAAGTGGGTCATCATCAAAGGTCACGTGCAGCTACTGTAAAACACTTATAGTTGGCGGTCATTTTATTTTGGCGCTATTTGCTGTCAAGGAACAAAACACCAAAATAAAATCTGCCAATAAAGCTAAAAGAATGCAAGAGAAGAAACTTTATTCAACACATCACAATTATAATGTGTCAATAGGTCATAGGCATCATCGGTGACAAAAGAAAAAGTGTATTTACTTCTTTAGAAGCCGAAATAAAGAAAGACAATGTTCTAGTCAGAAGACAGGTAAAAATGGCTGAATGAAAACAAACACACCTTGAGAGATATTGTCAAAATTGTGGATGTAATTAGTAATTGATTGATGGCTTTAACTGTGAGCTCAATATGACGGGTAAACCAATCAGAAAAGAGGAAAGTGACACACCTCCAGACAGACATTTGGATTATCAAGGTAGTACATTGGGTTAATCATGCGGTGAACACAAAAAATTAACTAATTACTACAGTTTTTGCATGACGCTGCTGATGACCAACTCCGAAGATTTTTGTCATCTTCTATGGCTTTGTAGATTTGGCCGATTCTTTTTCTTCGGAAATCGAAAATCCGCCATAATATAAATCTGCGAAAAGGTCTACTCATAAAAAGCGCCAAAATTGCTGCCGCTTAATGTAAGTGTTTAACAGTCTTCAAAGTTTGTATTTTACAAGATGCCACTTCAATTTAAGAGCCGTTTAGATCACTAAAATGTAAAGGGTAACAGCTAATATGTTTTCGCGATTGCGGCCATATGATTTAATGATTTAACTTCAACATTGACAAGTCTAAGCAATGCAAACCAAATAGGGGTTTCTTGGATATCACAGATACGAGCTTTTTTCCGCATAATCTAAAATGATAGACATAGTCATATATAAATAACAGGCCATTTTAACTTCATACCTCGACTTCTAGATATTTGGGTGGTTTAGTTATTAACAAAACCTATTTCGATGGTTTGATCAGTTAGATTTACCCCCAGAACTTCAGTTAAATTAAGCAAGTTCTTCTGATACCGAGGCCCCGTTTTTATATTTACATCTGTCTATTGTAGATGGGTTTGTTTCCTGGAAAATTTATGATAAACGCGACGATTTTGACTTAGAGGTTGTAAATTTTCCTTTATTGGACGGTGATGTTCCTCGTGCGGCATCCTATGGCGTTTATATTTCGCAATTAATTCGATTTGCCGGAGTGTCTAGTCATGTAACTGACTTCAACACTCGATATAAATTGTTAAGAGCTAAACTTCTTAATCAGGGCTGTCGGTATCATAAACGACGCAAAGCCTTTTCAAAATTATGAAGACGTCATTCCGATTTAATTCCAAAATCCAATATTGGACTTAAAAGGTCTATTGGAACCCGAAATTTATGGTAACTTAGTATATAAATTCCGAAAAAAAAATATTATTCAATGACTTCAGCACCCAATTTCGTAAAATCATTCTTCGATATAAAAAATTGGGTACAACATAATGGTTAAACGACAGACTGCATGCATGGTAGTTAACCCAAGCACAGTTGACAACTTTGCTTCCCTCTTTAATTGCACGCCGGTGGGTCAGGCCTTAGATTCTACGACGGTCCCAGCGTAATGGCTTGCTGAGAATTAGAGAGAATTTAGTTTTATATAATATTGGTTGGTGCCTGATGCTCTGTCTCTGGCCGGGCCCATCAGAGTACCACTTTTGGTTTTCTTTTGCTCCAGCATTTTAGTGGTTTCTTGCTGTCATCACCGTTGTTTTATCTCTGTGGTTGTTTTGATTTTTGTGTTCTGTGAGATGTTGCACTGATGAGTTAGGAGGCTTTCATGCGGACTGAACAAATGATTTGTCTAAATCGCGACGGAAGTAAGGGCGAGGATTGCAGCCGCATAAAATCGATTTAAGACCGCCCCCACCCCAGCCAGCGGAATTCGCTTCACTGACCCTCCAAGGCCGTTCTTCTGTCGCGGTATATTTTTGTTGTTGTTTGTCTTTGAATATGTGTATTGCTTATATTATTTTGTTTTGAATAGCCAATTGGCCATTTTGTGGAAAAGTAACTGTCCTTTTGTCTTTCCGCTATTGATGTTTCCATAAGGGTCTAGTCATTTCATTTTTGTGTTTCTTTCCCTTTGGTGCCCTTGATTGGAGCTGTGGTTAATTGTATCGATTCCCGATCATTGTCTTCACTTCAATCAAATACACGTAACAAATGTATTTTTCGATAATAAATACGTGTCATCAACACATCCTTGTGTTTAATATGACAAAATTTGATTGGAAAACATCCATATTTTACGAGTTTTGTCCTTAAATAACCCCTGACCTATAAGACTGACATACTTAGAGGGTACATTTAAAATAGTTTTCCATTGTTCACTGTACCTGGATAATTTTATGGTGAATTTTATGGTGATTTTAAGCAAGCAATTTCCCCACATATATGTTAAAAAGAGAGTTATGAGTAGTTTCGAATTTATTTTGCACTCATTTGACCTTTGACCTTCTTCGTGGCCTCAGACGCATTTCTAGACGTGGCACCTACCCCTTTGATTGTTGACACACACCAAGGATTACATTTAGCATGGGTGCCATACTCTACTCAATTTTGTCATCAAACGTAAAAATATCAAGCATTTTTGCACATGCTTAGTCACGCATAAAGGATGTTTTTATGTGTTGTTAATTGGTTTATCTATTATTGCCAGTTATCCGAGATGTGACATTTTAATTAAGGGGATAAGGTTAAAGTTTGATTTTTAATTGTTTTTCACGAAGAAAGTGTTAAAATCGGTCCTGCTCAAAACAGAGTAACATTTTAATTGAAAATATTTAATGCTTGTAAAACCATTTTATATCGCCTTTTCTGTTTTAGAAATGGCACAGTGTAGTATTCTGTCTATGTTGTGATAAAACCGGCTGGTGGGTACTGACTAATAAAACCTGTTGTCGGACAGGCCAGCTCAACGGAAGTCGCGATTTGACTTATGGTAGTTGCGCAAAGGCAATGTTTCAGACCAATAACAGAAACAAAGTCACAAAGAAAGAATCCAGTGCTATAGGAATATCGGGGATCATCAATGATTCCAGTCTGTAACATTAATATCCCTTTTTATTCCATTTAACCCATATCCATATAAACAAGCAGGTTTTCTAATCAAATACACGTTACAAATGTATTTTTTTGAATATTTTGATAACTAGAGAAAGCGACCAGTGGGTCATGTATACCCCCGGCCAGCGCCACCCTCTGATTTATCTTTCGAGCTTGTATGACGAAGTCAAGAAGCTATAATAATTTATAAATGTGGTTGTAAAAGCTAAACCAAACATAAATTTCTAAATGGACCAAGAGTGTGAGGGCATCAAAGTTACTGAAGGGGTGGGGGCATCAATGTTACTGAAGCAAGTGGGGTGTGCATCAATGAAATCTTTGGACTGGTATACAACATGGATGCAAATATCAATTGAATTTGTCTTAGAGTTTAGAACATATAGGCATCTATAAAGTTTGTCATAACATTTTCACCAAATGTAAATGTAAAAGTCTGTGACCTTGAGGTCAAGGTCACAATGGATGGGAGAAGGGACATGCATCACAAAATCTTTTGACTGGTATGCAACATTGATGCAAGTATCAACTGAATTTGTCTTAGAGTTTAGAACATACAGGCATCTATAAACTCTGTCATAAAACTTTAACCAAATGTAAAATTTCTAAGTCTGTGACCTTGACCTCAAGGTCACTGTGGGTGGTGGGACATGCATCAATGGAATCTTTAGACCAGTATGTAACTTCAGTGTAAGTATCAACTTGACTCAATCTATCAAAGGGTTCACAAGATACAATGTCTTAGAAACTTTAACGCAAAACTTTAACCAAAATGTTAACGGACGGATGGACGGACGGAAGGATGGACGCACATACAGATGGACAGACGGACGGACGAACGACAGAACGAAAACTATATACCCCCATAGCATACTTCGTATGGCGGGGGTATAATAAATACTGGTCAGCAACACATCCTTGTGCCACATATAACAAAATGTGTTCAGAAAACATCCTTTTTTCACAAGCTTTGCACTTAAATGACCCCTGACCTATAAGACTGATATACTTTGAGGGTTCATTTATAATGGTTTTCCATTGTTCACTGCACCTGAATTGTTTATGGTGATTTTAAGCAAATATTTCCCCCAAATATGTGTTAAAAGAGAGTTATAAGTAGTTTCATGTTAATCTTGCACTCATTTGACCTTTGACCTACTTCTGAGCCTCAGACGCATTTCCAGACGTGGCATCCACCCCTATGATTGTTGACACACACCAAGGATTACATTTAGCATGGGTGCCATACTCTACTCAATTTTGCCATCAAAAGTAAAAATATCAATCTTTTTGGGGATTGGATGGCCAACTATAACAGACCGAGAATATACGATCACGCGATTAAAATATACGCTGTGAGGCTTTGCTCCGAGAATGTATTTCTCAGAAGAAAATCATTTTTTCTCTGTTGCCCCACTATGATACAAAGTAGCCTTCTTGTTTGAAGTTTAAGCTAAATGTTTAGCAGTTTTATTTTATTTAAATACTCCAGTCTCTATCAAGTCGAACATAATAATCTTTTAATTATACACTGACATTGCGGCGAAAAGGGTCAAATCCTGCAACGAGAATTGGTTGGCATTTCTTTCTTTCTTTGTTTGTTTGTTTGTTTGTTTGTATTGGAGTTTTACGGCCCATTCAACACTATTTAGGTCATTTTGGAACCGGTCAGTTTCCACACTTTTCCTGTACAGGCTTATACATTAGCGGTTAGCCAGTACAGTGTACATTCTTTCGCCAGAAACTGACAACTGCCCTTCTTGAATCAGCGGAAGTGAGAGAATGACCGTAGAAAACATTTCATGATCAATCTCCACGATAGAAAATTGTCGACTCCGGCAGGTATCGAACCCGCGTCCTCCTGATCGTCAGTCAGACGCGCTCCTGACTGAGCTACCGAGGCCGGCTTGGCATTTCTTTTATTCAACGGTACATACGGCTTGTGGAACATGGAGAGCACTAAGGATGCTGCATCATGTGGGGCGCCGTTTTACTATTTAATCCGTATTTATAGATATCCATAAATCGAATTATGGATATCCATCATTCGATTTATGGATATCCATAAATCAGCCGAATAATGGATATCCATAATTCGAATCATGGATATCCATAAATCGAATAATGGATATCCATAATTCGATTAATGGATATCATTAATTCAGATCGATTTATGGATATCCATAATACCATTTATGGAAAACCATAATTCAAATTATGGATATCCATAAATAATTATAGATATCCAAAAATAATAATGGATATCCATAATTCGAATTATGGCTATCCATAATTCGAATTATGGATATCCATAAATAATTATGGATATCTATAAATACGGATTAAATAGTAAAACGGCGCCCCATCACATCCGGTCTAAGTTCCAGATGTCTATACTCTGTCTTGTCTCTGGATCCAGCTAGTTAGAAAGAGTGAGGTTGACTCTGCACAACCAGCAAAGAATGCCGGGCCAACGTCGGGCCGATAGCGGTACGACGTAGTAACGTAGTACCACTATCGGTCCGACGTTGGCCCGTGGTTTGTGCTGACACAGTGTGCGCCTCTCCCTCACCGTAACTCAATTAAAAGCGCATGCCATCTTAACTCGTAAACACAACAAGCATTCATATGCAAGCCACAGAAAAAGCCATGTGGCGATGGGCGAGATGAGGAAATACTGGAAGCTGTAGTTACGGACCTACACAAAGGCGGCTTTGTTCTATATATTAGTCGATTTCCTTTAGGATGAAGCAGTGTCTGGTTTGATGAGAATGACGGAGAAATCCAGGGGTTCCTTGAAGACAAGCACCAAATAAACACAATACATACATCAATGATACCAGCTCTGTGTCTAATAATAATATAATAATAATAATAATAATAATAATAATAAATAATAATAATAATAATAATAATAATAATAATAATAAAATAATAATAATAATAATAATAATAATAATAATAATATAATAAAAATAATAATAATAATAATAATAATATAATAATAATAAAAATCGACCTTATTTATAGAGGGTAACACATTTAGTACTAGTACTAATCTTCCATGTGGCCCTCTTAAGGCCGCCTATATTCAAATATATGCAAAACAGTCCAAACTAGGCTTAAAAGACCCCTGTCTGAACAGTAAGGCTGATTCAATCCAGGCCTTTGCATATAGAAAGTATCTAAGAAGCTCTTTGAAGACTAAAGACAGTTTATTATCCCTATAGCTCAGAAACCACTCTTCTTCTGAGTACAGGTCGAACTAGTCGCATTTTGATGACAAAGAAACTATCCTGAAATGATGGGCTGAGCACTTTGATGGTGTTCTAAATCGACGATCATCCGTCAGTGATGGCGCTATATCATCATACAGGGAAATTTCGCTATTGTGACTACCTAAAATTAAGACAAATTCCGCTATTGTGACTACCTAAAATTAAGACAAATTATGCTTTTAAAAGCATATATAGACAGTTTCAGGTACATTTCCTCTGTCTTGTCTACATCCTGTGCTCTCAAGTGAGAGATCACCTATGGGACTGTTCAAAAGTGGTCTTACAGACCACTTTTGAACAGTCCCAAAGGTGGTCTTAATATAGTAATTTTACTGTACTACCACAGTTGGGACGTATTGTTTTGCTGCTTGATGAGTTCTCAACCGTCTCTGACACAGAGAAAGCAATAAAACTCCTGTCATCGGGCACGGCTCCAGGATCAGACGCAATACCTACTGAGATCTACAAGGCAGGAGGCACTACAGTTACCAAGAAACGGACAGAGTTATTTCACATTCTAAAGCACTTCGATTTGTAACGCGACGTTAGATTGGATAACGTCAAAAATTTGCGACAGTATATCCTGCGATATACTGTCGGAAACCCGACGTGATCACGTAACGTCGCTTTTCATTGGCTAGTATTTGGTTTTACGCAGCTCACAGAGCCTGCCGCTTTGTGCCAAATAGTGCAATTTCTAATAAAAAAAAAACGAGTAAGTGCATTAGAATGGGGATAACTGTATTGAAAATTGTCATTTGGGGAGGTAAATCGTTGGTTTTACGGTCGCAAATTCCGTTTTACGGCTCCGCTGACGCATCGCCGTAAAACGCAATTTCCGACCGTAAAACCACCGATTTACCTCCCCAAATGACAATTTTGAATACAGTTATCCCCTAATTATGAGAAGCTATCAAGAATTCAAGGGTGCGTTAATCAGCCACTTATTCAAAGGGAAAGGGAATCCTTTGGTTTGTGACAATTGTCGTGGCATTTATGTATTGTCAATTGCTGGGTCGGTTCTTGCAAGAGTTCTTCTTAACCGGCTAAATGAACAACTTGAACAGCCAGTGCTTCTACCAGAAAGCCATTGTGGATTCAGGAAGGACGGAGGAAAACTTGACATGACCTTCACAGCCAATCAGATTCAACAGAGCACGGACCGCTACATGACCTTTGTTGTCTTTACCGATCATTCACGAGGGTCTTTGGAAAATTATCCTGAAGTTCATAGAAATTGTGAGGCAGTTCAAGAATGGTATGTTTGCATGGGTCAAAAATGACAGTGAGTTTTGGATCGATTCTCTGTGACATATCCGGTCAAGCAGGATTGTACTAGTCCAAATGTTGTTCAGCAGGATGTTTACATGCTTTCCAGGATGGTGACAACAGTATATTTATTATGTATCGCTTTGGTTGGAATATTTTCAACCTAAGAAGGTTACAAGCCGATTCCAGGGGGCTGACAGAGGTGCTAAACGAGTTCCCGTTTGCATATGACATGCCAAAGGGTGCTCCAACAGAAGATGCAAAAAAGGTTCAGATCAAGTATCTGGCTCCTGTGGCACCTATAACCTCACAACCAACACCTGGAAAGGCTTACAAGGAGCCCACCATCACAGTGGAAGATCAAAGATAGCAAGTCGTAGACAAGTATACCTACCTTGGAAGCACATTGTCAATGGTCGTTTACATTGATGATGAAGTCAATGCAAGGATTGCCAAAGCTAGTGCAGCATTTGGCCGACTACGTAGACTTGACATTAAGCTGAAAATCTACAGAGCCATGGTGCTTCCAACGCTATTATACGCATGCGAAACGTGGAGTGTTAACCGACGGCATGCCCAAAGGACAGAAATACTGCTATGCAACGTGTCTTTGAAGAATTTTAGTGATAAAGGAAAATAATGGTAATAAAGGATTCGATTCCAGACATAAAAGTCCTGAGAGCGCAGGGATGCAGAGTGTACCTGTTCTGAAACTGACACAGCTTAGATGGACAGGCGATATTACCAGGATGTCTGAGAAACGTTTGCCAAAGAAAATCCTCTATGGAGAACTAGAAAGGGACTGACGCTCCCTTGTTGTTCAGGAAAAACGAACGAGGACACCCTCAAAGGCTCTCTCAAGAACTTCAATATACCAAAAGAGTCGTGGGAACAAAGTGCCAAGGACCGAGCAAAGTGGCAAGGTTTCATCAGAAGTCGTGCTCGTGAATATGAGGTAAGCGGTGCAGAAACTTTCTCGGCGTAAAGCCAGAGCTAAGGCATCGCCAACAGAGCAGTCTGCATCTGACATCTCTTGCTCCATTTGCAACAGACACTTTACGAAAACATGCCTATACAAATGCATTGTAATCTTTATCGCCGAAAAAACGAAAATTTTCATATGAAAAATTGTGATGTTTTTTTAATTTCTGATCAAAAAATAGATTGTTGGTACACGTTAGAACCGCCTCATCGAGGCGGTTCTCACGAGTACCCACAATCTATATTTTAGAGCAGAAATAAGAAAAATAAGGTTGACCTCTGTAAACCCCATACTATAAAAAAGTGGGGTTCAAGGGGGTCAAAATTATATAGGCGTTTTCGTCAAGCATCTTAGAACGAACAAACAGTAGCATTTCTCGCCTTTGATTAATTAAGATTGGTCATTGTCAGTGTAACTCGTCTATCTCGTATATCACAACTTTTCATCCGAGAAAGGTCAATTTCACAGACTTGAACGATAACACTAGCTCAATTGAGTATGCGTGCTTAACAGATATTGGGACCAAGATTTCAAAAAGAAAAAACATAACCAATCTCTAGTGCCCCATAAATATATCAAAGCGCCAAAGGTACTGAAATGACAGATTCTATGAGGAAATCATAACACTGTGAACTTTCTAAAAAGAGCTTAAAATTTAGAAAGGTAGTTCAGCAAATTCCAATATATGATATGTTTGCAGATGTCTATAGAAACTATGAAACGCCATTCATGAGGCGGTTTTTTGAAAGAAACTATTGTACGTTTTCAAAACCAAACATTAAAATTCAAGTTTTAACAATGCTACTGTCCATAAGTAACAGTTTTGTCTGGTCGGTTGTGGACACCTCTACCCAAAGATACTTTATGGGAAAGAGATCGGAGCAGAAAGGCTGGCTAGTCCAGTACATGAATTCCATTGGCTTGAAGACATTTTTAGTGAGAACAGCACTATGAGCCCGCTCGTAATCCTGCTGGATAAGATATCCCGGATTCTGAGCGTAAACAAATAAATGGAACCATGTGAGGCCGAAGCACTTGATTGATGTAACGTCTCGCTGTTCAATACACGTCTCAGCTATGATCTTGAATGTTCTTAATGACACTAAGCTGCGTTCGCTAACTACACGCAATAGCTCGGCACTAAATTACGCTTATTTCACCCGATATGTCATGCTCTATTACGCACGCGTCGCCTCGGCATACCTTACACCTATACGTCGAAACACCCGGAAACGACAACCGGCGTGATTCACGCTGAAGTGCGATTTGTCATTGAAACGCATATGTCAGTCGCTTAGACGCCAATTTACGTATTTCATGCACTAGCGTAAGTGTTTCGTACTGTGTCGACGCGTTAACTTTGGTCACGACAGGGACGTCTAGCTCTCAAACGTGTATCGCATAAGGGCGACGATCAGTAGGGTGCTTATTAGTCGGTAGTTGAGACCGCTTGTTTATCTACAGGTACAGTGTAGCAGCTTCCGGCGGAAATCTGTTTCGCATATGCGTCTGAGGGTCGAATCGATCTTGACGTACTGACGTCGGTCTTCCGCTACGTCGACGTCCACTAGCGTAGTCTGTATATAGTAAGATGTCGCTCCAATAAACGATATATCACACACATGTGACACCCAAAATCAGAGTCAACGTCATCCGCTTTTCGACCAGCTTCTAACTGTCCAGGGGCACGCTTACGATCCTTTAATGAAAAATGTTGCTATATATACGCTCTCACTAAATGCTTTTTTGAGAACAAATTTCAGTTTCTTATTTTCTAGGCACGACCCTACATTACACATCAAAAGTTTGACCCTGAACATGTGGTTTCTATCCGTACTGGTGTGAGGGTGGTGCACAGGATCGACGTGGCCGGACTGTTAACCAGACGTCACGGTTGATTGATTTAACCTTTTTAGCTTAAGGGCATGGTTCCTAAGCGTGTTGTAATCGTTTGGTTTCAGAATCAAAGCACTGAGAGTGTGGGCTGCAGGTTGGAGTAATAAGCCTGGGCTGAGATTTAAACTGTTTCATTTAACTCTGAAATTCCAAACAAATAGTGAAGATTTTGATAAGAAGACGCGTTCGGCAGCGTCTGATATTGGTCTACACTGTTTACCAAGCTCACCCTATGATTCCAGGATAATCCTCTTTAGTCTTATGGAATACCCTGATCTCACTGCGGCTATTTTCTACAAGACAAAAGGTTATTCTGACAAGTCAGTGATAGTCACGTAGACGTTAGCACTGAAGCGCTTTTCTTATTAACAACTTCGGGTTGAATGCCAAACAATCAAACCAAACATAGCCGCGTCGTTTGTCAGTGTTGGGTACATGTAAGTGTTATCTGTAAAATCTGCACGTGAATCAAATGTTGGATCTGGCAAACAATCTAAACTCAGTTCAAAAGCCACACAACACGGTGCTGATCTTGTTCTACACTTTTTGCATTAGTTACTAACATCTTCAGTTTAAACGAATCAGTCCAAGTCCCCGTTCATGACCAGCCTGCATTTAGAGACAATCGGCATGAGTGTTGTCAGTGCTTTAATTTATTCACTGCCTTGGGTTTCTGGAGTGCACTCTTCCACCACTGAAGTTGGGCTCGTCCATTCTGCTCAATATATGACACCTAGAATTATATCACAGGACCTACACTAAGTATCTGTACCATATTCCAGGGTTGAAAGGTACAGCCTTTCTTTTCAATTTCTCCACGCAAAGTCAATATACACCTATACATCATGAGTTGTAACTGACCTAAACTTGACCTCGAAAGTCAGAAAGAAAACCCATTAATATTATTGTCTACAGCAGACCTGGTTCAACAGCAGGCTGGTCTTTAAGGATTAAATATTGACAGCACTGATAGAAAACAGTGTAAAACCTTAGCAGACTGCTGAGCAGACGCCGCATTGATCTGGGTATACAGTATATCTTCGCCAAATCCGTCGCATGATGCAGCTGATTCATATGAAAAACTGAATCGTCAAGTCGTCTGCTTCAAAAGTTTGTATTGTGCTTACAGGATAACTAATACCCTAGTACAATTTTGATTACTGCGCTTAACCGGACTACATTTTGTGCGGACTCATATTTCTATGGCGGACAAAGCCGGAAGAAAAAGCCTGAATTGGTTTGGAGGTCTTCATGCGGACTGGACAAATTATTTGTCTTAATCGCGACGGAAGTAAGGGCGAGGATTGTGGCCACGTAAAATCGATTTAAGCCCACCAGTGGAATTCGTTTCCGCTGACCGTTCCAAGGCGGTTCTTCTGTCGCGGTTCATTTGTGTTATGGTTTGTCTTTGGGTGTTTGTGTCGCTTATATTATTTTATTTTGGATAGCCCATTGGCCATTTTGTGGGAAAGTAACTGTCCGTTTGGCTTTCCGCTATTGATTTCTCCATTAGGGTCTATTGTTTCATGTTTGTGTTTCTTTCCCTTTGGTGTCTCTGATAGGAGCTGTGGGTTAATTGTATCGATTCCTGATCATTGTCTCCACATCTATTTCAGACCTTCTCAGCGGTTACCAGTATTCAAGTTTGGGCGGTTTCAGCTCTGCGCGGAAGTACCAAGCAGCCCAATCTATTTCTCTAAGCCCCGATGGGCGGTTGCGTACAGTCTTTACTTGAATATTTTTTTTTTGTTTTACGGCCCTTTCAAGACTATTTCCCTCATATCGAGCAGATCGTTAATCAGAGGTGGGCGAAAACCGGAGTACCCGGAGAAAAATCACCTGACCTTCCGTTGCAGAACTTGGCATCTCATATGTGATCCGAGCGAGGCTCGAACCACAGCGGTGACAGACCTAATGATTAAGAGTCAGCGCTCTTAACCACTAGGCCACGAAGGCCCGTTATTTACTTGAATATGTAAAACCGAAAAGGTATTCTTTAACTATACTCTCATTGGTCAGTATGCCTCTCAGTGGCTCTATGATTTTGTCATGAATAATTCTTGGTGGCTACGTATAATTGTTTGTACATAATATGCTGGTATAGGAACGTTTATTTTCCCATCCAGTGTTGCCATTTAAGATAAAATTAGCAAATTATTGTCAATCATTCATAAATTTACATATTTCCACTTTACTACAAGAAAACATGATTACGATAACACATCCGTGTGAAATAGTGCATTTTTTCATAGCTCAAAAGCTGTCAAATTTCTGATAAAATTGTGAAATTATTCTTACTGCTACTTGAACCATAGGTTGAAGGTGCTCGTTAGAACCGTCTCCTTGAGGCGGTTCTAACGAGTACCAACAACCTATGTGTTGGAGCAAAAATAAGAAAAATATTTTTTTACCTATGTATACCCCAGTTTTCTCTACATAAAGTGGGGTTTGCGGTGGTGTTCATTTCACGGACTTGTTCACGTGATGTGTCATACACCCTCTATCTATTACTTATAGTGAGAAAACTCGTTGAAACAGTGACCCTGTGTCAAAATGATTTACAAACAACAACATTACGAAAAAACGCCTATACAAATACATTGCCATCCTTTTGGCCAAAAAAAATTAGAAATTTTAAGATGAAAAATTGTGTTATTTTTCTTATATCTGCTCAAAACATAGATTGCGGGGACTCGATAGAACCGCCTCGACGAGTCGGTTCTATCGAGTACCCACAGTCTATTTTTTTGAGCAGAAATAAGAAAAATAATGTATACCCCCTTTAACCCCAGTTTTACTATATAAAAGTGGGGTATGAGGGGGTCAAAATTATATAGGCGTGTTTTCGTGATGACAACAACAAAAAAAAAAAAAAAAAAAAAAAAAAAAAAAAATTCTTCTGTTGTTGAGCCATCCTATAACCGATCTTATAATGTAAAATTAGCTTTTCTACAAAGAAAAAATGTTAGGTTAAGGTTTAAAATCGCAATTTTAAAATGGTTTTAATATACTACTACTACTACTACTACTACTTCTACTACTACTACTACTACTACTACTACTACTACTACTACTACAACTACCACCACTACCACTACCGCTACTATTACTTCTACTACTTTTGATGATGATGATGATTTAGAAACGGTTAAGATGGCAAAGATAAATAAATAAAACCACTCAGCTAACAAAAAGAGCGTTACCTTAAGAATCTTAAGTCGTTTAAGTAAAGTTTGGAAACCACAAAACTGAACAAATCAAACCCACAAGATGATGTCACATAGTCTTGAAGAGTCCGTTTTGCTGGTGTGGGGTGCAATGTTACCTTGTAAATACGATACTTAATCCGATCACACACAATGTCGTCTTTCATATCGGTAGAAACAGAGGATCTTACACGAGTGGTGATTTCTTATGAAATTTTTAATGAAACGAGCCTTTGGCGAGTTTCCTAAATATCATATGAAATGACCACGAGTGTAAGAATGTTTGTCATATA
This sequence comes from Lucinisca nassula, assembly GCA_963580285.1. Classification (NCBI taxonomy): domain Eukaryota; kingdom Metazoa; phylum Mollusca; class Bivalvia; order Lucinida; family Lucinidae; genus Lucinisca; species Lucinisca nassula. Next base: position 101,937,148 of record OY757023.1, on the reverse strand, counting down.
ACGATCACAAGGTTGTCACAGACGGGCCTCCCTGGCCTTGTGGTTAAGAGCGCTGACTCTTGATCATTAGGTCTCTCACCGCTGTGGTTCGAGCCTCGCTCGGGTCATACGTGAGACGCCAAGTTCTGCAACGGAAGGTCAGGTGGTTTTTCCCCGGGTACTCCGGTTTTCGCCCACCTCTGATTAACGATCGGCTCGATATGAGTGAAATAATCTTGAAAGGGCCGTAAAACCAAAACAAATAAAAAAAGGTTGTCACAGACGTCGTCGTGACGTTACGCGCCAGTAAACGTGTAAAAATTTACATTTCTAGTGTAAAATAGAAGTGAAGGCAATGATCAGGAATCGATAGAATTAACCCACAGCTCCCATCAGAGACACCAAAGGGAAAGAAACATAAACATGAAACAACTAGACCATAATGGAAACATCAATAGCGGAAAGCCAAAAGGACAGTTACTTTCCCACAAAATGGCCAATTGGCTATCCAAAACAAAATAATATAAGCGATACACGCACTCAATGACAAACCATAACAAAAATAAACCGCGACAGAAGAACCGCATTGGAACGGTCAGGGAAACGAATCCCACTCGGTGTGTGTGTGGGGGGGGGGGGGGGGGGGGCTTAAATCGATTTTACGTGGCCACAATCCTAATTGTCGTCTGATGTAAAACTATAGAAAACACTGTGGTTCATATTTCCATGAAGGCATAGAGTCACTTGATATTCAGTGACGTCAAGTGACGTCTGTCTAAACCATGGTTCTCTATGATCTGATTGGGCGTTGGCGACGTCAACGCTGTTCCGCTCATTGTAGAAAAACGGCATGTAAATGTTTCTCGGCTTTAAAAGTTTGCCCCATAAGCATTTTAGCCCAGTGATGAGGACCAAAGAATGTAAATATAAGAAATAAATTTAATTTTTCTGCTGTTCATGCAAATTTGAACGACAGCAGGTCGCTAGCAAAGTTTACACGAACCCCGTTCGGGGTTCATATACTATAGCTTATATTAAGGTATTTTAGTTCGATTGCGATGAAAGCTTCAAGCTTATTTGAATCGCTACGCGAGAGAGGCAGTGACATTTACACCACTGCTATACCAATTTACAGCTTGTCGAAGTGGGGCAGTGGCATTACATGTCTTGCCCAAGGACCCATCTTACCTACGGTGGCCGCTTATAAACCCTTTTGGTTTCATTGGGTGGCAGGGCTTGAGATGTCATTTCATCTCAACGTCGGGTAAAAGTCCAGCAAAATTGGAAGCAACGTCTCAAAAATGACCTTTACAGTGTTGATGGGGACGTTAAACCTCAAATCAAACAAACAAAAAAAACTGAGAATGTAATAACGTCATATAATAAATTCGAAAATAAACATACAAATTAGTTTGATATGCCCTGTAACGTTACCTATGTACATACACATTGTCAGTAACGATGTCGCGTTTACTTATGGCGGAATATTGACATTTTTATAAAACAATCGCGAATAAAATGCGTTTTAAATGTAATACGATAAATATAATCTTGCATTGGTGCTCATGTATTATTGAATTTATTCGCCCCGTCCATAGGGGCTTGGAGAAATATATGGGCTGCACGATGCTTCCACGCAGAGCTGATACCGACCGCACATTAGTACTGGTAATCTGCTTAGGTCTAAGCCTGCCCAGGAAAACTGCCGCGAGTCGGACCGTCCATGCATATAAACTCTATTGGTTTTATTGGGCGGCAGGTATTGAGATGTCATTTCATCTCAATGTCGGGTAAAAGTCCCACAAAATTGGAAGCAACGTCTCCAAAATGACCTAAATAGTGTTGACGGGGACGTTAAACCTCAAATCAAACAAACAATTATTGAATTTATTAAACTCATTGAGGAAGCGGGGCATTACACGTCCGTAGCAAGTTAATGTTTGTTGAACTTAAACCTTGAAACAATAAGTTTCAGCTTCATCGGAAATGAAAATGTCTGCAGATATTTTCGAAGTGTCATACTTATATAAATATTTGGCGGACCATCCTATCTAAACCATATGCCCTGCTCCACATCATAGTCAAACTTAATATCAAGATTTTGCTAGGTCGAATGTTACCTGCAGGAGAAGTTATGCATAAACAAAATGTGTACAGAAATTTTCATATGAAGTTTCAGCTTCATCGGCTATTAATTCTAGGAGAATTTGCCAAAAACAAAATACTTACATAAATCTGCAAAGGGGCATAACTTTATTTATATCTGGTAAGCTATAACCTCGAAACAGTATGCACTGCTCCACATTGTGGTCAAACTATATATATATATCAATTTTCAGCTTGATTAAATGTTCAGTGCAGGAAAAGTTAGCCATAAACAAAATGTATTCAAAGGGGCATAACACTTTAAATATTTGGTGGACTGTAACCTTGAAATAATATGCGCTGCTCCACATCTTGGTCTAACTATATATCAAGTTTCAGTTTGATCGGTTCTAAATTGTAGGCAAAATTGCTTACAGAAACTTTCAAAGGGCCATAACTTTGGTTTTATTTATAAGACCATAACCTCAAAACCAGATCACTGATTACGTAAGAAAGGGTCCCACATAGAGCTATCAAGGAGGTGTGGTAGAAGTTTTTGTCAGAATTTAGGTCTTGTGATGGTAAGTATTTTTGTGAATTTTCATGAGAGAAAAGCAAATACTTTTGAAAGTTTGACCAAGACTATGTTTTGTGGTTAAGGCAAGACAAACAAACGGACAAAAGCAATATAGGTATGGTCCTTCATCAGAATATAGGTCTTGTGATGGTTAGTATGTATGAAGTTTCATGAGAGTAGGGCAAATCCTTTTGAAGTTATGACCGACATTATGTTTTTGGTTAAGGCGTTACAAACGGTCAACAGCAATATAGTTGTAGCCAGTGTGGGGCCCTAACAATATGTACTGCAACACCTCATGGTCTAACTATATATCAAGTTTCAACTTGATCGAATGTTAATTGGAGGAGTTACCCGGAAACTGAAATATTTACAGAAATACTAAAGGGTGCATAACTCTGTAAATATTGATGGACTATAACCTCGAAAGAATATGCTCTACATCAGGTCATGGTCTTTCTACCTACTGAGTTTCAGCTTAATCGGATGAAAACTGTAGGAGGAGTTATCCGGAAACGAAAAAGTTTACAAAAAAATTGAAAGGGGCATAACTCTGTAATTATTTGCTGGACCATAACCTCGAAATATTTTGTGCTACACCAGGTCATGGTTGAACTACCTACCAATTTTCAACTTGATCGGATGAAAACTGTAGGAGTAGTTATCCGGAAACAAAAAGTTTACAGACGGACGGACGGAAGGACGCCGACCCCATACCATAATACGACCGTTTTCGTATAAAAAAAGCCTCGTATTTTATCCCCGTTCCTCAGCTCGTTTAATAAATTCAATAATACATGAGCACTCATGTAAGATCCTCTATATATGGGGATTCTATTTTTGTCACGAACTAAAAATAGATCTAACTAGTGTTCGAAACCTAGTTAGGGAATCCCTCTCAAACTTGTTTACCTGTCATCATAATTGTTCGCATTTTTGCATAAAATGCATTCATTTGTATTGTTTTAAAGAAAAATATCGGCTATATGTATTTTATTTTTGGAAGCATTTTTTCCAGATAGCTCAATAATGCACCTTTAAGACATCGTGGGTGTTCGGCAGAAACGGTCTAAATGAGATAAAACAATGAATACTTTGAGCATTAAGTAGAAATTATCATTCAATAACATCTGCAATTTGACACGAAAACAACTCGCATTAACGTTCATATAGTGTTTTACGACGTCGTAGAGAACACTGCAATTTCAAAATTTTCAAATAATGTTCTATTCTGAGATTTAATTAATTGAAACTTAAGAAAGGCATCAATTATGCCCAATAAATGAGTAGGCAAATCATTCTAGAAGGAATAGCACTAAATGTTGTTAATATGGGAAAATGGCAACGAACATGGGCGTAATGTGTTCTACACAAATAAGCCTACTACGCAAAACCTTTTCAAAATTTTATAGACGTCATTCCGATTTAATTTCAAAATTAAAAGTTGGACTTAAATCTCGTCTGCAAACAAGGTCCATCGGAACCCGAATTTTATGATGACTTTGTACATAAATTCAGAAAATATGTAATTGCAATGACTTCAGTACGGTACGGAACCCGTGAAGGGACATGCAATTTTTGTGCGAACAAGATATTAAGTTGTGCGAACAAGATATTATCTTGTTCGCACAACATATTAAAAAAATGCACGTCCCTTCCAGGGTTCCGTACATTCGTACCTTGTTGCAGAAGTGTAGCGATAAAATTGAGATTTACCACTGTTTATCGTTCGCACTTTTTCGAATTTTATTAAACCGATATCGATAAGTACTTTGTTTGCCCCTTCAACCCTAGACTGGTATAGATACCTATGCAAACAGTGTAGATCCGGATGACACGTTTGATTACGAGACGTCTCATCAGGATCAATACGGTTTGTCGTTCTCCTAACGATTTAGGCCAAACCACCTATTTATGACGGATTTATATTCAAAGATGGAGAAGCCCCCGCAATCGGGGCTTGAATAAATATATGGGCTGCATGATGCGTCCACGCAGAGCTGAAACCGGCCGCACACGAGTACTGGTAAACCGCTTAGTGGATCTAAGCCTGCCCAGGCAAAGCGGTGTTCTTATAAACCCTATAGGTTTCAATAGGCGACAGGGCTTGAGATGTCATATCATCTCAATGTCGGGTAAAAGTCCCACAAAATTTGAATCAACGTCTCCAAAATTACCTATAAAGTGTTGACGGGGACGTTAAACCTCCATTCTAACACAGCGCGCCTATATAGGCAATGGAAAATAACTGTGTTTTATTCTACAACAAATCACGACAAGGAAGAGCGTGACGAGTGACGTCATAAAAAAACTAAAAATTTATGACGTCACTAGTCGATTTCCTTGACGTTAGACGGTGTAACGTCATTTTCTCGCATCGAAAACGTAAGAAAAGGATATAAATGCATGTGTTTCAGTCGATAATTTTAGCGGGATTTCTTATAACAATGGCGAAAGGTTGTGAGATTTTGAAGGAAACAACAACATTATTGCCGATTTTCAGCGTGTTAGAATCGAAATAGATCAGCTCTTGTCTGTGATTTGTTGAGTAATAAATCACAGTTTGTCGGTCAGTTGTAAGTAGACAAATCACGCGCGCTACGCGCTCGTGATTTGTCTACTTTACAACTGACCTCCAAACTGTGATTTATTACACAACAAATCACAGTTAGAGCTGATCTATTTCTTAAATCAAACAAACGTGACAAAGATAGTCTGCTTCTGAAACTCAGGGGTGAAAGGGTAAATTTCTAACAGGTACCCAGCAAGTCTCTAACTTACCATGGATATTTAAGAAATAGATCAGCTCTAACTGTGATTTGTTGAGTAATAAATCAGAGTTTGGAGGTCAGTTGTAAAGTAGACAAATCACGAGCGCGTAGCGCGCGTGATTTGTCTACTTACAACTGACCGACAAACGGTGATTTATTACTCAATAAATCACAGACTAGAGCTAATCTATTTCGATTCTAACACGCTGAAAATCGGCAATAATGTTGTTTTTTTCCTTCAAAATCTCACAACTTTTCGCCATTGTTAGAAGAAATCCCACTAAAAATAACGACTGAAACACATGCATTTACATCCTTTTCTAACGTTTTCGATGCGAGAAAATGACGTTACACCGTCTAACGTCAAGGAAATCGACTAGTGACGTCATCAATTGACAGTTTTTAATGACGTCACTTGTCACGCTCTTCCTAGCCGTGATTTGTTGTAGAATAAAACACAGTTGTTTTCCATTGCCTATATAGGCGCGCTGTGTTAGAATGTTTCTTTTACTTATTCAATTAAACAGGGGCGACCGTTTCTTTCATATTGTTCTAAATTGACACTTTTCTGCTGAAAAGTCGGTGACAGATTAATTTTTTTTTTTCTGAGATACCTGCCCTAGAGAATTTCCTTATATTATAACAAAGTGTCAAGCAAGGACTTAACGTTAGATTAAAGTAATAAAAATACCATGTCACCAAGACTAGGAAAGAATGGGGGTCAATCCAAAAGTAACGCCGTTTTACACATTTTTTTGCATTGATCGTAATGGGAAATCGCTAAAAATTTGCAACAGTTGCAAAAATTAAAGTAACTTCTGCCCTAGAGATTTTGGCCTTACTAAGATAGGTTATGTATATTCATATGACATACCAAAACATGAAATAAAAATCGGGGGTCACAGGCCATATAAGAGAATGAGGGCCGTTTCAAAAGTAAAGATTACAGGCAAAACACCTTTTTCGTGAAGATCGCAAACATTGCTAGAAATGATAAAGGCACACAAATAGATGATATTAATGCTTATTATCTGCCGCATTATGACAAAAGAATAGGGCTAAAGTGTTATTTTAAGAAAAAGGGTCGTTCCAAAAGTTATCATAACAGGCAAATCTTTATTTTTTGAAAACATTACAAAAATTATAGTTGGTTCTAAGCTAAGACATGATAGGTGATGTATCTATATGTAACCCGCAAACCTATGAAATGAAAACAGGTCGACAGCTTTCCAATAAGACAATATGGGTCGTTTCAAAAGTAAGCAGAAACTGAAAAAAATATGTGAATATATGTATGTGTGATCGCTAAGAAAGGTGATATATCAAAATATGATTTGCAAAACCTATCAAATAAAAACAGTTGGTCGTTCATAAAATAAAATGGGAGTCATTATAAGAGTACGCTTTGCCAAATATCATTTTGATCAAAACCTCTCTTTTTTAAGTTAACTGCATTCGAAAACAAAGATGTCACTCAAATAGGTCATGCATCTACATATGATTTGCCAAACAGAAGTAAAGGCAATGATTAGGTTTCGATACAATTACCTAACACCTACCATCCCAAGACACCAAAGGAAAAGAAACACCCACATAATACAACTTCGCCGTAATTAAACATTACGCAGGAGGCCAAAAGGACAGCTTCTTTTCCATTACACGGTCAGAGAAAATTGGCTAGCTAGTGTTGTCAGGACTCATCCGCGGTTTACGACCGCTTTCTTGCGTTTTGCATTCACATTTTGTACACACTTTTATATTCATATCAATGACTGTAAGTGTAGTGGCGGGGCATAATGAAATGCTGCAGCGCTTTAATTTCAAAAGCTGTTGGGCGCATTAGTGTTGCTTGATTTGCTCCTCAATGAGCAAATGGGACACCCACCTAGCGCAAATCTTTCTCAAGCCCAAGTACTTTGTCAGAATGGTATGCCCACTGTCTTCTGATGTGCCAGTGCATTTAGCTATCTCTTTCATTGACAATCGCGCATCTTCTTCGACCACTGCCTTTACAACAGCGATGGTTGTCTTTGTGTAAGTCTTGGGCCTACCAATACGGGCATCATCTTTGATCGATGATTTACCATCTTAAAAAACTTTCACCCAACGATTAACTGTGGGCTTTGAAATGGCAAGAGGTTCATATATGCCACACAGTTCGTCAAATATCTGACTTGAACCTATGTCAAGTCTTACACGGCATTTAATGTAGCTGCGAATTTTAGCCTTTCTGTCCATTTTACTATGCAACTCATAAACTGGCCAGTGTATTTGACTGCATGTATTTCAGTTTGACATATCTCGGTCATTATAAATTTAAAGCAGTTTGCTGGAAATAAACTCTTATCAGTGGCTATTTGAAAGGCTATTCAAATACAATGAAGCGTTATCAGAAATACATGCGCCAAAACTAGGAAGACCTATCAGTGACAAAACTTTTTGAGGGACCCTCGTACACCAACTTCTGTTTGATGATTGGCTCGGAATTAGCGAGATATTCTTGAAAGGGCTTTAAAATTAGAAAAACAAAAAACAAAGAGAAAATCATTTGTGATTTCTAGTTTCCATTCCATGCATTTAGGGTCTAACCGTGAAGCTTTTATGGTTCCAGATTTTGATGTATTTTGACCAAGAACAGTCTCTCTTTCTCTCTCTCTCTCTCTCTCTCTCTCTCTCTCTCTCTCTCTCTCTCTCTCTCTCTCTCTCTCTCTCTCTCTCTCTCAATTATGAATGACCTTACTGTGCACAAAACGAGAAATTCAAAATGAATTTTTCCAATATTTCTGCTCGAATCATAGAGTGTGGAACTCGTAGAGGCGGTTCTAACGAGTAGACACAATCTATGGTTTTTAGCAGAAATAAGACAAATAGTGTATACTCCTGTAAACTGCAGTTTTACTGTATAAAAGTGGGTTACTGTATAAAAGTGGGGTTTAATGGGGTTAAAATTATATAGGCGTGTTTTCGTGATGCCAAGGGACTTACTGCTGAGAGAGAGAGAGAGAGAGAGAGAGAGAGAGAGAGAGAGAGAGAGAGAGAGAGAGAGAGAGAGAGAGAGAGAGAGATTTTAATTTGATTTGATGTTTAACGTCCCCGTCAGCACTATATATGTCATTTTGGAGACGTTGCTTCCAATTTTGTGGGACTTTTACCCGACATCGAGATGAAACTCAAGCCCTATCGCTCAATGAAACCAATAAGGTTTATGAGCATGGACGGTCCGACTCGCACCGTTTTGCCTGGGCAGGCTTTCTTTCAGCCCCGATGGGCGAGGGCCGCGCGCGCGCGCGCGCGCGCGCGCGCGAGAGAGAGAGAGAGAGAGAGAGAGAGAGAGAGAGAGAGAGAGAGAGAGAGAGAGAGAGAGAGAGATTCATTTTACGGGCATAATTGTCAGTTCTGTCAGAAAAAAAAATCAGTAGCATGGGTACTTTGATTCACTATTTAGGTCATTTTTGAGCTTGTCAGTTTACTTATCCACACGTTTCCTGGGCAGGCTTATACGTAAGTGATTAACCAGTACAGTGCACATTCTTTCGCCAGAAGCTGACAACTGCCCTTCTTGAATCAGCGGAAGGGAGAGAATGACCGTAGGAAAGATTTCATGATCAATCTCCACGAAAGAATGTTGCCGACCGCGGCAGGTATCGAACCCGCATCCTCCTGATCACCATTTAGGCGCTTACAAATGTAAGACCTATTCAAACATGCTTTACTACTTGCAAGCTTGAGTACATGGTTGTATTTTCTATGAGCAAATGCAGTCATCACTACACTGATCAGGCTATTTACAACATCTCTCTTAATAGAGGGGGGGGGGGGGGGCTGCTTGCGTCTGTGTTATGAGCTGTGGAAAGAATAACCCAGTTTCAGGATCAACCATATGCCCTAGGTCTAAAGGACCTCAAAGGTCTCAAATCAAACAAACAAAAAACAAACCAATACAGGCTTATACAGCTTCACTACAGCTGGTGTGTGGGAATATGTGGCGGCGGTAAAACGTCTCCCTGCCCTACATCAAAGTGTAGATTATATTTTCTTGTCCTTTGGGATCATTGATTCCATTGTGGAATTTTGAAAATATCTGAGGGTCACTGATGAGGCCTAATTGGCCGAAACTAGCTAGTCTGGCCCAGAAAACATGCACACTCCATATTTTTCACTTCTGTGGTGTATTCCTTGCTTCCAAAGGATAACCCTTTCATAGAACATTTATAAGTCTATTAACAAGATGCTGGATTTATTTCACAATGACAGTTAAAAATTTATTGAACCGTTTTTCCTGACATTTGGACAGTTTTGTTTGTTGTTTTATTTGAAGTTTAACGTCCCCATCAACACTGTATAGGTCATTTTGGAGACATTGCTTCCAATTTTGTGGGACTTTTACCCGACGTTGAGATGAAATGACATCTCAAGCACTGTCGCCCACTGAAACCAATACAGCTTATAAGCATGGACGGTCCAACTCGCACCCTTTGCATGGAAAGGCTTAGATCCTCTCAGAGGTTTACCAATACTCATGTGCGGTCGGTTTCAGCTCTGTGCGGAAGCATCATGCAGTCCATCTATTTCTTCAAGCCCCAATGGGCGTGGGGCCGAAGACATTTGGACAATATAGCTACTGGAGATGAAGTTCCTCAAGAGATGGAAAAGTTTGATAAGTTGCCATAAAATGGGTCAAAAGCCATTTGAGTCATTCATGCAGGAAAGGCTCATACCCATAACTTGTTAGGCAGTCCAAAGAACAATCTTATGAGCCCTTGCCTTGGTCAAAACTCCAGACTATGAGTGATATCAGGTCAATGGCACAGGTGTCTGCGGAAACCAGTCTGAGGAACTGACTGCCACCGGTGACGAGATATATGATTTATATACATCAATTCATTCATTCAAGGTCTTGTCTTTCAAAAATGCTCATGGTCACACGAGTTTGTTTACAGATGAAGAATGTATGATGTCTACCAATTAGTCGGATTTCCTTGAAAACCTAGAAAGACTTGCTGCACTGTAAAAATAGTGTTTACAGATTAAACACTTTCTGAGACGCATTTCTTGTCCCATTTTTTTTATGCGTTTAACGCTTTGATATGTCTCGTTTCTAAACACGTCTAGGAAGGTGTTAAGATATTAAACATGTATAGGACAGTGACATGTTTAATACCTGCACATGTTTAGCTCAGAAACATGTTGAAAATCTAAATATGCCAAGAGGTAAAATCATCATTATTCATGTTGTGTTTTTCTATTACGTTTTGTTGCATTGATCCTGGAATAGTAGAAGATATGGTACGTCCTTCAAACATATTTTTCTTTCAAGGATGAGTGGAATATTGGTGTTTAGTTCTTAATGTAATTAGTTTCCACGACTCATATTTTCTTTCTAGATCCATGTTGTGTTCAGTAGACTTACTAATGCCATTTGATAGAATATTGTGATTGGTAAATGAAACATGCATATATTCTTACTTGAATATATTTATATAAAATGCCTAAAACTGCAAAAAAAGGTGAGGAATTGTTGGGGAAAATGCCACAACATGGTCTAAACACGTTTAGCGTAAACATGTTCAAAACCTAAACATGTAAAATTTAATTATGCTTTATGTGTAGTGTTCTTCTTTTCTTGCAAAGACATCTTAACCTCCAACATGAACTCACAAATAGTGCACAATGTATGATTGTACTCTAGTTTCGCATAATGAAGGGGAGCCTCTGCGTGAAGAATGAGCCTCTGCTTGGTTCCACATGTAGTTCTCCCATAAAACACTGCTTTTATTATAGAGTTTGTGGGGGGTGGTCAAAATTATAAAGGCGGCGTTATCTTCACGCAGAGGCTCCCTTTCATTATGCGAAACTAGAGTACAATCATACAGTAGGCACTATTTGTTAGTTCATCTTGGAGGTTAAGATGTCTTTGCAAGAAAAGAAGAACACTACACCTTAAAGCATAATTAAATTTTACATGCTTAGGTTTTAAACATGCTTACGCTAAACATGTTTAGACCATGTTGTGGCATTTACCCCAACAATGCCTAATCCTTTGTTTGCAGTTTTAGGCAGTTTATATAAATATATTCACGAAAGAATATATGCAGGTTTCATTTACCAATCACAATCTTCTACCACATGGCATTAGTAAGTCTGCTGAACACATCATGGATCTAGAAAGAAAATATGAGTCGCGAAAACTAATTACATTAAGAACTAAACACCAATATTCCACTCATCCTTGAAAGAAAAATATGTTTGAATGGCTTACCATATCTTCTACTATTCCAGGATCAAAGAAACAAAACCTAATAGACAAATACAACATGAATAATGATGATTTTACCTCTATTTTATGTCTATGCAGCTCTGCAACTTTCAGCGTCCGTTCAGCGTTCGTCTACGCGGGAAACAGATCGTATCGATTTCAGCCGAGACGTGTTTAGACTTTTGACATGTTTATACTCACAAATACGGCAAAACAAATTACATGTTTAGAAACAACACACTTTTCTAATCATGTTTAGATCTAAACATGTATAAAACACGTTTAATTTCTATACGGTATTTTTACAGTGTGGTTGTATAATATTTGACGGGATGTATGTACTTAAAATGTTGCAGCATTCATCATGTCTCAAACTGACATATCAACAGATGGCTGCTATGTTTTGGTCTTACAGTCTTCTTACCATTATTTGGGTAGCTACCATTCACGTCGGTTTATACAGGAATGAGGCAAACAGTCGCAAATCATAGACCCAACAAAAGTGTGTAAAGAATGTTTCTTCACACGCGTCTGTGTCTACGAGGAAAAACCAGTGCTTCAGCTGAAGTGCACGACCCACCGGATGCTTTTAGCTTTATGAGTGTTACCATATATGGGTATGGCGGCCATTTTGGTCATGTGACCTGGACCTAAAACGGTCCCTCCCAATAAATGCGCCTTATCGTAAGGAGCAAAACTATATCTTATACTTAAGTACTGTATTCTGAATCGTTTGCAGGATAAAATGCATTCTCACTTTTCCAATACAAAAGCATATGTGTCAAAGTTTGACCTAGGCACAAAGAAGGTCAAGGTCAACCCAGGGTCACCATTTTAGCAATTTATGATGGGCCTACGTCCCAGATGCTATTTATAAAGTTTCGTGGAAATCTGCCCAGTGGTTCTGGAGATGACTATTTTTAAAGGGTTTTTACCATATATGGCTTGGCGGCCATTTTGGTCATGTGACCTGGACCCCATGAGCAAATTTTGGTTTCTCTATCCCATAGAGGCTCCATATGAAATTTGACTTCAATCGGCCCAACGGTTTCCGAGGAGAAGCAGTTCGAAAATTTTCACATTTGTCGCCTCGTGAAGGCTATACTAAATGGACTGTAATATTTCGCAAGTTCACTGGTTAGATCTCATTGATATCTATCAGTATGCCAAAAATTGTTTAAATATTCCAAGCGGTTAAGTCACTATCACCAATTTTCACAAACGGGTTACGGACGGACAGACAGACCATATATGGTTTGGCGGCCATTTTGGTGATGTGACCTGGACCCCATCAGCAAATTTTGGTTTCCCCCATCCCATAGAGGCTCCATATGAAATTTGACTTCAATCGGCCCAACGGTTTCCGAGGAGAAGCAGTTCGAAAATTTTCACATTTTTCGCCTCGGCGAGGCTATACAAAATGGAATGTAATATTTCGCAAGTTCATTGGTTAGATCTCATTGATATCTATCAGTATGCCAAAAATTGTTTAAATATTCCAAGCGGTTAAGTCACTATCACCAATTTTCACAAACGGGTTACGGACGGACAGACTGACAGACTGACAGAATGACAGAATGACCGAATGACAGAATGACACGGTGATTTTAGGGCACTCTTAGAAATCAACCGACTTCAGTCGGTTGCTTTTTCTGCGGGTCGTGCAATATAGTAACTGGTGATTGATAGATACTTTCAAGCAGTAAAAGCAAGAACTTTACACTAGATACCTTAACGAAAATTGGCACGAGCTTCTTACTGTTGTTGGTGCAGGTTGACTTGAGAACAAGGCTCTGAAGTTTCCGCTGATGTTGTTCCTGTTCAGCATGAACTTTATTCAAACCGTGAAGCAGCTGATTGTAGAGTGATTTGCAACTAGCCGTTGCAGGTTCTCTTGTTGCCAGTTATGATACCGATGTTTTATTTCTACTTGTGCATCACTTTAACCTGCTTTATGCTGATGTCAGGCAGAAAAGGTATTCATGCTGACTGCACCAAGTATATTCCAGCTCACACTGTTTTCAGGAAGCTAGAGCCAGTTGAAAGGGCAATTATGCTGTCTGTATTGTCTTCTGGGTTGTGATACCTGCTCTTCTTTACATAGTACAGGCAAGAAGAAGGCAATTCATGTTCTGCCTAAAACCAGACTTCCACCTTCGAGAGATTTCAGATCTTGGGACTGAGGCAGATGTCGCAGGGCTAGTTAAAGCAGCAGCAATTTCTTTTTAGTGCACAGGTGTGCATATCAGCTACCAATTTGATGGGGAGATATAAAATCTAAGATTTATTTGCCTAGCCCAGTAGACCTAGGGTATACAGAGTAAACCGCTTAGAGATTCTAAGCATGCCCAGGAAACGTGGTGCGAGTTGGACCAGCCTTGCATATAAAACTTTTTTGGTTTAAATGTGTGGCGGGGCTTGAGAATATGTTCTATGAAAGGGCTATCCTTTGGAAGCAAGGAATACACCACAGAAGTGAAAAATATGGAGTGTACATGTTTTCTGGGCCAGACTAGCTAGTTTCGGCCAATTAGGCCTCATCAGTGACCCTCAGATATTTTCAAAATTCCACAATGGAATCAATGATCCCAAAGGACAAGAAAATATAATCTACACTATGATGTAGGGCAGGGAGACGTTTTACCGCCGCCACACATTCCCACACACCAGCTGTAGTAAAGGGTAATATGTTCTATGAAAGGGTTATCCTTTGGAAGCAAGGAATACACCACAGAAGTGAAAAATATGGAGTGTACATGTTTTCTGGGCCAGACTAGCTAGTTTCGGCCAATTAGGCCTCATCATTGATTTCATCTCAATGTCGAGGAAGTCCCACAAAAAAATTGGAAGCAATGTCTCCAAAATGCAAAATGTCTGATACAGTGTTGACGGGGACGTTGTACCGCAAATCAAACAAAATATAACCTAATTGTATAGCATATCCTCTTTACAACACGTTTTTATAACACAGTTTTGGATTTAACACTTTTTATCGTCCGATCAATCGATCAAATACTTTCTTATACCTGGATGCATTTAAAAATTACTTTGCAGAAATGTTAACTATAATGTGATAGTGTGTCGCGCCCAAGACCCAGGTCCGTACCTCAAAGGTCAAGGTCATACTTAAGAGGCCTCTAATGTATAGCATATCCTCTTTACAACTCGTTTTTATAACACAGTTTTGGATTTAACACTTTATAACCCCCAAAACCTAGCCAGTTACACAGCAAAAATGACAATAAAAGTCATTTTTAGGTCAATTTGATGAACACTATTTTGCTATTTTGTTTGGATGTAGCACTGCTACATTAAGACTGCTTAAGAGGCTTCACTGCAGCTGGTGCTGTGCCGTGTGGCGGCCGTAAAAAGTCTCCCCGTACATCCACCAAAGTGCAGATTATACTTTTTTGGTCCTTTGGGGTCACTGAGTTCATTTAGAATCATTTTGAAAATAGAGTTCTGCTTAAGCCGGTGCTAGAGGGCGTGGCCGGTGTTGCACATTTCAGTACTGGTCATGAACAGACTCAATAAAACCGAGTCTGCTATTTTCGTTTATTTTGTGTATTCTTTGCTTCCAAAGGATCTAACTAATCAGAACTTATTTATATTCACTGCAGCTGGTGCTGTGCCGTGTGGCGGCCGTAAAAAGTCTCCCCGTACATCCATCATAGTGCAGATTATATTTTCTGGTCCTTTGGGATCACTGAGTTCATTTAGAATCATTTTGAAAATAGAGTTCTGCTTAAGCCGGTGCTAGAGGGCGTGGCCGGTGTTGCACATTTCAGTACTGGTCATGAACAGACTGAATAAAACCGAGTCTGCTATTTTCGTTTATTTGGTGCATTCTTTGCTTCCAAAGGATCTAACTAATCAGAACTTATTTATCTTCACTGCAGCTGGTGCTGTGTCGTGTGGCGCCGTAAAAAGTCTCCCCGTACATCCATCATACACTGTAAAAAAATAATGGAAACATTACACCAAAACTGGTGGCAGCTGAGCTGCCACCAGTTTTGGTGTAAGTTATCTCCATTGTATGCTCGATAACTTTTCACCAAATAATCGGCTATTGATCCAGATAAATGGTGTAATTACGCACCTGAAAATCGACAGAAAGTTTACACCATAGTGTAACTGATCTACATTACAGGTGTAAATGTGCCATCATATTTTGAAGGAAACGTTTCTGGGTGTAATGTTTCCTTCATTCAGTCGGTGTAACATTACACCAATAATAAAGACTGGCTACACCACAGCGTACAGTTGTATAGTGTAATTATGTATTTAATTCTGTTTTTCATTGGTTTAGAACTTATCATACTCTAATACCCCTTTCTTAGGATACCTTTGATACACTTCGTATAGGGAGGGTATCAGTTAGCATTTTTCAATGGTAATGTTAGAGCTTTCGTAAAATGCTAGTGTAAAAATCTGCTTTTTTCCACTAGATTTTCCAGAAATTCTTTATTAAACAGAAATTGTGTTTATACTGAAATGGCGTATACCCCATTTTAATCTTATCTAGCAGGATTTTCATTATGCATGAAACAGCCCTATAATCATTGTTAATAATTATAAAATGTGTATGATATTTATGCCGTTTTTGAGCTATATGACACGAACGAGGAACAAAATAACATAATGTCGTACATATAACGCATCTTATACGGCCAGTTACACCATTCGACAAGAAACGTTAGCTTACGTTACGATGAAACAAAACACCAGTATTGGTGCAGCAAAGCACCGATATGGTGGAGAGATAACGCTTTCAGAGTGTAATTACTTTTTTACACTGAACATAACAAAATATTATCCATTATTTGAAGAAATATTACACCGATACTTAATTACACTGAAAAATGTGTAATGTTCACAGTTACACCGCCCTTCAAAAAATGTTACCCTGTAGTATGACTAAAATTTCCCTATTTAGTAGCAAACCTTACACCATAAATAGTGTAATTATTTCAAACACCAGTTGATACGAACGTAACACGTGTTGTACAGAATCGATACACCAAACACCAACTTTACAGCGCTACACCAAATTTTGAGTAAACTATACAAGTTATCAGTGTATTGTTACTCAAAGCTACATTTTACACCCAAAATGGTGTATGGTTCGAATTGACAAGAGTTTTAGTATAAACTTTACTCTGTCTTTAGGTATAATAAACACAAAATTTTTACAGTGTAGTGCAGATTATATTTTCTGGTCATTTGAGATCACTGAGTTCATTTAGAATCATTTTGATAATAGAGTTCTGCTTAAGCCGGTGCTAGAGGGCGTGGCCGGTGTTGCACATTTCAGTACTGGTCATGAACAGACTCAGTAAAACCGAGTCTGCTATTTTCGTTTATTTGGTGCATTCTTTGCTTCCAAAGGATTCAACTAATCAGAACTTATTTATAAATGTCAGTTCCTGCAGTATCTTATCGGCCCCCGCCCATTGGGGCTTGAAGAAATAAATGGGCTGCATGATGCTTCCACGAGCTGAATCCGACCGCATACGAGTACTGGTAAACCGCTTAGAGGATCTAAGCCTGCCCAGGCAAAGCGGTGGGAGTCGAACCGTCCTTGCTTGTAAACCCTATTGGTTTCATTGGGCGACAGGGCTTGAGATGTCATTTCATCTCAGTGTCTGGCAAAAGTCCCACAAAATTGGAAGCAATGCCTCAAAAATGACCTTTTTTGTGTCGACGAGGACGTTAAACATCAAATAAAACAAACAAACAAATCTTGCAGTAACGGTCTGAAACTCCAATGAGTGATGATTTCTACAGTGCCTAGCTTTTCTAATGAGTGCACAAAGTATACATGTTTCCTTCCTTTAATCCTTATCTTGCTGTCCACAACAACCCCTATCATTGCAAACAGTGTAGATCCAAATCAGAAAGAAATAAATATAAGAAATAGTACGGGATAATATAGAAAAATATTTTACCTTAACCCTTATCTTGCTGAATATTCATTTAAGCCACACCAATTTATGTCTATCAACCAATCAAATTACCTGATGTAATTTATTGCTACAAATTCATAAACTGAATGCCAAACAGTGTAGATCCTGATCAGATGGCTTCTTCAGAAGCCATCTGATTTGGATCTACACTGTTCGCAATGATAGGGGTTGTCGTGAACAGCAAGATAAGGGTTAAAGGAAGGAAACATGTATGCTTTGTGCACTCATTAGAAAAGCTAGGCACTGTAGAAATCATCATTCATTGGAGTTTCTGACCATTACTGCAAGATTTGTTTGTTTGTTTGATTTGATGTTTAACGTCCCCGTCGACACTATAAAGGTCATTTTGGAGACGTTGCTTCCAATTTTGTGGGACTTTTGCCAGACATTGAGATGCAAGACATCTCAAGCCCTGTCGCTCAATGAAACCAATAGGGTTTACAAGCAAGGACGGTTCGACTCCTACCGCTTTGCTTGGGCAGGCTTAGATCCTCTAACCGGTTTACCAGTACTCGTATGCGGTCGGATTCAGTTCGTGGAAGCATCATGCAGCCCATTTATTTATTCAAGCCCCAATGGGCGGGGCCGATAATATACTGCACGTATATATAAAGAATCGTTTTCCGCGAACCATTAAAGATTGGAATACCGTTCCCGATTCGATTATTCCGACAGCTGAAGGTGCTGAGGACGTGTAGCTAAGTATACCTCTTTGGTTAGAGCTAGGGAGTAACTTCCCATATCACAAGTCCTGGTGTATGAATGTCATTTAATGTGTCACCAGTAACAATTCTGATTCGTCTTTGTTGTATGCGACCCCACCCATCTGGGATTAGAGAAATAGGTTGGGCTGCATAGTGCCTCCGCGCAGAGCTGAAACCGACCGAACATGAGTACTGGTAAACCGCTTAGAAGGGCTAAACCTGTCCAGTAAAAGTGATGCTAGTCGGACCGCACCTAAAACCCTAACATTTTCGTTGGGCAGTAGGGCTTGAGATGTCATTTCATCTCATTGTCAGGTAAGAGTCACACAAATCCGGAAGCGTCGTCTCCAAACTGACCTATATAGTGTTGACTGGGATATAAAACCTCAACACAAAGAAACAAATGAAATATTTATTTAATAGAAGCATTATCCCAGCAGGCACACCTCGCTAGGGCAGTCAATTCAACGTCAGTGCTGCACGGACGTGGATGTGACGATGCATAAAAGCCATGACGTTAATGTGACGTCATTATTTCGTCATGTGCCTGCTGGGATGTCACCATACATGGTGATATAAATAACCCTCAGTGACTCAAACTGTGCGAGTTTCGAATACGTTTTCATGGCCCCAAAGGTGTTCGAGCCATCGAAGTTCGACTGTATTCACTTTAAGATTACAGAACTCATGAACAGTATTGTATATCCTTTTTACGAGCAGTTTATTCCAACATCAAACAGTATGCGTTGTAAACAACAGACCTGTGCAGCGGAAAGTGTACTAAAGATCTGAAAGGGAAAATACAGGCCAATAAACAACAAACACTGTGTAAAACACGTAAATTGATTTCAACGATGAAACTAGTTGTTCTGTTGAAAGTTGGTTTGTTTGTTTGTTTACTTGTTTGGTTTGGTGTTAAACGGCCCTGTCAACATTGCTTAGGACTAATCGAGCCAGTCAGTTTACCTAGCCACACGCTTCCCAGCCAGGCTTATACATAAGCGGTTTTAGTACAGTGCCCATTCTTTCGTTAGAAACTGAAAAACTGCCCTTTTCGAGTCAGCGGGAGGATCAGAATGTCGTACAAAAGATTTCCTGATCAATCTCGTCGAAAGACTGTTGCCGCCCCATTAGATATCGAACCCCGACTTCCTGATCACTGTTGACAGGACTGCAGATCTATTTATATGAAGAGAAAGAATGAATGAACAGATGTATAAATAATGCGAGATATTAGCACCGTTTACCAAGTTTTATCTTCTAGCCGTTATAGTTCTTGAGAAATATAAAGAGACAACTTGAAGAAAGAAAGTATATTAAGATAAAAAAAAAAGAAAAAAAAAAGAGACGACCAATGTCTATCATTACACAACATAAATCATCAAATTCATTAAACTCATCAAAACCAAACAACGTAGTGAGTGACTTCCAAAATTATTATCTTCCAGTAAGCATGACAACAGCAATATCTTAAATGAATAAACCAGTTGTATATTAAATGATTGCGATGTTTTGTGATTATTCAAGGTATTTTCAAACTGAAATCAATACATCTACGCGATAAAATGCTCACATTTTATCTACAAGTAATAAATATGATTTGAGCGAAACTGCGAAAAAAACGAAAAACAAACCTGAAAACAAGTCGGACTACAATTTTTCGCGGACTAATATTTCAGAGGATCTGAGTCAAAGCCGGAACAAAGCAAGAAAACTCTTGTGATAGCTAAGAATGACAGAATCTCTGCAATATGGGCCGCAACAATCGAAAATGCAAAGACTGAAATCGTTATGCACACAATCTCTGTCAGAATACAACCGTACCTTCAAGAATAAGCTATTATGTCAATGACAATTCATATGGCGCACAGCGAAGACTCAGATCAGGCTGCGCATCTGCGCAGCCTGATCTGAGTCTTCGCTGAGCGTACATGTTCGAAGATCCTCTTTCGCTTGGCATACCCCAGTGAAGAAGAGGATATTGACTTTTTTGATGCGAATACCAAAAGTATTACATCGAGGGTGTTGAGAACGTCAGAATTTTCACGAGTGCAAAGCAAGAGAGAGTACGAGTGAAAATTCAGATGTTTTCCGTGCACGAGTTGAAATATACTTGGAATCGAAACAAAGTAAATTTTCATTTTATTTTATACGTTACTTTGGCGATTTATTGCAATTGAACAGATGTTTGTAACATGCTACGCACTCGTGAAAATTTTCTGATGTTTTCAACACACTGTCGACACATTCGATGACATATTATTTTATAAGAAAAGCAAATCAAAAAAGTAATGTGAAAATAACAGGGTCATGTTATTTTCCACAGTGTGAAAATTCGTTTCAGATATGCACACAGACTGATAATATCTTGTACGCACAAGAGATAATGTTGTCCGCACAAGATATTTAGTTGTGCGAACAAGATAATATCTTGTGCGCATAAGATATAATCTTGTTCGCACAACATCAATGTTGTGCAAACAAGATAATATGCTGTGCGAACAAGATAATATGTTGTGCGAACAATATATTATGTTGTGCAAACAAGATAATAAGTTGTGCGTACAAGAGATTATGTTTTCCCCACAAGATCTACGTTGTGCAAACAAGATAATATCTTGTGCGAACAAGATATTAATATGTACGTGCGCACAAGATAAAAGCCTGCTTATACGCACAAGATTTTATGTTGTTCGCACAATATAATATCTTGTGTGCTCAAGATATTATCTTGTTTGCACAACATATTAAAATAAATTGCATGTCCCTTCCAGGGTACCGTAATTTTACGGTATCAATTCCTGTTTTGTGGCTCCGCTAAACGAAATTTCTGAACGTAAAGCCACCGATTTATCTCCCAAATTGATAATTTGAATACAGTTATCCCCGTCAAGCATGTCTTAACCCTTTTTGTACCAAATGGAATCTTCCTCCTTATATATAACAAGAGTCCATTTCAAATTTAGCGGGGTTAGGTTGTCTTGTCATTAAAACTGTTTGGAAAATGGTTGTTGTTTTTTTTTTTGCAAACAGTGTAGGCCCTGATCAGACGCCGCGTTCTGCGGCGTCTGATCTGGGCCTGCACTGTTTGCCAAGTACCCCATTTGGTGTTTCCGGTACTGAATGGGTTAAGCCGGCAAATATAAAATTTGCTTAAGACAGATATATGCTTAACCCTTATCCTGTTTAAGAAATAAATTTAGCCACACCCATTTCTGACTATCCTACAAGTATTGTTCAATTTACAAACTGTATAACAGAGTAGATCCTAATCAGATGGCTTCTGATTTGGATCTACAATGTTTGCAAAGGAAGGTTTCGGCCCCCGCCCATCGGGGCTTGAAGAAATAGATGGGCTGCATAATGCTTCCGCGCAGAGCTAAAACCGACCGCACACGAGTACTGGACGGCCCCCGCCCATAGGGGCTTGAAGAAATATATGGGCTGCATGATGCTTCCACCCAGAGCTGAATCCGCCCGCACACTAGTACTGGTAAACCCCTTAGAGGATCTAAGCCTGCCCAGGAACCGCGGTGCGAGGCGGACCGTCCATGCTAATATATCCTATTGGTTTCATTTTGCGACAGGGCTTGAGATTTCATTTCATCTCAATGTCGGGTAAAAGTCCCACAAAATTGGAAGAAACGTCTCCAAAATGACCTTTACAGTGTTGACAGGGACGATAAACCTCAAATCAACCAACCAACACGAGTACTGGTAAACTAAGCCTGCCCATGCAAAGCGGCGAGAGTTGGACCATCCATGCTAATAAACCCTTTTGTTTTCATTGGGCGACAGAGTTTGTGATGTCATTTCATCTCAGTGACGGGTAAAAGTCCCACAAAATTTGGAAGCAACGTCTCCAAAATGCCCTATACAGTGTTGACGGGAACGTTAAACCTCAAACCAAACAAAATAAAACAAAGGAAGGTGTGCCCTGGTCAGTTGGATAGGAATGAATCAGGCGAGTTTAAATATTTATTTAGAATGCAAAGCAGGCTTGCCTGAAATGTGTTGGTTGCATAGCCCTTATTCTGCTGAACGAGACAATCCCTACTAAGGCTGGCACGATTTATCAGTTAATCGATTAATCAATCAATATTCTTTTCTTAAATGATTATCGGTACTTGTTTGCTAATAATCGATTATTTGATAAGTATAATTTTCTACCCAAAGTCGTGTCTAAAATAGTTGGATAAGTGGCAAACAGTGCAGACCCTGATGAGACGCCGCATTTTGCGGCGTCTCATCTGGGTCTGCATTGTTTGCTAAGGCCTGACTGTCGAAGTACATATGATATTGTATAACATAATGGTAAGAGTCAAAGCCAGAAAGGTAAAATTATGATAAAGTCTTCAGCGATTACTTATCGATCATCGATCACAATGACACGCGCGATAATCGATTATCGTTTAAGCTCCGATTAGTCAGCCCTAATCCCTACCTTTACTAACAGTGTAGTTCCTGATCAGGAACTACACTGTTTGTCATGAAGTTTGTGAAGTTAATGAACACATTATATCAAGTTATTTGTTTGGTGGATAGTCAGAAATTCGCGTAACTAAATTAATATATTCAGCAGGATAATGGTTAATAGAGGTGGCCACTATGACAGGTTTTACTATAAATAAATAAATAAATAAACCGGTACTTACCTCTCCATAAGAACAGTACAATGCTCCAGGTGGAATGTTTGATAAATTAAATGAATTTAAAGACACATTTATGGAAGGAAATGTATCCATTTTTTTTTCTTGTTATGTACGATTTAAAATTACATGTACTCCGGAATAGATTTTCTTATCTTCATATCCAAGTTTCTCTTGCTTCTAACTTAAAATCAGTTTTTTTCTCTCTACCGTGTTATATGAACTGCTAGAGCGTCAGAAGCAAATAAAGCGTGTTCGTAAACAATAGTAATATTCAATAATTCACCATGTGCTCACTCCTAGAAAATTGTCGCTGTAATAATACCATTATAAAGCAATTTGTTCCGTATGTTTTTAATCCAGCAGGCACATGACGTAATTGTGACGTCATATTAACGTCGGTATAACGTCATGATGTTTATGCAACGTCAAATATACGTCGGTGCAACGTCATGACGTTGCACCGACGTTTATTTGACGTTGCCATAGCGACGTGTGCCTGCTGGGAATATATCAAATAATGGTTATCGTTGTCATCAGCCATATAAATGAATCCCTTCATGGGAAAAAATGTAAAATTCTGAAAATAATATCATATTATTCTTGACATTAAATCCTTAAGATGCCAATCACAACTATTGTCGTCTGCCGGTAACCGTGACAGTCATTTCGCAAACAATGTGAACCCAGTCTAGGAGCAGTCTGACCGTCAAAAAGTTTGCCTGTATGCTGCAGACGACATAAACAGACGCCATTTTCAGAGCAGTTTTCGTGGCATTTTAAGGGTAAATTATCATATTATTCTTATCATATTATTCGTTACACTGAAAACATCACTCGGGACTAGCAGTAGCACATGTCATTTTCTCTTTCAAATAGGAAACAAAGAAATTTGATATGAGGTTTTAACGTACCTGTCAACACTGTATAGAGTATTTTGGAGACGTTGCTTCCAATTTTGTGGTATATTCTTGTTTTATATCTGTAAATGCGTGAGTGAGTGTTTGAGTTTTACGTCCCACCAACAGCTAAGGTCATACGGAGACGGGACCTCGGTTTAAAGACTCATCCGAAAGTCTGGAGAAGCCCGGGATCGATCCTTCGACCCCTGGTTAACAAGGCGAGTAGCGTAACCACTGCACCACGGAGGCTTCTATATGTAATTGAAAAGAACTAAATAAAATATTGTTTAAACTCATTTTGTGGGACTTTTACCCGACACTGATATGAAATGACATCTCAAGCCCTGCCACCCAATGAAACCAATAGGGTTTATATGCATGGGCGGTCCGACTCGCACCACTTTTTATGGACAGGCTTAGAACCTCAAAGCGATTTACCGGTACTCATGTGCAGTCGGTATCAGCTCTGCGTGGAGGCATCATGCAGCCCAATCTATACAAAGCAATTGAATTGAGCATGGCGTGCGCTAATGCTAGGCCCGAATGGTGTTTTCGTATTCCAGGCTGACTACTCACTTGGAATGTCAGACTGAAATAATTTTAACGCTTATCCTGCTGAATAAATTAATTCTGCCGCACCCATTTCTGACCATGAACTAATCAGATTTCTTGATATATCGTATCAATTAAATTCACAAACTGCCTGCCAAACCGTGTAGATCCTGATCAGATGGCTTCTTCAGAAGCCATCTGATCTGGATCTACACTATTAATATGGGTAGGGCTTGTTGTGTTCAGCAGGATATCAAAGCACTGGCAGCACTGATGGGTGGATTGTCTCCGATGAGTGTATCTGGGAAAATGGGCCTGCACGTGGATTTAGTTTCTCTTAACCATTAACCCATTTGGTACCAGAAACCCCAAAACGGGTACCCTGGCAAACAGTGCAAGCCCAGATCAGACGCCGCAAAATGTTTGCTGAAAGTTCAGCCATTATCCAAACAAATTTTGAAGAAAACACAACCTGACACCCCTAAACTTTAAAATGGACTCCTGCTATATATAAGGAGGAAGATTCCATTTGGTACAAAAAGGGTTAAATACCTGCATTTTGAATGAACAATGTAGACCCTCATCAGATGCATTGTGTATTGTATCTGTATTTTGTATTTGTATTGTATTGTATCGGATTGGATTGTATTGTATTGTATTGCTAGTATTGTTTGGTACTTTGTTGTGGTGTGTTGTGCGTTGTTTTGCATTGCTTTGTGATGCATTTCGTTGTATTGCATCGTTAATTGAATGTTTTGGGTTTAACGACACGTCAACTCTTCGGGGTCGTTTTGTGTCGTCTCTCAGAGAAAGGGAGAAAAGAGATAGAAGAGACAGCAGAGGAGATGAAAGTGAGGGACAGAGAATAAAGAGGACAATGAATGGAAGTGTAGAAATAGAAGAAATAAAAACATATCCGCTCTATCTTCACCTGCTGCAAGGATAGCAGGCCTTGTCCAAGTGTAAGCTAATGTCAGATGGACACCCCAGTGATGCAAGGTACATGTGACCTTTGCCTCACCCACTCACCCCCCTGTATTGCATTGCATTGCACTATATTGTAATGTATGTAAAGTAGAAGTAAAACAAAGATCAGGAATCGATACAATTAACTTACTCCACCCATCAAAGACACCAAAGGGAAAGAAACACAAACATTAAGCGACCAGACCATAATGGAAACCTAAACAAAGGAAGGCCATAAGGACAGTTACTTTCCCACAAAATGGCCATATGGCCATCCAAAATAAAAAGACACAAGTGATACACACAGTAAGTAAATTACATCACCATAAATAAACCGCAACAGAAGAACCGCCTTGGAACGGTCAGTGGAATGATTTCCACTGGGGGGGCTTAAATCGATTTTACGTGGCCACAGTCCTCGCCCTTAATTCCGTCGCGATTTAGACAAATATTTTGTTCAGTCCGCATGAAGGCCTCCTAACTCATCAGTGCAACCTCTCCGTGAACACAGAAATCAAAGAACCACAGAGGTGAGACAACGGTGAGGACTCGACAGCAAGAAACCACTGAAATGCTGGAGCAATAGAAAACCAACAGTTAGACTCCGATGGGCCCGACCAGAGGCAGAGCATCAGGCACCAACCAACATTACCTTGAATCAGATCTCTCTAATTCTCAATAAGCCTTTACGTTGGAGCCGTCATAGAATCTGAGGCCTGACCCACCGGCGTGCAATTAAAGAGGGAAGCAAAGTTGCCAACCGTGACTGGGTTAACTACCATGCATGCAGTCTGTCGTATAACATCCATGTTGTACCCATTCTTTTTATATCGAAGAATGATTTTTCGAAATTGGGTGCTGAAGTCATTGCGGTTATATATTTTTCTGAATTTATATACTAAGTCACCATAAAATTCGGGTTCCGATAGACCTTGTTGCAGAAGAGATTTAAGTCCAATACCAAATTTTGAAATTAAATCAGAATGGCGTCTATAAAATCTTTGAAAAGGCTTTGCGTAGTTTATGGTACCGATAACCCTGATTAAGGAGTTTAGCCGTTAATAATCTATTACGAGTGTTGAAGTCAGTTACATGACTACACACTCTAGCAAATCGAATGAATTGCGAAATATAAACGCCATAGGATGGCGCACGAGGAACATCACCATCCAAAAAAGGAAAATTTACAATCTCAAAATCAAAGTCATCGCGTTTATCATAAATTTTGCACGAAACAAATCCATCTACTATAGATAGATGTAAATCCAAAAACGGGGCCTCGGTATCAGAAGAATTTGCTTTATTTAACTGAAGTTAAGTCTGATCGCAAACGGAATAAGAACTTCAAAACTGAGCAAAACGCCTGTGTTCACGTTACTGTGTTAAACCTTTTTGTACCAAATGGAAACTTCCTCCTTATATATAGCAGGAGTTCATTTCAAATTTTAGGGGTCTCAGGTTGTGTTTTCATCAAAATTTATTTGGAAAATGACTGAACTTTTAGCAAACAGTGGAGGCCCTGATCAGACGCCGCGTTCTGTGGCGTCTGATCTGGGCCTGCATTGTTTGCCAGGGTACCCGTTTAGGGGACTCTGGTACTAAATGGGTTAAATGATATGTTATCATGGCTAAAAGCATTGTAATATATTTTATCTTGTATACATTATTTCAATTTTTTTTTTTTTTTTTTTTTAAGTTTTACCGCCCTTTCAAGAATATTTCACGATTGGTGAGGGACCTAATGATTAAGAGTCAACGCTCTTAGTGGCCCGTTTAATTGTTTTATTATATTGTACTTTATTGTGTTATATTGTGATATGTTGTGCATTTGTCTTGTATTGGGTTGAATTCGCTTGGATTGTATATAATCACTTGCAATCATATTGTACTGTATGTATAGTATTGCATTGAATTGTCGGCCCCCGCTCATCCGGGCTTGAAGAAATAAATGGGCGGCACGATGCTTCCACGCAGAGCTGAATCCGGCCGCAGACGGGTACTGGTAAACCGCTCAGAGGATCTAAGCCTGCCCAGGCAAAGCGGTGCGAGTCGGACCGCCCGTACTTATAAACCATATTGGCTTCATTGGACGACAGGGCTTGACATGTCAATTCATCTCAATGTCGGGTAAAGTCCAACAAAATTGGAAGCAACGTCTCCAAAATGACCTATATATTGTTGACGGGGACGTTAAACATCAAATCAAACAAAGAAACAAAGCATTGAATTGTATCGAATCGTATTGTGTTGCATCGCGTTGCATTGCGTAGCGTTATAACGGAATATGCACTCTAAAATTATAAACGCAACATGCGTGCGTGTGTGCATGTGAGCGCGCGAAAAATGCCAGTAAATACGGTTATAGTATTTCGTCAGACAGACACTTGTTTATACATGTTAAACGTTGGGCATAATTTTCTAGAAGGTCAAAAATAATGATCGTTTAACTGACTATCATACAACCAAGCGTGATATCATTATGATACATGTAACACACCCGTGCGACAGTGCATTTTTTTCGCATCCCAAAATGCCTACTTTTCTAATGAGCATCCGTGATATTTTTTCTTATTTTATACCTTAAACATAGGTTGTCGGTGCTCGTTAGAACCGCCTCAAAGAGTACCTACAACCTATGTCTTTGGAGCAGAAATAAGAAAAAAACCATTTTTCTCTATAAAAAGTGGGGTTTAGGGGATGTTCCTTCCACGGACTTGTTCACGTGATGTGAACCTATAATGAGCCAACGCTTGACAACCCCCTACAAAACGACCCGCCCTTACGATAACACATCGATGTGACATATAGAGGATCTAACATGAGTGTTCATGTATTATTGAATTTATTAAACGAGTTGAGGAAAAGGGATAAAAAGCGAGGCTTTGCCGAGCATTTTATCCCTTTTCCTCAACAAGTTTAATAAATTCAATAGTACATGAGCACGAATGCAATATTCTATCTATCATATGACATTTAAAACGCATTTTATTCGTGATTGTTTCACAACTAATATTCCACCATTCGTAAACGCGACGTCGTTAAAGAACGTCGTACGTGTAACGTTAAGGGGCGTATCTAACTAATTTGCATATTTAATCCACTAGTGGATTATCGAATTCATTACATGGCGATATTACATTCTCAGACGCGACGTTATATGATAAAGTGCATTCTTTCACATCTCCAAATGGTTAGTTTGTCCCCGCCAATTGGGGCTTGTTGAAATAGATTGGGGTGCATGGTGCTTCCACGCAGAGCTTAAACTGACCACACAACCGCTTAGAAGGAATACGCCTGCCCAGGCAAAGTGGTGCGAGTCAGAGTATCCAGTGCATATATGTCTTTTGGTTTCATTGGGCGGCAGGGCTTGAAATGTCATTTCATCTCATTGGCGGGTAATAGTCCCACAAATTTGGAACCAACGTCTCCAAAATTACCTAAATTGTGTTGAAGTTGACGTTAAAGCTTTATTCAAACAAACAAACAAATGGTTGGTACTTTTCTGATGACAACTATTATTTTTCTTATATATTTTATATTTTTATTATTATTATTCTATTATTATTATTATTAATATTTATTTATTTTATTTTATTTTTATTCATTTTTTTGTTTTACGCCGCTTTCAAGATTATTTCATATCAAGCCGCTCGTTAATCAGGGGTGGACGAAAACCGGAGTAACCTGACATTCCACTGTAGAACTAATACTCCAAACATAGGTTGTTGGTGTGGATAAGACCTAATCACAATTATGAATCCGTGCGCATAGAGTACATTATTTCATTTCTCCAAAATGGTGTTTTTTTTCTAATGAAATTTTGATATTTTTCTTATTTGTATTCCAAAACCAGTTGTTGGTACTCGTTAGAACCGCCTCGTTGAGGCGGTTCTAAAGAGTACTCACAACCTATGTTTCAGATCAGAAATAAGGAATTCAATGAATACCACGTAGACCCCACTGTTCTCAATCTAAATAGGGGTTTATATGGTTGCTCATTACTCTGACTTGGTAACCTGATGGTGAGACCAGGGACGACTTGGATCAGCCTGCGTATCAATCATCTACGTATGAGTATGAGTATGTCATCACGTGATCAAGTCCGTGAAACGAACACCCCTCTTAACCCCACTTTATATAATGTATAGAGAAAACTGGGGATTACAGGGGTATATGTAATTTTTCTTATTTCTGCTCCAAGACATAGGTCGTGGGTACTCGTTAGGACCGCCTCAATGAGGCGGTTCTAACGAGCACCCACAACCTATGGTCGGAGTATAAATATGACAAATCTTCACCGGAAAAGTAGCCATTTTGGAGAAATGAAAGAATGCACTATATCATACGGGTGTGATAATGTAATGGTATGAGTTTTTGGATCGCCTGGAAGCTAAGGACGTTTCATGCGAAACGATCTGATCTGGGTTTTTCGCTGGTCGCACAAGTCTCATTGCTGTTTTTTTTTTTTTTTTTTTTTTTTGAGGGTGGTGGGGGGGGGGGGGGGGGTGCGACTAAATATTTTTTTTTCAAATAGTTGGGTAACGAATTAGATTGTATAAATAAAATAAAATAGTCCTCAGCTCCCCTATTCTTTTAAGCTGCAGGGGCAACACCCACATAAGTAGGCCCTCACCCAGGTTCATGTAGCTGCCTTGCTGCACGCATAGCAGATCTCACAGCAAATCTCCAGGTTTGTCTATGATGAGAGCTTCAACCTTCTGGGAACTCTCTCCGTCAGCGGCTTCCAGGTTACCTTGGGCATACACTTTCCATCACCCTGTATGTTGCGGGCAGTCTTGAGTGCACCATTGGAGTGTTCAACATGTCCGTATCAGCGGAGCGTTGTCTCCTTCAGGTCCATGTCCTCAATGCTAGGCTGCGCAAGTTGCTCACTGGACCTGGTGGTGACAGTGTCTTTTGCTGGACATTGCAGATCTGTCTGATCTTTGCCCTGTCATTCCGCTGTAGACGCTGGAAGTTTGTCTTTGTCAATGGCCAGATCTCACTGGCATGGAACACTGCACCTCACACACACGACCACGTGTCTTGAACGAAAGGAGGCGGGAATAGAGAACAGATGGCAAGTCCGTGAATTTCTTCCAGGCTGTTTTCACATGTGATGTGGTCGAAATATCAAAGACATCCGATGCTGAAAGCATGTCACCTAGGAAGCTAAAGGAAGCTACCCCACCTTGTCAGGTCCGCTATTGACGTTTTCATTAGGGTCTAGTTATTTCATGTTTGTGTATCTTTCCCTTTGTTGTCACTGATGGGAGGTTTGGATTAACTGTATCGATTCCTGAGCACTGCATTCACTTCTACATTAGACTTCCTTCTGTGGTCTGCCGTGCAGTTCCTTGGCACTGTGTACGCCTGTAATCAGTGTCCTCTGTCAAGCACATCAGCCTACTGCATTTCACGTGTTCCTCGAACTTGCAGCCATAGCAAAATATACTCCAGGCCAGAACCACAGATATTGATCTTCATTTTTCCTGCATTAACATTTGTACTCTCAGCCCTTTCTCCTCCATTGTTTCTTTCCAGGTAAAGAGCCCCCGGGCACATTCCTCGAATGATTCAGCTATGATGACAAGGTCATCGGTATACGTGTCCTTCCAGGGGACTCCAGAGCAGAACTCGTGTGACAAGGCTTCAATCACAGTGATGAAAAGCAGTGGGCTGAGAACAGAGCCTTGATGAACACCGACCGTCACTTCGAAATCTTCACTGTAACCATCACCAACATGGACATAGCTCCAGACATTAGCATACATCCCCTGGACCAGTCGCACAATCCACTCGTCCACTCCAAGTGTTCAGTGCCAACCAGATTACCTTCCAGGGTACTCGTTTAAATGCCTTCTTCAGGTCTATGAAAACAATGTACAGTCTTTTGTTGGCAGCTAGATACCTCTCTTGCAGCTGCCTGGCAACATATTCTGACCAAAGACATTGTGAGTAAGGCGGTAGCTGTTGATAGATGTTCAAACTTCAGCTTCTTTGCAGATGCTGTTTTTCTCTAGTCAGACTTAAACTCTTATTGATTTACAATTCCGTAAATCCTTTGCATTAGCATATCAGTAGATGAACGTTTACACAAGCAAAATTAACATCAGAAAAAACAGCATCATAGTACCATGAAAGCAGCAAATTTCCTTACATTTCCTGATCGCTACATGTATATGCACCAAGAACAAGCAACATGACATTTTGACTGCTACCTATATGTAGGTTAGGACTATTTGATTTTTGGTTAACAATTTTGGAATTGTTCAGCATTCAGTGCATTTGGCTAATGCATATTAAACCCTGGACCATATTGAGCATATTCTATTCTATTCTGTACAAGGACAAGAGGAAGTCTGTAGCAGCGTATGGATCCATATTGCTAGGGGTGCTTGTTGCTATTCTGTCTGTCACAGAGCATTTTGTCAGCTGAGATTTCACCTTCAGCAGTTAGGATTTTATGTTATAGTCAAATGGCAGTGAGTATTCTGAGCCTAAACTGGGCCGCAGAGCACAGACAAATGCCAAGATGTCATCATAAAGATCAGTATATCAAATGGCAGTGGGTATTCTGAGCCTAAACTTGGCCACAGAGCACAGACAAATGCCAAGATGTCATCAGAAAGATCAGAACTAATACTACCGAGCTATTTAAAAAGATTGGATTGGATAATTGACAGAAAATGAACACCATGGCACAGTGTTATACAGGGCAATGAAGTCCCGGACCGGTTAGCTATGGAGGCAGCAAGTAAAGCAAAGGAATTGGATGACAATACCAGTATAATCACCACGCAGGAGTGATAGCTAGAGTGAGTGTGACACACAGATGGCAAATGAGATGGAATATTGGTGAAACAGGAAGAGACCTACATCTGCAGACAAAATCTGGCGTCAAACACCAGATTAGACATCCCAGACAACAAGACATTCAAACAAGTACTACAGCTGAGAACGAAATATTCAGTTTTAAAAATGATTACCGCCACAAACTTGTAACCTATGTGAGTGTGGCACAGTTGAAACAGTGGACGACTACCCGTGTGATTTCCAGCTGTATTAAGGTGCCCGAATGCAGATGTTGAACAATTTAAAATGGCAAATAGGACTACAGCATCTCGACAGTATACCTTACTTGGCAATGAGGACCAACCGGACATTCAAAACTGGAGAGACATTATTGGAGTTGGGAAACTTTCTTGAGGAGAAAGGAAGATGTGTGTCTTCCAAAGCAAATGAAAAGTAAAAATAGCACACTTTTTCTGCATCCCAGTATCTAATATATGTTTTGTTGTTGTTGTTTTTTTTCCAGAAAATATATTTGAGAACAATACATTTGAGGGAATATACAGGAGAGACATTTACCTTTGAGCTCATTCCAACGGCGTAGAATCAGTGCCCTGATCCAAAAGGCTCCATACTTTATTGGTTACCACAGCGGATTGAACGTAAATCAGAATTAAATATGTCAGAAAGGCAAAATTCCAATGACAATATCTCGCTGCTTCTGCGGTGTTACCGGCCTTGATGGCACAGTGGTTGAGCGTCCGCTTTGGGATCAGGTCGCATGTATTCATCCCAGCCAGGCCAAAGAGTAACTTGTTTCTGATAGATATGCTAAGCTAAAAAAAGCTTCTTTATCTTTTATCTTTATGAGCTGCTATGCTTTATTATTTCAGAATCAGTGTCATGAAAAGAAATATTTAGTTGCATACATCACGTTAACAAGTCCATGAAATAAAGACCCCCCTAACCCCACTTTATATAGAGAAAACTGGGGTTTACGGGGGTAAACATTATTTTTCTTATTTCTGCTCCAAGACATAGGTTGTAGGCACTCGTTACAACCGCTTCAATGAGGCAGTTCTAACGAGCACACACAACCTATGTTACGAGCATTTATATATAGGAAAAATATGAAGGATTTTCATCAGATAAGTAGCCAATTTGGAGATGTGAAAAATGCACTATGTCGCACGGGTGTGTTACCGTAATGGACTTGTGCATGCTATGCTGTGCTCACTCCTAGGCTAAATCTATTTACACATTATTCAAACGCGGGAAAGTTTCAGTTACGTCGACGTTATTCATGACGTCATCTCAATGGCGAGAAAGAAGACATTCAGACGTTCAGAATGCGTGACGGATATTACGTTGAAACAAAGAAAACACGGACATAACCATTGTATAGGAAGTATGTTTTACTTTCTTTAATCTCACGTTTTCGTTTTGTTTGATTTGGGGTTTAACGTCCCCGTCAACACTGTATAGTCGCTTCGGATAACATCGCGGATTCGGAAACATCGCGTTATCGGTATTTTTCCACTGACGTAATTGCACAGCGCCCCCTAGATCCCGTTCAAGTGGAAAAACCCACAACCCAGAAGTCACTTGATTCTTTACAAAACAAAAATGTGATAATGAATCGTTTCCTGTTAAATTTTATAAATATTTTTGCATTTCTTATATGAAACTCGCATTTTAGAATATCTGCATACCCCTCATGTTACTTTCATTCCCTAGCAACTGAGAAAATTATCCGATGCTAACCCCGACTTTGACAGGTTATCGTCTGCTTAGCCCTTTAAAAATGACCGCTTGTTTCGATCATGTGGTGACATCAGGGTGCGCACGCACCACCGTCAAACTTTGCAAACACAATAAGGCTCCAAAGGGGAAAATTACTAATTGGCAATTAGTTAACTTTTATGTGAGGTTACTTTCTGCCTGTTTGTAACAGTTTCTGGTGTTTTTGTGTATATATGAAAATTGTATGTTATATTTTATTTTTATTTTGGATCCTGTAATGAAAAGATTGGTTGCCTGTATGTACCTAATTAATTTTTTAAGCCTGTTGATGCTAAGCCCACCACCATATTGAAAGGGACCCCCTGTCAGGACATAGCAAGCCCATAAAGTCACCTAAAGTTGCTTCAATTTCAGTTAAGTGAACTTTAAACCCATGCCCAGTACATCTAGTTAAAATACTAACAATGGTTAACTTCATTTGACCTATGAGGACAATTCTGACTGATATTTCAGTTGATACTAGAGAGGTGTTGTAAATGTGGGCTATGGGAGACGAAGGCTTTTCACGGGTGTTCTAGTATCCTTATTGCTAAATGGGCCAGATGTGATTTTTACACTCCTTGGACACACCTCATGTATTGTTCTGAAGTCAGGGTTGTGAGTCTTGCATTTTCAGGTGCCCACATGGCCTCTCTAAACCATAAATGTCAAAGCATTGAAAGAAATATCCTGAAAATATGTTAAGTTTCTGTTTATATGTTCATGGTTTCTATTAAAGCTGATCTACTTTTGTCAAACTTGAAAAATGACCAGCCAATATTATGTGTTCAAACATTGACAACCATAGGTGTAAAAAAAAATAATTTATTTTCCCCTTAGGGAGCCTCAACTGTTTACCGCGATGTTAGGATTCTCTCCCTTGACAAGCATTTTCCAATATGGCTACCGATTGAACCAGAACTTGCGCTAAGTATTGAATTTCAAAGGACTTCATTATACATGAGACTGAGGAAGAATAAATGAACTTCACAACTATCAAACAATTGTTTAAAGGTGACTGTTGCAAATTTATTTATTTTTTTCCGTATGTACCGCGATGTTCCCGAAAGCCGGGCTATAGGTCATTTTGGAGACGTTGCTTTTTTGTGGGACTTTTACCCGACATTGAGATGAAATGACATCTCAAGCCTTGTTGTCCAATGAAACCAATAGGGTTTATAAGCATGGACGGCCCGACTTCCAGCGCTTTGCCTGGGCAGGCTTAGATCCTCTAAGCGGTTTGCAAGTACTCCTGTGCGGCCGGTTTCTGTTCTGCGCTGAAGAAGCATGCAGTCCATTTATTTCTTCAAGCCCCGATGGGTGGGGGCCGTTTTTTTATCACTGAAACACTATTTTCTTCTATTTTATTCAGAACTGTAGAAAGCGCTTTCCAAAATGGCGCCCGTCCAGTTTTTCTTCCAGCCAGTTTCTGTAACACTACGCTGATTGAACTGGTAACCTGAGTTGTAAGCAGCTAATTTTACCTTCCCCCTTTTTCTAACTTATAGTGAAGAGTTATTCATCTATATCTTGTTCAAGGCATGTATCACAGTACTTCATCTTCATTCATATCCATTTCTTCATGGAACGTTGGCGGTCTTGTATCTAAGTCCCACAACAAACTGAATGATGCAAGTTTTATAAAAGAACTGGTATCATATGATATTATTTTCTTAAGTGAAACTCTTACCGGTTTTGATACTCATATTGGTATTGAAGGCTACCAGCATATTCACATATGTCGTCCGACTTCTAGTAATAATAGGTACTATGGAGGCTTAGCTTTGCTTATCAGGAAAACATTGCGGGATGGTATTAAGTTTTTAAAAAACAGTAGCTCAGAATTCCAATGGATAAAGCTTAAGAAAGATTATTTTAGTCTTGATAAGGACATGTTTATATGTTTTTCATACATTCACCTTGCTCTGTCCAAAGCAAATCAGATTCTGATAGCCTAGATGCAATAATTCGAGTTATTAATTTGTTTAAAACTGATGGTAATATATTAATTTGTGGTGATTTAAATGCTAGAACAGGATTAGATCCAGATTTTATAGTTAATGATAATGACAAATATTTACCTCTAGACCCCTCATATATTATTGACTCAAAAATCTTGAAGCGTAATAGTGAGTATAATAAAGTGTATGACAGGGGTAAACAGGTGAATGAATTATGCATTTCTTCGAGAATGCGAATTTTAAATGGAAGGGTGTTAGGGGATCATTTTGGCAACTTTATACGTCTCCCCGTACATCAACCATAGTGCAGTTTATATTTTACTTTTGGTCCTTTTGAGATCAGCGTGAATATTCTGAGAAATCAAAAATAAATCATTGGTTTAGACTCATATTCTAGACAGGTTTTTAATTATTTGGACCCCATTTTGATTTATATCAGTCTTTGAATCGACTGCCTATTCGAAATTCGCAAAATTGCAATATGTTTCCTCTGGCTTTCTTTGCCGGATCATTACAGGGTCACTGATGAGGCTTTATTAGCCGAAACTACGTAGTATGACCCATCTTCTTTCTTATGAATGTTTTCATTGCTCTTAAAGGAACCCATTTTTGATTTTTATTTACATGTCAAAAATCAACCGGTGCAAGTGTTGTGGACTATTTGATTGCTTCTGAAGAGTTATTAAAGGATATTATGTATTTTCATGTGAGCCCATTTCAGCCTATATTTTCAGACTGTCACAATAAACTATCAGTCTGTATAAAAGCAATGGTTAAAAATAGAAATTACACACATATTAATCATGAAAGGATGCCTGCTCATTTAAATTGGAATAAACATTCTGCTGAAAGGTTCTGGAAAGCGCTCAATGATGTCGAAATTTGCAATAAAATTGGTCTCTTTTTGGATAGTAAATTTAATTATGAGGAAACAGATGTTGAAAATGCATGCAGTTTATTTGAAACCATAATACACGAAGCTGGTACCAAAAGTCTAAAGACGAAGTCTTCCAATAAAGTTACATGTAAGAAAAACTTACATAAGTGGTATGATGAAAAGTTGAACGCTAAGAGAAGGCTAGTTAATTCAAAAGCAAATTTAATGTTCAAACAAACATTTAATGTTTCACTTAGAAATTCATATTTCAAACATCCTAGGGAGTACAGGAAACTTCTGAAATTTAAAAGAAAAAATACACAAAAAATATATTTATTTCAAAACTGGACAGCCTGGAAAGTAGGGATCCCAAAGCTTATTGTCATTGGTAAATTCTCTTAAAAATGGACAAGATCAATGTAGAGGTCCAGAATTAAGCATTGATGCAGATGTGTGGTATGACTATTTTAGAAATTTAAACTCAGTTAAGAGTAAGTAAAATGAAAGGTTAGAACAGCTAAATCAACTTTTAAAAAACAATCAAGAACCTACTTCATTCACCTTACTGGATGTCACAATAAAGGATAAAGAAATTCAGTCTTCTATCAGCAAACATAAGAATGATAAGGCATCCGGTGTGGGTTGTATAAGGAATGAAATGATAAAGACTGGTGCTGTTGTTTTACTGCCATGCTTAAACAACTTGTTTAATTTAATCTTTTCCTCAGGAGTTTACCCTCGAATTTGGATAAGGGCTACATTTCTCCCATTTTCAAAACAGGAGATAACTCAAATCCAGATAATTACCGTGGAATCACGATTACTTCAAGTCTAGGAAAACTTTTCAATATGATCATGAATGCCAACCTGCCAGGTTGGACAACTCTTTGGAAAAAAATCAGATTATCGATAATGTTCAGATAGGCTTTACTAAAACGCAAGAACATCAGATCACACGTTTGTACTGAAAACCTTAATAGATATATATACAAATACAACAGGTGGAAAACTATATTCATGCTTTGTAGATTTTCAAAAAGCTTTTGACTCTGTAATTCATCCGGGTTTAAGAGTTAAATTACAAGAACTAAATATAAATGACAAATTTTATGACATTTTGAATAGTCTTTATGATAAAAGTACTGTATGTGTAAGGCTTGGTGAATATCGCACAGATCTTTTTGAATCCAAAGTAGGTGTTCGCAAAGGAGATGTGCTAAGCCCTAACTTGTTTAATATTTTTATAAATGACATCCCAAGCTATTTGCGTGGCACTCCCGATCCAGCCCTTATTAACGATCTCACAATTAATTGTTTAATGTATGCTGACGATATTGTTTTATTATCAACATCGCCCACTGGTTTGCAAGAGAAGCTGCACAAATTGCACGAATTTTGTCAACACTGGTGGTTGACGGTAAATGTTTCAAAAACAAAGGTATTAGTTTTTTTATAAACCTGGAAGGCTGGTGCAGTCAAATTTTTATTTTAACAATGAAAACCTGGAAAATGTTAAACATTATCGCTATTTGGGTGTGCACTTTTCTGCAAGTGGGGTATTTAATTTTGCACAGGAAGACATTTTCAAGAAGTCAATTAAAGCATCTTTCAAACTTACCAAATTGACTACAAAGGGTGAGCCAAGTATTAAAACTATTCTTCATTTGTATGATAATTTATTAAAGCCCATAGTATTATACGGCTCAGAAATTCGGGGTGTCTTTTAAACAAACAGTGCAGCATGTAATAAAAACAGATGTTTCATTTTTGAAGAAATTTTTAGGAATAATATTGCTGATAAGTCTCAGATAAAGTATTTGAAATACATTTTAGGAGTAAGCAAGCACTCTTCTAATCTAGCTATTCTTTCTGAGACCGGCCGTTTTCCCATGTACTTCTCGATCATATTTTCCATAGTAAAGTATCTACATAGACTGGAAAATATATCAAGTACATTACTTAAGGATTCATATGTTTTATCTAAAGCTTTACATAAAAGAGGCATTCAAACTTGGTACTCGTCTGCAGTTTATATACTAAAAGTATAATCTATTGAATATCGATATTTCGGCTTGTAGGAATCTTACTGAAAGTCATTTAACTATAATGATAAAAAGAAGCTTATAAAAGGTTTTAAAGCACTATGGCAGAATGAAAAGGATGAAAAAAGTACTGATGGAAAACTTGAAACATACTTCCAAATTAAGAAAGACTTTAGTATAGAACCATATTTGTTTTTAGACCAGTTTAATGTGAGAAGGGCTATCTGTAAATTGAGAATAAGTTCGCACAATCTATTTATTGAAACTGATAGGTATTCAAAACCAAAACGTATTCCTCGTTCTGATAGAATTTGTAAACATTGTAATCTAAAGTGCATAGAGAATGAGTTTCAATTTATTTCACAATGTACTTGGTATAACTCGGAGAGGGAAAAACTCTTTGCTGAGATACAACTTGCAAACAATAATTTCAATCTGTTAAATGCCGATGACAAAGCTAAATGGTTACTTTTGCAAGAGGAAAAGGGTATACTACATGCACTAGGAACTTTTATCCACCATTGGTTTGAAAAGAGAAATAATAACTGTAAATCAGTCTAATCTATCTTCAGATGCCGGGTCGGTCATTCTTGGCCATTTCCTCAGTTGACCCACACTCATCTAGTTATAAGACCGCTTGCGTCTCCAAACATTCTTCAGTCTGTCACACATTTCCACTCATCATACAGTCATTCGTTTCCCGAATCTGACTTTCTGTGTATGTCATTTTTGGAGCCAGTAGAAAGGAACGATTTTATTCGTTAAAAATCTCAACAATTCAAATTGGCCAATGAAAAAATAACCTAATGGCTATTACATCATGATTTATTTACTCCTGTTCTGTAAATAAAAAATGGCTGCCAGAGCCAGGAGATGTCATAATTGTTATTGTTTTCAAGTTTTGGAGTAGTATTTACAAGTTTTTTTTGAAATTATGGACACAGGTGATTGGTATTGGTGAAAAAACTGGACATGGATATAATTATGTTCTTTGTGTTGTGCCCTGGAAAACTTTGGAATCTCTTGAAAAGAGAGCAGACAGGCTTAGCTACACGCTATCATATTTGAGCAATTCTGGAGATTATGTGTGGCGTTGCTCCATACCGTGAAGACTAGATTAGACATAGCAGGTACTATGGTATACATAAATGTGTTATCTACATGTGTGACAAGAATTTTGACTTGTGTGTTACAAACTGCCAGAGCCACACAACTTCATTCACGACTGGTCATATTTTCCCGAAGGTGCCCTTGTCTATATTATTATAGGATAGTATATCTTTACTCTCAAAAAGCTTGAAACTGGCCCCTGTGTTCCCGGGTAAGACTTAGGTAAGGATTGCATTTAAATAAGCCGACGAACACATAAAAATGACCTGTTTTATTTATCTAATCAGTTTAAAGTATTTGTTAAAATTGATTTTACCAAAGCCGAACGAAACGATTTTTCTATCCGAGTGTACCGGAAACTGGACTCGGTATGGCTGTCGTCAATTTTGACAACATTTTAATCGTTATTTATTGCGTCAGCGTAATGTGTCAGAAAAAGTTATCCATTCCTCGAATTATAATTTGATACGTAATTTCACGGTACACAGTCGGTACTTGCCGAGAATCTGTCGCTGAAGCATTTCAAAGGTGCAGCAGAAACCGTTTCACTTCTGGCCATTTCTTACGACATGGGGCCATTTC
Source organism: Lucinisca nassula (assembly GCA_963580285.1). Classification (NCBI taxonomy): domain Eukaryota; kingdom Metazoa; phylum Mollusca; class Bivalvia; order Lucinida; family Lucinidae; genus Lucinisca; species Lucinisca nassula. Next base: position 101,896,595 of record OY757023.1, on the reverse strand, counting down.
TTACGAAATGGCTTAGTGTCACTTTTGATTTTGAACCTTATGAACTACTTGTGGACAGAACTTCAAGCTCCTGTGAATATACAGATTATTCATTTTGATATTTCAAATACGGGGTTTCATGAACCCCGGGAGGAAAAACAAATCCGTTAGAGAAACTCGGGCTTCGCACTCGCTTCTTTTTCGGAATTTTTTACCAACATCGGCTTATAAATGCCATATTTTATATAGCAGACTGAATGATCGCTATGTTATAAATTTCGTGGTCCACTGGTGGATCAAATTACAAATTAGTTAAATACACCCCGTAACGTTACAGTCGTGTAGGCTAATTCTGCGCATCTGTAATGAAATCCATTTTTTTCTTTTTTGTTTTTCCCTTAATCAGGCTTAATGAACGCCACAGACCCTCATTTAATTTGAAAACAAAAACAAACAAACAAAAAAAAAACGTTACTGACAGCTATTTATTTCAACTAACTGGACCATCAGCTTTTAAGCAGACAATTATAACAACAAAATGCCTTATTGTATCTTTGCTGGATGTTATTGTTCGGGTGCGCACATTGATGGCGTCTTAACATGGGGGTGGTGGTTGTCTTTTAAAAGACAGACCACAACATAATTGCACCAGAGATATTATTTGTTCTATTGTCTTTTAACAAGCTAAGACAACTGTATAACATACTGCTACAAAACAGGTTTTGGTTCCCTGGAATAGATTAAGCAAAAACTCAAAGTCTTAAGTGCGCATGAATAGCCAACAGCACTGCACACGTACGACATCCTTAACGACGTCGTGTTTACTAACGGCGGAATGTTGACCTGTTTGTAAACAAATCGTAAATAAACTGCGTTTTGGATGTCATATGATAAATAGAATCTTGTATTCGTGCCCATGTTTGTTTGTTTGTTTGATTTGAGGTTTAACATCCCCGTCAACACTGTAAAGGTCTTTTTGGAGAAAAGCCTCGCATTTTATCCCTTTTCCTCAACTCGTTTTAAAATATATGACTACAAAACTTCGCGTCTTGGTGATTTTGTCTCCATGTTAACTACCGCTTGTTGCGGTCCTTTATTCTCATTGCGCTCTGTTTATTGGGTCGATTCGACCAAATGATAAACAATAGACACAAAGTTATATGTTGCACTGGAGTCCAGAGACTATCACTGATCTGTAACTTATTTATAATTTTTTATCGAAGTGAGGTCAACGTGTTGCGTTAAAGGTTATCTGTAGAATCTGGGCTAGATTCATGAGATGGGCTTGACAAACAGTGTAGACCCAGATCAGACGCCGCAAAACGTGGTCGCAAAACTCGGCGACTCATCAGATCAGGGTATACACTGTTTGCTTAAAGTACAGTAATTTAAAAGTCAGAAGCAGAAAAACAAAGCGCCTGATCAGGGTATACATGGTTAATTTGAGATTTAACGACCCCGTCAAAACTGTATAAGACATTTTGGAGACGATGCTTCCAATTTTATCGGACTTTTACCCAACATTGAGATGAAATGACATCTAAATTTATCAGCATGGACGGTCCGACTCGCACTACTTTGCCTGGGCATGCAGGCTTAGATCCTCTTAGCGGTTTACCATTACTCTTGTGCGGTCTGTTTCAGCTCTGCGTGAAAGCATAATGCAGCCCATCTATTTCTTCAAGCCCCGATGGGCGGGGGCGCCACATTAGTAGTTTAAATGTTTTTGTGCATATAACCTTGGCTACATTGATAAATGGGCCCCGTCAAGCGATTTTAGTACTAATCGCCTATGCGAGCAGCGAAGGATCCGGCGAGCCTGCGCATCCGCGCAGTCTCGCCAGAACCTTCGCTGCTCACTCATACAAGCAGTGAATCAAGAGGAACCTTCAGACAGAAAGCCATATCCCTGGCCCCTCTGAATGGCTGGGCATGCGCAGTTAAAATTTGTCATGACGGAATGCTCGAAGACACAAATTCGCTTGGCGGGGCTCAAATAATCGATCACAATTATTCATTGCAAAAAGATTTAGCAAAACAGCCATACAGCTGGGAGACTTTTTTGCGTGCACTGTCAAAAACTATTGACCAGTCGCAAATACTTTTGTGCAAGCGCGTCAACGATGATTACCATATGAGCCCCGCCAAGCGAATTTGTGTCTTCGAGCATTCCGTCATGACAAATTTTAACCGCGCATGCCCAGCCATTCAGAGGGGCCAGGGATATAGCTTTCTGTCTGAAGATCCTCTTGATTTACTGCTTGTATGAGCGAGCAGCGAAGGCTCTGGCGAGACTGCGCGGATGCGCAGGCTCGCCTGAACCTTCGCTGCTCGCATAGGCGATAAGTACCAAAATCGCTTGACGGGGCCCATATGCCAGCTAAATTCAACCGTCCTATAAATATCCAAGCTTGGACCCGTGGGAATATATCCAGAGAAGGGTTCCGACTCGGAAACTGGGACTATTATTCGCGGAGTTCGGAGTTGTCGAAACAGGTTACAAATTTTCGTCCATTAACATCTTCATTAACACGTGGTATTTGTGACAAAATGACAGAACAAGTATGGGACGTTGGCCACTCGGTTTGCTAAATCTTTCTGCAATGCGTAGTAAGATGTGCGAACAATACAATAAGTTGTGAGGGCAGGATAACCCAAAAGACAAAACCAGCATCTCGCTCCGCATATATTAGCAATGACTACGCTTGTGCAACACGGTGTACCACTCGTGTAAGCATGGGAATCAAAACTCGAGCATCTCTTGTCAAAGACAACAAATAGGTCAAAGGTCACAATGAAGGTCAGATAGTCAAACGTTTGTACCAACAGAAAGGTCATGTCTTGAGCAATACACGGTCAAACATTTCAGCTGTAAAGCAACTGCCCACAAGGCACGCAACAGCGGCCCAAGGTTGGGCCAATAGCGATACAACGTTGCCGGCTGGGTGGTGCAAAGGTCATGACCAATGTTAAAGTTTTTGTAACAGACAGGCGGACAATCGGACACTTGGAACATACGACCATCATGTGGGTTTAGCTTGAAAGTATGTCTTGCTCTTGTTCATAGTTTCAGTAACACGAGAAAGCTCAAAGCACTGACAGCACCGGTGGGTCTATAGTCTGTGTTTTGGCTGCAAAATGGTACTGAACTTGCAATTTAACCCTTATCCCGCTGAATATTTGTATTAGCCACACACATTTCTGACTTATGTCTTGGAGCAGAAATAAGAAAAATAATGTATACCCCTGTAAACCCCAGTTTTCACTAAATAATGTGGGGTTTAAGGGGGTGTTTAATATATAGACTTATTGACGTGATGCATCTCCAAATTTTCGTGTGTGTGTGTGTGTGTTTTTTTTGTTGTTTTTTTTTTTGGACGGTAAATTGTATAGGCGTAATTTCGTAATTCTTACACGGACATGTTTAGATGATGTAAAACAAGGAATTAAATAAGGCTGACACTCCATATAGTTTAACTCTTTTCCAAAACGATTGTGTTGAAGAATCCATTGGTCAGTGCAGAGCCAAACCGTAAAACAAACCCAAACAACTTAAGCCCAATTTGCGCGCGGTTTAAAGTGCCAGTAGTCACGTTAATATCAGTTTAAAAGCGTTTGTATATATAACTTCGGATCGAATGACAGACACTTGTCGCAATAAAATTCATTTCTTAAGGCGAATGGGAACACCTAGCACATTTTTCAGCCATTTTTCAAAGGGAGACAACTATCGAGACTTCCTGCAAGTTCGCTTTTATGTAGGCTCAATCTCATCGAAAAAGGGGTCTACTCTTAAAGGAAAGAATTTGCTCCTCAGGAGCAAATTCTTTTCTTTAAGAGTTGACCCCTATTGACATGGGAGACAAAACTACTTTTGCAGGAGTTGTTTCCTCTGAAGGTGTATCCATTCCCCTTACTTGACACGAAGTTTGTAGTGGGAAATGAAAATAATTAAAAAGCACTTGAGCATTTTTAAATGAAATTGAAAAGGACATATACGGAACGATCAGTCGTTATATATATAAATATTTTAGTGTCGTGCTTACCACATCTTCCGACCGGCCCCGATAGCTCAGTTGGTAGAGTGTCCACTCCGGGGAACGGGAGGTCTCGGGTTCGATCCCGGGCCGCGACATACCAAAGTCGTTAAAAATGGTACTAGCTGCTCCTCGTTTGGCACTCAGATTTACGGGGTAGAGCTAGGACTGGTCGATCCAGTGTCAGGATAATGTGACTGGGTGTGGTATCATGTAATGTGTCTGGGACATGATACTTCAGTGAGGCAGCACTATAAACGTGAGCATTGAGCTCCCTGTCGCAACCAGACACCGTCGTGATATGACTGAAAAATTGTTGAAAGCGACGTTAAACCCGAATTCACACACACACACACCACATCTTCCGTGCCTTTAGAGCTGTAGATTTCACAAGTTTTCTGCGATAATTGATTTACGCTTAAAAGCCTGCTAGGCGTCATGAATGATTATTGCATTATGAGCAGACTCGAGTCTGCATGTTTTAAATCGCCGAAACGATGATTTAAGGGGAATGGGAATACTTGGCAAATTTTCCGCCATTTTTCAAAGGTAGACAGCTTTCTGGACTTTCTGTATACTTTTCTGTAAACTCTGTCACACAGAAAAAGGAGTCTACTCTTGAAGGAAAGAATTTGCACCTCAGGAGCAAATTCTTTTCTTTAAGAGTTGACCCCTATTAACATGGAAGACAAAATACTTTTAATAATTGAGGTTCCCCTAAGCCGTTCTCCATAGTAATGTTGTGTAGCTGGTGCAATTTGACATGAGACTGACCTCTATGCAAGAATAAATAAGTCAGCGTTTTCGCCTAATAGGTAGGTTTTAGTCAACTTCTCGTGAACTTTCGGCATCTCGTGAATGGCGACCCATTTACCGACCTCTGCGTATTGAATAAGAATATCGATCTCTTCGGAAACGCGAAGATAAATATATACATTCTGTCAAGTGTGAACTTATGACAATATAGGTCACCAGACTGCTGTCAAATTGTTCGAACAATAAAACGTAGTGAAAAACGTATTACATATGGCTATATGTGGTTACATAGGCCAAAGTCTCACTGCCATGTATTAAGTGCTAGGTTTTACTACGTTTTTTTAAATGTAGTAGAATGGCGGTAATCGCAGTGAAACGTTGTGAAAACGTATTACATATTTATAGGTTATTGACTTTATATTGTGAAATATTCGGCACGAGTTCTTATGGCGAAGGACGCATGTGCTTGCGAGTGCGTCTTCGGCATATGAACGAGTGCCGAATATATTGTGAAATCTTCGGCACGAGTTCATATGGCGAAGGACGCACGAGCTTTGCGAGGGCGTCTTCGCCATATGAACGGTTGCCGAATATTTCACAATATAAAGGCAATAACCTTTTTATTATATACCCAAAAAGTCAACTGTCTACTAAAATTGAGTCATCTGCATTTCGCCAGAGATCACGGAGATGTTGCACTGATGAGTTAGGAGGCCTTCATGCGGACTAAACAAATTATTTGTCTAAATCGCGACGGAAGTAAGGGCGAAGATTGTGGCCACGTAAAATCGATTTAAGCCCCCCCCCCACCCACCCCCAGTGGAATTCGTTTCAGCTGACCGTCCCAAGGCGGTTCTTCTGTCGCGGTTTATTATTGTTGTGGTTTGTCTTTGGGTGTCTGTGTCGCTTGAGTTATATTATTTTGGATAGCCTATTGGCCATTTTGTGGGAAAGTAGCTGTCCTTTTGGCTTTCCGCTGTTGGTGTTTCCATTAGGGTCTGTTGTTTCATGTTTGTGTATCTTTCCCTTTGGTGTCTCTCATGGGAGCTGTGGGTTGATTGTATCGATTCCTGATTATTTCCTCCATTTCTATTTTTCAAGCTACTTGCTAGCGACACATGGGCTCAGCTTATCATAATAAGACCTGGTATCAATTCAGATTGTATATCTTTAAGTGGTTTGAAATGGAAACTAATGAAGGTCGTTAAGTGTCGCCCTACAGGTTGAAAAACCACGCCAAACGGCGCCAAAGTGAAGACGACGTTAACGTTGGTGGATGTGACTTCATTAAAAACATTGACGTTTCCCGACACAGGACGCCATTTTATGTCCGAAGCGTCGGTTATATTGCTTTCAAAATACTCCTGATTTCGTAGGAGAAAGTATTGAACATCTAAACAAATTGCAGGTAGGTCATACTTGACAGCATAAAATGCGGTTTATGCTCTTTGTTAGAACCTATATTCGTTTTGTATTACGTTCTTTCAGTCGATACGCACGACAAGATGGCTGCCGTTTTTTAGTATCGAAATGAACGATTTTGAAAGTAGTTCTATTGTGTGAACGTGACTGCTTATCTACGGACAATATGAACCTGACTACGGGCAATATGGAAAAATCCCCCGATGAAAAAAAAAATGTTTTATTGGGCATTTGCCCCCCCCCCCCCCCCCAGATGAAAGTGCAACCCGGACAAATGCCCCCGTCGCTGAGCTTATATTTGGTACGGACGTCTGCCCCCTACTGCCTATTTTGCAGGTGGACCTTTGCCCCCAGTGCTTATTTCAATTTCAGAAAAGGATATTTGCCTCCCCCACCCCCCCCCCCCCCCCCAACCTCATGCCAAACCGATACATCCAGCATTGCATATTCTTTGTGTCCTCTGTTTATTCTCAAATTATTTTCAAAAACCTTATTTTATCTACTTTAAAAAATGTGCTAATGGCATATGAACCTGTATAGTGACAACATAAACACTGACTCTAATCATGGTAATGGTGGTGAAATTCTTTTTAGAATTTCCATATATTTGCTGGTATAGTAGTCGCAGATAAGATTGTCTAGGCGGAGCTATCGTTTGTAACTGCCTTAGGAATATTCCATGAACTAAAACGTAAACCAAGTCACCCGATTGTGTGAATTCAACTGTAACACAACTATAGCTGTGGCGTATATGCCCATTTTCGCCGCTTGTAGAAAGCGTGCGAAAGGCACTCTACCGAATCTTCTGTTGGACTCGGCGAATTTGACATATATTGACAACACCTGAATAGCTCCGCCTAGTCAATCTTATCTGCGACTTCTTATAACACAGACTGGTGCTTGATAGAACTGCCTCATTGAGGTGGCTTCTAGAAGTACCAACAATCTATATTCTGTGCAGAAATAAGTAATAAGTAACGAAAACCCCATTTTATCCATTGTAATATAAACACATATGTGAGCTATAATGACATCTTTAAAATCTGTAGCACTAGAATTTACATCCTTCAATAATATATTGTGTAGCTGGAGTCAAATTCATTGCTGAAAACATTTTATTCTATTAAGTGTAAATTTATTTATGAATATAAACAGATGTTTTCTTCTTTATTTTCAGCCTGGGTGTATCTGGGGGTGGGGAGGGGGCAATCAAATGTCCCTTTCTGAAATAAACACTGGGGGCAAATGTCCACCTACAAAATAAGCACGGGGGGGGGGGGGGGGCAAATGTCCATACCAAAACTAGGCACTGTGGGGCAAAAGTACTAAAATGTAGATGGAACGCATCACATAACCTGCAGGCCCTCAATATATTACACTACCTACCGTTTCCTACTGGTGTCACGTATATTTTTTTCTGATTCTCAATTTCAGCCCACAGGGTGACCTAATCCCAGCAGGCACAAGACGTAATTGTAACGTCACGCCAACGTCATTGTAACGTCATGACGTATATGCAACGTCACATCAACGTCGGTGCAACGTCATGACGTTACACCGATGTTGATTTGACGTTGCCATAGCGGCGTGTGCCTGCTGGGAATAAGGCTATGTAATATTTTGTTTACCTCTTGCTGTAAGGAAGAATCTAGAAAATGAGTCACAGATTAGTTTTAGTTGGTAAATATGTTATTTACAAGAAAAGGGATTAAAGAGTAACCTAAAAAATTCGAGCTCACATTATTAGATTGACTAGGCGGTTGTCAATATATGTCCCTTTCGCTGAGTCCATCAGAAGATGAACCTACGCTTTCTGCAAGCGGTCCAATGCTACAGTTGAATTCACACAACGGGGTGGCTTGATTTACCTATTTGTAAATAGAACATTGCTAAGGCAAATGCAAACGATAGCTCCGCCTAGTCAATTTGATCTGCGACTACTATACGTGGTGTGCAGCCTTATGCAGGTTTTCCCAGTTGCGTTATAAGACGGTCGAGAATTGACACAGGTATCACCAATCCAATCTAAATGGCTTCCAATCGAAACTGGTGGTCGGTGCTCTCTGTTTCAAGATGGCGACCTTAGAATGTTCTTCTGTTTCCCTGCCTGCTGCTAGTTTTGCTCGAGTTCTGTGGAAGTTAGTTAAATTAATATCCGTTCACCGATTCAGCTGAGGCCGTAGTCTGGTAGTTTCACCCCCCCCCCCCCACCACCAAACGCACACACAAACACATACACACACGCTCGCTCTTTGCGCTTCACGCATGCGCAAAGGATTCAAATCCCAACGATACACCTCTCAGACTTTACCGCGAGCGCTTGCGCTCAGGAGGCAAACGGGCGAGCTCTCGATGGGCGCCTGCGTTGTTAGACGCACCTCTGCTGTTTTGATTAATCTTTTTGCAATGCGTAATATTCATATTTTGCAGCCAAACAGATTAAAATTCATACAATCGTTTAAAAACTCGTTCTGGATAAAACAAATATTAATTAGATCTTTATTTTATTTGGGTAAATAGATTAATGCCGATTGACGAATTTGTCAAGATTTGCTTACTTTAACATTTCAAACCAGCAGGGCAACGTCATGCTGTGATGTTGCATAAACGCCATGACATTGTACCGACGTCAACGTGACGTCACAATTACGTCATGTCCCTGCTGGGATGTTGACTGGATGTATAAATTAGTAAATTTTGGGAACTCCAAATTCGTAAAATCCCCGCCCAATTTTTCTTTCTTTTTGTTTTAGTCCCGCACTACATGGCCTAATCAAAAAACTCAAAACTCACTACTCTATCTAGAGAATTTTATTTTTTTCCGTCCGTATTATTTGTAGCGTAATTTGCCGAACCTTTTTTACGATCGCTTTGAATCTGTTATGGATAATGTTTTCAAAGATAATAAGGACACTATTTTGATGGGGACTTCAATAAAAAAAACTTCTTGACTGGTAATGTAGACAGAGAATGGCTAAATTTTACATTAACCTTGGGTCTCACACAGCTAGTTTCTAATCCTACAAGGGTAACAAATAGTACAAGTACTTTAGTCGATCATATATATACCAATTTTGAGGATAATATCAACAAAGTAAATGTTTTCAAATCAACTATTAGTGATCACTTTGCCATTCGCAAAATAAATGTCTCTCCTAATAAACATACTTATCAAACTATCACTTATAGATCTTTCATTTTTTTTACATGAACTTAATCAAGTACCTTGGAAGTTGTTGAAAAGTTTGATGATGTAAATGAAATGCTTTCAATCTGGAATATGATGGTCCTTGAAATTGTTAATAAACATGCGCCTCTTAAACAACACAGAGTAAAGAAAAACCGACAGCCTGGTTGGGTTACTCCGGAAATAATTGATACAATGAAAGAAAGAGATAGGTTTAAAATTAATGGTTTAACGGAGCAATATAAGAATTTAAGAAATACAGTAACTTTAATGATTAAAATAGCAAGGCAGGAAATGTATAAGACAAAACTAGATGAGGGAAAAGATGACCCAAGGTCCATTTGGAAATTATTCAGAGAGTTTGGCGCAGGAGGGAAGTCAGGTTCTACAGAAAATATATTGGGGGTTAACAAAAATGATGAATTTGTTACCAATGATTCTTAAGTAGCAAACCTATTTAACAGCTTCTTTGCGAATGTCGCCGCAAAATTAAAAGAACCAAATACAATTTCAGATTTTCAAAACGTTGAAGATTTTGTTGACTCAATGGTTCCCAGAGACATAAGATTTAGCATACCAAAAATAAGTTATTAATTTGTTAGAAAATACTTGTCTAATTTGGATGTTTCTAAAGCAACAGGGATAGACTGCATTGGACCACGACTTCTGAAAATGAGTCATAATATATTGTATGCAAGTATCACATTCATTATAAATTAAAGTTTAGAACAATGTATTTTCCCAACGGAGTGGAAAGCTGCAAATGTTAATCCCATATTTAAGTCTGGATCGAAAAATGATGTCAATAATTATAGACCTTTTTCCGTTCTACCAACTCTTTCTAAAATAATTGAAAAATTGACACATATTAAATCTATGATTTATCTCAATGATTATAAATTACTTCACACCAAACAAAGTGGTTTCAGAGCGGGACATTCAACTGAATCAGCTTTATTATTCACGCTTGACTCCTGGCTTAAAGCAATAAACGAGGGGAAAATTGTGGGAGCAGTTATGGTTGATTTTCGAAAGGCATTTGATCTTGTTGATTATGATATTTTGTTAAAAAAACTAAAGCTTTATAAGTGTGATGAAAATAGTTACTCTTGGATTCTTTCATATCTATCAAGTAGAACTCAACGAGTATCAATACGAAATTCATTGTCAGAATCTGAAAGGGTAAGTTGCGGTGTTCCTCAATGTTCTATCCTGGGCCCTCGTTTTTTTTTAATTTTTATAAACGATCTTCCTTTATCACTGGAGACTTCGGTTACCTCAGTTGACTTGTATGCTGATGATACGACCATTTACGATGTACAGCCAAATAAACAGAAATTACAGGAAAATCTGCAAAACCTTTTAACATTGTTAAATAAATGGTGCAAGGAAAATGGTTTATCACTGAATACTGATAAAACTAAAGCAATGCTTATAACTAGTCGTCAAAAACGATCGCTAATGAGTGATAATACAATTTCACTTACTTATAGTAATTTAGATTTAAAGTTAACACATGGCGAACAAGTTCTTGGAGTAAATATTGAGGAGATTTTAGTTTGGAACTCGCATTTTCAGCAAGTGGTGAAAAAAGGTTCCTCGTATTTATGGCTACTTTCGCAGCTTTCAGGATATTTGTCGGTTGAAGACAGATTACTGTTTTATAATGCTTACATTAAACCTCGGTTTGATTATTGTTGTGTGATTTGGGGAAATTCAACAACCTATAATATTAATAAAATCGATAAATTACAAAGAAGAGCATGTAAACTTATTTTACGACATGAATATAATAAGTTAGAGGAGGCTCGTAATCGCCTTAAAATATTATCGTTTTCTGAAAGTGTATTTTTACAAAAAGCAAAAGTAATGTACAAGGTAGCAAATAAAATTGCACCTGAATGTTTGGTGGACCTATTTCAGATGCGAAATGTGAACATAAATGATACACTATCCAACCTGCGATCTGTTGCTAATCAAATTTTTTTATTCCGAAACCAAAAATTGGATTATTTAAGAACAGTTTGTCATGTTCTGGAGCAATTATCTGGAATAGTATTCCAACTGAAATTAAAAATGCAAAGTCAATACAGTCATTTACTATAAAATGTGCCTCTTGGTGGAAAAACTAATTTTACTACATGTTAACCCACTACCACCAACTAAGAACATTACATTTATTCAATTATACAACAAATATGCATAATTTTCAACTTAGAGATTAGAAGCTTTTGTACATGTATTCTCATTTTGACTAGACAAGCGAATTTTTGTCTTCTGCCATATGCACACAGAAAAGACCTGTATGAGCCTGCAAATGTGTGCAGTCGCGACGTGGTCCTTCCTTTGTGCAAACTACCACATGACCTCTCAGTATGACGAAACATGCGCATTTGATATTAATGAGGGCTAGAAGGCATTTTTCGCTTGAAGGGTTGGTTTTAAAAATTGTATTCATCATTCGTGTACAATGTAGTGTGATAATGATGGTTAATATGTACTTCATGATTTTTTCCCGTTGTCATGTACATATTTGTATATATGTTGCTTTGCAGAGGGCCTCAAGGAAGATTGTTTCGACAATTGAGTCACCCTCTTTAAATAAAGTCTTTACTTACGAAAAACTTTTGGTTGTTCCCCTTGGAAAAAGAAAGAAAAAATACAAAAGAATATGAAGCCTGCCTTAGAGTTTTATGCGTTCTAATGAACTGAATTTCACCAAGTAAACATAGACTAATTTACATTGTTCAAATGTTTTACCTTGATGTGCAAACTGTTTCTGATGAAAGTTAAACAACTGTAAAAACCTTTCTTAATTGAAATATAATTACACATTTTCACATCTATGAACCTCCTTTCAGCGGACGACGGAGCGATACCATCCTAAATATATTCGCTCACCTGAGCTTAATAGATCAGGGATTTTTGATGCCCAACTGTGGGTACTTCCTTAAACCACTCTGTCAAGCTCCCTAAAGAACCCAGCAGGCACACATCGCGAGGACATTGTCAAATCAACGTCGGTGCAACGTTGCGACGTTGCACAGACGTAGCTGTGACGTTGCATATAAGTCATGCCGTTGCGTGGACGCTGGCGTGACGTCATAATTGCGCCGAGAAGAGGAGGAGAGAAAAGGAAACAATGTTTTTTTTCTCCATCTTTAATTAGACGTGTTATGGGTAGGTCGTGATATATGTTATTGTATGTTTTTCTTGTTTCACAATGTAGTGTGATAATGATGGTTAATATGTACTTCATGATTTTTTTCCGATTGTTCTTCGAATTTGTCTTGTTTCATTCATTCCTTCACATTAGTATGTCCGCAAGGGCTTTCCTTTTTCTTAATAAACTTGGAAACTTTGAAACGTTAATTATTCTTGTATCCCCTTAACCCCTTCAGTCTCTGATGTCTTGCGTGGAGCGCTGTGGTGCAGTGGTAAAGCATCGGATTTGAGATCGAGAGGTAGGCGGTTCGATCCCCGCAAGCGCCACGTGTTGTTTCCTTGAGCAAGAGACTTTATCCACATTGTGTAGTACTGGTTCCTACCCAGGAAAAGAGGGTCACATAAGTACTTGTGCTAAATGTGTTACCCTCTATAAATAGGGTTGGTTATTATTATTATTATTGGCACCCTCTTGTTTTGAAATCCAATACCTGCATCAATCTAGGGGATTGGGAGTACCTGGCAGACTTTTCCGCCATTTTTCGAAGGAAGACAACTTTCGGGACTTCCTGTTCACTTTATTATAAGTCCTGTCCCCCTGAAAAAGAAAAGGAAGAATTTGATCCTCAGAAGCAAATTCTTTCCTTTAAGAGTTGACCCCTATTGACACGGGAGACAAAAACACTCCCTGAAGGTGTACCCATTCCCCTTAACCCCTGTTGTTATGATTTGTCTTTGAGTGTTTGCATCGCTTATATTATCTTGTTTTGGATAGCCAATTGGCCATTTTGTGGGATTTGGCTTTCCGCTACTGATGTTTCCATTAGGGTCTGTTGTTTCATGTTCGTGTTTCTTTCCCTTTGGTGTCTCTGATGGGAGCTGTGGGTTAATTGTATCGATTCCTGATCATTGCCTTCACTTCTATTTTAGATTCTCTGTGGTCGGTTTCAGCTATGCGTGTAAGCATCATGACCCATCTATTTCTTCAGTGGCGTAGATTGAGGAAACGAAAGGGAAATCGACGCTGATGGAATTTCAAGCTATTCTGGAGGCACTCACTGTGGGTAGTTTTAACGCTAGAGGTCCCCATACCACATTATTTATATTTCCAGTGTAAAGTCTAATGTAAACCTATAGAAAACAATGTAGTTCATACTTCCATGAACGCATCAAGTCACATGATTTTCAGTGAAGTCAAATGACGTCAGTCTAAATCATGGTTCTTTGTGGGCGTTGGTGACGTCAGCGCCGTTACGCTCTTTGTAGAAAAACAGTGTGTAATTTTTTTTTAACTTTAAATGTTTGCCCTATACGCATTTTTTTCGCCCGGTGATGAGGGGCAAAGATTGTAAATATAAAAAATAAAAACAAACTTATTTTTTCTCCTTTTCATGAAAGTATTAACGACAGCGGGTCGCTAGCAAAGTTTACATGAACCCCTTCAGGGTTAATGTACTTTGCACGCGACCCACTGCGTTCATACTTTCATGAACATCAGATTAAATTCATTTCTTAAATGACAAAATGCGCATGTCCGTTTTTAAGACGCCCATCACGCATGTCCGATAACCTTTGTGGCGTTGCTAAGGATGGTTTAGAATATTAACTGGTAACTTTTCAAAAATCTACACAGTTTTTTTCTACTCAAAGTAAAACTCAAGTACTTTCAAAACTGAGAATTACTTATAGAACGTGGTAGCTACTTTAGACCCCAATTCCTCGCGAGAAAAGATTATGTATCAGTTGCAATACGATAGAAAATCATTAAGATAACATACCTTTGCGACATACTCCATTTTATTTACATCTCCAAAATGGCTACTTTTCTTTTGGAAACCCGCGATATTTTTCTTATTTATACTGCAAACAAAGGTTGTGGTTGCTCATTAGAACCGCTTCGGTTAAAATGAGTATATTTATATTTCCAGTTTAAAGTCTATAGAATACTTCCATGAACGCATCGAGTCACATGATGTTTCAGGACGTCAAGTGAAGTCAGTCTAAACCATGGTTCTCCACGGGCGTTGGTTACGTCAACGCTTCTCCGCTCTTTGTAGAACAAGAGGGCCATGACGGCCCTGGATCGATCACCTGATCCATAGAGTAACAAGTGGGCCCCGGGGAGGGCAATTACTGACCCCAGGGCTATAATGTGCATAATGTTGAGGGAGGTCTAAATAGGTGAAGATTCATACCAAACATCAACAAAGGCTATAATTTGAACAATCTTGGCAAAGGTTCACTAGCTTGAAGCGACACACCAAATATCAAAGACCTGGGCCTTGTGGTTTCAGAGAAGAAATTTTTTTAAAGGTATTCCCTACTTAAGCCTATGTCAAACCAAATGGCCCCGGGGCGGGGGCATTTTTGGCCTCAGGGCTAAATTTAAACAATCTTGATAGCGGTCCACTAGATGAAGCTTCACACCAAATATCAAAGACCTGGGCCTTGCTGTTTCAGAGAAGAAGATTTTCAAAGATTATCTCTATATAAGTCTATGTAAAAACAAAGGGCCCTGGGGCGGGGGCATTTGTGGCCCGAGGACTATAATATGAACAATCTTGGTAGAGGTCCACTAGGTGAAGCTTCATATCAAAGACCTAGGCCTTTTGGTTTCAGAGAAGAAGATTTTTCAAGATTTTCTCTATTGAAATCTATGTAAAACCAAAGGGCCCCGGGGTGGGGGCATTTGTGTCTCCAGGGCTATAATTTGAACAATGTTGGTAGTGGTCCACAAGATGAAGCTTCCTGCCATATATCAAAGACCTGGGCCTTGCTGTTTCAGAGAAGAAGATTTTTAAAGATTTTCCCTATATAAGCCTATGTAAATCCAAAGGGCCCCGGGGCGGGGGCATTTTTGGCTCCAGCGCTATAATTTGAACAATCTTGGTAGGGGTCCACTAGATGAAGCTTCATACCAAATATCAAAGACCTGGGCCTTGCGGTTTCAGAGAAGAAGATTTTTAAAGATTTTCCCTGTATAAGCCCAGGTAAAACCAAAGGGCCCCGGGGCGGGGTCATTTTTAGCACCAGCGCTATAATTTGAACAATCTCGGTAGGGGTCCACTAGATGAACCTTCATACCAAATATCAATGCCCTGGGCCTTGTGGTTTCAGAGAAGAAGATTTTTAAAGATTTTCCCATATAAGTCTATGTAAAACCAAAGGGCCCCGGAGCGGGGGCATTTTTGGCCCAAGGGCGATAATTTGAACAATCTTGGTAGAGGTCCATTAGATGAAGCTTCATACCAAATATCAAAGTCCTGGGCCTTGCGGTTTCAGAGAAGAAGATTATTAAAGATTTTACCTATATAAGCCCAGTTAAAACCAAAGGGACCAGGGGCGGTGGCTGTTTTTGGACCCAGCACTATAATTTGAACAATCTTGGTAGGGGTCCACTAGATGAAGCTTCATACTAAATATCAATGTCCTGGGCCTTGTGGTTTCAGAGAAGAAGATTTTTAAAGATTTTCCCTATATAAGCCTATGTAAAATTAAAGGGCCCCGGGGCGGGGACATTTTTGGCCCCAGCACTATAATTTGAACAATCTTGGTAGGGGTCCACTAGATGAAGCTTCATACCAAATATCAAAGACCTGGGCCTTGTGGTTTCAGAGAAGAAGATTTTTTAAGTTTTTGGTAAAAAAAATCTATTTTTGGCTCCTGTGACCTAGATGTGCAACGAACCGGAACCATTTGAACAACTTTGAAAGGGGATCACCTAAGGATCATTCCTGTGAAGATTGGTCAAAATCAGATCAGGGGTTTAGGAGGAGATGTCGTTTGAAGAAATTGTTTACGCTCGCACGCACGGACGCACGACGAACGACGGACAAAAAGTGATCCCAAAAGCTCACCTCGTCACTACGTGACGGTGAGCTAAAAACAGCGTGTAACTATTTTTCAGCTTTAAAAGTTTGTCCTATAAGCACTTTTTTCGCCCAGTGATGAGGGGCAAAGAATGTATATATACGTGAATATATATATATAAATATTTTTTCTGCTTTTCATGAAAGTATTAACGACAGCGGGTCGCTAGCAAAGTTTACATGCACCCCTGCGGGGTTCATTTGCTTTGCACGCGACCCACTGTATACCCCTTAAATACCAGTTATTTCTATATAAAGTGGGGTTTAGGGAGGTGTTAATTTCACGGACTTGTTCACGTGATGTGAAGAACATCGTGTACACTTTTGTTCAAAATACTCATCAATTAAAAATATTGTATTTCAAAACTTGAATATTGAATATCATGGCTTGATACCAAATTGTGCTGTTTCTTTTAATATTTTATCCGTCTAATGAACCCAGTACGGTACAGGAGACGAAACAAAGTGAATTTATTCAGGTAACTTGTACTATAATGTCATTAATCAAGTAATTTCGTATTGTCCCAGTTACATGTCCATGGTCTGCTGTATTGGCCCGAGGCCGAAGGCCGAGGCCAATACAGCTGACCGAGGACCTGTGACTTGGCTAATACAAAATCACTTGATTTATGACAATTTTATTAATTGACACAATTAAAAAACATGATTTATGATTTTTGACCTCATGTTAATATTGGTTGACCTGGTGTTATACAGGATAGTCAATTAATAATGCTCATTATTAATTGACTTTCCTGTATTACACCAGGTTAACAAATATAAACCGATGCTTGACCTGGTGTTATACAGGATAGTCAATTAATAATGCTCATTATTAATTGACTATCCTGTATTACACCAGGTCAACAAATGTAAACCGAGGTCAAAAATCATAAATCATGTATTTCCGGCTAATTGCGTCAATTAACCCTTTTTGCACCAAATGGAATCTTCCTCCTTATATATAGCAGAAGTCCATTTCAAAATTTAGGGGTGTCAGGTTGTGTTTTCTTCAAAATTGATTAGTAAAATGACTGAACTTTTTGTAAACAGTGTTGGCCCTGATCAGACGCCGCGTTCTGCGGCGTCTGATCTGGGCCTGCACTGTTTGCCAACTACCCGTTTTGGGGTTTCTGGTACTAAATGGGTTAATACAATTGCCATTAATGAAGTAATTTCGCATTGGCCAAGTTTCAGGTCCTCGGTCAGCTGTATTGATCTCGGCCGTCGGCCTCGGACCAATACATCAGACCTCGGACCTGTTACTTGAGTTATTACATTATATTATATATATGTTATACCATTTCAACTCATCATATTCCTCACCATTATAACATTTATTGATGTTGCATCAGAGGACACCTTTAGTTAATTCTTGTTTTCTGAATAATTATTAATTGACTATCCTGTATTGTTCGGAGATCATCCGTATTAACACTGAGGTCAAAAATCACTAATCATGTTTTAATGGTGTCAGTTAATAAAATTGTCATTAATCAAGTAATTCCGTATTGTCAATAACATTATATTATTCATACGTGCCGAGGGGATCACAGGGTCTGCAGGACTTCTTAACAGCAAGATATCAGTAATGAGCAGATGGAGGTTCGAGTTGACTACACAGCAATAACCCTGCCGTCCAGCCGTTGCACTAAACTCTAAGAGTCTAGGCCTCGTTCTAGAGGTATAACTGAATCTTAGACAAAATATATGGCGTGAAATGAGGCCTATGTTCTGTTCTGTTCTGTTCAAAACACTTTAAGGTGCATTATTGAGCTATCCGGAAAAAATGCTTCCAAAAATAAAATACATACAGCCGGTATTTTTCTTTAAAACAATACAAATGAATGCATTTTATGCAAAAATGCGAACAATTATGATGATAGGTAAACGAGTTTGAGAGGGATTCCCTGCCTAGGTTTCGAACACAAGTTAGATCTATTTTTAGTTCGTGAAAAAATAGAATCTCCATATATGACAATATGCGATGTTCATTTTGGGCCTTGTTTGCTTAAGCCATGCCTGAATCGGAAAAAAATATGACGCTGAATACCATGCCATAAGTAACGACACTCAGAGACGATACTGTCGCCATGAATGTGTAAAGTGACAGATTTATTTTTAGAACAGAAATTCCGAACATATGTTCAGATCGAAGGGTAAACACGAATGAAAACGATCATTTTCACAAAGTTCTGAAGCTGCATTTGGCTCCAAAAGTGTACACATGACAAAGGAGTATGCATTAAAGATAAAACCCAGAAAAAAATTGAGACCCGGTAGCTCAATAATGCACCTTTAATGTTCTATTCAGTACTTTTTCTATATTCTGTTCAGATCACTACATTACTATATCCAGTTCTGATCAGTGCAGTACTATATTCTGTCCTGATCATTATTTTATGATATTATGTTCAGAATCAGAATCAGAATTAGAATTGTTACTGGTGACACGTCAAATGACATTCATACACCAGGACCTGTGATGTGGGAAGTTAGTCCCTAGCTCTAACCAAAGAGGTAAATTTAGCTACACAATCATCAGCATCTTCAGCTGTCGAAATAATCGAATCGGGAAGGGCATTCCAATCTCTAATGGTTCTGGGGAAGAACGACTCTTTATAAATGTCAGTTCTTGCAGTAAGGGTCTGAAACGCCAACGAATGGTGATGTTCTGATCTGTATTTCAGGTGGTTTTTGTTTGATTTGATGTTTAACATCCCCCGTCAACACTATATTGGTCATTTCGGAGACGTTGCTTCCAATTTGGTGATGGTGATGTTCTGATCTGTATTTCAGGTGGTTTTTGTTTGATTTGATGTTTAACATCCCCGTCAACACTATATCGGTCATTTCGGAGACGTTGCTTCCAATTTGGTGGGACTATTACCCGATATCGAGATGAATTAACATCTCAAGCACTGTCGCCCATTGAAACCAATAAGGTTTATAAGCATGGACAACCGACTCGCACCGCTTTGCCTGGGCACGCTTAGACCCTCTAAGCGGTTTACCAGTATTCATGTGTGATCGGATTCAGCTCTGCGTGGAAGCATCATCAGGTGGTTCGAAATCTTATAGCAGGGATAGGAAATATGAAATAATCCGATGCGGCAATACAATTACCTTATCATTTGAATAAAATAAAATTTAATGTAAACGATACGAGATCTTTGTTGTTTTCATGCCTAGCTGTACACGGAATGATTTATTACATGTATGCACAGATTGGACGGACGACTGAATAGAGACAAAATTATACGACTGATTCATTCGCAACGACAGTGATCACGAACTAGTCAGGGCTAAACGATGCAAGTTAATGATTAAAACATGTTAAGAGACTGATGATAAAGGAGAATGCATAGGTATTTGTTAACAGATTATGCAAATAAGTGTCTGGAAAATTTCTAATGCAAGCATGAGCTTGGTGTTTAACTGCAAAGCTTTCTCTTCAATATCAAAAAATAACAAAAGGCCAAGTTTCCGTTCTTTAGAAATAACGCCTCTGAACAAAAGAAATAATTTTTGCCCAAAGTGTGCTGCTTAAATAGAGTAAAATTATGAAAACAGATAGCCAAACGTCCCAGAAAAATATACGTGTATTGCCTTAACCCTTATCTTGCTGTTCACGACAACCCCTATCTTTGGAAACAGTGTAGATCCAGATCAGATGGCTTCTGAAGAAGCCATCTGATCAGGGTCTACACTGTTTGACATTCAGTTTATGAATTTTTATCAATAAATTACATCAAGTAATTTGATTGGTTGATAGACAGGAATGGGTGTGGCTTAGATGAATATTCAGCAAGATAAGGGTTAATATAAATCTGAGATTAATGGGATTTCCGGGAACGCTCCTTATATACTCCCGAGTTCCCGTCCCCAAAACCGTAAGATTTTGTTTGTGGATCCCAGACTCCCACACCTATCTGTTCTGCGATCCCGGATTCCCCCTACAAAATAACATAGGGATCACGTGATCCCGCAACAGTAAAGAAAGGGACATGCCATCTCCAAGGAGAATTGATAACCGCCATCTTGGATTTACCGGTAAATAAGCTGTGTACCAAACTTTAACCGGCTAGAAAGCAGTTATCCTCAATGAAAACCCTTAAACCATTGCTACTTAAATGACCACAAAAGAATAAATTTTATGACAGTCACATCTAGCAAACTTTTATAGGTACCGATTGCATCGAATTCAATTTGAAATCTAGCCTGATACTTCGTGAAGCATTCGTTGTTTTGACAGATAAGCTCGACTGCTTACACACCCAATCCTACTTCTGACACCATAAATTGTGATACGCGCTGAGGGGCTCAAAGGTTCTGCATGACTTTCTTCTTCACAGCAAGATGTATTGAGCAGATAGAGGCTCGAGCTGGCTACAAAAAAAAAATAGCCGTCTAGTTGATGCATTAAACTCTGGGAGTCTAGGCCTCGTTTGAGGGGTATAAGTGAATCCCAGACAAATCATAAAAGGTGTTAAATGAAGCTTATGTTCTGTTCTGTTCTATTCTGTTCTGTTCAAAACAGTCAGTTTCTACTCAGTACTATTTTTTTACATTCTGTTCAGATGAGTACATAACTATATTCCGTTCTGATAAGTACATTACTATATTCTCAGGTTCTGATTAGCACTTTATTATATTTTGTTCTGATCTGATAGATCTGATGAACAACTCATATTTGAAACATGAAACAAGCCGATTTGACAATAATGTTGCGTTGTCTTTTAACAGTGCAAATATAGAATTTGTTACAAACAATATGAGATCTTTGTTGTTTTTGCGACTAGCTGTACACAAAATGAATTATCACATGTATGCACAAGGTTGGACGGATGGCTGAATGCAGACAAATTAACACGACTGAATCATTCGCAACGGCAGTGATCACGAACTAGTTGGGGCTAAACGATGCAAGTTAAAAATTAAAATATGTTAATTGGAGACTGCATTGATATTTGTTTACTGAGTATGCAACCAAGTTCCAGAAAAATTTCTCAAGGAAGCATGAGCATGGAGTTTAACTGCAAACCGTTTCTTTAATATCCATAAAATAATTAAAAAGCCAAGTTTCCTTCTTTTAACAAAATTACCCATAACCCCTCTAAACAAAAGAAATTATTTCCCCAAAGTTTTCTGCTTAACTAGAGTAAAATGAGGAAAATAGACCAGAAATGAAGCCAAAAGTCGCAGGAAAATAAACATGTCTTACCCGAACCAAAGCTAAATAAAAAAATTTACGGGATTTCCGGGAACGCTCCTTATATACCCCCCGAGTTCCCGTCCCCCAAAACCGGCAAAATTTTGTCTGGGGATCCAAAACCCCAGACTTTTCTGTTCTGGGATTCCGGATTCCCTATAATAAATGACATCACGTTCATGTGAAAACGCAATGGAGTGTAATAGCTCAGTGGTTAGTGCACTTGCTTCTGATGCGAGAGGCCCCTGGTTCGATCCCCGGCGGCGATGATTATTTCGGCGTCCAAACATGTCCGATTGGCATCATTTGCATGGATGTATGTCAAAAAGTGCACCGTCTTTCGGATCGGGACGTCAACTGGAGGCCCCTGTGCAGGAAGACTCATCCCATGTGCAGGTTAACCCTTATCTTGCTGAATATTAATTTAAGCCACACCCATTTCTGTCTATCAACCAATCAAATTACTTGATGTAATTTATTGCTACAAATTCATAAACTGAATGCCAAACAGTGTAGAGCCTGATCAGATGGCTTCTTCAGAAGCCATCTGATCTGGATCTACACTGTTTGCAAAGATAGGGGTTGTCGTGAACAGCAAGATAAGGGTTAAAGGCCCCTACCGTAATTACACGATTACTGTGTAGGCTTTCCTCCTGAAAACCTTTTGTGTATCTAATGTACAGCTGCGAGTAATGGTCAAATGTGACCGATCGCAGTATAAGAAGAAAGAAAGAAAACAACAGTCAAAGAAGGACAGATGCCTTCTCTAAGGAGAATCTGGTATCCGCTATCTTGGATTAGCCAAACTTCAATCGGCACGAAAGCAGCCACGCCTTATGGAAGTCCCCCAAATCCCTGCTACCAAACTGACCACAAAGAACAAACTTAATGACTGTCACATCCAGGAAACACTTATCGGCACCGATTACACTGAATTCATTGTGAAATCCATTCCGACAGCCCGTGAAGCCCTCTATGTCCTGACAGGCACGCACGACTGCCAAAACACCCAATCCCACAACACAGTGCAACGCAGAGCTGACAAGACGGAAGACAGCGACCACAAACACGCCTCAATCTGTTCCATTACGACCCATAAAAAAAACACACAAAATGAACCAAACTGGCCTGCACAACATGGGCAAGCACCCGGCTCACACCGGCAACGAGTGACAGGCCCGTATCCTTCATAAACAAATGAGCACCGATTGTGTATAAGACAAAGTAGAAGTAAAACAAAGATCAGGAATCGATACAATTAACTTACTCCACCCATAAAAGACACCAAAGGGAAAGAAACACAAACATTAAGCGACCAGACCATAATGGAAACCTAAACAACGGAAGGCCATAAGGACAGTTACTTTCCCACAAAATGGCCATATGGCCATCCAAAATAAAAAGACACAAGTAATACACACAGTAAGTAACAAACAACACCATAAATAAACCGCCACAGAAGAACCGCCTTGGAACGGTCAGTGGAAAGATTTCCACTTGGGGGGAAAGATTTCCACTGGGGGGGGGGGGGGGGGGGGGGGGCTTAAATCAATTTTATATGGCCACAATCCTCGCCCTTACTTCCGTCGCGATTTAGACAAATAATTTGTTCAGTCCGCATGAAGGCCTCCTAACTCATCAGTGCAACATCTCCGTGAACACAAATAATCAAAGAACCATAGAGGTGAGACAACGGTGAGGACTCGACAGCAAGAAACCACTGAAATGCTGGAGCAAAAGAAAACCAACAGTTAGACTGCGATGGGCCCGACCAAAGACAGAGCATCAGGCACCAACCAACATTACTTCGAATTAGATCTCTCTAATTCTCAATAAGCCTTTACGTGGGAGCCGTCATAGAATCTGAGGCCTGACCCACCGGCGCGCAATTAAAGAGGGAATCAAAGTTGCCAACCGTGATTGGGTTAACTACCATGCATGCAGTCTGTCGTATAACATCCATGATGTACCCAATCTTTTTATATCGAAGAATGATTTTACGAAATTGGGTGCTGAAGTCATTGCGGTTATATATTTTTCTGAATTTATATACTAAGTCACCATAAAATTCGGGTTCCGATAGACCTTGTTGCAGAAGAGATTTAAGTCTAATATTGAATTTTGAAATTAAATCAGAATGGCGTCTATAAAATTTTGAAAAGGCTTTGCGTAGTTTATGGTACCTATAACCCTGATTAAGGAGTTTAGCCGTTAATAATTTATTACGAGTGTTGAAGTCAGTTACATGACTACACACTCTAGCAAATCGAATTAATTGTAAAATATAAACGCCATAGGATGGCGCACGAGGAACATCACCATCCAAAAAAAGGAAAATTTACAATCTCAAAATATAAGTCATCGCGTTTATCATAAATTTTGCACGAAACAAACCCATCTACAATAGATAGATGTAAATCCAAAAACGGGGCCTCGGTATCAGAAGAATTTGCTTTATTTAACTGAAGTTCTGGGGGGTAAATCTGACTGATCAAACCATCGAAATAGGTATTATCAATATTTAATTAATCATCTAAATATCTAGAAGTGGAGCTAAAAGCTTCAATAATTTCAGATTGTTTATCAATGGAAAGCGACAACATGAAGTCTCTTACATAACAATACAAGAACAGATCAGCCACAAGAGGTGCACAATTCGTACCCATCGGAATACCCACAATTTGTGTAAATAACTTAGTACCGAATCTAATATAAATATTGTCAAATAGAAAGTTGAGGGCATCACACATTTTCTGACATGACCAAAGTGCATAATTCTTATGCTCTTTAGAAGTGAAAAATGCATTTCTGATATTACATGCAAGATAGATTGAATCTTCTCTGTGAAAAGCCCATTCAATTAAATCATTAAGCTTTTCTTTTATAAGATTATGAGGAAGTGTAGTGTAAAGAGTGGAAAAATCGTAAGCAGACAGACTTGAAGCACGAAAATGTCTGGATTTCAATTTATTTAAAACCTCATTCGATTTTTCTATAGACCAAAACAGATTTCTTCCTGATCTTTCAAAGACTTTATCACAATATTTAATCACATGCGTTTTAATAGCAGTAAGACAGGAAGTTAATAATTTAGAAAGTTCAGTGGTAGTGCAAGAGCTAGAATTTGCAATAAACCGTACTTTGTAAGGGCTTTTATGAAGTTTTGGTAACCAGTATAGCGTAGAAAGCTTGTCTTGGCCTTCGGTAACACACACAGCAAATTGGTGGCTGAATGACAAACATGTTTATCTACTATAGCTCTCTCTTCAGCTAAAGGCTGAAGTTCATAGGCCTTAGTACCACCAATCTCCTGCTTAAGCGTGTTAACATAGTGGAGCCGTCACACAACGACGACATTGTTAGCGGCCTTGTCTGCAGGGGTCAAAACAAACTTCTTATGAAATTCTTGAATACCTAGTTAAAAAAATTCCACAAATAGCTGATTTGCGAACAAACAGAGAATTGTGTCACAGGAAACTGGGTCATTACAATATTGCATCTCGTACCGTTTACTACGACCGCCATTTTGTTTTGTCCTATTGAAAAAAATAACGAGTGATGAATTTACTCCACTTACCTTTAACATTGAAAACCGTCGATGCTGACTTTCAGATTGGTCAAATCTTGAAGAATCCACCTTTTACTGGAATTTCCGTTGTGTTGTGTGTGTGTGTGGTGGGCGGGGGTGGGTGGTCGGGCTCATCGGAGTCTAACTGTTGGTTTTCTTTTGCTCCAGCATTTCAGTGGTTTCTTGCTGTCGAGTCCTCACCGTTGTCTCACCTCTGTGGTTCTTTGATTTTTGTGTTCACGGAGATGTTGCACTGATGAGTTAGGAGGCCTTCATGCGGACTGAACAAATTATTTGTCTAAATCGCGACGGAAGTAAGGGCGAGGATTGTGGCCACGTAAAATCAATTTAAGCCCCCCAGTGGAAATCTTCCACTGACCGTTCCAAGGCGGCTCTTCTGTGGCGATTTATTTATGTTGTTGTTTGTTACTTACTGTGTGTATCACTTGTGTCTTTTGGTTTTGGATGGCCATATGGCCATTTTGTGGGAAAGTAACTGTCCTTATGGCCTTCCTTTGTTTAGGTTTCCATTATGGTCTGGTCCCTAATGTTTGTGTTTCTTTCCCTTTGGTGTCTTTTATGGGTGGAGTGGGTTAATTGTATCAATTCCTGATCTTTGTTTTACTTCTATTTAACTTTTTCGCACACTAGAGTTTCTCTCACGTCCCCCACTTTGTAAAATTTACCGATCAGTTCCAGAAACAGAAGGAATGGGTCTTCTCCCGTCAAATACGTTTTACGGACACAGTATTGGGCAAAGCAGTTAACATTGGTCGTGCCGTGTTCAGGGAGAAATTTCTTGTGGCCTCCAGCATTTGTTTGAGCGCCTGTGTCAGGATCCAAAACATAACAGTATGATTCACCGTAAGATGCTTGAATCCTTCTTGGTCTAGTTTGCTGTTGGCTGTCCAGCAGTCAGAAATGGTTATTGTTCTTGGCTTTATGTACTTTTTAATTATTTCTGTTAGGGTTTCAGGCTAATTTTGATTTTTATTTCCAGCAGTCATAAATGTTAATTGTTCCTGGGTATATGTACTTTTTAATTATTTTTGTTAGGGTTTCAGCTGTTCTGTCAGTCACAAATGTGAAAGCATTCTTCGTGTCCCTTTCAATGCCACAAAACACCATTTGCCTTCTGCCTTTGTCGTATTTTCGTTTCCCAACATCGTACATCCAGGTCCTCCTATTTACTCACTATCCTTTTCCAGAATTCAAATACACAATTATCTCGAAAAATTATACCAGTCCACTAGCTGCTGAAATTCGAAGCTCATTATCAACGAATTCCTGGTCTGCTTTTTGTACCCAAAATATATCATTAAGACGATCTTTTCCATTGTAAAATTTGATTTCGAAAACCACGAACCCTTTCTTATTGATGCATCGTTTGTTAGAGCATCTCCAGCAGAATCCATCCCTTGAAAAGGAACATCCTATCTAAAAACACAATTGCCTTCCTTGCAAGATTTACAGGCACAACCAGCTAAACCCAAAAGTAATCCCAATTCAAGAAGCCACGGAATTAACTTTTCCACCCATGAACACTTTGCAAATAAATCAAACTAGCGAGTGTAGGCATTCTATCACTTTTGTTTGCACAAATCAGCTATTTTCTGTCGAGTCATCCGAAAACGGTCACGTAGCCACAATCGGTGGTCAAATTTTGAAGGCATGGCAGTTATAAGGTCATGGAACTTGACAACGGCAGACTGATTTTTGACAATTTATTTCAGGCATGTGCTTGGTTGAATCTTCTACCTGTAGCACTTTTGGTTAAAAACTTTTTTATTAACTTAAACTCCTCGAAGAATCGGTTTTGCAGGTTTCGAGGCTCAAAATCTCTACCCCTGCTCGCGTCTCGTATACATAGATTCTCCGCGTGATATTTACCATAATTATTAATTATTCTCCTGGGGACCGTTCCATCACCGCTAAGAGAGAGACTCTTGTAGAGGCCATTGAAGAGCAGATTATTCAAGGTGAGGATTATACTCTAAACATAGAGATTAGCAAACGAGAACTCCGTTCGTACATGTACATCAAGGATCATGGGGAGCAGCTATAATGTTGAGAGAACTTGTGGCCCAACTCGTTGCTTACTATTATATGCAATAAAATACTACTATTATATGCAATAAAATATCATTAAACTAAACTAAACAAGCTACGACAGATTTATATCCATTGTTGAGTGCTAGTAATGCTCCGTCTCTGACCAAGGTACATGCGGCTCAGTCGTCTATTGCTTTAGCAACCCAGAATGCGCTGGTCGTTCAGAGAACTTTAAGTGAAACGGCGTGAAGTTCTTTAAAGTATCATAGATTGTCTAAACTTTCATTGCCTATATTTAATAGTAACATTTTGCAGTGGTAGACAGTTTGGAATTCGTCCCAGTCAACTATTCACTTAATTGTAAATCTTACTGATGTGCTTTTGCAGTCCGCTACGGGCGTCAAAAATGACAGATCCTGAAATACTCATCTCAGACCTACGAGACCCTTGGTTACGATTCGAGCAGAATTGCTGCTACAAGATTTATGGAAACTGAAATATGACTGGGACGTTCCGCTACCAGCAGATTTCGAAGATATTTGGACTCAACTTGCAAGTAGTGACTTAAGTAGCAAAACAGCCGTTAAATACAGCAGAAAACTACTCCAAAACAGAGAGAACAAGATGACCGAATATGAAAATGTTTTTTTTTTCACTACACATTTTCGTTGATGCAAGTATCAAAGCATACGGTGCTGCAGCCTATAGCTGTAACAAATACTTTGCAAGACTTGTAACTAGTAATGGCAAAGAAGAACCGCGTGGCATCGTTAAAGTCTTTGACTCTTCCCGAGCTAGAACATGTGGCAGCACTTACTGTAGCCCGACTGGCAAACCACTTGCAAGAATCCTTGCCTGCGACAGAGATCACAATTCGTTCAGACAGTCAGATTGTCCTCCACTGGCTTTCAACCTCCAAGCCTTTGAAACGGTTGGCCCGACGTGTTACAGAGATTCTCGAGATAACAGACCCATTTAAATGAAAGTACTGCTCAATAAGCGACAATCCTGCACATCTCCTGACACAAGGAATAACCGCCGATAAACTGAAGAACAACGACCTGTGGGAACTCGGACCGTCATGGTTATGTGACCGTAACCTATGACCAGCGTGTAGTTGTGTAAATCTTACCGTTCAGTCTTTACTTGAAAATGAGGCTACAGCCGCCGTTTAATTGCATGGTTACGCTGGGAGGACATGCAAAACCAATAGCCCGGCTGAACCGAACATACTGAATGTCATACACTTACAGAAATATAGCTGCTACAAGACTCTGCTACGTGTCACAGCCTACGTCTTGAGATTTATTTCCAACTGCCAAGTCAGGAAACAAACTCGCAATTTTGATACATTGTCAGCACATGAGATCAGGGGAGCAGAGAGTAAATTACTACATGTATATCAAGGTGCCGTTTTTTTACAGTCGAACTTTCAAGTTGTAAGTCTATAACGTCAAGACAGCCACTTTTTAAACAGCTACGCCTATTTCTAGATGACTCGGGTTGCATTCGCAGTGGAGGGAGAATCCATAATGCACGAGTTGAAGACACCACCAAATTTCCTCAACTGTTACCGAAGAAACATCAACTGACCCAATGGACTGTTCGAGACGCCCATGTGCACCACGTACATTCTGGCGCGAACGCAACAATAGCGCACATTCGACAGAAGTTCTCGATATCCGCTATTAGACAGGTTGTCAACTCTGTTGTCCGCGCATGCGTCAGATGCGGACTAGTCGATGGTAACCCATAAAGCTCGCCCGACCGACATCCACTGCCAAAGATAAGACTAGAAGAATCGACACCGATCAGTGTTACCAGTGTTACTGGAATTGACTTAACCGGCGCCTTATGTATACGCCAACCTAACGGCAACGACGACAAAGCATATGTCTGGCTTATTTATGTGTGCGCTTAGAAGTTGCCACCAGCAGGTCGACAGATTCTTCCTTCAAGCCTTTAGAAGATTTGTCAGCCGGAAGTGCTTACCGAAGTTTGTTATCTTGGACAAAGTTACAACTTTCCACTCCGTATCCACCCATCTGTAAACGATTTTTGAATTCATCTCAGTCAGAGATACTTTCACCAATTCTGGGACAGACTGGCAGTTCATCCCGAAACGGGTCCCATGGTACAGAGGATGGTGGGAATATAAGAATCTTATATGGGTGTGAGGGGTGGATTGAAAAATCCGTCCCGAGGGACACTGTCCGGCATCACGAGGCTTGCCGAGTGATGCCGGACAGTGATCCCGAGGAACGGATTTTTCTATCCACCCCTCACACCCATATTGGATTCTTTTTCTTGCATACCTTCCATTTCTATTGCGAATTTTTAATGCTGCTGTCACTTCGGTTACCGACGTCCGCCATTTTGTGATGACACAACAGGAATGTTTAGTGACGTCACGCATGACGACGCCGCGCATGAGGTAATCAACCAGTGCATTTATCAAACACGCGATTATATTCGATTTGGGGTCGGAACAACAGGGTCAGAACATAAATCTCTATCCCAGGGTAAAATCACAGATTTCCTTGTCTGATGTGCAAGAAAGACTTATCTGACTCACCAAAATAGCACTGAAGAAAATGGCCGGATGAGCCTACCTGGGCCTAGAGTCACTTCAGACGGTCGTAACAGATATCGAAACAATCGTTCATTGACATATTTTTCAACTAACCTGGATGATTCGGAGCCGTTGACCCCAGCACAGCTTTTGTATGGCCGCAGAACAACGACTTTGCCATAAAATGATGCCACCTCGAGACCGGGAACCAATGTCGTAAGCCTTGCGCATGAGGAAATCATCAACTGGCCCACACAATCAGTCAGTTCTGGGGAGAATGGAGTACGAGTACCTCAAAACACTTAGTGAATATCATCGGAAGACAGGTTCCAGCTCTCAAACCATCAGGGTTGGGGATATTGTACAAGTTCACGATCACTGCCCGAGTAGGAGATGGAAAATGGGTGTAGTCGACGAGCTGATGACCGGCAGGGACGGACTCACGTGAACTGCAATGTAGTGATATTAAACGTGTGACCTATAAACTGTGATATATCATTTTGAGGCCCCCAGGATGTCGTGATTTGTCGCTTTTCCTTAACGTCACGCATATGAGGCATTACTTTTGCGATTAACAGGAAAGATTCTAGACGAAGTATTTCTCATTACTCTAAGTGTTTTCCCTAAACCAGGCCCCTAAGTAATTAATGGGAATGGATACACTTTCAGGGGAAGCGAAGAACAACTATCTATAGTGGATATTGATATACAACTATGTGAAAAAATATTCTTGAAAAAGAAAGACATTAGGGCCCTCGCCCTTCGGGACTTCGAGAAATGGATTGGGCTGCATAGCGCTTCCACGCAGAGCTGACACCGACAGCATATTAGCACTAGTAAACCGAAGGTCTAAGCTTGCCCAGACAAAGTGATGCGAGTCAGGCCGTCCATGCATATAAACCATATTGGCTTAATTTGGCCGAAGGTCTTGAGATGTCATTTTATCTCAATTTCGGGTAAAAGTTTCCAAATATTGGAAGCAACGTCTCCAAAATTACCTAAATAGTGTTGACGGGGACGTTAAACATCCAATGGAACAAATAGACAGACAGTGTTCAACATGATATATCACTGTATTTTACATAGAATGTCATATTTCATCATAAACATCCTAGTGAAATATTTTGCATGGAATTCGAGACTCTGTGATCAGTGGAAGCACCATTCTATAAAGAATAGAATTTGAGGCACGGAGAAGGAGTAGCCCTCAGTAACAGCTTTATGTAATGACAGATATGCGCTCAGCATGCCCCTCCACTTAATGCAATTCCATTTTAGACTATGCCCTTTTATGACATCTGTGTGACATATAGAGATTATCAGGTTTCAAGTTTTATCAAGTTTATCAGGCAAGGCTTTGAGAACGCGTGCAGAATCGCGAAGATTGCCGAGCGATTCTTCACGCGTTTGATAAACTTTATATCTCCACGTAATCCCCGCGACGGGGTGATGCAGTATAGATATTGATAGATAATCAAACATCACGAATCTGGTATTACATTTATCAGTTTAACAACCCCCCTCTACACTTTACGAACAGTTATCGATTGTCTTGAGTATGGCCCAACATTCCGGCGCGCATCGGTCGATATATTTAGTATCAGCTGACTTTGATTTTTCCCATGATATTTCATTAATTTTTTTTTTTTTTTTTAATTGTTTTCCAGTAATAAAAAAGTTTTGCCATTTTCCCACACTAATCCGGTCCATTCATAAAAGTGCAATGTCATGTTGACCTAATAAAATTCCCTTGTCCTGAGATAGCATATCTTTACCAGGTCATTGTATTGCAATGCAATTAATTTAGAAGGTAACTGATAAAGTGCATTTTAAATGAAAATTTGATATTCTTCTTATTTATACTCCAAAATAGTTTCTGGGTGATCGTTAAAACTGCCTCGATGAGGCGGTTCTATCAAATACCCACAATCAATGTCCCTCATCATGCATGCCCTTGAAGACTCAGTTTTCTCTTTATTGTGTGGGGCTTGTGGAGTATTAATTACACGAACTCGTTAACAGGATGATACGAGTACATTTCTTTAAAAAACAAGAGGCCCATGGGCCATTACGCTCACCAGAGGTCATGTGGTTTATACCATATACAGGCAAGGTGCCCATCTTGGTCATGTGACAACAATACCACGAATAATGTTTAATTGCCTCACCCCTAAAGAGGCTTTTCGTGTAATTTGGTTTCAATCAGCACAGCTCTTTTACTGGTGAAAAAGATAAAAATACTGAATCTGAGCAATCCAAGACAAAGGTCAGTAATGACCTTGACCTTTGGAATTAATAAACTTCCATTCAGCTAACTGTAAATATCATTTTTGATGTCACAGCCTACCAGGCAATCAGAAATATCCACTACTTTGCCATTTTTCCATACAAATGTCTAAGTGACCAAATTTGACCATGACATAAAACAGGTCAAGGTCAACCAAAGGTCATCATATGAACAAACTTGGTAGGGCCAGAGTCCCTGATGCTGCATACCAAGTTTCAAGATCATCGGCCATTCGGTTCTTGAGAAGACGATTTTTAAAGGTTTTTACCATATATGGGCATGGCCGCCATATTGGTCATGTGACCCAGTCCTCACAAACAAACTTTTGTTCCCTCATTCCATAGAGGCTCCACATGTAATTTGGTTTCAATTGGCCAAGTAGTTTAAGTGAAGAAGAAAATAAAAATACTGAATCTGAGGCGTCCTGGACAAAGGGCGGTAAATGACCTTGACCTTTGGAACTGATAAACTTCCATTCAGCTGATTGTAAATACCATTTCTGATGTCACTAGCTAATATACAATCAGAAAAATCCACTGTTTTGCCATTTTTCCATACAAATGTCTAAGTGACCAAATTTGACCTTGACGTAAAACAGGTCAAGGTCAACCAAAGGTCATCATTTGAACAAACTTGGTAGGGCCAGATTCCCTGATGCTGCATACCAAGTTTCAAATTCATCGGCCACTCGGTTCTTGAGAAGAAGATTTTAAAGGTTTTTACCATTTATGGGCATGGTGGCCATATTGGTCATGTGACCCAATCCTCATGAACAAACTTTTGTTCCCTCATTCCATAGAGGCTCCACATGTAATTTGGTTTCAATTGGCCAAGTAGTTTAAGTGAAGAAGAAGATAAAATACTGAATCTGAGCCATCCTGGACAAAGGTCCGTAAATGACCTTGACCTTTGGAACCGATAAACCTCCATTCAGCTGATTGAAAATACCATTTTTGATGTCACTAGCTAATATAAGATCAGAAAAATCCACTGTTTTGCCATTTTTCCATACAAATGTCTAAGTGACCAAATTTGACCTTGATGTAAAACAGGTTAAGGTCAACCAAAGGTCATCATTTGAACAAACTTGGTAGGGCCTGAGTCCCTAATGCTGCATACCAAGTTTCAAGATCATCAGCCATTCGGTTCTTGAGAAGAAGATTTTTAAAGGTTTTTTCATATATGGGCATGGCGGCCATATTGGTCATGTGACCCAGTCCTCATGAACAAACTTTTGTTCCCTCATTTCATAGAGGCTCCACACGTAATTTGGTTTCAATTGGCCAAGTAGTATAAGTGAAGAAGAAGATAAAAATCTTGAATCTGAGCTGTCCTGGACAAAGGTCGGTAAATGACCTTGACCTTTGGAACTGACAAACTTCCGTTCAGCTGATTGTAAATACCATTTCTGATGACACTAGCTAATATACAACCAGAAAAATCCACTGTTTTGCCATTTTTCCATACAAATGTCTAAGTGACCAAATTTGACCTTGACGTAAAAGAGGTCAAGGTCAACCAAAGGTCATCATTTGAACAAACTTGGTAGGGCCAGAGTCCCTGATGCCACATACCAGGTTTAAAGATCATCGGCCGCTCGGTTCTTGAGAAGAAGAGTTTTAAAGGTTTTCACCATATATGGGCATGGCCGCCATATTGGTCATGTGACCCAGTCCTCACAAACAAACTTCCGTTCCCTCATTCCATAGAGGCTCCACATGTAATTTGGTTTCAATTGGCCGAATAGTTTAAGTGAAGAAGAAGATAAAAATACTGAATCTGAGCCGTCCTGGACAAAGGTCGGTAAATGACCTTGACCTCTGAAACTGATAAACTTCCATTCAGCTGATTGCAAATACCATTTCTGATGCCACTAGCTAACATACAAGCAGAAAAATCCTCTGTTTTGCCATTTTTCCATACAAATTTCTAAGTGACCAAATTTGACCTTGATGTAAAAACAGGTCAAGGTCAATCGAAGGTCATCATTTGAACAAACTTGGTAGGGCCCGAGTCCCCGATGCTGCATACCAAGTTTCAAGATCATCAGCTATTCGGTTCTTGAGAAGAAGATATTTAAAGATTTTTACCATATATGGGCATGGCGGCCATATTGGTCATGTGACCTAGTCCTCAGGAACAAACTTTCGTTCCCCCTTTCCATAGAGGCTCCACATATAATTTGGTTTCAATTGGCCAAGTAGTTTCAGAGGAGATGTTGTTTGAAAATGTTGACGACGCAGACACAGACGACGACGACGACGGACGACGGTCCGATGCCTATACTATAAGGTCCCTCGGAGCCTTCGGCTCTGGTGAGCTAAAAAATATCTTGAATTTTAACAAACAAGACAATTTTGATGTGCTAATGCGTTGGATTAAGCATGGCTGTTTGGGGGTTGCAGAGGTTTGATTTTTTTCTTAGTCATGGCTCCCACTTTTTATAATATTACAATACTTAACCAATTGTATGCGGGAAACTCCTATAGGTGTTCTTTACCAAACAGTGCAGGCCCTGACCAGACGCCGCAGAACGCAGTGTCTGATCAGGGCCTACACTATTTGCTAACAAAAATTTTCTTCAAGAATAAAATAAAAACGAAAAATAGGCCTGACACCCCTTATCTGACAAATGGACTTGTCCAACATGTAGCGATGGAAGAGTCCACTAGTATACAATGGGTTAAGGTATATAGTAATCACACATCTAGGCTGCAATGCAAAATAAACTAAGATTTTCCAAATTGTTACCCAGCACTGTGGGTTGCAATATAAGTTCAAAAAGCAAATACATTAAGTAAAGCAAATTCAAAAACTACAGTTTAAGACCAAATAATGGTCCTATAAGACCACTAGACGAAGATTTATTGTCCAAAATGAGGCAAAATCCCCTAAATTTTCAAACAAGGAGACCGACAAGGCAGGAGCACTCACCCTTAAAATATTATCATTTTCAGTTGTTATGTACTCTGAAGTAGCAAAGACGAGGCATAATGTTCTTACTTTCTACATTTTTAAGCACTTTTGTGAAAATTTCACCGAATAACACATGGTAAATTTCATCGCCATCTTGGATTTCGACAAAATTCTTACCCTGGATTTAGTGAAATTCAAACCCCAAGTATTTCCCTGTCAGTCGAGATCAGATGATGACAGTTACCTCTTGCAATTGCTTAATCAATGGCTTTGCAGAATCATCAACCTGATCTTCATGTCATTGTGCTTCAGGTGTTTTAAACGTCTTTCAAAATACTGACTTCGGTCTGTTTACAATAGAGAAATCTGTCAATTTTCTTGACAACCTCATCACTGTTTCAGCTGATTTGTGTTATTGCGCATCTATTAAAAAACGGGATAAAACTTGATGAACATCATACAATAATTACAATTTAATAAAGCTCTTTAAGTTCTGTTTTAGCAAAATGATTTACGACCATCTTTTTCGGCATTATGACTGTTATTATGTTTTACTTTTTTGCGTATGTACCTTCCGTTAAATGGTAATTCGGTTGTATCCGCTTTCTCTCGAACTGGTTTTCGGCACTAGAAAGCGTCATTGGCATAAACCCGGTCGAATCAAAGCACCCGGGATCCAGCAGAATATAAATGGCGAAAAGCAGACAGAAGCAATAAAGTTTTCTTCGTATTTGTAAGTGTTTTTGGCATTGATCATGAAATCAGTTTTGCGGTAATAGGGATATCATTTTAGTTTTCGAATTCCACACCGGCAGCCATGTCACACAATATGGGTTTTGGAAATGAAGATGGAAACCGCGTATTTTAGCAGTGTAAACAGAAACTGAAGATTTGTTGTCACGTGACAAATTTTATGAAAATGAAAAGCAACATTAAAACAGATAAAAACAGCATTTATCGATATATTTTGCAGACCGGAATATTTCTTTATTTTAACTGTTTCTGGAAAAGTTCCTTTGAAAATTAGCCACGGTTCTTGAACAAGGAAATTTATTATTATGTATGGTGGTTGCATTGTGTCATGGTAAACTGTTATCTTTCTACTGTCTATCTATCTATCTCTATCTATCTATCTTCTGATACTGCGTCGGTCACATTTGACCATTACTGCAGGTGTATATTACATACACTCCTGGTTTTGCAGGATGAAAGCCTACACTGTAATCATGTAATTACGGTACGGATCTTTAACCTGCACAGGGGATGGTTCTCCCTGCACAGGGGGCCTCCAGTTAACGTCCCGATCTGAAGGACGATGCACTTTATGACATTCATCCCTGCAAATGATGCCAATGGAGCGTGTTCGGACACTGAAATTTTATCGCCGCTGCGGGGATCGAACCCGGGACCTCTAGCACCAGAGGCAAGTGCACTTACCACTGAGCTATCACGCTCCATATACTAACAATGTGATCGATCTTTCAACTTTGACCATTACTCGCAGCAGATATGCAGGTGTACATTAAATACATTCCAGGTTTGCAGGATGAAAGCGTGCACAGTCATGTAATTACAGTAGGGATTTTTTAACCTGCACGGGGGGTTCTTGCATACAGGGCTTCCAGTTAACCTTCCAACCCGAAGGACAGTGCACTATGTGGCATTCATCCCTGCTAATGATGCCAGTGGAGCATGATCGGACACGAAAATTACCGCTTTTGGGGATCAAACCAGGGATGGGGGTTTCTTGCACCAGAGGCAGCATATTAATTCCTTCGGATGGGGGACGTTAACTTTTTCTGACCTGGCTTGTACATAAGCTGTTAATCAGTGCAAAGTAATTTTATGTAAGAAAATGACAACCGCCCTTCTTGAATCGGATGAAGTCATAGAATGAGAGTAGAAAAAATTCACAGTCAGTCTCCATGAAAGTTTGTTTTTGATCCACAGGATAAAGTCAGTTACAGTGTGGAAACTCACATCACATCAAAGAAGGAGAGCATAATGCTGCATCTGATCAGGGCCTACACTGTTTGCATAAAGTTCAGCCATTTTTTAAATACATTCTGAAGAGAAACACAACCTGGCATTCCTAAATTTTAAAAAATGGACTTGCACTATTATATGAAGTGGAACACAGGCACTTGTTTCATAGAGGAAAATAAATCTACCCTCTACCTTGAGACAGGCACTTGTTAACGAGAAAAAAATCTACCCTCTACCTTGAGAAGGTAGAGGGTAGATTTTTTTTCTCTTTGAAACAAGTGCCTGTGAAGTGGAAGATGCGATTTTGTATACAATAGGTAAAGAATGAAAACAGTACATTTTTACTCTCCAGAGGTTGGGGCCCCGGCGATAGGGGCTTGGATTTATACATCAGGCTGCATGGTGCTTCCACGCAGAGCTGACCACACATTGTGCAAGTACTGATACCACTTAGAAGAGCAAAGCCTGCACAGGCAAAGCGGTGTAAGTCAAACCCTCCAATGAATATAACATTTTGGTTTCATTGGGTGGCAGGGCTTGAGATGTCATTTCATCTCAAATGTCGGGTAAACTCCAGCAAAATTGGAAGCATCATCATCATAATAACCTCAATAGTGCTGATGGAGCATTAAACCTCAGTTCAAACAAACTCTCAAAAGGTTATGACCAATTCAGACCACGGTAAATAGAAGGAACTACTTTCTTTTTGTTTACATGTTTTCACCATGTGCTCAAGAGCAGCCATGTTTCTTCAACTTCAATTGCATGGAGGTGGCAAGATGAAAATTTGGTCAATTTTGTAATGGGAAAGAATTTTTGAAAATCATTGGTAGGTTTTGTTAGGAGAGGTTATACAAAGGACTGATTTGTGCTAAAAAGAAACATTGGATGAAATGACAGCTCTGCAGCGACGTTTGAAATTTGACAATTTTCATCCTGATTGTTTTGCCTTTTCAAAACTAAATGTTAGTAGCAATAGAGCTACATAAAGCCAAATGTTATGCTTTCATGGAATTAATCACTTAAAAATTCATATTAGTCATAATTTCTTTTTAAAACAATTTTCATCTTCACACTTGTCAAATTTTCAATACAGGTTGTAAGCCATTTTTATTAGAAGGTGATGACCTTTCAGGTCTCACCTTCTTATGGCAACACTCAGGGAATTCCCTTGATACCGCATCACTCCTTTTTCAAGAAAAATAGGTCCTCATAAATCAGTGAAGAGATGCGCTTGTATCATTTGATATGTGAAAATAATATGCAGATTGAAATAAAAACTGTGGATGCAAAATACACAAATAATGAACTTCAGAGTTAAATGTCATAAAATTGATCTAGATTTGAAATTGGTCTCGTTTCGCAGCTGACCTGGCCTAGTTATTAAGAGCGAGTTCGGTTGACTTTCTAGAGTTAACTATAGTTACACCAAAACACGGGGGTTATGGCTCGTGCCGCACTACTAGAGTTAACATGAGTTCAATCAAGCTTGCTTTGGGATTTGGGAGTTCTGTCTAGCAAGAACAAAACCTTTCAGGTCTCACCTTCTTATCTCAATCGACACTGGAGCCCACCTCGATGACGAATAACTCCTATGCTTCAAGAAAAATAAGTCTCCATATATTTATCAATAGACGCGCATGTATCATTTGATAAGTGAAAATGGTGCTGATTGTCAAACTGAGGAAGCCAATTACACAAACAACTAACTTCAGAGTAAAATGCCATAAAATTAACCCTATGGTTCAAATTGGTCCCGATTCGCAGCTTAGTCATGACCTAGTTTGCTTTGAGCGAGTTCAGTTGACCAACTAAAGTTAACTCAAGAAAAGCAGGGGAGACAGTAGGCTTACTCTTGTACAAAATTGTATAATGACTGTATCACCCCACGCCCCCCTCTCCGATCCCACAATTAGAAGCGACAGGAAGCATCAAATTTCATTTGATGCGTCACCAGTAACGATTCAGATTCAGAACTCTACTGACGTCAAGAAAATGTCATCGTTTGCCCTCGGGTAAATCAAAAGTATAAAAATGTTTTCAAGTTGGACGTGATTTTTCCAACACGTGGCCAAAATTTCAAAAAGTTGGAAATAATCGATTTTCGGATTGCATTTAACTTACAATTTTCCAACTTCCACCGTATTCGTTGTTACTAGGCAAGGCTTCCATCTCTCATACCAAGCTAACTCTCGCAGTCGCAATATTCCTACATGGCGCGTTTTGGAGCAAGTCAACTCTTGTTAACTCTAGTACGTCAACTGAACTCGCTCAAAATCTAGATCGCGGATTAATAATTCAATGAATGAGTTGACAGCATGAATGGAATACTACGACTTGCTATACTACAGATAGAGCGAAGTTTTGTTTGTTTGTTTGATTTGAGGTTAAACGTCCCCGTCAACACTGTAAAGGTCATTTTGGACACGTTGCTTCCAATTTGGTGGGACTTTTACCCGACATTGAGATGAAATGACCTCTCAAGCCCTCTCGCCCAATGAAACCAATAGGGTTTATTAGCATGGACGGTCCACCTCGCACCGCGGTTCCTGGACAGGCTTAGATCCTCTAACCAGTACTAGTGTGCGGGTCGGATTCAGCTCTGCGTGGAAGCATCATGCAGTCCATATATTTCTTCAAGCCTCCATGGGCGGGGGCGGATAAAGAGAAGTTACCTTCACTGTTGCATTTGTTTTGATTCGAGGTTTAACGTCCCCATCAAAAGGTCATTTTGGAGACGCCGCTTCCAATTTTGTGGGACTTTTAAACGACATTGAGATGAAATGACATCTCCAGGCCTTTCGCCCAATGAAAGCAATAGGGTTTATAAGCATGGATCGTCAGACTCGTGCATACCGCTTTGCTTGGGAAGGCTTAAAGATCCTCTAAGCGGTTTACAAGTACTCGTGTGTGGGTCGGATTCAGCTCTGTGTGGAAGCATCATGCAGCCCATATATTTCTCCAAGCCCCGATGGGGGTGGGGGGGGTTGCGATTCACTGTTGCATGTATATATTTGTGAACCATCGTGAAAATATAACTTTATAACTTAAACTCCTTTAACGTTTAAAGTACGGGATAATACACATTTATTCCGGGCGGTGGGCGCTTGTTTTTTTTTTTTTTTTTTTTTTTGTTTGTTTTTTTTTAGCCGAGGTCAGAAAATATCAGATTTTGTTTCCTCTATTTCTGTATCTGAATATTCCCCTTTTTTTACTGAGGTGTATTTGATTTGTTTGATTTGACGTTTAACGTCCCCGTCAAGACTGTATAACGGCCCCGCCCACCGGGTCTTGAGGAAACAGATTGGGCTGCATGATGCTTCCACGCAGAGCTGAAATCGACCGAGCACGAGTACTGGTAGACACCGTAAAGGTTCGGATTCTAAGCCTGTCCAGGAAAGGTGGTGCGTGTTGGACCACCCATGCATATAAGCTCTATTGGTTGCATTGTGCGGCAGAGGCTGAGTTGCCATTTCATCTCAATGTCGGGTAAAAGTCCGACACAATTGGAAGCGATGTCTCCAAAATGACCTATAAAGTGTTGACGGGGCGTTAAACCTCAAATCAAACAAACAAAACTGTACCGACGTGCTTCGAATTTCGTTGGACTCTTACCTAACATTGTGATGAAATGGCATTTAAAGCCTTGCCACACTATGAGCGAGTCCAATGGACTTTCCGACTTCAAATCATAGCCCTGGGGCCAAAAATGCCCCCGCCCCGAGGCACTTTGGTTTTATACTGACTTATACAGGGAAACCCTTTGAAAATCTTCTTGTCAGAAACCAGGAGGCTGAGGTGTTTGATAATTGATATGAAGCTGCGTCTAGTGGACCTCTATCAAAATTGTTAGAATTATAGCCCTCTGACCAAAAATGCCACCCCCCCCCCCCCCCCTGTAGCCCACTGGTTTTACATAGACATCTCGCGGGAAAATCTTCAAAAATCTTCTTGTCTGAAACTATAAGCCTCAGATCTCAGATATTTGATATTTGGTATGTTACTTCGTCTTGTGAACCTATATCAAGAGTTTCAAATTATAGTCCTTGTGCCAAAATCCCCCCCCCCCCCCCCCCGTTGCCCTTTGCTCTTACATTGGGATATATAAGGAAAATCTTAAAACTTCTCTGTAAACGCAAGGCCCAGGTCTTTGATATTTGTGAAGATTTATCTAGCAGACCTCCACCAAGATTGTTCAAATTATAGCCCTTGGGTCAAAAATGGCCCTGCCCTGGGGCCCACTGGTTTTATGTTGACTTATATATGGAAAACCTTTAAAAAGCTTCTTATCTGGAACTAGAAGGCCCAGGTCTTTGATATTTGGTATAATGCTTCATCTGGTTGTCCTCTACTATGCTGTGTAAATTAAAGCCCTTGGACCAAAGGTTGCCCCGCCTCAGGCCCCACCGGTTTTACATAGCCATATATGGAAAACCTTTAAAATGTTCTTCTAAAAAACCCAAGGACCAGGTCTTTGATATTTTGCTAGAAGTTTCATGCGGATGACCTCTACCAAGATTATACAAATCAAAGCCCTGGAGTCAAAAATGGCCCCGCCCCAGGGCCCACTGGTTTCACAGACGTATGTACTGAAAACCTTTAAATACCTTCTCGTATGAAACCAGAAGGCCCAAGTCTGATATTTGGAATGAAACTTCCTCTAGTTGCCCTCTACCAAGATTGTCCAAACTATAACCCCAGCGGGTCAAAACTGGACCTGCCTGGAGCCCACTGGTTTTATATAGGGTTAAGACTGAGCCGATTAATCTCCTTCTGCTGCACCCTCAATGTCCACAAGGTGCCTAGACAGTGACATACAAGACAGCTCTGTATTGTCAAAGGGAACCACTGACACATAACCATCCTCCCTTTGTCACCATGTGACAGTATTAGTAAAACTAATTCATTTCCCTCTGTTGCACTATAGGACCTGCCTGACTCTCGATGCCCACAATGTTCACAATAAGTCCAGATAGTGACATACAAGTTAGCTCTGTATTGTCAAAGGGAACCAATGGCTGTCATTTTACGACAATTCTTGCCCCCCCCCCCCACCTCCCCCCCTCGCCAATTGTCACAGCGCGGCATTGTTAGTTAGACCATTACGATAACTCACCCGTGTGACAGAGCATTTGTCACATCTCCAAAACGGCTAGTTTTCTGATGATAAACCTTGATATTTTTATACTAATGTTCAAAATATAGGTTGAGGGTACTCGTTAGAACCGCCTCAGTAAGGCGTTTCTAACGAGTACCCACAACCTATGTCGTGGAGCAGAAATAAGTAAAACAATGTATACCCTCGTAAACCCCATGCAGTTTTCTCCATACATAGGGGTTTGGGGGTCATTTAACGGATTTGTTCACGTGATGCTGAGCAAATTCATAAACATTCACTAGGACATGACCCTCAATGTCCGGAAAATGTCCAGGTAGTATCATATAAGTCAGCTCTTTAGAAGGGAACTTTGAAAAGACTTCATCCTCATGCAGAAAGAAAATAATTTTGGAAGGAATGTTCCATGGGTGACCCTCTGACAAAGTTGCTCATGATAGTTTCGCTCCACTGAACATAAAAGCCACCAAACGAAACAATAAGACTTCTAATTACGATAACACACCCATGCGAAATAGTGCATTTTAACATCCCCAAAAAGGCTATGATATTTTTCTTAACAATGATCAAAACATAGGTTGTGGGTGCTTGTTAGAACCGCCTTAATGAGGCGGTTCTAACGAGTACCCACAACCTATGTCTTTGAGCAGAATTATGAAAAATAATGTATAAACCCCCACCCCCTAACCCCAGTTTGCTCTATATGAAGTGGGGTTTAGAGGGTTCTTCATTAAACGGACTTGTTCACGTGATGTAGTACTAAATAGGTAGACTGATTTTGAAATAATTTCACAGGAATGTTCCTTTGGTCACTCTCAACCAAAATGGCTCAAACCATCCACTCCACCTTATATTACCTACCACTTTATCTGTACAATAAGGATTAGGTGAGCGTTCCAGGGCCATTATGCCCCTCTTGTTTAATCCAGGTTTCACTGGGTCGACGGACGTCTTTCAAACACTTGACAAAACATAGCAACCAACAAACTTTTAAACTTTTGATCGAAGCCTCAGATAAAAAAACCAGTCTGTGTCCCGGAATATTGGTGTTAGAAAGCCATTTGCTACTAGAACGTATAGTGTTGGGTAAATTATTATCCCCACGTCTTTTCGAAGAAAAAGTGGGGATATTGTTATCGCCTCCGTCCGTCCGTCCGTCCGTCTGTCCGTCCGGCTATCTCCTCCTTAACCACTGGCCGGAATGTAACCAAATTT
Source organism: Lucinisca nassula (assembly GCA_963580285.1). NCBI lineage: Eukaryota > Metazoa > Mollusca > Bivalvia > Lucinida > Lucinidae > Lucinisca > Lucinisca nassula. The sequence continues at coordinate 101,853,256 of OY757023.1, read as the reverse complement.
GGTTCACAGCTTCCTTACATGATGAGGGCGTGCAACGTCACATTTATTTTTGGCCCCGTCCCCAGGGGCCTTGGGGAGGGGTCAAAAGGTCATATATCAATTAAATTCAATTTCAAAGTCAATTTTATAGATTTTAAAACCAAACTTTGCATAAGTAATGATTAATTGATTAATGATATATGTAACACATATTGGACGAGATTTTGGCTGCGACCCTGGGTCATGCCCAAGGGGTCGGACTGGGGGGGGGGGGGGTGGGCAGGGGGTCAAAATTCAAATTTTACCGAATATTGTCATATGGAATATCAAATTGAAGGGGGTGATTAGTAGAATACAATACAAGTAAAATTTTGACCCTGGGGTCAGACTGGAGCCCTGAGGGAGGGGTCAAAAGGTCAAAATTTAAGTTTTTTGGTAACATAGTCATGTGGCATATTAAATTGAAGGGCATGATTAGTAGAATATAATACAGGTAATATTTTGACCCTGGGGTCAAATTAGGGCCCAGGGTGAGGGGTTTTTGGTACTTGGCCCCTATGTAGAAAGCGTGGGGATTTGCGATGGCGCGCCATCGACAGTATTCTAGTCTTGTTTGCTAGAGACTATGTATGTAATTGTCTCCAGAATTATTCTCATTGACACAAGAAGGGATTCACAACATGTAGCGTTCAATCCTCAATTTTGTTTTTGACATTTCATTTGTCTGCTCCTCGCGTTACTACAATCATATAAAACCATGACTGTTTTAAAAATCAAAAAAGGTAATGAAATGAAATGGCCCAATGTAAAAACTAACAGTTTTCTACCATCACCTTCTATTAGTACTTTCAGTACTTTGATAGTCCTTAACGTCCCTTTAAACGTAACAATTAAGCCGGTCATTTGATATCCCCACTCTTTAACCATTTGTATACCAGTGTACCCTTCCATTGCTATATGTTGAACAAGTCCATTTGTCTTTTAAGGGACGTCAGGCCTATTTCTTCGTTTTTATTCCATTTTTGACAGAAAATCCTGTTAGCAAATAGTGCAGGCCCTGATCAGACGGCGTCTAATCAGGGCCTGAACTGTTTGCCATGATACCCCTTTAGGGGTTTCACGCATGCAATGGGTTAAAAAGCGTTAGGGGATATTGTAAACGCCTCCGTCCGTCCGTTCCGTCCGCCCGTTCCGTCCGTCACGCTATCTCCTCCTTAACCGTTGAACGAAATTCAACCACATTTGGTACATCGCTTCCTTTCATTATGTGGGCATGCGATAGCAGCGTTATATTTTGGTGCGCCGGGCCATGCCCCAATCACTCCACTTCAGAAAAGGTCTTATATCTCAGAAACCTTTCAGATCCCCACACCTAAACTATATAATCGTGTTTCTTATGATAAGACACATTTAGTTGACGCCAGCCAGGGTGTTCCGTCTCCCCACGGGCGCGCCGGGGCCATGCCACACCCATCCACTTAATAAAAGGACATATACATATTCAGACACCATTACGAACACCACCCCTAGACAATATATACTCTTGTCCCTTATGACAAGGCGCTTTCAGTGAAACCAACGTGGTGTACCCGGGGGTACACCGGAGCCATGCCCCACCCCTTCCACTTCATAAAATGCCTTATATTAAGGCGTAACTACACCAAATGTAGTGACACAGAGGGCTTTCTGTTATTTAAGGAAGGAGATGTCCAAAGTAGCGAGACTTGCAAAATTTAAAATATTACAAAAAGTGGCAACCAAATCCGCTAAGATACATGTCCCACCTGACAAGTCAGTCTTAGTTTTAGAAAAAAAAAATTCTACTGCAAAAATTAAAGATATAATATGGTCATATATCTCAGAAACCTTTCAGATGTCCACCCCTAAACCATACAATTCTAGTTCCTTATAATAAGACACATTCAGTGATAAACTCCTTTGGTTCACACCGCATACGCCGGTGCCATGCTCCATCCCCTCTTCTTTATAAAAGGCCTAATATCTGAGAAACTGTTCAGATTCCCGACCCTAAACCACATATATTCATTATCCGCACGCTTTAAATAAGATGTTCATGAAGGACCCAATTAGCTCACTTGAGTTGTGATGTATTAGTTAACATTAATGTTTTCCGGATTTTTCTATATTTAGTTCTGACAGCCATTTTGTACAGAGGAGCAGAACCACTTAAGCATTATTGGAAGAGGGGTCACCCAAGGAACATTTCTGTCAAGTCATTTTGACACCGAGCCACTGGCCTAGGAGGCGGTGTTCTTATCTTTACCTCTGCAGTCATGGAGACATTTTGTTCAGCAGAGAAAACCCATTTCAACAATTTAAGCAAAATAATACCTACTTTGTGATGGGATATTTCAATGAAATAGACCTTAGCTGAGCCATACTTTATCAATTTTGGTTGAAGAATAAAAGGGAAGCATTTCTGTGAACTGCGTTTGAAATGGCGTCATTGACATGGGAGGATATGTCATTTAGTGTTTTTTCTATATTTAGCTCTGGCAGCCATTTTTTCAGTGAAGTGGAACGATTTCAGCAGTATTGGTAGAGGGTCCACAAAGGAAGATTTCTGTGAAATAATTTTGAAATCGGATTATTAAACCTAGGAGATGTTCTTTAAATGTGTGTGTGTGTGTGTGTGTGTGTGTGTGTGTGTGTGTGTGTGTGTGTGTGTGTGTGTGTGTGTGTGTGTGTGTGCGTGTGTTTTCTATTTTTAACTCTGGTGGTCATTTTGTGTTTTGTGAGTTTTGATGCCACAAGGTGCTCCATTAACTTGCAAGAAACACAAGTTAATGAGATGGGCCTTAAATTAGGGATTAAAGTTGGGGGGGGGGGTAATTGCAAGAACTTGTTAACGAGAGAATCACGGTTTATTTAAACGTCACTTAATGATAATGTACGTCGAGTGAGTCAGTATATTCATTGAGGTATAAACAACATTGCATTCCAATTGGTACTAACTTTCCATCCCAGGTCCTGGTGTATGAGTGTCATTTTACGTGTCACTAGACTGATATCAGTCCTAGATGTTAGGTTGGGTTTGTCCATGCTTGTCACATTTTATCTTAAGCCATCATGCCAGGCCAGATTGTATTTTATGCTGTCTCAACATCTAGGACTGATCAAATCTGCAAATGTTAATTTCAAACTCTATTAACCTGGAGAAATTGTTTTCGTTAGACTCGCATTACATAGAAGAGCTAATAAAAAATTTCAAAAATGATTTCTGGAAAGACGTGTTATATTCATTAATAAAAATCAATGAAAAGACTGAAATAACTCAAGAAAATATTTGCAAAATTCCAATTTTTTGTAACAATGACATTTGCATGGACAGAAAATGCATATTCTGGAAAGATTGGTATAATAACGGAATTAGATTTGTAAATGATTTAGTGAATGAAAATGGAGAATTTTACAGCCAAGAAGAATTAACAGAAAATTATAATATAACAACAAATTATTTGCATTACCAAGGCATAAAAAGAGCTTTGAAAATGTTTTTAAATAAATTGAAAATTAATGTGAACACAAGAATAGAAACACCATTTATACCTATTTGCTTAAAACCTATTCTACAGCAAAAGACAGGAGCTCAAGTTATATATAACATTTTAAATAAGAATGATGACAACCCAACTGGAATGGTGTCTTGGAACAAAAAGTATGCAATTAGTACAGAAAATTGGAAGAGGATATATGCTTTTCCTTTTAAAATAACCAAATACCCTGCAATACAATGGTTTCAAACCTGTATCAACCACAACATTTTGGCAACAAACAGCTATCTTTACAAAATAAAACTTAGAAATGACCCACTTTGCTATTTTTGTCAATTAGAAGAAGAATCAATCATACACTTATTTTGGCAATGTAACAAGATTCAGCAGTTTTTAAAAGACTTGACTAGGTGGCTTAACATGCATCAAATAAATTGTGACATAAAAGAAGAAAGCTTTATTTTTGGAATAGATGAAAATACTAATACTACTACAATATTGAGCTTTATACTGTTATATGCAAAATACTTCATATTCATTACTCGGTGTAACCAACAAATCTTGTATTTTGAGGTTTTCAAGAAAAAACTACTTCAGATATACAAGATACATATGGAAATAGCTATAACAAATAACAAACTGCCAGATTTTAAAAAGGATTGGAACCCATATCTTTCATTGATAAACAGTATAATTTAAACCTTTGAAATACTGAAGTGAGAGTTTCTTAAAAATGAAAATACATTTTTCCATCAGAATATGTCCGTTGTCTACACCCCTTTACACAGTTTAAAAATAAAAAAAAACTCCAGAATTGAAATGTTTTGCCAGGTCAAAATAGTAAAATTCTGTCTTTCTCTCTTCTATTTTTTTTCTCTTTCTCTCTCTTTTGCCTTTTCTAAATCTTGCTTAATACATCCTAACATTCAAATTGAAGATCTCATGATGATTTACTGAATACGTACAATTATTAACCTTTGTCCTGTTGTTCACCGCCACATCTGCCTTTGTGGGCAGTGCAGACCAAGATAGGCTGGCTTTTGAAGTGGCCATCTGATCAAGCATTTGGTGAACTGAATGAATATAGTATATCACAGCCTCTTTATAACCCTATTGATGGGGTTCAAGGCAGTAACCATGTCAGTTAAATAGCCGTGCTACGTCCAAGCAGGAATGTATAGATTATATAGAAAAATGACCATTTATTTCTGTATAATCTTTGCATTTTTTGGGACCCATCTGGAAAATGTGTTATATCCAAAACAGTGTTATAATGAACCGTGTTATAAGGGGGTTGTGGTGTATATTATGTGGTCTGACTGGCTAGTGGCTGGTGATGGGTTTAGCTTAACCAATACGTTGTACAGGATAGGGGTTTCAAAAATAAGTATCATTGATTTTGATGGATAGCGAGAGCTGAAGAATGAAAGCTAATGACCTAATATAAAATGTACTTATATGTCATATTTATACCTCCCAGAGATTGCCCGGATCTCTGAGAGATCTTTGTAACGGGATTATAGAAAATAAAATGAGCAAGGTTTAAAAAAAAAAAAAAAAAAAATCTGCAGAGGAACCTGCTAGATTTTTAGCAGGCACAGACATCTCACAATTATTGAGGCGGTTCTAACGAGTACCCACAACCTATGTCTTGGGGTAAAAATAAGAAAAACTAGAGCGAGCAGTCGATGGTTCTGATGGCAAGCCATCGCAAATCCCCACGCTTTTGCCATATAGCAGAGGTGACCTTTTGACTCTTGAGACGGCCCCTTTGGGCGGAGCCAACTATAACGTCCCTCTCGCACGCCCTCACCATGTAAGGAAGTCATGTAGCAAATATGGTTACATTCCGGCCAATGGTTAAGGAGGAGATAGCGTGACGGACGGACCGACGGACGGAGGCGTTCACAATATACCCGGACGCTTTTTGTAAAAGCGTGGGGATAATAATGCATACCCCCGTAAACCATTTTCTCTATATAAAGTGGGGTTTAGGGGGTATTCATTTCACGGACTAGTTCACGTGATGTATGCTAGTGGAAAGCATGTGTTTTTCTGTTCACCAACTGGTAGTAGGAAATCATTGAACTAGCCCTCTTTGAAAGATAAACCATCCATTATGAAAACACGCCTCTATAAATACATTTGAAACATTACCGCCGAAAAAAACGAACATTTTAAAATGCAAACATTGTGATATTTTTCTTATATCTGCTTAAAATATAGATTGTGAGTACCCACAATCTATATTTTAGAACAGAAATAAGAAAAATAACGTTTTCCCCTGTAAAGTAGAAGTAAAACAAACATCAGGAATTGATACAATTAACTTACTCCACCCATAAAAGACACCAAAGGGAAAGAAATACAAACATTAAGCGACAAGACCATAATGGAAACCTAAACAAAGGAAGGCCATAAGGACAGTTACTTTCCCACAAAATGGCCATATGGCCATCCAAAATAAAAAGACAAAAGTGATACACACAGTAAGTAACAAACAACAACATAAATAAATCGCCACAGAAGAGCCGCCTTGGAACGGTCAGTGGAAGATTTCCACTGGGGGGGGGGGGGGGGTGCTTAAATCGATTTTACGTGGCCACAATCCTCGCCCTTACTTCCGTCGCGATTTAGACAAATAATTTGTTCAGTCCGCATGAAGGCCTCCTAACTCATCAGTGCAACATCTCCATGAACACAAAAATCAAAGAACCACAAAGGTGAGACAACGGTGAGGACTCGACAGCAAGAAACCACTGAAATGCTGGAGCAAAAGAAAACCAACAGTTAGACTCCGATGGGCCCGACCAGAGACAGAGCATCAGGCACCAACCAACATTACCTTGAATTAGATCTCTCTAATTCTCAATAAGCCTTTACGTCGGAGCCGTCATAGAATCTGAGGCCTGACCCACCGGCGTGCAATTAAAGAGGGAAGCAAAGTTGCCAACCGTGATTGGGTTAACTACCATGCATGCAGTCTGTCGTATAATATCCATGTTGTATCCAATCTTTTTATATCGAAGAATGATTTTACGAAATTGGGTGCTGAAGTCATTGCGGTTATATATTTTTCTGAATTTATATACTAAGTCACCATAAAATTCGGGTTCCGATAGACCTTGTTGCAGAAGAGATTTAAGTCCAATATTGAATTTTGGAATTAAATCAAAATGGCGTCTATAAAATTTTGAAAAGGCTTTGCGTAGTTTATGGTACCGATAACCCTGATTAAGGAGTTTAGCCGTTAATAATTTATTACGAGTGTTGAAGTCAGTTACATGACCACACACTCTAGCAAATCGAATTAATTGCGAAATATAAACGCCATAGGATGGCGCACGAGGAACATCACCATCCAAAAAAGGAAAATTTACAATCTCAAAATCAAAGTCATCGCGTTTATCATAAATTTTGCACGAAACAAATCCATCTACAACAGATAGATGTAAATCCAAAAATGGGGCCTCGGTATCAGAAAAATTTGCTTTATTTAACTGAAGTTCTGGGGGGTAAATCTGACTGATCAAACCAACAAAATAGGTATTATCAATATTTAATAAATCATCTAAATATCTAGAAGTGGAGCTAAAAGCTTCAATAATTTCAGATTGGTTATCAATGGAAAGCGACAAAATGAAGTCTCTTTCATAACAATACAAGAACAGATCAGCCACAAGAGGTGCGCAATTAGTACCCATAGGAATACCCACAATTTGTCTAAATAACTTAGTACCGAATCTAATATAAATATTGTCAAGTAGAAAGGTGAGGGTATCACACACTTTCTGACATGACCAAAGTGTATAATTCTTATGCTCTTTAGAAGTGAAAAATGCATTTCTGACATTACATGCAAGATAGAGAGAATCTTCTCTGTGAAAAGCCCATTCAATTAAATCATTAAGCTTTTCTTTTATAAGATTATGAGGAAGTGTAGTATAAAGAGTGGAAAAATCGTAAGTAGACAGACTAGAAGCACGAAAATGTCTAGATTTCAATTTATTTAAAACCTCATTCGAATTTTTTATAGACCAAAACAGATTTCTTCCTGATCTTTCAAAGACTTTATCACAATATTTAATTACATGTGTTTTAATAGCAGTAAGACAGGAAGTTAATAATTTAGAAAGTTCAGTGGTAGTGCAAGAGCTAGAATTTGCAATAAACCGTGCTTTGTAAGGTCTTTATGAAGTTTTGGTAACCAGTATAGCGTAGGAAGCTTGTCTTGGCCTTCGTTAACACACACAGCAAACTTGGTGGCTGAAAGACAAACATGTTTATCTACTATAGCTCTCTCTTCAGCTAAAGGCTGAAGTTCATAGGCCTGAGTACAACCAAGCTCCTGCTTAAGCGTGTTAACATAGTGAGGCCGTCACACAACGACGACGTTGTTAGCGGCCTTGTCTGCAGGGACCAAAACAAACTTCTTATGAAATTCTTGAATACCTAGTTTAAGATGACGTAAAGACGTCTTGGGCTTAGGAGGTAATAAGTTAGTATTTTGAGAATAGAAAGAAATGCGTTTATTCACTAGTTTTAAAATGCTAAGTTTCCAGTCCTTAAGGGCTTTATGCTCAACATACTCTCGCTTACACCATCGATTACCGAATTCATTCAAGGAAGCAGCGATTTCATCTCTACATTTACTGAAATCAATTTTAGAAGGAAACCGATATTTCGGTCCTTTAGAAATTATATTCCTTATCCTAGAATCAGGAATAATTTTCAAATTGCCAGTAATTACATGACCAGCAGCAGGATAGCAATACTTTGAGTTTTTACAATCACATGAATCAGGAGTATTAGTATCAATATCAAGATCTGAAACAAGTTTATTGAAATTAAAATGATAGATCTAACAGGTTTGTTATATTTATAGCAAATTATAGGTGTTTCAGTATTTTGAAAATAAGCAGGAATGGAAGAAAGCACCGATCTCTCGCGGAAGATACTGGGCAAATCTATAAAATCCATACCCTTATTAATGAAGGATATTTTGAAGAAATGGCGTTTATGATTAATTTCAGAATCAATGTAAGGACGGAGAGTATGCTGAGTATAGCGTCTAGTTAAGAGAGCCGCATCATATAACTGATGAGAACTATCGTAGAATTTATTCGCCTCGGTGTCCATAAGACGTAAAACAGAAATCGGTAATGAACTTAAAAATGAAAGCATAGAGTGGCGTCCATGATTTAATAATATTATTGACAGTCACTTCAGTCCAGTATTGTTTCGTTTAAACGCACGTGATTTACTTTTAAAGTTACCATTTTTCCTTGTGCCGTGAGATCTAGTTCTCCGTTTTCGACATTCCAGGAGTGAGAAAATATCAAAGTCCGGCATTCTGGAAATATTACCCTCATGATAAATGTTGTCATTAAATCCCAGTGGAAAAGGGGTCTGTAAAAATTTAATCCATTTCAGTTCAGCTCCATGTCTTTTGATTATTTTGAATCTAGATGTAGAATTTGCATCATAATAAAGTTTTTCCACTGGTTGTATAACAATGTTATTTACAGAATGACCTGTACGTCGAAAGTGACGGTACAAGAAAGTGTCAGTTTTCTTAGGCTTACTCATTCTAAGATAATGCTCGTTCAATCTAGTTTTAAGCATGCGGTTAGTTTGACCGACGTACTGCATATTGCAGTTTGCAGCACGTCAAGTAATTAGATAAATTAAATCTGAAGACTGTCATGTCAAATCAGACATGTTAACTACAGATAAGCGTCTACCGTTTACAGATGAAGTAACGGTAGACGCAGTGCTTAAATGCGAACAACATCTGCACCTCTTGGCATTGCACTTAGAAATACTAGGATACATTCCACTTCTTTTCCACGGATTAGTATATTTTCGAAGGATGGGCGATTTGAGAGGAGATAGTCTTATACGAAGACTACTCCCAAAAACATTGGTATTGCCTGCTCCTTTGAGATTAACTGAAGTTACAGAAGACAAATTTAAGGGTCTAACCAATACCGAAGGCAACATAGTATTAAAGTTCTTAATAAAATGGGGAATCCGTACAGAAGAAGCAGAGTGTAACCTAAGGGGTGATATTGATATTTTAAATGTATTTGTGATACTCATTTGGGTTAATAAGGTTGTGATACCGTCAAAACTAAAGCGATGTTCATACCGGTTATTAAATAAATAAATAAAACAGCATATAAAATTACTGAAGAAGATTCCTTCGAATAGAAGGAAGGTACAACAAAAGCCCACAAAACATCTTAGTCTACTAAAAGTACAGGGATGTCAAACAAGCAGTTGTTATACAACGAGGAACGAACATCGGTTTAATAATGACCTTCAACAGGTATCTAAAGGATGTCAATTGATGGAACAGTGAAAAGCAATTGCATAAGCAATCCCTGATGATTGGAAAAATAAGAGCATTAAATGCATGTACGGGTACATTAAATGCATGTAAACCCCAGTTTCACTATATAAAAGTGTTTTCGTGATGATTACATAATTTGTGTTGCATTGTTTACTTGCCCAAGTCTGTTAATTAATTGTCCATTGCAGAAGTGGTTTGAAAAAAAAAGAAAGAAGAAATACTACTAAAATGTCTAATCCAATATATTTTTGGTGTTGTTCGGGACTCGGGAAGGGACACGAAATTTTATTTTTAATATGTTGTGCGCACAAGATAATATCTTGTGCGGACAAGATATTATCTTGTTCGGACAGCTTCCCGAGATTTATGTTGTGCAAACAAGATAATATGTTGTGGGAACAAGATAATATCTTGTGCACACAATATTTAAGTTGTGCGAACAAGATATTATCTTGTGTGCACAAGTTAATATGTTGTCCGCACAAGATAAATTATGTTACCCACACAAAATAATATCTTGTGCGCACAACATATTATCTTGTGCGCACAAGATAATATCTTGTTCGCACAACTTAATATCTTGTTCGCACAACATATTAAAAAATCATGTCCCTTCCCGGGTTCCGTAGCCTGTTCTAATCTCTTGTATAAAACCATAACATGCCTAGTATGACAATATTTTGTCGTTTAAGAATGCTTTTCCACATGATAAATTGCGATTTTTCTTTATTTCTGCTCCAAACATAGATTGTCGGTGCTTGTTAGAGGTGGTTCTAAAGAATAAACTCAATCTATATTACTGCGCATTATATAACCCCTTCTAAATTCTACTTTTCGCTATTTAAAGTGGGGGTTTCCGGGTGTTCACTACATGGTCCTGTTAACATAATCATGTTGAAACGATTCTGAAATTCTTTAAATAAGAATTCTTATATAACACATCTTCATAATTGAAGTAATTATGCCATGGGGCTCCGTGGCCTAGCGGATAAGAGCACTGACTCTCAATCATAACGTCCTTCACCGCTGTGGTTAGAGCGTGGCTCTGGTTACATTTGAGACGCCAACCTCTGCAACGGAAGGTCAGGTGGGTTTTCTTTGGGAACTCCGGATTTTGCCCCACCTCTGATTAACGATCGGCTCGATATGAGTGAAATAATCTTGAAAGGGCCATAAAATCAAACCCAAAAAAGTGTTTATGCCAGGATAACAAAAGTATGCTGCCCTCTAGCATTTTTTTCTATAAAGATCAGAGTGAAAGCAATTTTATCATATGACGACGCGTCTGAGAGTGTAATAACGCCATGATATATTTTCGATAATCCACTTGTGGATTAAATATGCAAATTAGCTAGATACGTCCCGTAACGTTACATGTACGGCGTCCTTAACGACGCCGCGGTTTACTAATGGCGGAATATTGATATTTTTGTAAACAATTTTAATAAAATGCGTTTTAAATGTCATATGATAAATAGAATCTTGCATTCGTGCTCATGTATTATTGAATCTATTAAACTCGTTGAGGAAAAGTGATAAAATGCTCGGCCGAGCCTCGCATTTTATCCCTTTTCTTCAACTCGTTTAATAAATTCAATAATGCATGAACACTCGTGTAAGATCCTCTATATAATGTTACCTGTTGCAAAACTTTATAGCGTCAAACTTCAATGGCTCATACACCGCTAGCTTGTTTACTATGGCTATTTTCGAACTCGCTCTTGAGTCCCTAAGAAATTCGATCTTCACACATATCCAAGTGACAAATATTTTGAGATCGTTTAGGGGAGTTTTCGGTTTATTTATTTTTGTTTCTTTTTTTATCTTGAAACGATATATTGTGTGTACTCATGAGTCTATTCTAATGTGCATGCACAAAATACCTGAATTAAATAGAAGACTGATGAAAGAAATGCCAAAATTATCCTCACATTTAACCCTCGATGGCACGAACTACCACTGTCTCGAACAAATTTTAATGTCCCGGCACAAAGCCATTGAAGCTTAACTGTACTTTACCAAATCATTAGACATGCTTCTATTTCTCATTTCAATCGGCGTCTCGTGCCTAGAGGTGTCCTTTCAAACAGTTTGGGCAAGCTTAAAATGTAACGTTTTTTTTTTAGCTACATCACGCAAGCTACTTAACCCATTCCTATATGGGGACTTTTTTAATTTTGCTGATTTTCACAGTGTTGCGACTGACAGCAACTTCAAATAGCCATGATTTCAGAACGAATGGTCGGTTGTACAACTGAAACTCTGTATGCATGTTCACTGGGCAGAAGCCTTGTGAATGCAACCCTTATAGCCTAAATCATTGTTACCATGGTAACGAGGGGCATTTCAAAGTTGGCAAAAGGTGTGATTTCACGTGTATTTTTGAACGAATGTTGTTTTTTTTTTATTTATTTATTTTATTTTATTTTATTTATTTTTTTTTTTTGATTTGGTTTTACGGCCCTCTCAAGATTATTCCACGTATATCACGCCGATCGCGGAGTTTTTCCGTGATGATAGTTTCCAAAATTGCAGTATTTCTCATTTACAATTGCCAATATTAAAGCATTCATAGTTTGGTATTCATATTATGTTATTGTTTTACACTCGGGGCTCGGAGAAATAGATTGGGCTGCACGGTGCTTCCACACAGAGCTGATACGGACAACACACGAGTACTGGTAAACCGCTTAGGTCTAAGCCTACCGAAAAAAATTGCTTATAAACCCTATTGGTTTCATTGGGTGGCAGGAATTGAGATGTCATTTCAACTCAATGTCGGAAATTGGAAGCAACGTCTCCAAAATGACCTAAATTGTGTTGACGAGGACGTTAAACCTCAAATCAAGCAAACAATCACATGCTCAATTTTAATCCAAATGTAAAGCCATCCCACTCTACTCTATAAAACCTAATTTCTTATACCTGCTGGTGGAAATTTTATGAGGGTGATAAATCTTGTCTTGCTGTAAACATTGATCGAGCTGCTAATGGTATACTGTTATATAAATGGGCAATGGCCAGATTCCTTAGGTTTACAGAGGTTTCGCCACCCAACAAGTTCGCCATCGGCGGTTTCGCCACCAAGAGGTTTCGCCACCAGGAGGTTTCGCCCCACGGGAGGTTTCGCCACTCAGAGGTTTCGCCACCGAAAATGGATATTCGAGTCGAAATAACAAACTATTTCTTAACTTATTTATTATTATGACCAGTGTAACGTAGCTTAATTATACCGATTTGAGGACATTTTCAACTCATCATCAACTCATCATCAAATAAACATCTGATCAAGTCAATCGACTTCTATAGATGCATCTCGACTGTATAGACGAATCTCTCTGGTGTGGTGGTCGGTTTTGTAACATACATGATCAAACTTGTATGGATGCCCATGCCAAAGTTTGTTCAGTCTGTTTTTGAAAGCGTTCACGGAGGGTGCATTAACAACAGTATTGGGAAGTTGATTCCATTCATTCACCACTCGGTTACTGAAAGTGTTTGCACGAAGATTCAGCCTTGATCTTTTCTTTTGAAGTTTAAATGAGTGTCCTCTTGTTGCTCTGTACTCAGCCAATTTGAATAATTTGTCTTTATCTACTAAATCAATGTCATATAGTATCTTATATACTTGAATTAAGTCTGCCCTTTCTCTCCTATATTCTAGCGATGGGAGCCCTAGTTTGTGCAACCTCTCTGAATATGGTAGATTTTGTAGGGTTGATACTAATTTGGTTGCTCGACGTTGGACGTTTTCAATAGTAATTTTGTCTTTTTTTATATAACGGTGACCAAACAGGGGTAGCATATTCAAGGTGCGGTCTAACCAGAGATTTGTATAAGTTCAAAAACATCTCTTCGTCAATAAAAGTGAAGGTCCGAAAGATGATACCTAGGTTCCTATTTGCAGTATTTACTTTTGAGCTTTGGAAGATGGTCATTAAAGGGACTTTTATTTGTTCCACAGTTTCTTTCAAATATTTTGGATGGAGGTGATCGGGTCCTTGGCTTTTGCCTGGTTTTAAGGCTCCTATAACCTTCGTAACACTTTTTTCGGTAATGGGTATATTTTCCAAAGGATCAGTAAAAGTTCGGTCATTGAAAGTAGGGAGGGGTTGGTCAGTTTCACTCTCAAATACATTTGAGAAATAATCGTTTAGTGTGTTCACAGTCTCCTGGTCGTTTGTAGTAAGATTTCCATTGGGCATTTCTAATTTTGATACGACTGTTTTGGTTTTGGTTTTGGAACGCACATAGTTCCAGAAGATCTTGCTATCTGTTTTTATCTTCAGGGCTACATTTTTCTCATATTGGTATCTTGCAGTCCTTATCTTGGATGTAACATTGTTTCTTGCAGATTTATATTTGTTGTAGTTGGAGTCTGATTTACAATATTTGTATTTTAGCCAGCGTTGTCTCTTCTCTTTGATCGCTATTTGACAAGGTCTTGTGATATATGGTATGCGCTTACTACCCTCAGGGAGAGGTTTGTTCGCCGGTACATTGTTCTTGATTTAGTTGATATTTATTTCTGCAAACCTGGACCAGGATTGTAGCAGGTTCAGACCATATAATTCTTGTTGCCAATTTAGTTGACTAAGTTGGTTTCTAATATTGTTATAGTTGCCTTTGAAAAAGTTCAATTTCTCCATACTACATACATCTGTTGTCTGTGTCGTATAACATGTTAGTTGGAAGTGGATGACTAAGTGGTCACTTTTTCCTAGACCTGGATGAAGGTTAATTTCATTAGCCATTTCTTCTTCATTGGTTAAAATCAGATCTAAAATCGATGGATCATTGCCTTCCCGATATCTTGTTGGATTGAGAATATGTTGAAAGAAGTAGGTGTCCCTGACACACTCTACGAATTGGCTGGCGATGTGATTTTCACTAACATTTGTGGTCATTTCACACCAATTGATTTCTTTAAAGTTGAAATCACCCATTAGGAGCTTGTGCGTAAAGTTTAAATCTCGACATTTGATTAATAGGGTTTTTAAGTGCAAAAAGTTTTCTTCTGTAGCATTAGGGCTTCTGTAGATACATCCAACCAGAAGCGCGTCTGTATGTTTTAGGCTGATACGACACCATACAGATTCCTTAAAGTCAGTTTCCAGAAATATCTGCTTTGCAGACAAATAGTTTTTAACGTATAGGAAAACTCCTCTGCCTTCTTGGAGGTTAGCGTAGAACATGCCATAATTTTCTAAATGGTAGAAGGTTTCCATATTATCAAAATATTTGTGTTTTGGGAAGACTTCATTGATTCCAATAATGTCTGGCGAATATTCTTGTATACTTAGTTTGAGCTCATCCATTTTTGATTGGGTAAGGCAATCTGCATTAGTGTTCAGGGCTTTTAGTGTATTAAAACCACAATTATTTACATTAAAATACTCAGATTGTACATTGCTAAAACTTGCCTCCTATAGAGAGGACCCCGAGGCAGTTGCACCTAGACCAACAGCTCCAGGTTGCGATAGGCCACCAATAAACGTCTCTTCAGTGTGGATTGTGTTGGAAATCGTAGTCTGATCGTAGACTCCCATCTGTGATTCAATGATAGAGTCATTCAGGACGTTGAAGTGGGGCTGTTGTTCAGATTGTTCATCCCTAATAGGGCTTGGGGCAGTGCCACTGATTGCCATTTCCGGTATTTGAACTGATATAGGGTCCCTTAATATGAACTGTCTAGTAGGTGGGGTAACAGCCCTAGCATCCATTGGTGAAGCTTGTTGGTGGAGTTCATTCTGTTGCTTTTTAGTTTTGAATTTCTCTCTTCTTTCTTGCCTCTGTTCTGGCGTCAGGTCTTTTGTGATAATCACTCTGCGATAAATCTCTGACGTTTTTGTACCTATATGCCTAGCATTGTCTAGAAGAAATTTCCTCTGTGCTTTTGAGTCTATCTTTTATGTACCGATTGATACTTAAGTAAGTGGGGTGGAATAACTGGTATTGCAGTCTTTTCCTGCTACATAGCCTTTCAGATAAATCACTGTAATGCTTACTTAAATCACTTGAAATCATTTATCTTTTATGTACAGATTGAATATGCGAGTGGGAGAGGAGGGGAAAATTGGTATTGCAGTCTTTTTCTGCTACACAACCTTCTTATGGGTGGTGGGAAGTGTTTCAAGTTGTCACTGATAACAGGCATTTGAAATTAAATTCACTATTGAATGAGCTTTATCGTCCAAATGCGATAGACCATTACAGTGTGAATTTGTTAGTCCTTGGAATCAATAGCAGTCACTTTCTGCAATCAGAGAACAACCAGGACTCATTTCGCATAAGATAGTCCGTATCCTCAGTGATTATACTTGTTATCTTTGATATTTTTCGGGAGCAAGTAAATTAGCTATAACCGCAGTCATTTCCTGCTTTCATGTGAACTCATTCTCCATCCTCAGCATTAGTGTATTTACATGAATCAATACAAGTCACAATATAATTTTCTTTTAAATGAGAGTGAATATGTGTATGTACTGGGGTAATTCGTAATGCAGTTTTTTTCTGCTACACAGCCATTTGATAAATCACTTTAAGCTCACATAAATCACTTAAAAACCACAGCTTTTTATCATTTAATGTAGATGAAGGTGTAAGTATGTGGAGGGATAATTGGTATTGCAGTCTTTTTCTGCTACTCAGCCCTTCAGATAACGAAAGACAACGAAAAAATGAAATCAAACTAAATAAAGGAAAACAACTTTCAAGTATTAGCTAAGCATGTTAATTAAAATAAAGCAAACTTTTTGCAGCAATATAGCTATACAAATACAGAAAAAAACTCTCACAATGTTTAGCACTCTAAGAAAGGACATCGATTTTTGGCCAAAAAAATGACTATTTTAGGCATTGATGTCAAGGGCAAAAATGATAACGAGTAATAAGTAGTACAATGTATTTTGAAATGTATGGACTATGCCATTATGATGAACATCAGGGATTTCACAGTTCTTCTGTATGGCATGATCAAAACGCAAAAGACAGCCAAAAACTACAAACGGGCATTTATTCTGAGAATAGGTGCTTTTTCTATTTTCAAGTAGGAAATAATAAAAACAATAACAACCGACGTTTAAAACTGTAAACAGCCTTTATTTATTTCTTTTTATTAAACCCTGCACAAAATCAAATAGTTATAAGAAAAATATATAAAAAGTGGCGAACCCTCCAAAAGCAAAAATCGGAAAAGTGGCGAACCCTCTCACGGAGGTGGCGAAACCTCTGGTGGCGAACATGCAAAGTGGCGAAACCTCTGACACCCATTCCTTACATAACTACTGAGCACACTTGATAAGTCCTAGATGTTAGAGTCAGGATAAAATAAAATCTGGCATTGCATGATGGCATAAGATTAAATATGATGCATGAACACTACTATTAACATCAAGTACATGTATTCACCTTATTTGCATTATCTGCTGGTTCCTAGTCTGAAGGTTATCAGTGTTTGACAAACAGGTAACCAGACCCCCTGACTTTGAAAGGTCGGGGGGGGGGGTCTGGTTACCTGTTTTTCCAATATAGACAATTTGCAAGCTGGGAGCCACCAAATAATGCAAATATGGTGATATTTTTACAGAAAACTCCCGCATCAGAATTGTTACTGGTGACACGTTAGACATATTTTTAAAATAGTCACTGAGCACCTTTCTGATAATTGTACAGTATATAGCATTGGTATATAACAAAATTAAGAAAATTAGGTATTTAACATTCATGGAGACGAAAAATTCAATAGCGAACTTGTAGGTAGCAAAATTCACTCAAGTTGCGAAACGTCTGTAAATCTCATGGACACGGTCGTCATGCAGCTAGCGTCAGAAAAATCAGCTACTACTTCCGAGTTAAATGTCACCATTTGGAAGAATAAAATAAATAAATTTCGCAAGAATTATCTTTAATATTTGAATAGAAAACAGACGAGCTATATACTCAAAGAAATTTATGTTAGAAGTTTGTTTGAAAACTAAACGATTCACTGAAGGAAGATGAGTGAACTCACTCCTGATGAGGTTAATTTCACCCTAGTCAAAAAGCTTTTGTTTTGTCATGTTTGTTGTGGTTTGTGTTAGAATTTAGAACTTAGCTACAGCATGACTCCTTTGATGATTGATGAAAAAAAGCTGTAGTTATTCATATTCTTCAGGTGTTTATTTCTTGTTCCTGAACTGAGGACCCGCCTATCAGCCAGATTCCCGGCAGCTGTAATAATATAGCATGGTAGCTCAGTGGTTAGTGCACTTGCCTCTGATGCTAAAACTTAAAAGCCTCCGGTTCGATTCCTGGCAATGGTAATACAATTGTGTTGTCCAAATGTGCTCCAGTGGCATCATTTGCAGGCAACCACTTGAAGTGCACTGTCCATCGGATTGGGATGTTAACTAGAGGCCCCCTGTGCAAGGAGAACCATCCCCTTTGCAGGTCTGTACCATAATAACTTGATTATTGCATAGGTTTTCATTCCTGCAAATCTGGAGTGTCTATAATGTACACATGCCGAAAATGCCTGTGAGAGCGTATGTAGTATTCAAAGAAAGAAAAGAAAGAAATAAAATTGTGATGTATGAACATGCTCCACTGGCATCATTTGCATGGATGAATGCCACAAAGTGCTCCGTCCTTCAGATTTAGACGTTAGCTGGGGGACCCCCCTGGAGAACTGGTGCACGGAAAAAAAGTCACAGGAAAAAGAGACAAATAAAAAAAAATAGAAAAGAAATCCACTAAGATAAGATTTATTTAAAGTTGGCAAGTTATGAACAATACAACATAAGCTCTGTATGAGCTTTTGAACCGACTCCACCAAAAAGGTTGTACATAAATCATTTTTTCTGATGCCACTTTAAGACAATTGGGTATTGTCAATTAGTTCAGTGTTTATATAACTTCAGTGGTATTGATAAGCTTTTGCCCGAGGAGTACTGTTACTCCTTCAACCAAAGACTATAGGCGTATCCCGTGATTCTTTGAGAGTATCGGTACTCCTATATTCAAAACTAGGGTCGTATCTTCATTTGTCATCACAGGATGGCTGCTAAGTGAACTTATATTAATTCCAGACGTGGCAATGGCCATATGTAAAAGATGTTAAGTTTTACACATATTCTATAATCGTAACATACAGATATACATTTTCATGTTAATAAGAAATGATAAATTGCTTTTTCTTCTATAGAATGTAAATCCAGCCAATCTGGTCGTAATCTTCGCATGTGTTTTTAGCTCACCTGTCACGTAGTGACAAGGTGAGCTTTTGGGATCACTTTTTGTCCGTCGTGCATCCGTGTGTGCGTCCGTGCGTCCGTAAACTTTTCTTCAAACGACATCTCCTCCTAAACCACTGATCGGATTTTGACCAAACTTCACAGGAATGATCCTTAGGTGGTCCCCTTTCAAAGTTGTTCAAATGGTTCCGGTCCGTTGCACATATAGGTCACAGTAGCCAAAAATAGATTTTTTTCACCGAAAACTTAAAAAATCTTCTTCTCTGAAACCGCAAGGCCCAGGTCTTTGATATTTGGTATGAAGCTTCATCTAGTGGACCCCTACCAAGATTGTTCAAATTATAGTGCTGGGGCCAAAAATGCCCCCGCACGGGGGCCCTTTGGTTTTACATGGGCTTATATAGGGAAAATCTTTAAAAATCTTCTTCTCTGAAACTGCAAGGCCCAGATCTTTGATATTTGGTATGAAGCTTCATCTAGTGGACCCCTACCAAGATTGTTCAAATTATAGTGCTGGAGCTAAAAATGCCCCCGCACAGGGGCCCTTTGGTTTTACATGGGCTTATATAGGGAAAATGTTGAAAAATCTTCTTCTCTGAAACCGCAAGGCCCAGGTCTTTGATATTTGGTATGAAGCTTCATCTAGTGGACCCCTACCAAGATTGTTCAAATTATAGTGCTGGGGCCAAAAATGCCCACGCACGGGGGCCCTTTGGTTTTACATGGGCTTATATAGGGAAAATCTTTAACAATCTTCTTCTCTGAAACCGCTAGGCCCAGGTCTTTGATATTTGGTATGAAGCTTCATCAAGTGGACCCCTACCAAGATTTATCAAATTATAGTGCTGGGGTCAAAAATGCCCCCGCACCAGGGCCCTTTTGTTTTACATAGGCTTATATAGGGAAAATCTTTAAAAATCTTCTTCTCTGAAACTGCAAGGCCCAGATCTTTGATATTTGGTATGAAGCTTCATCTAGTGGACCCCTACCAAGATTGTTCAAATTATAGTGCTGGAGCTAAAAATGCCCCCACACAGGGGCCCTTTGGTTTTACATGGGCTTATATAGGGAAAATGTTGAAAAATCTTCTTCTCTGAAACCGCAAGGCCCAGGTCTTTGATATTTGGTATGAAGCTTCATCTAGTGGACCCCTACCAAGATTGTTCAAATTATAGTGCTGGGGCCAAAAATGCCCCCGCACCAGGGCCCTTTTGTTTTGCATAGGCTTATATAGGGAAAATCTTTAAAAATCTTCTCTGAAACTGCAAGGCCCAGGTCTTTGATATTTGGTATGAAGCTTCATCTAGTGGACCCCTACCAAGATTGTTCAAATTAAAGTGCTGGAGCTAAAAATACCCCCTGCACGGGGGCCCTTTGGTTTTACATGGGCTTATATAGGGAAAATCTTGAAAAATCTTCTTCTCTGAAACCTCAAGGCCCAGGTCTTTGATATTTGGTATGAAGCTTCATCTAGTAGACCCCTACCAAGATTGTTCAAATTATAGTGCTGGGGCCAAAAATGCCCCCGCACCAGGGCCCTTTTGTTTTACATAGGCTTATATAGGGAAAATCTTGAAAAATCTTCTTCTCTGAAACTGCAAGGCCCAGGTCTTTGATATTTGGTATGAAGCTTCATCTTGTGGACCTCTACCAAGATTGTTCAAATTATAGCCCTGGGGCCAAAAATGCCCCCGCTCCGGGGCCCTTTGGTTTGACATAGACTTATATTGGGAAAATCTTGAAAAATCTTCTTCTCTGAAACCACAAGGCTTAGGTCTTCGATATTTGTTATGACACTTCAGCTAGTGGACCTCTATAAAGATTGTTCAAATTATAGCCCTGAGACCAAAAATGCCCCCGCAATGTGGCCCTTTGGTTTTACATAGACTTATATAGGGAAAATCTTTAAAAATCATCTTCTCTGAAACACAAGGCATAGGTCTTTGATATTTGTTATGAAGCTTCAGCTAGTGGACCTCTACCAAGATTATTCAAATTATAGCACTGGGGCCAAAAATGCCCCCGCTCCGGGGCCCTTTGGTTTAACATTGACTTATATAGGGAAAATCTTGTTTTACGTAGACTTCTATATGCAGGGTAAACCTTTAAAATCTTTTTCTCTGAAACCAGAAAGCCCAGGTCTTTCATATTCGATATGAAGCTTCATCTTGTGGACCTCTACCAAGATTGTTCAAATTTTAGCCCTGGGGCCAAAATTGACCCTGCCCGGGGCCCACTTGTTATGCTTTGGATCAGGTGAGCGAACCAGGGCCCTCTGGGCCCTCTTGTTTGAATTTCCCAGACCCAATTGAAGGCTCGTTTTGATCAGACTATGCAGGCTGGTCAGAGTCTTCAGCCGTCTCACAGATCATACTGTCATCAAAACGTTTTCAAATCCATGTTTTGTTC
This sequence comes from Lucinisca nassula, assembly GCA_963580285.1. Taxonomy (NCBI): domain Eukaryota; kingdom Metazoa; phylum Mollusca; class Bivalvia; order Lucinida; family Lucinidae; genus Lucinisca; species Lucinisca nassula. The sequence goes on along the minus strand of OY757023.1, from coordinate 101,831,765 downwards.
TGCAGCGGCCTTAAGCGCTACGCGTTCAAAGGCATGGGGAAATCTCCACTCATTGTAGCAACTGCATGCGATAATGCGGATTGATAAAAGGCGAGAATTTCCCCGCTCAGCAAAAATACAATGAAACATTCGACCAGTGAAGACTCAGATTAGCAAGCGCATCTGTGAAAGCTAATCAGTCTGTCCCGGTTGCTGTGTTTGTTTTCTTTTATGATGCACTGCCAGTCATTCTGATTAATGTTCAAAGACGCCGGCGAGACATCTTAGGGTGTTAATTTAATCAGCTACTTGATAGATAGCGGTAAATAAGCATGCACTGCATGCTGACCTGACCACCTGTGATTCACAATTAGATATATATGAGTACCCAAGTATTACAGGTTAATCCTGCCATTGTGACTCAATAAATATAATTTTGGTCAAATGTATACGGAACACGGCGGACAAAGCCATCAGTCTATGCAGCGGTGGTTCTATCTCATACGTGCATTGACGACAATGTTGCGAGAAAAAATACGTCGGGATGATAAAAGTATGAAAACAACCACTATGGTGCAATAATCAAAGGCGCCGACATACACGTGTCGGAAAGCGACAATAAACAAGGTTTTTAAGCCTCCGGTTAAGAGTTTCCGCCAATGGCCAAAGGACGCGAAAAAAATGAGTCATGGACGCAAATTTTCTTGCATCTGCGGCCTGCAAACGCTAAGCAGAAAGAGCTAGCGCTAACGCTGCCTGGTCGGATATATATTCGCGGTTACATCCCAGCCCAGTTGTTGTTGCTTTTGTTTTGTTTTTCCACAAAATACAGAGTAATCCATTTCAATGCGAATTTCTGCGATTTGGGAGAAATAGCCATGCATTTGATTTTTTTCTTGCCTTTTTCCGGAGAAACTTTGTCAGTTCTCCACAAACTTAACTTTTTATCGTATGCGCGTCTGTTTTGATATTTAATTCCTAACTACATGACAATGTAAATCTGTAGATCTGTCGAACCCAAATTTTTTTTCTCGAAGATGACACTCCGTAGAAGTCAGTGTGGTTGCCTAACAATATTCAGGATTGTATTTTTATGCACGCTTGTCATAAAATTACTGTTCATGCTTCAGGCATTGTTAATAAAGTTAATAATGCGGGCGGCTTTCCCTTAGATAATAGATACCGTTATGTAATCACGCATCAATAATCGGTTTCCTAATCATGTTGATAGTTGTCATAACTTGAAGCTGATTAAATATAAGCTCAATATATGATCTTCAAAAGGTAAGGTTGAAATGTTTCAGCGTAATTAAAACAAATGCCATCATTCATGAATGGATGAATTTCGAATCGTTCTTGAAGATTGGAACAGTGTTTGTTGAAGACTATGATGCGGTGAAAATTACCGCAATTTCGATTGCTTTTTGTCATGCGTCACATTTTTTTTTTCATTGCCGATCGACTGCAATGGAACGATCTTGGCGTATCGCCAATTTGACGGTCGTATTTGGTACGACTTTTTCTTCATTTCTAGGTGTTTTTGCTTGATTTTAGAGTCGTATTAACGACGATACGACCCTTATCAATTACTCTGATAACTTGCTCAAAGGTGTGAATTATTATAATACCCGCTTTTTCGAAGAAAAATTGGGTATATTTTTCGTACCAGAGTTGAGTGGGCTTCAGTCCGTCTGTCACGTTTCTTGTAAATGGATCTCCTCTGCAACCACGGAAGTTACACTTTTGAAACTGTGCATGTGGATAGTCCATGGTATGTAGATGGCAGTGAGCTACTTTTTGTGACCTTGACCCCAACATGGCCCCAAGGTCAAATGTCAAAAAGTATGATTTTGCCATATCTCCTAAACTATTAGAGTTACACTTCTGAAACTTTGCTTATTGGATGGCCCTTGGAATATAGAATAAATTGGGCTACTTTTGGGATGACCTTGACCTCAACATGACCCCAAGGTCAGAAAGTATGATTTTGCCATATCTTCTAAATTATTGGAGTTACACTTCTGAAACTTTGTTTATTGAATGGCCCTTGGAGTATAGAATAAAATTAGCTACTTTTGCCGTAGCTCATAATTTTTTTACCTGTTGTGCTACAAAGTTAAAATTTGGTATGACATTTACTCAGACCAAGGCCTATCAGTTCATGTTCAAGTTGACCCAGGGTCGTGCCCCGGGGTTGGGGCATATAGCGTTTTGCCATGATGTTACATGCATATGTCGCATTCGTAACCACCTCAGGCTGAAATGTCGATCTCAAACCTCGGGCTCGCATTGGAGCTCATAATTTTTTTACCTGTTGTGCTACAAAGTTGAAATTTGGTATGGCATTTACTCAGACCAAGACCTATCAGTTCATGTTCAAGTTGACCCAGGGATCCGATTGCGTAACAGGTCAAAATTGTCATATAGGAATTTGTATGCAAAACTGTCAAAATGTCTAATTATCTTGAAAATTAATCAGATTCGAACATCTAAACCATATATATATTATTGTTCCTTATGATATGACACATTCCATGACACAGACTTTGGGTCCCTACGGTCACCCCTGGGCCATGCCCCACCCCCTTTGCTTCATTAAAGTCTTTATATCTCAGAAACTATCCATATCCCCACCCCTTAACCATATAAGTTATTGTTCCTTATGATAAGATGCATTGACTGATACAGTCGTTTCAAAATGTCTATCTTGAAAATTAATCAGATTCGATCACCTAAACCGTATATATTATTGTTACTTATGATATGACTTTCCAAGACACAGACTTTGGGTACCTCTCGTCAGCCCCGGACCATGCCCCGCCCCCTTCAATTCAGAAAAGGCCTTATATCTCAGAAACAATTCATATCCCCACCACTTAACCATATATATTATTGTTCCTTATGATAAGATGCATTCACTGACACAGACCTTGGGTCCCTGTGGACAGCTCCGGACACCCCCGGGCCATTCTAGAGGATTGGTACAAGCCATATCGACAAAGATATATGGCGGGGGCATCTGTGTACTTTGGATACTTGCCTAGTTTTTAACTTACATGTAGTTTTGGCTAGCTAATACATAGTCATTAGTGTTATTCATAGAAAAAGCAGGTATTTGCAATGGTTTACCATTGACTGCGCAATCTAGTTCATATTAATCCTGTCTGCCTACTTTGTTGTGAATACCCTTGTAAACCCCACATTATAAATACAAAAAATGGAATTTATGGGTTATTCATTACAAATTTACATTCCTTATTTTTTGCTCAAAAAATATTGGGGGTACCTGTCAGAAGCATCTAACTTAGGGGGCCCTATTAAGCACCCACAGTCTTTATTTTGGATAAAAGTGAAAAAAAAAAGTTTTCATTCGAAAAATGCTACTTTTAGCGAAGTCGCCGTTTAATCACATAGGCGTGTCATCATAATGTGAAGACTCGCAATGATCTTAAAACGAACTTTGGGATCTGTCCTGGTTAGTCATCGTCAATACTTTAGTATCAAACTAACCAATCAATGTCTCTCATAACAGCCATAATTTCCTCTTTTCTAAGGCTCAAAAACATAGATAGCGGGAAAGAGTTAGAACCACCTCATTGAAGGTGACATTACAATGACCAATAGTTAAGGCTGGCATGATTAATCGTATAATCGATTAATCGATCAATACATTCAACAAAATTGGTTATCATTTCTGATTTGCGTTTAATCGATTACTTAATAGGTACAATTTACTACCTAAAGTTATGCCTAAAATAGCTGAATGAGTGGCAAACAGTGCAGACCCTGATGAGACACCGCATTCTGCGGCGTCTCATTTGGGTCTACACTGTTTGCTCAGGCCTGTGTTTTCAAATATACATATGGTAAAGTGCAACATATGGTAAGAGTCATGCTCAGAAGAAAGCCAGACAGGTAAAATTATGACAAAAATGTTAGCGATTACTAATCGATTATCGATTGCAATGACAGGACTGATAATCGATTATCTTTTCAGCTCCAATTAGCCAGCCCTACCAATAGTCTATATTAAGGCTAAAATAAGAAAAAATATCGAAAGGTTCCTTCTGGCTTATAAATTTTTGCTCTTGAGACTGGAAAGGTGCCATTTTAGCACACAGAAATGTTACCGTAATGTGAAGTCTCTAAGGGATCAACAAAGCTTGAAAACTCCATTGTCATTGTCAACACTTTTGAATCATACTTTTCAATCAGTTACTCACACAACACTAATGAAAACATGATTAAAACCAATAATTATTCTATGACTTTTTTTCCGTGACTTTTTTTCCTACAACTGTTTGGATCTTCATTTCCTAGTCAACCGTTCAGGAGCTTGTCAGCTGTGAAAAGGCAAACAGTAGAAGTGAAAAGTTTTTGGTATATATATATATATACCAAGAAAAGGGGACAAGAACTATACATTCAGTTTGCTATTCAAATGTGACTGGTGCTAATGATTTACATTTATTAGATTTTTAAATTTCTTTCTGCTCAAAACACAGATGAGGTGATCATAATCAACACCTACAATCAATGATGGTAGAATAATTATACCCCCGGCATACGAAGTATGCAATGGGGGTATATAGTTTTGGAACTGGCTGCTGACAACCGGTTGTCACCAGCTTGTGAGGCTGCTGACAACCAGTTGTCACCAGTCTGTGAGGCTGCTGACAACCAGCTGATATAAAACTTGTTTACAATGATAATGTTTTATTTGATATGATTTGAAAATAGACATTTAAGTTATATTTGCTATCCTATCACAAACTGGGGCTGATACTACATGTAGCTGATTTAGAACAGGTTCAAACCCTGAGATGTGGAAAAAATACTTCATGTTCTGAAGGATATGGTCTTCAGTTTGCAACAGTTTACTGTGGTTTTTGTTTGTCTGGCAATTATTTCTGAATGGTCTCTTGTCTCAAACAAAGTTTTGGATGGAAAAGTACATACATATTTGCAAGTAACCATAAAAACCAACAGTTAATCAAACTATACCAGTATGTGTAGCTATCAGTTTGTTTCGAAGTTCGAGTCTGCAAAATATCTAACAAATGAAAGCACTGGTGGCCAGTGGTGGATTGTTTATATCTGAGTGTAGGCTGAAAAAATGGTTCTGAACTTTGACTTAAGACTGTTTCATTATATTATCTGCAATACTGATTAATGGGCTCAGTCAAATATTTGACCACCCTGTTACTCGAAAAGAAATCTCAGGACCCAGGGGAATGTCCCCTTAGAAACCATTCAGACCCCCATTACAAACCATATATGATATTGTTTCTTTAATATGCTCTGTAATCAATAGGTCTCTCATCGCTGTGGTTCGAGCCTGGGTACAGGTCATATGTCAGATGCCAAGCTCTGCAACAGAAGGTCAGGTGGTTTTTCTCCAGGTACACCTGTTTTCGCCCACCTCTGATTAACAATCAGCTCTATATGAGTGAAATTATCTTGAAAGGGCCACAAAATCAAAATCAAAAGAAAAAATCAATTCTGTCTTATGATAAGACACAGTCACTGACACCTAAAGGGCTTCCTCAGGTGGTATGCCCCACCCACTCCAGTTTCAAAGGCATGGAAAAACTAGCCGAAAATTTTGTCAAAAAGGGTCCACAGTAACTATTAGATGACTTAATTTGATATTTGGGGATATGATAAAATATGGATATAAGATTTTGCAAGAGGGCTTCAAAGGGTCCCCTTGCCTTGGTCCCCAGGGACATGCACCCCATTCCACATCCTCTTCCTTGAAAGGCTTAATGCATGTATCTCAGAAACCGTTCAGATCCCTGCCCCTAAACCATGTATATTCTTAAGATAAGACACATTCAGTAATACTGACTGTGGGTCACCAGGGGTATGCCCCACATCTCCAGTTCAAATAAGGCCACCAGAGTGAAACTGTAGATTTTCTTTTGCTCCAGCATTTCACTTATTTCATGCTAGTGAGTCCTAATCATTGATCTATTTCTGTAACAGTTTTGTTTATTTAAATAAAGGTTTTTAAGTCCTCATCAACACTATTTAGGTCATTAAATTGGAGAAGTTTGTTCATTTTTTTTTGTAAGACTTTTACCCCACATTGAGATGAAATGACATCTCAAGCCAAGCCGCCCAGTGAAACCAATGTAGGATTGATATGAAATATGTTCTATAAAAGGGTTATCCTTTGGAAGCAAGGAATACACAACAGAACTGGAACTGAAGGCTATAATGCATGGTCGGTCTGACATATATCACTTTGCCTGGTGACAGTTTTGTTTGATTTGAGGTTTAACATCCCCGTCAACACTGTAAAGGTCATTTTGGAGACGTTGCTTCCAATTTTGTGGGACTTTTACCCGACATTGAGAAGAAATGACATCTCAAGCCCTGTCGCCCAATGAAACCAATAGGGTTTATTAGCATGGACGGTCCGCCTCACACCGCGATTCCTGGACAAGCTTAGATCCTCTAAGCGGTTTACCAGTACTAGTGTGCGGGCCGGATTCAGCTCTGCGTGGAAGCATCATGCAGCCCATATACTTCTTCAAGCCCCTATAGGCGGGGGCCGTGCCTGGTGACGGGCTTAGACCTTTTAAGCAGTTTTCCAGTACTGTCGGTTTCAACTCTTTGTGGCAGCCCAGCCCCGATGTGCAGGGGCCAGATTATTTCTGTACTATTTTGATTTTTATGTTCTCAGATGTTGCACTTATGAGTGTGGGCTTACACCTCCTAAACTGTTCAGATCCCCACCCAAATACTTAAGATACCCATCACAACAGTTGTCATCTGTTTAACATCTGCTGGTAGCTTTAAAAGTCATTTATGTTAACATCTTTGTGAACCCAGATCTGTATGTGCAGCCTGGTCAGAGTTCACACTCTTTGCCTGTTTACAAAGATATTTTCTAAAATGTTTGCAAGAAGATGCAGCAGACAATATGAACAGATGAAATCTTGGATGCATGTTTTTGTGGTATCTAAAGGGCTAAATCATTTATGTTCATTGATGCTGTTCCTTATGATGAGACACATGACAATGGCATCACCCTGGTATCCCATTTGGTCACCTAGGGGTATGCCCCTCCCTCTTCAGCACAAATAAGGCTTACTAGCTTTGAAACCCTTCAGATCCCCAGTCCTAAACCATCTCTGTTATTGTTTCTTATAATGATAAAATGCATTTACTTATTATGTTGACTGGAAGTGCCTCTTTATAGAAATGGAGTCCACATTGGAACTCATTTGAGCACTGGGGGTTGTCTGGGAGACTATTATTGGTAGATCAGTTTTACACATACATGTATTTATACATGTTCCTTGTTAACACCAAATCTGAGATTTTAACGTCACTACAGCTGGTGTCTGGGAATTTGTGGCGGCCGTAAAAAGTCTCCCTGCCCTACATCATAGTGTAGTTTATATTTTTTTGTCCTTTGGGAGCATTGATTCTGTTGTGGAATTTTGAAACTATATGAGGGTCACTGATGAGGCCTAATTGGCCGAAACTAGCTAGTCTGGCCAAGAAAACATGTGCACTTCATATTTTCCAGTTCTGTGGTGTATTCCTTGCTTCCAAAGGATATTATAGAACATATTATTTGGTTCGAAGATATATAAGAGCATACAGTGCAAAATTTGAGTCTGTGTACTGATGTGACCTTATAAACTAGCAGCAGGTCAAGGTCAGCACAATCTATTCAAGTATTTTGGTACATTGTAGTGATAGATTATACCAAGTATGACCATACATGTAATTCATACATTCATTCTGGAGGCAAAGTGTTTCTAATAAAAAAGACGGTTTTGGGCAGCCTGTGACCTTGAAAATAAAGTCAAGGTCAAAATACCTAAGTAACTGTTTTTCCAGGTCTTAATCATTAAGTTAATGATGCACAGACTGATGCAAGTGGATCACATACTGGTTGATGCAAATGTGGTAAGAATCCACTAAATTGGTTCTAGAGATACACTGCATCAATTACCCAAAGCCAGCAAAAACACACCAAAAACATCATGCCCTTCCCTATATTGGGGCACATACCTCCTGGTCTCGTTCAATAAAGTTTTCCATATGTTGTATTTCTTTTCAACCCTTACACAGAGCAGAGCAACTTTCTGCACCGGAAACAATGCCCCCCCCCCCTACCATTTCCCTATTAATGGGCCTCCGTGGATTAATACATGTTCATGTAGGTAAGAGCGCTGACTCTTAATCATTAGGCCTCTCTTTGCTGTATTTCGGGGCCACAAGTTCTGCCACAGGAAGTCAGGTCAGAGGTGTTTTTCTCTGGGTACTCCGGTTTTCACGCACCTGATTAACGATTGGCTTGAAATAAGTGAAATAATCTTGAAAGGGCCATAAAACTAAAAAAAATAGGAAAAAGAAAAAAACACTATTATTAATGATTCATTTGGCAAGGTATCGGTACATGTATCCCTTTAATGCATGATACATTGAATTTAGTTTTTTGACTCTCATACAATAGAAGTTTCAGCTAAACCAAGGGTGGGCAGTAAATAGATAAAAACTTGTGACTTAGGAATTTTGTATAGCATTTTCTGCATTCAAGGGCACATATCTCATAGTCTCATATAACAGCTTTGACAGAAGATCTTCCGATATTTAGCAGTCTCCAATCACCGACAAACCCGTCAGCCAAAAGGGGGACATTTTACAATTCTGTTCTTGACAGCTTGTTTTCACACAGATAGATTGTGCAAATATTTAACAAAATTTACAAATTGCAAATTAAGTGATATATTCTAGCATCATTTGGCAGCATGCAAACGATCCTAATATCTTATCAATATGTTTCTGCAGCTTAACAATTTTATGACTCAACCTTAAATTAATATTAAATGGTCATAAATCCCCAGTTAGATTCTTCCAGGTTGTGGCTGATATAGAATTACCCCACCCACCCAGACCTTTTTAACTAAATTAAAAATATCTAATGATCATTTCTGGACTTCCCTTTTTATTCACATCTATGTGGTTAAATTATGATCACATAAAGCAGATACTGCTGCTGAGTTATATTTGTTCTAACAACATCAGTATGCAACATACAAAATCAATGTCAATATATAGCAATACTAAATAATAAACCACAAAGACTCCAAGAAACACACCCAAAAAGGTTTATAGGAAAGATAAAGTCATTCAGGATATCATATCAATTAAGAACAAAAGAAAATCAAAGTACTGAAAGTACTGAGGAAAGTTGATTTATGAGGAATAATTATTATATAACAATGTTAGTCATAGATAAAGCAGTTATCTAGATATTTTGTTGAAAAAAAATATAGAGACTTCCCATATCACGTCCTGGTGTATGAATTACATTTGACGTGTCACCAGTAACAATTCTGATTCTGGTTCTGATTTGACAAGGTCCAAGTGGGTTAAAAAATTCGACAAAGAAAAAATGATTCATCGATTGTTTTGAGTTTAACGACAGGTCAACCCTAGTGGATCATTTTGGGGAAAAGAGATAGAAGAGACAGTAGAGGAGATGATATGTTTGTTTGATTTGAGATTTTACGTCCCCATCCACACTGTAAAGGTCATTTTGGAGACGTTGCTTCCAATTTGTGGGACTTTTACCTGACATTGAGATGAAATGACATCTCAAGCCCTGCCGCCCAATGAAACCAATAGGGTTCATAAGCATGGACGGGCCGACTCGCACCGCTTTGCCTGGGCAGGCTTAGATCCTCTAAGCAGTTTACCAGTTCTCGTGTGCGGGTCGTTTTCAGCTCTGCGTGGAAGCATCATGCAGCCCATATATTTCTTCAAGCCCCGATGGGCAGGGCCATTGTAGAGAAGACGAAAGTGAGGGACAGAGGAGAAAGAGGAAAATGAATGGAAGTGTAGAAACAGAAGAAATATCAACACTCCCTCACTCTACTGTTACCTGCTGCAAGGACAGCAGGTGTTGTTCAACTGGAAGTCAATATAAGACGGACTCCCCAGTGACACAAGATACACATCGCCATTGCCTCACTCAACTACCCCCACGAAGAAAATGCAGAAGAAAGAAAAACGTGCCTGCCAATTTTTTCATGGTCCAACCATAAATTTCTAAATTAGCTCAGTACATGTCTGCTAATGATCTTACAGAGAAGTTCTCCTAGCGGGCACATGATGTCTTAGCAACGTCGCATCAACGCCGCATTGATACGACAATGCACATACGTTGTGCAGACGCTTGGAGCTATGTTCCTTCGGGCGTCGGAACATAAAAAGGAGAATAGCTTGACAAAAAAGATCATTTTTAATCCATTTGATTTAACATTATAACTGGTCAGACGCCGCGTTTACCCAAGGTGAATTAAAATACGTTTATTCCCACCTGTACGGGGTCCTAAAAAAACATTGACTCATAAATGTCAATTGTTTTAATACTGTGACATTTGGAAACAGTTAAGATAGATTAGATGCCACAGAATGTTGCTTCTGAACGGTGTCTTCATATTTGCTAAAGTAAGGAACACGTGTTTTGTAATATTAGAGCTCTCGAAAGCAGGCGAATTGTAGGTCAGTAAAGGGTTGTGATAAGCTATCTCTTTTAACCCTGTAGACCGGTGCAGACGCCGAGGTAGAAATACACTGTATCTATGCAAACCTTGAAGATTCTGATAAGACGGCACGTAGCTAGAACATCTCGCCAGAATCTACATGTAAACTGTTTGCCATCCTGTCAGTGAACTATAATCAGAAATCCTTTTCTATAAGAATATATTTAAAGCGAGAAGAGTCCTGTTTAGAAACTCAGGGATGAAAGAGTAAAACATAGAGGTAGTTCGATCACGAACAGTGGTTAACCATGGTTAACCAAAGTGTGAGCGAACTCAGTCTGGTAGCGGTCTGCTAGCATGGCGGAAGTGTTGTGACGTCACTCTGGTCGAACCAGACTAAAGCGTGGGTTACTCTGGTAGATACGTCACACCATACGTAACAAAGATGTCGGCGAAAGGTGCGAACACTAATGTCCGGGAATTGACTGCTTCTATTCTAGTCTGTGTATCAGTCAACAAAACATCTACCAGACGTCGTTCGATCACACCGGTGAAATAACATGGAAATCATGAGAAGAACGTGCACAATTTGACTTCCGCTACCATGGTCTGGTAGATGGTCGAACTCCCTCATAAATATCACCGAAAAGCGCGTAGGAAAATAGTTCCAGAGTACTGTTTTCTTTTCAGAATTCGTCTTTCTGTGCCAATTTATATTCAATCCGTATAAAGTCTCGAAAACTGAAATATTTTGAAAGACGTTCCATGCGGAGTCGGCCTGCAAAATTAACTTTCAAGAGTTCATTTGGACTATTTTATGCAGCGAACGAACAGCGGAAGTGGGGCAATGTGGTCCAGTACCGGAAGTAGAAATGTAATGACAAAGAAACTTGATTTAAAAAATCAACTTTCAAAAACTATTAAATTCAGGTTTATACAGCTGGTTGTCAGCAGCCTCACAGGCTAGTGACAGCCGGTTGTCAGCAGCCTATACAGGCTGGTGACAACCGGTTGTCTGTAACCTCACAGGCTGGTGACAACCGGTTGTCAGTAGCCATCGCCTATAGTTTTTGTCTTTTCCGTCTGTCTGTCTGTCTGTCCGTAAACAATTATTTTGTGTCAAAGATATCTCAGGAACTGCTTCACATAGAAACTTGAAATTTTGCACACATGATCAGTATGACTACTTGTATTGTGGGAAAGAAAATAAGGGCCAAGGGGTCAGGCCTTATAGAGTTATTTCCCTTTGTAGTTCTTGCTGTTTAATAGTGTATATTTTTATTTTGTGTCAAAGATTTCTCAATAACTACTGTACATAGAAACTTGAAATTTTGCAAACATGATCAGTATGACTAGTTGTATTGTGGGAAAGAAAATAAGGGCCAAGGGGTCAGGCCTTTTAGAGTTATTTCCCTTTGTAGTTCTTGTTTCAGCTGAGGTGATGGCACTGGCCGGGGGTATACATGCCCCACTGGGCACTTTTGTCTAGTTAAGAAAAAAGGACTAAGTATTACAAACGTGAAGATGTCTTCAAGCTTGTGTGTACAGCAAACACTATGGTCGGCCTGCACATATGCATTCTGAACAGTCTTTGTTTTTCATGATTGTGCCATGTGTCCGAAAGCTTAACCCTTAAGACACCGAGGAAAACTACATCTGAAAATCTTGTCTGCTTATGTTGTCTGCTTGTGTCCTCTGCTGAATTTTTTGCAAACTTTTTTTAAAAAAAAATTCATTCTGGCAAACAGTGGGGGCCCAGATCAGACTGTTGGAAGAGGAGCAGTCTGATATGGGCCCACTCTGTTTGCAAAAAAAAAGACTTTTAAGGTAGCCGACAGATGGCAAAGCAGACAAGACAACAATTGTCATGATCAGTATTGTATGGGTTAACTTTTCAGTTGCATTCTTACTTGCTTGAAGACACTCCAATTACACCACAACAAGTTTATAACATGTGTAAGGCTGACACGATTAATCGTATAATCGATTATTCAATCGATAAATTCCACAAAATGATTATCATTTCTGATTTGCTTTTAATCGATTACTTCATAGGTACAATTTACTACCCAAAGTTATGCCTAAAATAGAGGGATGAGTGGCAAACAGTGCAGACCCTGATGAGATGCCGCATTCTGCGGTGTCTCATCTGGGTCTACACTGTTTGCTCAGGCCTGTCTGTTCAAATATACATATGGTAATGGGCAACATATGGTAAGAGTCATGCTCAGATAGAAAGCCAGACAGGTAAAATTATGACAAAAACCTCAGCGATTACTAATCAATTATCGATCGCAATGTCATGACTGATAATCGATTATCTTTTCAGCTCCGATTAGCCAGCCCTAAACATGTGTCAGGTCCAAAGCAGAGACCATGTCTGTTTAACCACCGTGTTATATCCAAACAATAATGTATAGATTAAAGTCATTAATACAATGTTTATAAAAATGACCATGGATGGCCATTTTTTATATGCCCGTTTTGAAAAAAACAGATGTTTTGTTATGGCCTGGTGCTCTCCATCCGTCCATCTCTAAACATTCTTGTATGCTCCATAACTCAGTAACCATCACTCAGAGATTTCTTCATGCCACTATATAGGAATATGTGTTAGGGCAAGGCGATGTGTCTCACACAAGAATGGTTGCTCCCCCTTTTTTAGTTTCCAAGTTATGTTCCTTTAATTATTTTTTTTTTCCAAACTGTCCATCAGTTAACATTCTTGTAGACTCCATTGCTCAGTAACCGTTAGAGATTTCTTCATGCAACTTTATAGGAATATGTATTAGATCAAGACGATGGCTGAGCACAAGGATGATTGTTTCCCCCTTGCATGTAGCTTCCAAGTTATGCCCCTTTGTTTTCCAAACATAATTGTAAGCTTCATAACTCAGTAACTGTTAAAGATATCTTCAGGCAACTTTATAAGAATTTTATATGATCAAGATGATGTGTCACACACAAGAGTGATTGCTGCCCCTTTCTAAAGGGTTATGCCACTTTGATTATTTTTTCTAAACATTATTGTATGCTCCATAACTCAGTAACTCTTAGGGATATCTTCATGGTATTTATAGGAATACATGTATGTATAAGGGCAAGATGATGTGTCACACACAAGGTTGATTGTTCCCCCTTTGTAGTTTCCAAGTTGTGCCCCTTTGATCATTTTTTTCCAGACAGTCTTGTATGTGCCATAACTCAGAAACTTGTTAGGAATATCTTCTTGCAACCTTACAGGAATATGTATTAGGTCACCACGGTGTGTCACGCACGAGAACGGTTGTTCACCCTTTCTTAGTTTTCAAGTTATGACCCCTTGATTAATTTTTCCAAACATTCTGGTATGCTCCATAATTCAGTACCTTCATGTAAATTGTAGGAATATGTATTAGTCAGGATGAGGTGTCACACATAAGGATGATTGTGTGTCCTTTCTTAGTTTCGAAGATATGTACCTTTGATTAATTTTTCAAAACATGTGTATATTGTGCCACTTACGAAGCTCTTGCTCTATATAATCCACATTTTGGAGATCAATCTGCAAACTGTATGGTCTATCCCCAACCGTATTTCAGTTAACAGGGCTATGGTCAAGTCCATTTCGAATTTTGGGGATGTCTGGTTTTGTTTATTATAAGTTTACTAAAATTCCTGTATTTTTAGCAAGCATTGTATACTCTGATTTGATGCTGCATTCTACGGTGATCTTAAGGGGAATGGGAACACATAGCAGATTTTTCGGCCATTTTTCATAGGTAGACAACTTTCGGGATTTCCACTTCGCTTTTCTACAAGCCCTGTCCTACTGAAAAAGGGGTCTACCCTTAAAGGAAAGAATTTGCTCCTCAGGAGCAAATTCTTTCCTTTTAGAGTTGACCCTCTTGACATAGGAGACAAAAATACTTTTGCAGGAGTTTCATCCCCTGAAGGTGTTCCCATTACTCTTAAATTAAACTTTTGCCAATGTTTTTCCTATGGCAAGCTAGGCATATATTGGTTAATAACCACTTTAGTACATGTAGATTTGTGCTTGAATTTTCAGATTCGAAGGCGTAGACTGGCAAGACTCCAGGGAGGGTCAGGTAGTCCAGCCAGCTCTCCAGACAAATCAGAAACAAGAAACAGAGTCGTAGGTCAAACTGCAGAACAGCCACAGCATATGGAAGGGGCCACATCGGCCCCAGACCAGCCACAACCACATCTGGCAGTCCCTGGACAGTCAGCACAGGAGGCCACTCCAGTGAGACCCACAGTTGACAGAACAAAGACACCACCAGGTATGGCTGACACAATAACAGCACAACCTCTTTATTACACTACTGATGGGGTCCAAAGCAGAAACTATGTTATATGTAAACAAAAATGTGAAGGTTATTTAGAAAAATTATTGTCGAAAGAATGTGCACTGTACTGGTTAACCGCTTACATATAAGCCTGCCCAGGAAAAGTGTGGATAGGTAAGCCGACCAGCTCAAAAATAACCTAAATAGTATTGACTGGGCCTTTAAACTCCAATACAGTACAAACAAACAATTTTCCTCTGTCCCTAACTTTTGTCACCTCTGCTATCTCTCCTATCAATTTTCTCCCTTTCTCTGCGAGACGACACAAAATAACCCACAAGGGTTGACGTGTCGTTTAACCCAGAAAACTCTTATCAGTCAATCATGCATGCAGCTCCAGATGGAGACTTCAAGAGGAATAGCATGGGTAATTTTAGGGCAATTACCGTAATGATCTTAAGTACTGGGACAGATAGGCCAGAGCAAACAGTGCAAACCCAGATCAGACTGCTCCTGCAGGAGCAGTCTGATCAGGGTTTACACTGTTTGGAATACTGTCTGAACCTTCTGTACTTTTTGCTGGATCATGAAACAAATTTGTTAAAATTTTAGGAGAATTACAGCAAGACCTCAAGGTGTCTGAATTTTGAGGATTTTTGCAGTAGTTGTATTTTTTCCATAAAAATATCTACATCACTTAACCCTTATCTTGCTGAATATTCATTTAAGCCACACCCATTTCTGTCTATCAACCAATCAAATTACTTGATGTAATTTATTGCTACAAATTCATAAACTAAATGCCAAACAGTGTAGATCCTGATCAGATGGCTTCTTCAGAAGCCATCTGAAGAAGCCATCTGATCTGGATCTACACTGTTTGCAAAGACAGGGGTTGTTGTAAACAGCAGGATAAGGGTTAACGTACTGTACACAGGTATTGCTATCTAGAACAGTTAGCATTTTGACCACTGACAATCGTGTTGAGCAAACACTGATTTGAACAACTGGGCAAAGGCATTTTTTCTTTTGGCGATCTCTGGTAATTGTTTGAGTTGAGGTTTAACATCCCCCTCAACACTATAAAGGTCATTTTGGAGATGTTGCTTTCAATTTTGTGGGACTTTTACCCGACATTGAGATGAAATGACATCTCAAGTGCTGCCGCCAAATGAAACCAATAGGGTTTATAAGCATGGACAGATCGGTTTCAGCTCTGCGTGGAAGCATCATGCAGCCCATCTATTTCTTCATGCCCCTTTGGGCAGGGGCTTACGACCTCTGGTAAGCAATTGGCTCAAGGTAAGTGAAATGATCTTGAAAGAGCTGTATAACCAGAAATTGCAATTACAATATACCTGAAGCCGGCCTCGGTAGCTCAGTCGGATGCTCGTCTGACTGGTGATCAGGAGGACGTGGGTTCGATACCTGTTGGGGTGGGCAACATTCTTTCGCGGAGATTGATCATGAAATCTTTTTTTTTCGGTCATTCTCTCCCTTCCACTGATTCAAAAGAAGGGCAGTTGTCAGTTTCTGGCAAAAGAATGTCCACTGTACTGGTTAACCACTTACATATAGGCCTGCCCAGGAAATGTGTGGATAGGTAAACTAGCCGGCTCAAAAATGACCTAAAATAGTGTTGACTGGGCCGTTAAGCTCCAAAACAAACAAACAATATAATATATCTGACATAACACCAACCGTTGATATTTATGTAATGTGCCATAATATTTTTTATCCCCCAACCAAATAGGTTCTTGGCATTTAGAGATCAGCCTGACATCTGTCTATCCGTCAGTATACAAAACCTTTTGATGGCCATAACTCCAATACTCTTTGACATATATTAATGGTACTTAGTACAGTATACAGGAGGCAGATTGGGGGAGGGTGACACCATATATGAGTTATGTCCCTTGATAATATAACCTCATGATGGCTGTAACTCAAACATTCTTTGAGATATTGAACGAACGTGGTACAGGTTAAGGAGGTGTGTCATGGACAGAAAGCACATACTGATACTTTGCAACAATGCGCTTGAAGATAAGCTGGTGTGTCCTAATTCTGCATTTGTACATTCTTCTGAACTCCATATTGGATTTGCCAGTTCTTCTGATGAGTTTTTAAGTTGTATTAGTTAACCATCACCATGATGAACCAGTATATATACTGTACTATGTTTTGTGAAAGTCAGCTGATTAGTAGGATATCTACTGTTTTGCATTCTGCTTCTGAATCCATGGTAAAAATTGAAAACCTGCAATTGGCAGAAAATGGACTTAATGGAAATATCCAGCATTGTGAAGTTTAACTCATAAATGCCTAGCGGCCCGTTTTTGGGATATTGGCAAATTTGAAACAGTGAAGACCCAGATCAGATGCTGCAGAATGCGGCATCTGATCTGAATCTACACTGTTTGTTTAAAGTTTGCACATTTTTGTAAACGTGTCCTGAAGCAAAACTAACTTGAAATAATAATTGGAAACTCATTAAGTGGAATATTCCATTGTCATATATGTTTGTTTGATATGAGGTTTAACTTCCCCGTCAACACTGTATATACTATTTTGGAGATGTTGCTTCCAATTTTGTACATTGAGATGAAATGACATCTCAAGCCCTGTCCCCCATTGAAACCAATAGGGTTTATAAGCATTGATGGTCTGACTCATACTGCTTTGCCTTGGCAGGCTAAGATCCTCTAAGGGGTTACCAGTATGTGTGTGCGGTCAGTTTCAGCTTTTCATGGAAACATCATGCAGCCGATCTATTTCTTCAAGCCCCATTGGGCAGGGGCCGATTGTCATATATGGGTTAAGATTATGTTTTAATATACTTTCAGGCAGTTTAGGTGTCGAATCAGCCAGTCAAGATTCTCAAGGTTCACAACAGTCCATGGAAATAGACTCCTCTGAATGTTCAGAGAAGCAGTAAGTATAGTAGAACTTCAATGGCTCAAACACCGATGGCTCATTAACCATGGCTGTGTCGAACCCGTTTTTGAGCCCCTAGGGAAATCCTCTACATAATAGTGGGGGATAATTCAGATGATTTTCGTTTTTTATCTTGCAAGTGTATGCTGTGTGTACTCATTAGAATCACCTCCTTGAGGCGATTCTAAGGAGTACACACAGCATACGTTTTGATTTTAATGAGTACAGACAGCATACATTTTTCGTTATAGAACACAGAAAAGATGTCCAAAAGTATCTCATTATGCCTCTTGGCAGTAACCCGCAGTGGCTCGAACTGCCACAGTCTCGAACAGATTTTCAAGGTCCCAAATGAAGTTCAACTGTGCACTTTGTCTCATGTTAAAAATTCTGAGAAATGGACACCTTATATTGAGACAACTGGGAATTACAGGGGTACATATGTTTTTGCTTATGCCTGCCTCAAGACATAGGTTGTGGGTACTCGTTACAACTGCCTCAATGAGCCAGTTCTTACCAGCACCCACAACTTATGTTCTGAGTATAAGTTAGAAAAATACCACAAACTTCATTGGAAAAGTAGTCACTTTGGAAAACTGTAACAATACACTATCTCAGAAGCATTTTTATGCAAAAGTGTTATTAATGATTACCTTTGGTCAGTTTCTCATTTTGATTAATTGACCGCTAAATCCAACCCTCATAATAAAATGTCCAGATGTGAGAAAACAACACCTGGGAATTAATCATACGAAAAATAAAAGAGAAGCATCCTTCCGTCTGTTATGCTTTTTAGCTCGGCTGTACGAAATTACAGAAGAACTATAGCTGTCACACTGGCGTTCGCATGGGCGTATCTGTATAAGTCACCCAGTTAAAGTTTTCTATTGCTCTATATCTCTGAAACCACTTGATGGATTTAGTTACTTCTGGGACTGATGTTACATACCGGTATTGGTCTAAAGTTTCCCACAGAACCAGCCCCAACCCTCTTAGTGATATTAAGGTCAAGGTTCAGAAATTTTATGTTGAAGTTTTTGGTTGAAGTTTTCTGTTGCACTATAGCCCTAAAACAACTCAATGGATTTAGTTACTTCTTGGACTGATGTGGTCAACAGTACCAGACCCACCCTCTTCAGTGACCTTGAGGTCAATGTCACAGACTAAAATTAAAGTTTTCTATTGCTCTATATCTCTAAAGCCACTTGATGGATTTAGATACTTTTTCAACTGATGTTAAATATTGGTCTAAAGTTTCAGACAGTACCAGCATAACCCCACTCAGTGATCTTGACCTCAAGGTCGCAGACTTGGAAATTTTATGTTGAAATTTTTGGTTAAAGTTTTCTGTTGCTCTATGCCTCTATATCTCTAAAACCACTTGATGGATTAAGTTACTTCTTGGACTGATGTTACATATTGATCTAAAGTTTGGCACAATACCAGCCTCAGCCCCCTCAGTGACCTTGAGGTCAAGCACCAGCCCCACCCCACCTTAGTGACCTTGAGGTCAAGTTCACAGACTTAGTCTAACTGTCGGAGTCTAACTGTTGGTTTTCTTTTGCTCCAGCATTTCAGTGGTTTCTTGCTGTCGAGTCCTCACTGTTGTCTCACCTCTGTGGTTCTTTGATTATTTGTGTTCACGGAGATGTTGCACTGATGAGTTAGGAGGCCTTCATGTGGACTGAACAAATTATTTGTCTCAATCGCGACGGAAGTAAGGGCGAGGATTGTGGCGACGTAAAATCAATTTAAGCCCCCCAGTGGAAATCTTTCCACTGACCGTTCCATGGCGGTTCTTCTGCGGCGATTTATTTATGTTGTTGTTTGTTGCTTGCTGTGTGTATCACTTATGTCTTTTTATTTTGGATGGCCATATGGCCATTTTGTGGGAAAGTAACTGCCCTTATGGCCTTACTTTGTTTAGGTTTCCAGTATGGTCTGGTCGCTTAATGTTTGTGTTTCTTTCCCTTTGGTGTCTTTGATGGGTGGAGTAAGTTAATTGTATCGATTCCTGATCTTTGTTTTACTTCTACTTAGAAATTTTATGTTTAAGTTTTTGGTTAAAATTTTCTATTGCTCTATATCACTAAAACCACTTGATGGATTCAGTTACTTCTTCGACTGATGTTACATATTGGTCTAAAGTTTCGCAATCTATCACATTTTTTTTCTCATCAGGATTATGTTAAGACCCAGTGAAAAAAAATTGGTTTAAATCGTGTCAACAAAATAGCTCAAAAGCTGTTAAAGCTGGAGCCTTGAAAGTTGATGAGTGGATTGATTGCTAGTGATTGGCAGATGACCTGATTAACTTTTGAAGAAATTTCGAAAAATATAAATTATGTTTTCAGGCCCCCAAGTGAAACCTATAAAACCTACAATAACACATTATTTTGTGTCAAACCTATAAAACCTTTATTTTGTTCATAAACCTTTAAAAAGCCTGTATTTTTAGCTCACCTGACCATCGTCCATGGATAAACTTCTCTTGTGAACACTCTTGAGGCCACACTTTTTGTCCAATCATCATCAAACTTGCTCAGAATGATCATCATGACAACATCTCAATCAAGTTTGAATATGGGTCATGTTGGTTCAGAAAGTGGTCAGTAGTTCATATCATAGAAAAACCTTGTGAACACTCTAGAGGCCGCAGTTTTAGTCCAATCATCACCAAACTTGCTCAGAATGATCATCATGACAATATCTCGGTCATGTTCAAATATGGGTCATGTTGGTCAGTAGTTCATTATATCATAGAAAAACCTTGTGAACACTCTAGAGGCCACAGTTGTGGTCCAATCATCTGGGTCAAGTTCAAATATGGGTCAAGTTTGAATATGGGTCATGCCGGGTCAAAAAGTAGGTCAGTAGGTCAAGTCATAGAAAAACCTTGTGAACACTCTAGAGGCCACAGTTTTGGTCCAATCATCATCAATCTTGCTCAGAATGATCATCATGACAATATCTCGGTCATGTTCAAATATGGGTCATGTTGGTCAGTAGTTCATTATATCATAGAAAAACCTTGTGAACACTCTAGAGGCCACAGTTGTGGTCCAATCATCATCAGACTTGCCTTAGAATGATCCATATAACAATAATATCTGGGTCAATTTCCAATATGGGTCATGTCGGATCAGAAAGTAGGTCAGTAGGTCAAATCATAGAAAACCTTTTGAACACTCTAGAGGCCACAGTCTTGGTTCAGTCATCATCAATCTTGCTGAGAATAATCATCTTGACAATGTCTCCATCAAGTTCGAATATTGGTCATGCTGGTTCAAAAAAGCCGTCAGAGGGACAAATCATAGAAAAACAATATCAACAGTCTAGAGGCCACAGATTTGGTCCGATCATCATCAAACTTGTTCAGAATGATTATCATGACAACATCTCGGATAAGTTTGAAAATGGGTCATGCCAGGTCAGAAAGTAGGTCAGTAGGTCAAATCATAGAAAAACCTTGTGAACACACTAGAAGCCACAGGTTTGGTCCAGTCATCATCAAACTTGCTCAGAATGATCATCTTGACCATATCTTGATTAAATTTGAATATGGGTCATGTCAGGTCAAAAAGTGGGTCTGTAGGTAAAATCATACAAAAACCTTGTGAACACTCTAGAGGCCACATTTTTGGTCAAATCATCATCGAACTTGCTCAGAATAATTATCTTGACAACATCTCGGTCAGGTTCCAATATGGGTCATATCGGGTCAAAAAGAAGGTCAGTAGGTTAAATCATAGAAAAATCTTGTGAACACTCTAGAGGCCACAGTTTGGTACAGTCATCAACAAACTTGCGCAGAATAATCATCTTAACAATATTTCAGTCAAGTTCGAATATAGGTCAAGTGGGGTCAAAAAATAGATCAGTAGGCCATTTTGTCATAACTTTTGAAACATTTGAGACAGAGTCTCATTGGCATGTAGGTTCCTTTTAACAAAGCCTTCCCACTCATTCAAAAAAATTGACCTGTGACCTACTTTATAATAATTTTTGAACCATTTGAGTTAGAGCCTTCACATGTCAGATTTCTTTAAAACTATTTTTCTCTCTCTAGAGGCTACAGTTTTGCATTAATCTTCATGACACTTTACCAAATGTCTGACTTGATGATATGTCATTCAAATTACTATGGTTAGTGTCATATAACTAGGAAAACCTCATTGTTCTCTTTCTCTGGAGGCCACAGTTTTGTTTTATTATAGCCCCGCTTTGAAAAAGTGGGGGCCATATTGGATTTGGCTTGTCCGGAATTCTGTCTGTCTGTCAGTCTGTCTGTCTGTCTGTCTGTCTGTCTGTCTGTCTGTCTGTCTCTGTAATATTTGATAGTGGGTACCTTGTTACCGCAACTTTTCTTACAGTTCTAGGTCAATCCTTTTGAAACTTTACAGGTGTTTTCATATAGGTCTGAAGATGTGCATATTCTTTTTTCATTATCTTTAAGTAATTTTTTTCACTTATTTCACCTTTTTTAACTTAGACAATTTTTGAGATCTACTAATGTTAAAATGTATAGGGAGTAGCTACCTTGTGATCGCAACTCCTCTTACAGTTCTAGGTCAATCCTTTTGAAACTTTACAGGTGTTTTTATATAGGTCTGAAGATGTGCATATTCTTTTTTCATTATCCTTAAATAATTTTTTTCACTTATTTCACCTTTTTTAACTTAGACAATTTTTGAGATCTACTAATGTTAAAATGTATAGGGAGTAGCTACCTTATTACCGCAACTCCTCTTATAGTTCTAGGTCAATCCTTTTGAAACTTTACAGGTGTTATCATATAGGTCTGAAAATGTGCATATTCTTTTTTCATTATCCTTAAATATTTTTTTTCACTTATTTCACCTTTTTTAACTTAGACAATTTTTGAGATCTACTAATGTTAAAATGTATAGGGAGTAGCTACCTTGTTACCGCAACTCCTCTTACAGTTCTAAGTCAATCCTTTTGAAACTTTACAGGTGTTTTCATATAGGTCTGAAGATGTGCATATTCTTTTTTCATTATCCTTAAATATTTTTTTTCACTTATTTCACCTTTTTAGCTCACCTGTCACGTAGTGACAGGGTGAGCTTTTGTGATCACATTTTGTCCGTCGTCAGTGCGTCCGTCCGTGCGTGCGTAAACAATTTCTTGTCTGCACGATAGCATCTTCATTTATGATTTGATTTTAACCTTGCACACAACTTGTACCACCATGAGATCTTGGTTCCTTTCTTGAACCAGCCATATCCCATCATGTGTTACGGAGTTACGGCCCCTGAAAGGGCAAAAATTGCCTATTTTGGTCTTGTCTGCACGATAGCATCTTCATTTATGATTTGATTTTAACCAGACTTGCACACAATTTGTACCACCATCAGATCTTGGTTCCTTTCTTGAACCAGCCATATCCCATCATGTGTTACGGAGTTACGGCCCCTGAAAGGGCAAAAATTGCCTATTTTGGTCTTGTCCGCACGATAGCATCTTCATTTATGATTTGATTTTAACCAGACTTGCACACAATTTGTACCACCATCAGATCTGGGTTCCTTTCTTGAACCAGCCATATCCCGTCATGTGTTACAGAGTTACGGCCCCTGAAAGGGCAAAAATTGCCTATTTTGGTCTTGTCTGCATGATAGATGTTTCATTTATGATTTGATTTTAACTAAACTTGCACACCATTTGTTCCATCACAAAATCTCGGTCAAGTTCGAATATGGGTCATGTCGGGTCAAAAAGTAGGTCAGTAGGTCAAATCAGAAAAAAAACCTTGTGAAGTCACGAGAGGCCACAGTTTTGGTCCGATCATCATCAAACTTGCACAGAATGATCATCTTGACAATATCTCAGTCAAGTTCGAATATGGGTGTTGTCGGGTCAAAAAGTAGGTCAGTAGGTCAAATCATAGAAAAACCTTGTGTATACACTTGAGGCCGCAGTATTGGTCCAATCATTATCAAACCTGTCCAGAATGATCATCTTGACAATATCTTGGTCATGTTTGAATACGGGTCAAGTCGGGTCAAAAAGTAGGTCAGTAGGTCAAATCAAAGAAAAACCTTGTGAACACACCAGAGGCCACAGTTTTGGTCCGATCGTCATCATACTTGCCCAGAATGATCATTTTGACAATATCTCGGTCGAGTTCGAATATGGGTTATGTCGGGTCACAAAGTAGGTCAGTAGGTCAAATCAAAGAAAAACCTTGTGAATACACTAGAGGCCACAGTTTTGGTCTGATCATCATGAAACTTGCGCAGAATGATTAGCTTGATGATTTCTCGGTCAAGTTCGAATATGGGTCATGTAGGGTCAAAAAGTAGGTCAGTAGGTCAAATCAGAGAAAAACCTTGTGAACACACTAGAGGCCACAGTTTTGGTCTGATCATCATCAAACTTGCTCAGAATGATAGTCTTGACAATATCTCAGTCAAGTTCGAATATGGGTCATGTCAGGTCAAAAAGTAGGTCAGTAGGTCAAATCATAGAAAAACCTTCTGAACACACTAGAGGCCACAGTTTAGGTCCGATCATCATCAAACTTGCCCAGAATGATCTTATTGACAGTATCCGGGTCAAGTTCGAATACAGGTCATGTCGGGTCCAAAAGTAGGTCAGTAGGTCAAATCATAGAAAAAGCTTGTGAACACACTAGAGGCCACAGTTTTGGTCCGATCATCATCAAACTTGCCCAGATTGATCATCTTGACAATATCTCAGTCAAGTTCAAATATGGGTCATGTTGGGTCAAAAAGTAGGTCAAATCATAGAAAAACCTTCTGAACACACTGGCGGCTACAGTTTTGGTCCGATCATCATCAAACTTGCTCAAAATGATCATTTGACAATATCTATGTTAATTTCGAATATGGGTCATGTCTGCTCAATATGTAGGTCAGTAGGTCAGATTGTTGCAAAAACCTTGTGAACACACTAGAGGCCCAAGTTTTAGTCCGATCATCATCAAACTTGCTCAGAATGATCATCTTGACAATATCTGTGACAAGTTTGAATATGGGTCATGTTGGGTCAAAAAGTAGGTCAGCAGGTCAAATCATAGGTTTTGAACACTCTAAAAGGCCACAGTTTCAGTCAAATCATCATAAAACTTGCTCAGAATGATCATCTGGACAATATCTCAGTTAAGTTCGAATATGGGTCATGTCAAATCAAAAAGTAGATCAGTAGGTTATTTTGTCATAACTTTTGAACCGTTTGAGATGGAGCCTTCATATTTGGCATGTAGGTTCCTTCTGACAAGGGCTTCCCACTCATAAAGATTTGACCTGTGACCTTGACCTGTGACCTACTATATCATACCTTTTGAACCATATGAGATAGAGCCTTCATATTTGGCATGCATGTTCCTTGTGACAAGATTTTCTCAGCCATTCAAAACTTTTGACCCATGACCTTGGCCTTTGATCTACTTTGTCTTTACTTTTAAAGCATTTGAGATACAGCCTTCATATTTAGAATGTAGAGATCCTTGTGACAATGTTGCTTAGATGATCCTCTACCAAAAAGGCTAAAAGAATCCCACTCGGATTAACAAAATGGCCACCGGAGGTAAAAATAGAAAAATATTGTAAATTTGATTCAAACGGAAACTCCCCCTAAACCCTAAGGCCAATTTGATTCAAAGTTACCATGAATGATGCCTAGGTTACTCCCTACCAAATAAGCTAAAATCACTCTGCTGATGAACAAGATGGCCACAAGAGCTAAAAATAAAATGTACCCGAGACAGTGACACACAGGTGAGCGAACCAGGGCCCTCTGGGCCCTCTTGTTTAACTTAGACAATTTTTGAGATCTACTAATGTTAAAATGTATAGGGAGTAGCTACCTTGTTACCGCAACTCCTCTTACAGTTCCTGGTCAATCCTTTTAGAACTTTACAGGTGTTTTCATATAGGTCTGAAGATGTGCATATTCTTTTTTCATTATCCTTAAATATTTTTTTTTCGATTATTTCACCTTTTTTAACTTAGACAATTTTTGAGATCTATTAATGACAAAATGTATAGGGAGCAGCTACCTTGTTACCGCAACTCCTCTTACAGTTCTAAGTCAATCCTTTTGAAACTTTACAGGAGTTTTCATATAGGTCTGAAGATGTGCATATTCTTTTTTCATTATCCTTAAATAATTTTTTTCACTTATTTCACCTTTTTTAACTTAGACAATTTTTGAGATCTACTAATGTTAAAATGTATAGGGAGTAGCTACCTTGTTACCGCAACTCCTCTTACAGTTCTAAGTCAATCCTTTTGAAACTTTACAGGTGTTTTCATATAGGTCTGAATATGTGCATGTGCTTTTTTCATTATCCTTAAATAATTTTTTTCACTTATTATCCCCACGTTTTTTAAAAAAAGTGGGGATATTGTTATCGCCTCCGTCCGTCTGTCTGTCTGTCCGTCTGTCTGTCCGGCTATCTCCTCCTAAACCGTTAGCCGGAATTCAACCAAATTTGGTATGCGAGTTGCTTACATGAATGGCTTGCGCAAGAGCACATTTTTTTTTGTCCCCGCCCCCAGGGGACCTGGGGAGGGGTCAAAAGGTCAAATATCAATAAAATTCAATTACAAAGTCAATTTTGAAGATTTTGATGCCAAACTTTGCACATGTACTTAGTTATGAAAAAAGTAAAACATATTGAACGGGATTTTGGCTGTGACCCCTAGGTCACGCCCTGGGGGTCGGACTTGGGGGGGTCGGGGGTCAAAATTAAATTTTTTCAGAACATAGTCATGTTGCATATCTATGCGAAGGGGATAATGAGTAGAATAAACTACAAGTAAAATTTTGACCCTGGGGTCAGATTGGGGCCCTGGGAGAGGGGTCAAAGGGTCAAAATTTAAGTTTTTTGGAACATAGTCATGTGGCATATGAAATTGAAGGGCATGATTAGTAGAATATAATACAGGTAATATTTTGACCATGGAGTCAAATTAGGGCCCAGGATGAGGGGTTTTCGGTACTTGGCCCCTCTGTAGAAAGCGTGGGGATTTGCGATGGCGCGCCATCGACAGTATTCTAGTTTCACCTTTTTTAACCTAAATAGACAATTTTTGAGATCTACTAATGTTAAAATGTATAGGGAGTAGCTACCTTGTGACCACAACTCCTCTTACAGTTCTAGGTCAATCCTTTTGAAACTTTACAGGTGTTTTCATATAGGTCTGAAGATGTGCATATTCTTTTTTCATTATCCTTAAATAATTTTTTTCACTTATTTCACCTTTTTTAACTTAGACAATTTTTGAGATCTACTAATGTTAAAATGTATAGGGAGTAGCTACCTTGTGATCGCAACTCCTCATACAGTTCTAGGTCAATCCTTTTGAAACTTAATAGGTGTTTTCATATAGGTCTGAAGATGTGCATGTGCTTTTTTCATTATCCAAAACTTATTTTTTTACTTAGACTGTTTTTCAGATCTAATAACGCAAAAAGTCTATAAGGCGTAGGTACCTTGTTAGGGATTTAACCCTCTCTCAAGTCTTTACCTTTAATTCATGAGTCTTTCTCCTCTAACAGGGCTATAGCGGGGCTATAGTCAGATCCTCTGACAGTTCTAGTTCTTCTTGAAATTAATGTTGTCCTGAAAAGACCAAATTGAAGTTAGAATATGGGTTAAGTTGGAATTATGGGTGATATCAGATCAAAGACTAAATCATCAGGTCAGATTGCTTTAAAGGACTCAGCTGAGTGATTAAAGGGCCACCAGAGCCCGCTTGTTACTTTTTATACCCAAAAAAGTTATGAAAAAGTGTCAAGAGATTGTAACTTTTTTCCGCGCTCGCTACGCTCCCTCGGACTTTAAATTCTGATTAACCCTTTTCCACTCAGGGATTTTGTGGATTTCGCTGATATTCACAGTGTTGCACCTGACAGCAACTTCAACTAGCCATTGTTTCATAATGGATGGTCTGTTTTACACCAAACTCGGTATGAATGTTCATTGGGCAGTAGCCTTTCAAATGCAACCTTTCATGGCTTGATCATTGTTGTCATGGTAAAGAGGGGGGCATCTCAAAGTTGGCAAAAAGTGGGTTTTCACATGAATTTTTTAACACATTTTAATCTTCACACAGCTGTCAAGGCAACAATTAAGGTGTTTGGCACTGGACATTTTCACTGTTTGCAGCATGTTTTATCAGCATCAATTTTCAGGCATTTTTTTTACCCCAGACACCCTCAGATATAAATTTTAGCGGCCGGTTGGGCCATACACCAAAAATTTTTCGGGATGTGAGGGGGGGAGTTGCCCCCCTTAAATCCCCCCCAGAATATTTTTAGTGGGGAGGGGCGCGAAAAACAGGTCACTTTTTTGCCCAACAAATCCTAAAGCAAACATAACTATCCAGGGGTAGAAATGCAGATTTTAGGTGCTTCTGGGGCTTAAAATTTGGGGGGGGGGGGGTGCAGACACGTAAAAACAAGTATCTGAGTGGTAAAGGGTTAAGTTATCTGAGTAATCATGGTGCAAGAATTCATCATATATTTTTTCTTCAGTTAGAAATGTTTATGTAAGTATGGAAGAACCTTTTTTGACCTATATTTTTATTGAAAAATTATTTTGAATAAGAAGAAACAATATATAAAAACATTAAAATATCACCAAATTATCCTCTCTATACCTTATAGAGGCCTCCATGGTCGCCTTGTAAACCAGGGGTCACAGGATAGATCTCGGGGCTCCTCCAGACTTTGTCTTTAAACTGAGGTCCTGTCCCCATATGACCCTAGCTGTTGGTGAGATGTGAATCTTAAACACTCACTCACACTCACTCTATATACCTTATATCTTGGACTATGACTGTACTTTTTTTATCTGTGTACTTAACCCATTGTATGCAGGAAACCCCTAAAGGGTACATTGGCAAACAGTGTAGGCCCAGATCAGATACCACAGAATGCAGCGTTGGATCAGGGCCTACACTGTTTGCAAACAGAATTTTCTGTCAAAAATAGAATAAAAACGAAAAAATAGGCCTGACACCCCTTATACATGTATGACAAATGGACTTGTCCAATATATAGCAATGAAAGGGTCCACTAGAATATACAATAGGTTAATGTACATTTATCTGCGTATTTTGTGACAGATTACAGTCCCAGGTTGATGTGGATTCTGGCATAGAGACAATGGAAGTAGATGAAATAGAGATGCGACAAGAAGCAAAGAGAAGACGGGTGAGCTCCTGTTATTATTCATTGACATAAATCCCACTATATATAGGCCCCCATCCATCGGGCTGCATGATGCTTCCACGGAGAGCTGAATCCGAGTACTGATAAACAGCTTAGAGGATCTAAGCCTGCCCAGGCAAAGCGAGTCAGACCGCCCATGCTTATAAACCGTATTGGTTTCATTGGGCAACAGGGCTTGAGATGTCATTTCATCTCAATGTCGGGTAAAAGTCCCACAAAATTGGAAGCAATGTCTCCAAAATGACCTATATAGTGTTGATGGGGACTTTAAACCTCAAATCAAACAAACAAACAAACCCCACTATATTGTGAAATTTGAGGTTTACATTGGTATTATTATTTTTCTTGTTTTGTTCAAAAACATAGATTGTGGGTGTGTGTGTTTGAGTTTTACACTCCACCAACAGCTAATGTCATACTGAGATGAGACCTTAGTTCAAAGACTCAACTGAAAGTCTGCAGAAGCCCATAATCTATACCCCTAACCTCTGGTTTATGAGGCGACTAGCATAGCCACTACGCCATGGAGGCTTCTAATAGATTGTGTGTACTTGTTAGAACCAGCTCATTGAGGCAGTGTATTGAGCACCAACAATCCATGTTTGTTCTAGAAATGAGAAAAATATCACAAATTTTCATCTGAAAAATGCTAGTTCTGCAGATCTGAAATAAACTCCTTTTAGTCATCATGTGAACAAGTCTGTGAAATAAAGACCCCCAAAATAGAAGTGAAGGCAATGATTTAAGGGGTATACATTATTTTTATTATTTGTGCTCCAAGACATAGGTTGTGGGTACTCGTTAGAACTGCCTCACTGAGGTGGTTCTAATGAACACCCTCAACCTATGTTTTGAACATTTATAACAAAAATATCAAGGATTTTCATCAGAAAAGTAGCCATTTCGGAGATGTGAAAAATGCACTATGTCGCATGGCTGAGTTATCGTTTTAGCACATTGGTATGTCATCATAATGAAATGTAAATGACCTCTGTGATGGTATCTGTCTCTCTGTCTATTTGCTTTTATGCCAAATTATTAGCGCTAGGCATGCTGGATATTGTTTTTAGCTCACCTGTCACGTAGTGACAAGGTGAGCTTTTGTGATCACATTTTGTCCGTCGTCCGTCGTCAGTGCGTCCGTCCGTCCGTGCGTGCGTAAACAATTTCTTGTCCGCACGATAGCATCTTCATTTATGATTTGATTTTAACCAGACTTGCACACAACTTGTACCACCATGAGATCTAGGTTCCTTTCTTGAACCAGCCATATCCCATCATGTGTTACGGAGTTATGGCCCCTGAAATGGCAAAAATTGCCTATTTTGGTCTTGTCCGCAAGATAGCATCTTCATTTATGATTTGATTTTAACCAGACTTGCACACAACTTGTACCACCATGAGATCTAGGTTCCTTTCTTGAACCAGCCATATCCCATCATGTGTTACAGAGTTACAGCCCCTGAAATGGCAAAAATTGCCTATTTTGGTCTTGTCCGCACGATAGCATCTTCATTTATGATTTGATTTTAACCAGACTTGCACACAACTTGGACCACCATGATATCTGGGTTCCTTTCTTGAACCAGCCATATCCCATCATGTGTTACAGAGTTACTGCCCCTGAAAAGGCAAAAATTGCCTATTTTGGTCTTGTCTGCATGATAGATGTTTTATTTATGATTTGATTTTAACTAAACTTGCACACAATTTGTACTACCACAAAATCTCGGTCAAGTTCGAATATGGGTCATGTCGGGTCAAAAAGTAGGTCAGTAGGTCAAATCAGGTAAAACACCTTGTGAAGACACGAGAGGCCACAGTTTTGGTCCGATCATCATCAAACTTGCCCAGAATGATTATCTTGACAATATCTCAGTGAAGTTTGAATATGGGTGTTGTCGAGTCAAAAAGTAGGTCAGTAGGACAAATCATAGAAAAACCTTCTGAACACACTAGAGGCCACAATTTGTGTCCAATTATCATCAAACTTGCTCAGTGTGATCATCTTGATAATATCTTGGTTACATTCGAATATGAGTCATGCCGGGTCAAAAAGTAGGTCAGTAGGTCAAATCATAGAAAAACCTTGTGAATACACTAGAGGCCGCAGTTTTGGTCCAATCATTATCAAACTTGCCCAGAATGATCATCTTGACAATATCTCAGTCAAGTTTGAATACGGGTCATGTCGGGTCAAAAAGTAGGTCAGTAGGTCAAATCATAGAAAAACCATGTGAACACACTAGAGGCCACAGTTTTGGTCCGATCATCATCAGACTTGCCCAGAATGATCATTTTGACAATATCTCGGTCAAGTAAAAATATTGGTTATGTCTGGTCACAAAGTAGGTCAGTAGGACAAATCATAGAAAAACCTTATGAATACACTAGAGGCCACAGTTTTGGGCTGATCATCATGAAACTTGCTCAGAATGATTATCTTGACAATTTCTCAGTCAAATTCGAATATTGGTCACGTAGGGTCAAAAAGTAGGTCATTAGGTCAAATCAGAGAAAAACCTTGTGAACACACTAGAGGCCACAATTTAGGTCCGATCATCATCAAACTTGCCCAGAATGATCATCTTGACAATATCTCAGTCAAGTTCAAATATGGGTCATGTTGGGTCAAAAAGTAGGTCAGTAGGTCAAATCATAGAAAAAACCTGATCACACTGGCGGCTACAGTTTTGGTCCGATCATCATCAAACATGATCAAAATGATCATTTGACAAAATCTTGGTTAATTTTGAATATTGTTCATGTCTGGTCAATATGTAGGTCAGTAGGTCAGATTGTTGAAAAACCTTGTGAACACACTAGAGGCCCAAGTTTTGGTCCGATCATCATCAGACTTGCTCAGAATGATCTTCTTGACAATATCTGTGTGAAGTTTGAATATGTGTCATGTCGGGTAAAAAAGTAGGTCAGCAGGTCAAATCATAGAAAAACGTTTTGAACATTCTAAGAGGCCACAGTTTCAGTCAAATCATCATATAACTTGCTCAGAATGATCATCTGGACAATATCTCAGTTAAGTTCGAATATGGGTCATGTCAAATCAAAAAGTAGATCAGTAGGTTATTTTGTCATAACTTTTGAACCGTTTGAGATAGAGCCTTCATACTTGACATGTAGGTTCCTTCTGACAAGGGCTTCCCACTCATAAAGATTTGACCTGTGACCTTGACCTGTGACCTACTTTATCATACCTTTTGAACAATATGAGATAGAGCCTTCATATTTGGCATGCATGTTCTTTGTGACAAGGTTTTCTCAGCCATTCAAAACTTTTGACCCATGACCTTGACCTTTGACCTACTTTGTCATAACTTTTAAAGCATTTGAGATACAGCCTTCATATTTAGCATGTAGGTTCCTTGTGACAATTTTGCTTAGATGATCCTCTACCAAAAAGGCTAAAACAATCCCACTCCCACTTAACAAAATGGCCACCGGAGGTAAAAATAGAAAAATATTGTAAATTTGATTCAAACGGAAACTCCCCCTAAACCCTAAGGCCAATTTGATTCAAAGTTCCCAGGAATGTTGCCCAGGTTACTCCCTACCAAATAAGCTAAAATCACTCTGCTGATGAACAAGATGGCCACAAGAGCTAAAAATGGATGTACTCAAGACAGTGACACACAGGTGAGCGAACCAGGGCCCTCTGGGCCCTCTTGTTTTCACCAGACAGCACTTTGAAATATTTTTTCCTATTTTTCCTAGAAAACAGGGTTTGACACAATTTGCATGAGATGTCAAATCCTGTTTTCTGAAAAAAATGACAAAAAGATGAACAATTTGTTGTCTGCTGAGAGAGTAATGGTTAAGATATGACAACTGTTTGTGTCAAGACCCCAGTAAAGATACCACACTCATAAGAGAATATGCTTTCTTGCATGCCAGATAAAAATATTCAACATTTGTACAGGGTATAGAAATTCTTATCTTGTCCTGTTTATCTCACCCTCATTAGCCCACCCTGCTGTGCACTATTTGCAAAGCTAGCCTTGGAATGAGCTAGACTGAGATGTGGGAGAAATAGTCTCCCTACAAGCTCACCCTTCTCCTAAGTTCTAGCTGAGGGAGAAGTGAAAATGCGGAAAACAAAATGTAGCCTAAAATTTCTATCCTGATTCTCGGCTTGAGAGCAATCATCACTTCTCCCGCATTTTATGGGGCCTGCCTTTTTAGCTCACCTGTCACGTAGTGACAAGGTGAGCTTTTGTGATCACATTTTGTCCGTCGTCCGTCGTGCGTCCGTGCGTGCGTCCGTGCGTGCGTCCGTGCGTGCGTAAACAATTTCTTGTCCGCACGATAGCATCTTCATTTATGATTTGATTTTAAACAGACTTGCACACAACTTGTACCACCATGAGGTCTAGGTTCCTTTCTTGAACCAGCCATATCCCATCATGTGTTACGGAGTTACGGCCCCTGAAATGGCAAAAATTGCCTATTTTGGTCTTGTCCGCACGATAGCATCTTCATTTATGATTTGATTTTAAACAGACTTGCACACAACTTGTACCACCATGAGGTCTGGGTTCCTTTCTTGAACCGGCCATATCCCATCATGTGTTACGGAGTTACGGCCCCTGAAACGGCAAAAATTGCCTATTTTGGTCTTGTCCGCACGATAGCATCTTCATTTATGATTTGATTTTAACCAGACTTGCACACAACTTGTACCACCATGCGATCTAAGTTCCTTTCTTGAACCAGCCATATCCCATCATGTGTTAAGGAGTTACGGGCCCTGAAAGGGCAAAAATTGCCTTTTTTGGTCTTGTCCGCACAAAAGCATCTTCATTTATGATTTGATTTTAACCAGACTTGCACACAACTTGTACCACCAGGAGATCTGGGTTCCTTTCTTGAACCAGCCATATCCCATCATGTGTTATGGAGTTACGGCCCCTGAAAGGGCAAAAATTGCCTATTTTGGTCTTGTCCGCACGATAGCATCTTCATTTATGATTTGATTTTAACCAGACTTGCACAGAACTTGTACCACCATGAGATCTGGGTTCCTTTCTTGAACCAGCCATATCTCATGATGTGTTGCGGAGTTAAGGCCCCTGAAAGGGCAAAAATTGCCTTTTTTGGTCTTGTCTGCATGATAGCTGTTTCATTTATCATTTGATTTTAACTAAACTTGCACACATTTTGTACCACCACAAAATATCTCGGTCAAGTTAGAATATGGGTCATGTTGGGTCAAAAAGTAGGTCAGTAGGTCAAATCAGAAAAAAAACCTTGTGAAGACACTAGAGGTCACAGTTTTGGTCAGATCATCATCAAACTAACCTAGAATGATCATCTTGACAATATCTCAGTCAAGTTCGAATATGGGTGTTGTCGGGTCAAAAAGTAGGTCAGTAGGTCAAATCATAGAAAAACCTTCTGAACACACTAGAGGCCACAATTTATGTCCAATCATCATCAAACTTGCTCAGAATGATCATCTTGATAATATCTTGGTCGCGTTCGAATATGGGTCATGTCGGTTCAAAAAGTAGGTCAGTAGGTCAAATCACAGAAACACCTTGTGAACACACTAGAGGCCACAGTTTTGGTCCAATCATCATCAAACTTGCCCAGAATGATCATCTTGACAATATCTGAGTCAAGTTTGAATATGGGTCATGTCAGTTCAAAAAGTAGGTCAGTAGTTCAAATCAGAGAAAAACCTTGTGTACACACTAGAGGCCACATTTTTGGTCCTATCATCATCAAACTTACTCAGAATGATCATCTTGATAATATCTTAGTCACATTCGAATATGGGTCATGGCAGGTCAGAAAGTAGGTCAGTAGGTCAAATCAGAGAAAAACCTTGTGAACACACTAGAGGCCACATTTTTAGTCCAATCATCATCAAACTTGCCCAGAATGATAGTCTTGACAATTTCTCGGTCAAGTTCGAATATGGGTAATTTCAGGTCAAAAAGTAGGTCAGTAGGTCAAATCATATAAAAACCTTGTGAACACACTAGAGGCCACAGATTAGGTCCGATCATCATCAAACATGCCCAGAAAGATCATCTTGACAATATCTGAGTCAAGTTTGAATATGGGTCATGTCGGTCCAAAAAGTAGGTCAGTAGATAAAATCATAGAAAAACCCTCTGAACACACTAGAGGCCATAGTTTTGGTCTGATCATCATCAAACTTGCTAAAAATGATCATTTGACAATATCTCAATTAATTTCGAATATGGGTCATATCTGGCCAGTAAGTAGGTCAGTAGGTCAGATTGTTGAAAAACCTTGTGGACACACTAGAGACCCCAGTTTTGGTCTGATCATTATCAAACTTGCTCAGAATGATCATCTTGACAATATCTGGGTCAAGTTTGAATATGGGTCATGTCGGGTCAAAAAGTAGGTCAGCAGGTCAAATCATAGAAAAAACGTTTTGAACACTCTAAGAGGCCACAGTTTTAGTCAAATCATCATAAAACTTGCTCAGAATGATCATAACAATATCTCAGTTAAGTTCGAATATGGGTCATGTCAAATCAAAAAGTAGATCAGTAGGTTATTTTGTCATAACTTTTGAACTGTTTGAGATAGAGACTTCATATTTAGCATGTAGGTTCCTTGTGACAATGGCTTCCCACTCATATAAATATTTGACCTGTGATGTTGACCTGTGACCTACTTTATCATAACTTTTGAACCATATGAGATAGAGCCTTCATATTTGGCATGTAAGTTCCTTGTGACAAGGTTTTCTCAACCATTCAAAACTTTTGAGCCATGACCTTGACCTTTGACCTACTTTGTCATAACTTTTGGAGCATTTAAGATACAGCCTTCATATTTGGCATATATGTTCCTTCATAGGAGTGAGTGTTTGAGTTTGAAGTCTCACCAACAGCTAAGGTCATACAGTTATGGGACCTCTGTTTAAAGACCAATCTGAAAGTCTGGAGAAGCCTGGCATCGATCCTGCTACCCTGGTTTACAAGGCAAGTAGCATCACCACTTCACCATGAAGGCTTCTAAACTTCATTGGAATGTTGTGTAGATGACCCTCTAGGAAAATAGCATAACAATTAACAAATGGTCACAAGAGCTAAAAATAGAAAACATTGTAAATTTGCTTCAAATGCGAACTCCTTCTAAACCTTTGGGCCGATTGGATTTAAAACTTCACAGGAATGTTGCCTAGGTGACTCCCTACCAAAATAGTTAATACTCATTCCACTCCAATGAACAAGATGGCTTCCAGAGCTAAATATACAATTCTTCAAACGATAATTCCTTCTGTACCCTTGGGCCAATTTCATTCAAACTTTGAAGTAATGTTGCTTAGATGACCCTCTACCAAAAAGACTAAAACAATCCCGCTCTGAAGAAAAAATGGCCACCGGAGCTAAAAATAGAAAAATATTGTAAATCTGATTCAAACGTGAACCCCTCCTAAACCCTAAGGACAATTCGATTCAATCTTAACAGGAATGTTGCCTAGGTTACTCCCTACCAAATAAGCTAAAATCACTCTGCTGATGAACAAGATGGCAATCATAGCTAAAATAGAATGTACTCGAGACAGTGTCACACAGGTGAGCGAACCAGGGCCCTGTGGGCCCTCTTGTTTCTACATTATCTCCCATCCATTGATTCAAGAAGAGCAGCTGGCAGATTCGGGCGAAAGCGTTGATTATACTAGTTAACCACTTATGTATAACCAGAAAGCATTGGTTATATTGGTTAACCACTTCTGTATAACCAGAAAGCATTGGTTATATTGGTTAACCACTTCTGTATAACCAGAAAGCATTGGTTATATTGGTTAACCACTTCTGTATAACCAGAAAGCATTGGTTATACTGGTTAACCACTTACGTATAACCAGAAAACATTGGTTATTCTGGTTAACCACTTACCCACAAGCCTGTCCAGGAACGGAGTGGCTAGGTAATCTGACACACTGTACATGACCTAAAATTGTGTTGCCAGGCCGTTAAACTCCAGACCAAACCCACATCAATTCTGCACAAAGTGATTACCGTAAAATTCTGAAAATTTGGACTATTCAAGGACTTGCTGTAATTCTCCTAAATTTTGACAAAATTGTTTCACTACGCAGCAAGGAGTCCAAAAGGTAAAGACAGAATGGCAAACAGTGTAGACCCTGATCAGACTGCTCCTTAAGGAGCAGTCTGATCTGGGTCTGCACTGTTTGCTTAGACCTGTCTGTCCCACAACTTAGGATCATTACGTTAATGTTTTTTCTTACAGGACACAAGTATAGGATCTGAGGCAACATGCGAACAGATGGTCAACTCTATATCTAGAATCTTCTTAGTTTCCTTTAAAGAGAAAACACCGTCTACGATTCACTTTCCTGAGATAGCAGAATCTTTACAAGAAGGTACTTCTATATATATACATATATACCTTAAGGTTATTGTGTTACAGAAATAATGAGCTTTGTCATTTACTACTTCTTTTAACTCTTCTGCCCTTTGGGGCTTGAAGAAATATATGGGCTGCATGATGCTTCCACGCAGAGCGGAATCCGGCCCGCACACTAGTACTGGTAAACCGCTTCGAGGATCTGAGCCGGTCCAGGAACCGCGGTGCGAGGCGGACCGTCCATGCTAATAAACCCTATTGGTTTCATGGGGCGACAGGGCTTGACATGTCATTTCATCTCAATGTCGGGTAAAAGTCCCACAAAATTGGAAGCAACGTCTCCAAAATGACCTTTACAGTGTTGAGGAGGACGTTAAACCTCAAATCAAACAAACTTTTAACACTTCTGTTAAGGTCCAAAGAGTTTGCCTTCACTTTACTTTGAGATCATTGCCTTCACTTCTATTTTGTTAAACAACCATCTTTTATCCAAACAAAAATGTATAGAAAACATGTATTTAGATTCATAACCATTTTTTATCATATGACGTCGCGTCTGAGAGTGCAATAAAGCCATGTAATATTTTCAATAATCCAGCAGTGGATTAAATATGCAAATTAGCTAGATACGTCCCGTAGCGTTACATGTACAACGTCCTTAACGATGTCACGTTTACTAATGGCGGAATATTGATATTTTTGTAAACAATCGAGAATAAAATGCGTTTTAAATGTCATATGATAAATAGAATCTTGCATTCGTGCTCATGTATTATTGAATTTATTAAACTCGTTGAGGAAAAGGGATAAAGCCTTGCATTTTATCCCTTTTCCTCAACTCGTTAAATAAATTCAATAATACATGAACACTCATGTAAGATCCTCTATTTATATCATGACATTTTTGTGATCCATTTTTAGCTCACCGTCACGTAGTGACGAGGTGAGCTTTTGGGATCACTTTTTGTCCGTCGTGTGTGCGTGCGTCCGTGCGTAAACAATTTCTTTAAACGACATCTCCTCCTAAACCAATGATCGGATTTTGATCAAACTTCACAGGAATGATCCTTAGGTGGTCCCCTTTCAAAGTTGTTCAAATGGTTCCGGTCCGTTGCACATCTAGGTCACAGGAGCCAAAAATAGATTTTTTTCACCAAAAACTTAAAAAATCTTCTTCTCTGAAACCACAAGGCCCAGGTCTTTGATATTTGGTATGAAGCTTCATCTAGTGGACCCCTACCAAGATTGTTCAAATTAAAGTGCTGGGGCCAAAAATGCCCCCGCCCCGGGGCCCTTCGGTTTTACATATGCTTATATAGGGAAAGTCTTTTAAAATCTTCTTCTCTGAAACCACAAGGCCCAGGACTTTGATATTTGGTATGAAGCTTCATCTAGTGGACCCCTACCAAGATTGTTCAAATTATAGTGCTGGGGCAAAAAATGCCCCCGTCCCAGGGCCCTTTGGTTTTACATAGGCTTATATAGGGAAAATCTTTAAAAATCTTCTTCTCTGAAACCGCAAGGCCCAGGACTTTGATATTTAGAATGAAGCTTCATCTAATGGACCTCTACCAAGATTGTTCAAATTATAGTGCTGGGACAAAAAATGCCCCGCCCCGGGGCCCTTTGGTTTTACATAGACTTATATAGGGAAAATCTTTAAAAATCTTCTTCTCTGAAACCACAAGGCCTAGGTCTTTTATATTTGGTATGAAGCACCATCTAAAGGACCCCTAACAAGATTTTTCAAATTATAGTGCTGAGGCCAAAAATGTCCCCGCCCCGGGGCCCTTTGGTTTTTAATAGGCTTAAATTATATAGGGAAAATCTTTAAAAATCTTCTTCTCTGAAACCGCAAGGCTCAGGACTTCGATATTTGGTATGAAGCTTCATCTAGTAGACCCCTACCAAGATTGTTCAAATTATCAAATTATAGCCCTTGGGCCAAAAATGCCCCCGCTCCGGGGCCCTTTGGTTTTACATAGACTTATATAGGGAAAATCTTTAAAAATCTTCTTCTCTGAAACCACACGTCCTAGGTCTTTTATATTTGGTATGAAGCTTCTTCTAAAGGACCCCTACCAAGATGATTCAAATTATAGTGCTGGGGCCAAAAGTGGCCCCGCCCGGGGCCCTTTGGTTTTACAAAGGCTTATATAGGGATAATCTTTAAAAATCTTCTTCTCTAAAACCACAAGGCCCAGGACTTTGAAATTTGGTATGAAGCTTCATCTAATGGACCTCTACCAAGACTGTTCAAATTATAGCCCTGGGGCCACAAATGCCCCCACCCCGGGGCCCTTTGGTTTTACAAAGATTTATATAGCCCCGGGGCCATTTGGTTTTGCATAGGCTTATGTAGGGAATATCTTTAAAAAAAATCTTCTTCTCTGAAACCGCAAGGCCCAGGTCTTTGATATTTGATGTGTAGCTTCATCTAGTGGACCTTTGCCAAGATTGTTCAAATTATAGCCTTTGTTGATGTTTGGTATGAAGCTTCACCCTTAAGACCTCCCTCAACATTATGCACATTAAAGCCCTGGGGCCAATAATGACCCTCTCTTGGGCCCACTTGTTACACTATGGATCAGGTGAGCAATCCAGGGCCATCATGGCCCTCTTGTTAGCTCACCGTCACGTAGTGACGAGGTGAGCTTTTGGGATCACTTTTTGTCCGCCGTGCGTCCGTGCGTGCGTAAACAATTTCTTCAAACGACATCTCCTCCTAAACCCCTGAGCGGATTTTGACCAAACTTCACAGGAATGATCCTTAGGTGGCCCCCTTTCAAAGTTGTTCAAAAGGTTCCGGTCCGTTGCACATATAGTTCACAGGAGCCAAAAATAGATTTTTTTCACCGAAAACTTAAAAAATCTTCTTCTCTGAAACTGCAAGGCCCAGGTTTTTGATATTTGGTATGAAGCTTCATCTAGTGGACCCCTACCAAGATTGTTCAAATTAAAGTGCTGGGGCCAAAAATGCCCCTGCCCCGGGGCCCTTTGGTTTTACATGGGCTTATATAGGGAAAATCTTTAAAAATCTTCTTCTCTGAAACTGCAAGGCCCAGGTCTTTGATATTTGGTATGAAGCTTCATCTAGTGGACCCCTACCAAGATTGTTCAAATTATAGTGCTGGGGCCAAAAATGCCCCCGCCCCGGGGCCATTTGGTTTTACATAGGCTTATGTATTGCTGGGGCCAAAAATGCCCCTGCCCCAGGGCCCTTTGGTTTTACATAGGCTTATATAGGGAAAATCTTTAAAAAAATCTTCTTCTCTGAAAGCGCAAGGCCAAGGTCTTTGATATTTGGTGTGTAGCTTCATCTCTTGGACCTTTGCCAAGATTGTTCAAATTATAGCCTTTGTCGATATTTGGTATGAAGTTTTACCTTTTTAGACCTCCCTCAACATTATGCACATTATAACCCTGGGGTTAATAATGGCCCTCCTCGGGGCCCACTTGTTACTCTATGGATCAGGTGAGCGATCCAGGGCCATCATGGCCCTCTTGTATAACTGTTATATCCAGTTCTTGTTATAAAGAGCAGTGGTGTAAAAAGGCATTTGATGGTGTTTTAAAAAGTGCAAAAATAGCGC
This sequence comes from Lucinisca nassula, assembly GCA_963580285.1. Classification (NCBI taxonomy): domain Eukaryota; kingdom Metazoa; phylum Mollusca; class Bivalvia; order Lucinida; family Lucinidae; genus Lucinisca; species Lucinisca nassula. The sequence goes on along the minus strand of OY757023.1, from coordinate 101,790,851 downwards.
AGTAATATATACTCGACTTCAGACCAGTATCTACCGTAATGATCCGAAGTATTGGGACAGATCTAGATAGGCCTAAGCAAACAGGGAAGACCCAGATCAGACTGCTCCTTCTTATCAGTGTCTATGCTGTTTGCCATTCTGTGTGCACCTTTGGGCAAGTTTTGGACTCCTTGCTGAATTGTGAAACATATTTATCAAAATTTTATGAGAATTGCGACAAGTCCTTAAGGTGTCCTAATTTTTAGGATTTAAACAATACACATATAATTAACCCTTCTCTTGCTGAATATTCATTTAAGCCACACCCATTTCTGTCTATCAACCAATCAAATTACTTGATGTAAATTATTGCTACAAATTCATACACTGAATGCCAAACAGTGTAGATCCTGATCAGATGGCTTCTTCAGAAGCCATCTGATCTGGATCTACACTGTTTGCAAAGATAGGGCTTGTCACCTACAGCAGGGTAAAGGTTAAGGTGTGGTCTTGATATTGAATATAAATACACCACAATCCCTTAATAACATGGTTTGTTATAACATGATTTATGATATAACATGTTCAGAAGATGGATCCAAACAATTTCGATTTTAAATCATTTGTGGATTGCATTGACTAGGAGGATGCCTATTTCTTTGTGGGATGACATTTTGTCCATGACACATATTGAAATTTAAAGCTCTCGACATTTTGTTCATGCCGGGGCCAGCAACATTCTTTCGTGGAGATTGATCATGAAATCTTTTCTACCGTTATTCTCTCCCTTCTGCTAATTCAAGAAGGGCAGTTGTCAGTTGCTGGGGAAAGAATGTGCACGGTACTGGTTAATCGCTTACGTATAAGCCTGAAAAGTGTGACTAGGTAAACTGACTGGCTAAAAAATGACCTAAAATAGTGTTGACTGGGCTGTTTAACTCCCAATACAAACAAACAAACAAACATTTTGTTCATGACATATATTGAAACTATAATCTCTCGAACACCAATGGCTTGTTTACCATGGTTGATTCAAACCTGCTTTTGAGTCCAAGGGGAAGTTTTCCCATAATTTCTAGAAATAAGAAATAGTTTATTAGGAGGGTAATTGATTATTTTTTCTCCAAAAACAGATGCATTGTGCAACGTAAAACCCCTAAAATTCTGACACCTTCAGGACTTCCTTTAATTTTCCTAAAATTATATTAAATTGTTTCACAATCCAGCAAGGAGTCCAATAGGTGCGGACAGAATGGCAAACAGTGTAGACCCTGATCCGACTGCTCCTTCTGGAGTTGTCTGATCTTGGTAGGCATTGTTTACTTGGGCTATCTGTCCTAGTACTTAGTTTCATTGTGGTCCCAGCCTATCAGGGCTTGAAGAAATAGATGGGCTGCATGATGCTTCCACACAGAGCTGAAACCGAGGGTTTACGAGGCAAAGCGGTGCGAGTTGGCCCGTCCATGCTTATAAACCCTATTGGTTTCATTGGGCGACAGGACTTGAGATGTCATTTCATCTCAATGTCGGGTAAAAGTCCCACAAAATTGGAAGCAACATCTCCAAAATGACCTTTACAGTGTTGATGGGGATGTAAAACCTCAAATCAAACAATCAAACAAAACTTAGTTTCATTACAGTATTCATTAGAATCACCCCATCAAGGCCATTCTAATGAATACACACCACATACCTGCTTCTATAGAAGATGCAAGATCAAACAGATATATGTAATTTGTCCGTATTAATAAACATACTGATCTGTCACCATGATTATTGATTAATTCCCAGTGTCTCAAACTATCATTACCTTGAACAAATTTTTATGGTCTCGCACGTGTTCGTGCTTAATGTTTTGACTATATTTTGCACCTAAGGAGCAGTCTGATCATGGTCTACACTGTTTGCCATTCAGTCTGCATCTATTGGACTCCTTGCTGGATCCTGAAACAATTTTTAAAATTTTTTGGAGATTTACAGCAAGTTCTCAAGGTGTCCAAATTTTAGGATTTTTACGGTTATAAGTACACCCCAACCTCAATATAACATGGTTCATTATAACACGGTTTTGGACATAGTACTGTTTCAAGATGGATCCCAAAAATGTATAGATTATATAGAAAAATGACCATAAATGGTCATTTTTCTATATAATCTATACATTTTTGTTTGGATATAACACGATTGTTTAACTAACACAGTTTCTGCTTTGGACCCCATCAATAGTGTTATAAAGAGGTTGTGGTGTATAATCTTTTCTTTTCATGTATCAGATGATGTTGATACCCGTGATGTTATAAACCAGTCTGTGATGGAAGTACTATGTGATATAAGAGAGTCCAAGGATAACCCTGTACTCCAGTTACGCCCAGTCACACCTGATATTTCACCTGTGAAACAGTTTAGTTCCAGTCCATTAGGGTAAGGCCATGTCAACAACTCTGACATTTGTCACATTGGACAAGATCAATTTTGTGAACATATAGTTTGCCAGTTGACAAGATAAATGGTGTGGACATGTCAGTTGACACATGCCATGGCGTTTGTCAAATCTGGCAATACTAGTCATGTTGAGACACTGAACAACAGTGTTGAATTCGATTGACTGATCTTGTGGACACATCCAAAGAATAAGTTTGCCAATGCGGCCATAGCCCCAGATAAGAAGGGAATCCAAATATTATTTTTCATAATTCTGCACAAAAACATACATTGTGGGTACTCATTAGAAGCGCCTCACCAAGGGGCTTCTAATGAGTACCCACAGAATGTGTTTTTATGCAGAAATAAGAAAAAATATGAGTACTTTTCAGATGCAAAAAACAGCCTTTTCTGGAGCTATGAATGCCTCTTTAAATCACTTTCTGGGATCCAAACAGAACCTCTATTAGCCAAAATAGCTTATAGATAACAGTAAAAACCTGTCCATGTGACTACCTGTGTTAAAGTTTACCTATAAGCTCTCATTTGTGATGTTTGACAAATTATTTGTGATGTTTTACAAATTAATTTTCAAATAAATTAACAGTTGGTAAAAAACAATATTTTACATAATCTTTTTTACTCCCTTGTCCAGGTTTTTTTTTTGCATAAATTGTTCTTTTTGAGAAGTTAATCATTTCCTCTGTATTACCTCCCTTATTTCCCTTTGGTTAAAGTTTACCTGTAAGCTCTACAGTGCTGTGGATAGAGCTTTGTTGTTCAAAACATTGTTGGTTTAATAAGCTCGTTTGTGGTCATATTGTCAACTGTTCTAGCCAGTACAAGATCTAAAATTTTGGTATTTTTGCTGAAAAAATGTGAGCAGCTTTTTTTTCAGCAAAAATATTAGCATGTTTCCCATATAAAATGATCAAAGTTTTAACTTATGACATTGTTAGTTTTGAACAACTGGCCCTTGGACTCTTTATCAAAGGGTCGTGAGTTCAAATTGTGGTGGAGGATTTTTTTTTTAAACATAAACAGTTATTATTTCTTGGAAGTTTGTAGAATTCCATTTTTTTGTGAGTATAGATTTTGTTTTTCTTTTACAGTGCAAAGACTTAAAAACAGGATTTCTTTTTCATTTGTTCTGAAGGGTACCTTTTGGTTCTCTTTCATTTGTAGCAGTCTGTTTAGCTCTTATACATAAGAAAATGGCTTTTTTTTTTCAGGCAAAACCGGCAAAACAGGAAATGTATTTTTATGTACCCGGTAGCGATAGCAGGGACATATTGTTTTTGTCCTGTCTTTTTCATGCAAAAAAAATTTCCGCCCCCGCCCATCGGGGCTTGAAGAAATATATGGGCTGCATGATGCTTCCACGCAGAGCTGAATCCAACCCGCACACGAGTACTGGTAAGCCGCTTAGAGGATCAAAGCCTGCCCAGACAAAGTGGTGAACACGAGTCGGACCATCCATGCTTATAAACCCTATTGGTTTCATTGGGCGACAGGGCTTGAGATGTCATTTCATCTCAGTGTTGGAAAAAAGTCCCACAAAATTGGAAGCAACATCTCCAAAATGACCTTTAAAGTGTTGATGGGGACGTTAAACCTCAAATCAAACAAATAAACAAACAAAATTTTGACCTTTGACCTTGATGTGTGACCAGCTTTGAAAAAAAAAGGCCTTGCCCAGGGACATGTTCATGTTTCACAAACACATCTTTCTTGTTTAAATAAAAAACCCTTAAAACACGATTTCTTCTTCTGGTTCTTTTCAATTGCTGTAGTCTGTTGGGCTGTTTTACAGAAGAAAAATTTCATTTTTGGTAACTTGCCCTCATCCAACTCAGGCCCCCAAAGGTGAGCTATGTTATCTTTTGACAACTCTTGTTTTTCTTCGTGTTTTCTACAGCCAGTGTCCTCCAGTAAGGGACCCACTTTGGGACTGTTCGAAAGTGGATCTTAAAAACCACGTAATGTAGGAATTTTACATTGGATGACAATTCTAGTGAGTGCACACAACATACCACATTTACCTTATGTATTTGGACAGATAGGCCTGAGCAAATAGTGTAGACCCAGATGAGACACCACAGTTCGAAGCTTCTCGTCAGGATCTACACTATTTGCCACTCGTCCAGCTATTTTTAGACACAACATTGGGAAGTATATTGTACTTGTTCAAATTTAGAACAAGTATGATAAGGATTTGAGGTGTCTGTATACTTAGAGTAAATATAATATACAGTCAACCCTCTTTATACCGACCTTCATTATAATGGCAAAACTCATTATAACGGCAATTTGAATAGAATGACTACTTAGCTAAAGGCTTAGCCTCGGTTCAGAGAAGCATGGGCTTCTCTTGGGTTAAAAATGCACAAATCGAGTCCATAGTCATGAAAGGGTCTTGTGATCTAATTCTCCAAGAAACAAATGTTACAGATATTTGTTAGAATTGCCTCACCAAGGTGATTCTAACAAATGTCTATAGCATCTGTTTTCTTGGAGTAATTATGGGGGAAAGGCCTTTTATTACTTATCATACTCCTGACTGGGGTTCTTTATGTTAAACGGCAAATTATTTTTTAACGGCACAATAATAGACAACAAATTCTGTCGTTATAACGTGGGTCATCTGTAATCTCAAAGATAATTAAATCATTCCCATAATGCCTCTTGGTCTGACACTATGTGTAACCCTCAATGGCACAAGCTACCTGTCTCAACCAATTTTCCATGGACCCAAAGCCGCATAGCTCCATGTAAGACCCTTTTTTCATCCAAAAAATACTGCTATTTTTCTTATTTCTGCAAGAAAAAATTACATTGTGGGTACTCATTAGAAGCGCTTCCCCAAGGTGCTTCTAATGAATACCCACAACATAAGTTTTCATGCAGAAATAAGAAAAATAATTTGTGAATACCCCCTCTTATCTATGGCTATGCAAGAGTGATCAAGCCATTTATGTTTGACAATTTCAGTGCTAGTCCAATGATGCTGACCCCAGACCAACCGAGACGTGAGTTCACATGTAAACTTAGACCAGAAAACTGCAAGGAAACTGACATGTTAAACTATTTATTTGACTGTTATGAGAGAGTGGCCTATGAAGAAAGGACTGCTCCCAAGGTAAGGATACTTTCAGTTTTAATCTTAAACTTTGATGATGATGTATTAGAACACCACAGCACCATACCATACCGCCGGCGGCCTCGGTAGCTTAGTAGGATGTTGTCTGACTGGTGATCAGGAGGACATGGGTTCGATTCCTGCTGGGGTCGGCAACATTCTTTCGCGGAGATTGATCATGAAGTCTTCTACGGTCATTCTCTCCCTTTCGCTGATTGAAGAAGGGCAGTTGTCAATTTCTGGCAAAAGAATGTGCACTGTACTGGTTAACCGCTTACGTATAAGCCTGCCCAGGAAAGTGTGGATAGGTAAACTGACTGGCTCAAAAATGACCTAAATAGTGTTGACTGGGTTGTTAAACTCCAATACAAACAAAAAACCATACCATACCTTTTCAAGAAGCCTCCCTGGTGCAGTTACGCTACTCGCATTGTAAACCAGGGGTCGCAGGATCGATCCTGGGCTTCTCAAGACTTTCGGATGAGTCTTTAAACCAAGGTCCCGTCTCCATATGACCTTAGCTGTTGGTGGGACGTTAAACTCAAACACTCACTCACTCACCATACCTTTTCTAAAATTTGAACAAGTACACTACACCACCCAATGTTGTGTCTAAAAATAGCTGGATGAGTGGCAGATGAAATGCCAGATTCTGGACGGGGTCATCATATACACATTGGATACATTGCTAGTTATAGCCCCGCTTTGAAAAAGTGGGGGCTTTGAAAAAGTGGGGCTATATTGGATTTGCCATGTCCTTCTGTCATTCCGTAATTCCGTGATTCCGTTAATTTGTGTTGGCTCCATAACTTTGTATCTGCTTAACATATTTTCATGAAACTTCACACAAATGTTAAACACCATAAGACAATGTGCAGAGCGAAGGAATTATAACTGTGGATTGCCTACTTTTGGAGTTATTGCCCTTTGAACATTTTCCGTAATTCCGTGATTCCGTTAATTTGTGTTGGCTCCATAACTTTGTATCTGCTTAACATATTTTCATGAAACTTCACACAAATGTTAAACACCATAAGACAATGTGCAGAGCGAAGGAATTATAACTGTGGATTGCCTACTTTTGGAGTTATTGCCCTTTGAACATTGAAAAATGGCAATTTTAATTGTGTCCGCTTCATAACTCGAAAACCGTTTGAGATATTTTTAGGAAACTTCACACAAATGTTAAGCACTATGAGACGATGTGCAGAGCGCAGGAACCATAACTCTGCATTGCTTTTTTTTGGAGTTATTGCCCTTTGAACATTGAAAAATGGCAATTTTAACAGTGTCCGCTTCATAACTCGAAAACCGTTTGAGATAATTTCATGAAACTTCACACAAATGTTAAGCACTATGAGACAATGTGCAGAGCGCAAGAACCATAACTCTGGTTTTCGTATTTTCTGTGTGTCTGTCTGTGTGTCTGTCTGTGTCTGTTAACAATTTTCGTCCTTCTGTCATTCCGTAATTCCGTGATTCCGTTAATTTGTGTTGGCTCCATAACTTTGTATCTGCTTAACATATTTTCATGAAACTTCACACAAATGTTAAACACCATAAGACAATGTGCAGAGCGAAGGAATTATAACTGTGGATTGCCTACTTTTGGAGTTATTGCCCTTTGAACATTTTCCGTAATTCCGTGATTCCGTTAATTTGTGTAGGCTCCATAACTTTGTATCTGCTTAACATATTTTCATGAAACTTCACACAAATGTTAAACACCATAAGACAATGTGCAGAGCGAAGGAATTATAACTGTGGATTGCCTACTTTTGGAGTTATTGCCCTTTGAACATTGAAAAATGGCAATTTTAATTGTGTCCGCTTCATAACTCGAAAACCGTTTGAGATATTTTTAGGAAACTTCACACAAATGTTAAGCACTATGAGACGATGTACAGAGCGCAGGAACCATAACTCTGCATTGCTTATTTTTGGAGTTATTGCCCTTTGAACATTGAAAAATGGCAATTTTAACAGTGTCCGCTTCATAACTCGAAAACCGTTTGAGATAATTTCATGAAACTTCACACAAATGTTAAGCACTATGAGACAATGTGCAGAGCGCAAGAACCATAACTCTGGTTTTCGTATTTTCTGTGTGTCTGTCTGTGTGTCTGTCTGTGTCTGTTAACAATTTTCGTGTCTGCTCCATAACTTTAAAACCCATTCACATTTTTTCATGAAACTTCACACAAACATTAAACACCATGAGATGGTGTGCAGAGTGCAGGAACCATAACTCCGGATTGCCTAATTTTTTAGTTATTTCCCTTTGAATATTGAAAAATATCAATTTTAGCCGTCTTTGCTCGATAACTCAAAAACCGTTTTTGTGTTGGCTCCATAACTTTGTATCTGCTTAACATATTTTCATGAAACTTCACACAAATGTTAAACACCATAAGACAATGTGCAGAGCGAAGGAATTATAACTGTGGATTGCCTACTTTTGGAGTTATTGCCCTTTGAACATTTTCCGTAATTCCGTAATTCCGTGATTCCGTTAATTTGTGTTGGCTCTATAACTTTGTATCTGCTTAACATATTTTCATGAAACTTCACACAAATGTTAAACACCATAAGACAATGTGCAGAGCGAAGGAATTATAACTGTGGATTGCCTACTTTTGGAGTTATTGCCCTTTGAACATTGAAAAATGGCAATTTTAATTGTGTCCGCTTCATAACTCGAAAACCGTTCCGAGATATTTTTAGGAAACTTCACACAAATGTTAAGCACTATGAGACGATGTGCAGAGCGCAGGAACCATAACTCTGCATTGCTTATTTTTGGAGTTATTGCCCTTTGAACATTGAAAAATGGCAATTTTAACAGTGTCCGCTTCATAACTCGAAAACCGTTTGAGATAATTTCATGAAACTTCACACAAATGTTAAGCACTATGAGACAATGTGCAGAGCGCAAGAACCATAACTCTGGTTTTCGTATTTTCTGTGTGTCTGTCTGTGTCTGTTAACAATTTTCGTGTCCGCTCCATAACTTTAAAACCCATTCACATATTTTCATGAAACTTCACACAAACATTAAACACCATGAGATGGTGTGCAGAGTGCAGGAACCATAACTCTGGATTGCCTAATTTTTGAGTTATTTCCCTTTGAATATTGAAAAATATCAATTTTAGCCGTCTTTGCTCGATAACTCAAAAACCGTTTGAGATAATTTTATGAAACTTCACACAAATGTAAAGCACCATATTACGTGTGCAGAGCGCAGGAATCCAAACTCTGGATTGTCTACTTTTTCAGTTATAGGCTTTTGAATATTAAAAAATGGCAATTTTAACTATGTCCGCTCCATAACCGTTTCTGATATTTTCATGAAACTTCAAATAAATGAAAAGCACCTTGAGATGATGAGCAGAGTGCAGGAACCATAACTCTGGTTTGCCTACTTTAGGAGTTATTGCCCTTTGAACATTTAAAAAGGCAATTTTGACTGTGTCGGCTCCATAACTCACAAACCATTTGAGATATTTTCATGACACTTCACACAAGTGTAAAGCACCATGAGACAATGTGCAGAGCGCAGGAACCCTGACTCTGATTTGCCTACTTTAGGAGTTATTACCCTTTGAACATTGAAAAATGGAAGATGAAATTTAGTATAAACATGGACATTCTGGTAATGTATCATGCTTATTGAAATGAGGGACAAAGGCTCACAACTCTTAGAGTTTTTCCAGATAATGTAAAATTTTCAACAGTTATTTCTTGTTCATAACTGTTTTCTCTGCAGCTTAAATAACTTTCTTCTCTGACAGCGCTGAAGCGGGGCTATAGTCAGATCCTCTGACAGCTCTAGTTTCTCTGTAATTTAAATGCTAACCACGGATATAGCAATTTAAAAATAAATTAATCAAAATTTCAGCTGTCGAGGAAATAACAGATGCGCAGTCTGATCTAAATCTTCTCTGGTCACACAATTCTTAATGCACATTTTGTCGTGCACTGTATCATGCAATTTGATTAGAATGTCGTAGCTGTTTCCTTCTGCAAAGTTTCTTAACCCATTTTAAGGGGAATGTACCTTCAGGGGAGGCAACTCCTGCAAAAGTATTTTTGTCTGCCATGTCAAATAGGGATCAACTCTAAAAGGACAGAATTTGCTCCTGAGGAGAAAATTCTTTCCTATAAGAGTAGGCCCCTTTTTTGATAAAGAAAAGGGAACAGAAAGTCCTAAAAGTTGTTTCCCTTTGAAAACAGGTGTATCCATGTCTTTAAGCTGAATAGAATTTTGCACACTGTAAACAATAGGAGTGTATCTTGAAATTTTAGGGTGTCATATTATTGATTTTGTAGAAATCTATTTAGAAATGCTTGAATATTTTGCAAACAGTGCAGACCTTGATCAGATTTGTATTCTGCTGCATCTAGAGGCCAGTTGTTCAAAGAATCATTAGCTTAATGTGTTCGTTAATGGTCAAATTGTTGACTGTTCTGGCAGATACAATATATATAATTCTGGTATTTTTGCTGAAATAAAGTGAGTAGCAAAAACTACTCACATTTTTTCAGCAAAAATATTAGCATATTATTTTGTCATATCAAATTAATTATTAAAGTTTTAACAATATGTTAACCAATGACACAACTGGGCACTAATCTTGGCCTGGGGCCAGTTGTTCAAAACTAATGATGCCATTAGTTAACATATCATTTAAAACTTCTGTCATTTAATATGGCAAGTATGCTAGTATTTGTGCTGAAAAGACGTGAGCATCTTTTGCCTGCTCACATGTTTTCAGCAAAAATAAAAGTTTAGATATTGTCCTTGCTAGAACAGTTAACAATATGACCACTAACAAGCTTGTTATCCCCTCGCAACAACGTTGCGAATGGGGATATAGCATCGGTGCCGTGCGTCCGTGTGTTAGTGTGTCTGTGTGTGTGTGTGTGTGTGTGTGTGTGTGTGTCTGTCCGGAACCTTGTGAGCAGGATAGAAGACACAGTATTCATCGTAGAAGCATCAAACCTTCCACAAATGTTCACCATGTACAGAGGATGAACCCTATTGAATTTCAAGGTCAGGGGTCAAAGGTCAAGGTCACAATGGACTTGACCTTGAAAACCTTGTGAGCAGGATAGAAGACACAGTATTCATCATAGAAGCATCAAACCTTCCACAAATGTTCACCATGTACAGAGGATGAACCCTATTGAATTTCAAGGTCAGGGGTCAAAGGTCAAGGTCACAATGGACTTGACCTTGAAAACCTTGTGAGCAGGATAGACGACACAGTATTCATCGTAGAAGCATCAAACCTTCCACAAATGTTCACCATGTACAGAGGATGAACCCTATTGAATTTCAAGGTCAGGGGTCAAAGGTCAAGGTCACAATGGTCTAACATATTCAGATTGGATTTTCATGTTAATGAATGGTATGCAGTTGCGAGGGGATGCTACGCTTGCGTTGCCTTGTTAAGCTAACAATGCTTTGAACAACTGGCATCTGCACTTTCCCAAGTCATTTTTTGGGGAATGGGCAGAGTCATTCACCTTATTTGCATTTTCTGCTGGTTCCTAGTCTGAAGGTTATCAGTGTTGGAAAAACAGGTAACCAGACCCCCCTGACCTTGAAAGGTCAGGGGGGTCTGGTTATCTGTTTTTTCAATATTGACAATGTGCAAGCTGGGAGCCAGCAAATAATGCAAATATGGTCAAGTGTGATATTGTATACAGTTAAACTTCAGTGGCTTGAACCCCTCACTCACCTGATAAATGCTCGACTGGAAATAAGTGAAAGAATCTTGAAAGGACTAAAACACCCCTAAAAGTAAGACATTGAATGTATTATAACAGAAAGCCAGCGTAACAATCTTGAAAGGGCTGTAAAACCAAAAAAAAAACATTGTTTATTTTACAGAGAGCCAGTGTACCACCAATGAGTGTGATGTTGTCAACAGCTAGGAACCAGTCAGTATGTCATGCTTCCCTTGTTTTACAAGGTGGTTTTACACAACCAAGGTAATAAAATGTAAAATTTATAACATTATTGTCAAAATCCAAGCAGAAACCCTGTGAGTAAAAAGCCTCTGTGTATAGTGGTTTCGCTACTGGCCTTGTTAACCAGGGGTCGCAGGATCGATCTCGGGCTTCTCCAGGCTTTCGGATGAGTCTTTAAACCGAGGTACCATCTCTGTTTGACCTTAGCTGTTTGTGGGATGTAAAACTCAAATACTCACTCACTCAAACCCTGTGAGTTAAGCAACCGTGTTATATCCAAACAAAAAATGGTAGATTGCATATAAAATAGACCTTTTATGGTCGTTTTTGTGTAATCAATGTGTACATTATACAACTGACCCTAGACCAGTTTGAAGAGAATAAATTGAAAAATGCCTAGGCACCTTCTGTCATGAGAAGGCACATTTAAGCCAGTGCACAACAAAACCTATAAAGAACATTGTGGGACCAGCAGCCTGTGCAACCAGACAGCCCAATCAGTCTATGCTGATCACATGAGTCTTCTGTACCCACCAGCCTCTCCAAAGGGAGATAAGTTAAAAAAATGTTGTCTTACTAGATCTTGTTTGGCTGGAGTTTAACATCCCAGTCAATACTTTTTAGGTTATATCATCTGACAATTGCTTATACAAAAGAGAATAACCAATACAGTGCACAGTCTTTCACCAGAGTCTTGTAGCTATCCCTCTTGAATCGTCAGATTACTAGATGGATGAGCAGGTTTATTGGAAACTTTGAAGGTGACACAGGTCATATTATAGGTTTTATAGTCATCGTCATCATCATCATAAACATGATGATGATGATCATCATCATCATCATCATAAGAGTTTTGATTAACATGCAGGTACAGGGGCAACATCCACATAAGTGGGCCCCCTTTCCAGAAGTGGGCCCCCTTACAGGCACATTTGTGTATGATTTTACAGGTGCCAGGCAGGCCTGTCTCTGTTGTTACCATACTTGCTGTCTCATAATCTTCCTAGAGGATTTCTCTCAGAACTCATACAGACTACATATCGAGATGAAGACTCACTTAAGAAGGTAAGCACTACCATATTTACCCTAAATATTCCTACACCTCACCTCAGCTTGTAAAATTTGAACAAGTACAATTTACTACCTGATCTTGTGTCTAAAATTAGGTGGATGAGTGGCAAACAGTGTAGACCCATGGGACATCTCATCTGGGTTTACACTGTATGCTCAGCGTCTCATCTGGGTTTCCATGTGGCCTCTCATCTGGGTTTACATGCGGCGACTCATCTGGGTTTACATGTGGCATCTCATCTGGGTTTACAGGCGGTGTCTCATCTGGGTTTACATGTGGCATCTCATCTGGGTTTACATGTGGCATCTCATCTGGGTTTACAGGCAGTGTCTCATCTGGGTTTACACTGTATGCTCAGTGTCTCATCTGGGTTTCCATGCAGCCTCTCATCTGGGTTTACATGCAGCATCTCATATGGGTTTCCATGTGGCATCTCTTCTGGGTTTACAGGCAGTGTCTCATCTGGGTTTACACTGTATGCTCAGCGTCTCATCTGGGTTTCCATGCGGCCTCTTATCTGGGTTTACATGTGGCGTCTCATCTGGGTTTACATGTGGCATCTCATCTGGGTTTACATGTGGCATCTCATCTGGGTTTACACTGTATGATCATCGTCTCATCTGGGTTTCCATGTGGCATCTCATCTGGGTTTACAGGCGGTGTCTCATCTTGGTTATATGTGGCATCTCATCTGGGTTTACATGCGGCGTCTCATCTGGGTTTACATGTGGCATCTCATCTGGGTTTACAGGCAGTGCCTCATCTGGGTTTACACTGTATGCTCAGCGTCTCATCTGGGTTTCCATGCGGCCTCTTATCTGGGTTTACATGCGGCATCTCATCTGCGTTTCCATACGGCTTCTCATCTGGGTTTACAGGCAGTGTCTCATCTGGGTTTACACTGTATGCTCAGGGTCTCATCTGGGTTTACATGCGGCCTCTCATCTGGGTTTACATGTGGCATGTCATCTGGGTTTACAGGCGTCTTATCTGGGTTTACACTGTTTGCTCAGGTCTATCTGTCAGAATACATATGGGCCCCGTCAAGCGATTTTGGTACTTATCGACTATGCGAGCAGCGAAGGTTCAGGCGAGCCTGCGCATCCGCGCAGTCTCGCCAGAACCTTCGCTGCTCGCTCATAGAAACAGTGAATCAAGAGGAACCTTCAGACAGAAAGCCATATCCCTGGCCCCTCTAAATGGCTGGGCATGCGCAGTTAAAATTTGTCATGACGGAATGCTCGAAGACACAAAATCGCTTGGCGGGGCTCATATGGTAAATACAGTATTGTCATTTGAACCAGGTGATGAGGAAACGTGTTTTAGTCATTTGGGAACAACAAAGGTTCAGATCAGCCTGCACATTTGTTCTGATCAGCAGCATAGTCTTCACTGCTTTGACAGTACGGTAGTCACTCTCTGCCCCTGCCCATCTGGGCTTGAAGAAATAGTTGGGCTGCATGATGCTTCCACGCAGAGCTGAAACCGACTGCTGACGAGTGCTTGTAAATCACTTAAAGAATCTAAGCATGCCCAGGCAAAGGGGTGTGAGTCGGACTGTCGACGCTTATAAACCCTATTGGTTTCATTGGGCAACAGGGCTTGAGATGTCATTTCATCTATATGTTGGGAAAAGTCCCACAAAATTGGAAGCAAGGTCTCAAAAATGATCTATACAGTGTTGACGGGGACGTTAAACCTGGTATCAAACAAAGAAAACAAACAGTAGTAACTCTAGTTTCTATATCTAAAATTTTAAGACTCTTGGGAGAAGATTAGTGCGCCCAGTTGTTCAAAACGTACAATTATTGTTGATAATGTAACATTGTAAACTAGAACTGTCAGAGGATCTGACTATAGCCCCGCTATAGCCCTGTCAGAGGAGAAAGACTCATGAATTAAAGGTAAAGACTTGTGAGAGGGTTACACCCCTAACAAGGTACCTACGCCTCATAGACTTTTCGCGTTATTAGATCTGAAAAACAGTAAGTTAAAAAATAAGTTATGGATAATGAAAAAAGAATATGCACATCTTCAGACCTATATGAAAACACCTGTAAAGTTTCAAAAGGATTGACCAAGAACTATAAGAGGAGTTGTGGTCACAAGGTAGCTACTCCCTATACATTTTAACATTAGTAGATCTCAAAAATTGTCTATGTTAAAAAAGGTGAAATAAGTGAAAAAAATTATTTAAGGATAATGAAAAAAGAATATGCATATCTTCAGACCTATATGAAAACACCTGTAAAGTTTCAAAAGGATTGACCTAGAACTGTAAGAGGAGTTGTGGTAACAAGGTAGCTACTCCCTATACATTTTAACATTAGTAGATCTCAAAAATTGTCTAAGTTAAAAAAGGTGAAATAAGTGAAAAAAATTATTTAAGGATAATGAAAAAAGAATATGCACATCTTTAGACCTATATGAAAACACCTGTAAAGTTTCAAAAGGATTGACCTAGAACTGTAAGAGGAGTTGCGGTAACAAGGTTGCTACTCCCTATACATTTTAACATTAGTAGATCTCAAAAATTGTCTAAGTTAAAAAAGGTGAAATAAGTGAAAAAAATTATTTAAGGATAATGAAAAAAGAATATGCACATCTTCAGACCTATATGAAAACACCTGTAAAGTTTCAAAAGGATTGACCTAGAACTGTAAGAGGAGTTGTGGTAACAAGGTAGCTACTCCCTTTACATTTTAACATTAGTAGATCTCAAAAATTGTCTAAGTTAAAAAAGATTAAATAAGTGAAAAAAATTATTTAAGGATAATGAAAAAAGAATATGCACATCTTCAGACCTATATGAAAACACCTGTAAAGTTTCAAAAGGATTGACCTAGAACTGTAAGAGGAGTTGCGGTAACAATGTAACTACTCCCTATACATTTTAACATTAGTAGATCTCAAAAATTGTCTAAGTTAAAAAAGGTGAAATAAGTGAAAAAAATTATTTAAGGATAATGAAAAAACAATATGCACATCTTCAGACCTATATGAAAACACCTGTAAAGTTTCAAAAGGATTGACCTAGAACTGTAAGAGGAGTTGCGGTAACAAGGTACCCACTATCAAATATTACACAGACAGACAGACAGACAGACAGACAGACAGACAGACAGACAGACAGAAAGAAAGACAGACAGACAGACAGACAGACAGACAGACAGACAGACAGACAGACAGACTGACAGACAGACAGACAGACGGAATTCCGGACAAGCCAAATCCAATATAGCCCCCACTTTTTCAAAGCGGGGCTATAATTATTCTAATATTTTGCTGAAAAATGTGAGTAGCTTTTGCAAATTCAAAAGTGTCACACATTTTCCCAGGAAAAATACCTGTGGATTAGATATTGTACCGTGGATTAGATATTGTACTTGGTAGCACAAATAACAAATTGAACACAAACAAGGCTTAACATTGAGCTAATGATGTTTCGAACAACAGGTCCTGAGGTTAAAAACTTTTTTATGCTCAGCTCTCTTGAGCATGTAATTTTTCCTGCTTATCAATTTTAAAATGCCAAGATACGTTTTCGTGAAGAAATAAGAAAAATCATCCCTTAATTATCCTTGTTACACCTCCTTGTCTATGATAATCAAGGGATATTTTCAGAAGTATATGTTGTGTGTACCTGGTTATTTTTAGCTCACCTGAGCACGAAGTGCTCAAGGTGAGCTATTGGGATCGCTTTTTGTCCGTCGTCTGTCCGTCCGTCTGTCCGTCAACAATTTCTTTAAATGACATCTCCTCCTAGGCAAATGGCCGGATTTCAAAATCATTTCACAGAAATGTTCCTCGGGTGACCCTCTACCAAAATTGCTAAAATGGTTCTGCTCCGCTGAACAAAATGGCTGCCAGAGCTAAAAATAGAAAAACCTTTAAACGACATCTCCTCCTAGACTAATGTCCCGATTTCAAAATAATTTCACAGAAATGTTCCTTGGGTGACCCTCTATCAAAATTGTTAAAATGGTTCCGCTCTGCTGAACAAAATGGCCGCCACATCTAAAAACAGAAAAACCTTAAAACGACATCTCCTCCTAGGCAAATGGCCGGATTTCAAAATCATTTCACAGAAATGTTCCTCTGGTGACCCTTTACCAAAATTGCTAAAATGGTTCTGCTCCGCTGAACAAACTGGCCACCAGAGCTAAAAATAGAAAAACCTTTAAACGACATCTCCTCCTAGGCCAATGTCCCGATTTCAAAATAATTTCACAGAAAAGTTCCTTGGGTGACCCTCTACGAAAAATTGCTAAAATGGTTCCACTCTGCTGAACAAAATGGCCACCACATCTAAAAATAGAAAAACCTTAAAACGACATCTCCTCCAAGGTCAATGTCCCGATTTCAAAATAATTTCACAGAAATGTTCCTTGGGTGACCCTCTACCAAAATTGCTAAAATGGTTCCTCTCTGCTGAACAAAATGGCCGCCACATCTAAAAATGGAAAAACCTTAAATTGAAATCTTCTCCTAGGCAAATGGCCGGATTTCAATATCATTTCACAGAAATGTTCCTCTGGTGACCCTCTACCAAAATTGCTAAAATGGTTCTGCTCCGCTGAACAAAATGGCTGCCAGAGCTAAAAATAGAAAAACCTTTAAACGACATCTCCTCCTAGGCTAATGTCCCAATTTCAAAATAATTTCACAGAAATGTTCCTTGGGTGACCCTCTACCAAAATTGCTAAAATGGTTGCGCTCTGCTGAACAAAATGGCCGCCACATCATAAAATAGAAAAACCTTAAAACGATATCTCCTCCATAGCCACTGGCCGGATTGCAAAATCATTTCACAGAAATGTTCCTCGGGTGACCCTCTACCAAAATTACTTAAATGGTTCTGCATGGCTGAACAAAATGGCCGCCAGAGCTAAAAATAGAAAAACCTTTAAATCACATCTCCTCCTAGGCCAATGGCCCGATTTCAAAATAATTTCAACGAGAGGGTCCTTGTCTGACCCTCTACCAAAATTGCTAAAACGGTTTCGTTTTGCTGAACAAAATGGCTGCCAGAGTTAAAAATAGAAAAACTTTTAAACGACATCTCCTCCTAGGCCAATGTCCCGATTTCAAAATAATTTCACGGAAATGTTCCTTGGGTGACCCCACTACCAAAATTGGTAAAATGTTTTTGCTCTGCTGAACAAGATGGCCACCAGATATAGAAATAGAAGAACCTTTAAAAGATATCTGCTCTTAAGCCAATGGCCTGATTTCAAAATCATTTGACAGGAATGTTCCTCGGGTGACCCTCTACCAAAATTGCTAAAATGGTTCTACTCCGCTGAACAAAATGGCCACCAGAGCTAAAAATAGAAAACCTTTAAACAACATCTCCTCCTAGGCCAATGGCCTGATTTCGAAATAATTTCACAGAGACAGTCTTTGGCTGACCCTCTACCAAAATTGCTTAAACAGTTCTGCTTTGCTGAACAAAATGGCCACCACATCTAAAAATAGAAAAACCTTAAAACGACATCTCCTCCAAGGTCAATGTCCCGATTTAAAAATAATTTCACAGAAATGTTCCTTGGGTGACCCTCTACCAAAATTGCTAAAATGGTTCCTCTCTGCTGAACAAAATGGCCGCCACATCTAAAAATGGAAAAACCTTAAATTGAAACCTTCTCCTAGGCAAATGGCCGGATTTCAATATCATTTCACAGAAATGTTCCTCTGGTGACCCTCTACCAAAATTGCTAAAATGGTTCTGCTCCGCTGAACAAAATGGCTGCCAGAGCTAAAAATAGAAAAACCTTTAAACGACATCTCCTCCTAGGCTAATGTCCCAATTTCAAAATAATTTCACAGAAATGTTCCTTGGGTGACCCTCTACCAAAATTGCTAAAATGGTTGCGCTCTGCTGAACAAAATGGCCGCCACATCATAAAATAGAAAAACCTTAAAACGATATCTCCTCCATAGCCACTGGCCGGATTGCAAAATCATTTCACAGAAATGTTCCTCGGGTGACCCTCTACCAAAATTACTTAAATGGTTCTGCATGGCTGAACAAAATGGCCGCCAGAGC
Organism: Lucinisca nassula; assembly: GCA_963580285.1. NCBI lineage: Eukaryota > Metazoa > Mollusca > Bivalvia > Lucinida > Lucinidae > Lucinisca > Lucinisca nassula. The sequence goes on along the minus strand of OY757023.1, from coordinate 101,772,212 downwards.
TAAAAATAGAAAAACCTTTAAATCACATCTCCTCCTAGGCCAATGGCCCGATTTCAAAATAATTTCAACGAGAGGGTCCTTGTCTGACCCTCTACCTAAATTGCTAAAACGGTTTCGTTTTGCTGAACAAAATGGCTGCCAGAGTTAAAAATAGAAAAACTTTTAAACGACATCTCCTCCTAGGCCAATGTCCCGATTTCAAAATAATTTCATGGAAATGTTCCTTGGGTGACCCCACTACCAAAATTGGTAAAATGTTTTTGCTCTGCTGAACAAGATGGCCACCAGATATAGAAATAGAAGAACCTTTAAAAGATATCTGCTCTTAAGCCAATGGCCTGATTTCAAAATCATTTGACAGGAATGTTCCTCGGGTGACCCTCTACCAAAATTGCTAAAATGGTTCTACTCCGCTGAACAAAATGGCCACCAGAGCTAAAAATAGAAAACCTTTAAACAACATCTCCTCCTAGGCCAATGGCCTGATTTCGAAATAATTTCACAGAGACAGTCTTTGGCTGACCCTCTACCAAAATTGCTTAAACAGTTCTGCTTTGCTGAACAAAATGGCTGCCATACTTTTGCAGAAATGTTCCTAGGGTGGCCCTCATCCAAACTTGGGAAAATGGTTTTATTCCAATGAACAAAATGGCCACCAGAGTTAAAAATAGAAAAGACCTGCAGATGACAGCTTCTCCTAGGCGAGTGGCTAGATTTCGAAATAATTTTACTGAAATGTTCCTTGGGTGACCTTTTACCAAAGCTGCTAAAATGGTTTCCCTTGCTGAACACAATGGCTGTTGGATATTATTATTTTAGGTCTAGCCTGCCCAGGCAAGGTGGTGCAATTTGGACCATCTAAGCACATGAACTATATTGGTTTCTTTTGGTGGCAGGGCTTGAGATGTCTTCTCAGTGTTGGGTAAAATTCCAACAAAATTGGATACAACATCTTCAAAATGACCTAAATACTGTTGACTGAGACGTAAAATCTCAATTTAAACAAAAAGGGCATAAGAGGACCAGTCTGATCTGGATCCACACTGTTTGCAATAATGACTTTAAAGTAACCAGCCAACACAAAGCAGAAGATAATTCTGAAGGGTTAGACAGAAACATCTTAATCACTCTTTGAAATTGTACATTTATATAAAAACAACAAGGTTTTAGACCTGTCAAAATATCAACAGGCAGTTGAAGATAAGACTATTATACATATATAGCTCTGTCACTGCTTGCATAATATGGTATGAATCAGTAGGACTCAAAACAAACTGTGAAGTGACTAATATTGTTATGCCAGAAGGTATACATATTAAATTGTGCAGTGACTCTGGCTCTCATTGTATAATAGAAATCACTTAGAGGTTAGGACCCAGGTGTTTGACCTTGTTATAAACAGAGCTGCAAACATGGGCTAGTTAACTACTAGGCTCTTGAAAATAATATAGGTGGCTTAAGGATCTGTGCTGCAGTATACAGAATCAGCACCAAAAACTGTTTATTTTTGATTGAGTGATGTAGATAAGGGGGGTATAGGTTGATAGTTAAAGGATAATTTTCCTTATCAATAAAACATGTTGTGGGTATTTATTAGAACCACCTTGCTCTTAATGAATATATACACACCATACATTTTATCAAAAATAAGGGAGACTTTAGCTAATGTACCACTAAATACCCACCATATCTACAGCTCTAGGAACTAAAGATTTGACTGATTGACTGTTTTAAGTTTAATGACACGTCAACCCTTGTGGGTCATTTTGTGTCCTCTCAGAGAAACGGAGAAAAGAGGTAGGAGAGATAGTAGAGGATATTGAAAGTGAGGGACAGAGGAGAAGAGGCAAATGAATGGAAGGAAGTGTATATAGAAACAGAAGAAATAACATTCCCCCCTCTACCCATACTTGCAGCAAGGACAGTAGGCCTTGTCCAACTGTGAGCCAATATCAGTTGGACACAACAGTGATGCAAGATACACTTATAGAGATTTAATTACAGTATTAATAAATGAATTCTGAGCCAAGGCACAGAAAAGAATCAAGCTGGCATAAACTATTGGCATGCCTAAATAGCATTGACATGGATGTAAAGCTCAACACAAACAAACAAATGAACCCTTGCCCTGCTGAGCTTGGATATGCCTTATCTTTCAAACAATGTAGATTCTGATCAGATGGCTTCTTGGCTTTTAAAGAAGCCATCTGATCAAGATTTACACTTACATTCAGTTTGTGAATTTATAGGAATAAATCACATCATTTTAACCCAGTTTGTGCGGAAAACTTAGAATGGGATACTGGCAACCGGGGATTGGCAAACAGTGAAGGCCCAGATCAGATGCTGCAGAACTTGACGTCTGATCTGGGCCTACATTGTTTGTAAAAGGTTCTGCCATTTTCCATATTAGGGGTTGAGGTTGACAAAACAGAGTAGACCTAGAACAGATGCCACAGAATATGGCCTCTGTCTTATCAAAGTCTACTTTGTTACTTACAGTGTAGGAAATTTTGAGTCAGATGCTGCAGAATGTGGCGTCCAATCGGAATTTACACATTTTGCTTACAGTACAGAAATGTAAAAGTAATAAGCGAAATGTAAAAAGTCTATACCGCAATTCAGGATCATTTTCCTAGCCTACATTTTGACACAATTGGCCCATCAGTGCTATCAGTGCTTTGAAATATGCTATTGTTTCCCAAAATAAAACTGACTTCATAACGAACTTAAGTGTTTATGCTCAAAAATCTAATGTCATTATTTCCAAAAACAAAACTTAACGTCATTTATATTCAAATACAACAACTCCAGTGTAAACTAACACAATTTCATGTTATCAGAAAATTAGCGTTAGAAGCTTCTATGGTGAAATGGTTAAACTACTTGGCTAATAAACCCAGTTTCATTGGTTCAGTCCCAAGCTTCTCCACACTTGAGGCGTTTTTGATGCCGAGAACCCACATCCTTTGAACACAGTGACTGAATTTAAGAAAAATTTTACAAAATCTCCACCTAAGTTCTTAAATGGTTCTGCTACATTGAACAAATAGCACATAGACAAAAATAAAAAAATCATCAAAAGATAATACAACTTGACTCAGGTGAGCGAATTAGGTCCATCATGGACCTCTTGTTTGTCAGAAGTATATGTTGTGGGTACCTGCTTATTTTTTGTCAGAAGTATATGTTGTGGGTACCTGCTTACTTCTTGTCAGAAGTATGTGCTGTGGGTACCTGTTTACTTCTTGTCAGAAGTATGTGTTGTGGGTACCAGTCTATTTTTTTGTCAGAAGTATGTGTTGTAGGTATGTGTTTATTTTTTTGTCAGAAGTATATGTTGTGGGTAACTGTTTACTTCTGGTCAGAAGTATATGTTGTGGGTGCCTGTTTATTTCTTGTCAGAAGTATATGTTGTCGGTACTTGTTAGAATCGCCTCGAAAAGGAGGTTCTAACAAGTACCCACAAGTTTTTACAAAGACATAGGAAAAATTATCTCTTATTTATATTTATATGCTGAGTTGCATGTACTGTCGAACTTTGATGGCTCGAACTCGCCCGGACAGCCGAAAAAAGTTCGAGCCATCGATAGTTCGAGCCATTGGAGTCCAACTTGGCAAGATCCATCTTTGTGTACTGTGATTTTTTATCATAGCTGCGGCGATTTTGGTGACTTTCGGTACATTTATCGGTCCGTATTTTAAGGCAAAGACTGTAATTTTGGCAGGTCTTACTCAATGTCGGTGTGAAATTTTAATTTGTGAAAAATATTTTGCCAGCTTTCATTTCCTTATGCTGCCTCATTAGCCCTGGGTTATTATAGGTGTTTACAATAAACTTAATTTGACACCTACTCCACATTAATCTCTTGACCTGTTAATCAAAGGGATTGTGCCATTCAAGTACACCTGTGTTATGTAAACAGCGTCTTATGATACTGATCATGTGCCTGTGTGACTTGATCGATAAAATTGCAATTTTTAAAAAGGTAATAAGTGCAAGCCATCGGTGGGATTTTACATAGAAAATGCAATCTAGGAACCAGGCTTAGAGTTCGAGGGTTAGAGCCATCGTGGTTCAAGCCAAGGGTGGCATGTTTAGTTAAAATGAATAGGGATTTTGCCGGGACTGAAAAGTCAGTTTGACCCAAACGTGGTGTTCGAGCCTACCGAGTTCGACCCATCGAAGTTCGACTGTATTTTTTTTAATTAATTTCAGGTGTTTGTACCAGTTTTACAGAGTCTACACAGAATGATATCAACAGTCTCCTTAGACACTGATGAATATAGAGACATAGTATCTGTTCTAACTGAAATGATAGAAGTGAAATGTGCTGGTATCAGACCTATATGTAATCTTGTAAGTTTTCGTCTCATGTTTTGTTTTCACCATGGCGTGATCTAGGGCTCCAGTTTTCGCTCTGTCTATTTGTTCATTCATTTGCATGTTTGTCGAGCCATCAACATTTGCTTTGCCCTAGCATTGACCCTAATTTTCACATCAGATCTAGCTCCCCGACAGGCATGACATAGCCTTTGGCAGAACTCTAGTTGTATTATACCGTAAAAATCCTAAAAATTCGGACACTGGGAGGACTTGCTGTAATTCTCTTAAAATTTTAACGGGTTTGTTTCGTGATCTAGCAAGGAGTCCAAAAAGTGGAGACAGAATGGCAAATAGTGTAGACCCTGATCAGACTGCTCCTGATGGAGCAGTCTGATCTGGGTCTACACTGTTTGTTAGGCCTGTCTGTCCCAATACTTAGGATCATTACGGTATTACTACTTAACGGTATGGTCTGTGAGCAGCAAAAACTCTGGCAAGACTGCACTTTTATGCAGGTTTGTCTGAGTCTATTTCACACAGCGTTAGGTTGTAATATAACAGTACATCAAGGAGCTTGTTTAGAAACCACGTGTTACGTCACTGTATATGAATGACATCAACAGCCTTTGATTAAAAGTTTGGAAACTATTATAAACGTAAATGTCTGTTTGTTTTGGAGTTTAATGGCCCAGTCAGTACTATTTTAGGTCATTTTTGAGCTGGTCAGTTTACCTATTCATACTTTTCCTGGGCAGGCTAATACCTGAGCGGTTAACCAGTACAGTGCACATTCTTTCGCCAGAAACTGACACTGCCCTTCTTGAATCAGCGGAATGGAGAGAGTGACCGTAGAAAAGATTTTATGATTGTATCTCCACGAGAGAATGTTGCCGACCACGGCAGGTATCGAACTCACGTCCTCCTGATCACCAGTCAGACGCTCATCCAACTGAGCTACCGAGGCCGGCTAAACGTAAATGTTAGCAAACAAATATTTGGATTTTAAATACTAGGCATTTTTTGGGGGTGGGGGTGGGGGGGGGTGCGGGGTTGGGGCGGTGCAGTGCGGAGTTCTTTCAAAGATGGCAGCTTCTTATTGAATAATCATTCAGCAGTGACAGTTGGTAAGTTCATTCTTATGCTTTCAAAAGAGTTCCTAAACTTTACCATTTTTGGTGTCGATGACAAGGATGGAATTATAAGGTATGAATTTTCATTTTTGTGGATTTTATCGATGTGTGATCTATGGCCAATCACTCACAAACTTTAGAAGCCTTAGTGGTGTAGTGGTTATGCTACTCGCCTTGTAAACCAGGGGTCGCAGGATTGATCCCGGGCTTCTCCAGACTTTCGGATGAGTCTTTAAACCCAGATCCCGTCTCTGTATGACCTTAGCTGTTTTTGAGACGTAAAACTCAACAAACACTCACTCACAAACTTAGGGCTGTTCCAGTAAAATCTATATGGTGGGGGAGGAAGGCACTTAGATTTTCACATAGCCTACGCTTTAAAACAATTTTTTTTCAATACAGCCTACGGATATTTGTATTTTTTTCTAGATATAACCAACGGACATTTGTATTTTTTTCTAGATATAACCAACGGGGTAAAACTATTTCAGGTAGAGACAACCCACAGGTAAATAAATATATATTTAGATATATTCATCAGAAAAGATCTTGCGACTAAAAATCTTTCCCTCTTTATAAACTGAAATCCTGGATCATGTGTAAAAACCATTGTCGAAGTTGGTGTCTTTATATTGATTATTGAATGCCCCAAAAATGAATAAATTTTATCATGAAAGTTGTTTTTTGTTTACTTAAAAAAAAGAGAAAAGACAAGAAAGCAGTCTGGAGGACAGCCAAATCCCCCGCCGCATTTAGTATCAAGGCTCAACCTTGTGACCTTCGCCTGTGACCTTGACCTTGAGTTGGCATGGTTAGCTCACTGAGGGGGATAATTGACCCAAAGTTTAATGAAAATCCTTTTAGGGGTAAAGGAGATATGGAAGGGACAAAAAATTCAAAGTTTTAAACTCGTGACCTTCAAATGTGACCTTGACCTAGAGTCGGCATGGTTCATTTATAGGTTCTGCATATCAGCTCACTGAGGGGGATAATTGACCAAAGTTTAATGAAAATCTATTAAAGGGTTCAGGAGATATGGAACGGACAAGAAAAAGTTACGGACAGACGGACAGACTGACAGACAGATGGATGGAAGGACATGGGTTCTGCACATCAGCTCACTGTGAAGACTATTTGACCAAAGTTTAATGAAAATCCTTCGAAGGGTAAAGGAGACATGGAAGAGACAAAAAATTCCAAGTTTCAAACTCATGACCTTCAACCATGACCCTTGACCTTGAGTTGGCATGCTTCTTTAATAGGTTCTGCACACCAGCTCACTGAGAGGTATAATTTACCAAAGTTTAATGAAAATCTATTAAAGGGTTCAGGGATACTGAGCGGACAAGAAAAAGTTACGGACAGACGGTCGGACAGACAAACTGACAGACGGACAAACGGACATGGGTTCTGCACATCAGCTCACTGTGAAGAATATTTGACCAAAGTTTAATGAAAATCCTTCCAAGGGTAAAGGAGATATGGAACGGACAAAAAATTCCAAGTTTCAAACTCGTGACCTTCAACCATGACCTTGACCTTGAGTGGGCATGGTTCATTTATGGGTTCTGCACACCAGCTAATTGAGACGAATAATTGACCAAAGTTTAATGAAAATCTATCAAAGGGTTCAGGAGATATGGAGCGGACAAGAAAGTGTTACGGACAGACAGACGGACTGACGGACAGACGAAGGCCATTCCTATAATCCCAGTTCCCTCCGCTTCGCGGCGGGGGATTAAAAATTCAGACAAGGCTAAAAAAATGTGTTTCAGGTAACCTGACTATTCCTAATTTTTTGCCCTCAATCCTATTTTAAATGGTTGACGATGATTCTTTTGGACTTTTCCATTAAAAATATTGTTTTCTTATCCTCCCCATTGGATAAATTTCAGGAAAAGCCAAAAAAAATATCTTACCTTCCGACGGTATTCCAGGTTACCTGACTTAAGTTGTGGGTACTCGTTAGAACTGCCTCAATCTATACCCACAACCTATGTTCCGAGTATAAATAAGACAAATATCAAAGTTTTCAATGGAAAAGTAGCCATTTTGGAGAAATCAAAGAATGCACTATGACACACCGGTGTGAATTTTTTTTATAAAATAATATAATAAAATAAAATAACTTTTATCGTCTATCTATCATTTTTGCACCCCCATCCCCAACTTTACTTTTTTTTCAAATCAGTGTATCAACCACCCCATAGCCAGCTCACCCCAAAGAGCTGGCTATGGGGTGGTTGATACTCAAAATGTGTTTGAGTTCTTGCGATCGCAAGGTTACTTTGTCAGGGGAGATATCTAAAATATCTTGGCACCCAGAGTTGTGGTTCTTGTCCAAGACACATCGTCTTAACCTCTTGTATTTCTGTACCAAGTCCCATCAATATATCTCAAAGGGTAATGGAGTTATGGCAACCACAAGGTTACATTGTCAGGGTAGATAACACATTGCCAGGGGAGATAGCTAAAATACCATGGCACCCAGCGTTTTGTTTCTTGCTCACGACACGCTTTCTTGACCCCAAGTTCACTTGTACCAATTACCATCAAAATATGTCAAAGGGTATAGGAGTTATTGATTGCAATGTTATTTTGTAAGGGGAGATAACTATAATACCATGACATCCAGAGTTATGGTTATTGCTCATGACAACCCTTCTTGACCTTATGTACAACGGTATCAAGTCAATCAATATATCTTCAAATATATAGGAGATATTGTGATCACAAGTTTATATTGTCAGGGGAAATAACTAAAATACCAGGACACTCAGAGTTTTGGTTCTTGCTCACGGCATGCTTTTTGAACCTCATGTTCTATTGTAACAAGTACCGACAATCTATCTCATAGGGTATTGTAGTTTTGGCTATCACAATTTGGTGTCTGCGGACGGACGGATGGACGTCAGGCTGATCGCTATAACCCCAAACCTATTTGGTCAGGGGGATAAAAAATAAAACGCACCGTCAGCGGTCAGACCCTAATCAGACGTCACATGATCATTGTACAGCATCTGGTCTGGGTCCGTGCCGTCGCATATGCCGTCTACAAACCTGTAGACCCTATTCAGACGCCGTATAATAATTGTATGACGTCTGATTCACTGTTTGCACCTTTGTGTTCTGTCTATTGTCATACAGACGGACGGGTGGATGACGCCACGCTGATCGCTATATCTTCCGAGCCTGTTCCGACTAGGGATAAAAAACACCACCGTCGGCGATAAGACCCTGATCAGACGCCGCATTGTCGTTGTGCAGCGTCTTGTCTGGGTCTGCGCCATCTCAGATGTCGTTTCAAACCTGTAGACCCTCATCAGAAGCCTTTTAATAATTGTACGACGTCTGATCCGGATCTGCATTGTTTGCATCTGTCTGTTGCGTCTACGGACGGATATTTGAACGGACGCCACTCATAATGTTGTGTCTACGGATGGGCGGATGTACGGACGCCAGGATCCGAACCTGTTCAGACTAGGGATAAAAAACACCACCGTGGGCTATAAGACCCTGATCAGACACCGCATTATCCTTGCGCAGCGTCTTGTCCGGGTCTCTGCCATCTCAGATGCCATCTGCAAACCTGCAGACCCTCAACAGAAGCCGTTTAATAATAGTATGGCGTCTGATCTGGATCCGCATTGTTTGCATCTGTCTGTTGTGTCTACGGACGGACGGACATTTGGACGGGCGCAAGACTCATCGCTATATCCTTCAAACCTATTCGGTCGCGGAAAATAAAATAAAATGAACCGTCGGCGGTTGGAGCTGGATCAGACGTCGCACAGTGATTGTGGAGTGTCTGATCCGGGTGTCGTAGCATTATAAGGTCCTAAAACCTGTAGACCCTGATAAGGTGCCGCTAAATAATTGCGTCTGTCTGTCTGTTCAAGTGTCAGCGTTGAGGCCCTGATCAGACGTTGCATATTTTTTGTTAAGAAATTAATATTTATTAAAGGGACTGAAACAATTGACCAATGAAAGGCTGTCTACCCATCTGTGGGTTTTATTGCCCGTAAGATGACCACCTGGGTACACTTTTGGGTACTGTTACGTAATTTATTGCAGCTCAAAGCTCGGCACGCTCTGGGTGGCAACCGCTGTATAAACATTCCTTGGGTATCATAATCCCCAATTAACTAATTATCTCGGGCCATAAATCCCTTGAAGCTTACTGATTAAACAGCGTGCTAATATTGTGATTACATAAATCATGCAAATCATGCGCTACCAACACAAGTATTTTTTTTTTTTGGAACGGGGATTATTGCGTCATTCAGTAACTAAGCCCAGTAATTTTCCATTATGTCAGGCAAGGTCATCGACCGGGGGCGAAGCGTCCCGTTACCGGATATTGATTTGTGTCCTACTCAAACGACCCTTGACCTGTAAACAGCAGTAAAATTGCCGAGCCTTTCTTTTTTTCACAATTTCAGCGTTGCTTTTTGTTTAAAATCTCTGCGAAACTTCAAATTGAACGATTCAGATGTCTGGGCCCTGTTGTTATTTGACAACCTACAACAATTATTTATTTTCTTTCAACATAGCCTACGGGATTTTTTAAAAAATCGGTAGTACAACCTACCGTAAATTTTAAAAATTCTGTTGTACAGCCTACGGCCTATTTTGTTTTTCTAAAACCATAGCCTACGGCCACTAAATAAAAAAGTTGCCGTCCGCCCCACCCTAATAGATTATACTGGAATAGCCCTTAGCATAAAGCCCATTGGGATGGCTTTTATGCAGTCTGTGAGTGATTTGCCAGAGTTTACACATTGATAAAATCCACAATTACATATCGATAAACTCCACAAAAATGAAATTCATTCCTAAAATGATTTTTTAGCTCACCTGTCACGTAGTGACAAGGTGAGCTTTTGGGATCACTTTTTGTCCGTCGTGCGTCTGGCCGTGCGTGCGTCCGTAAACTTTTTCTTCAAACGACATCTCCTAAACCACTGATCTGATTTTGACCAAACTTCACAGGAATGATCCTTAGGTGGTCCCCTTTCAAAGTTGTTCAAATGGTTCCGGTCCGTTGCACATAAAGGTCACAGGAGCCAAAAATAGATTTTTTTCACAGAAACTTAAAAAAGCTTCTTCTCTGACACCACAAGGCCCAGGACATTGATATTTGGTATGAAGCTTCATCTATTGGACCCCTACCAAGATTGTTCAAATTATACCGCTGGGGCCAAAAATGCCCCCGCACCGGGGCCCTTTGGTTTTACATGGGCTTATATTGGGAAAATCTTTAAAAATCTTCTTCTCTGAAACCGCAAGGCCCAGGTCTTTGATATTTGGTATGAAGCTTCATCTAGTGGACCCCTACCAAGATTGTTCAAATTCTAGTGCTGGAGCTAAAAATGCCCCCGCACCAGGGCCCTTTGGTTTTACATGGGCTTATATAGGGAAAATCTTTAAAAATCTTCTTCTCTGAAAGCGCAAGGCCCAGGTCTTTGATATTTGGTATGAAGCTTCATCTATTGGACCCCTACCAAGATTGTTCAAATTATACTGCTGGGGCCAAAAATGCCCCCGCCCCAGGGCCCTTTTGTTTTACATGGGCTTATATTGGGAAAATCTTTAAAAATCTTCTTCTCTGAAACTGCAAGGCCCAGGTCTTTGCTATTTGGTATGAAACTTCATCTAGTGGACCCCTACCAAGATTGTTCAAATTATAGTGCTGGGGCCAAAAATGTCCCCGCTCCGGGGGCCCTTTGGTTTTACATAGACTTATATAGGGAAAATGTTGTTTTACATAGACTTCTATACGCAGGGTAAACATTTAAAATCTTCATCTCTGAAACCACAAAGCCCAGGTCTTTCATATTTGATATGAAGCTTCATCTTGTGGACCTCTACCAAGATTGTTCAAATTATAGCCCTGGGGCCAAAAATGACCCTGCCCAGGGCCCACTTGTTATACATTGGATCAGGTGAGCGAACCAGGGCCCTCTGGGCCCTCTTGTTTCTGGTAATGCACCACAACCTGTTTACAGTTGTCTTATCGTAGTCCAAAGCAGAAACTGGGTTAGGTAAACAACTGTGTCATACGCAAACAAAATGGATTCATTATATAGAAAAATGACCATATATGGTAATTTTTCTCTGTAATCTATACCATTTTGGGATCCATCTATAAACTGTGTTATGTCCAAAACTCTGTTTAATAATGAACAGTGTAGGTTTATGTGTAAAATTTTGTGATATTTTTATTTATGCTCCAAATATAGATTGTGGGTGTTTGTCAGTTGTACATGTTAGAGCAGAAATTCGAAAAAATAATGCATACCCTGCTAAACCCCTTTTTCTCCATATAAAGAAGATTTATAAGGTGCTATTTATGCTGAAGTGCCATCACGATAACAAGTCTGTGAAATGAAGACCCCTCTAAACCCCACTATATATAGGGAAAAGTGGGGTGTAAGGGGGTTAACATTATCTGCTTTATTTTTGCTCAAAAACATAGATTGTGGGTACTGATTAGAACCACCTCATCTAGGCAGTTTTAACGAGCACCCACAATCTATGTTGAAAGCAGATGTAAGAAAACTGTTACAATTTTTACCTAATATTTGTTATTTCTGACAGCATGTTGGATGTTTTCCTAATGTGCTAACATGATGTATATGTGTATTTGTTTGTTTCTTTCCAGATTGTTCGTCAGTCCAACTGGTTACCCGACTCCCTTACTCCAGGTGCTGGTAAAGAGGTGGAGAAACTTTCATTTCTGGGTCCGTTCCTGGGGCTCAGCGTCTTTGCGGAGGATAATGTAAGAATCAGTGTTACATGTACAATCTTCTACAATGATAAGGGAGTCAAACCGTCCAGTGCATATAAGCCCTTCGGTTTCACTGGGCGTCAGAGCTTGAGATGTCATTTCATCTCACTGTCGGGTAAAAGTCCCTCAAAATTGGAAGCAGCGTCTCCAGAATGACCTAAATAGTGTTGACGGGAATGTTAAACCTCAATACAAACAAAAACAAAACAGTGATAAGGCATTTCTAAGGCCACACCCATACCTAACACTTCCTTATCCTGCTGTCACAACAATCCCTAACATTGCGATTAGTGTATATCCATAGCAGATGGCTTCTGAAGAAGTTTCTGATGAGGCTCTACACTAATTGTCATCCAGTTTAGGAATTTAAAGGGATTGGATACACGGTCAGGGGAGGCAACTCCAGCAAAAATATTTTTATCTCTCATGTCAATAGAGGTAAACTCTTAAAGGAAAGAATTTGCTCCTGAGGAGCACATTCAAGAGTAGACCCCTTTTTCCATGGGACAGAGCTTACAGGAAGTCCTGAAAGTTGTCTCCCTTTGAAAAATGGCGCCAAAATCTGCCAGGTGTTCCCATTCCCCTTAAATGAAAACATTATATCACGTAACCTTATTGGCCAAGTGAGTAAGTGAGTGTTTGAGTTTTACATCTCACCAACAGCTAAGGTCATAAGGAGATGGGACCTCGATTCAAAGACTCATCCGAAAGTCTGGAGAAGCCCGGGATCGATCCTGCAACCCCTGGTTTCAAGGAGAGTAGCATAACCACTACACCACAGAGGCTTCACCTGATTGGCCGAGAGTCAGATATGGGTGTGGCTTATTAAATTATTCAGCAGGATAAGGGCTAACTGGTGTGCACTTTCAGTCTGGGTTCAGTTATTCCAAACTGACAAATTTGTCAGTTAACATATTGTAATCAGCTACTGAAAGTACGGAGGAAAGTTGATTTATGGGACATAAGTGTCAGTGTTAGTAAGTACACCACACCTCTTTATAACACTATTGATGGGGTCCAAAGCAGAAGCCAGGTTAGTTAAACAACCATGTTATACCCAAACAAAAAATTTATAGATTATATAGAAAAATGACCATTTATGGAGAAATAGATGGGGCTGCACGATGCTTCCACGCAGAGCTGATACCGACCCCACATGACTACTGGTAATCTGCTTAGAATGTCTAAGCCTGCCCAGGAAAGTTGCTGCAAGTCAGCCCATCCATGCTTATAAACCCTATTGGTTTCATTGGGCGGCAGGGATTGAGATGTCATTTCATCTCAATGTCGGGTAATAGTCCCACAAAATTGGAAGCAACGTCTCCAAAATGACCTAAATAGTGTTGATGGGGACCTTAAACCTCAAATCAAACAAACAAACAAAACAAGTCTGTGAACACCCCTCAATACCCAAATTTGAAAAGGAGGAATTCTGCCATTAGTCTGACAGAAAAAAAGCAAAACTAACCAATAAAAAGAAGTGTCTGTGATTTCTCGTGTTGATTCCTTAAATTTCAAGATTAGCTCAGAACACTGCAATTTCCCCACTCCTTGAAAGTTTAACTGCCAAGACAGTGTCACATCCTTAAGAAGAGGAGACAAAAAAGGAGAACAACTCCATCATGGCAAGTCAGAGAAAAAGTACCCGCAACATATATTTCTAACAAGAAGTATTTGTGGAGAGTGGTAGCTCAGTGGTGCTCTTGTTTCTGATGCTAGAGGCCCCCAGTTCGATTACTGGCAGCGGTAAAGAAATTTGGTGTCTGAACATGCTCCATTGGCATCATTTGCAGGGTTGATTCCTGATCATTGCCTTCACTTCTATTTTGAATAACACAAATAGCACCAGCCTTTGGATTGGGCTGTGAATTGGAGTCCCGCTGTGCAGGGAGAATTATCCCATGTTCAGGTTAAAGATCCTTACCGCAATATACACGATTAATCCTGCAAATCTGGTGTGTTTGTTATGAACACTTACAAATAGTGGTCAAATGTGACTGATGATAGATAGATAGATAGAGAGATAGAGAGAGAGAGAGAGAGAGAGAGATAGATAGATAGATAGATAGATAGATAGATAGATAGATAGATAGATAGATAGATAGATAGATAGATAGATAGATAGATAGATAGATAGTGTGTGTGTGTGTTTGTGACTTCGGGTTTAACGTTGCTTTCACCAATTTTTCAGTCATATCACGACGGTGTCTGGTTGCGACAGAGAGCTCAATGCTCACTTTTATAGTGCTTCCCCACTGAAGTATCATGTCCCAGACACATTACATGACACCACACCCAGTCACATTATCCTGACACTGGGTCGACCAGTCCTAGCTCTACCCTGTAAATCTGAGTGCCAAGCGAGGAGCAGCTAGTACCATTCTTAACGACTTTGGTATGTCACGGCCCGGGATCGAATCCGTGACCTCCCGTTCCCCGAAGTGGACACTCTACCAACTGAGCTATCGGGGCCGGTAGATAGATAGATAAGATAAGATAAGATAATATAAGATAGATAGATTTTTTAAAGGCCTTTTCATAGTGCTTCCACTTATACTGACCACACATGAATTCTGGTAAACTGCTTAGAGGGTCAAAGCCTGCCCAGGCAATGTGGTGTGTGTTGACCTCAATGCATATAAACCCTATTGGTTTCATTGGGTGGCAGGGCTTTAGATGTCATCTCATCTCCGTGTTGGGTAAAAGTCCCACATAATCGGAAGCAGTGTCTCAAAAATGACAATCTAGTGTTGAGTGGGATGTTAAACCTCAAATTAAACACAAATGATATTTTTACGCTACCATAATATACAGTCAAACCTGTGAACAAAGGCCATCTATGGGACAGGACAAATTTGGCCGTTATTCACAGGTGACCTTTATTCGGAGGTTTGACAATTACCAGCAGGCCGACAGTGTCCAAAAATTCTTACATTTATTGATTAAATAGCAAGCTGTCACTGGATGAAGAAGCATATTGTTTTCCATTTAATTTACATGTTTATTTGTTGCGTCATCCGACGCCAGCAACCCCACACGTGTTTAAATCTTTCATAAAACATGTTTGGAACCGGTAAAAAATATTTTCCCGATAGCTAAACGGTTGTGAATAGAGGTGGATAGAAAACAGCGCTGTATAGCTCCCGAATTATCCCTCCGTGTCAATAACCAACAACAGCGTTCGACTTTTCCTGCCGAGCGTCTGCTATTTGGCGCCAAAACATAACCATTCATGAGATCGTAGAGTAGTCCGTTTTTATTATGTAAACATATACCGTTAGATGTAGCTAATTGTCTGAGGAGGATTAAATCATTTTCACATTGATCTTGGATTAAATTTTATGACTGGAGGATAAACGCAAATTAGAGACATGACTTGACCATATTTTCACACCTTATCGACACGCACCGCAGGGTGGCAATTATATGACAGGGATTAACAATAGTGTCATACTTGAACCGTAATAAATACACAGATGGTTTGTCTCTGAATTGACAGTGCCGCAATTATTGTGATTTACTTACTGGACTAGTTTTACCATCTTTAGGATTGTCCGCCAATTAAAAAAAAAATGTTTAGTCAATTTTTCTTCACTTTTCTAATAAACTATCTTCAGTTCTTGTGTAAAACAGAATGCAATGGATTTATTCAATTCAACTCACTCACAAACCGTAACATGTTTGACCAGATCGCCAGGATTAATGACTGCAACACCAATCAAGCATATGCCAATCAATGGCGATAATTACCTCAAAGCTGAAATCATGAGCGTGATGGATTCAATTATAGACCGTTATTCAAGAACAGCAACTCAGTTTGGGACTGAATAACGTGACCGTTGACCGTAGTGCACAGTGGACCGCTATTCCCAGTTAATTCATTAGGGAATTTCGATGGGAGGGGTTGAAAATGACCGTTGTAATAAGGGGACCGTTATTCGGAGGTGACCGTAAGCACAGGTTCGACTGTAGTAAGTATTGGGACAGGTAGGCTTAAACAAACAGTGCAGGCCTAGATCAGGTCTGATCTTGAGGAGCAGTCTGATCAGGGTCTACACTGTTTGCCATTCGTTCTGCACATTTTGGACTCCTTGCTGCACCATGAATCAAATTTTAAATTATAATTTTAGGAGAATTACAGGAAGTTATCAAGGTGTCCCAGTGTTTAGGATTTTCATGGTAAATAAGAGGACTGTTCAAATATGAATGCAAGTAGAACGTTTTCTCATGCACTAATGCGAAAATCACCTGGAAATAAATATCACAGCATAGAAAAACATTTTACCTATACATTGATACCAAACCTGTTAAAATCCGTGCACTTTAGCCATGTATATCGTTCTATAAACATTGTCTACTCTTGTATACTAATACAAAACATGGTTGGAAGAAGGTCAGAGTACGCCGTTGAAATACGGTCCTATATTTATACCCCCGGCATACGAAGTATGCAATGGGGGTATATAGTTTTTGTCTTTTCCGTCTGTCTGTCTGTCCGTAAACAATTATTTTGTGTCAAAGATATCTCAGGAACTGCTTCACATAGAAACTTGAAATTTTGCACACATGATCAGTATGACTCTTTGTATTGTGGGAAAGAAAATAAGGGCCAAGGGTCAGGCCTTTTAGAGTTATTTCCCTTTGTAGTTCTTGCTGTTTAATAGTGTATATTTTTATTTTGTGTCAAAGATTTCTCAATAACAACTGTACATAGAAACTTGAAATTTTGCAAACATGATCAGTATGACTAGTTGTATTGTGGGAAAGAAAATAAGGGCCAAGGGGTCAGGCCTTTTAGAATTATTTCCCTTTGTAGTTCTTGTTTCAGCTGAGGTGATGGCACTGGCCAATTATTTTGTGTCAAAGATATCTCAGGAACTGCTTCACATAGAAACTTGAAATTTTGCACACATGATCAGTATGACTACTTGTATTTTGGGAAAGAAAATAAGGGCCAAGGGGTCAGGCCTTTTAGAGTTATTTCCCTTTGTAGTTCTTGCTGTTTAATAGTGTATATTTATCCCCACGCTTTTCGAAGAAAAAGTGGGGATATTGTAATTGTCTCCGTCGTCCGTACGTCCGTCCGTCCGTCTTACCGGACAACTCCTCCCACACTTTTACAGCTAGAAACTTAAAACTTTGGGAACTGATAGGTCTTTGGTCTGAGGAGTGCATGACACTTTCGGAATTTTGATCCTACCCCTAGGGGCCAGGCCAGGGGGTGGGGTGCCCCGGGGGTAAAAAATCAAAGTTTTCAGAACCTGGTCGTGTGACATATCAAATGGAACTGCATAATGAGTAGAATACATAACAATCAAAATTTGACCCCTAGGGTCAGGTTTGAGGTCACCAGAGGTCAAAAACTCGGATTTTCACCCCATAACCCCTTTTTAACGATTACCGGATAACTCCTCCTACGCCGTTTCAGATAGAAACATGAAACTTTGGGAACTGATAGGTCTTTCGTCTGAGGCGTGCATGACACTTTCGGAATTTTGATCCTAACCCTAGGGGCCAGGCCAGGGGGTGGGGTGCCCCGGGGGTAAAAAATCAAAGTTTTCAGAACCTGGTCGTGTGACATATCAAATGGAACTGCATAATGAGTAGAATACATAACAATCAAAATTTGACCCCTGGGGTCAGGTTGGAGGTCACCAGAGGTCAAAAACTTGGATTTTCACCCCCATAACCCCTTTTTATCGATTACCGGATAACTCCTACGCCGTTTCAGATAGAAACATGAAACTTTGGGAACTGATAGGTCTTTCGTCTGAGGCGTGCATGACACTTTCGGAATTTTGATCCTAACCCTAGGGGCCAGGCCAGGGGGTGGGGTGCCCCGGGGGTAAAAAATCAAAGTTTTCAGAACCTGGTCGTGCGACATATCAAATCGAACTGCATAATGAGTAAAATACATAACAATCAAAATTTGACCCCTAGGGTCAGGTTTGAGGTCACCAGAGGTCAAAAACTTGGATTTTCACCCCCATAACCCCCTTTTTAACGATAACCGGATAACTCCTCCTACGCCGTTTCAGATAGAAACATGAAACTTTGGGAACTGATAGGTCTTTGGTCTGAGGAGTGCAGGACATTTTCGGAATTTCGATCTTAAGATTGGGTTGGAGTTGCAATTGAGAACTTATATAGTGGCTAATCTTTAAAAAAGCGTGGGGATATGCGATGGCGTGCCATCGACTGCGCGATTCTAGTTTTATTTTGTGTCAAAGATTTCTCAATAACTACTGTACATAGAAACTTGAAATTTTGCAAACATGATCAGTATGACTAGTTGTATTGTGGAAAAGAAAATAAGGGCCAAGGGGTCAGGCCTTTTAGAGTTATTTCCCTTTGTAGTTCTTGTTTCAGCTGAGGTGATGGCACTGGCCGGGGGTATACGTGCCCCACTGGGCACTTTTGTCTAGTAAGAATTGTTGTATTCTTGGTATAGGGTGCAAAGACATTTTTGATGAAATATGTTCAGTTTATGGGCATAATGAAATGTCTTTTCCAACAGTTTTCGTTGGTGTAAGAAATTCAGCTGTGGGGCTCAACAGAAGATGCACCACATGATTGTCGGCCGAAAAGAGCAACATCTGCAAAGATGGTTGCTAGAGTGAAAGTATGGTTGGCATCTCATTAGGAGCAGTTCATACAATTCTGAAACGGGATTTGAAAATGAGAAAGATCTGTGCTAGATGGATTCCCCATCTGTTGACAGATGAGCAGAAAAAGACACGCGTTCAGTGCGCCAAGAAGTTGCTTAAAAAGTTTCCAAATTACAATGCACGGTCTTTCGCTAATGTCGTCACAGGTGACGAGACATGGGTTCACTTTTTTGAGCCAAAACGAAAGATTCAGAACAAAATATGGGCAACAAAGTATTGCAAAAGACCATGCATTGCAAAGCAGACCAAGAGTGTCAAGAAGGTAATGTATGCCTTATTCTTTTCAAATCAGGGTCCTGCTATTCAGGTTGCTGTGCCTAAAGGCAAATCTGTAAATGCGAAGCTTTACAAGAATAAAGTTCTTCGAAAATTGAAGAAATATTTCAAAGAACGAAGACCCGCAACTGGTTTGGCCAATGTCAGATTGCTACATGACAATGCGTCATCGCACAAGGGGTTCATTGTGCAAGACTATCTGAAGCAGGAAAAGGTTGTTGAACTCCCTCACCCCCCGTATTCCCCTGACCTTGCCCCGTGTGACTTTTTTTGTTCCTGCGGCTTAAAAAATACCTTTCTGGTAGAAAATTTGTACAGCTCAAACACATCGGTTCTGCAATATTCCAGTGCCTTCAGAAAGTTTGTATATCTGTTAAAGGGGAATACTTTGAGGGGACAAAATAAATTTTTTATCGAAATCTATCACGGAATCATTTTTATGTGCTTAGTTGCATTCATATTTGAACAGTCCTCATACTGTATATTTCAGACAAAAGTAGTAGAGAAACATTTCTCTGGACATCAGTTGTCACCTGAGAATGTGAGATTGGTTCATTCCTCACTCCAGCATAGACTGCAGTATCTAAGAGTAAGTATTTATTGCATGTATTCAGACCGACAGGCCTGAGCAAACAGTGTAGACCCAGATGAGATGCCACAGAATGTGGCATCTCATCAGGGTTTGCACTGTTTTACACGCATGTAGCTGTTTTTAGGCGCAACATCAGATAGTAAATTATACTTGTTCAAATTTTAGAACAAGTATTGTAAGGAGTTGATGTGTCTGATTACGTAGGGTAAACATGATAGTGTTGTTGTAAGCGTTTTCAAAATGTATGATATCACATATAGCATCATCACAAATTGTTATATGGCAAAGAAATTGGCAGGCTTCTGATTAGAGAATGCAAGGGCTTTTATTTTCCATATTAACCATGAGCCCCCCAAAAAATATTACCCGCTTGCGCTATCCTTCGTTGAATTGCATTTTACTGTACAGTTGATGAGAATTAATAATTTCATGCACCACAATGATTTTCAGCTAATAAATTAAAAAAAAATTAAGGGGAATGGGTACACCTTCAGACGAGGCAACTCCTGCAAAAGTTTTTGTCTCCCATGTCAATAGGGGTCAACTTTCAGTGGGACAGGGCTTATAGAAAAGCGAACATAAAGTCCCAAAAGTTGTCTCCCTTTGAAAAAATGGCAGAAAATGTGCTAGGTGTTCCTACCCCTTAAGATTGTTTAAATTCATATAAAGCTGGCCTCGGTAGCTCAGTACGATGCGTGTCTGACTGGTGATCAGGAAGATGTGGGTACGATACCTGCCAGGGTCAGCAACATTCTTTGGTGGAGATTTATCATGAAATCTTTTCTACAGTCATTCTCTCACTTTCTATGGTGATGCAAGAAGGGCAGTTGTCAGTTTCTGGGGAAAGCATGTGCACTGTACTGCTTAACCGCTTATGTATAAGCCTGCCCCAGAAAAGTGTGAATAGGTAAACTGACCAGCTCATAAATTACCTTAATAGTGTTGACTGAGCCGTTAAACTCCAATACAAACAAACAAAACAGTGACGACAAAGCCTTCAGAGGAATTCTTTAGACTCTTTTTCTGCAGCTTTCCTGAAGAATGGAAGAGTGAGGTTTAATAAAGTTATGTGTTTCGCTGCCAGTGTTAATCAATTCTTGTTTTGAAGTCTTGTTTTGCATTCCAGGAGGAACTATATAAAACAATTCATGGTATACTAGTGAACAGTGAAACTAGAGAAGCAGCTATGCATTATATAGCCACAGCTCTCAATAAAAACGTGAGGAAGTCACAAATACAGGTAGGCAACTGATAATTAATCCTTTTTGTACCAAATGGAATCTTCCTCCTTATATATATCAGGAGTCCATTTCAAAATTTAGGGGTGTTAGGTTGTGTTTTCTTCAAAATTCATTTGGAAAATGGCTGAACTTTTAGCAAACAGTGGAAGCCCTGATCAGACGCCGGATTCTGATCTGCACAACTTAGATATTTTACTTACAAAACTGTTTGATATGTTGGCCACTAATGAGCCAAAAGTGCTTGAAAAATGGGCCCTGAATTCTTATACATGTTATAATAAATATTTTGCTTCCACGCAGAGCTGATTCTGACCACACACGAGTACTGGTAAACCGCTTAGATCGACTAAGCCTGCCCAGACAAAGCAGTGTGAGTCAGATTGTCCTGTGGATATAAGCCTTCTGGTTTCATTGGACAGCAGGGCTTGAGATGTCATTTCACCTCATTGTCTGGTAATAGTCCCACAAAATTGGAAGCAACGTCTCCAAAATGACCTTAATCGTGTTGACAGGGACGTTAAACCCCAATTCAAACAAACAAACAAACAAAATAATAAATATTTACTAAGCCATGTTGGTACATTTATATTTGCTAGGTGGATGAGAATTTTGTGGCTGGTGATGGATTTATGCTCAACTTACTGGCTGTGTTACAGAAACTGAGTCTGAAAATCTCCTTAGATAAGGTATGTAATTGTTGGGTCCAGTGTTTATCAACTGACCCAAAGTGGAAAATCTCATTGGATAAGGTATGTACTTGTTGGCTCCAGTGTTTATCAATTGACCCAAAGTGGAAAATCTCATTAGATAAGGTATGTATATACACCTCAACCTCGTTATAACACGGAACTCCGGGTCCAACCAACGGACCGTGTTAGTTAACCGAATCGTGTTATAAATGCCGACCGTATTTGTCACTGATCAACCATTGACACAATGGTGATAAATAGTTTCCCAAACATGATGATGTGCGGTCCGGTTAATGACCGTATTTCCCGACTAAAATGTGTTTAGAACTAATCAATGGTGGTAAATTCCATGGCCCATCAAGTTAAACAAGTCACTTTAATCGAAACCAGCTGATAAACCATGTTTTATATCCAGAAATTGTCCAATCTGACAGCGAGTATGACGCCATTTTGATAGCTGGTTCCCGGCTAACTTTGATGTAACTGAGCGTCCGGAACCGTACCGAACTACATTACCGTTAATACATTTCAATGGTGAAATTACCGGGTTAGGGTTCGGAACCGGACAATGATCAACGCTTACAAGAAATTTGAATTACTTTCCTTGAAATGTCTTACCCTTAATATTATAGCCATTTGAAACGATTTTTAATAGCGCACATGGCCTTTGAGTGATTTTTTTTACCGGGAAAATCGATCTTGAATATGTTTTATCATTTGCTTTTAAGCTGGAATAAATTTGACTTTCTTTTACATGTGGCTCTAGAAAATGAGTTTTATTGCAGTTGACCGATCACATCGTCTGCATCGATGTTTAAAATTTCTGCTGAGCAGTGATCCTTAACAGAGCGTGATAAATATTTTTTTCCGGTTGCGTAACTGAATTCTTTAATCTCTTTATCTCACTAAGCCAACACTTTTGATTGTGCCGATGGCAGTTCATGTTTATCATGCATGTCAAGCTAAACAAGTTTATATACTGTATATTCAACTCTGCGGGAGGCCTGCAATAAATATCAAAAAGTACCGTTATAAACCGTGTTAGCTAACGTGTTAGCTACCGTATTACCGCAGTCAAAAGTGAGAGGAAAATAAAGTTGTTGTGCTTAAAACCTGATACAATCTATGGATAATATTTATAAATGTTGGTTGGGGAAAATTTGGGGTCCAAACCAAAACCGTGTTATATCCGAATTCGTGCTGTAACGAATCGTGCTGTAACGAGGTCCGGGTGTACTTGTTTGGTCCAGTGTTTATCATTAACCCAAAGTTACTAGACTCCAGAAGCTTTCTGACTGCTTTTGTCTATGTGACAATCGCTGACCATGTATAAAATCTAGGTACACCACAACCTCGTTATAACACTTTTCATTATAACACAGTTTGGATATAACACGGTTTCATGATGGATCCAATAAAATGTGTAGATTATATAGAAATGGTCATTTTTCTATATAATCTACACAGTTTAGTGTGAATATAACGGTTGTTTAACTAACACGATTTCTGCTTTGGACCCCATTAATAGTGTTATAATGTAGGTTGTGGTGTAACACTATGACACCAGAGCTCAGTGTAAAGAAAGTTGTCTGTAAAACATGGACTGGGGTCATATGCTGGGACATTGGCAAACAGTTTAGACCAAGGTCATATGCTGCAGAATGTGGCAGCTGATTACACGGTCTACACGGTTTGCTTAAAATACAAGAATTTAATTATTAAAAGGTTAAGCAAAATGGTCAAAATCCCAATTCAGGACTATTTCCTACAATGCATTGTACAAAGCAGTCTAAGTCCTAATTCAGGACTATTCTCAGCCTTGCATTGCTTTGAAAATGTTTTAAAAAAATATCCACTAAAAGTCTTGTCAGATTGACACTTTAAGGGTTAAATGGATTAATGCCTATCAGATACATGAGTTTCCTCTTGCATAACAAGTTAGTCTCCTTTCTCACAGGAGGCTGAATACAAAGGGAGATTCTGGAAATGGGGTAGGTATCATAATGTCTTTCTAAATAAGGGCTTCTCCTACAGGTAAGAATTTGGATGCATGTCTGACTGGTGATCAGGAGGACGCGGGTTCAATACCTGCCGGGGTCCGCAACATTCTTCTGTGGAGATTGATCATGAAATTTTTCCTACAGTCATTCTCACCCTTCCGCTGATTTAAGAAGGGCTGTTTTCAGTTTCTGGTGGAAGAATGTGCACTGGACTGGTTAACTGCTTACGTATATGCCTGCCCAGGAAAAGTGTGGATAGGTAAACTGACCAGCTCAAAAATGACGTATATGGTGTTGACTGGGCCGTTAAACTCCAATACAAACAACCAGGTAAGAATGACCACACCCATATGACCTACTGCATTCTTTAATATTTCAGAAAAGTGAAATTTTCTGTTGAAAATTTATGATATATTCCTTTGGTCTATTTCAAACATAGATTTTTGGTACTCGTAAGAACCACCTCATTGGGCCGGTTCTTATGAGTACCAACAATATAGAAGAAGGAAAATAATGCATACACTTGTAAACCACACTTTATTGTTTATTGGGGGTACTTACACATTTGTGTGTCTTTACACATTCGTGTTGGCCCCTGCCCATCGGGGCTTGAAGAAATAGATGGGCTGCATGTGGCTTCCACGCAGAGCTGAAATCCAACCACACACAAATACTGGTAAACTGCTTTGAGGATCTAAGCTTGCCCAGGCAAAACAGTGCGAGTCCGACCATCCGTGCTTATAAACCCTATTGGTTTCATTGGGCGACAGGGCTCGAGATGTCATTTCATCTCAATGTCGGGCAAAAGTCCCGCAAAATTGGAAGCAACATCTTCAAAATGATCTATACAATGTTGAGGGGGACATTAACCTCAAATCAAACAAACAAATTACACATTTGTGTGCCTTTACACATGGGTGTGTTAGCTTGATGTCCAAGGAATTGCTTAAAACCTTGGAACTAAACTTTTCATGACCAAACGTACAACCAGGGGCCAGTTGTTCAAAACTAACAACGTATCGTTAAAACTTTAATCATTTATTATGGCAAATATAGTAATATTGTTGCTGAAAAATGTTAGCAGCTTTTGCATTTGCAAAAGCTGCTCACATTTTTTCAGCAAAAATACCAAAAATTATAATATTAACCTTGCTAGAACGGTTAACAATATGACCACTAACGAGCTCGTTAAGCTAACAATGCTTTGAACAACTGGGCCCAGACTGTTTCATACATGTATGTTTAACGATTTGAAAGCAAACTTACAAGTTTTTGGACATACAGGCACAAGTACTTATTTCTAAATACATTGAAATTCAGCTATTAAGACCACATAAAATTGAGACTAAGCTCATTTAGAAAGGTGCAGTTATTCTTCCTTCTTGTTTTCTGCACAGAATGTCCTGTGCTCAGGGCCCACCTTTGGAGCTGTTCAAAAGTGGTTTTAAAGATCAGTTTTGAACAGTCACAAAGGTGGTCTTAATATAGGAATGTTACTGTATGTTGGTTTGGAAGCCACTTAGCTTTATATGTGGCAGAGTTGCTTGGGGAAAATCTGGGTGCTGAAATACTCCTGTATTTGCTTCATAATCCTGTCTGTTTATTGACCTAGGTTGACCACTACTATTTGTATCACCCTGACTGCCGAGTGAAGATCAAATCAGAGGCGAGACTTAACATGAGTGCTCAGAGTGTGGATGCTTGGTTGGAGAAGCTCAGTGAGTAACAGTTGCCATTGTTAAGAATATGCCACTAATTCCAATAAAGGGAAAAGAGGCAACAAATCTTGCTAGCAATTATTGTGAAAGCTGTTTTCTTGCAGTTGTAATAAGCAAATTTCTAGTTTTTCATTTGTATTCTATACATTTTGGGAACCATCTTTAAACAGTGTTGTATCTAAAACAGTGTTACAATGAACAGTATGACAAAGATTTTGTGGTGTATAACCAAGGCTGTCCTCAATAAACCAGACATTATGTTAACAAGTGCATGTGATGAAAACATTGCAAACCCAACTTTTATAAATGAACAAATTGGGTTCTTTGCTGGAAATGAACCATCCCATGATGGAAGGGCACTTATACCATTATCAGCAAGATGAGTTTCAGCTGAGCATGGGCAGGCAACTAATAGATGCAATACCTTTTGTGTGAAGCTCCCTCGAGTCCCTACTACAGCAGAACTTTGATGGCTTGAACACTGATGGTTCATTTGCCATGGCTGAGTCAAACCCGTTATTGAGTCCCTAGTGAAATCCTCCACATAAGAAATAGTGAGGGATAATGTAAGAGATTTTCATCTCTTATTTTTCAAATGTATGCTGTGTGTACTCATTAGAATCGCCTCAATGAGGCGATTCTAATGAGTACACACAGCTATTTAGAATTGCCTCGATGACCTGATTCTAATGAGTACACAAAGCATACATTTGCAAGATATAAGGTGAAAATCAGCTAGATTATCCCCGTTATGCCTCCTGGTAGAAAACCTCCATGTCTCAAACTACTCATGTCTTGAACAGATTATCATGGTCCCAAACGTGTTGGAGCCATTGACGTTTGACTGTACATGTCTGTGAGCAGCAAAGGCTCTGATGAGATTCTGCATAAGTACAGACTCACCTGAGCTTTTGTTGCCTGCCTAGGCATTAATGACTCATTGGTTGAAGGTTGGTTCAGGTAATTTAGACATAGACACAACAGGTATTCATATGAGATGGTCCTAATGAACATATAAAACCAGTGCTTGGATTGAAAATATTAAAGGAAAATTGTCGAATTCATGGAGAATTTTAAATTCTGCTAGTTTATACTAATTTATTTTTGTTCAATTGCGATGGAAGCTTCAAGCTTTTTTAATCCCGCTCGAACACTCATTCCGGCTGTTTTCGTGCGTGTGAGAGAGAGGCAGTGACTATTACATCACTGCTACCCATTTACACCTGGGTGGAGTGAGGCAGTGTCATTACGTGTCTTGCCCAAGGACACACCTCGATACCAGGTGCCGGATTAGAATGCACAACCTCTCGATCATGAGTTGAACGCGTTAACCACTGCGCTATCGAAGCTGCAATTCTGTTCTTAGATCCATGAAGAATTGAAGATAGCCTAATTTTGTACACCGTACAGTCAAACCTGTCTTAAGCAAGCGGTCATGGGATATTTCAAAATCGCATGCTTAAGACAGGTGCTTGGTTAATACAGGTGCGTCTGGGACTGGGGATTTTTGAGGTTTTAGGGGAACTGTTTCGTCCCTGCCAAGGGTACTCATCAGGTGGCTTATTTGGCTACCACTACAGTTTTTTCTTTTATATTTATGTTTTATATATATATATATATATTTTTTTTTTTATTATTATTATTTACAATTTTTGCTCTTTTTTTTTTTTCTTTTTTTTTTCTTTTTTTTCTATCTTATTTTCTATATTTTTTTTCATTTAATGTAAACAAAAGGGTGACGATTGTACCAATTATGACAGTTTTGACATATCCCTTGATGATTTTCCCCCATTCAACCATGTTTTCTCACCTTTTTATTGTCAAACAAACAACTGCCAGTCAATGATGATGATAATTACACTCACCTGTCTAATTGTGGAGACATTATCGGCATTTAACAAAACATAAAAGAAACAATGATTTCTCGAGGTTTGTTCCGATGCGGTATCTGTTTTTAAAACCGGGAAACAGACTTTAATATTTTTTTACCGTGTTCGATTAGCGCCATGCAATAGATTTGGCCGTTTCGAATACGGTGCGGTGCGGTAAAAGGTTCGACAGAATAGCGAAAATTGCACCCAACGTATAACCGGTTTATAAAAAACACAAACTGCAGAAATCAATCAATCTGGCCGCACCGGAAAAATCAAAATGGCCGCTTAAGATTATATTTTGGCTATTTGGGATAGAAAAGGCTTGACCGTTGGCCGCGTTTGACAGGTGCATGCTTAATAGAGGGAATTTTGCATTGAATACTATCGGGGGGATATGGAATTGGCCGTTTAAGGGAGGGTCACGCTTAATAGAGGTGGCCGGGAGACCAGGTTAGACTGTATTTACTGAAGGTATTCGGACAGACAGGCCTGAGAAAATAGTGTAGACCCAGATGAGAGGCCCCCAAATGCTGCATCTCATTAGGATCTACACTGTTTGCCATGCATCTAGCAAATTTTAGACACAACACCTGGAAGCAAATTGTACTTGTTTAGAAAAAGTATGGAAAGGAGCTGAGGTGTCTGAATACTTAGGGTAAATACGGGAAGTCTGTGAAATGAATTGGCAATAAAATTTATTGTAGAAAAACAGGACCAGCCCCCATGGCAAGACCCAAAGTTCCCCACAGAATGTTTCTACCTGACAGTTCAGTGTCATCGTCTTTCAATACTCGCATCAGTTCGAAAATATCAGAGACGTCTTCGTGCAATACGTGACCTCACACGCCTTGTCGAGGAAATGGAGGCAGCTGAGATACACTGGGGTCACATTCCACAAGTTGCCAATAGAAACAGGGAGTTGGTCAAAAAATGGAAATCTCAATCACAGGTAACTAACCCATTTTGTACAGAATGGAATCTTCCACCTTATATATAGTAGGTGTCTGCTGCAAAAAATAGGTTCATCAGGTTCAGCTATATTTAGATATTTATTTATTTTGCCAACAGTGAAGGCCCTGATCACACAGATGCTGCATTCTGCAGAATATAATATGGTGTCTGATATTCTGCAGCATCTGATTTGGACCTACATTGTTTGCCAGTGACCCATTTTGGGGTTTCCATACAAAATGGGTCCATCTGTCACACATTCTTGTCCGCTCTATAACTTGAAAACCGTTTGAGCTACCTTCACGAAACTTCATATAAATATTAATCAGCATTAGACAAAGTGCAGTGCGCAAGAACTATAATTCTTGCATTTATACTTTTTGAATTATCTCCCTTGGAAGTTTGTCGGTATGTGTATATGTATGGGCAAATCGTGTCCGGTCAATAACTTTCTTATTTTCAGATGGATTTTTTTACTTGGCAGAAATATTAACAACCATAAGACAATGTGTGGTGCGCATGAGGCAGGTCGGTACCTCAAAGGTCAAGGTCATACTTAGAGGTCAAAGGTCAAAAAAGGGGCCTTTTTTGTGTTTGGTCAATAACTTTCTTATTTTTAGATGGATTTTGAAATCACTTGGCAGAAATGTTAACCAACACAAGAAGATGTGTTGCGTGCATGACCAAGGTTGGTACCTCAAAAGTCAAGGTCATACTTAGAGGTCAAAGGTAAAAAAAGGGGCCTTTTTTCGGGTTTTGTCAATAGCTTGCTTATTTTTAGATAGAATTTGAAGTGGGTGGGTGAGTTTTAGTTTTACGTCCCACCAACAGCTAAGGTCATATGGAGACAGGACCTCGGTTTAAAGACTCATCCGAAAGTCTAGATAGAATTTGAAGTTACTTGGCAAAAATGTTAACTATCATGAGACGATGTGTTGCATGCATGATTCAGTTTGGTACCTAAAATGTCAAGGTCATACATAGAGGTCAAAGGTCAAAAAAGGGGCCTTTTTTCGTGTTTGGTCAATAACTTCCTTAGTTTAGATGGATTTTGAAATTGCTTGGCAGAAATGTTAACCACCATGAGATGATGTGTTGCACGTATGACCCAGTTTGGCACCTCAAAGGTCAAGGTCATACATAGAGGTTAAAGGTAAAAAAGGGGCCTTTTTTGTGTTCTGTCAGTAACTTTCTTATTTTTAGATGGATTTTGAAATTACTATGCAGAAATGTTAACCACCATGAGACGATGTGTTGTGTGCATGACCCAAGTTGGTACCTGAAATGTTAAGGTCGTACTAAGAGGTCAATTACAAAAATGGGCCTTTTTTAGAGTTCAGTCAATAACTTTCTTATTCCTGGATAGATTGTGAAATTACTTGGCAGAAATGTTAACCATCATAAGACGATGTGGTGCATGCTAGACCCAGGTCGGTACCTCCAAGATCAAGGTCATACTAGGAGGTCAGAGGTAAATATTTTTTTTTTGTGTGTGTCCAGTCAATAACTTTTTTATTTCTGGATGGACTTTATATATAAAGTAATCATGCAGAAATGTTCACCGTCATTAGACCATGAGTCATGTGCAAGACCAAGGTCCATACCTCCAATGTCAAGGTCATACCTAGAGGCCAAAGGTAAAAAAGGGACAGTCAATAACTTCCTTATTCTTTGATGGATTATGAAATTACTTGGCAGAAATGTTATCCATCATGAGACGATGTGTTGTACCTCAAAGGTCAAGGCCATACTTAGAGGTCAAAGGTAAAAAAGGGCTTTTTTGTGTACGGCCAATAACTTTTTAGCTCACCGTCAGGTAGTGACAAGGTGAGCTTTTGGGATCATTTTTTGTGCGTCTGTGTGTGCGTGCGTCCGTACATGCGTAAACAATTTCTTCAAACGACATCTCCTAAACCGCTGATCAGATTTTGATCAAACCTTCACAGGAATGATCCTTAGGTGGTTCCCATTCAAACTTTTTCAAATGGTTCCGGTCTGCTGCACGTCAAGGTCACAGGGGCCAAAAATAGATTTTTTTAATGAAAACTTTAAAAAATCTTCTTCTCTGAAACCACAAGCCCCGGGTCTTTGATATTTGGTATGAAGCTTCATCTAGTGGACCCCTACCAAGATTGTTCAAATTATAGTGCTGGGGCCAAAAATGCCCCCGCCCCGGGTCCCTTTGGTTTTACATAGGATTATATAGGAAAAATCTTTAAAAATCTTCTTCTCTGAAACCGCAAGGCCCAGGTCTTTGATATTTGGTATGAAGCTTCATCCATTGGACCCCTACCAAGATTGTTCAAATTATAGTGCTGGGGCCAAAAATGCCCCCGCCCCGGGGCCCTTTGGTTTTACATGCGCTTTTATAGGCAAAATCTTCTTCTCTGAAACCACAAGGCCCAGGTCTTTGATATTTGGTATGAAGCTTCATCTAGTGGACCCCTACCAAGATTGTTCAAATAATAGTGCTGGGGCCAAAAATGCCCCCGCCCCGGGGCCCTTTGGTTTTACATGGGCTTTTATAGGGAAAATCTTCTTCTCTGAAACCACAAGGCCCAGGTCTTTGATATTTGGTATGAAGCTTCATCTAGTGGACCCCTACCAAGAGTGTTCAAATAATAGTGCTGGGGCCAAAAATGCCCCCGCCCTGGGGCCCTTTGGTTTTACATGGGCTTTTATAGTGAAAATCTTTAAAAATCTTCTTCTCTAAAACCACAAGACCCAGGTCTTTGATATTTGGTATGAAGCTTCATCTATTGGACCCCTACCAAGATTGTTCAAATTATAGTGTTGGGGCCAAAAATGCCCCCGCCCCGGGGCCCTTTGGTTTTACATGGGCTTTTATAGGGAAAATCTTCTTCTCTGAAACCACAAGGCCCAGGTCTTTGATATTTGGTATGAAGCTTCATCTAGTGGACCCCTACCAAGATTATTCAAATAATAGTGCTGGGGCCAAAAATGCCCCCGCCCTGGGGCCCTTTGGTTTTACATGGGCTTTTATAGGGAAAATCTTTAAAAATCTTCTTCTCTAAAACCGCAAGGCCCAGGTCTTTGATATTTGGTATGAAGCTTCATCCATTGGACCCCTACCAAGATTGTTCAAATTATAGTGCTTGGGCCAAAAATGCCCCCGCCCCGGGGCCCTTTGGTTTTACATGGGCTTTTATAGGGAAAATCTTCTTCTCTGAAACCACAAGGCCCAGGTCTTTGATATTTGGTATGAAGCTTCATCTAGTGGACCCCTACCAAGATTGTTCAAATAATAGTGCTGGGGCCAAAATGCCCCCGCCCCGGGGCCCTTTGGTTTTACATGGGCTTTTATAGGGAAAATCTTCTTCTCTGAAACCACAAGGCCCAGGTCTTTGATATTTGGTATGAAGCTTCATCTAGTGGACCCCTACCAAGAGTGTTCAAATAATAGTACTGGAGCCAAAAATGCCCCCGCCCTGGGGCCCTTTGGTTTTACATGGGCTTTTATAGGGAAAATCTTTAAAAATCTTCTTCTCTAAAACCGCAAGGCCCAGGTCTTTGATATTTGGTATGAAGCTTCATCTATTGGACCCCTACCAAGATTGTTCAAATTATAGTGCTGGGGCCAAAAATGCCCCCGCCCCAGGGCCCTTTGGTTTTACATGGGCTTTTATAACCGCCCCCGCCCATAGGGGCTTGAAGAAATATATGGGCTGCACGATGCTTCCACGCAGAGCTGAATCCGGCCCGCACACTAGTACTGGTAAACCGCTTAGAGGATCTAAGCCTGTCCAGGAACCGCGGTGCGAGGCGGATCGTCCATGCTAATAAACCCTATTGGTTTCCTTGGGCGACAGGGCTTGAGATGTCATTTCATCTCAATGTCGGGTAAAAGTCCCACAAAATTGGAAGCAACGTCTCCAAAATGACCTTTACAGTGTTGATGGGGACGTTAAACCTCAAATCAAACAAACAAAACAAAACATGGGCTTTTATAGGGAAAATCTTCTTCTCTGAAACCACAAGGCCCAGGTCTTTGATATTTGGTATGAAGCTTCATCTAGTGGACCCCTACCAAGATTGTTCAAATAATAGTGCTGGGGCCAAAAATGCCCCCGCCCTGGGGCCCTTTGGTTTTACAGTCATGGGCTTTTATAGTGAAAATCTTTAAAAATCTTCTTCTCTAAAACCGCAAGGCCCAGGTCTTTGATATTTGGTATGAAGCTTCATCCATTGGACCCCTACCAAGATTGTTCAAATTATAGTGCTGGGGCCAAAAATGCCCCCGCCCCGGGGCCCTTTGGTTTTACATGGGCTTTTATAGGGAAAATCTTCTTCTCTGAAACCACAAGGCCCAGGTCTTTGATATTTGGTATGAAGCTTCATCTAGTGGACCCCTACCAAGATTGTTCAAATAATAGTGCTAGGGCCAAAAATGCCCCCGCCCCGGGGCCCTTTGGTTTTACATGGGCTTTTATAGGGAAAATCTTCTCTGAAACCACAAGGCCCAGGTCTTTGATATTTGGTATGAAGCTTCATCTAGTGGACCCCTACCAAGAGTGTTCAAATAATAGTGCTGGGGCCCAAAATGCCCCCTCCCTGGGGCCCTTTTGTTTTACATGGGCTTTTATAGGGAAAATCTTTAAAAATCTTCTTCTCTAAAACCACAAGGCCCAGGTCTTTGATATTTGGTATGAAGCTTCATCTATTGGACCCCTACCAAGATTGTTCAAATTATAGTGCTGGGGCCAAAAATGCCCCCGCCCCGGGGCCCTTTGGTTTTACATGGGCTTTTATAGGGAAAATCTTCTTCTCTGAAACCACAAGGCCCAGGTCTTTGATATTTGGTATGAAGCTTCATCTAGTGGACCCCTACCAAGATTGTTCAAATAATAGTGCTGGGGCCAAAAATGCCCCCCCCCCCTTGGGGCCCTTTGGTTTTACATGGGCTTTTATAGGGAAAATCTTTAAAAATCTTCTTCTCTAAAACCGCAAGGCCCAGGTCTTTGATATTTGGTATGAAGCTTCATCTATTGGACCCCTACCAAGATTGTTCAAATTATAGTGCTGGGGCCAAAAATGCCACCGCCACGGGGCCCTTTGGTTTTGCATGGGATTATAGAGGGAAAATCTTTAAAAATCTTCTTCTCTGAAACCGCAAGGCCCAGGTCTTTGCTATTTGATGTGAAGCTTCATCTAGTGGACCCCTACCAAGATCATTAAAATTATAGTGCTGGGGCCAAAAATGCCTCCGCTCCGCGGCCCTTTGGTTTTACATAGACTTATAGAGGGAAAATCTTGAAAAATCTTCTTCTGAAACCACAAGGCCTAGGTCTTTGATATTTGGTATTAAGCTTCATCTAGTGAACCTCTACCAAGAATGTTCAAATTATAGCCCTGAGACCAAAAATGCCCCTATCTCTGGGCCCTTTGGTTTTACATAGACTTACGAGGATTGTGGCCACGTAAAATCGATTTAAGCCCCCCAGTGGAAATCTTCCACTGACCGTTCCAAGGCGGCTCTTCTGTGGCGATTTATTTATGTTGTTGTTTGTTACTTACTGTGTGTATCACTTGTGTCTTTTGGTTTTGGATGGCCATATGGCCATTTTGTGGGAAAGTAACTGTCCTTATGGCCTTCCTTTGTTTGGGTTTCCATTATGGTCTGGTCGCTTAATGTTTGTATTTCTTTCCCTTTGGTGTCTTTTATGGGTGGAGTAAGTTAATTGTATCAATTCCTGATCTTTGTTTTACTTCTACTTTATATAGGGAAAATCTTTAAAAATCTTCTTCTGTGAAACCACAAGGCCTAGGTCTTTGATATTTGGTGTGAAATTTCATCTAGTGGACCTCTATCAAGATTGTTTAAATAATAGCCCTGGGACCAAAAATGCTCCCGCCCCGAGACCCTTTGGTTTTGCATAGACTTATATAGGGAAATCTTTAAAAATCTTCTTCTTTGAAACTGCAAGGCCCATGTCTTTGATATTTGTTATGGAGCTTCATCTAGTGGACCTCTACCAAGATTGTTCAAATTATAGCCCTCGGGCCACAAATGCCCACGCCCCGGGGCCCTTTGGTATTACATAGACTTATATAGAGATCATCTTTGAAAATCTTCTTCTGAAACAGCAAGGCCCAGGTGACGTTATCTTCTGCCTCTTTTCCAACCCATACAAACATGGAGGACGTATCCCAGCAGGCTAATGGCGTAATTGTGACGTCACATGAACGGTGGTGCAACGTCATGACGTTTATGGAACGTCATATCAACGTTGGTGCAACGTCATGCCGTTGCACCGACGTTGATTTGACTTTGCCCTAATGACGTGTGCGTGTCGGGATTTTAATCGACAGTTCAAAATTAAAGTTTTTTTTTCATTCTTTGCAGTGTATGTTTGCATGCGTTTGTGTGTGTGTGTGCATGCGCGCGCGTGTGTGTGTGGGAAATACACTTTTTTTTCACGGAATGTTATTTGTTTAATCCAGTACTTGTTATAGTACACGTTTCTAAGGGAAGTAATCAATAGCAAAAAAAAATACTATTCTGTTTTGTTTTCTTCATATCAGATAATTCTATGAATTAAAATAAAATTAAAACGCTAGACTTTTAGGATGTTAAAATTTAAACTACAAAACGCCTTATCTAGTAGACCTTTGCCAAGATTGTTCAAACTATAGCCTTTGTTGATATTTGGTATGAAGCTTCACCTTTTAAGGCCTCCCTCAATATTATGCACATTATAGCCCTGGGGTCAATAATGGCCCTCCCCAGGGCCCACTTGTTACTCTATGGATCAGGTGAGTGATCCAGGGCCATCATTGCCCTCTAGTTTATTTTTCTGCGAACATTTTGAAAGTTACTTTGCAGAAATGTTTATCTTCATTAGATGATGTGTTGCACACAAGACCCAGCTCAATACCTCCAATGTCAAGGTTATACTTAGAGGTCAAAACGGGGGAGACATCTGTGTTTTTGTAGAAAAACAAATTTTAGTTCATTTTATGCATATGTCTGACTGTAAAATAATTTTGATTTTATTTTTTATTCACAGCGGTTGCAGAAAAGCAAGCTTTGTGCTGAAGCCGGTGTGCTAGATGAATCTCTTTTGTGTAGATGCTTGCAGTTTTATAGTCTCCTCTCAGACTTTATCTTGAGACTTGCAGATCCTAAGCACCATGGGTAAGTTGTAAAATCAGTGTTACTATAGATGCTTGCAGTTTATAGTCGCCTCCCAGACTTTATCTTGAGACCTGCATAGTAGCCTCTCAGACTTTATCTTGAGACCTGCAGATCCTAAGCACCATGGGTATTGTAGTTGCATCTGGGACCCAAGCGGAGTGGTCCTTAATGAAGAAATTGAAAAAGTTCAGAATAGAGCTGCTAGATTTGTAACTGGAAATTATTGCTTTGAAACTGGGAGCATGACTTGAATTCTAGGAAAATTAAGATGGGAGTCTCTCAAGAAAAGGAGAAGAGACAGTAGGCTCATACTCTTATACAAAGGTCCAAAGGGTGCTGCCAGCATTCCAACAGATGACCTTGTTCCCCCCGCTAGGCACTGTAGAAAGCACCATTCATTGACGTTTCAGACCCTTACTGCAAGAACGGATATTTATAAAGAATCGTTCTTCCCCCGAACCATTAGAGATTGGAATGCCCTTCCCGATTCTATTATTTTGATGGCTGAAGGTGCTGAGGATTGTGTAGCTAAGTTTACATCTTTGGTTATAGCTAGGGACTAGCTTCCCATATTACAGGTCCTGGTGTATGAATGTCATTTGACTTGTCACCAGTAACAATTCTGATCCTGATTCTGATGGGTAAGTTGTAAAATCAGTGTTACTATAGATGCTTGCAGGTTATAGCCTCCTCTCAGACTTTATCTTGAGACTTGCAGATCCTAAGCACCATGGGTAAGCTGTAAAATCAGTGTTACTATAGATGCATGCAGTTTATAGTCGCCTCTCAGACTTTATCTTGAGACTTGCAGATCCTAAGCACCATGGGTAAGTTGTAAAATCAGTGTTAATGTAGATGCTTGCAGTTTTCAGTCTCCTCTCAGACTTCATTTCGAGACTTGCAGACCCTAAGTTCCATGGGTAAGTTGTAATATCAGTGTTACTATAGATGCTTGCAGTTTATAGCCGCCTCTCAGACTTGAGCTTGAGACTTGCAGACCCTAAACACCATGGGTAAGTTGTAAAATTAGTGTTACTATAGATGCTTGCAGTCAAAATGTCAGCCATTTGCTTGCATGATCACATCATCTTAGGAATGACTCAGTTGGCTCCTATATATTCAGTGAATTTTTCTGAGCAAGTGAAGTAAAAATTCACTTGTGCAGCTTAATTTTTGGACTTGTCCAAGATAACTGAGCAATGGATTTGTCAGGCCCTGACAAGAATACATGTTCTTTTTATTAATGAATCTCAATATAACATTCAAAAGCAGATATTTTGGCAAAAGTTTTGTAAAAAATGACCTTCAGATTAGACTTTATTCAGTTATTACAGTCATGCAGTTCAAAATTTTATTAAAATGTGAATCAAAATAAGGCTGCCAGAGCTTACAACTAAAATGATGATTCTAATGCACTTGCGAATGTAACGCAACGTCTGATTGGATAACGTCAAAAATTTGCGACAGTATATTCCACGATATACTGTCGGAAATCCGACGTCACCACGTAATGTCGTTTTTCATTGGCTGACATTTGGTTTTACGCAGCTCACAACGCCGCTTTGTGCAAAATAGTACAATTTTTAACAAAACAACCGAATAAGTGCATTAGAATGGGGATAACTGTATTGAAAATTGTCATTTGGGGAGGTAAATCAGTGGTTTTACGGTCGCAAATTATGTTTTACGAAATTTCCGACCGTAGAACCTCCGATTTACCTCCCCAAATCACAATTTTGAATACAGTTATCCCCTAAATCATTGTATCAGTTCAGTTGTTGTTTCGCTAGTTTTAATCCTTAACACTCTTTCACTAAAGTTTTTTTTTTTTTTTTTTATTTTTGCCACGTTTTTCGGTGATAACTTCTTTATTTTTTATTTTTAGCTCACCGTCGTCCGTCGTGCGTGCGTCCGTCCGTGCGTGCGTGCGTCCGTAAACAATTTTTTAAACGACATCTCCTCCTAAACCACTGATCGGATTTTGACCAAACTTCACAGGAATGATCCTTAGGTGGTCCCCTTTCAAAGTTGTTCAAATGGTTCCGGTCCGTTGCACATCTAGGTCATAGGAGCCAAAAAGAGATTTTTTTCACCCAAAACTTAAAAAATCTTCTTCTCTGAAACCACAAGGCCCAGGTCTTTGATATTTGGTATGAAGCTTCATCTGGTGGACCCCTACCAAGATTGTTCAAATTATAGTGCTGGGGCCAAAAATGCCCCCGCTCCGGGGCCCTTTGGTTTTACATGGGCTTATATAGGGAAAATCTTTAAAAATCTTCTTCTCTGAAACCGTAAGGCCCAGGTCTTTGATATTTGGTATGAAGCTTCATCTAGTGGACCCCTACCAAGATTGTTCAAATTATAGTGCTTGGGCTAAAAATGCCACCGCCCCGGGGCCCTATGGTTTTACATTGGCTTATATGGTGAAGAGCTTTAAAAATCTTCTTCTCTGAAACCGTAAGGCCCAGGTCTTTGATATTTGGTATGGAGCTTCATCTAGGGGACCCCTACCAAGATTGTTCAAATTATAGTGCTGGGGTCAAATATGCCCCCGCTCTGGGGCCCTTTAGTTTTACATGGGCTTATATAGGGAAAATCTTTAAAAATTTTCTTCTCTGAAACCGTAAGGCCCATGTCATTGATATTTGGTATGAAGCTTCATCCCACAAGGCCATGGTCCTTCTCCCCCCCCCCCCCCCCCCACTCCGGGGCCCTTTGGTTTTAAATGGGCTTATATAGGGAAAATCTTTAAAAATCTTCTTCTCTGAAACCGCAAGGCCCAGGTCTTGGCTATTTGGTATGAAGCTTCATCTAGTGGACTCCTACCAAGATTGTTCAAATTATAGTGCTTGGGCTAAAAATGCCACCGCCCCGGGGCCCTATGGTTTTACATTGGCTTATATGGGGAAAATCTTTAAAAATCTTCTTCTCTGAAACCGTAAGGCCCAGGTCTTTGATATTTGGTATGAAGCTTCATCTAGTGGACCCCTACCAAGATTGTTCAAATTATAGTGCTGGGGCCAAAAATGCCCCCGCTCCGGGGGCCCTTTGGTTTTACGTGGGCTTATATAGGGAAAATCTTTAAAAATCTTCTTCTCTGAAACCGTAAGGCCCAGGTCTTTGATATTTAGTATGAAGCTTCATCTAGTGGACCCCTACCAAGATTGTTCAAATTATAGTGCTGGGGCCAAAAATGCCCCCGCTCCAGGGCCCTTTGGTTTTACATGGGCTTATATAGTGAAGAGCTTTAAAAATCTTCTTCTCTGAAACCGTAAGGCCCAGGTCTTTGATATTTGGTATGGAGCTTCATCTAGGGGACCCCTACCAAGATTGTTCAAATTATAGTGCTGGGGTCAAATATGCCCCCGCTCTGGGGCCCTTTAGTTTTACATGGGCTTATATAGGGAAAATCTTTAAAAATTTTCTTCTCTGAAACCGTAAGGCCCATGTCATTGATATTTGGTATGAAGCTTCATCCCACAATGTTACTATAGATGCTTGCAGTCAAAATGTCAGCCATTTGCTTGCATGATCACATCATCTTAGGAATGACTCAGTTGGCTCCTATATATTCAGTGAATTTTTCTGAGCAAGTGAAGTAAAAATTCACTTGTGCAGCTTAATTTTTGGACTTGTCCAAGATAACTGAGCAATGGATTTGTCAGGTCCTGACAAGAATACATGTTCTTTTTATTAATGAATCTCAATATAACATTCAAAAGCAGATATTTTGGCAAAAGTTTTGTAAAAAATGACCTTCAGATTAGACTTTATTCAGTTATTACAGTCATGCAGTTCAAAATTTTATTAAAATGTGAATCAAAATAAGGCTGCCAGAGCTTACAACTAAAATGATGATTCTAATGCACTTGCGAATGTAACGCAACGTCTGATTGGATAACGTCAAAAATTTGCGACAGTATATTCCACGATATACTGTCGGAAATCCGACGTCACCACGTAATGTCGTTTTTCATTGGCTGACATTTGGTTTTACGCAGCTCACAACGCCGCTTTGTGCAAAATAGTACAATTTTTAACAAAACAACCGAATAAGTGCATTAGAATGGGGATAACTGTATTGAAAATTGTCATTTGGGGAGGTAAATCAGTGGTTTTACGGTCGCAAATTATGTTTTACGAAATTTCCGACCGTAGAACCTCCGATTTACCTCCCCAAATCACAATTTTGAATACAGTTATCCCCTAAATCATTGTATCAGTTCAGTTGTTGTTTCACTAGTTTTAATCCTTAACACTCTTTCACTAAAGTTTTTTTTTTTTTTTTTATTTTTTTTTGCCACGTTTTTCGGTGATAACTTCTTTATTTTTTATTTTTAGCTCACCGTCGTCCGTCGTGCGTCCGTCCGTCCGTGCGTGCGTGCGTCCGTAAACAATTTTTTAAACGACATCTCCTCCTAAACCACTGATCGGATTTTGACCAAACTTCACAGGAATGATCCTTAGGTGGTCCCCTTTCAAAGTTGTTCAAATGGTTCCGGTCTGTTGCACATCTAGGTCATAGGAGCCAAAAAGAGATTTTTTTCACCCAAAACTTAAAAAATCTTCTTCTCTGAAACCACAAGGCCCAGGTCTTTGATATTTGGTATGAAGCTTCATCTGGTGGACCCCTACCAAGATTGTTCAAATTATAGTGCTGGGGCCAAAAATGCCCCCGCTCCGGGGCCCTTTGGTTTTACATGGGCTTATATAGGGAAAATCTTTAAAAATCTTCTTCTCTGAAACCGTAAGGCCCAGGTCTTTGATATTTGGTATGAAGCTTCATCTAGTGGACCCCTACCAAGATTGTTCAAATTATAGTGCTTGGGCTAAAAATGCCACCGCCCCGGGGCCCTATGGTTTTACATTGGCTTATATGGTGAAGAGCTTTAAAAATCTTCTTCTCTGAAACCGTAAGGCCCAGGTCTTTGATATTTGGTATGGAGCTTCATCTAGGGGACCCCTACCAAGATTGTTCAAATTATAGTGCTGGGGTCAAATATGCCCCCGCTCTGGGGCCCTTTAGTTTTACATGGGCTTATATAGGGAAAATCTTTAAAAATTTTCTTCTCTGAAACCGTAAGGCCCATGTCATTGATATTTGGTATGAAGCTTCATCCCACAAGGCCATGGTCCTTCTCCCCCCCCCCCCCCCCCACTCCGGGGCCCTTTGGTTTTAAATGGGCTTATATAGGGAAAATCTTTAAAAATCTTCTTCTCTGAAACCGCAAGGCCCAGGTCTTGGCTATTTGGTATGAAGCTTCATCTAGTGGACTCCTACCAAGATTGTTCAAATTATAGTGCTTGGGCTAAAAATGCCACCGCCCCGGGGCCCTATGGTTTTACATTGGCTTATATGGGGAAAATCTTTAAAAATCTTCTTCTCTGAAACCGTAAGGCCCAGGTCTTTGATATTTGGTATGAAGCTTCATCTAGTGGACCCCTACCAAGATTGTTCAAATTATAGTGCTGGGGCCAAAAATGCCCCCGCTCCGGGGGCCCTTTGGTTTTACGTGGGCTTATATAGGGAAAATCTTTAAAAATCTTCTTCTCTGAAACCGTAAGGCCCAGGTCTTTGATATTTAGTATGAAGCTTCATCTAGTGGACCCCTACCAAGATTGTTCAAATTATAGTGCTGGGGCCAAAAATGCCCCCGCTCCAGGGCCCTTTGGTTTTACATGGGCTTATATAGTGAAGAGCTTTAAAAATCTTCTTCTCTGAAACCGTAAGGCCCAGGTCTTTGATATTTGGTATGGAGCTTCATCTAGGGGACCCCTACCAAGATTGTTCAAATTATAGTGCTGGGGTCAAATATGCCCCCGCTCTGGGGCCCTTTAGTTTTACATGGGCTTATATAGGGAAAATCTTTAAAAATTTTCTTCTCTGAAACCGTAAGGCCCATGTCATTGATATTTGGTATGAAGCTTCATCCCACAAGGCCATGGTCCTTCTTTCTCCCCCCCCCCCCCCACTCCGGGGCCCTTTGGTTTTAAATGGGCTTATATAGGGAAAATCTTTAACAATCTTCTTCTCTGAAACCGCAAGGCCCAGGTCTTGGCTATTTGGTATGAAGCTTCATCTAGTGGACTCCTACCAAGATTGTTCAAATTATAGTGCTTGGGCTAAAAATGCCACCGCCCCGGGGCCCTATGGTTTTACATTGGCTTATATGGGGAAAATCTTTAAAAATCTTCTTCTCGGAAACCCCAAGGGCCAGGTCTTTGCTATTTGGTATGAAGCTTCATCTAGTGGACCCCTACCAAGATTGTTCAAATTATAGTGCTAGGGCCAAAACTGCCCTCGACCTGGGGCCCTTTGGTTTTACATAGACTTATATTAAGATATTCCTTAAAAATCTTCTTCTGAAACAGCAAGGCCATGGTCTTTGATATTTGGTGTGAAGCTTCCTCTAGTGGACCTCTATCAAGATGGTTTAAATTATAGCCCTGAGGCCAAAAATGCCCCTGCCCCAGAGCCATTTGGTTTTTCATAGGCTTATGTAGGGAATATCTTTAATAAAAATCTTCTTCTCTGAAATCGTTAGGCCCAGGTCTTTGATATTTGGTATGTAGCATATCAAGTGGACCTTTGCCAAGATTGTTCAAATTATAGCCTTTGTTGATATTTGGTATGAAGCTTCACCTTTTTAGACGTCTCTGAACATTATGCACATTATAGCCCTGGGGTTAATAATGGCCCTCCCTGGGTCCCACTTGTTACTCTATGGATCAGGTGAGCGATCCAGGGCCATCATGGCCCTCTTGTTTATCAACACATCCAGCGAGAAACTTGCAGAGGAGAAGCTCCGCCAACTTCTCAAAACAGTTCCATTCCCCTCAATTTATATGAGTAGAGCAGTAATCAGTTGGAGATTTCTGAAATTTCAAGCTTGCATGAAATTTCTGTTTCCACTGGTCCTGCTTTGACGTTGTGGTTTGACGATTTTTCATCTGTTCAGTGCTTGAGGGACGGATAACTATGTGGGTAATTCCAACATCCTGCATGTAAACAATGTGCACATTCAATAGTGAAATGACTGGAGTAGTATTTAAAGAAGAGAAGAGAAAAAGTATTTAAAAAAAATAACGATATAGATCAAAGGCGTATGATCTGTTTTGCCAACTAAAACCGCGTATTTAATGTTTTTGACTGTCAACACTAATAATTAGTACAGAGTCCCTTGAGCTGAACGCTTCATTTGCTGCACAGGAGTTATACATATATAGATATTGGCCAGTCATTTGTTTACATTTCGATAGTGTGAGTGACAGAATTGGACTTGGTTTTTATCGAAAAATGCAGAAATTGTAAAAAGTCCATCTGATAAGAGCAAAAAGTAAACCATTCAGGAGGCTGAGTCCTTAACAATAAGTTGGAGGAGCTTCTCCTCGGCAACTTTCTCCCTGGATGTATTGATTGATCAAAAACCAAAAATAAAGAAGTTACCGCCGTAAAACGCGATGAGATGGCTCATAATGAGCCATCTCATCAGGATCAGCAATGTTTGCCATCCTGTTAATAATTCTTCTGAGTAAATTCGTCTAAACCTCTATTTACATAAATGGATGTGTTCAAACTTCAGAAAGTAAGGGATGAAAGGGTTCAGGTGTGTAATTAAAATCACTGCTTAACAAGCATTTTTCAAGTATAATCATGCGGCTCAAAGTTGAAGCTGACGACCTCTGTAGCAGTAATCTTTAAAATGCTTCAAAAGCTGTATCTTTATGAGTATGTTTGTCTACAATCTATTACTGACAATACTGATTACTGACAAGAAATAAGGAAAATTATCCCTAAGTTATCCTCCTTATCCGGAACTATACAGTCAATCATCTTTATACTGACATTCAATATAACGACAAACCTTTTTATAACGACAGTTTCAATGAAACAAATCAATAGCATCACGAACACACACCTATATAATTTTGAACCCCACTTTTGTATAGTAAAACTGGGGTTACTGGGGTAAACCTTATTTTTCCTATTTCTGCTCTAAAATAAAGATTGTGGGTATTCGTTAGAACCGCCCCGATGAGGCGGTTCTAACGAGTACCCACAACCTATATTTTGAGGTGAAATAAGAAAAATATCACAATTTTTCATCTAAAAATTTTGATTTTTCGAAGGTAAAGTTTACAATGTATTTGTATAGGCGTGTTTTGGTAATTGGGTGATTTTTGGAGTTATACAAGAATTTTGTAATCATTTATTACTCCAAGAAACAAATGTTGTGGAAATTTGTTAACATTAGTTTACCAAGGCGATTCTAGAAAATATCAACCACATTTGTTTCTTAGTAATTAAGGGCAAAGTTCTTTTGTAACCTATTACTACTACTTTCTGGTATTCTTTATAGCGGTAAATTCGTTATAGCGACAAATTATAGGGGAACAAATAATGTCCTTATAGCGAGGGGCTTCTGTACCTACTTTTATTACATACTTACAATAGGAAAATTACATTAGAATCTTTCAATACAGGCTCATTTTTTGGCTATTTTGATGGCACAGTCACATGATGGGGCCAAAAATCCATATAATATGGATTTTTGGCACTGCCTTTCGATATTGGCACTGCTCCACTCTGTTACTATAGCAATAGAACGTTAATGCCGTACCCCAATGGCCCATAAGTTTCAAAATGGCCGCAGAAAAATCACTTGAAGCAATGTCAGCCCGACTTCTGGGCCTAGACAGAGCGATAGAAGACGGTGATAACAACAGATTTTGAGAAAAGTCTGATATTTCGTGGCAAGCATGAAAAATGAAAAACAAAATACTTTTTAAAAGAAGTTCACTCACGATTGGGAAGCATTGGGAAGGACGATGCCTTCAAGCACAGCAGGGATGTCCCAACATTTGAAACAATAAGGTCTTGCCAACAACCTTAAACGAACAGATCCCTTCACTTCGGAAGAGCTGGAAATTGTGCGGAAGAAATATGTGGGAGGAAATAGTTTCTAGGGAAACATGACCCCAAAAATTGTCTTGTATTTTAACGTAAACAACCACCGTGATCGACTGCTACACACGGAATTGATTATGCAGTGGCTTGATGAATGACACTAGGAGCCTTTAAAATCAAAATGGTCTTCAAATAAGCAC
Organism: Lucinisca nassula; assembly: GCA_963580285.1. Taxonomy (NCBI): domain Eukaryota; kingdom Metazoa; phylum Mollusca; class Bivalvia; order Lucinida; family Lucinidae; genus Lucinisca; species Lucinisca nassula. The sequence continues at coordinate 101,727,692 of OY757023.1, read as the reverse complement.
AAAACATTCTGTAAAATACCTTAAAAAGCATTCTTTGAACTGCAGAAATTCTGTATTTAAAATGGCGATTTGTTATACCCCCACAAATGAAATTTGGGGAGGTATATAGGAGTGAGCTTGTCGGTCAGTCTGTCTGTCGGTCGGTCGGTCGGTCGGTCTGTTGACTTGGTTTCCAGACGATAACTCAAAAACAGCTTCACGGATTTTTATAATTTTTGGTACACTGATGTAACATCATAAAATACAGGTCAAGTTCGATTTCCACGACAATTCGTCAATTTTCGACATAGTTATGGCCCCTTTCAAGTGAAAAAATTGCAAAATGGCGCTGATGTACTATCAAGGCAGTTTTTGTGGGGGTATTCATCACCTTTAGTGATAGCTCTAGTTTTGTTTTGAAACTTACAGTTGCGCACTGCTATGTTACTGTATTACCGCGATCATGGTTAGTTTACATGGTTTAGGCCTACTAATAAGTTATATTATATAATTTAAAAGGAATTTCTTTTTTTTTTTTTTTTTGGCGGATACCGAAACTATTTGATCTCGCGGGTATCCTCAACACACTCGACAACCTTTAAAAAGTAAATATTCCCTTTGTCTTCATTTCTTCCCGTTGTAAATTGCCAATATAACTATGCTATATAAATGATGTAATAAAAAGGTTAAGATATGGTGAAGGTGTGCCTCTAAGTCAATATGGCACCGGAAGTCATATTGGCCCTCGGGCTAAAGCCATCGGGCCAATATGACATACCGTTGCCAATATGACTTAGAGGCACACCTTAACCATATAATAACCTCTATTTATTTTATACATAGCAGTGAAATCAGTGCATATCTGAAACAAATAAAAGTGATATTTTCACAGTGTGAAAATATAAATGATATTTTCACAGAGTGAAAAATAACATGACCGTGTCATGTGCAGCCAGGACTACTGATGTGTCATGTGCAGCCAGGACTACTTTTCTCGCCAAAATTCATATTATGTTATCTATAAAATAATTCTGTAAGATACCTTGAAAAGCACTTTTTGCACTGTAAAAATGCTGTATTCAAAATGGCGATCTGTTTTTGTTTTTAAACTGACTGTTGTCACGTCATAGCCAAGTCAAAAATTGTGACGTAAAATTAGATTGTACAATTACAGTAAGTGTCCTAAAATATCATAAAATAAAAAGAAAATTTACTATTTTTATGCCGCCGCCATTCGAAGAATGGTGGAGAGGGTATATAGCGTTGCCCCTGTCCGTCCGCGTGTCCGTCCATCCGAAACTTAAACACTGTCAATAACTTCCTTATTTCTTGATAGATTTTAAAATTACTTGGCAGAAATGTTAACCATCATGCGACGACGTGTCACATGCAAAACCCAGGTCCGTACCTCCAAGGTCAAGGTCATACTTAGAGATCAAAGGTCAAAAAAGGGTCCGAAACTTAAACGAAGTCAATAACTTTCTTATTTCTGAATGGGTTTTGAAATTACTTTGTAGAAATGTTAACCATCATGAGTCGATGTGTCATGTGCAAAACCCAGGTCCGTACCTCCAAGGTCAAGGTCATACTTAGAGGTCGAATGGCATAAAAAGGATGAATACGAACATAGACATATTTTCAGGCGGGGGCATCTGTGTCCTATGGACGCATAACTAGTTTTTAGCTCACCAGAGCCGAAGGCTCCGGGGGAGCTTATAGGATAGGCAGTTGTCCTTCGTCGTCCGTCGTCGTCGTCTGGCGTCAACACTTTCAAACGACATCTCCTCTGAAGCCACTGGGCCGATTGGGCCCAAATTTTATCTGTAGCATCCTTGGGCTGGGGGATTGAAAGTTTGTGTTTTTTATCAAAATCGGCTGATTAGTTTGGTTGCTATGGCAACTTGTAGTTTCCATAGACTTATAATGGGGAAAATTGAAAAATGGTATTAACTGCCAAGCCTCTGCAGATATTTTGAGAAAACTTTCATAGAAATGTTCCATAGGCAATCTACTATCTGCTGTATGATTTTAAGCTTTCTGCTCATTTTTATTGGTTGCCATGGAAACCAAAATGCAAAAAATAGACAAAAAATACTTAAAAAATCATCTCCTCAGAAACCATATGCTCTAGAAGGCTGAGACTTTATGAAAATATTCACCATATTTGCCTTTACAGGTTTTGTGTTTTTTATGAAATTTGGCCTTTGAGTTTTGTTGCTATGGGAAAACTGAAAAATGGCATTTACTGCCAAGTCATTGCAGATATTTTTACAAAACTTACATAAACATGTTCCTTGAGTAAACTTCTCTCAGCCATATGCTTTTATGTCAACCTGGGGGTCCCCTAGGTTGTGCCTGGGCCATGCCCTGCCCTCTTCACTTCATAAAATGCCTTATATCTCAGAAACCTTACAGATCCCCTCCCCTAAACCATATATATTCTTGTTCCTTATGATAAGATGCATTAAGTGACACCAACCTGGGGGTCCCCCGGGATGTGCCGGGGACATGCCCTGCCCCCTCTATTTCATAAAATGCCATTTATCTCAGAAACCATTCAGATCCCCACCCCTAAACTATATATATTCTTGTTCCTTATGCTAAGATGCATTAAGTGACACCAACCTTGGGGTCCCCCCCGGATGTGCTGGGGACATGCCCCACCCCCTCCACTTCATAAAATGCCATTTATCTCAGAAACCATTGAGATCCCCACCCCTAAACCATATATATTCTTGTTCCTTATGATAAGACACATTCAGTGATACCAACATTGGGGTCTCTCTGGGGTGCGCTGGGGCCATGCCCCACCCTTCCACTTCATAAATGCCATATATCTCAGAAACCATTCAGATCCCCACCCCTAAACTATATATATTCTTGTTTCTTATGATAAGACGCATTCAGTGACACCAATCTGAGGGTCCCCTAGGATGTGGCGGGGCTTATGCCCCACCCCCTCCACTTCGTAAAATATCTCAGAAACCGTTCAGATCCCCACCCCTAAACCATTTAAATTCTTGTTCTTTATGACAAGACGCATCAGTGATACCAACCCTTAGGGTCTCCCTTGCAGCACGGGGGCTATGCCCGACCCCTCCACTTCATAAAAGGCCCAATATCTCAGAAACCGTTCAGATCCCCACCCCTAAACCATATAAATTCTTATTCCTTATGTTAAGATGCATTCAGTGATATCAACCTAAGGATCTCCCAGGCCGCACCAGGGCTATGCCCCAACCTTCCACTTACTAAAAGGTGATATATCTCGGAAACCCTTTAGATCCCCACCCCAAAACCATGTATATTCTTGTTTCTTATGAAAAGACGCAATCAGTGACACCAACCTGGGGGTCCCCTAGGATGTGCCAGGGCTATGCCCCACCCCCTGCACTTAGTAAAAGCCGTTCAGATCCCCACCCCTAAAGCATATAAATTTTTGTTACTTATGATAAGACGCATTCAGTGATACCAATCTAAGGGTTGCACGGGGGCTGTGCCCCACAACTCCACTTCATAAAAGGTGATACGTCTCGGAAACCATTCAGATCCCCATCCCAAATCCATATATATTCTTGTTTCATATGATAAGACGCATTCATTGAAACCTAACTGGGGGTCCTCTGGGATGTGCCCGGGCCATGCCCAACCCCCTCCACTTCGTAAAAGGCTCAATATCTCAGAAACCATTCAGAACCCCCACCCCTAAACCATATATATTCTTGTTCCTTATGATGAGACACATTCAGTAATACCAACCTAGGGGTCTCTGGGGTTGTGCTGGGGCTATGCCCCACCCTTCCACTTCATAAAATGCAATATATCTCAGAAACTGTTCAGATCCCCACCCCTAAAATATGTATATTTGTGTTCCCTATAATAAGACTCATTCACTCACATCAATGCGTCTATGTGCTAGGGCAACATGCTGATGCCATGGCCCACGCCTCTACTTCATAAAAGGCCATATATCTCAGACACCATTAAGATCCCCACCTCATAATCATATATATTCTTGTTTCTTATGATTAGACACATTCAGTCACACAAACTTGGTGGTCTCCTCTCCATTCCTCTCCTCATCATTTCATAAGAGGGCCTCATATCTTGGAAACTGTTCATATCCCCACCCCTAAACAATATATTTTCTTGGTCCTTATTATAAGACACATTCAGCGACAACAATCTTGGCTTTCCTGGGGTCTGCCAGGGCTATGCTCCAACTCCTTCGCAGCTTAAAAGGCCTTATATCACAGGAACAGTACACATCCCAACCCCTAAACCATATATATTCATGTGCCTTATGATAAGATGGATTCAGTGATACCATTCAGGGCTCTGTTGGGTCCATGTCTCATCCTTCCTCCTCATAAAAGGCCTAATATTTCAGATACAGAGTCCACATGGGTGCTCATTTTGAAATGGGGGTTTGTTTGGGAGACTTTATAATCAATAAATTAAAACCTGAAACCATACATGGCTGCCAGTGGGCAGTGTCCGCCTGAGTTCTGGTGAGCATTGTGGCCCATGGGCCTCTTGTTTAGCTCACCAGAGCCAAAGGCTCCGGGGAGGCTTATAGGATAGGTAGTTGTCTGTTGTTGTCGTCGTCGTCTGGCGTTAACATTTTCAAACGACATCTCCTCTGAAGCCACTGGGCCAATTGAGTCCAAATTTCATCTGTAGCATCCTTGGGCTGGAGGATTGAAAGTTTGTGTTTTTAGCTCACCGTCACGTAGTGACGAGGTGAGCTTTTGGGATCACTTTTTGTCCGTCGTCCGTCGTGCGTGCGTGCGTCCGTGCGTGTGTGCGTAAACAATTTCTTTAAACGACATCTCCTCCTAAACCACTGATCGGATTTTGATTAAACTTCACAGGAATGATCCTTAGGTGGTCCCCTTTCAAAGTTGTTCAAATGGTTCCGGTCCGTTGCACATCTAGGTCACAGGAGCCAAAAATAGATTTTTTTCACCAAAAACTTAAAAAATCTTCTTCTCTGAAACCACAAGGCCCAGGTCTTTGATATTTGGTATGAAGCTTCATCTAGTGGACCCCTACCAAGATTGTTCAAATTATAGTGCTGGGGCCAAAAATGCCCCCGCCCTGGGGCCCTTTGGTTTTACATAGGCTTATATAGGGAAAATCTTTAAAAATCTTCTTCTCTGAAACCACAAGGCCCAGGTCTTTGATATTTGGTATGAAGCTTCATCTAGTGGACCCCTACCAAGATTGTTCAAATTATAGTGCTGGGGCCAAAAATGCCCCCGCTCCCGGGCCCTTTGGTTTTACATGGGCTTATATAGGGAAGAGCTTTAAAAATCTTCTTCTCTGAAACCACAAGGCCCAGGACTTTGATATTTGGTATGAAGCATCATCTAGTGGACCCCTACCAAGATTGTTCAAATTTTAGTGCTGGGACAAAAAATGCCCCCGCCACAGGGCCCTTTGGTTTTACATTGGCTTATATAGGGAAAATCTTTAAAAATCTTCTTCTCTGAAACCACAAGGCCCAGGTCTTTGATATTTGGTATGAAGCTTCATCTAGTGGACCCCTACCAAGATTGTTCAAATTATAGTGCTGGGGCCAAAAATGCCCCCGACCCAGGGCCCTTTGGTTTTACATAGACTTATATAGGGAAAATCTTTAAAAATCTTCTTCTCTGAAACCACAAGGCCCAGGACTTTGATATTTGGTATGAAGCTTCATCTAGTGGACCCCTACCAAGATTGTTCAAATTATAGTGCTGGGACAAAAAATGCCCCCGCCACCGGGCCCTTTGGTTTTACATAGGCTTATATAGGGAAAATCTTTAAAAATCTTCTTCTCTGAAACCACAAGGCCCAGGTCTTTGATATTTGGTATGAAGCTTCATCTAGTGGACCCCTACCAAGATTGTTCAAATTATAGTGCTGGGGCCAAAAATGCCCCCGCCCCGGGTCCCTTTGGTTTTACATAGGCTTATATAGGGAAAATCTTTAAAAATTTTCTTCTCTGAACCACAAGGCCCAGGACTTTGATATTTGGTATGAAGTTTCATCTAGTGGACCCCTACCAAAATTGTTCAAATTTTATTGCTGGGACAAAAAATGCCCCCGCCACCGGGCCCTTTGGTTTTACATTGGCTTATATAGGGAAAATCTTTAAAAATCTTCTCTGAAACCACAAGGCCCAGGACTTTGATATTTGGTATGAAGCTTCATCTAGTGGACCCCTACCAAGATTGTTCAAATTATAGTGCTGGGACAAAAAATGCCCCCGCCACCGGGCCCTTTGGTTTTACATAGGCTTATATAGGGAAAATCTTTAAAAATCTTCTTCTCTGAAACCACAAGGCCCAGGTCTTTGATATTTGGTATGAAGCTTCATCTAGTGGACCCCTACCAAGATTGTTCAAATTATAGTGCTGGGGCCAAAAATGCCCCCGCCCCGGGGCCCTTTGGTTTTACATAGGCTTATATAGGGAAAATCTTTAAAAATTTTCTTCTCTGAACCACAAGACCCAGGACTTTGATATTTGGTATGAAGTTTCATCTAGTGGACCCCTACCAAAACTGTTCAAATTTTATTGCTGGGACAAAAAATGCCCCCGCCACGGGGCCCTTTGGTTTTACATTGGCTTATATAGGGAAAATCTTTAAAAATCTTCTTCTCTGAAACCACAAGGCCCAGGTCTTTGATATTTGGTATGAAGCTTCATCTAGTGGACCCCTACCAAGATTGTTCAAATTATAGTGCTGGGGCCAAAAATGCCCCCGCCCCAGGGCCCTTTGGTTTTACATAGGCTTATTTTGGGAAAATCTTTAAAAATCTTTTTCTCTGAAACCACAAGGCCCAGGTCTTTGATATTTAGTATGAAGCTTTATCTAGTGGACCCCTAACAAGATTGTTCAAATAATAGTGCTGGGGCCAAAAATCCCTCCGCCCCGGGGCCCTTTTGTTTCACATGGGCTTATATAGGGAAGATATTTAAAAATCTTCTTCTCTGAAACTACAAGGCCCAGGTCTTAGATATTTGGTATGAAGCTTCATCTAGTGGACCTCTACCAAGATTGTTCAAATTATAGCCCGTGGGCCAAAAATGCCCCTGCTCCAGGGCCCTTTGGTTTTACATAGACTTACATAGGGAAAGTCTTGAAAAATCTTTTTCTCTGAAACTGCAAGGCCCAGGTCTTTGATATTTGGTATGAAGCTTCATCTAGTGGACCCCTACCAAGATTGTTCAAATTTTAGTGCTGGGGCAAAAATTGCCCCCGTCCCGGGGCCCTTTGGTTTTACATAGGCTTATAGAGGCAAAATCTTTAAAAATCTTCTTCTCTAAAAACCGCTAGGCCCAGGTCTTTGATATTTGATGTGTACCTTCATCTAGTGGACCTTTGCCAAGATTGTTCAAATTACAGCCTTTGTTGATGTTTGGTATGAAGCTTCACCTTTAAGACCTCCCTCAATATTATGCACATTAAAGCCCTGGGGCCAATAATGGCCCTCTCTGGGGCCCACTTGTTACACTATGGATCAGGTGAGCGATCCAGGGCCATCATGGCCCTCTTGTTTATGAAAATTGGCCCATTAGTTTGGTTGCTATAGCAACCTAGAGCTCCCATAGACTTATAATGGGGAAAATTGAAAAATGGCATTAACTGCCAAGCCTTTGCAGATATTGGAACAAAACTTTCATAGAAATGTTCCTTAAGCAATCTAGTATCTACCATATGATTTTAGGCCTACTGCTCAATTTTATTGGTTACCATGGAAACCAAAATGCAAAAAATAGACAAAAAATACTTAAAAAATCGTCTCCTCAGAAACCATATGCTCTAGGAGGCTGAGACTTTATGAAAATATTCACCATATTTGCCTATACAGGTTTTGTGTTTTTTATGAAATTTGGCCTTTTAGTTTTGTTGCTATGGCAACTTAGAGTTTCCATTGACTTATAATGGGGAAAACTGAAAAATGGCATTTACTGCCAAGTCATTGCAGATATTTTTACAAAACTTACATAAACATGTTCCTTGATTAAACTTCTCTCAGCCATATGCTTTTATGTCAACCTGGGGGTCCCCTAGGTTGTGCCGGGGCCATGCCCCGCCCCCTCCACTTCATAAAATGCCTTATATCTCAGAAACCTTACAGATCCCAACCCCTAAACCATATATATTCTTGTTCCTTATGATAAGATGCATTAAGTGACACCAACCTGGGGGTCCCCCGGGATGTGCCGGAGACATGCCCTGCCCCCCTCTATTTCATAAAATGCCATTTATCTCAGAAACCATTCAGATCCCCACCCCTAAACTATATATATTCTTGTTCCTTATGCTAAGATGCATTAAGTGACACCAACCTTGGGGTCCCCCCGGGATGTGCCCCACCCCCTCCACTTCATAAAATGCCATTTATCTCAAAAACCATTGAGATCCCCACCCCTAAACCATATATATTCTTGTTCCTTATGATAAGAAACATTCAGTGATACCAACATTGGGGTCTCTCTGGGGTGCGCTGGGGCCATGCCCCACCCTTCCACTTCATAAATGCCATATATCTCAGAAACCATTCAGATCCCCACCCATAAACTATATATATTCTTGTTTCTTATGATAAGACGCATTCAGTGACACCAATCTGAGGGTCCCCTAGGATGTGGCGGGGCTTATGCCCCACCCCCTCCACTTCGTAAAAGGCTGAATATCTCAGAAACCGTTCAGATCCCCACCCCTAAACCATTTAAATTCTTGTTCCTTATGATAAGACGCATTCAGTGATACCAACCTTAGGGTCTTCCTTGCCGCACGGGGGCTATGCCCGACCCCTCCACTTCATAAAAGGCCCAATATCTCAGAAACCGTTCAGATCCCCACCCCTAAACCATATAAATTCTTGTTCCTTATGTTAAGATGCATTCAGTGATATCAACCTAAGGATCTCCCAGGCCGCACCAGGGCTATGCCCCAACCTTCCACTTCATAAAAGGTGATATATCTCGGAAACCCTTCAGATCCCCACCCCAAAACCATGTATATTCTTGTTTCTTATGAAAAGATGCATTCAGTGACACCAATCTGGGGATCCCCTAGGATGTGCCAGGGCTATGCCCTACCCCCTGCACTTAGTAAAAGCCCAATATCTCAGAAACCGTTCAGATCCCCACCCCTAAAGCATATAAATTCTTGTTACTTATGATAAGACGTATTCAGTGATACCAATCTAAGGGTCTCCCGGGCCGCACGGGGGCTGTGCCCCACAACTCCACTTCATAAAAGGTGATATGTCTCGGAAACCATTCAGATCCCTATCCCAAAACCATATATATTCTTGTTTCATATGATAAGACGCATTCATTGAAACCAACCTGGGGGTCCTCTGGGATGCGCCCGGGCCATGCCCAACCCCCTCCACTTCGTAAAAGGCTCAATATCTCAGAAACCATTCAGAACCTCCACCCCTAAACCATATATATTCTTGTTCCTTATGATGAGACACATTCAGTGATACCAACCTAGGGGTCTCTGGGGGTGTGCTGGGGCTATGCCCCACCCTTCCACTTCATAAAATGCAATATATCTCAGAAACTGTTCAGATCCCCACCCCTAAAATATGTATATTTGTGTTCCCTATAATAAGACTCATTCACTCACATCAATGCGTCTATGTGCTAGGGCAACATGCTGATGCCATGGCCCACGCCTCTACTTCATAAAAGGCCATATATCTCAGACACCATTAAGATCCCCACCTCATAATCATATATATTATTGTTTCTTATGATTAGACACATTCAGTCACACAAACCTGGTGGTCCACAGGGGCCATTCCTCTCCTCATCATTTCATAAGAGGGCCTCATATCTTGGAAACTGTTCATATCCCCACCCCTAAACAATATATTTTCTTGGTCCTTATTATAAGACACATTCAGCGACAACAATCTTGGCTTTCCTGGGGTCTGCCAGGGCTATGCTCCAACCCCTTCGCAGCTTAAAAGGCCTTATATCTCAGGAACAGTACACATCCCATCCCTAAACCATATATATTCATGTGCCTTATGATAAGATGGATTCAGTGATACCATTCAGGGCTCTGTTGGGTCCATGTCTCATCCTTCCTCCTCATAAAAGGCCTAATATTTCAGATACGGAGTCCACATGGGTGCCCATTTTGAAATGGGGGTTTGTTTGGGAGACTTTATAATCAATAAATTAAAACCTGAAACCATACATGGCTGCCAGTGGGCAGTGTCCGCCTGAGTTCTGGTGAGCATTGTGGCCCTTGGGCCTCTTGTTTATAAATATCACAAATATTTCATCTCGTGTGTTGAAAACATCAGAATTTTCACGAGTGCAAAGCACTCGTGAAAATTCTGATATTTTCAACACACTCGATAAAATATTTTGATATTCATCTCTCAAAAGTAAATATCCTCTATTTATAGTGCAGAATTTCTGTTCTCTAGGACGATGTTGCCTCTGCCAGCTGAGGTCCTGCCACAGTTTGCTGCTCTACCAGAATTCTACCTTGAAGATATTGCTGATTTCTTTCTCTTTGTTCTACAGTAAGTATATCCTATGGCTAACATTAAGCCTTTTTATCATATGATGTCGTGCCTGAGAATGAAATAAGGCCATGTAATAAATTTGATAATGCAAATTAGTAAGATACGCCTCGCAACGTTTTATGCACAACGTCCTTAAAGATGTCACATTTACTAATGGCGGATTATTGGCATTTTTGATAAAAGTCGTGAATAAAGTGCGTTTTAAATGTCATATGATTAAAAGAATCTTGCATTCGTGCTTATATATTATTGAATTTATTAAACTCGTTGAAGAAAAGGGAAAAAATGCCTGGCAAAGCCTCTCATTTTATCCCTTTTCCTCAACTCGCTTAATAGATTCAATAATACATGAACACTCATGTAAGATCCTCTATATAATGCCACCTTTCTATAAGCCATGACAATCAATAATTCTATTAAAGACAAAAACTCCATTCAACATGACAATTACAACAATAATCATCTGCTTTGTTTTCTGCTGGTTACTTTAACCCTTATCCTGCTTTCATGACAACCCCTACCTTTGCAAACAGTATAGATCCAGATCAGATGGCTGAAGAAGCCATCTGATAAGGATCTACACTGTTTGAGTCTTCAGCCATCTGATCAGGATCTACACTGTTTGACATTCAGTTTTTAGCTCACAGTCACGTAGTGACGAGGTGAGCTTTTGGGATCACTTTTTGTCCGTCGTGCGTGCGTAAACAATTTCTTGAAACGACATCTCCTAAACCACTGATCGGATTTTGACCAAACTTCACAGGAATGATCCTTGGGTGGTCCCCTTTCAAAGTTGTTCAAATGGTTCCGGTCCGTTGCACATCTAGGTCACAGGAGCCAAAAATAGATTTTTTTCACCAAAAACTTAAAAAATCTTCTCCTCTGAAACCACAAGGCCCAGGTCTTTGATATTTGGTATGAAGCTTCATCTAGTGGACCCCTACCAAGATTGTTCAAAGTATGGTGCTGGGGCCAAAAATGCCCCCATCCCGGGGCCCTTTGGTTTTACAAAGGCTTATATATGGAAAATCTTTAAAAATCTTCTTCTCTGAAACCACAAGGCCCAGGACTTTGATATTTGGTATGAAGCTTCATCTAGTGGACCCCTACCAAGATTGTTCAAATTATAGTGCTGGGACAAAAAATGCCCCCGCCACGGGGCCCTTTGGTTTTACATTCGTTTATATAGGGAAAATCTTTAAAAATCTTCTTCTCTGAAACCACAAGGCCCAGGTCTTTGATATTTGGTATGAAGCTTCATCTAGTGGACCTCTACTAAGATTGTTCTGAGACCGCGAGGCCCAGGACTTTGATATTTAGAATGAAGCTTCATCTAATGGACCTCTACCAAGATTGTTCAAATTATAGCCCTTGGGCCAAAAATGCCCCCGCCCCGGGCCCTTTGGTTTTACATAGACTTATATAGGGAAAATCTTTAAAAATCTTCTTCTCTGAAACCACAAGGCCTAGGTCTTTTATATTTAGTATGAAGCTTCATCTAAAGGACCCCTAAAAAGATATTCAAATTATAGTGCTGAGGCCAAAAATGTCCCCGCCCAGGGGCCCTTTGGTTTTACATAGGCTTATATAGGGAAATCTTTAAAAATCTTCTTCTGAAACCGCAAGGCCCAGGACTTTGATATTTGGTATGAAGCTTCATCTAGTGGACCCCTACCAAGATTGTTCAAATTATAGTGGTGGGGCAAAAAATGCCCCCGCCCCCGGGCCCTTTGGTTTTACATAGGCTTATATAGGGAAAATCTTTGAAAATCTTCTTCTCTGAAACCGCAAGGCCCAGGACTTTGATATTTGGTATGAAGCTTCATCTAGTGGACCCCTACCAAGATTGTTCAAATTATAGTCCTTGGGCCAAAAATGCCCCCGCTCCGGGGCCCTTTGGCTTTACATAGACTTATATAGGGAAAATCTTTAAAAATCTTCTTCTCTGAAACCACAAGGCTTAGGTCTTTTATATTTGGTATGAAGCTTCTTCTAAAGGACTCCTACCAAGATGATTCAAATTATAGTGCTGGGGCCAAAAGTGGCCCCCGCCCCGGGGCCCTTTGGTTTTACATAGGCTTATATAGGGATAATCTTTAAAAATCTTCTTCTCTGAAACCACAAGGCCCAGGACTTTGATATTTGGTATGAAGCTTCATCTAATGGACCTCTACCGAGATTGTTCAAATTATAGCCCTGGGGCCAAAAATGCCCCCGCTCTTGGGCCCTATGGTTTAACATAGACTAACTAATATAGGGAAAATCTTTAAAAATCTTCTTCTCTGAAACCACAAGGCCTAGGTCTTTGATATTTGGTATGAAGCTGCATCTAGTGGACCTCTATCAAGATTATTCAAATAATAGCTCTGATACCAAAAATGTCCCCGCTCCGGGGCCCTTTGGTTTTACATAGACTTATATAGGGAAATCTTTAAAAATCTTCTCTGAAACTGCAAGGCCAAGGCCTTTGATATTTAGTATGGAGCTTTATCTACTGGACCTCTACCAAGATTGTTCAAATTATAGCCCTGGGGCCACAAATGCCCCCACCCGGGAGCCCTTTGGTTTTACATAGATTTATATAGCCCCGGGGCCATTTGGTTTCGCATAGGCTTATGTAGGGAATATCTTTAAAAAAAATCTTCTTGTCTGAAACCGCAAGGCCCAGGTCTTTGATATTTGATGTGTAGCTTCATCTAGTGGACCTTTGCCAAGATTGTTCAAATTATAGCCTTTGTTGATGTTTGGTATGAAGCTTCACCATTAAGACCTCCCTCAACATTATGCACATTAAAGCCCTGGGGCCAATAATGGCCCTCTCTGGGGCCCACTTGTTACACTATGGATCAGGTGAGTGATCCAGGGCCATCATGGCCCTCTTGTTGAATTTGTAGAAATAAATTATATAAAGCAATCTGATTGTAAAGTCAGAAATGGGAAATTCAGCGGGATAAGGATTAAAAGTGATTGATGCAAACTGTTTACCCAGCTCAGACCTGCAGTCTGATCAGAGTTTACACTGTTTTCTGTATGCAAAGAAATGTTTGAAAAGATGGCCAGAATAAGAGCAGATGATATAAACAGACATTTTCAGATGTAGCTTTTTGGGGGGGGGGGGGGGGGGGGGTGTCTTGTTTTTAGCACAACTGTCACTCTGTTTTGTATTGTACTTACCAGAACAGTTAACACTTTGGCCACAAAAAATCTCATTAAGCAGATGGATGCTTTGAACATATTGGCCTTTGTGCATGAAATATGGTATTTTACTGACAGTTATTAGAAGCCTCCTTGTTGTAGTCGGTAAGCTACTCTCCTCAAACCAGGGTACTAGACTCACTTCTTGGCTCTCCAGTCTTTCAGAAGAGTCTTTAAACTGAGATCCGGTCTTCTTATGACCCTAGTTATTGGTTGGATGTAAACTCAAATGCACAGACATGCTGACATTTATTACTTGGGGTAGCCCCAATTTATTTATTTTAGGGGAATGGGAACACCTTCAGGGGAGGCAACTCCTGCAAAAGTATTTTTGTCTCCCATTTCAAAAGGGGTCAACTCTTAAAGGAAAGAATATGTTTCTGAGGGGCAAATTCTTTCCTTTTAAGAGTAGACCCCTTTTTTTAGTGGGACAGGGCTTATAGAAAAGCAAACAGAAAGTCCTGAAAGTTGCCTCCCTTTGAAAAATGACAAAAATCTGCCAGGTGTTCCCATTCCCCTTAAATATTTATTTATTTATTTCAAATTTCAGTCATCATACATATGTATACAATACAAACATGTATATGTAGCACCTATTTGCTCCTAATGTACCCTTTAGTGACCTACTACTTTCAGGTACCATCGTCCGTGGCCCAGCGGGTAGGAGCACCGACTCTTAATCATTAGGTTTGCTGCCACTGTGGTTCACACCTTGCTTGGATTACATGTGAGATGCCATGTTCTGCTAGGGAAAGCAAACCTCTGATTACGGATTACCTCGAAAAAAGTACAATAATCTTGAAAGAGCCATAAAACCAAAACAAACAAAAAAAATATATTTTTATACTTTAAGGTTCATGCCATCGGTGCTAGATGATCCTTGTACAGATAAAGTGATACAACTCCTAATTGTGATGATTTGTAGCCAGAACTATGTCAGTAATCCTTATCTCATAGCCAAGCTGGTAGAGGTGCTGTTTGTAACAAACCCAAATGTTCAACCTAGAGCAGAAAAGATTTGTGAGAAGATACTTATGCACGAGCTTTCACGAGAGTTCCTGGCTCCGGCTCTAATGCAGTTTTATACAGGTAAAAAGTAGTTGTTGAACTCGGCTAAAATATTGTGGTCAGTCATCAGCTTAAGCAATGATCAATGATTGATTTTTAATCAATCATTGATCACTGAAACTGGTAGAAATATTAACCCATTGCATGTGGGAAACCCCTAAAGGGGTAGCTTGGCAAACAGTGCAGGCCCAGATCAGATGCCGCAGAACGAGGCGTCTGCTCAGGGCCTGCACGATTTGTTGACAGAATTTTCCATCAAAAATAGAATAAAAACAAAAAAAAAATACAGGCCTGACATCCCTTATATGACAAAATTATGGACTTGTCCAACATGTAGCAATGGAAGAGTCCACTAGTACAAAATGGCTTGAAATAAAGGTTTGTTGTTTGTACTCATTAGACTCGCCAGATCGAGGAGATTCTAATGAGTACACAACACACCTTTGATCATTAGAATTGCCTCTATTGCCTCTTTGAGGTGATTCTAATGAGTACACATAACACCTTTCAAGATTAGATTAGAAAAAAAAACTCTTTCAATTACCACTATTCATTGTAATACATTTGTGGATATAACACAGTTCAAAGATGGGACCCAAAAATTTTATAGTTTAATACACAGAAACTGGAATGGTCATTTGTTTACATTTATTCATACATTTCTGTTTGAATTTAAATACTTTTTTGCTTTAGACCCAAACAACAGTTTGATAAAGAGTTTGTGGTGTATAGTGAAATTCCACCTAAAATTAAGACAAATTATAGTTTAAAACGCTTATTTAGAAGGATACAGTTATTTATTCTTTAAGACTTCAAGACCACTTTTGAACAGTCCCAAAGGTGTGTGTGTGTGAATTCGGGTTTAACGTCGCTTTCAACAACTTTTCAGTCATATCACGACGGTGTCTGGTTGCGACAGGGAGCTCAATGCTCACTTTTATAGTGCTGCCTCACTGAAGTTTCATGTCCCAGACATATTACATGATACCACACCCAGTCACATTATCCTGACACTGAGTCGACCAGTCCTAGCTCTACCCCGTATATCTGAGTGCCAAGCGAGGAGCAGCTAGTACCATTTTTAACAACTTTGGTATGTCGCGGCCAGGGGTCGAACCCATGACCTCCCTTCCCCATAGCGGACACTCTGCCAACTGAGCTATCGGGGCCGGTACGAACAGTCCCAAAGGTGGTCTTGATATAGGAATTTTACTGTTTTTAATATGATTTCCATAGCCTCACAGAGATGGGCCCTACATTGAGCCTACTGTATTGTTTCTCTTTTGGACTAATGTATATGGGTTTAATTTCTGTATCTTCTGAAATAGTAAAACATTATATGTAAAGTCCTCTTGGTTGAATGAAACTATTTTACAATTATTTATGTTGTTTTCAGTATCAATACATGCATGTACAGAATGATTTTGCGAAAAGTAGCTTTTTGTTTTCTTTAGCTATAGAGACGACAGGATCTAGCAACGAGTTCTACGACAAGTTCAGTATCCGGTACCATATCAGTATTATCTTCAAAGCAATGTGGATGATACCTTCCCACCAAATGAAGATGATTGAAGAAGCCAAGTATGTATAACACATGTACCTTGCAGTTAAATGAGCCATGTCATGAGAAAACATCTGTCTGTCTTGACTTATGATCAAGAGGTTGTGGGTTCAATTCCAGCCACCGGAGGAGAGCTGTGTCCTTGGGCAAGACACGTTATGACAATGCCCCACTTGACCCAGGTGTGAATGGGTAGCAGTGGTGTAAAAGTCACTGCCTCTGTCTTGCTCATGTGATAACATCCACAGTGAGTGTTCGAGAGTGATTTGATAAGCTTAAAGCTTTCATTGCAGTTGAACTAAAATAAATTACAAATGTAGTATAAACTAAAACCTATCTCTGTGGTTTGGGACCACATAAGACAAACTGGCCTGCTTAGTGACACAGGCCAGCGAGAGCCTTGAAACTTTAGAAATAGAAACAATAGGTATTGTATTAAACAAGCAGCGAACGTTATTAAGATGCTGATCAGACTGCGAGGAAGGTTTTTAAGGGGAATGGGAACACATGGCAGATTTTTCTGCCATTTTTCAAAGGGTACAACTTTCAGGACTTCCTGTTCGCTTTCCTGTAAGCCCTGTCCCATTGAAAAAGGGGTCTACACTTAAAGGAAAGAATTTGCTCTTCAGGAGCAAATTCTTTCCTTTAAGAGTTGACCCCTGTCGACATGGGAGACAAAAATCCTTTTGCTGGAGAACTCCCCTGAATTTGGCCCCTACCCATCGGGACTTGAAGAAGTAGATGGGCTGAAGAAATAGATGGGCTGCATGATGCTTCCATGCAGAGCTGGAATCGACTGCAGACGAGTACTGGTAAACCGCTTAGAGGATCTAAGTCTGCCCAGGCAAAGCATTGTGTGTGGGACCATCCATGCTTATAAACCCTATTGGTTTCATTGAGCGACAGGGCTTGAGATGTCATTTAATCACCAATGTTGGGTAAAAGTCCCACAAAATTGGAAGCAATGTCTCCAAAATGACAGATACAGTGTTGATGGGGATGATCAACTTCAAATCAAACAAAAAATGGAAGTATGACATCTTTTATTTCTACTTAACACTCGTCTTGTTGAACAAATTAATTTAGCAACACCCATTTCTGTCAACATGGATATTATACGACAGACTGCATGCATGGTAGTTAACCCAATCACGGTTGGCAACTTTGCTTCCCTCTTTAATTGCACGCCGGTGGGTCAGGCCTCAGATTCTATGACGGCTCCAACGTAAAGGCTTATTGAAAATTAAAGAGATAATGTTGGTTGGTGCCTGATGCTCTGTCTCTGGTCGGGCTCATCGGAGTCTAACTGTTGGTTTTCTTTTGCTCCAGCATTTCAGTGGTTTCTTGCTGTCGAGTCCTCACCGTTGTCTCACCTCTGTGGTTCTTTGATTTCTGTGTTCACGGAGATGTTGCACTGATGAGTTAGGAGGCCTTCATGCGGACTGAACAAAATTTTTTTGTCTAAATCGCGACGGAAGTAAGGGCGAGGATTGTGGCCACGTAAAATCGATTTAAGCCCCCCAGTGGAAATCTTCCACTGACCGTTCCAAGGCGGCTCTTCTGTGGCGATTTATTTATGTTGTTGTGTGTTACTTACTGTGTGTATTACTTGTGTCTTTTAATTTTGGATGGCCATATGGCCATTTTGTGGGAAAGTAACTGTCCATATGGCCTTCCTTTGTTTAGGTTTCCATTATGGTCTGGTCGCTTAATGTTTGTATTTCTTTCCCTTTGGTGTCTTTTATGGATGGTGTAAGTTAATTGTATCAATTCCTGATCTTTGTTTTACTTCTACTTTACCTACCAATCAAATTACTTGATTTAAAATATTCCTTCAATTCACAATCTTAACTGTTTGCAAAGTTAGGGCTGGTCAATAATATCATTCAGTATGCTGTGGAAATAACTTAGAAAAAAGTTCCATGTATGGTAGTGTATATAAGAAAGTATTTTGAAGTTCATCTTCAAAGCAATTGACAGTATAATGTATAAAAATATGTAAGAAAGTCTAGCAACACTTCAAGCACTGAGCAGGTTTATCAGATGGCATTTTCGAAGTTTTTTTTCTTATTTTTCAGCTTAAATAAGACTTAACATTATATGTGAATCATCTGCCTAGCAAATAATTTACATGAAATGTCAAGCCTTATGGGCAGATGATTTACATGTAATGTCAAGCCTTATGAGCAGATGATTCACATGTAATGTCAAGCCTTATGGGCAGATGATTCACATGCAATGTCAAGCCTTATGGGCAGATGATTCTCATGTAATGTCAAGCCTGTCCAGCAGATGATTCACATGTAATGTCAAGCCTCATGGACAGATGATTCACATGTAGTGTCAAGCCTGAGCAGCAGATGATTCTCATGTAATGTCAAGCCTGCCCAGCAGATAATTCACATGTAATGTCAAGCCTTATGGGCAGATGATTCACATGTAATTTCAAGCCTGCCAAGCAGATGATTCTCATGATATGTCAAGCCTTATGGGCAGATCATTCACATGCAATGTCAAGCCTAAGCAGCGAAGATTCTCATGTAATGTCAAGCCTTATGGGCAGATGATTCACATGTAATGTCAAGCCTTATGGGCAGATGATTCACATGTTATGTCAAGCCTTATGGGCAGATGATTCTCATGTAATGTCAAGCCTTATGGGCAGATTATTCACATGTAATGTCAAGCCTTATGGGCAGATGATTCACATGTTATGTCAAGCCTTATGAGCAGATGATTCTCATGTAATGTCAAGCCTTATGAGCAGATGATTCACATGTAATGTCAAGCCTTATGGGCAGATAATTCACATGTTATGTCAAGCCTTATGAGCAGATGATTCACATGTAATGTCAAGCCTTATGGGCAGATGATTCACATGTAATGTCAAGCCTGAGCAGCAGATGATTCTCATGTAATGTCAAGCCTGCCCCGTAGTGCTGACTATCAAGGCCAATTTTGACTATCGTGATAGTATTGCTATCGTGGAAACTACTATCACGATACTATCACTATCGCGGCATACTATCATGATACTATCGTGATACGCGGGAAAATTTTTAACTGCCTCAACTGCACGTGCGAAAATGGCGGCGGGAAATTCAACGCCACGAGAAATTCACCACATGGCAAAAAACTATAACACATGTGTGACCAGCCAAGATTCAGATCATCATGCACATATGTGAAGGCTTATCAGTCAGTCCTGGACATCCTAAGCAAAAAACGTGCATCATTACACAACAGCACAGATATATTTTTAAAGTCTATTCAAGAAAAAAATATCGAAACTAGTGATAGTTGAATGAACTATCGGCGATAGTTATCGATAGTTCAAAGTGCTATCGATGCATTGCTATCGAGGCAGTCCCTATCGTGATGCATCGAACTATAGATGCATCGTTACATCCCTACTGCCCAGCAGATGATTCACATGTAATGTCAAGCCTGCCCAGCAGATGATTCAGATGTAATGTCAAGCCTGCCCAGCAGATGATTTACATGTAATGTCAAGCCTGCCCAGCAGACGATTCACTTGTAATGTCAAGCCTTTTGAGCAGATGATTCACATGTAATGTCAAGCCTTATGGGCAGATGATTCTCATGTAATGTCAAGCCTTTTGAGCAGATGATTCACAAGAAATGTCAAGCCTTATGGGCAGATGATATACATGTAATGTCAAGCGTTATGGGCGGATGACTCGCATGTAATGTCAAGCCTGCTCAGCAGATGATTCTCTTGCAATGTCAAGCCTGCCCAGCAGATGATTCACATGTAATGTCAATCCTTATATTTACTGAAAAAATATAGAATATGCTGTCTGCTCTGGAATTTTCTGCAGGGCTTGGAGAGTTAATGATCATTTAATGTCAAATATAACTACCCATCACTACAGTTTAAGCCTTTTCACCAGACGCAGGTCTGGGTCAGTCTGACAAAAAAAAATCTAGCCAGAAATGCCACCGGCATGTCCCTTTTCCCGTGACCTCCCTAGTGTCGAGTCCTGATTGGTCGCTGATGTCACCTGACCTATCAGACCAATGGGCAGACGATACAGGTCATGTGACAGCGGTATTCGCGCCGTTAGGTCATTATTTCTTTCAGACTCATGTGAGGTCACAGCTCTTGACAAAGAAAGAAAACTATATGCCATAGAAGAATGGATAAACGGAGAAGTGTTTTATTCTTTTTTGATTTTGCACTTACCTTGAGTTTCCACAACGTACTTAGGCTTTTTAAGCTTATTTTTTTTTTCTGAAATTCTTTTCTTGTGAAATTTATTTCGTGTTTTTTCTGCCGACTTTATACACGTGTATCAATTGCCCGCCATTTTGAATTTTCACTTGGAAGTTTTGTTTATCATGTAACCAACCTTTTTTGGTTTTTGATAACCATCACACTTCTTTCTACGTACTGTGCCATGGTATACACACGTATTATTCCTGGTAAATATTCTAGTAGAAGTCGGCGTTGTGGAAACTTAAATTGCCAGAAAAGAGGATGGATTTTGTATGTGTTCCTTCCACTTCCGGTATGGGAAGACGATGTTTTTATTGCTGAATAGAAATTCTCAGCATTATTTTAGTTTTTGAACATGTGCAAGACCCGTCCTCGTCTATCACTTATAAATCCCACGATGCAGATGGTTAATATTCAGGTCCCTTTGCGACTTTTCTACAGTATCTTCTAAACAGAATCCATCCAATTCGTGTGGGTCACTATTGCCGAATCAAGATGAGCCAGTCTATGTCCCCACCTCCCATTTGGGCCTGGGTTGACTACGATAGGTTCGTCGACCACCCCGTAGAGACCCTGCTCATAATTGCGGGGACTCCGGGGTGCGGGGAAGCTATGCCCAAATTTTTGCCAAATCCATCTTACATACGATTTTCGGTACGGCTCCGATCCCGGTTTTTATCCGGTAACCTTTCCGGACCTTCGGTACTTAGTCTACCTTGGTCATATGCTTTCCCGCCTCTTATTATGGTAATTTTTGTCATCATAATCAGTAATTTTCTCCCGTTAAGGGTATTATTCCCCAGGGTATTTTATATATAGCAGAGATGCCAACCATTCCGATTTTCAGGTCTGATTTCCGCATTACGTTTTCGGACATCAAAATTCCGGCAAAAACGGTACCGGATAAAATAACGGAAGTGGCGTCTACCTGTACACCTATGAAAATTATACCTGTTCACCGGTAGTAAACTGGATTGTTTTCCCTTGAAAAGCTGACTGGTTTGTGCATTGTTTATTGGAAAACCGTAACTATAGCTGGTTAAAAATTGCAAGATTGAGAACCCGTCACGTCATACAAATTATATTAGCTTTCCATGCCAAAAGTGTAGAGTGATGCAAAAATTCATCGCAGATTATACAAATCTGTGGCCAGTACTGAAGCCATCGAGGGCGGGACAATATTATGCTTTCTGCGATGTTTGTGGGACGGACTTTTCCATCTCACGACTCCCGGTGTCATATAATATTTTGACCCGCCTAAAAAGTGACCCGCGGGTCATAATATTATGACCCGCGGGTCAATATATTATTATAATATTTTGACCCCCCCTATAATATTTTGACCCCCCTCCCTAACTTCACAAAAGTTACATTTAAATGACCAAATATGGTGAGGTAACTGTTAAGCAGTAAAACTATAACAATTGTGGTGGTTTTTCCTGCTGATTTTTACACTTGGGCAGTGTCTGAGGGGTGGGGTGGGATAGTTCTAGATCTGAAAATCTACAGCAAGAATAATGACTATAATATATAAGAAAGGGCAATCATGTTTAAAGGGAAATGGCTAAAAAGCAGCAAAAAGATAAAAAATAACAGAAAAAAACCACATGACTAAAATGGTATTGAGTGAACCAGCCTATGCACGTGGGCGTGGGGGTCAAATTATTATAGCTATAATAAAATGACCCACCCTTTTTATCTGTTATTGATATACTGGTATTTGAGTTCATTCAATTAATTAAACTTTTCATTGAATTAGATGGCTTGTAATACACTAGATTCAGTAAGGTTCAGTATGTGGGAGGGGTTGTAACTTAATGACTTGAAATAAGGGGGGGGGTCAAATTATTATAGCTATAATAAAATGACCCACCCTTACTATTTGTAATTAGTGTACTGGTATTTAAGTTCACACAGTTAAATTAAAACTTAAATTGCTTTATATGGCTAGAAATAGACTAGATTCAGTAAGGTTCAGTATGTGGGAGGGGTTGTTACTTAATGACTTGAAATTAGCGGGGGGGGGGGGGGGGGTGTCAAATTATTACAGCTATAATAAAATGACCCACCCTTACTATTTGTAATTAGTGTACTGGTATTTGAGTTCACACAGTTAAATTAAAACTTATATTGCTTTATATGGCTAGAAATAGACTAGGTTAAGTAAGGTTCAGTACGTGGGAGGGGTTGTTACTTAATGACTTGAAATTGGGGGGAGGGTCAAATTATTATAGCTATAATAAAATGACCCACCCTTATTATCTGTTATTGATATACTGGCATTTGAGTTCACTCAATAGATTAAACTTTTAATTGAATTAGATGGCTTGTAATACACTAGATTCAGTAAGGTTCAGTATGGGGGGAGGGGTTGTAACTTAATGACCTGAAATGGGGGGGGGGTCAAATTATTATAGCTATAATATAATGACCCACCCTTATTATCTGTTATTGATATATTGTTATTTGAGTTCATTCAATTAATTAAACTTTTCATTGAATTAGATGGATTGTAATACACTAGATTCAGTAAGGTTCACTGGTTCAGTATGTTGGAGGGATTGTAACTTAATGACTTTAAATGGGGGGGGGGGTGTCAAATTATTATAGCTATAATAATATGACCCACCCTTACTATTTGTAATTAGTGTACTGGTATTTGAGTTCACACAGTTAAATTAAAACTTAAATTGCTTTATATGGCTAGAAATAGACTAGATTCAGTAAGGTTCAGTAGTTGGGAGGAGTTGTTACTTAATGACTTGAAATTGAGGGGGGGTCAAATTATTATAGCTATAATAAAATGACCCACCCTAATTATCTGTTATTGATATACTGGTATTTGAGTTCACTAAAATAAATTTAACTTTTAAAGCTGCTGGCCCACGGCTCAATATCGAAAAAATATATTTTTTTAAAAAATCGCCTAAAACAGCTTATTGTGGAAGGAAATATAAAAAAATAACGTTCCAATGTTGAAATCTTAAGAAATTTTCCGTATATTTGTAATTAAATGTCTTCAAATCCAAAAGCGTTTGCATCGGTTTTGAACGTTTGTATATAAATATGTGGCGTCTTGGTACCACACCACGCTAAATCGTTATTTTCAAAGTGAAATATATCTAAATTGTACATAGATTATCCGATAATATTATGATCATTATATTTACTTATACACAGCCTTTCAAATACTACCTTTAGATTTTATTCCTGTTTTTGACATGAAATCCGTGGGCTAGCAGCTTTAAATGAATGAGATGGCTTGTAATACACTAGATTCAGTAAGGTTCAGTATGTGGGTTGGGTTGTAACTTAATGACCTGAAATCGGGGAGGGGGGGGGTCCAAATTATTATAGCTATAATAAAATGACCCACCCTTACTATTTGTAATTAGTGTACTGGTATTTGAGTTCACTCAATTAAATTAAAACTTAAATTGCTTTGTATGGCTAGAAATAGACTAGGTTAAGTAAGGTTCAGCATTGGGGATCTAAGTAATGACTAGTAGGGGGGTATTTTTTTTATACCAATAATAAAATGACCTACCCTTACTATTTGTTACAATACTGGTATATTATTTCACTAAATTAAATTTAAGTTTAAATCAATTATACATACATATAATAAAATGACATACCCTAACCATCTGTTGTTCATACTGGTATAGGAGGTTTTAGGAATTCCGTTTATGACGTCATTCTTGCGCATGCGTAAAGTACTGGCCGTCAATTGAAACGGCCATCGCTATTCAAATGTATTGGCGGAACTTAAAATGCTTACAATATTCAGACATTTTGAGAGAAAATATACCCGTTTTCATTGAAAAAATGCTCGAGAAGGAAAGAATGATATTTTACTTTCATTACCAAAATTCATTTATCCTAAATCCGTTTTTAATTGACGAAAATCTTTTCGTGAATGACCCATGTCAATGGCTTGAGATACCGTTATTCACGAAATAAGATTTTACGTAACTTTAGTTTTATTCGCTATCTTTCTATCTATCTATCTATCTATCTATCTCTCTCTCTCTCTCTCTCTCTCTTTCTTTCTCAATCTCTCTCTCTCTCTCTCTCTCTCTCTCTCTCTCTCTTGATAAATCTGTCCATCGAACTGTCTACATGTGAAATTAAAATTTCCATACTGACAGTCGAAATAAACTAATGAGTGGACTGACGGAGGAGCGTTGAGTCAATGTTGGTTCGACGTCATGCCGTCGACACCCACTCCAACTCACTTCATTGTCACATGACCGTTGGCATGTCCTCCTTATATAAAGCAGGAGTCATTTTCAAAATTTAGGGTTGTCCGGTTGTGTTTTCTTCAAAATTTATTTGGACAATTGCCGAACTTTTTGCAAACAGTGTAGGCCCTGATCAGACGCCGCGTTCTGCGGCGTCTGATCTGGGCCTGCACTGTTTGTCACTTACCGATTTGGGGGTTTCCGGTACCAAATGGGTTAATGTTGAACCAATCTACAAATCTACCAGATTTTATTGCAAAATCTTGCACTTGCGAAGGAGTGTTTAACATTCTTATGCTCTGAAAGGGTGCTCTACGTTTGTCTTGAATTTAATGTTCCAATCCCACTGAGTCTTGATGGGTCCGAGCACTGGGCAAATGACATTTTATTAAGCAACGCCGTATTATCGCCAACAAAACGTTGTGACGTTTCATCGACGTTGCAATTGCAAATTCAATGCATCGCTTTGAAGTTGGTTTGATGTAGACACGACGTTGTTGACACGCTACATGTCGGTTGACGTAGCGTCATTTAACGACAAACTGTAATTTACATTTACCTGCGCTCGCTAATTGTTGGTGCGAGAGAGAGAGAGAGAGAGAGAGAGAGAGAGAGAGAGGGAGAGAGAGAGAGAGAGAGATTTATATATCGTATGTACATATATCATTTTCGTAATGCGAAAATTTCACATCTGGCAGCATATCGGTGTTTCTCCCATTATCTTACATTAGATTTCCCCAAAAGTATAAAAGAATTCCACTGTTTTACGCTGTAATTAACACTTTATCTGTCCCACTGCCTTTGAAGCAATACGACAGATGACGGCCAGGGCTTTTCCCGTTCTATTTTTAGAATCGGAAGTACGTCACGAAAAAAGCTCCTATATGAATTAATTTAAAGCTAGAATGCTAGAAATACACTAGAAATAATCTACTGCTATATCCCCTTTTCTTTACATTATTTTGAGTCCATTTCCTTGGTTGAAAAAGATACTTGCTGTGGGGGATCATTATATTATGGGTATAATATTTTGACCCCCCCCCCCCTACATTTAATCAACAGTTCAACATTCAATAGTCATGATTATTCTGTTATTTTAATCCAGTTAATTAGAAATAATCTACTGCTATATCCCCTTTTCTTTACATTATTTTGACTCCATTTCCTTTGTTGAAAAAGATACTTGGGAGGGGGGGCATTTTATTATGGGTATAATATTTTGACCCCCCCCCCCACTTCTAAGCTGCAACACCCATTTCAAATGAGAATATTATTCTTCATTATCTTGTTAAATGTGATATGTATTTGGGGGGGGGGTCATTTTATTATAGCTATAATATTTTGACCCCCCTACCCATGTTGTCAGATCTGCAATAGACTCCTTGCAATACCCATTTCTTATCTTGTCAATACCTATTTACCTATTTATCGATAAAAGTCCACTTCTGATTTATTTTGCTGAAGTTTTAGGGGCGGGTCAAAATATTATAGGGGGGGTCAAAATATTACTGTAATATATTGACCCGCGGGTCAAAATATTACACGGGTCAAAATATTATCTGACACCGGAATGCTCAATTCTGATTCGACAATTTTGCATGTTCAGTGCACTATACACAATGAAGGGTCAAACACTGGGGAAGTTTACTTGATCCTCAAGTGTTTTGCCCCTAGAGCTGAGTCTGGGCCTAGATCTTTATCCTCTGAGGATATATCAATATTCAGAGGTTGATTTTCTCATGTCCTTATTATTTAGTGATTCTGAGGACATATTTAGATCTAAGTATTTTTAGTTAATCTAAAGATTCTAAGGAAACAACCCTCCTTTCAGTTGTTATCAATTTCACAATTTGTCTCCAAAATGACCTTTGCAGTGTTGGCGGGGTCTTGGAACATTGGTTCTAACAAACAAAAACATCAATTTTTGATCTTTTGAAATTCCAAAATTCGACCCAGATTCAGTCTCTGTATATATGACGTCAGGGAAATTGGCATTTCTTCCTGTTTCGAAGCTAGAACATTGGAACTCTTACCAGGACTGTTGTTAAGTGGGATTTCATTATGACTGGTATTCTAGTTCTACCCACTGCCTTCAAACAAGAGCATTCCGACCATAGAGCTGCTATTCTAATTCTTTTGTTTTTTTTCCCGGTCATTTCTACATGCCATGGTTATAGGGGATTAGCACTTGTTCTATCTACCACCATGTTGCATGCTTGGCGCAACTCTGCTCTTGATAACTTGTTCAGTTTTTACTGAGCATAGTAAATGAAAACTTAGAGCCTCCTCGCCTCTTGATTCTAAAACTATATTCGGACCATGTCTTCCAAATGTTTTCAGAATCAAGCTTCATGACCGTCGGCACTCGTCTTTTTTTAAGTTTTCGGAGAGCGTATCAAGTTCAGGTACCGCAACCAAGAGACGCTCTTCGACTACTTCCGATGACTTTTTAAGTGCTTAACAGCCTCGACTAGAAGATTTCAATCAGTTCACATCTACTAATAGATCATTCTCAGATCAAGGTAAACGGTCCTTTCGTTCCAGAGGTCGGACTGGAACGAAACCTCCCAATAGAGGAAGATCTTAACAAATTACTTTCTTCCTTCCCTTCCTCTTCCTCTTCTCCCAGTAGGAGCCTAGCTTTTTCAAGCCTTGGCTTCTATCATCAAATATATTTGGGTTTTATGCTTGTTGAGAAAGGGTTACTGGATTGCGTTTGTTCAGAATCCTTTCCTTTCTCAGATGCAAATACTATTTCAGGTGAATAGTATCAAGAAAAGAAATTTTTATTGGGAGAGGAAAGGGTTCTTCTCCAAAAGAAAGCCGTATAGGTAGTAAAAGTTCTCCTTTCCCCAGGCCGTAAAAGTCTCCCCGTACATCAACCATAGTGCAGTTTATATTTTACTTTTGGTCCTTTGAGATCAGCGTGAATATTCTGAGAAATCAGATATAAATTATTGGTTTAGACTCATATTCTAGACAGGTTTTTAACTATTTGGACGGTGCACACTAATGTCCGGGAATTGTCCGGGAAATGTCCGGGAATTCGCCGGGAAATGTCCGGGATATTGGAGGTAGTGGTGTGTTGTCGCTAATATCTCCACTTGGGGTTGTCAGAAATTAATTAAATTAGTATCAAATAAAAATTTTAGCTCTATTATAAAAGATAAAAAAATAATAATTTACTTTTTTAACGTTTTAGAGGTTAATTTTTTAAGTTAATTTGTCCGGGAAATTCTCGGATTTTGTCCTGGATTTTGGGGTAGTGGTGCGTTAACCCTAATATCTCGACTTTAGGTGGTCAGAAAATAATAAAATTAGTATCAATTAAAAATTTTAGCTCAATTTTAAAAGATAGTTAAAAGATATTTTTCATTTTGAATATTTTAGGGGTCCATTTCTGAAGTTAATTTGTCCGGGAAATTCCCGAATGTGTCCTGGATCTTGCGGTAGTTGTGCGTTTTCATAATATCTCGGTTTGTGGTGATCACTTATTGATAACAATTGATATATATGTTAAAATTTTAAGTTCAATTCTAAAATAAATATAAAAAAAATCTCTTTATACACCTCAATGAGGCAGTTCTAATGAGTACCCACAACCCGGATTGTATCCAGGATGCCGGGGTATTGGTTTGTTTTCTTTAATATATCGACTTGTGAGAACGAAAGAAAGACTGCACAACCCTTGTAAATCCTACTTTTCTCTGTATAAAGTTGGATTTACATGGGTTTCAATTACACAGCTTTCTATGATGTCACACATGTTGCTGCTCACAAGACGGACACTGCCATTGATTTGATGATGAATTCAGACCTAAACA
This sequence comes from Lucinisca nassula, assembly GCA_963580285.1. Classification (NCBI taxonomy): domain Eukaryota; kingdom Metazoa; phylum Mollusca; class Bivalvia; order Lucinida; family Lucinidae; genus Lucinisca; species Lucinisca nassula. The sequence goes on along the minus strand of OY757023.1, from coordinate 101,699,029 downwards.
TATTCTATAAAACCAAATTTTGCACTTACGATTTTCACAGAAAATCATGTCATCAATATACTCAGACATTTTGCAGAATCACCAGACTGGTATTTTTACGATTTTTCAAGTGAATGAATGAAGTCTTTCTACTAGTTCAATCCAGGTAAGCAGCACACGCCAAATTATTATGAGTTAAAGCAATTAACTTAACACATTTTTAATCTCGTTAGAAAATTAATGGCCTGTATAATCGCTCAAAGTCCGTGCACCTAATTCATCGTCAGGAAGAAATGGATGCGCTTAAATTTCGTTGTTTAAGCAAACAGTACAGAACCAGATCAGATGTCGCATTTTGCGGCCGAGATCAGACGCCAAGTTTTGCAGCGTCTGAGCATCATGGTCCGTCAAATCAGTCAAAGTCCGTACATCTAATTCATTGCCAGCAAGAAATTTCGTCGTTGATTAAGCAAACAGTGTAGACCGAGATCAGACGTCGCACTTAGCGGCCCAGATCAGACGCCAAGGTTTGCGCAGCTACTGAACATAATGGTCCGTCAAAGTCCGTACACCTAATTCATTGCTAGCAAGAAATGGATGCGGTTAAATTTCCTCGTTGTTTAAGCAAATAGTGTAGAACCAGATCAGATGTAGCATTTTGCGGTCCAGATCAGACGACACGTTTTGCAGCGTCTGATCATTTGAGTCTACACTGACTATGTCCCACAAATGGGACGCTAGGCATATATGGATGAAATATCTGGGTTAAATATCTGATTTGCCAGTGGATCTACACTATCTGCCAATGTCCCACAAGTGGGACTCAAGGCATATATGGGTTAAACCTTTGATCAAGATCTACACTGTTTGCCAATGGCCCAACAATGGGGCGCTAGACATATATGTGTTAAACCGTTGACCAAGTTCTACACTGTTTGCCGTAATTAAAGATTCTATGAGATCTTCTATAAATTAGTCATGTTGTGTGCACTCATTAGAACTGCCTCAATGAAGGTGTATGAAAAGATTTTTTTTATATTCTTTTAAAACTGAACTTAAATTTTAATATATATCAATCGTTATCAATTTGTGATCACCACAAACAGAGATACTATGAAAATGCACAACTACCCCAACATCCAGGACATAACCGGGAATTTCCCGGACAAATTAACTTCAGAAATGGACCCCTAAAATATTCAAAATGAAAAATATCTTTTAATAATCTTTTAGAATGGAGCTAAAAATTTTATTTGATACTAATTTTATTAATTTCTGACCACCCGAAGTTTAGATATTAGGGTTAACGCACCACTACCCCAAAATCCAGGACAAAATCCGAGAATTTCCCGGACAAATTAACTAAATAAATGGACCCCTAAAACGTTTAAAAAGTAAATTATTTTTTAATAATCTTTTAGAAAGGAGCTTAAAATTTTATTTGATACTAATTTTATTAATTTCTGACTACCCGAAGTGGAGATATTAGGGATAACGCATCACTACCCCCCATTTCCCGGCGATTTCCCGGCGATTTCCCGGACAATTCCCGGACATTAGTGTTCGCCTATTTGGACCCCATTTTGATTTATATCAGTCTTTGAATTGACTGCCTATTCGAAATTCGCAAAATTGCAGTATGTTTCCTCTGGCCTACTTGGCCGGATCATTACCGGGTCACTGATGAGGCTTTATTAGCCGAAACTACGTAGTATGACCCATCTTCTTTCAATGAATGTTTTCATTGCTCTTAAAGGAACTCATTTTTGAATTTTATTCTACAGTCGGATCTTTCTGGTCGAGAATAAAATGGGAAAATCGACTCATCATCGATTTCTCACTCTAAACAAGATGATGTGAGTCGATCATTTCAAAATGGAAACTTCGTCCTCGATTCGTCAGGTCATTTTTCCCAATTCGTGGACGATTTCCGTAGTTTTAAAGGACGCTTACCTTCACATCTCCATCCACAGGTCATTCCGCAAATACCTTCCTTTCACCTTGGATGGATTTTTGCATACCAGTTCCGTTGTTTTTCCTTTTTTGGAATTGTCAACGGATCCTTTTTGCCCTGTTCACCAACTTAATAGAGATTAAATTAAGCAGCTCACATCAAGGAATTAGGCCCCAATCTCGTGTAGTGTTTCGATGATGGGTTTTGTTATCATCTTTCCAGTTACTACTTTTTATCATACCTTCACCTAACGTGTACAGGTTATTGTGAATTTAGGTCTCATCCATTTTATGGAGAAGTCGAAATTGATTCTATCTCAAAGATACTTCTTCTCCTTTTTTCATGTCCTAAAAACTTCCAATTTATGTCAGGGGTTTGTTACCCTTTTTAGAAACTTAGTAATTGGATCCAGTTCTCCTGGTCAACCTCATCTTAGACCTTTCCAGTTTTTTGCTACTGTATCACTGGAAATACCATCCGGTCTGTAGGAACAATAAATTCCATTATCAGAGAGTTTTCAGATTGCTCTCTACTGTTTATGAATCCCTCAGTTTATCAAATGGGGTCTCCTCTTTTTAGAGTCTATTCCCTAGTTGCTTTTTGCATGGGTGGAGTAAGTTAATTGTATCGATCCCTGATCTTTGTTTTACTTCTACTTTTCAGGTTGGTTGCCCACTTCGAAGCTCAGGGATTAGTTGTTCAGAACTTCAGGGGTCGTGGGGCCTAGAATAGGCGGGGCTATATATATATATATATATATATATATATATATATATATATATATATATATATATATATATATATATATATATATATATATATAAACATTCTGAAACTTCAGACAAAGGGGGGGTGCCTATTTGGGGCTTTTTTGGACCCCTACCAAATCTTTTTATTTTTGGCAGATGAATAGCCCATCATAAGTGCTTTATTATGGTATACCTCTTTTCGTGCACAATTATCCATTTTTGCGAGCTACAGGCCTTTAAAAGTGGGTGGGGTAACTTAGCATGTCACTATAGTCTATTTTTAAAGTTAATTTTGGTTATTATTTGTGTGTTATTTTACCAATTTTTCTCCTTATGCAGACAAAGGGATGTCTAAAATGATATTTAGGCACATTTTTCAAAACAATATTGCAAGTTTTGAAGATTAAATGTATTTACCAAACGTTAAGATACATTTGCTTATTTTTACCCTTAATCATTAAATATTTTAAAATGTTTGGTAATATAGGGGACAAACAATGGTGATTCTTGGTCAATACTAGTATTTTTATCCGCACGATTAAAAGCAGTGTAGAAACGGTGGATTTAGGCTACATTTTATGGTTCAGTGAACTCAAAATTGACAATAGGTGGGGTAATTCAGACGATGAGTACAGTTACTTTCCCACCAACTTACAAATACCTCATAGTGATGATGTGTATTTAATGCCAGCAAGATTATTCATTCGCTGATCTGGGTACCATATTCTATACCGCCTTTAGGTATTGTTTTGTAACCTCAGATTTACCTTTACACCTGACAATCTATCTTTATAACCCTACCTTGGGTATTGTTTTGTAACATTAGATGTACTTTTACACCTGACAATCTATCTTTATTACCCTACCTTTGGTATTGTTTTGTAACATCAGATGTACCTTTACACCTGACAATCTATCTTTATAACCCTGCCTTGGGTATTGTTTTGTAATATCAGATATACTTTTACATCTGACAATCTATCTTTATAAGCCTATCTAAGGTACTGTTTTGTAACATCAGATGCACCGTTACACCTGACAATCCAATATATAACCCTACCTTGGGTATTGCTTTGTAACATCAAATGTACCTTTACACCTGACAATCTATCTTTATACCCTACCTTGGGTATTGTTTTGTAACATCAGATGTACCTTTACACCTGACAATCTATCTATATAACCCTACCTTGGGTATTGCTTTCTAACATCAAATGTACCTTTACACCTGACAATCTATCTCTATTAGCCTATCTATGGTACTGTTTTGTAACATCAGATGTACCTTTACACCTGACAATCTATCTTTATAACCCTACCTTGGGTATTGCTTTCCAACATCAGATGTACCTTAACACCTGACAATCTATCTTTATAAGCCTATCTGAGGTACTGTTTTGTAACCTCAAATGTACCTTTACCCACGATAATGTATCTTTGTTACCCTACCTTGGGTATTGCTTTGTAACCTCAGATTTACTTTTACACCTGACAATCTATCTTTATAACCCTATCTTGGGTACTGTTTTGTAACCCCAGTTTTGAAGACTAGGATGCATTTTTCAATCGTTTACTAAAATAAACCTCTTCATTATCCTTCTGTTAGGCAGCACTGGCAGCCTGAAGTGTATCTCCATACCCTTTACCCTCTAGACTACTATTCTTAACCATATTACATATATCAGACTCAGACATTTTCTGATTCACTGTCATCTGATTCTGAGCTTGATGTGTCCCAGTCCTTATTAGCAGCGTCTGTTAGGTAAGAAAAGTAATGGGACTTGAGCTGTGGGGTCTTGCTTTCATTCTGCTGGTGACGATAGAATCCCAGAAACCACATCACCGATGCTATGTGAGCACAGCATCCCACTATCCTTGACCCGCTTTTGCATTTACAAAACCATCCCTTTATGGGGTCAAGTCCTGGGCCATACTCAATCCATAAGTTATACGAACCAGCTGATCTGTGTCTTGATCTTATGTTCGCCTTAAGTATCCCAGCTGTTTCTTTATGGACCATAATTATATACTGACCTGAGTCAGTTGTATGCTCTTCTGTATAGGAGTCAGCTTGTTTTAGCTGGTACACCCCCATTGTTTTATCCCGTAATTCAGATTCAGTGAGCTGTGGAAAGTCTGTTAAGTCTGCTTCATCTATGACTTTCCACCGTGTCTTAACTCGTGTGTCTCAGCCATTAGCTTCAACCTGTTGCTTAAGCTGGTTTGGCAATTTAGACAATGCCAACATGTGCTTAGCAACAATGTCATCCTCCTCACTTGTCTGGAGAAGTGGTGGTTTGAATGCATTACATGTGGCACATATGATCCTGACATAGTCACCAATGTAAGGTATTTGGGAGTTTGGCATGACGTTGGACAGTGCTTTCCACTGCTTGATTCTGCCATTTGCTGACTCAACCACCCACCTTACCTTGGTGACTAGCCGTGTTTCATTGGCTTCCTCTGTAGATAGGGCTTTCTGTGACTTTCCTATGAAATGTGGCATGTGTGTCTTAATACCACACTCTTCCAACAGGTCAGCCACATCCCTAAATCCCCTATCGACGACTAACACATCACCTTCCTCAAACCAATCTTGAATATTCTCTGTATTTGACTTGAACATATGTTCAGTTATTTTGGCGTCGTTGTTGCGACCGTCTGCTAGGTATGGACCTAAAACAGATATGATATAGCCATCTGATGCTACAATCATCATAGGCTTGACAAGGGGTCTTCCCTTATGGACTGAATAGGATCTTCGCTGGAAGCTATAGTTACTACTTTTCTCAATGTTAATATAAGTTCCATCAGCCACACAAACTGCCACATCATCTCTGTAATCCCCGAAAATTACTCTTGCAAAAGCTGATGTATGGTTTTCAATTATTTCAGCTCGGGATACATGTTCAAATCCCAGATGTTGTGGCACAAAATCAGTCATGAGTGCTTGCCTAGCAGAGTGGATTGCTTTACCACAAGCACGCTTTTTTATTCCAAACAGTGTTGACAATACTGGTAGGGATAGTCCTGTCCTTAACTTTACAAGTAACAATGCTAGTGCTGTCCTGCTACTTCTAACTTCTGTTGAATAAACAGAAGTGAGACAGCTATGCATAGTTTCAAACTGGCTTTTGTCGATACCCGTTAATCTCAGATAATCTGAGTCTGAGAGTGAATCTTCACTGTCAAAATCAAGTTTATTTGACGATTCTGTCATTTTTCGCATGAAAGAGAGTAAGTCTGTGATATCCTTGTCTGATGCATCAAAGTTATGTGATTCAATTTTAATTTTTCCGTAACATTCTGAATGTAAATTGTCTCCATCAAAATGTTTAACACAGGCTCTGGCTTGGGCAGGAACAAATATGCCTGTATTTGAAAATATTTTAGCTCTGGCTTCTGGCTTCAAACGTTTCAAGTAAAATGGCCTACTGTCAGTCCTCCTTGGGCCACAAATGATGCAGTTACTGCTTTTAGAGCTTGCTTTTGGCAGTTCCAACTTTATTTTCTTACTAGCTGGGCTTTCATTTGAAGGACTGGCAGTATTGGGAGTCCCACCTAAAGTAGCATCTGAAGTAATGTCTTCTAATGGCTGACGACCATTATCAGTGATGCTTGATAAACATGCAGTGCATAAAATATCCCCTACTGAAACAGGCTGCCTCAGCGGCTGCTGAAAAGTTTCTATATCTGCTGCAGTGAGCATCTTTGTTCGCTTTTGTAAGTGTGCAGAACACCATTTACAACGCTTGTACTTTTTCCCCATGGCAACAACAAAATATAATATCACAATGTAAGATTGTTTGTAAAAGTGGAACCAAACAATGAAATATTAATATATATCAAAATGTAAGTAGGATATAAAAACACTTACAAAAGTCAGTTAAAAAATAACACTAACAGAATACTAAGACATAGTAAGTGTTAAGAAGGTCTATGAGAAGTAAAATCTCTTCCAAGTATAACTAGCTGCTGCCACAATCAAGTTGAAATAATTATCAAAGTTGTCAACAATTTCAGTAAGAAACAAAGTAAAACACAACAATGTTGATGAGCTATTTTCTGTCTTCAATACAGTGAAAGTAAGTAGAAAATGTAACAACAAATAATGTATGCCTCTTTGATATAAACAATTCTGAAACCAAAGTATTACTTCCAAACAGAAGTGAAATGATGCTGTCAAATGCAACTCATCCAAAATCTTAAGGCAGTGTGAATACGTATTTGTCTCACACAAAATCTAACAACTGCAAGTATCTGACATTTGTTTTAAATGCAAAGCAAAGCCACTCAAATATGTATGATAATGTGTACACTTTTAGCTTTTAAAACCAACAAATTCTCCCAAAGCAGTAGAGGTGCAAAAGACGGCCTGTCTATGTTTCTAAGAACAAAGCAGTGCCTCAATCATTAACCTATCTTTTGACACTTATTCACAATTTATACAATATACTTAGATTCATCACAGATCCTCAAAACCTCTTGGGATGCTAGATAATTACAAACCATATACGTTTCGTGTGATTGCATGCATTTGAGTTTCAATCTAGGCTACTTCATTAGCAAAGCCAATGCACTTATTAATCTTGTTTTAGCATTCTTTCAAACAGATGAAATGATTTAGAAATGGAAACAAAGCTAAATCATGTTATCAATCCTGGACACAAAACTTCTCCTTGCATAACCCCAAATGAATGTTTAATCCTTGACACAAAATAAATGCAAACATATTTTCATTATAGACAGAAAAATCATTTTGAAGAATTCTACTTGTATTTACAAAGATGGACCAAAACTTCTTGCAGAACTCCAAGCATCTTTACAATAAGGAGAGAACTGTCTTGCATAGCTGCAAACATGGTAACACTACTGGACAGAAATCTTCTCCTTGCATAAGTCCACACATGTGAATAAATACTAGAGAGAAAGAACTTCTACATGACCAATAAAATTGTTATCAATAGTGGACAGAATACTTCTTGCAACACTTGAAGTATGTTAAGGCTAGCATATTTGTTCCTGCCCAAATCCAAAGCATACGTTAACCACTTTAATGTAATCACAAAAATTAAATCACATAACTTCAAAACATCTAACAAGGATATCAAAGATGTAGTCTCCGTATGCAAACCAATAGCTGAATTGTCAAATAAAGGTCGTTTCTGTTATTGCATTCTTATTATTATCTCAGATTTATTGGTATTGACAAAACCAGTTGGACACCATGCATAGCTGGCTCACTTCAACAGACGTAAGGAGTTGCAGGATAGCTTTGGCATTGATTCTTGTAACATAAGGGATATGTTCATCCTTACCAGTGTTGCCAACACTTTTCAGAATTAAATGTAAATCGATCGCTTCTGCTAGACAAGCACTCATGGCTGAATTTGTGCCTTAACATTTAGGCGTTGAGCATGCTGCGCAACAAAAATGAATTGTACATCATACGTCCGCATTACTGCTGCACTAGCAAGAGTAATCTTAACTGATGACAGAGATGATGTGTCAATCTGTGTTGCAGATGAAACTTATATTTATAATGAAAAAGGCAATCACAGTTTCCAGATCACACCCAGTTCAGTCCTTAGTTGAAGACTTGTTATGATAACTGTAGCATCAGCTAGGTATTTTCTATCTCTAGGGTCGTACCCAGGAGTAAAACCAATACCACAGAATACTCAGGAATGGTTTTTGGAAGGCAATGTGATAGGTCTTGATAGGGGCTATTGGGATGTCAATAATATTTTGGAAGAGTGTGCTGTCAAGACTCACAGCCCACATTTCAATGTAACATACACACACACATACCACGACCACCTGATCTACACTGAAACTATCATTCAACTGAGGTGCCAAGTGAACTATAGGGGTTGGCTCATATAAGATCTATATGACAGGATATGCTACTGTGCTGGGGCATGGTATAAATGGTATCAAGATAACATGATTTCGATCTATTGTTAAGGTGATTCAATAGTGACTGAAATCATCGTCTGAATTACCCCACCCATTGTCAATTCTGAGTTCACTGAACCATAATATGTAGCCCAAGTCCACCAGTTCTACACTGCATTTAATTGTGCTGATAAAAATACTAGTATTGACCAAGAATCATCATTGTTTGTCCCCTATATTACCAAACACTTTAAAATATTTAATGATTAAGGGTAAAAATAAGCAAATGTATCTTAACGTTTGGTAAATACATTTAATCTTCAAAACTTGCAATATTGTTTTGAAAAATGTGCCTAAATATCATTTCAGACATCCCTCTGTCTGCATAAGGAGAAAAATTGGTAAAATAACACACAAATAATAACCAAAATTAACTTTAAAAATAGACTGTAGTGACATGCTAAGTTACCTCACCCACTTTTAAAGGCCTGTTGCTCGAAAAAACGGATAATTGTGCGCGAAAAGAGGTATACCATAATAAAGCACTTATGATGGGCTATTCATCTGCCAAAAATAAAAAGATTTGGTAGGGGTCCAAAAAAGCCCCAAATAGGCACCCCCCCCCCCCTTTCCTTGGTTTTTCAGTTCTTCTAGCTCCAAACTGAAAAACAGTTTCATTATTGTTACTCCAAACAATTGTCTGTAGTGTCGTTTTTTCTCCGTAAACAGGGAGGGACTCATTCCTCTTCCCTGTTGGCTTTTGCATGGAAGTTTCTAACTTGGTGTCATCAGGAAGGTATGTCTATCCTTGTCGGACACCTCCCGGGCAGATATATCATTGGGATCGCCCCTATAGACCAGTTCGCCACCCGTTCTCTTCAGGGCGTTTTCTCAAATGGGGAGAACCTTTATTGGACCTGTTTTAATCAAACGTCCAAAAACAATTTGGTTCTTCAATCAAATTCCATTGTGTCTCCAGTTTCAGAACACTTGGAACGTGCAGTTGATTTAATATCTCTAGATTGGGGGAATCTTTTACATATGCGTTTACACCATTCAACTGAATTCCTCTAGTTCTAGGAAAAAATTCAAGCGTCCAAAAGCCGAGCCATTCTGATTACGCCTCTATGGCCTCAGAGATCTTGTTTTTTTTAGTCATTCTGAGCCTAGTCTCAAGACTTTCAATCCGTCTTCCAGTAGTTCCGGATCTAGTGTCTAAAATATGTAGGTCAAACATTCCATTTCAATCCAGAAATGCTTTACCTACACATCCAGATGTTGTCAGGAATAAAACCAGTGGTAGACACATTTCTGGTTTCTCTGCCGAGTGTAGCTTCAAATATAGAAAGAGCTCCACTCTCAAGTTTTACTCTGGAAGATGGAAGGAATTTTCTAGTTGGTGTAGGGGAAGGGAAATTAATCCAGACAATCCCTCTGTAGAGGTATTTTTACTGGATTTCTTTTGCTGCCTGTTCTCTACCCTTTAGTTTTCTATTTCATCTAAAAAAAGGGTACAGATCAGTAATCTCAAATGCGTTAAAATTTTAGTCGGCTTCACACATTTCATTAAACCCAATTATCACCAGCTTATTAAAGGGTTTTGCACTAAGCTGACAGGTTTCCAGGACTTTGAATCCAAATGGAATCTTACATGAGTGTTGTGGTCTTTTACTAAACCACCTTACGATCTTGTGAATTCAGCCTCCTTTGTTCATCTGATAGGCAGGCTGTATTTCACTTGACATTTGCTTCAGCTCGTAGAAGTGATAATCATGCTTTGCCAATTGCAGAGGGTTGTTTTCAGGTATGAGAAGAACAATGACTTCTTTATGCCCCCAACTTCGAAGAAGTTGTGGGGGCATATTGGTTTTGCCCTGTTCGTCCGTCCGTCCTTCCGTCCTTCCGTCCTTACGTCCGTCCCACTTTTTACTGCATAGCATAACTTTAGAACCATGGGTGCTAGGTTTTTGAAATTTCATATATGGATTCCTCATGAAAAAATAATTGACCCGTGTTTTTTTTCTCGTCAGGATTATGCCCCTTTTTTGAGTTATGCCCCTTTGCAAAAAATACTATGAAATCTTGTAAGCAAGATATCTCAAAAACTGTTTGAGCTATTGCCCTGAAACTTTACATGCTGGTTGGGGATGATGAGTAGATGAACTGATTAACTTTTGAAAAAAATCCGAAATTTTTTTCTTGAGTTATGGCCCTTTGAAATTTTTCGCGTTTTAAGTTTGTAAGCAAGATATCTAAAAAAACTATTTGAGGTTTTTCCCCGAAACTTCACAGACTTGTCGGGGATGATGAGTAGATGAACTGATCAACTTTTGAAAAAAATCCGATTTTTTTTTCTTGAGTTATGGCCCTTAGATTTTTTTCGTGTTTTCAGCTTGTAAGCAAGATATCTCAATAATTGTTTGAGCGATTGCCCTGCAACTTTACAAGCTGGTTTGGGATGATGTGTAGATGAACTGATTAACTGTTGAAAAAAAATCCTATATTTTTTTCTTGAGTTATGGCCCTTTGAAATTTTTCGCGTTTTAAGTTTGTAAGCAAGATATCTCAAAAACTATATGAGGTTTTTCCCCAAAACTTCACAGACTGGTTGGGTATGATGAGTAGATGAACTGATTAACTTTTGAAAAAAATCCAATTTTTTTTTCTTGAGTTATGGCCCTTTGATTTTTTTCGTGTTTTCAGCTTGTAAGCAAGATATCTCAAAAATTGTTTGAGCTATTGCCCTGAAACTTTACAGGCTGGTTGGGGATGATGAGTAGATGAACTGATTAACTTTTGAAAAAAATCCGAAATTTTTTTCTTGAGTTATGGCCCTTTGAAATTTTTCGCGTTTTGGCGTCCTTCCGTCCTTCCGTCCTTACGTCCGTCCCACTTTTTACTGCATAGCATAACTTTAGAACCATGGGTGCTAGGTTTTTGAAATTTCATATATGGATTCCTCATGAAAAAATAATTGACCCGTGTTTTTTTTCTCGTCAGGATTATGCCCTTTTTTTGAGTTATGCCCCTTTGCAAAAAATACTATGAAATCTTGTAAGCAAGATATCTCAAAAACTGTTTGAGCTATTGCCCTGAAACTTTACATGCTGGTTGGGGATGATGAGTAGATGAACTGATTAACTTTTGAAAAAAATCCGAAATTTTTTTCTTGAGTTATGGCCCTTTGAAATTTTTCGCGTTTTAAGTTTGTAAGCAAGATATCTAAAAAAACTATTTGAGGTTTTTCCCCGAAACTTCACAGACTTGTCGGGGATGATGAGTAGATGAACTGATCAACTTTTGAAAAAAAATCCGATTTTTTTTTCTTGAGTTATGGCCCTTAGATTTTTTTCGTGTTTTCAGCTTGTAAGCAAGATATCTCAATAATTGTTTGAGCGATTGCCCTGCAACTTTACAAGCTGGTTTGGGATGATGTGTAGATGAACTGATTAACTGTTGAAAAAAAATCCTATATTTTTTTCTTGAGTTATGGCCCTTTGAAATTTTTCGCGTTTTAAGTTTGTAAGCAAGATATCTCAAAAACTATATGAGGTTTTCCCCCAAAACTTCACAGACTGGTTGGGTATGATGAGTAGATGAACTGATTAACTTTTGAAAAAAATCCAATTTTTTTTTCTTGAGTTATGGCCCTTTGATTTTTTCGTGTTTTCAGCTTGTAAGCAAGATATCTCAAAAATTGTTTGAGCTATTGCCCTGAAACTTTACAGGCTGGTTGGGGATGATGAGTAGATGAACTGATTAACTTTTGAAAAAAATCCGAAATTTTTTTCTTGAGTTATGGCCCTTTGAAATTTTTCGCGTTTTGGCATATTGGTTTTGCCCTGTTCGTCCGTCCGTCCTTCCGTCCTTCCGTCCGTCCCACTTTTTACTGCATAGCATAACTTTAGAACCATGGGTGCTAGGTTTTTGAAATTTCATATATGGATTCCTCATGAAAAAATAATTGACCCGTGTTTTTTTTCTCGTCAGGATTATGCCCCTTTTTTGAGTTATGCCCCTTTGCAAAAAATACTATGAAATCTTGTAAGCAAGATATCTCAAAAACTGTTTGAGCTATTGCCCTGAAACTTTACATGCTGGTTGGGGATGATGAGTAGATGAACTGATTAACTTTTGAAAAAAATCCGAAATTTTTTTCTTGAGTTATGGCCCTTTGAAATTTTTCGCATTTTAAGTTTGTAAGCAAGATATCTAAAAAAACTATTTGAGGTTTTTCCCCGAAACTTCACAGACTTGTCGGGGATGATGAGTAGATGAACTGATCAACTTTTGAAAAAAATCCGATTTTTTTTTCTTGAGTTATGGCCCTTAGATTTTTTTCGTGTTTTCAGCTTGTAAGCAAGATATCTCAATAATTGTTTGAGCGATTGCCCTGCAACTTTACAAGCTGGTTTGGGATGATGTGTAGATGAACTGATTAACTGTTGAAAAAAAATCCTATATTTTTTTCTTGAGTTATGGCCCTTTGAAATTTTTCGCGTTTTAAGTTTGTAAGCAAGATATCTCAAAAACTATATGAGGTTTTTCCCCAAAACTTCACAGACTGGTTGGGTATGATGAGTAGATGAACTGATTAACTTTTGAAAAAAATCCAATTTTTTTTTCTTGAGTTATGGCCCTTTGATTTTTTTCGTGTTTTCAGCTTGTAAGCAAGATATCTCAAAAATTGTTTGAGCTATTGCCCTGAAACTTTACAGGCTGGTTGGGGATGATGGGTAGATGAACTGATTAACTTTTGAAAAAAATCCGAAATTTTTTTCTTGAGTTATGGCCCTTTGAAATTTTTCGCGTTTTGGCGTCCTTCCGTCCTTCCGTCCTTACGTCCGTCCCACTTTTTACTGCATAGCATAACTTTAGAACCATGGGTGCTAGGTTTTTGAAATTTCATATATGGATTCCTCATGAAAAAATAATTGACCCGTGTTTTTTTTCTCGTCAGGATTATGCCCCTTTTTTGAGTTATGCCCCTTTGCAAAAAATACTATGAAATCTTGTAAGCAAGATATCTCAAAAACTGTTTGAGCTATTGCCCTGAAACTTTACATGCTGGTTGGGGATGATGAGTAGATGAACTGATTAACTTTTGAAAAAAATCCGAAATTTTTTTCTTGAGTTATGGCCCTTTGAAATTTTTCGCGTTTTAAGTTTGTAAGCAAGATATCTAAAAAAACTATTTGAGGTTTTTCCCCGAAACTTCACAGACTTGTCGGGGATGATGAGTAGATGAACTGATCAACTTTTGAAAAAAAATCCGATTTTTTTTTCTTGAGTTATGGCCCTTAGATTTTTTTCGTGTTTTCAGCTTGTAAGCAAGATATCTCAATAATTGTTTGAGCGATTGCCCTGCAACTTTACAAGCTGGTTTGGGATGATGTGTAGATGAACTGATTAACTGTTGAAAAAAAATCCTATATTTTTTTCTTGAGTTATGGCCCTTTGAAATTTTTCGCGTTTTAAGTTTGTAAGCAAGATATCTCAAAAACTATATGAGGTTTTCCCCCAAAACTTCACAGACTGGTTGGGTATGATGAGTAGATGAACTGATTAACTTTTGAAAAAAATCCAATTTTTTTTTCTTGAGTTATGGCCCTTTGATTTTTTTCGTGTTTTCAGCTTGTAAGCAAGATATCTCAAAAATTGTTTGAGCTATTGCCCTGAAACTTTACAGGCTGGTTGGGGATGATGAGTAGATGAACTGATTAACTTTTGAAAAAAATCCGAAATTTTTTTCTTGAGTTATGGCCCTTTGAAATTTTTCGCGTTTTGGCATATTGGTTTTGCCCTGTTCGTCCGTCCGTCCTTCCGTCCTTCCGTCCTCACGTCCGTCCCACTTTTTACTGCATAGCATAACTTTAGAACCATGGGTGCTAGGTTTTTGAAATTTCATATATGGATTCCTCATGAAAAAATAATTGACCCGTGTTTTTTTTCTCGTCAGGATTATGCCCCTTTTTTGAGTTATGCCCCTTTGCAAAAAATACTATGAAATCTTGTAAGCAAGATATCTCAAAAACTGTTTGAGCTATTGCCCTGAAACTTTACATGCTGGTTGGGGATGATGAGTAGATGAACTGATTAACTTTTGAAAAAAATCCGAAATTTTTTTCTTGAGTTATGGCCCTTTGAAATTTTTCGCGTTTTAAGTTTGTAAGCAAGATATCTAAAAAAACTATTTGAGGTTTTTCCCCGAAACTTCACAGACTTGTCGGGGATGATGAGTAGATGAACTGATCAACTTTTGAAAAAAATCCGATTTTTTTTTCTTGAGTTATGGCCCTTAGATTTTTTTCGTGTTTTCAGCTTGTAAGCAAGATATCTCAATAATTGTTTGAGCGATTGCCCTGCAACTTTACAAGCTGGTTTGGGATGATGTGTAGATGAACTGATTAACTGTTGAAAAAAAATCCTATATTTTTTTCTTGAGTTATGGCCCTTTGAAATTTTTCGCGTTTTAAGTTTGTAAGCAAGATATCTCAAAAACTATATGAGGTTTTTCCCCAAAACTTCACAGACTGGTTGGGTATGATGAGTAGATGAACTGATTAACTTTTGAAAAAAATCCAATTTTTTTTTCTTGAGTTATGGCCCTTTGATTTTTTTCGTGTTTTCAGCTTGTAAGCAAGATATCTCAAAAATTGTTTGAGCTATTGCCCTGAAACTTTACAGGCTGGTTGGGGATGATGGGTAGATGAACTGATTAACTTTTGAAAAAAATCCGAAATTTTTTTCTTGAGTTATGGCCCTTTGAAATTTTTCGCGTTTTGGCGTCCTTCCGTCCTTCCGTCCTTACGTCCGTCCCACTTTTTACTGCATAGCATAACTTTAGAACCATGGGTGCTAGGTTTTTGAAATTTCATATATGGATTCCTCATGAAAAAATAATTGACCCGTGTTTTTTTTCTCGTCAGGATTATGCCCCTTTTTTGAGTTATGCCCCTTTGCAAAAAATACTATGAAATCTTGTAAGCAAGATATCTAAAAAACTGTTTGAGCTATTGCCCTGAAACTTTACATGCTGGTTGGGGATGATGAGTAGATGAACTGATTAACTTTTGAAAAAAATCCGAAATTTTTTTCTTGAGTTATGGCCCTTTGAAATTTTTCGCGTTTTAAGTTTGTAAGCAAGATATCTAAAAAAACTATTTGAGGTTTTTCCCCGAAACTTCACAGACTTGTCGGGGATGATGAGTAGATGAACTGATCAACTTTTGAAAAAAAATCCGATTTTTTTTTCTTGAGTTATGGCCCTTAGATTTTTTTCGTGTTTTCAGCTTGTAAGCAAGATATCTCAATAATTGTTTGAGCGATTGCCCTGCAACTTTACAAGCTGGTTTGGGATGATGTGTAGATGAACTGATTAACTGTTGAAAAAAAATCCTATATTTTTTTCTTGAGTTATGGCCCTTTGAAATTTTTCGCGTTTTAAGTTTGTAAGCAAGATATCTCAAAAACTATATGAGGTTTTCCCCCAAAACTTCACAGACTGGTTGGGTATGATGAGTAGATGAACTGATTAACTTTTGAAAAAAATCCAATTTTTTTTTCTTGAGTTATGGCCCTTTGATTTTTTTCGTGTTTTCAGCTTGTAAGCAAGATATCTCAAAAATTGTTTGAGCTATTGCCCTGAAACTTTACAGGCTGGTTGGGGATGATGAGTAGATGAACTGATTAACTTTTGAAAAAAATCCGAAATTTTTTTCTTGAGTTATGGCCCTTTGAAATTTTTCGCGTTTTGGCATATTGGTTTTGCCCTGTTCGTCCGTCCGTCCTTCCGTCCTTCCGTCCTTACGTCCGTCCCACTTTTTACTGCATAGCATAACTTTAGAACCATGGGTGCTAGGTTTTTGAAATTTCATATATGGATTCCTCATGAAAAAATAATTGACCCGTGTTTTTTTTCTCGTCAGGATTATGCCCCTTTTTTGAGTTATGCCCCTTTGCAAAAAATACTATGAAATCTTGTAAGCAAGATATCTCAAAAACTGTTTGAGCTATTGCCCTGAAACTTTACATGCTGGTTGGGGATGATGAGTAGATGAACTGATTAACTTTTGAAAAAAATCCGAAATTTTTTTCTTGAGTTATGGCCCTTTGAAATTTTTCGCGTTTTAAGTTTGTAAGCAAGATATCTAAAAAAACTATTTGAGGTTTTTCCCCGAAACTTCACAGACTTGTCGGGGATGATGAGTAGATGAACTGATCAACTTTTGAAAAAAATCCGATTTTTTTTTCTTGAGTTATGGCCCTTAGATATTTTTCGTGTTTTCAGCTTGTAAGCAAGATATCTCAATAATTGTTTGAGCGATTGCCCTGCAACTTTACAAGCTGGTTTGGGATGATGTGTAGATGAACTGATTAACTGTTGAAAAAAAATCCTATATTTTTTTCTTGAGTTATGGCCCTTTGAAATTTTTCGCGTTTTAAGTTTGTAAGCAAGATATCTCAAAAACTATATGAGGTTTTTCCCCAAAACTTCACAGACTGGTTGGGTATGATGAGTAGATGAACTGATTAACTTTTGAAAAAAATCCAATTTTTTTTTCTTGAGTTATGGCCCTTTGATTTTTTTCGTGTTTTCAGCTTGTAAGCAAGATATCTCAAAAATTGTTTGAGCTATTGCCCTGAAACTTTACAGGCTGGTTGGGGATGATGGGTAGATGAACTGATTAACTTTTGAAAAAAATCCGAAATTTTTTTCTTGAGTTATGGCCCTTTGAAATTTTTCGCGTTTTGGCGTCCTTCCGTCCTTCCGTCCTTACGTCCGTCCCACTTTTTACTGCATAGCATAACTTTAGAACCATGGGTGCTAGGTTTTTGAAATTTCATATATGGATTCCTCATGAAAAAATAATTGACCCGTGTTTTTTTTCTCGTCAGGATTATGCCCCTTTTTTGAGTTATGCCCCTTTGCAAAAAATACTATGAAATCTTGTATGCAAGATATCTCAAAAACTGTTTGAGCTATTGCCCTGAAACTTTACATGCTGGTTGGGGATGATGAGTAGATGAACTGATTAACTTTTGAAAAAAATCCGAAATTTTTTTCTTGAGTTATGGCCCTTTGAATTTTTTCGCGTTTTAAGTTTGTAAGCAAGATATCTAAAAAAAACTATTTGAGGTTTTTCCCCGAAACTTCACAGACTTGTCGGGGATGATGAGTAGATGAACTGATCAACTTTTGAAAAAAAATCCGATTTTTTTTTCTTGAGTTATGGCCCTTAGATTTTTTTCGTGTTTTCAGCTTGTAAGCAAGATATCTCAATAATTGTTTGAGCGATTGCCCTGCAACTTTACAAGCTGGTTTGGGATGATGTGTAGATGAACTGATTAACTGTTGAAAAAAAATCCTATATTTTTTTCTTGAGTTATGGCCCTTTGAAATTTTTCGCGTTTTAAGTTTGTAAGCAAGATATCTCAAAAACTATATGAGGTTTTCCCCCAAAACTTCACAGACTGGTTGGGTATGATGAGTAGATGAACTGATTAACTTTTGAAAAAAATCCAATTTTTTTTTCTTGAGTTATGGCCCTTTGATTTTTTTCGTGTTTTCAGCTTGTAAGCAAGATATCTCAAAAATTGTTTGAGCTATTGCCCTGAAACTTTACAGGCTGGTTGGGGATGATGAGTAGATGAACTGATTAACTTTTGAAAAAAAATCCGAAATTTTTTTCTTGAGTTATGGCCCTTTGAAATTTTTCGCGTTTTGGCATATTGGTTTTGCCCTGTTCGTCCGTCCGTCCTTCCGTCCTTACGTCCGTCCCACTTTTTACTGCATAGCATAACTTTAGAACCATGGGTGCTAGGTTTTTGAAATTTCATATATGGATTCCTCATGAAAAAATAATTGACCCGTGTTTTTTTTCTCGTCAGGATTATGCCCCTTTTTTGAGTTATGCCCCTTTGCAAAAAATACTATGAAATCTTGTAAGCAAGATATCTCAAAAACTGTTTGAGCTATTGCCCTGAAACTTTACATGCTGGTTGGGGATGATGAGTAGATGAACTGATTAACTTTTGAAAAAAATCCGAAATTTTTTTCTTGCGTTATGGCCCTTTGAAATTTTTCGCGTTTTAAGTTTGTAAGCAAGATATCTAAAAAACTATTTGAGGTTTTTCCCCGAAACTTCACAGACTTGTCGGGGATGATGAGTAGATGAACTGATCAACTTTTGAAAAAAATCCGATTTTTTTTCTTGAGTTATGGCCCTTAGATTTTTTTCGTGTTTTCAGCTTGTAAGCAAGATATCTCAATAATTGTTTGAGCGATTGCCCTGCAACTTTACAAGCTGGTTTGGGATGATGTGTAGATGAACTGATTAACTGTTGAAAAAAAATCCTATATTTTTTTCTTGAGTTATGGCCCTTTGAAATTTTTCGCGTTTTAAGTTTGTAAGCAAGATATCTCAAAAACTATATGAGGTTTTTCCCCAAAACTTCACAGACTGGTTGGGTATGATGAGTAGATGAACTGATTAACTTTTGAAAAAAATCCAATTTTTTTTTCTTGAGTTATGGCCCTTTGATTTTTTTCGTGTTTTCAGCTTGTAAGCAAGATATCTCAAAAATTGTTTGAGCTATTGCCCTGAAACTTTACAGGCTGGTTGGGGATGATGAGTAGATGAACTGATTAACTTTTGAAAAAAATCCGAAATTTTTTTCTTGAGTTATGGCCCTTTGAAATTTTTCGCGTTTTAAGTTTGTATGCAAGATATCTAAAAAACTATTTTAGGTTTTTCCCCGAAACTTCACAGACTGGTCAGGGATGATGAGTAGATGATTAACTACAGCTTTTCTTGTGTAATTTCAGCATTACAGCCACATAAAAACAAGATATCTCAATTACTGTTAGGGACAAGCAGTGTTAGGGTCAAGCAGTTGGGGGCATTGTGTTTCATAAACACTGGCTCTAGTTATGCCCCCAACTTTAAAAAAGTTGGGGGGCATATTGCTTCTGGCTTGTCCGTCCGTTCGTCCGTTCGTACGTCACGCTTTCTTGTGCATAGCATATCTTTAGAACCGTGTATGCTAGTGTTTTGAAATTTCATATATGGGTTCCTCATGAAAAAATAGTTGACCCGTATTTTTTTTCTTGTCCAAATTATCTCCCCTTCTTGAATTATTTCCCCTTTAATTAAATAACATAGAATTCTCGTTAGCAAGATATCTCAAAAAGTATTTGAGCTACAGCCTTGATATTTGGTATAGTGATTGGGACTAAGGAGGAGATTACCTGATTAAATTTTCAACCAATTCTATAAAATTTTGTTAGAGTTATGGCCCTTTGTAATTTTTTGCCACTCAATTGTGTTGCTTTCTGGTGCATAGCATATCTTTAGAACCGTGTATGCTAGTGTTTTGAAATTTCATATATGGGTTCCTCATGAAAAAATAGTTGACCCGTATTTTTTTTCTTGTCCAAATTATCTCCCCTTCTTGAATTATTTCCCCTTTAATTAAATAACATAGAATTCTCGTTAGCAAGATATCTCAAAAAGTATTTGAGCTACAGCCTTGATATTTGGTATAGTGATTGGGACTAAGGAGGAGACTACCTGATTAAATTTTCAACCAATTCGATAAAATTTTGTTAGAGTTATGGCCCTTTGTAATTTTTTGCTACTCAATTGTGTTGCTTTCTGGTGCATAGCATATCTTCAGAACCGTGTATGCTAGTGTTTTGAAATTTCATATATGAGTTCCTCATGAAAAAATAGTTGACCCGTATTTTTTTTCTTGTCCAAATTATCTCCCCTTCTTGAATTATTTCCCCTTTAATTAAAAAACATAGAATTCTCGTTAAGAGTTTCATTGATGATACTTGGTACATGCTTGGAACTAGGAGTGAAATTTTTATGCAGGCATCCATGTTTGACCTTGACCTAGATTTCATGGTTTGGTGACTTTGCGCCTCCACAGGCGCGACATAGCCTTCGGGGGAATTCTTGTTGTATGTTTTTGAGTCTTTAACAATATTTGTTGAATATTTTGCCATCTAAGGACAAGCAAAGGTTGGGGGCATTGTGTTTTACAAACACCATTTCTAGTTTTCTCTTCTCACTCAACCTATTTTTTCAGGCTATAAATCAGCTTCCGGCTATGTCTGAAACTATTATTTGTCCTGGCATTTCCAGGATTCGTGGATCGTAGGCTGATGAGAAATTTTTGTGTACATCATAACTTATAAAGCTATTCGAGATTATCATGAGATTTTTCTTGACCAATCAAGGGGTTTGGAGATATTTCTCCATCCTTGATTGCAAGGTGGATTTTTAAAGTGAAGCTTCTATATGCTTATCTAACTTCTGCCCTATTATTATTCCAGAATACATCGGCGCATGAGGTTATAGCCTTCTACATTTTGGGCATATTGGAACTCCATTCTTTCTTCAGAATGTTTTCTTACTGCTTATGGACGTTCCAATTCCACTTTTCATCCCTTCACCTAAGGAGCTTGGTTCCCATTCGTAGTGGTACTCATTCCTTGGGAAGTAGAAGTAAAACAAAGATCAGGATTTGATACAATTAACTTACTCAACCCATAAAAGACACCTAGTACTGGGAAGTCTAGTACATGTAGCTTCTCAATCTATTACTGAGCAGCACTAATTGTGGGATCTTGTTTTTCCTTGGTTGTTTGTTAGCCTGTTTGATTAGGTGTGAACCTTATATTTTGACTCCGGTTCCTTTCCATTTATCTTCTCCACTTATGGGATTTTTGGATTTGGATCCCTTGCAGTCATGGTGGATACCCCCTTACGTTACCATCATTGGATGGTCTTACAAAGGGGTATAGACAACCAAGGTCAGAGGAGTTGAGTATGTATAAATTATTTTTCATCCAACCCTCCACTTGCTTTGAATTCAGGCTTAAATTGTAGTGATGGGTAGTTATATTTGACATTAAAATGATATTTTTAATGTAAAATTAATTTTAATTAATAATATACCTACCCATCACTACAATGGCATGTCCCGCCTGAAATAATTGTTTTCCTGAAAGAAATATGACCTAACGGCGCGAATACCGTGGTCACGTGACCTGTATCGTCTGCCCATTGGTCTGATAGATCAGGTGACATCAGCGACCAATCAGGACTTGACACTAGGGAGGTCACGGGAAAAGGACATGCCGGTGGCATTTCTGGCTAGATTTTTTTTTTGTCAGACTGACACAGACCTGCGTCTGGTGAAAAGGCTTAAATTGTAGTGATGGGTAGGTATATTATTAATTATGCCCCCAACTTTGAAAAAGTTGGAGGGGCATATTGCTTCTGGTTCGTTCGTCCGTTCGTCCGTTCGTCCGTCCGTTACGCTTTTGATGCATAGCATAACTAAAGAACCGTGTATGCTAGGGTTTTGAAATTTCATATATGGATTCCTCATGGAAAATTAGCTGACGCGTATTTTTTTTCTCGTCAGGATTATGCCCCCTTCAAGAGTTATTGCCCTTTAAAAATTTTTTAATAAAATCTTGTCAGCAAGATAGCTCAAAAACTATTGGAGCTAGAGCCTTGAAAGTTGGTGAATATATTGGTGGTGATGAGTAGATGAACTGATTAACTTTTGACAAAATTCCGAAAAATACTTTGTGAGTTATGGCCCTTTGTCATTTTGGTAATTTATGCCCATTGTAATGTATGCTAAAAGTGATGCATAGCATATCTTTAGAACCGTGTATGCTAGGGTTTTGAAATTTCATATATGGATTCCTCATGGAAAATTAGCTGACGCATATTTTTTTTTCTTGTCCGGATTATGCCCCTTTTAAGAGTTATTGCCCTTTGAAATTTTTTTAATAAAATCTTGTCAGCAAGATATCTCAAAAACTATTGGAGCTAGAGCCTTGAAAGTTGGTGAATAGATTGGTAGTGATGAGTAGATGAACTGATTAACTTTTGACAAAATTCCGAAAAATACTTTGTGAGTTATGGCCCTTTGTCATTTTGGTAATTTGTGCCCATTGTAATGTATGCTAAAAGTGATGCATAGCATAACTTTAGAACCGTGTAGTCTAGGGTTTTGAAATTTCATATATGGATTCCTCATGGAAAATTAGCTGACGCGTATTTTTTTTCTTGTCCGAATTATGCCCCTTTTAAGAGTTATTGCCCTTTGAAATTTTTTTAATAAAATCTTGTCAGCAAGATATCTCAAAAACTATTGGAGCTAGACCCTAGAAAGTTGGTGAATAGATTGGTGGTGATGAGTAGATGAACTGATTAACTTTTGACAAAATTCCGAAAAATACTTTGTGAGTTATGGCCCTTTGTCGTTTTGGTAATTTGTGCCCATTGTAATGTATGCTAAAAGTGATGCATAGCATATCTTTAGAACCGTGTATGCTAGGGTTTTGAAATTTCATATATGGATTCCTCATGGAAAATTAGCTGACGCGTATTTTTTTTCTTGTCCGGATTATGCCCCTTTTAAGAGTTATTGCCCTTTGAAATTTTTTTAATAAAATCTTGTCAGCAAGATATCTCAAAATCTATTGGAGCTAGAGCCTTGAAAGTTGGTGAATAGATTGGTGGTGATGAGTAGATGAACTGATTAACTTTTGACAAAATTCCGAAAAATACTTTGTGAGTTATGGCCCGTTGTCATTTTGGTAATTTGTGAAAAACTTTGTCATCGTTCTAGCGCCTACATTTCTTCACCAATTTCAATATAACTTCACACAAATGTTCCTTATAAAAAAATCTCGAGCGAGTTCGACTTTCAAGGTCATGACCTCAAGGTCAAGGTCACTGTGGCTATTTTTAGAAAACTTTGTCATCACTCTATCGCCTACATTTCTTCACCAATTTCAATATAACTTCACACAAATGTTCCTTATAAAAAAATCTCGAGCGAGTTCGACTTTAAGGTCATGACCTCAAGGTCAAGGTCACTGTGGCTATCTTTAGAAAAACCTTGTCATCGCTCTAGTGCCTACATTTCTTCACCAATTTCAATATAACTTCACACAAATGTTTCTTATGACAATATCTCAGCGAGTTCGACTTTCAAGGTCATGACCTCAAGGTCAAGGTCACTGTGGCTATTTTAAGAAAAACTTTGTCATCACTCTAGCGCCAACATTTCTGCAATGATTTCAATATAACTTCACACAAATGTGCCTTATGACAATATCTTGAGCTAGGTCGACTTTCAAGGTCATGACCTCAAGGTCAAGGTCACTCTGGCTATTTTTAGAAAAACTTTGTCATTGCTCTAGCGCCTACATTTCTTCACTGATTTCAATATAACTTCACACAAATGTTCCTTATGACAATATCTCGAGTGTGTTCGACATTCAGGGTCATGACCTCAAGGTCAAGGTCACTGTGGTTATTTTTAGAAAAACTTTGTCATCGCTCTAGCGCCTACATTTCTTCACCGATTTCAATATAACTTCACACAAATGTTCCTTATGACAATATCTCAAGCCATTTCAACTTTCAAGGTCAAGGTCACAATGGCTATTTTTAGAAAAACTTTGTCATCGCTCCAGCGCCTACATTTCTTCACCGATTTTAATATAACTTCACACAAATGGTCCTTATGACAATACCTCGAAAGAGTTCGACTTTCAAGGTCAAGGTCACAATGGCTATTTTTAGAAAAACTTTTTCATTGCTCTAGTGCTTACATTTTTTCACCAATTTCAAAATCGATTCACACAAATGTTCCTTATGACAATATCTGTAGCGAGTTCCACTTTCAAGGTCAAGGTCACTGTGGCTATTTTTAGAAAAACTTTGTCATTGCTCTAGCGCTTACATTTCTTCACCAATTTCAATATAACTTCACACAAATGTTCCTTAAGACAATATCTCGAGCAATTTCGACTTTCAAGGTCAAGGTCACTCTGGCTATTTTTAGAAAAACTTTGTAATCGCCCTAGCGACTACATTTCTTCACTGATTTCAATATAACTTCACACAAATGTTCCATATGACAATACCTCAAGTGAGTTTGACTTTCAAGGTCAAGGTCACTGTGGCTATTTTTAGAAAAACTTTGACATGGCTCTAGCGTTTACATTTCTTCACCGATTTCAGTATAACTTCACACAAATGTTCCTTATGACAATATCTCGAACTATTTCGACTTTCAAAGTCAAGGTCACTGTGGCTATTTTTAGAAAATCTTTGTCATCGCTCTGGTGCCTACATTTATTGATGGATCACACAAATGATCACACAAATGTTTCTTATGGTAATATCTCGAGTTGCTTTGACTTTCAAGGTCATGACCTCAAGGTCAAGGTCACTATGGCTATTTTTAGAAAAACTTTGTCATTGCTCTACTGCCTACATTTATGATTTTAATCTAACTTCACACAAAAGATGCTTATAATAATATCTTGAGCAAGATCTACTTCGTGGCCATGGCCTCAAGTCAAGGTCCCTATGACTATTTTTTGAGAAATATTGTCATCACTCTAGAACCTACATTTATGGATGGATTTTTAAACAAACTTTACACAAATGTTGCATATGATAATATCTCAAGCAAGTTGGACTTTTGCCATTTCAGTGTTTTCCACACACGAAGTTGTCTTGTGCGAGGGGATTTGTATCGCATGCGATGCCTTGTTTTTTTTTTTAATAAAATCTTGTCAGCAAGTCCATATCTTGAGAACTATTAGAGCTTCATTAATCATTCTTGGTACAAACTTGCATCCAGGCATTGCAACTCCAACGCAAGCATCCATCTGACCTTGACCTATATTTCATGGTTCACTGACTTCGTGAATTATTGCGACCACCCTGACTTTCACCATTTCTCGAAAACTATTAAAGCTTTTTAAATTATAATTGGTACAAACTTGCTGCAACTGCAACGCAAGCATCCATATTTGACTTTTACCCATATTTCATGGTTCACTGACTTTGTGAATTATTGCGACCACCCTGACTTTCTATCTAATGTAAGAGTCCATTTCTCAAGATCTATTAGAGCTTCATTAATTGTATTTTGTACAAGCTTGCATTTAGGAATTGAAACTTCAATGCAAGTATCCATTTCTGACCTTGACCTACATTTTATGGTTCACTGACTTTGTAAAATAGTGTGACAGCCCTAACTTTCACCCTGATGTAAGAGTCTGTTTTTAAGAGTTTCATTGATGATACTTGGTACATGCTTGCAACTAGGAGTGAAATTTTTATGCAGGCATCCATGTTTGACCTTGACCTAGATTTCATGGTTTGGTGACTTTGCGCCCCCACAGGCGCGACATAGCCTTCGGGGGAATTCTTGTTGTATGTTTTTGAGTCTTTAACAATATTTGTTGAATATTTTGCCATCTAAGGACAAGCAAAGGTTGGGGGCATTGTGTTTTACAAACACCATTTCTAGTTAAAATTAATTTACATTAAAAATATCATTTTGTGATAATGAAAATTATGTGTACTTTCAGTCGTGGTAAAGAGTTTGTAAAGTTCGTGAACATGTTGATGAATGACACAACATTTCTGCTGGACGAGAGCCTTGATTGCCTCAAGAGAATTCATGAGGTACAGGAGGAGATGGATAACATAGAAGAATGGAACAAACAGTCACAGGTAATTATCTCTACTTAGTGTAGGGGCAAGAGTAAGGGGTAGGGGAAACATGTTAATAAATGGCACATGGTTTCTGCTGGACGAGAGCCTTGATTGCCTCAAGAGAATTCATGAGGTACAGGAGGAGATGGATAACATAGAAGAATGGAACAAACAGTCACAGTTAATTATCTCTACTTAGTGTAGGGACCAGAGTAAGGGGTAGGGGTTGGTGGGGGGCACATGATAACAAATGGCACAACATTTCTGCTGGACGAGAGCCTTGATTGCCTCAAGAGAATGCATGAGGTTCAGGAGGAGATGGATTATATTGAAGAATGGAACAAACAGTCACAGGTAATTATCTCTATGTAGTGTAGGGGCCAGAGTAAGGGGTAGGGGTGTGGGGGGACATAATAACAAATGACACAACATTTCTGCTGGACGAGAGCCTTGATTGCCTCAAGAGAATGCATGAGGTACAGGAGGAGATGGATTATATTGAAGAATGGAACAAACAGTCACAGGTAAATATCTCCACTTAGTGTAGGGGCTAGAGTAAGGGGTAGGGGAAACATGTTGATGAATGACACAAGGTGAATGACACATTTCTGCTGGACGTGCGCATCTCCACCTCGTGGAGGGGCAAGAGGTAGGAATGGGGGAACAGCTTGACAAATAACAAAACATTCTGCTGGACGAAAGCTTTGTCTCAAAAGAATCAGTTGTCATACAGGGAATGGATAATATAGAAGAATGGAACAAACAATCTCAGGCAGAGAGGTAAACGTTAGGGGAACATGTTAACAAATGTTGCTTCATTTTTCCTAAATCATGCACCTCATGTATTCTCTTGAGCCAGTCAAGGTTCCCAAATAATATTTGGGAACCTTGACTGGTTCAAGAGAATACAAGAGGATTATTTGGGAACCTTGACTTGCTCAAGAGAATACATAAGGTGCAGTATTAATAGAAGTGGGAACAAACAGTCACAGGTATTATCACAGCTTAATGAAAAGATCAGGTTTGCTCCTCATGTTGTAATGTTCCTAAGCTGTTACAGAGTGTAATAATAAATATAGCTAAGATAAGGGTTAAAATGACTTTTTAAGACTGCAAATTCAGGCATGAAAAAGCTTGGTCAGTGTTATGCCTTCTTTATGGGGAATTGGCAAAAATTAGCCTTTAATAAAACCAACTTCAGTTAGTTCTTATCTGTTTCTTTGATGTATATTTCAGGAACATAAACAGACCCAGCAGAGACAACTAGCGATGGATGAGAAGCAGTGTAGATCCTACCTCACCCTCGCTACTGAGACTGTAGATATGTTCCATTACCTCACCAATAAAATTACCAAACCCTTTCTCATTCCAGTAAGTTACCATTACACATAAGTACCCCAATCCATCGGGGCTTGGAGAACTAGATTTGGCTGCAAGGTGCTTCCTCAAAGAGCTGAATCTGAATGAACACGGGTACTGTTGAACCGCTTAGAAGGTTTAAGCCTGCCCAGGCAAAGTGGTGTGAGTCGTATGACACTGGTTATAACCCTGGCTGTTTTTTAGCTCACCAGAGCCGAAGGCTCCGGGGGAGCTTATAGGATAGGCAGTTGTCCGTCGTCGTCGTATGATGTCGTCTGGCGTCAACACTTTCAAACAATATCTCTGAAGCCACCCTGCCGATGGGCGCAAATTTTACCTGTAGCATCCTTGGGCTGGGGGATTGAAAGTTTGTAATTTTTATGAAAATCGACTTATCAGTTTGGTTGCTATGGCAACTTGTATTTTTCCATAGACTTATAATGGGAAAAATTGAAAAATGGCATTTACTGCCAAGTCATTGCAGATATTTTGACAAAACTTTAATAGAAATGTTCCTGGAGTCAACTTCTCTCAGCCATATGCTTTTATGCCAACATGGTGGTCCCCCAGGTTGTGGTGGGGCCATACCCCACCCCATCCACTTCATTCAGATCCCAACCCCTAAACCATATACATTCTTGTTCATTATGATAAGATGCATTCAGTGACACCATCCTGGGGGTCCCCCCGGATGCGCAGGGGTCATGCTCCACCCCCTCCATTTCATAAAAGGCCCAATATCTCGGAAACCTTACAGATTCCCACCCTAAACCAATTATATTCTTGTTCCTTATGAAGAGACGTATTCATTGATACCAACTTGGGGGGTTTCCTCTGGTGCGCCGGGGCCTTGCTCCACCCCTCTACTTCACAAAAGGCCATATATCTCAGAAACCATTCAGATCCCCACCTTTAAACCATATATATTCTTGTTCTTTTTGATAAGACGCATTCAGTAACACCAACCTAGGGGTCCCCCGTGATGCACCAGGGTCATGCCCACCCCCATTTCATAAAAGGCCCAATATCTCGGAAACCTTACAGATCCCACCCCTTTACCATATATATTCTTGTTCCTTATGAAGAGACACATTCATTGACACCAACCTGGGGGTCTTTCGGGGTGCGCTTGGGCCTTGCCCCACCCCTCCACTTCACAAAAGGCCATATATCTCGGAAACCATTCAGATCCCCACTCCTAAACCATATTTATTCTTGTTCCTTATGATAAGACGCATGCAGTGACATTAACCTGGGGGTCCCCGGTGATGCGCACGGATCATGCCCCACCCCCTCCATTTCATAAAAGGCCCAATATCTTGGAAACCTTAGAGATCCCAACCCCATAAACCATTTATATTGTTGTTCCTTATTATAAGACTGGTTCATTCACACTAACCTGGTGGTCTCCCAGGTCAAGCCAGGGCCTTGCCCCACCTCTCCACTTCACGAAAGGCCATATATCTCAGAAACCGTTCAAAACATATATATTCATCTTCCTTATGATAAGACACACTCAAATGAAACCAGCTTGGGAGTCCTCCAGGTTGCCTGGGCAATGCCCCACTGCTTTACTTCATTAAAAGCAATATATCTCAGAAATCATTCAGATCCCCACCTCTAAACTATATATACTCTTGTTCCTTATAATGGCGCTTAGACTCAGTCAGTCACACCAACCTGGGGGTCTCTTTGTGCTGGGGGCAATGTGCCCAGCCCCTCCACTTTATAAAAGGCAAAATATTTCAGAAACCATTCAAATTCCCACACCATAATCATATATGTTCTTGTTCCTTATCAATAGCACACCAACTTGGGAGTCGGGAGTCTGCAGGGGCCATTCCTCTCCACTCCACTTCATAGAAGGGCTTCATATATAAGAAACCATTCAGATTCCCACCCATAAACCATATATATTCTTGGTCCTTATGATAAGACACATTTAGGACTAACAATCTTGGGCTTTCCTGTGATCAACAGGGTATGCCCCAACCCCTCCACTGCTTAAGAGGCCTTATATCTCCGGCATACAGATCCCCACTGCTAAACCATATATATTCTTGTTTCTTATGATAAGACGCATTTAGTGATACCAGCCAGGGCTCCATTGGTCCATGCCTCACCCCCTCTACTTTATAAAAGGCCTAATGTTTCAGCTACTGAGTCCACATGGGTGATCATTTGGATATGGGGGTTCATTTGGGGGACTTTATAATTGGTAGATTAAAATGATATCCTGTTAACCTTTTTTGCACCAAATGGAATCTTCATCCTTATATATAGCAGGAGTCTATTTAAAAATTTAGGGTTGTCAGGTTGTGTTTTCTTCAAAATTTATTTGTAAAAATGGCTAAACTTTTTGCAAGCAGTGGATGCCCTGAACCGACGCTCCGTTCTGCGGCATCTGATCTGGGTCTGCACTGTTTGCCAGGCTACCCATTTTGGGGTTCTGGTACTAAATGGGTTAAAATCTATGGCTGCCATTTGGCAGTGCGCACCTGACCTCTGGTGAGCATTGGGGCCCATGGGCCTCTTGTTTTATTCTGTCATTCTCTCCCGCTGATTCAAGAAGGGCAGTTGTCAGTTTCTGGTGAAAGAATGCCAGGAAAATTGTGGATAGGTAAATTGTCTGGCTCAAAAATGACCTAACATAGTGTTGACTGGGCCATTAAACTCCAATACAAACAATCAAAACAATGTGGACACCCCTCTTATCTGGGGCTATGATTATTATTATTGTTTTTTTTTTTGTTGTTGTTGTTGTTGTTATTGTTTTTCTTTTTGCTGCTGAAAAGTGACAATTTACAGTATTAGTCATCTTTTGTGTCTCATTTGTGATGATTTCCAACATGTTACATGTGTGTTGCAGGAGTTAGCTGATCGTTTAGCAGCCATGTTGAACTTTAACCTTCAACAGCTGTGTGGCTCAAAGTGTAAGAATCTCAAAGTTAAAAACCCTGAGAAATACGGCTGGGAACCTAAGAAATTGCTCAATACGCTGACAGCTATATACCTACACCTTGACTGTGACGAGTTTGCTGAGGCTATTGCTAATGATGAGGTGAGTTATTTTATATTATTGGCCAACCTACTATACAAACAGTAACGAGCTGTGTTTGGCTACTACACAAATTTGCCTTTAGAAGTTCGGGTTTTCAATGATAATCACCAGGCAGTAGTTCTAGATGATAATGCCTTGATTTTTGTTTTCAGCTCCAAATGTGGATTACCTCCCCTGTGCTTGCCCAGATGCAATGGCAATCAATAATTTCTGCAAAAATAACAAAAAAAAAAAATGACATCTGGCATGTATCGTGATGCACCTCTTAAGTCAAACAATGCAGAACCATATCAGACTGCTTAGAAGGAGCAGTCTGATGGGGGTTTACACTGTTTAACACTCAAACCTCATATTGTTGTCTACACTGTTAAACTCATGATGTTGTTATTTGTTCTCTTCAATGGATGTTTTTCATACACTGTTTGGGTATTAAAACAGTTATTTCATGGCTGTTTACCGGCCCCTATAGCTCAGTTGGTAGAGTGTCCGCTCCGGGGAATGGGAGGTCACGGGTTCGATCCCGGACCGCGACATACCAAAGTCATTAAGAATGGTACTAGCTACTCCTCGCTTGGCACTCAGATTTACGGGGTAGAGCTAGGACTGGTCGACCCAGTGTCAGGATAATGTGACTGGGTGTGGTATCATGTAATGTGTCTGGGACATGATACTTCAGTGAGGCAGCACTATAAAAGTGAGCATTGAGCTCCCTGTCTCAACCAGACACCGTCGTGATATGACTGAAAAATTGTTGAAAGCGACGTTAAACCCTAATTCACACTCACACACACATTTCATGGCTGTTTCTGAAAAGTCAAAAATATTGCACCACCACACCGCCGACTGCCCTATGCGCTATCTGGCAATAGTGCATGGGGTTGTCCTTGGCACCTTGGGGCAGCAGTTTTGACTTTACCCCAAACAGTCATGAAATATCTGTGTAAGTAAAATTCTGCTGTTAAGACCGGCTAAAATTAGGACTAATTCTGCTTTTAAAAGCATATTTGTAATGTTTCAGCTTTTCTTTCTTTTCATTTTCTACACCAAGTTTCCTCTACTAAGGGACCGTCTTTGGGACTGTTCAAAAGTTGTCTTAAAGACCACTTTTGAACAGTCCCAAAGGTGGTCTTAATGTAGGAATTTTACTGTATTACTTGAGCCAGTGCATGGCATATCTACACTTAAGACCTGTTTGATCATGGTTGACTAAGATCTGCCTACACATGTGCAAAGTAGATGCAAAACAAAGATCAGGAACGGACACAATTAACTCACTCCACCCACCAAAGACACCAAAGGGAAAGAAACACAAACACGAAGCGACCAGACCATAATGGAAACCCAAACAAAGAAAGCCCATAAGGACAGTTACTTTCCCACAAAATGGCCAAATGGCCATCCAAAATAAAAAGACACAAGTGATACACCCAGTAAGTAACAAACAACAAAATAAATAAACCGCAACAGAAGAACCGCCTTGGAACGGTCAGTGGAAAGAATTCCACTGGGGGGGCTTAAATCAATTTTACATGGCCATAATCCTTGCCCTTACCTCGCCCTCAGCCTGATCAGAGACTTTGTTGTTCGAATGAGCCTTCTATAGCTTCGAGTCTATTCAAAGAACAAATGGGGATGACCTGCAAGACCTGTTTGAATAACATTTTTGTTGGGCCTGCTTTAAGCATGTTGAGATATAAGAATCTGATTTTCCATCGGTACGTCGGGCTGGCAACATTTGCAACCACCCTAGCATTCACCCTAATGTTCAAGTCCATTTCTCAAGATCTAAGAGACATTATCGATACTGGGTAAACATTGTTTGAACAAGTCGGTGAAATAAACACCTCCCTAATTTACATACATGGGGTAATTGTAATCAGTAATCGATTACAATGTATTAAATTACAAAGTTTGAGTAATCGAAATGTAATTTGTAATCATTGATTTTTATGATTACAAGTAGTTGTAATTGTAATCGAATACAATTCAAAACAGGTTGTAATCATGAATACTTCTACGAATACTTTATGATTACAATTACAATTTAGATTAAGGACACTCAGTATATGACTGACCACTTAATGGTCAGACCATGGCCTCTGGCACTGAGACATTCAAATATTCTGTTTATTTTATATCTTAAGTAAAAACACTGTTTGCATATGCTTGTCTGTGCGAAAAATTACAAACATAATGTTATTTTTGCTTGTTAGCTCACCTGTCACGTAGTGACGAGGTGAGCTTTTGGGATCACTTTTCGTCCGTTGTGCGTCCGTCCGTGCGTAAACAATTTCTTCAAATGACATCTCCTCCTAAACCACTGATCAGATTTTGACCAAACTTCACAGGAATGATCCTTAGGTGGTCCCCTTTCAAAGTTGTTCAAATGGTCCCGGTCCATTGCACATATAGGTCACAGGAGCCAAAAATAGATTTTTTTTCACCGAAAACTTAAAAAATCTTCTTCTCTGAAACCGCAAGGCCCAGGACTTTGATATTTGCTATGAAGCTTCATCTAGTGGACCCCTACCAAGATTGTTCAAATTATAGTGCTGGGGCCAAAAATGCTCCCGCACCGGGGCCCTTTGGTTTTACATGGACTTATACAGGGAAAATCTTTAAAAATCTTCTTCTCTGAAACCGCAAGGCCCAGGTCTTTGATATTTGGTATGAAGCTTCATCTAGTGGACCCCTACCAAGATTGTTCAAATTATAGTGCTGGGGCCAAAAATGCCCCCGCCCCAGGGCCCTTTGGTTTTACATGGGCTTATATAGGGAAAATCTTTAAAAATCTTCTTCTCTGAAACAGCAAGGCCGTGGTCTTTGATACTTGGTATGAAGCTTCATCTAGTGGACCCCTACCAAGATTGTTCAAATAATAGTGCTGGGGCCAAAAATGACCCCGCCCCGGGGCCCTTTTGTTTCACATGGGCTTATATAGGGAAAATCTTTAAAAATCTTCTTCTCTGAAACTGCAAGGCCCAGGTCTTTGCTATTTTGTATGAAGCTTCATCTAGTGGACCCCTACCAAGATTGTTCAAATTATAGTGCTGGGGCCAAACATGCCCCCGCCCCGGGGCCCTTTGGTTTTACATAGGCTTATATAGGGAAAATCTTTAAAAATCTTCTTCTCTGAAACTACAGGGCCCAGGTCTTTGATATTGGGTATGAAACTTCATCTTGTGGACCTCTACCAAGATTGTTCAAATTATAGCCCTGGGGCCAAAAATGCCCCCGCTCTGGGGCCCTTTGGTTTCACATAGACTTAAATATGGAAAATCTTGAAAACTCTTCTTCTCTGAAACCACAAGGCTTAGGTCTTTGATATTTATTATGAAGCTTCAGCTAGTGGACCTCTACCAAGATTGTTCAAATTATTGCCCTGAGACCAAAAATGCCCCCGCCATGTGGCCCTTTGGTATAACATTGACTTATATATGGAAAATCTTTAAAAATCTTCTTCTCTGAAACCACAAGGCCCAGGTCTTTGCTATTTGGAATGAAGCTTCATCTAGTGGACCCCTACCAAGATTGTTCAAATTATAGTGCTGGGGCCAAAAATGCCCTCGCCCCGGGGCCCTTTGGTTTTACATAGGCTTATATAGGGAAAATCTTTAAAAATCTTCTTCTCTGAAACTACAAGGCCCAGGTCTTTGATATTTGGTATGAAACTTCATCTTGTGGACCTCTACCAAGATTGTTCAAATTATAGCCCTGGGGCCAAAAATGCCCCCGCTCTGGGGCCTTTGGTTTCACATAGACTTAAATAGGGAAAATCTTGAAAACTCTTCTTCTCTGAAACCACAAGGCTTAGGTCTTTGATATTTATTATGAAGCTTCAGCTAGAGGACCTCTACCAAGATTGTTCAAATTATAGCCCTGAGACCAAAAATCCCCCCGCCATGTGGCCCTTTGGTTTTACATAGACATATATAGAGAAAATCTTCAAAAATTATCTTCTCTGAAACCACAATGCTTAGGTCTTTGATATTTGTTATGAAGATTCAGCTAGTGGACCTCTACCAAGATTGTTCAAATTATAGCCCTGGGGCCAAAAATGCTCCCGCTCCAGGGCCCTATGGTTTTACATAGACTAATATAGCGAAGATCTTGAAAAATCTTCTTCTCTGAAACCACAAGGCTTAGGTCTTTGATATATGTTATGAAGCTTCAGCTAGTGGACCTCTACCAAGATTGTTCAAGTTATTGCCCTGAGCCCAAAAATGCCCCCGCCATGTGGCCCTTTGGTATAACATTGACTTATATATGGAAAATCTTTAAAAATCTTCTTCTCTGAAACCACAAGGCCCAGGTCTTTGCTATTTGGAATGAAGCTTCATCTAGTGGACCCCTACCAAGATTGTTCAAATTATAGTGCTGGGGTCAAAAAAGACCCCGCCCTGGGGCCCTTTGGTTTTACATAGGCACCCATATATAGAGAAAATCTTTAAAATTTTCTTCTCTGAAACCACAAGGTCTACGTCTTTGATATTTGGTGTGAAATTTCATCTAGTGGACCTCTATCAAGATTGTTCAAATTATAGTGCGGGGGCCAAAAATGCCCCCGAGACCCTTTGGTTTTACATAGACTTATATAGGGAAATCTTTAAAAATCTTCTTCTCTGAAACTGCAAGGCCATGGTCTTTGATATTTGGTATGGAGCTTCATCTAGTGTACCTCTACCAAGATTGTTCAAATTATAGCCCTCGGGTCACAAATGCCCCTGCCCCGGGGCCCTTTGGTTTTACATAGACTTATATAGAGATAATCTTTGAAAATCTTCTTCTCTGAAACAGCAAGGCCCAGGTCTTTGATATTTGGTTAGTAGCTTCATCTAGTGGACCTCTATCAACATTGTTTAAATTATAGCCCTGTTGCCTAAAATGCCCCCGCCCCGGGGCCATTTGGTTTTACATAGGCTTATGTAGGGAATATCTTTAAAAAAAATCCTTCTTCTCTGAAACCGCAAGGCCCAGGTCTTTGATATTTTGTGTGTAGCTTCATCTAGTAGACCTTTGCCAAGATTGTTCAAATTATAGCCTTTGTTGATATTTGGTATGAAGCTTCACCTTTTTAGACCTCCCTCAACATTATGCACATTATAACCCTGGGGTCAATAATGTCCCTCCCCGGGGCCCACTTGTCACTCTATGGATCAGGTAAGCGATCCAGGGCCATCATGGCCCTCTTGTTTTTAATTACCATGCTGGTTTAATGATGTGCACATTAAAATCTTTGTCACTAATGAATCTTGTACTTTCCTTTTTGCATCTTTATATGTATCACTGTTTGTCTTAAGCCAGACCAAATTATGCAAAAGTTAAGTGAATGGTCAAAAACAAACTGCTGTCTGTGAAACCAAGAGGAAGAGGAAAAAAAACACCAATACTAGAGAAATACCAGAAGACTAAACGAAAAAAAATGAAGCTTTTGAGAAGCTTAAATTGATAATTAAACAGCTTATTAATTTAAACTAGAATTTTTTGGACATGGAACAATGAAAAGAAATTGTAATTGTAATCAATTACATTGCAATGTAATTGTAATTGTAATAAAATACATTCATGAAAAATGTAATTGTCATTGTAATCATGAAATTACAAAGTAATTGTAATTGTATTCAAATACATTTGCATGTAATCGGCCCCAAGTCTGTCCCTAAACCACACTTTATCCTGAGAAAACTGTCGTTTTGGGGATATGCATTTCT
The DNA here is from genome assembly GCA_963580285.1 of Lucinisca nassula. Classification (NCBI taxonomy): domain Eukaryota; kingdom Metazoa; phylum Mollusca; class Bivalvia; order Lucinida; family Lucinidae; genus Lucinisca; species Lucinisca nassula. The sequence continues at coordinate 101,662,763 of OY757023.1, read as the reverse complement.
GCTCGACGACAAAGGCTGTGGGTACTTGTTAGAACCACCTCAGTACCCACAACCTATGTTTGCAGCAAAAATGAGAAAAATATCTTGCATTTTCACAGAAACGTAGCCATTTAGGAGTTGTGAAAAAAATGCACTGTTGCACAGGTGCGTTATCATAATGAACTTACATCTAGTGATGGCAACTGTAATGCAAGCATCCATATTTGACCTTGACCTATGTTTCATGCTTCACTGAACAATCGCGTAAACCCCAATTCACAAGCTTCCTCAAGAACTATAAGAGCTTCATTAAACCATTTTGAAACGAAAACCCCAGAATGGGCAGTTTGCAAACAATGCAGGCGCAGATCAGATGCCGCGTTCTCGCAGATCAGATGCTGCGTTTGCAAAACGTTCAGCCGATTTCCAAATAAATTTTGAAGAAAACACAACCTGTCACCCCTAAATTTTGAAATAGTCTCATGCTATATATAAGGAGGAAGATTCCATTTGGTACAAAAAAAGGTTAATGGTTCTTGGTTAAGCTGTATAATATATACCTTTTTTTTGTTTGGATAAAACAGGTTTTTAGCTCACCTGTCACGTAGTGACAAGGTGAGCTTTTGTGATCACTTTTTGTCCGTCGTCCATCGTGCGTCCGTCCGAAACGACATTTAGGGGGCAAAAAATTTGGACATTTTGACACATAAGTATATATTCGTAGGTCCAAATGGGGTTTATTCCATTATTTGGGTACTTAAGTGGCAAAAATTCGCTCTTAGGTGGCTTGCCGCTTAAGAGAATTTGCCGCTTAAGTAGACAATATGCCGACGCCTAGCCACTTAAGTATCCGTTCGTGAGAACGTCCGTCCATGCGTCCGTAAACAATTTCAAATAAGTATATCTCTAATACCCCATGGTCAATCTTGATCAAATTTCATGAGAAGCATCATCAGGTAGGGGGAAAGGCTGCATAAGGTTTTTGGGCTGATCAGATTGGAATTCTGGTTGCCATGGCAACATATAGCTCCCATAGACTTACAATGGGAAAAAATTAAAATATCTTCTTCTCTGAAACCACAGGGCCCAGAGCTTAGATATTTAGCGTGTATTAACGGCCAGTGGTCACCTACATAATTCCTGCCATTCATGCCCCTGGGGTCCAAATTGGCCACTCCCCGGGGCCCCTTCGCTCCCATAGACTCATAATGGAACAAAAAGCTTCAAAAATCTTCTTCTCGGAAACCACAGGGCCCAGAGCTTAGATATTTAGCATGTAGCAATGGCAAGTGGTCACCTACATAATTCCTGCCAATCAAGCCCCTGGGGTCCAAACTGGCCACGCCCCGGGCCCTTTAGCTCCTAAAGACTCATAATGAAAAAAAGCTTCAAAAATCTTCTTCTCTGAATCCACCGGGCCCAGAGCTGAGATATTTGGCATGTAGCAACAGAAAGTGGTCACCTACATAATTCCTGTCAATCATGCCCCTGGGGTCCAAATTGGCCACACGCCGGGGCCCCTTAGCTCCCAAAGACTCATAATGAAAAAAAGCTTCAAAAATCTTTTTCTCTGAAACCACAGGGCCCAGAGCTTAGATATTTAGCATGTAGCAACGGCCAGTGGTCACCTACAGAATTCCTGCCAATCATGCCCCTGGGTTCCAAATGGGCGATGCCCCGGGGCCCCTTCGCTCCCATAGACTCATAATGGAACAAAAAGCTTCAAAAATCTTCTTTTCGGAAACCACAGGGCCCAGAGCTTAGATATTTAGCAGCCAGCAACGGCAAGTGGTCACCTTTATAATTCCTGCCAATCTTGCCCCTGGGGTCCAAACGGGCCACGCCCCGGGGCCCTTTAGCTCCTATAGACTCATAATGGAAAAAAGCTTCAAAAATCTTCTTCTCTGAAACCACATGGCCCAGAGCTGAGGTATTTGGCATGTAGCAACGGCAAGTGGTCACCTACATAAATCCTGCCAATCATGCCCGTGGGGTCCAAATGGGCCACGCCCCGGGGCCCCTTAGCTCACATAGACTCATAATGGAAAAAAAAAAAGCTTCAAAAATCAGGGCCCAGAGCTTAGATTTTTAGCATGTAGCAATGGCAAGTGGTCACCTACATAATTCCTGCCAATCATGCCCCTGGGGTCCAAACGGGCCATGCCCCAGGGCCCTTTAGCTCCTATAGACTCATAATGGAAAAAAGCTTCAAAAATCTTCTTTTCTGAAACCACGGGGCCCAGAGCTGAGATATTTGGCATGTAGCAACGGCAAGTGGTCACCTACATAATTCCTGCCAATTATGCCCCTGGGGTCCAAATTGGCCACACCCCGGGGCCCCTTAGATCCCAAAGAAGCATAATGGAAAAAAGCTTCAAAAATCTTCTCCTCTGAAACCACAGGGCCCAAAGCTTAGATATTTAGCATGTAGCAACGGCCAGTGGTCACCTACTTAATTCCTGCCAATCATGCCCCTGGGTCCCAAATGGGCGACACCCCGGGGCCCCTTCGCTCCCATAGACTCATAATGGAACAAAAAGCTTCAAAAATCTTCTCGGAAACCACAGGGCCCAGAGCTTAGATATTTAGCATGTAGCAACGGCTAGTGGTCACCTACATAATTCCTGCCAATCATGCCCCTGGGGTCCAAACTGGCCACCCCCCGGGGCCCTTTAGCTCCTATAGACTCATAATGGTAAAAAGCTTCAAAAATCTTCTTCTCTGAAACCACAGGGCCCAGAGCTGAGGTATTTGGCATGTAGCAACGGCAAGTGGTCACCTACATAAATCCTGCCAATCATGCCCCTAGGGTCCAAATGGGCCACTCCCCGGGGCCCCTTAGCTCACATAGACTAATAATTGAAAAAAAAAAAGCTTCATAAATCTTCTTCTCTGAAACCACAGGGCCCAGAGTTTAGATATTTGGCATGTACCAACGGCAAGTGGTCACCTACATAATTCCTGCCAATCATGCCCCTGGGGTCCAAATGGGCCACACGCCTGGGCCCCTTTGCTCCTATAGACTCATATTTAAAAAAAAGCTTAAAAAATCTTCTTCTCTGAAACCACAGCACCCAGAGCTTAGATATTTAGCAGGTAGCAACGGCAAGTGGTCACCTACATAATTCCTGCCAATCATGCCCCTGGGGTCCAAAAGGGCCACGCCCCGGGGCCCCTTAGCTCCTATAGGCTCATAATGGAAAAAAAAACTTCAAAAATCTTCTACTCTGAAACCACAGGGCCCAGAGCTTAGATATTTAGCATGTAGCAATGGCAAATGGTCACCTGCATAAATCCTGCCAATCATGCCCATGGGGTCCAAATGGGCAACGCCCCGGGGCCCCTTAGCTCCCATAGACTCATAATGGAAAAAAGCTTCAAAAATCTTCTTCTCTGAAACCACAGGACCCAGAGCTTGGATATTTACCATGTAGCAATGACAAGTGGTCACCTACATAAATCCTGCCAATCATGCCCCTGGGGTCCAAATGGGCCACACCCTGGGACCCCCTTAGCTCCCATAGACTCATAATGGAAAAAAAACTTCAAAAATCTTCTCCTCTGAAACCACAGGACCCAGAGCTTAGATATTTAGCATGTGGCAACGGTAAGTGGTCACCTACATATTATGTCTCCCCCCGAAAAATTTTTTTTCGGAGAGACATATTGTTTTTCCCCCGGGCGTCTGTCTGTCCGTCTGTCTGTCTGTCCGTCTGTCCGTCTGTCACACATTCGTGTCCTCTCTGTAACTTGAAAACCGCTAGAGCTATCTTCACGAAACTTCGTATAAATATTAATCAGCATTAGAAGACGTGCAGTGCGCAAGAACTATAACTCTCGCATTTATACTTTTTGAATTATCTCCCTTAGAAGTTTGTTGGTATGTATATATGTATGGGCAAATCGTGTCCGGTCAATAACTTTCTTATTTTTTGATGGATTATGAAATTACTTGGCAGAAATATTAACAACCATAAGACAATGTGTGGTGCGCATGAGGCAGGTCGGTACCTCAAAGGTCAAGGTCATACTTAGAGGTCAAAGGTCAAAAAAGGGGCCTTTTTTTCGTATTTGGTCAATAACTTTCTTATTTTGAGATGGATTTTAAAATTACTTGTCATAATTATTAACAACCATAAGACGATGTGTGGTGCATATGAGGCAGGTCGGTACCTCAAAGGTCAAGGTCATACTTAGAGGTCAAAGGTAAAAAAAGGGGCCTTTTTTTCGTATTTGGTCAATAACTTTCTAATTTTAAGATGGATTTTAAAATTAATTGGCATAATTATTAACAACCATGAGACGATGTGTGGTGCACATGAGGCAGGTCGGTACCTCAAAGGTCAAGGTCATACTTAGAGGTCAAAGGTAAAAAAGGGGGCCTTTTTTCATATTTGCTCAATAACTTTCTTATTTTGAGATGGATTTTGAAATCACTTGGCAGAAATGTTGACCAATATAAGGCGATGTGTTGCGTGCATGGCCCAGGTTGGTACCTCAAAGGTCAAGGTCATACTTAGAGGTCAAAGGTAAAAAAGGGGCCTTTTTTCGGGTTTTGTCAATAACTTGCTTATTTTTAAATAGAATTTGAAGTTACTTGGCAAACATGTTAACTATCATGGGACGATGTGTTGCATGCATGATTCAGTTTGGTACCTAAAATGTCAAGGTCATACATAGAGGTCAAAGGTAAAAAAGGGGCCTTTTTTCGTGTTTGGTCAATAATTTTCTTATTTTTAGATGGATTTTTAATTTGCTAGGCAGAAATGTTAACCACCATGAGTTGATGTGTTGCACGCATGACCAAGTTTGGTACCTGAAAGGTCAAGGTCATACATAGAGGTTAAAGGTAAAAAAAGGCCTTTTTTTGTGTTCTGTCAATAACTTTCTTATTATGCCCCCAACTTTGAAAAAGTTGGAGGGGCATATTGGTTCTGGTTCGTTCGTCCGTCCGTTACGCTTTTGATGCATAGCATAACTAAAGAACCGTGTATGCTAGGGTTTTCAAACTTCATATATGGATTCCTCATGGAAAATTAGCTGACGCGTATTTTTTTTCTCGTCCGGATAATGCCCCCTTCAAGAGTTATTGCCCTTTGAAATTTTTTTAATAAAATCTTGTCAGCAAGATATCTCAAAAACTATTGGAGCTAGAGCCTTGAAAGTTGGTGAATATATTGGTGGTGATGAGTAGATGAACTGTTTAACTTTTGACAAAATTCCAAAAAATACTTTGTGAGTTATGGCCCTTTGTCATTTTGGTAATTTGTGCCCATTGTAATGTATGCTAAAAGTGATGCATAGCATAGTTTTAGAACCGTGTATGCTAGGGTTTTGAAATTTCATATATGGATTCCTCATGGAAAATTAGCTGACGCGTATTTTTTTTCTCGTCTGGATTATGCCCCTTTCAAGTGTTATTGCCCTTTGAAATTCTTTTTAATAAAATCTTGTCAGCAAGATATCTCAAAAACTATTGGAGCTAGAGCCTTGAAAGTTGGTGAACAGATTGGTTGTGATGAGTAGATGAACTGATTAACTTATGACAAAATTCCGAAAAAATACTTTGTGAGTTATGGCCCTTTGTCATTTTGGTAATTTGTGCCCATTGTAATGTATGCTAAAAGTGATGCATAGCATAACTTTAGAACCGTGTATGCTAGGGTTTTGAAATTTCATATATGGATTCCTCATGGAAAATTAGCTGACGCATATTTTTTTTCTCGTCCAAATTATGCCCCTTTCAAGAGTTATTGCCCTTTGAAATTTTTTTAATGAAATCTTGTCAGCAAAATATCTCAAACACTATTGGAGCTAGAGCCTTGAAAGTTGTTGAGTATATTGGTGGTGATGAGTATATGAACTTATTAACTTTTGACAAAATTCCGAAAAATACTTTGTGAGTTATGGCCCTTTGTCATTTTGGTAATTTGTGCCCATTGTAATGTATGCTAAAAGTGATGCATAGCATAACTTTAGAACCGTGTATGCTAGGGTTTTGAAATTTCATATATGGATTCCTCATGGAAAATTAGCTGACGCGTATTTTTTTTCTCGTCTTGATTATGCCCCTTTCAAGAGTTATTGCCCTTTGAATTTTTTTTTTTATAAAAACTTGTCAGCAAGATATCTGAAAAATTATTGGAGCTAGAGCCTTGAAAGTTGGTGAATAGATTGGTTGTGATGAGTAGATGAACTGATTAACTTATGACAAAATTCCGAAACATACTTTGTGAGTTATGGCCCTTTGTCATTTTGGTAATTTGTGCCCATTGTAATGTATGCTAAAAGTGATGCATAGCATAACTTTAGAACCGTGTATGCTAGGGTTTTGAAATTTCATATATGGATTCCTCATGGAAAATTAGCTGAGACGATGTGTTGTACCTCAAAGGTCAAGGCCATACTTAGAGGTCAAAGGTAAAAAAGTGCTTTTTTTGTTTACGGCCAATAACTTTTTTATTTTTCTATGAACATTTTTAAAGTTACTATGCAGAAATGTTCATCTTCATTAGATGATGTGTTGCACACATGACCCAGCTCAATACCTCCAATGTCAAGGTTATACTTAGCAGTCAAAAACGGGGGAGACATCTGTGTCAAATTCTAGTTTCCTGCTAATCATGCCCCTGGGGTCCAAATGGGCCACGCCCCGGGGCCCCTTAGCTCCCATAGACTCATAATGGAAAAAAGCTTCAAAAATCTTCTTCTCAGAAACTGTGAAGCACAGAACTTAGATATTTAGTATCTAGCAACATAAAATAGCCATCTACATAAATCCTGTTAACCCTGCCCCTGGGGTCAAAATTGGCCACGCCCGCCCCAATAGACTTATATTGGAAAAAAACTTAAAAAATCTTCTTCTATGAAACCATAAGGCCCAGAGCTTAGATTTTTAGTATGTAGCAATGTCAAGTGGCCACCTACATAAATCCTGCCAGTTATGCCCCTGGGATCAAAATTGGCCCCACCCTAGGGTTCTTTAGCTTCCATAGACTTACAATTGGAGAAACTTCAAAAATCTTCTTCTCTGAAACCACAGGGCCCTTATAATGAAAAAGAAAAAAAAAAAGAAAAAAAAAAACAACAACTTAAAATGGGGAAAAAAATCTTCAAAAATCTTCTTCTCTGAAACCATAAGTCCCAGAGCTTAGGTATTTAGTGGTCGCCTACATGAATCCTGCCAATCATGCCCCTGGGGTCCAAATCCTGTGGCCCCTTAACTCCAACAAACTTATAATGGAAAAAGCTTCAAACATCTTCTTTGAAACCATGAAGTACATACCTTAGATATTTAGTATATAGCAACACAAAATGGTCGCCTACGTAAATCCTGCCAACTGTGCTCTTTGGGTCAAAATTGGCCAAGCCCCGGGCTCATTAGCTTCTATAGACTTATACTGGAAAAAACTTAAAAAAGTCTTTTTCTCCAAAACCATAAGGCACAGATTTTGTTTGATTTGAGGTTTTACATCCCCGTTAACACTGTATAGGTCATTTTGGAGATGTCTCTTCCAATTTTGTGGGACTTTTACCAGACATTGAGATGAAATTACATCTCAAGCCCTGTCGTCCATGAAACCAGTAGGGTTTATAAGCATGGACACCGCTTTGCCTGAGCTTAGGTATTTAGTATGTAGCAATGTCAAGTGGTCTCCTACACTAATGATTTTCTTGTACACAGGTGAGCGATATAGGGCCATTGGGCCCTCTTGTTTTTTAACTAACACAGCTTCTGATTTGATCCCAACAATAGTTTTATAAAGAGTTTGTGGTGAATATCAAATTAACTCTTGTCCTGCTGAGCCTGGGTATGTCTTATCTTCCAAACAATGTAGATCCAGATCAGATGGCTTCTGAAGAAGCAATAATTCGTTGCAATAATTTGCATTGAGTAATCCGATTGGTTGATAATCAGTGGTGGGTGTGGCTTATTTGAATATTCAGCAGGTCAAGGGTTAATAAGTAATGATCATGATCACCCAATAGCTTGTCTGTTATTCCAGCGTTCCTTCAGAAAAGAATTGTTTGACGACGCCATAGCAAGGATGACAAGAGCTTGTATCAAGACAAGCACAGAGATAGAACAATTTAAGTCCATACAGAGCAAGGTACAACAGCTGGTCATACAGAAGCAGAAGGCGGAGATTGACTATGGTGATATCCCTGACGAATTTAGAGGTAAAAAATCTTATAAGATGTTCTTCTAAGTGTTTACAGGTGAATGAAATCTCCCTCACAATATTATTTTTATATGTGCTGGAATAGGGGCCTCAATGGCCTAGTGGATAAGAGTGCTGACTGAATCATCCTGTGGTTCGAGCCTGGCTTGGGTGACATGTGAGATGCCAAGTTCTGCAATGGAAGATGAGGTGGTTTTTCTCTGGGTGCTCTGGTTTTTGCCCACCTCTGATTAACGGTTGGCTTGATATGAGTGAAATAATCTTGAAAGAGCTGTAAAACCAATACCCAAAAAAATATATATAGCTGGGCCCAGTTGTTCAAAGCTAACGATGTTGTTAGTTAACTTATCATTAAAACTTTGATCATTTATTATGGCAAATATACTAATATTTTTGCTGAAAAAATGTGAGCAGCTTTTGCGGATGCAAAAGCTGCTCACATTTTTTCAGCAAAAATGCCAAAATTTTCGATATAGTACTTGCTAGAACAGTTAACAATATGACCGCTAACGAGCTCGTTAAGCTAACGATGCTTTAAACAACTGGGCCCTGGAGTCCATTTGGTGTCAGGTCAAGTTATTTTAGAAACTTATTTAGAAAACTGTTGAATGCTTTTGCAAACAGTGCAAGCCCAGATCAGATGCTGCATTCTGCGGCATCTGATCTGGGCCTGCGCGGTTTGATAATATTTGATTTCAGGGTTTGCCATTTTAAATCGGTTAAATGAGAGCATTTTTAGCCAGATTTAAATTTTTTGCCAATGTCCGGTTTTGGGGTTTCCCATCCAAGATGTGTCCTAGCCAAATTTAAATTCCTAACAATTGTACGATATTTCTGAAGCAGTTAAAACATCATTCCCAGATAAGGCAAAGTAATATTGATAACAGAGGGATAATTTTCTTGATCTCTTGTTATTAACCCATTTAGTACCGGAAACCCCAAAACGGGTAGTTGGCAAACAGTGCAGGCCCAGATCAGACGCCGCAGAACGCGACGTCTGATCAGGGCCTCCACTGTTTGCTAAAAGTTCAGTCATTTTCCAAATAAATTTTGATGAAAAAAAAGCCTGATACCCCTAAATTTTGAAATGAACTCCTGCTATATATAAGGAGGAAGATTCCATTTTGGTACAAAAAGGGTTAACATATGTTTGGGTACTTTTTTAGGACCCTCACCATATGTTTCTATCGAGAAGAAAGAAAAATTTACTCCAAAACTAATCTCATCATTACGATAACACATCTGTCTGATATAGAGCATTTTTCAAACCTCAAAAAAGTTAATATAATTTTCTTATTTACAATCCAAACATAGGTTTTGGGTACTCATTAGAACCGCCTCACTGAGGCGGTTCTAACAAGTACCCACAACCTATGTCTTGGAGCAGAAATAAGGAAAATAATGTTTACCCCCCTAAACTCCAGTTTAGTGGGGTCTTTATTTCACGGACTTGTTCACGTGATGTTCTTTGTCCTTATCTGGAGCTATATTAATATACTGGCACTTCATAGTCTTAAACACTGTTGCCCCCCCCCCCCCCCAAGGGGCTTGGAGAAATAAATTGGGCTGCATGATACTTCATTGCAGAGCTGAAACTGACTGCTCCTGAGTACTGGTAAACTGCTTAGAAGGACTAAGCTGGCCCAGGCAAAGTGGAGCGAGTCGGACCATTCAGTAAATATAAGCCCTATTAGTTTCCTTGGGCGGCAGGGCTTGAGATGTCATTTCATCTCAGTGTTGGATAAAAGTCCCATGAAATTGGAAGCAACCTCTCCAAAATGACCTAAATAGTGTTGACAGGGACGTTAAACATCAATTCAAACAAAACCTTGGCTGTTTCGAAGTCGTTTTCAAGTCCTGAAGAAAATTTCCCATAACTGCAGATTCCAGTTGTTCAAAATGTTCTATAAAAGGTTTATCATTTGGAAGCAAGCAATACACCACACAACTGGAAAATATGAAGTGTACATGTTTTCTGGGCCAGACTAGCTAGTTTCGGCCAATTAGGCCTCATCAGTGACCCTCAAATATTTTCAAAATTCCTTAATGGAATCAATGATCCCAAAGGACAAGAAAATATAAACTTCACTATGGTGTAGGACAGGGAGACTTTTTACGGCCGCCACACATTCCCAGACACCAGCTGTAGTGACGTTAAATATGTTCTATAAAAGGGTTATCCTTTGGAAGCAAGCAATACACCACAGAACTGGAAAATATGAAGTGTACATGTTTTCTGGGCCAGACTAGCTAGTTTCGGCCAATTAGGCCTCATCAGTGACCCTCAAATATTTTCAGAATTCTACAATGGAATCAATGATCCCAAAGGACAAGAAAATATAAACTACACTATGGTGTAGGGCAGGGAGACTTTTTACAGCCGCCACACATTCCCAGACACTAGCTGTAGTGACGTTAAATATGTTCTATAAAAGGGTTATCCTTTGGAAGCAAGCAATACACCACAGAACTGGAAAATATGAAGTGCACATGTTTTCTGGGCCATACTAGCTAGTTTTGGCCAATTAGGCCTCATCAGTGACCCTCAAATATTTTCAACATTCCACAATGGAATCAATGATCCCAAAGCCTGGTCAGCTTAACAAAAGATCAAAAATGTCAAAATGTTATATGTTCTATCAAATACAATATCTAATATAGTGTCATTTTTGCTGAGAAAAAAATATTTGTCATATTAAATGGCCAAAGTTTTAACGCATCATTAGTTTTGAACAGTTTATATTTATATGTTTGGGGTATTGCTCATTGTTTTATGCTTGAAAGTGTGTGTTGTGTGTTCTCATTAGAATCACCTCATTGAGGTCATTCTAATAAGTGTACACAACACAGCTTTATTTTAAGCAAATTGAAAAAATGTATACCTAATTTGTCTCCTTCAGTGGCTCAAACTTCCTCTGTCTGGCACCAATTTTTCTGAGTCCCAAATGTTTTAGAGCCATTGAAGTTTGACCGTATAAATAAAGATATGAAAAACTTAGGTTTGGGTAGATAGAACTTAATATAAGAATATTGGAGAATCAGCCACATATTTTTTTTATGACAGAAATAAAGATATAGATTACAAAGTTGTTTACGGAGCTAGTATCAATGTTTGTGGTACAAAGGGTGTAAAGCAGGGCTGTGGAATTAAGGTAAATATGGGACTGGATGCTACTCATGTTTGTTTTTCTCATAGATCCATTGATGGACACATTGATGAGAGACCCCGTTGAGTTGCCGGGTGGTGCAGTCATGGACCGACCAATCATATTAAGACATTTGCTAAATTCCCAGACAGATCCATTTAACAGACAACCCCTTAAAGAAGAAGAGCTTATTCCACGTAAGTTGTTCTATCTTATGGACCTATCAGTTTTGGACAAATTGTGCAACAGAGACAAAGATTAACAATTATGACTTAAATAGGGTCCCAGACTGCCAAAATCAATATTAACATTAAGGGTTTGGGCATTTTCTGCAAAAATTCAGGGGCCCAGTGCAAAATTAAAGGGGCCTTTAATTTGGTGACTGGCCTATGTTAGTCTTTTTCCCTGCTAAAATCTCTCTTTAACACTGGTTTTGGGGTCTAAAGCCTAGCAAAAAATGTATAGATTATATAGAAAAATGACCATTTGGGATCCATCGTCAAGCTGTCTTATATCCAAAATCATGTTTAACCCATTCAGTACTGGAAACCCCAAAAAGGGTACTTATAGCAAACAGCGCAGGCCCAGATCAGACGCTTCAGAATGTGGTGTCTGATCAGGGCCTACACTGTTTGCAAAAACATCAGCCTTTTTCCAAATAAATTTTGAAGAAAACACAACCTGAAACCCCTAAATTTTGAAATGGACTTGTGAGAAATATTAAATGCAAGATTCCATTTGGTACATATATAGCAGGAGTCCAAGTCAAAATTTAGGGGTGTCAGGTTGTGTTTTCTTCAGAATTTTATTTGGAAAATGCCCCCGATCAGATGCCACATTCTGGGGCTTCTGATTGGGGTCTCCACTGTTTGCCAGGGTACCCATTTTGAGGTTTCCGGTACAAAATGGGTTAACCACAACAAATGATAAAATTTTTAACTGTACATTAAATACCGCCTTTATGAGGTTTGAACTGCTTTTTACATGCTTTGAATATCCCATTTAAGGACTTTACATAATTACAAGACACTGCCACTGAGACAGCTGAACATAATTGCAAGACAGCTGTTTGGAGTTAACGGCCTACAAAACACTGTTTAGGTCATATCATGTATGTGAGTTTTCCCAATTACACTTTTCCTGGGTATGCTTATACATAATTGGTTAACAAGGTTAGAACACATTGTTTCGCTAGAAAAAGACAACTGCCCTTTTTGAATCAGTGAAAGGGAGAGAATGTTTATGATTAGTCTCCATGAAAGAAAGTTGCTGACCCTGGGAGTAGCGAACCCACAACCTCTGATTACCAGTCTACCGACTGAGGTACTGAGGTTGGCCACTCGGACAGTAATCTGTATTGAATATACAAAAGAGATGATGACAGTGTTCCTGGTTTTGTTATTTTATGGGCACTAGGATTTAAAGCCCATTCTTCAATTACAAACAAGCAAACAATGCTGAACTGAGGCAGATATTTTCATTAACAATGCTGTTTTGTACATTTATTTTCAGGACCTGATTTGAAAGCGAAGATAGGAGCTTGGATTCGAGAGAAAAGTGCATCCTAGTCAGCCAAGTGCTTGTAGTGTTCACATGACATACTTTCAATCCACCTCATGAGAGAAGGGTCATTATCACTTTGGCGAGCAGCAAAGTCTCGGGTGAGACTGCGCATGCGCAGTCTCACCCGAGTCTTTGCTGCTCGCAGACATGTTGGAGGTCTTAAAGGCATTTATTCTTGATTATTGAGAACTATCATTTCATTACATCATATTATGTATCCTTCAGTGCTGACTGAAGAGAAGTCGTCTGTCTTCAACAGGTAAGGGGCCTCCTTGGGGAAAATCAATAGTTAACTAACTGTTGACTAGAGTGTACAGTATTGCTTTACCCCTTAAGTGCCTCAGTCAGGTGATTCAACAAGAGCTGCTAATCTCCCTATTAAGGGCTGCCTTTGATCTGCTATAGACAGTATAACACAAGGGGTAATAAAACAATTATGAACACACAGTGTGTGCTACTGTTTTCAAGAATAAATGCCTTTAACACATTTTGTACAGAAGGGAATCTTCCTCCTTATTAAGGTACATGTAGCAGGAGCCCATCTCAAAATTTAGGGATGACATGTTGTGTTTTCTTCGATTTTTTTTTTTTAACTGCTGAACTATTTGCAAACAGTGTATACCCTGATCAGATGCCATGTTCTGCAGCATCTGATCTGGGCTTGCACTGTTTGATCTGTGCCCGCACTGTTTACCAATGACCTGTTTTGTGGTTTCCGGTACTAAATGGGCCAAGGGTGCTTCATGCAAGAAGTCATTTATCTAGTATTATTAGGTGCCAGTACAGGCTCGGCAGAGCCTTGTCTGGTTGCTTATTCGATATTCAGTGTCCCTTTCTCATGAGCTGGCTCAATTCTTTAACCCTTTTTGTACCAAATGGAATCTTCCTCCTTATATATAGCCGGAGTCCATTTCAAAATTTAGGGGTGTCCGGTTGTGTTGTCTTCAAAATTTTTTTGGAAAATAGCTGAACTTTTTGCATGTAGTGGAGGGTCTGATCAGATGCCGCATTGTGCGGGGTCGATCTGGGCCTGCACTGTTTGCCAGGGTACCCCTTTTGGGAGTTCCGGTACAAAATGGGTTAAAGAGTGCAGATACACCCAACACACTTTTTAGCAGTTTTCAAGGGAGACAATTTGTGAGACTTTCTTTGGCCGAGCCCTGGGGCTTAATTTATGCGGAAGCGAGCAGAAAATCATGACAGTTATCTTTCCTGAAAAAATGTTGGAATTTGTGCCTGGTGTATCCAGTCCACCCATAGTGGCCTAAAGATAGAATATGTGTTACAATGTATATGGTCATAACTAAATCACACCCATGTAATGTTGTCCTTCAGACCTCTGTAAAGAAATAACCTGAATAAGAAATTAGCTTTACAAGCTAGTTTATGGTTAAAATGTTGCTGGTACTAGAATGTGTGTTATATGGTCATAACAGGCTTTCAAGTAGTCCTACTTTTTCCTACTTTTTCCTACTTTTCCTACTTTTTGGGTCTCTTCCTACTTTGTTCCTACTTTTTCCAGAAAAACTCCTACTTCTCCTACTTTTTTGATTTTTTCAAAATCCAAGATCCCAAATAAATAAATAAACAAATTAAGCACTTAAAATGTAACATGTATCTCAAACTATTTGTAGAATGCATCTTGTTATATGACATATGTACTGATGATCTTTGACATTCATCTGCTGTTTTCAGCTGTAGCACTAATTGGAATATGTTGATGTAAAGCAAAACTGCAATGACCATCTACAGCTTTGTCTTGTTGAACATGACAAGAATTTTTGCAGTCAGTAGTGTAGTGATGTTTTAACTTAATGACCAACTGTAGCTCCATCTTGTTGAATATGGTAGGAAATTCTCTACAGCAATGCTTTGATGCCCTAACTGCTGTGACAAACTGTTCTGTCTTGTTTAGCATTACAGAAATTCATTGCAGCAGTCTAGTGATGCCTTAACTGCAGTGCTCTGTCTTGTTAGTTGACAAACATTCACTTCAGCAGTGCAGTGATGCCTTAGCTGCAGTAACTAGCTTGAGCTTTGTCTTGTTTAGCATGACAAAAATTCATTGCAACAATGCTTTGATGCCTCAGCTTTGGAGCTCTGTCTTGTTAAGCAAGGCAGGAGTTCATAGCAGCAGTGGTTTGATTTCTTAACTGGAGTGATCAGCTTGAGCTATGTTTTGGTAAGCATGCGAGGAATTCATTGCAGCAGTGCTTTGAGGCCTTAACTGACCAGCAGTTCATAGCAGCAATGCTTTGATACCATGTCTTGGTTGCCCTTACTAGTGCTCTGTCTTGTTTGGCATGACAGGAGTTCATTGCAGCAATGCTTTGACACCTTAACTGCAGTGATCAACTAGATCTCTGTAATTCACTTCAGCAGTGCTGTGATGCCTTAACTTTTAGCTTGATAGAAATTTATTGTAGCAGCCATGCTGTGATGCCCTAACTGTGGTTACCATCTAGAGCTATGTCTTGTTGAGCATGACATAAATACATTGCAGTAGTGCTCTGATGACTAAAATGCAGAGACCTACTGGAGCTCAGTCTTGTCGAGCAAGACGGAAATTCATTGCAGCAATGCTGTGATGCCTTGACTGCAGTGATCAACTAGAGTACTGTCTTGAGCATGAAAGGGATACACTGCAGCAGTACAGTAATGCCTTAACTGCATTTACCCACTAGAGTCTTGTTAAGCATGGCACAATTTATTGCAGCACTTCTGTGGTGCCTTAACTGCGTTACCAACTAGAGCTCTGACTTTCTTAGCATGACAGAAATTCATTACAGCAGTGCTGCTTAAATTTGCCTTAAATTCAGTGACCAAGTAGCATTATTATGATAAGTATTAAAGTAATTCATTGTTGCCATGCTTTGATGTCTTTAACTGCAATGACCATATAGAGTTTTGTCTTGTTGAGCATGGCAGGAATTCATTGCAGCTGTGCTGTGTTGCCTTTATTGAAGTGTGAAGTGACCAACTAGAGTTCTGTCTTGTTGAGCATGAAAGGAATTCATTGCAGCAGTTCTGTGTTGCCTTAATTGAAGTGGCCAAATAGAGCTGTGTCTTGTTTAGCATGACAGAAAACCATTGAAGCAGTGCTATGATGCCTTAACTGCAGTGAAAAATCTGAGACCTGTCTTATGGAGGATTACAGGAATTCAAAGCAGCAGTAATGCAATATCTTAACTGCAGTGATCGACCGACAGGAGATCTTTTTTGTCTAGCATGACAGAAATTCATTGCAGCAGTGCTGTGA
The DNA here is from genome assembly GCA_963580285.1 of Lucinisca nassula. Taxonomy (NCBI): domain Eukaryota; kingdom Metazoa; phylum Mollusca; class Bivalvia; order Lucinida; family Lucinidae; genus Lucinisca; species Lucinisca nassula. The sequence continues at coordinate 101,646,633 of OY757023.1, read as the reverse complement.
TGACTGGAGTGACCAACTAGAGCTCTTGTCTTATTTAGCATGACAGAAATTCATTGCAGCAATGCTGTGATGTCTGGAGTGACCAACTAGAGCTCTTGTCTTATTTAGCATGACAGAAATTCATTGCAGCAATGCTGTGATGACTGAAGTGACCAACTAGAGCTCTGTCTTGTTTAGCATGACAGAAATTCATTGCAGCAATGCTGTGATGGCTGAAGGGACCAACTAGAGCTCTGTCTTTTTTAGCATGACAGAAATTCATTGCAGCTATACTGTGATGACTGGAGGGACCAACTAGAGCTCTGTCTTGTTTAGTATGACAGAAATTCATTACAGCAATGCTGTGATGACTGAAGTGCCCAACTGGAGCTCTGTCCTGTTTAGCTTGACAGAAATTCATTGCAACAATGCTGTGATGACTGAAGTGACCAACTAGAGCCCTGTCTTGTTTAGCATGGCAGATATTCATTGCAGCAATACTTTAAAGCCTTGACTTGAGTGAGCAACTAAAATGCTGTCTTTGTTTGCATGACAAGAATTCATTGTAGCAGTGCTATGATGCCATCACCTGGACATCTTGTAGCTGATTCTTCTCACAAATGTAAATTTTCAAAATTCATAAATGCTTTTGAATTAATATTTTGACATAATGTCAATATCTAGGTACAGATATCTGCCAGTGGCAAACTCTTGACAAAAGCATTGGCTGCAGTCATGAATAACTGTACTGGATGGGTTAGCCACTAACATTTTACAGGTGCCTGCTAACTTTGAGGTAAAAACATTTGACTCAAATGCCATATAAAACTGCCCAAAACTGTTAAAATGTGAGTCATATGGAGGTATGTTCGTTTCCATTAGCTCCTACTTTTTATATCAGGTTCCTACTTTTTTCCTACTTTTCTCCTACTTTTTGATATCTCAGGCTCCTACTTTTCTCCTACTTTTTCACCAGGAGTCACTTGAAAGCCTGTCATAACTAAATCACACCCATATAAGATATTGTTGTCCTTCAAACCTCTGTAAAGAAATAACATGAGAAAGAAATTAGCTTTATGAGCTAGTTAGTGCTAAAAAATGTTGCTGTACCAGCAAATGCAATATTTACAATGGCATTTACCATAAAAATCCTAAAAATCTTGACACCTTGAGGACTTTCTGTAATTAGGGCCCCGCACTGAAAGTGTGGGTGCCCTATAGTAATCACTGTCTGTCTGTCCGTCCGTCTGTCCATCCACAAATTTCTGATAGCGCTGCCGGGGCCCTAGTCAGTTTCACTGACAGCTCTAGTTCTCCTAAAATTTTCACAATCCAGCAAGTACTGTAGTCCAAAAAGTGTAGATGGAATGGCAAACAGTGTAGACCCAGATCACACTGCTCCTTCAGGAGTAGTCTGATCTGGGGCTGCACTGTTTGCTTAGGCCTGTCTAATCCAATAATTATGATCATTATGGCATGCTGCAAAAAAAAATGAGTAATGCAAATGCTACTCGTATTTCTTTCAACAAAAAAATAAATATGTGTAATTGCCATATAAAATGATAAAAGTTTAATGATATAGGATTTTTTTTCTTATTTATACTCCAAACATAGGTTGTGAGTGCCTTAGGGCCAAAAACCTATGTCTTCATTCTATAAATAGAGGATCTTACATGAGTGCTCATGTATTACTGAATTTATTAAACAAGTTGATGAAAAGGGATAAAATGCGAGGCTTTGCCGAGCATTTTATCCCTTTTCCTCAACGAGTTAAATAAATTCAATAAAACAGGAGCACGATTGCAAGATTCTATTTATCATATAACATTTAAATCGCATTTTATTCATGATTGTTCACAAAATAGTCAATATTTCCCCATTAGTAAACGCGACGTCGTTAAGGACATCATGTGTGTAACGTTACGGGACGTATGTACCTTATTTGCATATTTTATCCACTAGTGGATTATCGAAAATATTATGTGAAGTTATTACCCTCTCAGATGCGACGTCATATGATAAAACAGCATCTACAAGGCTATTTGTTTCATGGACTTGTTAACGTGATGTGAAATATTACCTGCACATCATTATCATTCAGGGCCATCATGTTAACAAGTCCGTCTCTTAACCCAACTTTATGAAGAGAAACTGGGGTTTAAGTGGGTAAATATTAATTTTCTTATTTCTGCTCCAACACCTAGGTTATGGGTACTTGTTAGAATGGCCTCAATCTAACAAGCACTCACAGCCTATGTTTTAAGTAGAAAAAGAAAAAAATTACAAATTTTCTTCAGAAAATTAACTGTTTTGGAGATCTAAAACAATGTGCTATGCGCAAATGTATTACCATGATGATAAGTTTATTTATATGCCTGTGGCTTACTTGTAGGGCATCAATTGGGCCGCGTCAAGCGATTTTGGTACTTATCGCCTATGCGAGCAGCGAAGGTTCAGGCGAGCCTGCGCATCCGCGCAGTCTCGCCAGAACCTTCGCTGCTCGCTCATACAAGCAGTGAATCAAGAGAAACCTTCAGAGAGAAAGCCATATCCCTGGCCCCTCTGAATGGCTAGGCATGCGCAGTTAAAATTTGTCATGACGGAATGCTCGAAGACCCAAATTCGCTTGGCGGGGCTCAATTAGACTATTGCAGTCAACAGGAAGGGATACACTTTTAATTATTTCAGTAAATTCAACTTGAAAAATGGCATATGCATTTTTTCTGCTTTTTTCAGTGAAAAAAAAAAAAAACATTTCATGCAACCCATCTGCTGGGCAAATGGTTCACATGAAATAATAAGCCTGATTTCTCTAAACAATGAAAATAAATGGATTGTTGTCTGCTATCTTATTTGCTTGGCTTTTTAGGGGGTAATATTTGTGAATTAAAATTTTTATCACAAGAACAAGTTTGTCAAATGAACACCTCCTAAACCCCACTTTATTATATAGAGAAAACTGGGGTTTATGGGGTATACATTATTTTTCTTATTTCTGCTCCAAGGTATTGGTTGTGGATATTTGTTAAAACCGCCTCAATGAGGTGCTTCTAGCGAGCACCCTCAACCTATCTTTGCATTATAAATGAGAAAAATATCACAAATTTTCATCAGAAAAGAAGCCATTTTGGAGATGTGAAAAAATGCACTGTGTCACAGGGGTGTGTTATCGTAATGGAAATTTGTAAGCCTAAGATTTATACAGTATTCTGCAAAAAATATGGAATTTCTCAAACATCGTCTTATAGATTTTCTCCATATTGACTTGCCAAAGATTTACCTCCATAAATGACATTTTTGAAGCCTGCGACAGTTATACTTTTAGTAACCTTTGCCCTGCTGAACCAGGATATGCTCTGCTCTGCCATTACTACCAGTGTAGATACTGAGCAGATGGCTTTTGAAGAAGCCATCTGATCAATATCTACAGTGTTTGCCATTCCGTTTGTGAATTTGTAGGAATAGATAACATCAAGTAATCTGTTGAGTTGAAAGTCAGAATAGGTGTTGCTAAATTAATTTATTCAGCTGAACAAGGGTAAATGGACTTCATATGCATTTGTTTTGTTTTAAAACTGACATATCTGCATAAAAAAGGCAACCTCTGTCAGCAACATAGAAACAAATATCCACCAATGAAAAAGACTAGATATGAAGTCTAGATTTCAACATGAAATCACAGAATAAACTATTGGCAACTTTTGGCTTTATTCAATCAGACATCTTTATTCAATCAGACATCAGGCCCCCACCCATCAGGGCTTGGAGAAAAAGATTGGGCTGCATTGTTCTTCCATGCAGAGCTGAAACCGACCACACATGAGTACTGGTAAATCACTTAGAGACATTCGTAGTGGTGCGAGTCAAACTGTCCTTACATATAAACCCTATTGGTTTACATGTTGTGTTAAGGTGATGCAGGAAACCCCTAAAGATTTACAGTATTTTCCGTCAAAAACAGAATAAAAACTAATAAATAGGACTACGACCCTTTATATGGCTAATGGACTTGTCCAACACATAGCAATGGAAGAGTTCAACAGTATACAATGGGTTAAACCTGAAATAAAACAAACAGTCATCATATTGCATTTGCAAATACATTTTAACCCTTGTCCTGCTGAACCCAGATATGTCTTATCTTTTGGGCCCCCGCCCATAGGGGCTTGAAGAAATATATGGGCTGCATGATGCTTCCACGCAGAGCTGAATCCGGCCCGCACACTAGTACTGGTAAACCGCTTAGAGGATCTAAACCTGTCCAGGAACCGGGGTGCGAGGCGGAGCGGCCATGCTAATAAACCATATTGGTTTCATTGGGTGATAGGGCTTGAGATGTCATTTCATTTCAATGTCGGGTAAAAGTCCCACAAAATTGGAAGCAACGTCTCCAAAATGACCTTTACAGTGTTGACGGGGATGTTAAACCTCAAATCAAACAAACAAACAAAATGTCTTATCTTTCAAACAATGAAGATCCAGATCAGATGGCTTCTGAAGAAGCCATCATATCAGGATCTTCATTATTTGTCATTCAGTTTATGAATTTGTCGCAGTAATTTGCATCAAGTAATCTGTTTGGTTGATAATCAGTAGTGGGTGTGGCATATTTGAATATTCAGCAGGTCAAGGGTTAATGGTGAATTCTAAGCCCTGAACAAAAATTGGCATATTAACCCTTGTCCTGCTGAATAAATTAATTTCCCATACCTATTTCTGACTACAGTGAAATTCCGCTATTAAGACCGCCTAATATTAAGACTAATTCTACTTTTTGAAGCTTATTTAGAAAGGTGCAGTTATTCTTTCTTCATGTTTTCTGCACACAATGTCCTCTGACCAGGGACCACCTTTGAGACTGTTCAAAAGTGGTCTTAAAGACCACTTTTGAACAGTCCCAAAAGTGGTCATAAGATAGGAATTGTACTGTATCAGCCAGTCATATTGCTTGATATAATGTATTTGTTCATTTTTACACACTCATTTAAAACAGTGTAGATCCTTATCAGATTGCTTCTTCGTAAGCCGTCTGATTTTGATCTACAAGGTTTGCAAAGGTAGGGGGGGGGGGGGGGGGGGGTCAAGGGTTGAGAATGTATGTTAGAAAACATTATTCATATAATTTACGTGGATCATTCTCCCCTTCTGACAGCTGATTCAAGAAGGGTGGTGGTCAGTTACTGGCAAAATATTTTGCATTGCACCAGTTAGCTACTAAGAAGGGCTTTATTGTTGTGTTATGCGTACACTATTTAGGTCACATCAAGCCAGCCATTTTACCTATCCACACTTCTCCTGGGTGGGCTTATACACAAGTGTTTGACCAATATACACCACATCCTCTTTATAACACTATTGATGGGGTCCAAAGCAGAAAGCATGTTAGTTAAATAAATGTGTTATATCCAAACAAAAAGTGTAGATTATACAGAACAATGACCATTTATGGTCATTTTTCTGTATAATCTACACATTTTTGGGAACCATATTGAAATTGTGTTGTATCCAAAACTGTGTTATAACAATCTGTGTTATAATGAGGTTGTGATGTAATGCACATTCTGTTGCCAGAAACTGACAACTGACATTTTTGAATCGGCAGAAGGGAGTGAATGAAAAGGTTTCATGATCAATCTCAACAAAAGTATGTTGATGACCTGGCAGGTATCGGACCTGTGATCTACTGATCACCAATAGGGATGGTTAGGTGAGGCAAAGGTGACGTGTATTTTGCGTCACTGCGAGGTCCAACTGATATTGTCTTAAAGTTTGACAAGGCTTGCTGTCCTTGCAGTAGGTAGGGGTAGATGGAGAGCATTGTTATTTCTACACTTCCATTCAAGGATTGACATGTCATTAAACCCAAAACAGTCAATCAAATCCTGATCACCAGTCAGACATGCATCCGACTAACATACCGAGGCTGGGAACTTTGAAGGACTCAACCTGCCCTGGAAAAGTGTACATACTTTAACTGACTGGCTCAAAATGATGTTGTTATTGTTGACAAGGCTGCTAAACTCCAAAACAAACAGAAACACGTCACTTGTGTAAAGAATTTCATTAGATATCAAATAAGTTGGCAATGACAAAATTGATTAATAAAGAACAAGATCAGTTAAGACGATTTTGTTCTTAGAGAGGATTGGATACACTCGGCATATTTTCCGCCATTTTCTTCAAGGGAGACAACATTTGGGACTTCCTGTTTGCTTTCCTACAAACTGAATCCCTATGAGAAAGGCGTCTACTCTTAAAGGAAAGAATTTGCTCCATAGGAGCAAATTCTTTCCTTTAAGAGTAGACCCCACTGACATGACAGACATAATTTTCTTTTAAAGAGTTGCCTCCCCTGAAGGTGTATCCATTCCCCTTATAATACAGGTATATCACGGGCTTTCAATTGTATCGTGTGTTAACCTTTAAATGCCAGACATGAATGTAGCTGAAGATATTTTCAAATATATTCATCTCATTTTTAAAGAAAAAAATAAAAAAATTCATATGAAATCTCAACTCTAATTTTCACTGAAAAAAAAAAATAAACACACAGAAATGTTTTAGAATGTCATTGGCTCGAAATATGGTTGGCATTTAAAGGGTTCAATATGTTATTTTTCTTTTTTCGTGTTTCATTTCAGAAATATTTCTTTTCAAATACGTAATAAATTTTACCGCAAAAAAAATCAGATGCAAAATTGTGATATTTTTTCTTATTTCCACACAAAATATAGATTGTGGGTACATGTTAGAACCATCTTATTGAGTCGGTACTAATGAAGACCCACAACCTTTATTTTTGAGCAGAAATAAGAAAAAATAAGGTTTACTACTCCTGCAAATCTCAGTTTTACTACTTGTATATAAAAGCGGGTTTCAAGGGGTGTGTGTGTGAGGGGGGGGGGGGAGGGGTGCAGAATTATATGGGCATGTTTTATGTTTTCATGATGTTTAAGATGTTTCACTGTTCATGATTGTTGTTTATTTTGACATAGAGGGCCCAGTTTTTCAGCACCTGGTTAGCTTAACAAACAATGATATAGTTTATCAACGACCTTTGAGAGTTCAACGTTCAAGCGTGACAAGACTATTCCATGTTTTAGGGGAAGCAGGTTTCGGATTTCTTTTTTCACAGGATTTTAAATTTATAAATAATTTTTTATGCCATCGGAATCTAGATTCGGGGGGCATATAGTTTTTGGTCTGTCTGTCTGTCTGATTGTCTGTTTGTCTGTCTACAAAAACCTTAGCATTGGGCATAACTTTTGAATGGTAATAGATAGAGCTTTCATATTTCACATGTGTATACCTTATCACAAGACCTGTCCAGTGGTACCATAATTTTTGATCTCATGACCTTCACCTTGACCTTTGATCTACTTCTTTCAAAATTTTTAAAAACATTAACATTGGCCATAATTTTCGATTGGTAAGTGATAGGGCTTTCATATTTCAAACGTGCATTCCTTGTCACAAGACCTTTCTAGTGGTACCATAATTTTTGACCTTGATGTTTGACCTACTTTTTAAAAACTTTAACATTGGCCATAACTTTCGATTGGTAAGTGGTAGGGCTTTCATATTTCACATGTGCATTCCTTGTCACAAGACCTTTCTAGTGGTACCATAATTTTTGACCTGGTTTGATAATGCCATTATGTAGAAGTTGTGGCCAAGTGGTTAATATGATGTAGCACGAATCTCAGTAAAACTATCTTGCCCAATGCTAAATCCCAGCTGAAGGCAACTTACCTAAAACACGGTCTAGTCCAAAATTAAAAGTGCAGTCACGTCTCATTGCGTTTTGAAAGACTATAGTAGAAACATTTTAAAATCCTGCTGCAAGTTTGATATCAAACACACTAGTGGCTTTTGCTGAAAAATGTGACTACTTTTTTATGCAAAAGCTACTCACATGTATTTAGCAAAAGTATGAATGCATTGGCCATACTAAATACTTAAAATTTTATCAGTACATAAACTAATGACTGGGCCCTGCCCATATGGGCTTGGAGAAATAGATTGAGCTGCATGGTGCTTCAATGCAAAGGTGAAACTGACTGCACATGAGTACTGGTAAGCTGCTAAGAAAGTGGTGTGAGTCTGACAGTCCATGCATATAACCATTATCGGTTTCATTGGACGGCAGAACTTGAGCTGTCATTTCATCTCAGGGTCGAGTAAAAGTCCCACAAATTGGAAGCAACATCTCAAAAATGACCTAAATAGTGTTGAACGGGATGTTAAACCTCAAACAATAAACTAACGTCTTTGTTACCTTTGAACAACTGGGCCCAGATGTGAAAGTAGTTGTGATACCTTTTTCTTTTTCTATGTTAACTCATTATTGTAAACATGCCTTGAAATAATTGTGGACATGAGCTTAGTTGTTCAAAGCCTCATTATGTAAATGAACTCTTTTGTGGTCGAAAGGCAAGTATCGGAGTAGGGTGTTCTATCTGTTGGTTCGTTGTTCTGTCCATTTGTCTGTCTCCTTGAGGAGCAGTCTGATCTGGGTCTGCACTGTTTGCTTAGGCCTGTCTGTCCCACAACTATGGATCATTATGGTAACAAAGATTTTTTAAGAGTAACTGCCTGCAGTCAAGGTTGACAACAATATGTTTGGATGAGTTGCCTCCCCTGAAGTGGTATTTATTCCCCTTGCACTTTGTACAGGTTGTTGAATTATTCACCACTTGAAGGTACTTTTCATTTTATATTTTTGTATATGCTAGTCTGCCTTTCTGTAAAGAATTAAATTGTAAAAATGTTTTCATGTACATAAATTTTGAGTTGATGTGTTTTTTTGTTTATTTAGTTATATGGAATAAATAAACCTTCAGTGTAGAAAATTCTTCCAATAGATCTTTTCGCTTGCTTTGTCAATAGGCATCTACTCTGAAAGGAAAGAATTTGCTCTTAATGAGCAAATTCTTTCTTTTTAAAAGTAGAATTTTTTTATACACCCATTTGAAAAACGGTCGAAGTATTTTATGCCCCTGGCCAGCCGTCCATCTGTCTGTCCATCTGTCTGTCCATCCATCTGTAAACTTTTCGTTTCTGGATAATTCATCCTACAGTTTTCATCCAATCAAGCTGAAACTTCATACATAGTTAGACCATGATGTGGGGCAGCGCATATTGTTTCGAGGTTACTGTTTACCAAATATTAATAGAGTTATGACTCTTTGAAATTTTTTGTAAACTGTTCGTTTCCTACAGTTTACATCCGATCAAGCTGAAACTTAATATACATGAATGTATACAGTAAGTCCTGAAAATAGTTCATCCTTTAAAAAAATGGCAAAAATATGCTGTGTCACACCATCCCACTTAGTTGTTTGCAGGGCAGTGTTAAATAAATGAAGCAGCCATACCACTTGTTTTCATTAGGTGTGCTATTTATGGTCATTCTCTCCCTTCTGCTGATTCAAGAAGAGCAGTGGTCAATTTCTGGTAAAAGAAGATGCAGTCTGCTCTATACTGGTTAGCGCATGTTTGTATTAACCTGCCAATGAAAAGTGGTTAGGTAAACAGACCGACTTGATGACCTAAATAGTGTTGACTGTGTCATCAAACTCCAAACAAGATTTGTGTAGTGTGGTACATCAAAATTTTCTTACGACACATTGGGAGGAGTGATATTGAGTTATATCCTGAAAATGTATGTTGAGTGTGCTAATTATGTCTCCCCCCAAAATTTTTTTTTCGGAGAGACATATTGTTTTTCCCCCGGGTGTCTGTCTGTCCGTCTGTCCGTCTGCCCGTCTGTCACACTTTCGTGTCGGCTCTGTAACTTGAAAACCGTTAGAGCTATCCTCACGAAACTTCGTATAAATATTAATCAGCATTAGACGACGTGCAGTGCGCAAGAACCATAACTCTCGCTTTTATACTTTTTGAATTATCTCCCTTGGAAGTTTGTTGGTATGTATATATGTATGGGCAAATCGTGTCCGGTCAATAACTTTCTTATTTTTTGATGGATTTTAAAATTACTCGGCAGAAATATTAACAACCATAAGAGGATGTGTGGTGCGCATGAGGCAGGTCGGTACCTCAAAGGTCAAGGTCATACTTAGAGGTCAAAGGTCCAAAAAGGGGCCTTTTTTTCGTATTTGGTCAATAACTTTCTTATTTTGAGATGGATTTTAAAATTACTTTGCATAATTATTAACAACCATAAGACGATGTGTGGTGCGCATGAGGCAGGTCGGTTCCTCAAAGGTCAAGGTCATACTTAGAGGTCAAAGGTCAAAAAAGGGGCCTTTTTTCGTATTTGGTCAATAACTTTCTAATTTTGGAAGGATTTTAAAATTACTTGGCGTAATTATTGACAATCATGAGTCGATGTGTGGTGCACATGAGGCAGGTCGGTACCTCAAAGGTCAAGGTCATACTTAGAGGTCAAAGGTCAAAAAGTGGGCCTTTTTTTCGTATTTGGTCAATAACTTTCTTATTTTGAGATGGATTTTGAAATCACATGGCAGAAATGTGAACCAATATAAGGCGATGTGTTGCGCGCATGACCCAGGTTGATACCTCAAAGGTCAAGGTCATACTTAGAGGTCAAAGGTAAAAAAAGGGGCCTTTTTTCGGGTTTTGTCAATAACTTGCCTATTTTTAAATAGAATTTGAAGTTACTTGGCAAACATGTTAACTATCATGGGACAATGTGTTGCATGCATGATTCAGTTTGGTACCTAAAATGTCAAGGTCATACATAGAGGTCAAAGGTAAAAAGGGGGCCTTTTTTCGTGTTTGGTCAATAACTTTCTTATTTTTAGATGGATTTTGAAATTGCTAGGCAGAAATGTTAACCACCATGAGATGATGTGTTGCATGCATGACCCAGTTTAATACCTGAAAGGTCAAGGTCATACATAGAGGTTAAATGTAAAAAAAGGGCCTTTTTTGTGTTCTGTCAATAACTTTCTTATTATGCCCCCAACTTTGAAAAAGTTTGAGGGGCATATTGGTTCTGGTTCGTTCGTCCGTCCATTACGCTTTTGATGCATAGCATAACTAAAGAACCGTGTATGCTAGGGTTTTGAAATTTCATATATGGATTCCTCATGTAAAATTAGCTGACGCGTATTTTTTTTCTCGTCCGGATTATGCCCCCTTCAAGAGTTATTGCCCTTTGAATTTTTTTTTTTTTAACAAAATCTTGTCAGCAAGATATCTCAAAAATATTGGAGCTAGAGCCTTGAAAGTTGTTGATTATATTGATGGTGATGAGTAGATGAACTGATTAACTTTTGACAAAATTCCGAAAAATACTTTGTGAGTTATGGCCCTTTGTCATTTTGGTAATTTGTGCCCATTGTAATGTATGCTAAAAGTGATGCATAGCATAACTTTAGAACCATGTATGCTAGGGTTTTGAAATTTCATATATGGATTCCTCATGGAAAATTAGCTGACGCGTATTTTTTTTCTCGTCCGGAATATGCCCCTTTCAAGATTTATTGCCCTTTGAAATTTTTTTAATAAAATCTTGTCAGCAAGATATCTCAAAAACTATTGGAGCTAGAGCCTTGAAAGTTTGTGATTAGATTGTTGTTGATGAGTAGATGAACTGATTAACTTATGACAAAATTCCGAAAAATACTTTGTGAGTTATGGCCCTTTGTCATTTTGGTAATTTGTGCCCATTGTAATGTATGCTAAAAGTGATGCATAGCATAACTTTAGAACGGTGTATGCTATAATTTTGAAATTTCATATATGCTTTTCTGATGGAAAATAAGCCGTCGCGTATTTTTTTTCTCTTCAGGATTATGCCCCTTTCAAGAGTTATTGCCCTTTGATTTTTTTTTAATAAAATCTTGTCAGCAAGATATCTAAAAAACTATTGGAGCTAGAGGCTTGAAAGTTGGTGAATATATTGGTGGTGATGAGTAGATGAACTGATTAACTTTTGACAAAATTCCGAAAAATACTTTGTGAGTTATGGCCCTTTGTCATTTTGGTAATTTGTGCCCATTGTAATGTATGCTAAAAGTGATGCATAGCATAGCTTTAGAACCGTGTATGCTAGGATTTTGAAATTTCATATATGGGTTCCTCATGAAAAATTAGCTGACATGTATTTTTTTTCTCGTCCGGATTATGCCCCTTTCAAGAGTTATTGCCCTTTGAAATTTTTTTAAATAAAATCTTGTCAGCAAAATATCTCAAACACTATCGGAGCTAGAGCCTTGAAAGTTGTTGAGTATATTGGTGGTGATGAGTATATGAACTGATTAACTTTTGACAAAATTCCGAAAAATACTTTGCGAGTTATGGCCCTTTGTCATTTTGGTAATTTGTGCCCATTGTAATGAATCCTAAAAGTGATGCATAGCATAACTTTAGAACTGTGTATGCTATGGTTTTGAAATTTCATATATGCATTCCTAATGGAAAATAAGCTGACGTATTTTTTCTCATCCGGATTATGCCCCTTTCAAGAGTTATTGCCCTTTGAATTTTTTTTAATAAAATCTTGTCAGCAAGATATCTCAAAAACTGTTGGAGCTAGAGGCTTGAAAGTTGGACCATGAGTCATGTGCAAGACCAAGGTCCATACCTCCAATGTCAAGGTCATACCTAGAGGTCAAAGGTAAAAAAAGGACAGTCAATAACTTCCTTATTCTTTGATGGATTATGAAATTACTTGGCAGAAATGTTAACCATCATGAGACGATGTGTTGTACCACAAAGGTCAAGGCCATACTTAGAGGTCAAAGGTAAAAAAGTGCTTTTTTTGTTTACGGCCAATAACTTTTTTATTTTTCTATGAACATTTTTAAAGTTACTATGCAGAAATGTTCATCTTCATTAGATGATGTGTTAAAGAACAAGACCCAGCTCAATACCTCCAATGTCAAGGTTATACTTAGCAGTCAAAAACGGGGGAGACATCTGTGTTTTTGTAGAAAAACAAATTCTAGTTAAAAATTGCTTTGTCAAGGAAACTGATGTAGTCAAAGGCTGCTTTCAGTTTGATGGTCACTGCTTGTGGGTCACAGGCTGCTTTCAGCTGGGGAGTCACTGGCTGCTTTCTAATTACAGGTCATAAGCTTGTAAGCCGCAGCTTTCTTTCAGCTTGCTGGTCACAGGCATGCTGGCCTCAGGCTGCTTTTGTCTTGTTGATCATAGCCTTGCTGTTTGCTTGTCATAGGCTTGTGAGTCACAGGCTACTTTGGGCTGGGGAGTCACATGCTGCTTTCAGCTTGCTTGTCATAGGCTGCATTCAGCTTGCAGGTTATCGGCAAACAAGCCACAGGTTGCTTTCAGCTTGTTGTTTATAGTCTTGCAAATCACAGGCTGCTTTCAAATTGCTTGCTGGTCATGCTGAGGAGTCAAAGGCTGCTTTAAGCTTGCTAGTCATAGGCTTGCTGGGTTGAAGGCTGCTGTCAGCTTGCTAGTCATCGGCTGCTTTCCACTGGGGAGTCGCAAACTGCTTTCAGCTTTCTGGTCATGGGCTTGCAACACACAGACTGCTTTCAGATTGCTGGTCATAGGCTTGCAACACCCAGGCTGGTTTCAGATTGCTGGTCATAGGCTGGATGGTTGAAGGCTTCTGTCAGCTTGCTGGCCACAGGCTGCTCTGCTTGGTAGTCACAGTATGCTTTCAGCTTGCTTGCCATAGGCTTGCAACGCACAGGCTGCTTTCAGATTGCTGGTCAGAGGCTTGCAACACACAGGCTGCTTTCAGCTTGCTGGTTGAAGGCTGCAGTCAGCTTGCTGGTCAAAGGCTGCTTCAGCTGGAGAGTCACAGACTGCTTTCAGCTTGCTAGTCATAGAATTGCAACACACAGGCTGCTTTCAGATTGCTGGTCATAGGCTTGCAACACACAGTCTGTTTTCAGCTTGCTGGTTGAAGGCTGCAGTCATCTTGCTGGTCAAAGGCTGCTTTCAGCTGGAGAGTCAAAGACTGCTTTAAACTTGCTGGTCACAGGCTTGCAACACACAGACTGCTTTCAGCTTGCTGGTCATAGGCTTGCTGGGTTGAAGGCTGCTGTCAGCTTGTAGTCATAGGCTGCTTTCATCTGGGAAGTCACAAACTGCTTTCAGCTTGCTGATCAATGGCTTGCAACACACAGGTCAGCTTGTAGTCATAGGCTGCTTTCATCTGGGAAGTCACAAACTGCTTTCAGCTTGCTGATCAATAGCTTGCAACACACAGGCTGCCTAAGGTGATTCTAATGAGTATTTCAACCTACCTTTATTATATAGAAATATCCCTTATTTATCCACTTACCTGATATTATCATTAACCCTTGGTGGCCAAAACTTCCCGTATAGAACATAATTTTCATAGTCCAGAAGCATAGCAACAAATAAGGTGCATATTTTGTGATAATTGAAGGATAGTTTTCCTTATTTCTGCAAATAAACCTATGTTGTGGGTATTCATTAGAACTGCCTCATAGAGGCGGTTCTAATGAATGGCCACAACATAGTTCTTTATGGAGAATTGACAAAAGCTATACTTCAGTTGTCACCAAAAAAAAAACCTTATATGTTGCTATGAGGTGTTTGAGCCATTGTTTGTAATTACCATATTTACCCTAAGTATTTTGACACCTTAACTGCTTGCTATAATTTGTTATAAAATTTGAACAAGTACTGTTTACTTCCTGATGTTGTGTCTAAAAATAGTTTTTGTTTGTTTGTTTGTTTTGGAGTTTAACGGCCCAGTCAACACTATTTAGGTCATTTTTGAGCCGGTCAGTTTACCTATCCACATTTTTCTGGGCAGGCTTATATGAAAGGGGTTAACCAGTACAGTGCACATTCTTTCGGCAGAAACTGACAACTGCTCTTCTTGAATCAGTGGAAGGGAGAGAATGACCGTAGAAAAGATTTCATGATCAATCATCACGAAAGTATGTTGCCGACCCCGGCAGGTATCTAACCCACGTCCTCCTGATCACCAGTCAGACGCGCCTCCGACTGAGCTACTGAGGCCGACTAAAAAAAAAAATAGCTGGATAAGTGGCAAGCAGTATAGACTCTGATGAGATGTCTCTTTGTATGGCATCCAATCCAGCTTTACACTTTCCGCTTGGGTCTACGTGTCCAAATTCATAGGGTAAATAGGGTAGCCACAGCTTTCTTGCTCACTCCCACCCAATAATTACAGGTGAAAGTTTTATAAATAGTTTGTCGTTTGTCATGTTGTTGTTTTTCTTCCTTTGAAGCAAATGAATTAAATAATTTATATGTAAACTTGGGTTTGGTTTCATTTTAACACCTGTTTATTATTATTGCTAATGATGTGGACAATAGCAGGGAAGCTTGGAGAAATAGAATGGGCTGCATGATGCTTCCAGACAGAGCTGAAACTGACTGCACATGAGTAATGGTAAATCGCTTAGGTCTAAGCCTGCCCAGGCAAAGTGGTGCGAGTCAGACTGTCCAGTGCATATAAACCCTATTGGTTTCTTTCGGCAGCAGGGATTGAGATGACATTTTATCTCATTGTCGGGTAAAGGTCCCACAAAATTGGAAGCAATGTCTCCATAATGACCTAAATAGTGTTGATGGGGATGTTAAACCTCAATTCAAACAAATCAAACAGTAGTATGTTTGTTTGGAGTTTGACCAAGCTTTAACAGCCCAGTCAACACGTTTTAAGTCATATCAAGGGGATTAGTTTACCTGGTCACACTTCTCCTTGGCAGGAGTGAGTGAGTGTTTGAGTTTTACGTATCACCAACAGCTAAGGTCATACGGAGACTGGATCTCGGTATAAAGACTCATCCGAAAGTCTGGAGAAGCCTGGGATCGATCCTGCGATCCCTGGTTTACAAGGCGAATAGTATAACACTGCACCATGGAGGCTTCTCTCCTTGGCAGGCATACATATCAGCAGTTAACCAGTACAGTGCACATACTTTTGCAAGAAAATGTCAAGCCCTTCTTGAATCAGCGAGAGGGAGAGAATGACCATAGAAAAGATTTGATGATCAATTCCCCCAAAAGAATGTTGCTGACCCAAGCATGTATCGAACCTGCAATCTCATGATCACAAGTCAGATGAGACCAAGCTATCAAGGCCAACATTTATTAAGTACACATTACAATAACGCACGGATGTGTCACAGTGCATTCTTTTATTTCTCCAAAATGGCTACTTTTCCGATAAAAATTTGTATTTTTCTCATTTGTACTCCAAATATAGGTTGTGTGTGCTCATTGGTGGTTCTAATGAGCACCCACAACCTATGTCTTTGAGCAGAAATAAACCAAATAATATATACCCCTGTAAACCCCAGATTTCTCCACATGTATATAAAATGGGGTATTGGGGGTCTTTATTTCAGGGACTTGTTAGCCTGATGGCACTGAGAAATGAGTGAGTGTTTGAGTTCTACATCTCACCAACAGCTAAGGTCATACAGAGATGGGACCTTGATTTAAAGACTCGTCCAAAAGTATTGAGAAGCCCGGGATCGATCTGCGACCCCTGGTTTACAAGGATGGCACTGAGTAACCATACTCTTTCAATGGAACACACATTTTTGATTACACCATCTGAATGACAGCTGTCTTGCAGAAGCCATATTAACCCTTATCCTGCTGAATAATTTAATTAGCCACACCCATTTCTGACAAGCAGCCAATCAGATTACATGATATAATGTTTTGTTTAACTTCACAAACTGAACAACAATGTAGATCTTGATCAGATGGCTTTAGAAGCCATCTGATCAGGATCTACACTGTTTGCAAAGATCTCGATCAGATGGCTTCCTCAGAAACCATCTGATCAGGATCTACACTTGTTTGCAAAGATCCAGTTAAGATGGCTTCTTCAGAAGGCATCTGCTCTGGATCTACACTGTTGATAAGATGGCTTCTTCAGAAGGCATCTGATCTGGATCTTCTACACTGTTTGCAAAGGTAGGGATTGTCATGAATAGCAGGATAATGGTTAAAACTGGTTAAATCTTACTTTAACCCAATGTATGTGGGAAACCCCTAAAGGGGTACCTTGGCAAAAAGTGCAGACCCAGATCAGACACCGCAGAATGTGGCGTCTGATCAGGGCCTGCAGTATTTGCTAACAGAATTTTCCATAAAAAAAAATAAAAATAGGCCTGGCACCCCTTATATGACAAACGGACTTGTCCAACATATAGCAATGGCGGAGTCCACTAGTGTACAATGGGTTAATGGGGTTATAAATAATAACAAATACAGAACAAGATAACTTTATAACAGAATTAGATGAAATGAATTCCAAACTAGTGTACCATATACTTACTGTATTCACTGTAAAACAGGCACAGTGCACTTCAAAATTTAATTCTAATCATGAAAAAGACCTAATAACCCCTAAATGCCTAGCGTCGCAATTACTGCGACATTGGCAGTGTAGACCCAGATCAGATGTCAGATGCCACATTCTGTGGCATCTGATCATGGTCTACACTGTTTGCAAAATGACCAGACATTTTCTGTACAAAACAAACCTGTCACCACTATAGAAGGAAATGGACCGGTCCCAAGTTATTAGGTGGAAGGTCCCATTATATGGGTTAAGTAGCAGGTCAAGTGCAACCATATGTTCCATTTGCCAACTTTGGACATGTTTGATTGAACTAAATACAATAAAATTCCTATATTAAGACCACCTTTGAGACTGTTCAAAAGTGGTCTTTAAGACCACTTTTGAACAGTCTCAAAGGTGGTCCCTCGACAGTGGACACAGTGGACAAAAAGCACAAAGAAAGATTAAGTGCAGCCTTCAAAATAAGCTTTTTAAAGAAGAGTTAGTGTCACTTTTAGGTGTTCTTAATAGCGGAATTTCACTATGTCCAATGTTGGCTTTATCAAAGCTCATGTTCCTTAATAATTTTAGCTATCAGTTACCCCCTATATTAATTGCATTGTAGCACATTGACCTGAAAAAGATATGCTACCTCTGGGCAAGTGGGCTTTATCAGGTCAATGTAACGTTGCACTTTTATGAATGAACCGGACTACTGGGAAAAAATGACAAAAATGTTATTGTTACTGGAAAAAAATTAATTGAAAAAAAAATATCATAGGAAAAAATATGGTCAGCTGATACTAAATATATCAACCTCTGGAATGATGGGATGCCCCCGAGGACCATCGATAAATAATCATAAATTGTCAATTCAAGGGTGTACAAGGGGATAAACTGAAAAACAGAATACAAGATTTGTGTCATTTGATAGCAAGGTTATCAGGCTCGGCTTCAAGAATGCATGTAGAATCACTCATGAAGCCTTGCTTTTCTACAAGCATTCTTTAAACCTTGCCTGATAAACCTGAATCAAAAGAAACTCACCTAATAATCTCTATGTCTGCAATTTGTCCCTCTTCATCACAAAAGCATAGTCAGTTAAAGTAATCTTTTAGCACTGTATTAACTTCAGCACATTCCATAATCCAGCACTCTTATCCTGCTGAATGAATTAATTTAGCCACACCCATTTCTGACTATCCACCAATCAAATTATAGGATATAATGTATCCATTAAATTCACAAGCTGCATGGCAAACAGTGATGATCCAGATCAGATGGCTTCTTCAGAAGCCATCTGATCTGGATCTACACTGTTTGCAAAGGTAGGGGTTGTCCTGTTCAGCGGGATTAGGGTTAAGGGTTCAAATATAATTCTTGAAAAAGGTTTGGTACACGCTTAGAACATTTTTGCTTATTACGGCAAATATGGTAAGGTGAATGTTCTCACTTCCATCATTTTTAAAACGAACACAACTTTAAACCTCCATGTGTTCTGCAGCATCTGACTTGGGCCTGCACTGTTTGTCAAAGTTCTGTTTTGGGGTTTCCCTATCTAAATGGGTTATAGGATAATTTTTCTTACCCCACTATTTCTTCACAAAAATCTTATGGTGTGGGTACTTGTTAGAATAGCCTCATCTTTGTTGTGGGTACTTGTTAGAATCGGATCTAAAAGTACCACAAAACAGGTAGACTTTCGGATGAGTCTTTAAACCGAGGTCCCGTCTCCGTATGACCTTAGGTGTTGGTGGGACGTAAAACTGAAACACTCACTCACTCACCACAAAACAGGTTTCTTTAGAGATTATACAGAAAACTCTAAATGGGTTATAGGATTATTTTTCTTACCCCACTATTTCTTCACAAAAAAACTATGTTGTGGGTACTTGTTAGAATAGCCTCACCTATGTTGTGGGTACTTGTTAGAATCACCTATAAAAGTACCACAACATAGGTTTCTGAAGAGACTATACAGAAATTATAGGATTATATTTCTAACCCCACTATTTCTTCACAAAACACTGTTGTGGGTACATGTTAGAATAGCCTTACCTATGTTATGGGTACTTGTTAGAATCACCTCAATGAGGCAATTGTAACTATTGCCCACAATACAGGTTTCGGAAGAGATATACAGAAAAAATATCCTTTAAGTATTCTCATTGCTTCTTGTCTGGAGATCAATATCCCCTGTGGATTAGTGGATATGCTACTCAACATGTAAACCAGGGATTGCAGGATCGATCCCCGGCTTCTCCAGACTTTCGGATGAATCTTTAAACCGAGGTCCCGTCTCCGTATGACCTAGCTGTTGGAGAGATGTAAAGCTCAAACGCTCACTCACTCTTGTCTGGAGATAATTGCAACATATTTCTCAAGACAGGTTAACCCATTTTGTACCAGAAACCCCAGAAAGGGTAGTTGGCAAACAGTGCAGGCCCAGATTAGATGCTGCAGAACGTGGCATCTGATCAGGACCTACACTGTTTGCAAAACATTCAGCCAGTTTCAAAATGAACAAAACACAACCTGACAACCCTAAATTTTGAAATGGACTTCTGCTATATTCCATTCGGTACAAAAAGGGTTAAACTTAATTTGCATATGGAATCAATTTTTAGAAACAAAAGTCTGTTCTGATCACATTTGGGCCCCGTCAAGCGATTTTGGTACTTATCGCCAATGCGAGCAGCGAAGGTTCAGGCGAGCCTGCGCATCCGCGCAGTCTCGCCAGAACCTTCGCTGCTCGCTCATACAAGCAGTGACTCAAGAGGAACCTTCAGACAGAAAGCCATATCCCTGGCCCCTCTGAATGGCTGGGCATGCGCAGTTAAAATTTGTCATGACGGAATGCTCGAAGACACAAATTCGCTTGGCGGGGCTCATTTTAACGTTTCTTATGCCTCAGTCAGATCATCATCGAAGTACAAATGCAAAGCTCGAAGGTACGAATCATCGTTCATGCTCAGTTTGTAAAATTCCTCGTCATCATCTTCAATATCATTTTGTTCGAGGGTTTTGTACATGTCAAGATTCCGACCTTCAAATTTCCAAGTGTAACTTGAGGCATGGGCGTTGTATTTTAAATAGCGCTCTAAAATTTCGGTCATATTTTCTTCTGAGCACACCTGTAATAAATAGAAAGTTACGACTAAGATAAATTACAGCCACAGGGATCATTTTTTAGGCTTTGTCGAATGTGTGTCCAACTTGATATAAGGAGTTAGCACAAATCCTTTGTCATAACTTCACGTTAACAAGTCGTTTCTTTTTTTTAATAAGTCTTTAGAATGAATACTCCTCTAAACCTCACTTTATACAGAGAAAACTGGGGTTTACAGGGGTGTACATTGTTTTCCTTATTTCTGCACCAAAACATAGTTTTTGGGTGCTCAATAGAACCACCTCGATGAGGGGTTCTAACGCACACCAACAACGTAGTTTGGAGTACAAATAAGAAAAGTATTACAACTCTGCATAAGAAAAATACATGTAACCATTTTGGAGATATGGAACAATGCATTAAGTCCCACGGATGTGTTAATTATTTTAATGAACTATTTTTGTCATTCATTGTCTTCTACGGGCCTCCATGGCCTAGTGGTTAAGAGCGCTGACTCTGGATCATTAGGTCATTCACCGCTGTGGTTCGAGCCTCGCTTGGGTCACATGTGAGACGCCAAGTTCTGCAACGGAAGGTCAGGTGGTTTTTCTCCGGGTACTCCCGTTTTTGCCCACCTTTGATTAACGATCGGCTCGATATGAGTGAAATAATCTAGAAAGGGCCGTAAAACCAAAACCAAAAAAAAAAAAAAAAAAAAAAATTCATTGTCTTCTACTCATTGTCAGAGGTGATTCTAACGAAAGTCTATAACATTTGTTTCTTGGAGTATTCATTTACAATAATCTTTAATGACTATTGATTCAATTTGGCCATTTCCAACCAGAGGGAAGCCCATATCACCCAGAATCGAGGCAAAGCCATGAGCTAAAAATTCGAATACGAATTTTGCCATTACAATGAAAGTCGGTATAAAGAGTGTTGGCTGTAATAATTTATAGGCTGCATCAATAGTTTTTTTGTTTGATTTGAGGTTTATCATCCCCCGCAAAACTGTATAGGTCATTTTGGAGACGTTGCTTCCAAGTTTGTGGGAATTTTAACCTCCATTGAGATGAAATGACATCTCAAGCCCTGTTGCCCAATGAAACCAATAGTGTTTTTAGCATGGATGGTCCGACTCGCATCGCTTTGCCTAGGCAGGCTTACCGGTAGACCCGCTTAGTGGTTTACCAGTATTCGTGTGCAGCCGGTTTCAGCTCTGTGTGAAAGCATCACGCAGCCCATCTATTTCTTCAAGCCCCGATGGGCGTGGCCAGTGTGCTATACCAAAAACTGACTGTTATAAGATGTGGTATATGATTATTGTATGTGGCAACAATGAGGAGTGATGAGCACACTGTCAAGATCCGTGCACATTGATGATGAAGTCAATGCCAGGATTGCCAAAGCTAGTGCAGCATTGTAGTGTTTGGAATCGAAGTGAATTCAGTCTTGACACAAAGCTGAAAGTCTACACTCTACAGAGCTGTGGTGCTGCCAACACTATTGTATGCATGCGAAACATGGACAGTTTACTAACGGCAGGTCAAAAGACTGAATCACTTCCATACAAGTTGTCTTAGAAAACTATTAAAGATTAAGTGGCAAGACAGGATTCCAGATACGGAAGTCCTGAACAGGGCAGAGATGCAAAGTGTACATAATCTTCGGAAATTACCACAGTTAAGATGGGCCGGCCGTGTTCCCAGAATGTCTGAGGAACGTTTGCCAAAGAAAATTCACTATGGAGACCTAGAATGAGCAAACGCTCCCAAGGCGGTCAGAAGAAGCGCTATAAGGACACCCTAAAAGCCTCCCTCAGGGACTTCAACATTCCAACAGTCTTGGGAACAAATTGCACAGACAGAGCTGTCTTCCGCTAGCCCATGTTGCTCTATCTGCAACAGACAGTTCAGAGCTAGAATCGGTCTCATCAGCCATCTTAGACCACCCAAACAGTAACATTTCTCAAATATGGTTAAGACTGGTCACTGTCAGTAATGACAGACGAACAAATAGTGTGGAAGGGAATGAAGAAAGCATATACATATATATATATACCTCTATGACTTGTTCCTGTGAGGTGAGTGTGTTGATAATTTTTATCATTCGTGTTTTCTTTGACAGTATTCCCACAAGATATTCATCATCTTTCCACCAGGGTCGACCAAAATCATTGGCCCAGTCAGAAGATGGACAAGGTGGTGGAATGTGAATAAATCTTCCCAAGGGGCAGTAGGGGATAGTACAACCTGTCTGAGGATCTACATGTGTTCTTATCTAAAACAAAAAAATAATGACAATAATTTTAAAACAGAGCAGAGAAAAGAGAGAAAATAGCTGGCACCTTTGCAAATCTGCAGCGTTCTTTGTTCTGGTTTTGATCAACACATTACAGTAAAATTCGGCTATTAAGATCACCTATAATTAAGACAAATTTTGCTTTATAAAGCTTATTTTGAAGGGTGGACTTAATCTTTCATTGTGTTTCCTGCCTGCTGTGTTCTCTGCTCAGGGACCACCTTTGGGATTGTTCAAAAGTGGTCTTAAAGACCACTTTTGAACAGTCCCAAAGGTGGTCTTAATATAGAAATTTTACTGTACAGTCAAACCTGTATTGAGCAAGCACCTAAGGGATAACCAAAATGTGCTTGCATAAGGCAGGTGCTTGCTTAATACAGGCAAATTCTAATGAATTTGCCTTTTTGTGGAACCAAATGCATGCTTGCTTAAGACAGGTTGCTTGCTTAATAGAGGTGGCCACTATGACAGGTTTTACTGTATATGATATCTCCTATATCATCAACACAACAATGAGGAGTAATGAGGATGAGTAATTAACCCAATGTATACTAATAGACTCTTCCATTGCTATATGTTGGACATGTCCATTTGTCATATAAGGGGACAGGACTATTTTTTTCCGTTTTTATTCTGTTTTTAATGGAAAAGTCTGTTAGAAAATAGTGCTGGCCCTGATCAGACGCCACGTTCTGCGGCGTCTGATCTGGGCCTGCACTGTCAGTCAAGGTACCCCTTTAGGGGTTTCCCGCATACAATGGGTAAAGGAATAGTTTTCCTTATTTCTTGTCACATAGAGGATCTTACATGCCGGTAAGTGCTCATGTATTATATTGAATTTATTAAACAAGTTGAGGAAAAGGGTTAAAATGCAAGACTTTGTCGAGCATGTTATGCCTTTTCCTCAACGAGTTTAAAAATTAAATAATACTGCATTATACATGAATTTGTGCTCGTGTATTATTGGCAAAATGACATCTCAAGCCCTTTTTACCATCAAAACAAACAAATATGTTTATATGCAGGCACGGCCAAACTTGCACCATTTTGCCTGGGCATGCTTAGACCTTTCAAGCAGTTTACCAGTACTCATACAATGCAGCCAGTTTCAGCTCTGTGGAAGCATCAGACACCCCAATTAGACAATCATGGAAGATAAAAAAAAAATAAAAATTAATTGCAGATTGGAATATTAACAATTAATACAAGTGGAAAGAAAAATAAATAACTCACATCTTTAGTTTTAGGGTTAAACCAGTGTGAAATATCCTTGCCTGCATTTAATACTATTGGCTTCAATAGAACATCACCTGAAATGTCAAAAATCCTGAATAAGGACAAATTAAACAAGAGGCCCATGGGCCACTATGCTCACCAGAGCTCAGGTGAGCACTGCCCAATTGCAGCCATGTATTTTAACATGATATCATTTTAATCTGCCAAATGAACCCCCATATCCAAATGAACCCCCATGTGGACTCAGTATATGAAACATTAGGCCTTTTATGAAGTAGAGGGGGTGGGGCATGGACCCAATGGAGCCCTGGTTGGTGTCACTAAATGTGTCTTATCACAAAGAACAAGAATATATATGGTTTAGCAGTGGGGATCTGCATGGCTGGAGATATAAGTGGAGGGGTTGGAGCATGCCCTGTCGTTCCCAGGAAAGCCCAAGATTGTTGTCCCTAAATGTGTCTTATCATAAGGACCAAGTATATATATGGTTTAGGGGTGGGAATCTGAACGGTATCCAAGATATCCTTTCATGAAGTGGAAAGGAGAGGACTGGCCCCTGCGGACACCCCTACAGTAGGTGTGCTAATAATAAGGAACAAGAACATATATGAATATGGGGTGGGGATTTGAATGGTTTCTGAAATATATGGCCTTTTATGAAGTGGAAGGGCGGGGCACATTGCCTCAGCACAAAGAGACCCCCAAGTTGGTGTGACTGAATGAGTCTTATCATAAGGAACAAGAATATATATGGTTTAAGGGTGGGGATCTGAACTATTTCTGAGATATGTGGCTTTTAATGAAGTCAAGCGGTGGAGCAAGGCCTGGGCATGCCCCGGGGACTCAGAAGCTGGTGTTAATGAATGTGCCTTATCATAAGGAAGATGAATATATATGGTTTAGGGGTCAGGCTCTGAACAGTCTCTGAGATATAAGGCATTTTGTGAAGTGCAGGGGTGGGGCAAGGCCCAGGGAGACCCCCAGGTTGGTGTCAATGAATGTGTCTTATCACAAGGTACAAGAATATATATGGTTTAGGGGTGGGGATCTGTAAGGTTTCCGAGATATTGTGATATTATGAAATGGAGGGGGTGGGGCATGGCCCCAGCACATCCCTGGGCCCCCCAGGTTGGTGTCACTGAATGTGTCTCATCATAATGAACAAGAACATATATGGTTTAGGGCTGGGGATCTGAACAGTTTCTGAGATATATGGCCTTTTGTGAAGTGAAGGGTTGGGGCATGGCTCCGGTGCACCCCGGAAGACCCCCAATTTGGGGTCAATGAATGTGTCTTATCATAAGGAGCAAGAATATATATGGTTTAGGGGTGGGGATCTGTAAGGTTTCCGAGATATTGGGCCTTTTATGAAATGGAGGGGCGGGACATGGCCCCGGCGCATCCCGGGGGACCCCCAGTTTGATGTCACTGAATGGGTCTTATCATAAGGAACAAGATTATATAGGGTTCAGGGGTGGGGATCTGAATGGTTTCCGAGATATTGGGCCTTTCATGAAGTGGAGGGGGTGGGGCATGGCCTCGGCGCATCCCGGAAGACCTCCAGGTTGGTGTCAATGAATGCGTCTTATCAATTGGAACAAGAATATATATGGTTTAGGGGTGGGGATCTGTAAGGTTTCTGAGATATAAGGCATTTTATGAAGTACTGGGGGGCGGCGCATGGCCCCGGCACAACCTACTGGACCCTCAGGTTGACATAAAAGCATATGGCTGAGAGAAGTTTGCTAAAGGAATATTTCTATGAAAGTTTTGTCAAAATATCTGCAAAGGCTTTGTAGTTAATGCCATTTTTCAATTTTCCCCATTATAAGTCTATGGAAAATCTAAGTTGCCATAGCAACCAAACTAAAGAGCCGAATTTCATAAAAAACACAAAACCTGTAAAGGCAAATATGGTGAATATTTCCATAAACTCTCAGCTTCATAGAGCATACGGTTTCTGAGGAGATGATTTTTTAAGTATTTTTTTTTCTATTTTTTCATTTTGGTTTCCATGGCAACCAATACAAATGAGCAGTAAGCCTAAAATCATATGGCAAATAGTAGATTGCCTAAGGAATATTTCTATGAAAGTTTTGTCAAAATATCTGCAGCGGCTTAGCAGTAAATGCCATTTTTCAATTTTCCCCATTATAAGTCTATGGAAACTCTAAGTTGCCATAGCAACCAAACTAATAAGCCGAATTTCATAAAAAACATAAACTTTCAATCCCCCAACCCAAGGATGCTACAGATGAAATTTGGGCCCAATGGGCCTAGCGGCTTCAGAGGAGATGTCGTTTAAAAGTGTTGACGTCACACGACGCAAACGCCGACGGACAACTGCCTATCCTATAAGCTCCCCCTGAGCCTTCGGCTCTGGTGAGCTAAAAAATATATATATAAAAATACATAGGTTTCAAAAAGGTTTCATGTCAGAAACACATAATTTAGGTGGGGATTTATGAATATTTATCATATGACGTCGCGTCTGAGAATGTTATAACGCCATGTATTATTTTTGATAATCCACTAGTGGATTAATTATGCAAATTAGCTAGATACGTCCCGTAACGTTACATGTACGACGTCCTTAACGATGTTGCATTTACTTATGGCGGAATATTGACATTTTTGTAAACAATCGTGAATAAAATGCGTTTTAAATGTCATATGATAAATAGAATCTTGCATTCGTGCTCGTGTATTATTGAATTTATTAAACTCGTTGAGGAAAAGGGTTAAAATGCTCGGCAAAGCCTCGCATTTTATCCCTTTTCCTCAACTCATTTAATAAATTCAATAATACATGAACACTCATGTAAGATCCTCTATTTATCTAGAAACATAGCCAGGACTGGAAAATTTGTCTCAGCCACTTCCACTTGCCATGATGAGTATAATTTTTGGAGGACAAGTAAACATTTTGGCTTATCCCTATTAACCCTTGTCCTGCTGATCCCGGATATGTCTTATCTTTCAAACAATGAAGATCCAGATCAGATGGCTTCTGGAGAAGCCATCTGATCAGGATCTGCATTGTTTGTCATTCAGTTTATGAATATGTTGCAATAATTTGCATCAAGTAATCTGATTGGTTGATAATCGGTAGTGGGTGTGGCATATATGAATATTCAGCAGGACAAGGGTTAAATTTACAAAAACCTGCATCCCCTTGGTCATGTTGGTCATCATCATGCAGGACAAATAAAAATTTGGTGATTTCCAGCCCTGATAGCGCCAGATATGGATGAATATATAGAATATTATTTCCTTATTTCTTGTCAGAAACATATTATTAATCCTTTTTGTACCAAATGAAATCTTCCTCCTTATATATGGCAGGAGTCCATTTTGAAATTTAGGGGTGACAGGTTGTGTTATCTTAAAAATTGATTTGGAAAATAGCTGAACTTTTTGCAAATAGTATAGGTCCTGATCAGATGCCGCGTTCTGCGGCGTCTAATCTGGGTCTGCACTGTTTGCCAGGGTACCTGTTTTGGGGTTTCCAGTACAAAATGGCTTTAATTATGCTGTGTGTACTTGTTAGAATCACCTCAGTGAGGCAATTCTAACAAGTACCAACATGTAGTATATATGTTTTGATGGACATCATGAAAACACACCTATATAATTCTGACCCCCTTGAACCCCACTTTTATATAGTAAAACTGGGGTTTATAGGGGTAAACCTCATTTTTCCTATTTCTGCTCTAAATTATAGATTGTGAGTACTCGTTAGAACCACCTCGATGAGGAGGTTCTAACGAGTACTTACAATCTATATTTTGAGCAGAAAAAAAGAAAAATATCACAATTTTTCATCTTAAAATTTTCGTTTTTTTGGCGGTAAAGTTTACAATGTATTTGTAGAGGCATGTTTTTGTAATGATATATGTTTTGATGGAGAAGTTCACATAAGAAAGATTGTCCCCATATTATCTTCAGTACTCTTCCCTACCCGGAGCAATGTAGTTCAGTACATTACGAAAACATGCCTATACAAATATATTGTAAACTTTACTGCCGGAAAAACAAGTTTTAAGATGAAAAAATGTATACTTTTCTTATTTCCGCTCATAATAGGGACTGTGGGTACCCGTTAGAACCGCCTCATTGAGGCGGTTCTAATGAGTACCAACAATCTATATTTTAAAACAGAAAAAAGAAAAATAAGGTTAACCCCCGTAAACCCCAGTTTTACAAAATGAAAGTGGGGTTCAAGGGGGTCAAAATCATATAGGTGTGTTTTTGTGATGACAAAACTCTGAGCCCAGATGTACCATAAAGAAGCATAATTCAACCTTTTTTTTTTTTTTAGAAAACACAACACAGACTTCCGGGATTTATAAAAAATGTAAAGCAGGTTCAGAAAATCCTGAACATATGAATTGGTTTTTTTTTTTGTTTTTTTGTTGTTGTTTGTTTGTTGTTTTCTTTAATTTGGTCTTAGAAACTTTTGGTAAAACTGAAGCATACCTATGATAATGATATCTATTATGGCTTCAAAAATATTTTTCAGTTGTATCGTTTTAAGCTTTAATTCAAAATTTTTGGTACTCCAACCATACCAGAAAGGATAAAGTTACAAAAAGTGCAGGCCTAGATCAGATCTCACAGAATGTGACACTGGTGTCTTATCAGGGCTTAAACTTTAAAAAAAAAAATCAGCCCATTTTCTACATACATTTCTGAAAATATAATCAACCTGACACCCCTAAATTTTGAAATGGACTCCTGCTATATATGTATTCACCATATTTGCATTATTTGCTGGCTCCCAGCTTGCACATTGTCAATATTGGAAAAACAGGTAACCAGACTCCCTGACCTTGAAAGGTCAGGGGGTCTGGTTACCTGTTTTCCCAACACTAATAATCTTCAGACTAGGAACCAGCAAATAATGCAAATAAGGTCAATATATGGCAAAAGATTTTATTCAGTACAAATGGGTTAATTTAAGTATTATAGAGCTTGGTAAGGCTTAATTAGTCCTTCTCTGTGGAAAGCACAACAATAAATCCACAGAATAAAGTCAAATACGGTACAGGAATTCTGAAAACAAGGAAAGGCCATCATGTGTTCAAAATGGTCCTAATAATGCATGACGGAATAAACTCTATAAAGACTAAAAATATCTGCCGTCCTCTCAGTTACAACATATGATCTCCCTGATATGAAAAAAAACTTAAATGTTGTACATGTTGTATAGGATATTTGCTCCATACAATCTCTGATGATTGTTTCATAGTAAGAATCAGTACTGCTGACATGTCAGTGATGTCATTCATTCACAAGGATGAATGTGTTCAGTGCCAGTACCTAGTGCCAGTACCCAGCAGGCATGATGTCTAAGCAATGTTGCGACAATGTAAATGCAATGTCATAATGTTGCATCTATGTTGTGCTTCCCCCAGCTCCCAATAAGGGCATGGTGCTGGTCAGGAAAAAGTGCGCTTTCAACGCGCGAAAATATCTAAAAAGGGCACTTTAAATATGCAAAGCAATGTAAAAAGGGCACATCCGCATGCACAACCTTGCTAAAAGGGCACACAATGTATCTCTTAACTTGAAATAAAAAGGTCCTTCTCTTACCATTTGTCTTTTATGCTAAATTATACTGCCTGTTATTTATGCTAGGTGAAGAGATATGTCAAATTCACCATTGGTGACAAGAAGTTTAGGTTTTGTAAGCAAGCTGATCACTGATACAAACAAGATAGGTTTGGTACATGTTTGTGCCACAGCTCCCATTCTTTAATAGACACATTCAAGCACTACGTCATCACCCAGTCTTACTATTTTCCGGGACTTATCGGTGGTTGGAAAAAAACATCTTTCGCCATTTGTCGCCATTGTAAACACGATTTTATTTTCTGTAAGCATGTCTTTTATTTGGATTTGAAACGATGATCTTGACCTTTAAACAATTAAAATAGACATGTCTAAGCTTGTAATTGACAATTTCTAGAAGAATCAGGGCTGTTTTATGATATTTACTTGTCATATTTACAGAGGTAACAAGGTGGGATGGTCTTAGTTCTGTTTTAATAAAAATGCGTATATAAACTAATGAGCCAAAGCAGAAAATGCATGAATTAGTGCTAGAGCTTCCATGACATTTCATCGAAAACCACTTGGTCGAATGTACTTGTCCGTCGAAAAGTACATGTGTACATATCGTCGAACCAATATTTGGTCGAATTTTCGTCGAAAAAAATCGTCAAATTGACATTTGGTCAAATTTTTGTCGAAAAACTGAAAGAAGCTAAAACGAAAGTAACTTACCCCAAAACATTATACTGCGCATGAGAGACATTAGGGTTTACTATAAAATATATTTGGTTGAAGTTCTGACCCAGTAGGCACATGGTGTTTAAGCAACGTTACATCAACGTCGATAATCGACGTTGCATACAGCGTTGCATACATGTGTGTCCACTGTTCAAATCCTTTTGTTGGATGCCTTGTGGAGCCATTCCCCCGATAGCTGATCAACAGTGGTTTCTGTATGGGCCTGCTCCCCTTTAACTTAGTCCATACATTCATATATGTTTGGGTGGTGTTTGTCTTCAATCAACTTGAAACGTCGATGCCATCCCTCCAACTGATTATTGGTACGTGGTTCATCTGATAAAGTTCTTTCATAGACGGACCAAATCTCATTATTTTCTGACTGACGCGTTGTTATAAAAATAATAACAGCTTGTCACGCTGAGCTCCGAATATAAGCCAGATCACGGTAAAAATAAATTCGAAGAAGTGTCGCATTTCTTAAAAAAATATTCGACCAATTGTCCCATTTCAATATTTTTTTCGACCAAACGTTATATTTGACCAAATAGTGCAATCAACCAAGTGGTTTTCGACGAAATGACGTGCACCGAGTGCTAGAATATATTTAAGTACCCATTTATAGTATAATTCCATAGATTATCGATAGTCAACTGAAATAAAACGTGGAACAGAACCACTATTTGCAGTGTGTTTATGTGGAGCCAGATGCTTTTTGCCCACCACGGAGAACGGTAATCCATGTCAGATTTCAAAGGACAGAAATTCGTGCATGCGCAACAAGTCACATGTAAAATCATTGGATCCATCTATACACACAAACACTAGCTGACATGACACTGGTCAGACACACTTTCACACATTTCAATTGTTTTATTGATGTAATTTACACTTGTTAACAATATACAGTTATGACATTTGAAAGTGAGTTTATTAAGTACAATAAACAGGGGGATTAGCAGTCAACCATTAAAAGTGACTGTCAAATAAAATAACTTATTGATTGGTAAAAAGTGTCTAAAATAGCCCCTTATATAAACAGGTATAACTTTGTTATTTTTTGGCCAATTTCAGTGATTTTTGTACCAAAATGTAGGCCAGCATTTACTCTATCTGAAAAAAGGTATGGAGCTAGAAAAAGGGCATGATGCTAGAGAAAAGGGGCATGGTCCTGCACCATGCTAAAGAGGCTGGAGGAAACACTAGTCTGTTGATACGACGCTGCAAACAAATCATTTGCCCACTGGGTTAAAGAATTTCACTGGCACCTTTAATTTTCTGTCATAGCCTTTATTAGAACCAATTTGATGACTGCAATGACATTTCCTGGCAGCCGGACAGATAACCTGCCTAGAATGTCCTCGCAGGCGTAAGGCAGTATATGGAGATAGATAGATAACCAGCCAGAAGATGATGACTGAAATTGGCTAGATTGCACTTTGCCGGGCACTGTCTTCTATCCAGACTGCGCAGGCGCAACTTGTTGTTAGGGCGTGTCTTTTGTTGTTTATGCCTCATTAATTATTCATGACGTTCGGGTAAAGACGGCCGCCATTTTGTTTTGGAAGGACGAAACGACGCATTTTCTAACCAATGTTTTTAAATAATGCAAGCGTTTTCAAAGCACAAATATTGATATTGCGCTTTCTTTTATCATGTTTTAGCAGCAGCAAGTTAATGTAGCATTAATAAATACGTAAATTACCGGACTCAGTTGTGGGTTATTTAGCGTAACACTGTCATCTGCTAGTCTTTCTATCGACGTGGATTCGACAGACTTGGACCACGGCTCCAAATTATATACAAAAGAGATAAAATGAGACTGCTTTGAATATTTATGGAAATTGCAGACTACATAAGATTCTACAGATCCCGATTTGCTGTCTTTGTTAGTTTATACCTGGCATCCTTCTATCTTGAATGCCGGGGTGTGGGGGCGGCAGCCCCCATGATGTTGACTGATAATTTTTAAAGGCACTTACCAGGTTACCATAGTCAAAAGACAAAATAAATCATCAGCCACGTTATTATACTTTCACTGTCTCTGCATACTTCGGCCAAATCATCATAAACAATGCCATATTTTTTTCTTGCAACTGGATTTGTTTACAAACTGCTTGGTTGCGTCATCGAAAGAACTGCGTCATCGAAAGTTGACATCAGAGCTCATTAATATTCATAAGGTCTTTAAATTTGACCAATGAAATTACGCACGCGCAGTTATTCAGTGGAAGCAAAACAAAAAGTAATTAACGTTTCTTTCGCCTCTCCAGCTTAGAACAAGCTTGAAATTGCAGAACTTAGTTAAAACCTACGGTTGAAAATCTCAGTTTTAACCTGAAATATGCCTAATCTACACGATTTTGAGGTTAATTTTGCATTTTTCTGCCTTATTTCCATTCTTTGGCCGCGCTCACGCGCGTCCTTATAATAGGACCTTAGATACCTACTCACGTGGATTTTCCTACGGAAAATTAGTGCCCGGTAAAGTGCAATTGTCCCACTGAAATTGGCTGAACATGGCAGGGTGTTTACCTTTGTATTTTTCACATAAAGGGGTCAAATCGTACACTTTGCCTAGAAATGAAACCCATAAGTCTTCCACAGTATTGTGAACTTCAACTTCCTTTGGTGTATAATATTTTGGGCGCGTCATCTTGTTTTAAAATCTTAGGACCTGCTTCTCATTAGGTTGCTAGTGTCAACAAATCAACTACTACACTGTTTCCGGTAAGCCGAGTACCAGATAAAAAGTTTTCTCTGAAACCCAACTTTTTTTTCGACGAAACGGTAGTCGACTGTTAGCTCAACTATCGTGCATAGCCAATATACATTTATTCACCGGGATCCGTGACATGGAAAATTAGTCCATAACCGCCTCTACATTTTTATGCCACCGCCATTCGAAGAGTACCGGCTTCGGGATCGGGAGGTCGAGGGTTCGATCCCCTGCCGCGCCATATCAAAGGCGTTGAAAATGGTACTACGTGCTCCCTTGGCTGAGGTTCGCATTATCATGGGTAGTCATAGGAAGATAAATGAAGGCAGGTAAGCATAGGAGCTTTTTTCGTGACGTACTTCCGATTTTAAAAAATAGAACGGGAAAAGCCCGGGCCGTCATCTGTCGTATTGCTTCAAGGCAGTGGGACAGATAAAATGTTAATTACAGCGTAAAACCGTGGAATTATTTCAAACTTTTTACGAATTCTAATGTAAGATAATGAGAGAAATACTGATATGCTGCCAGGTGTGAAATTTTGCATTACGAAAACATGCCTATACAAATACACTATCAATTTTTCGGCCAAAAAATGGAAATTTTAAGATGAAAAATTGTGATAATTTTCTTACTTTTGCTCAAAAAATAGATTGCGGTGACTCGATAGAACCGCCTCGACGAAGCGGTTCTATCGAGTACCCACAATCTACCTTTTTGAGCAGAAATAAAAAAATAATGTTTACCCCTGTCAACCCCAGTTTTACTATATAAAAGTGGGGTTTTAGAGGGTCAAATTCGCATAGGCGTGTTTACATGATGGCAAATCCCAAGTGTTATTTTCTTAGTTAACTGCTCTTAAAGATATATTGTGAGTGAGTGAGTGTTTTGAGTTTTACGTCCCACCAACAGCTAAGGTCATACGGAGACGGGACCTCATTTAAAGACTCATCCAAAAGTTTGGAGAAGCCTGGGATCGATCCTGTGACCCCTGGTTTATAAGGCGAGTAGCGTAACCACTACACCACGGAGGCTTCTAAAGATAAATTGTACGTACGACCCAACAGGGTCCTCTCTCTCTCTCTCTCTCTCTCTCTCTCTCTCTCTCTCTCTCTCTCTCTCTCTCACACACACACACACTCTCTCTCTCCCTCTGAGAGTGTCATGGGCTACATGTTGCTCTCTCTCTATATATATCTATCTGTCTCTCTCCCTCTTTCTCTCTCTCTCTCTCTCTCTCTCTCTCTCTCTCTCTCTCTCTCTCTCTCTCTCTCTCTCTCTGAGAGTGTCATGGGATACATGTTGCTCTCTCTCTATCTATCTGTCTCTCTCCCCTCTCTCTCTCTCTCTCTCTCTCTCTCTCTCTCTCTCTCTCTCTCTCTCTCTCTCTCTCTCTCTCTCTCTCTCTCTTAGCGTACCAGCAATTACCAAGCGTAGGGAAATGTAAATTACAGTTTGTCGTTAAATAACGCCATGTCTGACATGTAACGTGTCAACAACGTCGTGTCTACATCAAACCAACATCAATCCGATGCATTGAATTTGACTTTGCAACGTCGATGAAACGTCAGAACGTTGCGTTGGCGATAAGACGACGCTTAATAAAATGTCGTTTGCCCAGTGCTCGGACCCATCAAGACTCAGTGGGATTGGCACATTAAAATCATAACACACATAGAACACCCTTTCAGTGCATGAGAATGAAACACTCATTCGCAAGTGCAAGATTTTACAGTAAAATCTGGTAGATTTGTTCAACCTTGCCAGCCCTTACATTAACCCATTTGGTACCGGAAACCCCAAAATGGGTAAGTGACAAACAGTGCCGGCCCAGATCCTACGCAGCAGAACGCGGCGTATGATCAGTGCCTACACTGTTTGCAAACAGTTAAGCCATTTTCGAAATAAAATTTGAGGAAAAAAAAACTGGAATCTTCAATTTATCAAAATTGCACATATACATGTAGACAGATCGCTGGACATTTTTTAAACTGCACTTCTAGACAGATCGTTGAACAGTTTTCTCAATAGAGAGAGAGAGAGAGAGAGAGAGAGAGAGAGAGAGAGAGAGAGAGAGAGAGAGAGAGAGAGATCAAAGGTCTGTCCGTATGTGATAGCTATACTTGGATACATGTAGCGAATAAAACGAAAAGTTACGTAAAAATTTATTTTGTAAGTAAGCTTTCGCGAATAACGGTATCTCAAGACACTGACATCAGTCATTCACGAAGAGATTTTCGACAATTAAAAACGGATCCAGGATAAATGAATTTCAGTAATAAAAGCAAAATATCATTATTTCCTTCTCGGGGAATTATTTCAATGTAAACGGGAATATTTCCTCTCAAACTATCTGAATATTGTTAGCATTTTAAGTTCCGCCAACACATTTGAATAGCGATTGCCGTTTCAATTGACGACAAGTGCTTTGCGCATGCGCAAGAATGACGTCATAAACGGAATTCCTAAAACCTCCTATTTGTTAGAGGATACTTTGTTTGTCGCCAAAAAAGCACAACAGAGCTTATGTTAATTGTTTCTAATATGCGACGTTAAATAAATCTTATTTATCTTTTTATCTTTGTGGTGGAAGGGCATATAGCGTTGCCCCTCCGTCCAAAAGTCAAACGCAGTCGATAACTTTCTTATTTCTGGATGGATTTTGAAATTACTTTGCAGAAATGTTAACCATCATGAAACGTGGTGACGCTCGCAAAACCCAGGTCTGTACCTCCAAGGTCAAGGTGGTACTTAGAGATCAACGGTCAAAAATGGATCGGAAACTTAAACACGGTAAATAACTTTCTTATTTCTTTCTTTCTCTTTCTTTCTTTCTTTCTTTCTTTCTACTTATACTGCGATCGGTCACATTTGACCATTACTCGCAGGTGTACATTACATACACCCCAGGTTGCAGGGTTGAAAGCCTACACAGTAATCATGTAATTAGGGTAGGGGTCTTTAACCTGCACAGGAGATGATACTTCCTGCACAGGGGGCCTCCAGTAAACTTTGAAAAAGAAAAACATTTCAACGGTCATTCTAGTTCTCGGTCGGTACAAGAAAATTTCAATCATAACTTCTTTTATACTGGAGGCGACAGATAAACACATCCCCTCAAATTTGAGCAAATCGAAATCTTCTGTCCCTTGGATCACATCTGAGATCAGGCGAAAAATTCGCAGAATAACCAAGACTCACGCAAAGGCTAAAAAGACTGGCAATATGAAAATTTGGTCAAAGTTTCAGGATCTGAGACGGGAAATAAAGGCTGATCTTAACACTCAGCATGATTCGTATGTGAATAACTTGGTTGGTGACATCAAGTCCAATCCCCGAGATTTTTATTTTTATCGGTACATTAATGGTCAAAAGAAGGACACCCTAAAAACGAAATGGAACAGGCATTACTGAAACTGAGGCAGAGCGAGCAGAGGAGTTAAACGATGAGTTCACGGATGTGTTCAACAAAAAAAAAGAGCACAACCATGTTCCTTTGCTTGAAAGGACGGCCCCATTCATGGAGAACATTGTTGTAGCTAAAGATGGTGTAATCAAACTTCTGAAAGGCATGGACCCTTCTAAAGCATTAAGACCTGGCGAGTTGCAGCCCTGAGTCCTAAAGGAATTTGCAGATGAATTACCCATCTTCAACTTTCGATTCAAACCGCGGCGGCGAATGATGAAATGAGGGTGGCTTATGTTAAATGGGCGTGTCTTAAGTACTAGTAGCACTGCGTTTTAATGTTCTTGTTTTGTTTTAATCTGTTTAAATTATAATATTAATTATAAGTATCACTTATATGTAATTAATAAATGCCTTTATTAACTTTCGATCCAAACCGCGGCGGCGAATGATAGAATGAGGGTGGCTTATGTTAAATGGGCGTGACTTAAGTACTAGTATCACTGCGTTTTAATGTTCTTGTTTTGTTTTAATCTGTTTAAATTATAATATTAATTATAACTATCACTTATACGTAAATAATAAATGCCTTTATTTGTTGTGTTTCGATTGATGTTATTTCCTTATGAATGAAAGAGACCCGAATATAATTAGCACCCCACCACAGTGAGTACACCGAATCATGAACGTCTCGTCCAATTGCCACGTTGTGGTCTGTTCCTTTTATATGAATTAAGGCTTTGCTTGTTCGCTGTTGTTCTTTTCTTTTAATTTTATATGTTTGTGTGTTTTAAGTTGTTGTCTGGTAATGTGTATTAATATTTCTTACCTCTTTAATCAACTCTATTACAATTTAACATCTTTCGCACGTTCGCGATCAGATAGCACGTGCAAGATCAGATCGCATTCAAACATCTGTCAGCTAATTCCCCTGTCACATACTGTTATCCCACCCCACTCATTTGGGCTTGTAGAAATAGATCGGGTTGCATTATGCTTCCACGAGATGCTGAAACCGAAAACATGTCTTTCTTTTTCTGTTTCGTCTGTAATTAAAGTAGTTCGATACAGTAGCGACAAGATGGTACCATAATAAGGAAAGTAAATGAGACGGGCACTGCCCAGCAGCTCAGTAATTATAAAACAAAACTAACATAAACAAAAATTTGGGTAAGAATATTTGTTTGGGAAGTAGATTGTACATGGTAAAACGTGTCATAAATCATGTTTTCTTAAGCAAAGTGGTTCCTGCATTTTAATGACCAATCTCTTTACTGACAAGAATCCTGTGCCATGCACAATTTTTTAGCCGGTGCCACATTTCAAAGATATTAAAAATGACAAAACAGACTCCCGTGCCACTCTATTTTCGTATCGCATTATTGCATCAATTGAGTTTCTTATGGAGAAACTCCAGATGACAAATCAATGTAATGTAGATGTACAAAACAGTTATGTTTTGCATTATCAACGCATAACTGACCAGAAGTTTGCTCTTTTATTACAAAAAAAAATCATTTTTTTGTGATACAAACGCATATTCTGTTGATGCCGCTAAGTAGAAGTAAAACAAAGATCAGGAATTGATACAATTAACTTACTCCATCCATAAAAGACACCAAAGGGAAAGAAATACAAACATTAAGCGACCAGACCATAATGGAAACCTAAACAAAGGAAGGCCATATGGACAGTTACTTTCCCACAAAATGGCCATATGGCCATCCAAAATTAAAAGACACAAGTGATACACACAGTAAGTAACAAACAACAACATAAATAAATCGCCACAGAAGAGCCGCCTTGGAACGGTCAGTGGAAGATTTCCACTGGGGGGCTTAAATCGATTTTACGTGGCCACAATCCTCGCCCTTACTTCCGTCGCGATTTAGACAAATAATTTGTTCAGTCCGCATGAAGGCCTCCTAACTCATCAGTGCAACATCTCCGTGAACACAGAAATCAAAGAACCACAGAGGTGAGACAACGGTGAGGACTCGACAGCAAGAAACCACTGAAATGCTGGAGCAAAAGAAAACCAACAGTTAGACTCCGATGAGCCCGACCAGAGACAGAGCATCAGGCACCAACCAACATTATCTCTTTAATTTTCAATAAGCCTTTACGTTGGAGCCGTCATAGAATCTGAGGCCTGACCCACCGGCGTGCAATTAAAGAGGGAAGCAAAGTTGCCAACCGTGATTGGGTTAACTACCATGCATGCAGTCTGTCGTATAATATCCATGTTGTACCCAATCTTTTTATATCGAAGAATGATTTTACGAAATTGGGTGCTGAAGTCATTGCGGTTATATATTTTTCTGAATTTATATACTAAGTCACCATAAAATTCGGGTTCCGATAAACCTTGTTGCAGAAGAGATTTAAGTCCAATATTGAATTTTGAAATTAAATCAGAATGGCGTCTATAAAATTTTGAAAAGGCTTTGCGTAGTTTATGGTACCGATAAGACTGCGAATCACTTAATCTCAGTAATACAACGACTTTCAGATGTAACCGACATACAAACAGACGGAAGAAGAATTATAGCGTTCCATGAAACTTATTTATTCTTGAAACTCACATTATTTTTTTCCTGTCAAATGGTATGTTTCGTCCATGCTGTCATCATGTTTTGGCCAACCGGACGACCAGAGTCCCTTACGCGGACGACCAGAACCAAGAAGCACTGTTTTGGACGAACAGACTCCGTTATGCTCGCCCACCGTGGAGGTAAAGGACAAATATGCCCGACTCAGTACAATATTAATTGACATTATGAATGATCATGGCTTAGAGCAAATGTTTAACCTCCCTACTCGTGTTAAGAACACGTTGGATTCGAGTCTTAAAACTTTACCAGGACAGTTTGAAGATAACTCTTGCAACTGTCTCTTGATAGGGTGAAATCCACAAAGAATGACTCCTAGCGAACATTTGCCCTCTCTTCAAACAATCATATATAACTCTTGCTCGTAATTATCGCCCTGTGTCCCTGTATTGTGTTCTGTGTAAAATGTTTGAACATACAGTCTGCTCTAACAGCATGGCCCATTTGGATAAACATAAACTATTGCCAGACAGACATTTCTGACAAACGTAGCTACTGTTGAGCACGGTTATTCATGACTGGATAAAAATCTTGGACAAAGGGGACAGGTGGACACATCTTTCTGGATTTCGAGAAGGCTTTCGACACCCCACCTAACGAACTACTTAAATCCAAATTATTTGGCTATGGAATTGGTGGGAAGACTCTCAAATGGATAGATTCCTTTCTTTGCCACAGAAAACAGCTCGTAGTTATTAATGGTGGATCTTCAGAGTAATTAAATCTTTGCTGAGGTGAAGGCCAAATATGACCGACTCAGTATACTATTAATCGACATTATGAATGATCATGGCTTAGAACAAAATAATGTTTAACTTCCCTACTCGTGATAACAACACTTTGGATTCGATTCTTAAAACTTTACCAGGACAATCTGAAGATATCCAGTCTCCAAACAAACAAAGTGGTCATGCTATTGTTTACGGGCCCATCGGAGTCTAACTGTTGGTTTTCTTTTGCTCCGGCATTTCAGTGGTTTCTTGCTGTCGAGTCCTCACAATTGTTTCATCTCTGTGGTTGTTTGATTTTTGTGTTCACGGAGATGTTGCACTGGTGAGTAAGGAGGCCTTCATGCGGACTGAACAAATTATTTGTCTTAATCGCGACGGAAGTAAGGGCGAGGATTGTGGCCATGTAAAGTCGATTTAAACCCCTCAGTGGAATTCGTTTCGCTGACCGTTCCAAGGCGGTTCTTCTGTCGCAGTTTATTTTTGTTATGGTTTGTTTTTGGGTGTTTGTGTCGTTCATAATATTTTATTTTGGATAGACAATTGACCATTTTGTGAGAAAGTAACTGTCCTTTTTGCTTTCCGCTATTGATGTTCCATTAGGGTTTGTTGGTTCATGTTTGTGTTTCTTTCCCTTTGGTGTATCCGATGGGAGCTGTGGGTTAATTGTTTCGATTCCTGATCATTGCCTCCACTTCTAGTTTAAAAATCATCATTCCATCTGTCAAGAAACCTCGTTGGAAGGTGTACTTATATCAAAAAGGTGACTATGAAACTATGAGGAAGTATGCACAAAGACTTGCAAAGGAAAAATACTTGAATGTTGATTCAGATGCTCGAGCTGTCCAGAACTTTGATTTTATAACATCTTTTATACAAACGTCCTCCAAAATCATTTCCCCTACAAATCTAGCAGGTCTGCAGTTTCGATTCCTTGGATCACACCAGAGATTAGAAGGAAGATTCGTAGAAGGGATAAGATCCATGCTAGGACAAAAAGGTTGGGAAGTGGTAAACTACGGGCACAATTTGAAAACTTGAGACGAGAGTTTAAGAATGACATAAAAAAAAAAACAGCAATATTTATATGTGAATAACTTGGCAAGTGATGCAAAGGCAAATCCCAGAGACTTCTACAGGTATATCAATAACCAGAAAAAAGACAGGCAATGTATCCCGCCCCTAAATAGAAGAGGAGGGAACGGGGTTGCCAAACCAAACTCTGAAAGGGCAGAGGAAGTAGTTGGTCAATTCAGTGATGCGTTTAGAAATTGTGGTAATGATCAGGAATCGATACAATTAACCCACATCTCCCTTCAGAGACTAATAAAAATGGGCTGAAGGAGGTTCAATTGACTGGAAGATCGGCCCCTTTCTTGGATAATATTGTTGTGTCATCGACGGCAGTGTTAAAGGATTGAATCCATCTAAAGCTTTAGGACCTGACAAGCTTCACCATAGAATCCTAAAGGAACTAGCAAATGAGTTAGGAGCAGTTTTTGTACATCTCTTCCAACAGTCTCTTGATACGGGTGAAATCCCCAAAGAATGGCTCCTAGCGAACATTTGCCCACTCTTCGAAAAAGCAGATAGAGCTCTTGCTCGTAATTATCGCCCTGTGTCCCTGTCTTGTCTGCTCAAACATCTTGGCCAAATTGGATGAACATAAATTTTTGTCAGACAGACACCATGCATTTAGGAGAATCTCAGTAACTGCTGAGCACGGTTATTCGTGATTGAATAAAACTCTTGGACAAAGGGGACAGGTGGACACATTTTCTCTGGAATGCGAGAAGGCTGTGTACACCCTACCTCATGAACTACTTATGGAATTGGGGTGGGTGGGGTGAGACACTCTCTAATGGATAGATTCCTTTCTTTGCCACAGAAAACAGCGCGTAGTTGTTAATGGCGAATCTTCAGAGTCGGCACCAGTTTTGTCTGGGTCCCACAAAGGAGTGTTCTTGGTCCACAGTTATTCTCCCTGTGCATTAATGATATTTCCACTGACAACGACTCAGAAATAAGACTGTTCGCAGACGATTGTGTTTGCTGCCAGGAAATTAGTTATACAGAGGACTCATTATTGAAACTTCAGACTGATATAGATAGACAGGGATGCTGGGCACGAAAATGGGCATGAGATTTCAGCCCGTTAAATGCAATAATATGCAGATAACTAGGAAGAGAACTAATAAACGCGAGGCTCCTTACACTTTAGAGGGAACGGTCCTCGAGAATTTAGCTTCCATTAAGTATCTTGGTGTGGCAATCACACACGATTTGAGATGGAATAGTAACACGTGTGCTAAGGCAAATAGAACGCTTGGTTTCCCGAGGCGAATTATTCACCAGTGTCCACAGGATGTAAAAGAGACGACACGTAAAGGAATTGTTAGCCCTATCTTGGAATATGGTAGTTGTATCTGGGACCCCAGTGGGATGGTCCTTAATGACGAAATTGAACAAGTTCAGAATAGAGCTGCTAGATTTGCAAAAGCACTTACTGCTTTGAAACTGGGTGCATGACTGGAATACTAGGAAAATTAAGATTTGAGTCTCTCGAAAAAACGAGAACAGTAGGCTCATACTTTAATACAAACGTCTAAAGCGTGCGTCCAGCATTCAAACAGATGACATTGTTTCCACAGCTAGGCACTGTAAAAACCATCATTCGTTGGCCTTTCAGACTCTTACGGCAAGAACTGACATTTGTAAAGAATCGTTCTTCCCTCGAACCATTAGAGATTGGAATACCCATTCCGATTTGATCATTTCGACAGCTGAAGGTGCTGAGGATTGTGTAGCTTAATCTACCTCTTTGGTGAGATCTATGGACTAAATTTCCATACCATAGGACCTGGTGTATGGATGTCATTTGACGTGCCAACAGTTACAATTCTTATTCTGATTCTGAAGATAGATAGAATTTGGAAGGAATAATCTCAGGTGTTTTGAAGTAAGAATTAAAGACCCTTGTAAATTTTAGTTCTTGCAGTGGGGTTTGACAAGTCAATGGGCGTTGATTGCTGCAGCAACTAGTTGCGTGGATAACGTTATCTGTTGGCAGCAGTCTTAAATTAGACCTATAGATACCGCTCGCGCGGGCATTCTGTTCAGGATTTTCTGGGTAGAAGCATGGACAAAATGGCATGGTTCTTCTGTCGCGATTTCTTTTTGTTATGGTTTGTCTTTGAGTGTTTGTATCGCTTATATTATTTTGTTTTGGATAGCTAATTGGCCATTTTGTGGGAAAGTAACTGTCCTTTTGGCTTTCCGCTATTGATGTTTCCATAAGGGGTATGTTGTTTCATGTTTGTGTTTCATTTCCCTTTGGTGTCTCTGATGGGGACTGTGGGTTAATTGTATCGGTTCCTGATCATTGCCTTCCCTTCTGTTTTGCTCAAGGATAGGTCACTTGTTCGCGGGGATGGAGAGGATACCTCTCGATTTATATATATGTTCATTTTCCTTCAAGATTCAGCTGATAAGCATATCCCATCAAAAACTAGCTTCAGTGGTTTTGAGATCTTTTGTGTTGACAAGGTAAAATGTCCTAATTTACAAAGGGCCAATACTCAAAATGTATTTTTTTTAGAATTCATTCGAAACTTATTCAAATAAAAATCAAAAATGAGTTCCTTTAAGAGCAATGAAAACATCCATAAGAAAGAAGATGGGCCATACTACGTAGTTTCGGCTAATAAAGCCTCATCAGTGACCCTGTAATGATCCGACAACGAAAGCCAGAGGAAACATACTGCAATTTTGTGAATTTTAAATAGGCAGTCGATTCAAAGACTGATATAAATCAAAATGGGGTCCAAATAATTAAAAACCTGTCTAGAATATGAGTCTAAACCAATAATTTATTTATGATTTCTCAGAACATTCACGCTGATCTCAAAGGACCAAAAGTAAAATATAAACTGCACTATGGTTGATGTACGGGGAGACGTTTTACGGCCGCCACACGGCACAACACCAGCTGCAGTGAAGGCAAATAAAAATCAAAAATGAGTTCCTTTAAAAGCAATGAAAACATCCATAAGAAAGAAGATGGGCCATACTACGTAGTTTCGGCTAATAAGTCATCTTCTTGTCATTAGCACT
Source organism: Lucinisca nassula (assembly GCA_963580285.1). Classification (NCBI taxonomy): domain Eukaryota; kingdom Metazoa; phylum Mollusca; class Bivalvia; order Lucinida; family Lucinidae; genus Lucinisca; species Lucinisca nassula. Next base: position 101,602,870 of record OY757023.1, on the reverse strand, counting down.
CTAATCACCAAATGTCAAGGCTCTTACTTAAATGGTTTTGAGATATTTTGCTGACAATGTTTTCATCTATTTTTACCGCTGAAGCCAAAGCGATAGACCTAGCTTTAGATTTTATCAGTTCTTCAACAATTCAAAAAGCAATAATATTTTCTGATTCACTTTCTGTGCTTAAGGCTTTAGACCATTCATTATCTAAAAATCCTCAAATACAAAAATTGATCGAAAAACATCATGCAATTTCTAGAATACACCAACTCTTGTTTTGTTGGCTTCCGAGCCATATTGGCATTGTCCGCAATGAATATGCTGACAAGAAAGCAAAGGAATCGCTCAATCTTGATCCGGTTGTTTTTTAAATTCCTTTTAATAATTTTAAACCATTTATCAAGAGATACATGTTGTCGGAATGGCAAGGCGAATGTGACCGAGCAATAAATAACAAAATTCATGCCATTAAATCTGTCGTTGGAACAAAATGCTCTCATCCACAGTTTTCCAGGAAAGAGGTTGTAGTATTAACGCGACTGCGCATTGGCCATTCTAGAGTTACTCATTCTTACATTTGTAATGGTGATGATCAGCCTTCTATCAGCCATTCACTGTTAAACATATCTTAATTGAATGTGTAGACTTTTCACAGTTCCACAACTTATACTTCAAAGCTGACAATTTGCCACATTTGTTTCATGATGTTTCTGTTGATGATGTTATTTTATTCTTAAAAGAAATCGGACTTTTTCATAAGATTTAATTTTGTTTCAGATTTATACATTATCATTCTGACTTTTTTAACTTCAAATATCCTCATAATTCAACATAGTTTTTTTATCGTTAACCGATTGACGCTTATGACCCATAAAGAGGGTTGGCACGTCGTTAAACTCGAAAACATCATCATCATCATCATTATCATTTGCTGACAATGTAAAACTGCTCAAATTTTGTAAGGACAATAACTCCTGAAGCGTTTTTTCAAACTCCATTTTGTGATATATTGCTGACAAGATTTATCCATATAATTTGCAAACGGTCATAGCTCAGGAAATGGGCATCATCATGAGAAAAAATACGCGTCACACTTTCTCATGAAGAAGCGATATATAAAATTTCAAAACCCAAGCATGCATGGTTCCCAAGTTATACTATGCATTAAAAAGCCTTACGAACGGACGAACAACCCAGAAGTAATGTGCCCCGCCAACTTCTTTGAAGTTGGGGGCATTACAAGTCCATACAGTGAATACCCTTGTAAAACACACTTTATCAAGAATGTGGGATTTATCACGGTATATCTTATTTTCATTACTTCTGGTCCAAAACGTTATTACTATTCCAAAACGTTAACTGTGGTTAATCGTTAGAACCGTCCCCTGGAAACAGTTTCAAATAGCATCAACATATTTGTGGTAATAGTAATTAAGTAAATTTGCCACATGTTTTCATCAGACATCACAAAGTTTCATCAGAAAAAAACCGGTAAGCTTCAAGTTCAAGAGTCATGGGAGTAAACAGTGTGTCACACGAGTGTTTTATCTTAATTTGGAATAGCAATAGGATTTAAGACCGCAAAATTTAATGACCTGGGCCCCGAGATTATATAACGTTTTTCACCGCAATCGGCCATTCCACTATTCCAAAAAAACGGATCGAACAATTGAATGCTATAATTGGTAGTGGCCTCTATCTAATATATTTAACTGATCTATAATACCTCTAGTGAAATTTATGTGAAATTTATAGACCAGTACCTTATTTGCAAGTGTAAACAATAAAACGCAACCCTTTATGCCCAGGAAAATAACCAAACTGCAAGTTGTTTGCTTTACTATATCTATTTAAATAAATTTTCAGAAATTTCAGCAATATTCTTACCTTTCCGGGGTTTCTTTTTCCATTGGAATCATTGTGCTCTGCTGGTACTACACCAATCATAAGCAGAGGTATTCCCATTCGAATAGTCATGTAACTTTTTTTTCGTTTCCGGCTAACTCCACTTACTAGTCAATGAGACACTTAGTAAATAGTAGTAACATGGTGTTGAGCAGTGCATATTGTTTCCAGATACAGTCTACCAAATTTTAACACAGATATGCCGCCTTTGAAAATTTCAGTAAACTTGTCGATCCCGGCTTACTTTTTAAACAATTTACATCTCATAAAGGTGAATTTTTGTAAATAGTTAGACCATGATGTAGGGCAGTGCATATTGTTTTGTGGTTACTGTCCGCCAAATATTAGCAAAATAATGCCTCTTTGAAAATTTCTGTTATCTTTTCGTATCCGGCTACCTCCTACAGTTTACATGATCAACCTCGCTGAATCTTGTTCTGTAGTTAGACAATGATGTGGAGCAGTGCATATAATTTTGAGGTTACAGTCCAAAAACACTAACTTGTACAAGAGTCAGTAATTGTGCTATATCTTACCACTTGCCATGGGCGTAAGATGCCCCGCTGGCGGAGCTCTTGTTAAAATTATGAGCTGGGCAGATTTCATGAACGCACTACAGTGAAAAAATTAGAAGTAGAGAGATAAACCTGCAAGACGACACCATAGTAGAGTTCGGGAGCATATGAGGCTGCACTATAGTGAAGTGCAGGCATTTAAGAGATAGCACTACAGACTTCAATACATGGATGTATGAGACCAACTGTTGTGAAGTTCAAGGATATGTAAAGCCATCCTATAGTGAAGTTCAGAGAGGGGTGATACCAAAATCTAGTGTAGTACAGAGATCTGTGAGTAAAGGGATCCTTGTGACTACACTATTGTTAAGTACAGAAATGTGAGACTGCACTACAGTGAAGTACAGAGATGTGTGAGAATGCTCTATAGTGATGTTCACAAATGTGTGAGACTGTATGTAGTGAAGTACTCAGATTTGTAAGACTATACTATAGTGAAATACAGAGATATGCGGACCCACAATGAAGTGAAATACAGGGGTGTGTGAGACCCCCACTTCAGATAAATACAAAGTAGAGACTGCACAAAATTGAACTATATGTGTAAATAAAAATCAAAAATGAGTTCCTTTAAGAGCAATGAAAACATTCATAAGAAAAAGAAGGGTCATACTACGTAGTTTCGGCTAATAAAGCCTCATCAGTGACCCTGTTATGATCCGGCAAAGAAAGCCAGAGGAAACATACTGCACTTAAGAAAATTATAGAGATGTGTGAGACCTCTCATAACACGTATCTATCTATCTATCTATCTATCTATCTATCTATCTATCTATCTATCTATCTATCTATCTATCTATCTATCTATCTATCTTCATACACTGAGTCGGTCACACTTGGCCATTTCCTCAGTTAGAATTTAGCAAGATGAGAGAGGTATACTTAAACGCATACCTCTGAGTCCCAGTCTATACCATGCGGGCTTTGAACCCCTCTGCAGTGTTGTATTTACCACAGAGGAAGGAAGTCTATTCCACTGAGGAATAGTTCCAGGGAAATGGGAATTCTTCAGTGCCTCACTGTAGGCCTGGTACCGGCTATATTGCTTGTTGTTTGATTTGGATGCCCTTGTTTAAGTTGAACTAGTCGCAGGGGTTAAGTATTTATCTTTATTAAGAGACACTGTATCAAAGTGTATCTGGTAAAAGAAGGTTAAAGAGGACTGCTCACGACGGACCTCCGACGATGGTATTCCAGCTCTTAAAGCATATCGCCAACTCTATTTTTGTTCCGCCATCGCCTGCAGGTCCATCGGGCAGCCGTCCTCTGAACCTTCTCAACATGTTGAATCTGAGTTTTAACATGAGGATGCCAAACAGGTAATACACACTCAAGTTGAGGTCGAGCAAAGTTTTGTGTGCAACATCCTTTGTCTGCCTAGGAGCAAAAGCTAAATGTAATCTCAGAAATATGTTGACCCCAATCGAGATTACCAGTGATGGTGGTACCAATATATTTTGCGGATTTGACATGCTCCAATGTATGCTGATGTAGTGAGTAGTCGAATTTAATCTGTGTGTCTCATATAAACTAAGGGAAATACAAACATGTGAGGCCATAATTATGTATAGTTAAATACAAATGTTGTGATTATGTACAGTATGTATCACATCACACCATATTATAGATATGTGAGGTCGCAGTATAGTGAAGTATGGAGATGTGTTAAGCCACATTTTAGTGAAGTACTCCTGATCGAATAAGGTTCAGTGCTGGACATACGACCTCTTTGGTGATCTTTGATCTCAGGTCGAGTACTGGACCCATAGACAATTTCAGCTCATCTATCTATCTATCTATCTATCTATCTATCTATCTATCTATCTATCTATCTATCTATCTATCTATCTATCTATCTATCTATCTATCTATCTATCTATCTTAATTTTAAAGAAATAGACTGGCGTGGCGTGAAACGCCCACATCCGTCAATGAAAACCAAATATCAAGTCAATTTTTAGAAAGTGTCAGAGACACCTTCTTCTTCCCGCATGTTTTTAATCCCATACGATATCGAGAAGGAAACGACCCTTCCATTCTACATCTGATCTTAACTAATGAAGAAGAAATGGTAAATGAATTCAAATATTTACCAGGCCTAGGAAAGAGTGACCATCTAATCATTAGTTTTATCCTTACATGATACACCACACCCGAACAAATGTTTGTAGTATGGAGAAACTGAACTTTTTCAAAGGCAAACTACAATATTATAAGAAAACTAGAAGAGGAGGCAATGATCAGGAATCGATACAATTAACACACACATCCCACCAGAGACACCAAAGGGAAAGAAACACAAACCTGAAACTTAACAACAGACCCTAATGGAAACACCAACAGCAGAAAGCCAAAAGGACAGTTACTTTCCCACAAAATGGTCAATAGGCCATCCAAAATAAAATATAAGCGACACAAGCACCCAAAGACAAATCAAAACAAAAATAAACCGCGACAGAAGAACCGCCTTGGAACGATCAGCGGAAACGAATTCCACTGTGGGGAGGTGGGGGCTCAATCCTGGTCAAGGTTTGCAGAATTAAAGCATATGTTCAGTCCGCATGAAGGCCTCCTAACTCATCAGTGCAACATCTCCGTGAACACAAAAATCAAACAACCACATACCCAACTTAGCTAAATAAATTGGCAACAAGAATTAGACGGTCTGAACTTGCTGCAAAATAGAAGAATAGGCAATGATCAGGAATCGATACAATTAACCCACAGCTCCCATCAGAGACACCAAAGGGAAAGAAACACAAACATGAAGCAATAGACCCTAACGGAAACACCAACAGCGGAAAGCCAAAAGGACAGTTACTGTCCCACAAAATGGTCAATAGACTATCCAAAATAAAATAGTATAAGCGACACAAACATCCAAAGACAAACCATAACAAAAATAAACCGCGACAGAAGAACCGCCTTGGAACGGTCAGCGGAAACGAATTCCACTGTGGGGAGGGTGGGTGGGGGGTTCAATCCTGGTCAAGGTTTGCAGAATTAAATGTCAACTTGATTAAGAATAATGTACCGGTGGACAAATCTCTCCCCGAGGGCAGCAAGCGCATACCATGACAAGACCATGCCTGGAAGCGATCAAAGAGAAGAGAATGCGTTGGTTGAAATATAAATACATGTATTGTAAATCAGACTTAACTACAGCCTGTATAAATCGGCTAGAAATGAAGTATCCTCAAAAATAAGGACAGCTAGATATCAATTTGAGAAAAATTTAGCTTCAAACATAAAAACAGATATCAAGATTTTCTGGAACTATGTGCGATATAAAACTAAAACTAAAACCATTGTATCAAAACTGGAGATGCCGAACGGATCACTTACAAAAAATGACAAGGAAACTGCGAATACGCTTAATGACTACTTTTCAACTGTGTTTGAGACTGAACCAGACCCAATTCCAGACTTTGAGGAGCGAACTTTTACCAAACCATTGCAAAATATATATTGTACGAATTATAAAATTGGGAAGACTCTAACAACTTTAAAACCCAGTAAAAGTCAAGGTCCAGATCTACTACACCAAAAATATCAGAAGGAAACGAAGAATTTTTAGTAGAACCATTAAAAATCATTTTCTGAAAATCATTCGACGAAATTAATTTGCCGCCAGTCTAGAAAAATAAACGTTATTGCCATTTTTTAAGAAATGGGAGAAAAAAATCCTGGAAATCATCGACCAGTCAGCTTAACGTACATCGGTGCCCTGTAAATTTATGGAAAATTTTATTAGGGATTCTGTTGTTGAACATATGAGAGTAAATAATCTACTCTCCAAAGCGCAACATGGATTTATAAAAGGGAGATCATGCACAACACAACTGCTTGAGTTTTTTGAGGATGTAACCCAAGCAACTGACAATGAGGACGATGTTGGTGTTATATATCTGGACTTATGTAAGGTTTTTGACAAGGTTCCCCGCAAAAGGTTATTAAATAAGTGATATGGCTGTGGAATCAGAGGCAAATTCACAGTTGGATACAAGATTTTCTGTCTGATAGAAAACAGCGAGTCATCATTAACGGATCAGAGTCACTTTGGAAAGATGTTACAATAGGAATTCGTCAAGGCAGTGTACTCGGGCTTGTTTTATTCCTTGTCTTCATAAACGATCTGCCAGAAGTAACCGATGTGTTTATAAAACTGTTTGCAGATGATGCCAAGATCTACTCTGTTGCACCAACAAATGCTATTGAGAATAATATCAAAAGAAGTCTAAATAGAGCTGTTGACTGGACCGATATATGGCAATTGCTATTCAATGCTACCAAATGCCATCATTTACACATAGGAAAGCAAGAAGCAGGTACCAAACACATTATGACATCAAATAATCAAGTTGTTGAATTAGAAACAATTAAAAAAGAAAAAGACTTGTGAATTGCGAATTGCGTGCGAATTGCGCACCTCTTGTGGCTGATCTGTTGTTGTATTGTTATGAAAGAGACTTCATGTTGTCGCTTTCCATTGATAACCAATCTGAAATTATTGAAGCTTTTAGCTCCACTTCTAGATATTTAGATGATTTATTAAATATTGATAATACCTATTTCGATGGTTTGATCAGTCAGATTTACCCCCCAGAACTTCAGTTAAATAAAGCAAATTCTTCTGATACCGAGGCCCCGTTTTTGGATTTATATCTATCCATTGTAGATGGATTTGTTTCGTGCAGGATTTATGATAAACGCGATGACTTTGATTTTGAGATTGTAAATTTTCCTTTTTTGGATGGTGATGTTCCTCGTGCGCCATCCTATGGCGTTTATATTTCGGAATTGATTCGATTTGCTAGAGTGTGTAGTCATGTAACTGACTTCAACACTCGTAATAAACTATCAACGGCTAAACTCCTTAATCAGGGTTATCGGTACCATAAACTACGCAAAGCCTTTTCAAAAAATTTTAGACGCCATTCTGATTTAATTTCAAAATTCAATATTGGACTTAAATCTCTTCTGCAACAAGGTCTATCGGAACCCGAATTTTATGGTGACTTAGTATATAAATTCAGAAAAATATATAACCGTAATGACTTCAGCACCCAATTTCGTAAAATCATTCTTCGATATAAAAAGATTGGGTACAACATGGATGTTATACGACAGACTGCATGCATGGTAGTTAACCCAATCACGGTTGGCAACTTTGCTTCCCTCTTAATTGCACGCCGGTGGTTCAGGCCTCAGATTCTATGACGGCTCCAACGTAAAGGCTTATTGAGAATTAGAGAGATCTAAATCAAGGTAATGTTGGTTGGTGCCTGATGCTCTGTCTCTGGTCGGGCCCATCGGAGTCTAACTGTTGGTTTTCTTTTGCTCCAGCATTTCAGTGGTTTCTTGCTGTCGAGTCCTCACCGTTGTCTCACCTCTGTGGTTCTTTGATTTTTGTGTTCACGTAGATGTTGCACTGATAAGTTAGGAGGCCTTCATGCGGACTGAACAAATTATTTGTCTAAATCGCGACGGAAGTAAGGGCGAGGATTGTGGCCACGTAAAATCGATTTAAGCCCCCCAGTGGAAATCATTCCACTGACCGTTCCAAGGCGGTTCTTCTGTTGCGGTTTATTTATGGTGTTGTGTTGTTTGTTACTTACTGTTTGTATCACTTGTGTCTTTTTATTTTGATGGCCATATGGCCATTTTGTGGGAAAGTAACTGTCCTTATGGCCTTCCTTTGTTTAGGTTTCCATTATGGTCTGGTCGCTTAATGTTTGTGTTTCTTTCCCTTTGGTGTCTTTGATGGGTCGAGTAAGTTAATTGTATCGATTCCTGATCTTTGTTTTACTTCTACTTTGGGAGTTATCATTGACAAAAGTAACCTTTAGAGATCACGTATCCTCCAAAGTCAACACCGCTAATAGAAATTTAGGAATCATATTCCGTACAGTCACAGTCATTGATGAGGAAATGTTTCTGAACATATATAAATCAATCATTATGTCACATCTGGAGCAGGCTACCCCAGTGTGGTCTCCTATGTCAAAAATAGACAAAATCACAATTGAAAACGTTCAACGCCGTGCAAAAGATAAAGATAAAAGATAAAGAAGCTTTATTTAACGACATATTCGAAACAAATAACATAAGCTCTGTAGAGCTTTTATTGCGACAAACAAAGTATCCTCTAACAAATACTTACCTGCCTTCATTGATCTTCCTAGGACTACCCCTGATAGTGCGAGCGTCAGCCAAGGGAGCTCCTAGTACCATTTTTCACGCCTTTGATATGGCGCGGCCGGGGATCGAATCCGCGACCTCCCATTTCCGAAGCGGACGCTCTACCACTGAGCTATCGGGGCATTATTTGCTACCAAATAAAAGATTTACCATACACACAAAGATTGCGCAGATTGGGACTCACTACATTAGAATACAGGAGAGAAAGAGCAGATTTAATCCAAGTCTATAAAATTTTATACGACATTGATACAGCTAAAATTAAAAGACAAGCTCTTCACAATGGCACACTACAGAGCTTCTAGATGACACCAATACAAACTTCAAAAGAAAAGATCAAGGCCAAATCTTCGTGCTAACACTTTCAGTAATCCAGTTATGAACTTACGGAACCAGCTCCCCAATACTGTTGTAAATGCGCCCTCCGTAAATGCCTTCAAAACAGATTGAATAAACATTGGCATGGGCATCCGTTTAAGTTTGATCCCTTGTGCTACAAAACCGAACCACACACCTAACAAATCCGCATATACTGTCAAGATACATCGTCAGAAGTCGATTGACTTGTCCAGATGTTACTTTGATGAGTTGAGTTGATGAGTTGTATCTATCTATCTATCTATCTATCTATCTATCTATCTATCTATCTATCTATCTATCTATCTATCTATCTATCTTATCTATCTATCTATCTATCTATCTATCTATCTATCTAACGAAAGCACTGCAGAAAGCACCATTCAATGACGTTTCAGACCCTTACTGCAAGAACGGACATTTATAAAGAATCTTTCTTCCCCCGAACCATTAGAGATTGGAATGCCCTTCCCGATTCGATTATTTCGACGGCTGAAGGTGCTGAGGATTGTGTAGCTAAGTTTACCTCTTTGGTTAGAGCTAGGGACTAACTTCCCATGTCACAGGTCCTGGTGTATGAATGTCTGTCTGTCTATCTATCTATCTATCTATCTATCTATCTATCTATCTATCTATCTATCTATCTATCTATCTATCTATCTATCTATCTATCTATCTATCTATCTATCTATCTATCTATCTATCTATCTATCTATCTATCTCTCTAGAAGTCAATGGATGAGTCCTTAAAACTATTTACAATCTGAATAACAGAGGTATACTAAAACGCATACCTCTGAGTCTCAATCTTATACTGTACGGGGTTTGAACTCCTCTGCAGTTTTAGCATTCACCACAGAAGAGGGAAGACTATTCCACTGGGGAATAGTCCTAGGAAAAAAGGAATTTTTCAGGGCATCACTGTAGGACTGGTACCTATGATACTGCGAGTTGTTTACTTTTGATGCCCTTGTTCGGGTTGAAACTGTCACAGGGGTCAAGTATTTGTCTTTATTAACGGCTACTGTACCTGTATGTATCTTATAGAAGAAGGTTAAAGAGGACTGCTCACGACGGGCCTCTAGGGACGGCCATTCTAGCTCGTTAAGCATGTCTTCTATTGCGCCATCGTCGGCAGGTCCATCGAGCAGCTGTCCTCTGCACCTTCTCCACCTGCTGAATCTGAGTTTTAACATAGGGATGCCAAACGGGTGATGCATATTCAAGCTGAGGGCGAACCAATGTTTTATATGCAACATCCTTTGTCTGCCTAGGTGCAAAAGCCAAGTTTCGTCTAAGAAATCCTAAAGTCCTAGTTGCTTTTGATGTTATTTCTGAAACGTGTTGACCCCAATCAAAAGCATCAGTGATGGTGATACCAAGATATTTGGCGGATTGAACCTGCTCCAAGATTTGCTGATGTAGTGTATAGTCAAACTTAAATTGTTTGTCCGGAGGGTGTCGCGACACCCTCATTGAATGACATTTGGCCACATTGAACTTCATCTGCCAATCGGCCTCCCACTCTGCTAGTTGATTCAGGTCATCTTGTAGAATAAGACAGTCAGAAGAAGAATATATATTCCTATAAAGGACACAATCATCAGCAAACAAACGGACAGATGACCTGATATTATCAGGGAGATCATTAAAGAATACCAAGAAAAGGACCGGTCCAAGGACCGAACCTTGGGGGGACAACAGATAAAACAGGGACTGGATCAGACGCTTGGCCATCAAGTACAACTTGTTGTGAGCGTCCTGAGAGCCATGAGCTAGTCCACCTATGTGTGGATCCTCTTATCCCATAGTAATCCAATTTATTCAATAGCCTCCTGTGAGGTACCTTGTCAAAGGCCTTAGCGAAGTCCATGAAAATCAAGTCAGTCTGTTTGTGGCCACGGTTTATGGCCCCATCCAGATTGCTCCCAATGTCATGGTAAAACTGAACTAATTCAGTTTCGCAAGACCTTTGACTTCGGAAACAATGCTGACAGTCATCAAGAATGCTCTCAAAGGCTAGGTGCTTGTTGATGCTACTAACTATTATATGCTCCAGGGTTTTGCAACAGATGCATGTTAGCGACACTGGTCTATAATTTGCTGCGTCATATTTTTCTCCTTTTTTATAGACCGGGGTAACATTAGCTTGTCGCCAGTTATCTGGTACAGTGCCCTGGGCAAGTGATTCATTGAAGATAAAAGCCAGCACAGGTGAAATTTCAGCAGCACATTACTTAATGTCGTAGGAAGCGCCCTACCCAGCTCAAGCCAACCCCAGAGATCTGGGCTCAATTCACGCAACTGGTCAACAGGACACCCCACGGGTTCTCATATCGAACACTGCAAGAAATATATGTATAATATATTTATTTTGACGAATAACAATATGCATGTAATGATTGTTTGTTTACAACAAACAAGTACAAGGCAAGAATGATCATGTCACAAGTACATTGGCTTAGTAAATAACGTACTACATCCAACAGTAAATGAACATACAGAGTTGTCTACCTTGCAGCTGTCATTATACCTAATACATTTGAACAATAAAAATATTCAAATATAAACAAAGCTTCAAAGTAGAAGTAAAACAAAGATCAGGAATTGATACAATTAACTTACTCCATCCATAAAAGACACCAAAGGGAAAGAAATACAAACATTAAGCGACCAGACCATAATGGAAACCTAAACAAAGGAAGGCCATATGGACAGTTACTTTCCCACAAAATGGCCATATGGCCATCCAAAATTAAAAGACACAAGTGATACACACAGTAAGTAACAAACAACAACATAAATAAATCGCCACAGAAGAGCCGCCTTGGAACGGTCAGTGGAAGATTTCCACTGAGGGGCTTAAATCGATTTTACGTGGCCACAATCCTCGCCCTTACTTCCGTCGCGATTTAGACAAATAATTTGTTCAGTCCGCATGAAGGCCTCCTAACTCATCAGTGCAACATCTCCGTGAACACAGAAATCAAAGAACCACAGAGGTGAGACAACGGTGAGGACTCGACAGCAAGAAACCACTGAAATGCTGGAGCAAAAGAAAACCAACAGTTAGACTCCGATGAGCCCGACCAGAGACAGAGCATCAGGCACCAACCAACATTATCTCTTTAATTTTCAATAAGCCATTACGTTGGAGCCGTCATAGAATCTGAGGCCTGACCCACCGGCGTGCAATTAAAGAGGGAAGCAAAGTTGCCAACCGTGATTGGGTTACCTACCATGCATGCAGTCTGTCGTATAATATCCATGTTGTACCCAATCTTTTTATATCGAAGAATGATTTTACGAAATTGGGTGCTGAAGTCATTGCGGTTATATATTTTTCTGAATTTATATACTAAGTCACCATAAAATTCGGGTTCCGATAGACCTTGTTGCAGAAGAGATTTAAGTCCAATATTGAATTTTGAAATTAAATCAGAATGGCGTCTATAAAATTTTGAAAAGGCTTTGCGTAGTTTATGGTACCGATAACCCTGATTAAGGAGTTTAGCCATTAATAATTTATTACGAGTGTTGAAGTCAGTTACATGACTACACACTCTAGCAAATCGAATTAATTGCGAAATATAAACGCCATAGGATGGCGCACGAGGAACATCACCATCCAAAAAAGGAAAATTTACAATCTCAAAATCAAAGTCATCGCGTTTATCATAAATTTTGCACGAAACAAATCCATCTACAATAGATAGATGTAAATCCAAAAACGGGGCCTCGGTATCAGAAGAATTTGCTTTATTTAACTGAAGTTCTAGGGGGTAAATCTGACTGATCAAATCATCAAAATAGGTATTATCAATATTTAATAAATCATCTAAATATCTAGAAGTAGAGCTAAAAGCTTCAATAATTTCAGATTGGTTATCAATGGAAAGCGACAAAATGAAGTCTCTTTCATAACAATACAAGAACAGATCAGCCACAAGAGGTGCGCAATTAGTACCCATCGGAATACCCTCAATTTGTCTAAATAACTTAGTACCGAATCTAATATAAATATTGTCAAGTAGAAAGGTGAGGGCATCACACACTTTCTGACATGACCAAAGTGTATAATTCTTATGCTCTTTAGAAGTGAAAAATGCATTTCTGACATTACATGCAAGTTAGAGAGAATCTTCTCTGTGAAAAGCCCATTCAATTAAATCATTAAGCTTTTCTTTTATAAGATTATGAGGAAGTGTAGTGTAAAGAGTGGAAAAATCGTAGGTAGACAGACTAGAAGCACGAAACTGTCTAGATTTCAATTTATTTAAAACCTCATTCGAATTTTTTATAGACCAAAACAGATTTCTTCCTGATCTTTCAAAGACTTTATCACAATATTTAATTACATGCGTTTTAATAGCAGTAAGACAGGAAGTTAATAATTTAGAAAGTTCAGTGGTAGTGCAAGAACTAGAATTTGCAATAAACCGTGCTTTGTAAGGTTTTTTTTATGAAGTTTTGGTAACCAGTATAGCGTAGGAAGCTTGTCTTGGCCTTCGTTAACACACACAGCAAACTTGGTGGCTGAAAGACAAATATGTTTATCTACTATAGCTCTCTCTTCAGCCAAAGGCTGAAGTTCATAGAAGTTCAAAGTCTAAATACTTAATAATGTGATGAGCTTATGTATGAATGATGAAGAAATAAGATGCTATAACATACCTGCAAGAAATATATGTACAATATATTTATTTTGATGATTTAACAGTATACATGTAATTATTGTTTGTTTACAACAAACAAGTATAGTTCGCCAACAAATAGATGGCAGTGACGTAGCTGACTATTTGAGCTATTTTACCGTTAGCCCCATAAGCTTTGCATTGTTCAGAACAAAAACAAGTCGTGACGTCACTGTCAACTATTCCTTGTCGTACAGTACAAGGCAAGAATGATCACGTGACATGTTAGTATTAACTGTAAACATTTGTAAAACTACAGAGGAGTTCTATGCAACTAACTTTGTCTAGTCTATCATTCTACCTACACTAAACATACTGTGGGCAAGCCAAGGATCGGACTATGGGGATAAGGGACCAGGGGCCTATAAATGTGTATTTAGCCTATGACATATTTCCCCCCTTTGTGGAATGGCGTCCTGACATTCATCAAATATAGGTATGCACATGTTGAAGGTAAAAAGAATGATGTGTTGATAATTAAAACAATATAGACATGGAAACAGCTTCGACCAGCATACATCAAAGTTTTAAATCATGTCCTAAAATAAAATATGAATGACATATAAAATATATGAAGCTAGTTGAACAATATCCACTGGAACACAAAAACGTTGTCAAGTGAAGTGTTTGCCATATCTTCTACATATCTTAATGTTGCAGTGCTCGCAACACTATACTGTGACCTTCTGATGTGGAAAAGCAAAGGCAAAAATGCGAAGATTGACATGATAGCCAGCTCTGCACTTTCTGGAAATGCTGAAACAAATCAACATATGCCAATTTTTAGCGAAATCGACATCAGCCATCTGTCACTCTTGGTCAACGTTATCCTAAAAAATACATTGAATACATACATGATACAGTGAAATTAAATGCTCCATGGATATTTTGAAATGCTGCAACTGAAAAACATATGTAATACATACATAACAGCAATAAATGTAGTACTATAAAATAAGTATGAAATAAATGAAATGATACTGCATCTGCAATGACATATACTGTAGCAGAAGCTCTTCTGGATGCCTTTCAGCTGAAAACTACAAAGACCTGTTATTGTTTGTATGGCCAACCTGTAACAGATAGATGTTCTTTGTCTGGTAAGCCATCACTTCAGGGCCCCGTTTCACTAAACTTCTTAAGTCTAAGATTTTCGTAAGATATATCTTACGAATTCTTAACCCAAAATTTGCGTTTCACTTACGTCAAATTCTTAAGTTTTTTCTTAAGTTTGTTCGTAACTTTTCGATAGGGTGTAGGCAGTCGTAACTTTAAGAATTTTCGTAAGTGTCATGGCGGCGGTTTCGATTTGCGCCCATTTAAAGCATAAATCCAGTATTTTAAAGCCCTGTGAACCGTGGAATAGAGAAAACTTACCTATTTCCATTAATCTTTAGCAACGTGAACATTTTCAGCGGCTCAGCTTTTGTCGTTTTTTGGATAAAAAGCCATTTCATGGTTTCAGGATGCGACAGAAGCAGAAAAAACACCTGTTGTAAGACTTGCAACAGATTAGATGGTGTTTGTCCTTATCAATCGCCATTTATATTATTTGTGTCTATCTTCAGTAACAGCTGTGTTGACATTTGAGCGCGAGGAGAAAAAAACATCATTTTGAACGTCATCATGACGTCATTATATAATTGAATACTCAGGGTAAAACACGGAATGTGGTAACACCCCTGTGTCTTATAGTACCCATTCTCTCTCTCTCTCTCTCTCTCTCTCTCTCTCTCTCTCTCTCTCTCTCTCTTTGTTGTCTGTCTGTCCTTCCGTCCGTCTGTCTCTAACTGACTTGTCTGACTGTCTTTCTATATGTATGTCTGTGTGTGTATCTGTCTGTCATGTCTGTCTGTGTTGTCTGTATGTCTCTCTGTCTGTCTTTCTTGCTGAATACTCATGGTAAAACACGGCGTGTGGTAACTCCCTTGTGTATTACAGTGCCCTCTCTCTCTCTCTCTCTCTCTCTCTCTCTCTCTCTCTCTCTCTCTGTTGTTTTGTCTGTCGGAAAGTCCATCCGTCCGCCCGCCCACTAGACCGTCCCTCCCTTCTTCTGTCTGTCTCTGTCTTGTCTGACTGTCTGTCCCTATGTCTGTCTGTCTGTGTTGTTTCTGTCTGTTTGTTTGTCTGTCTATCTTGTCTTGTCTGTCTATCTTATCTTGTCTTGTCTGTCTTTGTTGTCTTGTATCTCTGTTTTTGATTTAAAAAAAAGACCTTCGGTCTCTCTGACTGCTTATGGCTACATGTAATTCACTGAGCAGACAGAGCCACTCAAATTGGAGGTTAGATGAAGATAATTTGGCTATTTTGCTTTCTATTAGACTCCATTTTAAACAAACCTTATGGCAAATTGTAAGTACCCGAAGCAAAAGCAACAGGACAAGGCACAGTTGCTAAAACACACCGACCATCGGGGCATATAGTAATAAATTGGGTTCCATGCTTGGAGAAATAGATTGGGCTGCATGCTTGGAGAAATAGAATGGCCTGCATGTTTGGAGAAATAGATTGGGCTGCATGTTAGGAGAAAAATATTGGGCTGCATGCTAGGATAAATAGATTGGGTTGCATGCTTGGAGAAATAGATTGGGTTCCATGCATACAAACACTATTGATTTCATTGGGCGGCAGGCATTGAGATATCATTTCAATGTCGGGTAAAAGTCCCACGAATTGGAAGCAATACCTGTATAATGATAATGGCCTAAATAGTGTGGATGGGGACGTTAAACCTCGAATCAAACTAAAGACAAAACGTTTAGTGAACAAAATGTCAACTGATCTAACTGATCTTCAGTAAAGAATTGATTAAACGGGTGGTAATCAGGGGAACTAGCTCGAAAATGAGTCAATAGAAATCTGTTCCCTTGGCACATCCGGGAACTCTCGAGCTAGCTTCATCACCATGAAACTTGTAAAAAAGATAGGTATCGAGGAGTTTTATCACCATTTTTTTCTTTGCAAGCTATTTATAAAACAAATCCGGCAATGTAGTGCCACATAGAGATGATTTAACTTTGTATCCCGCTAGAATTTGCCATGGAAATTTGCAGCGCTGGAGTAGGAATGAAAACGGACCTGAAAATTTTCAATTTATGTCAACACGGAGATTTTGGCCGACGATTTTTCATTTGCCGTCAAAAGTACGCCCTTCATATCCCCAGAAGCAACATCCCCGGTGAAATGAAACATGGAAAGTTTGAAATAAGCAAAACATTTTGGCCGCGATTACGTAACTTGCTACTTATGACGAAATTACTGTCCGATCTAGTCTTCTCGACAAGGACTAGTTCATTCGACATAGAGATAGTGCCCTAAAATAAAACGAAGATGAAACATTCAAAGGATGACTGGGGCCTGATTCGATGTATTTCTATGATTTCACCCAGTTTATTTAAATAGTTTCTTTACTTATGGCTAATGGGCCTGGTGGTCAAGTGCGCTGGATATTTTCATCATGATCTGAAAGGTCTTGGGCAGAGTAAGTGTCATACCAAATTCAAATTTTGTAGCATAACATAAACTGAAGTTATGGGCTCCATGAAAAACGCGAACGTAAATTTTGACATTTGTTAGACTCTGGTTAGGACCCTGAGGCCAGTTGTATCTGATACCCAGGCCGCCCAGGGGCATGGCCCTGAGACAGTTGTACCTTGCTTTTGACCTGTGACTTCATCATTTTTTTTAATTAATTGAGATAAAGCATTCATATTTGGTATGAAGGTTCATTGTGACAATGGCTTACCACGCATACAAAAGACTTGACCTGTGACCTTGACCTTAACATGTGACTTACTTTATCATTGCTTTTAAACCTTATGAGATAGAGCCTTCATATTTGGCATGTAATTTCATTGTTACAAGGACTTCCCACTAGTATAAGATTTTGACTGGTGACATACTTAGTCAGTAATTTGAATCGTTTGAGATAGAGCCTTCGTATCTGGCATGTAGGTTTCTTGTGATAAGGGCTTCCCACTCATACAACAATTTTGACTGGCCTGTGTCCTACTTTATCCGTAGAACTGTTTGAGATAGAGCCTTCATGAGTGAGTGAGTGAGTGAGTGAGTGAGTAAGTGAGTGGCGAGTGAGTGAAATGAGTGAGTGAGTGTTTGAGTTTTAAGTCCCACCCACAGCTAAAGTCATATGGAGACGGGACCACAGTTTACAGAGCGAGTAGCGTAACCACTACACCAAGCGTAACCACTACACCACGGAGGCTTCTAATAGAGCCTTCATATTTTGCATGTACATGTAGCTGTCTTGTGACAAGGGCTTCCCACTCACACACCATTTTACTTCTGACTTTAACCTTGACCTGCGATCAAATTAAAAAAAAATGACCTCGTCATTTGGACATGTTTTCCATAATCTATGAAACATCTTGGACTCAGGTGAGCGACCCAGGACCATCATGGCCCTCTTGTTCATTTTATGGTGGAAAAATTTCAATATATTTGAACAGGCACGTTTTTGTAATAATGATTATGTAACTGAAAAAGAGACATTCTGCTCTGATTCTGAACTGGAAATGGATGTCAATAAAGAAAAAATATGGGTTATGAGGCAAGGATCGTGAGAAAGAAGGGCTGAGTGAAGGCAAACTGATAGAAAAAAATCAGTTACAAAAGTGTTTGTGTCGAAGTCAAACACATGCGATCAAGATAGAACTAGTACCAAACAGTGACCGCTCGGTCTTTGCTGTAGAGTAGAGTACTCTGAAAGTTTAATGAGGAACTAGGGGTTATGCCTACAGCTTGGGAGCTCGGGTCAAAAGGACATGCTACTGATATAGGCTATGACAAAGTTTCATGACACAGTTAGGAGTGGCAGACAGTGAGGACCCTGATCAGATTGCTCCTAAACTGGGTCTGCACTGTTTGGTTAGGACTGTCTGTCCCAATACTTAGGATCATGATGATATCACCCAGATACCATTTACTGGGTATTCCAGTTTTTTTTTTTTTTTTTTTTTTTTTGGTTTCGTGCCTCTGTCATTTGGAATTCTTTCTTTGACTGACTACTTGGTTTATAGATTATAATATGCCTCTTTATGTGCTCCTACGTGGGCCGAAAATTCGCAATAAATTCTTGTATCTTGTATACCCGACCTTCATAATGGGTCGGAGTTAGCTCCCCTGAGTATTAGGATTTATGACGTCATCGGTAACTACGTAAGCATCAATAATATACTTACCTAGTGATTGCTGGTCATCCGAATTGCTGTCATTAGATAAAACTGTTTCGGTCGGTGTGCTATCTATGTCTTCGAACAAGACAACAGACGTGTCTGAACATGGCAAATCAGCCGATGGGGTATCTATGACAACAATTCGGATGACCAGCAATCAGTAGGTAAGTATAGAATACCAATGCGCCGTAAAGTTGGTGAAACAGGCCTTCTGCCTCGGTCATCTGGTTCATCTCCAGGCAGTTCATCTCCAGTATCTGTGAGTTCACCCGACAAGCTTGATTGAGCATGAGATACACCTAGAGAACGATCAACCATTTAAAGAACCGTACCGGCGCATCCCACCGGCACTTATACAAGAGGTTAGAGAACACCTAAATGAAATGCTTGAGATCGGAGCCATTCGGGAACCATAGGTCCAGCACCGCGTCTGAGAGCATGAAATAGTATGAAAATAAGTCTTGCAGCCGGACTGGTTAGGACTTAGAGATTCGGGACGAATCTCATTAGGCAGGGGGAAAATGTAGCAGGTCGACCGTGTGGCTCGGTATCTCAGTCGGTAGAGTGTTCGCATGGTATGCGAAAGGCCCTGGGTTCGAGTCCCGGTCGAGTCATGTTCTTTTTCCACCCCTGTGTCATTTGGTGGCCAGTGTGGGTCCAGCACCGCGTCTGAGGGCATGAAAAAGTATGAAAATAAGTCTCGCACACGGACTGGATAGGACTTATAGATTCGGGACGAATCATTTGGAGAGATTCGGGACGAATCTAATTAAGCAGGGGGAAATGTAGCAGGCCGACCATGTGGCTCGGTAGCTCAGTCGGTAGAGTGTTCGCACGGTATGCGAAAGGCCCTGGGTTCGAGTCCCGGTCGAGTCATGTTCTTTTTCCAACCCTGTGACATTTGGTGGCCAGTGTAGGTCCAGCACCGCGTCTGAGAGCATGAAATAGTATGAAAATAAGTCTTGCAGCCGGACTGGATAGGACTTAGAGATTCGGGACGAAACTCATAAGAAGAGATTCGGGACGAATCTCATTAGGCAGGGGGAAAATGTAGCAGGTCGACCGTGTGGCTCGGTAGCTCAGTCGGTAGAGTGTTCGCACGGTATGCGAAAGGCCCTGGGTTCGAGTCGCGGTCGAGTCATGTTCTTTTTCCAACCCTGTGACATTAAGCACCCTGACATTCAGGTCATCCGGCCCAGATGCCTTATGTATCTTGAGCTTACCTAACAGTTTAGCGACACCATTTGGGTCAACCGTTATGTCCCCCATTGAGGGGAACTGACTATTACCTTTAGTTGGTAGCTCACCATCAGTTTCACGCGTAAATGCAGACTGAAACTGTTTGTTACATATGTTGGCCTTATCGCGCGAATCTGTTTTGAGAATACCGTTATCCCTTAACGAAGTGATCCCAAAAGCTTCCTTTTTCAGGGACTTTACGAATGACCAAAACTTTTTTACTTTACCACTCTTCTGGGGACTGTCGGGATCTGTATTATCATCCTCAAAGGTAAAGATGCCGGAAACATGCTTCCAATATGCATCTCTTATTACCTTTTGTACGTGTGCTCTGAACCGTTTGTAATGGTTCTTAACGTCAGGGCTACTAGACTTACGAGCACGAAAGTACATTCGATTGCGTCTTCTAATTAGATGCTTGATCGTATTGTCGATCCAAGGTGCACTATGCTTTGTTTTGGTCATTTTCGTTGGAATAAACCTTTCCATAGCCGCAATTATTTCGGTCTTAAAATTGACCCACATATCATTAACTGACATGTGCGAAAGGTCAGAGGAAAGGAACGAATCTCTAAATCGCGCCATATGGTCTCGCAGACCATCCATATCCGCAAGTTTATATAGATGTGGAGCGCTGTGGTGCAGTGGTAAAGTATCGGACCCGGGATCGAGAGGTACCGGGTTCGATCCCCACGAGCGGCAAGTGTTGTTTCCTTGAGCAAGAGACTTTATCCACATTGCGTAGTACTGGTGTCTACCCAGGAAAAGAGGGCCACATGGAAGATTAGTACTAGTTTACTAAATGTGTTACCCTCTATAAATAAGGTCGATTATTATTATTATTATTATTATTATAGATATATTTTACGCGGGGCTTGTCTGATTCGATTTGCTTTTATGTCATATTCAATAAGAACTATGTCGTGATCAGCTTTGCCGATCGGGGGCATCCACTTAACTCGATTTACCGGGGATGGGGAATTTGTAAGTAATAGATCGGGGGTCTTTTCTTGTCGGGTGGGTATATTAATTACTTGGGCCAGGCAGTGTTCTTTAATTATATCTAAAAGTTGTTGCTGTGTCTGCCTTTTAGAGGAATCGAGACAATTCATCGACAAGACAATTCATCGACACGGTTTTTGGAGACAATTCATCGACACAATTGAAGACAACTCATCGACACTTTTTGAAGACAATTCATCGACACATTATTATGTTGAAATTATACACAAGCTGATAAAATGAAAACAATGTTTTGAAAATAAAATTATCTATTATCACGTTTATGATCAAAATTACGAATTTAGAAAAAAAAATAATTCAAAATTTTGGCTTATTGACCATTTTAACCGCAATAGTTTGCCTCGTCTGATTTGATGTCGCAAAACAGTGACTGTCGGGGAGCTGTCTCAAAGATATTGAGGGTAGCATGTAGCTTTTAGGATGCTGATTGCTATGTAGTGGCAGTATTGATAGTACGACCACTGGAGTTGAAGGATAATTTAGCCTCGAGATTTGTACAATTCGCATTTAGATAACTAATTCTGATCATGAGATATAAATCGTGTCGGTGAATTATCATCTAGATAATAAGCCCATGCGATAGACCTTGATTAATCCCACTTTAGGGGTAAAAGTTCAGTTTAACCATTTTTGTACCAAATGGAATCCTCCTCCTTATATATAGCATGAGTCCATTTAAAATGTAGGGTTGTCAGGTTGTGTTTTCAACTAAATTTGGTTTGGAAAATAGCTGAACTTTTTGCAAACAGTGTAGGCCCTGATCAGACGCCGCGTTCTATCTATCTATCTTCTTATACTGAGTCGGTCATATCTGGCCATTACCTCAGTTGATTGGGTGGCTAAATTTAGAATTTAGCTGGGGAAAAAAAAAAAGAGAGGCACTGGATGCGTCCTTAAAACTATTTACAATCTGCATAACAGAGGTATCCTAAAACGCATACCTCTGAGACCCAATCTTACACTGTGCGGGCTTTGAACTCTTCTGCGGACTTGGCATTCACCGCAGAGGAGGGAAGACTATTCCATTGGGGAATAGTTCTAGGAAAAAACGAGTTCTTCAGGGCATCACTATAGGACTGGTATCTACGATATTGTGAGTCGTTTACTTTTGATGCCCTTGTTTGGGTCGACAGTGCTGAGCCTACAGCGTTCTGTGCTGAGCCTACACTGATTGCCAGGGTACCCGTTTTGGGGCATATGGTACTAAATGGGTTAAATGGGATTATGTTTACGTTTCATATTTCTGCCTATAAACGTTAGGCGTTATCGTTAGAATCGTTTTGATTTGAGCAGAAATCTTATGTAATGCTGAAAATTTAGGGGAAAAATGCAAACATACATGTAACTCACAATCAAGCTTCACTTGCCATCATTTTGTATTTTGATTATGAAAGTTTTGAATAATATTTGACCAAGTTCTGTATACATTTTCTTTTATGCGGTTAAAAGGGTCAATAAGCCAAAATATTGAATTAAATGTTTCTAAATTCGTTATTTTGATCATAAACGTGATAAAAGATCATTTTATTTTCAAACCGTGTCTTCATTTTATCAACTTGTGTATAAGTTCAACATAATAATGTGTCGATGAATTGTCTTCAAAAAGTGTCGATGAGTTGTCTTCATTTGTGTCGATGAATTGTCTCCAAAAACAGTGTCGATGAATTGTCTTGTCGATGAATTGTCTTGTTCCCCTTTTAGATACCCCCATTTGACGTGTCACCAGTAATAATTCTGATTCTGATCTATCTATCTATCTCCGCTACTGAGTCCGTTAGATTTGGCCATTACTTCAGTTGGAAAAATATGTTTTATATAAACTAATTTCGGGTAAGATAAGAGAAGATTTATTCGTGTCTGTGCCAACTTTTAACTATCGGTTCTGGTACCGGCAAATAACACCGTTAGTGGTGGGGAAACAAATCAAATTTCGTTCAAAAATTATTCCGCTCGTTTTACAAAACAAACCAATGATGTCCACTTCTGAGGGATATGCTAACCGGGAGCATTATACTGTTCACCCGACCAAAACGGTTATAGTGGCCTACGATGCTTCTGATACCCCTACCATAACCTTGTATGGCGAAGAAATCCCGGTGGTGGAAAAAACAGTACATCTTGGTGTCTGCAGGAGTGCAGATTGTAAACCAAATATTGATGAGAAAATTTCACTAGGCCGTGGGACTGCATACTCACTAATGGGTGCAGGCTTTCATGGCAAATCAGGCATCAAGCAGAGCATAAAGGCTGATATGTGGCGGAAATATGTTATTCCCAGACTGATTTATGGCCTTGAAGCCCAAAATCTACTGAAAAAAGATCTAAAAGCCTTAAATGCTTTTCAAATAAGAACTGCCAAGCAGCTCCAGGGATTACCCACAAAAACCCCCAATTCTGCCGCTTTGGCCCTGCTTGGCCTTCTACCTGTTGAGGCCTGTATTAACAAGTGTATCCTGACTCAGTTCTGCAATGCTGTTCGTGACCCCAAATCTATTGAGCATGACATAGCAATTAGACAACTAGCTGTCAAATCACCCGATGACAAAAGTTTTTTCTCAAACGTTAGGAAAATCTTGGATATTTATTCCCTTCCAACTGCATATACGTTACTTAATAATACTCCCAAGAAAGAGAAATGGAAAAAGTTAGTAAACTCCAATGTGCACTTGCACGTGGAAACCCTGTGGAAGGAGGATATTGCTAGTAAATCCTCTCTGAAATACCTAAACCCAGACTCCTTAAAGGTAGGCAAGGTCCATCAAATTTACGCATACGTAAACAATAGTATCTTTGATGTCACGAGGGCTGAAACGAAGGCTAGGCTACTAACAGGAACATATACGTTGCAGGCCAATAGGGCAAGGTTTAATCAATTTAATGTTAATCCACAATGTCCTCTCTGTAATAAGCAACCTGAGGATAGAGAACACTTCATTGTCATCTGTGAGAGATTAAATTATGTAAGAGTACCGTACATTCTCAAAATTAGGACTTTGTTTAACTATTCCAGAGAAATTGACCACGTTCTAGAGACTCCCGAACTGTGTGTACAGCTTCTACTGGATTCAAGTCACCCGCATGTTACTCAGAGGCTTGAGTTTACCAACAGACAAACAGAACTTCTGGAGTTACATTCCCGGGAACTGATTCACGAGTTACACCTAAATCGCGTTCGTTTACTGAAAACTGACTAGGAAGTGCTGAAAGTACCAGAGAGCATAAGATAGGAAAACTTTAAAGACCACAAGTTTATCTGTGCAAATGAAATGAATTTAAATCTGTGATAAATATTCACTTCACAATCTGTGAAGGTGCCACGCAAAATAAACGTGGGGACACTAAGCTACAAGAAGAAGAATGGACGACGAAGAACACAAAGTAGGACTCGCACTGGTTTTTTCATGTTTTCTCGCTTTTCTTAGAGTTATCAAGTAGAAGAAACGAAATAATATATTACCAAAAGTTAAACGCACAAGGCTCTGCATAACCCTGATGCGGTTTGGACGTCTTCAAAGGTTGAATTTAAATTTGATACGGAGTTCACATGTTGTCGATTGTATCATTCTTTCGGCAATAGACGGATCTAATGTTTTGACACGTGACCTTGTTTACTTATCACTGCGCATGCGATAACGATCTTTCGTGGTTGGCAAAAAGCCGCTGGTTCCATATAAACACATTGTAAATAGGTTAAATATTACAGGCATATATATTTTAGTTCACTGTTACAGAAAATCGACCAAATTACACTTTCAGAATTTTTTTTTTTTTTCTACTTTAAATGAGTAGATAAATATCGGTGCGTAAATTTACCGGAAAGGACCAGAAAGGACCTGATTACCGGAAAGGACCGGAAAGGACCCATAATTTTCTATTTTTTTCCTATTTTTATTATTTTGCTAGTTACGATGCAGTCGGGTAACATTGCGCACATAAGGTTTTGATACCTTCGTGTGACTTTGTTAAAGTCACCTTTCAAACAATCACAATCAGAACGATTGCAACACTTCCTTATCTACTTGCTGCAATAGAAATTGGCCTCTGAATTTTTAACTGGCGGGAGATATTGTTCTATGAAAAGGGATACCCCTTGAAATTTGATTACCAATTTTGTCGCCAAACATTGCGCACAATAAGTGTTTTGTGCTGGTTGAACACGAACGTTGACTGTAACAAGTTGTTCTTTAGATATTCTGCAATGTTGTTATATGCAGTAAATTTAGATACAAAACATTTGTCCATTTGCCTATTTTTAAACTCAGTCTTGGGTTTGGAAATTTTCGATCTTTTCGTATTTTGGCAAATTTGAAAAAAATCCGCGAAAGTGTCACATCTGCACGTGCAACCCCATGTTTTCAAGGTTAAGTTAAAACTTAATGCAGATGCACAGGTAGTGGTGGTAGAAATTCCGAGGGTTAAAGTTATTGAAAATATGAATGCAGGTTGCGCAAAGTAAACGGCCGCGCAATGTTACCGGACTCGACTGTAATTCTTAAATAAATATTAAATAGCTATAACTACTAAAGTTTTTGATAACCTTTTGGTGAAAAAAAAAGACTTACACATCGTTGCATTGCATTATGCTCATGATGATGCAGTATTGTTCCTGATTGCTTTTGATTAATTAGTATAAGATTAATCTGAAGTGGTAATCTATAAATTCATAATAAGTAGGAGCCCTGCTTAGGGTAGGAGCGGTCAATTTTCTTTTTTTTTTTTTTCCTATTCCTTAATTTTTCTTACTGTTATAACCTAATAATGTTTAATGTTTCTGCTTTTCTTTTGAATGGAATAGAATCTTAGCAATGTCGTATCAATGTCAATGCTACGTCGTGATGTACTGACGTTACATCGACGTTGCTACGACGTCGTAAAATTAAAGAAAAGGAAAGTAGAAAAGAAAGCTGGCGCGCACGTCGTTCCTCGGCGAATAGGGTAGTAGCGGTCAGTTTTCTTTTCTTTTTCTTCATTTTTTTCATAAAAAAATTTCCGGATTTTGTATCTTCACCGGCCAATGTATTTCCAATAAGAATACGTCGTATCAATGTCTGTGTAAAGCCCTGGCGTTACATTGACGTTGATGGGACGTTTCTTAGACGTCGTGAATGGAGGAAAAAAAAAACCGGCGTGCACGCCGTATTTCAATGTTGAGAGGCCCGCACAGGGTCAGACCTGTAAAGAAGAATAAGGAAGTTACATTGTGCATACTGTTATATACATGTAAATACATATGAGCCGGCACATGAAAAAATCTACAATAAGATGAAAAAAACCTACAATAACACCAGTGCGACGAGTAAAGACTCATTGATCGTATTCTTTAATAGGTACATGCGATCAGTGAATACTCTGATCAGACTGCGCGAATGCGCAGGCTGATCTGAGTCTTTGTTGGCCGCTCAATCCTTTTCGTGGATTTTTTTCATGCACTGGCTTGTATATAATAATTTTTGTTGTTCATTAAAAATGAATAATGAATATGTGTTCCTATTTACTTATTGTCTTACGAAATGTGTGCCGTCGCCCTCCGAAGATTGAAGATATAGATTTACTGCATATTATGCAGACGCAGAGCTGCAAAACCACAATTGAGTACTGGTCAGCCAAGTCAACACTTTAAAGGTCATTTTAAAAAACTGAATACGTGATCCAAATGACTTAAGTTTGACACACTAAGAGCGCCCCAACCCACCGGGAATTGAAGAAATATAAGGACAGCATGATGTTCTAACGCAGAGCAGAGTTACAAGGAAATGAAAACTGGTAAGCCCAGTCAACATTATTAAGGTCATTGAAAGCTGAAAACATGTTACAAATGATGACACAAATGCGCCCCCACCCCAGGGCTTGATTAAATATTGGGACTGCATGAAGTTCTTACACAGAGCTCAGGCTTAAACATACTTTAGTACCGGTAACCCCAGTCAACACTGTGGTTAACGATGAAAGCAGTGTAGTAAGGGTGCATACAATAAAAAATATCATGAAATAGGGAGGAAACTGGGTAGAAACAGGTCCTTTCCGGTCCTTTCCGGTAATCAGGTCCTTTCTGGTCCTTTCCGGTAAATTTACGCACCCGATAAATATATTCTAGACTTCATCCCTGCATCTTCCACATTTTTAGTCATTCGTTTTGCGCATTTTTATTACAAATAATTAAGACCATCCCGCTCGTAACTTGCCTAAATTTTACAGATAATTATAATCAAAACATCCTCAAATGATCTAGAAACCAATAATTACTAGCTAAGACATGTCTATTTTAAAAGTTTAAAGATCAATTTTGTCATTTCGATTCCAAACAAAATACAAGTTTACAGAAAATAACATCACATTTACAATGGCGACAAACGGCCAAAGACGTTTTTTGCCCAACACCAGTAAGTCCCGGCAAATGGTATTATTGAGCCATGACGTAGTGTTTGGATGTGTCTATATTCCAGTGGGCCAGTGATTGCGAGTCTGGGGCTGCAAGAGCCTTAAATTAGTGAGACTTGGACACATTATCATCAAGAGATTATGGCAATATTTTCAATCTAAATTTTGTAATTTTATTTTTAGTTCTATGTCTAAAGGTCTAAAGGGTGCTGCCAAAGGTCTAAAGGGTGCTGCCAGCATTCCAACAGATGACCTTGTTCCCCCAGCTACAAGGTTGGCAAAAAAGCCTGGTTTTATGAGTATTGCCCAGCCCGGCGGGTAATACTGGGAAAACCCGGGTAATACTGGGTAATACCAGGCAATACTGGGCAATACTGGTGTCACATTTGTCAGGGTGATAAAAAATGTATTAGTTTGACCTGAAAATAATATGAATCAGGACTTAAGTATCAATTGCTAATAAATTCAAAAGTCCCAAATTATTCTATCCAGTTCAAAACTAAAAGTGAAACTTCTGAAAAAGAGTATATTAACCTTTAGCATGCTGAATTAATTTTTTTATCGATACTCCGTCCCACTGAATTGTTTTTATCAAATACTACCATTTTCAGCAACTTTTAACACGCAAAAACCCGTATTTTTCTTGATTTCTCCACCATTCAAAGCATATGGAAAACGAAAGTAGCCTACTGTCACTCAGCTGACTGAGTTGAAAAATCGTTTAAAACACCCTTTCAGAGCGTATTTTGGGCTCGATTAGATCAAGTTTGTCAAAAAGTAGCGATTTCCTCAAAAAAATTGCTTCCTTACCCAGAAAACCCGAAGAAAATCCATCCAAAATCATCGAAACGGCAAGTTTTTTTTTTCATCGATGCCCGGATGTTATTTGATACCGAAATGCCAAACCGCACCGAAAAACGAGAGTTCCTCCTTTAACTATGAGTTTTTTTTCCCTCAAATTACAGGCCCAAGTTCTGGGTGCGGGTAATCCGCCCGAATTATTTTTGGACCATTTTATTTTTACTTTTGTCAGCTGAAAATACGATGCATCTCATGTTATGCTCTATCCTTTTACGATTCCCGACATAAATAACGTTTAATTGGCCACTCAATTTTACTTACACATGAGTAATATAACAATCTCTATTACAAGCAAGCCCGATTTCGTGAGTATTATTC
The DNA here is from genome assembly GCA_963580285.1 of Lucinisca nassula. Taxonomy (NCBI): domain Eukaryota; kingdom Metazoa; phylum Mollusca; class Bivalvia; order Lucinida; family Lucinidae; genus Lucinisca; species Lucinisca nassula. The sequence continues at coordinate 101,574,142 of OY757023.1, read as the reverse complement.
CTAAAACTCTGATTTTAAACAAAATAAACAAGCAAGTTCAATGCGAACATCAAAGTTTTCCGGCATCCAAACTGCCGCCCACAAATCACCGCTAGTTTTTTTCTGCACGCGATCGGTAAATGACGTCATCGTACCCAAGCAACCCAACACGTGTCTATTGTTTTATCTTAATGGGGCGTATCTGTCTCATAAAAAATGTTTGGAAACGGTAAAAGTATTCTCACTAGCAAAACAGCGCTTTCCGTAAGCTCCAACAACAGAATACAGATGTGATAACACAAGAGTTCAACTTTTCTCGCCCAGCGTCTGCTATTTGGCGCCAAAACATAACCATTCACGAGATAGCAGAATAGTCGTAGCAACTCGTCTTAGGAGCAATTAAATAATTTTCACACTGATTGCGATTAAATTTTATGATTGGGGAATAAACGCAAATTAGAGACATAACTTGACCATATTTTCACACCTTATCGACACGCACCGCAGGGTGGCAATTATATGACAGGGATTAACAATAGTGTCATAATTGAACCGCTATAAATCAATAAACAGTGTAAATCCAAATCAGACATCTGGGGCGTCTTTCTGAGGTGTCTGATCTGGGACTGCACTGTTTGCCGATGTCCCAAAAATGAAACGTCTGCGGCGTCTTTCTGAGGCGTCTGATCTGGGACTGCACTGTTTGCCGATGTCCCCAAAGAGGGCCGCGGGCATATGTGGGTTAATAAATGAATAACAATGGTGAACAGGTAAAGTTTTTTCAACATTTTAATGCGAAATACATGCTTTCTGGTGATACTCGCACGCACGTGCATTTTCCCGCCTTTTGAAGACGATCGCGCGTTCCGTTGTGTGCTACAAAAACTGGCCAAATTCTTACTTTTTCTCACTTACGCATCCACCAAAATTTCAGCAAATGTTCCATGCAGGTAATACAACAGTATAACAGTTTTCCTCCAGATTTTGGAAAAAAGGGGGTGCGGGTAGTACGTAAATGCGGGTAATACACACCCGGATACGGTAAGTAATTTATTGACTGTGTTTAAGTTTCGGCCCCTTTTTTTTCCTTTGACCTCTAAGTATGACCTTGACCTTGGAAATACAGACCTGGGTTTTGCAAGTGACACATTGTCTTGTGATGGTTAACATTTCTACCGAGTAATTTAAGAATCCATCAAGAAATAAGGAATTTATTGACCGCATTTAAGTTTCAGACGGACGAACGGATGGACAGACTGACAAGGGCAACGCTATATGCCCTTTCCACCATTCTTCTAATGGCGGGGCCATAACAATAAAGAAAATTCTTTTGTAAAAGATTTTGCCAAACTTTGCAAAACATACACTTCGAGTCTTAATTGCACTCTAAACACTCGGAACTGCTTCTGCTCCAGACAAACAGGCAGAAACACGTGCAACTTTGGTCAATTGGAGCAGACTGAGACGAGTCAGCGGTAGTTTTTTCTTGTCTTTTTGGCTAACAGACAGATCAGACTGCAGTTCGGACTGTGGCGAACCGACCTGGTCACATTCGCCGGTTTTACGTATATTCCAGGCGCCAAAATCAAACAGAGAAAGCGGCAAAATTTTGGGATTTTATCAATTATTTTTGTCATTTCACCTAGCTATTTACTCAAGAAAAAAAATGCGTATCTATCTTTGAAAGTATTGTCACACTTTGCATCGCTTATGATAATCTCACTACCAAACACCTAAATTACGACCCGCTTTAATTTAAGCAGTACACTCATTCTCAAATGAATTGGGATTTTAGCGGTTTAAAAAGTCAAATTATAAAGTTACTTAGATTCATTCACCGATATGTTCACAATAAAGTATCAACATGTACCTATACTCAGTTTAAATTCCTTGATCAAGAAACGATAAATTATTTCACACCAACAGCTAGAAACATGTCGGTATTTTGATAAATTTTGATTGTGAGAAATGTACGCTACAATCTACTTGTTCGTTACACCCTTCTATAACATCAAAAAAAATCAAGTGACCGCAGCTCACAATGACAGAAACTTACGAGCGGGTTATTAAGCGGGGACAAAAATTAACATATGGTCATATGAATAGCCATTTTGAATAAAATTCAGGGTTGGTTAGAGATGACAGAAAAAGAAATAGTTTTCTGAAAACATACAACTTTCATTTTGTTTTAACAGAAGCACATAATAGCAAGATCGCTTACGACTATTGCATTTGAACAGGTATTGAGTGGTAAATAAGGATCACAAGTAATATTACTTTGGATAAACGATCAACATAAGCAATAAGTTTATTTGAATTATATGTAAAAAGTCGCGGACATTACAGTGATTTTGTTTCTATAAGTCAAGTAGATTACTAACGTGGTTAACTGACAATATATCTGTTAGTGTCATTTTCATTCATTATTTGGATCTAACTAATGTAACAGTGCATGTTCAGTCATATGCTTTTGAAAGATGTGTCGCTTTTACGCAAAAAAGCCTCGGTATATACTTTTACACATAAAAATGCTATCCTGACAGATAAACTGCGTTCTTAAGGCAGCCAAAACATTAAAAGACATATCTATTACATATAAACACACAACAATCACATGGCCTAATGTTCTCAACAATCAAGTATCTATAATTAATGATGCAACTGCGAGAATACAGTATCGAACATTACAGTGCATTCAGAGTAATATTTTTCTATACAAAAGTCTTCAAAATGTAACCAATTTATGTCTATCAGCTGGAAGAAAGTAATTCGTTTTGTGAAATATTTAAATAAGTTCTAACAAATGTAAACAAATGCATGTCTGTTAATGGCAGCTATGATGGTCTCGGTAATACCATGCACGGCAAATGGACTTGCTATGCCACTTTACCATTTCTACATGTACCTGTAAAATTGAAAAGGAATCTGATATTATATTTGTTGTATCTAGTTAACATAATCAAGAGTGAACCAGCATACCCTAAAATATACATATTTATTTTAGGTGGGATGTTCGATACAATTTGTAATGTTCGATACCATAATTTTAGTAACGTAAACTGCACTTACAATGTTTTTTAACATTCAAAAAATGCATTTGGAAATACAAATTGGAGAGTTGAAGTGTCTCCTTAACATGGCACATTTTATTTTGAAAATATTCATTCTGGCAAATAATATTTGGGAAAAGATTATAAGCTATGAGACTCAAATCCAAAATCGAGAATAAGTATTAAATTTTGAATAAACATTTGTTACCGTTTGCAGCTATTGGTAGAAATGTGGCAAACATGTATATCACTAAAAGTGTTCATCTTATACAACTAAAGTGGCACAATTCAAAATAGTTCATTAATTTGCAGTCATTATCCCTGAACGGTCAACATAGCAAACCTGTCATGTTCGATACCAAATGTAGCGGACATTTCATCGCAAACATCCACTGCTTATTGCAATAGCATAATGATCTTGCAAGCGTTCAAATGTTGTTCATTAATATTGAGTTTTGGTGGCATATTCTTAATTGAACAATATTAATTGTGGCAAATAATATTGGAAAAAGGTAAAATGGTTCTATGCATATATTTAAAAACAAAATATGACTTTTGTTTTCCCTTAACTGTGGTATTGTCTGCCTACTCTCTCACCCATCAAACACCGGAAAAAGGCAACCATGTCGTCTGCAGACACTTTCTATTACGTAATCTGGGAACGGAAAATTGTGCCACGTGAGAGAAATGTGATCAAGCTGTTAGACTAACAATTTTCGGTATTGAACATTACCGGTCTCGAACATTTCAAAACACTGGAAATGAGGGAATTTCAACATCAAAATATTATTTTCGTTTCAGATGATGTATTTGTGTGAGTCACACATTGCGGAAGTTTCTTTCAATCTAACATTTTTTGTCGATACATACGTAATAAGCCTACGGCCCCCGCCCAAAGGGGCTTGAAGAAATATATGGGCTGCATGATGCTTTCACGCAGAGCTGAATCTGGCCCGCACACTAGTACTGGTCAACCGCTTAGAGGATCTAAGCCTGTCCAGGAATCGCGGTGCGAGGCGGATCGTCCATGCTAATAAACTTACTGGTTTCATTGGGCGTCAGGGCTTGAGATGTCATTTCATCTCAATGTCGGGTACAAGTCCCACAAAATTGGAAGCACGTCTCCAAAATGACCTTTACAGTGTTGACGGGGATGTTAAACCTCAAATCAAACAAACAAACAAACAAACGTAATAAGCCTGGTATAATGATCGCGAACATTACATGCATTTTTGCAACAAATTCATGCATATTTTTGTATGACACGTATTAATAATTTCCTATTGTACAGACCTGTATTATCAAACGACCATATATGCTTATTAGTATATAGAATCTCCATTTGGTCACGTTTCCGTGTATAAAAACCTCAACGTTGTTTTGAAATATCAAGAAGAAAAACGTCGTCTCTTGCATTACAATACTTAATTAAATTTCGGCGACAGCCATAATCGAGGAAAAATACTTAGAAAGACTCCATGTTGTCCTGCTAATCTTAGTTATTTCTCTACCCAGAATATGTAAATCTTATGGAAACCACCTAAACCTTTCCTTTCTAGTGGAATTGCAAATTTGTAAGTGCGCAAACAAGGAGAATTCGAAAAGCGACAGTCTCGAACATTACAAAACCAGGTTTTCCCGTGGCTCATTTTCCCGGAAAAGGTACTTTTCAACAGGAGGTTCATCATGATATCTTTGGGACCTGTTGTTCTGTCATATAAACGTATGCATTGGTTAAGAATGACTGCTTGATTTCAGAAAATATACGGCGACTGCAATATCCCAATTTATTTGAGAATGAGTGAGTAACAAGTTAACAGGATTAAAAAAAACACTTATCGTCAATGAGATAATTAATTTATCATCAACTACTAATCCGTTTAATTATATGCAAACACCTCGACACGTTTTTCACACACCGATGACGATCATAGGTGTGCCGACGCACGTGATTATGACTGTCAATATAATACCGCGCAGACAGAAAAAGGGACGTCCTTAGTACTCAATAAACACAAAAAGCGGTTTCAGCTAAGATTAAGAAGGCAGAGCAAACTTTTTACAAACCGCTAAAAGTGGGCGGTTTATACGTCTCGGTAAAGATTTTTGGCCGTACAGAGAAATTTTCCGGAGTCCGCGGGACGCCTTTGATGTTTAATTTGGGCATCTGGAAGCGATTTTAGGACGTAATATACGCCGTACGTCCGCCTAACGGAAGCCCTGTGTAGCCCTGGGGCCAAAAACGACCCGCCCCGGGGCCCACTGGTCTTGCATAGGCTTATATAGCGAAAAACTTTACAAATCTTCTTTTCTGAAACCAGAAGGCCGAGGTCTTTGATATTTGGTATGAAGCTTCATCTAGTGGATCTCTACCAAGATTGTTCAAATTATAGCCAAAAACGGATGCGCTCCGCGGCCAACTGGTTTTATATAGGCTTATATAGGAAAAACATATAAAAATATTCTTCTCTGAAACCAGAAGGCCTAGGTCATTGATATTTGGTATGAAGCTTCATCTAGTGGACCTCTACAAAGATTGTTCAAATTATAGCCCTTGGGCCAAAAACGACCCCGCCCCAGGGCCCTCTGGTTTTACATAGGCTTATATAGGGAAAACCTTTAAAAATCTTCTTTTCTGAAACCAGAAAGCCGAGGTCTTTGATATTTGGTATGAAGCTTCATCTAGTGGACCTCTACTAAGAGTGTTCAAATTATAGCCAAAAATGGCTCCGCTCTGCAGCCCAGGGATTTTATATAGCCTTGTATAGGGAAAACATAAAAAATCTTCTTCTCTGAATCTCTTAAACCAGAAGGCCTAGGTCATTGGTATTTGGTATGAAGCTTCATCTAGTAGATCTCTACCAAGATTGTTCAAATTATAGCCAAAAACGGCTGCGCTCCGCGGCCAACTGTTTTTTTTATAGGCTTATATAGGAAAAACCTATAAAAATCTTCTTCTCTGAAACCAGAAGGCCTAGGTCATTGATATTTGGTATGAAGCTTCATCTAGTGGACCTCTACCAAGATTGTTCAAATTATAGCCCTTGGGCCAAAAACGACCTCGCCCCAGGGCCCTCTGGTTTTACATAGGCTTATATAGGGAAAACCTTTAAAAATCTCTTTTCTGAAACCAGAAGGCCGAGGTCTTTGATATTTGGTATGAAGCTTCATCTAGTGGACCTCTACTAAGAGTGTTCAAATTATAGCCAAAAATGGCTCCGCTCTGCAGCCCACGGATTTTATATAGCCTTATATAGGGAAAACATAAAAATCTTCTTCTCTGAATCTCTGAAACCAGAATGCCTAGGTCATTGATATTTGATACGAAGCTTCATCTAGTGGACTTCTACCAAGATTGTTCAAATGAAAGCCCTGGGGCTAAAAACGGCCCTGTCCCGGAGCCCACTGGTTTTATATAGGCTTATATAAGAAACCAGAAAGCCCAGGTATTTGATATTTGTTAGAAGCTTCTACCAAGATTGTTCAAATTAAATTCCAGAGGCCAAAAATCCCCCCGCTCCAGGGCCCACTGGTTTTACATAGACTTATATAGGGAAAATCTTTAAAAAGCTTCTCTTGTGAAACCAGAAGACCCAGGTCTTTGATATTTGGTATGAAGCATCATCTAGTGGACTTCTACCAAGATTGATCAAATGAAAGCCCTGGGGCCAAAAACGACTCCGCCCAGGGGACAATTGGTTTTCCATAGGCTTTTATAGGGAAAACCTTTGACAATCTTCTTCCCTGTAACTAGAAGGCCCAGGTCTTTGATATTTGGTATGAAGCTTCATCTAGTGAACCTCTACCAAGATTAATCAAATTATATAGGGAAAACCAGTGGGCCTCTGCTTAGATTGTTCAAATTATAGACCTGGGTCCAAAAATTGCACCACCCTGGGACCTACATGTTTATCTCGTAGGCTCTTAGCTCGGGTGAGCGATATAGGACCATCATGGTCCTCTTGTTTTTATTTAATCATTTAAAACCGTATAAATTATGACTTAATTACAGTTTTTAGTGTGTAGGATGTTGTTACTAACAATTATGATCCTATAATCATGCAAGAAATTAATCTTATTCCTTTTTATTTTTAGCTCACCTGTCATGTAATGACGAGGTGAGCTTTTGGGATCACTTTTCGTCCGTCGTGCGTCCGTCCGTAAACAATTTCTTCAAACGACATCTCCTCCTAAACCACTGATCAGATTTTGACCAAACTTCACAGGAATGATCCTTAGGTGGTCCCCTTTCAAAGTTGTTCAAATGGTTCCTGTCCATTGCACAAATAGGTCACAGGAGCCAAAACTAGATTTTTTTTCCCCGAAAACTTAAAAAATCTTCTTCTCTGAAACCGCAAGGCCCAGGACTTTGATATTTGGTATGAAGCTTCGTCTAGTGGACCCCTACCAAGATTGTTCAAATTATAGTGCTGGGGCCAAAAATGCCCCCGCTCCGGGGCCCTTTGGTTTTACATGGGCTTATATAGGGAAAATCTTTAAAAATCTTCTTCTCTGAAACCGCAAGGCCCAGGTCTTAGATTTGGTATGAAGCTTCATCTAGTGGACTCCTACCAAGATTGTTTAAATTATAGTGCTGGGGCCAAAAATGCCCCACCCCAGGGCCCTTTGGTTTTACATGGGCTTATATAGGGAAAATCTTTAAAAATCTTCTTCTCTGAAACCGCAAGGCCCAGGTCTTTGATACTTGGTATGAAGCTTCATCTAGTGGACCCCTACCAAGATTGTTCAAATAATAGTGCTTGGGCCAAAAATGCCCCCGCCCCGGGGTCCTTTTGTTTCACATGGGCTTATATAGGGAAAATCTTTAAAAATCTTCTTCTCTGAAACAGCAAGGCCCAGGTCTTTGCTATTTGGTATGAAGCTTCATCTAGTGGACCCCTACCAAGATTGTTCAAATTATAGTGCTGTGGCCAAAAATGCCCCCACCCCGGGGCCCTTTGGTTTTACATAGGCTTATATAGGGAAAATCTTTAAAAATCTTCTCTGAAATTACTAGGCCCAGGTCTTTGATATTTGGTATGAAACTTCATCTTGTGGACCTCTACCAAGATTGTTCAAATTATAGCCCTGGGGCCAAAAATGCCCCCACCCCGGGGCCCTTTGGTTTTACATAGACTTTTATAGGGAAAATCTTGAAAAATCTTCTTCTCTGAAACCACAAGGCTTAGGTCTTTGATATTTGTTATGAAGCTTCAGCTAGTGGACCTCTACCAAGATTGTTCAAATTATAGCCCTGAGACCAAAAATGCCCCAGACATGTGGCCCTCTGCTTTTACATAGACTTATATATGGAAAATCTTTAAAAATCATCTTCTCTGAAACCACAAGGCTTAGGTCTTTGATATTTGTTATGAAGATTCAGCTAGTGGACCTCTACCAAGATTGTTCAAATTATAGCCCTGGGGCCAAAAATGCTCCCGCTTCAGGGCCCTATGGTTTTACATAGACTAATATAGAGAAGATCTTGAAAAATCTTCTTCTCTGAAACCACAAGGCTTAGGTCTTTGATATTGGTTAAGAAGCTTCAGCTAGTGGACCTCTACCAAGATTGTTCAAATTATTGCCCTAAGACCAAAAATGCCCCTGCCATGTGGCCCTTTGGTATAACATAGACTTATATATATGGAAAATCTTTAAAAATCTTCTTCTCTGAAACCACAAGGCCCAGGTCTTTGCTATTTGGAATGAAGCTTCATCTAGTGGACCCCTACCAAGATTGTTCAAATTATAGTGCTGGGGCCAAAAAAGTGCCCGCCCCGGGGCCCTTTGGTTTTAGATAGGCACCCATATATAGAGAAAATCTTTAAAATCTTCTTCTCTGAAACCACAAGGTCTACGTCTTTGATATTTGGTGTGAAATTTCATCTAGTGGACCTCTATCAAGATTGTACAAATTATAGTGCGGGGGCCAAAAATGCCCCCACCCAAGACCCTTTGGTTTTACATAGACTTATATAGGGAAATCTTTAAAAATCTTCTTCTCTGAAACTGCAAGGCCATGGTCTTTGATATTTGGTATGGAGCTTCATCTAGTAGACCTCTACCAAGATTGTTCAAATTATAGCCCTCGGGCCACAAATGCCCCCGCTCGGGGCCCTTTGGTTTTACATAGACTTATATAAAGATAATCTTTGAAAATCTTCTTCTCTGAAACAGCAAGGCCCAGGTCTTTGATATTTGGTGTGAAGCTTCATCTAGTGGATCTCTATCAAGATTGTTTAAATCATAGCCCTGATGCCTAAAATGCCCCCGCCACGGGGCCATTTGTTTTTACATAGAATTATGTAGGGAATATCTTTAAAAAAAATCCTTCTTCTCTGAAACCGCAAAGCCCAGGTCTTTGATATTTTGTGTGTAGCTTCATCTAGTAGACCTTTGCCAAGATTGTTCAAATTATAGCCTTTGTTGATATTTGGTATGAAGCTACACCTTTTTAGACATCCCTCAACATTATGCACATTATAACCATCGGGTCAATAATGTCCCTCCCCGGGGCCCACTTGTTACTTGGTATGAAGCTTCATCAAGGGGACCCCTACCAAGATTGTTCAAATTATAGTGCTGGGGCAGAAAATGCCCCCGCCCGGGGCCCTTTGGTTTTACATGGGCTTATATAGGGAAAATCTTTAAAAATCTTCTTCTCTGAAACTGCAAGGCCCAGGTCTTTGATATTTGGTATGAAGCTCCATCTAGTGGACCCCTACCAAGGTTGTTCAAATTGTAGTGCTGGGGCAAAAAATGCCCCCTCCCCAGGGCCCTTTGGTTTTACATGGGCTTATATAGGGAAAATCTTTAAAAATCCCCTTCTCTGAAACCGCAAGGCCCAGGTCTTTGATATTTGGTATGAAGCTTCATCTAGTGGACCCCTACCAAGATTGTTCAAACTATAGTGCTGGGGCAAAAAATGCCCCCACCCCGGGGCCTTGGTTTTACATGGGCTTATATAGGGAAAATCTTTAAAACTCTTCTTCTCTGAAACTGCAAGGCCCAGGTCTTTGATATTTGGTATGATGCTTCATCTAGTGGACCCCTACCAAGATTGTTCAAAGTATAGTGCTGGGGCCAAAAATGCCTCCGCCCCCGGGCCCTTTGGTTTTACATTCTCTTATATAGGGAAAATCTTTAAAAATCTTCTTCTCTGAAACAACAAGGCCCAGGTCTTTGATATTTGGTATGAAGCTTCATCTAGTGGACCCCTACAAAGAGTGTTCAAATTATAGTGCTGGGGCCAAAAATGCCCCCACCCTGGGGCCCTTTTGTTTTACATGGGCTTATATAGGGAAAATCTTTAAAAATCTTCTTCTCTGAAACAGCAAGGCCCAGATCTTTGATATTTGGTATGAAACCTCAACTAGTGGACCCCTATCAAGATTGTTCAAATTATAGTGCTGGGGCCAAAAATGCCCCCACCCCTGGTCCCTTTGGTTTTACATAGGATTATATAGGGAAAATCTTAAAAATCTTCTTCGCTGAAACCGCAAGGCCCAGGTCTTTGATATTTGGTATGAAGCTTTATCTAGTGGACCCCTACCAGGACTGTTCAAATTATAGTGCTGGGGCCAAAATTGCCCCCGCCCAGGGGCCCTTGGTTTTTACAATCTTTGAAAAACTTCTTCTCTGTAACCACAAGGTCCAGGTCTTTGATATTTGGTATGAAGCTTCATCTGGTGGACCCCTACCAAGAGTATTCAAATTATAGTGCTGGGGCCAAAAATGACCGCGCTCCGGGGCCCTTTGGTTTTATATGGGCTTATATAGGGAAACTCTTTAAAAATCTTCTTCTCTGAAACCACAAGGCCCAGGTCTTTGCTATTTGGTATGAAGCTTCATCTAGTGGACCCCTATCAAGATTGTTCAAATTATAGTGCTGGGGCCAAGAATGCCCCCACTCCGGGGCCCTCTGGTGTTACATAGACTTATATAGGGAAAATCTTGAAAAATTTTCTTCTCTCAAACCACAAGACCCTAGGTCTTTGATATTTGGTATGAAGCTACATCTAGTGAACCTCTACCAAGATTGTTCAAATTATAGCCCTGAGACCAAAAATGCCCCCGCCTCGGGCCCTTTGGTTTTACATAGACTTATATTGGGGAAAATCTTTAAAAATCTTCATCTGTAACACCACAAGGCCTAGGTCTTTGATATTTGGTGTGAAATTTCATCTAATGAACCTCTATCAAGATTGTTCAAATTAAAGCCCTGTGGTCAAAAATGCCCCGGCCCGAGACCCTTTGGTTTTACATAGACTTATATAGGATTCTGAATGGCCTCATTAGGCAGTCGGTGTCCATCGACGATTCCCAGTTTGGCTTCGTCCCAGGAAGTGGCACGGCAGACGCAATTTTTGTTGTACAGCAGCTGCAAGAGAAGTATCTGACAGTCAATAAGAGACTCCAAATGGTTTTTGTAGACCTGGAGAAGGCATTTGATCGAGTGCCTCGGAAAGTCATCTGGTGGGCCTGAGAAAATTTAGAGTGGATGGGTGGATTGTGGGACTGGTCAAAGGATGTATGCTAATGCTCGGAGCCGTGTCCGTGTTGGTGATGGTTACAGTGAAGTGAAGGTGGGTGTTCATCAAGGCTCTGCCCTCAGCCCACTGCTTTTCATCGTGCTTGAAGCCTTGTCATGCGAATTCCGCTCTGGAGTCCCCTCGGAGGACTGTGCTGATGACCTTGTCATCATAGCTGAATCCCTTGAGGAATGTGTCAGGGGGCTCTTAACTTGGAAAAAAGCAATGGAGACGAAAGGGCTGAGAGTGAATGCAGGAAAGACAAATATCATGATCTGTGGTACAGGTCTGGACCTCCTGCAGAGTACAGGCCAGTTCCCATGCGCCGTATGTCGCACTGGAGTGGGCAGCAACAGTATCTTTTGTAATGGCTGCAAGTTCTGTAGTGCACAAGAAATGCAGTGGGCTCAAGCACTTGATAGAGAACCTTGATAACAGGTGTACATGTGCACGCTCCTTAGATGGCAGACCACAGAGGAAAGTCCAAGTCGGACCCGACAAGCTGGAGGTTGTAGCTTCCTTTCGCTACCTAGGTGATATGCTCTCAGCAGCGGGTGGTTGTGAAAACAGCCTGGTAGAAATTCAAGGAGTTGCTACCAGTTCTTTCGTCCAACCACCTCTCGTTCAAGACATGTGGCCGTGTGTACAACTCTTGTGTGCGGAGCGCAATGCGCTTCATGCCAGTGAGACATGGCCATTGACAAAGCCAAAACCTCCAACGTCTTCAGCAGAATGACAGAGCAATGATCAGACAGATCTGCAATGTCCAGCCACAGGACACTGTCACCAACAGGTCCAGTGAGCTACTCGAGCATCTTGGCATTGGGGACCTCATCCTGTACGAGCGAAGGCTCCACTGGTAAGGACATACGAAATGCTCCAACGGTGCAGTCAAGACTGCCTGTGACATACAGATAGGTGGAAAGCGGGGACCTGAAAGGCCCAAGATGACCAGGAAGCAGCTGACAGAAAGAGATTGCAGAGAATGGAAGCTCTCTGCTATCGATCCTCACGATAGACAAGCCTGGAGATCTGGTGTAAGATCTGCCATGCATGCAGCAAGCCAGCTACCTAGAAAGGGGCCCACTTATGTGGATGTTGCCCCTGTACAATCTGATGATGATGAATCAGATGATGATGATGTCTGTCTAGGGCTTGGAGAACTGCAACTGTCAAGAATATGTCAAGACTTGGAAAGTCACAGCTTTCTCTGGGAGGGCATTCCACTGGACAATGGCAATGGAAAGAAGGAATACTTTTATGTATCATTGCCAGTATGAATTTGACGAAATGTCATAGAATGGCAATACTAAGAGTTTTGGGCTGGATATAATCAGTAAGGGGCACAACCACAAGGTCATTGACTATCTTGTAGAAAAGACAAAGACGTGTCACTGAATGTCGTTCTTCAAGGGATTGCCAGTCCAACATGGCAACAATGAAGATACACTAGTTGTTCTGGCATAGTCATTCATGGTCTAACGGGTTGTATGCCTTTGGACCATTTCAACCTTATGGGTGTTCCTTTTTGTATGGCGGTCCCATATGGCTGAAGCATACCCCATTTGGGGATGTACAAGGGTCTGGTAAGCCATTTCCCAGACTTTGGCGATTTTGTTTTTATATTTCTCTTAATAAAGCTGAGAGACCTGTTTGCATTTGCTGCTACTCTGTCCACATGAGTGTGCCTGTTAAAGGTGCATTATTGAGCTACCGGGTCTCAAAAATTTTTTTCTGGGTTTTATCTTCAATTCATACTCCTTTGTCATGTGTACACTTTTGGAGCCGAATACGGCTTCAGAAGTTTGTGAGAATGGTCATTTTCATTCGTGTTTACCCTTCGCTCTGAACATGTGTTCGGAATTTCTGTTCTAAAAATAAATCTGTCACTTTACACATACATGGCGACAGTATCATCTCTTGAGTGTCATTACTTATGGCATGGTATTCAGCGTCATATTTTTCCAATTCAGGCATGACCTAAGCAAACAAGGTCAAAAATGAAAGTCGCATAACGTCATATATGGGGATTCTATTTTTGTCATGAACTAAAAATAGATCTAACTAGTGTTCGAAACGTAGTTAGGGAATCCCTCTCAAACTCCTCAAACTCATTTACCTGTCATCATAATTGTTAGCATTTTTGCACAAAATGCCTTCATTTGTATTGTTTTATAGAAAAAATACCGGCTATATATATTTTATTTTTGGAAGCATTTTTTTACCGATAGCTCAATAATGCACCTTTAAGGTTGCTGGAAATCTCCCCCCCCCCCCCCCCCCCCGCCACCCAACCCCAAGTACCTGGCACAAGTGACCACCTTCAGGACCATGCCATGAAGTATATACTCTGTATTTAAGGGGCTTCTTGAAGTAGTCATCTGTATTATAACCTGACCTTTCGAGGGCTTAAATTTCATATCCCACTTCGATGCCCACGCCTGTAGTCGGTCCAAGTCACATTGTAAGCAGTCACTGTCTGTGGAAGAAAGCTGTATTGAGGAAATCATCACTGACCAATTAGAGTGGTGCAACACAGTGGACAACTTGTGGCAAGACATCAAAGGAGAATGAGATCACTTCTGAGTCAATATTGGCAAATCAAAAAAACAAACAAAAAAAAAAATATTTGACAAAACGACATCGTTTCTAATCAATCAAATGATCACTGACCCTGTACCGACCAAGCGTTCAGCAGCCAGGCATGTATACGCATCCATGGGTAGACACTCAACTTTGTCGTAAAACTAGGCAGAAAACAGAGCCTACAAGAAGGTGAAGCACACTAAGTGTTCAGCTGACTGGGATAGATACAGAAGAATTAAGTACCAAATCCAGAGATAATTAAGATCCACTCACAGACGGTACATGGAAGAAGACCTACAAGAACAGCCCAAAGTGTTCTGGTCCTAAATAAAAGCAGAAGACAAGAATCAACAGGTGTTGCCCTACTGAAGAATAAAGATGGTTTCATCCATAGTGGCAGTAGCTGCAAGGTTGAGACCTCAAATGAACAATTCGTCTCGGCATACACTAGAGAAGAGAAAACCAATCTGTCCTTCGATGGAGAAAATCAATGTACAGGCAAAAGGGGTGCATAAACTTCTCCAAGATCTCAAGACCCACAAGGCAACAGGCCCAGATTCTAACCCGACATTTGTCCTGAAGTCACCTGCTGGTGAGCTCGCGCTGATTCTGACCAGACTGTATCAATGCTCTCCAGATACTGGCAAAATACCTCCGGAGTAGAAGAATGCCTTTATTTATATAGTTACCACCTTGAAGAAGGGAGAGAAACATTCACCCAGTCTCACTGACTTCAGTGGTCTGCAAAGTCCTTGAACACATAGTTCAGTGATGCAACATTTTGACAAGAACCACATCCTAACCGACAAGCAGCATGGGTTTAGAGCCAAAAGGTCTTGAGAAACTCATCATGGCTATAAAGGAAATTGCAAAGAACATGAAGCAGAAGGGACAGGTTGATGTTATCCAGCTTATCCTTCTTGATTTTGCAAAGGCATTTGATAAAGTGCCACACCAATGCCTTCTCCACAAAAAGTTCCGTGAATCAACTCTATGCTGGACAGAATCTTTTTTGATCCAAAGAAAACAAACATGAACCAGGGTAAGAACAGAATTTCTATCCAAGGGCTAAGGCCACTGGATTTCCTTATCTTGTGTGCAAGAAAAGCCCTATCCTGCAGTGTAGATCCAGATTAGGTGGCTTCTGAAGAAGTCATCTAATCAGGATCTTCACTATTTGTCATGCAGTTTTTGAATTGAACAAAAACATTATAACAAATTGATTGTCAGAAATGGGTTTAGTTAAATTAATTTATTCAGCAGGAAAAGGGTTGAGACAGAATGCAGGTACAATTGACAAACCACAAATTAATGGTTTACAAGCTGATATCAGACTGTTTTGTTCCAGGATGTTGATAGTCAACCTGATGAGTTTGTGCCAGTGAAAGGCAGAAGAAAGCTGGAGAAATGGTTGAACAAGAGTATGAAGATACAGATGACTGATGGCAGAACTTTGATTGGTAAATCATATACACATCATTATGATAACACATCTGTGTGACATAGTGCATTCTTTCATATCACCAAAATGGTCACTTTACTGATGAAAAATTGTGATATTTTTCTTATTTCTACACCAAAAATAGATTGTGAGTGCTCGTTAGAACTGCCTCAATGAGGCGGTTCTAACGAGTACCCACACCCTATGTCTTGGAGCAGAAATACTATCGATTTCAATATCTATTTGACTTTCAGTCAACTAAAGCAGATCAAAGTGGTACATTCTGTGGTATTAAATTACAGATGTCAGTGCACCAGAAATATACATCAAAGTCAGTTTCTTTGTACTGCACTGCAGACTTGGCTCAAGCCCAGTTCAGATGATTGACATGGACATCCTGATAACTGAAAGTGCAATGTATCTGATTGGATGGCTTGACACTTGCTATGTCATAATTGGCCTAACCTTGTCAGTTTGTGATGTCATGATCTGAAATTTGGTGATCAAAGGATGTACCAGTTTGTTGGGGTTAGACAGTAATTGAGTACATGTAGCACATCCACTCCAAAGTCTAATGAATATTGAAATTGGTAGTCTTGTACATGTATATCCCCACAAACCCCAGTTTTCTGTATATAAAGTGAGGTTTAAGGGGTTTCATTTCATGGACTTGTCATCTTGGTGTAAACCTCTCTTACGAGGACTGTTCAAATATGAATGCAAGTAGAACGTTTTCTCATGCACTAATGCGAAAATCACCTGGAAATAAATATCACAGCGTGGAAAAACATTTTACCGATACATTGATACCAAACCTGTTAAAATCCGTGCACTTTAGCCATGTATATCGTTCGATAAACACTGTCTACTCTTGTACACTAATACAAAACATGGTTGGAAGAAGGTCAGAGTACGCCGTTGAAATACGGTCCTATATTAAGAATCGTTGTATTCTTGGTATACGGTGCAAAGACATTTTTGATGAAATATGTTCGGTTTATGGGCATAATGAAATGTCTTTTCCGACAGTTTTTCGTTGGTGTAAGAAATTCAGCTGTGGGCTAGGCTCAACAGAAGATGCACCACATGATCGTCGGCCGAAAAGAACAACATCTGCCAAGATGGTTGCTAGAGTGAAAGAAATAGTTGCTACCGATGCACGATACACCACTAGGCAAATAGCTAGTATGGTTGGCATCTCATTAGGAGCAGCTCATACAATTCTGAAACGGGATTTGAAAATGAGAAAGATCTGTGCTAGATGGATTCCCCATCTGTTGACAGTTGAGCAGAAAAAGACACGCGTTCAGTGCTAAGAAATTGCTCAAAAAGTTTCCAAATTACAATGCACGGTCTTTCGCTAATGTCGTCACAGGTGACGAGACATGGGTCCACTTTTTTGAGCCAAAACGAAAGATTCAGAACAAAATATGGGCAACAAAGTATTGCAGAAGACCATGCATTGGAAAGCGGACCATGAGCATCAAGAATGTAATGTATGCCATATTCTTTTCAAATCAGGGCCCTGCTATTCAGGTTGCTGTGCCTAAAGGCAAATCTGTAAATGCGAAGTTTTATAAGAATAAATAAAAATCAAAAATGAGTTCCTTTAAGAGCAATGAAAATTGAAAATTGAAGAAATATTTCGAAAATTGAAGAAATATTTCAAAGAACGAAGACCCCCAACTGGTTTGGCCAATGTCAGATTGCTACATGACAATGCGTCATCGCACAAGGCGTTCATTGTGCAAGACTATCTGAAGCAGGAAAAGGTTGTTGAACTCCCTCACCCCCAGTATTCCCCTGACCTTGCCCCGTGTGACTTTTTTTTGTTCCGGCGGCTGAAAAATACCTTTCTGGTCGATAATTTGTACAGCACAAATACCTCGGTTCTGCAATATTCCAGTGCCTTCATAGTATACCTCGAAAAGACTACCAAAATGCATTCAATGATTGGATCAGAAGACTGAAAGTTTGTATATCTGTTAAAGGGGAATACTTTGAGGGGACAAAATAAATTTTTCATCGAAATCTATCATGGAATCATTTTTATTTGGTTAGTTGCATTCATATTTGAACAGTCCTCGTATTAACTCTGTTCTTTGCAACATGGTTCTGCATTTAGCATGGTTAACCCATTGTTTGTTAGTGAAATCTTCCATTGCTATTTTGAACAAGTCCATTTGCCATATAAGGGGCCTATTTTGTTTATTTTTATTCTGTTTTGTTTGTTTGATTTGAGGTTTAACATCCCCGTCAACACTGTAAAGGTCATTTTGGAGACGTTGCTTCCAATTTTGTGGGACTTTTACCCGACATTGAGATTAAATGACATCTCAAGCCCTGTCGCCCAATGAAACCAATAGGGTTTATAAGCATGAACAGTCCAACTCGCACCGCTTTGCCTTGGCAGGCTTAGATCCTCTAAGCGGTTTACCAGTACTCGTGTGCGGGTCAGTTTCAGCTCTGCGTGGAAGCATCTTGCAACCCATATATTTCTTCAAGCCCCGATGGGCCGGGGGCCATTGTTTTTATTCTATCTTTGACGCAAAATTCTGTTGGCAAATAGTGCAGGCCCTGATCAGATGCCGCATTCTGTGGCATCTACCCTGCGTCCGATCTGGACCTCCACTGTTTGCCAAGGTACCCCTGTTCCCACATGCAATGGGTTAAAAGTTGGATCCAAAATGTATAGATCATATTTTTTAGTTATTTCAGTTTTTGGGCCCTTTCAAGATTATTCTACTTATGGCACGCCAATTGTTAATCAGAGGTGGGTGAAAACCAGAGTGCCCGGAGAGATTAATATGTATACACATAGGAACAGATAAGGTTGGTATTTTGTGATAACTGAAGGATAGTTTTTGTCAATTCTCCATAAAAACCTATGTAGTGGCTATTCATAAGAACTGCCTCATTAGGCGGTTCTAATGAATACCCTCAACATATGTTTATATGGAGATTGGAGAAATAAGGACAACTGTCCTTCAATCATCACAAAATACGTACCTTATCTGTCACTATACAGATTGCCCTTTTTATTTCAACAGCATTTCTTCTCGAACGCTTTGCCATTAAAAGAAGTTGATGCTATAAAGAATCCAAATTTGGAATAATATGATACACAATAAATGTTTTTTTTTTTCCATAATTACTGTCAAGAAACTAATGTTGTGGATATTTGTTAAAGTTGTCTTGGCGAGGAGATTCTAAGAACTGTCCACAACATTTGTTTCTTTGAGTAGTAAATGTAAAATTCTTGAATAACTTCATTATAAGGGGAATGGGAACACCTGGCAGATTTTTCTGCCATTTTTCAAAAGGAGGCAACTTTCGGGACTTCCTGTTCGCTTTTCTTTAAGAGCTGTCCCACTGAAAAAGGGGTCTACTCTTAAAGGAAAGAATTTGCTCCTCAGGAGCAAATTCTTTCCTTTGAGAGTTGACCCCTATTGACATGGGAGATAAAAAGATACCTTTGGAGGAGTTGCTTCCCCTGAAGGTGTACCCATTCCCCTTAAATTCGCCGAATCTTGAGCTAAGGATTTACTACAATGTAATTGCCACTGTAAGGGGTTTTGTCACCATATGAAATATCAGTATATAGAGGACTGTGTGTAATATTCCTCGCCCCCGCCAATCAGGGCTCATAGAAAAAGATTGGGCTGCATGTTGCTTTCAGACGGAGCTGAAACTGACCACACATGAGTATTGGTAAACTGCTTTGAAGGACTAAGCCTGCCTAGGTAAAGTGGTTGGAGTGAGACCACCCAATGCATATAAGCTGTTTGATTTCATTGGGTGGCAGGGCTCGAGATGTCATTTTATCCCAGTGTCGAGTAAATGGCCCACAAAATTGGAAAAGGCATCTCCAAAATGACATACATGTAAATAGTGTTGACGGGCACGTTAAACCTCAATTCAAACAAACAACTGTGTAATAATATTACATGTACCTTGAAATGTTTCATCAAAAAGGGCTTTAGAGAATACACATCAGTTGAATAAGTCTGTGTAATGAACACCCTGCTACATGTACACTACTTTATGTCGAGAAAAATTGGATTTACATGGGCATACTTTTTTCCTGATTTTTTGCTCAAAATCATCAGAGTTTAACCGTGTGAGGTGTGACTTTATCAAAGTTCCACATTGATAATTTTCTACTCCGTTGTTGAATACCACACATACAAAATTTTTTTTGTACAGCAATCAGTCATTGTTGTAATCTATTGAAGGGGTTAGAATATATGCACACTACAACTGGAAGTGACCACAGCAACAGATGAGGTGTGTAGTTTTCTCCATAAAAACCCTATGTTGTGGGAATTGATCTGACAGCGAGTCCAAAAGGTGCAGACGGAATTGCAAACAGTGTTGAATCTGATCAGACTGCTCTGATCTGTGTCTGAACTGTTTGCTTTGGCATACCTGTCTCAATATTTAGGATCATTACATAGTTCTATTTTCCATAGAATAAAGGTACATGTACATGTGTGTTGTGTGTACTCATTAGAATCAGCCCTTGAGGCGATTCAAATGAGTACACACAACATACCTTTTCAAAATAAAATTAGACAAAGTACCTAACTATCCGAATTTTTTGTATATTTGGAGCCATGGAATTATTTTAGGGATTCAAGAGAGAGTTTGAAACCAACCGCACATGAGCACTGGTAAATCGCCTACATGAACTCAGCCTGCCCAGGCAAAGTGGTGCGAGTTGGGTCGTCAATACATATAAACCCTATTGGTTTCATTGATGTTGGGCAGCAGGGCTTGAAATATCATTTCATCTCAGTGTCGGGTAAAAGTCCCACAAAAGTGGAGGCAACGTCTCCTAAATGACATATACATGTTGACAGGGCGTTAAACCTGAATTCAAACAAACAAACACTGTACATGTATGCGTGTCCTCTTTTTCAGGTATATTCCTGTGCACTGATAGAGACAGAAATGTTATCCTTGGATCTTGTGAAGAGTACTTAAAACCTCCTGGTAGGCCATCATTGCTCATAATTCTCAGTGGTTTTCCTATGGATCAAATGCCTGGGTGTCTGCAGGGTCAGCTCATCTCAACATCTGCTAGTCTGGCACTATTTTAGCTGGTCTGCTGAATTTTCTACACTATCTGCTATCCGTGAAATCTTTCCATTTAAGTGCTTAGCATGAATAGCAGACAGCATTTTCAAAGGATGTATTTTTAGCTCACCGTCACGTAGTGACGAGGTGAGCTTTTGGGATCACTGTTTGTCTGTCGTCCGTCGTGCGTGAGTCCGTCCATGCGTCCGTCCGTAAACAATTTCTTTAAACGACATCTCCTAAACCACTGATCGGATTTTGACCAAACTTCACAGGAATGATCCTTAGGTGGTCCCCTTTCAAAGTTGTTCAAATGGTTCCGGTCCGTTGCACATCTAGGTCACAGGAGCCAAAAATAGATTTTTTTCACCAAAAACTTAAAAAATCTTCTTCTCTGAAACCACAAGGCCCAGGTCTTTGATATTTGGTATGAAGCTTCATCTAGTGGACCCCTAACAAGATTGTTCAAATTATAGTGCTGGGGCCAAAATTGCCCCCGCCCCGGGGCCCTTTGGTTTTACATAGGCTTATATAGGGAAAATCTTTAAAAATCTTCTTCTCTGAAACCACAAGGCCCAGGACTATGAAACTTCATCTAGTGGACCCCTACCAAGATTGTTCAAATTTTAGTGCTGGGACAAAATATGCCCCCGCCACGGGGCCCTTTGGTTTTACATTGGCTTTTATAGGGAAAATCTTTAGAAATCTTCTTCTCTGAAACCACAAGGCCCAGGTCTTTGATATTTGGTATGAAGCTTCATCTAGTGGACCCCTACCAAGATTGTTCAAATTATAGTGCTGGGGCCAAAAATGCCCCCGCCCCGGGGCCCTTTGGTTTTACATAGGCTTATATAGGGAAAATCTTTAAAAATCTTCTTCTCTGAAACCACAAGGCCCAGGTCTGTGATATTTGGTATGAAGCTTCATCTAGTGGACCCCTACCAAGATTGTTCAAATTTTAGTGCTGGGACAAAAAATGCCCCCGCCACGGGGCCCTTTGGTTTTACATTGGCTTTTATAGGGAAAATCTTTAAAAATCTTCTTCTCTGAAACCACAAGGCCCAGGTCTTTGATATTTGTTATGAAGCTTCATCTAGTGGACCCCTTCCAAGATTGTTCAAATTATAGTGCTGGGACAAAAAATGCCCCCGCCACGGGGCCCTTTGGTTTTACATAGGCTTATATAGGGAAAATCTTTAAAAATCTTCTTCTCTTAAACCACAAGGCCCAGGTCTTTGATATTTGGTATGAAGCTTCATCTAGTGGACCCCTACCAAGATTGTTCAAATCATAGTGCTGGGGCCAAAAATGCCCCCGCCCCGGGGCCCTTTGGTTTTACATAGGCTTATATAGGGAAAATCTTTAAAAATTTTCTTCTCTGAAACCACAAGGCCCAGGACTTTGTTATTTGGTATGAAGCTTCATCTAGTGGACCCCTACCAAGATTGTTCAAATTTTTGTGCTGGGACAAAAAATGCCCCCGCCACGGGGCCCTTTGGTTTTACATTGGCTTATATAGGGAAAATCTTCTTCTCTGAAACCACAAGGCCCAGGTCTTTGATATTTGGTATGAAGCTTCATCTAGTGGACCCCTACCAAGATTGTTCAAATTATAGTGCTGTGGCCAAAAATGCCCCGGCCCCGGGGCCCTTTGGTTTTACATAGGCTAATATAGGGAAAATCTTCTTCTCTGAAACCACAAGGCCCAGGACTTTGATATTTGGTATGAAGCTTCATCTAGTGGATCCCTAACAAGATTGTTCAAATTAAAGTGCTGGGACAAAAAATGCCCCCGCCACGGGGCCCTTTGGTTTTACATAGGCTTATATAGGGAAAATCTTCTTCTCTGAAACCACAAGGCCCAGGTCTTTGATATTTGGTATGAAGCTTCATCTATTGAACCCCTACCAAGATTGTTCAAATTATAGTGCTGGGGCCAAAAATGCCCCCGCCCCGGGGCCCTTTGGTTTTACATAGGCTTATATTGGGAAAATCTTTAAAAATCTTCTTCTCTGAAACCACAAGGCCCAGGACTTTGATATTTGGTATGAAGCTTCATCTAGTGGACTCCTACCAAGATTGTTCAAATTATAGTGCTGGGGCCAAAAATGCCCCCGCCCCGGGGCCCTTTGGTTTTTCATAGGCTTATATAGGGAAAATCTTTAAAAATCTTCTTCTCTCAAACCACAAGGCCCAGGACTTTGATATTTGGTATGAAGCTTCATCTAGTGGACCCCTACCAAGATTGTTCAAATTATAGTGCTGGGGCAAAAAATGCCCCCATCCCGGGGCCCTTTGGTTTTACATAGGCTTATATAGGGAAAATCTTTAAAAATCTTCTTCTCTGAAACCGCTAGGCCAAGGTCTTTGATATTTGATGTGTAGCTTCATCTAGTGGACCTTTGCCAAGATTGTTCAAATTATAGCCTTTGTTGATGTTTGGTATGAAGCTTCACCTTTAAGACCTCCCTCAACATTATGCACATTAAAGCCCTGCGGCCAATAATGGCCCTCTCTGGGGCCCACTTGTTACACTATGGATCAGGTGAGCGATCCAGGGCCATCATGGCCCTCTTGCTTCATGTTTGTCAGAGAAAATGAGGCTTGACATTACACGAAAATCACATGTAATGTCTAGACTTGTTCTCTGAAGAATAAATCAGAAATAATGAGACTGTCTTTTGCTAGAGAATTCAGTTGAAATCTTCAGCAATATTAAGAACTGATCCATTCAGCCATTTCAAATACTGTATGGGCTGTTCCTGTTCAGAGAAACCAAAATACCAAAATGGACTGTCAAAAATCAGCTGGTCCCCCGGACATGCCTCAGCTAATCTTAGCTGGTACCAGTCCAAAGTAGCTGGTTCCACACCTTCACGCATGCTTTCATGTCATCACCTGCATAAATCATACAGTATTTCTGTTTGGAGAAACCAAATCACCAAAATGGCCTGCCAAAAGTCAGTTGGTTCCCAGGACATGTCACAGCTAATCATAGCTGGTCCCAGTCAAAAACAGCTGGTACCAGACCAACACACATGCTTTTATGTCAACCCCTGTGTAAATGATAGTTGTTAGACATAGCTAATGGACACAACCCATGAGAAAAAGGCACTTGTCTTATAAACAAATAGAATAGGCTAAGCTGAGCTTGCACAGGCCACTAATAGGGCTAGATGCATGACTGGTCAAGGTCTCATTTTAGGCCCCACTTGGAAAATAGATTGGACTGCATAGTGTTTCCAGACAGAGCTGAACCCAACTGAACCTGAGTACTGGTAAACCTCTTAGAAGGTCAGGTCTGCCCCAGAAAAGTGGTGCAAGTCGGCCCATGCCTAAAACTCCAGTGGTTTCTTTGGAAGGAAAGGGCTTGAGATGTCATTTCATCTCCATGTCGGGTAAAAGTCCCACAAAACCTGAAGCAAAATCTACAAAATGACCTTAATAGTGTTGATGGGGACGTTAAACCTCAATACAATTAAACAGGCAAGTTCTTCTCAGTCTGCAAGCAGCAAAAATTTTATGGAGAAACTGTGTTGACCATTGCTCAGGTTAGTCTGAGCCTTGTTGCTCACTCATGCAATATGTAATCTTTTTCTTCACGGGCCTCCTTGGCCTAATATGGGTAAGAGGATTAGGGTCTCTCACAGCTGTGGTTGGCACCTCCCTAGGGCCATGTTAAGACGTCATGTTCTGCAATGGAAGGATTTGTTTTATTTGAGGTTTGACATCCCCGTCAACACTGTAAAGGTCATTTTGAGATGTTGTTCCCAATTTTGTGGGACTTTTACCCAACATTGAGATGAAATGACGTCTCAATCCCTGACGCCTAATGATACCAATAGTGTTTATAAGCATGGACGATCTGACTTGCACCGCTTTGCCTGGGCAGGCTTAGAGCCTCTAAGCGGTTTACCAGTACTTGTGTGCTGTCGGTTTCAGCTCTGCGTGGAAGCATCGTGCAACCCATCTATTTCTTCAAGCCCCCGATGGGTGGGGGCCATGCAATGGAAGGCTGGCAGGTCAAGTGTTTGTTCTCCCGAGTACTGCAGTTTTTACCTCGATTGTAGCTTACCGGTAGCTGAGGCAAAACAATTGAATACATCATGAAAATGTCTTGAGCCTTGCATGATATTTCAATTAAAATTCTTTGCAGTTATGCACTTTGATGTGGACAAGATCTAGCAATTGGACTTGCAAATTACCAGGCTACATTTTCAGAGGCTTAAACTGAACTGTATTGGTTAATTTGATGTAAATTTTTTAACACATTGATATTGACAAGATATAGGTCGCAAATTTGCTAATTCATTGATGCTGTTTGACACTTCTTTAGGCTAAACTATTTTAAGTACTTTCTTAGCTCAACTGTTTTTCGAAGAAAAGCTTTTCTTTTTACCTATGGCCTTCACCTTTTAACTTTGGCCTACTTTTCGAAAGTGTAATCAAAAACTTTAACCTTGACCATATTTCCAAAAGTATTTGCCATAGCCATATGAAACTTGACACAGATCTGTACGAACACAAGTTCCATAACTCTATCATGCAATTTGACTAATTTATCTCCCTTTGTGTCATATGAAAAAAATGCCTTTTCCAAGCAAACGTAGTGGTCTCTCATTTTTACCAAAAACAATACAGGTTTCAAATTTCACATATGTGTTCCTTGGGGCAAGAACTTTCCACTGATATCAAACTTTGTGACATGTGACCTTGACCGTTGACCTATTTTTAAAAAAAAATAACTAAAAACGTTTAACCATGGCCATATTTCCAAATCTATTGGCCCAGCTCATGAAACTTGACACACATCTGAATCATCACAAGAGCTACATTCTGAGCAAGTTCCATAACTATCATGCAATTTGACTTGTGACATACCAAAATAACAGACGAGCTTGGCACCTGCTTGTAGTGCTCTTGTTGACCTATCTTTCCTGGCTCGAGATAGCTGGTTAATTGAGCACTCGTTCATTGAACCACTGGCTGTTGTCAGTTACTGCTGTGGGGTGATCTCACAAAGTACTGGTCAACTACTTAGGGGCTCTTAGCCTTTCCATAAATGGCATAGGTAATTGATTACTGGTAGCATGAAATGACCACAGCTGTTTAATGCATTGGGCTTTTAAACCACAGCACACATATACATGTGGATGGTTTGCTGGGCAGAGTAAAATTGCTATCTGCACTAAAATTTTCTCTGTTACTTTAAGGATAAAAAGCAGAAACTGAGTAATATATGTTTTGTGCCTTGAAAATGGGGAGCTCTCACATACATGTAGGTGTCTGGAACATTGTTTATCTTTCAGGGACAACAGAACCAAAAGAAGAACCAAGAATTCTGGGATTGGCTATGGTTCCTGGCTGCCATATTGTCAGTATATGCGTTGATGAAGATCGGGTACCTGAGACAAACTTTACACATACAGCTATGATTTCCTGATGCTGACATTAATGAAATGTGAGCAGTTGCAAAACAAAATCTACAAGACCTTTGTAACCAGCAAAGATTCAGATCAGCCTGTGCATCCATGCAATCTGATCAGTCTTTTCTCTTCACGTGAACATTCTATGGAAAGTAGAAGTAAAACAAAGATCAGGAATTGATACAATTAACTGAGCAATTTGGATAAAACATTGGAACGACTGGTATTTAAACATCTGTATAATCACTTTCGCGATAACAACATTATTACTACCTTCCAGTCTGGTTTTATCTCCGGGGACTCCACCGTGAATCAACTTACTTATCTTTACAATACGTTCTGTCAAGCCTTAGATTCTGGAAAAGAAGTAAGAGCCGTTTTTTGTGACATAAGTAAAGCGTTCGACCGTGTTTGGCACGCCGGCCTTATCCATAAATTACGAGCTGTGGGTATTAGTGGCAAACAGCTCAAATGGTTTATAAGTTATCTTGAAAATAGAAAACAACGTGTAGTCTTGCCTGGTGCTCAATCTAACTGGAATTACATCCATGCTGGAGTCCCTCAAGGTTCAATCTTGGGACCTTTACTTTTTTTACTCTATATCAATGACATTGTAACAGAAATAGGTTCAAATATTCGTCTGTTTGCGGACGACACTAGCTTGTTTATAATAGTAGAACATCCTAACACTGCGGCGGAAATTCTTAACTCAGATCTTGAAAAAATTTCTCGGTGGGCAAATTCCTGGTTGGTTAAATTCAACCCTAATAAAACAGAGTCACTCTTAATTTCACGTAAGCTAAATAGACCTGTCCACCCACCCTTATTTATGCTTAATCAAGAAATAAACGAAGTAGAAAATCATAAGCATTTAGGTATATACTTTTCATCTGATTGCTCTTGGCATACCCACATTAATTATATCAAACAGAAGGCTTGGACTAGAATAAACATAATGCGAAAATTAAAGTTTGATCTTGACAGGAAATCCCTCGAAACGATATACTTGTCATTCATCCGACCAGTCCTTGAATATGCCGATGTGATCTGGGATAACTGCTCCCATCAAGAAAAACAGGAACTAGAAAAAATACAGGTTGAAGCTGCAAGGATTGCCACAGGAACAACAAAACTTGTTTCAGTTGGAAAATTATACGATGAGGTTTGTTGGGAGCAGTTAGAATCCAGAAGACGTAAACACAAACTTGTTTTGTTCTACAAAATGTATAGTAACCTAACACCACTGTACCTGTCTTCATTAGTTCCACCGCTGGTACAACATTCATCACGCTATAACTTGAGAAATGCCAATGATATTCAAACTATTCATTCTCGAACAAACCAGTACTTTAACTCATTTTTGCCCTCTGTCATAAGAGAATGGAACAGTTTGCCCTATGCTGATAGAACCTTAGATTCAACAGAAACTTTCAAACAACATTTAAATCAGAACAGAACGATTGTCCCAAAGTATTACTACACTGGAAGTCGGAAATTACAAATATTACATACTAGACTTCGAACTGGGTGTAGCTCGCTCAGTTTCGACCTGTTTCGGAAGAACATTGTGGACTCGCCATTATGTAGATGTGGAAATAATATCGAGAGTGCTGAACATTACTTCCTGAAATGCCCCCTATACCGTGAACAGAGAACAGCCCTTGTTAATACCGTATTACAATATTGCAATATTTCATTGCAAGTACTTCTCTCAGGTGATGAATCTTTATCCTTTGGATCTAACAAAGTTATATTCGAGGGTGTGCAAACATTCATATCGGCTACTAAAAGATTTTGACAAAACATACAGTATCCATTCTTGTTTAACATTACTCGTCGTCCCCCAACAGTCTCATTAATGTAATACAACTATGATTCCTACGATTCATGATACTATTATATTTAGCTGACAACAGCCCAATAATGCACTGACTCACCCCCACCCAACTGGCCCCAGTACCAGAATCTTTCCCATCTTCTTTTCTACCTTTTTAGTTTAATTTAAAATCTTTCCTACATCGTTTTTCACCATCTCATAACATGCAATACTCATAACTCATAGCTTTCGTCTTTCTTATAATTATTATTTTGAATCATCGTGTTTTGTAAAAAATCACTATTCCTACAATCAGTACAGCGCTGTAAAGTGTGTTCTCATTAGAGATACATTAACATACAAATAGTCCTGAACAGTAATTTCTGTCACGATATATGCCATTTATGTATGTCAGTTTCATAGCATTACATAGGAACAGAACTAAATAAGCTTATAGCTTTCGTTCTAATCCTATATTGTTGTATCATGTCTATGTTGTATTTGTAAACATTATCCTTTCGAAATAAATATGTTTAAACCAATTAACTTACTCCATCCGATCTGTCAGAAAAGGCTATAGAATCCCTCCAAAATCTATAGAATCTGGACTATCCAAAAAACTATACAATCTAAATAAGACAATATCCAAAAAATATTTAGTCTGGACTATCCAAAATATAATAATCTGGACTAGCCGAAAAGTATAGAATCAGTACTAGCCATAAAACATCCAAAACAACTCTACAGTCTGAATTATCCAAACCTTATTAATCTGGACTTTCCAAAAACAATAGAATCTGGACTATCCAAAACCTATATAATTTGTTCTATCCCAAAACATCTAGATCCTGGCCTATCCAAAACAATGTAGAATCAGGACTATCCAAAATGATATAGAACCTGGACAATCCCAAATAGTAAATGATCTGGACTATCCAAAATAGAGTAGAATCTGGACTATCCAAACATACATAATCCAGATTTTCAAAAACAAAAACAAAAATAAACAAAAAATCTGGACTATCCCACATCAGTTTACTATACCATCTGGACTATCTAAAAAGTATATAATCTGGACTATAAACATATAGCATCTGGACTATCCAAAAACGTATATAATCTGGACTAAACACATTTAGAATCTGAACTATCCAAAGAAATATATTATCTGGACTAAAAGCATATTACAGAATCAGGACGTATCAAAAACATACAGGATCTGGACTGTCCAAAAATCTAAATAATTTAAAACAATCCTATAGATTCTGGACTATCCGAAATGTGAAATGTAAACCAAAGGAAAAATAACAAAACAAAAACAAAACATAGAATCTGGAGAATAACAAAAACAAAAAACTGGACCATCCCAAAACAGTAGAATCTTCACTGTCCAAAAATGAATCAACAAAGATTCTTGATTCTTGTCAGGCTGTATGGATACAAAGACTGATCTGAGTCTTTGCTGGTCACAGAGGTCTTCTAGTAGGTTTTGCTGTGCCTTGGATCCTTTGGTGATTGTTGTCAGTGTCAGAATATGTGCCAAAATATTGTCAGACAGAAATGAGTTTTGTGTCTGGTGACATGTTCCCTCAGTGGATTGGACTGTGTTGGGGTTTAAAGACACATCAGTCCTTGTGGGTCATTTCGTGTCATCTCCCAGAGAAAGGGAGAAAAGAGAATGTAGAGGAGGTAAAAGAGGAGTATAGAGAAGATAGAGGAAAAGGAATCACTCAAGAGATAGTAGAGATGAAAGTGAAGTAATTCATTCAAGTACACCACAACTTCTTTATAACACTATCATTGGGATCCAAAGCAAAAACCGTGTTACTTAAACAACTGTGTTATATCCAAACAAAAATGTATAGATTAAATAGAAAAAAATGACCATTAACGGTCATTTTTGTCGTGCCTGCTATTAGCATGGCGCGATATAGGCGCTGGTTTTCCATCCGTTCGTTCGTCTGTTCGTTCTTTCATCCGTTTGTCAAGGCATCAACATTTGCGACCACCCTAGCCTTCACCCTAATGGTCAAGTTTATTTCTCAAGAACTGTAAGAGCTTCATTAATGATACTTGGTACAAACTTGTGTCAGGGGATGACAACTTAAATGCAAGCATCCATATTTGACCTTGACCTACATTTCGTCCCATACTTGCAAGAAGGTGCTAAGTGCATTTAATAAACTTTTGAGATAATCAATTTTTTTTGAGTCTCAAAAAAATTAAATCCTTAATCTTGCCTGGTTTATTATAAGTCAGTTACATGTTAGTGTAGCTTTCATGCTACCCAGAATAAGATCAATAGCTTTTCAGTTTTCAGCGATATGTGGCATTAATTAAAATAGAACCTTTTTTGTCGCGCCTGCTATTAGCATGGCGCGATATAGGCGCCCGGTTTTCCGTCCGTTTGTCCGTTCGTTCGTCCGTCCGTCCGTTTGTCAAGGCGTCAACATTTGCGACCACCCTAGCGTTCACCCTGAGGTTCAAGTTTATTTCTCAAGAACTATAAGAGCTTCATTAATGATACTTGGTACAAACTTGTATCTGGGGATGACAACTTACATGCAAGCATCCATATTTGACCTTGACCTACATTTCATGGTTCACCGACTTTGTAAAATATTGCGACCACCCTAGCGTTCACCCTGAGGTTCAAGTTTATTTCTTAAGAACTATAAGAGCTTCATTAATGATACTTGGTACAAGCTTGTATCTGGGGATGACAACTTACATGCAAGCATCCATATTTGACCTTGACCTATATTTCATGGTTCACTGACTTTGTAAAATATTGCGACCACCCTAGCGTTCACCCTGAGGTTCAAGTTTATTTCTAAAGTATTATAAGAGCTTCATTAATGATACTTGGTACAAACTTGTATATGGGGATGACAACTTACATGCAAGCATCCATATTTGACCTTGACCTATATTTCATGGTTCACTGACTTTGTAAAATATTGTGACCACCCTAGCGTTCACCCTAATGGTCAAGTTTATTTCTCAAGAACTATAGGAGCTACATTAATGATACTTGGTACAAGCTTGCATTTAAGAATGGAAACTTTTGTGCAAATTTTATCCTGCAAGAAGGGGATAATTTCATATAGCCCTTTCTTGCATGAAAACATTCACATTATATACACACATTCTTTTCTGCATAAAGGGGATATTTTCATATAACCCTTTCTTGCATGAAAGCATTCACAACATATACAATATTCTTTCCTGCATAAAGGTGACATTTTCAGATAACCCTTTCTTGCATGGAAATATTTTTCGGTTAAATGAAGTTTCTGGATATATAAAGGTGATAACTGACTATGTCACCTTCTTACAGGAACAACTGTTAGAGAAAATGATAAGTTTGATTAATAAAGAAGGTGCTACATATGTGCATGCTACCACTTTGAAAGCATAGTATCTGTAACTCAATTCCAAAAAGTAATCTTAAAAGTCACTGCGAAATAACATTTGCCTCGGGTCACTATAGAAAAGCTGTCTTTATTGGAACCACATTGTTTCGTGTCTTGAAAATAACATAGTGTACACTAATTAAGTGAATAGAAAATCCTGAAATGTATACTACCGTAATTCTACGTCAATATAGATAAGATAATTATGCATGTTTGCTGAAAAAAGTATTTCTGAACTGTTCATAGTACAATCAATAAAGACATACATGTTATCATGTTGTGAAAATGTTTCTTCATTTGCTCCAGCTGTTACTTAATTTTCATGCATCTGTATCTGTGTCCGAACAATCATCTACTGTGTCCCTTGAAGTTTTGTTACTAGGCAGATCCTCATAATACTTATGAAACTCACTAGGGATAATGCCTGATGCACAAAGTGACATAAGGTCTGCCTTTTTTGCTTGCGATACTGGGAGTTTATTTGTGTATAAAGGAGTTGGCTCTTGGAGTTTAACCTTTATTCCTCTTTTTCTTGTTGATCTAATGCGCACTTCTTTGAAATGACTTTCATCGAATGTGTAGTTTAAGAAAATACTGTCGGTGGCATTTCTCCTACACTGTATCCATTTAACTTGAAGCCAATTAACAGATTTGCCTGTAATGTCTACTTTCATGTTGCTGCACTGCATACTTTTTAATTTCTTTAAATCCTTAAAATTATCATATTTCAATGGAATTACAACATAAGGATCATGCTTTCTAGCCATACTAATTACCGTTGACCACTGCGAAGGAACAAATATTGATGTGCATTTTTAGCTTACCGTCACGTAGTGACGAGGTGAGCTTTTGGGATCACTTTTTGTCCGTCGTGCGTCCGTCCGTGCGTCCATCCGTCCGTAAACAATTTCTTTAAACGACATCTCCTCCTAAACCACTGATCGGATTTTGACCAAACTTCACAGGAATGATCCTTAGGTGGTCCCCTTTCAAAGTTGTTCAAATGGTTCCGGTCCGTTGCACATCTAGGTCACAGGAGCCAAAAATAGATTTTTTTCACCAAAAACTTAAAAAATCTTCTTCTCTGAAACCACAAGGCCCAGGTCTTTGATATTTGGTATGAAGCTTCATCTAGTGGACCCCTACCAAGATTGTTCAAATTATAGTGCTGGGGCCAAAAATGCCCCCGCCCCAGGGCCCTTTGGTTTTACATAGGCTTATATAGGGAAAATCTTTAAAAATCTTCTCCTCTGAAACCACAAGGCCCAGGACTTTGATATTTGGTATGAAGCTTCATCTAGTGGACCCCTACCAAGATTGTTCAAATTTTAGTGCTGGGACAAAAAATGCCCCCGCCACTGGGTCCTTTGGTTTTTCATTGGCTTATATAGGGAAAATCTTTTAAAATTTTCTTCTCTGAAACCACAAGGCCCAGGTCTTTGATATTTGGTATGAAGCTTCATCTAGTGGACCCCTACCAAGATTGTTCAAATTATAGTTCTGGGGCCAAAAATGCCCCCGCCCCGGAGCCCTTTGGTTTTACATAGGCTTATATAGGGAAAATCTTTAAAAATCTTCTTCTCTGAAACCACAAGGCCCAGGACTTTGATATTTGGTATGAAGCTTCATCTAGTGGACCCCTACCAAGATTGTTCAAATTATAGTGCTGGGGCAAAAAATGCCCCCGCCATGGGGCCCATTGGTTTTACATAGGCTTATATAGGGAAAATCTTTAAAAATCTTCTTCTCTGAAACCACAAGGCCCAGGTCTTTGATATTTGGTATGAAGCTTCATCTAGTGGACCCTACCAAGATTGTTCAAATCATAGTGATGGGGCCAAAATTGCCCCCGCCCCGGGGCCCTTTGGTTTTACATAGGCTTATATAGGGAAAATCTTTAAAAATTTTCTTCTCTGAAACCACAAGGCCCAGGACTTTGATATTTGGTATGAAGCTTCATCTAGTGGACCCCTACCTGAAACCACAAGGCCGAGGACTTTGATATTTGGTATGAAGCTTCATCTAGTGGACTCCTACCAAGATTGTTCAAATTATAGTGCTGGGACAAAAAATGCCCCCGCCACGGGGCCCTTTGGTTTTACATTGGCTTATATAGGGAAAATCTTTAAAAATCTTCTTCTCTGAAACCACAAGGTCCAGGTCTTTGATATTTGGTATGAAGCTTCATCTAGTGGACCCCTACCAAGATTGTTCAAATTATAGTGCTGGGGCCAAAAATGCCCCCGCCCCGGGGCCCTTTGGTTTTACATAGGCTTATATAGGGAAAATCTTTAAAAATCTTCTTCTCTGAAACCACAAGGCCCAGGACTTTGATATTTGGTATGAAGCTTCATCTAGTGGACCCCTACCAAGATTGTTCAATTTTAGTGCTGGGACAAAAAAAATCCCGCCACGGGGCCCTTTGGTTTTACATTGGCTTATAGAGGGAAAATCTTTAAAAATCTTCTTCTCTGAAACCACAAGGCCGAGGACTTTGATATTTGGTATGAAGCTTCATCTAGTGGACTCCTACCAAGATTGTTCAAATTATAGTGCTGGGACAAAAAATGCCCCCGCCACGGGGCCCTTTGGTTTTACATTGGCTTATATAGGGAAAATCTTTAAAAATCTTCTTCTCTGAAACCACAAGGCCCAGGTCTTTGATATTTGGTATGAAGCTTCATCTAGTGGACCCCTACCAAGATTGTTCAAATTATAGTTCTGGGGCCAAAAATGCCCCCGCCCCGGGGCCCTTTGGTTTTACATAGGCTTATATAGGGAAAATCTTTAAAAATCTTCTTCTCTGAAACCACAAGGCCCAGGACTTTGATATTTGGTATGAAGCTTCATCTAGTGGACCCCTACCAAGATTGTTCAAATTATAGTGCTGGGGCAAAAAATGCCCCCGTCCCGGGGCCCTTTGGTTTTACATAGGCTTATATAGGGAAAATCTTTAAAAATCTTCTTCTCTGAAACCGCTAGGCCCAGGTCTTTGATATTTGATGTGTAGCTTCATCTAGTGGACCTTTGCCAAGATTGTTCAAATTATAGCCTTTGTTGATGTTTGGTATGAAGCTTCACCTTTAAGACCTCCCTCAACATTATGCACATTAAAGCCCTGGGGCCAATAATGGCCCCCCTCTCTGGGGCCCACTTGTTACACTATGGATCAGGTGAGCGATCCAGGGCCATCATGGCCCTCTTGTTTAGCTCTTTCTATAGCAGAGTGCATGGAGTCTGCCTCCATCTCTGAGTGTCCTCTTTCGAAGAATTTCTGATTTATGATTTCTATTTTCGAGTTTTTAAGTAATGAATATAAAAGAGCTGATGCCACAAACTGGTTCCTGTTCTGTCCTCCGCAGCTATCCGAGTAAAATGTTATTTGCTTGATACTTGAAAATTTTTCTGTAAGTCTTGAAATATACATTAGCATACAACTGCCAATTTCAGATGAACCTCTTCCTCCTTGACATTCATCCCATAAGTAACATAAACCCTTTTTGTCTCCTAAAGAATAGAACGTTAAGTTGTAACAGGACAATTTTCTTTTATAGTATAACTCTCCTATCAGACTGCACGGAGTTGACAGCACCGCCTCCAAGTCAAAGGTGCAAGCATGGAAAGTCTTGTCTTCCTTGCATTTCTTCTTGTTTATTTCTTTTTCTTTCCGCGCCAGCTCTTTAAGCCTTTGATGATCCTGATATTTTTTCTCCATATCGCTGTCAAGAGTGTTGTTCAGTTTATGCTGCTCATAAAGATTACACACTGAACAATGGTCCTTTTTTTGGTTTATGGAAGGAGTAGTTGTAGTTTTCACAAAATATTTTTCTATAAACTTTAGCACTTACACATTTTCTTTGTTTCTCACTACACATTTCTTTGTACATAGTATACATTTTAGTTATATTCAGTTCACCACTAAGATATTTTCTTTTCGACGTTTTTCTCACATAGTGTGATTCAACTGTTGGAAAACTTTTTATATGGTCGTGTACGAAATTAACATCTGCGTCAGGCGTTTTGTTAGCAGGCGATGATTTTCCTCGCATGTCACAGCCCTGAAAAGCTCCATGTTGTTGTTTCTTTAGGGCCAACTCCACAGTTTTCTTTCCTATATCTAAAGTCTTCAAAAAGAAGCTTTTACATACTCTATATGTTTTATCTTCAGTTTTTATGAAGTACGTTGCTGCAGTTTTACGGCGCTTTGTTTTTCCGTAATGACGCTTAGTTTGTGTGGTACTTATGTTTTGACAGAGAAATTCTCTTTGAAGCTCATAATTTTGTTCACTCCAATAAGTATCAAAAATGGATTGACGCTGCTCTTCAGTTACTTTTGAAGAACATTTGTATCGGCAGCTTGAACAATCAACTGGTTTCACTTTTCTCTTTGGTACTTTCTTGCCTGATGTTGAAATATATTCAGCACCAGCACATCTAAGTTTCTTGTTTGCGTTTCTTTTCCATTTTTCTGGTTGAGCTTTTCTCTTACGAAAAAGTTCTTTCTTCTTTGGTGTGACATAATCAGCCTCTTTATGAAGAGTAATGTTTAAGTCCTCTTGTTCCAAGTTCTTTTGCGGGGTTTTTTGTTCTGGTGTAGTTCCCTGATCTTCCATTGTTGATAGACGGCAGGAATTTGCAGTATTTTCATTTTTCTTTAAAACTGCGGCATCATAATGCTCAAAGCCTCTAACTGAAAGCAGTGATAATAAAATCATACGTCCATCTCTTTCCTCACTCAAGTCGGGTTCTATATCTATAACTGGATTAGAAAGATGGCTTGAGTAGATCCTTATTGGGCGCTTCAGTCGGTTGGCCATGGCTAAAGGCAGACAGTCACCAAGGTCTGTGTTCCATACCCCACTGCTCTTTAATTCATTGATTTTGTTAACCATAATTCCAGTTTTCTGTCTGTCCTCTGTGCCATCATGAAATGTAAGGAAATTTATATAGTGGCGTTGTTGCTCGAATAAATGGTCAGCAAGTCTACTGCGAAGGTCCTCAACACTTGTATCCTGTAAATGCAGACTAACAGACTGCATAAAGCAATTACCATCTGCTTTTACTACTTTCCTGACTAGTTCATTACTTGTCAGCAAGTTGGTAAGTCTAAGATTGTGCAGTTTACGCAAATAATTCAACAACGAATGTTCTTTTTGACTGACTTGCTTTGCTTTTTCCATTGCATTATCAATACTGGTACTTGCAAAGCTGTATTGTGTAGCTGCTGAGAACTTCGATCGCTTTGGAGTGGCTAGTAGTTTTCTTCTTGCTGTACGTTTTTTTGCCTGTTGCAACTTTTCTTTCAGTTTTACATTCAATTCTATGGATTTATGCCTGACCTGCTTCTTCCTCATTTTAATATTACTTGCTTTTCGTTTCCATCCTTTATCTCTTAATGAGTTTCTAACTAACAGTAATGGTATGTCTTCATCATCACTGGACATACTTGAAAAAGACTGTCTTTCAGAGTCAGAAGAATTCTTGTCACATTTTTCCGGCACATATGTTTTGTCCCTCACAGAACCATCACTATCATAATTATTGTCCGAATGTTGATCTTGAGGTGATTCAGTTTCAGTTCTTGCACTATCTGTATATGCATGAACTGGCTTTTCGTTGATTTGTTGTTTTTCAAGAGACTGGTCATTACTGGTGATACAGTCCTCTGACATGCTTTCATTTGCAGATGAGGAAGGAGCATGCTCATTATTTGCCATTTCATCGGTGTAGCTTGTTTCAGCTTGGCTGGTTTCCATATCGCAGTTGAACCCGACATACAATTGAGATTCAGGATCTGACCATTCTTCAGCATCACACATCTGTTTGATATAAAATACAAACATAACTATCAAAAACATTACTTAAAACAGAAGTGAAGGCAATGATCAGGAATTGATACAATTACTTTATACGTCTAATCCAAGACACCATAGGGAAAGAAACGCAATATAAAACATTTCACCGTAATTAAGACATCACAAGATGAAAGCCAAAAGGACAGTAAGTTTGCCACAATATGGAACCTTTTACAGGAAATACTGTGCAATCTGTATTAAGCAAGCACCTCACCTATGGGATAATCAAAGTCTACTTGCTAAAGACAGGTGCTTGCTTAATTCAGATAATGTCAGTGTATTTCCATGTTATGGAAACCGAATATACATTCTTGCTTATTTTGTTTGTTTGAATTGAGGTTTTATGGCCCTGTCAACACAATTTAGGTCACTTTGGAGACGCTGCTTCCAGTGTTCTGGGACTTTTACCCGACATTGAAATGATATCTAAAACCCTACAATCCAAACAAACCAATAGGGTTTGTATTCAGGGACGGCCCGAATCGCACCACTTTGCATGGGCAGGCTTCGACCTTTAAAGCAGTATACTGTACTCATGTGCAGCCAGTTTTAGTGCTGCTTGGACGTATCATGCAGCCAAATATATTTCTCAAAGCCCCGATGGGTGGGGCCAACATGTTTGTTTATCATAGGTTGCTTGCTCAAAAGAGGTGGCCACTAAGTCAGACTTTACGATATATATTTTAAAAAATGAAGATAAATGTAAACATTGACTGAAACTGTTTACCATTATCCTGCTGTCCATAACCCCTACCTTTGCAATCAGAGTAGATCCTCATGGCTATTTGTCAAATGAAATGAATAGACTATGCCAAGTAATTTGAGCCTGCGCATGACAAAACCTTCAATAAGACTGGTGGGACCAGCATAGACTCAAATCAACCTGCGCACCGAACTTATATGACGAAGCTTTCCATAGATCATAGCCTATTGTAGGTACTTGCGATCGGTGAAGACTCTGATCAGACTGCGCGGATGCGCAGGCTGATCTCAGTCTTTGCTAGTCACTCTAGCCTTCTTGTAGGTTTTGCCATGCGCTGGCTCATTTGATTCATGGATAGTCAGAAATGAGTGTGGTTAAATTAATTTATGCAGCAGGATAAGCATTAATCATAATAGTAACAGAAGACATTGTCTGTTCCACAGCGTGTAGAATAAACAGATCCCAGGAATCAGATATACATAGAATTGAAACAATAAAGAATATAGACTTAAAAACACAAAAGTATTTACCTTGAACAATATATTATAACTTCCTGCATTCAATGTTATTACTATAAAGCTCTGAAATAAACTAAATTCTGGTCTAAATTCTGTGGGAAACTGCTCTGCTGTAATTTGATATACTTTATCTCCACTCCTAATAATTATAAGAACACATGGCGTATACATAATTTAAATATAACCTTCTTGTAGTAAAAAATAAATATCTATTTTTTGTGCTGTTTACTGTAAGAAAGAGCTATATGCCACTTAGACCTTTCCTGCAGTAAAGGACTTGTATATAGCACCTTCTTGCAGATGTCCATCTGTGATTATTTCGTTAGCACCTTTTGCTTTTGTT
Source organism: Lucinisca nassula (assembly GCA_963580285.1). Taxonomy (NCBI): domain Eukaryota; kingdom Metazoa; phylum Mollusca; class Bivalvia; order Lucinida; family Lucinidae; genus Lucinisca; species Lucinisca nassula. The sequence continues at coordinate 101,535,399 of OY757023.1, read as the reverse complement.
CAATATTTTTCTTATTTGTGAAGATATGAAGATAAAATTTTGAGACATTATGCATCTATGTTCCCAGCATCATATTTCATCAAAAAGTGATATTTGATCAAATTTGCATTTAGCACCTTCTTGCAAGCATGGGACGATTTCATGCTTCACTAAATTTGTAAAATATTGGACCACCCTAGCGTTCACCCTAATGGTCAAGTTTATTTCTCAAGAACTATAAGAGCTTTGATAATGATACTAGGTACAAACTTGTATCTGGGGATGTTAACTTAAATGCAAGCATCCATATTTGACCTTTACCTATATTTCATGGTTCACTGACTTTGTAAAATATTGTGACCACCCTTGCGTTCACCCTAATGGTCAAGTTTATTTTTCAAGAATTTTAAGAGCTTCATGTATGATATTTGGTACAAACTTGAATCTGGGGATGGCAACTTAAATGCAAGCATCCATATTTGACCTTTACCAAAATTTCATGGTTCACTGACCTTGTAAAACATTGCGACCACCCTAGCGTTCACCCTGATGATTAAGTTCATTTCTCAAGAATTATTACAGCTTCATTAATGATACTTAGTACAAGCTTGCATTTAAGAATGGAAACTTTTATGCAAGCATTTATGTTTGACCTTGACCTACTTTTCATGGTTGGGTGACTTTGCGCCCCCCCACAGGCGCGACACAGCCTTTGGCGGAATTCTTGTTTTATTTAATGTATACATTTTTGGCATCATTTTTGTATAGATTATATGGAAAAATGACCATTAATGGTCATTTTTCTATATAATGTATACATTTTTGGGATATCCATAACCTTGTTATAATGAACAGTGTTATAATGTGGTTGCAGTGTATGTATACAAAGAAGATAGAGTAAAAGGAAATGCTCACTGCAGACTTGAGCCAGTTTGCACACCCACTCAGAATATAGCCTTCTAGTCTGCATGGAGAAGCTTTGTGTGCATTGTGTCCATTTTTTATTATGCTTGGGAAACTAATGGGTCTTCATGGATTCGCTAGTTGATCTGAGTCTTCACCGGGAAATATGCCTAAGAACACATATAAGCTCGAGATGGTTTTAGTTGCAAAGGTTCAGGCAATAAGATGTGCATCTGGCCCGTGACCTGTGCCCAGTTGTTGAAAACTAACAGCATCATAAGCAAACATATTGTTTAAAAAATTTTCATATTAATATTGACAAAAATGCTAAAAAAATTTTTTTGAAAAAAAAAAAAAATGTGAGAAGCTTTTGCAGTTTTCCAGTAAACAAACTACTCATTTTTTTTCCAGTAAACTAACCCACTATATTAAATATTGTATTTGCCAGAGCATTCAACCCTTAAGTTGCCGAGAGAAACTACATCTGTAAATGTCGTCTGCTTAAGCTTCTTGCAAACTTTTAGAAATACTTTTGCAAGCAGACAAACAGTGCTGGCCCAGATCAGACTAATCCTCCAGTCTGATCCGGATCCTCACTGTTTGCAACAATGACTTAAAAGTAACCTATAGACGACAAAGCAGACGATAATTGTCATGATTGGCATTTTATGGGTTAACATTTTCACAACCAAAGAGCTTGTTAAGCTAAAGATTCCGTGAACAACTGCCGCCTGGAGGTTGCTGGTTCAATCTCCGGATCCAACAACGGTCTTTCATTGAGATTGATTGTAAAATAATTAAAAAAAAACAGGTGTCCTGCATTACACCCGTGGACACAAAACTGTTCAAACTCCTATGAAGTACCTTTCAATGAATCTCTTTGCATCAAGTTAGTTTGACAAGCAAATGTCATTCATCAAAGAATTCTTAAACTTGATCAGGCAATGTATGGAACGGTAGTTTGGTAAAAAATAAAATATGAATTATGCCATTTCTAATATGAAAATCTCGCATTGCATTTTGCAGTATTAACGTTCCATTATGTAATGTAAACTATGTAGCATGTATGATGCACATTCTAATATGCGAGTCTGACATTGTCTTTTGTAATTTTAACCTTTCATTTTGGAGTATCTAAGTACTAATGTACATGATATAACTTGTATTGTGCATTTTGAACTATACAACTATAAATATGCACTACGTATACTGTATTCCGTTTTGTATTTTACAGTTGGAATCTTTCATTATGTCCTGTGAAGCTTCTGGCACGTGTCGTGGAAACGTAGTGCATGTTTCATTCTCAAAGTCCGAATTCTTTTTACCGGGTGCGTTTACTAACCGGAACGGACCCAATAACCGGAACGGACCTGCAAAAACCGGAACGGACCTTTTTTCACACACCCCCCCCTCTATTTGCTATTAAAAATGTTTATGGAAGCTCCCCAAAACACCATATATTACTTTTAGAATCTGTATTTGACATTTTTGTCAAGGAAATTAGCCAATGTTTTTATAGCAGAAAACGGTACCAGTATATAGCACAATAGGTCTCTTAAAAGCTTTATTTATCAAAAGAGATCTGAGAACAGTGCCTAACTATTATAAAACCAGACCAGACAGCGTATAAGCTCTCAGCTAATTCTACAACAGTTGAATAGTCTATACCATTTTTAGCTCATCTGTTTTTTGAAAAAAAAAAACTTTCGAGCTATTGTCATCACTCCGGCTTCTTCGTTGTCGTCTGGCGTCGTCATTCCAAAAAAACTTAACCTTGGCTATAACTTAAAAATCATTAGACCTAGCCTCATGAAACTTCATACACACACTCATCATCACAAGAGCTACATTTTGACCAAGGACCCTAACAACATTGTTGATTTTGGCTGAATTATCTCCCCTTTTCCAATTTTTTCCTGAAACACATTTTTTGCTCTCATTTTAATACTATTCACAACAGAGCCTTCAAACTTCACATGAATGTTCCTTGGGACAAGACCTTTTCAGTGATACCACACTTTTTGATCTGTGACCTTGACCTTTGAACTTTGACCTATTTTTCGAAAATTTAACCGAAAACCTTAACCTTGACCATATTTCCAAAAGTATTTGGCCTACCTTCATGAAACTTCATACACATACTCACCATCACAAGAGCTACATTCCCTACAAGTTTTATAACTCCATCTTGCAATTTGATTGCTCTTGTTTGACTTAGAACTTTGGTTTTCTAAAAGAAACTGCAGACGAGCGTTGGCACCCGCATGCGGTGCTCTTGTTAAGCTTTATGCTTAATTTATACGACACTATTATACCTGCTGCGATATTTACTCTATCAATGGAATGATATGTCGCATCATCACGAACACACGCCTATGTAGCTTTTACCCACATAAGCCCCACTTTTAAATAGTAAAACTGGGGATGCAGGTGGTAAACGATATTTTTCTTATTTCAGTTTAAAATCATAGATTGGGAGTTCTCGCCGAGGCGGTTCTAACGAGTACCAACAATCTATGTTTTGACCAGAAAAAAACGTCAGCTTTTATATTCAGAAAAGTACCACTTGTTTTTTATTTGGTGGTATTTTTTTTTTTTTTCAATATAATTGAATAAGCGTGTTTTCATAATGCGGCGATACTCCTTTTGCGACAAGAATTTTAATGGGTTGTATTTAAAAAGTACAGAATTCATATTCAGATTCTGAATCCGACCCACACACGAATACTGGTAAACCGCTTAGAGGATCTAAGCCTGACCAGGCAAAGCGGTGTGAGTGTCGGACCGTCCAAGCTTATAAACCCTATTGGTTTCATTGGGTGACAGGGCTTTAGATGTAATTTTATCTCAATGTCGGGTAAAATTCCCACAAAATTGGATCCCAAAATGACCTTTACAGTGTTGACGGGGATGTTAAACCTCAAATCAAACAAACAAACACGGAGATAATGAACATAGAGATAGCATATAATTGAGAAACTGTGAAAAAACAACATTGAAACATGTATTGAACATGGAGATGGTGCGTTTCCCCGGCATATAAAGGAATATGACATGACCGTCCCTACCCCGACAGGCATTCCAACAATGAGAAACGGTACACGCATCATGTCATATTCCTTCACATACGGGAGAAATACATCAAAAACAACACTAAACTGAACATGTAAGGAACACAGAGATAATGAACATAGAGATAGCACATAATTGAGAAACTGTTCAAAAACAACATTAAAACATGTAATGAACACAGAGATTATGTGTTTCCACGGCATATAAGGGAATATGACATGACCGCCCCTACCCCGCCGGGCATCCCAACATTGAGAAACGGTACTCGCTTCAGGTCATATTCCATTATATACGAGAGAAATACATCAAAAACAACACTAAACTGAACATGTAATGAACACGGAGATAAGAACATGGAGATAGCACATAATTGAAAAACAGTTCCAAAACATCATTAAAACATGTAATGTACACGGAGATAGTGGGTTTCCCCGGTATATAAGGGAATATGACATGACCGCCCCTACTTCGCCGGGCATCCCAACATTGAGAAACGGTACAGGCTTCATGTCATATTCCTATACATACGGATGAAAAAGCCCAAAATCAACACTGACTGAACGGTAGCAAATGTCTGTTTCTTCTCATCTAAGGTTTAACCACTTTAAACCCGAGCTTTACTATATAAAAAGTAGGGATAATGGGGCTCGAAATTATACAGGCGTGTTTTCATGACACAAGTTTCTAAATTTAATATCATTTTTTTTATGTATGGATATAATATTTATATGAATATTGGGAATCGGATACGAAAAAATACATAGAAAAATGAAAATTAGGCCAAATATAGGTCCGTTCCGGTTATTGCAGGTCCGTTCCGGTTATTGGGTCCGTTCCGGTTATTCAACGCACCGCTTTTTACCCGTTACAGTGCTAAAGATGCAAACTCACAAATGCGGCATTCATTTAAAACGTTTGCCACTAGATCCTACAGAAAACCCTGGTCATTTCCGTGAACGACAAAGGCTTTTGCAAGCGTGTACCCCTTCAAGGAAATGTAACCATGACACTCGTATTTCTGTGCAGCTAATGTATCTACTTACTCTATAATTGTAAAAGTTTCCGGAAAATAAAGGGCTGGATAGCGGAGGGAAATAAATATTGAAAATCTCGAATTTTCCGCCTTTCCCTAAGATATACTGTTCGGAAACAGTAGGGATATTCGGCTTCCTTCGAGCCCATTAGCCTAATCATTAGGAATAATCAAACACCGGGTATACCATGTCAATTGACTATCATGTGTGTATATTCTATCCTTAAGCAGTATGATATTAATGCTCGAGTGGCGTAGCACGGGGACATAAATTGTACATGAATTTTAACATTAGTGACAAATCGGTTTTCTGTATCGACTGTTGAAGTGTTGTATGAAAGGATTTCATTAACTATTCGTTATTAGAACCATGATTCGGCTAATGGAGGCTCAATGGAGAGCCGTTGGCATGCTCCAGACTGGAAGTACGCAGTTGCAGGTAGCAAATGTTATGAATATGTCACAGTCAGTTGTCAGTCTACTATGGGCATGCTATCATAGGACAGGAGCAGAAGCAGATTTGCAGATAAGTGGACGCTCGAAGAGTAATAACGGACGTGATTACGGCCTTGTTGTCAATCAAGCTTTACGCAACCGGAGACTAACGTCAACAGATCTTCAGCAATACCTGCGCAGAGTAAGAGGGGTTAATGTCTCTAGACAGATGATTGGAAATAGCCTTCGTTCGAGCAACCTTACGGCACGGCGTCCGCAAGTTGTACTGCCATTGAAAGCTTGTCACCGTTGAGCACTTTTTGCGTGGTGTACACAGCGCAGATGTTGGAACATTAATCAGTGGTCTCACGTTGTTTTCAATGACGAATCCTGGTTTAAACTGGACTTTCGTAATGGTCTTAGAAGAGCCTGGCGTCATATTGGTGAACGTTATACAGACCCTGCTAGAGTTGCTCATGACCTATATGTAGCAGGGTCTGTTATGGTATGGGATGGGATTACCATGGCTGGAAAACAGACTCACATGTGTGCCAAGACAGTTACAGGACTGTACTATCGTAATACATGTTGGCTTCTCACGTGATACCGTTTGCTCGACGCCACGGTGGTGGATTCATCTTTCAGGACGATAACACTAGGGCTCATCGGGCACACTTCGTCACTGTGTACATTCAGTGGCAAAAAATTTTAGACAATAACGTGGCCTGCGTTGAGTCCAGACTTATTACCCAGCGAACACGTATTGGACAGCCTTGGGAAACATATAATTACTTACACATTAAGAGATTTTATCACAGAGATTTAGCATAAGAATATTTGTAAATATTTTAGGGTGTAAGAAGTATGAGACAATGGTAATAATGAACATAAAAACAGTTAAATAGTCATACACACTCAAAAGTATATCCGGCACTTTAAATTGAAAATTTTAGAAAAAAGAGCTTTCACTCTCAAAAGTATCATCCGAGGTTGTGCGTTGACAAGCTGTCTGATTGCTGGGTACGCCACCTAGGTCGCCGCCAAAGCATCACCCTCGAAGGAACTCGGGTTACTACATGCATATATCTATGACGATTACGGACACAATGACATCTGAGTTCAGCTCTTTTGCTACACAAAGACATTGTTATCATGCCCGCATCTATCCTTTTAAAACTAGCATTTGACTGATATGACATAGCTTAAATATGGTAAAATAACACTGGATGCTTAGATGTTAAGAAATTTGTAAGAGGTATATGGCACTAAGATAATTTAAATGTAAGATTCCCTTGAGAAAGGCTCAAGGCGAAACTCGAGTGCTAAAAGATCAAAATTGTCTTTCAGCCTGGCACAGCCAATACCTTATTTGGTCGAAAAATCGAAAGGCTGCAAGGCATACCAATGGAATGACGTGCTCGAAAAGGTCGAAAGAAAAACAAGGTACTAAGCATGCAAAACAAAACAAAGATTTTAACAGACTGAAAGGAATAAAATCCAGCAAGTAAATGAATAAAAGAGATTAGGCAGAACATACAGGACACTTACATCCAAAGCCATTCCAGTTCTGGAGGAGACTACGAAACTGTGGATAGGATTCTGCTAATCGCACATTGTTTGGCAGGCTATTCCAGATCCTTGGGGTCTCGGATCTAAATGACCTCAAGCCATACCTTGTCGTGTTTACCTGTGGAACATCAGCAGTTTTCTCATTTCTGAAATTATAAAAAAGTTTCCTTTATATTAACAAGATGTAATTTGGTGAAAGACCATTAACAATCTTGTATACCTCACTAGCCATGAGTTTAATTCTTCTCACATGCAAAGGCTGAGTATTTGACAGGTTTAATAACTCGCCCAGCGAGGAAGAATAATCATTAAATATTAAACTCAGGGCCCTCTCTTGAATTTTTTCAAGTTTATTTGTACTTGAGGCACTGCAAAAATGCCAAGCTAGGGGACAGTAGCTAAAGTTTGACGCAATAAAAGAATTATATATAACCAATTTCCCTTGTTTGGTTAAAAATAAAACAGCTAATTGTTTGGATGCTTTTCTACAGATATCAGTCACATGGTTGTCAAATTTCAGCATGCAATCTATGTTGACACCAAGCAGCGTGACATTATCCTCACATTTTATTGAAGTGCTGCCAATTTGGAAAGACTTTGTGATCATGAGTGCTCTGGCTAAGACATATAGCCTGAAACTTATCTGGATTGGCCTTCATAAAGTTTTCAGCAAACCATGAAATAACTTTCAGTTTCTAAAACTGTCTTAAGAGTATTAAAATCCTTATGTATATAAGCTAAAGTATTATCATCAGCATAGTTGTATAAAAAGGATTTTATAATAAAATAGAATATGTCATTTAAAAATACATTAAAAAGTAAAGGTCCTTAAATGGAACCTTGAGGGACTCCTTTAATTAGTTTTGCCCAAGGACTTGTACATGGGCCCAGTCTAACCTGTTGAGATCTGTTGCTGAGGTATCTTTCCAGGAGTTTGACTGCCCCCTCCGACAATCCATATGCTTTCAATTTGGCAATCAATAGATTGTGGGGGAGACAGTCAAAGGCCTTGGAAAGATCCATTAATATGGCTGCAACACAATTCCGATTGTCCAAAGCTTGACGCCAGTTAATATGGCTGCAACACAATTCCGATTGTCCAAAGCTTGACGCCAGTCCTCAAGCAGTCTCAACAGGGTTGACTGACACCCAAAACCTTTTCTAAATGCAGCGAGAAAAGGATTGAATTGTTCTTCCATAAAAGCGGACAGTTGATCATGCATGCTGCGTTCATAAATTTTGGAGGTGATGGGTAAGATACTTACAGGCCGAAAATTCTCTTTGTTCTACTACTACTACAAATTCTACGTACTACTACTGCTGCTATCCATACTGCTACTACTACTACTACTACTACTAGATGGGCTGCATGAGCTGTAACCGACTGCGCACAAGTACTGGTAATCCGCTTAGAGGATCTAAGCCTGCCCAGGCAAAGCGGTGCGAGTCGGACCGTCAGTGCTTACAAACCCTATTGGTTTCATTGGGCGGCAGGGCATGAGATGTCATTTCATGTCAGTGTCGGGTAAAAGTCCCACAAAATTGGAAGCAACGTCTCCAAAATGACCTCTATAGTGTTGCCAAAGTGAAAGAAAGAAGTGTCCACTTCAGAAACTCCGGTTTGGAAGGGTTACTATATTTATATGCAAGTACAAACTGGGCAGTGACAGAATTCGAACTCATACTGGCAATGGCTGCCCTACCTAGCTAATCAGGAACAACGGTCTGTCGTCTGCCTGTCTGTCAACATTTTCAAACATCTCCGAAACCACTGGGCCGATTGAAGTCAAATTTCATGTGGAGTATCCATGGGATTGGGGAACGAAAGTTTGTTTGCGGGGTCCAGGTCACATGACGAAGAGGGCAGCCACGCCCATATATGATAAAAACCCTTTAAAAATCTTCTTCTCCAGAATCAGCGGACCTAATGCTATGAAACTTATGTGGCAGTGGGGACTCGGCCCTATCATAATTTCTTCGAATGATGTCCCTTGGTTGACCTGGACCAATTTCACGCCATTGGCAAATGTGATCACAGAACTTTTTGTATAGGAAAAAGTCAAAACCATGTATTTTATGCCCCCGCATCATATGATGCCGGGGGCATATAGTTTTTCGGTTTTCCGTACGTGCGTTCATGTGTACGTCCGTCTGTACGCGTGTGTGTACGTACGTACGTGATCCTGTAACCTCGGGTTAAAGTTTTTGTAACAGGTAGAGCCTGAACTTTTAGAACTCATATTTTCCTAACCATTTGATGGAACTGGTTCATCTTTGGTATGATGATAGATATAGGTCCAAAGTTTTATTAAGCAATACCCCCACCCATGCCTGTGACCTCAAGGTCAAGGTCACAGTCTTAGAAATTTTCAATATTAAAGACTCAGGTTAAGGTTTTTGTAACAGGTAGACTTGAACATTTTAGAACTCATATTTTCCAAACCATTTGATGGAATTTGTTCATATTTGGTATGATTATAGATATAGGTCCAAAGTTTTATTCAGCGATACCCCCACCCATGGCCTCAAGGTCAAGGTCATGGACTTAGAAATTTTCCATGTTAAAGACTCCAGTTAAGGTATTTGTACCTGGTAGAACCTGAACTTTTATGATGGCTTTGGTTCATATGATGATAGATATAGGTACAATGTTTTATTCAGCAATACCCCCACCCATGCCTATGACCTCAAGGTCAAGGTCACATACTTAGACAATTTTAATGTGAAAGATTTTAAAGAGCTCAAATTTTCCAAACTATATTATGGATTTTGCTTATGTATGCTATGATGATAGATACAGGTCCAAATGTTTATTTGGCAATACCCCCACTCATGCCTATGGCTTCAAGGTCAAGGTCACAGACTTAGAAATTTTTAATTAGATATTTTAAGAGTTGATATTTTCCAAATCGTGCGATGGATTGAGTTGATATTTGGTATGATGTTAGATACCTGTCCATTTTATTCAGCGATACCCCCACCCATGCCGATGAGCTCAAGGTCAAGGTCACAGACTTAAAAAAATTAATTATCCCCTCGCACAACATAGCTCTAGCGTCTATATTTCTTCACTGATTTCAATATAACTTCACACAAATGTTCCTTATAAAAATATCTCGAGCGAGTTCGACTTTCAAGGTCATGGCCTCAAGGTCAAGGTCACTGTGGCTATTTTTAGAAAAACTTTGGCATCGCTCTAGCGCTTATATTTCTTCACCGATTTCAATATAACTTCACACAAATGTTCCTTATAACAATATCTCTAGCGATTTCGACTTTCAAGGTCAAGGTCACTGTGGCTATTTTAGAAAAACTTTGTCATCGCTCTAGCGACTACATTTCTTCACTGATTTCAATATAACTTCACACAAATGTTCCTTATGACAATACCTCGAGCGAGTTCGACTTTCAAGGTCAAGGTCACTGCGGCTATTTTTAGATAAACTTTGTCATTGCTCTAGCGCTTACATTTTTTCCAGCAATTTCAATATAACTTCTCACAAATGTTCCTGTTGACAAGGTCACACACTTAGAAAATTTTGTTGCAACATGGATTTTCGGGGTGAGGCGGGGCCCTTGGCGGGGGCATCTGTGTCGTCTGGACACATTTCTAGTTCGAAAACTATTGCAGCCTGTGATCCGAAAATTGGTAGATGCAGGTAGCTAAATGAGTGGATGAAACAACATTCGTATTCAAGGTTGATGTCATTCTTTGACCTTGGCCCAAGGTCATTCAAATATGAAAATTAAAATTTATTTTTGTCAGAATGTACTAAACTGTTTGTAACACGCCTTTAGGAAGAAGGAAATGAAAATTAATTAAAATGAATTTGGTCACAAGACCTAGATGACTGACGTTTCCATTTGAGGTAAAAACCTTCCAAAACTCTTCTCCTGAACCAGAGGACCGATTGTCACGAAACTTGGTCTGTAGCATTGGGGATAAAGGCTCAGAAAAGTTTGTTCAAATGAAGACCTTCAGATGGCCCTGTCCTATTTTATGCCAAGGCAATATTTGGTCACATAGACTTTTACATGTGAAGAAGTCAAAACAGTTTATTTTTCGGAAACTATTGTTGTCTCTGATCGGAAAATTGGTAGATGCTGTTAGCTAAATGAGTGGATGAAACGACATGAGTATGTAAGGTAAAGGTCATTCCTTGACCTTGTCCTAAGGCCTTTCAGATATGAAGATTAAAACTTATTTTCCACTGGAACATCTGGGTCATTTGTGGCCAATTTATTTTGTAAAATCTTACAGAAACAAAAAAATGAAAGTTTATTAATATGAGTTTGGTCACATGACCAATATTGCCACCATTCTCATTTAAGGTTAATACATTTCAGAAATCGTCTTTTCCGGAACCAGTAGGCCGATTTTAATGAAACTTGGTGGTCCCTAGACAATTCGGTCCATAACAAAATCGGCCCATGACAAAATCGGCCCATAACAATTTCGGCCCAAACAAAATCGGCCCATAGCAATTTCGATCCTCAATTATAAAGATGGCATAATTACTATGAGTACAATTGGTTTGCTTGCACGGCCAGATCAGTTGTATGTAAAGAATTAGCTTTGAGTAATATGAAAATTGATCTGTTTGTTACTTTAAGGCACGTGTCAGTAAAGGTAACTATTGATCATTTTGCATACCAACATGTGCAAACAATACAAACGAATAAACAATGACCTCAGAAGTACAATTTCTAAGTTCATAAATAGACTTTTTTTCTAAATAAACACACCCTCTTTTTTATTATTTTTATTTCATGTCTATTCCATTACAAAGTTTGAACTGCAAGAAGAGCTAATTATTGAAAGTAATGATACAAATGCCGAGCGGTGAAAATTGGTAAAAATAAATTGTATATAGATGTATTTTATCATAAATTAACTATATCTTTCATTTTTTTTTGGGGTATTTTTGGCTGATACTTGAACCCTATATCAGCCTTGAAATCAATAATGGGCCGAAATTGTTATGGGCCGATTTTGCCATGGGCCGATTTTGACATTGGCCGATTTTGTTGTGGGCCCAAATAGCCCGGAACCAACTTGGTAAATTTTTTTTTTTCGGAGAGACATATTGTTTTTCCCCCGGGCGTCTGTCCGTCTGTCACGATAGGCCCCCGCAGAGCTGAATCCGGCCCGCACACTAGTACTGGTAAACCGCTTAGAGGTTCTAAACCTGTCCCGGAACCGCGGTGGGAGGCGGACCGCCCATGCAAATAAACCCTATTGGTTTCATTGGGGGACAGGGCTTGAGATGTCATTCCATCTCAATGTCGGGTAAAAGTCCCACAAAATTGGAAGCAACGTCTCCAAAATGACCTTTACACTGTTGATTGGGACGTTAAACCCCAAATCGAACAAAAAAACAAAAAATGTCTGTCACAAAATCGTGTCCGCTCTATAACTTGAAAACCGTTCAAGCTATCTTCACGAAACTTCATATAAATATTAATCAATATAAGACGACGTGCAGTGCGCAAGAACGATAACTCTCACATTCATACTTCTTTAATTATCTCCCTTGGAAGTTTGTCGGTATGTATGTATGTATGGGCGAATCGTGTCCGGTCAATAACTTTCTTATTTTCAGATGGATTTTGAAATTACTTAGCAGAAATGTTAATCGGCCAGGTTGGTACCTCAAAGGTCAAGGTCATACTTAGAGGTCAAAAGTCAGTAAAGGGGCCTTTTTTCGTGTTTTGTCAATAACTTTCTTATTTTTAGATAGAATTCGTAATTACTTGGCAGAAATGTTAACTATCATAGGACGATGTGTTGCACCCATGATTAGGGTTGGTACCTCAAAGGTCATGGTCAGACATAAGAGGTCAAAGGTCCAAAAATGGGCCTTTTTTCGTGTTCGGTCAATAACTTTCTTATTTTTAGATGGATTTTGAAATTATTTGACAGAAATGTTAATAACCATGAGTCTATGTGTTGCGTTCATGACCCAGGTTGGTACCTCAAAGGTCAAGCTCATACTTAGAGGCCAAAGGTTAAAAAGGGGGCCTTTTGTGTTTTGTCAATAACTTTCTTACTTTTAGATAAAATTTGAAATTTCTTGGCAGAAATGTGGACTATCATGGGACAATGTGTTTTACGCATCATTCAGGTTGATACCTTAAAGGTCAAGGTCAGCCATAGAGGTCAAAGGTCAAAAAAGGGGCCTTTTTTCGTGTTTGGTCAAAACTTTATTATTTTTCGATGAATTTTTAAATTACTTGGCAGAAATGTTAACCACCATGAGACGATGTGTTGCGTGCATGACCCATGTTGGTACCTCAAAGGTCAAGGTCATACTTAGAGGTCAAAGGTAAACAAAGAGCCTTTTTTCGTGTTTGGTCAATAACTTCATATTTTTAGATGGATTTTGAAATTACTTGGCTGAAAAGTTAACCACCATGAAGCTTCATACCAAATATCACGTCTCTTGCATGACCCATGTTGGTACCTCAAAGGTCAAGGTCATACATAAAGGTCAAAGGTAAAAAGGGGCCTTTTTAGTGTTCAGTCAATAACTTTCTTATTCCTGGATAGATTGTGAAATTACTTGGCAGAAATGTTAACCATCATGAGGCGATGTGTTGCGCGCTAGACTAAGGTCGGTACTCCAAGGTCAAGGTCACACTAGGAGGTCAAATGTCAAAAAAAAGTCTTTTTTTGTGTCCAGTCAATAACATTTTTATTTCTGGATGGACTTTTTAAAAGTAACCATGCAGAAATGTTTACCTTCAATAGATGATGAGTTGTGTGCAAGACCAAGGTCCATCCCCCCAATATCAAGGTCATACCTAGAGGTCAAAGGTAAAAATGGGGCCTTTTTGTGTACAGTCAATAACTTTTTAGCTCACCGTCACGTAGTGACGAGGTGAGCTTTTGGGATCACTTTTTGTCCGTCGTGCGTACGTGCGTCCGTCCGTGCGTGCGTCCGTAAACAATTTCTTTAAACGACATCTCCTCCTAAACCACTGATCGGATTTTGACCAAACTTCACAGGAATGATCCTTAGGTGGTCCCCTTTCAAAGTTGTTCAAATGGTTCCGGTCCGTTGCACATCTAGGTCAAAGGAGCCAAAAATGGATTTTTTTCACCAAAATCTTAAAAAATCTTTTTCTCTGAAACTACAAGGCCCAGGTCTTTGATATTTGGTATGAAGCTTCTTCTAGTGGACCCCTACCCAGATTGTTCAAATTATAGTGCTGGGGCCAAAAATGCCCCCGCCCCGGGGCCCTTTGGTTTTACATAGGCTTATATAGGGTAGATCTTAAAAAATCTTCTTCTCTGAAACCACAAGGCCTAGGACTTGTGATATTTGGTATGAAGCTTCATCTAGTGGACCCCTACCAAGATTGTTCAAACTATAGTGCTGGGACAAAAAATGCCACCGCCACAGGGCCCTTTGGTTTTACATTGGCTTATATAGGGAAAATCTTTAAAAATCTTCTTCTCTGAAACCACAAGGCCCAGGGCTTTGATATTTGGTATGAAGCTTCATCTAGTGGACCCCTACCAAGATTGTTCAAATTATAGTGCTGGGGCCAAAAATGCCCCCGCCCCGGGGCCCTTTGGTTTTACATAGGCTTATATAGGGAAAATCTTTAAAAATCTTTTTCTCTGAAACCACAAGGCCCAGGACTTTAATATTTGGTATGAAGCTTCATCTAGTGGACCCCTACCAAGATTGTTCAAATTATAGTGCTGGGGAAAAAATGCCCCCGTCCCGGGCCCTTTGGTTTTACATAGGCTTATATAGGCAAAATCTTTAAAAATCTTCTTCTCTGAAACCGCAAGGCCCAGGACTTTGATATTTAGAATGAAGCTTCATCGAATGAACCTCTACCAAGATTGTACAAATTATACCCCTTGGGCCAAAAATGCCCCCGCCCCGGGGCCCTTTGGTTTTACGTAGACTTTTATAGGGAAAATCTTTAAAAATCTTCTTCTCTGAAACCACAAGGCCTAGGTCTTTTATATTTGGTATGAAGCTTCACCTAATGGACCCCTAACAAGATTATTCAAATTATAGTGCTGAGGCCAAAAATGTCCCCGCCCCGGGGCCCTTTGGTTTTACATAGGCTTATATAGGGAAAATCTTTAAAAATCTTCTTCTCTGAAACCGCAAGGCCCAGGACTTTGATATTTGGTATGAAGCTTCATCTAGTTGACCCCTACCAAGATTGTTCAAATTATAGTGCTGGGGCAAAAATGCCCCCGCCCCGGGGCCCTTTGGTTTTACATAGGCTTATATATGGAAAATCTTTAAAAATCTTCTTCTCTGAAACCGCAAGGCCCAGGACTTTGATATTTGGTATGAAGCTTCATTCAGTGGACCCCTACCGAGATTGTTCAAATTATCAAATTATAGCCCTTGGGCCAAAAATGCCCCTGCTCCGGGGCCTTTTGGTTTTACATAGACTTATATAGGGAAAATCTTTAAAAATCTTCTCTGAAACCACAAGTCCTAGGTCTTTTATATTTGGTATGAAGCTTCTTCTAAAGGACCCCTACCAAGATGATTCAAATTATATTGCTGGGGCCAAAAGTGGCCCCGCCCCGGGGCCCTTTGGTTTTACATAGGCTTATATAGGGATAATCTTTAAAAATCTTTTTCTCTGAAACCACAAGGCCCAAGACTTTGAAATTTGGTATGAAGCTTCATCTAATGGACCTCTACCAAGATTGTTCAAATTATAGCCCTTGGGCCACAAATGCCCCCACCCCGGGGCCCTTTGGTTTTACATAGATTTATATAGCCCCGGGGCCATTTGGTTTTGCATAGGCTTATGTTGGGAATATCTTTAAAAAAAATCTTCTTCTCTGAAACCGCAAGGCCCAGGTCTTTGATATTTGATGTGTAGCTTCATCTAGTGGACCTTTGCCAAGATTGTTCAAATTATAGCCTTTGTTGATGTTTGGTATGAAGCTTCACCTTTAAGACCTCTCTCAACCTTATGCACATTAAAGCCCTGGGGCCAATAATGGCCCTCTCTGGGGCCCACTTGTTACACTATAGATCAGGTGAGCGATCCAGGGCCATCATGGCCCTCTTGTTTATTCTTTGATGTATTATGAAAATACTTGCAGAAATGTGAACCATCATGAGGCGATGTGTTGCACCTTTAATGTCAAGGCCATACTTAGAGGTCAAAGGTAAAAAAAGGCTTTTTATGTATGGTCATTACCTTTTTTATGTCTCTATGAACTTTTTAAAGTTACCTTGCAGAAATTTTCATCTTCATTATATGATGTGCTGCACACAATACCTAGGTCCATACCTCAAATGTCAAGGTCATACTTAGAGGTCAAAAAGGGGAGACATCTGTGTTTTTGTAGAAAAACAAATTATAGTATTTTCTTCAAATGCTGACCCCTGGATTGTCTTTTCCTATTTTATGCCAAGGTAAAATTTGGTTGTTTGGAAAATGTAAAAACCGTGTACTTTTCTGAAACTATCGCAGCCTGTGATCTGAAAATTGGTTGATGCAGTAAGCATTTTGAGTGGCTGAAACTACTTGGATATTGAAGGTCAAGGTCATTGTCTGGTCTTGGCTGATGGTCATTCTGATATGAAAATTAAAACTTGTTTTTCACAGACACCACTGCACCATTTGTGACCATATTTCATTTGAAAGCTTTTAGGAACAAACATTTGAAAATTCATAAATATGAGTATGATCACATGACCAATGGCCACTACGCCCATATAAGGCAGAAACCCTTCTGAAATCTTCTCCAGAACCAGTGGGCCCATTATCAGGTCACATGACAGGACAGCTACCATGGTAAAACCCCTGTAAAGATCTCAGAAATCATATGGCTCCATAAACTCTCAGCACTCAGTTAAGCAGCTCAGGTCCATTGGTCCTCTGTTCCTCTGTTTTATTGTTAGCTTAGTTACTGAGAGCCACCAAGTGCTCAAATGATTTTGATTACCCTGTGTCTGTCATGGCTGATTGATATGTTGTGAGCCTCGTTTTGAAGGAGGTACTCAGCTATGTTCTTTTTAAATCCTACTATTTTCTAACTATAGAAGGCCGTGTACCCAAGGACTGATCATATTTGGTCAGTTAATATCGACGAGGTAGCACTCTAAAGTAAACAAGACAAGCAGCTTTTGCAAAATGGACAAAATCGGTGAAAGAGCAGTGATCCAATATTTGAATAAAAGTTTAACACTTAAGGATATCCATAATGATGTAGGGTTTGCATTTAACAGGAAATAGTACATTTCATTCTGAAAGAGGATCTTGCAGTGAGTATGATTTCCGCCCGATGGGTCCCAAGACTTCTGACAGTTGATCAGAAGCACATCGGACGCACATTATTGTTTCAGGATTTAAAAAAAAACTTCATACTACCGAAAAAGCAACCTCGTAGAAAGGTGTACTTATATCAAAAGGTTGACTATTAAACTATGAGAAAGGAAGCCCTAAAATTTGCATAAGAGAAATACTTTAATCGTCATTCAGACGCTCGGTCTGTCCAGGAGAACTTTGACTAAATAAAGTCTTTCATTCAAGCTTCGTCCTAAAATCATATCCCCTCCAAAACTGTATCTTCAATTCCTTGGGTCACACCAGAAATTAGAAGAAAGATTCGGAGATGAAATAAGGTACATGCTAAGGCGAAATAGTTGGGAAGTGGTAAACTCTGGGCAAAATTTGAAAACTTGAGACGAGAAATTAAATATGACATCAAAACTCGGCACGATCTGTATGTGAATAACTTGGTAGGTGATGTATAGGCAAGCCCCAGAGACTTCTACAGATATATCAATAGCCAGAAGAAAGACAGGCAAGGTATCCCGCATCTTAATAAAAGATGAGGGAACGGGGTTGCTGAATCGGATTCTGAAAGGGCAGAGGAATTAGTTAGTCAATTCAATGATGCGTTTAATAAAACTGAGTTCACGGAGGTTCCATTGACTGGAAGATCGGCCCCTTTCATGGAAAATATTGTGTCATCGGCTGGAGTGATCAAATTACTTATAGGCTTGAACACGTCTAAAGCTTTAGGACCTGATGAGCTTCATCCTAGAGCCCTGAAGGAACTAGCAAATGAGTTAGGTCTAGTTTTTAGCTCACCGGAACTTTTGTTCCGGTAAGCTATTCTACTACCGTCGGCGTCGGCGTCCACAAATGTTAAAGTTTTGCGTTAAAGTTTTTAGAAGCTCATTTCTTTTTTATGCCTACATGGATTGAGTTTATACTTGGTATGATGATAGATACTGGTCTAAAGGTTTTATTTGCACTATAAGCAGCCATATCCGTGACCTTGAGACTTGGAATTCTAATTTTCAAGTTTTTGTGTTAAAGTTTTTAGGAGTTCATTACTACTTTACCTTCAGATGGATTTAGTTTTTACTTTATCTCAATTATTATGCAGCAGCATCAGCTCTCATGACCGTAACCTTGGGTCAAGGCCATATACTTTGAATTTTTATGGTAACTATGGTAATTTCTTTGTTTTATCATAACTTTGGAGCCGTTTCAGATAGAGCCTTCATATTAAGCATGTGGGTTCCTTGTGACATTACCTTTCCACACATTCAAAAATGTCGACCTGGTACCATGACCGTAACCATGGGGTCAAGGCCACATACTTTGAATTATTATGGTAATTATGGTATTTTTTTGTTTTATCATAACTTTTGAACCGTTTGAGATAGAGCCTTTATATTTGGCATGTATGTTCCTTGTGACATTGTCTTCCCACTCGTACAGAAAAAAAATTGACCTGTGACCTTGACCCTTGACCTTTTGACCTACTTATCATAACTTTTCAACCATTTGAGATAGAACCTTCATATTTGGCATGTATGTTCCTTGTGACATTCCCTTTCCACTCATACAAATAATTTTGACCTGTGACATTGACCCTGGACTTTTGACCTACTTTTTCAAATTTTTTTAACTATTTGAGATAGAGACTTTATATTTGGCATGTAGTTTCCTTGTGACATTGCCTTACCACTCATACAAAAAAATTATCTGTGACTTTTATCTTTGACCTACTTTGTCATAACTTTCTTACCATTTGAGATAGAACCTTCATATTTGGCATGTAGGTTCCTTGTGCCATTGCCTTACCACTCATGCAAATTGTCTTTATCTGTGACCTTGACCTTTGACCTTTTGACCTACTTTTCATTACTTTCTAATTTGAGATAGAGCCTTCATATTTGGCATGTAGGTTCCTTGTGACATGGCCTTAACACTCATACAAAACATTTTACCTGTGACCTTGACCTTTGACCTACTTTATCATAACTTTGTAACCATTTGAGATAGAGCCTTCATATTTGGCATGTAGGTTCCTTGTGACATTGCCTTACCACTTATACAAAAAACTTTACCTGTGACCTTGACGTTTGACCTACTTTATCATAATTTCATAACCATTTGGCATAGAATTCATATTTGGCATGTAGGTTCTTTGAGACATCACCTTTCCACTCATACAAAATTTTTTACCTGCCCCCGCCCATAGGGGCTTGAATAAATATATGGGCTGCATAATGCTTTCACGCAGAGCTGAATCCGGCCCGCACACTAGTACTGGTAAACCGCTTAGAGGATCTAAGCCTGTCCAGGAACTGCAGTGCGAGGCGGCACGTTAATAAACCCTATTTGTTTCATTGGGCGACAGGGCTTGAGATGTCATTTCATCTCAATGTCGGGTAAAAGTCCCACAAAATTGGAAGCAAGTCTCCAAAATGACCTTTACAGTGTTGACGGGGACGTTAAACCCCAAATCAAACAAACAAACAAACAAAACCTGTGATCTTGACTTTTGACCTACTTTATCATAACTTCGTAACCATTTGAGGTAGAGCCTTCATATTTGGCATGTGAATTCCTTGTGACATTGCGTTTCCAATCATATAAAAAATTTTGACCTGTGACCTTGACCATGGACCTTTTACCTACTTTTTCATATCTTTTTAACCATTTGAGATAGAGCCTTCATATTTGGCATGTAGTTTCCTTGTGACATCGCCTTACCACTCATACAAAAAACTTTGACCTGTCACCTTGATCCTGGACCTTTGACCTACTTTATCATAAATATTTAACCATTTGACATAGTCTTCATATTTGGCATGTATGTTCCTTGTCACATTGCCTTCCCACTCATGCAAAAAAATTTGATCTGTGACTTTGGCCCTTGACCTGCGACCTACTTTATCATAACGTTCTAACTGTTTTAGCTTTCTTACTTGGTACGTAGGTTGCTTGTGACATTGCCTTCCCATTCTTTTATAAAATTTTGACCTGTGACCTTGACCCTTGTCCTGTGACCTACTTTTTAATAACTTCTTGACCATTTGAGATAGAGCCTTTATATTTGGCATGTTTTGATTCGTTGATTCATGTCTAAGGGTTAAATGAAATTAAAAGTGATACTAATGAGGCAAATTTGAATCATACGTGAGCCCCAAATATTGATATAGCACTGGATTCTTTCTTTATGACTTTGTTTCTGTTATGGGCCAGAAAATTTGACTTTGCGCGACTAGTCAAAGCGCGACTTCCGGTGAGCTACCCTGTCCGGCGACAGGTCTTGTTGCTCATCTTAGCTAAAAATCTATCGATACGGATGAAATCCCCAAAGAATGGCTCCTAGCGAACATCTGCACGCTTTCAAAAGAGGAGACAAGACTCTTGCTCGTAAAAAACGCCCGGTGTCACTGACTTACGTTCTGTGTAAATTGCTTGAAAACATAGTCTGCTCAAACATCATTCCATTCATAGAAGATGTAACTTATTTTCTTTGTCTGCCAGGAGATGACTAAAAAAAGCATCCGTGCTTACCGTCAAATTCTGTGACATATATGGCTAATTTTGTGTATTGTATATGTTTACTGTAAAGTCAAATAAATACAGTTTAAACCAAACATCATGGCCCACTTGGTTGAACATAAACCTTTGTCAGATAGACAACATGCATTTTGGAAAAGGCATAGTTGCGAAACTCAGTTGAGCACAGTTATTAATGATTGGGCAAAAATCTTGGACAAAGTGGGGCAGGTGGACATTTATTGTGGACTTCGGGAAGGCTTTTGACACCCCACCTCATGAATTACTTAAATTCAAATTATTTGGTTATGGACTTGTGGCGGTGGGGGGGAAGACTCTCAAATGGATATATTCATTCCTTTGCTACAGAAAACAGCGTGCTGTTGTTAAGTGGGAATCACCAGTACGAGCGCCAGTTTTATCTGGGGTCCCACAGGGGACTGTTCTTGGTCCGCTGCTATTCGCTATGTACATTTATGATATTTCCACGGACATTGACTCAGAAATAAGACTGTTTGCAGACGACTGGTTGCTATAGGAAAATCAGAGATACAGAGGTCTCACTGAAACTTCAGACAAAATTAGGATGTTGGGCATGAGATTTCAGACCGTTAAATGCTATATTATGCAGATAACTAGGAAGAGAACAAATAAAATTTAGGCTTCATACACCTTAGAGGAGACGGTCCTCGAAAATGTTAATTCCATTAAATACCTTGGTGTGACAATCACGCACGATTTGAGATGGAATACACTTATTAGCAACATGTGTGAGTGTTTTAGTTTTACGTCTCAGCAACAGCTAAGGTCATTCGGAGACGGGACCTCGGTTTGAAGACTCATCTGAAAGTCTGGAGAAGTCCGGGATCGATCCCGCGATCCCTGGATCACAAGGCGAGTACAATAACCACTACACCACGGTGGCTTCTAGCAACATGTGTACTAAGGCGAATAGAACACTTGGTTTCCTGAGGAGAAATCTTCATCAATGTCCTCAGGATGTGAAGGAGACGGCATATAAGGGACTTGGTCGCCCAATCTTGGAATATGGTAGTTGCGTCTGCGACCCAAGTGGAGTGGTCCTTAATGAAGAAATTGAAAAAGTTCAGACTAGAGCTGCAAGATTTGTAACTTTGAAACTGGGAGCATGACTGAAATTCTAGGGAAATTAAGATGGGAGTCTCTCAAGAAAAGGATAAGAGACAGTAGGCTCATACTCATATACAAAGGACTAAAGGGTGCTGCCAGCATTGCAACAGATGACATTGTTCCCCCCCCCCACCCCCAGCTAAGCTCTGTAGAAAGCACCATTCAATGGCGTTTCATATCCTTACATTTAAAAAGAATCGTTCTTCCCTCGAACCATTAGAAATTGGAATGCCCTTCCCGATTCGGTTTTTTCGACAGCTGAAGGTGATAATGACTGTAACTAAGTTAACCTCTTTGGTTAGAGCTAGGGACTAGCTTCCCATATTACAGTCCTGGTGTACGAATGTCGTTCACCAGTAACAATTCTGATTCTGATGCTGATTATCGCGTGCTAATCTTAACCTTTTTCAGGATAATCCTGCCAACATTCTTCAGAGATTTGTCACTATGGATGAAACATGGGTCCATCATTTTACACCAGAGGCCAAACAACAATCGAAACAATTGAAACACGCCTGGGATGCAGGTGGGACAAACAATCAATTTCATATACTATGCTTCACTTCTGACACAGTTACGGGACAATATTAAACTTAAGCGCCTCGGCAAGCTCACTAAAGGTGTGTTATTCCATTTGGAACAAGTCTGACATTGCTATGGCTGCCATTCACGATTGTGGCTTTAAACTGATTGAGCATCCGTCTTATACACCTGATCTCGCTCAATCAGACTTTCATTTATTTCCAAAACTGAAAACGGCTATTTCAGGCACCCAATTTCAGTCCAATGATGACGTCATATATACAGTGGACGACTTGAAGGAGTTCTATGAAAGTGGCATTGAGACCCTTGATCACCGCTGTCAGAAGTGTAAAGATACTGAAGGGGATTATGTTGAAAAATAATGCAATATGTCCGACAAAATTCAAATACTTCAATATGAGGCTCACAACATATCAATCAGCCCCCGAACGAGAGTCGTCTTTCGTCGACATTTACATTATTCACCCCTAGAGGCTACAAAAACACAAGGCGCGCAACAACTAAGTCACCCGGTCAAATTGCTTTAAAAATACAGTCGAACTTCAATGGCTCGAACACCTTTGGGACCTCGAAAGTCTGTTCGAGACAGGGGTAGTTCGAGCCACTGAGGTTACTGTCAGGAGGCATAACGAGATACTTTTAGACATCTTTTCGGTGTTCTATAATGAATATGTATGCTGTGTGTACTCATTAGAATCGCCTCATCGAAGCGATTCTAATGAGTACACACAGCATACATTTGCAAGATAAAAGACTAAGATCTCCTTAATTATCCCCCACTATTTCTTATATACAGGATTTCGCTAGGGGCTCAATAATGGGTTCGACACATCCATGGTAAACGAGCCATCGGTGTTCGAGCCATCGAAGTTCTACTGTAGAAGTGAAGGTAATGATCAGGAATCGATACAATTAACCCATAACTCCCACCAGAGACACCAATCGGAAAGAAACACAAACATGAAACAACTAGACCCGGATGGAATCATCAATAGCGGAAAACCAAAAGGACAGTTACTTTCCCACAAAATGATCAATTGGCCTTCCAAAACAAAATAATATAAGGAATACACACACTCATAGACAAACCATAACAAAAATAAACCGCGACAGAAGAACCTTGGAATGGTTGGTGAAACAAATTCCACACTGTGTGTGTGTGTGTGGGGGGGGGGGGGGGGGGGGGGGCTTTAATCGATTGTACATGGTAACAATCCTCGCCCTTACTTCCGTAGCGATTTAGACAAATAATTTCAGTCCGCTTGAAGGCCTCCTAACTCATCAGTGCAACATCTCCGTCAACACAAAAATCAAACAACCATAGAGGTGAAACAACGGTGAGGGCTGGACAGCAAGAAACCGCTGAAATTTTGGAGCAAAAGAAAACCAACATTTAAGACTCCGATGGGCCTAACCAGAGACGGAGCATCAGGCACCAACCAACTTTACATAAAATTAGATTCTCACAATAAGCCTTTACGCTGGAACCGTCATAGAATCTGAGCCCTGACCCACCGGCATGCAATTAAAGAGGGAAGCAAAGTTGTCAACCCTAATAGGGTTAACTACCATACATGCAGTCTGTCGTATAACATTTATGTTGTACCCAATCTTTTTATATCGAAGAATGATTTTACGAAATTGGGTGTTGAAGTCACCTTGTTCACCCTCCAGATGCCACAGTTTTGCTTCAGTCTTCGAATGTATGTCTTGGTGGTATCTTGGTCAAGTTTGAATATGGGTCATGTCGGATCAAAAACTAGATCACTAGGTTAAATTGCTTTAGATCACTAGGCCAGATTGCTTTAAAACATTGTTCACCATTTAGATGCCGCAGTTTTGCTTCCGTCTTCATGAAACTATTTCAGAATGTATGTCTTGATGATGTCTTGGTCGAGCTCGAATATGGGTCATGTCGAATCAAGACAAGATAACTATATCAAATTGCTTTAAAACCTTGTTGACCCGCTAGAGGCCACACATTTGCTTTAATCTTCATGAAACTACATCAGAATGTTTGTCTTGGTGATATCGTGCTCGAGTTGGAATCTGTGTTATATCGGGTGGAAAACTAGGTCACTCGGTTAAATTTCTTCTAAAATAGAAGTGTAGGAATCGATTACCCCACACATCTCCCATCAGAGACACCAAAGGGAAAGAAACACAAACATAAAATAAGCCCTAATGGAAACATCACTAGCAGAAAGCCAAACGGACAGTCATTTTCCCTCAAAATGGCCAAACGGCTGTCCTAAATAAAAGATATAAGCAACACAAACATGCAAAGACCAACAATAACAAAAATAAACCGCGACAGAAGAACCACTTTGGAACGACAGAAGAACCTTGTTCACCTATAGAAGTCACGGATTTGCTTCAGTCTTCAAGCCTCGCCCTCAGTTCCAGTACAGCATCAAACAAAATAACAAGTTGATCAGCATGGAGGCTTTGTAGCTCAACAGTGAGTCATGATAAAATACATGGTAAAATAGATTAATATTATCACGAATCAGGGTTGATCCGACGTCAGAGCAGAAAAAACCCACCAGTTAGATCACGGAGGGTCGAACCTAGGAAATATCCGGCTCCACCCTTCTCGAATTCAAAGGATTTAGGGTGGGACCGTCATAAAAGAGTCCGGAGTCTGGCCCACCGCCATGCAACCAAAGAGCGAAGCAAATTGTCCACTGTAAAAGAGTCACAACCAAACACGCGGTTTGTCGCATAACATCCATGCTATAACAACTTTTATTGTATTTAGCAACAATTTTTCTGAACTGACCAGAAAAATTATCACTACCTAGTATTCTTCTGAATTTATAAACTAAATCCCCATAAAACTCAGGTTCCGACAGTCCCTGTTGCAGAAGTGTCTTCAGAGAAATGCCATATTTAGATATAATGTAATGTCGACGATAAAATTTTGAAAACGTTTTGCGTAGTTTATGATACCGATAGCCTTGTTTTATAAGTTTAAATATGGGTTATGTGGAATGAAAAACTAGGTCACTAGATCAAATTTTTTTAATACCTTATTCACCTTTTCTAGACACAGATTTGCTTCAGTCTCCATGAAACATTACCCGAATGTTTGTCTTGCTGACAGCTTGATTGCAATTGAATATTGGTTACATCAGGTCAAAAACTTGGTCAAATTTTATAACCTTCACACTCTAGAGTGAAACTTCAAATCTGTTAGCTCAGGTGAGCGATGTAGAACCATCGTGGTCTTCTTGTTTGGACAAAAACTGTAAAATTGAAAGTATATGTTTTGCATCAAGAAGACTTAAAAAACTTACTTTTAATAGCTTGTCTTCTGACATACCTTGTTAAATCATACAGGTATACATATACTGTTGCCTCCGTGGCCTAGTGGATAAGAGCGCTGACTCTTAGTCATTAGGTCTCTCACCGCCGTAGGTTCGAGCCTCGCTCGGGCCACGTGTGAGACGCCAAGTTCTGCAACGGAAGGTCAGGTGGTTTTTCTCCGGGTACTCCGGTTTTCGCCCACCTCTGATTAACGATCGGCTCGATATGAGTGAAATAATCTTGAAAGGGCCGTAAAACCCAAACCAAAAAAAAAAAAAAAATACATATACTGTTGTCGGAAGATAAGTTGACAGTGACGTAGAAGAGTAAACCATCACAGGTAGGTTTGACAGGTTGTACCGTTATCATTATCACACCCTTCATTGGTTGGCAAGACAGATTGTACCGTTATAATTATCGTAACCGAAGCGGCATTACCTTTAGGCAACAGTGGACAGTGCTTAACAACAAAAACATTCGCTGAGTTCACTTTCAACTTATCGTCCGACAACAGTACTGTTGGTGGAGGATAAGTTGACAATGACGTCAACGAATGTTTTTGTTGTTGAGCATTGTCCACTGTTGTCAAAGGGTGACGACGCTTCGGTAATGATAAATATAACGGTATAATATGTTTTGCCAACCAATGGTGGGTATGATAATGATAACGGTAAAATCTGCCAAACCTACCTTTGGTGGTATTATCTTTTACGTCACCGTCTACTTATCCTCCGACAACAGTACATTACCACTGTTGTCGGAGGATAAGTAGACAGTGACGTCAGCAAATGTTTTTGTTATTAAGCATTGTCTACTATTGTCAAAAGGTAACGACGCTTAGATAATGATAATTATAACGGTATAGTCTGTCTTGCCAGCCAATGATGGGTATGATAATAATAACGGTGCAACCTGTCAAACCTACCTGTGATGGTATACTATTGCGTCACTGTCTACTTATCCTCCGACAACAGTATCATTATTTAATGTTTACTTTAAGAAATATAATCACACTGTCCGCCATGTGTTTATTTATCATAATACTGTATATGATTATTGGCTCATGAGTCCAGTATGAATTTGAATGACATTCGATAAGATTGTAAGCTAAACTCTTAAGAAAACATGAAAAACTACACCTGAAAATGTTGTCTGGGTATGCGGACTGCTGCATATTCTTGCTTTGTTTGTTTGTTTGTTTGTTTATAGGTCATTTTGGAGACGTTGCTTCCAATTATGTGGGACTTTTACCCGACATTGAGATGAAATTCGCCCAATAAAACCAATAGGATTTATAAGCGTAGATGGCCCTACTTGCCTGTATTCTTGCAAACTATTTAAACCTGTTTTTGCATACAGGCAAATAGTGTGGACCCTGGTCAGACTGCTCCTAGAGGAGAAGTCTGATCTAGATCCACACTGTTTGCAAAATAATGAATTTTAAAATTACAAGCAGACGACAGTTGTTGTGTTTGGCATTTTATGGGTGAATGGAGGGTGATCTGGACCTTCTTTGACCTGTAACGAGGTAAATAAAGTTCTCCCTCGTAACTTTCATGGACTCACAGTTTTCTCAAGAATTTTACAGCTTTAATACCACTCTTGGTAATGATTAATTGTATTTGGGAAAGAAAGAAAGGATTGTTAACTCCGGTTAATAGCGTTACATGCCTTTGTAATTCTTGCAATAAAGTATGTAGTTTGCTTAATAACTTTATCCATCAAAGCTTTTTCAGGAACGGCTTGTTTTGCCTTCCAGGTGTATTTATTAATGGCTGCAGCAGCGAGTATTTGTGAGCATTGTGCTCAGCTCGCACTCTAGTTTTGTTATGAATAAGCAGCAAAATTCGGTATGCATGCTTTGCATGAGCATAAACTAACTGGATGAACCCATATTATATAATGGTGTCTTAATAGTATATGGCTTATTGTTAACTGTGATGTTGGCATAGAAAATGAATAAACAAAAATAGTGAATAGTGATTAAAATTTAGAACAAAGTACATGCAGTCTAAAGGACCGCTGTTATCTTCAATACAAAATTATCGACCGAGTTTCGCCTCGAGTTTATGTGTACGGACAACAATAGTCATAATCAACGGTATTCTATCAAGCCACCTTAAGGTGTGGTGGAAAGGTAAGAGAACCATTTCTTTGATAACCTGGCAAACTGGGTGAGACAGGGTATGGATTTGTATACACGTAAGGCTTACCTTTCACTTAACTGAGTGCGATCTGAACTTAATACATTAGAATTTCGCTATTAAGACCACAACATTAAGACTAAATCTGCCTTTGAAAGCTCATTGAAAAGGTTTCAGTTATTCTTTGTGTTTTCTACAATCTGTATCTCCTAATAAGAGACCACCTTTGGGACTGTTCAAAAGTGGTCTTAAAGACCACTTTTGAACAGTCGCAACGGTGGTCTTAATGTATTAATTTTACTGTATTTCAATTATGTAGTACCTATGCGAACAGTGTAGGTCCGGACAGATGGCCATCACACTGCTTGCCAACCTATTGATTACTGACTACATCCCCTATTTAACCCATTCCATGTGGGAAACCCATAAAGGGGTACCTTGGCAAACAGTACAGGCCCAGATCAGACTTCTGATCAGGGCCTGCACTATTTGCTGACAGAATTTTCCGTTACAAATATAGAACAAAAGCGAAAAATAGGCCCAACACGCCTTATATGACAAATGGACTTGACCAACATATAGCAATGGAAGAGCCCACTAGTATACATGTACAATGGGTTAATGGAAGAGTCAGCTTCAGAAACTACAGGTTGGAAGGATTAAATGATTAAGTAGATTGCGACGATATTGTTTATTGTCAGATCGGGAATACAGAAGTCCAAGTTTGTCGGGTGGGACTTCTCAATATGACTTTAATCTTGCAGGCCCCCGCCCATTGGGGCTTAAAGAAATAGATGAGCTGCATGATGCTTTCACGCAGAGCTGAAACCGACCGCACACGTGTACCGGTAAACCGCTTGAAGGATCTAAGCATGCCCAGGTAAAGCGATCCATGCTTACAAAACCTATTGGTTTCATTGGGCGACAGGGCTTCAGATGTCATTTCATCTCAGTGTCGGGGCTTCAGATGTCATTTCATCTCGGTGTCGGGTAAAAGTCCCACGAAATTGGAAGCAACGTCTCCAAAATTACCTATACAGTAGTGACGGGGACGTTAAACCTCAACTAGAAACAGAAAAGAATGTTAGTAGGAACAGTAAACTTCTAAAGGTCGGGAATGATTGTCTGGAGAAACTCTATCCGATGCGTTTTCTTGAAAATAAAGGCAGGATATTTTTAATTGGTGTATGGTTAAAAAATGTGTACCTGGACAAATGCTAAGAAAAATTAAATGTTTTATTATTATCATTATTTATCATATGACGTCGCATCTGAGAATGGAATAGCGCCATGTAATAAATTCAAAAATCCAATAGTGGATTAAATATGCAAATTAGTTAGATACGCCCCGTACAACGTCCTTAACGCCGTCGCGTTTACTTATGGCGGAATATTGACATTTTTGTAAAATAATCGTGAATAAAATGCGTTTTAAATGTCATATGATAAATAGAATCTTGCATTCGTTGTCATGTATTATTAAATTTTTAAATCGTTGAGGAAAAGCGATAAAATGCTCGGCATTTTATCCCTTTTCCTCAACTCGTTTAATAATTTCAATAATACATGAGTACTCATGTAAGATCCTCTATTTATTTATTTTCAGGATTTTCAATATGTCGCTGACAGCGCACTCTTTAATCATCAGTGTTGGTGTACTGTGCGGTTTGCCGTTTGCAATGTGTTACACCGATATTAACGACCCTAAAACAAATTTAGACTATTTTGTTCGAACCGCCGGGTCGAAAGACCCCAAAGTTTCAACCGTTGATTATTTCAATGGATCAGTATATGCAAAGCAACCCGGATCTGGATTACAGAAACTCTTCAACTTTGAAGGTTATAATATAAATAGAAAACTTTTACAAAGCAACGGAAGCTACTTGTCGCTTTCATGTGAATTTGTTGTCTACCGAGATCCGCTCACTCAAGTTATACAGAACGTGTGGATTAATCCCTGGACAGGAAAAGCTAACGAAGTTTTTTTATGTCGCTAACAATCCAGTGAATGGTCTTCTCGAACTTGGTGATATTGTTCCAACTATACTGACACCCGGTGGGAAGGTTGTCTTCAATACCGATGTCATGCTGGAATATCCAAATGCGCTTGATCCAACTATATACCCACAGTATTCGGCAGGGTCAGTCTACGAAGCCGCAGAGCTGTTTGCTTTCTTTGCTAACCTAACACGTCTAAGCTCCGATACCGAATGGAGTATTCCGATGACCGGGACTTGGATTAGGCGGAGCCAGTACTTACCCTGGATGGAAATGGCTAACAATAGAGGCGAACTTTACTACACCACATTTGCTTGGAAATGTAAATATGAGGGACTGGGCTGTGTTGCGAGTGATATTTTAAAAATCATAGATGATCATTTCCCGGAGTATAAAGAAGCGCCGCTTACAGATGATGAACCAAATGAAACTTCTTGGACGGTATTTAAAGCTGCTATTGATAAACGTCGTAAAGTTGGTCTACCAGATATAATACTTCCAACTTCAACTGTGACACCAAACATGACAGTGCATGATACGGTTATAGACCAACGTATAATAGACTTTTTTCATCAAGTAACGTATATGCCGGTGTATTTTAACGGTACTGCTTGGTCACAAATCACAGGAATGCAGTCGATCAACCTGTTTAATATCGAAGGTGTGGTTTTTCCGAGAGTGACGATGTCGAGCGCTGGGTTTTATACTTTAAGTTTGACTGGCTCAGTGTTTTACCGTGATGTAAAGACCGGTAAACAATTAGAATACTGGAATAACCCACTTACAGGGAGCACAAACTTTGTACCCAATCCAGTTACGTTTATAAATAAACTTTATGATTTCCCCAAAGATTTTGTTTACTCCATAGATATTACACCATCTGAGGTTATCGGTTTGCTTGCAGCTCAATCAGAAGAAAGTTTGAACGATGACGTTTGGGCGGTAAATATTGTGAACACCATATTTGACACAACAGCACCACAAGTCTTCTTTTATGGCACAGGTGGGAGATTCTCAAGCTGGTTAGACTGGATGGACATGGGAAGCATGGAAGGGAATATGGCCTTCAAAGTTACATTTTATAGAGAGGCAGATCAGAAAAACACACCCGTGTGACATAGGGCATTTTTTCACATCTTCAAAAAAGCTACTTTTCTAATGAAAATCCGTGACATTTTACTTATTTATATTGCAAACATACGTTGTGGGTCCTCGTAAGAACCGCCTCATTGAGGCGGTTCTTACGAGTACCCACAACCTATTTCTTGGAGCAGAAATAAGAAAAATAATGTATACTCCCGTAAACCCCATTTTTCTCTATGTAAATTGGGGTTTAGGGGGTGTTCATTTCACGGCTTGTCCACGTGATGTGTATCACAAATGAACCAGCACATAAGAAAAGGGTACTTATCACACAGGCGAGCAGCAAAGGCCCATATGAGGCAATTCAGCTTTCCCACCAGAGCCTTTTTTACTTGCAGACTAAACCAATAGGCCTTCAGGTAGACATATGCAAACATTGATGCGTCTTGGCTGCGTACATGCATTTACAGAACCAAATACAAAACAATTAAAAAGTAATTAAAAAAACTTTTCTCATGTGTTGACTCAAATAAGTATCTAACTCAACTCCCAGCAGACACTAAATGTTGACTCAAGTTGAACCAACGATCCAAGTTGCTTCAATGGTGATTAAACGTCCAAAGATGTTTCGAGCGTGATTCAACGCTGAGTACCTATTGGGTTCTTGTATCTCGATGACGCACACTTTGATTAAATGCATTTGCACAATAAATCTACATCTCACTTGTCGTTTTAAATGAAAGACAATGCTCTGCCTCTTAGTCATCAATGGTTACTTTGTTGAAAATGCTATGAAAGAACATAGCCGTATTTTTTACATTTTAGCAACGGACCCAGAACACTACGTAAGAGCAATACATACAGACATAAAGCATAAAGATTCAATATGCTTTTACTGGATACTTTCAAGTTCGGTCTCATTTGCTTTGTTATAGGAACGAATTTTGTTTTTTGTGGATTTTATCGATTTGTATACTCCGGTGATTCACTCCCAAACTGCTTCACGAAAACACGCCTATATAATTTTGACCCCCTTGAACCCCACTTCTATATAGTAAAACTGGGGTTTCCGGAGGTATACCTTATTTTTCTCATTGCTCTAAAATATAGATTGTGGGTACTCGTTAGAACCGCCTCGATGAGGCGGTTCTAACGAGTGCCCACAATCTATATATTGAGCAGAAATAAGAAAAATATCACAATTTTTCATCATAAAATTTTCATTTTTTCGGCGATAAAGGTGGCAATGTATTTGTATAGGCGTGTATGCGTAATGTGCATGAAGCCCGAACAAATCCACAAATGGTACTTCATTCCTTATAATTCCAACTTTGTCATCGATATGTTAAAAATGCCACCAACATGGATTTGTTGTTAGGAATTTTAATGAACTTACAAATGGCCCCAGCGGAATGATTATTCAAATCTCTTCTGGAACTCCGAATATTATGGTGAATTAGTATATAAATTCAGAAAAATTCACTAAATGCGATGACTTCAGCACCCGATGTCGCAAAATCCTTATTCGATATAAAAAGATTGGGTACAACATAAATGTTATACGACAGACTGCATGCATGGTATTTAACCCAATCACGGTTGACAACTTTGCTTCCCTCTTTAATTGCACGTCGATGACTCGGGTCTCAGATTCTATGACGGTTCCAGCGTAAAAGCTTACTGAGAATTAGAGAGTATCTAATTTTATGTAATGTTGGTTGGTGCCTGATGCTCTGTCTCTGGTCGGGCCCATCGGAGTCTAACTGTTGGTCTTCTTTTGCGCCAGCATTTCAGTGGTTTCTTGCTGTCGAGTCCCCATCGTTGTTTCATCTCTGTGGTTGATTGATTTCTGTGTTCACGGAGACGTTGCTCTGTTGAGGTAAGAGGCCTTCATGCGGACTGAACAAATTATTTGTCTAAATCCCAACGGTAGTAAGGGCGAGGATTGTGGCCACGTAACCCCCCCCCCCCCTCCCCCCCCAGTCTAATCCGTTTCACTGACCGTTCCAATGCAGTTTTTCTGTCGCGGTTTATTTTTGTTATGATTTGTCTTTGAGTGTGTGAATCGCTTATATTATTTTGTTTTGGATAGCCAACTGGCCATTTTGTGGGAAAGTAACTATCCTTTTGGCTTTCCGGGCTTTCCGGTATTGATGTTTCGATTAGGGTCTAGTTGTTTTCCTGTTTGTGTTTATTTCCCTTTGGTGTCTCTGATGAGAGCTGTGGGTTAATTGTATCGATACCTGATCATTGCCTTCACTTCTATTTTAAATTACGTTTATTTATATTATCTGAAGCTCGCCCCTATAAATTATCTAAGTCTCACCGATTATATTTCATTATCAAAGACACTAACCATGTATTTGGTATATCTTGTTCGAAGAAAATATCTTGTGTCCACACGATATCTTGTTGCCACAACTTAATATCTTGTTGGCACAACATAATATCTTATCGTCCGCGCTACATAATATTTTGTTCAGACATATATTATCTTGTTCGCACAACATAATATCTTGTTTGCACAATTTTTAATCTTGTCGTCCACACTACATAATATTTTATTCAGACAACCTATTATCTTGTTCGCACAACATAATATCTTGTTCGCACAATATGTTTTTTTACGCAAAAATAGTAATCATTAAAAATAAATAAATAAATAATATCCATAGCGAGCAACATTTTGGCGCTCAGTGTCAATCGACTCAAAGTTACACACATAAAAGCTCTTGTGCGTGACTACCTCTGACCAATTAAGTGTTATCAAGCACAAATTAAATATTAAAGAGCGCAATGAAAATAAAGGTCCCTCAAGTACCAAAAAGTGTTTTTCGACACTATTTATGTCATTTTAGAGACGTTACTTCCAATTTTGTGGGACTTTTATCCGCTATTGAGTTGAAATGACATAAAACCAATAGGGTTTATAAGCATGAACGGTCCGGTCCGACTCGCATCAATTTGTCTGGGCAGGCTTAGACCTTCTAAGCGGCTTACCAGTACTCCTGTAGGGTCGGTTTCAGCTCTGCGTGGAAGCATCGTGTAGCCCAATCTATTTCTCAAAGCTGATAAAGGTGCTTAAAGCGCAGGAGTGTAAAGGCAAAATGAAGACTAAGTGTCATTTGAGGGTTATTAATAACGATAACACCCATGCACTAAAAATCTCCAGAACTAGATCTAGCTTTTTTCAGATGAAAATGTTCGATATTTTTCTTCTTTCTAGTCCTAAGGCGTAAAAAATAGCCGTGTTTCCGTTAACATGCTGAAAAAATTTTGGTCCGTAGGCAGGAGAAACTTTTTTTGTATTATTTTATTATTTCTCCCGAAAAAAAAAAATAAACACGGTCGGGCCTATATTGTTATGTGTTTTTGTTTTTTCTACATGTTTTTCGTTAAAACATTTGTCATGCTGAGACTTGCAGTGTATATCATAATTCATTTTAGATGCTCAAAAATGTCAGCTCTGTATTATGGAAGGCACAAAATGCCAAAAACTACAAAAACATACTAAAACGCAAAATTACTATGGGAAAATGCAAAGGCGACACTGGGTAGGGTCGGAAATTGAAAATGGTAGGGGGAGGGGGGTCGGTGTTTAATTATTTATTGTGTTCTTTTATTGATAAAAGTAGTAGAGTCGGGGGTGAGGGCGGGGGGGGGGGGGGGGGGGGGGAAGGGTCTGAAGCAGGGTCGGTCGGGTTAGCGGAAGCACGGCTATATTTAGGCCTAATATGGATTGCTGGTACTCGTTAGAACCGCATCATTGAGGCAGTTCTAACGAGTACTAACAATCTATATTCTTGAGCAAAAATAAGGAAAATATTGACTACCCACCATAAACCCCAATTTTCTTTAAACTAGTATAAAATTGGGTTTAGAGGGTCTTCATTACACGCACTTGTTAGCCTGATGTCCCAGTCTATACATAAAAGCAATCGACCCGACAGTGTTGTTAGTGCTTTGATTTTCATTTTACAGATAAGCCTGTGCATCTATTGCCCCAAATTTTAAGACTTGCCACTCTTTGTGGCTGAGAAGACTGGTTTGTGTCTTTTCTGGTAAATAGATTTTTCTCGTGACGGTGTTCATGTTAACCATCATGTTAACAGGTCCGTGTAATGAGCCCCCCCCCCCCCCCCCCCCCCCCCCCCCCCCCCAACACACACGCACACACACACACCCCCCAAACACCTCTAAACCCCGCTTTTTGTAAAGAGAAAACTGGGGTTTTCGGGGGTATCTGTTATTTGACAGTTCTATTTTAAGACATAGTGTAGCGTGTTCCGGGTCGTCCACGAAGTCAAGCAACGCGGTCACCCATCCAGGTACTAACCGCAATCTCCGTTGCTTAACTTCGTGAAAAGCCAACCACACTACCTGCGTCGCAAAACGAGCCGGCTCTTACAGCAAGGCTGTAAAAGTGGTATCCATAACCGTTACATTTCTCCCCCTCATCTCCTGACTTCGTCCCGAAGTCACACATGCCTCACAAGGCTAAACCCGAGGGCGGAGTCTATGCAACAAACCAGCGGCAAACCACTCTACCCGCGCCGCTAAAAGAGCCGGCTCTTACAGCAAGGCTGTAGAAGTGGTATTTATCCATAACCGTTACAATAGTTTGTGGGTACTCGTTAGAACCGCCTCATTGAGGCGGTTCTAACAAGCACCCACAACCTATGTTCTAAGAAAAGATAAGAACAGTATCATAAACATTTAGGTGATATGAAAGATTGCCCTATACCACACAGATGTGTTATCATAACGAAACAGGTTTTCTCGAGGACGGGCTCATGATAGCTATGAGAATTTATCAATTCGCTCAAAATATAGACCATACACTGTACATGTGTCGCCAGATAGTTGCTGCAATCATTATTAGAATATAGGAAACATTTCCTAGGGCGTTCTCAGAAACCATGTTGTGGGTGTTTTTAGATTTACCTCATCAAGACTATTCCAGCAAGGGGCTCACGGTTGAGCGTTTCGTGTTTTTTTGTTTTTTTTTGTTCAACATATTTCATTTCAACAATATGACATTTCAATACACTATTTACTCGAAATAGGATAGGAACGAAAGCAGAGACCTCTTCGATTTTTTTGCTAAAATCTTGTTTGTTTGTTTGTTCATATTGGAGTTTAACGGCTCATTCAACACTATTTTAGGTCTTTTTTGAGCCGGTCTGTTTACCTATCCACACTTATCCAGGGTAGGTTTATTCGTAAGCGGTTAACCAATAAAGTGCTCATTCTTTCGCCAGAAACTGATAACTGTCCTTCTGGAATAAGCGGAAGGGAGATGACCGTAGAAAAGATTTCATGATCAATCTCAGAATGTTGCCGACCCTGGCAGGTATCGAACCCGCGTCCTCCTGATCACCAGTCAGACGCGCATCCGACTGAGCTACCTACTTGTTAAGGTGATATATGTGTTATTGTGTTCCGAATATGCATTGTGGGCGCTTGTTAGATCCGCCGCCACATTGTGGCGGTTCTAATCAGTGTCCAAAATCAACGTTTTTCAGCAAAAGGATGAAAGATAAACTGTATCAGTGCACATCAACATTTTTTCCATTTTACATAAACCGGGTTTTAAACGGGATATTATTTAGGTTTGTCCTGCTGAATAAGGATATGTTCCTTCATTGCAAACATTGCAGTTTCAGATCCGATGGCATCTGAAAGAAGCCATTTGATCAGCATTACGCAAACACGCCTATACAAATACATTGCCACATTTATCGCCGAAAAAATGAACATTTTATGATGAAAAATTGTGATGTTTTTCTTATTTCTGCTCAAAATATAGATTGTGGGCACACGTTAGAACCGCCTCATCGAGGCGGTTCTAACGAGTACCCACAATCTATATTTTAGAGCAGAAATAAGAAAAATAAGGTATACCCCCGGAAACCCCAGTTTTACTATATAAAAATGGGGTTCAAGCGGGTCAAAATTATATAGGTGTGTTTTCGTGTTGAGTATCTAAAGTGTATGACATTTATTCAGAGTTTTTAGCTCACCAGAGCCGAAGGCTTCGTTGGAACTTATAGTATAGGCAGTGGTCCTTCGTCGTCGTTGTCGGCAAACGACATCTCTGAAACTACTTGGCCAATTGAAACCAAATTATATGTGGAGCCATTGCGGGAAGGGGGGACGAAAGTTTGTTCGGAGGACTGGGTCACGTGACCAATATGGCCGCCATGTCCTTATATGGTAAAATGCTTCTTCTCGGGAACCGAATCGCCGATGACATTGAAACTTGGTATGCAGCATCGGGGGCTTGAGCTCGACCAAATTTGTTCACCTAATGACATTTGGTTGAGCTTGACCTGTTTTACGCCACTGCCAGATTTGGTCACTTAGACATTTGTAAGGAAAAAACGTTGAAACAGTGGATTTTTCTGATTGCCTGGTAGCTTGTGGCATCAGACATGATATTTGCAATCAGCTGAATGGAAGTTTATCAATTCCAAAGGACAGTGTCATTTACTGACCTTTCTCCTGGATGGCTCAGATTCGGCGATTTTATCTTCTTATTCTCTGCTGCGTTGGTTTAAACCAAATTACACGTAAAACATTTTTGGGAAGGTGGAAACGAAATTTTGTTCGTGAGGACTTGGTCACATGACCAATATGGCCGCCATGCCCATATATGGTATTTTTTTAATCTTCTTCTCAAGAACCTAACGGCCAGTGACCTTGAAACCTGGTATACAGCATTGGGCCCAACCAAATTCAGTCAAATGATGACCTTTGGTTGACCTTGACCTGTTTAACGACAAGGTCAAATTTGGTCACTCAGACATTTGTATGGAAAAGGGCAAAACAGTGGATTTTTCTGGTTGCCTGGTAGCCTGTGGCATCATTTATGATATTTGCAGTCAGCTGAATGCAAGTTGATTAATTACAGAGGTCAAGGTCATTTACTGACCTTTGTCCTGGATGCCTCAGATTCATTTTTTATCTTCCTCCCGGTTAAAAAAAAAACAAATTACATGTGGAGCCTCTATGGTTAGGGGGAATGGAATTTTTCGTAAGGACTGGGTCACATGACCAATATGGCTGCCATGCTCATATATAAAAAAAACTAAAAGAAATTCTTGTCAGGAACCAAATGGCCGATGACCTTGAAATTTGGTATGTAGCATCAGGAACTCAGGTCCGACCAACTGTGTTCAAATAAAACCTTTGGTTGACCTTGACCTGTTTTACGTCAAGGTCAAATTGGTCACTTAGACATTTGTATGGAAAACGGCAAGGCAGTGGCTTTTACCGATTGCATAGTAGCCTGTTGCATCAGAAATATTATTTGCAAGGTCAAGGTATGTATTGACCTTTGTCTTGGATGGCTCAGATTCAGTATTTTTATCTCCTTCTCCACTAAAACTGCTGTACTGATTCAAACCAAATTACATGAGGAGCCACTATGGGAAGACGCAATGTAAAGTTATTCATTGGATTGTTGTCACATGACCAGGATGGGCACCATGCCTATACAGTCGAACTTAAATGACTAGAATACCTTTGGGACCTCGAAAATCTGATCGAGATGGGAGTAGTTCGAGCCACTGAGAGTTACTGTCAGGCGGCATAACGATATACTTTGGGACATCTTTTCGGTTCTAGAATAAATATGTATGTAAATAAAGATGTATGATGTGTGTACTCATTAGAATCGCCTCATTGAGGCGATTCTAATGAGTAACACAGCATTCATTTGCAAGATAAAAAACTAAAGTCTTCTAAATTATCACCCACTGTTTCTTATGTAAAGCAATACCCTAGGGTATCAAGAACGGATTCGACTCAACCATGGTAAACGAGCAATCGAGGTTCGAGCCATCGAAGTTTTGCTGTGTGGTATAATCAACATGACCTCTGGTGAGCGCAGTTGCCCATGGGCCTCTTGTTTAATAAATACTAACCATATCCTTATTACTCCTCCTTATCTGGGGTTGTTTTAGTTTGTAGGTACTCGTTAGAACCACCTCGTCGAGGCGGAGGGCTCCGTGGCCTAGTGGATAAGAGCGCTGACTCTTAGTCATTAGGTCTCTCACCGCCGTAGGTTCGAGCCTCGCTCGGGCCACGTGTGAGACGCCAAGTTCTGCAACGGAAGGTCAGGTGGTTTTTCTCCGGGTACTCCGGTTTTCGCCCACCTCTGATTAACGATCGGCTCGATATGAGTGAAATAATCTTGAAAGGGCCGTAAAACCAAAACCAAAAAAAAAAAAAAAAATCGAGGCGGAGGCGGTACTTATACAAAAAGGCGCTTCCATATAGGGCCGGCTAATCGGAGCTGAAAAGATAATCGATTATCAGTCATGTCATTGTGATCGATAATCGATTAGTAATCGCTAAGGTTTTTGTCATTATTTTATGCATGACTCTTACCATATGTTTCACTTTACCATATGTATATTTGAACAGACAGGCCTGAGCAAACAGTGTAGACCCAGATGAGACGCCGCATAATGCGGCGTCTCATCAGGGTCTGCACTGTTTGTCACTCATCCAGCTGTTTTAGGCATAACTTTGGGTAGTAAATTGTACCTATCAAGTAATCGATTATAGAAATATATGGGCTGCATGATGCTTCCACGCAGAGCTGAATCCGGCCCGCACACTAGTACTGGTAAACCGCTTAGAGGATCTTAGCCTGTCCAGGAACCGCGGTGCGAGGCGGACCGTCCATGCTAATAAACCCTATTGGTTTCATTGGGCGACAGGGCTTGAGATGTCATTTCATCTCATGTCGGGTAAATGTCCCACAAATTGGAAGCAACGTCTCCAAAATGACCTTTAAAGTGTTGACGGGGACGTTTAACCTCAACTCAAATAAAAAAGATTAAAAGCAAATCAGATATGATAATCATTTTTGTTGAATTTATCGATTGGTTAATCGATTATTCGATTAATCGTGTCAGCCTTACTTCCATAGCTATGGGAAGGAACCATATTTGTTTAAATTCAACATTTCTCTACATAAACTGGGTGCTACAAAGGTATTCATTACACCCCCTTGTTATCGTGATGACCTTACCACTCGAACAGTTTTGCATCTGGCGTAGAAGCCTGGGCAGTGCCTCTGGAGTCTATAGCGCGTTGTACGCACACAAAGCATAATGAAATGAAGTATGGAGTGTTGTTGCGAAAACAGTTCTGCTTAGTCTCGTCTCCATTACTGACCAATCGAGTGAGGCTCAATTCCTTCCTGCTGATATGGTGCCTTCCTGCTGATATGGTGCCAGCAGTTGCAGTTATAAATATTTTGTTAAGAGTTGCCTAAAATCGTACTTCACGGTGTTTAACCATGCATGTTTCTCGGATTACGACCGACTTAGTTGCATAAGACGATTTGTTTGATTTGGGGTTTTTTGGCCCTTTCAAGATTATTTCCCTCATATCGAGCCGATCGTTAATGATAGGTGGGCGAAACCCGGAGTACCCGGAGAAAGACCACCTGACCCTCCCTTGCAGAACTTGGCGTCTCGCATGTGACCCGAGCCAGGCTCGAACCACAGCGGTGGGAGACCAAATGATTAGGAGTTGGCGCTCTTACCAACTAGGCCGCGGAGGCCCGTGTTTGATTTGAGGTTTAACGTCCACGTCAACACTGTAAAGGGCTTGTTTGAGACGTTGCTTCAAATTTTGTTGGACTTTTACTCGACATTGAGATGAAATGACATCTCAAGCCCTGCCGCCCATGAAACCAATAAGGGTTATAAGCATGGACGGGTCCGACTCGCACCGCTTTGCCCGGGCAGGCTTAGATCCTCTAAGCGGTTTACCAGTACTCGTATGCGGGTCGGTTTCAACCCTGCGTGGAAACATCATACAGCCCATCTATTTCTTCAAGCCTCGATTGGCGGGGGCCGTTTATCAAGAGGACGTAAAACTGTTAACAAACGTGTCATAACCCGCCCTCGCCCATACGGGCTTGAAGAAATATATGGGCTGCATGATGCTTCCACGCAGAGCTGAATCTGGCCGGCACACTAGTACTGGTAAACCGCTTCAAGGATCTAAGCCTGTCCAGGAACCGCGGTGCGAGGCGGACCGTCCATGCTAATAAACCCTATTGGTTTCATTGGGTGACAGGGCTTGAGATGTCATTTCATCTCAATGTCGGGTAGAAGTCCCACAAAATTGGAAGCAACGTCTCCAAAATGACCTTTACAGTGTTGACGGGGACGTTAAACCTCAAACCAAACAAACAAACAAACAAACAAAACGTGTCATAACAGAAACATTCTTTATTACATTCAGTAATCCGTACATGACTAGACCGATTTATTTACTTGAAAGTCCTTTCTGGACCAAGTCTTTTCAATGTTAAATACTGGCCCCAGTTACATTTTAAATTTGCATTCTGGCCTGCAACTGGGACCTTTTGCTGATAATTGCTAATATAACTGAGTATGTCTTCTTTGTTTGTTTGTTTGATCGTGGTTTAACGTCCCCGTCAACACTATTTAGTACATTTTGGAGATGTTGCTTCCAATTTGGTGGGACTTTTACCTGGCATTGAGATTAAATGACATCTCAAGCCGTGCTGCCCAATGAAACCAATAGGGCTTATCCAAACGGTCTGACTCTCATTACTTTACCTGGGCAGGATTAATCAGTCTAAGCGGTTAACCAGTACTCATATGCGGTCAATTTCAGCTCTGCGGGGAAGCACCATGCAACCTAATCTATTCCTCCAAGCCCCGATAGGCGGGGGCTCTTGGTTTGACTCTTGTGCTACGAAGCATCAACGCCAAGTTACATGTGTTAAGAGTCTGAGAAAATAATTGTTCAAGTGATACTGAGTTGTAGTGACACGCCAGTTTCTGCAACGGAAGGTCAGGGGTGTTTTTCCATGGTTACTGCGGTTTTGGCCCACATCTTAGCAACGATTGGCTCGAAATAATTGAAATGGACATATATCTAAAAAAAATAACAGCAAAAAACATGCTTCATTTGTTTTTGTTTTTTTTTGTACAATGCTCAACAGTCTTAAACCCGTCAGTGACCAATAGAACCAGCAGAGAACCATCCATCTTATAGCTTTGGACAAGTACATACACAATTTAAGGAATGTCAAGATATTTTTATTTGTTGTAAGTTTTACAGCAGTTTCCCTACCGTTTAAGCAAACAGTAAATGACCTGATCATACGCGGAGTCTGATCAGGATCTTCACTGTCAATGTCCCATTTTGAGACGCTAGCCATAAATGGGATAATTTAACTTCTTTCTTTCTTTCTTTTGTTCTTTCTTTCGTTCTTCTTTCTTTCATTTGTGAACCTGGCTCGGATCCGTCATGTATGAAACATAGATGCCGGACTCGGTAGCTCAATCGGATGCGCGTCTGATTGTTGACCAGGAGGACGCGGCTTCGATACCTGACGGGGTCGGCAACATTCTTTCGTGGCGATTGATCATGAATTTTTTTATGCGGTCATTCTATCCCTTCCGCTGATTCAAGAAGGGCAGTTGTCAGTTTCTGGCGAAAGAATGTGCACTATTCTGGTTAGCCGCTTACGTATAGCCTGTCCAGGAAAAGTGTGAATAGGTAAATAGACGGGCTAAAATGACCTAAATAGTGTTGACTGGGCCGTTAAACCCCAATAAAAACAAACAGACAATGAAATATAGGTTTATCTTGTTGACCTGAACGATTTTTTTTTTCAATCATGGCCCTGGTGTCAAATGCCCCTGTCCCTAGCTCAGTTACACAGACTCAAGAGTAAAACTGGAATGTCCAGGCCTTTGATACTTTGTGTACGTACAACTTTAACCTCTAACAGCTTGGTTTAAAATTATCACGATAGGGTCAAAAGTGATCACTTGTTTTTCGCCGGAAATTTGAAAAATCTTCTCATTACATACCACACTATATAGAAGCATCGTCGCACTCTTGAACATACACTTTATACAATGCTGTTAAAGCAATACATCTGCTTGTTTGAAATTTCAGTATTAACTTATTATGGAATCAAAATATGTTAGCTTATATGTACGATTTAGGAAAGTCATGATTTCTTCAGTTGTAGTTGAAATGGATTTTTTTCTTCTTCAAACACAGTTTGCATGTGTTGGTTTATAACATATCCTGAGTCGGCTGGGAGAGGCAAATGTGTCGTGTAGCTTTCGACATTAAAGAACCAAACAATATTTGAAAACGCCTGTTGTCCTTGCAGCAGGGTAAGGTATGGGGGAATGCTATGAAATCTACCCACTTTAATTCTCCTTTCTCCTTAATTTCCCATCGCGTGAACAAGTCCGTGAAATGAAGACCCCTATATCCCACTTTATAAAGAGAAAACTGGGGTTTACGGGGGTATACACTATTTTTCTTATTTTTGTTCCATGACATAGATTGTGGGTACATGTTAGAACCGTCTCAATGAGGCGGTTCTAACGAGTACCCACAACCTATGTTTGAAGTATTTATAAGAAACTTATCAAGGATTTTCATCATAAAAATGGCCATCTTGGAGATGTGAAAAATACACTATGTCGCACTGGTGTGTTACCGTAATGCTTACATGTTTTAGCGATCTTATAGTCGTATAATATTTATGTTGTACCCAATCGAGATATTTTTATATCGAATAATGATTTTAAGAAATTGGGCGAATCATTGCGTGTACATGTATATATTTTTCTCTGAATTTATATACTAAGCCACCATAAAATTCGGGTTCCGATAGACCTTATTGCAGAATAGATATAAGTCCAACATTGAAATTAGAAATTTAATCGGTATGACATCTATAAAATTTAGAAAAGGCTTTGCGTAGTTTACGATATCGATAACCCTGCGTGTCTGTGGTGTAGACAATGAATCAGCAGTTATGACTGAGGCAGCGGGACAGAGGCAGCAGGCGCGTCTGTGATTTCGGTACTGAATCAGCAGTTTTGTCAGAGGCAGCGGCACCGAGCAATCATGCACGTCTGTGGCTTCGGCATGAAACCAGCGATTATGTCTAAGGCAGCGCGTATGAGCCACCAGGTGTGTCTGTGATTTACGTAAGTTATTTCTCATACAGTGACGCCCAGTCATCAGACATGACCGAGGACAAGACTTTGAGGCAGGAGATATATCAGATGTCTTCGCATCGAGCCGGTGACAACTACCCTGCAGATATGTCTGGGGCAGTGAAACCGAGCCAGCAGACCTAGCTGAGGCAGTGGCATCCATCCAGCAGGCGTGTATGTGGCTAAGGCACCCAACCAGCAGTTATATCAGAGGCAGCTGGGCCGAGTCAGCAGGCATGTCCGAGTCAGTGACTTTGAGGCAGCAGATAATGTCTGATGCCTTGGCACCGAATCATAAA
This sequence comes from Lucinisca nassula, assembly GCA_963580285.1. NCBI lineage: Eukaryota > Metazoa > Mollusca > Bivalvia > Lucinida > Lucinidae > Lucinisca > Lucinisca nassula. Next base: position 101,491,043 of record OY757023.1, on the reverse strand, counting down.
GTATTAAATTTTGTGTGGCATGACAAACGAAATAGTATCGAGCAGCCAGGTACGTCTGAGGAATTGACACTGATCCAACGGGGATGTCTGAGCAAGTGGCAACGACCCTGCCTTAGATATGTCTGTTAACATGTCTTGCCTTGCCACCGATTCATAAAGGCTTAGGCACCGAATCAGCAGTTATGTAGAATGTAAAACTATACAATTGTGGTTAAATAAGTTCTGAAGTTAGCCCACTTTATGGCGCGGATTACGTCATACAAACGCAATGGCGTCGAGCAGCCAGATTTGTCTGAGGCATTGGAAATGGTCCACCAGTTAGTCTGAGACTGTCGCACTGAGCCAGCGGGCATGTCTGACACTGCAAGTATGTCTGAGGCAATGGAACCGAGCCGACAGGTATGCCTACAGCAGTGGCATCTAGCTAACAGGCATGACTTTGGCTTTTGCACCTAATCAGAAGTTATACCTAAGGCAGCGGTACCTAGCCAGTAGGCGCGCAGGCATATCTTTGGATTTTGTACTGAATCAGCAGCTATGCCTGAGGCAGCGGTACCGAGCCAGCAGGTGCGTCTGTGGTTTAAGCTCCGAATCAGCAGTTTTGTCTGAGGCAGTGTTTCCGAGCAAGCAGGCATGTCCGAGGCAGTGACGTTCAGCAAGTAGACATGCCTGATGCCTTGGTACCGAGCAATAAAGTACTCTTGTGTTGTAGTGGCAGTAAGTAATTTGGCATGACAGACGAGCAACAAAGTACGTCTGGGGCACTCATCCATCAGTTATGTCTGAAGCAGTGGCACTGAGCCAATGGACATGTCTGAGGCATTGGCAAAAACACAGCAGGTATATCTGAGGCAGCTGAACCGAGCCAGCAGGCATGCCTGAGGCAGTTGCACCTAGCCAGCAGGCCCGTCTGTGGCTTGGCTTAGGCACCAAATCAGCACTTTGCCTTAGACTGTGGCACCGAGCCAGCAGGCCTGTTTGAGGAAGTGACTGTCTGCAGCCAGCAGCTATGTCTGCTGCTTTGGCACCGAACCATGAAGTATTTTTGGTGGTTATGGCATTAAGTATATTGGCTTGTCAGTCGCAGTGGCATCGAGCAAACCACGTACGCCTGTTGAAGAAGCACTGAGTCATAGGTTATGTCTGAGGCAGTGACACTTAGTCAGCGGTCCAGTGATCCTGCTGATATGTCTGAGGCAATGGAACCGAGCCAGCAGGCATCCCTGAGGCAGCAGCACCGATGCAGCAGGCATGACTTTGGCTTAGGCACTGAATCTGCAGTTAACTCTAAGGCAGTGGAACCGAGCCAGCGGGCATATCTTAGCCAGTGGCAACGACCATGCAGTAGTGTGTTTTGCAGCAGCATCTAGCCAGCATGCACCGATTCAGCTGTTATGTCGGAGGCAGTAGCACCGAGCTAGCAGGCATGTCCTAGGCAGTGACATTCCGCCTTCAGACATGTTTGATGCTTTGCCACCGATCCATAAAGTACTTTTGTGACAGTGGTACTTAGTCATTTGCCATGACGGCCGCAGTGGCATCGAGCAACCAGGTACGTCTGGGGCAGTGGCACTGGTCCATCAGTTTAGCATTAGTCAGTGGCACTGAGTCAGGGAGATGTCTCAACAAGTGAAAACAACCTTGCAGGTATCTCTGAGGCAGTGGAACCGAGCCAACAGGCATGCATGTGGAAGTGGCACCGAGCCAGCAGGCACGTCTGTGGCTTAGGCACTAAATCAGTAGTTAACTCCCAGGCAGAGGCACCGAGCCAGCAGGCAAATCTACATCTTAGGCACCGAATCAGCAGTTATATCTGAAGCAGCGTGGCCGAGTCAGCAGCCGCATCTATGGTTAAGACACGGAATTAGCAGTTATGACTGAGGTAGCGGGTCCGAGCCGAACGGCTCGTGGCTTAGGTACCGACTCAGCAGCCATGTATGAGGCAGCAGCACCGAGCCAGCAGACACGTCTATGGCTTAGACACCGAATCAGCAGTTATGTCTGAGGCAGTGGTGCACAGCCATCAGGCCTTCTGAGGCAGTGACTATGTGCCAGCTGACATGTCTGATGCCCTGTCGCTGATCAATAAAGTATTTGTGTGTCAGTGACACTAAATAATTAGGCATGACAGTCACAGTAGCATCGAGCAACAAGATACATTTGAGGCTATTACACAGATCCATCAGTTTAGCCTGCGGCAGTGGCACTGGGACAGCAGGCTTGTCTCAGCGAGTAACAACGACCCTGCAGCTATCGAGTGGCATCGAGCCTGCAGGCACGTCTGTGATTTAGGCAAGGAATCAGAAGTTATGTCTGATGCAGTGGCACCGAGTCAGCAGGCATGCCCGAGACAGTGACTCCGAGGCAGATATGTCTGATGCCTTGGCACCGAGGCAGTGGCAACGATCCCGCAGGTATGTCCGAGGCAGTGGAACCGAGCCAGCAGGCATGCATGTGGAAGTTGCACCGAGCCAGCAAGTACGTCTGTGGCTTAGGAACGGGATCAGCAGTTATGTCTGAAGCAGCGGAACCGAGCAAACAGGCGCGTCTGTGATTTCGGCAAGGAATCAGAAGTTAAGTCTGATGCAGTGGCATGAGTCAGCAGGCATATCCGAGGTAGTGACTTTTGAGACAGCATATATGTCTGATGCCTTGGCAACGATCCATACAGTATTTTGGTGGCAGTGGCACTAAGTCTATTTGCAAGTTAGTCGCAGTGGCATCAAGCCACCAGGTACCCCTGAGGCAGAAGAACTGATCCATCGGTTATGTCTGAGGCAGTGACATTGAGCCAACGGGAATGTCCGAGCCAATGGCAACGATCCTGCAGGTATGTCTGAGGCAGTGGAACCGAGCCAGCTGGCATGCCTGAGGCATTGGCACCAAGGCAGCAGGCACGACTGTGGCTAAGGCACTGAATCAGCAGTCATGTCTGAGGCAGTGGAACCGAGCCAGCGTCATGTCTTAGCAAATGGCAGCGACCCTGCAGTTATGTGTGAGGCAGCAGCATCGAGCCAGCAGGCACGTCTGTGGCTTAGGCCCCGAATCAGCTGTTATGTCGGAGGCAGTGGCACAGAGCCAGCAGATATGTAGAATGCTCGCGCACAGACATATGTGTGTGGCAGTTGCCATGGCAGTCCTAGTTGCATCGAGCAACCAGGTACGTCTGGGTTAGTGGAACTTATCCATCAGTTATGCCTGAGGCGGTGAACCAGGGGTGAGGTCTGAATGTGTATTGTAGAACTTATCAGTTTTTATACGTCTACAGCATTTTCACCTCCTCGATGCGGCCCCCGCCCATTGGGGCTTGAAGAAATAAATGGGCCGCATGATGCTTCCACGCAGAGCTGAATCCGACCGCACAAGAATACTGGTAAACCGCTCAGGGGATCTAAGCCTGCCCAGGCAAAGTGGTGCGAGTCGGGCCGTCCGTGCTTATAAACCCTATCGGTTTCATTGGGCGACAGGGCTTGAGAAGTCATTTCATCTCAATGTCGGGTAAAAGTCCCACAAAATTGGAAGCAACGTCTCCAAAATGACCTTTATACTGTTGACGGGGACGTTAAACATCAAATCAAACGGGGACTCCGGTTATCATCCAATTCTGATTTGAGTGAAATAATCTTGAAAGGGCCGTAAACCAAAACCAAACAAAGAAAAAAAAAACATCCGACACTATCTGAAATATGCATGGTTAGACACCGTGAAGTACAATTTTAGGCAACTCTTAACAAAATATCTATAACTGCAACTGCTGGTACCATATCAGCAGGAAGGCACCGTATTAGCAGCAAGGCACCATATCAGCAGGAAGGAATTGAGTCTTACTGGACCAATCGGTGAGCTTGTTATGTAAATGTTTTCAAAATAAGCACAACATGTACATTGGTTTAGAGGCTACCGTAATAATCCTAATTTTTGTGTCAGATAGGCCTTAAATCTAGGAAACAGTGCAGACCCAGATCAGACTGCTCCTTCAGATCAGAATGCTCCTGAATGAGCAGTCTGATCAGGGTCTTCACTGTTTGGTTTAAACTTTATTTCTTTGTATAATACATACATTTTTTACACATATAATGTTGACAAAGAATACAAGTATCATACAAAGGGATTCAGAAAAAAGTCAAATGACTTATTCAAATCTGTATCCCTCGATTACAATATCAATGTACTAAGTATAGTTGTGATTGTCAAGTTTGTTCGAATTTGCAAATTATTGTGAAGATATTCTAGGCGAATTTCATTTTGGTTACAAAATGAATAGTATAGTAGTGAAATAAAGCATAGATATATGGCTCCACGGGGAATGGATTTTAAGGTAATTATTTAGTTTTAATAGCACTGATGAATCAAGTCTTGGGCGTGTGATTTGGGGGTGTCTCAAGAGAAACAATACAATGTAGAAACTCAGTTGCGCTCTTCGAATCGTGATGTGAGACAGAGGCTGAAGATCGGTTCGGTTGGACGCTGTAGCTGTTTAACTCGAGTTAGTAGATGTGTTATTCAAACTTTTTCGGGTAAGAACGCGCATGTATATATTTACGTGTGTAGATATATGCATGTGTGCCCATGTAGAAAAACTACACATATTTATATATCTGTGATAAGTACTAGTAAGGCATTTGAAATCTGTGATTATAAATTTGAGGTACAAAATCTTTTAGACTTAAGAATAAAATCTTGTACTGCTAAGAATATTTGTATGTTATCATTCACAGAGAGATCAGTACTGCCGTATAGAAGGATGTTTAAAGCAGGTTGGCAAATAGCTGAGACAATGTTTAACATGTCCTGTCTAGGCCATGAGGTAGTGATGCGTGTCCTCAACAGCTCCACAAGCACATAAGGAGTTATTTAGAATATTCTTTTGAAAGAGATGATCGTGTAGCGAGCTGCAATTAAGTCTTAGTCTGGCATGATGTACTTGCCCAAATCTTTTACCTGCACAAAAGTATGACGGTGGTTTTCTTTCGTTAGACTGTAGTTTGTGCTTAAAAGCTGCTAATGAGGGTGCATTTTTCTTGTCATCTGGCAAATCGTTCCAGTTGCGAGTCGCCGACGGGAGAAATGATGTATAATAAAGCTGCGAGTTGGCTCGGACAGTCTGTAAATTGGCATTATTTCGCAAATCGTAAGCTGTGCTACTGCCTACCGTGAGGGGTACTAATGAAGATATGTATTCAGGTGTGAGAAAATTCTGCATTTTGTAATAGAGTACAAGTTTGTGTTGTTGTCTCCGAGCTTCCAGAGATTCCCATCCAAGATCATAGAGAAGAGAGTTGATCGATACTAGTTTTGTTGCCACAGTAACGATTCGTGCGGCTTCATTTTGGATTTTTTCTAATTCGTTCGCCTCGTATCGGGTGCAATTATCCCAGACAACATCTGCATATTCAAGAAGTGGCCTTATAAAAGAAGTATATATTGTTTGTAGGGATTTTCTATCGAGTGTGAATTTAAGTTTGCGCATTATATTAATCCGAAACCATGCTTTCGTTTTGATGTTGTCTATGTGGTCATTCCAGGTGCAATCGGTCGAGAAAATAAGACCTAAATGCTTATGAGAATGTACTTCGTTAATATGTTGCTGGTTCATTGATATAGGAGGATGATAGGGTTTATTTATTTTTCGCGAGAAAACCATTGAATCGGATTTTGCAGGATTAAAAGTAACAAGCCATTTCGTTGCCCATGAGTTAATCTTAGCCAGATCAGAGTTGATCTGGGCTGCCGCATGTATGGGGTTCTCCACCACTATGTACAGACTAGTATCATCTGCAAAGAGCCTGATAGAAGAATGTATGTCTACAACTATGTCATTAATATAAAACAGGAACAGAAGTGGGCCAAGGATGGAGCCTTGTGGGACTCCTGCCTTGATAACAGACCAAGACGATGCAACTCCAGGTAGCACTACTCTCTGTTGTCTATTATGCAAATAATCTGTAAACCATTGCAGTAGCGAACCAGAAATACCAATGCTATGAAGTTTGTATAGAAGGCCTTTATGCCATACTCTGTCAAAGGCTTTACTAATGTCGCAAAAGACCGCACGTACTTCTTTACCTTCGTCGAGAGCTTTGCAAAATGTATTGTAGATATGAACTAGTTGATTAACAGTAGAGTCTCCAGGAATAAATCCTGACTGAAGAGATGTTAGTATATTATGGTCACGAATAAAGTTAAAAAGGTGCTTATGAACGATTTTTTCTAGGACTTTGCCTATAGTACTTAGGAGAGAAATTGGTCTATAATTGGATATGATTGAAGGGTCGCCCTTTTTGAAGATTGGGGTCACGTTTGCCTCTTTCCATGTATTTGGAACTTTACCCTTACTAAGAGAGAAGTTAAAAAGATCACTGAGTGGTACAGATAGAGGACCAGCTAGTTCCTTAAGAATGCGGTTGTTAATTGAGTCAGGACCAGCTGCTTTACCTAATTGCAACGACTTTAATATTAATTCAACTTCTGCCGGAGTGGTTGAGATTAAGCTGAGAAAATTCTGAGCTTGAGGAACATCAGTGGGTAGAGAGGCATTGTCATCATTTAGCATTGTTTGTTCTATAAAGAAGTCATTCATTAGATTAGCCTTGTCTTCGTCTTTTGAATAAACATTATCTTCTTTGTAAAGAGGCGGGAGTGTTGAAGATTGATCGGTTTTAATAAACTGTTTTAGAGTTTTCCACCAGTCTTTCTGTTTGATTGCTTCGTTATTTAATTTGTCTGCCAATTTTTTATGTTTGTAATTGCTTAGATTTTCGAATTTCTCCTATAATTTTGTTTCGTATTTGTTTGTAATTGTCAAAATCTACCGTGCTTTTTGATTTTTTGAATTTGTTGTATATACGTTTTCTCTTACGGATCATTTTCTTGATTTCATTAGTTAGCCATGGAGGATCAGATTGACGAATTTTTGCTGTTTTGTTAGGAATGTGTTTGGAACTCAGGTTGGAAATTTTTTCAGTAATGTTTCTAGCATATGTATCAACGTCGTTGTCTTTTAGCTCATTCCAGTTAGTGTTTTCGACCTCGTGCGAAAGGGATTGATAGTCCCCACGATCAAAGAGCCAAATATGCCGGTGAAAGACTCGTGTAGTGTGTTTTCTAAAATTTAGAACAAAAAAGATTGGACTGTGATATCTAATATTTTGATCTAGAAAGGGATCACCAACTCCGCTTAGAAGTATAGCATTTTTGTCAGAAGTAAATATCAAATCAATAGCGGAAGACGAATTCTCCGTTTTATGTGTCGGTTCCGTTATGAGTTGCTCCAAATTGAAATGTTGACATATGTCGCGTATTTTATTACCCGTTGCTTGCTTGAAAATATCGAGGTTAAAATCTCCTGTTATAAAAAATATTACTAATGTTTGTGTCAAAAGCCATACCAATGGAATCGTCTATGGAAGCCAGGGTTGCAGCAGGAGAATTTGGTGGTCTGTAAAATGTACCCAACAAAAATTTTCTATTATGAATGTTGAGTTCCATCCAAATGCATTCTATATCTGGAATTTCGAGATCTAATCTACGGCGTGAATATACATTGTTTTTTATGTAAACACATATACCTCCGTGACTATCCCCTTCGCGGTCACGCCTATAAAGTTTATATCCCTCTATAGTGACTAAATCATCTGTCACTCCCTGATTTAACCAAGTTTCTGTTAGACAAATAATGTCAAAGTTTTTTAATTCTGCCCCGATTATTTCTATTTTATTTGAAATACTTTGAATATTATAATGAACTATGGAAAAGTTGTTTATTATAGCGGCTTCTTCAATATTATCTGATCCATGGGAGGAAACGCTAGTATCGTCAAGTGATGTTTGTACAAATGAAGGATAATCTAATACGGGTCCTGGATTGGTTTCTTTGTCGCCACACATCACGAGAAGCATTGGCAAGAATGATAAGAGTTCAAAATGAGTAAAGTGAGACAAGCCTTTGTGTTTGAGATGCCGATAGTTATGCAGTCCTATACGCATCCTGTGCTCTACAATATCATTCATGTTATACAGTCTATAAGACAGCGCATTTCCTTTATGGATGCAGTGAAAGGACTGCTCAAGACTTCCGCACACAGTGCATTACAGCATAACAACATGTTCTTTTGAAGGCTGCGATCCCCATGGAGCAAAGACATAAAATATAAACAATAAGAAACAAACAATAGACAAAACATGTGAACATTAGAAAAGGAACAAAGGAAGTAAAAAGGTGAAAAAATATGTTTATGGGTGGAGTGATATACAGCGAAACCTCGACAACTCGAACACGGACAATTCCCATACCATGGCTAATTTGAATCTTTGGTCCCTAGAAAAGTGTTCGTATATCTCCAGAAATACGTGTGTTTAGGTCAATAAAAGGAGGTTTGTCTCATTTTAACTTAAGCTGTGTGTACTCATGAGAATCGCCTCGTTGAGGCGACTCTGATGAGTATTCACAGCATACATTTATTTAGTAAAACGTCGAACATATTCTGAGGTCATCCCTAATATGTTTCAGCTAGCAGTATCAATAACCTTCAATAACTCGAACTGCTCCATTTTCGAACAAAAAGGCATGGTCCCGAAGGTGTTCGAGTTATCGAATTTCGACTGTATATGGCCACCAGAAAACGAACATCGATTGATATTCATGGACACATATACTCATGTATAAGAAGGCATACGCCCGAGCACGGGTAAACGTGGCAATACTATTATATGTATACAAAACGTAGGCATGTACAAAGTGAAATTGCAGTAGGACCTGGAGAAATAGATCGGTCCGCACGGCGCGCCCGCACAGACCCGAGATCGACGACACATGAGCACCGGCATGTCGCCCAGAAAGACCAAGCTGCCTAGGTAAGTGGTGCGAGTCAAAGAGTCCATTGTATTTAAGCTTTTTGGTTTCATTGGGCGGCAGGGCATGAGATGTCATTTCATGTCAATGCCGGGCAAAAGTCCCACAAGACCGGAAGCAAAGTCCCCAGAATGACCTGATTTGTGTTGGCGGGGACCTGAAAACAACAACAACAAAAAAAAAGAAGAAACATTTGCCGTCCGATCGCAATAAAGATAGCTCCGGTTTCACGATACGTGACTGTAAGCGATAATACATCAAAATAGATCAGACAATACTACGGATATGTTACTCTATGTTATAAACTTTGAGCACCAGGGCACCAACCGGCCTGCGCTGTTGCATCAATGCCACCGGTCACTGTTGAGTAAGACAAGAATAGATTCTGAAGGCAGACTGTCTTGATACACGGCTGATAAATTGGGCATTTAAAAGCATTTGATGCACACCCATGAAATCCCACTCATCCGAAACGAAGGCGAAAAGGATATTTTGAGAACATGGGTGGCTCAGTGACGTTTCCACCCATCATTCCATTTCATCCCAGCTCTCAACGAAACGAAACTTAAGAGCCGATAAAAGGAAATGGAATGGGGGAGCTATGTTATTACGGTCAACTCCCGTTATCTCAAACTCCATATTAGAGCACACAGTCGATAAAATGCCACCGGAAATCCCCACGCTTCTGGCAGAGCTAAATATAATGGTACGCTCACACTTCCGACGTCATGTGCCAAGTCTGGCTGCACCCAGGCCAGCGGCCAAGGAGCAGACAGCGCTCACTGTTTGCCATTCCGTCTGCACATTTTGGACTCCTTGCTTGATCGTGAAACAAATTTGTAAAATTTTTAGGAGAATTACAGCAAGTCCTCAAGGTTTCCTAATTTTTAGGATCTTTACGGTAAATACAATTTGCCTTTTTAAGTGGAATGGGAACAACTTAAGGGGAGGCAACTCTCGTTAAACCCTTAAATTTCAGTCCAGAGTTTACTGTAATACAGCACACTGACGTCACAATTTGTTTGATTTGATGTTTAACGTCCCCGTCAACACTATAAAGGTCATTTTGGAGACGTTGCTTCCAATTTTGTGGGACTTTTACCCGACATTGAGATGAAATGACATCTCAAGCCCTGTCGCCCAATGAAACCGAAAGGGTTTATTGGCATGGACGGTCCGCCTCGCACCGCGGTTCCTGGACAGGCTTAGATCCTCTAAGCGGTTTACCAGTACTAGAGTGCGGGCCGGATTCAGCTCTGCGTGGAAGCATCATGCAGCCCATATATTTCTTCAAGCCCCTACGGGCGGGGGCTAACTGACGTCACAAGAAGAATTGCGCTGCTAAAAATAACCATTACCTGGATTTTGTACATGGTCAGCCATAGTCACGTGGACAATAGCAGGCGGGAAGCTTCTGTAGTCAGTTACAATCGACCCAAAATGTATCTCCCTTGCAGCTTACATATAAATTTTAGATGTCATATTCTCAAAACTTTAGATGGCATATTCTCAAAACTTAAATGTTTCATTTCTGAACGATATGGGTAAGACTAGCTAAGTTTGCTGCTATCCGACAGTTGTACACCATTCTTCCTATGTACTTTAAGGTAAAAGGTTGTTATCATCTTTCTGCCTATTACAACCTGGTTAAGATATTACAATGAAATTACGCTATTAAGACCACCTAAATTAAGATTAATTCTGGTTTTAAAACCTTATTTTGTAGGTTGCAGATATTCTTTCTTTGGATTTTCTGCATACACTGTCCTCTAATCAAAGACCACCTTTGGGACTGTTCAAAAGTGGTAAAGACCACCTTTGGGACAGTTCAAAAGTGGTCTTAAAGACCACTTTTGAACAGTCCCAAAGGTGGTCTTAATATAGGAACTTTACTGTATTTGGAATTGTAGTTATTTACGCAGAGATTTGCTTAAGTAATATAAATATAGGCGTAATAATAACTTTTGGCTTCACAGGCACAAAATTAAGCCAAACAATTAAATACCGATTTCTTCCTTAAAATATTTCAATTATTCAAAGGAACATTAATCTTCATCCGATTTTCTTATTAGCAACCAGTTTTGAATTGTGAATTGGAAGTCCAAAATTGTATGTGTTCAAACCGCTAAGAAAACACACAGAATCTAGTTAAAATGTCTATAATTTCTATAAAATAGCACTTAATCACTGCAATGGAGGCGTTTCTTACTAGTACCCACACTCTATGTACTGAAAAATGTTACGGACAATAATGTATACTCTTGTGCATCCAATGTTTCTCCATATACAGCGGGGTTATTGTTTGTTTGATTTGAGGTTTTACGTCCCCGTCAACACTGTAAAGGTCATTTTGGAGACGTTGCTTCCAATTTGTGGGACTTTTACCCGACATTGAGTTGAAATGACATCTCATGCCCTGTTGCCCAATGAAACCAATAGGGTTTATTAGCATGGACCGCACCGCGGTTCCTGGACAGGCTAAGATCCTCTAAGCGGTTTACCAGTACTAGTGTGCGGGCCGGATTCAGCTCTGCGTGGAAGCATCGTGCAGCCCATATATTTCTTCAAGCCCATATGGGCGGGGGCGTATTGTGAGCGCTTGTTGGATCCGGATCTAATGAGTATCCAAAATCAACTTTTTTTAGCAAAAGGATGAATCACTGCAAATCCACATTTTCACAAGGGTTTTACAAGGGATATCATTTAGCCCTAATACTGTTGAATAAGGGCATGCTCTATTATTGCAAACGCTGTGGCAACATTTGCCTTCTGATCACTATCCACACTGTTTGATATTCATTTCTTGCCTTTAAAAAATAAATAACATCAAGCAATCGGATTAGGTTTAAGTCAGCAATTAGTGTTGCTAATTAATTTATTCAGCCCCCTGTACTGTTGTTGCGGTTGCATGTACCTATATATTGTTGGCCCCCATCCAAAGGGGCTTGGAGGAATAGACTGGGCTGAATGATGCTTCCACGCAGAGCTGAAACCGATAGTCCATGAGTACTGGTAAAAACGGCAGTGAGTTGGACCGTCCCTACACAATAACCCTTTTGGTTTGTTTGGGCGCCAGGGCTTGAGATGTCATTTCATCTAAATATCGGGTAAAAGTCCCAAAGAATTGACAGCAAAGTCTCCAAAATGACCTACTAGGTATAGTGCTGAAGGGGGCGCAAAACCTCAGTTCAAACAAACAAGTGTATGTCATTAGGCTGTAATATTAAATTGAACAGAATGCAAGACTTTGCTTGATTTTTTTATTTCAAAGCACAGTTTTCTGCAATCACAACCATCACGAAAACACGCCTATATAATCCCCCCTTGAACCCCACTTTAATATAGCAAAACTGCATTTTACAGGGATATACCTTATTTTTCTTATTTCTGCTCTAAAATATAGACTGTGGGTATTCGTTAGAAGTAGACTGTGGGTACTCGAAGAGGCGGTTCTAACGTACCCACAGTCTATATTCTATAAAATATAGACTGTGGGTACTCGTTAGAACCGCCGTTTCCACAGTCTATATGTTGACCAGAAATAAGAATTCGAGGCGGCTCTAACGAGTACCCACAGTCTATATTTTAGAGCAGAAATAAGAAAAATATCACAATTTTTCATCTTAAAATTGTCGTTTTTTTGGCGGTAATATTTATAATGTATTGTATAGGCGTGTTTTCGTAATGAGCACTAACAACACTAGGTCAGGAGAACGGTTGTGAACGGGGATTGTGACTTTTTCGTTTAACCCTTTTTGTACCAAATGGAATCTTCCTCCATATATATAGCAGATGTCCATTCCAACGCTTAGTGATGACATGTTGTGTTACATGTATCTTTAAAAAATTATTTATAAAACAGCTGAACATTTTGAAAATAGTGTAGGCCCTGATCAGACGCCGCATTCTGCGGCGTCTGATCTGGGCCTGCACTGTTTGCCAGGATACCCGTTTTGTGGTTTCTGGTACAAACTGGGTTAATCCTTCAATGCCAGTTCTTTGAGCAACAATGTAGACCCTGCATGGTCAGACGCCACATTCTGTCTGCAGTCAGTCCTAACCGTTTTAGAGCGACTTATGGCAGTCATCACGAAAACACTCCTATATAATTCTGAACCCATTGAACCCCACTTTTATTAGCGCACCTGTCACGTAGTGACGAGGTGAGCTTTCGGGATCACTTTTTGTCCGTCGTCCGTCCGTCCGTACGTAAACATTTTTTTTCAAACAGTATCTCCTCCTAAACCACTGATCGGATTTTGACCAAAGTTCACAGGAATGATCCTTAGGTGGCCCTCTTTCAAAGTTGTTCAAATGGTTCCGGTGCGTTGCACATCTAGGTCACAGGAGCTAACAATAGATTTTTTTTTAAATGAAATCTTAAAAAAAATCTTCTTCTTTGGAACCGCATGGTCCAGGTCTTTGATATTTGGTATGAAGCTTCATCTACTTGACCTCTACCAAGATTATTCAAATTATATCCCTGGGCCGAAAAATGCCCCCGCACCGCGACCCACAAGTTTTACATAGACTTATATAGGGAAAACCTTTAAAAATCTTCTTGTTGGAAACCAGAAGGCCCAGGTCTATGATATTTGGTATGAAGCTTCATCTAGTGGACCTCTACCGTGATTGTTCAAATTATAGCCCTGGGGCCAAAAATGCCCCCGCGCCGGGGCCCACTGGTTTCACATAGGCGTATACAGGGATAACCTTTAAAAATCTTCTTGTCTGAAACCAGAAGGCCCATGTCTTTGATATTTGGTATGAAGCTTGATCTAATGGACCTCTACCAAGATTGTTCAAATAACAGCCTTGGGGCCAAAAATGTCGCCGCGTTGGGACCCACTAATTTTACATAGGTTTATATACGAAAAAACCTTTACAAATCTTCTTGTCTGAAACCATCAGGCCCAGGTCTTTGATATTTGGCGCGAAGCTTCATCTAGTTAACCTCTACTGAGATTGTTCAAATTATAGCCCTGGCTCCAAAAAAGGCCCCCGCACCAGGGCCCACTGGTTTAACATAGGCTTACATAGGGAAAACCTTTAAAAATCTTCTTGTCTGAAACCAGAAGGCCCAGGTCTTTGATATTTGGTATGAAGCTTCATGTAATGGACCGCTACCAAGATTGTTCAACTTATAGCCTTGGGGCCAAAAATGTCCCCGCGCCGGGACCCACTAGTTTTACATAGGCTTATACGGGTATAACCTTTAAAAATCTTCTTGACTGAAACCAGAAGCCCCAAGTCTTTGAAATTTGGTATGAAGCTTCATGTAATGGACCTCTACCAAGACTGTTCAAATTACAGCCTTGGGGCCAAAAATGTCCCCGCACCGGGACCCACTTATTTTACATAGGCTTACATAGGAAAAAAACCTTTAAAAATCTTCTTGTCTGAAACTAGAAGGCCCAGGTCTTTGATATTTGGTGTGAAGCTTCATCTAGTGGACCGCTACTGAGAGTGTTCAAATTATAGCCCTGGCGCCAAAAATGTCCCCGCACCAGGGCCCGCTGGTTTTACATAGGCTTATATGGGGAAAAACTTTTAAAATCTTATTTTCTAAAACCAGAAGGCCCAGGTCTTTGATATTTGGTATGAAGCTTCATCTAGTGGACCGCTTCCAGGTTTGTTCAAATTATAGCCTTGGGGCCAAAAATGTACTAGAGACACTGAGACTCAGGTGAGCGATTCAGGGCCCTCTTGTATTGTAAAACTGGAGTTTACAGGGGTAAACCTTACTTTTCTTATTTCTGCTCTAAAATATAGATTGTGAGTACTCATGAGAACCGCCTCGATAAGGCGGTTCTAACGAGTAGCCAAAATCTATATGTGAGCAGAAATAAGAAAAAAAAGATCACTTTTTCATCGTATTTTTTTATTCTTTTTTTTTTTTTTTGGTTTAAAATGTAAATGTATTTGTATAGGCGCGTTTTTGTAATGACACACAAGTACATACAAGACACCGTTATTTTAGAAAAAAAAGTAAAAAACATCACGAAAACACGCCTATATAATTCTGACCCCCTTGAACCCCACTTTTATTTAGTAAAACTGGGGTTTACAGGGGTAAACCTTATTTTTCTTATTGTTGCTCTGAAATATGGATTGTGGGTACTCGTTAGAACCGCCTCGGTTCTAACGAGTACCCACAATCTATATTTTGAGCAGAAATAAGAAAAACATGACATTTTTTCCACTCAAAATTTTCGCTTTTTCGGCGATAAAGGTGGCAATGTATTTGTATAGGCGTGTTTTCGTAATGAATA
Source organism: Lucinisca nassula (assembly GCA_963580285.1). Lineage (NCBI taxonomy): Eukaryota > Metazoa > Mollusca > Bivalvia > Lucinida > Lucinidae > Lucinisca > Lucinisca nassula. Next base: position 101,475,920 of record OY757023.1, on the reverse strand, counting down.
TCAAAAAGATATCACTCAGGTATCCCAATTGTGTCTTCTGAATTGTTGCTATGGTTAACCCTCAGAGACTCTTACTACCCCTATTTCGAACAAAATTTAATGCTTCCAAAGGTGTTTGAACCATTGAATTTCTACCACAGTAGAACTTCGATGGCTCGAACACCGATGGCTCGAACACCGATGGCTCGTTTACCATGGATGTGTCGAACCCATTCTTGAGCCCGTAGCGAAATCCTCTACATAAGAAATAGTAGGGGATAGTTAAGGATATTTTAGTCTTTTATCTTGCAAATGTATGGTGTGTTTGCAAATGTATGGTGTGTGTACTCATTAGAATCGCCTCGATGAGGCGATTCTAATGAGTACACTCAACATACATTTTCGTTATAGAACACCGAAAAGATGTCTAAAAGTATCTCGTAATGCCTCCTGACATAAACCTCAGTGGCTCGAACTACCCCTGTCTGGAACAGAATTTCGATGTCCCAAAGGTGTTCGAGCCAATGACGTTCGACTGTATTACGTAGATTGTGAAATACTTTTGGTAGGTAGTTGCAATGAAATCCAGAGCCTACAATCTATATTTTAAACATTTAGAACAGTTAAACCAAGACAAACAACCAATAAACTAATTTATGGAGTCCATAATTTTCAGTTCTGTGCTGTGGGCCTTCATTCCAAAGGATTACACCTTTTTCAACACATTTAACTTCCCCTCAGCTGGTGTTAAGGGAATGTGTGGCGGCCGTAAAAAGTCTCCCTGCCCTGGTTATATTTTCTCGTCCTTCGATATCAATTATACATTTTCGGAATTTCGAAAATGTCTGAGGGTCACTGGTGAGGCCTATTTGGTCGAAACTAGCTAGTGGCCCAGAAACATCTTGTACATCCAATAGTTTTCAGTTCTGTGCTGTGGTATTTGCTTCCAAACATTACGAAAACACGCCTATACAAATACATTGTAAACTTAACCTCCGAAAAATCGAAATATTTAGTTGAAAAATTGTGATATTTTTCTGCTCAAAATATAGATTGTAAGTACTTGTTAGAACCGCCTCATCGAGGCGGTTCTACACTCATTCTAAAATGAATTGGGATATTGCAGTCGCCGTACATTTTCTGAAATCAAGCAGTCATTTTAACCTATGCATACGTTAATGTGGCAGAACAACAGTTCCCAAAGATAAAATGATAAACCTCCTGTCGAAAAGTACCTTTTCAAAGAAAATGAGCCGCGGGAAAACCTGGTTTTGTAATGTTCGAGACTGTCGCTTTTCGAATTTTCTTTGTTTGGACACTTACAAATTTGCAATTCCACCAGAAAGGAAAGGGTTACTTGGTTTCCATAAAATTTACATATTCTGGGTAGGGAAATATCTACCTTTAGCAAGACCACATTGAGTCGTACTAAGTATTTCTCCCCCATTTTGGCTGTCGCCGAAATTTATTTAAGCATTGTAATGTACGAGACGACGTTTTTCTTCTTGATATTTCAAGACAACGTTGAGGTTTTATTACACGAAAACGTGACCAAATCGTGATTTTATATTATAATAAGCATATAAGATCGTTCGATGCTAGCTGTACAATAGGAAATATAAAAAAAAAACATGTCATACAAAAATGTGCATGAATTTGTTGCAAAAATGCATGTAATGTTCGCGATCATTATACAAGGCTTATTACGTATGTATCGACAAAAAATGATAGATTGAAAGAAACTCCCGCACTGTGTGACTAACACAAACACATCATCTGGAACGGGCATAATATTTTGATGTTGAAATTCCCTCATTCCCAATGTTTTGTAATGTTCGAGACCGGTAATGTGCAATACCGAAAATTGTTAGTCTAACAGCTTGATCATATTGTTCGCACGTAGCACCGTTTTCCATTACCAGATTACTTAGTAGAAAATGCCTGCATATGGCATGGTTGCCTTTTCCGGTGTTTGATGGGTGAGGGAGTCGGCAGACAATACCACAGTAAAGAAAAATTATTAGTCATATTTTGTTTTTAAATATCTACATAGAAACTGCCTTTTTCCAATATTATTTGCCACAACAATATTTTTCAATAAAGAATATGCCACCAAAAATCAATATTAATGAACAGCATTTGCATGCTTGCAAGATCATAATTCTATTGCAATAAGCAGTGGTTGTATGCGATGAAATGTCCGCTACATTTGGTATCGAACATGGCAGGTTTGGTATGTTGACTGTCCAGGGATAATGACTGCAAATAAATGAAATATTTTGAATTGTGCAACCTTAGTCGTGTAAGATGAACACGTTTAGTGATATACATGTTTGCTAGATCTCTACCAATAGCTGCAAACGGTAACAATGTTGGTTTAATATTACTTTTGAATTTGGATTTGAGTCCCATGGCTTACAATCTTTTCTTCAAATATTATTTGCCAGAATGAGTACTTTTCAATATAAAATGTGTCATGTTAAGAAGGCATTTCAACTCTCCAATTTGTATTTCTAAAAGCATATTTTGAATGTTAGAAAAACATTGTATGTGCAGTTTATGCTACTAAAACTATGGTATCGAACATTATAAATTGTATCGAAATGTATCGAACATCCCCACCTAAAATAAATATGTATATTTTATGATATGCTGATTTACTATTGATTGTTAACTAGATACACGAAAAATAATATCGGATTCATTTTCTATTTTACAGGTAGAAATGGTAAAAGCGGCACCATATGTCCATTTACCGTGTATGGTAATGTCCGAGACCATCATAGTTGCCATTTACAGACATGTATTTGTCATTTCTTAGAACTTATTTACAAACTTCTCAAAACGTGTTACTTTCTTCCAGATGGTAGACAAAATTGTTTACATTTTGCAGACTTATGTATAGAAAAGTATTACTCTGAATGTAGTGTAATGTTCGATACTATATTCTCGCAGTTGCATTATTATTTTTAGATACTTGATTGCTGATTACATAAGGCCATGCGGTTGTTGGGTGTTTATATGTGATATATATGTATTTTAATGTTTCGCCTGCCTTAAGTAAGCAGTTTATCTGTCAGGAGAGCATTTTCAGGTTGCACTACAGTAAATAATTGGTCTTTATGAAAGCTGCACTTGCTTTGGGGAGAGCTTTCAGTACAGAATTGAATATTCTGCTGCTTCTGATTGGATTTGGTGGTAAGCCATTATTTTTCTGAGAAGTATTATTGTTTATTAGAAGAAATATTAGTAGGTATTTGCTATTGTAAAATGCAGCTGATTTAAATTGAACCATAAAATTGTGCTGACTGGCCACTGGAAATGCCTGGATTTATTCGCTGCGGTATGGGTTTGTTGACACTGGCTGCCAAAAAGGCCAAAATATGCCGCACAGCATACATATTTTTTAGCTTCTTTTGGAAGGTAAATGGTCAGCCTGTCAAATTATATGCCTCATAATGGAAGCATTAGCCTTGCTGAAATGTGGTAGAACATGGAATATGCCCCAATTTACATTGTGAGTAAGGGGATTTTTTTTACTGTAGCCACCTAAACCGAAAGTAGAAAAATCAGCTCCCCTCTAATGTTTTCATTCATTACATAATATTTTCACACATAATAGGTTCCCTCCAATTCTGTATCTTAAAGTGGATCTTCCAGGCATGTATTTTGTCACAGAAACTGTTCAAATTGTAAGTTTAGTGCTAATTTAGGACTAACTGGGTGTATTTTATAAGTTTTTGCTTCTGTTCCATGTAATTGGAAGGGGGGGGGGGTACTTAAAAGTCATGTAAATCAGTTGTCATTGGTCTGTTTGGAAAGCAGACCTGCAGTAAATGTCTAAACAGGAACACAAGAAAAAGAAAATACTCAATATTGAATATAACACTGAGGTTACTTGGCATTAGACAAGGGTCTCAAGCCAATGCAAAATTTCAAAATTGTCTCTCCGAACAGCCCGCTGCAATATTGCAATGAGTTTTCTCAGCCGTTGTAAGTTCTTACTGGTTGGGTTCATGTTACAAGATTTGAATAGATATATTCAGACATTTCTCATGGCATTAAGGCATTTATAATCATTTTCATCAAGGTTTTGTCCCCAAAATATCCTCAAAATGCCAATTTTTACTGAAATTAGGGGATATAGGTGTGAGAACAGCCAAAATTTCTAGCATGGCTGCTAATAGGACATGATTTAGTGCATTTTAGGATTAAAGTATTCCAAAGACATCTGAGAAGAAGCACTGATGCAAGCCGGTTTCTGGGTTCCATTCTGGAAAGAGGTAAACTTTGCGCTTTTTAACAAAACATGGTTTGTCCGGCTTTCATCGTAGAATCTGGAAGCGATAACTTTTTCGCAAAGTTTAAAGATTCTTTGTCACTGAACATTAATTATGCATGACTATATTATAAGATATGGTCTAAACTTGTGTTTGGCAATTCTTTTGGTGGATCATAAAGAAATTAGGGTTTGGTATAGGTTGCACTACAGTAAATAATTGGTCTTTATGAAAGCTGCACTTGCTTTGGGGAGAGCTTTCAGTACAGAATTGAATATTCTGCTGCTTCTGATTGGATTTGGTGGTAAGCCATTATTTTTCTGAGAAGTATTATTGTTTATTAGAAGAAATATTAGTAGGTATTTGCTATTGTAAAATGCAGCTGATTTAAATTGAACCATAAAATTGTGCTGACTGGCCACTGGAAATGCCTGGATTTATTCGCTGCGGTATGGGTTTGTTGACACTGGCTGCCAAAAAGGCCAAAATATGCCGCACAGCATACATATTTTTTAGCTTCTTTTGGAAGGTAAATGGTTAGCCTGTCAAATTATATGCCTCATAATGGAAGCATTAGCCTTGCTGAAATGTGGTAGAACATGGAATATGCCCCAATTTACATTGTGAGTAAGGGGATTTTTTTTACTGTAGTGCCACCTTCATGCATACAAGTATATACCGAGGCTTGTTTACTAAATAGAAACACCATGTTTTAAAAATACATGACTGAACATGCACTGTTACATTAGTTAGATCCAAAAAATGAAAGAAAATGACACTGACAGCTACATTGTCAGTTTATCACGTTTAGTAAATTACTTATAGAAGCAAAATTACTGTATTGTCCGCGACTTTTTACATATAATTCAAATAAACGTATTGCTTATGTTGATCGTGTATCCAAAGGACTATTATTTGTGATCCTTATTTAACATACAATACCTGTTAAAATGTAATAGTCGTAAGTGATCTAGCTATTATGTGCTTCTCTTAAAACAAAACGAAAGTTTGTATATTTTCCGAAAACTGTTTCGTTTTCTGTCGTCCCTAACCAACCCTGAATTTTATTCAAAATGGCTATTCATTTCTTTATTATATAAATGAATATATCCCCGCTTAATAACCCGTCGTAAGTTTCTGTCATTGCGAGCTGCGATCTCTTGATTTTTGTGATGTTATGGAAGGGTGTAACGAACAAGTAGATTGTAGCGTACATTTCTCACCATCAACATTTTTCAAAATACCGACATATTTCTAGCTGTTGGTGTAAAATTACTTCTCATTTCTTGATCAAGGATTTTTAACTGAGTATAGGTACATATTGATACTTTATTGTGAACATATCGGTGACTGAATCTAAGTAACTTTATAATTTGACTTTTTAAACGGCTAAAATTCCAATTCATTTGAGAATGAGTGTCTAACGAATACTCACGATCTATATTTTAGAGCAGAAATAAGAAAAAGAAGGTTTACCCCTGTAAACTCGAGTTTTACTATATAAAAGTGGGGTTCAAGGGGGTCAGAATTATATAGGCGTGTTTTCGTGATGGGATTATCCCTTTTTCAGAACATTTACCAAGAAATAGTTTGCTTGAAAATGTTCTTCCTTCAGGATAGTTTTCATCTTAAAAGAATGTGTACTGTACTGGTCAACCGCTTAGAAGGAATGATCCAGATCAGTAAAAAGTGAGATTGTGTTAACTAACTAGCTAATAAATGTATATACATGTATTTTCACCAGAAAGACGCCATTTGAGAAATTGTTCGTACTAATGAGGACCCCCAGCGAAGATGTGAGTCCTCGCTCATTTTGGCTCTTCTGTAACATAGCCTTGCCTCAGTACTACAAGCGACACAATATCCTTGGCTAAAACATTTCTTAAGGGGAGACAACTCTTGCAAAAGTATTTTTGTCTCCCTTGTCAAAGAGTAGACCCCCTTTTCATTGGGACAGGGCTTATAGAAAAGCGAACAGGAAGTATCTTTGAAAAATGGTGGAAAAATCTGCCAGGTGTTCCCATTCTCCTTAAATATGAACAGTGTTATGCATAGATATCCGCGTAAAAAGGGTAGTTATTACTTTATTCTTGCTCACTACAAAGACAATAAGTACTAGTTTGATAGCCCCCGCCCATCGGGGCTTGAAGAAATAGATGGGCTGCATGATGCTTCCACGCAGAACTGAAACCGACCTGCACACGAGTACTGGTAAACCGTTAGAGATTCTAAGCCTGCCCAGGCAATGCGAGTCGGCCCGTCCATGCTTATAAACCCTGTTGGTTTCATTGGGCGACATGGCTTGAGATGTCATTTCATCTCAATGACGGGTAAAAGTCCCATAAAATTGGAAGCAACGTCTCCAAAATGACCTTTACAGTGTTGACGGGGACGTTAACTTCAAATCAATCAAACAAACAAACAAAGTACTCGTTTGAACCGCCCCAGCGCATTTTTGTCTCTTTCTACAATACAACCTAACCGAGGTGTTGTATATCTGGCTGCAGCATCATGCAGTCAATACATAGCCCTGTAAAGCAACTAAGGAACAGTCCACCTCGTACCACATTCTTTGGGGTTTAACAGTACTCAGATTTGGTCGGTTTCAGCCCTGTGCGGAAGCACCATGCAGTCAAATCTATGTCTCAAAGCCCATTAGGCTGGAACGCTAAGGAATTTTGTAAACAGAAACAGGCGTTTGTAGAAAGCGATTTAAAACGTAAAATGGCTATTGACACACGTGTGTCAATTGCCAAAATACGTTAAATTCGCTATCGACGAACGTTTGCCAATAACCATTTTTGAAATCGCTATTGACAACGTTTGTCAACAGCCTTTTTCTTTTTTTTTTTACCTGAAATCGCTATTAACAAACATTTGTCACTAGCCTCTTCCTCCATTTTATTGCAGAACATTACCAAAAATTCATTTTACTTTATTTAACGTTTTATTTTTCGCGCACTGTACTTGGTAAGAACACCAGGGTAAGACCAGGCTAAAACTAGGAATTTCCTTATCTAGTGTGCAAAACAATTAAACTCTTTATTCTAGCTAAAGGGGAATTGGTACACCTTCAGGGGAGGCAACTCCTGCAAAAGTATTTTTGTCTCTCATGTCAAAAGGGATAAACTCTTAAAGGAAAGAATTTGCTCCTGAAGAGCAAATTCTTTCCTTTAAGAGTAGATCCCTTTTTCAATGGGATAGGGTTTATAAACAAGCGAACAGTAAGTCCCGTAAGGTGCCTCCCTTTGAAAAATGACGGACAAATCTGCCAGGTGTTCCCACTCCCTGTAAAACAAATATCATGAGTACTCGTTTTAACCACTCCACAGCAATCTATTTTATAGCAGCAGAAGTAATGAAAATGTAACAGGTTTTCACATTACGAAAACACGTCTATTCAGATACATTGCAAATTTTACTGCCGAAAAATGAAAATTTTCCGATAAAAATTTTGATATTTTTCTGATTTCTCCTCAAAATATAGATTGAGGGTACATGTTATAACCGCTAGCCCCAATGAGGCGGTTCTAACGAGTACCCACGATCTATGTTTTGGAGCAGAAATAAGAAAAATAAGGTTTACCAATGTAAACCCCAGTTTTATCATATAAAAGTGGGGTTCAAGGGGGTCAGAAATGTATAAGCGTGTTTTCGTGATGACGTGAACTAACATGCGTGTGTCATCCTAAAGAATATATCATCTGCTTGGTGCAATAATGCTGTAACTTGGTAAATAAATACTACAGCTGGGTTCTGCCATAATCATGATTTGCAACTTTGTTTTGTGAGTTACACCGTTTTTGGTCTGACGTTGCCACGACAACCTCACAAATAGTTGATCATGCTGCTTCATATTGCAGAATAAGAGTGCAAGTTTCAAACAGAATGCATAAAATGTGGCCTATTATCTACCCAGTGACTTAAATTTTACTGCTTTACATTGTAAAAGGCTAAAGAAATAACCCAGCAGGCACATGACGTAATTATGCCGTCACATCAACGTCGGTACAACGTCGTGATGTTTATGCAACGTCACATCCATGTCGGTGCCTGCTGGGCATCTGTGCATTTGTTTTAGCTCTGAATGTACTTACATTTGTTTTTTGCGCGCATGCTCAGTGCAGAAACAGTGTATCAACATTTAAATGCTAAAGAGTTTTTTTTTTTTTTTTTTTTTACAAATGTCAATTATTCAACAATCAACATCAAACAAATGAAAGAAAACAGAATGAAGTTAAGTAACCAGCTTATAAGATGGTGTTCTTTGCCATTGTTAAATAAAACATATTTTTCTCTCCTGAAAAGTTGTCATTTTGCACTTACATCGTTTTAGCACCAAGCAGCCGACATCGCACCAACGAAGCTGCTGTTCATTTTTGGCCTGGTTTGCGGCCAGGCCAAATTTCGAATGATTCTGTTTGTTTGGTATAAAGCTCTAAAGCTTCTTTAATCAACAAAATTGCACCTTGTTGTGTTAAACACTTGATGAATGACTTGTCTGTTTCGAAAGAGGAGGTGAGGCGCATCCAAAGAAAACAAGACATCGGACACTTGCGCACAGAAAAGACATGAGCAGTCTGATCAGCGCATTACGAAAACACGCCTATGCAAATACATTGTACATTTTACCGCCGTCGAGGCGGTTCTAACGAGTACCCACATTCTATATTTTGGAGCAGAAATAAGAAAATAAGATTTACCCGTGAAAACCCTAGCTTTACTATATCAAAGCGCCAAAAGGCACTGAAATGACAGATTCTGTGAAAAACCAGTGCTTCAGCTGAAGTGCACGACCCGCCGGATGCTTTTAGCTTTAGAGTGTAACCATATATGGGTATGGCGGCCATTTTGGTCATGTGACCTGGACCTAAAACGGCTCCCCCAATAAATGCGCCTTATCGTAAGGAGCAAAAATATATCTTATACTTTAGTACTGTATTCTGAATGGTTTGCAGGATAAAATGCATTCTCACTTTTCCAATACAAAAGCATATGTGTCAAAGTTTGACCTAGGCACAAAGAAGGTCAAGGTCAACCCAGGGTCACCATTTTAGCAATTTATGATGGGCCTACGTCCCAGATGCTATTTATCAAGTTGCGTGGAAATCTGCCCAGTGGTTCTGGAGAAGACTATTTTTGAAGGGTTTTTACCATATATGGCTTGGCGGCCATTTTGGTCATGTGGCCTGGACCCCATGAGCAAATTTTGGTTTCCCCCATCCCATAGAGGCCCCATATGAAATTTGACTTCAATCGGCCCAACGGTTTCCGAGGAGAAGCAGTTCGAAAATTTTCACATTTTTCGCCTCGGCGAGGCTATACTAAATGGAATGTAATACTTCGCAAGTTCATTGGTTAGATCTCATTGATATCTATCAGTATGCCAAAAATTGTTTAAATATTCCAAGCGGTTAAGTCACTATCACCAATTTTCACAAACGGGTTACGGACGGACAGACAGACAGACCATATATGGCTTGGCGGCCATTTTGGTCATGTGACCTGGACCCCATGAGCAAATTTTGGTTTCCCCCATCCCATAGAGGCTTCATATGAATTTTGACTTCAATCGGCCCAACGGTTTCCGAGGAGAAGCATTACGAAAATTTTCTTATTTTTCGCCTCGGCGAGGCTATACTAAATGGAATGTAATATTTCGCAAGTTCATTGGTTAGATCTCATTGATATCTTTCAGTCGGTCGCTTTTCTGCGGGTCGTGCAATTCAGATTTACTTTCTTAAGTGATAAGGACAATGGCGCTGGAGTGCTGATTTTTAGTTTGGTTCTCAAAACTGAGGTGAATCGGCTGTTAAACACTTTCATCTTCATTTTACTTGGACATTATAAATAAAACAACATGCAAATGACTACCCAGCAGGCACACGTCGCTAGGGCAACGTCAAATCAACGTCGATGCAACGTCATGACGTTGCACCGACGTTGATGTGACGTCACAAATACGTCATGTGCCTGCTGAGATAGTTGCCAGTTTTATGACAACACATATACCGGCCCCGATAGCTCAGTTGGTAGAGTGTCCGCTCGGGGAACGGGAGGTCTCGGGTTCGATCCCGGGCCGCGACATACCAAAGTCGTTAAAAATGGTACTAGCTGCTCTTCGCTTGGCACTCAGATTTACGGGGTAGAGCTAGGACTGGTCGATCCAGTGTCAGGATAATGTGACTGGGTGTGGTATCATGTAATGTGTCTGGGACATGATACTTCAGTGAGGCAGCACTATAAACGTGAGCATTGAGCTCCCTGTCGCAATCAGACACCGTCGTGATATGACTGAAAAATTGTTGAAAGCGACGTTAAACCCGAATTCACACACACACACACACATGACAACACATAGCCGCAACTTTCTTGTAAAAGCTTACACTTGTTGACTGAGATGTGTTTCGCGGCTTAGTCAAGAACCTGCCTTATGTCGTGCGCTACAATAAAGGAAAACACTTTTTGTGCGATGTTTGAAGTTTTGCGGCATGTGACTAATTATTTATCACAACATTGTGCTTACATATTCAGTTATTTAGACCTATACAACAGAATTGGACAGTGATAACTGTAAGGAGTTTATTATTGCTGGCTTGCTACCGTACGGTGAAGTTTCTAGCGTCACGTACTTCGCATTTAATTAGGTCATGTAAGTGTTATGAGTCTGTACCCTTTCAGCCCTTTATAGCCAAGTACAGATACCTACAGATGCAAACAGTGTAGAACCTGGTGAGATGGCTCATAATGATACACCGCATTCGGTTCTACATGGTTTGACATGCTATTGACGACTATTGACTAGACACCCAATTTACATGTGTAGAATGGACGCGTACAAATTCAGTGACTGAAGAGTGAACTGGAGAAACTCGTGGGTTGAAGGGGTAAAATCTTAACCTGGCCTGTAACTGTTGTGTGCGGGTCAGGACCAGACAAAGCGGCTTGGCCGATAATCAAAAGTTAAATACAGCTTATTATACGGTCTATTTTCTTTATTTTTTTTCAAAGTTTATCTAGATACTTAAATGGTGTGCACTGATTGTAGCTCTATACATATTGTTTTTTTTTTTTTATTCTTTTCTAAAAATATACAAAGGTACTTTAATGGCGTATTGATACCAATATAATTAATCATAACCCATTTTGTACTGAATGTAATATTATCACTTATCTGAAGAAGATTTCATTTCGAAATCCCGGTTCAAAATTAAGGGGCGTCAGCTAGAAATATAGGATTTAATTTAGGAAAAAAATGGGCTAACTTTCGACAACAGTGAAGCCCGCAGTGAAGGCCGTGGTTAGACGCCGCCTCCAAGATTCGCCAATGACCCATTATGCGGTCGTCTGTATAAAATGGGAACTTTCCTTATGCATATTCAATTAACTTTTCCCGTTTTGTTTGTAATTTAAGAAAGATCATTTTTTTTTGTATTTTGATTACAAATGAAACAAAACATGTAATCAAAATGCGGAAATAATGCCATGAGAAATTAGTTTTGAGACAGCGAGCATGAAAAGTCAACAAACAACGGACTATTTGCGCGGAGTCACATTTCTAAAGTAGTGGAAGCCGGAAGTTCGGACGTTAAAATTGTAAACATGCAGCACGACGAAGAATGACAGAAAGAATCTGTCATTAATAAAAATGGGGTTCAAAATGGTTAGAATTATATAGGCGTGTTTTCTTAATGGTCTTAGCTGTGCGCTCATCCCAAATTTTCTTTACATAGAGGATCTTACATAAGTGCTTATGTATTAATGAATTTATTAAACGAGTTGAGGAAAAGGGATAAAATGCGAGGCTTTGCCGAGCATTTTATCGCTTTTCCTCAACGAGTTTAATAAATTCAATAATACATGAGCACGAATGCAAGATTCTATTTATCATATGGCATTTAAAACGCATTTTATTCACGATTGTTTACAAAAATGTCAATATTCCGCCATTAGGAAACACGACGTCATAAAGGACGTCGTACATGTTACGTTACGGGATGTATTCCACCTAATTTGCATATTTAATCCACTAGTGGATTATCGAAAATATTACATGGCGTTATTACACTCCCAGACACGACGTCATATGATAATTTTTTTTCCGACATGAAAGGCCATATTCTGACTGACTGGCAGACTGACTGAGTACGCAAACTGATTGCAGTCTTCACATGGCGCAAGTGCGCGTAGACATGCACGGTTCATTATGATAACAAACCTGTGCGACATAGTGCATTTTTTTCACATCTCCAAAATGGCTACTTTTCTCATGAAAATCAGTGACATTTTTTCTTATTTATACTGCAAACATAGAATGTGGGTGCTCGTTAGAAAGGTCTCATTAAGGCGGTTCTGACGAGTAACCACAATCTATATTTTTCTTATTTATACTACAAACATACATTGTGGGTGCTCGTTAGAAACGCCTCATTAAGGCGGTTCAAACGAGTGCCCACAACCTGTCTCTTGGGGCAGAAATAAAAAAAATAATGCCCCCCCCCCCTCCCCCCGTAAACCACAGTTTTATCTATATAAAGTGGGGTTTAAGGGGGTGATCAGTTTACGTGATGATAATAGAAATGGAATCCATACAACTGACTTATACCCAAGAAACCAAACGGCCCCGTCCATCGGGGCTTGAAGAAATAGATGGGCTGCATGATGCTTCCACGCAGAGCTGAAACAGACCGCACACGAGTAATGATATACCGGTTAGCGGATCTTAGCCTGCCCAAGCAAAGCGGTGCGAGTCAGACCGTCCATGCTTATAAACCTTATTGGTTTCATTGGGAGGCAGGGCTTGAGATGTCATTTCATCTCAAATGTCGGGTAAAAGTGGTAAAAGTCCCACAGAAATGGAAGCAACGTCTCCAAAATGACCAAATGACCTATACAGTGTTGACAGGGACGTTAAACCTCAAATCAAACAAACAAACAAGAAACCAAAGGGATATAATAGCGACACCGTAATTAATATTAAGTACAAAGAAGAAAACATAAAGGTCAGTTGGGCAGTTTCGCACACAAAATGACCAAGAGCCGGCCTCGGTAGCTCAGTCAGATGCGCGTCTGACTGGTGATCAGGAGGACGCTTGTCCGATATCTGCCGGGGTCGGCAACATTCTTTCGTGGAGATTGATCATGAAATCTTTTCTACGGTCATGCTCTCCATTCTGCTGATTCAAGAAGGGCAGTTGTCAGTTTCTGGCGAAAGAATATGCACTGTACTTCTTAACCGCTTACATATAAGCCTGCCCAGGAAAAGTGTGGATAGATAAACTGACCGGCTCAAAAATAACGTAAATGAAGTTGACAAGGCCGTTAAACTCCAATACAAACACACAAACAAAATGGCCAAACGGCTATCCACAATAAATGCCTGTCGCGGATCGTCTGAAAGGTAAGCCCCCTGCCTCATTTACAAGTTATTAAGAGAGAAAGAAAGAGAGCGAGACTTGGTCAGTGGCATTGCAAAAAAACAAAAACCTTGGTAAAGTCATCTGTCTACAGGGTGTGACCAGACGGGAGCAAATTCTTCTTTTTAACATTGTAAGAGCACCCTCTATAACGTGTAATACTGGTTTCTCTTTAATGCAAATGTTTTACATTACCCACAAGTGCAAGATGTGTAACTGGTTCTATGCCTATATTGGGCGAAGTCACAGTCTCATGAGGCTGCATCTCTGTACACTACATTCCCTGTGCCAATACTTGAAGCAGTATGTCAGTGCTAAATGTTCGCTCATAACTGGCCCACTCCATCCAAGTTTGCTGCTGTCGAAGTCTTATTTTTTCTGTATTTCCTAAAGATTGCTCTTTATAGATCAAACTACGAATATGTTCTTCGCTTCTATAGGATGTCGGCTTTGCAACAATAAGATATCGGTTAATGTTTTCCTGGATGTGTGGTTCCAATTATTCAATAAACTACATGTAATGAAATTTTCGTACGTTTGAAAGAAATGAATTAGTCGAAAATTGATTTCCCTTGATTGGGTTATCTCCGATAGGTGCCTTTGCCCAGTCCGATAGGTGGCCTTAAAGTAAGTCCACGAGATTTTCAAGTTTGATGATGTGTAAGTTGTCATTCAGCTTTGGGAACAACCGACAAACGGACGTGTTTTTTGCTAAATTTTGAAGATAATGTGCATGATAGTTTAAGTGGTTTTCAAGTCCATAAGAATGTTGCTGATATATAACCATATGTTTATATAATGTATTTGGCAGTCGGTCGGTGGTTCCCACAGGCTTACACCAAAACAACTGTTCATTGTCCTTGTTTTGGGTTCCTTGTTTTGGGTTAAGATTGCAACGGAGGGGTTTGAGCAAGGGAACGAGTGTGCTGACAAGTGTATATAGTACAGTGGTCTTTAAGACAAGTTTTGAACAGTGTCATTTGTGGTCTGACTCTCTTACAAGAGGATAGTGCGTGTAGGAAACACAAAAAAGAATAACTGAAACCTTTTAAACATGCTTTTAAAAGCAGAAATTGTCTTTTTATTTTAACGTTATGCGACTGTACATGGGAATGCTGTCTTATCGAAGTCGCTTCGAAATGCCGCATTTTTCCCCCAAAATTGATTCCTACCCTTTTTCCAAATTTATTGTCCTCAAAACCCGTGAATCCTTACTTAAAAAGTGATTTCTTTATATCCCGGTCACCTACCTATCACGAAAACACGCCTATATAATTTTGACCCCCTTGAACCCCACTTTTTATAGTAAAACTTGGGTTCACAGGGGTAAACCTTATTTTTCTTATTTCTGCTTTCAAATATATATTGTGGGTACTCGTTAGAACCGCCTTGATGAGGCGGTTCTAACGAGTACCCACAATCTATATTTTGAACAGAAATAAGAAAAATATCACATTTTTTACCGTAAAATTTTCGTTATTTTTTCGGCGGTAAAGCTTACAATGCATTTGTATAGGCGTGTTTTCGAAATGACCTGAATACGTCGTATTTTCCTTAAACGTTATTGTTGTTCTTTTTCAAATGTTGTCGTCTTCCAAAATCGCAAAACTTTGCTGTATAAGTGATTCTGAGAATTGAGTAAACGGTCAGTCTGGCGTATTGTTGACACTCAAGGCATGTGCGGAGAATAATGTCAACCGCTATTCGCCAGTTACATGATATAGCCATTACATCCCTCCGGTCCAAACATTAGTGACCAATACCGTGGTATTGTTTGAATTGTCATTCGGACGAACGTCCTAAGAGATTCTATTATTGATAGCTTCGCTCGTGTGATCTCAAGAATTAGCTTCGAAAGAAAACTGACATTCAGTAAGGTGGAAGACATTAATTGCTTTTTTGATACATTGGTATTACTTTATATCAAGTGTGCCACGACAGGCGAAACAGAGTCTGCGGACATGAACGCCTATCGAAGACTCGGATCAGACTGCGCTTCCTGATCTGAGTCTTCGATGGGCGTTTTATGGACAGCCCGTTCACCAAATCGTCTTAAAGACAGACAATGGCTGTTATATTTTCAATGAGAGAATACGCAGACTGATTGAGCGCTCATGATCGAAAGCACGTATCCGCTTCAACATTGCTTTTTCTAAAGTAAAGAGTCGGAGTGAACGATAGGAAGACCGGAGTGACTTTCCAAGTCACAAAACGAGACTTTAATGGAAATACAATGAGGATTTTATTGTCCATGTACTCACAGGGGACTGTTCAATATATAGTGAAACAACTAACGTCTTACTTTATTTCCTGTTTTGTCCGTAGTTATCTCCGTCTGCAGCATCTAAATAATATATCCAGCTTCATTTGTTTGGAATTTTTATCGTCTTGAGTGCAGTAATCTTGGAAGGGACGATCGAAAGTCCGTGAACTTATCATGAATGCCTTAATGTTGGGCTTTGTGTCGTGGCTTCTCTAAGCGTGTTTAGCTAAGCGTGAAAAGTAGGCCAAAGAAGTATAGTTCGAACAATGTGACATGAGACTGACCTTTATGCAAGGAATGAATTTGTCAATGCTATCGCCTAATACGTCGGCTTTCGTAAACTTCTCGTGAATTTTCGGCATCTCATGAATAACGACCCATTTACCGACCTCTGTATTGTATAACAATATCGCCATCTTCGGAAAACGACAAAGATAAATACATGCATTCAGTCGGGTGTGAAATGATGTTAATAGAGTCACCAGTCTCAGGTCAATTTGTTTGAACTATAACGGTAGAATGCGTCATGACAGAGGCCTCCTGTTTCTAGAAATGAAGGTAAACACACAAACGTCGTTGACGCCGACGACAACACCAAAGAAGAGCAACGACGACGACGATACAAAGTGATCTCTTTGTCGCTTCTTTATTTAAGGGGAATGGATACACCTTCAGGGGAGGCAACTCCTTCAAAAGTGTTTTTGTCTCCCATGTCAACAGGGATCAACTCTTAAAGGAAAGAATTTGCTCCTGAGGAGCAAATCAGGAGCGAATTCTTTCCTTTAAGAGTAGACCCCCTTTACAACAAGACTGGGCCTATAGAAAAGCGAACAGGAAGTCCCAAATATGGTCTCCTTTTGAACAATGGCCGAAAAAGCAAGCAGAAGATAAAAAATGTGAGACATGGCAGTTTTATTGCCTTTGAACAGTCTCAATTTGCTGTCTCGAGTTGGTAGCCATTGGGAGCTAGCTGTTTGCTTTGGTAATGAGGGTTTTAGGCCCCTACCAAAACGGGCAATAACAGCTTTAATCCACCTAAATACTGAACACATGGAAATGTAGAGGCGTCTATATACATGTAAATGGACACTATTCAGAAAGTATCTGTTCTGCATCCATACTAGCAAACTGTGGCATTTAACTCATTTTGTACCAAATGAAATCTTCCACCTAATATGTAGTAGGAGTCCATTTCAAAATTTAGGGGTGCCAGATTGTATTTTCTTTAAAATTAAGTTTGGAAAATGGCTGTACTTTTTGCAAACAGTGTAGGCCCTGTACTGGTTTTGGGCTTTCTTGTACAAAAAGGGTTAATTTCGCCGCAAATGTTAGATTTCTTGTCCATGTTACAACGTGACATGTACACTGCACGTTATATGTTACTATAATTAAATATGAAATATTTCAGACAATTTGTACGAACTAAACTGGTATCGACAGCTAGTAAAGCAGTATGTTAGTGCAATGAAGCGTTTAGAATATTCATGGTAAAGATATGTAATTAAAGTTAGTGCCATTACTTTTTGCAGGACCCTCGAAACATAATTTATGCAAGTACGTATATAGAAACATTGTGCGCTATAAATTCAGAATAGCTTACCCTAGCGGGCATTGCAGCATCAAGGAACTGTTTTTAATATGGGCCCCGTCAAGCGATTTTGGTACTTATCGCCTATGCGAGCAGCAAAGGTTCAGGCGAGCCTGCGCATCCGCGCAGTCTCGCCAGAACCTTCGCTGCTCGCTCATACAAGCAGTGAATCAAGAGGAGCCTTCAGACATAAAGCCATATCCCTGGACCCTCTGAATGGCTGGGCATGCGCAGTTAAAAGTTGTCATGACGGAACGCTCGATGACACAAATTCGCTTGGCGGGGCTCATATCTACTAGTTCCTTGTTTTGATGGTGTAGGGTCATTTTAATTCCAAGCAAACCTTCACAAACTGACAAAAGCTACAGAATTCGAGAGGCAATCAATCAACTTGTGTTTTCTAAAGATTTTAGACAATCCTAGTCGTGTCAAGTGCAAGTTTCATCACGTTAGCATGTCCGTGAAAAGAACACCCCAGTAAACCCCACTTTATATAGAGAAAACTGGGGTTTATGGGAGTATACGTTATTTTTCCTTTTTTCTCGTTTCTTGTTTATGTTCCATAGGTTGTTGATACTCGTTAGAACCTCCTCAATGAGGAGGTTCTAACGAGCTCCAACAAACTATGTTTGGAATATAAACAAGAAAAATATCACTGATTTACATCAGAAAAGTCACAACTTTGGAGAAATTAAAGACCGCACTTTGCCACGTGGGTGCGTTATTGTAATGCGTCCTCGCGCATGTACGCACAGCGAAGACTCTGATCAGACTAGGTCTCCGCTGAGCGCTATATAGATGCATATTGGCACGTCGTTTCGAGTATTCTGGGCATGCCGGATGTGTTATGGTTTGCTGATTGCGCATGTCTCAAGACAAGTTTCCGTTTGACGAGGATCATTTCATTTTTTTCTCAAACTGAACTCAGTGAAAATAAATTAAGGTGCTTACATTTCAATCGGTGCAGCATTATGAATAACTCTCCGTATATCAAAACTTTCTTTCGTATTTAAAATTGTTTCTCCGGTTTACGTACGTTTTTTTTTTTTTTTTTATTTTTTTTTATTTAACACTGGTTTAGACTAAACAGTCACTACGGTACTAGCTGAGTTAGCTGAAAATTATGCTATTTATCTTCCCCCATCTTCTCGCCTCCATCAAGAAAACACGCCTATATGATTTTGACCCCCTTGAACCCCACTTTTATATAGTAAAACTGGGGTTTACAAGGGTAAACCTTATTTTTTATTTCTGCTCTGAAATATAGATTGTGGGTACTCGTTAGAACCGTCTCGATGAGGCGGATCTAACGAGTACCCACAATCTATATTTTGAGCAGAAAAAAGAAAAATATCATTTTTTTTATCTTCAAATATTCGTTTCTTTGGTAGTAATGTTTACAATGTATTTTTATAGGCGTGTTTTCCTAATGTCCTTTCGGATTGCCTCTGTTCGCTGCAATGTCTGAGTAAAGAGCCACTTCTTTTCGTTCGTATCTCTCTGGAAAAAACAGAGATTCTTCAATTACAAAATGGCTAATTGTGACAATGGATTTTGGACGTTATGATTAAATATACAGACCGAACTTTTTCAGCATATATTTGCAAGATCTCCGTACCTACATTCTTCTCTTGATGGATTCCCCAGTGACCCACAAATGGTTTCTACTCAGCCATGGCTTGCCGAGGCATAGAAGTTCGACTGTGATACAATGCATGGTCCGCTTCAGCATTATTATGATGTTATTAATCAAGTAATTTCATATGGGCCATGCATTTACAGGTCCGATGTCTGCTGTATTGGCCCGAGGCTGACCGAGTACGGAATACGAAATTACTTAACTACTGCCAATTTTATCAATTGACGCAATTAAAAAACATGATTTATGATTTTTTGACCTCCTGTTAATATTGGTTGACCTTGTGCAATACAGGATAGTCAATCAATAAATACCTGTTTTATTACCCTCATATAGTAGTCGCAGATAAGATTGACTAGGCGGAGCTATCGTTTGTACCTGCCTTAGGAATATTCCGTTAACAAAAAGGTAAACCAAGTCACCCGATTGTGTGAATTCAAATGTAACACAAGCATAGCTGTGGCGTATATGACCATTTCTTCCGCTTGTAGAAAGCGTGCGAAAGGCACTCTACCGAATCTTCTTGTGGACTCAGCAAATTTGACATATATTGAATAGCTCCGCCTGGTCAACTTTATCTGCGACTACTATAATAAAAATTTCTTCGGGAACACACAACTTACACGCACTCCCTACATTTGTAATTGGGCCAGGTGGCCTCACCCGATAAGCTTTTCTGACTTATGACCAGGATGGTGCGGGTTCCATCCGCCGGGTCCGGCAAATTTTGCCATGCACTTTTTCTTTACGGTCGCTTACTTGTCAGTTGCATGTGCTGGCGGATGAATATCCACATCGCCGGTTAACCGCTTAGACAAGCAAATGCGTGGTTAAACAACTTCAGTGGCTGTGCATGACAAAATAATAGTAACATGGCCATTTAACTTAAAATATCCTCATATGTCATAAGCAATATTTGTCTTTTATGATATGAAGATATCAACTCAAAAACATACTTCCAAAGTAATGTGTTACAACTTCACGCTAATACGCTAATTAATATGAAGCCAGATAAATCCTTTATTCGTCAGCGAAAATGGGCTTTACCAATTTGATTAGCTAATGCATAAAATCACTGACAAAAGCCTTTCGGTCGCGGATAGGTGAATATGTGGTTTTCGGACCTGACTTTTGTACGCACATTGAAGACATTGATCAGCCTGCGCGGACGCGCAGGCTGATCAGTGTCTTCGGGAGTGCGTTATATTCAGACTGATTAGGTATGAAGGTAATTGAGTCTTCACTGTGAGCGCAGCGAATTTTCGAAATCAACTTGTCGCTCGCCGTGGCTCGTTTTTATGTCTCATGAAATTGCAACTCGTCTTTATGAGAAGTATGGGGATAATAACGCAGCTGCAGTAATGATAATGCAACTGAACATTTTGAGCCTCGCCACGAATGAACTGTGTCTGCGCACGCGCGTTCCCTCCCCACCCCGACCAGTGATGATGACAAAGGTTAGCTCGTGTGTCTTTTGAGTCAGATACGAATCATACCGGCCCCGATAGCTCAGTGGTAGAGCGTCCGCTTCGGGAATGGGAGGTCGCAGGTTCGATCCCAGGCCCGCGCCATACCAAAGGCGTGAAAATGGTACTAGGAGCTCCCTTGGCTGACGCTCGCATTATCAGGGGTAGTCCTAGTAAGGTAAGTATTTGTTAGAGGATTACTTTGTTTGTCGCAATAAAAGCTCTACAGAGCTTATGTTATTTGTTTCTATTACGCCGCGTTAATAAAGCTTCTTTATCTTTGTCTTTATTACTGTTTGTTTGAATTGAGGTTTTACGTCCCCGTCAACACTAATTAGGTCGTTTTGGAGACGTTGCTTCCCGATTTTTTTTGACAAATACCTGACATTGAGTTGAAAAGGCATCTCTAGCGCTAACGCCCAAACAAACCAATAGGGTTTATATGGAGGGATGGCAAGGTATGACATTTCTCCAACAAATTGTCTTCAAGATACATGTATAAGGTAATATCACTGGACCATAAAATGTAGGTCACCGTGACCTTCACCCTTTCACACTTGAAGCAATGTTACATAGTTTGTTGATGTATACCCCATTGTGTTTGTAACTTGTTAGCATAATGGAAATTCATACAATGGATTACAAAGGTGTCCTAGATGTTGAGCCCTCGCCCCTTCCCCGGGCATGAACCCAGAGATGGATTCTTTTGGAATCTCAGAAAACTCTACCATGTATCCTGGTTCTAAATATGAATGCGCTGTGATGAGCGACTGTCGAGATATAAGCATTTGAAAAACTTAACACAGTATTACAAGGTGTCCTAGATTTTGACCCTTAGTCCCATCCCCTGGGCATGGACCCAGAGGAGTTTTCTATACTGTCGAGATATTACCATTTAACCAATTTTGTACCGGAAACCCCAAAACGGGTAATTGGCAAACAGTGCAGGCCCAGATCAGACGCCGCAGAACGCGGCGTCTGATCAGGACCTACACTGTTTTCAAACTGTTCAGCTATTTTCCAAATAAGAAAACACATCCTGACACCCCTTAATTTTAGAATGGACTCCTGGTATATATAAGGTGGAAGATTCCATTTGGTACAAAAAGGGGTTAAAAACTTAAAAGTGTGTGACAGGAACAGAAGCAAAAACGCGCAAAAACATGAAGATGACTGGGATGACTACAATAGCGCTCCTTCAAGCTCAAATGAAAGTATTAGGGACCATTAAGAATTACATAAGGGGAATAAATATAAAAAAAGAAGTGAAGGCAGTGATCAGGAATCGATACAATTAACCCACAGCTCCGATCAGAGACACCAAGGGAAAGAAACACAAGCATAGAACAACTAGACCCTAATGGAAACATCACCAGCGGAAAGCCAAAAGTACAGTTACTTTCCTACGAAATGGCCAATTGGCTATCCAAAACAAAATAATATACGCGATACACACCCTCAAAGACAAGCCATAACAAAAAATAAACCACGACAGAAGAACCGCATTGGAACGGTGAGTGAAACTATACTGATCTCTTGATCCTTTTCAGTGGCAGCAACATCTCATGAATATCAACATGTATGAAGTGTCGCCGCCCATCGGGGCTTGGAGAAATAGATTGGGTTGCATGGTGTTTCCAGGCAGAGATGAAAACGACCGCACTGGAGTACTGGTAAACCGCTTAAGTGTAAGCCTGCCCAGGAAAAGTGATACGAGTCGGGCCCCTTCTTAAACACTAGCGGAATATAAGGGCGGTCGGGCCTGAGATGTCATTTTATCTCATGTTTTTGTGTGATAATACGGGTACATGAATACATGTATACTTATGAAACTTGTTATGCTACTCGACTTGTAAACCAGGGGTCGCAGGATCGATGCCGAGCTTCTCCAGAGTTTCGGATGAGTCTTTAAACCTAGGCCCCGTCTCCGTACGACATTTGTTTGTTTGATTGTTTTCATTGAGGTTTAACGTCCCTGACAACACTGTAAAGGTCATTTTGGAGACGTTGCTTCCATTTTTGTGGGACTTTTACCCGACACTGAGATGAAATGACATCTCAAACCCCGCTACCCAATGAAACCAATAGACTTTATAAGCATGGACGGTCTGACTCGCGCCGCTTTGCCTGGGTATGCTTAGATCCTCTAAGCGGTTTACAAGTACTCGTATGCGGGTCAGTTTCAGCTCTGCATGGAAGCATCATGCAGCCCATATATTTCTTCAAGCCCCGGTGGGCGGGGGCCGGTCCGTATGACCTTAGTGGTTTCGGATTTTCATGAAACTTGGTATTTAGCATAAGGGATCCGGTCCCATTATAGGTTCCTCAAATGATGACCCCGTGATGGGCTTGACGTGTTTTATCCAAGGTAGACCTTGGCCCATTATAGTATCCTCAAATTATGACCCCGTGATGGCGTTGACCTATTTTACGCCCAGGTAAAATTAAGTCGCATAGACATTCGTATGGGAAAAAGTAAAAAAAAACGTGTATTTTTGGAAACTTTTGCAGCCTGTGATCTGAAAAATGGTAGATGCAGTAAGCTAACTGAGTGAGTGAAACCACTTGAGTCTTAATGGTAAAGGTCATCCTCTGACCTTGGTCCAAGGTCATTCAGATATGATTTTTTTTTTTTACAAAAAACACTGCTCCATTTGTAACCAAATTTCATAGGAAAGCTTTTACATCCAAACAAATAAAATAGTATTGATATGAATTTGGTCATGTGATCAATATGGCCACCTTGTGCATATACAGTAAAAACCGTTCGGAAACTCTCAGCACTCAGTTGAGCGGCTCAGGACCACTGGTCCTCTGGTTTCTATAGCAGCAAAATCTAGTGAATATCAACATGTATGCAAAATATGATAAGAACTTTGATTGTTTGTTTGTATAGGGAGTTTAACGGCCCAGTCAATACTATTTTATGTCATTTTTGAACCGGTCAGTTTACCTATCCACACTTTTCCTGGGCAGGCTTATACATAAGCGGTTAACCAGTACAGTGCACATTCAGACTTTCGCTAGAAACTGACAACTGCCCTTCTTGAATCAGCGGAAGGGAGAGTTTCAAGAACTACAAAGGGAAATAACTATGTGCGTATTAATCCCTGGACCCTGATATAATTTCCTTAGCAACAGCATCGTATTAACATCATTATTTATGCACAATATGAAAAATTAATAAAACTATTAAACAAGATAGACAGGAAAAAGTATTACAGACACCAACGTGTCACGGACAACTTCTAAATAATTACAAAGGAGAATTACTTTAACAGATCCCTGGACCCTTATGTTTCTGTAATCATGAATTTCAACATTTGTGCAAAATATGATAAGATTTCTGATATTAATCAAGATATGCAGGAAAAATCAAAGTGTTACGATAATACATCCGTGCGACATAGTGTATTTCTCACACCTCCAAAATGGCTACTTATCTGATATTTTTTCTTATTTATGCTCCAATCATAGGTCGTGGGTGCTCGTTAGAACGTATGTCTTGGAGCAGAAATAAGAAAAATATGGCATACCACATCAAACCCAAGTTTTCTCTATATAAAGTGGGGCTTTCATTTCACGGACTTGGTCACGTGATGTGTTACGGACAGAAGTGTAACGGACAACTTTTTAAACAAGAGGGCCATGATGGCCCTGGATCGCTCACCTGATCCATAGTGTAACAAGTGGGCCCAAGAGAGGGCCATTATTGGCCCCAGGGCTTTAATGTGCATAATGTTGAGGGAGGTCTTAAAGGTGAAGCTTCATACCAAACATCAACAAAGGCTATAATTTGAACAATTTAAAAGGCAAAGGTCCACAAGATGAAGCTACAAATCAAATATCAAAGACCTGGGCCTAGCGGTTTCAGAGAAGAAGATTTTTGAAAGATTTTGCCTATATAAGCCTATGTAAAACTTAAGGGCCCCGGGACGGGGGCATTTTTGGCCCCAGCACTATAATTTGAACAATCTTGGTAGGGGTCCACTAGATGAATCTTCATACCAAATATCAAAGTCCTGGGCCTTGTGGTTTCAGAGAAGAAGATTTTAAAAGATTTTCCCTATATAAGCCTATGTAAAACCAAAGGGCCCCCGGGCGGGGGCATTTTTGGCCCCAGCACTATAATTTGAACAATCTTGGTAGGGGTCCACTAGATGAATCTTCATACCAAATATCAAAGACCTGGGCCTTGTGGTTTCAGAGAAGAAGATTTTTAAAGATTTTCCCTATATAAGCCAATGTAAAACCAAAGGGCCCGTGGCGGGGGCATTTTTTGTCCCAGCACTATAATTTGAACAATCTTGGTATGGGTCCACTAGATGAAGCTTCATACCAAATATCAAAGACCTGGGCCTTGTGGTTTCAGAGAAGAAGATTTTTAAAGATTTTCCCTATATAAGCCTATGTAAAACCAAAGGCCCCGGGGCGGGGGCATTTTTGGCCCCAGCACTATCATTTGAACAATCTTGGTAAGGGTCCACTAGATGAAGCTTCATACCAAATATCAAAGACCTGAGCCTTGTGGTTTCAGAGAAGAAGATTTTTAAAGATTTTCCCTATATAAGCCAATGTAAAACCAAAGGGCCCCGTGGCGGGGGCATTTTTTGTCCTAGCACTAAAATTTGAACAATCTTGGTAGGGGTCCACTAGATGAAGCTCCATACCAAATTTCAAAGTCCTGGGCCTTGTGGTTTCAGAGAAGAAAATTTTTAAAGATTTTCCCTATATAAGCCTATGTAAAACCAAAGGGCCCTGGGGCGGGGGCATTTTTGGCCCCAGCACTATTATTTGAATAATCTTGGTAGGGGTCCACTAGATGAAGCTTCATACCAAATATCAAAGTCCTGGGCCTTGGGGTTTCAGAGAAGAAGATTTTTAAAGATTTTCCCTATATAAGCCTATGTCAAACCAAAGGGCCCCGGGGAAGGGGCATTTTTGGCCCCAGCACTATAATTTAAACAATCTTGGTAGGGGTTCACTTGATGAAGCTTCATACCAAATATCAAAGACATGGGCCTTGTGGTTTCAGAGAAGAAGATTTTTAAAGATTTTCCCAATATAAGCCAATGTAAAACCAAAGGGCCCCGTGGCGGGGGCATTTTTTGTCCCAGCACTAAAATTTGAACAATCTTGGTAGGGGTCCACTAGATGAAGCTTCATACCAAATATCAAAGTCCTGGGCCTTGTGGTTTCAGAGAAGAAGATTTTTAAAGATTTTCCCTATATAAGTCTATGTAAAACCAAAGGGCCCCGGGGCGGGGGCATTTTTGGCCCCAGCACTATAATTTGAACAATCTTGGTAGGGGTCCACTAGATGAAGCTTCATACCAAATATCAAAGACCTGGGCCTTGTGGTTTCAGAGAAGAAGATTTTTAAAGATTTTCCCTATATAAGCCAATGTAAAACCAAAGGGCCCCGTGGCGGGGGCATTTTTTGTCCCAGCACTTAAATTTGAACAATCTTGGTAGGGGTCCACTAGATGAAGCTTCATACCAAATATCAAAGTCCTGGGCCTTGTGGTTTCAGAGAAGAAGATTTTTAAAGATTTTCCCTATATAAGCCTATGTAAAACCAAAGGACCGCGGGGCGGGGGCATTTTTGGCTCCAGCACTATAATTTGAACAATCTTGGTAGCGGTCTACTAGATGAAGCTTCATACCAAATATCAAAGACCTGGGCCTTGTGGTTTCAGAGAAGAAGATTTTTAAAGATTTTCCCTATATAAGCCTATGGAAAACCAAAGGGCCCCAGGGCGGGGGCATTTTTGGCCCCAGCACTATAATTTTAACAATCTTGGTAGGGGTCCACTAGATGAAGCTTCATACCAAATATCAAAGACCTGGGCCTTGTGGTTTCAGAGAAGAAGATTTTTTAAGTTTTTGGTGAAAAAAATCTGTTTTTGGCTCCTGTGACCTAGATGTGCAACGGACCGGAACCATTTGAACAACTTTGAAAGGGGACCACCTAAGGATCATTCCTGTGAAGTTTGGTCAAAATCCGATCAGTGGTTCAGGAGGAGATGTCGTTTAAAGAAATTGTTTACGCACGCACGCACGCACGGACGCACGCACGGACGGACGAACGGACGCACGACGGACGACGGACAAAAAGTGATCCCTAAAGCTCACCTCGTCACTATGTGACGGTGAGCTAAAAATATGCCCCCAAGTTAAATCAATAAAAATAATGCATGCTTATTAGTTCCGACTAAGTTCCGAGGCACGTTTTGGGGATGATAAGAGAAGGGGTGTAAGAGTATGAGTAATTTTTTGCTATGCGGGTATTCTGAACGTTGTTTTTTCTGCCAGGTGCTAGGTGGGTATTTAACACCGATCTATTGGTCAGTGCTTGTTCTTTGATCGTTCTTCCGAGAAATTGTCTCTCTATTAAAATACAAAATGGAAGTTTGTCGTCTGCTGCTTTCTTTTTCCAAGCTTTTATAACATATTTTTTTCCAGAAAGGCAAACAGTGTGGACCGTCATCAGAATGCTCTGCAGTCTGATCTGGGCCAACACTGTTTTCAAAAAAGATTTTTAGTGCAGATGACAAAGCAGACAACAATTGTCGTGTTGGCATGTTATGGGTGAAAAAGTGCTTCAGAGGTAAATTTTAACCAAAAATAACATCACTTTTTACCGCGGAAAAATCTCCCGATTTGGGACCCCAATCTCCCTATCTGAAAATCAAAATCTCCCTATTTGGGTCCAAGAAAATATCACATGTATGTGAATGCACTGCAGTTGTTTGGCATAACTGAAAATACTGTTACTTTATACAACCTGACACCCCTGAATTTCAAAATGGACTCATGCCATATATAAGGAGGAAGAAGATTCCATTTGGTACAAAAAGGGTTAATCATAGCTCCAGATAACCATGAGAAACAAGGATAATTTGGGTATATTTTTCGGGGTTTTTTTTTTGGGTTTTTTTTATGAACAATTATCTTGTTGATACTTGTCATAATCTCCTCAGCGAGGTACTGGTCTGATATGCCTCTTAACCCTTATCTTGCTGAATATTAATTTAGCCACACCCATTTCTGTCTATCAACCAATCAAATTACTTGTTGTAATTTATTGCTACAAATTCATAAACTGAATGCCAAACAGTGAAGATCCTGATCAGATGGCTTCTTCAGAAGCCATCCGATCTGGATCTACACTGTTTGCAAAGATAGGGGTTGTCGTGAACAGCAAGATAAGGGTTAACAAATGTGTTGCAAAACTTATCTTAGAACATGTCAAATAACACACTGTATACTGGTGGACTCTTCCAATGCTAAATGTTGGACAAGTCCATTTGCCATATAAGGGGTGTCAGGCCTATTTTTTATTTTATTCTATTTTTGACGGAAAATTCTGTTGGCAAATAGTGTAGGCCCTGATCAGGTGCCGCGTTCTGATTTGGGCCTGCACTGTTTGCCAAGGTACCCCTTTAGGGGTTTCCTGCATACAATGGGTTAAAATTATCCTTTGATTCAGTCTTGTTACTCTGAGCCTTGTCTGGATGAGGACATTTGAAACAAAGTTTATGAATATCAATTAAATCAAATTAACATTCAGCAGAACTCCAGATAACCAATGGCCAACAAGGATAAATAAAGTTTAACACTTATGTTCCACCTGCCTGTTTATGCATATAAAATGTATTTTGTGGGTACACATTTAGGCAATTGTAAGGATACCAAATTGTTTTATGCAAAATAAGCAGTTACCGGTATGACTATTTCAGGCCATCAACAGTCACATTTCATGCAGCGTGATCTCGTTCCAAATTGTGTCATGAATCATTTAAGCTGCGACAAGTAAAAATATATATATTAGAAATGTAGACAAGAAACTTTTCAGAAAAAACTAGAACTGTCAGAGGATCTGACTATAGCCCCACTATAGCGCTATCAGAAAAGAAAAATACAAGAAAAAAAAAATGTTTTCATGAAGTTTCATGAAAATATCTCAAACGGTTATTGCTTTATAGAGCAGGCAAGGTTAAAATTGTCATTTTTTAATGATCAAAGGGCAATAACGTCAAAAGTAAAAGTAGGCAATCCAGAGTTATGGTTCATGCGCTCTGCACATTGTCTTATAGTGCTTTACATTTGTGTGAAGTTTCATGAAAATACCCCAAATTTGAGTTATGGAGCAGACATGGTTTATAAATTGCCATTTTTCAATGTTCAAAGGGCAATTACTCCAAAAGTAGGCAATCCAGAGTTATAGTTCATGCACTCTGCACATCGTCTCATAGTGCTTTACATTTGTGTGAAGATTCATGAAAATACCTCAAACGGTTTTTGAGTTATGGAGCGGACATGGTTAAAATTGCCATTTTTCAATGCTCATAGGGGCTTGAAGAAATATATGGGCTGCATGATGCTTCCACGCAGAGCTGAATCCGGCCCGCACACTAGTACTGGTAAACCGCTTAGAGGATCTAAGCCTGTCCAGGAACCGCGGTGCGAGGCGGACCGTCCATGCTAATAAACCCTATTGGTTTCATTGGGTGACAGGGCTTGAGATGTCATTTCATCTCAATGTCGGGTAAAAGTCCCACAAAATTGGAAGCAACGTCTCCAAAATGACCTTTACAGTGTTGACGGGGACGTTAAACCTCAAATCAAAGCATGAAGATTCATGAAAATACCTCAAACAGTTTTGAGTTATCATGAATATCAAACAGTTTTGAGTTATCATGAATAACGGAATTACGGACATACTGAATCACAGAAATCCAATATAGCCGCCACTTTTTCAAAGCAGGGCAATAAAAAAACAAAGAATGTTACCTTCCCGCAATCCCCATCTTTCTTATTTTGCGGAGATGGATGCTTTGGTTTTTAACTGCTACCAGTGCAAAACCTACTTTTCTCAAAATAAAGTGGGGTTTAACAAAGGTCTACATAACAAGTAGCATACAAGATACAGGAAATGCTGGCTTGCATAGTTTGCTGTGAATGTTTGTCCAAAGATGCAAGGTTAGAAGTTAACAGTTAGCTACAGTCGAACTTCAATGGCTCGAACACCTTTGGGACCTCGAAAATCTGTTCGAGACAGGGGTAGTTCGAGCCACTGAGGATACTGCCAGGAGGCATAACGAGATACTTTTTGACATCTTTTCGGTGTTCTATAATGAAAATGTATGCTGTGTGTACTCATTAGAATCGCCTCATCGAGACAAATTCTAATGAGTACACACAGCATACGTTTGCAAGATAAAAGACTAAAATCTTCTTAATTATCCCCCATTATTTCTTATGTAGAGGATTTCGCTAGGGGCTCAAGAATGGGTTCAACTCATCAATGGTAAACGAGCCATCGTTGTTCGAGCCATCGAAGTTCTAGTGTAGTAGCAAAATTTGCTACTGAAAATTCAGTTTGCTACAATGTCAAACAATTGATAGCGCCCTTGCCGGGCTTTGAGAAATAGATTGGGCTGAATGATGCTTCCATGCAGAGACCTAAATACTTGTAAACTTAGAAGGCTATTAGTCTGCCAAGGAAAGTGTTTGTTCGATTGTTGAATTGAGGTTTAACATCCCCGTCAACACTTTTTAGGTCATTTTGGAAACACTGCTTCCAATTTTGTGGGACTTACCCATCATTGAGATGAATTGACAGCTCAAGCCCTGTTGCCCAATGAAACCAGTAGGGTTTATACTCATGGACACCTTGCACCAATTTGCCTGGGCATGCTATGTGCGATCAGTTTCAGTTCTGCATGGAAGCACCATGCAGCCCAGTCTCCAATGTGTTGGGCCCAGGAAAAGTGGTCAGAGCTTTCACTAGGATTTTGAAAACAGGATTCCAGGAATCCTTCCTTGTGAAAAGTTGGATTCACTGGTAAAAAATTGGATTCCCACATTAAAAGTTTGAATTCTGATCTTGATCGCGCATAGAACATAGACAAAAATTTCTTATTATCAGGCTTCACTTCCATGTGGATAACTATACTTTCACGACTCCCAAACACTCTTTTTCTGATAAATACCTTTAATAACTTCATACCAAATGTGTAGATTGTGGGTACTAGTTAAATCTATTTCACTGATGTGTTTCTATGAAGCATCCGCAATGTGATCTTTTGTAGAAATATTGGAAAACAAGAGGGCCATGATGGCCCTGGATCGCTCACATGATCCATAGGGTATCAAGTGGGACCCTGGGAGAGCCATTATTGGCCCAGGCTATAATATGAAATCGGGTCAAAGGGCTAGGAGGAGATGTTGTTTAAAGGTATTTCTATTTTTAGCTCTGGTGGCCATTTTGTTCAGCGGAGCGGAACCATTTTAGCAATTTCGGTAGAGGGTCATCCAAGAAACATTTCAGTGAAATTATTTTGAAATCTGGCCAAAGGGCTAGGAGGAGATGTCATTTAAAGGTTTTTCTATTGTTAGCTCTGGCGGCCATTTTGTTCAGCAGAGCGGAACCGTTTTAGCAATTTCGGTAAAGGGTCATCCAAGGAACATTTCAGTGAAATAATTTTGAAATCGGGCCAAAGGGCTAGGAGGAGATGTCGTTTAAAGGTTTTTCTATTTTTAGCTCTGGTGGCCATTTTTTTCAGCGGAGCGGAA